>CM057455.1:130455000-133222500 GCA_016271365.2 Neoceratodus forsteri | reverse complement strand
ACAGAGCGTACGTTTTTCTCAGAGACGATGTCAGTAGCAACCAGACTGTCAGCCAAACTGTGGTATTTACTTGCTTTTACTGTAAGTGTGCTGAATGAGGAGTGTGGGTCACCATTTGGTTCCCCACCCTGCTGATTGTGTCACGCTAGCTGAAGGCTGTGTCCAGCAACTTTACCAGACTGTATCCAACTCCTTTACCTGGTATGAGCCTCACCATCTCAGCCTAGACTGCCGCTCACACCACAGAGCTACACCTGATGAGAGACCCGCTTGGAGATTTGGCTCCCTGCTCAACACCAACAAACAAGAATGACCATCGTGTGGACACTGCTTCTCCTGGCAAACCAGCACTTCATCCTGAGGTCTCCATTTCGTCCATCCTGCATCCTGACCTGGGTAGCATGAGTAAACACCAGGGTAACTCCCTGCAACAAAGCGTTCTTCTTTTTTTTTTTTTTTTTTTATTTAATTTATTTAATTAGTATTTCGGAAAGACCTTTGAGCGTGAGCTCTTTTACAAAGGTTCCACTTCAGGGTGGACAATAAGACAATACACATATTCAGTGGTTACAGAGGCCTGATCATTAGGCATTAAAGAGCAGTTACATGAGATTTAGACAAATAGAAGAAAAACAGAGCAGTTGTAATAGAATACTAAGCTATTTCTAATTGGTTGCCCTAGGTAGCACACCCGTTGGAAACCTCCAAATCCATTGATAGACTATGGCAGAGTGACTGCATAGGGTTTAATGCTATCACAGATGGCAAGAGGCTGGTGACAGTGAAACAAGGGGACTGGGTTTGAACCTACATGAAAGCGAGAGGTGGGGGATAGTGAAAGCAGGGGGCTGTGATGGGGAGCAGCTCCAGAGGGCTTTGTCGGGTAGGTGTGTGTGTGGGGGGGGGGGTTAGGGCGGTGCAGCACCAAGAGCGTTTAAAAAGGACTAATAGCTTACTTAAGCCCTTGGCTAGGCTGGAATGGAGGCAGGGTTCACTAGTTAGCCCTGCTGGGTGCTACCTTGGGGGTAGGCTTGTCTATCAAGTGAGGCCTGAGAAGCAGGAGCATTTTGAGCTAGACATTACGTGCTGTTTGAGGCCTGCTTTGAATTGAGACAGGATGTTGTTTGTTTGTAATTTCATCGGGAGTTCATTTATCCAGAGGGGGGGCCCGATAAGAGAAAGCATGCTGCCGTAGTGAGGTTTGGCGGAATGGTATGGACAGTGCTCCATTCTTCCTCCCTCTGGTGATGTGTGATGAGAGGGAAGCCTCAAGCAGGTTTCCTATACAGGATGGGTTTTTTTCTGAGGAGTGTCTTCTTTCCCAGGAGGCAAGTTTGGTATTTGATCCTGTCTTTTAGGTTAAGCCAGTTTGTACGCTCATACAGGGTGCAAGTATGAGTGTAGTGATCTGCACACAGGGTGAGGCAGCATGCCTTATTGAGTGCAATTTGTACCCTTTTGAGCACTGTATCAGTAGCAGCTCCATAGACCACCAGCCTGTAGTATATCGTGGAGAGTATGGAGCTGGAGACAGATTCAGAGTGCTTCCTGAGTGAGGGATATCTTATGCCTATAGAGGACCCCAATCTTTGTGTTTACCACTCTGACAAGGGAGTCTACGTGGTGTGTATAAGTGAGAGAGTCATCAATGGTGACTCCAAGGTAACTGAACAAGTGCACATGCTCAATCCTGAGGTCTCCATTTCGTCCATCCTGCATCCTGACCTGGGTAGCATGAGTAAACATCAGGGTAGCTCCCTGCAACAAAGCTCAAATCAAAGTGTGTCACCTGATTTAATTGTTAATCATTTTGGACTGAGCCATCTGGCTCCAGATTACAAATTAAGGGTTAAAGTACATGTTGTGTTTTCTTTTAAGGGCCCTGACAACAGCTGCAACGCCGGCTTGCCCCGGGCAATTCTTTAGGCTAGCCTGCAAGACATCTGGGTACCCAGAGTATGTGACTGTGTTAGAGGGACTTTTAGGCCTGCATGTTTGCACTGAATGAATCAGATACTGAATCAATCTCTAGATTACTGCTCTTCCCTTGCTCCTCCCTTGTTCAAGCCCCCTCAATAAATCAGATCTGAATCTGTTTGCACTTAAACTAGTTGTGGTGTACCTCTGTGTAGAAAGCACTGTGAAAATACTGTTTACAGTTACAGGCTCTGTTTTACAGGGGGTCTCCAGGGCCATTCCAGCTGATCCAGACCTGGTGGTAAGTGTGACAAGTGTGGGGTTAACAGTGCATTGCTGTGTTTATGATGATTGTTTTATTGCAGACCTGCTTTGGCTACTAGAGGGATTCAAGGGGGTATCAGTGTCCTGGAGGCTGCACCCAGAACAGCTACACTACCCTTAAACCTAGCCTCTGGGTGGAGGCACACTTTCTACAAGCTCAGGCCCCTCAACCTGCAGTTAGTCACGCAGGCAGGGGTTGCATCCCTTTGGATAGCGCCACCTTGGGGTTACATATATGTGTCTTGCCCAGTCATTCTACTTTTCTGGATGAGTGACCATTAGAGATGCAGTGAAGTTTAAATTCACCTGCGAAGTTAAGGCAAAGTGAGCAACTTCGAATTTGCATAACACTACGTAAAATTCCTATTAAAAAGTAGAAATTTGCCTTAATGGACCTCGCGTTTGGGCACTTCGCGTTCACTTCACGTTACATTTTGAGAAGGCGAAGTTAGCAAAAAACAGCCCACAGATCACATGTCTGACAGTCTGCAGGTCACATGATGCAGGCAGGAAGTTAATCAGGCAAGACTGTGAACTAGTTTCACTTTCTCCTTGCCCCATGCTAGAGAAGGAGCTGTTTGAGGGTGTCTGCGTAGTGCTAGTTAAAGATTTACTCAGTGTTTCTCTTTACTGCCATATTTCTGCTTTTGAGTTTTGCCCCTTTTGTTATCATATTCCTCAGTCCTGATTTTACTGTTTTTCTTTTTTGTTTACTTCTGAATACTTGTATTCTTTGTTTTTTCCCAAATGGGGAGAGGTGGTTTTCCTGCGGGGACTCGTGGTGGTCGTTCTGGCCCAAGGATGCGTGATGGTGATGTTCGCATCAACTGTGCAAACTTGTTCCTATCTACTACTCCCATCCCAGTAAATATTGTGTCCACTGGCAGTGGAATTAGTGGTGCCAGCCAAGCAGCACCGGTGGTGCCAATCACTGCCCCCCCCCACCACTGGCCAATGTTCAAGAACAGCAGGGACAGGAACATTAGCTGCAGGAACAATAACAGCAGCAGCAGATTGTTCCTCTCCCCAACTGAACAGCAGCCTATGACATCTGGACCCCCCACCTGTGCCTGGTCCTCCATGCAGCTCAGCAGTGCAACATTTTTTCACTACACTGCCAGGTGACCCTAGTCTGGTGAAATGTAATGTCTGCAGCATGACGGTGTGGCATGGTGGAAGGGTATGCACCTGGGAACAGGTAGCCAGAGAACTCACCTGACTGTCCATTTCCGTGCCGAGTAGGAGGCCAAGGTGGCTGAAGTAGCACAAAATGCTCCTGCAGTGCAAGAGGTGTCAGCATGGCCTCAGCCTGCACGGTATGAGAAGCGCAGCAGATGGGAGAGGGAACAAGTGGCTGCTCTCACACCTGCACGCACGTGCAACCCAACGGAAAGCCCGGCCACACTGGCAGATCTTGGCCTACTGTGGAGTGAGGTCAACCATCCCGGTAACATGGTAGGCAAAATGCAGCAGCAGCAGTTGGACTGAATGGAGGGTCATCAGCTGCAAATAATGGCTATGCTTCAACTGCTGATTAGTCAGAACCAGGCCTAGTAGTCTTTTTGTTTTCTGTCTAGCTTTGTATTCTGCATTCTGTCTTTGTTTTTCCTAACTTTCTTCTCCAAAAAATATATTAAAAACACACTCAAAATAAATTTAAAATGAAAAAAAAACATTAAAAAATCCTGTCCTGAGCTATCCTTCTTTTCCTACCTAATAATTTATTTATTTATTTTATTTATGTCTTTGTTAACCGGGTAAGTGTATTGATCCAATGGACCGTTTTCAGAAACGACCCGGGCCACAAGTTAGCACCAATATAGTTCAACAGACATAAATGTATATAGACAGTAGTAGCTATTACACAGTGATGAACAACAGACAAAGGTCAAAACATGAGTCAAACATGTCTGTATAAAACCTCAATATGAGGTCAGTAGGGGTACAATGTAAACTGAGCTGAGGCAGCGGTAACAACTCAGATTACAGAGGATAAATGGTACAAAAAAACAAGCAGTAACTTTTATGATTAGAAGCAAAACATCCATTTCTCCTGAACCGGCTGACAGACTAACAGACAGACTTGATAAGAAGACCCTGTAGGTCAAGGAGAAAGGAAACCAGAGACAGCTAGGAGGTCAAGATGGGATAACAGAGATACATAGCACCTGGGGTGGTTTGTGGACACTATTTATTGTCCAGGACACAACTGAATGGGGATTCAGATAGAAGCCAGGCTCTTAGGTTCATTTCGAAGAACAGGTGGGAGTGGGGCAAGAGAATAGGCAGCAGTAGACTGTTCCATAGGGTGGGGTCAGAGGCTGAGAAAGTTTTAGTTCCCATTAAAGTGTAGACACGTGGTGCTGCACCTGTAGGCAGTCCTGTGAGTGAGCAATGGAGAATAGGGGACATCTGGTTGCACCTGAGTGCATTGTCCGCAACACAGCCCATAGCATACTCAAAGTGACCTTGCAGAGGGAGCCACCCTAGGTACTGGTAGAATGAACAATGATGGGTGGAATAGGGCGCTTGAAGAACAAAGCAACAGATGGAGTTGTAAGTTGTGATTAGTCAAGAACGTAGAGAGGAGGACACAGAGTAACAGATAGGGGAGCAGTAGTCAAGAAGGGGCAATAGGTTACCTTACGCAATAGCAAGACAAGCTTCAGAGGACAGAAGCTGCTTGATACGGTACACAGACCCTTGTTTTTGTGTATTTATCATACAGTGTTGTTTATGTGGTCAGAGAAGGTTAGTGAAGGGTCAAGGGTGACACCTAGGTACTTGAAAGAGGGGACATTTTTGATGGGGGGGGCCCACTGGGGTACATACCTGGAGGAAGGAAGTGGTTTTAGTGACCTTGGCAAGGAAAGGTCTTGAGCCAAAGAGCATAGCCTTTGTCTTTTTTTCATTGACTAGGAGCCTGCTGGAGAGGAACCAATGATGGGCAGAGTCATAGTTATGTGAGAGGGCAGATGAAATGGAATCAAGAGACTTATTGCTGTGATAGAGGACTAAGTCATCTGTATAAAGAAGGGTGTGACAGTTTAGGCTGTCAGCAGGGAGAGCGTTGATGAACATGAAAAAAGTAGCGGGCCAAGTACAGAACCCTGGGGGACTCTGTGTGGATAGGTAGCAGAAATGTCTTTACCTATTTGGACAGCCTGAGATCTACCGGAGAGATAACTGCTGAACCACTTAATAGAATCAGGGGAGCAGCCAAACTGAAGTATTGTGGGATGTAGAAGAAGGTGGTCAACAAGGTCAAAGGCCTTAGATAGGTCCACAAACACTGCTCCAGTGGCCTTGTCCTTATCCATATTTGTTAGGATATGATCAGAGAAGAGGGCTAGTGCAGAGGAGGTACTGTGATGCTTCCAGAAACCATGCTGGAGAGGACATAGGAGGTTATATTTCTGTAGATGTTCCAATAGCTGGTGGTGGATGATTTTTTCCAATAATTTGCTGAGATGTGGGAGGAATGAGATGGGTCTATAGTTTTCAGGGGGAGAGGGGATCACCTGCCTTGAAGACAGGTACCACTTGGGCAACTTTCCATGCATTGGGCATAGTGGATAATGAGAGGGCCAGGTTAAATATGAAGGTAAGTGGTTTAACAATGACTGGGGAGATAATCTTGAAAAACATCAGGTAGAGTCCATCACTGCCAGGGCTGCCTCTGGCTGGTAAACTCTTTAGGAGCTTAATAGTGATTCTCTGCCCAGTGGCCCTGAAATAGAAAGGAGGGATCAGGGTGTCGTTTAAATCATTGGGGATTTGGTCTGGTTGTTTCTTAAGGTCGGGGAGGCTGAGTAAGAAGCTTATAGAGGTTATAGGAAAGGTTAGTGAACATTTTATTGAAGGTATCTGCAATCATAACCAGGTCAGAGACAAGGCCCGAGGGGGATGAGAGTTGAGAAATGTGTTAGTTTTCCTTGGGGTTTATGAGTGATCCTATGGAGGCCCAGAAAGTATGAGGATTACTAAGGGAAGCTTGTTGCTGGCCATGGTAACACGTGCGCTTTAGGGAATTTGACGCCTGTTTGCAGGAATTGCACAGTTTGCTATACGCATTCCAGAGCTGTGGGGAGGGGGATGATTTAAAGACACTCCATTTATGATCCCTGTCCTTCATTTGTGCCTGGAGTCCCTTTGATAGCCAATGGTTTCTGCCCCCCCAATCCTCCTGGTTTTGAGGGGGAAATGTTTGTCCTGCAGTTTTTTTAGGGTAGCAGAGAGAGAAGCAACTGCAGCTGAGAAGTCCTCGTGCAGATAGAGATTGTTCCAGTTAATAGCCTCTGCATCCCTGAGGACAGGTACAAGATCAGGGCAGTTGAAATTTCTAAACGACAGATATTTAGGTGGGGGGCGATTTGCTTTAGAGCCCAAAACAATGTACTCTGGGGTATGGTCACTAATAGAGTCAGACATAGTGCCCACCTGGAGGATCTTGTCTACCCAGTTAGTGGTAATCCAGTCAATTGTGGTGTGGTTTAAGGAGTGGGAATTGTGCCTTATTGGGGAGGAAATGGCTTGCTCCAAGAAATGCGTTTTTAGTAAGTTCACATACTCAGGCTGAGGAGCACCAAACCAGTTACGGTTAAAATCACAGAGAATGATGGTTTCTCTGGAATGAGTGAGAGACCACCTAAGCCATCAAGGAAGTTAGCTAGGCCTGGGATGCCTCCTGAGGGGGGGTCATAATGGCACCCAAGATGTCTTTTTTTGGATGCACCCAGGATAATCTCAGCCAGGAGCCATTCACTTGGGGAGGAGGGAGTAGGGCAGCCAATGGAGGTGGCAGAGATATGGTCTTGAACATACAATGCAACTCCTCCACCATGCTTTCTTCCTGGTCTGTTCAGTCAAAGGAGAGAGTAATCTGGGAGTTTATAAGCATCATCAGTGTGGTAAGGTTTTAACCAGGTCTCAGAGAGGCCTAGGACATGAGGCTGATACAGGGACACCAAAGCCTCAAGCTCTGAGAACTTAGATGGGAGGCTACTGATATTGAGGTGAGTGACCTTGAGTCCAGCTTGTTTTACTCAGATGTCAGTGTGGTCAATATGAATAGGGATTTAGGGTGGTAGAGGAGTAATACAAGCTTTGCTGATTGATAGTGAGTATAGAGGCAGAGAACTCAGTTACCAACAGCAGGCCAACCATGGAGGCTATTAAGAGAGAAGTCAGGAGTATATTCATTTTTGTAGTATCCTAGCAAGAGGTGACAGATGAGTAAGTGTTTCCTGGTCTAGCAGCTTGGTTTAAAGTGCCAGGAGAGCAGGCAGCAGCTGATTTAAAGTGCCTAGCAAGCAGGGCAGATGAGGGAGTACTGTTTATGAACCTTGTCCTGAGTAAACAAAGTACCCAAGATGGTATGAGATATTTAAGAAGTAAGGCGATTATAGGCACAGGCAAGTCCAAGGATAAAAAAATATTATGGCAGCTAGGAAGCAGGGACTTAAATCACTGTAGCGATATCAGGGGAAATATTTAGACAGCAAGGTTAAGGAGCTTAAAATTACAGTATTTAGTGCAGGGAAAAGGAGCTAAGGGGAGGGAAGAAGGGAAAATGGCACAGCAGCAGAAAACATATTTAAAATGGATTATATCACTTTAAGAGGTGTGGACAAATAGGGAGAGGCTCAGAGAGAGGCAGGGGCAGGCTAAGCAAGGGCACTTAAATGGTGTTGAGGTGGGGAGGACTGGTGAGTACAAACATTGGAGCAGGAAGTCAGTAGGCAGCTATGAAGAGCTCGTAGAAATCAGCACTCCTAAGCTCAGTGTGCCTGAGATGGAGAACCCACTGGCCACAAGCACCCAGTCCACTGAGGGGTGGTAAATCAGGAGAAGAGCACGGTCAAACACCGAAGTTTCCAGTTTTAAAAAAAAGCAGCAGAGGATTCGATGACCACCTTCTCCCCAGACAGGAGCTTCAGGACTGGGAAGGAGGGGTTAACAGCAGGCACAGGAGAGCAAGCCACGCTGCCCACAGCAGGCAGGGCACCCGATCAGGGGTAAGTTGGAGATCTGGGGAAAGAGGGAAAATTTGCAAGCTTTAATAGGCAGAAAGTCAAGCAGGGGAGCGGGGGGGCACACAGAGGTCAGAGGTTAGAGCTGCAGGGGTTAGAAAACAGAGGGAAAATAGGCAGAAGAAAAGGACAATAGAGAAAGGGATCCTAGAGATTTACAAGTGAAAAGGTGCAGAGCAGGGAAAAGGTTTCAGCTGTTAAAGAGTGGCGATTAGGCAGAGAGAGCAGAGAATACAAACAAGTTCCAAGCAGTAATTAAATTGCATAAAGAGCCAGAAAAAATCACCCCCCCCAAGACAGCAGCCCACTTTAACAACCACAGCTAAGATAAATCAAATGGTCGAAATTAAGCAGGTATGACTCGATAAAATGAAACAGTTTAAAATGGTACAGAAATAAATTGTAGACTGAATTAGGGTGAAGCTGTAAATTGAAACACTGGCTTATACTGCACAGAGAAATTAGATCCAAAGACTTAAAATAAATGCAAACTTCAGAAAGGCTTGAGACGAGCCCAAAAATTGGAGCAGAAAGTCAGTAGGCAGCTATGAAGAGCTCGGAGAAATCAGCACTCCTAAGCTCAGTGTGCCTGAGATAGAACCGATTGGCCACAGGCACCCAGTCCACTGAGGGGTGACCAGCAAGGAGAAGAGCGTGGTCAAGCGCCGAATGTTCCAGTTTTAAAAAAAAGCAGCTGAGGATTCGGCAATTACCTTGTCCCCTGACAGGACCTTCAGGACTGGTAGTGGCAGGCACAGAACAGCAAGCCGCGCTGCCCACAGCAGGCAGGGCACCCGATCAGGGGTGAGTTTTTACATACAAAAAAAGTATTACATTTTTTTTTCACAGTAATGTGTTCTTTCTGTTGTATTGTGCTACAGCAGCAGTACAATCATATGTTAATAATTTTGACCTATACTATTTTATTCTATTTCCAATTGTCCCCATCTACTGACTTGTATGATACCCTTCCTTCTACAATTAATGTGATTCTGCATTATAAAACGGTCATTAATGAAAGGACAAATGTGATGACTTGCCATTGGGCAAAAAGTGTCACCTGACCATTTATTAATGTCCTGGTACACCAACAGTTGGCATGCTGATTGTAGAATGCTTTTAATTTTTTGCTTATTACAGTTAGTTAGCCCGTTTTATAAGTGTGATAGCTCACTCCAGCCCATGGGTGTATCAGGGCATTAATGCACTTCCTTCCCAGGTGTTTTAAGTCACTCAGGCAATCTCTCATGCCTCACAACACACCCAGGGTGTGCATTAATGCCCTGATACACCCATTGTCTGCCATGGGTTATAGCGTACTTACTCCACATTTTTATGTTGGCTCGTGCTTGTGCGCCAGCCAAAATATTGCATTAGTAGCAGATTTGGAGGAGCGGTCACTGTTGGGTGAATGCAGGGTACACATCAGTAGGTGTATTCCTCATTCCCCAATAAGCCTGCATGCTGGCACCACACCAGGAATACGTAATGTGGTGAGCACATCTAACAAAAGGTCCGCTGCAATGTGAGCAAAGCTCGTCATACTCAGCGGCACCTCCCGATGTGCTTTCCCTGGTGAAAAATTACATTAAACATGGTGGCACACTGCCTGCCACAATGCTGACTTCAGGGGTGCCCAATCCCCCATCAGCATGCCTTGACCTAATGTATGTGCCGACAGGAGAGCCCACTCCTCGTCAGCATAATGCAGCCCCCATTTGTTATGTGCTGTGGGGAGTGCCCAATCCCCCTTGGCTCTGGCCCCCTCCTTCAGTATGTGCCGACAGGGGTGCCCAATCTGTCAGGCTATCTCAAACAGTCAGATTGCATGCTGGGGCCCACCCCAGCATGCCGTCTCTAAAAAAAAAAAAAAGCCCGCTATTTTTTCATCCTGTAAAGAAAACAGTCCCTCGTGGTCTGTCCAGCTCCCTCCCAACCCATGCCCACCCTCTGCACACCACCTCCCCACACACCCCCACCCCATACTTACCTCTGGAGTCTGGCGTAATGATCTTCAGTGGACCGGGAACATGTTTGTACTCTTCAAAGCCGACCACGAACTGAAGAAATGCCGGTAAGCTGTATAATGGCATAAATAGAGTTTTTTCAACTTTGGTGCATATCTCAAGCATTTTTTGGAATTTTTGCACCAAATTTTCAACATGGGGTTATTGGAACCTCTCCTCATGGATTCAGTCACTGTCATGGCGTCATTCAGTCCTAAAAGGTGATTTTGAGGTCACTGCGTGGAATCACCTTTTGGGACCGAGTAATGAAATGACAGTGCCACTGTTCATGAGGGGGGCTCTCAAAAAGCCTATGTTGCAAATCTGGTGAAAAAAATCCAAAAAAAGGCTGTTTTATAGGCGTGCATTGCACTGTTTCCACGTACTCGTAACTTCATGAATTTTAATATTTTCACTCCAGATTTTCAAAATTGCCATTTTCCAAACCTCCTTATGAACAGTATAGCTGTCATTTACATACCCTGGCGAAATGTATTTTGCACATCCAGCGCCAGAATAGCGGTCACTGTGCAAAATCAGTTTTCGGGACAGTTTGAGAAAATGACGGTGACACTGTTCATGAGCAGAGGTCCTAAAATGCCTATGTTGAAAATTTGGTGCTGAAAGTCCATAAAATGACTGTGTTACAAGTGTGCGTTGCACAGTTTCCACGCACCCTTGTAACTTTGCAAATTTTCAACACGGCATTTTTTCACACCTCCTTATGAACAGTACAGCTGTCATTTTTCACAGCCTGCCCAAAATGTGTTTCTGCACCTGTGGCACACAATGGCGTGGTCGCTGTGGGAAATCAATTTTTGGGACAGATTAACAAAATCACAGCACCACTGTTTATGAGGGGAGGTCCCAAAATGCCTATGCTGAAAATGCGGCTAACAAACTCCCAAAAATAATTGGGTTATGGACGTGTGTTGCGCAGTTTCTATACATGCTCATGACTTCACCAATTTTTCATATTTTCACTCCAGATTTTCAACATTGCCATTTTTTTATGCCTCCTCATGAACAATACAGATGTCATTTTCCAAGTCTGCCCAAAATGTGTTTTCAGCCCTGTGTCGCCAAATGGCATAGCCACTGTGCAAAACCACCTTTCAGCTGACAAACTGATGTGCCGCTTTTCATGAGGTGGGGTCACAAAATGCCTATGTTGAAAATTTGAAGTGAAAATACCAACAAACTCCTACAACGTTAGGGTTTCCAACTGTAACACCCCACCCTGTAGAGACTGCCTGGCATCAGGGGTGTGACTTGTGATCATGGGCTGTAATGCTCATGCCATTCCACCCCACCCCTGCCCTGCAGCCAGTGACAGGCATCGAGGTGTGCCTTGGAGTGTTCAGCCCTAACGTTCATCCCATTCTCCTATACTGCACCTGTCTCAGCTTATTTCCTTATGGAATGGGGTAAGTATAAGGCCCAAAGACCCCAAAGCACACCACGACACTTGTCAGGGTCTACAGGGAAGGGTGAGGTAAAATGGCATGAGCGTTATAGCTGACGCCCCAAAGGCACACCCCGGCACCTGTCAGTATCTGCAGGGTGGGGTTGGAGTTGCATCAGTTCCATACTTCACTGCCATTCCTATTATGCATCTCTAATTCCTGCACTGCCAATGCCAATGCCAGCAAGACAACATTCGGCATTGACAATTGCTTGTTAGATATGAAATAATAAAGGTAGTGCTCCTTTTAAGATTGTTCAGAGCTGGTTTTCATCAGTATTCCCAGCTGTTTTTGATCACCTACTGCTCCATAAGATCATGGTGGTGGACATGTCTGGCTGGATTGCATGCTAGTTCATTATAGTCACAATAAAAATGATTTTCAATAATAGATCTACAAAAACTGGTGGCAATACTGATGGAAACTGGCTGCAAGGCAGATTAAAATAATGCTCTGTTTATTATTTCAGATGTGAACAAGCATTTGTCAATGCCAAATGTTCGCTTGCTGGTACTGGCATTAGTAGTGCTGGAGTTAAAGAGATGCATAATAGGAATGGCAGTGAAGCACTGAAGTAACACCAACCCCCACCCCCATGCTGCAGAGACTGACAGGCGTTGGGATGTACCTTTGGGTCATCTGCCATAACAGTCCTGACATCCCACCTCACCCCACCCTGCAGATGCTGACAGCTGTCACAGTGTGCCTTGAGGTCTTTGGCCCATACGCTCACTGCACCCCACAAGAAAATAGGCTGAGATGGGTGCTGCATAGGAGAATGGGGTGAGCATTATGGCCGATGACTCCAAGTCACATCCCTGATGACTGCCAGTCTGTACAGAGTGGGTGTTATGGTTGGAAACCCTAATGTCCCAGGCATGTGTTGGTATTTTTGCTCCAAATTTTCAACATGGGCTTTTTGGGATGCCACCTCATGAACAGTGGCAGTATCATTTCATTACGCAATCCCATAAGGTGATTTCACACAGCGAGTGTGCCATTCAGTGCCATATGTAACCCCCCTACAAGGGGAGGGGTCCTGACAGCTTTCCTGAAGCTGCCTAAAAGGCTCTCTGTCTAACAGGTGTTCGGCTGGTGGCCGCTGAATGCAGGTGTTGTGAGTGCCTTTACAGCCTCCTGTACTGTCTTTTTGAGAGCTACCTGCTCGCAGGTTTGAGTAGCCTAAATGGCAGGACTAAGGTTTTTGCTCGAGTCCCGCCCTGGGCTGCTGGCTGCTGGCTCCACTTCTGTAGTCGCTGACAGCGCAGAGGAAGCCCATCTGAAAGATGTAACTATTCCTTTGGGAACCGCAGCCTTTGAGTAAAATTGCAGTTTGTCTAACCTGCCTTTATTGCAGCTGGGATTTCGTGCTGTGCCCCTCCATCTCGGACCAGGACTGTGTAATGGGGTCCAATAGCAGCCAGGGGACATCTCAAATGGTGTAAATATAGATCAACCAGAATCCGGACTGTAACTAAAGCCGGCTGACCAATAGGGATGCAGCTAGTGATTCTGGGAAGTTGAGTTCTGGACCATGGTGCCTTTTTGCACCAGTGAAGGCTTTGGTAAGTGATTGGCATCTGCAGCCCTCCAATGGGATCTGGTGGCACCCGAATGAGTTTTCCCCGGCCTGAACAGTCGAGGGTCAGAGCTGGAGAGCGAGGAAGGAGCTCTGGGGGTTCGTTGCCATTGAGTTTCGTGCGGGAAGCGCGTGTGCGGCCAGAGGAAGGCGTTTTTGAATCGCCAGCAGTAGTTCAGACTAAATCCGCAGGTCTGTGGTCAGAGGAGGCTGTGCAAGGGCATGGCTACCTACCAGGCTTACCCTGTAGAAGACTGGAGAATCTGCTTGAATCGCGCTCAGTTTGTCAGGAATCTGAGAAGCTGTGTCAGTTTGGCCCAATGTGTGGAAGTGCTCGTGTTCTGGAAATGCAGCAGCTGCCTGGTATGGTACCCCTCTGTTTGTTCCTATAAATGTGTGGAGAATTGTTGAAGCCCAGGCTCAGCCCTGCACATGGTGTGAGAGCATTCTGCCTCCTGGAGTCGTGAGTAGTACATCAGGGTAGCTCCCTGTTATCTGTTCCTAGTGAGGGCATAATTTCTTGGTTGCTTTGCCGGCCATAATAACTGAGTCTCTGGCTCCCATTACTCTTTGTGGAATCTGCTTGTTTGTTTCTGTGTCAGGGCCCCAACCAGCTGCATCGATGGACTAGCCTTTAGGGCTGGGTACCCAGAGACAGCGACTTGTAGGGTTAGGCCTGTGCACAGTGCCATAGATAGATTCTCCTATATTAGAGTGGTAAGCTAATTAATCTGATTCCCCCAGTCCTTGTTATCTCCCTCTGAATAAATCAGATTTATCGTTTTGCAAAGGTACACTGGCTAACTTGTGAGTTTATGGTGAAATTGCTGTACAGTGTTCATTGAGTAACAGCAACTTACTTTGCAGGGAGGCCCAGGAGCAAACTGACTGGTTCAAGCCAGGGGGTAAGTGTATATGGTAAGAGCACAGTGATTGATCTGTGGGGGCCACTAGTGGGAAGAAAGGGGGGTTGCAGCAACCCAGAGGGCTGTGACCAAGTCATACTTGACTGCCTTGGCCCTTACCTCTGGGTGGAGGCACCCACCATTTGATCTAGGCCCCTCAACCTGCTACCATCGGAGCAGGCAGGGGTAGTAGCCTTTGGGATAGCGCCCTTGGGGGTTACACATAGATGTAAAAACATATTTTGGGCAGGATGTGAAAAATGACATCTGTACTGTTCATGAGGAGGTGTGAAGAAATGCCAATGTTGAAAATCTGGTGTGAAAATATGAAAAAGTGGTGAAGGTACGAACTTGCATAGAAACTGTGGCACACCTACCCGTAACGCAGTCATTTTTTGGAACGATTTCACCAAATTTTCAACATGGCTTTTCTGGGACCTCTCCTCATGGACAGTGGCACTGTGATTTTGTTAATCTGTTCCAAAAGTTGATTTCACACAGTGACTGCGCCATTCTGTGCCACATGTGCAAAATCACATTTTGGGAAAGATGAGAAAAATGACAACTGTTCTGCTCATTAGGGGGTGTGAAGAAATGGCAATGTTGGAAATGTGGAGTGAAAATATTAAAAGTTGATGAAGTTATGAGCATGCATAGAAACTGTGCAACCGACACTCATAACACAGTCATTTTTTTGATTTTTTTTTTACTAAATTTGCAACAAGGGCATTTTGGGACCCCACCTCAAGAACAGTGGTACTGTCAATTTGTTAATTGGTCCAAAGAGGTGATTCCATGCAGCAAACAAAATGAAATGAAAGTGACAGGGTTCATGAGGAGGGGTCCCAAGAACTCCATGTTGAAAATTTGGGACAAAACTCCAAAAATTTTCTGAGATAGCAACCTTAATTGACCCCCCCATTGACTGCCATTATAGGGCTTACCATCATTTCTTCAGTTCCCAGATGGTCTTTGAAGAGTGCAGATGTGTTCCTGGGCCACAGAAGATCACTGTTCCTGACCTCCGGAGGTAAGTATGGGTGAGGGAGGTGCAGGGTGGTGGGGTGCACAGAGGGAGGGAGGGAGCAGGTTTGAGGAGGGGGCCGGTGGGAATGATGAAGGACAGTTCTTTTTTTTTCAGGTTTAAAAAAAATCTTGTGGGACTGTTTTCTGTTTTATAGGTGAAATATTACAAAATGGGTTTTGGCACATTGGGGTGGGCTCCCAGTGTACCAGAGTACAGGGTGTCAGTGTGGCTCAGTTGGTAGCACATCTGCCTCTGGACCAGAAGGTCGTGGGTTCTTGTCCCACACTGGGATTGGACTTGCACCTAAAAATCACTGGCATCTGAGTGCAGTATTGGGGGGTGTTGCACTGCTGGGGTGTGCCGTCCTTCAGATAAAAATGTTAAACCGAGGTTCCTTCTGCTCATCCTGGTGTTGTCCTGGTGGGTGTCCAGGTAGAAGTAAAAGAACCAAGAGTAGGGAACATTCCTGGTGTCCTGGCCAACATTCCCCTTCCCATAAACCGGTTCATGCAATTATCCAGGTTGTGTGTGGGTGATGATGTGCAATATGGCTGCCACCACACATTCAGTCACTTCACTACCAGTCTAGCATTGCTTGTAAAGCACTTTGGGATACACTGTGTATGTAAAGCGCTATATAAATACTTATTCCTCCTCTTCTTCCTCTACTAGGGGGAATCAATGCTGACCTGGGGATTGGGCACCTCAAGGTCGGCTGAGAACATAGGGGCATGGGGAGACATGCATCCAACACCGGGAGTGGGCATCCCAATGTTGGAAACATCAAAGAAGAATTTTATGGCACTCTGGGGTGGGCTTCTAGTGTCCACATTAATTGGGAGGAGAGGGGATACATGCTGACACAGGAACTGAGCACCCCAATGTCAGCAATGGATGGAGAACAGAGGGTTCGGAGTGGGAAGCAGCAGTGGTAGGGAGCTCATTTGTTATCCTGCTGTGTGACTGGTTGGGAGGGAGGGGGGATTGCCACTGCAATGATGAAATGACCTCTGATTGCAGTGGAAGATTTCACGGAGGGTGTAAGGCAGGCAGCACCAGTGGGAAGGAGCTAATTTATTGTCCTGCTGGGTCACTGGTTGGGAGGAAGGGGAGACTGCTGCTGGAATGGCGAAACTGCCTCTGATTGCAGCGGTTGATTTCTTTCAAGTGTGGGGCTCACTCTGAAACTGCCATCATTGGCAGCTTCAGCATTAATTGGTGGCTGATGGACACACCCATTAAAGTGTTTGCTGGATTGGCCACAACACTGCCACACCTCTACAATGCTCTACTACCTCAATATGTTTCTTATGCACTGTGCTCACAAGCAAATATAAAAAAGGAGCACAGCAGCCATAAATTGTGGAAGGAAGGGTATCATATAGACAAATCAGTAGATAAGTACCAATCGAAAATGGAATACAAAAGTATAGGTAAAAATTGTCACCAGATTATTGCACTGCTGCTGTACTTGTTACGCTATATTACTTTTTTGTCACTGTTGACTGTGTTAAGTTTTTGTAGCACACCCTCAACTACAATCAAAATACACTATCATCACATACAATCCCAATCCCCCACCAAAATAATTCATGAAAAGTCCTACTGAAGAATAATCATATGGAAAACTGTTCAGAAAAGTCACAAGTATTTCTTGATGCACTGCTAAAAGCGGCACTTAGAGCCAGTGCTCTGCATAATTTATTTATTTTTTGTTGACCTGGTAAGTGCACTAGACAAATCCTGCCTATTTTCAGGCACGACCTGGGGAGGAGAATACAGATGAATGTCAACTGACCTTGAACCAGATTAAGCTGTTGGTGTTATTTTTCATGAATGGAGGAAATTTGGCCAGGGCACCAGAGAAAATTCCCCTGCTCTTTTTCCAAGAAGTGCCATGGGATCTTTAACATCCTCCTGAACTACCACCAGAACAGCCAGATGGGACCTTGGTTTAATGTCTCATCCGAAATATGGCACCTCAGGAGTGCAGCACCCCCCTCATGCTGCACTACAGTGTCAGTATTGGGATATTAACCCAAGTGCCTGGTGTGGGGGTAGAACCCACAACCTACTGATCACCCAGCCTCAGAGGTGAGTGTGCTACCTGCTGAGCAACTGACACTGATAATTGTCCCGAGTGATAAAATGACCTGCTGCTTCTGCTATTTAAATGTCATGAAAAGTCCCAATGAAGAATAATAACATGAAAAACTGTTCAGAAAGGTCACAAGTATTTCTTGATGCACTGCTGAAAGCGTGCACCCGGAGCCAGAACTCTGCATAAGTGTCCCAAGTGAGAAAATTACTTGCTGGCACCTGCTGCTGCTGCTGTTGTTGTTCATCAGTTTTCTGCTGCTGCTGCTAATGTACAGTGTGTTGCTAAACGATGATAGCCATAGAAGACCATAGGTTGAACTATAATTTGTTGTTCTGGGAAATTGTTTGACTGTGCTGACTGAAACATGCTGCTCTATTATATGTGTCTGTATTCATATCAACACTGATAAGTTAGTGTACATGTTACTGTCGTGTTTTTTCAGACACTGCCATTTAATTTGTATTGAATCTTGTTTTTGTTGTAAGCACTCAGCAGTCTGTCATGTTGTTCCTTTGAGGGAATCGTCATCATACATATTGAATGTTTCCCTTTCACTGGTGTGTTGGCCATGGTCACATTCACATGCCATACATATGTGTCGCTATCTAACGTGGTACTGTAAAATTTTAAGTTTTTTCTGGGGAGGTGGGTACTGCTGTGAATCAGTAAGTGAATTATAAGCATTTCTCATTACTGTTCTTTTCTTTTACATTTCCAGGTTACAGCGCACAGATTCACGACCATAGTGATGAAACCATGTTGCCTCTGCACGTGTTTCACATGTGTCTGTTGACTTCGGCTGTACGAACAATGTCAATCCATGAAAAGTAAGTATTTTTTTTTGGGGGGGGGTTGAATTTGTTATTTGGAAAACTATTTTCATTAATATTTTTGTCTTCTTTCCAGGTCTTCAGTTATCTAAACTGTTGCCCGTCTTCAGATTGGAACATGCTAACAGTCCATAATACCTTTATTCTACCTGCGAGTAGATGAAGAAGAAATTATTCTGAGATCATTCCAGTACCCTGTTCAGTATCAGTACCCCATGGTGCTGTTCCTGTCTTTTGTTATATCGATCATCTGGCCTGTATGTCATTGCTTTTAAATACTTTACACCGGCAGAATACAAGGGAAACAACCAAAAAAAAAGAAAGCAGCCTTCTCAGTCCTCAGTGCCAGAGTTGTACCCACTTGGAAATTATTTTTCCATGACTGCATCAGCAACCTCAATTGTACATTGTTTTACACTGCACTGGGATGGTCTGCTTTGCCTGCATTACTCAGCACCACCATCATCATCATCATCATGACTGGGTACAAACATAGATATGATTGTCCTGCTTGGTATGTTGGACAAAAAAAAGTTGAAGTGCTGCGATTCATGATCATGAAGATGAAGAACATGATTTGTCTCATGACTCGTGAATCTGTGATCGTGACATGACAATGAGTACAACATTTGCAGTGAGATATGCACCACACTGGTACTCTGAACACTACTTGAACATTCAAAGTCATCTTCCTCATTCCTTTGGTAGACCTCCAGTGTTAATTCGCAACTTTTACTTACAAGGCTACTTGCTGTTACTTGAGGACTGGCTGGCAGATTTGATTTCAAACACAAACACAGAATTTATTTCACTCACCATCTATGCTATGGGTGCTGCTGCAGGCACTGCTGCTACCCACACAGATTCAGGGACCTTGCCTGGCCTAACCCTCTCTGACACAGTACTTTTTCCCTTTAAAGATTTTTTTTATTTCTTTATTTATTCCACATGATGTGATGGAATGCCTTGACCACAGAACCAAAGGTTATACCACACTGAAGTATGTGGCTTATAAGCCACAGCCAGAAACGCCTTTGCCTGACCAAGTCTTTGTGGGAATTCTTTTAGATTACACAGAGTCAGTAAGAAAAGAAATACATTTCTTTCAAACAGTGATTTTTTTTTTCTAATTTTGTGGGTTGCTAACATCTTCAAAAGAATTTACAAGACAGCACAATGCCAAAAATACTGCAATAGGTACATTTCTTTATTATGTTTTTTTCTTTCAGTTAAATGATGTAATATGCAGTGAGAGACAGTATTCAATCACGGTACTATGGGAAACACACGATAGTCATGATAGAGGTACAGTGACAACAATTTCAACAGACTGAACACAGGCAATTAACAGCAACGTTATATTTATTCAGTGTTTGGTGGATGGGAAGCCAAAAAACAACAGTGACTTCCAGATAAAAATTGAGCACTAAAGAGATGTAGCTGCACAGGCACAACACGACCTTAACCAGTCTTCAGAAATCCTACAGTGGAAGAACAATACCTTATTTTTTTGGGGGGGTTTACAGCAGTAGCAGGAAAAAATAATTCAGATGGGCTAAGAAAGTAAGAGTACTGCTATTAAGGTGATGGGTATGCATTGTGATGCAATGCACTCATCAGATGGTTAGGCAGCTGCACGAGGCTGCACCTCATCCTCTCCATGCTCTGGGCATATATGGAATTAAATCTTGATCAGTTTGAGAAGTTGGATGCTGGGTTTTGCTGAGCCACTTGGGAATAGTTGGTTTTGGAACCAGTTCCCCACCTCCAAGGGTGCCAGAAAAGAAGCTACCGGGCCTCAACTGAAGGAAAACAATGTGTTTATCTGTCTGCTCTTGTGGCATCTGGTAAAATGGTAAAGCAGTGTGGTGAGTTCAGTTCTGCAGGTGGTAGTAGCAGTCTGTGACGTTGCAGGTTCTGGATTTGAGTTGTGAAGACTGAAGCTGTTTTCTTTGCTTTTGCCATCACTACAATATACCACTAAGGTGGAATTACATGGTACGTCGTAAAGACCATTAATTTGGAAACCAGAACAGTAATTTTAACAGGATGTCATGGAGACAAAATTCACTGTACCTAAAGCTAGATCATCAGAATAAAAAAAAAAGAGGAGCCATCAATTTCTTTCTGGAAAAGTATTGAGTATTTCAGCATTTTAAGAAGTGAAAGTAAAGTTGTAGTAGATGCATGAAATGTGAAGATGGAGCCTTCTCAGATTTCTCAATAACTGGCTTTAGGAGGTATAAATCAGTGTCTGGCTTTTTATAGCAGGCTTCTCTGATATAGAGTACAGAAAAAATGTAAAACTTTTTTTTTCTAAACTATTCATCATTCAAGTTAATTTGTGGTGGTTGCCACCACCTCCCCCCCACACACACACGGCTTAACTCCTGTGAACAGCCTAAAAGTAATTTCATATGGGAGATGCCCATTACAAGGAGTGGTTAAAGGAAAAAGGACTATCTAAACTGTTTCAGGCTTCAGGAGAAAACTTTAGGCTACCTAGAGAAAGTGAAGATCCACCAGCAGAGTTAAAATTGGGGGGGGGGGATAAAAAACAAAAGGCTAAGGCAACTTAAATTACCTTTTAAAAACGGATGCAATGCTGGGGGTCTTAAAGTACACAATATGCCTCCTAAAGCAGATCCAGAAAGAAAGAAAGGGAAGGGATAAGCGACCCCACCTAGTACTAAAAACATTCAACAAACAGATGCATTGGAGGGGAACTCTACTAGGGTTAGAAGTGAAGAAACACTAGAACCCTCTGAAAAGGCAGGTGGGAACCCACTTTTGGATACTGCAAGCATAAGGAAAGATAATACAGTCCAAACAGGTTCTAATTCAAAGTAAGAGGAAGTGCCAGGGGGACATTTAACTGCAGATAACCCACCAGACTGGGCTTTACAAGTAATTCATAATGTGTCAACAATACAAACTGCAATCGAGAAGCTACAATCAATTCCTGACTCCATACAAACACTTTCATACAGTATTTCAAAGTTGGATGATAATTTTGAAAAGGGCTTAAGAGGATATCAGAACTGGATAAAAGACATTCAGACTTAGATGACTCAGTTGCCCCTATGGGTCGAGAGATTAACATTTTAAAGAAACAGCAAGGTACCATGGAAGGCAAACTAGACGAATATGAGAACAGGGCAAGGAGGAAGAATATATGTCTTTCTGGAATTTTGCCATAACGGGAAAAGGAGCAACCCTTAAAAAGAATTGTAGAAGACATTTTTTCCAGATTGTTGCATCGGATCAAGAACTACCGATAACTGACAGAGTCCATTGGCTAGGAGTCTTTAAAGCCCAGGGGACACCCAGACCAGCTATGGTTAAACTGTTAACCTCAGAAGGAAAATATCTAGTTATGAGTGTTTCCTTCAGTTAAAAAAGTTCTTGTTTAAAAACCAACAAATTTCCCTTAAAATTATTTTTCTAAACCACTTTGGGAGAAAAGGAAGCAATTTGGGGACTTATAACAAAAATTATGGCAGGGAGGGATCAAAGTTTATGTGTTTTTTCCTGCAAAACAAAAGGTGCTTTTGAATAATCGAGTGATATTTTATAACTCACAGCAAAAGCTTTGGCAGATTTGAAATTACATCTCCCAACAATGTTTACAGATAATGGTTAACATGTATTTAATAAATAAATGTCTAGATTCCATGGACGGTGTATGTGGGGGGGGGGCTAACAGTCTCATACAGGTCTTGTTACCAAGTAGAAGGGTAATTTATGCCAGACACATGTCTTAGGCATAGGGGTTGGGGGAGCAGATAGAAGAAAAAATAGAGGTATTAAAAATGCACGTGGTTTTCAGGTGGTTGAGAAGAGGAAAAAATATAATGGGTCATGTAATAACATATTGTTGTTACAGGTTATGGGGGAATGATTAAAGGTTGCACTTAGAATGTGAATGGCATTAATTCCCCAGTCAAAAGATCCAGAGTGCTATCCAGAAGAAGAAAACTGGACTTGAGGGTAACTATGCTAAAGGAAACATTTCTGAATGAGCAAGAATGGGGGAAACTAAGGCAAAAATGCCCAAGGAAATGGTATTTCTCCATTGGACCCTCATAAAAAAGTGCTGCAGTGGGCATACTTTTTGATAGAAATTTTGAAGGGGAAACTCTGGATTCTGTTAAAGACAATCAAGGCAGAATTATTTTGGTATTAACAAAAATTATGGGGAAAGAGATTGCCTTTGGATCTCTGTGTGCACCTTTTAAAGGTTATACCAATTTTTTGGAAGAGATAGATAAACATGTTTACTTGAAACTGTAAGTTTTTTGTTTTAGGGGGAGATCTGAACTGCATTTTGAATGAAAAGTTTGATAAGACCTCAGAAATCTTAGTTTGGTAGAAATACAAGTCCAAGCTTTTGAATAGTTTCCTGGATCTAAATTACTTGGTGGACATTTGGTAAGAAACTAATGGAGATATAAAAGATTTTACTTATTTTTCTTCAAGATTTAAATCACATTCCAGGTTGGATTATGTATTTACTTCTAGGGGCTTAATAGTGGATTGTATAAGAATTTCCGCAAAGATAGATATTAGACTGATATCGATCAAAGTCCAGCCTGCTTTGATCTATGGTTGGCGGAGGAACAGAGATGAGGGAGTGGGGCATGGCATTTGAATTGTTCTCTACTGCAAGAGGGGCTGGTTCTGGATAAGATTTGACAAACTATACATTTCTTTATGACAGAAACGGTGTAAAAGAAGACAATATAATTTCATGTTGGGATGCATTTAAAGCAACAGTTCAAGGGGCAATAATTTCAGAAGCCTCTTGGAGGAATAAACAAGGCTGGGCTAAACAAAAAGAAGTGGAATCCAGGCTGGAAATATTAGAACAGGCCATGGGGGAACAATACAAAAATAGATGAATTAAGGGACATACGGAATTTGATGGAATCAACAGACTTCTTCAACATTAAAAAGGGCTGGGCTTGTAGAAATAAAAAAATGGAAAAATAATACCAAATTGAGTGGCAAGTCAGTAGCTAATAGGCTTCAAGCCTTGGAGAAGCAAAAATCTGAAATTATATCTATTATTGCATCTGAAGGACAGAGGGTAACCATGCAAACATTAATTTTGAAGGAGTTTGTCACCTTTAATTCAAAACTGTATTCTTCTGAATGCTCCCCCACAAAGGAGGATTTATTGTATTATTGTACCCCTAGGTGGTGCTATCCCATGAGCTACTACCCCTGCCTGCTTGGCTAGTGCAGGTTGAGGGGCCTGGGTACTGAAAACGGGTGCCTTCACCCAGAGGACAGGGTTGGTGTTAGCGTAGCTGACCTGGGTACAGCCTTCCAGGACACTGTTACCCCCCTCTTTACCCTCTAGTGGCCTAAACAATGTTCTGAACACACAATTACCACAACCCCCAAACAGCAGGTGTAACACCACACTTATTGCACTTACCACCAGGGCTGGTACAGCTGACTCGGCCCTGGAGACCCCCAGAAAAATAAGAGTTAGTACCACAACCAACAGTATCACAGTGTTATCTACACAGAGGTACACCACAACCAGTTTAAGTGCAAAAAGATTTAGATCTGATATATTTAAGGGGAATGAATAAGGAAGGGGCTTAATCAGGTTGATTGGTTTAAGTACTGATTCAATCAGGCAACAAGGCATGCACTTTAGAGTCTCTCAACACAGTCACACACACTCTGGGTACCCAGTTGGTGAGGCAGACTAGCCTGATGCATTGCCTAGGGTAAGCCAGTGTTGCAGCTGGTTGGGGCCCTATAGGTGGAAAGAAATAGCCATGCACAGTAACCCACAATTTGTAATCCGAAGCCATATGACTCAGTTCATGATAATCAAGCAGAACAATTAAATCAGATGACACACTTTGATAGAGCAGTTGTTGCAGGGAGCTACCCTGGTGTTTACTCGTGCTACCCAGTACAGGATACAGGATGGACAAAATGGAGACAGCAGGATGACTTGCTGGTATGCCAGGAGAAGCAGGGCCCACACGATTCACAGTGGTGTCATTCCTGTCCATAATGTTGAGCAGGGGACTGATCCCCAGGCAGGTCTCTCATCGATGTTCTTCTCTGTTGCGTGAGCAGCTGGCTGGGCCAAGGTGGCAGGGCCCAGGCCAGGTGAACAATTCAGATGGCAATCCAGTAGCGCTGAATGCAGCTTCCAGCAAGCGTGACACAATCAGGCAGTGGGGGAACCAAATCGCGACCCACTAACAACATTCAGCCCATTTATAGTAAAGAAAAGAAATAGTACCACAGTTCGGATGGCAATCCGGTTGCAATATACAGTGTCTCTGTGCAAATCGACACTCCACGGTAGTCTCAGGTCCTGACAGGCTGAACGCACAGAGGCAAATCTTTGGTCCTCTTCATGAAGATTCAGTCTGTCACAATTCAAGATTCTGGTCACAGCACAGCAACTTCAGAGAAAGTCCGATTTCTCTTTGGCTCAGAAAGATTCCGTCACGATGAGGCAGGCAGGCCAAACACAGCCTTCCCACCAGTTTCCCATGCTACTACGCAGGGGCAGCTGCTCGAATCACTCGAGCTGTTCACTCTCCCAAACTCTAACTCCAAACTGACTTCTGCTCACCATGCCCATTAATAAGGTCACAACTAAATGGCTCGGAGACGTGGTCTGAAATAATTCTTCTCTATTCTCTCCATGTGGGAGAACTGAAGGCAGGCAGGCCAGACTCAGCCTTCTGGCCAAGTCCCCACACTACCCTGTGGGTCAGCAGCTCATCGAGCTGGAGCTGCTCACTCTACCAACTCTAACTCACTCCTACCTCACTGCTGCAGGCAGCTCTGGGATTTCCCCCTGATTCAAATGGTTTGGTTGGTTGATCCATCTATCTGTCAAAGCAAGGGTTCCCCCTCCAGGTCTGTTTTGGCGCCCAAAATGTAAAAACTACAGTTCCTACAGAAATTTACTCCCACAAGACCCTTGGGGACAGGCTCCATTTTAGAGTCCCCCAAAGGTACTGATTTGTCCAAACTGCCAGTCCAGAACCAAGATGGTGGAGCAATACAAAATGTCCATGCTGCAAATGAAGGCAGGTTAGACAAACATAGAAACATAGATTTTGATGGCAGATAAGAACCGCTTGGCCCACCTAGTCTGCTCATTTCCCTACCTAATGGATAAGCTTCAGATCCTAGTTAACCAACAGCCTACTTCCTCCTAGCCCCCAGTAGAATTGCCTTATGTCTGTCCCATGCATTCTTAAATTCCCCCACTGTTTTTGACTCTACGACCTCCTCAGAAAGGCTGTTCCATGCATCCGCAACCCTCTCTGTGAAGAAATACTTCCTCACCTTACTTCTGAGCCACCACCCCCTCTATCTTCAAATTGTGCCCCCTTGTTCTTGCACATCTCTTTTTCTGAAAGATGCTACCCTCTTGGACTTTGTTGATTCCCGTGAGGTATATGAAAGTTTCTATCATGTCCACCCCTTTCTCCCCTTTCCTCAAAGCTATACATCTTAAGCTCCTTTCATCTTTCTTCATACATCTTCTGGTGCAGACCCTGCACCATTTTGGTTGCCCTCCTTTGGACAGACTCCACCCTGTCTATGTCTTCACGGAGATGGGGTCTCCAGAACTGTACACAGTACTCCAGATGTGGTGTTACCAACTGTCTGTGCAGAGGGCCAACAACTTCCTGTTTTCTACTGGTGATGCCTCTCCCTATGCATCCCAGTATCCCTCCAGCCCTCATTACTGCTTTTCACATTGCTGGCCCTAGAAAAGCTACAATACCTTTATTACTAAAGCAGATAATCAGCAAACACTTACAGCTTTCAATAGAGCTCCCTCTGCACAATTAGCGATGGCAGAATGGAGCTATAACACTGCAGCCCAGATGGGAATCGAGACTGAAAATACTTGGCCCCTATCCAGATTAATTTTACACCACAAAATAGGCAGCTCTTAAAGAGACAGGCACAGAGGCTAACAAGGCACTCACTTGCAAGCACTTTTTAAATTGGTAGGACACAGAACAGCAGCCTGGCAGTGGACATTTAGGCACACCCAAGGAAGGTTTTTAGGAACCCCCACTTGTAGGGGGTTACACCCTTCCCCACCTGGAAAGAATTTGGCATCTGCACCAAGTCTATGCTCGCAGTATATCAGCAGAACAGCGTTATACTATACGAGATATACATGACAATACAAGGCAATATAATGACTGATGCATCAGTAAGCATAAACTTATCACATTACTATACTTATTCAAGATACTCTAGATATGTATATAGTCTGCAATAACAACAATTATGTATTTTCCATACACTTAATAACTTCACTATGATTCACACAAAAAAATGACTATACTTATTTACATTATTGCTTCCTATATTGTAAATACAGATGGGGGCCCATCCCTATGATCTGTAACAATGGGGGGAACCCAGTTGGCACCAAATTTTTCAGCAGAGTCAGACATTGGTCCTCCTGGCCACTAGGGGGCACTAATCCCAGCGGTGCCTCCAAAATGTAACCCCTAGATGGTGTTATCCCAAGGGCTACTACCCCTGCCTGCTTGGCTAGTGCAGGTTGAGGGCTCTGGGTACTGAAAACGGCTGTCTCCACCCAGAGGACAGGGTTGGTGGTAGCTTAGCTGACCTGGGTACAGCCCTCTGGGACACTGTTACCCCCTCTTTACCCTCTAGTGGTCTAAACAATGTTCTGAAAACACAATTACCACAACACCCAAACAGCAGGTGTACCGCCACACTTGTTGAACTTACCACCTGGTCTGGTTCAGCAGGCTAGGTCCTTGATACCTCCTGTAAAATATGAGTTAGTACAACAACCAACAGTATCACAGTGTTATCTGCACAGAGGTACACCACAACCAGTGTAAGTGCAAAAAGATTTAGATCTGATTTATTTAAGGGGAATGAACAAGGAAGGGACATAATCAGGTTGATTGGTTTAAGTACTGATTCAATCAGGCTACAAGGCATGCACCTTAGAGTCCCTCAACAGAGTCACACACACTCTGGATATCTAGTTGGTGAGGTAGGCTAGCCTAATGCATTACTTGGGGTAGGCTGGCATTGCAGCTGGTCGGGTCCCTATAGGTGGAAAGAAATAGCCATGCACAGTAACCCACAATTTGTAATCCGGAGCCACATGGCTTAGTTTGTGATAATCAAGCAAAACAATTAAATCAGATGACACACTTTGATTGAGCTGTTGTTGCAGGGAGCTACCCTGGTGTTTACTCACGTTATCCAGTACAGGATACAGGATGGACAAAATGGAGATTGCAGGATGACTTGCTGGTTTGCCAGGAGAAGCAGGCCCCAGACGATTCACTGTGGTGTCATTCCTGTTCGTGATGTTGAGCAGGGGACTGATCCCCAGGCAGGTCTCTCATCGATGTTCTTCTCTGTGGCGTGAGCAGCTGGCTGGGCCAAGGTGGCAGGGCCCAGGCCAGGTGAACAATTCGGATGGCAATCTGGTAGTGCTGGATTCAGCTTCCAGCAAGCGTGATACAATCAGGCAGTGGGGAACCAAATCGCGACCCACTAACAACATTCAGCAGACTTATAGTAAAGAAAAGAAACAGTACCACAGTTCGGATGGCAGTCCGGTTGCAACATACAGTGTCTCTATACAAACCGACACTCCAAGATAGTCTCAGATTCTGACAGACTGAACGCACCGAGGCAAATCTTTGGTCCCCTTCAGGAAGATTCAATTTGTCACAATTCTGGATTCTGATCACAGCACAGCATCTTCAGAGAAAGTCCGATTTCTCTTTGGCTCAGAAAGATTCCCTCACTAGGGAAGATGAGGCAGGCAGGCCAAACACAGCCTTCCCATCAGTTTGCCATGCTAGTACGCAGGGGCAGCTGCTCGAATCACTCGAGCTGTTCAGTCTCCAAACTCTAACTCCAGCCTGACAAGATGGTGGAGCAATACAAAATGTCAATGCTGCAAATGAAGGCAAGTTAGACAACCTACAATATCTTTATTACTAAAGCAGATAATCAGCAAACAGATGCAGCTCTCAATAGAGCTCCTTCTGCGCAATTAGCAATGGCAGAATGGAAGGATAACACTGCAGCCCAGGTGGGACTTGAACCTGAAACTACTCTGCCCCACCCAGATTAATTTTACACCACAACATAGGCAGCTCTTAAAGAGACAGGCACAGAGGCTAACAGGGCACTCACATGCAAACACTTTTTAAATTGCTAGGACACGGGACACCAGCCTGGCAGTGGGCATTTAGACACACCCAAGGAAGATTTTTAGGAACCCCCATTTGTAGGGGGGTTACATTATGAAAATTTGGTGAGTGAAAAATTAACAGAGGCAGAACAGGAGGCTCTTAATTAGGGGTGGATGAAAGCTGTGAATTCCGCTTTCATGGAACTTCTTCAAAATTTCGGAAATTTTGCATAAATTTCAGAACTTACATCATTGGCGAAACTGGAATTTTCTATGGATTTTTGTTGAGTTCCATGGACTTTTTTGTGAGCTGTGGAAAAATGCATATAAACTGCAAAATTTATTCTATCCACAGTTTAATGAACTGTCAGTAAATGAGTGCCTGCTTGTACAACCATGTGGTTATTCACTGAGTGCTGTTGGAGGAGAGAGGAGGGCTGTGCTGGTGGCCCGCTCAGGGGCAGGGTGAGGGGGAGTGTGGTGGTGGTGGATGAACTGTCAGCGTGGAGGGTCCACTAGACACCATGGAATTGGGATTTTTTTTTTAAAAAGGGATCGGGGATGGAGAGGTCTACTAGACACCAAGGAATACTGGGAATAGAGGGGGATGAGTCAGTAGACTGCCTACTGTTTTTTTGTGTGTTAAGGAATCCAGGATAGTGAGGAGGGACTGCTAGACATAAGGGAAATAAAATGTTTTTGTGGCCATGATCAGTGGGTGGTGGGCCACTAGAAACCAGGAGGATATAAGGAAGGGATTGGAGGTATTTATTTATTTACTGGGACCCCCCGATCAGTGGGGGGGTGGCTTAATGAATTAAACTGCAGTTAAAAAAAGCCTCAGCTGACCACTGGCAGTGATCCTTTCTGCAGATTTCTTTCCCGTGGTTTAATAAATTAACCCACAGTTTGTATATTTATTCCACAGTTTTAAGGTAGAACTTCCTCAAAAGTTCCAAAAATGATTTCTGAACTTTCGTGGAAGTGAAATTCGCACTTTCACCGAAATTCTGCCGGCGGACATTTATTTTCGCACACCCCTACTCTTAATCAGAAAAATAACTGAGATTGAGATTTACAAAATGATAGAGAAAATGGCAAAATCTACAGCACCAGGTCTAGATAGTTTCCCATTGGAATTCTATATTGCAATAGATGGGGTAAATTGTCCCCCATTTAAAAATGTTATTCAAGCAATGTTGCAAAAGATTCCTCCTTCCTTCTCACAGACTTATATATCTGTAATATTAAAACAAGGGAAAGATAGGAACAGTGTAGAAAATTATAGACCGGTTGCAATTTTAAATGTAGATTATAAAAGTTTTGCTAAAATTATTAATAATGGAATACTTTCTTATCTGAACAAATACACATCAAACAGTTTTTTTACCAGCTAGATCTATATGCCTCGTGTCACGCCGGCAACCTGGGTTCGGGAAAGGACTTGGTTCATTCTGGGGTTGGCCAGGGGAGGTAAGGAGTGAGCATCCGAAGGACTGCTCTCCCTCCTTGGGGTGGGGGGACTATGCTGAGCACTGCTGGCTGACACCCAGCATTGGCTAGATGTCAGCACAGTCCATCTTGGGCCCTGTTTTATTTAGCATTTTCCTCAACAACCTTCCTTACTCCTGTCAGGATCTCATCTTTTTATATGCTGACGATGCTGTCCTGTTTACCAGTGATCCAGACCCTAAGGTTCTTGAATCTAGGCTACAGAGTAATTTTGTAGTTGTAGAAGGATGGTTCCATAAGCACAGGTTAGTTATGAATTACAACAAGACTAAAACTATGCTGTTCTCCAGCTCCCAAAATAGGCACATAACTTACCCTTTTTCTATCACCAACGAAGAGGGCTCTCCCCTGGAGCTAGTTCAGCTCTTTAAATATCTGGGGACTACTACTGACAGTACAATGACCTATGCCTATCACATTGACAACATTGCTAAGGCTGTTAACACTTGCATATGGCTACTTTATAGGCATAAGCAATGTTTGACCCCAGAGGCTCTTAACCTAAAGCTCTTATGTCTCACTTATTGATTATGGCTTACCAATCTACGGATCAGCAACTGAAGCAGCTCTTCGCCGCATCATAGTTGCACTCAACAAAGCAATGCCCATCGACTTCAGCCCATCTGTCCCATACTCATATGATGTACGCCAGGCTAACTGGCTCCAATTCAAAAGTAGAGTCATGTACCAAACATATTTACTGTCCAAAAAAGTAAGCTTAGGCAAAATTGCCCCCAGGAGTGCAAAAGCTTTTTACCCCCACTATCAACCGTCATTGTACCAGAAGCTCTGCTAGCCAGATTTCTAATATACCTCGCTGTCACACTTCTCTGGGACAAAGGTCCTTTGCCTATCGTGTCCTGCTATGGATGAACTCACTGCACCATGAAATCACTTCAGCATCCACCTTGGGTTCCTTCAAGGTTAAACTTAAGCAACAGTTAGTTGCTGATGCCAGTAGTGACTGCTTCCAATAACCTTCCTTCTTGTGACCAGCACTTATTCTAACCTTATGCTATCCTGGCCTTATGCATAATGGATCTCAGCATGTAAATAACTGCTCTAAGTTGCTAATCATTCTCCTTCACATTTCCTCTTGATCCCTTGCCCTCTTTCCCCTCATCCCTCCATGGCTCCCCCCCCCTCGTTATATCTTCTGAGCTCCCTTGCTAATTTTAAAATGCTTTGTCTCATACCTTCTCATTTCTGACTAGGCCCCTGGGCTGATGCCATCCCTTGCCTTGTTGATTATTAGATAATAGGCTGAGTCTGTTCTCATTTTCCTGTAAAGGGTCATTTCATAAGACCCCATCCCCTCTAATATGACCCTTTGAATTCCAGGTTTTAGTCAAATATGCACCATGGCATACATTGTACAATGCCACATGTATTGGAACTCCTCTAATTATATACTGTTGTAATGTTTTGTATAATTCCTTGTTTTGTTTGTTCTCTGTCTCATACGTTTCCAATATGTATTGTTTGTCTGACGTGGAACCTTTGAAATGAGCTTGTTCTCAAAGATGTTTTCCAAAATTTCAATAAATAAATAAAAATAAATAAAAAAACAGTTGCTGGCACACCAGGGAATGCCCCACATCCAGGAGGCTTTCGCTGCCTCTGCAGAGGTGGAGACAGCTAGTTGTGCACATTGCATGGATGAGGGGCGCAGGAGGAAACTGGAGGAAATACCATGGCCTGACGAGGACCAGTGATAGACTGATCACCCTCACGGCAGCCCCCGACTCTGTATTGCTGGTTCTGAGGGAAGGGAGATAGCTAGCACTCCTGGATCCCGGCCACACCACAGGGGGCAAGCCGCAGGGAAATTTCAGAGGGCTGTACAGTAGGGCGGTCAGACCAGAGGATGTATACCTCCAGATGGGGGGGGGTTTGTAGCCTTCATCAGGGCAATGAAGGAGGATAAAGATGTAAAAAAAAAGTTAGAACTATACAGTCAGGATTGGAGAAGATTCAGTTTTTAATAGAATTTTTATAATCTACAAGGACTCCGGTTACCTTTATGGCATTGGATGCTACCAAGGCTTTCAATATGCTGGAATGGCCCTATCCTTTTAATACCCTTAATGCTTTTGGTTTACCATCCAATTTATTTGCTACAGTTCAGATGCTTTACTTGGCCCCCTCAGCTCAAATTATAGTAAATGGATATTTGTCTAAGGTCATTTATTTAAACAGAGCGGTGCGCCAAGGCTGTCCCCTTTCCCCTTCCTTTTTGTTTTAGGTTTGTAACCACTACTAAATGAAATTAGAATAAATAAAACTATTTTGGGGATTAGGTTAGGGAAAGATGAATGTAAGTTAAATGAATTTGTGGACAATGTATTATTAACACTCCAGGAACCTGATAAGAGCATTCAAGAGTTATTAATGATTATAAATCATTTCTCTCAGGTTGCTGGTTATAAAATCAATGAGTGGAAAACTGAATTAGTAACCTTTAATACGGAAAATCCCAGTTCATTATTACAATACATACAGGCATCTTTAAAGGAACAGGGGAAGAGATATTTAGGTATCTAGATTCTTAATAATATCAATTCCCTGTTTAAATACAATTTTAATGATTTATTAGATGCTTTAAAGATTAAACCCCAACATTGAAGCAGAATTCCGTTGTCATTATGGGGTAAGATCCAAACCATAAAAACGTTGGCAGTTCCATACTTGTTCTATCGACTTCAATCAATAATGACACCAGTCCCCAAGTACTGGTTTAAATCAATTCATAAACAATTTAGGAATTTTATTTGGAATAACAAACAACTCAGGATCTCTTGGAATAAACTGGGTCTTCCAGTGGATCAGGGAGGCTTGGCTTGCCCAGATATAGAAAAATGTAATTTGGCTTACGTAATGAAATTAGCTGTGAGATGGGCTTACAATTGTAAAGTAGACAGGACACACCTAACATTTGTCAGTAATGTTGCTGCAGCGATTTTCAATGAGCAGGTAGACATATCTCAAATTCTGTTCATGGTGGGCCATTTTGTAAAATATAAGAGCCGTATATTAAGATTTTTAGCGGGGGGCATTTTAAAAGATACAAAGAAGACAAATGGGGCAGTGCCCCTTTCCTCTCAAAATATTCTAAGGAACAATCCAAATTACAAATTGAATTAGAGGAAGGTCCATAACAAAATTTGGGAGGAGAAAGGAATAAGAAAATGGAACTGCTTTTTTGAAAATGGATATGTATTAACTTGGGATGAATTTAGGAACAAATATCAACCTGGAAATAACCAGTGCATGCACTTTAACCAAATGACAAGCTTATATAAAAAGGATTATAATAGGTGGGAAAGAGCCCCGTGCAATAAAAACTTGGAAGAATCATTAGGCAAAATAAGAATAAATCATTTTAAAAAATTACTTGCTTGGTTAGTTGGTAATCTGCAGAAATCATATCTTCAGATCTATGGTCTTACCTTCCTAGAATGGGAACAAGAACTAAAACAAGACTGCACGGAGATGCAGTGGAGGTTAGAGGGTGTGCTGTTACACACTATAAACTAAGAAAAGACTGTGCTATCCAGTACAAAATACTAAATCGAGCTTACATCTCACCCTATAGATTATGTAGGATGAGGATTGTAAGGGAAGGCTCTTGTTGGCACTGTAAAGTTAAAGATGCCGCTATGTTACACGTGTCTTGGGACTGTTTTTTGATAAGAACCTGGTGGGCTGAATCTTTTGCAAATATTACCTGGATAGGGGCTGTTTTTCCACATTGATCTGACCCCAGAACAGTTCTTTTAAAAATGTACAATGTCAAAGGCTTGACAGGATGGGAAAACCACGTTCTCAGAGCCAACATGATGGTAACCAAAAGATTGATTTTAAAGAACTAGAAACTAGATGAGGAAAGGGCACCATTACTTAAATATGAACGGAGACAATTATTCTTGTCAGCTCTTTCAATAATAGTTTTTTATTAACCTTTCATAAAATGTGGGCTTTGTGCAACAAGGAAATAGAGGATTGGACACCTGATGATTTTTTTAGCTTAAAGAATTGAGCAGTTTGGTCAGGAAGGGGGTAGATTTGGTTGGGGCTGGGGAAAGGGATCTTCTCAGAACAACTATTGTTATTAAGATTTCTTACCTAATTTACATGATCTATTTTAAACTGTTAAACTGTATATCTGTACAACCCTAAGAAAAAACAAGGCAGGGAGGAAGAGCGAGTACTCGAAACTGGTCAGGGCAGTTGAGGGGGGGTACACTCTGCACTTTCATTTGTGAGACTACATGAGCTGTATGAATTGAAATAAATATACATCAACCGTGGTTGCTGGTGCTGCCTTGTTTTTTCTTAGTAGTACCCTTTTTTGGCACTGCACAGCAGTACTGGAGCTGCCTTTCTCTTGCTTGATATCTGTACAACCACCTGTTTTAATGGCATATGTTGATACCTCAATAAAAAAAAATAAAATAAAAAAAAGAGTACTGCTATTGCGGTAGTGTAATAAAAATTCATCTGACTTGACAGCACGCACACAGATGAAAGGTAGAGTGCAGAAACTTTAACAGTTCAATAATCTGCAACAGTCTTTTAAACAGACTGAAAAAATGCACAGCAGCACAGCAAACAGCAAAAACTGCTAACAACTTAATAGAAGTATTACTGTGTGTACCTGAACACAAAAATACTAAAACACTAGCCATCAACAGTTGGAAAAACTGCCTTTCTCACTGTGAATCTCCCTTCTACAATCTACATCACTGATCCGCCACTACTCCAAAATATACTTCTACAGTGCCTGTCAGTAGAGAAGCTGAAAGTACTAAATTAAAATGCAATATTCACACAAATTCAATAAATGCTTGATGATATAAACACACAACGGTTTACTACAATTGATGTACTAACTTTTGACACAAAATTTTGTGACAAAAAAATGCGCTTTTAAAGGTTTTTTGATAGTTTGATTCTCAGAGCTCTGAGAGCAAACGGTCTCCAGCGTTCCACCACACACACTATGGTAAACTGAGGCTGTGTAAGACAATGCAGAACCCATGTGATCTTACATCCCATGAATCACTGCAAAACTGGACTCAAAGTGCAAATAAGAAAAGGTGAACTAATGTGAAGTACAGACTTAGTAACTTCACGTTACTGCGAGATGCAAAGTTAATCGCTTCGCTTTGCGGAATATTATGCAAAATTCAGGTTCTACATGAAATGCTATGCATGGCAAATTTTAGGCACTTCACCCACCTCTAGTGACCAGTCAGGGGGCAAGTCAGCTAATTGTTTCTCGGCTCTAGGGAGTGTCATATGAGCTTCATGGACATTACATTTGGCTTGGTTGATCTCCTTTCTGTGTCAGCTTCCTCATCCTCATCCTCATCCTCCTTGACATTGGCATTGGCAGTTGAAAGCGATAGGCAGAAAACCACAGCCATGTTGTTGTCCTCTTTGGGCTTGATTTCAGTGTTGTCCCTGAGGTGACAAAGTTTGATAAATTTCTCCTCTGTCAATCCTGGTGGTGGCTCTTCATCTAGCTCCTCTATCTTTATGTATGGCACTACAACGTTGGGGTGAATGAAACCCCCTTTGGCAAAGCATCTGGCAATTGCCTCAGTGGTTATAACATCCCAGGTGGTCTTCATCATTTGCACTGCATCCAGATGGTTTATCTTTTTTTTTTATGCAGTATGCAGTTAGTGGCAGACAGTTTGGATCCATCAAGTATCTCCACTCTGCTGGTCCGCACAGTCCTCACATAGCACCATTTAAATGCATAAGTTATATCTTGTTCCAGCAGTTGAATCAGACATGTGGTGTTAGTAGGTAGGAACATCAGTTTAATGTTTCTAAGCCCTTCCACCTGTCAATGGTCTGAAAAGTTATTGAGGAGCAAAAGAATCTTTCTTGACCATAGCTTGTGGTCTCACGCTCTGAGCCATCCCGTAACCCCCCCCCACCTGATCATCCATGCAGATATGATTGAGCAATAGATCACAGGAAGGTGTCTTATGCCCTGAAGCAACATAGGTGGGCTGATTTACCGATCACTAGTAAATCACATTTATCAGTCCCAGACAAGTTGCAGCAGCACAGTACAGTACACTGAGCCACTTCTTGGCTTTCTTTGCACCAACTGGCTGCTCATTCTTAAAAGTAAGTGTGCCTGAACCAACACATTGGAAATAGAACCACATTTTATCACAGTTATAGATGTTGTGGGGTTTGTAGCCTTCCAGCAAACCAGGCAGCACTTCTGGAAGCCACTGCTCAGCACTAGCAGCATCGGTACTCTGTTTCTTGACATGAGCGTGGTGAAAGCAAATGTTGTGCCTCACCTTCCATCAATGCACCCAGCCCATAGAGGGCACAAGGTTAGTTTTCCCCAAAGTGGTGGCAATCTGGGTGGCTTTCTCAATGAGAAGAGGTCCACTGATTTAGGCATCCTGACCTCCTGCATTCAAGAACCACCTCAGAAGAGCATCTTGAATCTCACTATCCTTTCCATCCCGCTTCCTCTTCCTTTTGGGATTCTGGTTTGTATGCCAAGAGGTAGACACCTTGTTGCGATCCCTCTGCAGATTGGACAGTGTTGATTTAGGCATGCCAAAATGAATGGACAACTCTCGTAAACTCAGTTTTGACATGCTCTGAATTTTGTTCATGATTTTCACCTTATGGGCTATGGACAGAGCTTGCGCTTTGGAGCCATACTTTCATAGGTAAGGGAAACAGCAGACTGACAGAATGAGAACTTGAGATATTCCTTTGTGAGCATGAGATATAGTAATGAGCACCTAATTAACCCCTCATCACCTGGTGATTGACCCTAAGATACACTTTTGGAAGATCTGAACACAGCTGAGTGACCACAAGTAACCATTGGCTTGTACTTGTAAAAGTGTTGGAAGACATGTTAACTCATTATCTCCTGAGTGGCCATTTTGTGTCAGGTAAATAATGGATAGTTCGGACTTCATGTTGAGCTTTTGAAGGTAATGAGTTAAATACACAGTTAGCACTGCTAGCCGTAAGCATTAGAAGGGCGGCTTAAATTGGTATATTGCAAATATTCAGCCAATAGGGACAGCATTTGGCAAATGGGGATCCTCCGATGTAACAAAGCTTCCAGTTTATCGGTATCCGATATAAGTGGGCTGCACTGTACTAGGTCTTGTCACTAGCAGGTTACACAGTGTTTAGACTAGATAGAGAGAAAGGCAAAGGGGGTGTTCCTATATGTCAGGGAGAGCATATAGTCTGTGAAGGATGGACTCATCAAAGTAAGCAGTGGGGACACAAAGTCACTGTGGGTTCACCTCATGGCACCTTCAGGGAAGAAAATACCAGTGTAAGTAATCTATACACCACCAGCCCAAGGGGAAAAGAAAGACAGGGAGCTCAGGGAACATCTGGGAAGGAGAGTGATGAAGGGAAAGTGGTGATGATGGGTAATCTTAAACTACTTGTTATAGAAAGGGACATTCCAACAGCCAGGTGCACCTGATGTCAAGCCCTGTCAGATACATTGCAGGACTATCTGCAGGTGCAGCTAGTTAAGGAACCCACTAGACAGGTGGCCATCCTAAATTCATGTATTTATTTATTTAAACATGTCCGAACCCAGAAGGCTTGTTTCCAGTTGCAACCTGGGGCAGGGGGAGGAGAGGTTGAGGGAAGATAACTTTTACCCACAAGGTTTTTGCTAGTAGCAATGTACAGTGATACAACTACATAAATACAGAAAAGCATTTTCCACACAGGACCTTATAATTCAGCAGTGGTACATAATATAATATATGACACAGCTACCTGCAATGGGCAATAACTGGCAGATGTAGCTGACATTTGTACAGCAAAAAAATTACTTTATCTACAGAGCATGTTACCAGTGTAGCAATGCTTCTGGCAGTGTGCCAAGTAGGTTTGGGTTGCAGAAGTGGGTGCTGGATGCCCAGCAATCCCACTATATCATGTCAAGTGTCTGGTAGATACCTCCACAGGAAGGGTTACTGGCACAGCTTGGACATGAAGTTAGTGAAGCTTGGGGAACTTTGATTTGCCACCTTTTTCATGAACCATAGCAGTTTATTTTTCCTCTTGCTTGCGAAGAATAAGAAAGAATGCAGGTGTACCGTCTCAAAATAGCAAAAGAGGGTCCAGAGGTAGTTGAAAGTTATCTACATTAATGCCAGGACTCTGAGTAATAAAATCAGTGAGCTCCAGGCTCTGGTGGCATACACTGAGGTGGAGCTCATAGCCTTTAAAGAAAATTGTCCCACACATAATTATAATGGGACTTGTCAGTCCCAGGTTACACAATATTTAGACAGGACAGAGGGAAAGGTGGGGAGGATAGCCCTATATGTCAGGAAAGGCATTGATAGTGTGGATGATGGACACATCAGCGGAATTAATGGGGAAACAGTCACTGTGGGTGTACTTCACAACAACCTTGGGGAAGAAAATATGGTAGGAGGTGATCTATAGATCACCATCACAAGTGGAAGAGAGAGAGAGAGAGAAATAGGGTGCTCATGGAAGATCTGGCAAGGAGAATGAAGAAGGGGGAGGTGGCATTGGGTAATCTGAACCTTTCTGGATATTGACTGGGACATTCCAGTAGCCAGGTGCACTAGAAGCCAGGCTATATTGCAGGACTGCCTGCTGGTACAGCTGGTTAAGGAACCCGCTAGACAGACAGACTGACTGACTGACTTACTTACGTACTTACTTTACTTCCTTCCTTCCTTCCTTCCTTCCTTCCTTCCTTCCTTCCTTCCTTCCTTCCTTCCTTCCTTCCTTCCTTCCTTCCTTCCTCCCTCCCTTCCTTCCTTGTTGTGACCTGGGGGAAGGGGATCGGAAAGTTATAGGTAAGAACATATTTATCCACAAAGGTCTTGCTAGTGGCAAAATACAGTGATAAAACTACATAAATATTGAAATGTATTTTCCATGGTTCTATGTGATAATGGCTATTGTGCATAGGTGATCACCATTAAGGTGAGTGTACAATGCCGAAAATTAATTTCGACAATGTACACCCCCTGCACAAACTAAAAGAGCACCGGGGACTCACATTCTACTGTGAAATGTGGGGTTCCCACACTCCCCTACTTAATGATTCTCAATACTAGAGGGGTGCATGTCGGGAGGGGGCTGAAAATTCTTTAAAAAAAAAACATTCGGGCAGAACACATAAAAATGAAGGGCCACCCGGACCTGAGCCTGGAACCCTCACAGTGCTAGGTTACCACCCACCATGCTACAGTCCAGCTCTGCAGCCTCAACCCAACCACTCCAGACAAGCCCTTCCTCCCTTCCCTCATGTTCACTCCCCCCATGTGCGTGTATACATATAGTGACATCCTGTCATAAAATGTGCAAACCTCCCCCATTTGGTTGCCCTATCTCAGCGGTAGCCCTGTTAACATGGACTATGACTGAGTCACAATTTCTACAATCGCTCAATGGCTAAAGCCCATGTCATGGGCTACCCTTTTCCACCCGAGACCTTATAAAACAGCAGCAATACATAATATAAGATGCAACACAGACTGCATACAATGTGCAATAATTGACAGGTACATTTGGATTCTTTACAATAGAGACTCACTTTATTTACACAGCATGTTACCAGCATAACAATACATCTGACAGTGTGCCAGGTAGGCTTGGTTTGCAGACGGGGAAGTTTGATACCCAGAAGTAGCACTAAGTAGTGTCAGGCTTCGGAAGGTTATTACCAGAGGAGTTATCATAGCAAGGCTTTATGCTGGAATGTTGCAGGAAATAAATTAAAAGACGAAGAATGGACCAAAAGATTAGCTTGGTTTGACATTCTATTATTCTAGGAAACATGGGACCAGAAGGCAAACTCAAAATATTCAAACATAGTCATTACCAGCAACCAGGAAAAACAAACAGGGCACCCAAAGGGAGGAATCACCATTACAGTAAACACTCAACTTAAATGCACACTGTTTCGAAGCAGTATCAGATAAGTTTTATATACAAATTATACTGAAGGTTTCCACGAATGAGTTTTCAGCTTTTTTAAATGTCAACTTTTCCCCAAAGGAAAAATACTCAGTGTTTAAGAAGCTCTTAGGAGAAGATGGAAGGTTTGATACCTTTTATTGGACCAGCAAGTGTCTTGTACAAAGGTGGAATTATACACAAGCTTTAAGGCCTCACAGGTCCTTTTTCAGGTGAACAACATAACTGAGCATCATAAGCAGTATTTATATCGACTGTGGAGCAATTAAAAATCAGGAAGTGAAGTAGGAAGGTGATAAAGGGGACTAGAGATGAAAGTCAAAGATGCAAAATAAAAACATGAGAAGAAATGGGGAGGGGGCTAGGTAGAAACAGGTCAGTAGGAGATGAAAGGAAGCTAAAGCCGCCTATGACTTGTACTGTATAAGTAACTCGCAACACAATTCCTTGACAATGCCTTTGGCTGCTATTATTGTAACCTTATTTATCTTTTTTTTGTGCATAAGTTCCATTGTAATGATCATGTTATGTTTTGTACCTTATTGTCCATATTGCCTTGACGTGGAACCTTTGTAAAAGAGCCCTCGGCTCAAAGGTGTCATCCGAAATACAAATTAATAAATTTAAAAAATAAATAAAGGAAGGAAGACAAAAGCATACAGATAAGATCTGAGATCAGAGGCTGGCTGAAAGGATAGAATAGACAGGAGATGCCTAAGAGATGCAAGGAAATCAAGAAATTAGATGAAACAAAAGAACAAAGGCATAGATAAACAGAGTGTGAGGTAGTATAAACAGAGGTGTGAAAACAAGAGGAAGTGAGTGGGACTGAGCCCAAAAAGCTGGATACACTCTATCATCGCACATTGAGATTTGTTCTTGACTTGCCCTTGCAGACTCATCACTGCTCGTTGTACCAAGCATTAGATTGGCTTTTCCTCTCCATGAGCAGGCAAATAAATGCCCTCATGCGGCTATTCTGGGCTTTTTCCAGTAAACTACTACCCTATATCTGTGACCTGTTTGAACTTTCAAAGGTTGCCTACAAACTAAGGAACTCCTCCTTTGTCCTCCTTAAGCTACCACGAACAAGGACATGTCTTGGCTCAACTGCCATTAGCACCTTTTTTCCAGTGCTTTGGAATAGCATGCAAAAATTACTTACAATCTCCCTGCTGTCCAGCCATTTTATATTTAGGGGGCTGCTCTATAGAGGCCTGAAAAAGGTGTGTGATTGTTTCAGGTAAAGCCTTACCCCACTCAACTGAGTCCCTTGACCTCTGTAATCCTGGGCCACCTATTTCCCATGTCAGCCAGCATCCTTTTAGGGCAACCACCCCCCACCTCCCACCTCTCATCAATTAGCTTTGCAGGGGGCCTCATTCTATTAGGCTGCCCTATTTTTCCCTCTCTACTATGTGCCTGATACCCTTTCTTCCCACTGCCCTTCTCTATGTCCCTCCTTCCTCTCCTCACTTGTACGCTATAAGCTACGACCTGTATACGCTGCACTTTAAATGCCTATATTTGCACTTGCTTTACATGTTTGAGTTATCCAGGTACTGAATTTGTATATTGCAACTGCCTGTACCAATGTCTACTTTTGTATGAAGTGCTGTGTACTGTAAGTAAAAGTGTCCTTTGTGTACAGGACCATCTTGAAAATGAGCTTGCTCAACGATGTAACTGCCTAGTTAAATAAAGTTTGATTGATTGATTGAGTTAGTAAGAGAGGCAGGGAAGATGTGAGGTAAAGATAAAAAAGGCAGATTAGACAGAACTCAGAGAAAAATATATAATAGTAAGAGAAAAACAGAACCAAAGTGTGAGAGAGACATGATTTTGTACACACTATAAAAAGAATTACAGTTTACCATAGTGTGTCATGAAACTGATGTCCTGATTCAGTCCAGAAATGTAAGATTTAAATTGTTTAATATATTTCAATTCACATGTCCTTCTGTCCTGTGTGTTTCTGAAGTTGCTTCTTAGTATCAAGACAGATAAATCCAAGAGAGAGTGATCTGTTTGTAAAAAATGGTTACCTACTGGAGTGCTGATAATCTGATTTACTATTCTGTGATGGTGGTGATTCATCCTAGTTTTCAGTGGTTGACTAGTTTCCCCAATGTAGCAACCATTTGTGCACTTCTTCCATTGAATTAGGCAAACCACATTGCTGGATTGACATGTGTAGGATCCATTAATTTGTATTATGTTGTTCTGACTTGTCTTAATGGTGGCCTGCATGCATATGTGGGTGCAGGTCTTACATCTTGCCATGTTGCATGGTGTTGTCCCTCTTGTTTTCTGGTTACTTTGATCTGCTGGGAGTTTGTTATGAATTATTATGGTCGAGAGGCTGGGGGGCTGCTTATAGGCAATGACAGGTGGTTCAGGGAAGATGTCTCCCAGAGTTTCATCTTGTCTCAGCATGGGTTGTAGCTCTTTGGCAATTTCCTGAAGGGGTTTTAGCATGGGGCTGTCACTGACCATTAGGGGTGTGCGGTCAATTTGATGTCTTTGCCAGAAGATTGTCTCATGGTACTGTATTTGTATGGCCCATTCAAGTTCTCTGTCAATTTGTCTTGGAGAGTGGCCCTGCTGAATTAGGGGAATTCCAAAGTGTGGAGCGCTGTCTGCATCTTGTTCTGTCATCAGAGCAGATTCAATGGTATCACATCGCCTGACTGTAGAGTACAAATTTTTTTGTATGATTTGGGTGGAAGCTGGAATTATTCAGGTAGCAGTGTCTGTCAGTGGGTTTTCTGTAAAGAGCAGTTTGTATATGTCCATTTTTAGTGATACTGACTGTGGAGTCAAGAAAATGAATACTGGTGGTGGAGTATTCAATAGTGAGATTAATGGAATGCTGAAAGTTGTTAAAATCATGATGGAATTTTTTGAGAGTCTTCATCTTCTATCCAAATCAGGAATAAGTCATCAATAAATCATAGGTAGACAGATGTATTATAAGGGCAGTGTTTAAAAAAATCCTCCTCTAAGCAGGCCATGAAAAGATTGGCATATTGTGGTGCCATTTTAGTGCCCATGGGCGTCCCCATGATCTGTAAAAAGTGCTTGCCATTAAAGTTAAAGTTGTGTGTCAAAATGAATTTTATTAGGGTTCTGATGGTGGTTTCTGAAATCAGTCATGGGCCGTGCTGTTGTTTGATTTACCTTCCTAGCATGATCTGGCATAGGAGACTGATACGCTTGCACTCTTCAGTTTCAGTGGTAATAGTATTGTTCACAGCTCTGAGCTATAGTATTACAGGCTCTGAGTAATACATAGAAACATAGATTTTGATGGCAGATAAGGACCACTTGGCCCAACCAGTCTGCTCATTTCCCTACCTACTGGATAAGCTGCAAATTCTAGTAAACCAATAGCCTACTTCCTGCAACCCCCCCCCACTATAATTGCCTTAAGTCTGTCCCATGCATGTTTGAATTCTCCCACTGTTTTAGACCAAACAACTTCCCCAGGAAGATGGCTCCATGCATCCACCACTCTCTCCATAAAAAAATTGTTCCTCACATTACCCCTGAGACATCCCCCCTCTATCTTTAAATTGTGCCCCCTTGTTCTTACACATCTCTTTTTCTGAAAGATGCTACCCTCCTGGACTTTGTTGATTCCCTTGAAGTACTTGAACATTTCTATCAGGTCCTCCATGTCCATCCTTTCATCAAGGGTATATATATTAAGCTCTCTCAGTCTCTCTTCATATGGTTTCTGATGCAGACCCTGCACCATTTTAGTTGTTGCCCTCCTCTGGATTGCTTTCATCCTGTCTATGTCCTTGCATAGATGAGGTCTCCAAAACTGCACACAGTACTCCAGATGGGGGCTCACCAACTGTCTGTATAAAGGGATAACCACTTCCCTTTTTCTACTTGTGATGCTCCATCCTATGCATCCCAGTATCCCCCTGGCTCTCCTTATTGACTTCTCACATTGCTTACCCACCTTTAGGTCATCTGATATTGCTACCCCCAGGTCCCTTTCCATTTTTGTTGTTGTTAGTACCTCCCCTGCTATTGTGTACTCTTCTCCTGGGTTTTTGTGTCCCAGCTGCATTACTTTGCACTTCTTTGCATTGAATCTAAGTTGCCATATGTCTGACCATTCCTCCAACCTTGCCAAGTCCCTTCTCATCCTTTCTACCCCCTCTTGTGTATCAACTCTGTTACAGATCTTTGTGTCATCTGCAAAGAGGCATACCTTTACCTCCAGACCCTCTGCAATGTCACCTATAAAGATGTTAAAGAGGATTGGACCCAGTTCTGAGTTCCTTGTCATGCTCCTTCTGTGATTCCTTATACTTTTTGAATGCAGCCTTTTTCTCCTTAACCTGCCCTGTCACCTCTTTTGAGAACCATAGTGTTTTTTTACTCTGCTTTGTTTTCTTTATTTGTTTCACACAAAGGCTTGTTGCCTCTATGATGACAGTTTTAATTTTTCTCCTTTGTTCTTCCACCCCTCCTTTTCAGCCATTTGCTAGTGCATTCTTCAGGTATTGACCCATTTTGCCAAAGTCAGCCGTTCTAAAGTCCAGTATCCTTGTTTTTGTATGGCTTATCTCCATGGTTGTGCTTATTGTGAAGCACACTGTGCAGTGGTCACTTGTTCCCAGATGTCTACTGACTTCTAAATATGTGATCCTCTCTCCATTTGAGAGTACCAGGTCTAGTATTGCTACCTCCCAAGTGGGTTCCAACACTAGCTGTCTAAGGCCTGCCCCCTGCAGGGCATCAAGAATGACCCTGCTTTTGGATGTGGCTGCAGTACATGTCATCCAATTAACATCTGGCATATTCAGGTCCCCCATCAACAGTATCTCCCCTTTTTCAGCCATTTTGAGAATGTCCTCTGTCATTTTCTTTTCCATTTCTTCCCCTTGAGATGGGGTCTGTATACAACCCCTGTGCAGATTGTGATGCCATTCCTTGACTCCAAGGTGACCCAGAGTGCCTCTTGCCCTCCCCCTTTACTTTTTAGTTCTGTAGCTTTGATCCTTTCCCTTATGAATAGAGCTATTCCACCTCCTCTTTTACCTTCCCTATCCCTTCTGTAGATTGTATACCCTGGTATGTTGATATCCCAGTCATGGTTCTCTGTGTACCATGTTTCTGTGACTGCCACAATATCCAGTTGTTCATCTTCCATCAGGGCTACTAGCTCAGGGAGCTTGTTTCCCGGACTATGGGCATTGGTGCTCATTGCCCTCCATTTAATGTTGGCTTTATCCTTTTTTTCCCCATCCCTACTCTTATTGCCCTTGTCTATTTTTCCATTTACCCCTGTCCTGCCCTGTGTTGAGCTCTGTACCTCAGTGTTTACCTTACTACCTGCCATGTTTTGTGGGGGGAGGCTTGAAATTTCCTGCCTCTTATCAGCACTTCCCCCCCTTGGCTAGTTTAAAAGCTTACCAAGGAAGCATTTAAACCTGTCACCTAGGAGCTTGGTTCCCTTCATGGACAGATGCAGACCATCGTGCCAGTATAGAACCTTATCTCTCCAGGTGGATCCCCAGTCCCCAGTGAAGCCAAAGCCCTGTGCATTGCACCAGTTTTGCAAACATTTATTAAATGCATGGTGTGCAGTACCCTAGCCTCACCCCTGCCATCGACTGTCAGCACCTCTGAAAAGGTTACTGTGCTTGCTACCCATCTGAGGCCCCTCCCCAACTCCACAAGTTCATTCTGCACTGCACTGATCCCATGCCTAGCTAGGCCATTTGTCCCAAGGTGGAAAATGATGTCTAGTTCCCTCTCCTGTGATGCTGCTTCTGCAAGCATGAGGATTCACTTCCTGTCCCTCCAAGCCATGACACCAGGCAGGCACCTTACTTCCCTCTCCTCTCCTCTCCTCTCCTCTCCTCTCCTCTCCCCTCTCTTCTCCAGTTCTACCCCCCTAATAATTGAGTCCCCTATCAGAAGCTGTTTCCTTCCTCTGTGGTATCCCTTGCCACCCTTTTGTGGGTCTCCCTTGTGGATGTCCTCAGCATTCTTCTTGGTCTCCACTGAGGGTGCCATCCTAGAGGAACCTTGCTCTGCCAGACTGGAATATGATCTGTGTAGAGGTACAACTAGGGGGCTTCACTTCTGTTCCACCACCTGCACCCTCCCAGAACCCAGAACCCATTGTGATCCAACTGTTCTTCATACTTGGCAACCTCCGGTATTATCAGTTTAGGGATAGTTGTATTACCGAAAATTTTTTGTATACTTTTCTATACTATTGTTTTTGCAATCCATATATTTAAAAACGTTTAACGCCAAAAGACAGAAACTTTAAATCTCCTTATATAGGTAAAACATGTTCCTGGTGCAACACTGTTACAAGTTAAAGAAAACCATTAGGAAGGTGGGCAGACTTGGAGTCAAAAACAAAGATGTTTCTATTCAAAAAAGTGAGACTTTTGAAAACAGAATATAGACATGTGCTGCACTTTAAAAAAGAAGATACAGGGCTTCCCTCTGATAATATCTTCAGGAAGAAATAAGGACTAAGGATAGTTCAACATTTTGGGAGCTGATGGCACATAGTACTTAGCAACATAAGATATAACATTCTGGGTAAGATAACTGCAAATTTATGGGTCTCCAATTTTAAGAACATATTTTGCCTCCTAAGATGACAAATCAACACAGGGACCTTTCCCAAAAAATTCTGAAATCAACTTACAGTACTGCTTGGTGAACTGTTGGGAGATGGTCACTTGGCCACTTTTTGGGGAAAGATGAGGTCAGTACGGCAATTAGGGCACAGCACAGATATAAAGCTGCTGGGGAGGATGCGTTGCGCACAGAAGTCTACCTGGAAAACCATGAAGAGTGGGCAGTAATCTTTGCCTCTGTGTTCTCACATGTGAAAAATAATCCTATAATACCAACTGGTTAGAATATTGGTATAATTATGCCCTTATTTAAACAAGGGAATGCTTCAGAGCCCAAATGCTAAAAACCTATTACCCTTCTCCTGAAAAGTTAAATAATTTCCTCAAGATTAATTTTAGAAAGATTAGAAAACTGGATAACACAAAACCACCACATGTCTAAATTTCAATGTGGCTTTCAAAAAATTGATTTGACATTACACTTAATATTCACATTGAGCAACATTATTGAAAAATATGTCAGACTTAAGTTTAGGAACCTTAACGCTTATTTCATAGACATTAAGTCTGCTTTTGGTTCAATTAACCAAGAAATTCTGTGTAAAAAAATGAAAAGCACTTAACATTGAAGAAAGGCTATTAGCAGTTTTACATCTTCTGGATGAGAACACCCAGGCAAGAATAAGACTCAACCGGGACGGCGCACTAACTGATCCACTAGACATTACTAGAAATGTCAACCAAGGCTGTCTCTTAGCTCCTTGCCTATTCAACCTATAGATCAACAGCTTAATAGCCAACCTTAACAAAGCAGACATGTTTGCTCCCACAATTGAAGGTGAGGTGGTAAATATCTTAATGTACGTAGATAACGCGATTGTGCTTTATCCCCCCCCCCCGGGCCTTAAAAGAGAGATTGCCAGTACTCTGAATCACCTCAGAACAATAGATTTAGGCTCAAGGTAAAAAAAAAGCAAGATTCTTGTCTTTGGTGAGCAAGCACATAAAAATAAAGAAACATGGCATATTAATGGAGAAAGTTTGGAGAAGGTCTCAGAATTCTGTTGCCTGTGTGTTAATTTCAATAAATATTTTACATGGAACACTCACATAGAAAATATAAAAGATTCAGCAAACAAAACCTATCTGGGAATCATAACCTTTGGGAAAAAATTGCAAACATAGAAACACAGAAACTGATGGCAGATAAGGATTGCATGGCCCATCCAGTCTGCCCATTTCCCCTACCTTCTGCAAAAGCCGCAGACCCTCTTTGATCTCCAGCTTTACCTCCTAAGCCTATCAGATGTATTTTCGAATTCCCCCACTGGTTGCCTCCACCACCTCGGTTAGGAGTCTATTCCATGCATCCACCACCCTTTCAATGAAGAAAAGCTTCCTCACGTTACCCCTTAGCGTATCCCTTTCTAACCTCATGTCATACTCTCTCATTCCTGCCCATCTCCTCCTTTTCTGAAATATGATACCCTCTGGTACCCTATTTATGCCCTTAAGATATTTGCAGGTTTCTAGCATATCTACCTTGTTTTTTCTCTCTTCCAGGGTATACATATTGAGGTCTGTGAGTCTCTTCTCATACGACATTTTGTGCTGGCCCTAAACTATCTTTGTTGCTCTTCTTTGAACTGCTTCCACCCTGTCCTGTCTATGTCCTTACAGAGATGTGGCCTCCTGAACTGGTCACAGTACTCCAAATGATGCCTCACCAATAATCTGTACAGTGGCATCACTACCTCTATTCTTCTGCTGGTGATACCTATCACTATGCATCCCAGCATCCCACTGGCTCTCCCCACAGCCTTGGCACTTCGTTTGCCCACCATTAGGTCATCAGATATGAATATCCCAAATCCTGTTCAAGTTTGGTGACTATCACTATTTCTCCCTATCATGTAATCCTCCCCTGGATTCTTGTGCCCCAGATGCATGATTTTGCACTGAATCTCAGCTGATAACTCTAGAACATTCCTCTAGTTTACCTAGGTCCCTCCACATTTTTCCACCCCTCCCAGAGTGTCCACCCTTTTGCAGATCTTAGTGTCATCTGCAAAGAGGCACACCTTCCCTTCCAACCCCTCTGCAATGACACTTATGAAGGCATTAAAAAGGACTGGCCTCAGAACTGATTCCAGAGGCATCCCACTGATTCCCCTCCTTTCCTCAGGTCAAGCTCCATATATCACTGCCCTCTGTCATCAACTCCTTTAAGGCTCTGTACAAGGTTTATGAGGCCAAAGTCATAAACCAGCTTATAAAGTCATGAAATTCTGAATGAACACACAGACAATGATTTGGAAAGTGTGTAAATGGAATAGCATACTGTGCAAAATCTGTTGCTGTGTGTCCGTTTCTCTGTCTGTGAGAAACTGAACAGTTAGAAGTTAGAAAGGCAGTAAGCATGAGCAGTGTTACTTATACTAGCTTTAGTTTTGACACTTCTCACTTACACAAAAATAGACAACAGGATTAATAATAACAAATGGTCTGGGGAAAAAACATTCATTATTTTTTGGTACTAGCCGAGTGTGGGTGTCAAACCACATACTTCTCCCTTCAGCACTGAATGTGATCCACATGCTCTTACCCCACTCAGTCACTGGAGAAGCTCTTCTTCTTCACTTACATCTAGAGATATTAGGCAACACCCCATAGTAGAAGGGGTAATTACATCAGCGATGACATCAGTCCCCCCACCAAATAAGGGGTGTATAAACTGAGCATGTGCAGAGGTTCAACTTCTCCTGTATATCTGAGAAGATAGCAATACCACTGCAAGCGTTGTAGGTAAGTTTTAACTTTAGAAAAATTAAACCTTTACAAAAATAAATAGTGTCCTAAGTAATATCAACATGTATACAAAGCAGCAGTAAGAACTGTCCATCCTTTTCCTAGTTACCACTCTGCAACCAGTGCTACAGCACGGAAAGAGCACAGGTAAACAAAAACTTATAAAATAGCCACAGGAAAAAGGGAGTAAGGAGAACAGAAAACATACTAGTTAATAATAAGTTAATGTAAGTTTTTTTCTTGCCATTTAGACCCCTTGATATCAGCCACACCCAATCCATGCCTGATTTAACAATATCGAAATTTGTTTGGTAGATTACTTCTTTACACAAGCTTGCTTTCACCATTAGACATTTCAATACGGTCAGTTGTGGAGACCAAGGAACACCTGACTAGGCTGGGTGACAAAGTATCATCCATTTCATCCAACATCGTTTTTTCTGAGATCCTGCCAGTGTGGAGGGGGGGAGATGGATGGAAGGTCAGAGAAGGGGAGATAGGAGAGCTAAACATGTGGCTCAAGGGCTGGTGCCAGGAAAAAGGACACAGATTTATAGGGAACTCGCAACAGTTCTGGGAGTGAAAGTTCTTTAAATTTAATGGACTGCATCTGACTAAGGAGGGAGGCAGTGCATTGGGGCAGATGTTTGATGTCTTTGCAGAATATTTAAACTAGCAAATGGGGAGAGGGGTGCAGCACCCCCTACATTGAATGGGAAGAACACCCCTCACCCCTCAGCTAGTGATCAAACAGGGATTCAGCATGTTTGCAGTTCATTTGCATCACCAGGTAAGAAAAATGGTCCGAACTCACCATACGATGCACAGGGGAAATGCCAAACCTCACCCAACAAGTAACACACCGAAATCTGGCCAATGAAAAATCATGTACACAAATGCTCACAGCCTAGGAAATAAGATCCTGGACCTGCAGGCAATGATGTCAGAAGCTAAACTGGACACAGAAGCAATTAGTGAGACGTGGTTTGCCAGTAACCACACTTGGGAGACTTTAGTACCTGGCTATGTACTGTTCAGAAGAGACTTGAGGTGCAAAAAGGGGAGGGTGGAGTGGCTCTGTATGTCAATGAAAATATCAAAGCTACAGAAATTCAGAATACACATAAGGAGCCAGAAGAACTGTGGTTCACCCTGGAAACAGGAAATGGGACAGCCGTAAGAATTGGGATTGTCTATAGGCTCTCAGACCAGACCAGAGGGAGGACATAGACACATTACTGTTAGAAGATATACAAACCATGACAGCTAAAGGGGAGGTTCTGATAATGGGAGACTTCAACATGCCAGATACAGATTGATCAATACCTGCAGGAACATCTGCCAGAACTAGACACATTATAGATTCCTTGCAAGGGGAGGGCCTCAAACAATGGGTACAACAACCCACAAGAGACAGAGCTATCCTAGATCTAGTACTGATTAACAGGGAAGGGATCACAGATCTCCAAGTAGAAGGTCACCTGGGGGCCAGTGACCATCACATGGTATGGTTCAATTTGGCCACTACATCTAAATCATCTCATTCCAAGGCAAAAATATGGGACTTCAGAGAGGCTGACTTTGATAAGATGGCCAACAGAGTTAAGCTAGCCCTGGCAAAAAGAAACACAGGTGAGGGGGTACAAACAAAGTGGGCAAGTATTAAGGATGCAATATTTGAAGCAATATCCCATTGTGTTAGACAGAAAAGGAAGTGCAAAAGAAGAAGGAAACCACTTTGGTTCTCAAATACAGTAGCAGAAAAGGTCAGAGCCAAAAGGCTGGCCTTCAGGAAATATAAGGGAACTCAGTGGGATGAAGATAGGGAGGCATACCAAACTACCCTAAGGGAAGCAGTGAAGGAAGTAAGGCAGGCAAAGTCCCAAGCTGAGGAAACACTAGCATGAACAGTAAAAGAAGGTGACAAGACTTTCTATAGATACATTAGTGAAAGGAAAAAGTCCAGAGGGGATATTGCTAAGCTCAAAGGAGAAAAGGGGGCATGTGAGGAGGAGGACCCTGTAAAAGCATCTATCCTAAATAGATACTTTTGCTCAGTATTTACTGAAGAGAAGGTATGGCAGGGCCCATAGCCCAGCACCATGGACACAGTGGTGAGGAAGGTGAGCACTACTCCTTTCACAAAAGAAAGGGTCCTACAAGAGCTCGCTAAGCTCAGGGTGGACAAGGCAATGGGACCTGATGGCATGCATCTCAGGGTACTTAAGGAGCAAAGGGTGGAATTAGCAGAGCCATTAGCAGAACTGTTTAGTGAGTCTCTGAGCACAAAACAGGTCCCAGAAGACTGGAGAAGGGCTCATGTGATCCCGCTCCATGAGAGTGGTAGCAGGGAGGAGGCAGGGAACTACAGACCAGTCAGTCTTACCTCAGTACTGGACAAGATTATGGAGGCACTCCTTAAGGAAAGGATAGTGCAACACCTGGAATCCATAGGGATACAGGATCGAAGACAGCATGGGTTTACAAAAGGAAGGTCCTGTCAAACTAATCTCATAGATTTCTTTGACTGGGTAACCAGAGTGGTGGACCAAGGGGAAGCAGTTGATGTTGCCTACCTTGACTTCAGCAAAGCTTTCAACTCTGTTTCACATAGAAGATTGATAAATAAGCTGGGTAGACTTGGGGTGGGTAACAAGTTAGTCAACTAGGTGGTAAACTGGTTGACGGAAAGAAAACAGAGTGGTGGTAAATGTTGTACAGTCAGAAGAGATGCAAGTTACAAGTGGGGTACCTCAGGGATCAGTCCTGATGATGGTCCTCTTCAATATCTTCATCAGTGACATTGCAGATGGACTAGAGGGTAAGGCTTGTCTGCTTGCAGATGACACCAAGATCTGCAACAGAGTAGATGATCCAGATGGGGTGGACAGAATGAGAAGAGATCTGGATATACTAGCAAAATGGTCAGAAGAGTGGCAACTGGGATTTAATGCAAAGAAGTGCAATATCATGCACATAGGGAAGAGAAACCCTGAAGCCACCTATAGGCTGGGATGGGAGTTGCTGGCAGTCACAAAGGAACAAAGAGACTTGGGCATCATCATCACCGATGACCTGAAATCGCCCAAGCAGACCTCTAAAGCAGTAGGTAAGGCTAGGGGGATGTTAGGGTGTATTAGTAAGGGTATCACAATTTGTAAGATGGAGGTAATAATCCCTCTTTACGAGACACTGGTTAGGCCCTGTCTGGAGAACTGCGTGCGGTACTGGAGGCCACACCTTCACAAGGACATTAACCAAATTGAGGCAGTCCAGAGAAGGCCAACCAAAATGATGCAGGGACTGCATCAGAAGACTTATGAGGACAGATTAATGGAGCTCAATATGTATACCCTTGAGCAAAGAAGGGAGAGAGGTGATATGATCGAAACATTCAAACACCTTAAGGGCATTAACAAGGTGAAAGAGTCTAACATGTTTAAATATAAGAAAAATAGCAGGACAAGAAGACACAGCATGAGATTAGAGGGAGGCCGATTAAGGGGGAATGTGAGGAAATTCTTTTTCACAGAAAGAGTGGTAGATGCATGGAACAGCCTACCTCAGAAAGTGGTGGCTATGAATACAGTGCAGGGCTTCCAATAGGTGTGGGATAGGCATAAGGGAGCAATACAGATGAGTATGAATAGATAGGCCACTGACAGAGCAAAGGCCGATGGCACATTTATAAGGTAGAAAAAGAAATGGGCAGACTGGATGGGCCTTGCAGTCCTTATCTGCCATCAATCTCTATGTTTCTATATTTCAATATATCCCATTTATTTACAGTCAACATATTTCTGGGGCTGATCCTTTATTTACATATCCCACAATACATATCATTCTGTTAATCATTCATATCTTCTTGGCTTGGGTATAACAAACTCAAACTCAATGCCCCCTTCATCATCTTCTAGTTCCATTTGGGTTCTGGTGTCCCACCTGATCACCCCATCCCTGTCCCCGAGGTGATAACCGCATGGAAACCCTCCATGGCCCACCCTACTTCCATTGAGTTAGGCCTCCCAATTTCCATTTAGCCCATTGCCGACCCGGTCAGCCCAGGGCTTCCCCCATTAAAAACTAGCAAATAGCCCCCCAAAACCTTGCCATTTTCAGTTGTCTCCCTGATTGCTCCATTTAATGCTGTATTGCCTACTGTCAACATATGCACCCCATCTGAATGATGCATCCCTGGTGTGTCATTTGTGATTAAAACATCACATATGTATATCCGACTTGTCGACCTGGCCCAGTGCATCATCCTCCTGTTGACCCACTTATGGGCTTTATCCAATGCCAGAACATCCCTGGTATACCTCCAGCATCTCCTCAGTATGATTGCCGGCCATGCTATGGTCATCTGTGGCCACACAGTTGGTATGATTTATTTATTTATTTGGTCGGTCAGACAAAATCTTAGAGAAAAATGTTCTTTTTCAAAGGTTCCATGTCTTGATGGGAGGACAACGCAGAAAGGTAGTTACGGAGTATGGGTTCACAAGTACAGAGATAAAAAATACAAGAAATACAGTAATAGCAATTGGTCTATTTACAGTTATAGGCTAGCTCATATACAGATACAGCATATTGCAGTCAGTACAGCCCAAGGTACATGGTGAGTGCTGTGGGCTTAAAGGGGAACTGTCACAAATAGGATTTCTTATTGTCTAAAAGCCCATAAAAAGCTAATTTGATTGAGCCATTGCGTTGATCTGTGAAACTTTGCAGTCCAGAGTTATTCATATATACCCGGGCACTGGTTTTACTTGGCTACAAAGGCCCCTCCAAAAGTTAGCTTTCAGTGAAAACTCAGGCCAGGCAAACTACAGTCCCTGAAACACCACCTCATCAGCTGGGACTGGTCTCCTATTGCTGCCTCGCCTGCTATTGACTCAGCCCTGGAGTACTTTGTCAGTTCCTTTAGTTCTGCCTGTGACCTCGTTGCACCCTTCTGCAAATGAGTCATTAAAGGGGCTGACACCCCTTGGATGTCCAATCCCTTTTGGACCTCATGAGCCACCAAGACAATCTCTAGCACATAGCCTTGGAGACTTGGAGGCCCACTGATGGGCAACGCTACCGTGAGGTCAGGAACCGCTGCACCTGGCAGGTCCGACAGGCAAAGGCCAAGTCCTGCAGAGCAGCCCTCACCACCTCCTGGGGGAAGGGGTGCAAATTCTGGGACTCCTTCAAAGAACTTAGTGGCAAAATCTCTAACGCCTCTCTTTCCCACATGCTGGTAATTGGTGGTATCTCCACGGACCCTGGCACAATAGCAAATGCACTGAACTCCTCATTCTCAGACCTCAGCAGCGTGCTCCCCACCAACATTGTTGCACCAACCCCCACCATAATGCTGACACCCACTCAAGATCCCCCTTTCCACTTCAAGGTTATCTCCAAGCATGATGCTGCCCCCTTCTGCTAAAGGCACTCAGCAAATCCCGTTTCAGCAATGGCACTCTTGATCTTAAAATACTAAGACTCACCCTCTCTGAGGTACTCTACCCCCTCACTGGCCAGCTAAACCACTCCCGTGCCCTCGGTCAGTTCCCATCCATATGGAAAACTGCCCTCATCACTCTGATCCTGAAGACTGGTGACCGTCCCCAACCTGGTACAGTAATTATTGGCACATCTCAATTCTACCCCCTCTCTCCAAGGTTCTTGAAAAGATAGTTGCCACCCAAGTCACAGACTACCTTGCTCAGCACAGTCTCCTCTGCCCTGAACAGCATGGTTTCTGTAAAAACAGCAGCACCACAACTGTGTTTTTGGAATATACCAACACCATTCATGTGACCCTGGAAGCAGGCAAGATTGATGGTGCTGTCTATATAGATCTTTCCAAAGCATTTGGCACTGTCCACCACTCACTTCTCCTAACCTTGCTAACCCAAATAGGTTTCTCACAGGATACCACCACTTGGTTCTTGAACTACCTGTCTGACAGAACTCAGAGAGTCAGACTAGCACAAACCTTGTCATCCCCCCTCAGAGTTACATCTGGGGTCCCCCAAGGGTCACTCCTTGGCCCCCTACTTTTCATTCTATTCCTTAACTTCTTGCCCAAGGCCTGTTCTGGGTGTCTCCTACTAAATGCAGTTGATGCAGTTTTATTCAGCACCCACACCAACCCTGCTGCCCTCCAAGAAGCCCTCCAAAGGTCATTTAATGAGGCTGAATCCTGGTTTGCTGACCATAGGCTTGTTCTAAACTATAAAAAAACAAAGTCCATGCTGTTTGCCCGTGTCCAAAATAAGTTCAGCAGCCACCCCCTGCTCATCCATAACTCCCAAAATGAGACCCTAAAACAAGTTTCTACTTTTAAACACTAAGGGGTTACCCTAGACACTGGGCTAACCTACCACGAACACATCCACTGGCTTAGTACGGCTGTAAATGTGCGCATTGGTCTGCTCCACTGCTACATGCACTGTCTCCCCCCTGAAGCCCTATAGCTAGCCATCTCCTCCTTTGTCCTGTCACTCATTGAGTACGGGATTATTTTCTACGGTGCTGCTGACAACACCTCCCTCAACAAAATTAGGGTTTTCCTGAATAAAGCCTGTAGATTAGCCACAGGATGTGACTGGCTCACGCACACCTGTGCGCTGTATACCAGTACAAACTGGCTTAACTTCGATGATTGCCTAAAGTACCAGACCTGTCCTCTTGCCAAGAAAATCGTGGCTAGCACGCCCCCTGCTCTTGTGGTGCTGCCTCCCCCCATCAGCACCAGATGCACGCATCATGCTGCGAAAATGCCCTACCAGGTTTTCTGCTGTAAAACCTCCATGGGGCAAAGAACCTTCAGGTACTCCGCCCCCTGTTGGCTGAATTAATTGCCTAAATCAGTCCTCCTGGCTCCTACCCTGGGACTGTTCAAATCCCTTCTCCATAGCAACATCTTGCATGACTCCACCTGTGACTGCACCTGACCTACTCACAACCTAAAACTGTGCCATGACAATGGACCCTCTTGGTCCTGCCTCCAGCGTGCCTGTCCTTGGCTTCAGTCTTACCCTAGCCTCAGACTAGCTGACACTCACTGGACTGCGCTGCTTGCACAATCCAGTCATAAATACTTATCTACATCACCTACTATACTGTATGATTACTCCTGTAGATACTGTATTTGTGTATTTTTGCCTCTGTACTGCATTGTCTATGATTGTTGTAATTATCCTGTACCACATCCACCTGTTGTACTATACTCCTTATCAATCGTAAGGTGTGATATTTCCTTGCCGGGAAATTACAGGCCAATCTCGCTCCTTCCCTCTCTTGCCAAAATCCAAGAATCCCTCACCCAGTCTAAACTATCAGACTTTATCTCCTTAAACGGCTCCCTCTCCCCTTATCAATCAGGCTTTAGAAAGCACCATTCCACCACCACCACCTTGCTGAGTGCTACAGACTCTATCCTGTTGGCTATAAACAGAGGTCTGACTGCCACTGCCATTTTTATCGACCTGCCAAAAGCTTTCAACTCAGTCTCCCACACCCTGTTGCTCCAATAACTCAGCCTTTTTGGCTTCGCCCATCCCACCATAAACTGGTTCCAATCTTACCTTTAGAATAGACAGCAATCCTTTCTAATAGGGGATACCCTCTCCCCCCTTCCCATCCTCTATGGCGTCCCTCAGAATTCTATCCTTGGCCCCATCCTATTCTCCTTATTTATTAATGACCTCCCCTCTGCCTGCCTCACAGCTAACGTGCATCTGTATGTTGACGATGCAATCATTTTTGTATCTGGCCCCTCACACAACAGTGTCCTTCCAGGTCTTCAAACTGACTTCAATAGAGTACAAGTCTGGTTCCAGAAAAATCAGCTAAAACTAAATGACAAAAAGACTGTCACCATGGCCTTTGGACCCAGAAGAAAGCTTACTTCCCTTCCAGACCGCCTCAGTGATCACCACCCTAAATGGCTCTCTCTTAGACCTTGTCCCCACATTCAAATATCTTGGAGTCTGGCTCGACAATCACCTAAAGTTCTCTACTCACATAGAGGCCATCTGCTCTAAACTCCAACCTAAACTTGCCATCCTCTATTGACACAAAGACAGTCTTCCCCTTCTTGCCCACAGTGAAATCATACATAAAACTATCCTACCAATATTTGACTATGCAGACATCATATATGGTACTGCACCAACCTCATCCTTCTCCAAACTCGACATCCTACTAAACGCATTCTGTCATTTTGCCACTGCCTCCCCTCCACTTACTCACCATTGCACTCTATATTCCTCTTTCTCTCCTTGGCCCCACTCTCCAACAGGAGAACCATCCACAGCACCTCCCTCATAGTTAAATACTGGTTGGGCTCCCTACCCTCCTACCTTACATCCTGCCTCGAGCTAGCTAACATCCTAGGCTACCCCTTCCACCACAGAGATGCTCGCACAATCGACCTCCCTCGCCCTCTCATTGCCGCCGGCCAAGCCACCTTCTTTTACTGCCTTCCCTTCCTATGGAACAACCTCCCGCCCAACACTCACCAGACCTCTTCCCTCCCAGATTTTAGACGACATCTCAGACTCCTCCAACCCTCACCTTGACCAAAGTGCGCTCAGTGACCCACCCGGATGTAGGTCCCTGAGCAGCTCCATCCGACTTCCCTCACTGGTAAATTATCTCTGCACAAGTCTTTACCTCAGGTTATTTCATATTACCGTCATCACTATTTGTACTGCTCCTGGACCTGCTTTCAACTTAATACTAGAACAAAGTTGCTCCTATTTGTTCCAAGCTCTGTATTCTAAACTCTGCTTCTAAGACTGCTTGAAAGGCAGAGTAGAGGAACTCACCAGAGCAAGGGAAAAGGATAAGGACTTATTTTGGCTAAGCAGATTTACTGTGTGGTGTTGTTTTTATTTTTTACTCACAGGGATTGCTACTGTCTGTTGCTAACATTTCATTGCTTTATTTTTCTCTGATTCAGATTGTTGTTGCTGGTATACCTTCTTCTGCATTATTACAAGGTGTGCCTACAGGTGTGTGCTAACAGATTACTGCTGTAATCTTCTGATTCAAATTGTCTTTTGCAAGGTATATCTTCTGTTACTGCCTTATTTTTCTCTGTAGCAAAGTGTTTCTTACAGGGTATATCTTCTCTGAAATTACTGTATTACAGGTGAAGCTTACATTTTTGTGACTTTTTTATCATTGGGCTAAGCAAAATTACTGTTTGACACTGTGTTTTACTTTATTCTTGTTTTTTTTTTGTTTGTTTGTTGAAAAGGTTTGTTGTCTCAGAGGTGTTTCAGTCTCCTTCTCACATTGAAGGAGCTAATTGTTTTCCTCCCATAGCTCTTCCAAAGGATTAGGTGTGTATGTGGGGGTGGAGCTGGCAAACTGTCAGTAATTTCTAACAGAAAGAAGGATTAAAAAGTCAAGTTAGTTGATATCTTGGAGGTAGAAGACTTGGTTTTCTGGCCAAGGCACCTAGCTTCACCTGAGCTCTTTCCTTCTAAGACTGCTTGAAAGGCAGAGTAGAGAAACTTACCAGAGCAAGGGAAAAGGATTAAGACTTATTTTGGCTAAGCAGATTTACTGTGTGGTGTTGTTTTTATTTTTCACTCACAGAGATTGCTACTGTTTGTTGCTAACATTTCATTGTTTTATTTTTCTCTGTAGCAAAGTGTTTCTTACAGTGCATATCTTCTCTGAAATTATTACTGGTGGTGCTTTACAGGTTTTGCAGTTTTATCTAACATTAGGATAAACTTTCAGGGTTACTGCATTTGTTGTTGACTGATTGTTTCTGCTCTTACCTCCTTGTTCTTTCATCCGTGATTCTTCTTTTTCAGCAGGGGAAGGGCCCAGCCACCTACCCCCATCCCCAACCACCCCACACTACACTCATTTTATAGCGTATCACAGTTGTGACATTTCCTGTGGCAGAGCAGAAAGGGGTGGATCAGTGGGGCCTCCACAAGGTGACCTCATTTACAGGGGCACTAGTAATTTAACTTGTTATAACAAGTTAAACAAAACACAATCAAACCATTACTTGCATTTTTTTTCTTTTTTTTCCTTCTAATTACCCTGACTAGGTTATAAACCCAGCAACTTATCTGGAATGGATATCATAAACTGCAGGTACTGTGGAACAATTTTCAGAAGGACAGTCTTACAGGATTTAGGACACTGTCCTACATGCTGGGCCTTTGGAGATCTTAGGGCTCAGCTCCGGGCAGCATGGGGAGAGATCGCATGCCTCAAATTTCATATTCAAGAGGAAATACATTATAAGAACCACCAGCCATTTCCCCAGCATCCAACAGAAAAACCTCAACTGCAGAGGGTAGTTGGTCCAGGAGGTTTGCAGGTGGTTAGAAGGGGCAAATCGGGTGCTCCATCACTCTCTGCTCTCCAACATATTACCTCCAAAAACCATATAAACACTACAAACAGGTATCTGCCTCTATCTCTGAAATCAAACAATGAGGCAGAAGACACTGCAGAGCAGGACACTGCAGCACAGGAGCTAGCACAACAAAACTCACCCAAATCAGGAACCAAAACAAAAAAATGCAAAAAGGAAATCCAAAAAACTTCTGATCATACGAGACTCCATGATTCGGGGAGTTGATACCCATCTTCAGCCAGGGGTAATGGTCAGATGTCTCCCAGGTACATCAGCATGGACAGACACACTGACCGCATTGCTAAAATTGTTCACAAAGCAGGAGAAAACATTGATGTCCTAGTACATATAGGGACTAATGATCTCGCCAGCCGGTCAGTTGTGGAGACCAAGGAACACCTGACCAGGCTGGGTGACAAACTATCATCTGTTTCATCCGGCATCTCCTTCTCCGAGATCCTGCCAATCTGGTAGAGGGGAGCAGATGGACAGAAGGTCAGAGAAGGGGAGATAGAGGAGCTAAACATGTGGCTCAAGGGCTGGTGTCAGGAAAAATATACAGATTTGTAGGGAACTGGCAACAGTTCTGGGAGCGAAAGTTCTTTAAATTGATTTGATGGACTGCATCTGACTAAGGAGGGAGTCAGTGCATTGGGCAGAAGCTTGACGTCTTTGCAGAATATTTAAACTAGCAAATGGGGAGAGGGGTGCAGCACCCCATACATCGAATTGGAAGAACACCCCTCCCCCCTCCGCTAGTGATCAAACAGGGATTCAGCATGTTTGCAGTTCATTTGCATTGCCAGGTAAGAAAAAAGGTTTGTCTCCCCATACGACGCATAGGGGTAATGCCAAACCTCACCCAACAACTAACACACCAAAATCTAGCCAATGGAAAATCATGTACACAAATGCTCACAGCCTGGGAAATAAGATCCCAGACCTGCAGGCAATAATGTCAGAGACTAAACTGGTCATAGTAGCAATTAGTGAGGCATGGTTTACCAGTAACCACACTTGGGGACTTCAGTACCAGGCTGTGTATTGTTCAGAAGAGACCGAGGTACAAAAAGAGGGGGAGAAGTGGCCCTGTATGTCAATGAAAATATCAAAGCTACAGAAATTCAGAATACACATAAGGAGCCAGAAGAACTGTGGGTCACCCTGGAAACAGGAAATGGGACAGCCATAAGAACTGGGGTTGTCTACAGGCCCCCAGACCAGGGGGAGGACATAGACACATTACTGTTAGAAGATATACAAACCATGACAGCTAAAGGGGAGGTTCTGATAATGGGAAACTTCAACATGCTGGATAGAGATTGGCCAATACCAGCAGGAACATTTGCCAGAACTAGTCACATAGTGGATTCCCTGCAGGGGGAGGGCCTCAAACAACTGGTACAGCAACCCACAAGAGACAGGGATATCCTAGATCTAGTACTGACTAACATGGAAGGGATCACAGATCTCCAGGTAGAAGGTCACCTGGGGGCCAGTGACCATCACATGGTATGGTTCAATTTGGCTATTACATCTAAATCATCCCATTCCAAGGCAAAAATATGGGACTTCAGAGGAGCTGACTTTGACAAGATGGCCAACAGAGTTAAGCTAGCCCTAGCAAAAGAAACACAGGTGAGGGGTACAGGCAAAGTGGGCAAGCATTAAGGATGCAATACTTGAAGCAACATCCATTGTGTTAGACAGAAAGGAAGTGCAAAGAAGAAGGAAACCACTTTGGTTCTCAAATACAGTAGCAGAAAGGTCAGAGCCAAAAGGCTGGCCTTCAGGAAATATAAAGGAACACAGCGGGATGAAGATAGGGAGGCATACCAAACTGCCCAAAGGGAAGCAGGGAAGGCAGTAAGGCAGGCAAAGTCCCAAACTGAGGAAACACTAGCATGAACAGTAAAAGAAGGTGACAAGACTTTCTATAGATACATTAGTGAAAGGAGAAAGTCCAGAGGGGGTATTGCTAAGCTTAATTGAGAAAAAGGAGCATGTGAGGAGGAGGACCCTGTAAAGGCATCTATCCTAAATAGATACTTTTGCTCAGCATTTACTGAAGAGAAGGTATGGCAGGTCCCACAGCTCAGCATCATGGGCACGGTGGGGGGGGAGGTGAGCACTACTCCCTTCACAAAAGAAAGGGTCCTACGAGAGCTTACTAAGCTCAGGGTGGATAAGGCAATGGGACCTGATGGCATACCTCCCAGGGTACTTAAGGAGCTAAAGGTGGAACTAGCAGAGCCATTGGCAGAACTGTTTAGTGAGTCTCTGAGCACAGGAGAGGTACCAGAAGACTGGAGAAGGGCTCATGTGATCCCGCTCCACAAGAGTGGAAGCAGGGAGGAGGCGGGGAACTACAGACCAGTCAGTCTTACCTCAGTAGTGGGCAAGATTATGGAGGCACTCCTTAAGGAAAGGATAGTACAACACCTGGAATCCATAGGGGCACAGGATCCAAGACAGCATGGGTTTACAAAAGGATGGTCCTGTCAAACTAATATATGGTCAGAAGAGTGGCAACTGGGATTTAATGCAAAGAAGTGCAAAATCATGCACATAGGGAAGAGAAACCCTGAAGACACCTATAGGCTGGGAGGGGAGTTGCTAGCAGTCACAAAGGGAGAAAGAGACTTGGGCATCATCATCACTGATGACCTGAAATCATCCAAGCAGACCTCTAAAGCAGTAGGTAAGGCTAGGGGTGTTAGAGCATATTAGTAGGGTATCCTGAAGTCAAAGAGGGAAGTAATCCCTCTTTACAAGACACTGGTTAGCCCCATCTGAGTACTGTGTGCAGTATTGGAGGCCACACCTTCACAAGGACATTAACCAAATTGAGGCAGTCCAGAGAAGGGCAACCAAAATGGTGCAGGGACTGCATCAGAAGACATATGAGGACAGATTAACAGAGCTCAATATGTATACCCTTGAGCAAAGGAGGGAGAGAGGTGATATGATCGAGGTATTCAGACACCTTAATGGCATTAACAAGGTGAAAGAGTCTAACATGTTTAAATATAAGAAAAATAGCAGGACAAGAGGACATAGCATGAGATTAGAGGGGGGCCGATTAAGGGGGAATGTGAGGAATTTTTTTTTCACAGAAAGGGTGGTGGATGCATGGAATGGCTTACCACAAGAAATGGTGACTATGAATACAGTGCAGGGCTTCAAACAGGCATGGGATAAGCATAAGGGAGCAATACAAATGACTATGAAATGATCGGCCACTGACAGAGCAAAGGCCGATGGCTCATTTATATGGTAGAAAAAGAAATGGGCAGACTGGATGGGCCTTGCGGTCCTTATCTGCTGTCAACTTCTATGTTTCTATGTTTCTATGCTTATCTACTGCCTGTAACCAGCACTCTTTGTTCAAGTCCAGCCTATGGCGGACTTAAATGTATTTCAGCACTAATTCTCTTCTGTAACTTCTATGTACTTCTCAGTACCCAGGTCGCACCTGGAAATGAGCCTTGGCTCAGCGCACCTTTCCCGGTCAACACATTTTAAATAAATAAATTTCCCCCATCGCTATTTATACTGTAATGTCTGACACTGTATGCTTTGTATTGTTTTCTATGATGTGGAGCCTTTGTAAAGGAATCTCTGTCTCAAAGGTATTAATTCTGATTTACATATTTATTTATTTAAAGAAAACAATGATCACAATTAAGGGCTGGTGGCAGCCATATGTTTTGGGCTCCTGACAGGAAATGATGTCACTAAGGGTCTTAGTCCTCCTTGGACAGTATTTAAACCAACAGGTTTAACAGGAAATCATCTGTTTTATTAAGAATGTTTTAAGTTGTTATTACAACACTTTCTACATCTATAATAATTGTTTTGTATGTGCATTGAAACTAGTGAGCTATCACCTTTACAATTCAAACTGTTGGTAAAAATAATCCATCTACAGAATTGCTTTAATATCCGGGCTATACTGCCAGTGCCAGCTGATCATCAAAAACTACACACCACAGATCTGGCTCTGTGGTACCAACAGGTATTGGGGCCCCACGTCAGGATTTCTAAACCCTGGCTGTGTTCATGTCAGTACAGATTTCTGGGACTGCCACAGCACCAACTTCAGTCTTTTTCTGTTAGAACTCATGCAGCCTTTTCTCTTACAATTTCAGGTGTGAACTCAGGTCTACACGATGCAAATGTGACTATGTTATCTACTAGCCTGGCATCATGGGGCCAGCCTTGAAATGTGTAGCTTTTAATTATCAGCTGGCAGTACAGCTGTGAACAAGCTTTGTTCATCCATTAGAATGGGTTTTGAGCATGTGTTATTCTGAAAATATACTCTTTCTATTCAGATTTGACTTGAAAAGAAAAAAATAGGACACAATTACTTGTTCATTAATGACAAAAACACATAGATGGATTAACACTGCTAAAACGTGTATAACCTGAAATGCATTATTAAAATATAGAATAATATATGAGTGGGTGTGTTTAACCAGAATTTAACAAAAACCCGAGGTGTGGGATGCAACATAAACCATGAGTCGTTTATAAAAGCATCACTCACCCAGTGTGTGTAATATTTTGTTTTTTACACACACACACACACACAATTTTATTTAATTAATGGTGATATTTTTTTCCCTTTTAGCACAGTTCAGTTAGTGCAGCACTTCTGTCAGAGATAGACACACACACACACACACACACACACACACACACACATATACACACACAGGGATGGCCACCTCTGAGGCTGGGGGGTGGAGGAGCGCGCTCCCAGTAGGGGGCTAGCTTCCAAGCAGACATGATAGACCATGGGGCCCATTCTGCTGGCTTTTACTATGATACTATCACACACACACACACACGGCATGCATACAGCCTGTCTTCCTTTCCTTTTCTTGTTTCTTTACATTACAGTAGTAACGACAATCTGGAAAGTCATGGTCCATTAGCACTGCTGCATTGTGTAAGATGTGCGCAAAGCTAATATTTTTTAAGGCAAGCTACCTCTTGCTGGGAGCTACAATACTGAACATAGGATTTGCAAGAAAGCGAGTTGTGCTCACAACAGAGGGAGGTGAACCTTACAATTGTCTTTGGTTTGTAGCAGATATTCTGCAGGTGGAGGCTACTTCTAACTGAAAGGTGAAATAAGGAACTTAATCAGGAAAAGACAGTCTTGTTACAATTCTTAAGATTTTCAGTGCAGGAAGAGTTTAAAGCACAGCTGACTTATTTTGGGGCTGACTGCTTTCAGAAGCTCAAACCACCAGGCTGTTTTGGGGCTGGGAAGGTTTACCTGTGTCTGACTTGGATGTCTGGATTTTTCTCTGTTTGATTAGAAGGGGATTTGCTCTGTCAAATTGTTGTGTATGGTATCTTGCTGACAGGAAGGCACTCATATGGCGGTGGGTCAGAGCTCTTAATGATTGTTTTGTGAGGGCACAGTTTGAGCTCAACCTTCCCACCTCTCACCCCACCCCCGGAAATAGTTCCTTTATACCTGGGGTTCTGACATCATTTCTCAAGAGTGCAAGGTCATATCAATGTCATATCCTCTCTGGCACACAGCACTGAAAATATAAGCATACACATTGTATAATATATATATTTCTATATAACAAACCAATCACACACACAAACACACACAAAAAAGGACATAATCATGTGGGGAGTAGTGCAATGTAATGGCTGTGGGGCAGCAGTCTTCCAGGAGACTTTCTGGAGGCTGAGATGCTGCCCTATTTGCAGACAACTCTCTGCCCTGAGGGAGGAATTTGCCCGTCTTCAGGCCACACTGGACAGCAGTAGAGAACCTTCCCCAGGCCAGACTGGATGGTAAGAAGGGAACCTCCCCATCCAGGAGCACCAGAGCCACCACCACTGCCCCAGAGGTTGCAAAGAAAGCACAGCAGTTGGACCACAGTGGGCTCAGGGAGGGTGAGGATGGTGAAACAGAGGCACACCTAGTCAGTTGTTCCACTCCACAATCCATACACCATTATGGGGGAGCACAGCTCCCCTATGGATGCACCCACAGAGGAGATTAAGGAGGCTGAGGACACCTGTCATAAGGGAGGCTCACAGGAAGGAGGCAGAGGACACCACAAGGAAAGGAAGCAGCTCCTGGTGGGGGACTCAATTATTAGGGGGATAGAACTGGGGGGAGCAGGGAAAACTGAAGTAAGGTGCCTGCCTGGTGCCATGGCTTGGAGGGACAGGAAGCGCATCCTCAGAATCACGGAACAGCTGCACGGGAGTCTGAGCTGGACGTCATTGTCCACCTAGGGACAAATGACTTGGCTCAACATGAGATTAGAGCAGTGCAGAAGGACTTGTAGAACTGGGAGGGCTTAAGACAAGCAGCACACAGTATCCTTCTCAGAGGTGCTGCCTGTCAATGGCATGAGTGAGGCGAGGGTACTTTGCACCATGTAGTTTAATGAACGGTTGAAAAAATGGTGTGGAGCACAGGGGTTTGGCTTCATTGGTGACTGGGGTTCCACCTGGAGGGACACCAGCCTATACTGGCAGGATGGTCTGCATCTGTCCAGGAAGAGAACAAGTCTTTTGAGCAATCGGTTTAAATGCTTCATTGGCAAGCTTTTAAACTAGTCAAGGGGGGAGGCACTGATAAGCAGCAGGAAAATCCCAGCCTCTCCCTACAAAACAGGGTACTAAATGAGAAAAGACCAAGGTAGAAAGGTCAGTGGGGATGCTGCAACTGAAGGTAAAGCCATCAAAAATGGAAAGCAATGAGTACCAATGCCCGTAGTCTGAGTAACAAGCTTCCTGAATTAGTGGCCTTGATGGAGGAGGAACATCTGGATATCGTGGCAGTCACAGAAACATGGTTCACACAAAACCATGACTGGGATGTAAACATACAGGATATACTATCTACAGGAGGGACAGAGAGGGTAATAGAGGAGGAGGTAGCTTTACATAAGGGAAGGAATCAAAGCAGCAGAACAAAAGGTAAAACAGGGAGGAGAAGAAGTACTGTGGGTAAATTTGGAGACCAGCAATGGCACCACAATCCGCTCAGGGGTTGTATACAGACCCCCTTCTCAGGGGGAGGAAATGGACTAGGAAAGGATAGAAAGTATACTTAGTAAGGTAGAAAAAGGGGAGATATTGCTGATGGGCGATCTGAATATGCCAGATGTTAACTGGAGTGCAGTTGCAGCAGCCACTTCTCAAGTGGGGTTATTCTAGATGCTCTACAGGGGACATGCCTTAGACAACTAATATTGGAGCCCACTCGAGAGGGAGCAATCTTAGACCTGGTTCTCTCAAATGGAGATGAAGAGAGGATCACAGATGTAGAAGTGGGTAGCCATCTGGGAACTAGTGACCATCAACAGTATGGTTCACAATAAACACAGCAATAGAGTCAAGCCATACAAAGGCAAAGGTACTGGACTTTAGGAGGGCTGACTTTGCCAAAATGGGTGAGTGCCTAAGGAATGCACTAGCAAATGGGCAGGAAGGAGGGGTGGAAGAACAATGGGGAATTTGCCATCACAGAGGTAACAAGCCTTTGTGTGAAGCAAATAAACAAAACTAAACAATGTAAGAAACCATTATGGTTCTCAAAGGAAGTGGCAGTGAAGGTTCAAGAGAAAAAGAAAGCTTTCAGGAAGTACAAGGAATCCCAGAAGGAGCAGGACAGAGAACTGTATCAGTTAAAGCAAAAGGACGCTGGGAAGGCAGTCAGAACAGCAAAGGCCCAAACTGAGGAAAGATAGCCAACTAAGTTAAGAAGGGATAAAACCTTTTATAGGTACATCAGGGAGCGGAAGACCAAGGAGGGATAGTGAGGCTTAATAAGGGGGAGGGTGGGCAGAGGGTGACTGTGAAAAGGCAGAGATACTAAACAAATATTTTTGCTCAGTATTTACAAAGGAAGGGGGGAGGTACCTAAAACAAACAGTAGAAACACTCTGGATACAGAAGTTGATACCAGCCCATTTACAGAAGAAAGGGTTCTGAAAGAACTCCTAAAACTGAAGGTGGACAAAGCAATGGGGCCTGATGGGATTCATCCCAGAATTCTAAAAGAACTAAGGGTGGAATTAGTGACACCACTGACTACCCTGTTTAACAAATCATGGGAGGATGGGGTGGTACCGAGGACTGGAGGAGGGCAGATGTGATCCCTTCACAAAAGTGGGAGCAAGGCAGAAGTAGGAACTACAGACCTGTTAGTTTAACCTCAGTGGTAGAAAATGATGGAATCACTTCTGAAGGAAAGAATTGTCGAGTATCTAGAGGCTAGAGGGGCACAGGACCCAAGGCAGCATGGATTCACAGCGGGAAGGTCATGCCAGACAAATCCGATAGATTTCTTTGACTGGGTGACCAAAGTAGTGGATCAGGGAGGGGCTGTGGACATGGTCTACCTAGGCTTTAGCAAGACATTTGACACAGTCCCCCACAAAAGATTAATATACAAGTTAGCTAGCCTGGGAGTGGGTCCCAAGATGACAGCCTGGGTAAAAAATTGGCTGGAGAATAGGACACAGAGAGTAATAGTAAATGGAGTCCACTCTGAAGAAAGGGGGGTTACTAGTGGGGTACCGCAGGGTTCAGTATTAGATCGAGTCCTCTTCAATGTCTTTATAAGCGACATTGCAGAGGGACTGGAAGGAAAAGTATGTCTCTTTGCAGATGACAAAAGATCTGCAACAGAGTTGATGCACAAGGTGGGGTGGAAAGGATGAAAAGGGACTTGGCAAGGTTAGAGGAATGGTCAAATGTATGGCAGCTTAGATTCAATGCTAAGAAGTGCAAGGTAATGCACCTGGGAAACAAAAACCCAGGGGAAGAGTACACAATGGGGTGAGATACTAACAACAACAAAAATGGAAAGGGACCTGGGGGTAGTCATATCAGATGACCTAAAGGTGGGCAAGCAATGTGAGAGGGCAGCAAGGAGGGCTGGGGGGATACTGGGATGCATGGTGAGAGGCATCACCAGTAGAAAACAGGAAGTTATTATCCCTCTGTACAGACAGCTGGTCAGACCCCATCTGGAGTACTGTGTGCAGTTCTGGAGACCCAGTCTTCGCAAAGACATAGACAGGATGGAAGCTATCCAGAGGAGGCAACTAAAATGGTGCAGGGTCTGCACCGGAAGACATATGAAGAGAGACTTAAGGAGCTTAATATGTATAGCCTCGAGGAAAGGAGGAGAGGGGACATGATAGAAACTTTCAAGTACCTCAAGGAATCAACAAAGTCCAAGAGGGTAGCATCTTTCAAAAAAAGAGGTGTGCAAGAACAAGGGGGCACAATTTGAAGATAGAGGGGGCGGCTCAGAGGTAATTTAAGGAAGTATTTTTTCACAGAGAGGGTTGTGGATGCATGGAACGACCTTCCGGAGGAGGTCATGGAGTCAAAAACAGTGGTGGAATTCAAGCATGCATGGGACAGTCATAAGGCAATTCTAGGGGGTGGGGATAGAAAGAAGTAGGCTGCTGGTTAACTAGGATCTGCAGCTTATCCAGTAGGCAGGGAAATGGGCAGACTGGGTGGGCCAAGCGGTCCTTATCTGCCGTCAAATTCTGTGTTTCTATGTAAGGGTATGAGCAGCAGGATCAAGCAGATTTATTTATTTTTTTCATTTTCAAGGCAGGATCAACTAGTAAATACTTAAAAATATTTAAAGTCTTACTTGTCTTAACAGTGTGTGGCAAAGCTTGAGGGTAATGGAGCCGCCATGTTGGGGAAGTTATTCAGCCCTCCCACAGTGAAACTATGTGTCAGTTAGCTTTCTGTGGTGATGCTTGATTGACAGGTGTTGATTACAACCTCCTGGCTGTAACCACAAATATCAACTGGGAGGTTATAACTGGAAAAAGTGTGTCTTTATCTGTATGTAAAAAGTGATCACCATTAATTCAAAAGTATTTTTTTTCATTTGTAATTAAGGTATTTTGCAGTTTTGTTTCTCCCCTTCTCCGTCTCCCCAGGGGTCATGACGTACATGTGCGTATAAATGCACACCAGGATCTGATGGCCCCATCTGCCCTTTCCCAGATTTGTGTCTTTGCTCCAACTGCCTGTGCTGCCCACCAGACCTCCACCTACTGGGAGCAGGACTACAGCAGAGTGGACATCCACCCCTTTGGAGGGAAGAGCCACAGCCTGATTCCGCTTCGACCCCCCCCCCAGATGGCTCCCCGGTGACCCGAGGTCATTCCCAAACCTGGGTAACCAGCATAGTATGAGGTAAGACACCAGCACCTCAGCCCTCTGCACCACCAGGCTTGTGGCTATTAAAGAGTATTTTACATCTTTTGATGACATTAAAATTATAACAGTTTCTTAATGAAATACTTTAGATGAAATGGGATTTTATATAATATAAATAAATATATATATATAAGTAATAAATAACCTTAGTTTATTAAGCACTCTTCACAAAGTACCAGAGCACTGTACAATAACAATTGAAACCATAAAATGATAAAAAATATTATTCGATATGTAAACACAACTCCAATAATGAACAAGCATTTGTCAATGCCGAATGTTGATTGCGTTGGTCTGTTGAGCTCGCTCAGTGCCCCTCTGTCACTGGCTCAGTCTGTTTGTCCTGGTGCTGCAGGCTGCTCTTTTGTACTGGGCTGCTGCATGCATTGGCACCTTGTTGGTGGCTTTTTCTACCAGCAAAGAAATCCACAGCTGTCCCGATAGAGCTCAATTGAGGTCGCTCACTCCGCCTGTCTCACTCACTCATTCTGGTTCTCCTGGCACTGCAGACTGCCCTTTTGTACTGGGCTCCTGCTTCTGTTGGCGCCTTTTTCTGCCCACAAAGAAATGTGCAGCAGTCCCGACAAAGCTCCATTGAGCTCACTCACTCACTCTCCTTCTCTCACTCGCTCTTTCTGTTCTGCCGGTGCTGCAGGCTGCCCTTTTCTACTGGGCTCCTGCCTGCATTGCTGCCTTCTTATTCCCACAAAGAAATTTGCAGGAGTTACAATACAGCTCTGTTGAGCTTACTCACTCGCTCATTCTGGTTTTCCTGCCACTGCAGGCTGCCCTTTTGTACTGGGCCCCTGCATGCAGAGCTGCCTTGTTCTGCCTACAAACAAATCTGCAGCAGTCCGAACAAAGCCCCGTTGAGCTCACTGACTCATAGAAACATAGAAACATAGAATTTGATGGCAGATAAGGACTGCTTGGCCCACCTAGTCTGCCCATTTTCCTACCTAACAGATAGGCTGCAGATCCTAGTTAACTAATAGCTTACTTCCTCTTACCCGCCCCTAGGACTGCCTTATGCCTGTCCCATGCATTCTTGAAATCCCCTCTGTTCTTGACTCCACGACCTCCTCAGGGAGGCTGTTCCATGCATCCACAACCCTCTCAGTGAAAAATACTTCCTCACATTACCCCTGAGCTGATCTCCCTCCTATATCTTCAAATTGTGCCCCCTTGTTCTTGTACATCTCTTTTTCTGGAAGATGCTACCCTCTTAGACTTTGTTAATTCCCTTGAGGTACTTGAAAGTTTCTATCATGTCCCCTCTCTCCCTTCTTTCCTCAAGAGTATACATATTAAGCTCCTTTAGTCTTTCTTTGTATGTCTTCTGGTGCAGACCCTGCAGCATTTTGGTCGCCCTCCTCTCTACAGCCTCCACTCTGTCTATGTCTTTGCGGAGATGGGGTCTCCAGAACTGCACACAGTACTCCAGATGGGGTCTCACCAACTGTCTGTACAGATGGATAACAACTTCCTGTTTTCTACTATTGATGCTTCTTCCTATGCATCCCAGTATCCCCCCAGCCTTCCTTACTGCCTTCTTACATTGCTTGCCCACCTTTAGATCATCTGATATAATTACCCCCCAGGTCCCTTTCTATTTTTACTGTTGTCAGTATCTCACCCCCCATTGTGTACACTTCCCCTGGGTTTTTGTTTCCCATGTGCATTACCTTGCATTTCTTCGCATTGAATCTGAGTTGCCATACATTTGACCATTCCTCCAACCTTGCCAAGTCCCTTCTCATCCTTTCCACTCCATCTTGTGTATCAACCCTGTTGCAGATCTTTGTGTCATCTGCAAAGAGACACTTTTCCTTCCAGTTCCTCTACAATGTCACTTATAAAGACACTACAAAGGACCGGTCCTAGTACTGAACCCTGCGGTACCCTGCTAGTAACCCTCCTTTCTTCACTGTGTACTCCATTTACTACTACTCTTTGCGTCCTGTTGTCTAGCTAAATTTTTATCCAGGCTACCACCATGGGACCCATTCCAAGGCTGGCTATCTTGTGTATTAATCTTTTGTGTGGGACTGCATCAAATGCCTTGCTAAAATCTAGGTAGGCCATGTCCACAGCCCCTCCCTGGTCTACTACTTTGGTCACCCAGTCAAAGAAATCTATTAGATTCGTCTGACACGACCTTCCCATCGTGAATCCATGCTGCCTTGGGTCCTGTGCCCCACTGGCCTCTAGGTACTCAACAATTCTTTCCTTCAGAAGTAATTCCATAATTTTCCCAACCATTGAGGTCAAACTAACTGGTCTGTAGTTTCCTGCCTCTGTCCTGCTCCCACTTTTGTGTAGAGGAATCACATCTGCCCTCCTCCTATCCTCAGGTACCACCCCATCCTCCCATGATTTGTTAAAGAGAGTAGTCAGCGATATCACTAGTTCTAACCTTAGTTCTTTTAGAATTCTTGGGTGAATCCCATCAGGTCCCATTGCTTTGTCCACCTTCAATTTTATTAGTTCTTTCAGAACCCTTTCTTCTGTAAATGGACTGGTATTGAACCCTGTCTTCAGAGTGTTTCTCTTGTTTGGTTTAGGTAACTCCCCCTCCTCTTCCTTTGTGAATACTGAGCAGAAATATTCGTTCAGAATCCCTGCTTTTTCACTGTCAACCTCTACCCACATTCCCTCCCCTTTACTAAGCTTCAGTATCCCTCCTTCGGTCTTTCTTCGCTCCCTAATGTACCTATAAAAGGTCTTATCCCCCTTCTTAACAGAATTGGCTAGCCTATCCTCGATTTGGGCCTTTGCTATTCTGACTGCCTTCCCAGTCTCTTTCTGCTTTAACTGATAAAGTTATCTGTCCTGCTCCTTCTGTGTTTTCTTATATTTCCTGAATACTGTCCTTTTCTCCTTAACCTTCCCTGCCACCTCTTTTGTGAACCATAGCGTTTTTTTCCTTCATTGTGTTTTATTGATTTGCTTTACACAAGGCTTGTTGCCTCTGTGATGGCTGTTTGATCACTCCCCATTGTTCCTCCACCCTCCTTCTTGCCTGTTTGCTAGTGCTTTTCTGAGGCACTCTCTCATTTTTCCAAAGTCAGCCCTCCTAAAGTCTAGTACTCTTGCTTTTGTATGGCTTGATTGTATGGCTGTGTTTATCATGAACCACACTGTTTGGTGGTCGCTTGTTCCCAGATGGCTACCCACTTCTGAATCTGAGATTCTTTCTCCATCCCCATTTGAAAGTACCAGGTCTAAGATTGCTCCCTCCCGAGTGGGTTCTGCTACTAGCTGTCTGAGGCATGCCCCCTGTAGGGCATCAAGAATGACCCTGCTCTTGGATGTGCCTGCAGCAAAGGTGCTCCAGTTAACATCTGGCATATTCAGGTCCCCCATCAACAATATCTCCCCTTTTTCTGCCATTCTAAGAAAGCCTTCTATCATTTCCTTGTCCATTCCTTCCCCCTGAGATGGGGATCTGTATACAATCCCCATGCGGATTGTGGTGCCATTTCCTGTCTCCAGGGTGACCCAAAGTGCCTCATCTGCTCCCTGTTTACTCTTTAGTTCTGTTGCTTTGATCCCTTCCTTTACATAGAGAGCTACTCCTCCTCCTGTTTTACCCTCCCCTGTCCCTCCTGTAGATTGTGTATCCTGGTATGTTGACATCCCAGTCATGGTTCTCTGTGTACCATGTTTCTGTGACTGCCACAATATCCAGGCAACCCTCTTCCATCAAGGCTACTAGTTCAGGGAGCTAGTTACACAGACTACGGGCATTGGTACTCATCACTCTCCACTTTTCGATAGCCTTACCCCTTTTAGCCCCATTTCTGTCCTTACTGCCTTTGCCTTTTTTTACATTTAAATCTGTTCTGCTCCCTAATAACTTCTGTACCTTGGTGTTTACCTCCCTAATCACCATGTTTTGTGGGGGGAGGCTTGGATTTCCCTGCTTCTTTTCAGTACCTTCCCCCCCCTTGGCTAGTTTAAATGCTTGCCAATGAAGTATTCAAACCTCTCACCTAGGATCCTGGTTCCCCACCTGGACAGATGCAGACCATCGCACCAGTATAGGTCTGCATCCCTCCAGGTGGCTCTCCAGTCCCCAATGAAGCCAAAACCCTGAGCTCCACACCAGTTTTTCAACCACTCATTGAATTCCCTGGTGAGAAGTGCCCTAGCATCTCCCTTGCCATAGACAGGCAGCACCTCCGAGAGGTTACCGTATGCGCTACTTGTCTAAGGCCCCTTCCCAACTCTACAAACTCCACTTGCACTGCTCTGATCCCATTCCTAGCCAGATCATTTGTCCCTAGGTGGACAATGACATTCAGCCCCTCCTCGTGAAGCTCCTCCCACGATCCTGAGGATCTGCCCTGTCCCTCCAAGCCATGGCACCAGGAAGGCACCTTACCTCCCTCTCCCCTTCCTCCCCCATTTCTACCCCCCAATGATTGAGTCCCCCACCAGGAGTTGTTTCCTTCCTCTGTGGGGTCCCATGCCACCCTCCTTTGTGAAGGTTCCCAGCATCCTCCTTGGTCTCCACTGCAGGTGCCTCCATAGAGGAACCACTATCCACCAGAAGAGCGTATGAATTGTGGAGAGGTACAGCTGGAGGGATGCAACTCTGTTCCATCACCCTCTCCTTCCCTGAGCCCACCCTGGTCCAGCCTTTCCTCTTTCTTGGCAACCTCTGAGGTAGTGGCATTGGCCCTGGTGGTCCCTGGGTGGGGAGGAGGTTTCAGAATCTAGCCAGGTCAGCCTGGAGATGGGCACCTCTCTCTCAGACCAGAGAGGTGCCTGCAAATAGGCAGCATCACAGCCTCCAGAATGTCTCCCAGAACACTGCCGCCCCACAGCCATTGCACTGCACCACTCCTATCATGTCTTATTTTGTGTCCCTCTACTGTTTCTCTGGATGCTTACTATCTCTCCTCCTACAACTCTCACCCTTCCTGTTCTGGGACAGCAACTTCCTATCTTCTTCAGTAGCCTCCTTCTTCCTTGCTCAATATCAGACCACCAGCCGCTGGGGAGGAGAGTGAGCTACTTTTTCTACTTTAGGGTTGACAAAACCAATGTTTCTCTATGATCTTTTCCTTCCTACTGCCAAACAGGAAGTTCCTGTTGACAGTCAAATCCAGTGGCTATAAAAGTAGAACTGGCTTTGGGTGGGATGGAAGGCAATTAGTAAGAAAAAATGCTAGCAACAGGAAGTTGTAATTTGACTCACCTGCTTTTATAGTGTCTAAACCACACCCCCAGGTAAGCTCTCTTTCCTCCTACTGATTTAGCAAAGTGAGTTGATTCAGTGCCTTTCACTGCACAGAATACACACTGACTTTCTTTCTTTACTTTCTTTTTTTTTAACCCTAAATAAGTGCCCTTCTACTTCTAATAAAGTTTTATCTACTTAATCTTAACAGACACTGACTCCTGCTGAGGTATAAGTTTTAATTTAAGAAGAAAATGTAGCTTCTTTTAGTTAGCTGCTTTCTGCTCTACAAGCAAGGCTAGCAACACTCGCTCATTCTGTGTCTCCTGGTGCTGCAGGCTGCCCTTTTGTACTGGGCTCCTGCCTGCATTGGTGGCTTTTTCTGACCAGAAAGAAATCTGAAGCAGTCCCAACACAGGTCCACTGAGCTCGCTCACTCCCCCTCTGTCACTCTTGCATTCCGTTTCTGCCGGCGCTGCAAGCTGGCCATTTGTATTGGGCTCCTGCCTGCGTTGCCACATTTTCTGCCCACAAAGAAATCTGCAGCAATCACAGTAAAGCTCCGTTGAGCTTGCACAGTACCGCTCTGTCATTCACTCATTCTGTTTCTCTTGGCGCCGCAGATTGTGCTTTTCTATGGGGCTCCTGGCTGCATTGGCACCTTTGTCTGTCCACAAAGAAATCCGCAGCTGTCCCGACAGAGCTCCGTTGAGGTCACTCAGTCACCCTCTCTCATCGCTCATTCTGTTTGTCCTGGTGCTGCAAGCTGCCCTTTCGTACGGGGCTCCTGCCTGCATTGGCGCCTTTTTGCCCACAAAGAAATTCCAGCAGTCCTGATAGAGCTCCATTGAGCTCACTAAGTCCCCTTGTCTCACTCGCTCATACTGTTTCTCCCACCACTGCAGGCTGGCCTTTTGTACTGGGCCCTTGCCTGTATTGATGCCTTTTTCTTCCCACAAAGAAATCCACAGCAGTCCTGACAGCGCTTCGGTGAGTTCACTCACTCCCCCTCCCTCACTCGCTCTCTCATTCTGTTTCTTCCAGTGCTGCAGGCTGCCCTTTTGTACTGGGCTCTTGTGCTGAGGCCTTTGTCTGCCCACAAACAAATCTGCAGCAGTCCTGACAGAGCTCAGTTGAGCTCAGTCACTCCGCCCTCTCACTCGGTCGATCTTAATCTGTCCCAAATACTGATTTCCCAGAGTGACCGTGCTATTGTCCAGCAGGAGTGCAAAAACATATTTTAGCCAGGATGTGAAAAATGACAGCTGTAGTGTTCATAAGGTGGTGTGAAAAAATGCCACTGTTGAAAATGTGGCGTGATAGTATTACAAATTTGTGAAGTTACATGGGTGCATGGAAACAGTTCAATGCATGCTTGTAACACAGTCATGTTATGGAGTTTCGTCACCTGACTTTCAACATAGGGATTTTAGGACCTTTGCTCATGAACAGTGCCACTGTCAATGTCTTAATGTGTACCGAACACTGATTTCCCACAATAACCACGTTATTCTGCCCCGGAACTGTAAAAACACATTTCGGTCAGGATGTGAAAAATGACAGCTGTACTGTTTATAAGGAGGTGTGAAAAAATGCACTGTTGAAAATCTGGTGTGACAATATTACAAATCTGTGAAGTTACAAGGGTGCGTGGAAAGTGTGCAACGCACACTTGTAACACAGTCAATTGATGGGCTATCATCACCAAATTTTCAACATAGGCATTTTGGGACCTCTGCTAATGAACAGTATCATTGTCATTTTCTTAATCTGTCCCGGACAGTGATTTCCCACAGCAACCTCTCTATTCTGTGCTGGAACTGCGAAAACACATTTCAGCCAGGATGGAAAAAATGACAGCTGCACTGTTCATAAGTAGGTGTGGGAAAATGGCAATGTTGAAAATCTGAAGTGAAAATATTATAAATTCGTGAAGGTACGAGTGTGCGTGCCAACTGCGCAACGCACGCTCGTAACACAGTCATTTTATGGAGTATCATTACCAAATTTTCAACATAGGCATTTTAGGACCACTACTCATGAAAAGTGTTACTGTCATTTTCATAATCTGTCCTGAACACTGATTTCCCACAGCAATCGTGCCATTATGCGCTGGAACTGCGAAAACACATTTCTGTCAGGATGTGAATAATGACAGCTGTACTGCTCACAAGGAGGTGTGACAAAATGGCAATGTTGAAAATCTGGCATGAAAATATTGTAAATTCACAAAGTTACGAGCGTATGTAGCAACTGCGCAACGCATGCTCGTAAAACAGTAATTTTTTGGATTTTTTCCACCAAATTTGCAACATAGGATTTTTGAGAGCCCACTTCATGAACACTGGCACTGTCATTTTGTTAACTGGCCCTGAAGGGTGATTCCGCGCAGTGACCTCGAAACCACCTTTCAGGGCCGAATAACGCTATGACAGTTCAAGAACTCATGAGGAGGGGTCCCAAAAACCCCATGTTGAAAATTTGGTGAAAAAATTCCCAAAAATGCCTGAGATATGCACTAAAGTTGAAAAAAACATAGTTATTACATTATACAGTTTACCGGCATTTCCTCAGTTCGCAGTCGGCTTTGAAGAGTGCAGACGTGTTCCCGGTCCAGCGAAGATCGTTGTGCCGAGCTCGGAGGTAAGTATGGGGTATGGGGTATGGGGGGGTGTGGGGAGGCAGGGTGCACAGTGGGTGGGTGCGAGTTCTGGGAGGGGCGGCAGGGAGACTACGAGGGACCGTTTCCTTTTTTACAGGTTGTAACAAATGTAAGACATCGGGGGACCGTTTTCTGATTTAACAGGTGCTTTGGCACGCTGGGGTGGGCTCCCAGCATGCCACCTGTGTGGGTGGGTTAGCTGAAAGGGGACTGGGCTACCCTGCCAGCAAACAAGGGAAGGGGTAGGGGAGCTGCAGGAGTGGAGGGGGGATTGGGCACCCCCTTGGCTACAGCAACGGAAGGGGGGATAATCATTGTGCCAACGGGGATTGGGCACCCCATCGGCAGGAACAATAGGGAGTGGGGGGATAATCATTATGCCGATGGGGATTGGGTACCACGTCGGCAGAAACAAAGGGGTTACAGAATGCCGATGGGTAAGCTCCCCGCCGGCAAGTAAACACGGGAAGGGGTATATTGTTTTAGAACACAGCGCAACCCGCCGCCATGTTTACAAACAATATCAGGGTTCCCACATCTGACCCTGCAATGATGGGTCACTCCCTCATTGCAGCCGATGGCTGACGCTGCAACGACGAGGCAGCCTCTGAATGCAGCGGCTGATTTTTTAGAAAGTTGTGGCATGCTGGCTGAACTAGTGTCAACAGCAGCGTGCCATGGCATTGGGGGACGGGGGACAAGCCTTTGCAGGCTGTGGGGGCATTGGGCACAACAGTGCCACGCCTCTGCAACCTGCTTCTGGAGAAAGCTGCCGCAAATGTTCCTTGCGCATGCGCACAATCAACATAAAAATCCATTACAAGATAGCATCAAAAGCAAGTTCAAATAATTACGTTTTTAAGGCAGTCTTAAAGCAGTTTTTTCTACCATAACAATGCCAGAATTCTATTGGATTATTAGAAGGCAGTATAGCACAGTGGTTAAGGGTACTGAGCTACAAACCTGTACTGACATGGACACAGCCAGGGTTAAAAATCCTGATATGGGGCCCCAATACCTGTTGGCACAACAGAGCCAGCCTTGAGATGTGCAGTTTTTGATTATCAGCAGGCGCTGGCAGTATAACTTAAAGATTAAAGCAATTCTGAAGATGGATTTTTTTTACTAACAGTTTGAAATGTGAAGGTGATAATTCACTAGTTTGAATGCACATACAAAACAATTATTATAGATGTAGGACGTGTTGTAATAACACCTTAAAACACACTTAATAAAATCGTCTATTTTCTGTTTAACCTGTTGGAATAAATACACTCAAAGGAGAACCTAGAAACTTCCGTCACATCATTTCCTGTCAGGAGCCCAAAACATATGGCTGCCACCAGCCCTTAATTACAAGGTGATTTATATATGAATAACTCTGGAATGCAAAGACTCACACATCAACAGAATAGTTCAATCAAATTAGCTTGTTATGGACTTTCAGACATCAAGAAATCCTGTTTATGACAGCTCCCCTTTAAGAAACAAATTTAGCAGGAGGTAAAGCATTCAGGGGAGACATTGTCATTATTTCAAATAATGGGTGAGGGAGGAAAAGACTAGGAGTTTTTTCACTGAGAGGGTGGTGGACCCTCAGAATGCGCTGCCTGGAGAGCTGGTTCAGAGATCCATAGTGGAGGGCTTCAAGAGATGGTGGGACAGACACAGAAAGCCGGTGTATCAGATGATGGCCTGGCCCAGGGGGGTGGGGATAGATGATTGGGGTTTCTGGAACACAAGGGGGGGCCTCGGCACCCAATTAGGGATTTGAGGTTCGAGCAGACTCGGTAGCCCATAAGGCCTAATCTGCTGGGAATTAGTATGTTAGTATGTTAGTAAAGTCGGGGGGGAGGGGGAGACTCAACATTGGCTTTCACACCCTGTACGTTAAGGCAGCCAAGAGGAGGCTTTGTTGTTAATTCTAGTCAGAAGGGGGGGAAGGGATTTTGTGTGCGGGACTAACCTAGTAGGAACATACTAGAGAGCAATGTGAGGGAGGACCACTTTGAAGTCCTTCAGAATCTTGTGCATCAAGATGACCCAAGGTGTGCTCCCGAGGTTGTCATCCCCTGCATGTATTACAATCAGATCTGCTGCTGACAAAAACTTCTTGCTCTCTTCCAACAATGGCAAGAATAGCCTCCATCTGAGCCCCCTTTGCTCTTGCTAGTGAATAGCTGTTTTGTTTGGGCCCTGTCCCAGCTACCTTCCGCCTGCTGTGGTTGCGGCCCACCGCTCTGCCCAATGGATAAAGGAATGGCTCACAGTCAGTGTTGGGTAAGTTACTTTTTCTATTACTTTTGGAAACTTGTTCCAGGAAGCTCTGTGCAGTCACTAGCAAGGATGGAGAAGTACTAGAAAAAGTAATACACCTTATAGTTACGGTTGCTTGTTTCTTTTTATACAAAAGTAATATGTAACTGTAACAGATTACATTTATTTGAAAGTAACTAGTAACACTAACCTATTACTTTCACATAAATGCAATCTGTTAGTTACTAATTACCTTTGTATTGTTTTTGTATAAAAAGAAATAAGTAACTGTACCTGTAAGGTGTATTACATATTCAAGTACTTCTCTAGCCTTGCTAGTGACTGCACAGAGCTTCTTGGAATGTGTTTCCAAAAGTAATAGAAAGTAATAGAAGAAGTAACTTACCTAACACTGCTGACAGTCCACACCACTCGTCTCTTGCCAGATCCTGGAAGACAGAAGAAAAATGTTACATCTCATTTCCTGATATACCTCTGATATGCTTGGGAGGACCACCTGCCCACCCTTTGAAGTGTGGCAGGAGAGCCCACTAACCATGCCACTTCAGAGGCTGCACCTATCCTAAATGAATGAGAACCAAACCTCTTGGGATCCTCCCTGAGGAAGACCATGCCTTTCTTCAGCACTGCTGTTACTTGGTAAGGGGTGACCGGTTCCCCATTCCCGTGCCTAAACAACAAGCCCACTTCTCTGGCTCTGACTGCCAGGTAAGCCTCAAGAGCCTGTATGACATCATTACCAGATTCTTCCCCCGTGTCAATGCCACCTGAGTTCCCCTCCCAGCCTGATCAGTCTTGGACCGCCATAGCCAGATCATGGCCGAACCTGCTGTTCATGATACATCCTGGTCATGCAGCCCACTGTATAAATCCCCCTTTCCTCTTGCCACCACCTCACTGACTCAAAAAGCCCCGCTGTGCATCATCCTAAAAATGGGCGTAAACAATTTTGCCTCATGTGCCGACAAGCATATCTGTGGCAGGCAAGCGACCAGCCTACCCATTAGTTCCCCAGGTATCAGCCTGCATCTGTCACTTCACTGGCCCTGTAACCTGATTCATCATAGCTGCATACACCTAATGCCCGGGTCCCTGGTGGGGGCTCCCCACCCGTGCAATTGGCAAACCATCCCAATACCAGCAAGGTGTATCCCCATAGTTGACCCCGCCATCCCCCCTTCCCACTTTTCCACCATATACCTCATGACCTGAGATTCTAAAACTGAGCCACTTACCTCCAGCCCAGCCCTCTCTTGAAACTCTTAGAAACTCCTCCATGACATTTCATAGGTCCTCAGATTGTTTGGAGCACAAGCACTCTGTAAGAGTAGCTGGACTCACTCCATGAAATCTCCCAGAGGTATGGTGGTACCTGCATTATCTGAATGGCTGTCCCCAGGGCCAATGCATGGAACCAGTTCAACTGCAAACATGAGAGGCTGTCAGCAAAATCATTCCTTGCACCTACCACATGCTTTGCCTTAAAATAAAAGTTCAGTCTAAGGTCCTCCCAGACCAACATATGTGCCACCCATAGTGCTGACTCTGTGGATCCCAATTGCCAGTTAATCACTGCTACCACTGCCATATTATCACATCAAAAAAACACCTTCCTGTTACGCAAATGATCCCCCCATACTACCATCACCACCCAGGAAAGTGATATCCTTGGTAAGCCCCAGTTCAACCCATTGTGCCAGCCATGCCTCCGATATCCAGTTCCCTGGAAGTACACCCCATGCCAAACCCCCAGCTGCATCCGTGAATAGCTCCAGCTCATCACCTGATTCCCATGTTGTTTGCCAGAAGATCACCCCATAGTACCTCTGTAAGAAACATTCCCATGCTATCAAATCATCTTTAACGCCCTTGCTAAAGGGTCAACCCAATGATGGGGAAGCTTAGCTTTAGCAGATGCTTGCGCTAACTGATAGGTGAAAACTCTCCCAGAGGCGACAGCCCTGCAGACAAAGTTCATATGTCCTAGAACCTGTTGCATGGTCCTGAGCCGCAACTTCCTGTCCTCGTTCAACCCTTGGAGGAGTGCTCAAAGCCTTTCCACCTTGTCAGTGGGAAGCCTGAAACACTGCTGTTTGAGATCCAACTCTATTCCCAAGAATTCCAGCCACCTGCTAGGCCTCTCCATCTTATCCCCTGCCAGTGGCACTCCAAACTACCTGCACATAGCCTCAAAAGCACGGAGCATGCCCAGAGTTCTCTTAATCCCCTTCACAATGAACAAGAAGTCATCCAAATAATGGACTATGGTGCCATCTTCATACTGCACTAAGAAAACCCATTCCAGCCATGTGCTGAATACCTCAAACATGGAACATGCCACCTAACACCCCATGGGCATTGCCTGATCGAACTAACACCATCCTTGAAATTGAAAACATAGCAGCTCCCAATCTGGCTTCCAAACTGGCAACAGCCTGAAAGCTGATTCTGTGTCTATCTTTGCTACCCAAACCCCTTCCCTGGCCTTTATCAACTGCACCGTGGTATCAAGTGTGGCATAAGATACTGTGCACCTGTCAGGGGAAATGGCATCGTTAACTGCATCCCCTTCAGGGTAAGACAGGTGGTGGATCAACCTATATTCCCCAGGCACATTCTTTGGCACAATGCTCAAAGGTGACACGCTTAAGTTGGGGAAGGGGGGGCATTGAAAGGTCCCTCAACCCATCCAGCTGCCACCTCCTTATGAATCTTTTTCTCCACTATCTCTTCCTTCCCTTCTAGAGAACCCACATTCTTGGCCTTCATGCACTTTCTTATCCCCCCAAAAATATAAACTGAATCCTGTCTTGAAACCTTCCCTCAACATAGCTGTTGCCTTGCAGTGCAGGTATTCCTTGGTTCATGCAAAAAACATGTCAACCCTTACCATGGGAAACCCCACTACCCTCTAGATCCCCAGTAGGTACTGCACTGCCCCCATAGCCTCCCCAGCCAGTTTGCCATCTGACATTGCCTGCCTGCCCATTGATACCACCTCTTCCTCCTCCCTCTGGGCTGTCCCAAAAGGACTGCCCCTGCGTGTGGGCAACATCCTTGTCCCTGTGAATCCTGCATCTGGAAACTGGGTGTGTACCCTCAAAGCCCGAAGATGCATGTTTGTATTTGCAATTCACCTACGTCTAATTTGCTTTGTTATATGCTTAGCATGTCTTGGTACCCACTGATATTCCACTCTTCCTCCCTTCCCCACTTGCATCCCCTGGTGCTGACAGTGTCCTTATCCACAGCTCTGACAATGTAATGTCCCACCTAGCATTCACATGAGATGCCACACACTGCCTACATTCTTCATCATAAATAAGCCGTTCACATCCACTCTTTACCCTATACACATCCCCAATGATGGCAGAATAGGTCAATAATGGTATGGCCAGCTCTGGCTTCTTTTGCAACATGATTGCACTAAAATGGGTGAAACCCTCCATCCACGTCCCAAAGGTATTTCCTTTAAAGCTAGTATCCTTGCTGGTTTTACCCACTTTGGCTAGGACAACCACCATCTCAGAATTATCCACTGACTCTGCTCGTATTTCTTTGCAGTGCCCTTATCAATCAGAGCAAATATATCCATACTCCCCCTTCCATATTTTTTCCTTGAGAGCCTGCAATACGTTATCCCTCAGGGTCATACCCGGTGGCCAACCATAGCTGCCCTTTTCATTGTCTTCCCCCTTCTTTGCCCTTTGTCCCACACCCCCATCTGCTTTTGCTCTTTCTGTTCCTTTCATACCTTATCCACCTCCTCCAAAACCTTCTCTCCTTGCTTCTCCATAATACCTGCTAAAGAGACTTTCAAACTACCCTCCACTGAGAGATCTACCACTGGTTCCTTATGTTCCTCCAGTTGAGGATCAGCTACTTTGTCTGGGTTGTTCCTTGTAGGCCTCATGTTGGGCAATTTCCTATGAGCCGGTGGTTCTTTCCTTTTGTTCTCTTCAATCTCCTTCTCTTCCTCTGCCCTGGTCTCCTTGCTCAAAGCCTGTACCTGATCCAGCAGCTCTGCCACCTTCTGCACCAACAGCTCGCTGGGTTTTTTGCTTTGGAGCCTTCTTGGGTGCCATAATGTGCTGACACATGAGAACATACACAAATTAGTATTATAAACACCCCCGATCCCTGCTACATATCCCTGTTTCCCCTTCTGCTCCCCCTCCCCAGTCCCCCAACCCGCTGCCTGGGGCAGGCCAGGTGCCCAGGACTCCTTAAAGGCATGCACTCTAAACTGATCAGTACCATAAGCAAACAGTTACTTTATAAATGTATCCTCTTTTTTTTTTCTTTTTTTTTTTAGAATGTGGTATACACTTGGAAAGTTGTGGTCATAAGGGTGAAAAAACCCTTTCCAGGGACCTGGTGCACTACTAGGCCTCCCTCCCCCACCTGCTGGGATCCAAGAGGTGGAGGAGGTGGAGGAGGGGGGTACTTGCCCCTTCCCTCTCCTGTCGTGGCTGTCTTACCTATTCTTCACTATACCTTCTATGGCCCATTTATTTATTGTTTTTTATGTTTCTGTATGTAATTGTTGCTCCCGTGCCCCCCCTGACCTGTGCCCATCCGTCCAACCCCCTCAGAGGTGTGCTCCCTTCATGCAATCTGACCCCAAAGCTCTACTGAAGCCGGCGGCCCAGTGGGACATGCACCACATCCTTAATTGGCAAAAAGAAATAAAATTGCCCTCTGCGAGGACTTCTCCCAATGCATTGCTTGGGGGAGCTGCCCCATGCCTTCGGCCGTCACCCCAGCAGACCACCAACAGACCAAAAACCAAAAACTAAGCCTCTAGGAACCCCCTTTCTGGCCCCATCCCTGCCTGTGTCCTTGCCCCAGGACTCCGGAAAAACACTCCACTCTCTCGTGCTCAGATGCGCAGGGCAAAAACTGTAAGGGAGAGATGCAGGGCCTACTGACCACATACCAGATGAGTCGAGCCTGTCGATAGATCCCACTGGGCCCGGCATCCCACTGCGCAGTATCACTCCAAGCAGGTCACCCCCGTATTAGACCCTCTCTCCAAGCCTGCCCTATCCTCCAAAACTGGACCAGCCTGCAGCCCCTTAGCAGGCTCCTTCTTCTTTATTTAATTTAAAAACAATTTTGTTTTTTTGCTATCCCCCACCACTACAAGAAAGGCTTGGGACTCCAAGGCCACCATGCAGTCAGGCCTACTTTATTTATTTATTTGCTGAACAATAAGTTGCTTGTCTTCCGGTGTGATGGGAGTGGGGTTACAATTGGAAGAAGCATTAGACATACAGTTTAACATTTAACATATCCGAGAAATTAAACATTCAATTACATTTGTAACAAGACATACAGTTAAATAACATAAATTATCATACAATCACATTTGTGACATAACATACAGTTAAATATATCATACCTCTGGAATATGCATTTATTTACAAGTGGCATATCTGAGGAACATAGTACATAGCGGTGAAGGGAGAGGACAGCGTGCTGAGACGCAAGCTGGGGGGTGGAAGGTTTAATAGGTGATGTAAGTCATGAAGAGGAGGAGAGGCACAGGAGAACAGTTAAGGAGGGTTAAAGCAGGAGCAGTTAGATGAGAGAAAGTTATGTAAGTAAGTTAGGTAAGGCAGTAGGAGGAGGAGGAGGAGGAGGAGTGCCAGATTTGGGTGGGGAGGGAGTTCCAGATTTGCAGAAAATGATGGGTAAAGCCTGGCTGACTGATGAAAGTGTTTCGACAGGGGGGGACCAACAAAGTGCAAGTGTCGGAGGATCTGAGGGAGTGGCGGGGGGGGTGAACATGAGATGTAGGAGGGAAGTTCTCTTAACCAAAATTTAGAAGTGAGTTTGGCACAATGAGTAAGGTGCCTGTTGGCCAGCGGGGAAGGGACATGGTGTGGTAGAGGTCACAGTGATGAGTGCATAATGGAGCATCAAGGGCAAATCGACAGAAGGAATTAAAGAGAGTGTCCAATCAGGTTAGGGATGATTTGGGAGTGGCATCATAGACTACATCACAGTAGTCAAAAATGGGGGGATCATCTTCTGGATTAGCTCACTTTGCGCTGTAGGAGAGATGTAACTAAGGTTCCTGAATAAGGCACCAAGCTTAGGGCGCAATTTTTTCAGGATGGCGTCAATGTGGCCAGAAAAGCTGAGGTGCTGGTCCAACTAAACCCCAAGTTATCGGAATGAGGAGGTGTCCTCTAGGATTGTCCCATCAAGGGAATGGAAAGATGGCAAAGGATGGAGCATAGAGAGTCTCTGCCTAGTGCCACAGGTCATGGAAACGGTCTTTCTGGCATTTAAGAATAGTTGATATGAGGCAAACCATAACTGAACCTGGTGGAAGTCAAGCTGCAGGGTGGTTGCTACATAGGCAGGGCATTTACCAGAGGAGAACAGGATGGTGTCATCGGCATACGTATGGATAGAGGAGGAGGAGGGGGAGCATACTCATTTAGGAAGATGGAGAAGAGAATAGGTCCAAGCACCAAGCCCTGTGGGAGTCCTGTGGAAATAGAGAGGAAGGGGGAGAGATTGTATGCTAGATCTTAACTGATTGTGTTCTGCCTGAGAGGTAAGCTCTAAACCAGTTTTGGGCAGAAGCAGACAACCCAGCAGCCATAAGGGAGTCAAGAAGTAGGGCATGGGAGACTGTATTGAATGCCTTGGTGAGGTCGACAAAGATGGCAGCAGTAATGAGGCCATTATCAATCCCAGTGAGGATGGAGTCAGTGAGGCTGAGTAGGGAGGTGGTAGTGGAGTGGTTCTTCCAAAAAACAGATTGGAACGTGGTAAAAAAGGAAGAGTCATCGAGGAAAGAGGTTAGTTGACAGAGGACCAGATATTCTTAGAGTTTAGCAAGGGCAGGGAGGAGGGAGATTGGGTGAAAATTTGCAGAGGAGGAGGGGTCACCACTCTTTGGGAGGGGGAGGAACACCACATGTTTCCAGGATGAAGGGACAGATGAGGATGATAAGGAAAGATTTAGGATTAAGGAAAGTGGGTAAGCTGTAGTAGAAGCTGAAAGGTAGAGGAGTTTAGGGTCAAGGTAATCCAGCGATAAGCCTTTGGAAGGATTACGAGAGAGAGAGAAGGGCCGTTAGTGTTTCTTCTGGGGAGACCGTAGAGAAGAAGGAAGGGTGGGTGTGGAGAGGTTGAGTGCTGGGCGTGGGAGGATGAGGAGGGGGAAGGTTAGAGGGCAGTGACTTTAGAAGTGTTGTGGTGCAGGAGGTATAATAGGAGTTAAACTCTTGACCCACTACGCGCAGTTCGGAGACCAATGAGTTATTTATTTTAAGTACGGGAGAGGTGGATGTGAAGGGGGGAGAATAAGGCATGGACCACTTTCCAGAATTTAGAGGGGGAATTGATGTGTTTGAGAAAAGATGATTTAAAATATTGAGACTAGGAAAATCTGGTAGCTTTTGTGCAGGCATTTTTTAGCATGCAATACCTGGCATGGTCTGGGGGAAGCTGGGAGGCCTTATGTTTTCTTCAAGCTTTGTTTCACTCCCTGAGACAGGTCAGCAACTCAGGGGAGACCAAGGGATGATGGTTGCCATGAACTCTGGTGTGTCTGAATGCAGCGTAGGAGTTCCATGTAGTTAGAAATTTATCTTTAAAATAAGTGAGGACTTGGTCAATGGAAGGGGCAAAGGCAACAGGGGACCAATCGGAGTTGGACAGTTCATTAAAAATGGGATTAAGATCTAAGGAGCTGAAGGAGAGGAGTTGCAGAATATTGTGAGGCGGTTTAGGTCAGTGGACTTTCCTGACTATGAAGACTGGCTGATGATCACAAGGGCATCCGGGAGGATGCCTGATTTAATGACTCAGTGGGGTTGAGAGGTGAGAGCCCAGTCTCTCAGGGAGTGGTTAAGAGTTTTATTATTTAGGTGGGTGGGTTCCAGGATGAGTTGGGAGAGATTGAGGGCCATGATGTCATTTTGTGTCTTGGCAGTTGCTGGTGATAGCCAGTTTTGGTTTACATCACCCAGGATGTATAGCTCACCTTTATGTGAGAGTGAGGTCATGGAGGTAAAGAGATCCAACGTATAGGATGCTTTGGAGGCAGGTCGACAGTAGATGTCAGCTATGAAGATAGGGGAGGAAAAAGGCAAGGTAATGTTTACTACAAGTGCTTCATAGGCAGAGGGCAATGAGGTTAATAAGGATGATAGAATAGTTGAGAATTGAAGTGAGGAAAGGATATACATGACTACTCTGCCACCCCTGCCAGTCCTCTCCTGTCTGAGTATGGAGTAACCTGGGATATAACCTGGGATACACCTCAGGCCTGCATGATGCTCCCCCATAATCCACGGCCCACAACCAAAACCAAAAACCGTGGGCTCAGAGTGCTCGTTCCTTTACTTGCATACATCCGCATCTTTAAACAAACTTTTCCTTACCTGAAACGGAACCCTGACTCGGGCCACAGAAAGTCCTCATCCCGACTCATACAGCCCGCCATTAGACAGGTACCAATCATTGCAATAAACCTTTCAGCAAAGAAGCAAAATGATTAAAACCATATTTTTCAGAAACAAAAAAAAACCTTAAACCATGAACCACTGTAGGACTACATTCCCACCACAAGTAATGAAGAAGAACAAGGCAACTGGCCAAAAAGCAGCCTACCTGCCATACCTGCTCACCAAGTAATCTACACCTTTGGAAAATGTGTCAGTGCAGCTGCACAATCAAGTTGAAGAACAGCTGCAGGAGATAGAGAGGAGTTCTCTCTTCCTGCATCCATTTTTTACCCCTATTTTAGACCCTCCCCAGCCTCCCACCTGTCCAATCTTCTAAACCCTCTCTCCCCCTTAGTCCCTCCCCTACACCCTTCTTTCTCATGATGTCGTAACTCCTACCCCTCTGATGTCACTTGCCCCACTTCTTCCCCCTCTCAGTCCCTGCTCCCTGCCCTCATATTCTCCTCCCCCCCCAACTTCCTGGCCAGTCCCAGGAGGCAAATGACAACTTGGGCTGCCCTTTTAATAGGACAGCCTCTTTCACTCTATCTTTGCTTTGGTGTGGAATTATGGAGTAATAAGGACTTTAGAGACAGCAGGAGAACAACATGGAGTCGTGAATGTGTGGCCCTTTTATTTAAGTGAAAAACAGTAGGGGAAACTTGAGCAATATTATGTATTTAGTAGAAATTAAGACCAAGAATAGCATATAAAATGTAAAGATAATGGTTTGTAATTTCCCTTAATTACAGGAGGATCATAACAATCTTTTGTTAGAAACAAAGAACACAATTCTATGATTTAAAGAGACAGTGAACATGGTTGAACAAGGTGAAGGTATGTAGTGAAAACAGTGGTTGTAAAAGAAATCTCACACATGGGTGATATTGGGGAAATAGGAAAGAATGGACCGCAAGCAATTTATGTACATACAGTGTAAAGGTGAACTATAAATTGCTATGAACACAAGAAAGCATCTGACATCCACAAAAAATATTTAAAGCAACAAAAAAGCTAATTAAATGTATATGTCATAACTTAGCTTGCATGTAGAGGCACAAAATACAAAACCCAGTTGAAAGGACCATGAATAATTTTGTATTATGAAGATTTACTGTATTTGGAGGCACAATGTGAATATTTATTCTAACAGAGTGGTGGTGGAGGAAAAGCCATGAAAAATGTACATAACATTTATAAATAAGAGTGGTTCTTAATATGTCTTTTCCATGTCTTAATTTAGAATACAAAACTGCCGGCCCACTGGTGCTGAGGCATGGCCGCCATCTGCAATGCCGATGACCTGGGTTCGGGAACAGATCGGGGAGTCTGACGGCCAGCTGGGGGGGGGTAGGATAGAGTGTCCACTGGATTGCTCTCCTACTCTGGGGGGAGGTGGGGTTGAGTGTCCGATGCACTACGAACCCCTAGCGGAGGCCAGGGGTACCACTGCAGTCGGCTCAAGCACGTACAGGGGGGCAGGGTGGAAGTGGGCCATCATCGCACGTCCCCACCCCTGAGGAAATTATAACAACAAAGTGCCAGCCCCCTCTAATGAGCCAGCTCCGTTGCCATCCCCTCTGGCCACCTATGTCCGCTGCTAGCAGCCCAGCTCGGGGGGCAAGCCTGAGTATGAGGGGGCAGGCTGCCGGAGTATAGTGAGCCCATTCTCGGGGCTAGGGGATGCTCTGCACAAAAAAAAATGGAATAAAATACTGCTTTATGTGGCCTGATGAAGTGGTGTCAGCTACAAAACTGTCGCCCAAGTCTTTAGTGAGGACTTACTGACAAGTGTGCTTGACTAATACAACTTGTGTGTCGTGGAATTCATCCTATACTATTGTGTTGTTTGAATATGCCATCATCCCCGCAGCTGGATGATATGTTCAGCATAGAGAGCTCTTGGCATACTTCATCAACTCGGATGGTCTGTAGGCTGAAAGTGCCAGTTGGGAGGGGCTGGTGATTCTGGGTGAGCATAATTGTGGAAATTAGAGCCTTAGGCACTCAGTAAAGTACTGATTTAGATCTGTGGCTGCCAGCATAGAGGACGGAGTAGCCTGGTCATTGACAGTTGATGAAGGGGAGTTAAGGAGGCAGTGAATTACTTTCCAGAATTTAATCGCATCTGACTGTTCACACTCCAGGGAGGCTATTGTGGGAAGTAGGTGGCTTTGGCCTTCCTTATAAGCTTCATACAAAGCATACAGAGTATTGTTAAGGTGTGCATATCTGAGTGGAGCCCTGAAGATTTATGCATGGCCAAGGCTGCATCTCTGCATTCGAAGTTCTTGGTTATTTCAAGAGAACTCCAGGGCAGATAGTGACCTTGGATTCTGGATCTTTTAGCAGAAGCATACTTGTTACTGTACCCCTTAGGTGGCGCTACCCCAGGGATACCACCCCTGCCTGTGCAACTGAGTGCAGGTTGAGGGGCCTGAGTTCCAGAAATGGGTGCCTCCACCCAGATCACAGGGTCAGTGGTATCGTAGATACCGAGGGTACTGCCCTCCGGGACACTGTTATCCCCCTCTTTTCCCCTCTAGTGGCCTAGACTGTTCACTGAATACACAATTGCAATAAACACCTGAATACAGTTTCAACCCCACAGTTGTTGTATGTACCACCAGGGCTGGTTCAACTGGCTCGGCCCTGGATAACCCCTGTAAAATAAGGTTTAGCTCGAACACCAACAATATTACAATGCTGTCTGTACAGAGATAAACCACAACCAGTTTAAGTGCAAAAAGATTCAGATCTGATTTATTTACAGGACAGCAACATGGAAGGGGGTGCAATCTGGTGCTTGATTCTATTACTGATTAAATCAGGTTAAGCATGCAGCACATATTAGATAGAGTCCCTCTATCACAGTCACACACTCTGGGAACCCAGTTGGAGTTACAGGCTAGCCTGAAATGTTGCCTGGGGTAGGCCAGCATTGAAGCTGTTGTTGGGGCCCTCAGGGAAAAGAAAACACAACATGCACTTTAACCCAATATTTGGATGACACACTTTGATAATATTTTTTTTATTGTAGGGAGCTGCCCTGTGATGTACCCATGGTACCCAGACCAGGTTGCAGGGTGGACGAAATGGAGACCTCAGGATGAAGTGCTGGTTTGCCAGGAGAAGCAGGGCCCACACAATTCATCGTGGTGTCATTCCTGTTCAATGACCTTGAGCATCGAGCTGAATTCCCGGGCGGGTCTCTCATCGATCGAAACTCTGCAGTGTGAGTGGCAATCAGGGCCGTGGTGTTGAGGCCCTGACAAGTTGAAGAAAATGGATTCAGTCCGGTTAGAGTTGATGGAGACTGCTTTCAGCAAGAGTGACACATTCAAGCAGTGGGGAACCAAATCGTGACCCACTATCAGCATTCAGCAGACTTATAGTAAAAGTAAGGCAATACCACAGTTCGGATGACAGTCCGGCTGCAATACACAGGATCTTCTGTGCAAACCAGATGCTCTGTGGTCATGGTGAAAGTCCTGACAGGCCGATCGCACAAAAGCAAGTCTTCGGTCCTTTTCAGATGAAATTTGTCACAAATCAGATGAAAGTCACATGTTCAGATAAAGTCCAATTCAGGTATTAACTTCTCTACACTTGGGAAGATGGTAGTAGGCAGGCCACATACAGCCTTCCTGCCGATTTTCCTTGCACACTACGCAGAAGCAGCTGCTCGACTCTCTCAAGCTCCTCTCACACTCATCTCCTACTTCAGAATGACACTCTGCTGCAGGCAGTACCGGAACTTCCTAGTGATCCAAAAGATTTGGTTAGTTGATTCATCTGTCTGTTACAGCAAGGGCTCCCCCTCCAGGTTCACTTAGGCGCCAAAATGCAAAAACTACAATTCCTACAGAAGTTCACTCTCATAAGACCCTTGGGGGTAGGCTCCAATTTAGAGCCCACAAAGACACTAACTGATGCAAACTGGCAGTCCAGAACCAAGATGGTGGTGCAAAACAGAACTGTCCATGCTGCAAAAGAAGGCAGGTTGGACAAACTACTTTATCATTATTAAAACAGATAATCAGCAAACAATCACAGGTTCTAGCAGGACTCCCTCTGCACAATTACCAATGGCAGAATGGAGCAATATTACTGCAGTCTGGGTGGGACTCGAGCCTGAAACTACTTGGCCCCAACCCAGATTAATGATACACTACATGATAGGCAGCTCTTAAAGAGACAGTCATGGAGGCTAAAAGTGCACTCACATGCTGACACTTTTAAACCTGTAAGACGTAAAGAACGCCAGCCTGGCAGTGGGCATTTAGGCACACCCAAGGAAGGCTTTTGGGAAGCCCCATTTAAAGAGAGGTTACAGCACATATTAGATAGATAGATAATATTTTTTTTTTTTTTTAACAGGATAATAACTTTTAGGATGAAGGCCCTGTTTATCAAAGTTGTCCTGTTTTAAGAATATAGTTTCAAAGAACAGAAACATCATGTAATATATATTACAGGAACAAATCTTACATGTATAACAAACAGTTCCACTACATATATTGTAGAGAAGGTGGCAGGAAAGAGGATTAATAGTCATCTCCATGGCACCAAGCAGTGGGGCACCCACTTGGCATGCTGATGACCCAGATTCAAACCCCGAGCCTGGGAACAGGAATTGAGCCAAACAGGGAGAGTGATAGAACAACTACATAAATGTTCTCCTCCTGAGTGCACCACTCGGAGACTGACACCTGGTGGTGTGAAGATCCTTGCTGGCTCGGGTGATCACAAGTTGGCTGGCTCCGCCTCCAGGATGTTGCTGCAGTGCATGTCGCTAGAGTGTGGGAAGGGAGCCAAAACACAGAAAACTATCACCTGTCTTGGCTTTCGGGGTGACAGCTGCATAGTCCCCCCCACACACACTACAACCTCCCTGGTGCATCACTCCTGCCCCCCAAGCCCTGCATATGTTGTAGGTCCCCCCCAGGATTGCTACTCCCCTTCTTGTCCCCAGGATGAAGGTCCCCCTCAACAGGGATACGCTGAACCCTTTGAGGATGCAGGGACAGCCTGGAGAATCAGGTAACAGGAAGTGGCAGTGAAGGGTGAGGATGGTGGGCAGACCTGGGTAGCCAGAGGGAGTGGGAGGTCAAGGATTGCAGGGGAAAGGTGCAAACAAAATGAGGATTGATGCCTTACAAGGGTCAGCAGCTGTTGTGGGAGAGGCCCAGTTTGCAGAACGAAGGTCTTGCATGAAAGCATATGGCTTAAAACTTTTGAAGGTTCTTGCTAGACTAATCCTGGGGAGTGTTTTGGCAGTTTTGACATTTCACATGTAGAATTTTATTTTTATTTTATTTTATTTGAATTTAGGATTACAAGCACCTTTTAGACAAGGCTCTTTTACAAAGGTTCCATGTCAGTTGAGGTACAATTCAAACAAGACACTGAATAACAGTATAACAGTGGGTTACAGGCAGTTACATACAGTTTTACACATTCAATACAGTGGCAAAAATGCCAGAAGGAGGTCTGGTAACAGGGTTGACATGGTATGGAGGAGAGACACACTAGTGGGGTGCGGGCCATAGGCACTTGTCAATTATCAGTTAAAGTGCTATGGGGGGTAGGGAAGGAGGGTGGGAGGAGGAGAGGATGAGTGGGTGTAAGGGAGAGGGAGTTGAGGGGGGAGATGGTTAAGTGCAAGGTGGAAAGAGCAAAGAGGAGAGGGGAGAACAATTAAGAAGGGCAGTCACAGGAGCTAAATGTAGGCAGGATGTGACGGAGACTGGATTTGAATGGACCAAGTTTTTGGCATAGAGGTGATGTCAATGTTGAGACCATTGAACCAAGTGGGAGCTCTGTCCGCAAACTATCTGTGCCCTTGTGTGGTGCAGAAATATGGGATATGTAGAAGGTCAAGTACTGATCACAGAATATGTCTCGGAGCATGTCTTCAGCCTGGATCTCTGTAGTGGGACAACAGCACCAACTCTATTGTGCTGTGGTTGTATCTGGCACTGAATCTGGTAGGAAAATAAATCAGCTGACTGAGGTTCAGGGCTTTAATTTTAGAGTGGAGATTGGAAGGAGGGGAGGGGCTAGCACCAGTCCACCAATTGGTGATAAAGTCCCCAAATATGATGTGTTGTCCATTGGTCAGGATAGTCTGCATCTGTCCAGGAAGGGAACAAGTCTTTTGAGCAATCAGTTTAAATGCTTAATTGGCAAGCTTTTAAACTAGTCAAGGGGGGAGGCACTGATAAGCAGCAGGAAAATCCCAGCCTCTCCCTACAAAACAGGGTACTAAATGAGAAAAAGACCGAGGTAGAAAGGTCAGTGAGGGATGCTGCAACAGAAGGCAAAGCCATCAAAAAATGGAGAGCAATGAGTACCAATGCCCATAGTCTGGGTAACAAACTTCCTGAATTAGTGGCCTTGATGGAGGAGGAACATCTGGATATCGTGGCAGTCACAGAAACATGGTACACACAAAACCATAACTGGGACGTAAACATACCAGGACACACTATCTACAGGAGGGACAGGGAGGGTAAAAGAGGAAGAGGAGTAGCTCTTTACATAAGGGAAGGAATCAAAGCAACAGAACAAAAGGGTAAACAGGGAGGAGAAGAAGCACTGTGGGTCAATTTGGAGATAGACAAAGGCACCACAATCTGCACAGGGGTTGTATAAAGACCCCCCTCTCAGGGGAAGGAAATGGACAAGGAAATGATAGAAAGTATATTTAGAATGGCAGAAAAAGGGGAGATATTGCTGATGGGTGATCTGAATATGCCAGATGTTAACTGGAGTGCAGTTGCAGCAGCCACTTCGAAGAGTGGGGTTATGCTAGATGCCCTACAGTGTGCATGCCTTAGACAACTAGTATTGGAACCCACTCGAGAGGGAGCTATCTTAGACCTGGTTCTCTCAAATGGAGATGGAGAGAGGATCACAGATGTAGAAGTGGGTAGCCATCTGGGAACTAGCAACCATTGAACAGTATGGTTCAAAATAAACACAGCAATAGAGTCAAGCCATACAAAGGCAAAAGTATTGGACTTTAGAAGGGCTGACTTTCCCAAAATGGATGAGTGCCTAAGGACTGCACTAGCAAATGGGCAGGAAGGAGGGGTGGAAAAACAATGGGGAATAACAAAAACTGCCATCACAGAGGTAACAAGCCTTAGTGTGAAGCAAATAAACAAAACAAAACGATGTAAGAAACCACTATGGTTCTCAAAGGAAGTGGCAGTGAAGGTTCAAGAGAAAAAGAAAGCTTTCAGGAAGTACAAGAAATCACAGAAGGAGCAGGACAGAGCATTGTATCAGTTAAAGCAAAAGGAAGCTGGGAAGGCAGTCAGAACAGCAAAGGCCCAAACCGAGGAAAAGATAGCCAACACAGTTAAGAAGGAGAATAAAACCTTTTTAGGTACATCAGGGAAATGAAGGAACACCAAGGGAGGGATAGTGAGCTTAATAAAGGGAGGGGTGGGCAGAGGGTGACTGTGAAAAGGCAGAGATACTAAACAAATATTTTGCTCAGTATTTACAAATGAAGAGGGGAGGTATCTAAAACAAACAACAGAAACACTCTGGATACAGAAGTTGATACCAGCCCATTTACAGAAGAAAGGGTTCTGAAAGAACTCTTAAAACTGAAGATGGACAAAGCAATGGGGTCTGATGGGATTCATCCCAGAATTCTAAAAGAACTAAGGGTAGAACTAGTGACACCACTGACTACCTTCTTTAACAAATCATGGGAGGATGGAGTGGTACCTAAGGACTGGAGGAGGGCAGATGTGATTCCCCTTCACTAAAGTGGGAGCAAGGCAGCAGCAGGAAACTACAGACCTGTTAGTTTAACCTCAGTGATAGGAAAATGATGGAACCACTTCTGAAGGAAAGAATTGTCAGTATCTAGAGGCAAGAGGGGCACAGGACCCAAGACAGCATGGATTCACAGTGGGAAGGTCATTCCAGACAAATCTGATAGATTTCTTTGACTGGGTGACCAAAGTTGTAGATCAGGGAGGGGCTGTGGACAAGGTCTACCTAGACTTTAGCAAGGAATTTGACACAGTCCCACACAAAAGATTAATATAAAAGTTAGCCAGCCTGGGAATGGGTCCCAAGATGACAGCCTGGGTAAAGAATTGGATGGAGAATAGGACACAGAGAGTAATAGAAAATGGAGTCCACTCTGAAAAAAGGGGGGTTACTAGTGGGGTACAGCAGGGTTCAGTATTAGAACTGGTCCTCTTCAATGTCTTTATAAGCAACATTGCCGAGGGACTGGAAGGAAAAGTATGTCTCTTTGCAGATGACACAAAGATCTGCAACAGAGTTGATGCACAAGGTGGGGTGGAAAGGATGAGAAGGGACTTGGCAAGGTAAGAGGAATGGTCAAATGTATGGTAGCTTAGATTCAATGCTAAGAAGTGCAAGGTAATGCACCTGGGAAACAAAAACCCAGGGGAAGAGTACACAATGGGGGGTGAGATACTAACAACAACAAAAATGGAAAGGGACCTGGGATAATCATATCAGATGACCTAAAGGTGGGCAAGCAATGTGAGAGGGCAGCAAGGAGGGCTGGGGGGATACTGGGATGCATAGGGAGAGGCATCACCAGTAGAACACAGGAAGTTATTATCCCTCTATAAAGACAGCTGGTGAGGCGCCATCTGGAGTACTGCGTGCAGTTCTGGAGACCCAATCTCTGCAAAGACATAGACAGGATGGAAACTGTCCAGAGGAGGACAACTAAAATGGTGCAGGGTCTTCACCAGAAGACATGTGAAGAGAGACGAAAGAAGCTTAATATGTTTAGCCTCGAGGAAAGGAGGGAGGGGGGGGACATGATAGAAACTTTTAAGTACCTTAAAGGAATCAATGAAGTCGAAGAGGGTAGCATCTTTCAAAAAGAGGGGTACCAGAACAAGGGGCACAATTTGAAGATAGAGGGCGGCTCAGAGGTAATTTAAGGAAGTATTTTTCACAGAGAGGTTGTGGATCGTGGAGCGGCCTTCCAGAGGAGGTCGTGGAGTCAAAAACAGTGGCGAAATTCAAGCATGCATGGGACAGTCATAAGGCAATTCTAGAGGGTGGGGGTAGGAAGAAGTAGGCTGCTGGTTAACTAGGATCTGCAGCTTATCCATTAGGTAGGGAAATGGGCAGACTGGGTGGGCCAAGCAGTCCTTATCCACCGTCAAATTCTATGTTTCTATGTTAAGAATGTTTTGTAGGATTCATGTGATTGCATTAGGAGAGGGCCTGGATGAGCGTTATGCACCAGTGATGATGATGATAGGGATGGAATGGGGCCTAGTAAAGACCCCCAAGATAATCTCTTGAGATTTGGGAATGGTGTCTTGAGAGAATGTGCTGAAGCTGTGTTTGCAGGCTGCGTATATGAGACCCAACCTCCTCTCTTAGAGCAATCCTGACTATGGGAGAGGCAGCCAAGGATGTCAATGACCTAGGAGGCAACACAGGGTGAAAATCATATTTTTGCAAGAATAAGGAAGTCTGGGTTGCTCGATGAGACCCATGTCTTTACTGGGTCCAGCTTGGGGAGGTGGTTTCTGATGTTAGTATGAAAAATGTTAAGGCCCTTGGGTAATGTAATAGTCACTGGTGGGTTTTGGATTGATCTGGGTTTGACCTCCATATTTCCTCCCAATATAAACAGAATGAGGATTAGGAGTTGCCTGTTCTGCTGTGAGTGTTTTCATTTGAGTGCCGACTGGTACAGGCAGCGTTGGACTACAAGGTCTTTAAATAGTGCCTCTGGTATATACCAGTTCTGTGGCAGTGTGCCTGGAGGTATGATCGAGTATAATGATCATTATGGCCAGATGTGCAGGGGTCCTGTAGTGGGCTGAGAGGCAACTGGGTGAGGAATACAATCACCAGCATCTTGTCACACATTTACCTAGTATTATTAGGCAAACTTTAGGGTACCAGCAAACTGACAAATCAATCACTGAGCGCAAACTGTATACAGTATGCGCTCATTCACAGCTCAGTCAGTAGCTGGCCATGGTGGTGAGTGGTGGTCTGTGCTATTCGCTGGCTCAGTTACGGGTTGGGGGAAGTGGGGTGGTATGGCACTGCAGTATGGGGGTCCACTAGACCACCAGGTGTATTAAAAAATATATATAATGGGGGCTCGGGCTCTGGGGATCCACTAGACCAGCAATGAATATTTCATACTTCATAATGGGGGGGATCGGGGCTTAGGGGGTAAGGATGTGCTAGGTCACCAGGGCATATAACATAATATGGACATCGGGGAGGGGTGTCCACTTGACCATCAGGTATTTTAAATATTGATGTAATGGGGGATCGGGATCCTGCAGTCCACTAGACCGCTAGGGTTATCTTATTGTTATGGGAGATCAGGGCAGGAGGCACTAGAGTTCATCTTCTGCACACTGCCATAGGCTTGCAGCAACTAGTCCAGGTGCGTCTTCTGTTTAGCACACTGCTAGGGTTGCCACAAGCCATGGGATTTTGCCACTGGGACCCTGCCCAACTAGAGAATCTGGTGCAGGGACCCCAGGGCATTGGCAATCAGTGCAGGCTACCTTTGGCATAGCTTGAACCCAACTTTTGAGAATCAGCCCCCATAGTAGGAACAGTATGAAACCTCTGAAGCAAGTTTATAGTATCTCCTCTAAATTAAACGAGAGAAGCTTTTTGTGCCACAGAACTCTGGGTCCCATATAAAGTATCACAGTTAGAAACATCTGCGATGCCACTTTTTAAATTCTCATTTTTGAATAGGTCTACCCTTCACATCTTATGTTAGAGTAGAACTCAGGCTAGATAGTTACACAACCCTTGCTGGATTTTTCATTTTGAGTTCTGGGCTAAATGCACCAGAGGACCTATTGGCAGATTAATCTATGCAACTCTGTAAGAAAAGGTGATTTTGGGGAAGGGGATTGTGAATGGGCCATCGACAATCTCTCTGGTTAAGTTATCTGTATACGCTATTGAAAGATTATAAGCTTATAAGGGAGGGTAGGAGGATATCAATCAATCAGTCAATCAGTCAACCAATCAATCTTTATTTAGCTAGGCAAAACATAGTTGAGAAGAACTCATTTACAGGATGGACCTGGTAATAATTATATATTAAAATAAATAAATAAATACATAAATAAAATAAATAATAAAGCAAAAGACTGGGCACTTAGCCCACACACTGCCACAGCCCAGACTCTATTGTTGCTTGGGGGATCAGGAAACCTGGCTAGGGAGCTGTACCCCCACCCAGCTTCTCTCTGGCCTGCACAGCTGCTGGAGCAAAACTATAGGATCCAGGGTGCATTTTCTGCCAGGACCAATTTCCTGACACACCTCTTCAGTCCGTCACCATTTTCGATCCTCCCTCACTGATTGGGACTCTGTCCAGGGAGGACAGGTCTCGTCGGGGAGCTGCACTCCACCTGACCATCCCTGCTACTGATACCTCCACTGCCAAACCGATAGCCAGGAGGGCAGAGGTCTGCTGGGATGCAAGGCCACCACTAGGAGTTGAGAAACAAATATAGATCATAGGGGAAGAGCCTGGTGCAATAGCTAGGTGAGGCACTGCCAGCCATGTGGGCTGGAATATATGGATTTGTGGATACGGAATGTGTAGATTAAGCAAGAGTTGGAAAGGTAAAGCTTTGAGGTGGAAAAGAGGGAACCGGAGTGGGCACAGGTGATAGTATCATTAGGTGAAGCAGTCGCAGGAACTATTTGTCGTAAGATGCTGACGGAGCCTGTGCTTGAAAGGACCTAATCTTGCTATGGATAGGATTTCATTGGGAAGTGCATTTAACCTGAGTGGGGCTCTGTAAGCAAATGACCATTGCCCTTGAGATGTCCTGCACCTGGGAATCTTCAGAGATTGATGGGCTGAGCTTCAAGTGTGCTGGGAGCTGGAATGAGGGCTAAGGAGGTTTGCAGTTCCAGGGGCCAAAAAGGCAGAGAAGTGCTTTTTTAGCTAACAGGTATGTTTTGTACTGTATCCTTCCACTTAGTTGAAGCCACCCAGACTGGGCGTATAGGTCACATGTGTAAGTAAAGTGAGGAGTCTGCATGCCTTATTTAGTGCAATGGATATTCTGTGGCGTGAAGAAGTAGTAACGGCACCATAGATAACCAAGCCATAGTTGACAGTAGGTAAGACAGAGCTGATAATTGCAGTTTTGAGGGCTTCGGGTGTCAAGCAGTGTTTATGTCTGTAGAGCAGACCAATCTTGATGTTAACAGCCTGGGCAACATTGTTAATGTGCTGAGCATAAGAAAGTGAGCTGTCCAGGATTACTCCCAGATACTTAAACTGTAGGATTTGTTCCAGAGGTACTCCTATGCAATTTTGGATTATAAGTGGTTGAGATTTGTACTTGTTATGGATGCCAAGGAACAGCATAACTTTAGTTTTTTTTGCAGTTCAGGATCAATTTGTGAGTGTTGAACCTGTCCTCAGCTTCTACAAAACTATGCTGTAGTTGACGTTCCAGTTGTTGGGGTCAGGGTTACTAGTAAAGATTTTTTTATTTATTTTATTATTTATTGGAGAATCAGATTACAACCTTTGAGTCAAAGACTCATTTCCAAGGCTCCACATCAGAAATACAAAACAACAAGAGGCAAAACATTGTACATAGTTACATATGGGTGGAGGGAGGAAGAAACAGGGTATATACAGTACATGTTGAAAATAGGCAGATTAAGTAGGCACAAGTGGGTTTAGCAGGTACAGGTGAGTAGTGCTGCAAGACCTATACAGGTTTGGTAGCTATACAGTTTTGTAGTGAGCTTAAGAATGGCAGAGTAGTGCAATCGGGAAGTTAATGCAAGATCTAAGTACTAGCAGTTGAAGAGAGCAGTTGGATAATCAACATTGTCATTAGTGTACAGTGGCTGAAGTGGGCCAGAGATATCTTTAGGCCAAGGTCTTTCCTTCAGAGGCAGATATCAGTTTATTAGTGGGGACAAAGGCAAAGGTGGTTAGAGATAATGTGTTTCTTGAGGGCTGCTATGAGAGGGCCTAGATGTGAATAGAGGTGATGTCCATAGGGAGTTCATTGTACCATGAGGGTGCTCTGTAGGGGAAGAACCATTGTCCCAGGGTGGTTGAGACTCTGGGAACAGCCCATGTTCATTTGTCTGCTGCACGGGTTTATTTTAGTGGTATGTACAGCATGGAGTGAGGTTGAGACTCCAGGGGGGGGTAAGGCCTAGGTGGATTCTTTTAGTAAGAAGACATGTCTGGTAATGTATTCTTTCATCTAGGGTGAGGATCTTTGTAAGTGTATCCAGGGTGCAGCTGTGTGTACGCTTATCCACTCCAGCAAGTAGCCTATAGGTTTTGTTAATGGATAGGTGGATCTTGTTTAGCACAGTGTGGTCAGCGGCTGAGTAGATGGTTAGCCCATAATCTACAAGGGAGAGAATAGATTAGGTAACAGCATCATTCTCATATAGTAGCATCTGTTGGTGGCAGGCCTGTGGTAGGTTGTTCAGGAAAATGCTGAAAAGTAAAGGCCTTAAAATTGAGCCCTGCAGTACACCTGAGTGGATGGGGCAGTTTGACCACAGCAACATTTGCAATTTTCACACATTGGAGTCGACCATCCAGGTAACTCTTGAACCAATCTAACATGTTTTAGGTGAGACCTATTGAGGCTAATTGCTGAAGAGGAAGAGTGTGGTGAACAGTGTCAAAGGTCTTTGAAGTCCAATTGTTGATTATAGATTCCAGTTTCATTCTTTATGTATTTTTTTATATTTAAGACTAATTATAATTCTCTTTTGGTGGTATGAAACTGAAATGAACATTTTTGGTAAAGTTTGCAGTGAAGTACTCAGCCTTAGCAAGTCTAGTTGCTCTAGTGCAGGTGTTTCATAGTGTACGGTAAGTTTGTAAAGCTAGAGGGGAGCAAGATGCTTTATAAGTCTTCCACACCTGATCCCTGACACAAAGACAAGCAATTAGTTCAGCAGAGACCCAGGGAAGGTGGGAGTCACACACAAGGGTCCATTTTAGGGGGCATAGCAGTCCCAGATAGAGAGGATTTTAGAATAGAAGTAACGAAGAGCCGAGTCAATTGATGTAGCATAATGCATGGGTGACCAATCGCAGGAGTAGAGCTCATTTAGTTGTGGAGATAGCTCCGAGGGTTTGTAGGAATGGAGTATTAATGTTTTCAGGGGGCCTTTGGGATAGTGGATTTTCCAGACAGAGTTGATTAGGTAGTGGTCACTGATTGACTCAGGAAGTGTACTGGCTGAAATTATTTGATAGGGGTGGGAGGTGAGAGTCCAGTCAATTAAAGAGTGGTTTTGAGATGAGAGGTTTAGATATGTAGGTTCACCTACTGGTTGTGTCAGATTTAAAGCTGCTATTTCATTTTTGATTTTGTTTGAGAAGGGGGTAAGCCAGTTTAAGTTAAACTCACCCATGATGTGAAGCTCCCCAGCGAAGGAGAGATATTGACATGTGGTTAATAGTTCTTTAATAGGGAAGAGGTAGGGGTTTGGGCAGCAGTATGCTCCAGCAATGACAATGAGCAAGGAGAAAAGAAGTGAGAGCTTTATCATTAGTAGTGCGTGAGCTCTGGGGAGGGATGTTTTGAGAAAAGGTGCAAACTGAATGGTGTAGTTTATATATATATGGCAATAACACCACCTCATGTAGGATGGTCTAGACAGATGATGGGGTAGTCAGGTATTCAGATGGACTCAACAGTAATTTAAAGATGTAGCCATGTTTTAGATATAGTTTCATAGGTATTTATACAAGTCTGGGTAGCTGAAACAGTCATATAGTGACTTGCCACTAACAGCGGATGCATTCTAATTTCCTATCCCCCATATAGGTGTCCATCTGGAACTTGAAAGATGCCATACTCGGTGCACCCACTACCAGCTCTGGAAATGAATTCCATAAGTCCACAACTCTCTGGTTAAACCATTTTCTCTTCTGGAGATCTTATATAATTCTCCCTTCTACTGATAAAGATGTCTATGTGTACTTCTGTTAGACATTTCCTTTCTGGACAGTCCAGATGTTTCCCAAATTATTTCATCTTTAAAAGCTTTATAGACATAGATCAGATCTCCCCTCAGCTTATGAGAAATTCCATAGAGTACAACCCTAGCTTTTCCAACCTATCCTTATAGGAAAGCCCCCTAGCCTTTCTGACTTTCCTAGTAAGCCTCCACTGTATGCTATGTACTGCCATGAAACAATCAACATCCTGTGGGGTACTTAGAGGGGCACCGTACTCTAGAACTGGTCTCACCAATGAACAGTAGAGTGAAATCAGAACCCTCTCCTCTCTACTCCTCAATGTCTTTATAAGTGACATTGCAAAACAACTAGTGGGGAAGGTATTCATTTTTGCAGATAAAATCTGTCATGGGGGAACACTCAGGAGGGGGTGGAACGAGTGTGCAGGGATCTTGGGAAATTCAAAGAGTGGTGAAGAGCATGGCAGGTTGGGTTCAATGCCAAAAGTACAAAATCATACTTATATTTCTAAGTATATTACCCCAAAGTCTGTTGACCCTTTTGACACATCCTTGGTTATGTTTGCAAAAGCTTAGAGTTGCAATCATCCATACCCCCCTATCTTTTTCGCTATCAGTTGTATCCAATATCGTATCATTAAATTTATATGTTGCCCTTTGATTGCTGCTCCCAAAATGCATTACCTTACATTTTGCATTTTAAAGGCAAGCTTATTCTTAGCAGCCCAAGTTTCAATCTTCTTTAATTGCGACTGAAAATTTTGAATAGAGACCTCATTATTCACTATGGCTCCCACTTTAACATCATCTGCATATTTAAACAGCCAAGCACCTTTTTTAACCAGCATTGTTGATACGAATACTCTAAATAGTACCAGCCCTAAAATTGACCTCTGTGGTGCCCCTCTGTCCACACCAACCCAATCTGACCATTGACCTCGGATGCCTACCCTCTGCTATCATTTGGTGAACCAAGCTGTAATCCATTCTGAGGATGTCACGACTCAGGTCAAGTGCAAGGAGTTGAAGGAGTGTGATTTTAGGGAGAAGCTCCTGATGTTTAGATGGGAAATCTTTAACCCATTTGGAAGATTTCATGAGAGAGAGGGGACTGGGCCTGGATTGTTCTAAATATCACCAGACAGAAGTAGCAGTAAGGATATTGGGATTTTAGTGGCAAGAGCAAAGAACCTTTCAATTGGGCAATTGGATGTGGAATTTTTGAGAGTGTAAGGAGGAGGGGTGAAAGGGTGAGAGTAGGCAGATTTGGATGGAAACTAGGGGGAAGGATTGTTGGATCTGAGACCAGGGACTGTGTGTCATGATAGTAGAAAACAGAATAGAGGAGGAAGTGGTAGGGGTAGGAGGGGACTCATAGGAAGGGTTTATTTCAGAAGTAGGAAAGCAGGGGGTGAGTTGGGGAGGAATGTCCAATCAAGAGATGAGGAGGGGGCGGAGGTAGAGGGTTTTACAAAACATAATGAAGAGTGTATCAGGAGTAAACCAGGAATGTTTAGCTTCTAGTAGAGGGTGTTGGGAAAAAAGATGTAGTAACAGTGCCCTCAAGTGGTAAAGAGGTATAACTTGCAAATGGGAAAGTGGGAAAATTGAATAAAACAGAGCTTTACTGGCTAGAGGACCTCAGAGGGGTCTCAACTCCATTTCTCAGCAGTGCCTGCAGTTTTGGTCAGGAGGAGAGCAGACAACTCTGGCATGGTGGGTGGTTCTGCAGCCAATTTAACATGAAGCTGCAGTTTTGGTCAGAGGGGGAGAGTGGCCGACTCTGGCATGGCAGGTGGTCTCTGCAGCAAATTTAACTTGAAGCCGCAGTTTTGGTCAGAGGAGGACAGTGACTGACAAGGGGTAGAAAGGATGAGAAGGGACTTGGAAAGGTTGGAGGAATGTCCAGAAGTATGGCAGCTTGGATTCAATGCAAAGAAGTGCAAAGTAATGCACCTGGGAAACAAAAACCCAGGGGAAGAGTACACAATGAAGAGAGGTAATAACAGCAACAGAAATGGAAAGGGACTTGGGGTTAATCATATCAGATGACCTAAAGGTTAGTAAGCAATGTGAGAAGGCAGTACGGATGGCTGGGTGGATACTGGGATGTACTGCATAGGGAGAGGCATCATCAGTAAAAAACAGGAAGTTGTTATCCCTCTGTATAGACAGTTGGTGAGACCCCATCTGGAGTACTGCATCTAGTTCTGGAGACCCCATCCTTGCAAGGACATAAGATGGAGACAGTCCAGATGAGCGCAACTAAAATGATGCTGGGTCTGTAACTGAAGCAATACGAGATGAGACTAAAGGAATTTAATATGTATACCCTCAAGGAAAGAAGGGAGGGGGGAACATTATAGAAACCTTCACGTACCTCAAGGGACTCAACAAAGTCCAAGAGGGCAGCATCTTTCAGAAAAAGAGATGTGCAAGAACAAGGGGACAGAATCTGAAGATAGAAGGTGATGGCTCAGAGGTAATGTGAGTAAGTATTTTTTCACAGAGAGGGTTGTGGATGCATGGAACAGCCTTCTTGAGGAGGTCGTGGAGTCAAAAACAGTAGGAGAATTCAAGAATGTATTGAACAGACAAGGCAATTCTAGCGGGTGGTTAGGAGGAAGTAGGCTGTTGGTTAACTAGGATCTTTAGCTTATCCATTAGGTTGGGAAATGGGCAGACTAGGTAGGTCAGGCAGTCCTTATCTGCTGTCAAATTCTGTTTCTACGTTCTATGCTATGTTGGCTAGGAATCATTTTCGTTACCCTGTGCTGCACCATTTCAGCCTATCTCTATCCTTCCTGAGGTGAGGACTCGAGAACTGAGCACAGTATTCCAGGTGTGGCCTCAGTAGGGATCTATATAAAGGAAGTACTACCTCTTCTCTTCTGCTAATATTACCGTCCCAATATATTCCAGCACCTATTTGCTTTGCTATATGCCTTGTTTCACTGACTTGATTATATGAGGGTGTCTTTGATAATAACTCCAAGGTCCAGTTCCTCAGCCATTGTGTAGTCTCATCCCACTCATTCATTACTCTGTCTTGGGGTTCTTGTTCCCTAGGTACAGTACCCTGCACTTTTTGAAGTTTAACTTCAACTGCCATACCTTAGACCATCCCTCTAGCTTTCATAAGTCATGCTACATTTCCCTAAATCCCTTATCCCTGTCCTCCCTCCTTCAGAGATAAGTGTCATCTGCAAAGAGACACAACCTACCCAGACTTCCTCAGCAATGTCACTGATGAAAATACTGAAGAGGAATGGACCCAGGACAGCTCCTTGTGGTACACTGCTCACAACTTCTGATTTGACTCTGTTGACCACAACCTTTTACTGCCTCCCCTTTAGCCAGATGCCTACCCACGTTACCATGACCTTAGCCACACACTGATCCTCCATCTTCTTCAACAAGCATCTGTTAGGCACTGAGTCGAAAGTTGTGCTGAACTCGAAGTAGTGCAAATCCACAGCATGGCCCCTATCCAGTTTCCTCATCACTCAAAGAAAACTATCAGGCCAGTCTGAGAAGACCTGTTGCCTCAAATCTGTTCTATTTATTTTCCTAAAGATCACCACTCCATCTCAATGGCCCTGTATCTTCCTGCAAGACAGCAGATCAAATATCTTTACCTGTTCAGTCTTGTTAACACTCTTCATGGAATGGTCCTGTGTCCTTCTGCAGGACATAAGAGCAAACATCATTACCTGTTAAGGCTTGTTAAAAGCCATCATGGAATAGTCTCATGTCCTGCTGAAGAACACCAGATCAAAGATATCTGCCTGCTTAATCTTGTTATTATTACCCTTTTTGGGATGGTCCTGTATCCTCCTGCAGGACACCAGATCAAACATCTCTACCTGGACCGGGTGTGCAGGGAAATTGATCAGGGGAGGGTAGTGGATATGTTCTATATGGACTTTAGCAAGGCTTTTAACACTGCACCACACAGGAGATGTATTAATAATTAAGAAGCCAAGGGGTGAGATCTAAAGTGGTGAATTATGAATTGTGTTAGAAACTGGGTAATGGATAGGCATTAGAGCATGGTGGGTAACAGCACTCACTCTAATGATGTAAGAGTGACCAGTGAGGTGCTGCAGGGCTCAGTACTGGGACCTTTTCTCCTCAATGTCTTTATAAGTGACATTGCAAAACAACTAGAGGGGAAGGTATTCATTTTTGCAGATAACAAAATCTTTCATAGGGTGAACAGTCAGGAGGGGGTGGAATGAGTGGGCAGGGATCTTGGGAAATTCAAAGAGTGGTGAAGAGCATGGCAGGTTAGGTTCAATGCCAAAAGTACAAAATCATACACTTAGGGCATTGAAACCTAGGAGGGGAATATAGGATGTTGGAGTACTGACAGGCACTAATCAGGAAATGGACCTTGGGGTTATCCTAATTGATGACCTCAAAGTGGCAGAGTGGTGGGACAAAGCAGTGGGTAGGACTAGTGGGATGCTGAAGTGCTTGGGGAGGGATATCCCCAGCAGGAGGAGCAAGGTGGTGTTGTCACTATATCACTTGCTGCTGAGATCTCAGCTGGAGTATTGAGTTCAGTTCAGAAGGTTGCAACTCAGAATGGACAAAGACACAGCTGAGGTACTTCAGAGAAGAGCAGCTAAAATGGGGCAGGGATTTCACAAGAAGCCCTACAAGAAGAGATGGAGGGATCTCAACATGTACACTCTGGAAGAGAGGCAAGGGAAGAGACTTACAAATAACTCACATGAATGAACAGGGTGCAAGAAGAGAAACTCCTTCAAATGAGAATGAGCATCAAGACTTGGGATACATGATGAAGCTGAAGGGAAGGAGTTTAAGATGGATGTGAAGAAATACTACTTCACAGAAAGGGTGGTAAGACACCTGGAACAGACCAGCAGTGGAAATACTGCAGGCAAATGTGTAGGGGGCTTCAAGCATGTGTGGGATAGGCATAGGAGAATATTAGTAAATAGACAGGGAAGAGGGAAAGTTACAGGAGCCCAGCTAGGGTCTACAGAGATGGACTAAGCAGGAAACCTTTTGGCAGACTGGAAAAGTCAAGCAGTCCTTTTCCATTGATAAATTCTGTTTCTGTGTTCCAATGCCTAATTAATCTTGTCAATACACATCAAGGCATGGTCTCATGACATCATGAACATGTTAAGGACTGCCAGTCTCTTCTTATAGTTTGTGCCTTACATACTCCAATAATGTTGGGGTCCTGTGTTGCACCCATTCAACTGTTTAAAGATCCATTTTGTATTAAGAAGTCAAGAACCACACACAGTACTTCACAGGGCCTGTTCAGGACCCTGCAAAGAAGCAGGTTCATTTCCTTCATCCTGTTGGTCAACCCCTCCCCTTTTATTGCATGTCAACATTCTGCCATCTCTCATGACAGAAGCTGCACACTGCTTGCTGATCTTCAGCTGTCAGCATGTCAATTATGACTCAGGTCCTGCTCCTCCTCATTTGTAACAAGAGGAGCACAGCGCAATGTGTAGGTCTTACCTCTGTTTTCCTACCTGGGTGTGCTTCTTGCATTTACATTGATGCTGAGGCTCCAGAAGAAAACCCAGTAACTCAGATTATTAGGATACATCTTCAAGGGAGCCCACTGGCATGTCCAGCTCATTGTCATCAGCAAATGTTAACAAACTACTTGAGACCCCAGCTTTCCCCAGATCATTGATGAAAAGGTTAAATAGTCCTAATTCCTACCCTTGAAGGACAGCATTGAGTGCCCTGAATTCATATCCACCATAACTCTCTGGTTACTGTATTTTATTATGCAATAATTTTGAAAATAATAGTCTCTTACTTGCCATGGCTGAAAATGATTCCTGTTCGCATATGTTCTATTAGTGAATGGTCCTTCTCCAGGCTTGCATGACTGCAGGTCATGTAATGCATGTGCCAGGGAGTACACTGCATTTATCATATTGTGGGTAAATCTGAAATTGTCAACTGGATATATGGTCTGCTCAAGTGTGTCCAGTTTCTCTTCTCCAGTACAAAATTGCAATTCGGCAGTTTTTCCTTCATTCTGTGCATTTTTATTAGTTTCATTAACCGCCCACTTGCAGCTGAATACAGCCTCCCAGAATGGTTTCATATAGATATCATGTGGATATCTGGAAGGGTGAAAACTGTAAAGGAAGTCTTTAAAGCCTGGAATATCTCTACTGGCCACTGCAAATCCTACTGTGCCATTTAATATTTTCCTAAATTCCTTTCTTGAAAAAATAGACTCTGTTACCCAACTTGAAGATGCTATCCAAACTTTTCCTGTTACATTCTGTACGGTCATCTCCTCCATGATTAGAGCTATCTGAGGTGCATTAGCATAAATCATGACCACAACTGCAGATGAAGTCACAATCGTCTCAACAAGGAAAACAATTCTCTTCCTTTTGAGGTCTGTTGGAAGGATCTCATAAAATGCCACACAGACACCAGTCCCAACTAAAGTTTCCTTCAGCTGCTGACTTCCTTGCACACAGAAGTCATTGTCTGCATAGATAATCCCTACCCATGTCCAACCAAAGTGCTTAATGAACTCTGCAAGGCCAAAAGGTTGATAGTACCCACTAACTGTGGTGCGAAAGAATGATGGAAACTGATGCTTATCACTCAGTAGTGGAAGTCCAGCACCGTGGCTTATCTATAAATCAACAGCACAGTTTAAGTTACTCACAAATATAACATTTGGTAAGTAGAGCTCCATAAAATGTCACTATTTGTACAGCAAAGCATTCATAAGCACCACATAATGGCATATTTCTAGTGTGCACCACTTTGTGGCTCATTTCTAATATGCAACACTCCGTGGCACATTTCTAAAATTCACCACTTTTTGGCACATTTCTACTGTGTAACACTTTGTAGCACATTTCTAACATGCAACACTTTGTGACACATTTCTAACATGCACCACTTTGTGGAACATTTCTAATGTGTACCAATTCATGGGACATTTGTAACGTGTACCACTTTGTGGCATATTTCTAACATGCATCCCTTTATGGCACATTTCCAATGTGCACCACTTTGTGGTACCTTACTAACATGCATGACATGTCCAACATCCACCTCACTGTGGCATGTTATCGTAACACGTTTCTAACATTCACTCCTTTTTGGCACATTTCAAACATGCACTACACTGTGAAATATTTTCCACATGTACCCCTTTGTGGCACATTTCTAACATGCACCACTTTGTACCACATTTCTAATATGCAACATTTCGTGGCACATTTCTAATGTTTGCCTCTTTGTGGCACATTTCTAATATGAGCCATTTTGTGGCACATTTCTAATGTGCACCACTTTGTGGCACATTTCTAACATGCACCATTTTGTGACACATTTCTAATGTGCACAACTTTGGGCACATTTCGAATGCATACCCTTTTGTGCTGTACACAAACATAGAAACAATGGCAAATAAGGACTGCTTGTCTCACCCAGTCTGCCCATTTTCCCTACCTACATTATCACATCAAACTCTAATCAATCTCAACTCCTTCTCCCTCTACTAAGACTTCCTTATGCTTATCCCATCTATTCCTGAACCCCACCAATGGTTTTCCCCCACTAACTCCACTGGAAGGCTGTTAAAAGAATAGACCACTCTTTCTGCAAAGACATACTTCCTTACATCTCTCTTGAATTTACTACCCTCCAGCATCATAGTATGTCCCCCTGTTCTTGAGCGTTTTTCTAAACAATACTTCCCCCAATACCTTATTTACTCCTGTAATGTGTGTATGGGTCTCAATCATATCCCCCTTCTTCCAGGGTGTACATATTGAGGTTCTTAAGTCTCTCCTTACAGGACTTTGGATGCAGACCCAACACCATTTTAGTTGCTCTCCTCTGGACTGCATTCACTCTATACCATTCTGGAGAAGTGGTCTTTAGAGCAGGACACAGTACTCTAGGTGGGGGTCTTACTACTGATCCATACAGAGGTAACACCACCTCCCTCCTTCTGCTGGTGATACCCCTCCCTGTGCAACCCAGTATCCCACAAGCCCTCCCAACTGCATCTTGCACTGTCTGGCCACCTTTAGGCCAGCCAAGATGATTACCCCTAGTCTGTTTCCTGCTTGGTTGTCATTGTGGAGATCTACCCCACTTCTATTTCTTATTTATAGACACTATTCTGTTGTTAATATGTTTTTCTTGTAATTCTATTGTATATGTACATGCCAAGGCATGCCAGTGTCAGCACAAGGCTCCCAGAGGAAACATTGGATTTTTTAAAAAAAGATGTTTGATCTTCTTCTGACCTAAAGGCAGCTGTTTTCCAGGAAGCAACTTGCATTTCCTGACTAGCTGACCAGAGGTAATAATGTCACATTGTATAGTCATAAAACTTACAGCATCTTTCTGGTAACAAGGTAGTTCAAAAAGCCCAAGATGTTTTAGCAAGGATTTGATCAGCAGATGACCATTCTCACTGGACACTGTGAATTTTATTTTACAGGTGCCAATGGACTACATGGGACTTCAAAGGGTTTGACTCTGAAATGTCATATCCATGCTAAACTATAGATCTCAGGCTCTGACTTTTAATATTTTTGGAAATCTTGGAGAGAGCACAATGGTGTCATCTCCTGGCAAAATGGAGAAGTTGCTTTAAGCTGGAAAACTGATGACATGGTAGGATTACAGAGGAGTATTTAAACCCTCAACTAAGGGCATTTGGACACATTCTCCTTTGGACACTCTGCTTGACACACACTAGTAGTCAAACTACTGAGACACAGTGTGGCTGCCAAAAACTAATAGAAAGACTGCAATATTTTGCAAGCCAGTGATTCACCGGACTTTAAAATCTTCCTGCTGAAGGTAGACTTAGCTAACCTGTTTTAGTGTGCTTTTTTCTGTACATTTTTCCCATTAGTTTCTGCATACTGCAATCTAAATGAATATATGTCCTCTTTTAGTTGTAACTGCATTTATTTAATTATTTTAGCAAAACCTTTTATTTTTACAAAGATATTCTGCCTGTGTGAGAGTTCTAATATTGTATGTGTGACTGTAGAAGGTTTATTAATAATCCGTGAAAACTGTTATTGCCAAAAGGGCCACCCTAAGCAACCAAATTGAAAAAGAGGTCTGTAAAGGACATCTGGAAGGAAAGAGAGAATGCCAGAGTCTCATATGAGTCTGCAGGGATTGTGAACTAGGCTGCTGCATGTCCTTTAGGGAGAAGGCCAAATCAGGTTTTACACTGCTACCCTGAAGAGAGTGTGATACCTGGGTCTTCCTCCTGTGTGTAATAGCCATGGAAAGGCTCATATTTGTACACAAGACTCAAGACTGATATTGTGCTCTTCTACATACTAGAGGGAGGCCCAGAATTCTCTTGGCAAGGGTTAAGTCATGACCTCAATGAGCATTCTAAAAGATGAGGAGGGTATCCCTGTTCCCTCCAGCAGGAATTTTACTGAAAAGTGGACACTGTGAGCTCAATGAGCTTGACCCCCAGGAGTGGGTTCATGACAGACATCAATACCACTCCACCCATTTTTATATTCCTGTCCAGGGTTTCTATGTCCTAAGTGCATTATTTTGCCCAAAGGAGATGTAACCTGTGCACTATTTTAGTTTTTTTTTTTTTAATCTTTGGTAACCTGGTAAGGCTCACTAGGTGCCAGTGCCTGTTTTCAGGGTCAACCTGGGAGCACTTGGTGGTTAAGTGACTTGCTCAGATTTACACACTATGCAAGTGGAGGTTGTGAGAATCAAACCCTGGTCTGGTCTGCTGGATGTACCAAGCTCATTCACAGCTCATTACTCTAACCTCTAGGCTAAATTGCCAGCCTGAGAGATGGAAGATGGGCAATGTTAATGAGGGTGCCACTGTGCATGGAGGCAGTGCACTATGTAGATTCTGTCTGATGCCCTTGATCTCAAGTCACAAAGCAACATGACACCACAAGCGGAATTGGTATCTGTCTATCTTATGAGCCAGAATGATCAGTCTGGTGGGGAGAAGGTAAGATGGCACACTGCAGCAAAAAAAAAAAACAGAACAGGATGTTGCCAGAGCTAGGTAGGGGGGACCCACTGGATGGCAATGGTTTAAAGCATGGTTTGGAGGAATTTATGGGCCACTAACCTCCACAGAAGATAAGTAAGGGACACTTACATAAAAAATTTGCATGATGAGAAAGCAGACATCAGGATACAGGGTGGCAGCAGTGACACTCATGATAGTTCTATGTGCCCAGAACACTGGTTATATTATGGCACCATGTTCCAGGTATCATGCTAAGAGAAAATCCCTGTGGCAGTCAAAGTCTAGTATATCAGTTGTGGTACAGCCTATGTGTGACCAGTAAAATCTGCACATTATTTGCATAAGTGTATGCAACGAGCTGTCACCGGGAAGACACCACACCCTGCACACAGCAGCACCTTTATGTGTCTGTATTCAGTTTGGCTGGGTGGTTGTACCCTTGCACCCATGGACATCATCATCTACCACTGCAGCTGTGGAAATAGGGGAAAAAGACCTAGGGGTCATGGTGGATGCATGTTTGAATAACTCTGAGCAGTGCAGGACAGCAGCTAGCAAGGCAAACAGGATGTTGGGATGCATCGTAAGGGGGAATCACCTCTAGGAGCAAGGCATTGATTCTGCCATTATACAATGGACTGGTTAGACCACACCTTGAGTACTGTGTACAGTACTGGAGACCACACTTGATGAGGGACATACAGCTCCTGGAGAGGGTACAGAGGAGGGCAGCTAAGATGATACGAGGGCTAGGGTATTTGATGTATGAGGACAGACTTGAGGAGCTCTGCCTGTTTTCATTGGAGGAGAGGAGAGACAGGGGGAACATGATTAAGGTCTTCAAGTACCTCAAGGAAATAAGTAGGGTAAACATGGAGGTGATCTTTAGACTAAAGCAGGGAGGTATCACCAGAGGGCATGGTTAGAAGTTGGAAGGTGGAAGGGTGAAGGGGGAAAAGAGGAGGAGGTTTTTCACAGAGAGGGTGGTGGACCCTTGGAACATACTGCCTGGTGAACTGGTTCAGAGATCCACAGTGGAGGGCTTCAAGAAAGGGTGGGACAGACACAGAAAGTGGATGTATCAGATGATGGCCTGTCCCGGGGGGTGGGGATGGATGATAGGGGTTTCTGGAGCACAGGGGGGGGATCCTCGGCATCCAACTAGGGATCTGAGGTTCAAGCAGACTCGATAGACTGTAAGGCCTAATCTGCTGGCAAATATTATGTTAGTTGTGTACGGTTCCACAGATATTGTCTGATATCTTGCAGTATTCACACATCACTCATCAGGATTGAGTGGAAGTAACCACAGCAGCTCTTTATCAGGAAAGTGCAGCAGTGAAGGAGCATTTGGCATTGTGGCCCCAGTGCTACTCCTTGCCATTGTGTATTTGTGTGGACCCCTGAAAAGACATGTTCAAAGTTTTACTGAACAGCTATTTGTAAGGATTAGGGTGAAAAGGATAGAATTTAGGAAGTGTAAGGAATCATAGAAGGAGCAGGACAGAGAACTGTATCAGTTAAAGCAGAAGAAAGCAGGAAAGGCAGTCAGAATAGCGAAGGCCCAACCCAAGGAAAAGATAATCAACTCAGTTAAGTAGGAGGATAAAACTATATTTGGGTACATCAGGGAGCAACAGAAGACAAAGGGAGGGATACTGAGGCTTAGTAAAGAGGAGGAAAGGTGGTAGAGGTTTACAGTGAAAAGGTAGAGGTACTGAACAAATACTTTTGCTCAGTATTTACAAAAGAAGAAGAGGAGGAGGTATCTAAACCAAACAGTTGAAGCACTTTGAGCAGGGGATCAAAACCAGTTCATTCACAGAAGAAAGGGTCCTGAAAGAACTCCTAAAACTGAAGGTGGATAAAGCAATTGGGCATAATGGGATTCACCCCAGTATTTTTAACAAATCATGGAAGGATGTGATGGTACCTGAGGACTAGAGGAGGGCAGATGTGATTCCCCCTTCACAAAAGTGGGAGCAAGGTAGAAGCAGGAAACTACAGACCTGTTAGTTTGACCTCAGTTCTGGGGAAAATGATTGAATCTCTTTTAAAAGAAAGAATTGTTGAGTACCTGGGGCCAGTGGGGCACAGGACCCAAAGCAGCATGGATTCACAGTGGGACAGTCATGTCAGATTAATCTAATCAATTTGTTTGACTGAGTGACCAAAATAGTAGACCAGGGAGAGCCTGTTTAACTTGCCTACCTAGAATTTAGTAAAGCATTTTTTACACAGTCCCATGCAGAAGATTAAAAAAACTAGGTAGACAGCCTTGGAGTGGGTCCCAGGGTGGTAATCTGGGTAACAAAGTAACTGCACAACAGGATACAGAGGATAATAGTAAATGGAATACACTCTGAAGAAAGGAGGGTTACTAGTGCGGTACCCAAAGGTTCAGTACTGGGACCAGTCCTTTTTCATGTCTTTACAGGAGACATTGCAGAGGGTCTGGAAAGAAAAGTGTGACTCTCTGCAGAAGACAAAAAGGTCTGCAACAGGGTTGATACACTAGAAGGGGTGAAAAGGATGAGAAGGGACTTGGCAAGGTTAGAGAAATGTCAAAAGTATGGCAGCTTCGATTCAATGCAAAGAAATGCAAAGTAATGCACCTGGAATGCAAAAACCCAGGTGAAAATTACACAATGGGGGGGTACTAACAACAACAAAAATCAAAAGGGACCTAGGGGTAGTCATATCAGGTGACCTCAAGGTAGGCCAGGAGGGTGGATTGAGGTTGTGGGAAACAGGAGGTGCCTGGGGAAAAACGAGCCATTGCAGAGGTATTCCCTGTCTTGTGCCCATACCCAAGGGCTCCAAAGAAAATAGGCAGGAGCTGTGGTCTTCCTCAACAACCCATCCTGCCTGGGCGGTGTTATGTAATTCCAGATCTATTAAGAACAAGACTGCTATTATAGTTTATCCTGTTGGAACAACAGATCTGGCATACATCACCGAGATCTGGCTGGATGAAAATGCAGGTCCTGTGTTGGTCTCTGCTGTTCCAGCTGGGTTCTCAATGATACATCACCCAAGGTTGGATATTTAAGATGGACCTGGGCCTTGTGGATGTGCCAGTGGGGCCCACCAGAGCCTTCAAGTGAATCCTGGGAGAGGGTGTAGGTTGCAGGACACTCCTCATCTACCGTCCACCAGGTAATGGTGGAGAATTCCTGCAGGAGATAGAAGAATTCATAGTCGACATGGTACTGAGGTCCCCCAGATAGATAGTTCTGGGGGACTTCAATGCCTGGGTCAATGAAGAACTCTCACAATTTGGTCAAAATCTTCTCCTGCTAATGATGATGCTGTGCCTTACACAGGTGGTTACATCCCCTATACATACAGGGATCACTCGTTGGATCTGGTGTTTCTCCTGGGGATGGAGAGTACTGATTTGGGGTGGAACCAGTCAGTTGGTCTGACCATCACACCAGAAGGTTCAGTTTTGTGGTTCCTCCAATGGGCCTGACCCTACAGAGATGATCCAGTGCTGCCCTTTAAGGGGCATTACCCCAGATGTTCTATCAGTGGTGGTGGATATATCGGGATTGTAGGGTGAATGCAAGAGTCTTGGGGATCTTGTACTGTCCTATAATAGGGCAGTGGGAGATAACCTGGACATGATTGCTCCTGTTCGTGTTTGACCTCTCACTCTTTGCCCAAGGAACCCTTGGTTTGATAGTTCCTTGAAGAAGTTGAGGTCAGTTGTTTGAAGCAAGGAAAGAGCATGGCAGAGGTCTGGCCTGGATGCTGACAGGCTTTGATTGACAGAGCATTATAAGGGCTATCAATCAGAAATCACTCATAAGAAGGCAGAGTTCCTGTCCAGGGAGATTTCTGATGTGCAGAATCGACTGGCTCAGCTATTCCTGACTGTTGACAGATTGTGCAATCCAATCTGTCTTCAGCCCAGATAAGCCTTTTCTCGGGTTAAATGTGAGGAAGTTGCTTAATTCTTTGCAAATGAGGTTGCCAGCATTAGGTCCGGTATCGGCCAGGCTCCCCCTATGAGGGATTGTGGAGGTTGGCAGGGAGGTGGTGAGCACTGTGTCTATTTGGACCGATGTCATCTGGCCGGAACTCAAGGATATTGTGAAGATCGTCCAGACTTTGTGCCCAACCAGTTGTAGTTTGGATCTGGGTCCTACACCCTTATTAGTGGGTTGTGTAGATGTTATCTTCCAAATCCCAGCTCAAATTGTCTGGAGTTTTTCAGAGAGGGGATATTTTCTGATCCCCTTAAGGAGGTGGTTGTATGACTACTCCTTAAAAAACCCTCCTTGGATCCAGACTGTATAGTTAACTACTGATCTTTCTGTAACCTGCCATTTCTCAGCAACATTATTGAGAAGGTGGTTGCGCTGCAACTGGATGAATGCCTTGGGACCCACAATGTATATGATGCTCTCCAGTCCAGAGTTTGGAAGAGACACAGCAATGAGACTACACTTGTCCAGGTATTGAAATCTCCTAATGGCAAGAGATCAAAAGGCTCAAACCATCTTGGTCCTTCTTGATCTCTCTGCAGCATTTGACACTGTGGATCATGGTGTGCTGTTGGAGTGCTTGCTGCTTCTCTGTGGGCTGTCAGGTACAGTCCTCGAATGGTTGTGATCTTTCCTCATGGACAGGTCTCAGAGGATGGTCACCAGAATTTATTCCTTTGGTGCTCTCCCCCTATCCTGTGGGGTGCCTCAGGGCTCCATTTAGGCACCCATGCTGTTCGCAGTGTATAGGATGCCATTGGGGGACATCATTAGGTAATGCGGTTTGAGTTGTCACTGCTATGCAGATGATACTCAACTGTATTTGTCCTTTCTACCTGGACAGTTTGGTGCAGTCTCTGTGCTAAACAACTGTCTTGCTGAGATCAGGGACTGGATAAGCACCAGCTGGATAAGACTGAAGTGTTGGTAGTGGACCTAGGTCATCCTGGGGCACGTTTGCAGCTAGACAGGTGTCAGGCTTATGGATTGATGGTGTTCAGCTCACTACCTTACACTGGGTGTGTAACCTGAGTATTATTTTTGATGACGACTTGACCCTGAAATCTCAGGTATTGGCCATGGTTAATTCCTCATTTTACCTTCTGAAGAATATCGCCCAGGTGAAACCCGTGGTTCCTCTGGAAGCTCTTCAAACACTGGTCTGTGCCATTTTCACCACCCGCCTTGACTACTGTAATGACCTCTACCTAGGGCTTCCAGGGGTTGATATCCGCTATTTGCAGCTAGCCGGAGTCGGTACCTGTTTGGATTAAGCAAACAGATACTTTATTAATAGAAGGGGGTCTCATTTAAGTAAAAAAAAAAAGAAGAAAGTCACTGTGTTTCTCTCTGAGGAAGGGGGCTGTATCAGCTTAATTTACTGAGTCAGAGGTGAAGCTAATTGGGGGTATGGCTTAGGAGCTTAGGAGTACAAAATCAGGTGTCTCCAATTACAGCTTTCTGCTGTTTTTGACAGAGGAGAACTTTGATTTCAGAGCAAGAAACAGCAGTCTAGAACTACAGATTTTTTACTAATTTCCCTCCTTCCCACCCTTCCACCCTCCAACCCTAAGCCAGTTCTACTTTTATAGCTACTGGATTTGACTGACAACAGGAACTTCCTGTTTGGTACTAGGAAGGGAAGGATCACTGAGACACAATAGTTTCATCAACCTTGAAGGAACCTAAAAAAATAACTCTTTCTACCCCCCCCCAGCTGCTAGAGGTCTGAATCTAAGCACGGAAGAAGGAAACTACTGAAGACTACAGGAAGTTCCTGTCCCAGAACAGGAAAGACGAGAGTTGTAAGGGCACATAGGCAGTAGGAAAGTAAGTGTAAAAATACATAGAGGGACGAGACAGTAAGCATACAAAGCAACAGGAGAGGGGACACAAAATAAGTCAAGATGGGAGTGGTGCAGTGCAATGGCTGTGGAGCAGCAGTGTTCCAGGAGACATTCTGGAGGCTGAGATGCTGCCCTGTTTGCAGGCACCCCTCTGGTCTGAGGGAGGAGGTTGTCCATCTCCAGACTGACCTGGCTAGGATTTGTGAAACCTCTTCCCCCACCCAGCGACCACCAGGGCCACCACCATTACCTCAGAGGTTGCCAAGAAAGAAGTGCAGTAGGACCAAGGTGGGCTCAGGGAGGGAAAGAGTGGTGGAACAGAGGTGCGCCCTTCCAGCTGTACCTCTCCACAATTCATATGCTGTTCTGGCAAAGAGTGGTTCCTCTATGGAGGTACCTGCAGTGGAGACCAAGGAAGGTGCTGGGAATCTCCACAAAGAAGACCAACAGGAGGGTGGCACAAGACCCCACAGGGGAAGGAAACAACTCCTGGAGGGGACTCTATCATTAGGAGGGTAGAAGTGGGGGAGGAAGGGGATAGGGAGGTAAGGTGCCCGCCTGGTGCCATGGCTCAGATGGACAGGAAGCGAATCCTCAGGATCATGGGAGCAGCTGCACAAGGGAGGGAGCTGGATGTCATTGTCCACCTAAGGACAAATGACCTCATTGTGAATGGGATCAGAGAGGTACAAGAGGAGTTTGTGGAGTTGAGGAGGGGTCTTAGACAAGTAGCATGTACGGTAACCTTCTCGGAGGTGCTGCCTGTCTATGGCAAGGATGATGCTAGGGTATTCCACACCATGGAATTCAATGAATGGTTGAAAAACTGGTGTGAAGCTCAGGGTTTTGGCTTCATTGAGGACTGGGGAGCCACCTGGAGGGATGCAGGTTTATACTAGCACGCTGGTCTGCATCTGTCTGGGGGGAACTAGGATCCTCGGTGACAGGTTTAAATGCTTCATTGGCAAACATTTAAACTAGCCAAGGGGGGAGGCACTGAAAAGGAGCAGGGAAATCCCAGCCTCCCCCCACAAAACACAGTAGTTAGAGAGATAAACAGCAAGGTAGAGAAGTCAGCAGGGAGCAGGATGGGGATAAATGCTGAAAAAGGCAGTAAGGACAGAGATGGGGTTAAAAGGAGTAAGGCCATAAAAAGTAAATGGAAGGTATGAGTACCAATGCCAACACTCTGCACAACAAGCTCCCTGAATTAGTGGCCTTGATGGAAGAGGGATGCCTGGATATTGTGGCAGTCACTGAAACATGGTACACAGAGAATCATGACTGGGATATCAACATTCCAGGATACACAGTCTACAGGAGGGACAGGGAGGGTAAAAGAGGAGGAGGGGTAGCTCTCTATATAAGGGAAAGGATTAAAGCAACAGAACTGAAGAGTAAATAGGAAGTTGATGAGTCACTGTGGGTCACCCTGAAGACAGGAAATGGCACCACAATCCGTATGGGGGTTGTGTACAGACACCCATCTCAGGGGGAGGAAATGGACAAGGAAATGATAGAAAGCATCCTTAAAATGGCAGGAAAAGGGGAGATATTGTTGATGGGGACCTAAATATGCCAGATGTTAGCTAGAGTACCTTTGCTGCAGGCACATCCAAGAGCAGGGTCATTCTTGATGCCCTAAAGGGGACATGCGTCAGACAGCTAGTGTTGGAACCCACTCAGGAGGGAGCAATTTTAGACTTGGTACTCTCAAATGGGAAAGGATCTCAGATTTAGAAGTGGGTAGCCATCTGGGAACAAATGACCACTAAACAGTGTGGTTCATAATAAACATAGCCATAGAGTCAAGCCACACAAAAACAAGAGTATTGGACTTTACGAAGGCTGACTTTGGGAAAATGAGAGAGTGCCTCAGAAAAACACTAGCAAATGGGCAAGAAGGAGGGGTGGAGGAACAATGGGGAATAATCAAAACAGCCATCGCAGAGGCAACAAGTCTTTGTGTGAAGCAAATCAACAAAACAAAATGAAGGAAAAAAACACTATGGTTCTCAAAAGAGGTGGCAGGGATGGTTAAGAAGAAAAGGATAGCATTCAGGAAATATAAGGAAAGACAGAAGGAGCAGGACAGATAACTTTATCAGTTAAATTAGAAGGAGGCAGGGAAGGCAGTCAGAATAGCCAAGGCACAAGCTGAGGAAAAGATAGCCAACTCTGTTAAGAAGAGGGATAAAACCTTTTATAGGTACATTAGGCAGCAAAGAAATACCAAGGGAGGGATACAGAGACTTAATAAAGAGGAGGGAATGTGAGCAGAGGGTGACAGTGAAAAAGCAGGGATACTGAACGAATATGTCTGCTCAGTATTCACAACAGAAGAGGAGGGGGAGGTACCTAAACCAAACAAGAGAGAAACTCTGAATGGGGGCAATACCAGTCCATTCACAGAAGAAAGGGTTTTGAAAGAACTCTTGAAACTGAGGGTGGACAAAGCAATGGGGCCAGATGGGATTCACCCAAGAATTCTAAAAGAACTAGGGGTAGAACTAGAAACACCACTGACTGCTCTCTTTAACAAATCATGGGAGGATGGGGTGGTACCCGAGGACTGGAGGACGGAAAATGTGATTCCACTTCACAAAAGTGGGAGCAGGGAAGAGGCAGAAAACTACAGACCAGTTAGTTTGACTTCAGTGGTAGGGAAAATGATGGAATCACTTCTGAAGGAAAGAATTGTTGAGTACCTAGAGGCCAGTGGGGCAGAGGACCCAAGGTTGCATGGTTTCACAACAGGAAGATCATGTCAGATGAACCTAATATATTTCTTTGACTGGGTGACCAAAGTAGTAGACCAGGGAGGGGCTGTGGATATGGCCTACCTAGATTTTAGCAAGGCATTTCACAGTCTCACACAAAAGATTAATATACAAGTCAGCACTGAAGTGGGTCCCAAGGTGGTAGCCTGGATAAAAAACTGGCTGGACAACAGGACGCAAAGGGTAATAGTAAATGGAGTCCACAGTGAAGAAAGAAGGGTAACTAGTGAAGTACCGCAGGGTTCAGTACTGGGACTATTCCTCCTTAATGTCTTTATAAGTGACATTGGAGAGCACCTGGAAGGAAAGGTATGTTTCTTCGCAGATGACACAAAGATCTGCAACAGCGTTGATACACAAGGTAGGGTAGAAAGGATGAAAAGGGACTTGGCAAGGTTGGAGGAATGGTCAAATGTGTGGCAGCTCTGATTCAATGCAAAGAAGTACAAGGTAATGCATCTGGGAAACAAAAACCCAGGGGAAGAGTACACAATGTGGGGTGAGTTAATAACAAAAATCGAAAGAGACCTAGGAGTAATTATATCAGATGACCTAAAGGTGGTCAAGCAATGTGAGAAGGCAGTAAGGAGGGCTGGGGGGATACTGGGATGCATAGGGAGAGGCATCAATAGTAGAAAACAGGAAGTTGTTATCCCTCTGTACAGACAGTTAGTGAGACCCCATCTGGAGTACTGCATGCAATTCTGGAGACCCCATCTCCACAAAGACATAGGCACAGTGGAGGCTGTACAGAGGAGGATAACCAAAATGGTGCTAGGTCTGCACCAGAAGAAATACAAGGAGAGACTAAAGCAGCTTAGTATGTATACCCTTGAGGAAAGGAGGGAGAGGGAGGACATGATATAAACTTTCAAGTATCTCAAGGGAATTATCAAAGTACAAGAAGGTAGCATCTTTCAGAAGAAGTGATGCACAAGAACAAGGGGGCGCAATTTGAAGACAGAGGGAGGACGGCTCAGAAGTAATGTTAGAAAGTATTTTTTCATAGAGAGGGTTGTGGATGCATGGAACAGACTTTCTGAGGAGGTTGTGGAGTCAGGAGCAGTGGGAGAATTCAAGAATGCATGGGACAGGCATATGGCAATTCTAGTGGGGGGGGTAGGAGGAAGTAAGCTGTTGATTAACTAGAATCTGCAACTTATCCATCAGATAGGGAAATGGGCAGACTAAGTGGGCCAAGCAGTCCTTATCTGCAGTCAATGTCTATGTTTCTATGTAATGCTGTGAGTAGGCTTCAGAAAGGCACATCAAGGACCAGTCACATTAAGCTTGTGCTGCACGAACCGCACTTGCTACCTGTTCAGTTGCAGATCGCCTTTAAGCTTGGATTGTTAACCTTTAAAGCCCTACACAAGCAGGGACCCAGCTACCTGCAAGACCTCCTAACTGCCTACTGCCCTCTCTGTCCTCTCTGATCCACCAATGAGGGATTTCTAGAGATTCTCAGGGTTCATTTACGAACATCTGGTGCACGTGCTTTTTCTTTCATGGCATCTACTCTGTGGAATTCTCTACCTCGTCGGCTAAGAGAATGCCTGACTGTCGATGGATTTAAAACTGACTTAAAAACATATTTGTTCATCTTAGTCTTCTCAGATTAAATTTATTTATTGGTATATTTATCATTTTAGATGATTTATTTATGCAGCAATTTGTATTTTAACTGTGCAGTGCATTGGTTCTGATTCTGAAAGGTGCTATATAAATAAAGTAAAGTAAAGTAAAGTTTGATGGATTGATTGATTGATTGATTGATTGACTGACTGAAGCAATGAGAGAAGGCAGTAAGGAGAGCTGGGGGATGCTGGGATGCATAGGGAGAGGCATCACCAGTAGAAAACAAGAAGTTGTTATCCCTCTGTACAGACAGCTGGTGACATCCCATCTGGAGTACTGCATCCAGTTCTGGAGATCCCAACTCCAAAAGGACTTAGACAGGATGGAGGTGGTCCAGAGGAGGGCAACTAAAATGGTGCATGGTCTGCAACAGAAGCCATATGAAGAGATACTAAAATAGCTTTAGATATATATATATATATATATATCCTTGTGGAAAGGAGGGAGAGGAGGGACATGATAGAAACTTTCAAGTATTTCAAAGGAATCAACAAAGTCCAAGAGGGTAGCATCTTTCAGAAAAAGATATGTGCAAGAACAGGGGGGAACAATTTAAAGAAGGCAGTAAGGAAGGCTGGGGGGATACTGGGATGCATAGGGAGAGGCATCAATAGTAGAAAACAAGAAGTTGTTATACCTCTGTACAGACAGTTGGTGAGACCCCATCTGGAGTTCTGTGTGCAGTTCTGGAGACCCCTTCTCCACAAAGACATAGGCAGAGTGGAGGCTGTACAAAGGAGGGTAACTAAAATGGTGCAGGGTCTGCACCAGAAGGCATACGAAGAAAGATTAAAGGAGCTTAATATGTATACCCTTGAGGAAAGGAGGGAGAGAGGGGACATGATAGAAACTTTCAAGAACCTCAAGGAATCAACAAAGTCCAAGAGAGTGGCATCTTTCAGAAAAAGAGATGTGCAAGAACAAGGGGCACAACTCAAGATAGAGGGGGACGGCTCAGAGGTAATGTGAGGAAGTATTTTTTCACAGAGAGGGTTGTGGATGCATGGAACAGCCTCCCTGAGGAGGTCGTGGAGTCAAGAACAGTGGGGGAATTCAAGAATGCATGGGACAGACATAAGGCAGTCCGGGGGGGTAGGAGAAAGTAAGCTGTTGGTTAATTAGGATCTGCAGCTCATCTGTTAGGTAGGAAAATGGGCAGACTAGGTGGGCCAAGCGGTCCTTATCTGCCGTCACATTCTATGTTTCTATGTTTCTATGTATGGAAATGGGCAGACTGGGTGGGCCAAGCGATCCTTATCTCCTGTCATAGCCTATGTTTCTATGTTTTTTTTAACCCCTTTAGTGTCTCTGGATGTACACTGTATGTTTTTATTTATTTGTTTTATTTATTGAAATGTTTCACCAGGAGGGCACACTGAACAGCAAGTTGCTCATCTCACGGTGCGACCTGGGGGGAGGGGTTACATAGGGTTGTGAAGGATGATCAGTTACAATAGTATGTGGGTAGTACAAACAATACAACACTGTAAGATTGTGCAACAGTTGGAACACAAGGTAATATACAATAAACAGTAGTGGAACATTGAATAAATTACCATACATGTCCAAAATCATACAAAAGAACATATGAACGTAAAAAACAGTAATAATGGAATAGAACCATTTATAGTGCATGATTTTACCAGGAGCAGGCTTGAGGTAGTTTGCAAGTGCTATTGGAGTAAAAAGTATGGGGTTAGGCTGTGCACACTGGAGACCCAGAAGGCCAGTTGGAGAAGAGACGGGAGAGGCAAGAACTGAATATGAGGAGAAGGGGTACCCATTTCCTGATTTCCCACTTCAGGATGTTGAGAACCCTGCCAGGGGGATCATGGTAGGAAGGCAGAAACTGGGGATAGATATTAAGGTGGGCTAAAGCAGGAACAGTTGACAGAAAGGTAATTGTGTAGGTCAGAGGTAAGGGAGTACTTGGAGGAGGAGTGTCGTATTTCAGGGGGGAGGGAATTCCAGATTTTAGGGAAATGATGGGCAAAACCAGTCTGACCGATTAGGGGGGAGCGGCGAAGGATCGTCAAGGTGTGAGCATCATTTGATCTGAGAGAGTGGGTGGGGGGAGGTGGAGTGGAGAGAGAGAGAGGATGAGAGATAGGAGGGGAGCCCCCCGAACCAGAATCTGGAGGTTGGTTTGGCACAGTGAGAGATGCGTCTGTGAGATAGTGGAAGGAAGGTTAGAGAGCGATAGAGTTCACAGTGGTGGGAGTGGGAAGGGGGAGTCCATAGCAAAGTGGCAGAAGGAGTTACAGAGAGTGTCCAGCTTAGTCAAGGAGGTTATGGGAGCAGCACCATAGACTAAGTCACAGTAGTCAAAGATGGGGAGTATCATCTTCTGGACAATTTTGCACCTTGCAGTCAGTGGGATGCAACTACAATTCCTGTACAGAGCACCAAGCCTGGGGTGGAGTTTCTTCAGGATAGCATCGATATGCACAGAGAAGTTGAGGTGCTGGTCCAGACAAACTCCCAGATATCTAAATGAAGAGGTGTCCTCCAAGATGATCCAATTAAGGGTGTGGAAGATGGGTAGGGACAGGAGCCTAGAGAGTCTCTGCCTGGTGCCAAATGTCATTGAAACTGTCTTCTTGGCATTTAAAAAAAGCAGGTGAGAATTAAACCAGAGCTGAACTTGGTTAAAATCATGCTGTAAGCTGGTCTGAACAGCAGCAGGGTTTTTGCCGGAACTGTACAAAACAGTATCATCAGCATACATGTGGATAGAAGAGGATGAGCAGGCTGTGGGAAAATCATTAAGGAAAATGGAGAAGAGTAGGGAACAAAGCCCTGAGCCCTGAGGGATACAAGTGTTGATGGAGAGTGGAGAGGAGATGATATCTAGGATTCTCACTGACTGGGTCCTGCCAGTGAGGTAGGATTTAAACCAGTTGGTAGCTGATGGAGCAAGGCCAGCTGAGAAGAGTGAATCAAGAAGCAGGAGATGGGAAACAGTGTTGAAAGCTTTGGCTAGGTCGACAAAGATGGCCGAGGTGATCAGGCCATCATCCATCCCTGAAAGGATGGAGTCAGTAAGCCTGAGAAGGAAAGTGGCTGTTGAGTGGTGCTTCTGAAAACCAGATTGGAAGAGGGGTGAAGAAGGAAGAATCAGAGAGGAAGGGTGATAGCTGAGAGAGAACTAATTGTTCTTGATGTTTGGCAAGGGTAGAAAGGAGGGAAATGGGGTGATAGTTGCCAGGAGTGGATGTGTCACTACCCTTGGGGAGAGGAAGGACTACACCATGTTTCCAGGACGAGGGTACCTGGGCAGAAATGAAGCACAGGTTAAGGATTAGGGAGACAGGATAAGCAATTGCAGGAGCAGAAAGGTAGAAAAGTTTAGGATCAAGATCATCTGGTGAGGAGCCTTTAGAGGTTTTGAGTGATAGGAGAGCATTAAGAGCTTTGTCAGGGGAGATAGTAGAAAAGGAGAATGCAGGAGGGGTAGGCACTGGCTGAGGTGAAGGGCTGAAGTTAATAGGTGGCAATGGGGAGAGGGAACTTAGAAAAGATATGGAGCACGGGGTGTAGTAGGCATTAAATTCATTGTCCACGGAGCCAGGGTCGGAAACTAGGGAGTTATTTATTTTGAGAACTGGAGGAGGAGGGTGAGGGGGGGAGAGAATAGGGCATGAACTACCCTCCAGAATTTAGATGGAGAGTTAGTGTTAGTGAAGAATGAGGAGTTGAAATAATCAGACTTAGCCAGTCTAGTAGCTTTAGTACATGAATTGCATAGCATTCTGCGCTTGGTGTAGTTATTTGGATGTTTAGTAGATTTGTGTTTTCTCCAGACCCGATCATGAAGCAGGCCAGTAGTTTGGAGGTAATCCAGGGGAGGTGAAGATCATGGACTCTGGTCCATCTGAGAGGAGCATAGACATTTCAGGTGGCAATGAATTTATCCTTAAAATAGTCAAGTGCTTGGTCGACAGAAATGGCAGTGGAGAGGGGGGCCCAGTTGGTGGAACTGAGTGCAGAGCTGATTGGGGTAAGATCTAAGGATTTAAAGGACTAGAGCTGTATAATTTTAAGGGGAGAGGTTTGGGGCAATGAACCTTACATACAATGAAAATAGGGTTGTGGTCACTAAGGGCATCTGGGAGGAGACCGGATTTAATGATACGGTGCAGGTGGGTTATGAGTGCCCAATCAAGCTGGGTGTGGTTTTGTGTTTTGGGATTAGGGCGTGTGGGCTCAAGTATGAGCTGAGTGAGGTTTACAGCAGCGATGTCATTGTGTAGCTTGTTTAACTTGGGAGACAACTAATTTAGATTCATGTCACCCATTATGAAAAGTTCACCAGATTGCAAGTGGGAGGTGATATTGGCTAAGAGTTCAGTCATGACCGAGGGTTGAATGCTTGGGCGGCAATAGATGCCAGCCACAAAGACTGGGATTGAGAAAGGAAGGGTAATGCAGGTGACAAGGGCTTCATAGGTAGCTGGGATGGAGGTAGCGTGGTAGTAAATTGCACTGAGAACAGGATATACATGCCACTTCACCTCCACGACCCGATCTTGTCTGGAGATGGAATACCCAGGGATACCAATGGCACTGTCAAGGGTGCTTTTTTGGGTCATGTGTTGGTAATAATTAGGATGTTAGAGATGTGTGAAATCACAAGAGTTTGTAGGAGGTCAATTTTAGGTAGCAGGCTGCAGATGTTCAGGTGGAGGAGCTTCAACCCGTTTGGGAGGTTTGTGGTGGGAGTGGGGTTTGGAGACATGTTATTTGGGTAAGGAGCCAGGGTAGGAGAACAAACAGGGCCAGGGTTGGGGTGGATGTTCCCTGATGAAAGAAGGAGGAGGGTAAGGATAAAATAGTGAAGTTTAGGACTTTTGTAATTGGAGTAGGAAATACGTGAGGGAGGGAAAGAGGGAGGGAGGGGGATGTTCTTACCAGTATTTTGATGTTTCTTTCTTATTTTGCCACCTGCTAATTTATGTTATGTATCTGACTAGGATATTTTAATGTTACTATGATGATGTTCTACCTTTGCTTCCCAGTAATACTGTGTTTTCCTGAGTTGATGTGAAGCACCAGAGGTGGTTGCCTTACAAATAAAATTGCCTTTCCTTATGTTATTGGTCAACAATCTGTGTAATCTGTATATAATTATTGGTGACACCAAATAGCAACCAGATTACCTGTCTGTGCAATAGCCGTAATAACTGGATTTTTGGTTATTATGCTGCCAAAAGCCGTAATAATCTGAAATCCAGTTATTACGGCATTTCAAACTACTTTCGCTTTCACTTGCATCAAGTTTTCTGAAGTTGCTGAGTCACTCGCTCTCCTCACTCCACACTTGGCAGCTTCTTCTCAAGAAAATAGACAAAGTTAGGTATAACAAAAAACTTATCATGTTTTGTATGCCAAACACTGCTGTTTTGGGGAAAATGTCTACAGTTTTGTTTAGCATAGCCAACTGCTCGGTCATGCTACCATCTGTAGGGGAAAGTGCAGGCAACTCAAAGTTAAACACATCCAGGCACTCTTGAGGTTTATGGGTCATCACACACCTCAGTGTGTGAAAAAAAAATCCATAACATACATTTACCTATCCATTATTCTCGATGTAATCTGTGTATTGTTGAGTAGAATATGTTATTTGTGTACTGATGAATGGACAGTAGGACTTGTATATTGGTGACTCCACTTTATTAAAGAAATTCAGAATTACACGTACCCCAATATTGCAAAGCATCATGGGCAGTATATGTAAATTAAGAATGGGGGGGGTCTGTCCACAATACTTAATCTCCTAGAGGAGCAAACTGTAATGTGATGGATGAGGAACTTCATTAAACTGAAGCAGCAATCAGCAAAAGGTAGATTGGAGAGTTCATTTCATATTTCATAATCAGCTGCTTTAATGTGTAAATAACCACACTATCACCAGACATTTCCTGGGATATTTTTCTCACCTAACCAACTTTCTTACAGTGATATCTACATTGAAATGCATAACTCACCCACATTGTTTGCCAATTAACCACTGTCACCACCCCCCAAAAAAAATAAAGTTAAGGTCACTGGGACTTACAAAAGTAAGGGGTTTCATCAAAAAGTTTGGTATTAGTTGCTGTCCAAAGATGTGTATTGTTATTTTTATTAAAACGTAGAAAGCACACCTGTGGCTGGTAATGACAGTTTTTGACCTAATTATATTTATATTGTGCATTAATACCATCTCGCAGTAGTCACTCTGAGGTACTATATAATCGCATACTGTATATTACTACCATCTCACATTAGTGTCACTGTGGTACTGTTTAATCACGTATTGTGCATTAATACCATATCACAGTAGCCCTCTGTGGTACTGTATAATCATGTATTTTGTATTAATACCATCTCACAGTAGTCACTCTGTGGTACTGTAATTACCTACTGTGCATTAATACCATCTCACATTAGTCACTCTGTGGTACTGTATAATCACATACTGTGTATTAATACCATCTCACATTAGTCACTCTGTGGTACTGTATAATCATGTACTGTGTATTAACACCATCTCACATTAGTCACTCTGTGATACTATATGATCACATACTGTGTATTACTACCATCTCACATTAGTCACTATGTGGTACTGTATAATCACATACTGTGCATTAATACCATCTCACATTAGTCACTCTGTGGTACTGTATAATCACACATTGTGCATTAATATCATCTCACATTAGTCACTATGTGGTACTGTATAATCACATACTGTGCATTAATACCATCTCACATTGGTCACTCTGTGGTACTGTAATCATGTACTGTGCATTAACACCATCTTACATTAGTCACGGTTTGGTAATGTATAATCACATACTGTGTAGAATCTACATTTCAGGTACATTTCCCAACAGAGTAGACCTTTGCAAGTAGACTCCAATGTTACACTTATGTGTAACAGTAGATCTACTCTTTCATCATAATACATAGGATAGTGTATGGCTCACGATGCACAACAAGGCTATTCTTCAACCAAGTGGTTGCTATGCCGACTTTTGACCTCGAGAGCACAGTTTGAGAGGTCATCCAGTTGGCATAGTAAAAACAAGGTTGGAGATTATCACTGTTGTGTAGCAGGAGCCATACACTTTTCTATATAGTATATGGTAAAAAAATGTGCACTTTGATGACAAGAAAGACTGGTAAATGACAGATTTTTTTTTTTATTTTATTTATTCTATGATTACAAGTTCCTTTGAGCCGAGGCTCTTTTATAAAGGTTCCACGTCAGAAATAACAAACAACAAGGAAGCAACAGTGAAATAACAGTAAACAATTAATGTACAACAGTGCTATTGAAAGGGGTCAATTACAGGAAGAGTAAGATGTATAGGAAGACAGAGGAGGAGAAGTGTAGGTAGTTATCAGATGCAGCTATAGTAAAATGGTGAACACGGCTAGGACGCATGTACTCACAAGGAATGGGTAGGGTCAGGTGCCTGGGGGTGGCAGAGAAACAGGGATGACAGGATAGGGGGAGGATGAAGATGCAGCCAGAGGCATTTGTCGAAAAATAAATGGGAAGGACTGATTCAAGAGAAAAAAGGATCTGGGTGGGGGGGAATAAGTGCTATAATGGGGTAGGGAGAGACTAATGAGGTGGTATGAAGACCTAAGATTTGAAGTGGTGCCTCAGGAGCTGGGGGGAGGTGGACTGGGAGGGCCTGGGGTTAAGCAGTACATAAGTTAGGATTAAAGCTGTGTAGGTCATCAGTTAGGAGAGGCAGTCACCGGAGCCTGGTTTTGAACAGACCTAGTGTTGAGGCTGAGGAGATGGTGTGGCTGAGACTATTCATCCATAGAGAAGCCCTATAGGTGAAGGAGCACTGGCCCTGCATAGTTCTACAGCGAGGAACTTGTAGAATCTGGGTTGTTGAGCTCCCAGTGTTCTGTCAGTTGGTGTTTTTTTGTAGTTAAACATTTTATTGTTGACTTAAGGCAGGTCATACACACATGGCAGAGTATAACATAGAGAAAGTCTTACATAACAAGAGATTAGGTTTAAACAATAGTACTAATTAACAAAACGATCCATCATTAGTAATGACCATATAAGTTATCTTTCACATATATTGTCACTCCCTAACGAGTGACCCAAAAAGATGATTGTAACGGATTAAATAATAACCACCAGGACAGCATAGATTAATATGAAATACAATCACCCTAATTAGGGAAATAACAAAGAGATCAGTACTATTTAGTCACTCTACCCTAAGTATGATGAACTCACATATGATTATAATATCAACTATTTACAACATAGGCAATCTTTCTCATATATAAATCTAACCAAAGGAGATATGAAGGGGAGGGAGGGGGAAACACGGGGACTTACACTCATAGGAAGAAAGCACGAGAGTATCCCCAGCTTATAACTGAAGAGAAAGAGTTGGGGCTGTGTGGTTAGAGGCAGTATCATGACAGTACTCTGACCTTAAATACAGTTGCCAACACTGGTTATAACGAGATAAGGAACCGTGGGCAAAACTTGAGATCCTCTCAAACACAGCCCCTTGGGCTAGGGTTAAAAGAAACTGATGAAAGGTAGGGCTATCAGGGGATCTCCATCTCATGAGGATAAGCCTTTTGGCCAATGCCCCGACCATAGTGATCCACTGCGCCCCCTCGGCTATACTTAGGGGTCTCTGGGTTGACGCAACCCAAAAGAAGTAGGCCGGGACCAGGGACTATATCCGGGAACAGTTGCAGACACATGTTCTGTATGGAATTCCAAAACTGTAAAAGGTTCGGACAGTCCCAGAGAACATGCAGAAGATGAGCTCCTTGATTGCCACATCTCCAACATGTGTCAACCGGGGTAAGTCCCATTTTGACTAATTTTGCCGGGTCTCTATACCATCTATGACAGGTTTTATTCATGATAAGCCTCGTGCGACCATCTTGACACGCCAAATGAATACGTACCCACCCATCCTTCCATTGTTGTTCTGAAATCGAGGTCTGCAAATCTTCCCCCCATCGCAGCCTAGCACCCTGAGTAGGGTCCGGAGTGGAGTCTCTGAATGTGCCATATATATTACTAGCTCTACTCTTGGTAGCTCTAGTCCAAGCATCAATAGGATGTAGTAGCTTTTGTGACGAGTTACCAAGAGATGACTTTGGAAGGTGAAGTACAGCGTCTCTTAACTGAAGATATCTCCAGAAATGAGAAGACGGAAGCTGATACCTTGCCCTCAGAGACTCAAAGGACTCCATAACCGTTGTCCCCGGGATGAAAAGATCCTGTAGTGAAGTTAAGCCCTTTTTCCCCCACACTTCCCAATGCAGGGTGGCTCCCCCTATTTTCAGAGCCTGATTGTCCCATAAGGGCATAAATTCCCATGAGGCTGGCTCATAACCCAGCATGGTCATAGCTTGTTTCCAATATTTAACAGAGAGTAATATGGGAGGGGAGAGGTTCGTGGGGAGTTTCTTCTTAGCATATAAAATGACCGCTGGAGAAACAGCATGAATCAGGGATGCTTCTATCTGAAGCCACTGCGGGGAACCTTGTCCAGTTTTAGAAAACCATCTAAGGGTCTGGGCCAGCACAAAAGCCATATGGTACCGCTGTAATCAGGGGAGACCCCAACCCCCCCTCCTCCAGTGCTACCGAAGTTTCAATTTGCTAAATCGGAAGGGGGGGCACCTTCCCATATAAAATTCCCCATAAGGGTCTCCAATTTCTGAAACCATTTCAGGGGTATAGGCTGAGGGAAGTGAGCCAGCAGATAGAGCATCCTTGGGGCAGCCATCATTTTGATCGAGTCAATTTTCCTGGCCAGTGAAAGTTTTAATGCCTTCTATCTTCCCATATCAACCCTAAGTGAGTCAATCAGAGAATTGAAATTGTCTGCAAGCATTATAAGAGGGTCTGGGTGTAGAGTAATACCAAAATATTTAATACCCAGTGGGGACCACCTTAACCCTAAGACAGTAAAATCCGATCCTGGGGTTGAGGAATTTAAAGGAAGAACTTCAGTTTTGGATTGGTTTAACTTTAACCCTGATATCTTGGTAAACTCATTCAGGATTCAGAAAATTGTCTGCAACCCCGAGTCAGTATGTTCAGTAGTAATAAGCAGATCATCTGCATAGAGAGAAAGGTCTTATAATTAACGTCCCCAACCTGGATCCCGGAGATGTCACAGGAGGACCTTAGTGCAATAGCCAGGGGTTCCATAGCTAAAACAAATAATAATGGAGAGAGGGGGCAGCCCTGTCTCGTGCCCTTTTGCAATTGAAAGGTCCTAGACATGCTGCCATTGGTCATCACCGAAGCTAAGGGGGGCAGAGTACAACAACTTTATCCAAGCAATATATTCCAGACCAAAACCCATAGTGGACAATGTATGAAATAAATAAACCCATTCGACTGAGTCAAAAGCCTTTTCAAAATCAAAGGCCATGGCTACTGAGGGGATTGGTGAAAGTTTGGCAAAATACATCAAGGACCCCAATGTTCTATGATGGTCAGAACCTGACCGGCCTTTCACAAAGCCCACTTGGGGGGGACCAACCAGATCATGCAAGAGAGGTTCCAGCCGGGAGGCGATAACTTTAGCCACTATCTTAGCATCCGCGTTAATTAGGGAAACAGGGCAGTAACTACTTGGAGACAGCGGATCTTTCCCCTTTTTTGGAAGTACTGTAATAACCGCTTCTCTCATTGAAGGGGGTAATTGTCCAATTGTTAGGGAGTGACGGAATATTTGGACCAGATAAGGGGCCAAATTAACTCCAGGGAGTCTGTATAGATCAAAAGGGAGTCCATCTCTTCCGGGGGATTTACGTAGGTTCAAGGCAGAGATCACTTGGGCAATTTCTTCAGTTGTAAAGGGGGATTCTAATAGTTTAGTATCCTTACTGGAAATACTAGGGATAGATAATGGGGACAGGAAGGCATGGATCTGAGCTGGGTCCGAGAGGTTAGGAGAAGAATATAACCTTTCATAAAATTGGGACATGATCAAATTTATCCCTGAATTAGTCCGACAAGGATTGCCAGACGAATCTGCCAGAGCATAAATCATCTTGGAAGTATGCTGGCGCTTAAGCCGATAAGCCAATAACTTGCTGGCCTTTTCTCCCCCTTCTCAGTAAGCATGTCGCATGCGTCTGAGGTTTAACTCAGCCTGTCGCGATAAATGGGTACTAAGGGAGATACGGGTACTGGCTAACTGTGCTAGTAATTCAGGAGGGGGAGGTTTATCAACTAGAGCTTTGTATTCCATCTCCAAGTGATATAGTTTCTTCTCCAAAGCCCTCTGATCAGCCTCCCGGGTACGTCGCCTGGCTGCTGCGAAGGCAATTATCCTACCCCGGATGGTGGCTTTAAAGGCCTCCCACAGAGTTGAATCAGATACCTCACCATTGTCATTATCAGTCCAGTATTCTGTTACAGCCTGGCCAATCCAATTATGAAATTTTTTGTCTTCTAATAATAAGGGGTCTAGCCACCAGGATTGGGAATATTGGGAAACCATTCCCTTTTTACGAACCAACTCAAGTGGAGCATGGTCGGAGACATAAATTGGATGAATCGAGACCCCGGCCACATTTTCATATATCCCTGCAGATATAAGCCAAAGGTCTATCCTACTGGAGGAGCTGTGGGTAGGGGAGAAACAAGTATAGTCATGGACGCCGGGATTCAATACCCCCCAAGCATCCAGTAAGCCAAGTTCGGACATAAGTTCCCCAACTGCTTTCTTAGCCTGTCGATGGGGTTCAGGGGATTTATTGCTTCTGTCTAGGATGTGGTCTAAGGTTAAGTTAAAATCCCCTCCTAAAAGAATTGTGGCACTATCTTTGTTAAAGTCCAGTATGGCCTGGTTAACCGTATGGAAGAAATGAGGGCAGTCCTGATTAGGAGCATATATATTGACCAACACCAGAGGACCTTCAGGGGTTACAGCTTCCGCAATAATCCATCTCTCTTCCTGATCCCGTATAAAGTTTTTCACCTTCCATCCCAAATTTTTATGCAAGAGTATAGAGAGACTCCCCTTTTGTGTGTGGGGGCCACACTATGAAGCTCTTCAGTCACCCAGGCTTGCTTAAGCTTGGTAGCCTCCCTGGAGGAGAGTTTAGTCTCCTGCAAGAAGACCACTGCAGGGGCTAGTTTCTTGAGATGAGTTAAAACCTTCTTTCATTTAATGGGTGAGTTAAGTCCCCTCACATTCCAGGATATTAATTTAGACTCCATTTGAACCTAAAATACTACACATTAGCTGGATTTTATACTTATAGAAACTAGAAGGCGGATCCGGGTAAGCCACCCCATTCCCTCTTCCCTTCCACTCAGACATTACCAGAGCACCCCCCACACCTCATTAGAAAGATTGCCGTATTAATATAAACACAACACCTAAATATCAACATTATAATCTGGCAAAGAAATGTATTAACAGATATTCTCTTTACCAACAACAAATAACTCAGCCTTCCCAGAGTAACGTAACCCTCGCCCAACCCCCCACCCCTCTGTTCATACCTTTGAAAACCCACAAAAGACCAGCTTCCACAATACGTGTTGGCTAAGCATAAAAGCAAGCCCAAACACCAGTGGAGGTCGCTGGGAGGTAGGTGGCCCATTAGACCGATCAAAATCCAATGGATACACTTCTCTCGGTAACCCCTTAAGGAGAAGCGTATGTTAAAAAAAAAAAAAAAATTACTTCCACACAACAGTGGCCAGAATAATATCCTCCAGCATATCGAGAAGTGGCATTTGTAAACGCAGTACCCATCACTTATATTAGTGACATAGGTAAGATAACAATAGAGCAGGGCCCCTCATTAAGCCCTAGACAGCCCTACTGGGCTCATTGGGCCAGAATACCAGCCAATACAGGCAGTGAGATCTTCAAATCTGTACCTCACAAAAAACAAGGATATCTAGTAAGGATACCAAGAGCCTGCTCGAGCCAGGTCAGGGGGCAGATCTAAGCTGTCCTCTGATGGCGAGACACCTTAACTCCATACATGGTAAATGTACCCTGAACGTGATATGGGTTATTAACCACAGGCACGCCAGACCTGCAGAGCTCACAAAGGAAAGAAACCATACAATATTAACCCTCAACTATTGGCAGTTGTTGCTAAGGTAGAACTGTCAATGTTGCTAGCAGAGAGTTCTAAGGCCTGTACCCCAGCCGGAGCCTCAGAGTTCTCCTTAGAGGTACCTGCTGCCCCTTCTGCCCAGTGCAGTTGTTTAGCTGCTGATAATTTTGAACCTGCCAAACCGAAGCTCCTGGGACGAAGAGGGAGATCGCGAGGAATATCCTCTGTAGGGAGATCCATCAAGACTTTATACTGATTATTACTCATATCTGGGGTACAGGAGTTGTGTAAGGAGTTCGGCTCAGGGATGCAACTTCTGCTTCTGTTTCTAGAGCATAGCCGGGGAGTTTTGTCCACGTGACCTCCTTCAATCCTGTCTCTTCTTCGGTTCTTCTTATTGTTTCTTGGGGATTTATGAGGAGTAGACCTGGTGGGAGTCGAGATATGCTCCCCTTGGTGAGATGTCGCAGCAGCCCTAACCTGAGGGGTTACGGGACCACCAGTGTCCATCAGTACAGGTTGAGTAAGCAGGGGTCCAGGGCTATAGGGTGAACGGAGCTTGCTCCAGTTTAGTTTGGGCGCTTGTGTGGCAATGAAATCCTCGGCTAGTGACGGATTATCGAAAACCCACGGTGCTCTATTAATCACTATTCGTAGAGACGCAGGGTAGCGCAGGGAGTATTCAAGACCCAGTTCTGCACATGCCCTCTGTGCAGCTGTAAAGGCCTCCCGCCGATTCGTGACCTCCAATGAATAGTCTGCAAAGATTTGTATTTTATGACCATTCCAGGTTAATTTCCCCTTCTGCCTTGCTAGTTGTGTCACCCGCTTGCGGTCTTGAAAATGAAGAAAACAGGCCAGAATAGTTCGGGGGCGGCCTCTGGGAGGAGGTCGAGGGGCCAAAGTTCTATGTGCCCTATCCAACTCCCATGGAGAACTGCACTGGCATTCCAACATCCGTCTTTCGGATGAGACGTTAAACCGAGGTCCTATCTGCCTGGATTGGTAGTAGTTCAGGTGGATGTTAAAGATCCCATGGCACTTATCGAAAAGAGTAGGGGAATTTCCCCGGTGTCCTGGCCAAATTTCCCTCATTCACTAAAAATACCACCAACAGCTTAATCTGGTTCAAGGTCAGTTGGCATTCATCTGTATCCCCCTCCCCCAGGTCGTGCCTGAAAATAGGCAGGATTTGTCTAGTGCACTTACCCGGTCAACAAAAGCTAAATAAAAAATAAATAAAAAACAATAAAGGCAGCTCCTTTTGGAGAAAAGGAATAGTGTCATTCCCCTCACAGCCTTCAGGGAATCCAACAAATCTGAGATTATTTCGGCGGCTGCGGTTCTCTAGATCTTCCACCCGAGCACATAATTGCTGGATCATTTGGCCTTGCTCATGTAACTTAGCCCCCATTTTGTGCCAGCCATCTTCTACCTCAACTAGCCTGTGCTCATGGATAGCCGCCCTTTGTGATAAATCCACGATATCCTCAGTATTCTTTCTGGTGGCCCCATCCACTCCTTCACTACGATGCAAAATCTCAGCGAACATATGTTTAATTTCAGCAAGACTACCTTCCATCACACTGGGGGAGTGCGTGGTTGGGGCCTCCATACTGTATATGCATAGATCAGGCGTTGTTGCGTAGGCGGGAGCCCTCCGTAAACAAGGAAGCACCGGACCGAACAATGGTAACTCGCACCGCGCCCCGAGCTTCAACCGACTCGGACAGGCTGCAGGTAGATGCCGAAACAGTTTCTTTATCCTGTTGTGTGGAAATAACGAGAATAATACCGGATTTTAGGGTTACACTCGGGAGCGAGGCGACTATGCGTCCATCCCGTTCGGCTGCTGGCCACGCCCCCCGTCAGTTGGTGTTTTGATGTAACAAGGCAGTAACTCCAGGGGGAGTGAGGCCAAGATTGATTTTTCTTGTCATAGCACATGTGAGCTACTTTATATGGTTGGAGAGTTGGAGTCATTCGGATTGTTCATAAAAGGAATTCTGTATAGGGCAGTTTATACAGGCATCTTAGTTCTGTGAATGATCTGAGTACTCTGTTTGTTGGATTAATTGTCTCTTAATATTTCAATTCCCAGGCTCCTCCAATGCTCATTGACTAATACATTCCCTCCTAAAAAGATATCAGGGTTTCTCCACTGGGGTGTATATGCTATCTCAGACACCTTGCCTGTCCGCTCTGGAGTCCCTCAGGGGTCCATACTGGATTAATTATACACTATTAATTATTAATCTTTTGCCAGCCATATAAAGAAGGGATCCCATGTGATTTCATATTTCCTTATTATTCCCAAATTCATATGACTAATCCATTCATTTAATGCCAGTTTAATTAAATGTTTGGCCCGCTCTTCCAATGTAGGGGAATCTCTGTCTTTCTAATGGCTTAATATAAGTCTTTTAAAACCTAGGGCAGCTAACAGAAGCCATTTCTATTGAGTGAGCTGCAATATAAATCCCCTGTGTTTCCTAGTATAAAAATTCCAGGTTCAAATGGAAGATCTAATCCTAGGACTTGTTTATACACTGTCCTGATAACTATCCATGTGGGTTTAATAATTTGGCAACTCCAAATCATGTGTAAACCGTCTGCTTGTGCTTCACCACATTTCCAGCATTTGCTTCCCGCCATCAGTCCCATCCTATGCAATTTAAAGGAGTGAGGTACCCAACATGTGGAATCTTAAACTGAAGTAATCTACTTTGCATATCTCTGCTTGATTTACATGCATTAAATCATATTAATTTCCATGTTGTCTGAGATATATTGTAACCCATTCTATCTTCCTATAGCCGCTTAATGTTCCCGTTTTAGTTTAATCCCATATTCATATTTATCTTATAAATTTTAACTGCCCCCCTTTCCCTTTTAACATGGTAATCAAATTTGTTAATTCTTTTGAAGTGTAAAACCTCTGTTTTGCATCTAAAATACTCTGTAATGCATGCCTAAGTTGTAGATATGTGTGGAATTCTGTATAGTGCAGTTTATATAGGCATCTTAGTTCTGTGAATGATCTGGTACTCCATTTGTTGGATTAATTTTGTCTCATAATATTTCAATTCCCAGTCTCCTCCAATGCTCATTTACAAATACCTTCCCTCCTAAAGAGATATCAGGGTTTCTCCACAGGGGTGTATATTCTTTGGGAAATAAATGTAGCTGCATGTGTCTACTGAACCATATAAATGGTTTGGAAGTAGTATTTATATATGGATGTGATGTTATGTTTGGTGGTTTTAGGCCTAACAATAAGTGATAAAGAGAATATGGTCTTATTAGAGTAGCTTCGTACTGCGCCAATATTGGTAATTCTTTGCTAGTTGTAAACCAATGGCATACTTGCCTTAATAAAAAGGCCTTGTGGTAACATTTAAAGTCTGGGAGGCCCATCCCTCCATTTTGCCAAGTTTTTTTTTAAGTTTACCTAAACTAATTCTGGCTTTCTTCCCTTCCCATAAAAAATTCCTTATTATAGCATCTTTTCATTTAAACCAAGTCTGACTAATATTAATAGGAATATTCTGCAACAAATATAACATTTTGGGTACAGTTATAATTTTTATCACATTTACTGTACACCATATCGAGAGATTAAGCCTTCCCCATTTATTCAGACTTGTCTGTATCTCCTCCAGCAAAGGTTTCATGTTAATGGCTAGTAAATGGTCCAATGTTTGTGGAATCTTAATACCCAAGTATATGCTATACCCCGCCCCCCATTTAAGATTATAGGTACTACACAGTTTTGTAAGATCTTTCATATCACCTTTCAGTGGGAGTATTTCTGATTTGGACCAGTTTATTTCTAGACCAGAGATGAACTTAAAGTCTTCCAATCAAGCCATGGTAGGGCCTATTGATTTATGTGGGTTAGATAGTGTCAATAGCATGTCATCTGTGTAAGCAACCACTTTGTGTTCCATCTTTTGAAAATGTATGCCTGATATGTTTATTCTGTCTAATATGACTCAATAAAGGTTCTAAGGCTAGGATAAATAAAAGGGGTGAAAGAGGGCAACCTTGTCTAGTGCCTCTGCCTAATGTGAATTTAAGAGAAAGAATTTTGTTAGTGCACGGTTTGGCAGTAGGCAACTGATGTAATAAGGTGATCCTAGTGATAAATTTAGTTCCTAAATCATATGCCTGTAGGACTTCATGTAGGTAATGCCACTCTATAGAATCAAATGTCTTGTGTGAATCAAGGGACAATAAAATTGAACTATCTGGGATGTGAGAGGCTGCCCAAATTGTTGATATAATTCTCCTAACATTTTCAAAACCAGAATAACCCTTGATAAATCCTATTTTATCTCTGTGTATATATTGGACCAGGGTCTGTTGTAACTTATTTGCAAGAACTTTAGCCCATATTTTGTAATCTACATTTAGCAATGAGATTGGATGATAACTTGCAGGGTCTAATGGATCTTTCCCTTTCTTAAGTAAAACAGTTATAATAGCTTCTGACATTGTTGGAGGAATAGTACCTTTTTCCTCCATCTCCGTATAAACCCTCTGAAATACTGGTGTTAAATCATCTTTTAATGAAGAATATATTTCAGCAGGTATTCCATCTGAACCTGGTGCCTTGCCCTTTGAGAATTCAGTGATAGCATTCTTATCTCACTTGTTGTAATAGGTTTACCTAAGTTCTTTTTATGTGTCTCTGAGAGTTGCGGAAGTTTAGCCTTAGCTAGGAAAGCCTGTATATCATTAGAGCATTTTCTATACTTACTCGTATATAGGTTTTTATAAAATTCAACAAATACTCTATTTATATCCTTATCGTGAGTAAGTATTGAGTCAGAGTTATCTTTTATACCCTGTATAAAATTCCTATTTTGTATCTGTTTGAGCCTATAAACAAGTAATCTGCCCACTTTTTCGCCAGACTCCCAATAGTTCTGTTGTGTACGAAATAGAGTGTATTCAGCCTTACCAGTGTGAATTTTATTTATTTCATAATGCAACAGAATTAAATTCTTAAGTAAGTTTTTCTTTTGCTTGCTTGTGCAATTGCTCCAATTCTTGTAACCTATTTTCTTTCTTTTGTAAGGCTCCTCCCTTCATTTTCTTCTTGTGAGAGGTGAAGCTCAGAATTCTACCTCTAACATAGGCCTTATAGGCCTCCCAGACTGTGGATAAGTTTGTTTCCCTATTATCGTTGATAGTAAAAAAATTGCTTAGTTTCTTTACTTAACCAAGGTCCAAACTCTGCATCATTTAAGAGGGGACAGTTAAACCTCCATTGGACAGCTTTATGTATGTTAGGGTCTAGGTTTAATAGAATTGATACAGGGGTATGATCAGAGATTATGATTGAACCAATGTCAGCTCTAACTAGGCTGTTAACCAACTTGTTTGAGATCAGTAACATGTCTATCCTATTGTAAGATTTATGTCTATTAGAATATAATGTGTAATCCTTTCTATCTAGGTACATTACCCTCCAGGCATCTGCAAGCCCCACATCTGTCATTCTGTCCTTTAAGATCTTCCTAACTTTTTATTGGATTCCAGTAAACTCGGTTTGCTTCTATCTAATAAGTGGTCTGACACCAAATTAAAGTCTCCCCCCTAGAATAATGTGTGCACTATTCATTTTACTAAGTTCATCAAATACATCTAGATAGAAGGTGCTTGATTCACCATTGAGTGCGTATAAATTACAAAAGTTTAGTTCTACACCATCAAAACTCCCACTTAGTATTTGCCATCTACCAATCATGTCAGTCTTGTGAGAAGTTATTTTAAAGTTTGTCTTTTTGTTAATCAGAGTAGCCAGGCATTTTTTTTTTAACTCACTGAATTATGAAATACTGTCCCCACCCAAGATCTTTTAAGCTTTTCAGCTTCATCTGGAAGTAGATGTGTTTCTTGTATCATGGCCACATCCAGTTTAAGTCTGTTAAGTGAAGCAAGCACTTTTTTTCTTTTTATCACAGAACTTAAACCTTTGACATTCCAAGAACCAATCTTAGCATTAGCCTGTAAATCATTCATCGTTTTCTATCCTATTGCCTTGTAATGACTCTATATGACTAAAAGTATGAGATATATCGATTGGACCAATAACTAGGAAACATTTTGTGCTAAATATGAAATTCACAGTAGCAAAGTTGACCTGTTCATAGCAATAATCCATTAATATGATGTAACAGTGTAACAATGAACTAATTAGTACTAGATCAGAAATGAAGCTGACTCTTAAATAATGATATCTAACTAAACAATTAGCAACATTCCAAATTAGTGAGTGGTGAAGAGTAATATGAACTAGAACAAACAAAAATAAGATAAAACTAGAGTGTACACCCCCCATAAGGCAGTGTGAACAGTGTCCCTATTGGACCTATCCAATTAGGCCCACAAGAACCATAAGCTGGGGTGTACCAATGGCACAGTTCTCCAGACCATCATCATGCACCTTTTGCTTTCCCATAAGATTTGGTTACACTAAACCCCTGCAGCTAGCATGCACGTAGTTGAAAGTGCCAACCCCTTCCTAAAAAAAAAAAAAAAAAAAAATGTTATCCAGTGATGGCAACCACATCCACTCATACTTATAGTTGAACAGAGTGAGAAACGACCAAAATGTTATTAGCAGCCATAGACTCAATATCTGCCTTGTAAGATAGTGTTAGTTAAAAATTATAGAGTGATTCGATACAGAAATAAAATAATTAGACTCATATTTAGAAAGTATCAATCTATATTTAATGAATTTAATGAATTCAATTAAATCAGCCAAGTATCAGCTGTCAGTATTTTAAGAATCTTAAAAAGCTATGAAGCCTTTGTTGTCATTAGACCTTTAAGCTTCCCTTAGGAGGTGAAGCAAAAAGGTGTTTGGCCCACATGCTGCTCATTTAGCTATCTTGCCAGCAGCCACCATTAGCCCACATAAACTAAGGATCACCATTCTGCACACACTTTGCAATCCTAAATCAGCATTTATGAGTCAGAATTTAACTATCTCCAGAATATTTAGACATTCTGGCACACAAGGGGTGTGGGAGATGGTATACATTAATAATAATAGAATATGGAATAACATAAGAGTAAGGGGTTTGTGAGCATAGCTAGTTCTTAGGGTTTAGATTAGAAAAGTTTCACAAATCTTAGAGAAATTAGTACACAAAGAAAAGCAGAATGTAAAGGCCATTACCCTATACTGCTTCATTAAGATTATTTCACTCTCTATACTTCCCAAGATGAATCAATCCTATGCCAATCACATAGTCAATGCAATAATATCTAAGAATGTATTTTGATCTATAACCTAAAACACTTGTGACAGATACAACTGAATGTTAAACCAGCAACCATTAGAAATAATGATACCACACTGTACCCAGTATTAATTGAAATTCCAGATCTCAGATGAAAAATAAATGCAACTTTAGTTAGTTAGATTTATCTCATGCACATTTGCATCAGCGATATTCAAGAGGTCCAACTCATGTTAAACCAACAGGAATTCTCCTTGCCTTGCCTAGGGTAACGAGTAACAATGCTGCAAATGAGACACTGGATACAAAAAAAAGTAGCTTACCTGCCACAATCAGAACAGCTTTCCATTTAAATCTCTGTTTTAAAGCAGAATTCAACCAGCTTCTGTAAAATCAGAAAACCCTTGAGGTATTGTGCTATGAAGGGGGTGTTCATCTGGGTTAGTCAGTGAACTTTGCTGTGATTGGCTATTCATCTGCAATTGGCTCCTCTTCCACATAACCCCAAGACAGGAAGTCGGCATTTCCAGCTTGCAAGGAAAAGTAAGTGTCTCAGGATTTCCATACAGCAGACCCTTTTTTCCCTTGTGGACCCTTGGATATAAATGTTGAGCCCTTATGATGTTCTCTGTGTCTTTCCCTGACCAAGCCTTTTCATTTCCTGTTGATGCCCTGCCATTCTTTCTTCTGTGCTAGCTCCGGTAAGTTTACTCCAGTTTTTGGGCTGAGGCCTGTACTGAAAGAATTCTGCGCAGTTTTGGATTCTCTGAGGTTGCATTAGCAGAATGTGATGGTTCCATCTCGGAACGTCTGTCATTTTCAAAATGAATGCTGTCACTAGAGTTCCCTTTTAGTCTGCTATTAATAAACTCCCAAGCAGACAATGTGTATTTAAATGCATGGGTGCCCGCTTTTACAGTAATTAGCAAAGTTGCAGGGTAGTTTATCCTATATAGGATCTTCATCTCTTGTAAAACACCTCTTATTTCCGTATATGCTTTCCTTTGTACAACAACTTCTGTAGAATAGTCTTGAAATATAAGGATCTCATGACCATTCCAAATTAGAGATTTTTTTTCTCTGGCTAAAGTTAGAATTTCCTCCTTAACTGGGTATCTCAAAAAATATGCTATTACTGGTCTCGGAGGAGCCCCCTGTTGGGGCTTAGGAGCTAAAGACCTGTGTGCTCTTTCTACGTCCAGTGGCTGACCCCAATTGTAATGTAAAACATCTGGCATGAAGTCTTTTAAAAAATGAATCATATTATGACCCTCAGCTCCTTCTGGTATTCCTATAAAGTGGAGATGATTTCTCCGACCCCTATTTTCCAGGTCATCAATTTTTTACCACATTAAAGAGATCTGTGAATGATAAAATTCTGTGTAATCATCTAACCTAGTGACAGTGTCTTCAACTGTAGCCACCCTACTTTCTGCTTCAGTTAATCTGTGGGCAAGACTTTCTAAATTATTATTCATAGAATTAGCTGTAATCTCAATACTGGATATTTCGGATTTTATGATGTCTTGATTAAGTGTCATAGCCTGAAGCATATTTTTAATTTGTTTCATCTCAGCACCCTGAGTGTATGCCGAACTGTCTGCATGGCCTCCTGTAGTGCCATCTACATTTAAATTTGAGACATCCATAACTGCTAGTGTGACAGAAAAGAAACAGGTACCTGTAGCAATTGAATGGATCCACCGATTTCTGTGCCGTTTTCACCCAGTTAAACTATAAATGTTCTGGAGTCTTTTTCTGTATTTGTGTTTTGTTCCTACTTACTTTAAATTATATTTTTTTTCTGATATTTGCTGCTGGGATATGCCATACCTCAATTAAGCTGTCATTTGAACTGCGGCTGGTGCATGACCCCCAAAAGCTGTGGATCAGGGGTAGTGGACACTTCAACAATTAGCATGACTGAAGGGGACTTTGATTGTTTCCCAGTAATGTCCTATATATTGTCCCAGAAAGCACAACCATTTCCCAAGGTGTTGGTGAGGACATCCTTATAATATGAGCTTTTCGTGAGATGAATGTATCTTGTGCAGGCATTACGGGCATGTTTGTATTTTTGGATGTCATATTGTTTGCCTGTGGCTTTAGCCACTGCCCACAGGTGGTCCCTAGATTTCAGCTGGGAAAAGAGCTCTGCAGTTATCCAACGGTTACAGAGGGCTTTTGTTTTCCATTTTTTTGAAGGAGCAAAGAGATCACAGGCCTTGTTGAAGGCAGTGATAAAGTAGCCGAGGGCTAGGTTAACATCCGTCTCCTTGTAGATGGGCAGCCAGTCTTGCAAAGATAGGTACTGTTTGAGATGGGTAAGTTGACCACAGGAGAGGACTCTGCTGGTAATAATTATAGGGGTGGTTTTAGAAATGTATTAGACCATTCACATATAACCGCGGAGTGGTCACTGAGAGAGTCTGGGAGAATGGAGGTATGAGAGATCCTGGTAGGGTGATTGGTGAGAACCCAGTCTAGCAGGGTACTGGTGCCAGTTTTATAATTTATCTGAGTTGGTGTGGTGACCAATTGTGAGAGGTTGGCAGTTGCAAGGGCATCCTTATGACACATTTGTGTTACAGACATTTCAGTTCACTGTCAGGGTGGGGATTTGAGGTCACTATGGAACAGGTGTCCATCATTTGGTAGCACAACCTTTGATTGTTTGTTAATCGGGTGTGTGAGGGTTATTCAAAAAAAAAAACATGGCCGCTGAACTCCTCACTTAGCGAGAAGTGATGACTGTGAGGAGATTCTGATCTGTTTGTAATTAATATCAGAATATCTGGTTGATCCTGCCTTTTAATTAAAAGTTTAATATCTTTTTGATCCTTTGACTGTGTAGGTTCGGGTGATCTTGTTGCCACTGCTGCCACACTGACTGTTATCTGGTTTAGCCAGTGTGCACTATGGACATCACTAGTGGAGCAGAATAACATTTTACATGTAACCTGTTTCGGTGGAGAATAAAGTTCCACCATACACTAAGGCCCAGATATTCAAAGGAGATGCACACATCGCAATTTAGTTGCACCGGCACATCTCTATAATGCTCCTCTGGACCATATTCAAAAAGGGAGATACACTGCACAATTCTGGATGCACTGAAGTGTGTCTATAATGTATGCAGCAAATCACAAGGGAGTGTGCCCATCCATATGGGGCACAAATCTATATTCAGCTGAGATGTGTAGTGTAGCTACCCGCACATGTCGGTAATGCGCCACACAAAGTTAGGCATGTTAAAAACACACCTAACTGCTAGCATCCCCCAGGCAGGCTACTGTACTGCACAGCACAACACATCAGCCACCAACCCCTGAGTGGCTAGCCCCTCCACTCCTCAATTGTACCTCAAAAGAAATGATGTTCCCTATGCCTGGTAGTCTAGTGGCCCTCTCCTATCCCCAAACCCCATCCATATATTAAAATATGTCCCCAATCATCCCTGGTAGTCCAGTGGTACTGCTCTTCTGTCCCAAACCTCATCTATGAAATAATTCATTATTGAAAATCTCTGGTAGTCCAGTGGTACCCTCCTTCCATCCCAAACCCCGTCTGTATATTAAAAAACATCCCTGATAATCCCTGGTAGTCCCATGGTGCCCACTCCCATCCTGAACCCTGTCTGTGAAATAATTCATTATTGAAAATTCCTGGTAGTCCAGTGGTACCTCACTCCCATCCCAAGCCCCATCTGTGAAATCATTTATTACACTGGACTACCAGGAAAATGTTGGGGTTCATTGCTATGCTATCAAATCAAATCAGATCAGTTTTATTTATAAAAGGCACCTTTCTAAAACCAAGGCACCTGAACAATAAAATACATAAAATAAAATAAATTATTATAAAACAAACATATACAGTAATTTCCACAAAAGGCAATATAATAGCAGTACAATAAAGTAAGATCAACAAATCAATCAACAAAAGCCAAGTTAAAAAGATAAGTTTTTAAAGCAGTTTTAAAACTCTGGATGGTTAAGCAATCTTGTACCGAATGAGGCAGAGAGTTCCACAGGTATGGAGCAACAAAGCTAAATGCCCTTGCTCCTAATGTCTGCAGACGTACACTGGGAACCTCTAGCAATCTCTCATCGGTGGATCGGAGAGGACGGAGGGGACAGTAGGGACAAAGGAGATCTTTCAGGTAACTCGGTCCCTGGTTGTGTAGGGCCTTATAGGTTAACAAAGCAACCTTAAAGGTGATCTGCCACTGTATCGGCAGCCAGTGCAGACCGCGGAGCACAGGCGTTGTATGACTGGCTCTCAAAGCATCAGTCAATGGGGCTGGGAGGGAGCCACTAGACTGCTGGGGATTTTCAAAGATTAATTATTTCATGGACGGGGTTTGGGATGGGAAGGGATTACCACTGGACTACCAGGGTTTTTGATAATGAATTATTTCATGGACAGGGATCGGGAAGAGGGTACCACTGGAATACCAGGGATGATCAGGGACATATTTTAATACATGGATTGAGTTTGGAGATGGCAGGGGTGGCCACTAGGCTACCAGGAATTGGGAAATATTTTTATGTAGTGGCACATTCAGGGATGGGGGTGTCACTAGACTAACAGGGAGGTAGTGTGCTGTTGTTACTGTGGCACTTGCAGGGCACCTGGCACATTTCGCTGGGTGCATCCCTGTTGGAGACATGCAAATGGGGCCATAATGACATCCAAATGTTACCATTTGCCTGTTTGGGTCTGAATATCCAGAAATTGTGCTGTGCATATTTCCAAGATGCGCTGCACAGTCCCATTCCAAGTATTCAGACCCCATAGGGGATGCGCCAATGCATCTCTGGCAGCCCCCTTTGTGCTGCCTGCAACTTTTGATATATTCAGATGGGATGCGTGTGTGTGCATCTGATTTGAATATTGCAGTTTTGTGCTCCAGTACAACTTAGTTGCATGGCACAAACATTTGTGCCCTTTCTGGGCACAGGTTGAATATGGGGGCCTATGTGTTCTTATATTACAATAACAATCCATTGTTTACCATGTTACTGATTGATTTATTTCAGAAGTTTTACCAGGAAAGTCATTATAAGCTTGTATTTGCTCATTTCCAGATGTGTCCTGGAGGGAGGGGATGAGAGCAGAACAGATCTGTAGTACAACGTACACAAACAATACAATTACATGGAAATAAGTATAACAAAATACACAACTACAAGAAAATACTTCAAGATTAAAATTGTTATACACTTACTATCATACAATAAAATTAAAAAAACAGACAAAAGATCATAAAACAGTGAGCAACAACACAATAATATGAGGAGCATGGAGTAGTAACTGATAAACTTGGTGAGAGAGGCTAAGCTAGTGTCAGTGTAGTGTGGACAGTAGGTGACAAAAATCCTCCCCAATATCAATGATAGCAGCAGGAGTTAAAGGGAGAAACCACAGATTTCAGAGCAGGAAGGAAAGGAGCAGAGCAAATGGAAAGAGGGGGAGAGACTCATATTTCCATATTTTATGGAAGAGGAAAGAGAAGGTAGCTTGGCCAGCAGCAGGTTTCATTTGTGGGAGAGCAAGGGAGTAACAGCAAATGCAGCAGAGGGAGAAAGAGGTAGAATGTGGGATAGACAGATGATAAGTAAGATACGAGTGGAAAGAGACAAGGCAGAATTTGGAGATAAAGGCATCTCAGTGGGAAAGGCACTTGGCATCAAGAAAGGGGGACGGAAGGCCGACACGGTGGTACTGAGGGTTGAGGCACTGGACATCACACCTCGTGCCACACTGGTAACCCGGGTTTGGATATGGACTCAGATTGATGGGGGTCGGCAGGGGAGGGAGAGGATGAAGTGTCTGGTAGACAGCTCTCCTCTCCTGGGGGGAAGGTTAAGGGCAGTTCAGTGTCCTAGTGGCCCCCAATGGGGATTGGGGGTACTACACTACAAGGCAGCCAACATAATGTAATGGGGTGAGCGCGATGGATGTTAGCAGGGTTGCTGTACACCATGACATCATTGCACATTGCGCTCAAAGGGAGGGGGAAGCTCTCTTGGGATGCAAGCTGAAATACCCCCTTGCGGATCAGCGGAGATGATGAGGGCTTCAGAGGCATGGCCCACATCCCAACACCGGCCCAGTGCACCAGGAATCTCCCCAGATGCCAACCCAACAGCAAGGTAGACCCTTGAATCTGCATGGTTGCCAAGGGTGGAGGATCCCTCCCCCGGCATTACCTGGTAGCCGGGGACTGGGTCTGGCTGAGTAGCTTGGGTGGGGAGAGATACTAGCAGTGGGGGTTCAGGCAGGGAGTGAGAGGCCCTAGCCGAGCAAGCACCTCAGAAGGATGCCCTACCCATGGGGAGAAGAATCAGAACTGAAAAAAACAGAGGGGGAGGGAGAGGGCAGTATATTGAGAACAGCAGTGAGTACACAGAGGGTTATCAAGAGCAAATTGACAGGACTGAAAGGTGGGGGCATTTTAGCTAAAGGGGACTTTGGAGCAGCACTGTAAACAATATTCCATAGTCATACATGGGGAGACTCATCTTAGTGAGGATTTCTTTGCAAACAAGAAGTAGAATGCTTCTCTTATTTATGTGAAGTTCAACAAGTTGGGTTGGGACCGCTAGTGGATAGCATCCACATGAACCGAAAAATCAAGGTGGCGATCCAGCCAGACCGCGAGGTACTTGAATGAGGAGAAATCTTCAACAGAGATGCCATCGAGGGTACAAAAGGAAGGAAAGAGTGAGACTCTAGCAAGCCACTACCTGGTGTATTAAATGTATTGAAAACTTTAGAAAGTGCAGTACCTTTCAGCGCAAGCTCTCATTTACAAAGGTTCCACATCAAAAACATTGTAAGTAAAATAAGCAGTTCTAGAGAAAATGCAGTTAAGTTAGGGTCTTAGCACATAAGGCAGAACAACTGCATGCAGTTTTGAAAAAATCAATGGAGGTCATTGTATAAAAAGTCACAAGTTATGTACAAAGAGAAACTGAATAAAACTGTTAACTGGTTACAATTGCATTGGACTGTAAAGGAAAATTACAAAAATCTCTTAAACTGATTAAACTTGGGGAGATTCAGCACTGTATCAGGTACTTTGTTTAACTGGTTAGTTGCCCTGACAGCAAATGACCACTTCCCAGCTGAGTACACTGGAAAGGAGGCTTATGGATATTTCTGGCCATGTTCCTGGTATTGTATTATTTGGAGTGAGATGGTGCAGATGCAATTTGTTAAAGCAGTGGGTTTAGACCCAGGAGTGCACTTTGCACTAGCAAAGTGGTCTGGAACTTTATTCTGCTGGGTAAAGGTAGCCAGTTAGTGAGTGTGTCGAGGTACAACTATGAGTATTATTATCTGCACCAGGTACGAAGTGGCATGCCTTATTACCAATTGGCGTTACTCTGTACAGAATCATGTCACAGGCATCTGCATAGACAGGGAGCCAATAAGTAAGCAATAATACCCAACAGGGTGGGTGGTATTGTGCTATACCGGACCGCCCAGGGGCGTAATGAGGCCCGACGCTGCAGGCAGAGGCCTTATAGTCCCTGGAAGGTCCGGTATAGCACAATACCGCCCACCCTGGAGGGTATTATTGCGCTTAGAAAATGGGCACTGTAAAGTAAAATAAGTTTTATAAAAAGTGTAAATAAAAAATAGTTTCAAATACATTTTTTTAATAAAATAGTTCCTCCGCCTGCATTACAATATAATGAGCACCTACCTCAGAGCTGCTTTCATGTCCCCCCCCCCATCGCGATCGCATGACAAAAGTGCTCTTTCACAAAGCCAAATTGAAATATTGATGGTGGCTTCTGCTTTGTGCTTGTAACGGATGGGAAGCACAGAGCACAATATTCTCACTGGAATTAGCGTTAGGATGATCGGGTAGAGCAACTGATGGAAACTGAATCCACAGACGCGCGGTTGAAAAAAGTAACTGCACAAGCCTAATTTTCTTTCCGCCTGCAGGTGGGAAGCAATAAGAAGTAAAAAGACCCCACCTATGTTGCATGTCCTGCCATCCCATCCAGAAGCAGTGTGTACCCTTCATAATTTCGCTCGGGAACAAGCCGCCAGAGTACTCCATGGACAGTTTTTTTAAATTGAAGACGAAGATGCAGCCTCAGACAGTGAGACCTTAAGTATGCGCACGGGTGGGGGAGAGTTCGACTGCTTAATGCAAAAAGAAACAAACACCAGAAAGAAACCATGGTCCGCACTATCTCCCTCATCCTTTTCACTGTGCCTGTATAATCTTTCAAATTGTCGTGGCAGTGGAAGTGTGCATTTGATTGCTTGCCGGGGGCAGTTGGGATAAGTGAACAAGTGATTGTAAGCAGAAACTAAGCCAACTCCTGAAGAGAACATCGACAATATGATTTACGATTTTTATTAGTAACTCTGCATTTATATATGAGTTTATTTCACCCAGTGACAGTTTGAGTGGGGAAAGGTTCTCTCACTCGCTAAGGGAGAAAAAAAAATGGCAGATTTTTTTTTAAAACATTCTATGGCACAGTAATCATGGAACGAAATGAGGCAAACAGAAACTGGGACTCCTTCTTTCCCAGTCTCTGTTGCCTCATACCCGACCGGCTGGTTGGTGCTTTCATCCAATCAGAATGTCCATTTCAGACTGCCCATTTTCTAATATAAAATAAGACTCTATAAATCCAGTTTCTAAACACTAGATCTCTGAAGAATGAGAACATTCTGAATTTGTGGAATTCCAACAGAATTCTGACATTTGCTGAATTACATCAGACTTCTGCAGAATTTTAAAAATGTATTAATTTGATGATAACTTAACCATCTGTTGAGCTGAAGAATTGAACTTGCTGATGGTGAGAATCCCTGACTTCGGGACAGCATATGTGAGAAAAACTGTAAAATATCTGAAGGAAGTGCTGGCTGTGATTGGGGATGCAGCGAATTTAAATTTCACCGGTGAAATGCCGACGGAGTGGCCAAATTCGCCTGGAGGAGCAACTTTGTGAAAATTTTCCTCCTAGGTGAAATTTCGCTTTCCATGGGCAAAATTTCACCTTCTTTGGTGAAATTTCTCCTTCCACAAGTGAAATTCCGCCTTCCGCGGATGAAATTTTGCCTTCTGTGGGTGAAATTTCACCACGAAAGGTGGAATTTCACTGCAGAAGGTAACATTTCACTACTCTGTGAAATGGGAGGAATTTCATAGACTACTCCGTGAAACAAATTTTTTTCACTTCACCCACCACTAGCTTCGATAAGGAAACTGGGGGGAGTCAAGGAAAGATGGACAAGCTTTGATATCTTTTTAACTTATTTTAACAAATTTTGGGAGCATGGTAAATCACGACCCCTACGCTGTGCTTCTGGGTCACCAGCTGCTTTAAAAGTTGAGTATTCAGGGAGCAGGGTGCTCTAAAAAGGCCAGTGTTACAGCTGACCAATATCTCTGGTCTCTATGATGTTTTAATTGAAACTTCTTTATTTATTTATTTAGTTAGTTTTTGTCAACTGGGTAGGTGCACTAGCCATAAAATGACTATTTTGAGGCATGACCTGGGAGAACTTGTACTTGTTGTTTGGTATTAACACACTGCATTACTTGTTGGAGCCCTTGTTCCTATTATACGGGAACCAGGAAGAGAACCTGTAGTTCGTCAGATAACATCAATGAACTACAGACTATTAAAACATCACATATAACTTCTGGGGCTTCTATAAACCATTTTTGCAGCACTGTATACTGCAAACTTGATGCTTTGCCATCTTTTTAACTTATTTTAATGATTTTTGGAAGCGTGGTAAATCGCAACCCCTACCCTGTGCTTCCGGGTCACCAGCTGCTTTAAAAGCTGAGTATTCAGTGAGCAAGGCGCTCTAAAAAGACTAGTGTTACAGCTGACCAATATCTCTGGTCTGTATGATGTTTTAAATGAAAACTGTACTTGTTGTTTGGTGTTAACACACTACTTTACTTGTTGGCAATCTTCTTCCTGTTACACAGGAACCGTGAAGAGAAACTGTAGTTCGTTGGATAACATCAATGAACTACAGACTATTAAAAACATGACATATAATTTTTGGGGCTTCTATAAACCATTTTTGCAGCACTGTATACTGCAAACCTGATGCTTTGCTATCTTTTTAATTTATTTTAACGATTTTTGGGAGCGACATAAGTCACGACCCCTACCCTGTGCTTCTGGGTCACCAGCTGCTTTAAAAGCCGAGTATTCGACGAGCAGGGTGAGCCAAGCAGGGCATGCAGAGACACACACATGTGTAAGTGTTCTGTGTGTTCAACAAGAACAGCATGAGTAAGTAGAAGCTAATATTCAATAGATGTACACAACACGGTACTACTCTCTGGTATCTGTGTGTAGACTTTTCTGTGGGCTGTGCTACACACCTGTAAATTACAGCTTTTAGATGCCTAATTCTATTACTCCAACATACATCTCTGGTGGCAAGTCAATGCATAGTATGTCAAATGTACAGTACCACTGAGAGTGCTGAGACAGTAAATGGGTCACTTGCCCAAAATGTCTGGAAAATGAGTCTTTAAAACAAGCTGTTGCTGTGTTTCATGTAAGACTTTCAGAACTTGAAGCAAGTCCAGATTAAATGCAGGCTGGATTTCAGGCACTTAATCAAGCCCCTTCCTTCGTTCCAACTGACCACCTTCGTTCTAGTGGCATGCCCCTGCCTTTGTCTGATGTTACAAAATCCAGTGTTTGTCATTCTAGTACTATGTTTGAAACACTGTTGGCAGCACTAGAAAGTGCCCCAGGGAAAATGACAGTACTGATAATCTTGATGATCGCTGTTATGAGGTACAAAGTAAACGGGCTTATAAAAAAGGTTGCAAGGCCTCAAAATTTTCCTTGATTACAAGTAATAGATTTAAACCTGCTAAATGTGCTTGTGGACCCCTGTGGGGTTTCTACTTCATTGGAGGCTATCTCTCATTACTTGCTAGACTCTGCTCACTCTTGCAACATCTCCGATGGACTTACTAGTCATCCAGGCCCCTCTAGTTTTTGTTCTCCTCCTTCTAATGTCCCACTAGTACGACTAGACATCTCTCCCCCTGGCCCAGTGCTTGAAACAGTGCATTCCTCTGTCCCAATGGAAATCTTCCAAATCCCTAGTGATGCCCAAAGGTAAGTGTTTATTATAGGTGACCCCATTGTTAAATACAGTGCCTGGACAGGACTATATGTGACCCTGACAAGGCTAACTGTACATGCTCTAGTTTTCAGGGTGCTAAGATTGCTAATATCTGGTGCATGGTGCACAATATTTTAGCAAATGGTGGTATTGATCCACTGGTGGTTCTCCATGTAGGCACTAATGATTTCCTGCATTCTGGCATAATGGATATAAAGAAAGATCTTGTTGCCCTCTCCGATATTTTGGTGAACATTGAGTGTGAGATTGCTTTTTCTGAAGTCTTACCTGTCCAGAGACCCTCTGTTGAATTTAATAGCATAATATACAAATTCAATAATTGGCTTCATTTGGCATGTTTTAAGCAAAATCAAGCATGTCTCACTCATTGGGAGATTTTGTGAGCAGTCTTGATCTGTACTGTAGAGATGGCCTTCATTTGAGCCACAAGGAGAACCAACTACTGGGCAAACAGGTACTGAAATACATCAATAAGCACTTAAACTGCTTGATCTAGGGACAGAGTAGTTCCTCCCTTCAAGAGGTCTTCAGTTAAAGCTTATAAATATACCCAGTTAAAAACTGTGAAATGTTTATACTTCAACGCTAGGAGCCTCAACAGTAAACTAGACGAGCTAAAGGTCATTCTAACAACTGACAAGACTGATGCTCTGCTGATTACTGAAACATGGGGTGATGAAAAATCTAGTTGGGATCTTACTTTACCTGGGTACACTCTGTACAAATTTATTAGGCAAGACAAAAAGGGAGGTGGGGTTGCTATCTTTCTTGGAGACTCTTTACATGCAGTTACATTTCTAATAACATTGAGTGCCCCTGCTAGTCCCTTCAAGTCAGTATGGACCAAATTAATGTTAAAAAAAAACCAGCACATCATTCTAGGTGTTTGCTACTGCCCCTCAAGAGCAACCACTGAACACCTTGACATAATCATTAAAGAAATGAAAACAGCTTGTTCTTCAGGGGATATTATTCTTACAGGGGATTTTAATCTGGGTGATATTGATTGGATAGAGCATGTGGCTATGTTCAGTTCTGGGAAAAAATTAGTAAACATGTGTCAACAGTGCAACCTTATGCAGGGTGTTAAACAATCTACCCTGGGCAATAATATCATTGATTTTGTCCTTTACAGTAGAACTCTGATACTGAATAATCTAACTATATTCTCACCAATTGGCAACAGTGACCACTGTTCTATTAGTTTAGACTTGGAATAAATTGTTTTTCTGGTGACTAATAGTTCCATAATTTATATGTATGAGAAAGCTGATATGCCCAATATTAATGCTGGTTTAGAGAGTGTGGACTGGTCATCTATTTTAAACACTGTACGTATTAAGGAGTACTTCAGTACATTACACAGTAAAATTACTGATCTGAGGAACAGCCACATCCCAACTAGGTTAAAAAATACATCCAGACAACCTAAACCAAAATGAATGAATAAGGCAATAATCAAACTTATTAAAAAAAAAAGACAAATATTATTCACCCTACATAAAATCCCCAACTCCTACTGATTGTTGCTTATACTTACATATGCAAAAAAAAAAGTAAAAACAATATCAGAAGGGCAAAAAAACCTTGGGAGCTCAGATTACCATCTAACGCATGTATGGACAATAGTAAGTCATCCTACGCTTATATCAGTTCCTTAAAGAGATCCACATGTCAGGTAGGTCCACTTCAGGTAAATGATAACCTCATACATAATCCTCTTGATATGGCTAATCTATTTAATACTAATTTTTGCAACATGTTTCCGAAAAAAACAGAGAGCTAACATAATCTAAGATTCCACAAGTTGCCATATCACTATTTCAGAATCAGATATCCACACAAAATTAATCACGCTTAAAGGGAAAATCAGTGCATCTCCAGAAGATCCATCAGGCCACTTTTGGTTTTTATTGGCTGACAGCCTGTCCTCGCCTCTCAAACTACTATATGAACATTGTGTAAATCATAATTATGTTCCTAAACTTTGGAAAACTGCACATGGTAATTCCCATTCACAAAAAAGGCCCAAGGAATCATTGGGAAAATTATAGACCGATAAGCTTAACTTCCCCTATGTGCAAAATCCTGGAAAGTCTGATTAAGGACCTGATTAGCTTCACCCTATCTAAATCAGACATTGAACAACATGGTTTCTAAAAGGGCTGTAGCTGTTTGACCAACTTATTACGCCTTTATGAAGATGTCAGTTTACAACTTGACAATAGATTCCCTTATGATGTGATCCATATTCACTTCAGTAAGGCTTTTGACCTTCTCCCTCATTGGGCACTGCTACATAAACTTTATTTGTTTGACATTAACTCCATTCTTGTAAAATGGATAGCTAATTGGTTGACAGAACACAGCAAGTTCTGATTAATGGACAGCTTTCTAATATGGGGTCTGTCACTAGTGGGGTGCCACAGGTTTCTGTTTTTGGTCCCTGCCTATTTCAGTTTTTTATAGCTGACCTAACAAGCAATTGCTGTTCCAATGCTATTAAATACACAGATGACATTACAATTGGTGGACTATGTTCCAAATTGGATCAAATAGCATCCGTTCAGAACGATCTGGACCAGATGTCTAAATGGATCAATACATGGGGGATGAAAGTGAATCATAATAAGTGCAGGATTATGCACTTTGGGACTAATAATCCCTCTCACATTTACACATTAGATGACAGAGTGTTAACCAGTACTGGCATAGAGAAGGATTTAGGGGTCCTGGTATCTGAGGATTTCCTCCCTAACTCTCAGATTAATGGGGTTATTCTTAAGGCCAACTGGATTATTTGTTCCACCAAGAGAAATATAAGGTCAAGAGATAGCAAAGTACTAATGCCCCTATACAGATCTTACCACTGCCCACATTTAGATTTCTCCTCTCAGTTATGATGCCCCTTTAAGAAACAAGATATTTTGCAACTGGAAAAAGTACAAAGAGGTTACACTAAAATAGTGAGAGGATTGCGAAATGTCCCGTTTGAAAACAGACTTAGTTCTCTGAGCTTAATGTCCTTTTCAACCCAATGATTAAGAGGGGACTTCCTTCTTTTGTATGATATCATGAATGATCCCAATTTATTCACCAGTTTAGGGTCAATGTTTAAGGATGACATCTATCATTTCAGAGGTCACCCGCTCCAGTTACAGCACAGGTGATTCAATCTAATGCCTCATAAATTTTTCTATACGTTATGCATTATCAAGCCCTGGAATGTATTACTTCTGGAGTTGATTACTAGCAGTTCCAAGTCAATGTTTAAGTCCCGGCTGGACAGTTTTATCCTTTCAGGCACTTGTCTTTGTAACTATTAGTATAACAGGAGCAACTATGGGCATCATGGCTCTCTAGCTTCTATCCAATCTTAGTATGAATCGTAGTATGAAAAAAACTAAAGGATGGAATTAGGCAAGCTGCAAACCACTGTATAAGGCAGGTGAGCAAGGGAAAGAGAAAAAAGAGACCACTACGGCTCTCTAAGGAAGTAGCAGAAAAGTTAAGAGCAAAAAGAAAGGAATCTAGAACACACAAAAATACACAGGAAGGGATAGGGAAACTTACCAAGAGAAATAAATGGAGGCAGGGAAGACAGTTAGAAGTACAAATGCACAGACTGAGGACAGGACTGGCAAGTCAGTGACAAAGGGAGATAAAACATTTCTTAGCTACATAAGTGTAAAAAAGGAAAAAGGGGGTTAGTAAGACTGAAAGAGGAAGGAGGGTGCAGTGTGGAATAGGACCGCCAAAAAGAGGATTTATTAAACAACTATTTCTGCTCAGTGTTTATGGAGGAGGGGGAAGGAAATGGGCCAAGGATAAAGGGCAAGGGTGTAAAGGGATGGGAACTGGACACAAAACCATTTACAGACGAAAGAGTGCTTAGGGACCTAGCAAAGATAAAACTAGATAAAGCAATGGGGCCAGACAGGATGTACCCCACGATACTGAGGGAACTGATAGAGGAATTAGTTGCACTGCTGACAGGCCTTTTCAAGACATCATTAAAAACAGGGGAAGTACTGGGGCCTGGAAGAGGGCAGATGTAATGCCACTCCAAAAAGGTGGGAATAGGGAGGAGGCAGGAATTTACGGGCCAGTCAGCCTGACATCAGAGGAAGGCAAAGTAATTAAATCACTACTGAAGGAAAGGATCAGGGAATACCTGGTTAACAATGACCTGCAGGGTCAGAGGCAGCATAGATTCACATGGAGAGGTCCTGCCAGACAAATCTAATTGAGTACTTTGTTTCGATGACCAGAGAAATGGATCAAAGAGGAATGGTGGGTGTACCTACTTGGAGTTCAGCAATGCCTTCAACACCAAGCACATAGAAAGCAATTAAACAAGTTGGGAAGCCTAGGAGTAGATTGTAAGGTAGCAAAATGGATGAAAAATTGGTTGGTCGGTAGGAGTCGCAGGGTGGTTGTAAATGGCAGTCACTACAGAGTAGGCAAAGTGACCAGTGGAGTACTACAGAGATCAGTACTAGGGCTAGTCATCTACAAAGTCTTTATCAGCAGTGACATTGCAGAAGGGCTGGAAGGGAAAGTATGTCTGCAGATGACAGAAAACTGCAACAGTGTAGACACATCCTGGGGAGTGTAAACAATGAGAAGTGATCAAGACAAGTTGGAAGAATAATCAAGGGCTTGACAGCTGAGTTTTAATGCGTAGAAGTGCAAAATAAGGCACTTTGGGGCATACAAACCCAGAGGCAATATACCAACTGGGAGGAGCAGTATTAACAGTTACAAAGCAAGAAAGGGACCTGGGGGTGATCATTTCTGATGACCTGAAGGTAGAAAAGCAGTATGACAAAGCAGTGGGGAAGGCTGGAAGGATGCTGAGTGGTATAGGAAAGGAAATCACCAGCAAAAGAAGTGGGGTAATAATACCCCTGTACAGATCACTGGTTTGGCCACACCTTGAGTACTGTGTACAGTTCTGGAGGCCCCACTTCCATAAAGACATAGAGAGGGTAGAGGCAGCACAAAGGAGGGTAAAAAAAGGGTGCATGGTCTGCAACAGAAGCCTTATGGGGTAAGGCTCAAGGAACTTAACATGTACTCCCTGCAGGAAAGAAGAGAAAGGTGGGACATGATAGAGGCAGTCAATGTTTTTTTTTTCAATTAAGTATACTTTATTGAATTTCAATAATAACATACACAAACAAGAATACAAACACAAATAAAGGAAATAACAGAAAAAGTACAAATAGCAATAAAGCAAATAAAAGAAACCTGCTGTCACAACGTGTGGGAATAAACTTCAGATGAGGCAAATTTACGGGTTTAAAACACACCGTAGTGTCATATTTATTTTTCAAAAGTTCAAAAAATAAGAAAGGAAAAAAAAAAAATTACTAAGAAAATCACTACTTAACTTCAATAGTTTCTCCCATAATACTGCCCTGGATCTTAGAGCTCCAAAGACCCTTCTTATCTGCATTCAACAGCTTGTCTACAGTAGCACCTCTCTCCTTCACTCTCAAGACTCAGTGCTTTTTTTTTTGTATCTTTTGGTGGGGTCAGCTGACTGAGCCCTTATCTGTCTGGACATGTTGTTTCAAAACCAAGGGGGGGGCGGGGTTATTTGATGGGGACTTCCTGGTTCAGTTAAAGGTACAGTGTATATATCCATAGATATTGACCCTCTACATCTCTGATCTACAGTGACTAAGCACTTTTTTACATACTGTAGAAACTTATACAGTAACAGGTTTATAATGTGAATTTATGAAAATACTTTAAGGATTTCTAACTGTACTAATCATGAAATTATTATTGTTTTATATGGCTTCTAATCATTTTTCTTCAAAAAGGCTTTATTACCTGTATTCATTCCTGCTACCTAAAACAGCCTTCATGCTTTTTGTACACAAACTGCACTTATGCACTTTACACAACACCTCTCCAGGTGTTTGGCATAATTCCAGGGACTGGATGGATGGAAATAGAAAAAGAATGAAAAGAGAGAGCTAGAAGGAAGTTTAGTAGGGGTAGTACAGAGCTACAGCAGGTGGCCGACCTAGGGTTGGGGGAGAAGAAAAGCAAAGAGAAAAGCTTTAACTGTTGCACAACAGATGTTCTGGTAGCTAGGAAATAAGGAGATAGAAAAGTGGTCCATCAGTCACAGCTGAGGGTGTAGCCTAACTCCGTCACACCCTCCATAACAACCAAACCCTCCCACCCATAACGATGCTAATTAAAAAGTGCCATGCTAACAGACCTGCAAAAATATAAAAAGGAAAAAAAAACCTTCACAAACTAAGAGACCCCATCCAAGGTACTCTACACTAGATTTTTAAAACATCAATAATGAAGCGTACAGGGGTCCCCATTTTTAAAAACGCTGATCGCGTATGATGAATATTCGCAATGTGTATCATAGAATCCTAGAATCTTGTTGGCAGAAAGAGACTCACAGGACCATCTAGTCTGCCCTTCCCACCCTGTTTATTCCATCCCCTTCCCAGCTGCCCCCTTTGTGTTCCCACACAGCCCCTTATGCATATCCCATGCCGTCTTAAATTCAGTCACTGTTCTGGCCCCTAACACATCCTCCAGAAGCCTGTTCCATGCCTCCACCATCCTCTCTGTGAAGAACTGTCCTCTCATGTTGCCCCTGAATCCCCCCCCACTTAGTCTGAGACTATGGCCCCTAGTTACTGCACCATTCTTTCTATGGAATAGGCTCCCTGCCTTAACCCTATTGATCCCCTTGACGTATGTGAACATTTCGATCATGTCCCTTCTTTCCTTTCTAGATTCCAAGGAGTACAGCCCCAGTTCTCTGCCTCTCTGCTCATATGGTTTATCCTGCATAACCTGCACCATCTTAGTCACCCTCCTCTGAAACCCCTCAAACCTGTCTCTGTCTTTGCATAGATGTAGCCTCCAGAACTGGACTCCATACTCCAGGTGTGGCCTTACCATGACTTTGTAAAGGGGAATCAGATCCTTGCTTCACCTACTAATGATATCCTTGCCAAGACATGTCAGCATCCCATTTGCCTTTCCCACCACCCTGCTGCACTAGTTAACCTCCTGTCACCATAATGCCCCCACCCCAGTGTGTATCTTGCTTCTGGGTTGTTGTGCCCTCGGTGCATCACTGCACACTTTTTGACATTGAACTTCACAGGCCAAGTCTCTGTCCATCCTTCAAAAGTCCTCAAGTCCCGTCTCATGTCCTCCACCCCCCCCCGCTAAGTCCACCCACTTGCAGATCTTTATATCACCTGTAGTTCTAGGTTTAAGGTGCTGAGGAATTCTTTGTGCCTCTCAGACCAGGCAGAAAGATGATCATCTAGCCAATCCTGTACTATAACCCCCTTTGTGGCAGCTGATATGAAAGTGATATAATTCCTTTGATAAGTAAATGAGATATCTTAATACCAACCTAAAATACAAGTTTCAGGAGTAAACAAGTCAGCCAATGTAAAAGAAGGATCTAACATACTTTAATGGTGTTCCAAAACAGCACTCCCCTTTCACATTGCCATAACATGTGAAAAAGTGTACTGTCTTCTTATAACACCTGCAACAATCGGGCTGGCCCTGCTATCCCATTCTAACAAATGGACTGGGGTAAAATACACTTTGTGAAGAATTTTAAATTGTAGTGCTTATAGCAGTCCTGTTTAATCAGTTTCTATGAATCCTTCCAAATCTTGAACCTTTCAGATGAACCCCATTTCAAAGAAAGGAATTTCTGTGAATAATAATCAATACCTGAAAGCTTGAAAGGGTCCATAGATTAACACAATCGATTCAGCTGAGATACAGCATGACAGGAAACAGCTGCAGAAATCGAATTAGCAATAATAGGAGAAAGTTGATCCAACCAAGGAGTCGAACTAAAATATTTAAGGATCACCCTGAACAGCTGCAAATATTTGAAACACTTAGGTGCTAAATTAAATCTAGACTGGAAGGTTGGGAAGTCTAAAAGTCGATCTTCCAAAAGAAAGGTTGAAACAGAAGTTAGAGGATCCAAAGGAAGAAAGGAAGATGGAATTAGCCATTGAGCAATCCTCAGATTTGGATTACTTAATATTGGTTGCGAGAAACAAGGTTTAACCGTAAAACCACTATATCGACAAAGTTGTGCATGCACACAGAAGGACCAGTGAATGGGAATGCCTTTCAAGGAGTGAGGGAGTGCTGCAGGGGAAACATATACAAGGGCACAAGCTTGTAAACTAGCTCTTTTTTCCTTCTATATATATTTTATCCTTCTTCTATCCCCCACAGCGGCTCCCATCTGCTTGACTCCCCGCAGCACAATCACCTAGTTCCTCTGGGATCTTACCTTGTTAGCCATTTAGGCCACAAGATTGGCTGCCCAGCCACTGGTGCAGAGCCTGCTGGGGTTGATCATCAGTCACCACCATGAGTATTTTCCCACCATTTTCTACCGAACCCTCCCCATTAATGGGGCATAACACATCATGTGCATATTTGGAGAGATATGCATGAAACAGAGTTCCACACCCACCCTTCCATTGGCACCCCCTTCCATTCTATCTTCAGACCTTCACCTGAGGGTAATAATTTGGCTGGGCTGCAAAGTCACCCTCCCTGGAAGAGGAGAGCTGTCCTCTGCACACTCAGCCGTCTCCTTCCCCGGTGAACCCTGGTGACCTGCTCACATCACGTGGCAGGAGGTAAGGCATAGATGCCTCAGCTCTCCATTCCTCTGGGCCAGCACCAAACTAGGTATTTTACAAAGAGACCCTTTCAAAGTCAACCACTGCAGCACATTGGTTCCCGGTACATCCTCAGAAAGACTCCCCCACTGAAAATGTTTACACCCATGAATCACAAATTAACACAAATAAAAATTAGGTAGCTGGAGGCTTTTCTGTTTGGTGGGAAAAAATGAGTTTAAAATATGCCTTCCTGGCAACCCCATCCTTCTACAGGAAAGTGGAAAACAACGTGTGAACCCAATGAAACCACTTACGGGGTGAAGTAATGTTAAGCATCCCCAAGGGTTATAATACGTGGGGGAGAACATTCATTTTAATCACATTTGCACAACCCCATAAAAAAGCGGGAGTACAGCCCACCTCTTTAAAGCTTACTTGGTGTTACTCAGCAAAAGTTTCCAAGTTAAGTTTTGATAAAGCAGCAAGATGACTTGGAATAAAGATACCCAAGTAAGACAGTGTTTTAGGTTCCCATTGCAAACCCAGAGAAAGAAATATGAGCCTTGTCCACAAAAGTATTGCATGGTAAGACCTTGCTTTTACCAGGATTTAGTTTATAAGAAGCTACGTTCCCGAACAATGGGATTTCATTGACAGCAGAAATAGATGTTGCCGAGTTCAACAGGTACAATAAAATATTAGCATATGTAGAAAGCTTCTAGTCAGCTCCTTCCAAGGAGGTGCTCCAAAGCCATGGGTTCCCTTTCAGCTTCAAAATATGTGTTTCCAAATACAGGTTAAAAAGAAACAGGTAGACAGGACAGCCTTGGTGAGTTCCAGCAGTGATACTGTTGAAAATTGGTTGGAAAGAACATCATTATATAAGATAGTTGTTGATGGCTGGTCATAAAGAAGATGAATCCATTTAATAACATCATCGGAAATGTTATAAGCTTGAAGAACAGTGAATAAACAAGGCCATGACACTCTGTCAAATACTTTTTCTGCATCCAAGGAAACCAGAACTGCAGAGTCCCTGGACTCCTCAGAGGCAACAATCAGATGATAAAGTTTGCAGATATGATTGCTTGAGTGTTGGCCTTTCAAAAAGCCTACCTGCTCGGTATCAGTTAGTTCTGCCCAAACCCACTCCAGCCTACAGGCTAGAATTTCTGTTAACATTTTAAAGTCTGTACTAATAAGCAAAATTGGCTGGTAGCTAGAGGGCAAATGGTTGTCCTTTCCCAGGTTGGGTAAAAGATAATACAAGCCCGAATAAGAGGAATATCAGTAAGCCTATGGTCAAACTGAAAATTGCAATCAAAATTGAAATTAGTTCTGTTAAAAAACTTTATGAAAATTAACAGGGAACCCATCTCGACCAGTAGAACGATCCATGGGTGAGTGATGTCATTGAGGAGTCCATAAATGGAACCTAGTAAAACTTCATGCAGCCCCAATCTGCTGTGACTAGAAATATAATGCCCCTCTTCATCCCATTGTTCTGAAAGAAGCTGAAATGTGGGGTGTCTAGCTTTTAAAATACAGACCCTATTCTGTTAGCAACCATTGCCAACTCCATAAACATATCGCACCCACTCTCAACAAAAAAGGGAAACTTTATCTTCTACTAAGTGAGATTCTTGCAAAAAAGCAACATTAACTTCTAATTGTCACAGGGTCTACAAAACCTGATACCAGTTGTGAACATCCTGAGCTCCACTGATATTCCAAGTTCCATACACAAATGAACTATCCATACAATGCCAGATTGAAAACACATATCACAGTGGTCAGTTTCAGTACCAAAGTATACCATGAGTAGCAGCATTCCCATCCCCTCCCCCGAAGGAAAAATCCCTCTTCTGCAATAAAATCAGAGTAAGACAACAAAAATGAAAAAATATAATAAACACATAAAGGAATAAACCCTTAAAAGGGAAAAAAAAAAGAAAACAAATAGCCGAACCCAACCAAAGAAATACAGCCAGACCCAGGTCTGAAAGACCCAAATTCCTAACCTCCTTGATCCCTAATCCATCCCAACCCTAATAATAGTAGCACTATGCTCCATTCCCCCAAAGAACTATCAATTACAGTAAACACAAGCATTTGTCATTGCTGGATCTTGTCTTGCTGATATCGGCATTGGTAGTGCAGGAGTCAAAGAGATGCATAATAGGAATGGAAGAGAAGTATGGAAGTGATGCCAACCCCACACCACCCTGCAGAGAGTAACAGGCATTAAGTTGTTCCTTTGGGTCATCGGCATAATGCTCATGCTATTTCACCTCACCCTACCTTGCAGATTCCGACAAATGTCACGTTGTGTCTTGGGGTCCTCAGGCCTTACGCTCTCCCCAGACCATAAGGAAATACATTGAGATGATTGCAGCATAGGAGAATGGGGTGTACTTTGGAGCCGAAGAGTCCTAGGCACACCTTGATAAATGTCAGTGGCTGCAGGGTGGGGGTGGAATGTTATGAGCATTACAGCCAACAATCCAAAGTCATACCCCTGATGCCAGTCAGTCTCTACAGGGTGGGACGTTATGGTTAGAAACCCTAATGCCCCAGGCATTTGTTGGTATTTTCATTCCAAATTTTCATCATGGGTTTTTCGAGACCCCACCTCATGAAAGTATTTGGGACCTCCACTCATGATCAGTGGCATTGTGATTTTATTAATCTGTCCTGAATGTTGATATCCCACAGCGATTGTGCCATTCTGTGCCAGATGTGCAAAAGCACATTTCAGGCAGGATGTGAAAAATGACAGTTGTACCATTCATAGGGAAGTGTGAAGAAATAGCAATGTTGAAAATCTGGAGTGAAAATATTAAAAATTCTTGAAGTCACAAATGTGCATAGAAACTGTGCAATGCATGCTCATAGCACAGTCATTTTGTGGAGTTTTCTCACCAAATTTGCAGCATAGGCTTTTTGGGAGTCCACCTCTTGAACAGTGACACTGTTGTTTCATTAATCAATCATGAAGGTGATTCCGCGCAGTGACCATGAAATCACCTTTCAGGACTGAATAATGAAATGACAGTGACTGAGTTCATGAGGTGGGGTCCCAAGAACCCCATGTTGAAAATTTGGAGCCAAAAGTCACAGAAATGGCTGAGATTGCCACGTAAGTTGACCCCCCCTTTATGCCATTATACAGCTTATCGGCATTTCTTCAGTTTGCGGTCAGCTTTAAAGAGTGCAGACGTGTTCTCACTCCACTGAAGATCATCGCACCGGGCTCTGGACGTATGTATGAGGTGAAGGCGGTGCGGGGAAATAGGATGCGCAGACAGTAGGTGTGGGTTGGGGGAGGGGGCCATCTTGACCATGAAGGACCATTTTCTGTTTTACAGGTGAACACGTCACAAGAAGGTTCCCCCCCGCAGGTTTGCTTTGTGCACACTGGGGTGGGCTCCCAGTGTGCCTACTGTGTTTTTTTTGGGGGGGGGACTGACGCCAACAAGGATTAGGCCCCCATCAGCAAAAACAGTGTGTCTGTGTTTGGAGGGGCATGATGCCAAGGGAAATTGGGCAACCCTCTCTGCAGATTGTGGACAGGTCACTGAAGTCATCGGGGACTGGCCACCCCATTGGCAAGCATGTCTGTGTTTGGGGAGATAATGCCGAGGGGGATTGTGCACCCTCCTCTGCAGACAAAAACAACAAAGGGGCACATGTAACAATGGGGGCTGGGTTCCCCCATGGACAAACAGAATAGGGAGAGGGCATGCTGACAGGGGGATTTGGCACCCCCGAAGTTGGCTTGCTGGGGATAGTGAGAGACAGACAGCAACAGCCGCTAGCATGTTTTTTGAAATGTTACACTAGGTAAAACACCCTGCAATGACAGGTCACTCCCTTATTGCAGCAACAAAATTGTTCCAAGTTGGTGGCATGCTTCTGAACTGCTGTCATAGACGGCGTGCTATATTATTCATGCCACAGAGCCCAGCCTGAAAAAGCAGTGGCACCGCAACACGACCTCACCTCCAAAACCTGCTACTCCACTCCAAGCTACCACAATATTGTCTGCACTGCATGCAGAAAACAACATAATAATAATGCCCAGCAGGAAGGATTGAAAACAGAGAAAAGAAAAAGTGGGACTCCTCATGTTTCAGACATTACAGATAAATAAGACAAGGGTCTCCGCTATATATGGACAGTATTTTCATGCAAAGTGAAGAAGAGGAGATAAAATCAAGTACAATAAAAAAACAAAGCCAACTCCAACACCCCCAAAATAATAGATATCCAAACTAAGGAGAGACAAAATTATAATCACAAGGGAGGTGAGTATAAATAACAAACAAAGGCAGAAAGAAAGAAATGATTAATAACCAATCCCCAAAATCACAAAGAAAGGAAGAAAAAGAAAAAGTAGAGAAGAGAAGAGAAAAACAGGGAAAGAAGTAATAGAACTAAAAAAATCATAAACTTTGGAAGTAGACAGTCCCTCCTTGTCAACACAATATATCAGTCCCCAAAGGAAAAAGCCCTCAACTACGACCCTCCGATGCCCCCCTCTCTTAATGCTCGACAGTAAAGGAATACTGAAATAACATTTAGAAAGTAACTGAGAGGATGACATATCCTCAAATAGCCAGGAGGCAGCAGCAAATCCTCACAGATCTAGTAAACTGAAAGAAGAAGATGAAAAGTCAGCCATGCCATAATATTTTGTTTAAGAACACCTTAACTGACAAATTTAACTACAATACCGAACATGAACACCTGGAATCATTAAATATAACATGCAGGGTGTTACGACAATACTAAAACCTTAATAGTTCTAAAGATCTAAGAACGAGCAAGGAAATAGTACAAAAGACATCAATAAAAATGTGTTTTCTCATTCAGGGGCAATAGTTGCATTTAGAAAATGGCAAAAATGGATTCTCAATCCTGATTGGCTAATGCCACCTCCAAGCAGGGCATGTATTTTAAATAGATGCCCAGCAACAAATAAGTACCATCCTAAATGCCACCTTACCACATAACCTTGTGCATCAGTGCTCAGCCTGCTTCTCCATTGGCTGAAAGCACCAGATAAAATGTAAAACCCCTGCCATGTTTTTTTCTCGCTTAGTGAGAACTAATGTCCCCCCTCCCCCACAACTGCAACACTGTTCCCCTCAGTCTCAGCTCCTTTCACACAAAAAAAACAAAGAACACCAGTTCCATTTGTCTTTGGGCCAGAAGAGTGGAAAACAGCCATCTTTCTTTTACAGCAGCACCACTCTCCCAATCACGTTGTCCCACCACACGCCAATCGCAAATACAAAAGCCAGTCAGTCGCAATCATGGTAGCAGCAACACAGAACTCTCACAAGGCACAATACCTGCACAGTTAGTGACCCTTCACATATTCAGACCCTTCACAAATAAAATACAGAAATAATTTACCTCACACCTCTCCCTCTCAGCAGAGGCAGTATAGCACTGTGGTTTAAGGCTCTGAGCTGCAAATCTGGAGAATTGGGTTTGAATCCCACAGCCCTCACTTGCATACTGAGCAAGTCACTTAACTTCTCTGTGCTCCCAGGCTGCATCTGTAAACAAGCTTTCAGCTTAGTGTGTCTCACCTGGTTAAATAATTGGAAAAAAAAGATGCTGACTCCAAATCCATTGGGGTTAGATGTCGTGAGCTCACAGAGAACTTTCACTTTCAGACCGCAACAAAATAAAAAAAAATGCTGAAAAAGTGCGGCAGAACAAACGAATGTCTAAACACCGCTAAGCAGATTTTCTCGTGCCCAGTCCTCTTCTTCTTGATTTTCTCATGCCCAGTCCACTTCTTCTTAACGCCGTATGCTGCCTGTGTGTATGGTGGTAAGGTGTGTGTGTGGGTGGGGGAGGGGGGTGACAATCCACCAGAACAGCTCAGCGGGGAGGAGTAACAGACCTGTAACAGCCTGTGGACTACTTTTTTGAAACAAAAAGTTATTTTTTTATATTTATATAAATTTTCTACACTTGTGTTCTCTCTTATTTTACCAGTTCATTAAAATTCACAAACATGGCCATTTTCCAAGTGCAATACTACCCGACAGGGTGGGCATTATTGGGAAATACTGTACCTTCAAGGGGCTATGAGGTCCTCCTCCTGCAGCGTTGGGTCTCATTACTCCCCTTGGTGGTCCTGTATTTCCCAATAATGCCCACCCTGTCGGGTATTATTACTTATGCAGAAAACGTTGTGGATGCAATGTGAAAACTTTAGAAGTTCAAAACAGAGGAAACGTACATCCATAAAAAAAAAAAAAAAGGCAAGACAAAAATAAACTACTCTTGACAGCCATAAGGACACAGAAAATCAACAAAAATACCAGAGGAAATCAAAGCAAGGGTGTAGACAGGCATACTCACTGTACACACATTTGTGTACAGTTTTGTTGGGTGCCTGTCACAAACCATAAGCCACTCTGTTAATATTATCATTCTAATCTGTAGTATTTGGGTTAGTGTAGGCCACTGAGCAGTGTCCGATACATGTATAACCTCTTTAGAGAGTAGAGAATCATTTGACAACAATCTGACCAGTTTGGAAAAGGGTGCCATTTGGAAAGGATGTGTACATTTTTAATGGGGGTAACTGTTGGAGATTGCATACAAAATGGAAATTTCTGGCTACACCCTGAATCAAAGTTCTGATAACCAGAGCCTGGTTCTCATCATGCTATTTTAAACAAATCAGGAAATAGTGATGGAAGCTCAGCCATAGCTCGCTCCACAAAATCAAATGTTTTCTGCAAACCATCTCAAGAGATTTGCAAGGCTACACCTGTAGTTCAATGGGCACAGTAACAAACCACTCCCCCCATCAGGCCTTAAAAGGTCATTCCTCCTGGTAAATCCAGGATCCTTTCTTTCACTGCAGCCAGAGGTTCTGTCAGCTGTTCATCCTCTGCATTTCCTCATTGCCTTACATTTTCGATCTCATCTGGCACCGTTGCTCTATCCATACCATCGTCTCAGCTCTGCAGTGGCCACCCCACCTGAAGCTCCTCCGCACTGCTGTATGCTATGCAGCATCGACTTTCTTCAGTGCTCTCTACTGCAGCTCCCAGTGGACTCTGCTCCCTCCTCGTGCCTCCCACCATGCATCGTCTGTGTCTGCTCCTCCCTCGCTCCCCGTCTTTCTCCCATTCAATTCCCACTCCTCATGGAGTATTCCTCTCTACCTTCCTGGACCTGGCACTGCTGCTTGTCCCTCAGCTGTTGCGCGATGCCACTTTTCCTGGACTCACTTGCTCATTTCTTCCTCTGCATCTCTGGACTGCTCACTGCCTCTTCTCTCAGTGGTGATGGCTCTCTAGCTCCTTGCCCCACCCCAACCACCTCGCCTCCTGGCCCTGCGAACTTCTCTAGGATTCTGCTGCCTCCATCCCTACCTTCCCTTCCAGCCACCTGATAGCTGGGGTCCATCCCATCGCTTGCCCTTACTTTGCTTGAATCCTCTGCACTGGTTCTGGGAGTCACTGCTGTTACATTACTTCATCCCCCCCTCCCCCAGCATCCATCTCCACACCAGCACACCCATGTCCCTAGCTCGACTCCTTCTCATACTGCTTGGACCTTTTCTGCCTTTCTCTACTTCTATCTCCCTTTCACATGTTGGTAGCAGTCCTCTCTGACCCCTCAGCAGCCCTAGGACATTTCATTATGTTTTAGCCCGGGTCATCCTTGATGTCATCAGCTGCCATGCTTCTCTGTATCCCTGATTCCTCCTCATCCATCACAGCTGCTGGTGGTGCCTTTTGCCACCTTGCTTGGGTCTCTCCTTGGCTTTGCATGGGGGTTCTTCGATGCAGCTTCCCCATTTGTTTTTCTTGGCATTGTTTCTTTTTGCCAGGTACTGGTATTATGACCTGTTCTGGTTGCTGGTCTGTTCTCATTTTTATTCTGTTGCTAGTTTCCCTAGCAGGTGTTTGCCTCCCTGCATTTCAGCCTGGCTACCCATCTACATCTGCCGGCTGCAGCTGCTGTTGTTTACTCAATTTTGTGTTCCATGCAGAGCCTTGATCCTTTACTTCATAACCCTGTTCTCTTCCCATCACAGTCTTGCATCAATTCGCTGTCATGTGTCCTGCTCTATACCATTTCTGTGGCATTCTGGCACTCTATGATTGGTCAGCCCATCTACAGCTGCTGGCCTTACCCTCATTCATCCCACATCGCTTTTCTTCCAGCTGCTGGTTTTGCTCACTTCAGCTATCTCACTCATTCATTGCTGCTTGGTGTTGTGGTGCCCTGTTTGAGGCTGTGCTGTTTTTCCCAAGGCGGGGGACTGGGCTGCTGCAGTGAGCACTGTGGCATTGAGCCCTAAGTCTCTGTTCTTCTCCTTCAGCTCGACTTGGGTCCTCTTGCATTCACTGCAACCTGCAGTACTCGAGTACCCATGCCCATTCCCGACTTCAAGAACATTGCACTCCCACCTTGTACTGTTCCCTCGACCCTCACCTCTTCTCCTTCTTCGTCCCATGCTTTCTTTTGGGGATGTTTCCCCTATCCTATCATCACCATACCTATTCATATCCTCCTCTTACCATAGCCATACATTCTGGACCACTCAGCTCATATATCCTCCACTCCAGGTCAACCTCCATCGTTATTGAACTTCATCCTTCCTATGCCCTACCTACCTAACCTTTCCCATTCCAGCCTTCTAGGATTTCTTTCCATCATCATGTATTGTTCATTCATTCTCAACCCTCCTCTCTTCCTATATAAACTTCTCAACTCATCGTGGGCTGCGGGTTTCACCTGAACATCATATTTTCTCTCCCTCATACCAATCAGTCCCATTCTGCTGTTCTATGCCAGCCTTCAAGGCTTCCCTCAGTCTGCGTGTCTTGTGTACTCATTCTTGATCCTCCAATTATCCATTCTGATTTTGTAGCACCTATCTCACTATTCTTGGTACTCATACCTCCCCATCAACTGCGGGCTTCACCCAGCCATTCTCATTTCTACCTTCATGCAGTTCGACCCACTTCTAATTTGGGTTCTCGGTGGACTTGGTTGGCATGCACTCCTGTGATTACTAATCATGATCAGCCTTCTCTAGACACACATCAGGATCTACTTTGCTCAGTTTGACCTCTCTGTAGGCCTACTGTTCACATCAACTAATCGAGCATACCCCTTATATTGGTCCTAAGCTACCTCGACTCAACCTGCTCTCCACTCGGACTTGTGTCTTCGGTGTCCATTGCTCCATGGCTCAGGGCTAGCCTGTAGCTGACAGTCTTGCTCTGCACCCACAAAGTCCGCATCTAGAGCATGTGAAGCTCAAAGTGAGGTCCTTCTCCCTGGCCCATAGTGAGAATGTCTTCACTGCGGATGGACCTTCAGTTGTCCCTTATTTCAGCAACACCTCTGTATGTAGAATTTATGACTTCAAGCTGCAAGGGGGACTTTCCTCAGCAGGGCCCCTTTAGCCATATGAGCAGGTTCAGGGGCACCCTTTCTGCTATTCTTCCTCTGACCACCTCTGGTTCACCTGATTTGTTTTGTAGGCTTGTGTAGGCTGACTGAGTGCCTCTGTGGTCATTTCTCTCCTCCTTTGCTTTTGGGTGTCTAGTTGCAGAGATGTCGCTAGCAACCCTCAGCAGCATTCCTATTAGAAGGATAGAGTAGAGCTGCTTCCAAAATGGAATGTTTTCCTGTTCTCTTGATCTCAACTCTAAATTGCAGTAGCTGAGCCATCACTAACCAAAACATTCTTCAACCTGTAGGGAAGGTGACCTAGGCCTTGGATCCCCAGAGGTTTCCTCCTCAAAGGGGGGGGTTCCACTCCTCTGTGCCAATGGTCATAATACAGTATTTAGATAGGGTTACTGCTTTCATAGGTTCCGTAGTTCGGTTACGCTGTTGGATGGAGCTGGATGGTGGCCCTGGCTGTTCCCTCTCTCCATAGGATGTCCTGCCCTCCTGCCTTGTGTCAGCTTCCAATCCATTACTCATTGCTAATTCTCACCTGTTCTACCTATCTAAGCCCATCAACCTCCATCCCCATCCTCGATATTATTGTGACTCTTTGCCTCCTTTAATGCTTGACATCCCTTTTGGGTACTCTTTTTTTTAGCTGCTTCCTAAGCTACTTTTAGCCAAGGGAATGATTCTTTTGGCACCTGTAGGGGTGGAACCCTCCTCTAGAGTTCCTCACCATCATACTCCTATAGGGTGGTATATCCCATGGATAGAGAGGCAAATGGCCACATTGAATTGCAAGGCTACATCTGTAGTTCAATTGGTGGAGCAACAAACCACTCCTCCATCAGGCCTTAAAAGGTCACTACTCCTGGTAAATACAGGATAATTTCTTTCATTGCCCAACCATCTTCCCCTCCTTCTCCAGCAGCACATATCTCTCCTTTCCTGTGGGCTTCTTCCTAAACTACCTTTAGCCAAGGGAATCATTCCCATGGCACCTGTAGGGGTGGAACCCTTCTCTATGATTCCTCGCTGTCATACCCATTAGGGTGGTATATCCCATGGATAGAGAAGCAAAAAGCCACAATGTATCTAGGTTGCATAAGCATACATCACACCAAGTTGCGGAAGCACATCAAACTATAAATGGGCATGGTTTTGAAGTTGAAACTGAATACCACCTGCAGCTAATTTGGAAGTGATGGGACAGAATACTGCATGCTTCTGACGAGTCTTAAAAGGGAGATGCTAGTAAATGAAAATGAGGGTACCTTGCAAAACAGTTGCTTCATGCCCCTCACTTTCACAATTATATGCTGCTCATCCAAGAAATTAAACACACAAACTATAATAGATTATAGTTTCTCACCCTCCCTGGACATATTACATACTGCAGACTGTTGGGACCAGTAAATTTTTTCACATAGCTAAAGAATGAAGGCAATAACATCCTTGCCCTCTGTGTTTTCAGTTAACATGGAAACATAGAAACATAGACTTTGACGGCAGATAAGGACCGCTAGGCCCATCTAGTCTGCCCATTTCCCTACCTACAGGATAGGCCGCAGATCCTACTTAACCAACAGCCTGGGAGTTAAGCCCAGAATCACCAGGTTGTTATGTCTGCTGTGCCCATCCTGGTCTTCTGTTTTTAGTTCTAATTCGGTGATCTGTTATAGAATTTATTAAATATGGAGAGAACTAGATAAAAGATTTTGAGCTTACGGGGTTCAAAATTTTACTGTTTAAATATTTATGAAGCTTTGTGACAACTCTCGAAAAATGTGGATGTTTGCAACTTCTCTGCATGTTCAGGTATAGATATAACATGTGCTATGCATATCCAATACCAGTGTATCCTGGTATGTAACACAACAGAATAAACTGGTTTAGTAGTTTTAAATTTGCAGTGACAAAATAACAATGTATTGGTAACATTTTCTCAAATATTTATGTCAACATATAGATAAAGCCTCCTAACTTCATCTTGTTAAATTTAACATTCACAAAGCATATATCACCACTTCATCCGATAAGCTGAGCTGAGCTTTTTGGAGTCCTGCAGTTCCTCTCTGGGTGACTATTTTGCACCCCCTTACTTTATCTAGATATATTCAGTGGGACTATGAATTCCCCTGATATTCTCTTTGTTCTTTACACTGAGAAAATCCCTTAAAACAAGAGTCACCTACTCCTTTTCCTATTAACCGCTCCTGTTCGAATAGGCTGAATTCTTTCTTTCTTGTGCCCCTAACATTTCATTGCCCCACTGCATCTTTCTGAGTAAGTCAAAGTCCCAGACTTGTAAGTATATCAGGTTCCCTGAATCATCAATTTGCTGGGTGTGATTCTTATTTATCCTGCATTCAGGATGGAAATGTTGACATTCTCTGCTTCCTTGCTCCAGCTAAGGGGGTCTACCATTATTGTGCTGCTCAGCTCAACCATTTGTTTCTTGGTGAAACAATGCATTTAACTCCAGCAGATGGCAACTCCCTTGCACTGGTTGCCTTTCCAACCTCTATCCTTTAGTCTGAATCTTCTAGATAGGATGGGCAAAAGTAGCAAATTCCAATGCTGTGGAATTTTCATGAAATCTCATGAGATTTTGTTAAATATTGGGACATATTCTGAAATGCTTTATTTGTTCATAACTTGGTTGGTATTTTAGTAAAAGATCTGTGTTTTGGCATGCGTATTGTTTGAAAAGGGACCTAAATGGATGTCAGGATTCATGACGTGTGGAGAAAGGTCAAGGAAGCTACAGAAACTCAAATCTAGCAATTCAGTGTTCTTCTGAACATTTCAGAAAGTATTTCTCTGTTTACAATGTAGCCACCTTTGGAGCTACTGTAGATAATTAAAACTTTGTATGTATACTTTCTTGAAAGAGTCATAGAGACTACTAAATAGAGAGATAACTGGTTTTGTAAATTGTACGTCACAGGAGTTCAAAATTATCAATTTACTTAGTTGTTGAATTGTGTGAACCTTTACAAAATATGTGGACATTTTTAGCTCTACTGCCAATGCAAGTATATACACTCAAGATTTGGCATGCATACCAAATTAAGTGTGTCCTGAAATACAACTATACTGGATAAATGTAGTTTAGTAGGTTAGAAATTATTTTGGATAATGTTGAACTTACTAATTGGCACAATTTACTCACAAAATCTTGAACACTTAATAGGTGATGGTACTAGAATTCACACTTGTGGAATTTAACTTTGAAAAGTACTTATCACCACTGAATCACCTTACCTGCTCTGGCATCATGACTGTGCAATGTCCCTCCACCACTCTGCAACAGTGATGCCCAACATCATGTTCCATCATGACTAATGATATTCAGATACTTCTGTCACAGTTACCTAGGTCACAACTAGTTGTAAGGTTTGAGACTTGTTTTTTCTTGGTGACACTGTTTTCAAATAGTAAAAATATACACTGTTATAACATGGGCACGTAGGTTTCACAAAGATGACTGGATAAAATGGTTCACCTGAGCATTCATTAATTACTAGTATTGTCAGAGTAAGTGGATGTGGTGAGAAGTCGCAAAGAAAAAATGTTACTGAACTCACCAAACTAATTCTGCTCCAGTTTGAAACAAAATGACGAGCAGCCATGTTTTTTTCCTGCAACAGTGGTGCTCAGCATCCCGCTCTATCATGAATCACCCTACATGCACTAACATAATGGCCCTGCAATATCCTTCCAGGTGGAAAACTAGGTTTTCTGGCAAAGGCACCTAGCTTCACTGGAGCTCTTTTCTTCTAGGTTTGCTTGTAAGGACAGAGCAAGGAACATTATCAGAGCAAGGAAAAAGATTAAGGTTTCTTTTGGCTAGGCATATTTACTGTGTGATATTATTTTATTTTGTACTCACAGGGTTTGTTACTGTCTTTTGTTAATATTTGCTTTATTGTTCTCTGATTCAAATTGTTGTTGCAGGGTATACGTTCTGCTGCATTATTACAGGGTGTGACTACAAGTGTCTTACTGTTTTGTGCTTCCAGATTACTGTTGTAATCTTCTCTGATTCAAATTGTCTTTTGCAAGGTATATCTTCTATTACTGCTTTATTTTTCTCTGTAGCAAATTGTTTTTTGCAGGGTATATTTTCTGTGACATTATTACAGATGGTGCTTTACAGGTTTTACAGTTTTACTGTATCTATCATTAGGCTAAGCTTTCAGGGCTACTGCATTTGTTGTTGGTTGATTGTTTTTGCTCTTTCCTCCTTGTTTCTTTCATCCATGGTTCTTTTTTTTTCAGCAGGAGAAGGCCCAGCCACCCACCCCATCCCCAACCATCCTATGCTACACTCTTTTGATAGGGTAGCACAGTCATGACATTTCCTGTGGCAAATCAGGGAGGGAAGGATCAGAGGGTATCCACACAGTGACCTCACTTAAAAGGGAACAAGTAATTTAACTTGTTATAACAAGTTATACAAAAACAAACAAACAAAACAAAAAATCAAACTTTTGCTTTCATTTTCCTCCTTCTAATTGCTTAGACTAGGTTATAAACCCGGCAACTCATCTGGAATGGACATTATTAACTGCAGATACTGTGGGACACTTTTCAAAAGGACAGTTATACAGGATTTAGGACACAGTTGTACATGCTGGACCACTGACGATCTAAGGGCTCAGCTCCAGGCAGGATGGGCAGAGATTGCTTTCCTCAAACTGCATATTCAGGAGGAAATATATTATAAGAACCACCCATTTCCCCAACATCCAACTGAAGCACCTTGACCGCAGAGGGTAGTTGGTCTGAGAGGTTGGCAGATGGTTAGGAGGAGCAAATCAGGTGCCTCGTCACTCAGTGCTCTCCAACGTATCACCTCCACAAACCATATAAAAACTACAAACAGGTATTTGTCTCTATCTCCGAAATCAAATGAAGGGGCAGAGGACACTGCAGAGCAGGACACTGCAGCACAGGAGCTAGCACAACAAAACTCACCCAAAACAGGGACCAAAAGCAAAAAAGCAAAAAAGAAATGCAAAACACTTCTGATTATGGGAGACTCCATGATTTGGCGAGTTGATACACAGCTCCGGCCGGGGGTAATGGTCAGATGTCTCCTAGGTACATCAGCGTGGAGAGACACTGACTGCATTGCCAAAATTGTGCTGAAAGCAAGGGAAAACATTGATGTCCTTGTACACATAGGGACTAACAATCTCACCAGCTGGTCCATTGTGGATACCAAGAAACACCTGACCAGGCTGGGAGACACACTGTCATCCATTTCATCCAGCACCTCCTTCTCTGAGATCCTGCTGGTCTAGGAGAAGGGGGAAGATGGACAGAAGGTCAGAGAAGGGAGATAGGGGCACTAAACATGTAGCTCAAGGGCTGATGCTAGGAAAAGGAATACAAATTTGTAGGTAACTGTCAAGAGTTTTGGGAGTGAAAGTTCTTTAAATTAGGTGGACTGCATCTGACTATGGAGGGAGTCAGTGCCTTGGGGCAGAAGTTTGATGTCTTTGCAAAATATTTGAATTAGCAAAGGGGAGAGGGGTGCAGCACCCGATATATCAAATGGGAAGAACACCCCTCCCCACTCAACTAGTGATCAAACAGGAGTTCAGCATGTTTATAGTTTATTTGTATCACCAGGTAAGTAAAAAGGTCTGGCTCCCTATACAATATGCAGGTGAAATACTGGACTTCACCCAACAATGAACACACCGAAATCTGGCCAATGGAACATAATGTACACAAATGCCCACAGTCTGGGAAACAAGATTCCAGACCTCCAGGCAACAATGACAGAGGCTAAACTGGACATGATAGCCATTAGTGAGACATGGTTCATCAATAATCGCACTTGGGAGACTTCAGTACCTGGTTATGTACTGTTCAGAAGAGACTGAGATGCAAAAAAGGGGGTGGAGTGGCCCTTTATGTCAATGAAGATATCAAAGCTACAGAAATTCAGAATACACATAAGGAGCCAGAAGAACTGTGAGTCACCCTGGAAACAGGAAATGGGACAGCCATACAAACTGGGGTTGTGTAGGCCTCCAGACCAGGGGGAGGACATAGACACATTACTGTTGGAAGGTATTCAAAACGTGACAGCTAAAGGGGAGGTTCTGATAATGGGAGACTTCAACATGCCAGATACAGATTGATCAATACCTGCAGGAACAGCTGCCAGAACTAGACACATGATGGATTCCCCACAGTGGGAGGATCTCAAACAACTGTTACAACAACCCACAAGAGACAGGGCTATCTTAGATCTAGTATTGACTAATGGAGAAAGGATCACAGATCTCCAGGTAGAAGGTCACCTGGGGGCCAGGGACCATCACATGGTATGGTTCAATTTAGCCACTAGAATTAAATCATTCCATTCCAAGGCAAAAATATGGGACTTTAGAGGAGCTGACTTTGATAAGATGGCCAATAGAGTTAAGCTAGCCCTGGCAAGAAGAAATACAGGTGAGGGGGTACAGACAAAGTGGGCAAGCATTAAGGATGCAATACAAACAAACAATAAAAATGAGATGCTAGAAAAAAAACAAAGATTTTATTTTGTAACTACCTATAGTTCCCAAAGCCAAGAAATAGCACAAATAATTAGAAAACATTGGCAAGTGCTCACAGTAGGACCAGATTTATGAGAGGTTTGTACACAGCCCCCCATTTTTACTTACCGGCATGCATTTACATTGAAAGACTCCCTAGTGAAAAGTAATTTTACACCTGCAATGACTCGCACCAGCAGTTGGTTAGGTAGTTATACTGGCTGTGAGCAGTGTAAAAATTGTGCTTGCATTCACATCTTGAATGAAAAGAATTTTAGTATTAATAGTCGACAAGGTAAAATCTTTGACATTAGACATCTGATATCGTGTAACACTCAGGGGGTCATTTATTTGGCGAAATGTAAGTGTGGAGCATTTTATGTTGGCAAAACAGAACGAGCATTCAAGAATAGAGTTTTAGAACATGTTCGTGCCATTAATAAATATGATTTGACCTATGCCATGGCAGTACATATTTTTGAAAATAGAGAAGCATCAGAATCACATGAATTTAAGTTTTTAGGCATTGATAAAGTCTTCCATGTTCCAAGAGGCGGTAATTACCGCAATAAAATCCTGAGATAGGAAAACACATGGATTTTACATTTGAACGCAAACAAGATACCAGGTATCAATGCACATTTGGAATTGAAACCGTATTTGGAATGTAGATAAAATGATGTGTTTTTGTACAAATGTAAGTATGTATATGTATTTAATTGTTATTTAACAATTGATTTTGTATAAAACATTTTTTTTTATTTCACTCTTCTGTCTTTAATTTTTAAGGATGGTTCTAAAGGTACTGGTGCTCATTCATTAGTAACCAATAGGTCTGTATTTCGTCACTGTGATGTACTAGGTGACTTGGTATATAAGTAAGATGTGCTCATTATGTTTTTAGCCTTTGATAAAGGACTATCAGTCCGAAACGCATCAGGCGTTATTTTGGTGCAATGAAGTTTGATTAAGAAGCTCTGGGTCCGGTCACTGTTGGGGTAAGTGTGTGCTTCAGCCTTTTGATACTGTCCTTTGTTGTGCTGAAAGCACCACTGCTGCCTTGTGCATGGTTCGTATGTGAAGATTTGAAGTTTTGGGACCGTAGCACAGGCATTTGGTTCTCAAGTGGATATACCAGTGTGGAACTTGAATTAAACCCCCAGGACACCGTGAGAGCATTATTTGACATGATGAATACAAGAGGAGCGGCACCAAATGATCAAGTTCAGTGTGAGAATCCTCTACTTTATGTAGAAAAATTACTCACTGAATTGAGCACAGTTAATCCATTCTTATTAGAATCTAATGAGCCTGAACCTGCATCAACAGATGTTCACTCATTGAAGGGTGTGTTCAGGGAACTTGAAAGGACCATGCAACAATTTAGGGAGATTTTTTGGAATGTTACTAATTTGGAAGCGTATTTGCATCTTAAAAGAATACATAGGGGTCTTAGACTGATAAAAAACCCTGCATTTGGGACAGACAACACGGCTTTTATGCAGAAGTGGGAAGACATACTTAGTGAAGCCAGTAGCAGAGTATGCAGTTAATAGTGAAATACAGCAAAGAAAGAGAAGCCACACTTAAAAATGATTTGAAACAAATTGAAATAAACTGATTTTGTGTAACACTCAGGGGGTCATTTATTTGGCGAAATGTAAGTGTGGAGCATTTTATGTTGGCAAAACAGAACGAGCATTCAAGAATAGAGTTTTAGAACATGTTCGTGCCATTAATAAATATGATTTGACCTATGCCACGGCAGTACATATTTTTGAAAATAGAGAAGCATCAGAATCACATGAATTTAAGTTTTTAGGCATTGAAAAAGTCTTCCATGGTCCGAGAGGTGGTAATTACTGCAATAAAATCCTGAGAAAGGAAAACAAATGGATTTTACATTTGAAAGCACACAAGATACCAGGTATCAATGCACATTTAGAATTGAAACCGTATCTGGAATGTAGATAAAATGATGTGTTTTTGTAGATATGTAAGTATGTATATGTATTTAATTGTTATTTAACAATTGATTTTGTATAAAAAAAAAATTTTTATTTCACTCTTCTGTCTTTAATTTTTAAGGATGGTTCTAAAGGTGTTGGTGGTCATTCATTAGTAACCAATAGGTCTGTATTTCTTCATTGTGATGTACTAGGTGACTTGGTATATAAGTAAGATGTGCTCATTATGTTTTTTAGCCTTTGATAAAGGACTATCAGTCCGAAACGCATCAGGCGTTATTTTGGTGCAATAAAATTTGATTAAGAAGCTCTGGGTCCAGTCATTGTTGGGGTAAGTGTATGCTTCAGCCTTTTGATACAGTCCTTTGTTGTGCTGAAAGCACCACTACTGCCTTGTGCATGGTTTGTATGTGAAGACCATTATCAGAACTGTTTAGTGAGTCTCTGAGCACAGGAGAGGTCCCAGGAGACTGGAGAAGTGCTCATGTGATCCCACTCCACAAGTGTGGTAGCAGGGAGGTGGCAGGGGAACCAGTCAGTCTTACCTCAGTAGTGGTCAAGATTATGGAGGAACTCCTTAAGGATAGGATAGTGCAACACCTGGAATCCATAGGAGCACAGGATCCAAGACAGCATGGGTTTACAATAGGAAGGTCCTGTCAAACTAATCTCATAGATTTCTCTGAATGGGTAACCAGAGTGGTGGACCAAGGGAGTGCAGTTGATGTCACCTACCTTGCTTCAGCAAAGCTTTCAATACTGTTACACATAGCAGACTGATTAATAAGCTAGGCAGGCTTTGGGTGGGTCAAAAATTGGTCAGCTGGGTGGCAAACTGGTTGGAGGGCAGAAAACAGAGAGTGGTGGTAAACAGTATACAGTCAGAAGAGATGCAAGATGAAAGGGTTGATACACAGGGTGGGTCAGAAAGAATGAAAAGGGACTTGGCAAGGTTGGAGAAATGGTCAAATACGTGGCAGCTCAGATTCAATGCAGAGAAGTGCAAGGTAATGTATCTGGGAAACAAAAAACATGGGAAAGAGTACACAATGGGGGTGAGTTAATAACAACAACAAAAATCGAAAGAGACCTAGGAGTAATTATATCAGATGACCTAAAGGCGGGCAAGCAATGTGAGAAGGCAGTAAGGAGGGCTGGGGGGATACTGGGATGCATAGGGAGAGGCATCAACAGTAGAAAACAGGAAGTTGCTATCCCTCTCTACAGACAGTTAATGAGACCCTATCTGGAGTACTGTGTGCAATTCTGGAGACCCCATCTCTGCAAAGACATAGACAGAGTGGAGGCTGTTCATAGGAGGGCAACCAAAATGGTGCAAGGTCTGCACCAGAAGACTTACAAGGTGAGACTAAAGCAGCTTAATATGTATACCATTGACAAAAGGAGGGAGAGGGGGAACATTATAGAAACTTTCAAGTATCTCAAGGGAATTATCAAGGTACAAGAGGGTAGTATCTTTCAGAAGAAGAGATGTGCAAGAACAAGGGGGCACAATTTGAAGATAGAGGGGGGACGGCTCAGAGGTAATGTTAGAAAGTATTTTTTTCACAGAGAGAGTTGTGGATGCATGGAACAGCCTTCTCGAGGAGGTTGTGGAGTCAGGAACAGTGGGAGAATTCAAGAATGTATAGGGCAAGCAAAAGGTAATTCTAGTGGGAGGCAGGAGGAAGTAAGCTGTTGATTAACTAGAATCTGCAGCTTATCCATCAGGTAGGGAAATGGGAAGACTGGGTGGGCCAAGTGGTCCTTATCTGCCGTCAAATTCTATGTTTCTATGTTTCTAAGTCACAAGTGGGGTACCTCAGGGATCAGTCATGGGGCCAGTCCTCTTCAATGTCTTCATCAGTGACATTACAGATTGACTGGAGGGTAAGGTTTGTCTGTTTGCAGATGACACCAACATCTGCAACAGAGTAGATGATCCAGATGGGGTGGGCAGAAAGATAAGAGATCTGGATAAACTAGCAACATGGTCAGAAAAGTGCAATTGGGGTTTGATGCAAAGAAGTGCAAGATCACACACATAGGGAATAGAAACCCTGAAGCCACCTATAGGTTGGGAGGGGAGTTGCTGGTAATCTCAAGGGAAGAAAGAGACTTGGGAATCATCATCACAGATGACCTGCAATCATCCAAACAGACCACTAAAGAAATTGGTATGGCTAGAGGGATGTTGGGGTATATTAGTAGAGGTATCGCAAGTTGTAAGAGGGAGGTAATAATCCCTCTTTTCAAGACACTAGTTAGGCCCCATCTGGAGTTCTGCATGCAGTACTGGAGGCCACACCTGCACAAGGACATTAACAAAATGGAGGCAGTCCAGAGAAGGGCAACCAAAATGGTGCAGGTACTGCATCAGAAAATATATGAGGACAGATTACCGAGTCTCAGTATGTATACCCTAGAACAAAGGTGGGAGAAAGGTGATATGATCGAAAAGTTCAAACATCTTAAGGGCAATAACAAAGTGAAAGAGTCTAACATGTTTCAATATAAGAAAAATAGCAGGACAAGAGGACACAGCATGAGATTAGAGGAATGCCGATTAAGAAGTAATGTGAGGAAGTTCTTTTTCACAGAAAGGGTGGTGGATGCATGGAACAGCCTTCTTCAGTAAGTGGTGGATATGAAAACAGTGCAGGGTTTTAAATAGGTATGGGATAGGCATAAGGGGAGCAATACAGCCAGCCCATTGGCGCAGTGGTTGGATTTCCGCTTCCGATACTGGCAACCTGGGTTCGGGAAAGGACCAGGGTCATCAGAGGGCTGGTCACGGAGAGATGGATTGAGCATCCCATGCACTGCTCTCCTTCTCTGGGGGGAGGTTGTGGGTGTCACTGGTGTATAGGAGACCTCTGACAGAAGCCAGAGTTTCTGCAAGCAGTTGGCACCAGCAAGGATCAAGGGGGTGGGATGGACATCGGAATCATTGCACGTTGCCGCTGACCACAAAAATGGGGAAAAACATGCCCAGCTGCTGCCTCTATGAAGCCCGCCCCCTGGCTGCAACTGGCTCCCCCAAGCCGGCTCCCATTCTATCCTGATGTTTGTGGCACCTCGGGCCAGGGTGCCGTGACCCCACCCTGGGGGGCAATCCAGTGGGTCATGGGAGGGCAGCTAATGTGGGGGAGCCATGGCCGTGGGGGTCCATGACCAGGGCAGATGATTAGCAGTAGGAGGGGGCACATCAAGAATAAATAAAATTAAATAAGGGAGCAATTCAGATGGATATGACTAGATAGGCCATTGACAGAGTAAAGGACTATGGCACATTCATAAGGTAGAAAAAAATGGGCAGACTGGATGAGCTTGCTGTCTTTATCTACCATCAACTTCTATGTTTCAATGTTTCTATGTATTCCTGTGACAGCGATGCCCAGCATCATGCTCCATCATGACTAACGATATCCAGATACTTCTGTCACAGGTACCTAGTTGTAATGTTTGAGACTTGGTGTCTCTTGGTGCCACTGTTTCCAAATAGTAAAAATATACACTGTTAACTGCAGGGTTGTTAAAGAGTCAGCAGGTGGCACTGTACAGAAACAATGCTGCACGTGCATGTGATTCCACAAGTCATTAAGTCAGTGAGCTGTAGTGCTTTACTGGCGTATTGCAAGAATTCAGGCTAGTGCACACTGCTGTTCATGACTATTCTTCATGGTTGATCACTGAAGACAGTGACCTGACACCTGGAATCACAGCACTTTTACTATTAAGCTTCCTATGAATGCTACCTTATTGCCACTTTAACAAGCCTTTACCATCCTCTACAATGGCAACTTATGTGTATGACTGGGCAAAATGTATGGACTTGGCTTTGATAAAAGTGTCCCATCATTCCATAATTTTACAAAATCTCATGAAATACTCTCTGCTGTTTGGCCAAGGGTGGCCCTCAAAATCTAATATTAAGGGTCTGTGAACCTGACAAAATTAGTGATATTTGTTCTCTAGGTTTAAAGTTATATTGGCTTCTGGGAACTAGTGACCATCGAACAGTATGGTTCACAATAAACACAGCAGTAGAGTCAAGCAATACAAAGGCAAAGGTACTGGACTTTAGGAGGGCTGACTTTGCCAAAATGAGTGAGTGCCTAAGGAATGCACTAGCAAATGGGCAGGAAGTAGGGATGGAAGAACAATGGGGAATAAGCAAAATTGCCATCACAGAGGCAACATGCCTTTGTGTGAAGCAACTAAAACAAAACAAAGTAAAAAAACACTATTGTTCTCAAAGGAGTTGGCAGGGAACGTTAGGGAGAAAAAGATAGCTATTAGAAAGTACAAGGAATCACAGAAGGAGCAGGACAGAGAACAGTACCAGTTAAAGTAGAAGGAAGCAGAGAAGGCTGTCAGAACAGCAAAGGTCCAAACTGAGGAAAACATAGCCAACTCAGTTAAGAAGAGGATAAAACCTTTTATAGGTACATCAGGGAGTGAAGGAAGACCAAGGGAGGGATAGTGAGGCTTAAAAAAGGGGAGGGTGTGGCAGAGGGTGACTGTGAAATGACAGAGATACTGAACAAATACTTCTGCTCAGTATTCACAAAAGAAGAGGTGGGGGTACCTAAATCAAACAATAAAAACACTCTGGACAGAGGGTTCGATACTTGTCCATGCACAGAAGAAAGGGTCATGAAGGAACCCCTAAAACTCAAAGTGGACAAAGCAATAGGGCCTGATGGGATTCACCCCAGAGTTCTAAAAGAACTAAGGGGAGAATTAGCAACACCATTGACTACGCTTTTTAACAAATCATGGGAGGATGGTGTGGTACCAGAGGACTGGAGGAGGGCAGATGTGATTCTTCTTCACAAAAGCAGGAGCAAAGCAGAGGCAGAAAACTATGGCAGGGGCTCCTAATGTTGCAAGACATTATGCCGCATGTCAAAATCACACTGCCAATACAGCGCGATATTGCCATGCAGCATAATTCCTTTTTTTGTAGGGGGCTCTGCACCCACACCTCCCGTTATGGGTTGCTGTGACCCCTGGACCATCCCCACTAAAGATTCTCAACTCGGGGGGGTCCAACTCGGGGAGCGCACAAATAGTTTAAAAAAATAAAATGTCTGGGACCGGGAATCAAACCCCGTTTCAGATGCAGTGCTTGGGTTTTTGCTGCTGTGGCTCTGTCCAGTGAGCCACGACAGCTGTTCTGTGGAACCCATTCACAGCAGAGGTCTTATCCTCTGCCTGGGAGTGTGTGAATGGTGCAATACCGTGTACAGCAGTATATGCAATATTGCACCATTCACTGTCATGGACAGCGCTTTTACGGGGTAGCTATAATGTTGTACGCTATTAAGCATATGACATTGTGACCCAGTAGGGGAAACTACAGACCTGTTACCTTTACCTCAGTGTTAGGGAAAATGATGGAATCACTTTTGAAAGAAAGAGTTGCTCAGTACCTAGAGGCCAGTGGGGCACAGGACCCAAAGCAGCATGCATTCACAGCAGGAAGGTCATGTCAGATGAATCAAATTGATTTCTTTGACTGGTAATATACCATAGAGGGGCTGTTGACATGGCCTACCTAGACTTTGGCAAAGCATTTGACACAGTCCCACACAAAAGATTAATAAACAAGCTAACCAGCCTGGGAGTGGGTCCCAGGGTGGTAGCCTGGGTAACAAGCTGCTGGACAAAAGGACACAGAGGGTAATAGTAAATGGAGTACACTCTGAAGAAAAGGGGGCTACTAGTGGGGTACTACAGGGTTCAGTATTGGGACCGATCCTCTTTAATGTCTTTATAGGTGACATTGCAGAGGGGCTGGAAGGAAAAGTATGCCTCTTTGCAGATGACACAAAGATCTGCAACATGGTTGATACACAAGAAGGGGTGCAGAGGATGAGAAAGGACTTGGCAAGAGTGAAGGAATGGTCAAAAATATGGCAGCTTAGTTTCAATGCAAAAAAGTGCAAAGTAATGCACTTTGGAAACAAAAACCCAAGGGAAGAGTACACAATTGGGGGGGTACTAACAACAGCACAAATGGCAAGGGACCTAGTGGTAGTCATATCAGTTAACCTTAAGGTACATAAGCAATGTGAGGACACAGTAAGGAGGGCTGGGGCAATACTGGGATGTTTAGGGAGAGGCATCACCAGCAGAAAACAGGAAGTTGTTATCCCTCTGTACAGACAGTTGGTGAGACCCCATCTGGAGTACTGTGTACAGTTCTAGAGACCCCATCTCTACAGGGACATAGACAGGATGGAGGCAGTCCAGAGGAGGGCAACTAAAATGGTGCAGGTTCTGCAACAGAAGACATACAAAGACTGGCTAAATGTGCTTACTATGTATACCCTTGAGGAAAGGAGAGAGCGGGGGGATATGATAGAAACTTTCAAGTACCTGAAGGGAATCAACAAAGTCCAAGACAGGAGCATCTTTATGAAAATGAGAGGTGCAAGATGAAGGGGGCATAATTTGAAGATAAGGGTGGATGGCTCAGGGTCAACATGAGAAAGTACTTTTTCACAGAGAGGGAGATGGATGCATGGTACCGCCTTCCTGAAGAGGTTATGGGGTCAAAAACTGTGGGGGAATGTAAGAATGCATGGGACAGACATAAAGCAGTTTTAGTGAGGTGTAGGAGGAAGTAGGATGTTGGGTAACTGGAATCCTCAGCTTATCTAATAAGTAGAAAATGGGCAGACTAGTTGGGCCAAGCGGTCCTTATCTGCCGTCAAAGTCTCTGTTTCTATGAAATTCCATTTTAATTTCTGATGTTATTTTGGAATCTTTGGTTGCATATAACTTGGACAACCTTAGCGCATGAGATTAGAGAGCTGACACAAGCAGACTCTTTTTTTTCCATATTGTTTTTTTCTCCTAGCCAGCAGCTTTTCTCTCAGGGATATATCCTGTTCACAGCATGCTACCTTGATCAGGCAGTTGTCTACTGGAGTTTTCTCCATGTTTTTCCTGACATCTCCCCTGGTAGGGGTGGGGTCTCCATAAGCCTTGCACAGCTGCAGCTTCCCGAGTAACAGAAGCAATCTCACTAGCCCAACCTCAGGTGTCACAGCATAAGCAGAACCTGCCACAAACCCTTCCTAACCAAGGTGAACTGCCAAGCAGCAGCCATCTCAGCCATGGAGTACCTCCTGACGTTACTTCCCAGGCTCACTTCCAAACTGGTCTTATCAGCATAGCAGCACAACTTTCTGCTATTTGGCCAAAGTTGGCCCTCAAAACCTAATATTAAAGGTCTGTGAACATGACAAAATTGGTGATATTTGTTCACTAGGTTTAAAGTTATATTGGTTTAAATTTCTGCCATTGACATAATTGCAAAATGTAATTTTAAAATAGCTGAACGTTTTATGGCTTATAACTCTAGCATCTTTAAAGATACAATAGATATCTGAAACTTGGCAACGTCCTCTTAGCAAATTTGACACAATTTGTACAAGCATGTTTTTAATTAGATGGAAATAACTGAAATTACAATTTAGTGACATTTTGCAAATTTGTTAAGGAAAGCAGTCAGAATTTTACTAGAATTCCACTGCCATTAGACACATTTCACCCAACCTTAACCCCAGATTTCATGTCTCTTGATATGATCAGTACCCCCTTCCTACTGACACTAAAGCAGCACATTCTAAGCATTCAGACCTTCCTTGCCACAGAATGCCCTCTAACTTGCCAGAAAAAGAATACCCTTTGTCTTCTGACAGAATGTTAGAAAATGTAGCTTGTCTATTTGATGCCACTGTCATTGCTCACTGTACTCAGAATCATGAGGGTATTGGAGAAGATTTGATTTTCTGGATATGTTTTCCCTTGGGAACAGAACTCATTGAATAAGTGACATCCTCCGGTCTTCCGGAGTTTCATTTCCTTTCACAATGCACACAACAGCCAGCTAATCTCAGTACAGGCAATGATTAGCTGTGGAACACACTCAGTTGATGTGCACTGCAGGCAGGCATGTCACCTTACCAGCATTAGCATAAAGGTCATGCAATGCCTCTCCAACATCCTGCTACGTGTACAGTGGAGTTCCCACATGCATCAAACTTTATTATCACTGTCACTAGCCCTTCCATTTCTCCTGCATGATAGGTCAGGTGACTGACTGGGAAATATTCATAGGTAAGACATTTGCATAAGTTTCATGAAATTAGACAATTTTCACAAAGACTCATGGAATTTATCTTTAAGTACAGATGTTATTTTGCCATTTTTGGAAGCTTATGAAGAGAAGGGCAACCAAGATGGTTCAAGGACTGCAACAGAGATCACACAAGGAGCAATTGAAGGAACTAAATTTATACACAATGGAGATGAGGAGGGCGAGGGCAATATGGTAGAAAAATTCAAATATCTAAAGGAAATACACAAGGGGAGAGAGAATAGCATAATCAGGATGAGTGAAAACAAATCAACAAGAGAGCACACATTCAAGCTGGAAAGGGGACGATTTGGAGGAACCATGAGGGGGAAGTTTTTCATTGAGAGAGAGTGGTGGTCCCTGAAATAGGCTGCCAGAATGGGTAATGGGGGTAGATTCGGTAAACAAATTAAAGAGGGCTTGGGATAACCACTACACGAGACTAAACAGAAACAAAAATGTCATGGAGGGAAGGGGGTAGATTAAAAGGTCAAGGGGAGTATTTGGGAAGACAAGATGGGATAAGGGGTTCTTTTCTGCTGGCAAATTTCTATGTCGCTACTGTAGGTTTCTATGTTTCTGTAACATGGATATTCTTTAAGCAAGCAGTTAAAGGTGATAGAAAACAGTTTTTACACCTCTGAATGAATGCCCTCCAGTTGTTATTGTATTAGCTACCCACCATTTTTATATGTATTTGACCTTTTTGTTAAAAAAAATCATCTAATTTTGCTCTTTTTAACTACCCTGAATCTCTCTCCTCAGCAGCTGCTGCTCTCTCATGTCATACTGCCTGAACATTCCATGACACCAGAAACTCCCATTCCAGGCCATTCGGATGAATAGCCTGGAATGGGAGTTACTGATGCCACAGAACGCCTTAGAAATATGAAAATCAAGTGTAGTAGCTGGTGAGTGTGGCAGAGGACCCCCCCAATCTGATATGCACCTTGGGACTCCCATCGTATGTCTTTTTTCCTCTACTTAGTCTGCTGTAGCACTGCTCTAACTATTCTATTTTTTTCACCATTTCTACTTTGGTAGATTGGCCACCTACCTAAGTATTTAACTGCTATTCTTTTCCCCCCTGAAATTCCCTTTCAAGTCCCTAGTCGTGCTCTTAGGCACACTGCATGTGCTGAAAAATGTTTGTACAAGTGTCTGGTAAATCCAATAAGGAATAGCCCACATCAATAATATAATTCTGTACATAATTATAATGTGGTACAATACCTTGGAATAGGTGAAAAATTGGGGCCCTGTTCTATTTCTGTGTGTATAAAAGCAGTAGAGGAGTAGAGTGCACCAGTCCACGGTTGTTTCAGTACATACCATGCTCTCAGGACCTGGTGCCAGCCTTGCTTCAAACTGAAGAAGTCGACCTGACAAATACAGGGTGCACATTATGTTGGAGAAAAGCAACACTTGTAGTTGCATACTCCTTACCCCCAGTGGAGTGAATGTTTAAATACCTGCTGAATGAAATGCAGGTTAGTGAACAAAAACTTTTTGGTGCAGTATAGTGCTCTGAATGTAGAAGGGTGTGAGCAGGAGTGCACAGTGCAGCTATATGCACAGAGATGAAGTAGGACATGGGGATAAATACTTCCCATAATCCACTCTCCCTCTTTATGGACACCCTAAAAGGAAGAGGGCTAAAAGCGGTCCTCAGTGCTATAAAAATGGGATGCTTTAATTAAATAAAAATGGGCAGCTGATGGCCCTGGAAAAAAATAAAGGTCCAAATGAAAAACTGACCCAACAGCTTAAGATTTCAGCCATCGGGACAGTTAAATAAAAAAAAAAAAGAAAAGCAAATGAAAAGCCCAGGGAGAGAGGGATACTTTAACAAAACCCAGAAATAAAACTGGTTTTGAAGGAATATCTTTTGAAATGTCAGAAAAAGGGCAGTAATGATAGAATACAGGCATTTTACTCCTTTTCTTGTTATATCGCAGCACCACTAACATACAGTTCAAATAAGCATAAAATACTGAATGAAGGGGGAATAACGTGACTATGAGAAATAACCCTGGGAGATTAATCCCATTCTTACCTGTTAAGAGTCACAACCTCTGAAATAACTGTACCCCACTAGCAGCCAGTGGCCCCATACTGAGGCTTATTTATCAGAACTCTGGCTGCCAGTCACAGTGAAGTAGGAGGGGCTTAACCCCAGTAAGTAACAATTAGCCATGTACACCTTGTAACTTCTTCAGGAGCTGTAGAAACAATAAAATGCCTAGCTGATGTTATGCATTGTTATACACTGACGGTATGTTAGGTCATCCTGATCCCCCATTGTCTGCATTAGCACAGTTAATCAGATGTGTTAGTATAGGGGTGGATCAGGTGACCTGATGGGTCTGTATAAAGATCACTCTTCTGTCCAGGTCAGGTACTTCAGACCAGCCTTGGGAGCTGTACCAGAAGGACGTATAGCTGGTTGGTGAACGCACAGAAGAAAGTGAAATCCTGATTATAAAAGTGATCCTCTCTGTGGTAGTACTACCAGGGGAGTACTGATGCTCAGGAAGATCTTGCTCTTTCTTTTTTATTTTAGTTTATTATTTTTATTATGAGTTATCAATAAAATTCACACAGAACCTTGTGTGTTTTAAAACCTACTTATGTTGTCTGAGTTATCCATTCCCGCACCCTACGACAGTGAGGAGAGTGGAGCTCTATGTAGATTTGAAGGCACGCCAAGGCTAGATTATTTGTTCATCAAAGCATGCCAGAATACATAACTGACATGGCGAGGAAGATGGAAGGGCCATTAATTATGTCAAAATCATTTCCTATCTCCTTTAATAAAATTGACACACACACAGTCTCCTTTTAAGGTCTAAGAAACAAACAAATTGAATGGCATTGCATTCTCTAGTTTCAAAGTTTCAGGGTTTTATAAATTTGCAGTTCATGTACTTGCAAAATGTAATTTAAAATGCTGTGAAAGTTTGACTTCTTTTAATTCAGTCCAGTTTAAAGCTGGAAATGTGAACTATGCCAAACATGACCAAGAGATATATGTGTTTGAATGTTTCAAATTTGGTTACATTTGGATATGTCGTTTTAAAATTAGAGGGAAATAACTGAAATGTAACTTTTTGCAACACATTTGGCAGCCTATAACTCAGTTTCCTTTCAAGCTAGAAATCTGAAGCTAGTTACATATATAGACATAGTAAGGGAAGAAGGGAAGCTATTTAACCAAGAAAGGCACAATAAGCCAGAGCTTGTTTCCAGGTGCGACCTGGGAGCATAAGGATGTTAAATGACTAGCTCGGGGCAGGTGGAGGTTGACAGGATTCAAACCCCGGTCTACAGGTTTGCAGCTCAGTGTCCTTAACCACTACACTATGCTGCCTAAATGTAGTATGACCCTGTATGCCTGCAACATTTTATAACTTTCTGATAAACGCTTCCAAAAGAGACCTGTATGGTAAGCTAAAAATCTGAGGAGTTAGTAGCTTTGTGTACTTTGCTGTCATAGTGTTCAGTTTCTATCTGTATTTCACTTCATGCCAAGGATAAAATATTCTCCACCCCTTCCTTAACAGCAAAAAACCTTAACAACTTTTTCACTGACCTAAGCACCTACACATCTCAGTTCTCCATGCCTCCACGCTGCCTCACCTCACTTGTTGCTGACCCCACTAGAATCCCTTCTGGGCTTTTTCATATCAAACTAACTTCCTACAAAGAGGTTCTCAAATTATTGAGTAATGTCAAGGAACGTGACTTGCCTGTCCATGACTCTCTTGAGCCCTGAATTTTAAAATGAGGAGCCTCTGCTCTGGCCATTCCAGTTGGGGATTTGATCACCAGATCCTTCTCAGAGGGAACAGTCCCCTCCAAATGGAAGTCAGCCCTTGTCATCCCAATACACAAGAGGAGATCAACCTCACCTATTGAAAAGTGTAGACCAATATCTACACTTTGCCACCTAGCTAAAGTCCAAGAACAAATTCTTAACAACCAGTTACATGTCTACTTAGAACAATACCAACTTCTGTCCCTTTGTCAATATGAATTCCGGAAAGAACTCTGCATTCTCTTTGCCCTCATAAACATCACCTCGGATATTCAACTTGCCTTAGACTGGAGCCAAGCAACTGGGGCCATCTTCATGGACCTCACCAAAGTCTCTGATATGGTGAACCATGAACAGCTAAATTATATTCACTGGGGCTAGATCAGCATGCCACAGACTGAATTCAGGACTACCTCACAGGCCAATCCCAAAGTGTGAGGTGATCCAACTTCTACTCCTCCTTCAGAGCCATTTCCCTTGGCATTCCCCTGGGTTCTATGCTGGGACCACTACTCTTCTCATTATTCATCAATGAACTGCATAGTTCCTGTGGTGGAGCATCTGTCCAGCTCTATGTGGATGATGCCATCATATACAGGTCCTCTGCCAACTGCTCTTAGCTTATCCGGCATTTGAACTCCAATTTCCATCAACTGGAGGTGTGGTTCCTGGCAAATAAATTGCTCCTGAACATGAAAAAAATGAAATCTTTGCTTTTCCACCCACACACTTACAGGCAAATCACTCACCCCAATTCTTCATTTCCACTCGCAATGGAGAACCCTTAGAACTGGTACACACTTTTATATATATCAGTGTCCTGCTTGACCAAAGCCTCTTCTTTGATGCCCATGTCAACAAAACCATCGCAACTCTTCACCAAAAGTAGGGCCTGCTCTACCGGCTCCATCCCCTTCTATCTAGCGCATCTTGCCTACAAATTGCCACTGCCTCTCTCCTTCCTCTTCTTTTCTATGGCTCCCCCTCATTTCTATCACTGAAGTCCTCCCTTAAGAACCAACTAAAGCAATTATACCATAGGATAGAATTCTTTGCCTCTGGATCTACCACCCCCCGCCCCAGCATTATCACTGCACTGTACTAGCTTCTGTGGGTTAGCTACAACTGGAACATAAATTCCAGTACACCTCCCTCTGCTTTACCTATATGCTTAACCACCGTTACACCCCTCAGAGTCTATCTAATATTCAAAGAAAATCAGCTTGCTGGACCCTCCTATCCTCCTCTTTCCCACTGCCAACAGTGCAGTCTACTCACCTAGCTGCAAGCAAGAGATCCTTTGCTTATTCTTCACCCTGGGCCTGGAACTCCCTCCCACCATCTATTCTCTTTTGCACTTCCATCTCCAGCTTCAGATGTGATCTACACAACCACCTATATAACTTAGAAACTTACTCCTGCTTTTCTTAAATAACCCCTGTATATTCTGTGCTCATGTCTGTTCTTTCTGTTGAGTCTTCTCTGACTTCACATGGTACAACCTATCTCTTAGATTTGAACTGTATAATTGTCCTGCAGCATTTTGCTTAACTGTTGTACATTTGTCCTGTACTACTTTGCAAAATTGCTCTACATAACATGGTTCTAATTTGCCAGACGGTGTACTGTACTGCAGCCCTGAGAGCACTGTTTTACTTTGTGTACATTGTGTAGCTTTGATGCACATTGCCCTAAGTATTAAGATCCTAAATTTTGTATTCCTCTTACATCGGTACCTTCACAGTATTGTTGAACCTCTTTGTTTTGTATTCATAGAAACATAGAAACATAGACTCTGACAGCAGATAAGGACCGCTAGGCTCATCTAGTCTGCTTATTTCCCTACCTACAGGATAGGCCGCAGATCCTAGTTAACCAACAGCCTATTTCTTCCTACCCCCCACAAGAATTGCCTTATGTCTGTCCCATGCATTCTTGAATTCTCCCACAGTTTTAGACCCCACAACCTCCTCAGGAAGGCTGTTCCATACATCCACTACCCTCTCTGTGAAATAATACTTCCTCACATTGCCCCTGAACCACCCTCCTTCTATCTTTAAATTGTGTCCCCTTGTTCTTGCAAGTGTCTTTTTCTGAAAGATACTACCCTCTTGGACTTTGTTGATTCCACTGAGGTACTTAAATGTTTCTATCATGTCCCCCCCTCTCCTTCTTTCCTCAAGGGTATACATATTATTTCCTTTAGTCTCTCCTCCTCTGACTTCTCTTGCAGACCCTGCACCATTTTAGTTGCCCTCCTCTGACTACCTCTATCCTGTCTATGTCCTTGGGAGATGGGGTCTCCAGAACTGGACACAGTACTCCAGATGGGGTCTCATCAACTGTCTGTACAGAGGGATAACAACTTCCTGTTTTCTGCTGCTGATGCCTCTCCCTATACATCCCAGTATACCCCCAGCCCTCCCTACTGCCTTCTCACATTGCTTGCTAACCTTAAGGTCATCTGATATGATTACCCCCAGGTCCCTTTCCTTTTTTGTTGTTGTTACTACCTCCCCACCCATTGTGTATTCTTCCCTTGGGTTCTTGTTTCCCAGGTGCATTATTTTGCACTTCTTTGCATTGAATCCTAGCTGCCATACTTCTGACCATTCCTCCAATCTTGCCAAGTCCCTTTTCATCCTTTCCACACCTCCTTGTGTATCAACCCTGTTGCAGATCTTTGTGTCATCTGCAAAAAGGCATATTTTCCTTCCAGTCCCTCTGCAATGTCACTGATGAAGACATTAAAAAGGACTGGACCCAATACTGAACCCTGCAGTACCCCACTAGTAACCCCTTTCTTCAGAGTGGACTCCATTTACAATTACCTTCTGTGTCCTGTTGTCCAGCCAATGTTTTACCCAGGCTACCACCCTGGGACCCACTCCCAGGCTGGTTAATTTGATTATTAATCTTTTGTGTGGGACTGTGTCAAATGCCTTGCTAAAGTCTAGGTAGGCCATGTCCACAGCCCCTCCCTGGTCTACTACTTTGGTCACCCAGTCAAAGAAATCTATTAGATTCGTCTGACGTGACCTTCCCGCTGTGAACCCATGCTGCCTTGGGTCCTGTGCCCCACTGGCCTCTAGGTACTCATCTATTCTTTCCTTCAGAAGTGACTCCATCACTTTTCCTACCACAGAGGTCAGACTGACAGGTCTGTAGTTTCCTGCCTCTGTCTTGGTCCCACTTTTGTGAAGGGGAATCACATCCGCCTTCCTCCAGTCCTCGGGTACCACACCATCCTCCCATCATTTATTAAAAAGAGTAGCCAGTGGTTTCACTAGTTCCTCCCTTAATTCTTTTAGAATTCTGGGGTGAATTCCAACAGAACCCATTGCTTTGTCCACCTTCAGTTTTAGGAGTTCTTGCAGAACCCTTTCTTCTGTGAAAGGACTGGGATCGACCCCCCCTATCAAGAGTGCTTCTGTTAATTGGATTAGGCACTTCCCCCTCCTCTTTTGTGAATACTGAGCAGAAATATTCTTTCAGTATTCCTGCTTTTTCACTGTCCCCCTCTGCCCACCCACCGTTCATTCTATTCAGCCTCACTATCCCTCCTTTGTCTTTCACGCTTGCTGATGTACCTATAAAAGGTCTTATCCCCCTTCTTAACTGAGTTGGCTATCTTTTCCTCAGTTTGGGCCTTTGCTATTCTGACTTCCCTCCCTGCTTCCTTCTGCCTTAACTGGTATAGCTCTCTGTACTGCTCCTTCTGTGTTTCCTTATACTTCCAGAATGCTATCTTTTTCTTCCTGACTTTCACAGCCACCTCTTTTGAGAACCATAGTGGCTTTTTCTTTTGTTTTGATTTGTTTATTTGCTTCACACAAAGGCTTGTTGCCTCTGTGATGGCAGTTTGATAATTCCCCATTGTTGCTCCAAACCTCCTTCTAGCCTGTTTGCTAGTGCTTTTGAGGCACTCTCCCATCTAACAAGTCAGCCCTCCTAAAGTCCAGTACCCTCACTTTTGTATGGCTTGACTCTGTAGCTGAGTTTAACGTGAACCACACTGTTTGATGGTCACTTGTCCCCAGATGGCAACCCACTTCTAGATCTGAGATCCTCTCACTGCCCCCGTTTGAGAGTATGAGGTCAAAGATTGCTCCCTCGCAAGTGGGTTCCGAAACTAGCTGTCTAATGCCTGCCACCTGTAGGGCATCAAGAATGGTCCTGCTCTTGGATGTGGCTGCAGCAAATGTGCTCCAGTTAACATCTGGCATATTCAGGTCTCCCATCAACAGTATCTCCCCTTTCTCTGCCATTCTAAGAATGCCTTCTATCATATCCTTGTCCATTCCTTCCCCTGACATGGGGTCTGTACACAACCCTGTGTGGATTGTGGTGCCCTTTCCAGTCTCAAGGTGACCCACAGTGCCCCTCTCCTCCCTGTTTACTCTTGTTCAGTTGCTTTTATCCCTTCCTTTACAGAAGCTACTCCTCCCCTCTTCTCCCCTGCCTGTCTCTCCTGTAGGTTATGTACCCTGGTATGTTAACATCCCAGTCATGGTTCTCTGTGTACCATGTTTCTGTGACTGCTACGATATCCAGGCATCCCTCTTCCATTAAGGCCACCAACTCAGTGAGCTTGTTGCCCAGACTACGGGCATTGGTACTCATTACCCTCCATTTCCTGATGGCCTTACTCCCTTTTGCCCCATCCCTGTCCTTCTTGCCTTTGTCACTTTCTCCATTTAGCCCTGCCCTTCTCCCTATCGACACCTCTGTGTTGGTGTTTTCTGCACTTACTACCATGATTATTTGGGGGGAGGGATAGGATTTTCCTGCTCCTTTCCAGTGCCTCCCCCCTCAGCTGGTTTAAAAGCTTGCCAATGAAGCATTTAAACCTATCACCTAGGATCCTGGTTCCCCTCCCAGATAGATGCAGCCCATCATGCCAGTATAGGCTTGCATCACTCCAGGTGGACCCCCAGTTCCCAATGAAGGCAAATCCCTGAGCTCCACACCAGTTTTTCAACCACTGATTGAATCCCATGGTGCGGAACACCCTAGCCTCTCCTATGCCATAGATGGGTAGCACCTCCAAGAAGGTTACTGTGCGTGCTACTTGACTAAGGCCCTTCCCCAATTCCACAAACTCTTCCTGCACTTCTCTAACCCCTTTCTTAGCCAGGTCATTTGTCCCTAGGTGGATAATGACATCCAGTTCCCTCACCTGTGCAGCTGCTCTGGCAATCCTGAGGATTCACTCCCTGTCCCTCCAAGCCATGGCGCCAGGTAGGCACCTTACCTCCCTCTCCCCTTCCTCCCCCAGTTCTACCTTCCTAACAATGGAGTCCCCCACCAGGAGTTGTTTCCTTCCCCTGCAGGGTCCCCTTCCTCCCTCCTGTGGGTCTCCTTTGTGGAGGTTCCAAGCATCCTCCTTGGTGTCCACTGTGGGTGCCTCCATAGAGGAACCACACTTTGCCAGAATGGCATAGGAATTGTGGAGAGGTACAACTGGAGGGATGCGCCTCTGTTCTACCACCCTCACCCTCCCTGAGCCCACTGTGGTCCAACCACTCCTCTTTCTTGGCAATCTCTGAGGCAATGGCAGTGGCACTGGTGGTCCCTGGATGGAAGAGGAGGTCCCACAAATCCTGGCTCAGCCTGGAGATGAGCAACCTCCTCCCTCAGCCCAGAGAGGTGCCTGCAGATGGGACAACACCACATCCTCCAGAACATCTCCTGGAAGACTGCTGCTCCACAGCCACTGTACTGCACCACTGCAATCATGTCTTATTTCTGGCCCCTTAACTGTTTGTAATCCTTACTCTTTCCTCTGTTTTTTTCATCTCTCTCCTTACTTTCTGCCTGTGTGCCCTTTCAGCTCTTGCTTGTCCTGTTCTGAGACAAGAATATCCTATATTTCTCAGTAGACCACTTACTTGCTCATAGGCAGACCTCCAGCAGCTAGAGGGGGCCGGAGAGCTACTCTTGCCCTTCTAGGAAGGTGGGTCCTTGGTGGTTCTGTGATCACTCACTTCCTGCCCTCAAACAGGAAGTTCCTGTTGTCAGTCAAATCCTGTGCCTATAAAAATAGAACTAGCTTTGTGTGGGGTGGGGTGGAGGGGAGGGAAGGAGGGCAATACAGTCCCAGCAGAAAAGTCTAGTCACACAGCAGTCCTTTCTCCTGGTGTCTTCTGCCAAGCTATTAGCAAAATATGTCTAAGGCAGTCTTTAAATGTAGCTTCCTTCTAGCTAAGCCACTCCCCCTACATAGCAGATCTTTCTACAAGTAATTTAAACCTCACAGCAGTTAAGTCCTTTCAGTCACCTGAGATTTACACCTAGATCACTCTTCAGATACTCATTCAGTTCAGTTAACCCAAACACACACTTTTTTTTTGTTTTGTATGTTAGTTTTTTTGCCCTAAATTAAAGGTCCAACTACAAAAGTTCTTCTGCTTTAGTCCCAGCAGAGAAGTTCAGTCACACAGCAGTCCTTTCTCCTGGTATCTTCTGCCAAGCTATTCCTTTTATATCACTGCTTATTTATTGTGCATAACTTTGCTCATATTTTGTATCTCTTATCCTCTGTACCCTCCCCCGATATTGCCCCTGAAAAAGGGACTGCATGATTTCAGTGGGCTTACCCAGTTACCAAAATTCAAATAAACAATATTTAAAAAGTGGCGTCTACTCAAAGTACTGTATATTGGTCAAGGAAAACCTCTTCTTTGTGTAGTTTCAGTATTCCAATACCACGACTGGGTGAAAACACTGCCATGCTGTTGGCGTAACTGCAACGAGTGCTAAATTTTCTTTATATCCTCTATTGTTACTACTTCAGTGCAAAATCCCCCCTTGAAAAACAAACGGCACAAAACTCATTCATTTGTATGTTTTTATTTGGATTTTTAGTGGAAAAGCAGTGAGAATGCTGGAGGATAACACAGCCACATACATGCTCTTGTTTTAATGAAAGTGAGGGGCTGTGCATTAACTCACACACAAGGGTCGCCGAACAAGACTGTGTCAGCTGAAACTATGTCAAAATCTTTGCAGTGGTGAGTGCTATGGAGTCAGCAGAAGCAGAATCAGCATGGGAGGCTGCAGAGTCAGCAGACGAAATATCAGCATTGGATGCTGTCAAATTAGTAACAACAGGAGAAGCATAAACAGCCGTGGAGTCAGTAAGAGCAGGAGAAACATTAGCAGCTGTGAGACAGCAGGATCAGCATGGGAAGCTGTGGAGTCTGCAGGATCAGCATGGGAGGCTGTGGAGTCAGCAGGATCAGCATGGGAGGCTGTGGAGGCAGCAGGATCAGCATGGCAAGCTGTGGAGTCAGCAGGATCAGTATGGGAGGCTATGGAGTTGGCAGGAACAGCTTGTGAGGCTGTGGAGTCAGCAGGATCAGCGTGGGAGGCTGTGGATTCAGCAGGATCAGCATGGGAGGCTGTGGAGTCAGCAGGATCAGCGTGGGAGGTTGTGGAGTCAGCAGGATCAGCATGGGAGGCAGTGGAGTCAGCAGGATCAGCATGGGAGGCTGTGGAGTCAGCAGGATCAGTGTGGGAGGCTGTGGATTCAGCAGGATCAGCATGGGAGGCTGTGGAGTCAGCAGGATCAGCGTGGGAGGCTGTGGAGACAGCAGGATTAGCCTGGGAGACTATGGAGTCAGCAGGATCAGCATGGGAGGCTGTGGAGACAACAGGATCAGCATGGGAGGCTGTGGAGACAGCAGGATCAGCATGGAAGGCTGTGGAGTCAGCAGGATCAGCATGGGAGGCTATGGAGCCAGCAGGATCAGCATGGGAGGCTGTGGAGTCAGCAGAATCAGTGTGGGAGGCTGTGGATTCCGCTGGATCAGTGTAAGCAGCTGTGGAGAGAGCAGGATCAGCATGGGAGGCTGTGGAGTTGGCAGGAGCAGCTTGGGAGGCTGTGGAGTCTGCAGGATCAGCATGAGAATCTCTAGTGACAGCAGTATCAGCATGGGAGGATTTGGAGTCCACAGGATCAGCATGGGAGGCTGTGGAGTCAGCAGGATCAGTGTGGGAGGCTGTGGAGTCAGCAGGATCAGCCTGGTAAGCTGTGGAGTCAGCAAGATCAGCCTGGGAGGCTGTGGAGTCAGCACGATCAGCATGGGAGGCTGTGGAGTCAGCAGGATGAGCATGGAAGGCTGTGGAGTTGGCAGGAACAGCTTGGGAGGCTGTGGAGTCAGCAGGATCAGCATGGGATGCTCTAGAGACAGCAGGAACAGCATGGGAGGCTTTGGAGTCCACAGGATCAGCATGGGAGACTGTGGAGTTAGCAGGCAAGCATGGGAGGCTGTGGATTTAGCAGGATCAGTGTAAGCAGCTGTGGAGACAGCAGGATCAGCATGGGAGGCTGTGGACTCGGAAAGAGCTGCTTGGGAGGCTGTGGAGTTAGCAGGAGCTGCTTGGGAGGCTGAGGAGTCAGCAGGATCAGCATGGGAAGCTCTAGAGACAGCAGGATCAGTGTGGGAGGCTTTGCAGTCCACAGGATTGGCACGGGATGCTACGGAGTCCACAGGATCGGCACGGGAGGCTATGGAGTATGCTAGAGCAGAGCAACACTGAAAGCTGTAGAATTGGCAAGAGCACTAGGCAGACCACTAGACATGGTGGTGTCAGGCACAAGGATAGGGGGGCACAATGGCTAGAAAAATAACAGGAGTATATTTTGCAATGTTCCACAAATGCACCCGAACCTGTTAGCTTTTTTATGTTCTTGTTTCAACATTCCTTAGGATTTTGCAAGTGCCATCTTCATGAGAATCAGAGTTTAATCAGCTTGAAAAGGCAATGTTCTTGTCAGAGGTGCTTGACACTGGAACAAACCATCTGGTGAAATTGTTTTAGACTGTGGACAAATTTCTCAACCTGGTCTGTTCACAGGCTGGTGCGTGTAGTTCTGCCTCTTAATATTAGGAGTTCAGCAAGTTTGTCCTAGACAGGGTGTACTCCATCAGGTCAAGTTCTCTTCTAGTGGCCAGTCTGTCATGAGCTGAAAGTGCCATACATTAGATGGACATGGCCACTATGTGGACCTGCATACATTTTTGCCAAATTTGGGAGGCAGAATAGTGCAGTGGTTTAAGGTTCTAAGCTGCAAATCTGGAGACCTAGGTTTGAATCCCACAGCTCCTACTTGCATACTTTGTGACCCAGAGCAAGTCATTTAACTTCCCTGTGCTCCCAGGTCACACCTGTAAACAAGCTTTCAGCTTAGTGTGCCACTCGTGGTTAAACAATTTGAAAAAAAATGTGGATGTAGATGTGCTTATTGTGATTTGTGTACTGTGTCCCGTCTACTGTGCTTCAGATCCAACTCCTAGTGAGCAGTTACTGGACTCTCAGGATGCTCTGGGTCCATTTCTTGTGGTTAGTGTTCAGTGTTCTCTATCCAAAGGTTATTTCCCTGCCATTTTAAATGGAATGGTGGCAAGGCAAGTCTTAAAGAAGCCATCTTTGGACCCAAATAACTTGGCAAATTACAAACCAATCTCTTATCTCCCCTTTTTTGGATAGGCATATGAAAAATTTGTTGTGATGTAGCTGGGGTTTACCTTGAGCATTTTGGCATATGTGAGCAACTCCAGTTAGATTTTAAAGTGCACTGTCTATGGCATACATACAGTGCTCTGCAAGATGTTAAGTGATCTCCTTGCATGGAACAAACTGGGGAATCTCAGTTCTTGTTCTCCTTGACCACTCATCAGTGAGCTATTAAGATAAAAAGCTTTATACGGGTGAGAGTAACACCAAGGGACACAGTTGCTAGACTAACAAATATACTAAACACCTATCAAATTCTACCTGTCTAATATAACATTGTATTAAAATACAAAAATGAGCTAAAAATGTATGTTTGGTATATGTCTATAATGCCGCATAATCAATTTTGTGATCTTGTAAAAATGTGGTTGAAAAGCTCTAATGGGTGACTAATGGGTGGGCAATATCGACCAGTGGTTACAGTACTGACCTGTGAATGAACTTGGTACATCCAGAAGACCTGCATTAATTTTCCTCATAGAATCATAGAAACATAGAATTTGATGGCAGATAAGGACCGCTTGGCCCACTCAGTCTGCCCATTTCCCTACCTAATGGATAAGCTGCAGATACTAGTTAACCAGCAACCTATTTCTTCCTACCCCCACCCCCTAGAATTGCCTTATTACTGTCCCATGCATTCTTAAATTCCACCACTGTTTTTGACTCCACAACCTCCTCCAGAAGGCCGTTCCATGCATCCACAACCCTCTCTGTGAAAAAACACTTCCTTAAATTACCTCTGAGCTGCCCCCTCTATCTTCAAATTGTGCCCCCTTGTTCTTGCACACGTCTTTTTTTGAAAGATGCTACTCTCTTGGACTTTGTTGATTCCCTTGAATTACTTGAAAGTTTCTATCATGTCCCCCTCTCCCTCCTTTCCTAGAGGCTATACATATTATGTTCCTTAAGTCTCTTCATATGTCTTCCGGTGCAGACCCTGCACCATTTTAGTTGCCCTCCTCTGGACAGCTTCCATCCTGTCTATGTCCTTGCAGAGATTGGGTCTCCAGAACTCCACACAGTACCCCAGATGGGGTCTCGCCAATTGTCTGTACAGAGGGATAATAACTTCCTGTTTTCTGCTGGTGATGCCTCTCCCTATGCATCCCAGTATCCCTCCAGCCCTCCTTGCTGCCCTCTCACATTGCTTGCCCACCTTTAGGTCATCTGCCAAGTTCCTTCTCATCCTTTCTACCCCATCTTGTGCATCAACTCTGTTGCAGATCTTTGTGTCATCTGCAAAGAGACATACTTTTCCTTCCAGTCCCTCTGCAATGTCGCTTATAAAGACATTGAAGAGCACCAGTCCTAATACTGAACCCTGCGGTACCCCACTAGTAACCCCCCTTTCTTCAGAGTGGACTCATTACTCTTACTCTCTGTGTCCTATTCTCCAGCCAATTCTTTACCCAGGCTGTCATCTTGGGACCCACTCCCAGGCTGGCTAGCTTGTATATTAATCTTTTGTGTGGGACTGAGTCAAATGCCTTGCTAAAGCCTAGGTAGGCCATGTCCACAGCCCCTCCCTGATCTACTATTTTTGTCACCCAGTCAAAGAAATCTATCAGATTCATCTGGTATGACCTCACATGCTGCCTTGGGTCCTGTGCCCCTCTGGCCTCTAGATACTTGACAATTCTTTCCTTCAGAAGTGATTCCATCATTTTCCCTATCACTGAGGTTAAACTAACAGGTCTGTAGTTTCCTGCTTCTGCCTTGCTCCCACTTTTGGGAAGGGGAATCACATCTGCTCTCCTCCAGTCCTCGGGTACCACCCCATCCTCCCATGATTTGTTAAAGAGGGTACTCAACCCCCACTTGCATACAGTGTGACTCTTGGGCAAGTCATTTACCCTCCCTTTGCTCCCAGAATGCTCTTGTTTAAGGGCCTTGTGCCTCAAAGGCCTTTGCCAGGTACCAAAGGATAGAAAAACAGTAACAGAGACCTTAAGACAACGGTTGCTAAATGAACAAAGACACCAAATACTTATATTCTGCACATTAACAAAGTGACATAGAATTTAAACATGTGCCACAAATCCATAGCTAGTACAGTTGTATAATGCCATATGATGTATTTTTGTAGAGTGTCTAGTTAAGGTTAAACTCTCCATATGGGTGACAGGGGTACCAAAAGCATGGTTACTAAACTAACAGATATCAAACACTGAACGATTTGCACATGTTTACAAAATGGAATTTTAAGTTAAAACAGTACCAAAAATCTCTTTGCAGAATAAATATATAATGACATATTCTGGACTAAATAATTGATGCATAATGTCAGTACAGATAGAACATAGTCATGATGGCAGATAAGGACTGCTTGGCCCACTCAGTCTGCCCATTTCCCTACCTAATGGATTAGCTGCAGATCCTAGTTAACCAACAGCCTACTTATTCCTACCTCCAACCCAAAGGATTGCCTTATGTCTGTCCCATGCATTCTTGAATTCCCCCACTGTTTTTGACCCCATGACCTCCTCAGGAAGGCTGTTCCATGCTTTCACCACCCTCTTTGTGAAAAAAATACTTCCTCCTGTTGCCCCTAGCCATCTTCCCTCTATCATGAAGTTGTGCCCCCTTGTTCCTGAACATGTTTTTTTTCTGAAAGATGCTACCCTCTTGGACTTTGCTGATTCCACTGAGGTGCTTGAAAGTTTCTATCATGTCCCCTTCCTATCCCCCCTTTCCTTCAGGGTATACATATTAAGCACCTTTACTCTCTTCATATGTCTTCTGGTGCAGACCCTGCACCATTTTAGTTGCCCTCCTCTAGACTGCCTCCATCCTGTCTATGTCCTCGGGGAGATGGGGTCTCCATGCGGTACTCAAGATGGGGTCTCACCAACTGTCTCTACAGAGGAAGAACAACCTCTTATTTTCTATTGGTGATCCCCCTGGCCCACCTTATTGCCTTCCCACATTGCTTGCCTACCTTTAGGTCATCTGATATGACTACCCCCATGTTCCGTTCCAATTTTGTTGTTGTTAGTACCCCCCCCCCCACACTGTGTACTATTCTCCTGGGTTTTTGTTTCCCAGGTGCATTACCTTGCACTTCTTTGCATTGAATCTAAGCTGCCATACACTTGACCATTCCTCCAACCTTGCCAAGCCCCTTTTCATCTTTTCCACCCCCCTTGTGTATCAACCCTGTTGCAGATCTTTGTGTCATCTGTAAAGAGTCATACTTTTCCATCCAGTCCCTCCAAAATGTCACTTATAAAGACATTTAAGTAGACCCATCCCAATACTGAACCCCGCAGTATCCCACTCATAACCCCTTTCTTTGGAGTGGACTCCATTTAATATTACCCTCTATATACTGTTGTTCATCCAATTTTTTTACACAGGCTACCACCCTGGGACCCACTCCTACACTGGCAAACTTGTTTATTAATCATTTGTGTGGGACTGTGTCAAATGCCTTGCTAGTGTGGGACTGTGTCAAAATACCTTGCATTTGACACATATGGGAAACATAATTAGGGATACTACACTAATGGTTGCTAAACTAACATAAATACTACACCTTAATCACCTCCACCCTTAGGCTACATATGAATATGAGCTTCTGATCCAGTAACAAATATTTCAAATAAATTAAACAGTATGATGTTAAGTCTAATATCAGTTTCAGGACTTGCATAACAAAAATGCAGCCCCTCTTCCTGAAGAAAAAAATCATAATTAGTTCATGAAGCCTTTGTGAACCCTTTCAAGCTTCAGAATTAAATGCCATGCAAACATACCCCCAAATTAAATCAAGCATCCTTCATATATAATGGGACCTAACCTGGTTGCACGTGTACTAGAGGTACTCTTTGTTGGATAGTAATATACTTATGGCATTGTCCCTTAACAATACAAGCTCTAGCCAGAGCCGACATGGTAGTAGTGAGCTGCCAAATGACCAAAGTTACACATGTGTGTAGAAAATTTTGAATGACCAGGTGTACTGTGGGCATTTTGGGAAGCTGTTCCACCAAATGTTCAACATGGCCTATTTTGGACCCCAACTCCTGAACAGTACCACTGTCATTTCATTCACTTGTCCCAAAAGGTGATGTTGCAGAGTGACTGTGCTGTTCTGTGCCACAGGTGCGAAAATACGTGTTGGGCAGGATGTGAAAAATTTTTACATCTGTACTGTTAATAAGAAGGTGTGCAAAAATGGCAATGTTGAAAATCTGGAGTGAAAATATTAAAAATTAGCAAAGTTAGGAGCATGCGTAGAAACTGTGCAATGCACCCTCATAACACAGCCATTGTTTTCATTTTTTTTCTCCGCATTTGCAACATGGGCTTTTTGGGACCCCACCTCATGAACAGTGGCACTATGTTAATTTTAATTGGCCCAAAACATTCTGTGCAGCGACTGTGAAATCAACTTTTGGGACTGAGTAATGAAATGACAGTGACGATGTTCATGAGATGAGATGCCAAGAACCCCATGTTGAAAATCTGGGGCCAAAATTCCTACAAATGGCTGATGTATCAACACAACTTGAAAACCTCATTGTATGCCATTATACCAAGCTTAGCTTTGATTCTTCAGTTACGTGTTCGGCTTTGAAGAGTGCAGATGTGTCCTGATAGAGAAGATGACATCACCAACCTTTGGAGATACATATGGGGGTAATGGAGGTGGGTGCTCAGTGGGAGGGTGGGGATGGGAGCAGGGACTGGGGCAACAATGATGGACCATTTTCTTTTTACAGGAAAGAAACAAGATGTTGGGGATGGTTTTCTTTATTAACAGGGAAAATAAACATGCATTTGGGCATACTGGGGTGAGTTCCCAGTGTGCCACATGATTTGAGGGCATCACATGATGCTAACATGAGGATTGGGAACCCTGATGTCAGTGCAGGGATGGGAAATGGAGGGACTGGGGAGGGCAGCAGCAGTGGGTGGGTGGGAATGAGAGGGTTCTATAATTCACTGGTGCTGTGATGGAATAGAGGGAGCAGGGAAGAAACGAGAGGAGCAATGGGAGGGTGTGAGAGGAGTGCCATCTTCAAGATGGTGGTGGTGACACAACTGCATGTGTGGCATTCACACATGTGGCATTGCAGTGAATGGCATTCTGCCACTCACAAGATGGCAGTGCCAGCAGAACTGCACGTGCATGCATGGCTCATATATGTAGGTCTTATCCCAGAATACAGAAATAACAACCAAAATAGTGCAGCTGTTACTCCATAGCAGCAGACTGTGGTGGAGTGTTACAAACTCTGTTGGACTTTGGGATGGATGCTTCCTAAATTTTAATGAAGAGTGCCATGATCGGCCATTTTAAGGGGAAAGATAGATCCCAAAATGTCTGTAGACTCAGCCTTCAGCCATAAAAAGGGGCCCCCCAGGCTGAAAACAACATTTATGAAATAATCAAGAAGTTTTACCTACCCTTCTTGGCATCTGGTAATCATATTGTGTTCATGAGTGGCTTGGGAGAATCCATGTGGTTGTATATGAACATCCTGGGAGCTGGAAATGAATTGGCCAGGAGAGCAAAGTTCAAGTGCTACAGTCATTCTCAGAACACAAGTTCTTACACAAAAAGCTATCTCCTTATTGTAGCTTCATCAGGTATTTATAAATAACTTAAGAAGATGACAAAAATAATGTTTTGATAGTTTGGGGGTCCAAGTAAGTAATGTAAGGCTGGGGACATAAATGGTCATGTGCTACCAGAAGTCTACAGCTAGTTGTTGAGGAAGCAGAAAAAATGTAGCATGGAAACATTTAGGTAAATGTTCCTAGGATACAAGAGGTCATGGCAAAGTAGCTTATTTAAAAAAGGAGTAAACCAGAAGGCAACACAGAGATATTAATTGCAGTGTGTGTATCCATGTCACAATTTAGCTGCCAAAAAATGCAGCAATTCTCAGGGAGACATTACAAATTTTTACAATTAGAGGAGACTGATGACTTTCATTGTATCTTATGTATATGATTATAAAAGCTGCTACAACTTGCCGTTGTTACTGTAAATTGCTGACAGACATTATAGGAAGTTGAAATTTGATGAGAATTTTAAACTACCATTTGTCAGAGGCAGTGAGAAATGGATGGACACATCGATACAGGAACCAGGTGTGGCAAGACTAAAGAAGTGCCAGGCTGATTCTTTATTAAAGGTTAAAAATCAAAAAAAGTGGACTCTGCATGACAAAACAAAGAAAAATAAATAAAAGAAATATGCAAAATATTGAGTGACATTGCAACATCATGACTGCTCAGCTTTAGAAGATTGCTACAAGTTGAGAAACTAGCCCAACCTTCCTTTGGGATCTGAAAGAGGCTTGCAGATCTCCCACACCAGGGTCAGTACCAAACTGAACCCACAAGTGATCTGATCTGGCTATCTAGGTTGCCTCACTTTATACTTGGAAAGTATCAGGTGACCATCTTAGACTATGCCCATTCAGTCTTTTCAAATGCAATTCTTTCAAAACATCTTATTTTTAATGTACAAAGAGTAAAGCATAACATGTTAACACATCTTTGAACATTCAAATGTCTAAAACCAAATAATAGTTCTTTATTAACAAAATTAAAGTGTACTTTGGGAGTAGTGGTGGGTGAAGTGAGCAAAATTCGCTTTGGAGTAATCTGCAAAATTCCATCCATTTCTCCTGGTGGAGTGGCAAACTTTTGCCCAGCGGAATGGTGAAATTTCATCTTCTGTGGTGAAATTCCGCCTTCTGTGGCACAATTTCACCTGCAGAAGGTGAAACTTTGCCCACAGAAGGCAACATTTCACCTAGGTGAAATTCCGCCTAATGTGGAAAAATTTCACAAATTGCTCCACTAGGTAAATGTGGCCACTTCGCCTGGCAAATTTAAACTTGCTGCATCCCTATTTGGGAGTTGGCCCCTTCCCTCACCTAGCTATTAAATAAATCTAGGGAAAAGGGGTCCCACTGGCTCTTAGAAGGACACTGGGTAGCTCAGGAGAAGGATCCAACAACACTATGTTTGCTAGAACTTTCCTCTGGGAAGCCTTACATCTTACATGGAAAACAAACTACTGTGTACAAAGTATACAAAATGTACCAAAGATTCATTTCAATAAGTAAGACTTTTCAAACAGTAAGTAAACAAAAGAATAAGGTCTGTACATTTATTTTACTAGTGCCTGCATATAGTGTGATTTGCGACAGAACTTTGGGAAAAGAGACAAACTGCACAGTTCAGCAGCTACTGCACAGCTACCTGGAACATTTTACTTGTGTGCATTTTGTCTTAATTTTAAGGATTTTAATATTTTTGGTGCACCAAACAATCAGTTTTCAGAGTATGCAAACAGGAAGTGCTACTATGCATTCCCTTCTGTCGTGGTGACACAGTTCCCAGGAATTGGACATTTCTGGCTCTCATACAGGACTGCTATTTACCACCATAAAAATAAATGCTTTTACTAGAAGTGACAGCGTACAATACTAAATAACCCATCCAGGGCCAGGCAGCATTTGGGAAAGGGGAACAATGCATGGCACCTTCCAAGGAAAAAGGATTAGTTCCTTCGGGGGGGGGGGGAGGCAACTGGGACCCTCATGGCAAACTGCAGGACGGGGAATGGAAAATAAAGGGATAGCTCTAGAGGGACTTTCATTCAGGTGGCCTGCCTGAAGAAAGGGGGAAAACAAGATTACCAACAAGGACTAGGATAGAAAGGAAAACGAGGTGCTACTGCAGTAGGCTTTTAAACTATAGAAAGCAGTCTTCCCAAGGGGCCCCCAGCATACTTCCACACCATTGGTAACCCTCCGTCATGCACTTGCCCTCTTCTATCCTAAAACTTCGAAAAAATTGGGAAAAATATGTTACAACTTCATTATTTTTTGAGAAAAGGAACAATGTTTATTCTATCTAAACAATTAAACCTCCCAGGGTACAAATCCAGAAAAGTCTTTCCAGCAACAACATTGCTACTGTTGCACCAAAAGTAATGTTTTTATTGATACAAAATCTGAACTGATGTAAATTTTCCCCATTACCAGATGTTTCTTCATTGACAGCCAGTGCATTCTTCTCATCTTTTCTAGCTGTACTTGTTAGCTGTTTACTCACCCTCACTTTAAGGTGGTGAGTTTTTTGTCAACATAAAAGGCCCTGTAAATGCATTTAGCTAAATACAACACTGTCACACAGTTGTGAAATCCCAGAAAATTCAAAACTGAGGTCAGTATTAATACTTGTAAATGGGTTTGTTTTGGGGATGTCAGGGCAAAAGTTGCTGTTCTCACAGTCCTGACAGACATTAGGGCATAAAGGTAGCCATGCCCCCCCTTCCCAGTATTTTCCAGTGATAACACAGTGGCCTGTGCAAGCTTGTCATCCATTGGGAGGGTATGCCTGTTGTCCAGTATTACCTTTTCAATGGCTCCTGCCTGTCTAGAAACTGTTGTCACAAAATTCAACCTGTCATTTTTATGTTGCTTGCACGCATGTGCAAGAAACATAGTGCCATCATCGGAGATTTGGAGGTGTGTCACCTCCTCCTCCAATTCAGGCAGTGTCCTGGCAGGCACGGCCCCTGTAAGCCAATGCATTTTGGAGCTGTCTATGACACGCTCAAAATGCAATGGCCTCTGATTGAAAGGGGAGCTACGCTTGGTGAGCAGCGATAAGAAGCTGCTCACGCGCAGCTCCCCAGCCTGGCGTCGCAGGCGCCCATCGCGCAGTGTATAGCTGACAGGGTGCCCAATCCCCGTCGGCTGAGCTGCATCGTCCCCCCAGTAGTTGGTGCCACGCTGGAGCCCACCCCAGCGTGGCAATCAGTCATTTGCCGACGGGGTGCCCAATCCCCGTGAGGCTGAACACCCCCAAAGTCCTTGTGCCATGCTGGGAGACCACCCCAGTTTGGCAAAGGGCCCATGACGTCTTTTTATTTTTTGTACCTGTAAGACAAAAAGCGGTCCAGTGGTCGGTCTCCGACCCCCCTCCACAACCCGCACCCACCCACTGCGCACCCAGCCTCCCCACCCCTCCTCACCCCATACTTACCTCCGGACTCTGGCGCGACAATCTTGGTGGACCGGAACACGTCTGCACTCTTCAAAGCCAACGCGAACTGAGGAAATGCGGTAAGCTGTATAATGGGCTAGATAGGGGGTTTCAACTTTATGCATATCTCAGCCATTTTTGGAATTTTCACTAAATTTTCAACATGGGGTTTTGGAGCCTTCTCATGAATGATGTCACTGTCATGGGCGTTATTCGCCAAAGGGTGATTTCGCACAGTGACTGCGAAATCACCCTTCGGACTAAATCCGACCACCATGACAGTGACATCATAGAAAAGCCACTCATGTTAGAATTGAGTATAAATCAAAAATGACTGTTTATACGAGCGTGCATTGCGCGAGTTCCTACGCAGGCTCGTAAGTTCGCGAAATTTCAATATTTTCACCCCAGATTTTCAACATTGCCATTTCCACACCTTCTTATGAGTAGTACAGTTGTCATTTTTCAAATCTCACCCAAAATGTGTTTCCCCATGTAGCACACAATGGCGATGGTCAAGTAGCGAACTCAGTGTATGGGACATTAAGAAAATCACAGTGTCACTGTTCATGAGCAGAGATCTTAAATGGCAATGTTGAAAATTTGGTGAAAGAATTCCTAAAATGACTGTTTTACGAGTGTGCTTGCACAGTTCCACTCACACCGTAGGTTTCCGAATTTTCAATATTTCCACTCCAGATTTTCAACACTGCCATTTTACCACACCTCCTTATGAGCAGTACAGCTGTCATTTTTCACATCCTGCCCAAAACGTGTTTCACCAGGTAGCGCATAATGGCGCAGTCGGTGTGCAAACTCAATGTATGGGACACATTAACAAAATCACAGTGACACTGTTCATGACCAGAGGTCTTAAATGGCTACGTTGAAAATTTGGTGGAAAAAATCCTAAAAATGACTGTTTTACGGCGATGGTGCGCAGTTCTAAACTGCAGCTCGTAAGTTCGCAAATTTTCAATATTTACACTCCAATGACTTCCAAATACCTAAACAGCACATAGAAGCAAGCAACATTCGGCATTGACAAATGCTTGTTCCCTTTTGTTTACTACCAGTAAACTGCCCCTTTTTGGGTCTTTTTATTTATTTATTTATTTATTTGGAATTCGGAAAATACCTTTGAGTCAGAGACTCATTTACAAAGGTGCCACATTACATAGAAGGGTACAACACAGTGTTACAATACAGGAAACTGGACAGGCTAGATACAAGGCAATGACCCAAAATAATGCAGTTAAAGGCTCACAAGATGTTCCGATAAAGCTAAGCCATGCATGAGGCTGCAGGCACGTGTATAGAGATGCAAAGCAATTACTGTGAAGGGGATGAGAGAGTTGGGTGGAAGGGTAGATAGGGTAAGCCAGCCAGAGGCCATTGTCATGGTTGGAGGATGAGCAAGAAAGTAGGAGGGTCAGAGGCAGTCACAGCAGTTTATGGACTGGAGATGCCCCTTAAGGTGGGTTTTGAAGTGGCTGATGGCATTTTCGTGTAAGATGGAGCAAGGTAGGCCATTCATCCATGTAGGGGCCTTGTAGCTGAAGGATCTCTGAAATTGGGAGGTTTGACAGAAGGGGACAGCAAGCAGTTTCTTGCTAGAGCTACGGGTTACTTTTTGGGTAGTAGACGGATAGATTAGGGAGGTAAGACCAGGAGGGGAGAGGCCAAGGGAAATTGTTTTAGCAGGTGTGGAACTTGATCCTGTTGTCTAAGTTAAGCCAATTGTGGTGTTATATAATGAACAGGTATGGGTGAGATGGTGGCAGTTCAGTACAAGGCGACAGGTTTTGTTGAGGGCGATGCGGAGCCTACTTAGGGACAAGGTGATGGCAGCACTATAAATGAGTATTCCATAGTTGAGAAGGGAGAGAACAGAGGATGAGACAGCAAGACAGAGGGCATCAGGAGGAAGGCAGTGTTTTACCTGGTAGAGCAGACTAAGGCAAACATTAAGGGCAGAGGATAGGTGCTGAATGTGCAGGTGGAAATTGAGTACCGGGTCAAGGGTGATGCTCAGGTATTTAAAGGAGTCCACTTGCTCAAGAGGGGTTCGGTCCTCTGTTAGGATCTGGGGGAAAAGTTCCTTTCTAGGGTTCTGAGGGTGGGAAAAGATCATTAACTTAGTCTTCTTATAGTTAAGTATTAGGCATTGCTCAGAGAACCACAGTTCCGCTTCATTAAAGGAGGACTGGAGGGCATGGTGCAGATGAAATGGGTCGGGACTGGATGCGTAGAGTACCGCATCATCAGCTTATAGTAGAAGGTTGCCAGAGCAGGAGGCAGGTAAGGAGTTACGGTGTAGGCTGAAGAGAAGGGGACCAAGGATGGACCTCTGAGGAACTTCAGAGAGAACTGGGAGTTTATCAGACAGAATAGTGCCAATTTTGACCTGTTGGGATAGATTTGACAAGTAGTCGGTGAACCAGCACAGAGCATCCTGAGACAAGCCAATGTTTGAGAGTGTGACTAGCAGAAGGGAGTGATTGACGGTGTCAAATGCCTTGGTGAGGTCAATAAACACAGCACCAGTGATGTGGCCTTTTTCTAATGTGGAGTGGATGTGTGAGGTAAATTCTAGAAGGGCAGTAGTGGGTGGGAGGACATGGCTGAGGTTAGAGAAAGTGCAATTGAAGGCTGCGGCTATACAAGAGGGGTCAGTGGACAAGTGCCCATCCACAACTATCTGGTTGAGGGGTGGGTTTGGTTTTTTTTCACTGATTTCCTTGATATTATTCCAGAATTTGTGCTCAAAGCCCCAGGCCGCAGTAAGGGCGACTTTATAGTGATCATCCCTGGCTGTGCGTAATGCCCACATGTATTTGTTTCATGCCTCTCTGTATCTCTGCCTGTCTACTGGAAGGCTGGTCTCATTAGAGAGGTGCCAAAGTGAGTCTCGAGTACGCATCTGGGCCAGGAGGTGGTCAGTGATCCAGGGTACAGAGTTACCTGTGATCATCCTTTTGGTAAGTGGTTTGGGTAGTGCTGATTCCACCATCGGTTCCCCTGACGTGGGCTGTCCCGACGCCGGACTCCCACCTATTTATACAATGGTGGGTGTGACGTAGGTTCCCCCGCTGCCTGATCTGGTGACGGGAATTTATTCTCGACCCCAAACTCGCCCACATTACCTGCAGGATTTTCCTGGGGCCCACTACCCGGCGGGCCCCCCTCTGGACTGGAGTCAATACGGACAGTTCTACCCAGGATTTAATCCTTACTCCACGTATCAAGGATTCCACAGTATTTTGCTTCTTGTTTCACCATCATGACCAGTTGTAATCCCTAGCCAAAAACCTGTCCTTAAGTTATGTGCTTCTTACTTTAAAATCAGACTTAGAAGTACTGTACAGTTACATCTGACCCTATGAAATCAGGACGTGGGAATATTTTGTACTGTATGGTATGAGAGGCAGCTGGTAAAACTAAAAATGGTATATCTGTCAGTGTCTTTTCTAACGAGATCTGTACATAACATATCATCTTCATTTTTCTGGATGATTAAATCCAGAAATGATTCCTGTTTGTTATCTGCCTGAATTAAGAATCTGAAATTTGAATGGTTATTTTCCAGGTAATCCATAAATTCATCAAGTTCCTGTTTCATTCCATGCCAAATCGAGAATATGTCAGCTACATAACAACGCGACATGTCAGTCCTATCGTGAAAAGGATTGAAACTGGCATAACAGACATTTTCTTTCTCCAATTTCCCAAGAGTAAGGGTGGCATAACTGAGGACAAGTGTTGCCCCGATAGCCATGCCTTTTTCCCTCAAGAAGAATTCACCCTGAAAGAGGAAACCATTTGCAGTACGAACCAATTCAGCCCAGGCAACCAACAAATCTTTAAAGGCAGGTTCAAGTCATATCTCCGTGTCCAACCAGTACTGCAGTAATGCTAGTCCACCACTATGTGGTATGTTCATAGAAAGTGATTCAATATCAAGAGACACATGTAACCACTGTTGTTCAACTTGTAGATGTCACAGGATACCCAATATATCTGTGGTGTCTCTGACATAAGATGGAAATTCAGTAAATAAATTCTTGATTATTCAACAATTTTTGATAGTGGTTGAAAGACCCTATCCCTGCCATGACTTGGTGTCCTGGCAGATCCTCCAAAGTCTTGTGTACGTCTGAAACTACATCACTTACTTGACATACTCCGCATATCCATCTGGTGTTTGCTGATGTTACTAATGAACTTCTATAAGGCAATTAAAAAAACACTTTTTCTATACCAAGTTCATTGGTGCCAGTCTTTGCTTTCCTCTGTTTAACAATTTTTAGATTGTGGCATGGCACTGGAGTGGAGCCAAGATTGTTGTTTGTATGGGAGGGGTTAGACCCACCTCTTCAAAATAGGAGAGGTATTTGGAGGTTATAATTAGTGACAGTTTTAAGAAAACAAAAGTCAGCACATAATATACATCAAAGTATACCTCAATGCATCGAGGATGCTGGGGTATATGGGGGGGTCAACAGTAGGAAAAGCATGGTGCTTTTGACCCTTTTCAGAGACCTGGTGAGGCCTTACCTACAGTACAGTGCCCTGTTCCAAACACTTATGTGATAACATTGACGGATTAAAGTTGGTAAAGTGAAGTATCAACAAGATTATCCAGGGTTGGCAAGGCAGATTTTATAAGGAACAGTTAGAGGCACTAAATATGTACTCACTGGAGGTCAGGCGGGAGCAGGGGGAGGGACATGATTGAAACATATAAGTTTCTGAGGGGTATAAACAAGGTAAATAGTGAAGACCTTTTTGTAAGAAACTGGAATGCGGTCACCAGGGGACAGGAGTGGAGGCTGCTGGCGGGACAAATTCAAGAGAAACTTGTGGAAGTTCTAGTTCACTCAGAGGATGGTGGAACCCTGAAATAGACTCATTGCAGAAGTGGTGGGGGTAATTACCCTTAGCAGGTTTAGACATGGTTGGGAGAGGGCAAGGAGAGTCATACATGAGTTTAGGGGATGGGAGCAAGGGTGGACAGCACAGCAGTACATTAATTTAGTGGGGTGAATTAGTACTATAAAGGCAGACTCAATCGGCTTTCAGATTTCTTCTTTTGCCATCAGATTCTAGGTTTCTCTGTTAAGGAACAGGGGCATTTCATGAGTAGCTTAGTCTGGTCACTGCAGCTAAGGAGAGGAAACTAGGAGTCATCAACAGTGACTTCCACAAGCAAACTAGCCAGTGGAATACAACCTTGAGGTAGGCATCGAGGATGCACAAGTGTATTGGGTAGGCTTTTGACAGTAGGAGAGGGAAGTGATACTGCCCCTATAAAGATCACTGCTGACAACCCACCTGACATACTGGGCATAGTTCTACTGGCAATAGTAGATTGTATTCATTATTGAGGCCCTTCCCCAGAGGCTCAGGACACCAGCGCAATACAGACAGCAGCTAAAATAATAAATACCAACCACTTAAGAATGCAATATAAAATATCCATAAAACCAAACCCCCATAAAACAAACTCTAAACAAACCATTAAATGGCCCTCTATGTATCTTAAAGATTCACATTTGGGCCGGCCCAGTGGCACAGAGGGCTGAGGCACTGGACGCCTTACCTCAAGCTACTCTGGTGACCCGTGTTCGGGAACGAGCACGGGCCGTCGGGGGTCAGCAAGGACGAGAAGGATTGAGCGTCTGTTGGACTGTTCTCCTACTCCGGGTTGGGGGGATCTCAGTAGTCAGTGCTCCACTGGCCCCTAGTGGCTTCTGAGGAGCAGTGCACCGATGTCAGATAGTTAAGGGGTGAAGATGGGGCTGACGGTTGGTGAGAGCACATGCGGAAGCATGCGCACTCTCACCGCAGGTGTCATTGCAAGCCCCACCTCCACACAAGGGAAGAAAAATGGAAAAATAGCCCCCAGAAGAGTGAAGTTGTCCCCACAGTGCCACCCCTGAGAAGGCACCTCCCTGGCATGGATCCATTGGGGTGGGTCAAGTCACTCCCCATCTCCCTGCCATGAAGGGTAAGTCGTGGGGTGCATAAGGGAGGGGTCTGACCTTTGGGGGTTGGCGCTGGGGGAAAACTGATGGCAGGCCTGCAGCTGGGAGCTCTGGAAGAAACAATAATAAATTAAAAAAAAAAATTCATATTTTACTAACAGTAGGGATTACTCATGCCCCATAAGCCTGTAAAAATAAATGTTTTAAGATCCCACTTAAAGACTGCAAATGAGGAGATCTCCCTCAAAACCCTTGATAGCCCTGGCCCGGTGGCACTGAGGATTGAGGCGTTGGACGACACACCTCGCGCTGCACTGGCGACCGGGTTTGGAAACAGACTCAGGTTGCTGGGGGTCGGCTGGGCGAAGGAGGATTGAGCGTCCCAATGGATGTTTCTCCTACTGGGTGATAATGGGGTGCTTCATGCATCTGACGCCTCCTGAAGCTGGTGGAAGCATGGGCTTTCAGGGCACCGGCTCTGTTTCTCATGGAGTCGGGGGACGCTGTTAGGAGCTTGATTGACGGTGTGCATAAGCACCTCACCTAGTCTGGATGTATGTCCTTCGTGCTGGCGTCCCAGGGGTTGGGAGAAAAAATCAGGGAAAAATACAAAACACCCTGTCCCAATGAGCAAGATGAAACTAGGGTATGGGATACCTTGGGGATTGCCCTGGTGGATGGAGTAGGAGGAGGTACGAGGCCTCCTTTGAAAGCTGTAGGAGCCAGCAGGTTAAAAAAAAAAAACCTTGAAAGCAAATGCCACATTAATGGTCCTGCTACTTTAAACGAATGGCCTCATAAGGTTTTTACACTTGATCTGGGAACCACTAGGAAACCTTCATTTGTTGACTGGAGGGTTCGCTGTGGACTGTGGGGTTGCAGGAGAGCATGCAGGTAACCAGACTGTATGTGTCTATGTTTTCTGCCTATTTCTAGTTATGCAGGTAACTGGAGTCCTCACCTGAGAAAGGAGCCACACCAGCAGAGGGTCACCAAAATTATCCAGGGCCAGCAGCAGAGATCCTAGGAGGAAAAGCAGGAAGCCCTGAACATGCACTTGCTGGAGGTCAGATGGGAGAACGGAGACATGACAGGAACGTATACATTTCTAAGGAGAGTAAATAGAGTGGACAGTGAAGACCTGTTTCTTAGATACGCAGGTATAAGAGGGTGTGATTAGAGATTAGTGGGGCTATAATCAAGTGAATGTGAGGAAGTTCCTCACTGAAAGGGTGGTAGAATCATACAGCAGATACCTAATGAAAGTGATAAGGGGTGTGGCTCAGCTAGTAACATATTCACCTCTGGGTGAGAAGGTCACGGCTTCTAATCCCACCCTGGCACTGAGCTCATACCTAAAACACTGGCACCTGAATGCAATATTAGTACCAAGTTTTACATTCGTAATCTTAACAAGGTAATCAGGAAAAAAAAAGAACAAACTATAAATAATAGCCTTAATCGAATGGGATACCCATCCTAATGTCTAAATAAAATTAATATTTTATCCCTGTACATTTTACGCCACTGGTTGCTTTGAGTTGCTCTGCAATCTATGGTAGATTCCTCCATTGGTTGTTTCTGAAAGTTTGATACACATGCTTTGATTCTTAAGCAATAAGGCATGACCAGGGCTTAGGTTAACAGTCTGTTAATCACCACCTAGTGCCATATTGCCCCAGGGGGTGATTAACTGACCATTAAACTAACTCCTGGGAGTGCCTTACTGCTATTATAAAAAATTATCCCAAAAGAAATATGTTGCAGGTATACTTTTTGAAGGTTTTCCTCATTTAGAGGGAGGGGGTTTTTTTTTTTTAATTTTATTTTATTGCAGATTTGGAAAAGTACCTTTGAGTCAGAGACTCCTTTACAAAGGTTCCACATCACAGAAATTAGATTCAAAACAGATATTACATGGCAATTCACCAGGACACGAAGCAAGCTATATACATAGAGTAGTGAAAGTCTAACAGGCCTTGTTCAGACTAGGCTATTTAAAATGGTTTAAGCAGCTTAAACCATTTTAAAGTGCCCTAGTACGGTTTGCGTTTGCACTTAACACGCATTGGAATCCGTTTTTTTTAAACTGTGTTTAAACCCTGGTAAGACCTAGGCTTAAACATGGTTTTAAAAACTTTTCAGAAGTTAACTCGGATTTACCTATAGCGCGAACGCTCAAGCATGGTTTCCCAAAATGAAGCTGGATGTCCCCACATCTAAATCGGTTGCCAGGTAATTCGGTACAGAGGCAGTAGTATGGTGCTGTAAACTGTTTTTAATAACGGTTTACAACACGCTGGCAGCAGTGCGGGCGCTAGAACATGAATACTACAGCACAGTAATTAATTCATTTTAAAAAAATGGTTTCCCTTACAGTGCTGTAGTGTGAACACAGCCTAAGATACTAGGATTAATAAGCACATTTCTTAAGCAATACATTAATAATACTCAGAAATAGGGCTGAACCTGACAGACTCCAGCTGGAGATTCAATGGGGGTGGTAAATAAGCCGGCCAGAGGCCTTTGTCGGGGGAGGGAAGGGGTTCAGTGGCAATCACAGTTATTTGAGGACTGGAGATGTTCCTTAAGCTGAGTTTTGAAGGTGCCAATTCGGTTTTTGCTAGCATGAGAGGTGGGTAGGCCATTCATCCAAGATGGGGCTCTGTAGCTAAAGGACCTTTGGAATTGGGAGGTACGGCAGTGGAGTACAGTGAGGAGCTGCTTAACAGAGCTTCGGGTATGCTTAAGTGTCAGAGCCGAGTGGATTAGAGGTGTGAGCATGGGGGGGTGAGGCCAAGAGGCAGGCGTGGTACCTGATTCTATTTTCAAGGTTGAGCCAGTTGGTGGTATTATATAGTGAGCAAGTGTGGGTGAGACGGTCAGAACCCAGGGTAAGGTGGCAAGCTTTATTAAGGGCAAGGCGGAGTCTGGAAAGGGCTGAGGTGCTCACCATGCTATAGATAAGTAAGCCATAGTCAAGCAGGGAGAGGACCGAAGAGGAGACAGCGAGCCTAAGGGCGTCATGAGTAAGATAGTGTTTGAAGCGATGCAGTATCCCAAGATGAATGTTGAGGGCAGTGGATAGGAGGTGTATATGTTGATGAAAGCTTAGCGCTGGGTCTAAGGTAACGCCCAGGTATTTAAAGGAGTCCACTAGTTCAAGAGGGGAACGATTGACAATTAGTAGAGGGGGCAGTGTTCCCTCTGGGAGTTCTGTGGGTGGGAGAAGATCATAACTTTCGTTTTCTTATAGTTTAATATGAGGCACTGTGAGAAGAACTAGTTTTCATAAAATAGTACTTTCACCAACAGTTTAAGAGGGCTGGTTCAAAATCAAAATGCATCATTCCACACATTCAGCAGTGCTAGAAGATGGAATGCTGACAGGAAGAATCCATGTGCCATGGTGATCTGTACATGACAGTATAACATGGGTTATAAAAAGGGTCTCAGAAATGCTGCTTTCTGATTGGTTGTAAGCATTCTGGGAGCCCTGCATTGATCTTTAATTAACATACCAGTACAGACTCATCACTAGAGCATAGATTTAAAAAAAAAGTTCCTGCATTTCTGTAAATTCTTTTTTCGGAATGCTGAGCCTCCATTAACTACTACCACACAGTGTAAAAAAATCTGTTCCCACTCAGCTCACACTGCTGGCAGGAGTGAGAATGAGGAAGGAAGCTGCCCAATGTCAGTTAGAGGAGAGGGAGTCTACTCATAATCGGAAGAATTCTGACTTACGCAAAATGTAACCCTGCTTTAATAACTGCTCCCATGCTGTGTCGTGCTGCCCAGTTTACTCCAGTCTGCCTTCTAAAGCTGAAGTCCACCACTACTAAACAGTGTCTGACTGCCGCACTGTTACTTCCCCAATCATTGTGATTTACATAGAAACTGGCAGCCTGCTGTGCTCACTCACTATCTCCCCTACTAACTGCAATGCCTGGAAAAACAACGGACATGGTTGAGTGCACTGTTCCCCCACCCCCGCCGGCTACACTGTAGAAACATTTTTTTTCCTACACTGCTGCACTCACAGTCACAGTGGTCCCGCTGTTATTTTCTATTCGTCTCGCATTTGATATGTCATCCTGAACAGCCCAACCCTCACCAGCAACAGGTATGCAAATACAGCATCTTGAGAACCAGTCTCCCATAGCCCAGCTTCTACTTAAATTAAAACTACTTTACTTAAGTGAGTGTTGCCATGGCAACCATCAGTGGTGTCTGGCAACCATCAGTGGTGTCTGGCAACATACACATACTCATCCTGAATACGTTCAGACCCACATACTTCATTTTGTCATACTTTTCTTATATTTATCGATTCTCTTATTCTAAAAATACTTCTGTTATGCGTGGTGTGACATAGTTTGCAACTATGAGAGAGAGAGGTTTTAACATGGATGAGCTTGAGGCATATGACTATCAGAAAACCTGTTGTAGACTCTGGGATAGCAGTGGAAAATAAGATGAAAAAAGTGGAAACAACAACAGTACAGTCTAGTGCATCATAAGCAATTTGCACAATATTTTATTTATGATCCCACTGAAGGCATTTTGTTTGTTGAGATTGAAAGAGAGATGTTGGATTGAGCAGCACAGCACACTTAGACAATCTAAAAAGCATTCTAAGGTCAGCGGAGGGACTATTTACCTACATTTTTATGTTGATTGTGCGCGTGCACAAGAAACATATTGCGACAGCTTTCTCCAGAAGCAGGTTGTGGAGGCGTGGCACTGTTGTGGCCAATGCCCCCACAGGCTTTAAAGGCTTGGCTGCCTTCCCCCAATGCCGTGGCATGCTGCTGCTGACACTAGTTCAGCAAGCGTGCCACAACCTTGTGAAAAATTAGCCACTGCAATCAGGGGCCACTTCGTCATTGCAGTGTCAGCCATTCGCTGCAATGAGGGAGTGACCTGTCATTGCAGGGCGGGACCTTGAAACACTGATGTCATTTGTGAACATGGCAGGGGCTTGCAACCATGTTAACAAACAATATTAACCCCCCCTGCTGAGGGGGGGTGCCCAGTCCCCTCGGCAGCATCAGCCTCCCACTGTGTGTTTGTTTGCCAATGGGGACCCCAATCCCCTGTCATCTTCAGTGGCCCAATCTTTGTGTTGCTGATGAGGAGCCTCCCCATTGACACTGAGCAAACCCCCTCCACTTTTGTTGTCTGTCGACGGAGAGCCCAATCCTGTCGGTGTAATGTAACCCCCTCCTTTGTTGTGTACCATTGGGGTGCCCAATCCTGTCGGCTGCAGCTGCCCCCACCCCAAGAAGGAGTCCGATGGCACACTGGGACCCACCCCAGCGTGCCACATGCCCTAAAAAAAATGGTCCCACAATGTTTTTCTTTTCTCCCTGTAAAAAAACAGTCCCTCCCATCTCCCTCCCCCTCCCACAACCCGCACCCACCCACTACACTGCATCCCCACCCCCACCCCATACTTACCTCTGGACCTTGCACGATGATCTTTGGTGGACCGGGAACACTTCTGCACTCTTCAAAGCTGACCCCGAACTGAGGAAATGCCACTAAGCTGTATAATGGAATAAATAGGGTTTTTTCAACTTTGATGCATATCTCGGGCATTTTTTGGAATTTTGGCACCAAATTTTCAACATGGGGTTTTTGGGACCCCTCCTCATGAATGCTGACACTGACATGGCATTAGTCAGTCCTGAAAGGTGATTTTGCGGTCACTGCACAGAATCACTTTTCGGGATCGATTAATGAAATGACAGTGCGAGTGTTCATGAGGTGGGCTCTCAAAAAGCCTATGTTGCAAATTTGGTGGAAAAAATCCAAGAAATGACTGTTTTACGAGTGTGCATTGGACAGTTTCTATGCATGCTCGTACCTTCACGAATCTGCAATATTTTAAATGCCAGAATTTCAACATTGGCATTTTCCACACCTCCTTCTGAACAGTACAGAGGTCATTTTTCACATCCTGTCTGAAAGATGTTTTCGCACTTCTGGTGCAGAATAGCATGGTCGCTGTCAGAAATCAGTGTTCTGGACAGATTATGAAAATGACAGTGACACTGTTCATTAGCAGAGGCCCTAAAATGGCTGTATTGAAAATTTGGTGCAGAAAGTCCATAAAAAGAGACTGCTACAAGCGGGCATTGTGCAATTTCCAAGCACGCACATACCTTCGCAACTTTGCAATATTTTCACTCCAGATTTTCAGCATTGCCATTTTGACACACCTACTTATGAACTGTGCAGCTGTCATTTTTCACATCCTGGCTGAAATTTGTTTCCATGCTTCCAGCACAGAATACTGCAGTCGCTGTCGGAAATCAGTGTTTGGGACAGATTAGGATCGAGTGATTTGGGGGGGGGGAGGGGGACTGAGCTCAACTGAGCTTTGTCAGGACTGCAGCGGATTTCTTTGTGGGCAGGAAAAGGTGACAACCCAGGCAGGAGCCCAGTACAAAAGGACAGCCTCCAGTGCTGGGAGACAAAGAATGAGCGAGTGTGGGAGGGGGAGTGAGTGAGCTCAACACAGCTCAATTGGGACTGCTGTCAATTTCTTTGTGGGCAGAAAAAGGCAGCAATGCATGCAAGGGCTGAGTACAAAAGGGCAGCCTGCAGTGATGGGAGAAACAGAATTAGCGAGTGAGAGAGGGGAAGTGAGCAAGCTCAACTGAGCTGTATCATGACTGCTGAGGATTTCTTTGTGAGCAGAAAAGTGTGGCAATGCAGGCAGGAGCCCAGTACAGAAGGCCAGCCTGCAGTGCCAACAGAAACAGAACAAGCAAGTGAGACAGGAGAGAGTGAGTGAGGCCAATGTAGCTGTGCCGGGACTGCTGCTGATTTCTTTGTGGGCAGAAAAGATGCCGACAGAGGCAGGAGCCCAGTACAAAGGGCAGTCTGCAGCGCAGGAGAAACAGAATGAGCAAGTGAGGGGAGGTGAGCGACCTCAACAGAGCTCTGTTGGGACTGCTGCAGATTTCCAAGTGAGCAGAAAAGGCAGCAATGCAGGCAGAAGCCCAGCACAAAAGGGCAGCCTGCAGTGGCGGGAGAAACAGAATGAACAAGTGAGAGAGGTGGAGTGAGTGAGTGAGTGAGCGAGCTCAATGGAACTCTATCATGACTGCTGCAGATTTCTTTGTGGGCAGAAAAGGGCGGCAATGCAGGCAGGAGCCTAGTGCAGAAAGGCAGACTGCAGCACTGGCAGAAATGGAACGAGCGAGTGAGACAAGGGGAGTGAGTGAGGCCAACAGAGCTCTGTCGGGACTGCTGCAGATTTCTTTGCAGGCAGAAAAATATGCCAGCAGAGGCAGACACCCAGTACAAAAGGGCAGCCTGCAGTGCCAGGAGAAACAGAATGAGCAAGTGAGATGGCAGGAGTCAGCAACCTCAACGGAGCTCTGTCAGGACAGCTGCGGATTTCTTTGTGGTCATGAAAAGGAGACAACCTAGGCAGGAGCCCAGAACAAAAGGGCAGCCTCCAGTGCTGGGAGACAAAGAATGAGCGAGTGAGGGAGAGGTAGTGAGTGAGCTCAATGGAGCTCTGTTGGGACTGCTGTGGATTTCTTTGTGGGCAGGAAAAGGCTGCAATGCGTGCAGGGGCTAAGTACAAAAGGGCAGCCTGCAGCGATGGGAGAAACAGAATGAGTGAGTGAGAGAGGGGGAGTGAGCGAGCTCAACTGAGCTGTATCGTGACTGCTCAGGGTTTCTTTGTGAGCAGAAAAGTGTGGCAATGCAGGCAGGAGCCCAGTACGGAAGGCCAGCCTGCAGTGCCGGCAGAAACAGAACAAACAAGTAAGACAGGGGAAGTGAGTGAGGCCAAAGGAGCTATGTCGGGACTGCTGCAGATTTCTTTGTGGGCAGAAAAAGATGCCGACAGAGGCAGGAACCCAGTACAAAAGGGCAGCCTACAGCGCCAGGAGAAACAGAATGAGCAAGTGAGGGAGGGGGAGTGAGCGACCTCAACGGAGCTCTGTCGGGACAGCTGCAGATTTCCTTGTGGGCAGAAAAAGGCAGCAATACAGGCAGGAGCCCAGCACAAAATGGCAGCCTGCAGTGGCGGGAGAAACAGAATAAACAAGTGAGAGAGGGGGAGTGAGTGAGTGAGTGAGTGAGTGAGTGAGTGAGTGAGTGAGTGAGCTCAATGGAACTCTATCATGACTGCTGCAGATTTCTTTGTGGGCAGAAAAGGGCGGCAACGCAGGCAGGAGCCCAGTACAGAAAGGCAGACTGCAGCACCGGCAGAAATGGAATGAGCAAGTGAGACAAGGGGAGTGAGTGAGGCCAACAGAGCTCTGTCGGGACTGCTGCAGATTTCTTTGCGGGCAGAAAAAAATGCCAGCAGAGGCAGACACCCAGTACAAAAGGGCAGCCTACAGCACCAGAAGAAACAGAATGAGCAAGTGAGATGTGGGGAGTCAGCGACCTCAACGGAGCTCTGTCAGGACAGCTGCAGATTTCTTTGTGGGCAGAAAAGGGTGGCAATGCAGGCAGGAGCCCAGTACAGAAGGGCAGCCTGCTGCACTGCCGGCAGAAACAGAACAAGCAAGTGAGACAGGTGAAGTGAATGAGGCCAATAGAGCTGTGTCAGGACTGCTGCAGATTTCTTTGTGGGCAGGAAAAGATGCCGACAGAGGCAGGAGCCCAGTACAAAAGGGCAGCTTGCAATGCCAGGAGAAACAGAATGAGCGAGTGAGACAGGGGGAGTGAGCAACCTCAACGGAGCTCTGTTGGGACAGCCATGGATTTCTTTGTGGCCAGGAAAAGGTGCCAATGCAGGCAGGAGCCCAGTACAAAAGGACAGCCTGCAGAGCTGGGAGAAACAGAACGAGTGAGTGAGAGAGGGGGAGTGAGCAAGCTCAACGGAGCTCTATCGTGACTACTGCAAATTTCTTTGTGGCAGGAAAAGGTGGCAACACAGGCAGGAGACCAGTACAAAAGGCCAGCCTGCAGCCCCGGCAGAAACGGAATGAGCGAGTGAGAGAGGGGGAGTGAGCAACCTCAACGGAGCTGTGTCTGGACTGTTGCACATGTCTTTGTGGACAGACAAAGCAGGCAATGCAGGCAGGAACCCACTACAAAAGGGCAACCTACAGCAGTGGGAGACACAGAATGAGCGAGTGAGGGAGGGGGGAGTGAGTGAGCTCAATGGAGCTCTTTTGGGACTGCTGCACATTTCTTTGTGGGCAGGAAAAGGCAGCAATGCATGCAGGGGCCCAGTACAAAAGAGCAGCCTGCAGTGGTTGTAGAAACAGAATGAACGCGTGAGAGAGGGGGAGTGAGTGAGCGAGCTCAACGGAGCTGTATCATGACTGCAGCAGATTTCTATGTGTCCAGAAGAAGGTGGCAGTGCAGGCAGGAGTCCAGTACAAAAGGGCAGCCTGCAGCACCGACAGAAATGGAATGAGCGAGTAAGAGGGGGGGAGTGAGCGAGCTCAATGGAGCTCTGTCGGGACTAATGCATATTTGTTTGTAGGCAGAAAAAGGTGTCAACAGAGGCAGAAGACCACTACAAAACAGCAGCCTGCAGTGCCAAGAGAAACAGAATGAGCGAGTGAGACAGGTGGAGTGAGCGACCTCAACAGAGCTCTGTTGGGACAGCAGTGGATTTCTCTGTGGGCAGAAAAAGGTGCCAATGCAGGCAGAAGCCCAGTACAAAAGGGCAGCCTGCAGCGCGGGGAGAAACACAATGAGTGAGTGAGAGAGGGGGAGTGAGCGAGCTCAACAGAGCTCTATCATGACTGCTGTGGATTTCTTTGTGGGCAGAAAAAGGTGGCAATGCAGGCAAGAGCCTAGTACAAAAGGCCAGTCTGCAGCGCCGCCAGAAATGGAACGAGCGAGTGAGAGAAGGGCAGTGAGCTACCTCAATGGAGCTCTGTCAGGACAGCTGCAGATTTCTTTGTGGGCAGCAAAACATGCCAATGCAGGCAGAAGCTCAGTACAAAAGAGCAGCCTGCAGCACCAGGACAAACAGAATGAGCAAGTGAGACAGGTGGAGAGAACAACCTCAACGGAGCTCTGTCAGTACAGCTGCAGATTTCTTTGTGGGCAGAAAAAGGTGCCAATGCAGGCAGAAGCCCAGAGCCCAGTACAAAAGGGCAACCAGCAGCACCGGGAGAAACACAACGAGTGAGTGAGAAGGGGGAGTGAGCGACCTCAACAGACCTCTATCATGACTGCTGCGGATTTCTTTGTGGGCAGGAAAAGGCGGCAAAGCAGGCAGGAGACCAGTACAAAAGGCCAGCCTGCAACCCTGGCAGAAATGGAACGAGCAAGTGAGAGAGATGGAGTAAGCATGCTCAACGGAGCTGTGTCAGGACAACAGGAAAGGGGGTAGGGGAAGAGAGAGAGGAGAGAGGGTGTAAATCTGGGTAGTCAAGCATAATTTAAACATAATTTAAGTGACTACATGGAGTGGCCAGGGGCAGAAAATAAAGGTGGGGGGTGAAAAGTGGAGAGAGGCATGGGGGAATAAGTGGGAAACAGGACTAAGGGAGAGTGATGAGAAAGATGGGGGACAGGCTAATTGTGCAAGTTCTAAGGTAAATGGTGAAGCATGCACTTAGGGTGCACAGTCACAACCGCTGAGTGTGGCGAGGTGCTGGTGAAGCTTGGATTTAAGAAGACCTAGTTTTGACTCAGTCAAGACCTCAGGTGAGAGGCTATTTAGCCAAGAGGGCACCTTAAAACTGAAAGTTTGCTGGGCCTGGGAGATCCGGCAAAAAAGAACAAGATATGACTGTTTGGATGCACTGTGCATGCTACTTAGGTTTGGTGGTGGCAGCAGTAAAGGCAGGGTGACTGGAGGAGTTAGGCGAAAGCAAATTCTTTTAACAAGTAAGCAGGTCTGGTAGGTGATCCTACCCTTTAGGTGCAGCCAATTGGTCTGTTCATAAAGGTCATAAGTATGGGTACATTTGTCAGCCCCAGTTACTAGTCTACTGGACTTATTGAATGCAACCATTAGTCTTTTAAGGATGGTGTCGGCAGCTGCTCCATATATGACTAATACATAGTCAGTTATGAGTAGGATGGCACTAAGTACAGATAGTCTTGGAGCCTCAGATGTCAGGCACTGCCAGTGCTGGTAGAGAGCCTCAACCCTAGAGTTTACCATCCTGGAGATTTGGTTGGCATAAAAGGAGTACGATAGTGAGCTATGTAGTGTTATACCAAGGTATCTGAGTTCCTAGATTTGCTCTAGAGACTGGCTTTGGTTGTTCCGATGAGTTAGGCCAAGAGATTTACTGTAAGTTTATTTTGTTGGTTGGAGAAAAGCATAATCTTGGTTTTATTGTAATTCATAAGTCATTTGTAATCATGTAAACCAGATTTCAACAAATGCAAAGTTAGACTGAAGGTCTCTTGAAAGAGGGAGGGGATCAGAATAATTTGAGAATAGGATCTCATTGTCTGCATGCAGGACCATGTGATGTTACAGGCTTTAGAGAGGTTGTTAAGGAATAAACTAAAAAGTAATGGTTCGAGGATGGACCCTTGCGGGACCCCAGAGTGGATGGGAAGGCTGCAGGAGAGGGATTCATTAATCTTTACTTGCTGCATTCAGCCCCTGAGGTAGCTCTTGAGACAACTAGCGACCGCAGTGGAAATGTCAAGGACAGGGAACGATTGCAACAGGAGGGAGTGGTTCACAGTATCAAAAGCCTTTGTAAGGTCACTGTAAATTGACCCTACCAATTTACCACAATCACGGGCCTTATGAATGTAGTCAGTATATTGAAGCAGGGCTCTAGTGCTACTATGGGATTGTCTTAAACTGTGCTTCTGAGGGCACTGAATATTGTATTTGGCCTGGTAATCAGACAGTTGATCTAAGACTACAGTATATGCTCTAAGGCTTTATATAGGGGAGGAAGGATAGCTATAGGGCGATAGATTGATTGCAGCGTCCTGTCACCACTTTTGTGTATAGGCATAACAATTACTGGTTTCCATTGCCAAGGGAACTGCCTTAGGGAGAGGGACAGATTTAGAATTTTGGTAAAGGATTTCAGGGGAACATCACGTGAGAGGTTTAAGAGCTTCAGGTCTAGAGAGTCACTGCCAAACCTGGATTTGCCAAGCACCCTTTGCAGGTACTTTGACTTGGTTAGTTGATTCTCCTGACATAGAAGTTGGGGGTGGGGTGGGGGAACAGCTGCTGCTGTTGAGTCCCTCTTGCCAGACTCATCAAAAAAGTCTTGTAGCGGTACATTGCTGAGATCAGCAAAGGCATTGTTAAATGTGTTCATTGATAGTTTTGGGTCCTATAGGGTGATGCCAATGACCTCAGTCATAGTGGGGGATGCTTTATTGGGCTTACCTGTGAGATATTTAATCTCATCCCCCAAATCCCGGCTATTACCCCAGGAGTTAACGAGCTCACTTTTAAAATGTTCTGTTTTGGCCCTCCGAATTTCACTTGTGCAAGAGTTTCTGGTGGCTCTATAACATTGCAAGGTGACCAGGTTCCCAGAGGCTAATGCAAAATGCCAGAGGTTGTCCCCTACTTTCATCAAGTTTAATAGGGTGGCAGTTATCCATGGGTTTATTGCACCCCTTGTCCTGGAGCCTACAGATTACAGGCCTTATTAAACTAAATAAAATAGGTGAGCACATGGTCAATGCTATTAGAAGTGTCAATGGGGGGACCAATCACACTGTGCAGGGTACTTGTGCTGCAGGGTTTGGTTGTGTTGCCCTTGTTGTTCATGATGTACGTGTTGCCACTAGGAGGCATTATCAGGCAATATGAGCTGAGTTTCCACTGCTATGTAGATGGTACTTACAGTAGCTATATCTGTCCTGTACACCTGGTAACCAGATGGCTTCCTCCGTATTTAACAGCTACCTAGAGGAAATCTGGATCTGGATGTCCCACTGTCGAGGTACAGGTCAGGAAGCATAGGGAAAACCAGGATCAGCTGTAGAATTCACCAAAAATATATATTTACAGTAGCAGTAACAAAAAAAAATAAACTTGTTCAATGTAACTATTTACAAAGGCCAAACAAAATATTTACAGTTTTTCTTCAATCTCTTTGTCCCTTTTTTCTTTCTCTTCCAAGCAATTTCAGTTTAGCTCCCTTATAAGTCCTTTCAACCCCCACTCTTAGCAAGCATCCTGTTTTTGTAAATATCAGGAAGGAGCTGTTAGAACACAATGTGCTCCTTGAGGCCCCTTTTGCAAAACGTTTGCAAAAGGCTCAAAGATTTGCGCTAAGGTAACTGCTGGGGGAAAATTCCAAGATGAATGGGTTATGACATTCGTCACTATGCCAGGGATACTGTGCTGTATCCTAAGAGCGGCAGGGTCCTGGCACCTATGACATGTGACTTGCTGCAGGTGTAGGCTAATGCTACGGGCATGACGTAACAGCCCTGCATGCTGCAAGTCGCAGCTCACTGCAAACTGCCCCCCAGAACCCACTTTTAGAAAATGGACCCTTGGAGGTCCCAGCATTTGAAGGTGGGGGCATAGACATGTTTCTGGGTGCATGGGGAGCACAACAGGACCTTTGCCACGGCACCGTGGAGTAGGAATCCATCAGATGACACTGATCGATGCCCCTTAGAGCATCTCTGAGATGTTCTAACTCCACAGTGCCATTGCAGCTCCTGGAATTGTGTAAGTGGGTTATGGCAGCTGCTTTTTTGGAATAGCATACAGTTGCTGCTGTAACCCACCCTTGCACCATGTTATTGTGGGTTGCAGCATAGTGGGTGGCGCATCCCACATTTGTCACAACCCACATATGGCTTGGCACAAGGTGTCTTTTGGAATACCAAATGGCGTAACGCATGGCGCAAATGTGAGTTATGCCAAGGAGTTTGGCAAAATTCAGCTTGTGCCATGCATAAGTCATCTTGGAGTCGGACCCCTTGAGTTTTCCATAGCTCTCTGCAATCAACTCATAATATAATTATATACATTTCAACAGTAACACTATATGTTTTTTAAACAAAATGGATCCCGCTATAAGTTTCATTTCCATACAATGATTTGCACATATTTTTCTGAATTAGCTGATATGCAAGGGAGGAAAAACAGACAGCAAGAGAAAACTGAGAGACAGTGAGAGGCAAAGAATTGTGAGCCTGTCGGGTTGATAAAGTCCAAAGTCTCAAAGGAAAATTGGATTGTGTAACCAAACAGAGAAGAGCCTGAAAAGGAAAGATCCTTGCATTGAAACATTTTCTCCATAATGGCTGGGACAGGGTCTTATTCTACCCTGTCACATACACCCTCCTCCTTAAGAGGGAACATGTTTTATACAACAAGTTTCCAAAACTTTTTATTAATACTCTACTAACAATTACTGCTTTCAGAAATTAAGCACATGTACATTATGCGAGCAAGAAGACATGACTAGGTGTGGGTTATGACCCGATAAGAGCATGCCCAGGTGCATTATAATGCACAAGAAACTTGCGCCAAGTGCCTTTAGCACCTGGGAAGTGCTCTTATATAAGCCATAACCCACACCTTGGAGTGTTTTATAGCACTTATAAAATGGCCTCCCACAAAAAAAAAACACTAGTAAAAAAATCATAATAATTCTTTTAAAAAAGTATGCTGAAAAGTGTCAAGTATACAAAACAGAGAAAATAGTCCCATATGTACTGCAGACCTGCACACTGTATAATATCATGGAGTGAGTAGAGGGCATTGGTGTATGTGTTTTTTCTCTCAACTGTGTCTCTCCCTCAACACAGAAATATTTTTTTTACATTTGCTTTACTTTGCAATTATTCAGGCTTTGTTCTAAGGTGCAGTCAGTACGCCATAAATGTTATGTAGTGAGTACGCGCCTTGGTGAATCAGTCTCTTCTCTAACAACTCTTTCTCTCAAACAACACAGAAAGATTTTTTTTTTTAGTTTACTTTTTTTTTTTACTTTGAGTTAGATTTTCTTGTGAAGTTGTAAACAGCAGCTTACTTTTGAAAGCAAGCGTGTCCATTCCCAACCGCCGTACACACAGCTTTCTGGTTAGCGATGTTCAAATGGCAACTTCTGCCATGTGGTGTCAGATTATTTTTTTAGTTTACCGTGCTTGTCCTTTCATGGATGGAGAGGAGTGGCTAGCAAGAGTGAGCGGATTCCTGATGTTTCTTTACTGTTTCAACCCATTCACTCTAAATTGCAGTTTAAAATCTTGCACTATGGATTCAGTTTAAAAAGGGAGCAGGAGGACCCAACACTGTACAGAATGAAGTTTGCAAAAATTCCAAAGGTGAAAGGGATGACCGGAGAAATGGCAAATGTGCACAAGAAAAAGAAGAGGTAGTTTTGTTGCCTGTAATTTTTTATATTCCCACATTTAAAGCCGACCGTGAGTAATCGCCCAGACCACTGAATATTGACTTCTGGTTTTGCGATTGGCTTTGGCTTTACAGATCATGGGCAGCTTTTGATTCTGAGATGTAAGACTGGGGTATGCTTGAAGTTGGAGCAGTGGTACATAATGTTATGGGGCTTTTCCATGGGTATGTAGAGCAGGTAAGCAAGATATGGGCTGATAAGACATGACTACTGTAGTCCTTTAGCCAATCAGATTAGAGGAAATAATTTGCCCATTTTATAACAGTTTTTAAATAACAGTACAGCAAACAGTAAAGTTCAAACCCATGCATTTGTTTTTCAGCCTTCAGAACCCTCAATTCCTGATCCATGTCTTTACAGAAAATCAGCATTGTTATTCTCTTTACCAGATTTTTGTATCACAGTGAATTTAAATGGCTGTAGTGCCAGGTACCAGCTTGTGATTCTGGAATTTTTATCTTTCACCTGGTTAATCCAGCAGAGAGGCTTGTGATCTGTTACAAGAACAAAGTCAGTTCCTAGCAAATAAAACTTCAGGGACTCCTTGGTCCACTTTGCTGCTAAACATTCTATTTCGATAGTGGAGTACCTTTTCTCTCTGTCATGCAATTTCCTACTTATATACAGAATAGGATGTTCTGTCCCATCTTCATTTTGACTTAGGACTGCACCTAGGCCTACCTCTGATGCATCTGTTTGTAGCAAAAATGGTTTCCCAAAGTCTGGGCTACATAAAGCAGGGGCTGATCATAATGCAGCCTTATTGTCTTTAAAAGCTTCATCACACTCTGGGGTTCATTTCAAATAATTTGGTTACCGTTTTTGCATGAGTTCAGGGAGGGGAGTAGCTAACTCAGCAAAGTTGGGAACAAATCTTCGATAATAACCAGCCAGCCCTAAAAATGACCTGTCATGTTTCTTTGTTTTAGAGACAGGGCAGTTAGCCACAGCTTCTGTTTTAGAAATCTCTGGCTTAATTCTCCATTTCCCAACACATAGCCCAAATATCTGCTTTCCTGCATGCCTAGTGCACATTTGGTAGGATTAATAGTCAGACCTGCATTTTTGATAGCTTGGATAACTGCTTGTAAGTGTTCCAGGTGTTTTTTCCAGTTTGGACTGTACACCACAACATCATCCAGGTATGCAGCACAATAACCAGTGTGAGGGGATAAAATGACATCCATGTAACCGCTGGAATGTAGCTGGCGCACCATGCAAACCAAATGGCATTGTAGTGAAATGATATAATCCTATAGGGTTGGCAAATGCAGTTTTATCTCTGGATCCTTTAGCTACAGGTATTTGTCAGTGACCCATAGTGAGATCGAAGGTACTGATATACTTTGCACTCCCAAGTCTGTCCATCAAATCATCTCTTCTGGGCATAGGATAACTGTCAAATTCTGACACTGCATTAAGTTTCCTAAAATCAAGGCAAATTCTCACACCCCCTTCTTTTTTGTTTATACTTACCATGGGAGTTGACCAAGCACTCCTCAACTCCTCTGATACCCAATTCTTTCATTTTTTGTATTTCCTCAACCATGTCAGCTTTTAACCGCTCTGGTAACCTGTATGTCTTTTGCCTATTACAGCGAGCATTCCTTGTCACTATTATGTGCTCGACCCCTTTTGCTCGGCCTGGTACCATGGTAAAAGTACTGTTAAATGTCTTTAGCACATTACGAATGTCTGCAGTTTGTTCTGAGGTTAAGGAAACATTCCCCTTTGCAGCATCAACATTTACAGTTTGTTCCAGTCTATCATAAGCTACATCAATGTTTTCCTTATGAGTTTCTGGTAAAACTAACAGAGCAGTTTGGCATTTTTATGTTGCTTGCACGCATGTGCAAGAAACATAGTGCCATCATCCAGGTTTTCGGAGGTGTGGCACCCGTCTTCCAATGCAGTCAGTGTGTTTGCAGGTGTGGCCCCAGTTCCCCAATCACTGCAGCAGCTGTCTATGACAGCAGTTGAAATTGCAGTGGTTGTACAGTTGAAAGGGAGAGCTCCGCTTCAGTGAGCAGAGCTCCCCCCTCCACACACACATGAGCACGCATGCACACTGCGCGCTCATGCACCTGCACCTTCTCCCTCTCCCCCAGCACTGTACGGCCGACGGGGGTACCCAATCCCCATCGGCCACATGCCCCCCAAAGATTTAGGTGCCACGCTGGGAGCCCACCCCAGCGTGGCAAAGGATGTTATGGGCTGACGGGGTGCCCAATCCCCATCAGGTTCAGCCCCCAACAGCCTTCCAGCTGCCATGCTGGGAGCCCACCCCAGCGTGGCAAATGTCCCTTGTCATCTTCGTCCCTCGTAGTCTTATTACAAAAAAAAAAAAACTGTAAATACAAAAACTGTCCCTTGGTGCTTCACCTTGCCCCTTCCCACAACCTGCACCCACCCACTGCGCACCCTGCCTTTCCACACCCCCCACCCCATACTTACCTCTGGAGCTTGGCGCGACGATCTTCGGTGGACCGGGAACATGTCTGCACTCTTCAAAGCCGACCGTGAACTGAGAAAATGCCGGTAAGCTGTATAATGGGATAGATAGGGTTTTTTCAACTTTGTTACATATCTCAGGCATTTTTGGGAATTTCGGGCCCAAATTTTCAACATTGGGTTTTTGGGACCCCTCCTCATGAATTCTTGCACTGTCATGGCGTTAGTCAGGCATGAAGGGTGATTTGACGGTCACTGCATGAAATCACCTTTCGGAACCGATTAACGAAATGACATTGCCAGTGTTCATAAGGTGGGTTCTCAAAAAGTCTATGCTCAAAATCTGGTGAAAAAATTCCTAAAAATGACTGTTTTTCGAGCGTGCGTTGCACAGTTCCTATGCATGCTCGTAAGTTAGCGAATTTTCAATATTTTCACTCCAGATTTTCAACATTGCCATTTTACCACACCTCCTTATGAGCAGTACAGCTGTCATTTTTCACATATCGCCAAAATGTGTTTCCGTGCATGTGGTGCACAATGGCGCAGTCGGTGTGCGCAATCAATGTTTGGGACAGATTAAGAAAATCACAGTGACACTGTTCATGAGCAGAGATCTTAAAATGACTATGTTGAAAATTAGGTGAAAAAATTCCCTTCAGATGTTCTGCAATATTACTAATGAAGACATTGAACAGAACTGGCCCCAGGACCGATCCCTGCAGCACCCCACTGGTCGCCCCCTCTCCTTAGACTGCACACTATTTACCACCACTCTCTGCCTCCTGTCTGTTAGCCAGATTCTAACCCAGTTTACCACCCTTTCCCCCATGCCAGCCTACCCAGCTAGTTTATCAGCCTACTATATGGGATGGTGTCAAAGGCTTTGCTGAAATCAAGGTAAGCGTTGTCCACTGCCCCATCCTGATTCATTTCCTCTGTCACCCAGTCAAAGAAATCAACCAGATTTATCTGACATGATGTCCCCACTCTGAATCCACGTTGTCTATGGTCCTGGGCTCCGATGGCATCTAGATGCCCCACTATCCTTTCTTTAAGCAATGTCTCCATGATCATCCCCACTACTGAGGTGAGGCTGAACGACCTATTGTTCCCTGCCTCCTCCCTGCTGCCGGACTTGTGTAGAGGGACCACAAGTGCCCTCCTCCAATTCACTCATGTTGAATGACTCAGTGAACATGGCTGCCAGAGGTACTGCTATTTCCCTTCGCAGTTCTGTTAATAACTTTGGACGTATGCCATCTGGTTCCATCGCTTTGTCCACCTTCAATTTAGTGAGCTCCTGCAGGACTCTTTTGCCTTTGAATGGACTATTGTCCACCTCTTCACCCCCTTGGCAACTGCTGTACTGCTGTGGCCCTTTCCCCTCCCACTCTTCTCTGAATACTGAACGGAAAGGCACAGTGGATGTCTTGGGAGGAAGGCATGGAACTATCACTTCCAAATATCTAAACAGCACATACAAGCAAGCAACATTTGGCATTGACAAATGCTTGTTTCAATCCATTTCTTGAGGAAGTTAGCATGGAATATCTTAGTAAGATTTTTCCTGTCAGGGGTCTCAGTCTCATAGTTAATGGTGCCAGCATGTCTAAGAACCTTATAAAGCCCTTTTGCCTCTTCAGTAACAGCTTATTTTCTGTTGTGGGTAAAAGTAACAAAACCTTTTCACCTGGCTCGAAAACCTTTTCTTTTACCCCATGGCCATGATATACCTTCTGCTGGTTTGAGGAATCTTCCTGATTACTGTGGGCAATTTCAACATATTTTGCCAGCTTCTTTCTTAGGCACACATATAAGACATTTTAGATTGTTTCTGAGTGGGTTATCTTCCCATGTTTCTTTCATCACATCCAGTGGCCCTCTTGACTGCTTACCACACAGTATTTAAAATTATGAAAACCCTGTTGATGCCTGTGGCACTTTTCTGTAAGCAAAAAGTAGGTAAGGCCAGTATTGGTCCCAATCTTTCTCCTCCCCTTTTACAAACCTTTTTAACATGCGTTTTAGGGTTTGGTTAAAATGCTCAACAAAACTGTCTGTCTGAGGGTGATAGGGGAGGTTCTTCTGGCAGTGATATCTAATAGTCTGTACAGCTCCTTAAGCAATGCAGCACCAGAATTACTACCCTGATCAGTAATAATTTCTTTGGGTATGTCCACTCTGCTGAAAATCTTGGCAAGCTGTGCTACCACTTTTGGAGCTGTAACAGCACGCATTGGAACTGCTTCTCTGTATTGAGTAGTATAGTCACATACTACCAAGATAAATCTATTACCCTTTATACTTTTGTCTAAATGACCAACCACATCCATTGCAATTCTCTCAAAAGGCATGTCTATCACGGGTAGGGGCACCAAAGTCACCTTGTTTTTCTAGAGGCTTGGGCTACTTTCTGACAGTCAGCCCAGGAATTACAATAAATAGTAAAATCTTCATGAACTCCAGGCAGTAAAATCTATACAGCAATCTGGCAAGGGTGCGATCCCTCCCTGAGTGATCAGCCGTAGGATTATCATGTGCTATCTGGAATAACTCTGTTCTACAGTTCTGCAGTATAACCAATTGTTCTGCCTGTTCCTGTGTCTGAGGGTTACACCAACCTCTGTACAGTTACCCATTACATTTTTTAAACATTGGTCCACCATGTTTTGGTTTCACCCCCAGCTGCTTAAAATAACCCTGGACAGAAACATCATTAGCTTGTTCTGAAAGAAAATCACAATCAGTTATCAATTGAGTTTCAGCATTTTCATATGGTAACCCTTTATGTCCATCGGTCATTTGTTGCCACAGCTTCTTCAGGTTTCATCTTTCTTTCCTGGATTTCCGGATCTTGGAGCTGTGCTCAAACAAGTTCAGATCAAAGTCTTTGAAAGCAAAAGTGTCTCCACCATCTTGAAATTTTCTTTGCTTGGGCTCTTGTCACCAGAGCTGCTGAAACATCAGTATTTACTCCCTCTCTGATCAACTCAGTAAATCCTGGAAAGTCATTTTCGATAATCACATGTACAGGTAACTTAGATACTACCCCAACTTTCATTTGGTGTGACACACCCTTAATGGTCAGAGTCACTTGGGTGGTGGGATTGCATCACGTGTCCCCGTGGATGCAGATGACACCAGTACCTGGTCCCTTTGAACAGTGTTTTCCCAGCACTTTAACATGCACTAGGGTCTCTCTGTTTCCTGAATCAGAGAGTCCCTTCACAGTCTTATCCCCCACCTTCACATCTGTTAAGTACTTGCCCCAATTTGCCAAGTACAAATCTGCTCCAGTGCCACTCTCCTTACTATGGCAGTTTCTTGCAAAATGGCATGGCTTATTACAGTTATAGCAGATAATGTATTTAGGCACAGATTTGTTACCCCCACCAGAGTTCTTATTAGGCTTGGAGTTTAAATGGGAAAAAGAGTGTCCTACCTATGCTTGGCTGTTACCTCGCTGCTCTGGTATCTGTCTGGCCATTTGGTAGTCCTCTGCCAAAGAAACAGCCTTTTCCCCACTCTCTGGTTGGTGTTCCTTTACCCATAACTGCACATCTGTAGGCAAGATGCTGATGAATTTCTCCATGGCAAATGTGTCGATGATCTGTGGGACTGTTTTGCTCTCTGGTTGGATCCATTTTATCAGGAGTTCCTTGAGTTGGGTGAAGGCTTCTCAATGACTGTCGACTGAGTTGTACCTCAGAGATTGAAATCTCTGCCTGTAGGTCTCTTTGGAGATGTTATACTTTTTCAAGATTTCCCTTTTCACCAGGTCACAGTTTTCTGACTGTGCAGTGTCCATACTGCTGTAGGCAAGCTGGGCTTTCCCTGTCAAATAGGGCACAAATCTGATTGTCCATTGCTGTTTTGGCCACTGGCAGGCTGTGGCAGCTCTTTCAAAAGTTGTCAGGTATACTTCAATATCATCTGAGGGACACAACTTTGTAAGTTTAATGGCTTTTAAGTTGCTTGCATTTTGTTGCTCATCTGGATCTGTGCCAGATCCTCTGCCTTTGACAGATTGCAACGCATGCAGCCATTGCTACTCCTGTCTCTGCATCTTCTCTCTCATCTGCTGCTTGTGCTGCTGCATCTCTTCTCCCCTCTGCACTTCTAAATGCTGAATATCTTTTTCACTTTGCTTCTCAGTCTCTTTTTGTTGTATAGCCCACCGTTTGAAAATGTCCATCAGGCTTTCAGGTTCTGTCATTGCCTGTTCTTTTTCCATAACTTGTGCTGGCTGTACAATCTCAGACTGGACTTCTGCCTCAGGTAGTTTGACTGCCATTCTCCTGGTAACCGCTCCTGAACTTTCTGTTGCAGAATCCATACCTTCCTCTGTGCTACCCCATACTAGGTCCAGTACCCAAGCACAAAACTTGTGTCTTAGGGTATGCACAGCTTAAATCCCGCCTCTTACACCATCTGTTATTGAGGCACATGTCAGGAAGCATAGGAAAAATGAGGAGCAGTTGTAGAATTTGTCAAACATATTTATTTACAGTAGCAGTAACATAAAAAAAACTAAAAATGTTCAGTATAACTATTTACAAAGGTCAAGTAAAAGAAAGATTCACAGAGTTTTTCTTCAATCTCTGTGTCCCATTTTTCTTCCTCTTCCAAGCAATTGCAGTTTAGCTCCCTTATAAGTCCTTTCAACCCCCACTCTTAGTAAGCATCCTGTTTTTGTAAATATCAGGCAGGAGCTGCTAGAACACAGTGTGCTTCTTGAGGCCCTTTTTGCAAAGCTTTTGCAAAAGACTAAAAGATTTGTACCAAGGTAACCCCTTGAGTTTTCCATAGCTCTCTGCAATCATCTCACAATATAATTATATACATTTCAACAGTAACACTGTATATTTTCTAAACAAAAGGGATCCCAATATCAGTTTTGTTTCCATACAATGGTTTGCACATATTTTTTTTTTTAGCTGATATGCAAGGGATGAAAAACAGACAGCAAAAGAAAACTGAGGGACAGTGAGAAGCAAAGAACTGTGAGGCCATCAGGTTGCTCAAGTCTGAAGTCTCACGGGAAAACTGATTTGCACAACCAGAGGGAGAAGCGACAGAAAAGGAAAGACCCTTGCATTGAAACATTTTCTCCATAACAACTGGGACAGGATCTTAACTCAAAAAAGACTGAGGTGCTAGTGGTGGATTCAGGTCATCATGGTGGGAGGGGTGATTGAGGGGACCCTCCTGGTTTAATGCTGGGGGATCCCTCTCACCCCATCTCCACAGGTGAAGGATATAGACATGATCCTAGATGATGGCCTGACACTAGGCGCACAGATGTTGGCTGTCATCACAAGTGGATACTATCATCTGAGGACCATTGTCTGGATCCAGGGCCATGATTCCACCTGAGGTCCTGCCCAGGCTGGTACATGTAGTCATCTCATACAGTTTGGACTACTGCAAAACACTGTACCTTGGGCTATCTGGGGGTAACCTTTGCCAGTTGCAGCTGGTGCAGAATGCGGCAGCGAGATTATTATCAGGGACAACAATAACCAAACACATTACTCTGGTTCTCTGCGAACTGCACTGGCTGCTGGTCAAGTGGAGGATTATCTTCAAGGTAGGGCTCCTTATCTACAAAGCCCTGCACGACCAGTGACCAGCCTATCTGAAAGATCTCCTGGTGCTCTACTGGCTGACCCCGGCTCCCTGTTTTGCTGAGGGTAGCCTCCTGAAGGTTCCCAGGGTTAGGCTGTAGCATTCTGGGGCTGTGCATTTACGGTTGCCATGCCTACCTTGTGGAACTTTTTTCCCAGATATCTACAGGAGGCACCCTTGGTAGAAGCCTTTAAAATGCTCATTTTCTGTATGTTCATTTTGTGTATCTATACACTATTTTTAAGCTTAAAAGATGTTCCAGGACTAGAGGGCATGGGATGAAGTTGGAGGGAGGATGATTCAAAGGAAACATGAGGAAGAATTTCTTCACAGAGCAAGTGGTGGACAAGTGGAACACCCTGCCAGAGGGAAGTGGTGGGGCTGAAACAATCACGGGATTTAAGAATGCATGGGATAGACATAAAGGAATTCTGGAGGTCAGGGGTAAGGGGCAACAGACTTCTAGGAAAACAAACTGAACGTACAAGTTCAAATGGGCAGACTGGGTGGGCCATAGGCCCTTATCTGCCATCACTGTCTATGTATCTATGTATCATTTTCAACAGGCATTTTATTTATAATGATATGATTAATGTAAGTTTTATTATTTTTAATGCAGTATTTTACATAGATAAATGTGGGTTTTTTTTGAATAAATTTTTATTATTCAGTTTTGTTGTACAGATATACCTTGAAATTGTACATTATACAGAAATATATTACCGTACATATCTTGTCTGTTGGCATTCCATGCTGCAGTTACTCCACAAAATCTTTAACATCCAGGATTTCGTGTATACTGTACCTTACCTATTGTAACTATGAAAGATACATACCTGAGCGCACAGGGAAGAGTCGAACCATTATGAAGCAAACAAAGTCCGATCAGTTCCCACCAAGGCATCCAATGACGGGATTTCTCACCTTCATGTGGTTCAAGTCTCCAACCGAGCTGCATATAACAAAAAGGACAGCCTCAGACAGTATCAACATCACTACCTAGCTGTTATTAACTAAATTTAATTACCTAAACAATTTACAACTCTCTAATCTATATTAACTTAAAACTAACAGTACTGTAATCAATACCAGGGCGTGTACCATTGCATCTATATCCTTAGCCTAATTATTCTTCCTCTCAGACTGGCTGACCAAACACTTGATCTACTTGTATGAATACCGTTCCTATTCTTTTTGTTAAATAGACCATCCAGATCTAAATGTGTCTTCACCTATCCAGCTCTTGCTGCCAGAAATGCCATAGCAGGGGCCCATGTGAGGTGCAATCCTGCCTTTCTAATTCCTAGAATATAAGATCTCCTCTCCATTTCATATATCAGGGCCAGTGACTCTAGAATCTCTACTATACTGGGTACCTTAGTTGTCCTGCAATTACTAAGTATTAACCGCTTGACTTGCATAACTAAGGCCATGTACCATTTATGTTCTTTTCTAGTCCACAAACGTGTCAGGGATTGTAGGCCCAGAAGCATGGTTGAAGATGTCTTGTCCCCTGTTTTTTTAATGATCTGGTCTCCCAGTTGTCCTACCTGGCACCAAAGCTGCTCGAGTGCCGGACAGTCACAATGTATATGAAAAAGGTCACCCCGCGGCCGACGACATCGCCAGCAATCATCATTCCCAAGTACCCCGAGCTTATGTAAGATCACTGGAGTCCGACACCACCAGTGTAAGATTTTGTTTTGTATCATTCTGCTCCTAACATCCGTGTACTGCATGTGGGCAAAAGACCAACATTTGGCCCATCTCATATTAGAGATGGGTGTTGATAATGCTGTTCCCCAAAGGCCTTTAGCTCTTTCCGTCTGGTCAGGAAGGGCATCTATAATACTAGAATATATACAGCCAGCTAGACTGTTGGACGTCTTAAGCCATTTAGCTATGGGCACACTCTTCTGGCCCTCCTTTTGGCACCTTATCAGATATGGTCTAACCGCGTCCCTTATCTGCATATAATGTCAAAATTCCTTCAGTGGGAGGACCCATCTTTCCTGAAGATGTTGAAATGAGTCTATCTGCCTGCCCTCAAGTGCAAGAATATCTGAGAAATAGAATATCCCCTTTTGGGCCCAGCTTTTCCAATATATTACTTTCTTTGCTATAGTAACGTGTGAATTATGCCACAGAGGAGTACACTGGACCGGTGCTAGAGCTGCACGGAGAAAAATATGCAACTGTTTCCAATATTTAATAGTGGGGTCTATTAAAGGGTGCAAGACAGAGGTTGCCCCCCACAAAAGAGAAACCAGAGTAGACAGATCCATCTGATGTTTTTACATCTGATGCCACTGTGGTGATTCATGGGAGAGAGGACAGAAACACTGCATCGTTTGGACTGTCTGAAAAGCTATCTTATATCCGTCCAGCCATAGAGCCCCACCCCCCATCTTCCAATGGCCTCTCAGTTTGGCCTTGCTATACCTAGGTGATTTCCCTTCCCAAAGAAAAGCCCCAATGATTTTGTCCCACTCAGCATACCAGCATGTTGGGAGATGCAGTGGCATATGTGACAAAAGGTATATGACCTTTGGGGCTAATGTCATTTTAATGGCCGCCATCTTACCCACCATCGTAAGCCTAAGCCTTGCCCATCTGCCCAGGTCCTCCTGACACTCTACTGGTAAAGACCGTAGGTTGTTTTCCCACATCTTATCCAGATTAATGTTTAATTATATCCCTAAATATATTAGTTCTTCCTTTGCCCGCCAGACCTGTGTTGTACACCTTGGCAGGATCACAGTGATCATTGAAAGGCAATATTACTGTCTTATTAATATTAACTTTCAAACCTGATGCTCTGAAAAGGATGTAGAAGATCTGTAAGGGAAGTAATGCCTCATTTAAATCAGCTAGGTTAGAAACAGATCATCCGCATACAGCAAGGTGGTATAGCAGTACTCCTGATTGAGATGCCCTTAATGCTTGGATGTTGCCGAACCATGGCTGCCAGTGTTTCAATGCCAGAACAAACAGCATAGGTGACAGTGGACAGCCTTGTCTAGTGCCCACCTTAACATAAAAGGTCAGACATAATTGCATTAGTAAGAACTTTGGCTGTAGGAGAATTATATATAGCCTTAATCCCAGCACAGCACCCCAGACCAAAGCCATACTGTTCTAATACTAAGAGAGGTAATCCCATTCTACAGAATTGAATGCCTTCTCGAAGTCCACCACTATACCAGCTGCCGGTGTACCAAGGGTTTTTGCTGCTTGCATCAGATTAAGTACTGAGCAGATATGGTCTGCCGATACCTCCCTGAATGAAACTGGCCTGAGACGGATGTATAAGCTCAGGAAGGAGATCTTTGAGTCAGTGGCTATCCCTTTAGCAAAATCTTACTCTCCACGGGATCAGTGATATACAGGTAGGCTGATAATTACCTGCTCTGGTGAGGTCTTTTCCTTTTTGGAATAATGACTATCACCACCTCTCTCATTGTAGGAGGAACTGTCCAGATAGGATTACCTCTCAATACACCTGACATGATACTGGTGCAACTATGGACCTGATAACATTCTGCCAGGAAGCCATCTCCTCCTGAAGCCTTCCCTTTTTGTAAGGACATCAGTGTTTGTTCTATTTCTGGCACCGTGAGAGGGGCTTCCAGAGCAGCACTCTTTCCCTGAGCTATAGATGGGAGCTGCACCTTACTCAAGAAACCTAATATATCCTCAGGAGAAATAGTTTGGGAGGTTTTATATAGTTGCTCATAGAACTGCCTCATTATATTATTAATCTCAGAGGGGGAGACCTGCAGAGTCTGGGTCTGGGGATCCCTTAGTCCTGCAATATGTCGGTTTACACGCTGTGTCCTAATCTCATAAACTAAGACTTTCCCATTTTTACCCCCTTGCTCCCAGTATGTGTGTCTTAGACGAATCATTGCTAGTTCTGCCTGCCTAGACAGCAGTTCATTAGTCTCAAGATGTAACTTACATAGAAACATAGATTTTGACGGCAGATAAGGACCGCTTGACCCACCCAGTCTGCCCATTTCCCTACCTAATGGATAAGCTGCAGATCCTAGGATCTTGAACTTGAGCACATCCTTTACCAGACGAGACCTTACCCTGGGATCGTTCTTATTTTTTAATTGGGTCTCTGCCATGAATAGTTGGCCCTCCAGGACATTTAGTTTCATTGCCCTTTGTGTCTTCCTGCATGAAGCAAATCCCATAATCGCCCCCCTTATCATAGCCTTATAGGCCTCCCATGTATTGCAAGCAGTCATATCAGTCAATATATTCTCTTTAAAGAAGGTCTCAGTTTCTCATCTCATCCAGAGGAGAAACTCTGGGTCTTTCAATAGCAATACATCAAACCTCCATACTGGGGTGGGCATCGTTTGGGGACCCCACATCAAAAGAATCTGCACAGGGGCATGGTCCGAGAGAATTATTGGCAAGATATTAGTGCTTACCACCAACTGCAGTAAATTGGAGGAGATTAACCAATATAATCCAACCTATACTAAAAGTGCCTTGGACCCCTGACTGAAACGTGTAATCTCTGTCTTTAGGATGTCCTAGTCTCCAGATGTCAGTCAGATTAAATTCTTTCATAAGACTCTTCATTGCCCTCATCCCCCTTGGGTGCGACTCCTTTCCCAAGTCACTTCTATCCACCACTGGAATCAATGCTAAGTTACAATCCCCTCCTACCATTATTGGGATCCCGTCTGTTGCCAAAGCCGTGATTTTATTTGATACCTCCTGAAAGAACCCCGGGTCATCTTCGTTTGGAGCGTATATATTAACCAGTAGCAACGGCACCTCAGGGGTTTGTACTAATGCCATGACCCTTCGGCCCTGTGGCTCCTTCTTACTTTTGGCTACCACCCACTGTAGCTGTTTGTGAAACAGAATGATCACCCCTTGTTTTTTTGTTGGTGCCAGGCATGTACCTCCGTTCCCACCCAATCTCTAACTAGCAGAGCATGAGCCTCACCTACCAACTTAGTTTATTGTAGAAATGCTATATGTACTTCCCCCTTTTTAGGTATGAGAAGACTTTTTTCTGCTTTATGGGGGTATTTAAACCCTTAACATTCCAGGTATATGCTGTTAAATCAGCCATTGTCTTTGTACCCAGGCTCTTGTTCATTTTTATCTGCACTTAGCAAACTAAGGGGGAATCCTGAGGGTTCTCTTGCAGGCCCATCTTTATCCATACAATCGTACTTCTGTTGTGTTGTCTGTTATTCAATCTAGTCAGTTTACAGTGCTTTCTCAACCATACGTGATGCAATGGTGCCCTCTTGTGTCTAAACTTTAAACTACAACATATAGTACTTCTAAACCAAAACAAAAAAAACACCCAACATAACCTATATACATTTGCACCAGGCAGTGCTTGTGAGTAAGCAGCCTTACGAGACGGGGATTCATATCCACCATTAGCCTAAATTGCTGCTTCCCATGGGGGGTGGTGAAAGCAGCCTTAAGTGAAGGGAGAATTATCCTTCCCCCTTGTTCTCCAAAAAAACATAATGCCCCTAATTACCTCGTAACTGCTAAGCTGGGCTCAGTCATAGCATTATGTGCGAGTTGGGCTCTGTAACGCATTAGATCTAGTACCACCCCTCTGTAGTACCCCAGAAAATACTGACCTTAAAGGAGAGGAATCATGTTAAGTGTAAAGTATGCCCCCTATTGCGGGGTATCACCTGAGAATATCTCCTCCCTCCCCAGTAGCCTGATACCCCACCTGGCCCAGTACCCAATATTTTCCCATACCTTTATGCCATCGATATGAGCAGTAACCCCTACAGTCTCCCATACGTAAATTACAGAATCCATGCATCTCCCTTCCTTACTCCCAAAGAGCACTGTGATCATTCGGCTCCAGAACTTACACTTGCTTTATAAATCCAGCTCCTTCCCAACCCACCTCCTTTCCTTCTGCGTTCAATATGGGCCCCTTTCATAAACATAAATTTTCAACTTCTCTAAAATCACAGTAATATTCAAGTCTAGGCCAAGGCCAGAGATCCATGGATCCCATCTGTTCGATCACGGCTTGCCTGCTTCGGAAAGGCTAGATCCATCTTGAAGAGGGGATTGTTGCAGTGGGAGGTCAGCTGGGTGTTCGAGGTCACACAATGAGTGTTCTTTCTCTGTCTCACGTGGTGCCTAAGGAGAGTCTTCACCGTGTTCCGATTTCCTGGCTTTGGAAACTCCTGATTTTTCCTCTGATAATTTCCCCAGCAGCTCATACCGATTCTTTGAAAAATACGGGCTAGTAATCAACACTTCTTCATCTGTCAGTGAGGAAGGTGAAGAATCCATAAATACCCACTCCATTGGATGGTCCCTCCTTAAATGATGATCCTTCTGATGCCTCGTATGGCTTCTAGGGGGGAGCACCGCAGTAAATCTCAAAGTCTGTTCTGTGGTATCCATGTCACCCTCGATGGGAAATGATGATAGGCCTTGCCAATCAGAGTTGGTGTCTTGGACCCGAGAGTTCTTGGGCGAAAGTGTTCCGCGTTCCGGCCAGGTTCTCCTTATATAATCCTCAAGCACCTCTGGCATGGAAAATAGTAAGGGGGAGCCATTAATCATAAGACATATAGTGGCTGGATCCCTAAGGGAGAAAGATACTCCCAACTCATGCAACTTAATACGCAGTGGTGCGTATTCTTTTCTGCGCATCGCCAATTCTTTAGAGTAGTCCTGAAAAATCAGAACCCTATGTCCATTAAAGCTAAGTCGACCCAACCCTCTGGCCCAAGTCAGGACCCAGTCTCTGTCTGCATAATTCAAAATGTGGGCTAATATAGGTCTTGGCCTGTCTCCGATTTTGGGAGCGGGGACCAGTGTTCGATGTGCTCTTTCCACTGCACACCCAGGGGGCAACTTCTGTTGTAATATTTTTGGTAGCTCCTCATAGAGAAAATCAGTCACACACCCTTTCTCTGACCCCCCTGGCAGCCCCAGTATACGGAGATTATTCCTCCAACTTCTATTTTCAAGGCCGTCTACCTTGACTGCCAGTGCCTGAATTGTGTGCTGTTGCTCCCTCAAAATAGAATGTAACTCCATAATAGCAGCCTTATTTGCATTAGTTTGCCTCTCCATGTGGAAGATCCTCATCTCCATTTGATGGATGGCCAGTGTTGTTGCATTAGAGGCCACCGTTACCTCCGACATCTGTTTCACTAGAGTGTGAAACATTTCTGTTAGTTGAGAGCCATCCAGAGCCGTGGCTGTGTTCGTGGCCTGCGCAGCACGCCTCGCCATGTTGAATTTGCCTCTGCAGTCGTCCCGTCATGATCAGCCAGGTATTTTCCGAAGCGCATACCCCGCGGAGCTGCCGGAAGATTCTTTTTAGTCAGACAGGGCACCACTGGGGTTTTACTGTGTGTACCGACTGTTTCCCGATGATTTATTCTGGGTGGTTTCATATATATTTCCCCAACTCGTGGGAGCTAGCAGACTATGCTGCCATATGCCTCGAAGCCTAAGCCACGCCCCGATAGATGTGTTTTAAGAATTTCTGTTCTTGCTGGCTTGGAATTTTATTGGTGCTTTGCATTGTATTTTTTTGTTTTGTTTTGTTTCAATGTACAGTGCTCCAAATCCACAGAAAGGAGTGCTTCATAAATAAAGCATCTATCTATCTATCTATCTATCTATCTATCTATCTATCTATCTATCTATCTATCTATCTACAGCATCTACCTATCTCTCTCTCTCTATCTATCCACAGTATCTACCTATCTCTCTATCTCTCTCTCTCTCTCTCTATTTATCCACAGTATCTACCTATCTCTCTCTCTCTCTCTCTATCTACAGTATCTACCTATCTCTGTCTGTCTGTCTGTATCTATATGTCTGTCTATCTATCTATCTATCTACAGTATCTACCTATCTCTCTCTCTCTCTATCTACAGCAGGGGTGTAGCCAGAATTCTATTTGGGGGTGTTTACATTTACATTTGTGAAAAAGGACAGCTAAAGCTGGGGGCTGAAGCTCGAGAATCTCAGAAGGCTATGGGGTGTACATGTTCTGTGGTGAATTTTGGGATTTTCTGGAAGAAAACACACACATTTGTTACATGTTCTCCACCCCTAATTTCATGAGAAACTTTTTTTTTCACATGGAATCTGGGTTTTGGGAGACGGTGACTGTCATAAGTCTACAGAACCTCCAGTGGTTGTGGACAACTGGTTATCTAACAGTGCGATCAACCACCGTGGCTCTACCTGCTGTGTTAGTAATGCTGCCTGGTAACAAGGCATTGTACCACTATGTACACAGATTATGGTGCAATATTATGGCGTGAGCACCAGGTCACCAACTAAACTCCCCCTTGTTTTCTGTCATGGTGCCCTATTTGCCCCCAATGTTACCCATCCTATTCCACTATGAGCCGGCGACCCGCCTTTCTTACCTGTTGAAGGATCCCTTTTCTCCCCATGCCTTCCCCACCTTCTCTATCCCCATTAAACATGTTTGAATCTGGCAATTTGCATATACCAGTGGCCAATTAATACTATCTGTAATTACTATATCAATGCACAGCTTTCCCAATCTAATTTTCCTCACCAGGCCACTTCTTCTTGCACATATAGCCCCATGGCAATCCTTCAAAGACCTGCCTAGGTAATGCCTTATACATTTATATGCCCTGCCCATGAGATGCCTCCTTAGCTACTCCACACATAACATATATATTATGGTAGCACGGTAGTGCTACCATGAATGGTTGAGGAGCCATTTACATGTTAAACCTAAAATTTTGCACCTTAATAACTTTGCAACCATTCAACAGATTTACCTGTAATTTGGAATACATGATCAAGATCCATACACCTTGGGATCTGCCAAGTTTCGTACCAGTCAGATATATGGCTGCGGAGTTATTAAGCGTGATTTGCGCACCGTTTACGCTTTTGGGGAATTCTACGGTCATGCCTACAGGTTGCACTGTTTGCGCGACTGGTCCGAAATCTTCAGGGAACATGCGGCCGGGGTCCCCAATGTGCCTTTTGAAGATTTTGTGAAAAAATATTAAACGGTTCAAAAGTTATTCAAAAAACAAGTTCCCATTATAAGTCAATGGGAGAAGTTAACAAAAAGTTCGACAGTGTCACAAATGCAGTTTTTACTTTCGCAAATGGCCCTTTTACTGTCACAAATCCGCCATTTTGTTTTCAGTTGGTGATCAGAAAAATGCTTGGCATTTAAATTTGGGACCCTCTAGCAACCTAATTCTTTTTGTATTAACCTAGTCGGACCCTAAGGATGCTAGCCATGTCTTTATTTTGGGCTAAAACGGCCCAGAAATATGTTTTTCAAATTTCTGGAAAAAGTACTTTCGCAAAGTACTTTCGCACTTTGACACTGTCGAATGAATTTGCAAAGCTTTAGCAAATTGCGACAATACTTTTCTAGGCTGTGGGAAAATGACAGAAATTCTTTGGCACCCCGCTGCAAAAGAACAGTTTGGTGTTTGGTGAAATTTGGAAAAAACAGCCGACATCTCAAAGATGTGCCTTTCAGTGTTTTGTTGAAAAAATATTATATGGCTGCAAAGTTACAGCACTCCAAAGTTGACGCTTTTTCCCCATAGGATAACATTACGCCATCTGATGCATTGCAGCAATCCTTTGGTGCCCTGCTGCAAAATAACAGTTCAGTCTTTTGGTTTGAAATTTGGAGGGAAGACAGCAAACATCCCACACATGTGCGTTTCAGTGGTTTGGTGAAAAAATATTACAGGAGGCAAAGTTATGACACTCCGAACGTCTCTTTTTTTCCCCATAGGCTAACATTACGGCATTCGCCGCACCTTTCAGGGCCCATATCTCAGAAACGGTGCGAGATACAGACTTTTTGTCAGAAAAATGCTTAGCTCTCTAATGGGGGCTAAGTACAAAACTAACCAGGAAAATGATAATTCATATGACTTAAATTTTTTTTCCTATGTCATACGGTTCCTGAGATATAGCAATTTACTATTCCAAGTCCTCATTTTCTGTTACGAGACTCATTATTTTGCATACATTCTTTGTACTCACTGTCTTCCTATATGCACCTTTTGGGGAAAACTATTGTGTGCGTTTCCATAACTCTTACTCTTAATGCTTCTGCTTCTGGTTCTGTACCTGTTTCACTTACTTTTCCTGTCTACGCCACCTTCTGCGTTACCCTTTGCATTTTCATTTGCACTTCTGTTTCTGTAATTTTAACCATTTGTGTCTACAGTACTGTTTATCTTTGTATTTCGCTTTGTCGCACTATGCACATTACCATTTCTGTTTGTGGGCACTGTGTTGCTATGTGACAAGAAGGGCTCCCATCGCTGGTCCCATCGCTGTATTACATTCACTATTTCTCAGTACTGTTTATCTTTCTGTTTCACTTTGTGTCATCATGCGCATTACCATTTGCGTTTGTCGGCACTGTGTTACTATGTGTGAAGATATCCCATGGCAGGAGCTTCCCGCCGCTGCATTACATTCACTATTTGTCATTACCATTCTCAAAAGAAGGAAATCAGAGGCAAAAACTCAGTTTAATGCATCGATTACGGTTGTTCCACAGCGACAAAAGTGGAAAATTCGGTGTTAGGGTTGAAAAAAAAAACATTGGACACCCTACCCCCAACTGGCATTGGGGTGCACATTGGGTCTTTGGTCCTAACTCTCACCCCATTCTCCTATACCTCTGCTTCTTTACACATGTGATGGGGTGAGAGCTATGACCAACTACCCCAATGCGCACCCCAATGCCGGTTGGGGGAGGTCCAAGGGGGGTTTTCAACCCTAACAATGAATTTCCTCACTTTTGTCACTGTGGAACAACCCTAACTGATGCATTACATGGAGTTTTTTGCCTCTAATATATGTATACATACACACACACACACACACACACACACACACACACCCCTGTATAGTGCACTAACATTGAGATGCCTTACTTAGCTGTAGACCATTATACCGACTGTCCTTCTTCCCTACTTAGTCATTATTGCCATTGAATAGTCTCACTATATTTCACAGTCCAATCTGCAAATAGTGATCAGCCCTTTTCTGACTGCTTTTCCTCCTCCTCTTCTGCATAAAGCCCTTCACCTAGAGGTCAGCACCTTCCACTGCTCTGTAGTCCCAGGCTTTGTGCTCCTCCCTGGAGATGGCTCTGCCTCTTTCCCTAGGCATTTAATAGAGGTCGAGGCCAGGGTCAGTGGGCTGGAGAGAGGTCAGGGCTGGGGTGAGCAAGTGGGAGAGAGAGAGAGAGAGAGAGAGAGAGAGAGAGAGGTGGTGGAATTGGTTCCTGCAGATTCCTGCCCAATTAACCCATGAGTTTTAGTATTTGTACTAATACAATAATTTATCTTGACTCCCCAGGCCAGAACACAATATATTAAATCTTGCTCATTTGCCTTAAGGTTCCTGCAACAAACAAACAAAAAAAAAAAGTCACATTTTAACTTGAACATGCTCAGCTTCCCGTACATTGGTTTGTTTCTAATTTTACACTTCCATGCCGCAGCTGCTTTCACACTGCTATCGCTGACATCAGCTCACTTCCTAAAAACTGCCGATGATTCTGTTTTCTCTCTCTCCCCTCTCTCTCTCTCTCTCTTCTGGCAGTGCAAGCATTTTTCAGAACATAAGTCATACCTTACTACCGTCTCATCCCTCACTTGAACACTCAGAATACCGCTGTCCAACATGGAGAAGGTGCTGTAGAATATCGCTGTCCAACATGGAGGGGTACTGTCCCACACAGTGGAATAAGTACTTACTAAGATGACATTTTTTATTTTACTATTATAATTATCATCCGGCTTATTCCCCCAACCAGAGTTTCTGGTCCCCTGCTCTGCTCCACCACCCCATCCCAGGCTTACCCCGTGCTGAGCCGCTGGGCGGTACCCCCAGAACATGGTCTCTCTAAGCCATGGCTTGCCTCCCAGGGTGAGGTCACAGGAGGCGGGACCCCCGTGGACTTTTGTCTGTGGTGGGAGTGGCAGCAGAGGCAGGGGCCATCATTAGCAGCCAGCATTGTTTTTTGCTTTTTCCTGGGCGGGACATGCAATGACACCAGCATCTGCCCCTAACATGTGGCTCCAGTCATGGCAGTAACCCAGCCTCTGCCAGAGGTTCGATAGTGCTGGACACTCTTCCCCCCCACGGAGAAGGAGAGCAGTCCCTGGGACGCTCAATCCTTCTCCCTCGGCCGGCGCTCTGACTCCAAAGTCTGTTCCAGAACCTGGAATGTTGGTACTGCAGACAGACTGACACCTTGCCACTGCACCAGCGGGCTGGCAAATGAAAGTTATTTTAATGATTGATAATGGCACAAAGCCAAAACCTAAAAAAAATTAAAGCTAAATGCAACTGCTACAACAATAATGTTTTTTATACGGTTACTTTAGTTATTAAATTATTGAGCTCAGTGCAACACTGCAAAGGCTGCATTGGTCATAGCTCAGAAAACAGGGATGAAAATGATTGGTGCAACCGACCCCGTCCTCAGGCATCAGTGCAACCGACCCCATCCACGGGCCTCAGTGCAATCGACCCCATCCACGGGCCTCAGTGCAATGCGCCTTCACTGGGCATCAATGCAATGCTCCTTCAGCAGGCATCAGTGCAATACCTACTGTACTACTGCCACCTGGGTGACCACAGGTGGTGGTAGAGCCTGAAGCACTGAGAAAAGGCACAACAACAACACTAAAATGTTTAAACCATGGAGTAAATTGGACCCATCACTGCAGAAATGTAGTTCAAAACAGGACCCAACAGCGCTGTGTCAAAACAAATCGAAACCACACATATCCACAGCAGTGTGCCTGAGATTGGTCCATAAAAGTATTCTGTACAGTTCACTTTCCGATCTTCAAATACTGTAACACAGCAGATGTATCCCTCTTGGCCCACTGACATGGGCAAGTTGACGGGAGGTAATTTCTGGCCAGGCTGCAACTTCTGCCCTTTTGGTGCTTGTTTGTGCTGTCCTTGGGTGGGAGGCTGATGGCCCCTGCATGAGGAATGCTTTACTTGCCCTCGCTTGGTTATCAGATGTCAGCATTCTGGGGTGCAGGGTGCAATATGAACACGAAAATGCCACAGCATGCGCAGGGTGACACCAGAAAACTCTTGCACCCCATGCCACTGACTTCCTGCCCCACCTCGGGATTCTTGACGATGCTGGCCTGAAGGCCCCTACCACAGGGGAAAGCTATGGGATTGGAAGGGGTAAGTGGCAGATAAAGCAGGCTGGGAGATTGCCCAGATGGTTGAAAGAGGCAATGGTAGCCAGCTCACTGGCACGGCTGTAGGGCTACAACTCACAATGCCAGCAACCCAAGTCTGGAAATGACCTTGGGCAGTCAAGGCCCGGCTGGGGAAGGAAGACCAAGCATACCAGAGGATGTTCTGTTCCTCCGGGAGGGAGGGCTGTCACTGCCCCTATCACAGTGCCACTTGGGTGACCACAGCTGGTAGTGCAGCATGCATGGGAAATTTGGTGAAGGGACGTTGGCCCTGGCCTGTAAAAGCATGCCTGCATTCTTCTGACTGGGCTAGTGGGCTGACGTCCCAGAGGATGGGACCAGAAAACACCAAAATAGCCTGCCTCACACACTGTAATTTGGGCATGTTCAGGCCCTGACCTTGGACACTGCCTGCCTCCAAGGAACCCTGGGTACCTCCGCCTCGTGATCAGTAAGAGGTGGGGGTTGGATCTGGCTTGGCTGGACCCCACTGGGTGTAAGCCAGTAGGGTTCAATTCCCTCTCAGATAAGTAACATGTCAGGTGGTGGTGCCAAGGTACAAGAAACAAAACAAAGGGTCAGATGCAATACTGTTTACATGGATTGCTAGTGTAAGCCTGATCTGCGTATAAAACAGGCGTAAATGCTTTAAATACTAGATTCATTATCATCACTTGCTACAGAAAGAGAAGAAAGACAGAAAGAAAGTCAAGCTAGGGATCAAAAACACATCCTCATCATCCAGGCAACAACCACCAGCCATATGCCGTTTGGTACAGGATGCACACACAGTGACAGCTGTTATAAAGCCAAGCAGAACTTTGTCAGCAATAGTATCTGGTCCGCAACGTAAAACGTAAGCATATACAGTAATCACAACTTCGACTGCATAATTATAATTTAAATATAGACATATGTGGTTGACAGCACAGCATGGTGTCAAGGGGTACCAGATGTCGAGCAGACACTACACGCCTTCAGAAATCGATCAGTCGGTTCTTTAAAGAGTATTCTATCCTTCACTCTCCTTCAAAGCCATGATTAAACAGCAGACGTTGGGGTTTGATCAGTTATTCATAGTCTGGGGTCTCAGAAATTAAAACAAGCTCGGGGCGCCTACCCTCAACTTCACTGAAGAAAACTGGTAGGATTAGGCAGTGATGATGAGTGGCAGACAGCACAGTTCAGACTCCAGGCTCCAGTCAAAAGACTTTCGTTCGCTCCAACTGTCTCATTTACTCGGCGTCAACGCAGCTTCTCCTCTCTCTGTCTCCCCAAAGCGCCAAATACATGCTGTGCGACTTGATTGGCTGCTGTCTGCTCATCTGAGGTGGAGCCGAGGAGGAGGACTGTGATTCGTGGATTTTGCGCACAAAGAAAAGCCAACCCCAAAGCTACTCTATCTGGCGGACGCCAGTACTCAGTTTACTCATTTAGTTTTTGTGTGCTGCTCTTATTTCCTCGCTAAATCCTTTGCCACAATGTGTAATATGGATCAGGTGCTGTATGAAATTTAAAGGGACAGCGCGCTCTGTCCGAAAAATTGTAAATATATTTTTGCAGTCATTTCGGGGGGTGTTTGAACACCCTAAACACCCCCCCTGCCTACGCCCTTGATCTACAGTATCTTTCTATCTCTGTCTGTCTGTCTGTCTATCTATCTATCTATCTATCTATCTATCTATCTATCTATCTATCTACAGTAGCTACCTCTCTCTCTCTCTCTCTCTCACTCTCTCTCTCTCTGTCTTTATCTACAATATATTTCTATCACTGTCTGTCTGTCTGTCTGTCTATCTATATCTACAGTATCTATCTATCTAGTCCTGAAAGTGATCAAGTTGCCCTTTCTTCAGGGCACTTTGATAACTACTTTAGCTAGTGGTATGGGGCCCTTGTTTGACCAGTGGGATATTACTAGGAAGTGATCACTCAGTAAGGCAGAACTCTGGTGTTTGTGATTCTTTTAGCGCGGGAGTTAAGGATCAGATCAAGGAGGGGCTATTGCCTGCCATAGGATTGATTCACCTTGAAAATAGGACTTTGGTCCTAAAGGTGTGACAAGTATAGAAATGTACCAATTTTGTCTTTTATCTTGTAAAAAATGAAGATTTTTACTACTACTATTCTTGTGGGGGTAGTCACCATCTGGGTTATATCTTGGGCAGCAATAGTGTCTTTCTAGGGGTCAGCTTTGGGGGCCAACCAATTATTCTCAAAGTCACCCAATACCACTGTCTCAGAAAGATGTGGTAGGCCATCCAGGTAGACAAGTACCATATTGAAGCCAGATGTCTCTTCATGAAGTGGTATGTAGACAAACAATATGGTGAGTGATTTTCCAAGGTGTCCAAGGATAATCTTAACTGCCAGTGCCTGTGAGTTGTTTACTGGGGCCACTTGAGGTAGGGCTTGCCCTTCGAGGTGTTCTTCAAATAGATAGTGCAACCCTCCTCATTTACTGAGCCTGTCTTGCCTAAACAGAGTGTAGTCAGTAAGGGCAGTGGCAGCATCAGGTACCTTGGTGGAGGAACCAAGTTTCGTTAGGAGTGAGTACATCTGGTTTATGTTGAGTAACCCAGACTTTCATGTCATCAGGCTTGAGTAAAAGGCTATGGATGTTAATGGTGGCAAGTTTTAGGGTCCCATTGTTGGTGTTACAGCTTTGTGGAGTCTGTGGGGGGGCCTGGATTAGGGTGGACATTTCCAGATACAAGAAGGAGGAGCAGGGCAATCCTACTCAGATACAGTTTGAGCGACTTGAATGCGGCAAGAGGTCTCTGGTTGTTGTTTTTTGTGTGTTTATTATAGAAAAGGAGAGAGATGAAGAGTTGGAGGAAGGGGTATGCAATTACATGGAGGTAGACGTTTGCACTGCTGGCATTTGAGGAGTGTCTAGTGGCATTAGCATATGTGGAGCATGTGGGCTCTGTGCCCTGTGGTGTGAGTTTTGAGAGTATTTGTGCTGCAGTTGCAGTGATGGAGGGGGTGTTATAGCAAGTAGGCAGTGAAAGAAGGAATAGAAGAGTGAGTGGGGCCATAAGGTTAAGGGGCCACATGTCCAGTGTGTGCACCATAAGGGGCCTCAGGAAGAGGTGATGACAAGTTACTGAAGTAGTATGGGATTAGATTGAACATAGGGGTAGCAGGAGGGGAGCAATAGTTTTTATGGGGGGGAGAAAGTAGTCGAGAGATGTAAAGAGGAGCAACAAAAAAGGAATAAGAGTCACCAAAAACCACAACCAGTTGTAATGACTGCAATGTGTAGTGGTTAAGGTTGCTGCCTGCGGCCTAAAAGGTCAGAGGTTCAAACCCAGGGAGAGAAGGGTAGGGCAAATAAAGGGGGAAGCAGAAATACAGGAGGAGTAGAGCTAGAAATAGGTAGGATATAAAATGATATGGATAAAGAGCAGAGCTAGTGCAAGAGAGATGGGATGGCTCAGCAGTGACTCCTAGTGGTCACTAGTTATAAACTTCATTAGGGAAAGTATGGAGATAGTTTCTGATAGGGCTGGTCACATGATCGGTCACATGCTGAGTGTGATCTATAAATCTAGACATAGACTGGGGGGGACAGTCACTGAATAAGAAGGGACAGGTACACAGCATGTACTTTGCAGCTGGCTTTGGCTCCCTTGATTTCTTGAGCTCCATTTGTGAGGAGCTGGATGCCTGAGAACCTGGATAAAAGGGATAAGAACTGTGGTTAGTAAAGGTGGAGTGTCTGGCAAACAAAAGACTTTACAAGGAGCAGAAAAAGCTGAGAAGAAAGACACAGGGGGAGTAGATGCAGAGGAATGAACTGTGCATGATCAGAACTACAGGAGGAGGCAATGGTGAACAGACAGGAGACAGTGGAAAGGAAGCAGAACAATGCAGGCCTACCAGCAAAAAATGGCATAGAATTTTTGGAATTAAAACAAACTGTGGAAATGGGCTCGCAGGTAAGCTGAAAATACCCCAAACAGTCAGATTAAAAACAATTACTTGCTCTCTGCCAACAGTAATTAATTTAAAGTACAAAATGCAGACAAGACAGAGAACAAGCATGAGTCCATAGAAAACATTTTGCAGCATCAGCAGTCAGGTGGAACAGTGTATACCTTGCAGCTGGCAGGCTATGGCTTCCTTGACTTCTTGAGCTTCGTTTGTGAGAAGCTGGAAGCCTGACAGCTTTGCAGCTGGCAGGATAGCTCCCTCAATTTCTTGAGCTCTGTTTGTGAGAAGCTGGATGGCTGAGAGCCTTGTAGCTGGCAGGCTTTAGCTCCCTCGATTTCTTGAGCTCCATTTGCGAGGCGCTGGATGCCTGGGAGCCTTGCAGCTGGCGGGCTTTAGCTCCCTCAATTTCTTGAGCTCCGTTTGTGAGGAGCTGGATGCCTGGGAGCCTTGTAGCTGATGGGCTTTAGCTCCCTCAATTTCTTGAGCTCCATTTGTGAGCGCTGGATGCCTGGGAGCCTTGCAGCTGGCAGGCTTTAGCTCCCTCGATTTCTTGAGCTCCGTTTGTGAGGCGTTGGATGCCTGGGAGCCTTGCAGCTGGCAGACTATGGCTCCCTCGATTGCTTGAGCTCCGTTTGTGAGGTGCTGGATGCCTAATTTGCTAGTCCTGCAGTTTTTATTAGGCTTGCTACAAAGTGCATGTCACAAATAGAGACGGGTGAAGTTGGAAAATTTTGATCCATGGATTAATTTGTGAATTCCACAGAATTTAATGAATTCAGAGCGGCAAAGTTTCTGCTGTGACGCGTGGAATTTCCCACATAAATTGTTGACTAACAAACTGTTTAATGCTGTATTGGTTCTAGTAAGAACAATTCCAGAACAAATTTATTTTATTTTTATTTGAAATTTGGTGACTGGGAAAGGCACACTGAGCTGAGGCTTGTTTTCAGATGCAACCCAGGTACATAGAATGATTAGGAAAATGAACAGTTTCTTACAAAATTGTAGTTACAGAAAATATTCAGAACTTGGTGTGATTCAGGCACAAAGTAAACAAGGTGAGAACAAATAAAAAATGGTGAGATTACATATGCTTGGATTTAAATAGTAGTTTCTGGAACACTGAGGCCCCTCATATGAGGAAACTGGTGCAAGCAGTGGTTAGTAGCAATTAAAGGGAAGGTCAGGAGTGGGTTAAACAGAGGGATTAGAAAGTGGAGCTGGAAGTTTGAAACTTGAGTGGGAACACACGGTGAGGTAAGGGCTCGTGAGGGGAGGAGAAAAATCCACAAGAATTGTGAAGGAGAAAGGAGGGGTGTTTAGATGCAATTTTGGGCACTGGGGTAGGGGAAAGAGTCTTAGGAGTCTTTTTATAGATGAGAATGTGGTGGAAAGGTGAATATCAGAGGGTAGGTTATTCCAGAGAAGTGGGATATGGTACGAGAAAGCAGACTGGCCTGCAGTATGTGAGGATGAGGGATGGAGAAGGTAGGTGAGTCTCTGTGATGAAGAGGATAGGCAGTTGATTTGACAGGTGTAAAGCGGGATGAAAGATAGGATGGGAGGGAACCAAACCAAAATTTAGCAATGAGTGAGGCACAGTGGATCTATCTCCTATGAGATAGAGGGGAGAGGGAAAGAGGGATGTAGAGGAGACAGTGGTGGGTAAGAGGGAGGATGCTGTGGCAAGCGACAGAAGGAGTAGAGGAGGATGTCTAATTTGGAGAGGGAAGAGGCTGGGTCTGTGCCATAGACCACATCAGCATAATCCAGCACTGGCAAGATTGTTTGAGGACCAGTTCTTGTTGTGTGGCGAGGGAGGCTGGCTTTGTGGCAGTAGAGGACTGCAAGTTTGGACCAGAGTTTGGTCACACACTGCATCACTGTGAGTGAGAATTGAGGTGAGTGTTCAGTCAGATACCCATGTATTTGAAGGTGGGTACCATTTCAAGGGGTAGCCATGCAGGGTGGAGACCACCAGGAGGATGGGGAGGAGGGATGCTAGTTTCTGCCTGGATCTAAGAACATGGTACCTGTTTGTTTGGTATTGAGTTTTAGGTAGTTTGAGAGAAACCAGGACTGTATTCTGTTGAAATCGTTTTGAAGATTGGGAAGAACACCGGTCATGTGAAGGGCCAGAGGCATATATGACAGTGTCATCTGCATCCATATGTAAATTAGAGGAGTGACAGACTGAGGGAGCATTTATGAAAAGGAAGAAGAGGATGGAGCCGAGGACAGAACCTTGTGGAGCACGGAGAGAACAGTGAGAAGAGCAGAGAGTCGTCATCTAAAAGGGCTGACTCTTACCTATTTTGGAGGTAGGAGTGGAACCAGTCAACTGTAGGTTTATCAAGGCAAAGAGCTAAGTTTTTGCAGAAGGAGTAAGCGGAAGACAGAGTCAAAAGCCAAATCAATAAAGATAGTAGCAATGATTTGGCTTTGGTCCATTGCAAAGAAGACGGAGTCGGCGACACAAAGCAGGGAAGTAATAGTGGAAAGTTGCTTCCAAAAGCCTGATTGCACTGGTGATAAGGTGTTGGTTGAGGAGAGGAAGTCAGAGAGCTTAGCCAGAATGAGGGATTCCTGGATTTTGGCAAGATAGTGAGGAGCAAGATTGGCTAGTAGTTTCCAGGGAGAGAGGATTATCAGCCTTAAGTAATGGTAGGACCTTGGCTGACTTCCAGGACTTCGGTATGGTGGCAGTGGAGAGACAGAGATTTAATATATAAGTCAAGGGGATGGCTGTTGTGGGAGCAGAAATGTGGAACAGTCTAGGTGGAGACTGTCAGGACTTGATTTGGAGGGGTAGAGAGAGATAAGAGCGGTACAGACTTCTAATCCCAGGTAGACACAATGCCGACCACATAAGATCTCTAGTGAACCTCATGATGCACGTCTGTGTCTGAGGAAGCCACAGATAGCAGGGACTGTTTTGCAAGTTTTATTTTTATAAAGGTATGCCACCTATTTCAAAAGTATACAGTCTTTCCAGACCAACCTATTGTGAGCTCAACGGGGTCCATACTGCTTTGTCTTTTCTGCTGTTTTCCTGGATTTTCTGGCCCCCTCTGAAGAGTGGCAACAGAGAGGGTAACAGCCGAAGGCAAACCATTCGGACCAGCTGCGAGAAGAAATTCTGCCCCCTAAGAATAGCAGGACAATTGGTCACTTGCCTGCTTACCCGCTTCCAGTGCTTGAATCCAGAATGCCAAATTTGCTATAAGTCTCTACAAGTGCCCTTCAGGCTTCAAGCTGCAGAACACGAAAAAGGGCTGTGATAAGTCTTTTGCACTTTATTTTATTTCTTCTGAGTCTTACTCATTTTTTTATTCAGTTAATTATTGTCAGATTGATTGTTCATTGGTCTGTGTGTTCGTTGTTTGTTTGTCTTTTGGTGTTTGGTCTTTGGCATGTTCATAGATTTGGTTTTCTGTGTTGGATTGTTCATTTTTCTTGTTTTATATTGTTTTATGTGACTAGGAGTTTGACTAGATAAAGTTTTAATAGTTTTTAATAGGTTTTCTTATAAGTTCTAATATAACTGTTTAAAGCTCCCGGGATTTTGATCATGAGTCTAGAGCTAGCCAATAGCTAGCTCCTAGTTTTCCTTACCTATATAAAGAGCATCGTGTGTCTCCTTCTCCAGGCGCAGTAGTGGTATAGGAGGGGTGCAGAGGAGATGCCGATTGCTAATTGCTCCAGTTGCAGCACAGTCTATTTTTAATCTAGCATGCTGAGTGATATTATTAAATCCTCGATGTGTGCCGTGTGAAGCAGAGACAGAGATGATAGGACTGGATCGCTGCCCCGGTAGAGCTATTTCTAGCCATCTCTTTTATCATGTTTTTTAACATAATACAACCTAAAAAGTAAGTGAAACCATATGTTTATAGAATAGATAGCATAGATATATCTATTTTCCAAAAGATAATTTTAAAAGTAAATTGTTTTTAGTGAGACAGCTGGACAAGAGCTGCTGAGGAATTAACTGGTTAAAGAGAGATGTGAATGGCTCCCACTTATTGAGTTTTATTGGAGTTATCTTGACTTGATTGTCTCCTTTTATTGGTAGTGACTGGACTCTCGACTGGACTCTCGGATTGTGAATGCAATTGCCAGATGGGGAGAATTATATTACTAAATACCAAGACCTTAGAACTGATTACTGTAGGAATCTTTGTGGCAACAGGGCATAGGAAGAGCTGTATAGCCCGTGATTGGGGAGATTTGGTTAAGGACTATCGATTTGATTTTGGGACTTGAGAAATTGAGATCCTGAGAACTTAAGAACCTGAGAAAAGAGGCTCCTTGTATGAAGTCCTGTACCCTTTTTCAAAGAATACGGCTTGAGACGGAATAAACTATATTCAGCCACTTTGAGAGCTTAAAGTGTGGATTTCTGATCTGGTTTGCGGTCTTCAGAACTGGTTTGGGAGGTAAGGAAGCTTTTTTAACAGATCCACACTGGTCCACACCAAGAAAAGTCTGCTCTACTATCAGCTGGAGCTGGTGTTGGGAGTTAATGGACTTTCTGGTGATATTATTGAAATTCCTACTAATTATCTGTCCATAATATTGCTGCTTTTTTGATCTATGGGAGCTTTATTGTTATTATATATTAGTAAAGTGTGATACAACAGAGAGGCCCTTTATATGGATGTATATATAAATGGGTAATAGATATTACACCATTTTTTAAATTACTAAAGTTGTATATTGTATATTTGCACAAGTGATTGTTAGGCTCTTTTAAGAACTTTTTTTCCTTCCTTTCGTATTAGTTGATAGGAGTAAGGGAATTAGGTAACTAAGGATATTAGGCTAAGTCAGCCATTTAGCTACTTTATTTCTTGACCACTGAACTAGCTATTTTACAACAATAATCAATCACACATTAGTAATTAACCTACTAAACTTATTAACCCATTTATTCTATCATGGTGAACACTAGGTTGCAATGGCAAAAACAGAGGGTTGTTCACTGTTACTATGTCATAACATCATAAGTGATGGGGGAAGAATACAAATTCTATAAAACAAACCAAACAAAGATAGCGGATCATTTATTAAAACATAAGTTAGTAGAATATGGAAATACTTTACTCGAAGCAGCTAACTTGTATAAATGCTGATGTTCCTGCTACACCCTTTCCTCAGGAATCTATAGACGCTAGCCCAGAAATGCCACCGAAACTGGTTTTTAATGAGGAATCCTTGTTGAGCACCAGAGATCTTTGTTGTCCTTCAGTCTCACCTACAGTTGGACTAGAGGAGTACTATGATGCTGGTGTACTGTGGTAGTAATGGTAGTAATCATAGTATTAATTCAGATAATTTGAGAGATGTTGGAATTGTGGAGACCAAATTACTGGTTCCAGAAATAGAACTAAAAAGGTAACACAAGACCTCCAAAGGACTATTTTAGGTATTAACCCTTAGGCTGCCGGAAGATTTAGAACACATAGGTTTTTAGGACAAGATATCTTGCCAGCGGCAGCCTAAGGGTTAAGACAGTACTCCAACAGGATGGCCTCACTGGGGATAGGACAGGGACTGGGAAAACAACATGTACAAATGCTGTCCTGAAATCTAGGGCTGGAAACCCAGGTATGTCCCTGATTGTCTCAGTGTGTAATGGTTACTACATTATTGGGCTATCCTTATACAGCAACTCTGCTCCTCATGGAACAGTTAGTAGCCCTACAAAATGGAATACAGAATATTAGACATGAGATAGCTTTAATAGAAGTTAAACTTGTTTCAGTTATGGGTAACATAGAAACATAGAAATTGATGACAGATAAGAACCGCAAGGCCCATCCAGTCTGCCGATTTCTTTTTCTACCACAAAAATGTGCCACCGGCCTTTGCTCTGTCAATGGCCTATCTATTCATAATCATCTGCATTGCTCCCTTATGCCTATCTCATGCCTGTTTGAAGTCCTGCACTGTATTCATATCCACCACTTCCTGAGGTAGGCCTTTCCATGCATCCACCACCCTTTCTGTGAAAAAGAACTTCCTCACATTACCCCTTAATCGGCCTCCCTCTAATCTCATGCTGTGTCCTGTTGTCCTGCTATTTTTCTTATAGTGAAACATGTTAGACTATTTCACCTTGTTAATGCCCTTAAGGTGCTTCAATGTTTCGATCATATCACCTATCTACTGCCTTTGCTCTAGGGTATACATATTGGGCCCCGTTAATCTGTCCTCATATGTTTTCTGATGCAGTCCCTGCACCATTTTGGTTGCCCTTCTCTGGACTGCCTCAATTTGGTTAATGTCCTTGTGAAGGTGTGGCCTCCACTACAGCACGCAGTACTCCAGATGGGGCCTAACCAGTGTCTTGTAAAGAGGGATTATTACCTCTCCCTTCCAACTTGTGATAACCCTACTAATACACCCCAACATCCCCTAGCCTTTCCTATTGCTTTAGTGGTCTGCTTGATGATTTCAGGTCATCAGTGATGATGATGCCCAAGTCTCTTTCTTCCCTTGTGACTGCCAGCAACTCCCCTCCCAGCCTATAGGTGGCTTCAGGATTTCTCTTCCCTATATGCATGATCTTGCACTTCTTTGAATAAAACCCCAGTTGAAACTCTTCCGACCATTTTGCCAGTTTATCCAGATCTCTTCTCATTCTGCCCACCCCACCTGGATCATCTACTCTGTTGCAGATCTTGGTGTCATCTGCAAACAGACAAACCTTACCCTCCAGTTCATCTGCAATGTCACTGATGAAGATATTGAAGAGGACTGACCCCAGGACTGATCCCTGAGGTACCCCACTTGTGACTTCTGACTGTATACCATTTACTACCACTCTCTGTTTTCTGTCCGTCAACCAGTTTGCCACCCAGTTGACCAACTTCTGACCTTCCCCAAGCCTACTCAGCTTATTAATCAATCTTCTATGTGGAACAGTATCAAAAGCTTTGCTGAAGTCAAGGTAGGTGACATCAACTGCTCCCCCTTGGTCCACCACTCTGCTTACCCAGTCAAAGAAATCTATGAGATTTCCTGGGGAAATCATATCAGACAAACCTTGTGGAGTTCTATGACTGGGTGACGAGTGCCTTGGACCTGGGTAGACCGTTGGAAGTCCTCTTTCTTGACTTCAGCAAGGCATTTGACTCTGTTCCTCATGGGGCCTGTTGGAAAAGCTGTGAGAAATGGAGGTGGGGGGAACCAGAAGATCAGATGGATAGGCAATTGGCTCCAGGACCGGACCCAGTGGTTGGCAGGTTAGTCTCATCCCCAAGGAGGGTCATTAGTGGGGTCGCTCAGGGATCGGTCCTTGGGCCCCTCCTGTTCAACGACTATGTCTCTGACATTAGGAAAGGTATCAGGAGTGAGATGAGTCTCTTTGTGGATGACTCAAAACTGGGGGAGGTGGTGGATGGGGAGGAGGGAAGGGTGGATCTACAGGGGGACCTGGAGGCTCTGGAAAGGTGGTCTAGAAAGTGGAAGCTGAGGTTCAATGCATGGAAATGCAAGGTACTGCACCTGGGAGTCAGAAACCCGGGCCAAGTGTACACCCTAGGGGGGAAATGCTACAAATCTCGATGGCTGAGAGTGACCTGGGGGTGGTGGTGGATGTCAAAATGTACAACTTATAGACTTGTAGGAGGGCAGCAGCCAAGGCCAACAGAATGATGGAATGCATCGCTAGGGGGATCACCTCCAGAAGGAGGGAAGTGATACTCCCTCTGTATAACTGCTTGGTGAGGCCGCACCTAGAGTACTGCGTGCACTTTTGGAGGCCACACTTAAAGAGGGATATTGAACTCCTGGAGGGGGTCCAGAGAAGGGCAACCAAAATTATCTGGGGCTTGGGGGACAGGACCTATGGGGAGAGGCTCGAAGAGCTAAATATGTACACATTAGAAGAGAGAGAAGGGACCGGGGGGACATGATAGAGGTCTTCAGGTACATGAAGGGGGTAAATAGGGGAGGAGCAGTCAGGGTGAACCAAGGGAAGGATGGGGGCAAGTAGAGGGTATGGGTGGAAGCTGGGAGGGGGAGATTCAGGTGAGAAAGGAGGAAGTGCTACTTCACTGAGCGGGTGGTGGAGCCATGGAATGTGCTGCCAAAGGGGCTGGTGGAGGCAGAGATGGTGGAGGGGTCCAAGACTGGGTGAGACAGGTCCAGGGGAAGGGTTCTGAAAGCAAAGTCCAGTGCAGTGAGAATATCCGGGACTGGAAAGGGAGAAGCCAGAGAAGCTGAGTGGGTCAGCAAGGTCAGTTCCCAGGGCGGGGGCTGACCAAACGAGCAGACACAAAAGACCATTAGGCCTATTCTGCTGGCATTTTAGTATGTCAGTATGTTAGTTTGACAAGACCTTCCTTTTGTAAACCCATGCTGTCTTGGATCCTGTGCTCCTATGGATTCCAGGTGTTGCATAATTCTTTCCTTAAGGAGTGCCTCCATAATCTTGCCCACTACTGAAGGTAAGACTGACTGGTCTACAGTTCCCTGCCTCCTCCCTGCTACCACTCTTGTGGAGCGGGATCACATGAGCCCTTCTCCAGTCTTCTGGAACTTCTCCTGTGCTCAGAGACTCACTAAACAGTTCTGATAATGGCTCTGCTAGTTCCACCCTTAGCTCCTTTAGTATTCCTTCAGGTCCCATTGCCTTGTCCACCCTGAGCTTATTGAGCTCTTGTAGAACCCTTTCTTTTGTGAAGGGACTAGTGCACACCTCCCTCCCCCCTGTGTCCATGTGCTGAGCTGTGGGCCCTGCCCTACCGTCTCTTTAGTAAATACTGAGCAGAAGTATCTATTTAGGATAGATGCTTTTACGTGGTCCTCCTCCTCACACGCCCCTTATCTCCTTTGATCTTAGCAATACTCTCTGGACTTTCTCCTTTCACTAATGTATCTATAGAAAGTCTTGTCACCTTCTTTACTGTTTGTGCTAGTGTTTCCTTGGTTTGGGCCTTTGTCTGCCTTACTGCCTTCCCTGCTTCCCTTAGAGAGTTTGGTATGCCTCCTATCTTCATCCCTCTGCGTACCCTTATATTTCCTGAAGGCCAGCCTTTGGCTCTGACCTTTTCTGCTACTGTTTTTGAGAACCAAAGTGGTTTCCTTCTTCTTTTGCATTTCCTTTTCTCTCTAACACAATGGTATGTTGCTTCAAGTATTGCATCCTTAATGCTTGCCCACTTTGCCTGTACCCCCTCACCTGCATTTCTTTTTGCCAGAGCTAGCTTAACTCTGTTGGCCATCTTATCAAAGTCAGCTCCTCTGAAGTCCCATATTTTGCCTTGGCATGTTTTAGTACTAGTGGCCAAATTGAACCCTACCATGTGATGGTCATTGGCTCCCAGGTGACCTTCTACCTGGAGATCTGTGATCCTTTCCCTGTTACTCAGTACTAGATCTAAGATAGCCCTGTCTCTTGTGGGTTGTTGTACCAGTTGTTTGAGGCCCTCCCAGTGCAGGGAATCCACCATGTGTCTAGTTCTGGCAGATGTTCCTGCTGGTATTGACCAATCTGTATCTGGCATGTTGAAGTCTCCCATTATCAGAACCTCCCCTTTAGCTGTCATGTTTTGTATATATTCTAACAGTAATGTGTCTATGTCCTCCCCCTGGTCTGGGGGCTTGTAGACAACCCCGGTTCATATGGTTGTCCAATTTCCTGTTTCCAGGGTGACTCACAGTTCTTCTGGCTCCTTATGTGTATTCTGAATTTCTGTAGCTTTGATATTTTCATTGACGTACAGGGCCACTCCTCCCCCCTTTTTGCACCTCGGTCTCTTCTGAACAGTACACAGCCAGGTCCTGATGTCTCCCAAGTGTGGTTACTGGTAAACCACATCTTGTTAATTGCTACTATGTTCAGTTTAGTCTCTGTCATTATTGCCTGCAGGTCTGGGATCTTGTTTCCCAGACTGTGAACATTTGTTTACATGATTTTCCATTGGTCAGATTTTGGTGTGTTAGTTGTTGGGAAACTAGAGGAACTGAGTCTGCCTGAGGGCTCTGATTTGATAGAAGACTTAGAACAACTGGACATGGATAAGACTCATAGACCAACTATTTCTCTACCAATTATCCTTGATACACCAGAAAACACCAGATATTAAATAATAAATGAGGGAAAAAGAAAGTAAAGGAGAAGTAAAAGATCAAAGGCAAAAAGCAGGCTATGGCCATTGAACCAATCAGGGTTCAATTACCTAAAGAAGACAAGACAATATTAAGCCAATCAACCAATTCAGAGATTATTGATTTTGGAAAAGAAAGTGAAAGTGTGGACAAGACAAACTATTTAAATAGGGAAATAGAAATAGAAATGGGTAACAAGAACCAGGACCTGATTATGGAAAAAGAAATACAAAACTTATTCTATAATATTGAATTAGGAAAAAAGCTAACAATCTAGAACATGAAGTATTGCTGTTCAAAAATTATTATGATCAGGGCAAATATACAAGTCAGCAGTTGATTAATTCCCCACATTTGCAAATGAGGGCAAATTGCCGTGAGGGGAAAACTGAATGTGAAAAAATACATGAAAATGGAAACTTTGTGAGAGCTGGAGCAGAAGGTAATACTGGGCAGGGGGATGGATTGGAAGATTATGAAAAGGACATTCCTTATTTATGTCTAACCAATCAAGTAGAATTGCCTTTAATATCAGAGGAAATGCTTAAACATTATGTAATACAGGAGTTGTTTTTTTTTTACCAGCAGAAATCATAATATTTGATAAGGATATTTTACAGATTCAAAAAAGTCATGATGTACATGTTAACACTTTTGCAGTGTTTTTCATGTCTCCTATGATTGCAAATTATGTTTGGAGGAATGATCACCTGATTAAATCGAGGGGGTTGAAGATCTCGTTTCCAAACAGAGAAACATTTAATCCTAATTTTAAATACCCAGATAATACCACTGCTCCAGCTGTGCTCTCGTTATTTGGAATGTCAAGAATAAACAAGGAGGATACCTGTAAGTTACAGGGATCCGTATGCAACTTGTTTGCTAACTATTTGAATGTATCATTAGGAAAGCAGGGGTCTAGGATAAAACGAAGATCAGACTCCTCCCAGATTGATATTGTCATTAAAAATAAGGAAATCACCAAGCAGTTATGGCAAAAAGTGAGTTGTTGGATCCATTGGAATTAGTGTTAGTTAACTTACATTGTTCACTAGGAGGATTAGAAGCAGAGATGATGAAGAGTAATGACTACTTAATTAAGAAGCAGATAAGTGACAAGGGAAATAAAGAACAGAAGTATGAATGACTGAATAACAGTATAGGTGAAGTCAATTCTGAACATTCCATTGAACCACGTTTATTTGAGTCAAAGGAAGATCAAATAAAAATTATATCATGGAATTTGGCAGGATGGGTAGTAAGTTAGGAGATAAGGATTTTAAAGAATGTATCAACAAAGGGGATATAATATGTTGTCAAGAAACCTGACACAAAGATGAAGAGCTGATTCAGTGGAATAGTTATGAAGCACAGTACTACACGGTGGCAATCAGAGGAAGTAAATATGGAAGACCATCTGGTGGTCTTATAATGTATGTTAAGATAACTAAATGCATTGTTCTTAAAAATTTACATCTAGACAAAAATTGTATCATAGCTCAGGTTAAGATGCATAATACTGTGAACATTCTTATGAATGTTTATATTCCCCTGAAGGGCTCAAGATATTTTCAGGCCAATGTTTGGGATAGATTGGAGAAAGTACTTTTGGATGTGTCAACAAAATTCCCCAATTATAATATAGAGGATAATTTATGGTCCTCTATCGGTAACCGGTCTGTTAACTGTCGAGAGGTTGCCAGGGCAACCGTGTAAACCTCGAGAGTGAAGCTCGAGAGGTTTATGTCGCCAAGGCAACCTCGAGACGGTTAACAGTGACCGATTGCCGATAGAGGGACCATACATTATTTTTTATAGTGTATGGTTCCACATAAAAAGTAAAACGGCTGCTTACTTTTTCACAAATAGTCACCGCCACTGCAGTTCAGTCCTTTCCTAACTGCTGCTGTCATCCGCCGGTTCCCTATGTAAAAAAGCAGCGCATACAAGAGATCGATCACTGTTGTTAATCTATTGATGTGACGTAGCATCGATAGGTTAACAACACTGCTACATCACATTGATAGGTTAACAACCTTAAGAAAATGATGATTTCCAGGTTAACAGCGTTCTACCATACATTATATACTTGTTATGGGGATTTAATGCCAAAATTGGCAATTTTGATGGGTTGATGGATAACTCCTTTTTGCCCATATGAATCTTGACCAGGATCTTAAAAGAATTTCCCAAGATTTGAATCAGAATAGTGCAGGAATAAACTGCAGAAAATTATGTCTATGATGAACCTTTATCCTTTGAATAGTAGATTACAGGAGATCTGGAGGAAGATGCACTTATTTAAAAACGTGTGGTTCATCCCTACCAGATTTGATATTATGGAATGGTGATCCTTTTGGGGAAAACTATGCTTATGCCTTCAAGACCAGAGAATGACTACTTACCTTTGATAATTTTAGGCTCCTTTAAAAGGACCATGATACAGGAGCGAACAAGATTGCGAGAGGAACATGTTATGGAAATTAGACATAAAAAAAAGACTAAAATGGGAAGGTCGAACAGAAAATGGAGTTTGACAATTGTTATCCACACAGTCTATAGGCCTTATGAACAGTAAATCTAGTCTATTAATAATACATACATTGAGCCAATTAGGGGAACTTTTAGAGGACATAAGAACAAAAATTTATGAATAAATCATAAATAAACCTAAAGGAAAATGACAATGGGGATGGTACAACAGTGAATATAAAACACAGAAGAATAAGTTAGCAATTCAAATTAGAGAGGTATGGAGAATAGGGGAAAAATAATTATTTAAATTTAAAGCAAGAATAGCCAAGATGAGTAACAGAATCCAATCCTATGACTCCAAGTGGGGTCCATTGGGTGCTGTCTTAGCTACTTGGCAAGCTAAGATCACCTAGTTATAGGAAATATCCCCCTGCTAGACGTATTTGTTGATCCATGTCTCCCCTTTTACTGAGATTCCTAGTGATACCCCAGTTAGTGTGTGGATGCTGTCTAGGGAATGGGTGGTTGGTGGGGTGTAGGGTAAAATTATGCTGGTCAATTTGTTATAGGTTACGTTAGTCCTGTTCACCTTAATAATACTGGCTTGGTAAATATGTTAACATATTAATGGCACATCTAACTTGCAAATGTTCACCTGCACAGTGTTGTACAATCCATGCATTGCTATGGTGTCAATAAAATAAATTGAATAAAAAAAAAATTTAAAGCAAGAAAGGAATAAGTATAAAAAATTCAACAGAAAAAAGAGCAGTGTAACAAATGTAACTGGGACTTGACGGTTAAAACCATTGAGAAAGGAGACTCTAAGGAGTTTTGGACATTAGTGGCCAAGGCACTAATAATTATAGAAATACCTTGGATAGCTACTTACAGGAGAACATTTGGGTATCACAGTTTACAACCTTATATAATGGAATGAATAATACAATTATAGAAACTGGAAATAGTAACATAAATTAAATGAATAATATTAAAAGATCAGAGATATATTTTGCAATTTCAGAATTAAAATTGAACAAAGCACCAGGTCCAGATCAAATTACAGCTGAAGTTTATTTATCTAATGTATCTTATTGCACTGATGTTTTTCTGGGGTTGTTAATGAATGTATCATAGAACTCATTTTTCCTGAAACACAGAAAGGTGCTATAACAGTTCCTATTCACAAAAAGGGGAATGTTATGGACCCAACAATGTACAGACCCCTAAGTCTCATGATGTAAATTTGAAAATCTTTTCCAAAATCCTACTGGGGAGATTGACATTGAAAACTGTAAAAACAGGTGGAATTCATAAGGCCCAGGCAGGTTTTAGAGCCCAATATAATACCCTTGACAACTGCCACATTTTAACCAATTTTATAGAAAAATACACTGTGCTAGGAAATCAGAAAATATGTGCTCTGTACATAGACTTCAGAGCTGCCTTTGATATGGTTAATAGGGTTATAATATGGGATATAATTAGTGAATGAGGTATTGATAGTGGATTGATTAATATAATAACAACAATATATATGGATACATGGACAAAAATAAGGATGGGACAACAGGAATTCTCACAAGTTCAATTCCAGTATCAAAGGAGTTCTGTCAAGGTGTGATGGCACACACTTTTTACTATATATGTAAATGACTTATTAGAAAAAATGAGAGTCATCTATGGACTCCCCAAAATTAATGGATGAAAGATGTGGAATATTAGCATTTGCAGATGATATTATTTTAGTCTCCTTAACAAAATCTGGACTGCAAAAGAAAATACACATTTTGCAACAAATGTCTGATTAGTTACAATTGAAAATTAAGGGAAGGAAGCATATTCAATTCAGAGCTTTACAGTAAATGGTAATTGCTATTTTCTTTTAAACTTAGATTGTGGGCTTTTAGTGACACTGTACTTTCTTTATTGTCTTTACTTAGAATTGTTTTTGGGCTGTTGAAAATTTAAAGTAGTAGTGGTGTATTTTGCTGTCTTTAATTGTTGCAATTCCCTCTCTCCCTCCCCTTCCCCAACTCTTAATTATATGCCCTGTTAAATCTGATTGACAGGAGCTAAACACAGGGTATAGTAAGGCGTGTGAGTAGGAGGGCGTAGGGTGAAGAAGCCCACCCTCAACACGACAAGTGTTTTGATTCATTTATTTATTTCTTGGTTTATTTTCTTTTTTTTTTTAAAGAAAAGTATCTGAGGATCAGTGGCAGGATTTTTAGGACTGCAAATTAATAAAAAGGGAACTAGGAGAGCTTCAGTAGCAGACAAGTAGTGGAATAGCAGTATAATTGCAGTATAATGTGGGGAGTGGTGCAATGCAGTGGCTGTGGGGCAGCCATATTCAGGCACATCTTCTGGACACTGAGGTGCTGCCCCATCTGCATGCATCTCTGGACTGTGGGATGAGGTAGCCAGACTCAAAGCGGAAGTAAACTGGTCAGGAGTACCATCACCCCTATCCAGAGACCACCCAGTCCAATGCAACTGCCTCAAAGGATGCCGAGAATGAGGAACACTTGGATGACAGTGGGCTCAGGGAGGGTTAGAGTGGTCAGGCAGGGGCACATCCCAGATCCTATTCCACTCAAGAACTCATATGCCACACTGGCAAATGGGGACAACCAAATAGAGGTACCCAGAGAAGTGGAAGGAAAGGATGTAGAGGTTAGCCAAGGAGGTGACCTCAGGAAAGCAGTGGACCCCAGAGGAGGAGGAAGCCAATCCTGGTGGGGACTCCATCATAAGAGGGATCCAGCTAGGAACACAGGAGGGGAGTACAGGGAGGTGAGGTGCTACCAGGTGCCATGGCATGGAGGGATGGAAGGAAGATCCTGGGAATCACTGGGAAGGCAAGACGGGAGGGTGAGCTGGATGTCATTATACACCTAGGTACTAATGACCTGGCAAATGGGGAGCCAAAGGAAGTTCAGGAAGAGTTTAGAAATTGGAGAGGGTTCAAGTAAGTAGCTACTTCTGTCACTTTCTCAGAAGTACTACCTGTGAGAGGCAAGGGAGAGCATAGGGGTGCATGCACCAGGAACTTTAACTCATGGTTGAAGAACTGGTGCTGTGAGGAAGGGTTTGGATTCATTGGTGACTGGGGACCCACCTGGAGGGATAGAGGTTTGTTCAAGCCTGGCGGCCTGCATCCATCCTGGAGGGGAATCCAAGCACTCAATGATAAGTTTAAATGCTACATTGACAAGCATTTAAACTAGCAAAGGGGGGTGGCAGGCCAGCAAGAAGGGTAGCTACTTGCTCACCCCCCACAGCTAGCAGTGGAACCAGTGAACCAGAGGAGTGGCTATCTCTACAAAGCAGTGTGCAAAAGATGGATATTAACACCCAAGAGGTGGATAGGCAGAAAAGGGGCAAAATTCAGCAAAAGGGCAGACAGTAAGGAGAACCAGGGATAAAGGACAACCAAGGAAGGGGCTGGACTAGAACCACAAAACAGTCTAGGGAGGTCAAATCATGGAAAGCCATGTGTGCAAATGCCAGGAGCCTTAGCAACAAGATGGAAGATCTGGAGGGTGTCATGGTGCAGTCAGACCTGGACATTGTGGCCATCACTGAAACCTGGTGTAATGATAACCATGACTGGGAGATGGCCATACCTGGCTACAACATATTCAGAAGAGACAGAGCAGGCAGGAAGGAGGATAAGTGGCATTGTATGTGAAAATGACATAAGAGCCACAGAGATCCAGGAGGAACAAAATGGGGGAGAGATACTGTGGGTTAAGCTGGAAGAAAAATGGGGCCAGCCATCCGCTGAGTGTGGTCTATAGACCACCAGCCAGGAGGAAGAAACACATAGGGAGTTGATGCTAGCCATCAAAAGGATGGCAGACAAGGGTGAGGTAGTACTGGTTGAAGACTTCAATATTCCAGACGTGGACTGGAGCATCCCAGCAGCAGCATCAACTAGAGCAGATTTATCCTGGACTCCTTCAGGGTGCCTTCCTCAAGCAACTGGTCATGGAACCAACTCGGCAGAAGGCAATACTGGACCTTGTGCTCACAAACAGGGACAGTGTGATGGGGGTAACAGTGGGGAGCACCTGGGGAACAGTGACCATCAGTCATTGTGGTTTGAAATCAAAGAGCAGAACCAGACTACACAAAAACATGTATCCTGGATTTTAGGGGCAGACTTTGGGAAAATGGGAGATACTTGAAAGAGGCATTAAGGGAATGGGGCAGGAATCAGGGGTTGATGAACAGTGGGCAGTATTTAAAATGGGGATTACAAAAGCAACAGAATTATGCATTAAGCAGGTTAGCAAGAGGAAAAGGAAGAGGAGACCATTATGGTTTTCCAAAGAGGTAGTAAAGAAAGTGACAGCCAAAAAGATTGCATTCAGGCAATACAAAAAGACACAGGCAGAAGGGGATAGGGAGAAGTACCAGGAGAAGCAAAGGGAGGCAGGGAGGTCAGTAAGGGAAGCCAAAGCTCAGACAGAAGAACACATTGCAAAATCAGTGGGTAGAGTGGACAAAACCTTTTACAGGTACATAAGTGAAAAAAGAAAGGCAAAGGGAGGGATAGTGAGACTGAAGGGGGAGGATGGGGGCCACGTGGAGATGACAACAGTAAAGCTGACATATTGAACAGGTATTTCTGCTCTGCTCTTTACTGAGGAAGAGGAGGTAATGGGTCTGAAGGAGTACAAGGGGTGAGAATGGTGCAGAAATGGACACAAGTCCTTTACATGAGAAAGGGTCCTGAAGGAACTGGAAGTAATAAAGTTGATAAAGCAATGGGGCAGATGGGAGCATCCTTAGGGTCCTTAAAGAACTAAGAGAGGTGGTGGCTGAACCTCTGGCTATCCTGTTTAGCCGATCACTGGAAACAGGGAGGTACCCAAAGACTGGAGGATAGCAGATGTAGTCCCTTCTACAAAAGTGGGAACAAAGAGGAAGGGAACTACAGACCAGTCAGCCTTACCTCGGTAGTGGGGAAGATCATGGAAGCACTACTGAAGGAGAGATTGGTGGACCATCTGGTTGTCAATGGACTACAGGACCCAAGGCAGCATGGTTTCACCAGGGGGAGGTCATGTCAGACCAACCTCGTTGAATTTTTTGACTGGGTGACTAGGGAGGTGGATCGGGAGGGCAGTCGACATGGCCTATCTGGACTTCAGCAAGGCCTTTGACACTGTGCCACATAGAAGACTATTACACAAACTGGGGAATATGGGTGTGGGCAGGACAGTAGTGTGCTGGGCGGCAGGACACAGAGGGTGGTGGTAAATGGCTGTCACTCCACAGAGGGAAGAGTGACCAGTGGGGTACCACAGGGATCAGTGCTGGGACTGGTCCTATTCAACATCTTCATCAGTGACATTGTGCAGGACCTAGAAGGCAGAATTTCACTGTTCGCTGATGACACAAAGCTCTGTAACAGAGTAGACACACCAGAGGGTGTAGACAGAATGAGAAGGACCTGCAGAAACTTGAAGAATGGTCAGGGTTTGGCAGTTGAAATTTAATGCAAAGAAGTGCAAGATAATGTATATGGGGCACAAAACCCTGGCACAATATATCAGTTGGGGGGAGGATATAGCATGCACCAAGCAGGAAAGGGATCTTGGGGTTATCATCTCTGATGACCTCAAGGTAGGGAAACAGTGTGACAAGGCAGCAGGTGAAGCGAACTAGGATGCTGGGATGCATAGGCAGGGGGATCACCAGCAGAAAAGGGAGGTCATAATTCCACTTTACAAGACACTAGTGAGGCCCCACCTGGAGTACAGTGTACAGTTCTGAGACCTTACCACGTAAGGACATAGACAGCATATAGAAGGTTCAGAGGAGGGCAACAAAGATGGTACATGGATTGCATCACAAGTCCTATGAGGACAGGTTGAAGGAACTGAACATATACTCCCTGGAGGAGAGAAGGGAGAGAGGGGATATGATAGAGACATACAAGTATCTTACAGGGAGGAACAGGGTGCAGGAATACACTATTTTTAAGCAAAAAGATGTTCCAGGACTAGAGGGCATGGGATGAAGTTGGAGGGAGGACGATTCAGAGGAAACGTGAGGAAGAATTTCTTCACAGAATGGGTGGTGGACAAGTGGAACACCCTGCCAGAGGAGGTGGTGGGGGCTGAAACAATCACGGATTTAAGAATCATAGGATAGACATAAAAGAATTCTGGAGGTCAGGTAGGCAACAGACTTCTAGGAAAACATAAACTGAACCGACTAGCTCAAGTGGGCAGACTGGGTGGGCCATAGGCTCTTATCTGCCGACACTATCTATGTATCTATGTAATCCTTCTAAAGCACAATCTGCCGTCTTTGGGAAAGGTAAAAACAAGGGATATTTCACTTACAATGGCGACAAAATACAGATGGTTAAATCATATCCATATTTGGGTATAATGTATTCATCTTATGGTAAATGGACAGACCATATTGACAAAATATTAGAGAAATTAAAAAAAAAACTGCTAAAGCACGGTGCATATTTAATTATGCTTATGGAGGGTCAACCCTGAAACCCCTAACAGAAGTTATAAAAATAAAATACCATTCTCAGTTAACTTATGGGGCTGAAATTTAGGATGTCACTAACAGAATGAAATTGATGACTCCTGTTTATAAAATATTATGTAAATGTGGGCAGTAGGCTCTTCATTTCCAGCACTCTGTACAAGAGCAGAACTGGGGTTAGAAATGTGCATGCCCTGTTTGATATAAGAAAGTTAAGCTTTTGGTTAAGACTAACTAGACTTCCAGATGATAGATTGGGGAAAAGCCCTTTACAAAAAGAACAATGTCTGGAAAGGAAGTGATTTGATTCATTATGGTACAAGAATATAAGGGAAGCAATGGGGAAATATGGTTTGAACCACCTTATGGAGTATTATAAACAGAATATAGTACTGAGTAATCAGTATTTGCCCTATATTTCAAGAAAGGTAAAAGAGTTTTGGACTGAACAAGATATAGCAGAAATTAAAGTTACTAGATATTGTCAGTGGTATGCTAATAATGTGGCAAGCTACTTAATTATAGCCCTACTCTAGAAATTTTTACAAATCCTAGATCAGGGTAACATTTACAAGATACAAGTTCAAAATACAAGAAAGTAACTTGATTCTAGCTCGTTTGATAAAACAAAGCAAATATCCACCAAATGAGACTGTGGAAAAGAGGAAAATGAGGATCTATGACATATCTTGTGGTCTTGTAATTATTATCCTAACATTCAAAAGGAATTTCTGACCAAAACTTTTGGATGTGCTAGCAAAGAACATACTGGTATCCAAAAGGATTCTTTTCTAAACACAGGATGAGTTCGCCATTTAATCTTTGGGGAACTTCCTAATGTGTATAGCTAGAAGAAAAAAAGATAATGAAAGTAAGAGAGGGTTAATGAGGAGTGGAATAAAATAAGGGAATTCTGTTTTACATTTGCAGGATAAATGTTATGAACTAAGATTGGGTGTGCTAATAGATAAACAAGTTGTTCAAATGACATATGAGATGTGACCATAATAGATACAAGGAAGCATTTGTGCAATAGGGTGTGTCTCATATTTTATTGTATCTATTTATTGTCTTGTGTATTCTGTTTATGTAAGATACTGTAATAACATTGTGTGTTGAACAATAAACAATTTTCTAGTATAGACTTCTAGAGGAGAGAAGAGAGAAGGAAGCCAGCAGAAGAGGAGTGAGATTCTGAGGAGCATGGAGAAGGGCTGTGTGAGGGTGTGTGCAGGGGAGTCATGCAGGAACAAGAGACAAAGAACTTATTGAAAGTGTTGGCTACAGGCAGAGTCCGAGATGGGGTATCCATCTAATTTGAGGACAGGGCAGGCAGGTTGGGACGGTGGGTTTAGGAGGGAGTGAATCACCTTCCAGAAGGAAGCAGGGTAGTTTGGCTCTTGTTGAGCTGGGAATTGAAGTAGGAAGCCTTAGAAAGGTGGATGACCTTGGTACACTTGTTCCTGAGTTGTTTGTAAGATTGGAAATCAATTTGGGCATGGGATGTTTTGAATTTGTCCAGGCTTTATCCCTAGAATGACACAGGGTGATGAGGTCTGAGCTGATCCAGGGAGGTAATATTGTCTCATCCTGAGTTGTCAGCGGGACGGAGATCCCATATGCTGTTAAAGATGTTGTAGAAGTGATAAGGTAAGGTCTGCATAACTGGCAGGAAAGACAGGTTACCAGTCAGCATTGGTGAGATCATATTGTAGGGCAGTCTTGTTGAGGAATGAAATAGGTGGGACCATATAAATTTGGTAGGAATGGGAAGTGCATTTTTCAAATGCTATAGGTCATACATTGATAGTTGAGGACATTGGAGAGGATGCCCAAGGCGATGCGGTGGAGTGAGGATAGTAGCCAATCTAAATGGTTTGATACCTTTACTGACCAACAAGGATGTTACAAATGAACAAATAGCTTTAGCTTTCAGACAAAGAAGTCTTTCTTTGGAAGCTTAAGTACAGTTATTTAGAAAATCCCACATTATTAACACTTAGAACATGCAGCATAAAACAGAAATAATTCTCATTGGTTTAAAACAGGCCTTCAGAACATAATTAAAGTGTCAGAGAGCTTGAATATCTTACGTGTGCTTTCTGCTGAACCAAACTTAAAGGTCAAAGGTGGTCCAGAGATAATAGCAGGCTGAGAGTTCAACCCACATATATTATACCATGTTATCAGTCTAATGAATAACAAAACACTAAGATTCTCTTCTCACTAAAATATATGTAAAGTGAAAAAACCTCTCAAAGACACATGCTTCAAGAGTGAGGTAACATTACACCAGTAGAATCCAGCTTCAACTCTTCTCAGAACTCTGTTAGTTTGTGAATACAGCCTATGACAATAAAATGACCCTGGGGAAAACAATTGCATGCTAAGATGTAATATATTAGCAAGTAAAAAATAAAAATAAGCCCCCAAAATAAAACAGAAATTATCTTTACATGGCATATAGAATGATGACAATGATGTTTATCAAAGTTAGTGTATCACACTGAAAGTACAGCTAGCTAGATATATTTCCAGCTTACTCTCAGACAGCTGTTATGTTCCAGAAACCTTAAGGCCTTCAGTGTTGTAACAAGAATTTATACATGATAATATCAACTGTCATTGTAAATGCAAGATACAAAGAAGTGCTAGTCAATGACCCCCAAGAAATTGAGACTATGCAGTCTGATATGTATAGATTTAAATAAATGTCAGTGTGTAATCGAAATAATACATATAAGAAAACAGTCTAAGGAATCTAAACAAAATTCCTAGAAATTAAATCACCTCCTCCTGGGAAGGTAACTATTTAAAATGAAATATATGTACATGAATCCTATTACATCATCAGTTACACCCATCACTACAATAGTTACCCAAAAGGAATTACACCTGTCATGAACCCCAAGTAAATGAGACAATGTGTCCTAATAAATACAGAATGTAAAAACATAACAGTATATACTCAAACTACAGAACTAGCAGAAGGAAGTAAATATCCACTATAATATGAGACCAGAGTCCTAGCCACTATGACACCATAATGTCATGTACCTAAATATAAGTCTACCTCAATATCACCACAATATTCACATCCACCATACCCACATAACCACCCCTCTCAAATACCCATATTAAAATTTCAATGTGCCACACTTACTCCTGCAACACTTCAGTGACTACTAATTTGTGCTATTTGTTCAGACTCTCCACTCCGTGACTTTAACTTTTTTTCTGTTCTTTATTGCCTAACTAACCTTGTCTCTAAACCTCTGCTCCTCTTCTCCTCCCTCCCCTCCTCTCAGCCATCCACCTCAGCCCTCTAATCCCTCCTCTCTCTGAATGTCCTGCCTACTCAGCCAATCCTCCCCCACTTTATGCCAATCTTTTCCCTTTATTTGCAGATGTGACCTAACCCTGGGCATTCCTCCAAACACGTCCATAATTGCAGGATCTGGTCCCTGCCTCCAAAGGGCCGAAAACAGCTATGCCTGCTGAATCTGCAAGAGACACAGCGCCCCTTCCAGCTCTCCCAGATTCAAATTTTGGCATCATTTCTCTGTGCTTTGTTCCAGTTGGATTTGAGTCTCCTGCTTAAAAACTTGGGAGCTGTGGGGTCCCTGCACTCCCTAGTATAGCTGGAACATTTTTGTGTTTTTTTAATTTAACTTTTATCCCCTCCTGTTACAGCTCTGTAACCTGCTGGAGCCTGCTTTTTTCAATTAACTTGGCAGCTGCCCAACTGTAGGAGCCTTTCATTTATACATAGCCAGCCCTACACCCCTCAGTTTAACTAGAGCAGCAGCTCAACCGCAAGAACATTTACAATTACATTTTAGAAAGCACAGTCTGCAGCCCCACAGTCCTCAGCTTTCAATCACTTGCTTCTTCGAGAGCCCGTGATGCTGCCTCAGTGTGATTTTTTTCGGCCCATCCCCCACCCAACCTCCTCCTTAATTAAATACACCTTGGCCCAGCCCTTTTTCATTTCGCCTGCACCTATCCTCTTAAAGTGATTTACTAACTTCCCCAATGTCATGTTTGCAGCTCACCTTCCCTTCATTGAGTGATGCAAAGCTCAGCTGCCTGACATTAAGTATTAAATATATTCAGATGCTTAGTTTTTTAACATTTTTGTGCCACAGTTGTCTCTGCATATTTTTTTTTTGTTTGAAGTTCTGACATGAGCAGTGCATCCACATGCATGAGTGACACCAGCACAGGGAAGGTGTTCCCACTGCACCTTTCTCACTGCTCGTTCATTCATCTTTCCTGGACCCAGCCTCAGTGAGTGCAGATCCAAACTGAACTGGCAAAAATTACAGCACTTATGACTGAAATTGTTTGTTATATTGGCAGCTGTTATACTTGCTTTTGGGACTGCAGAAGTGGTGATTTCTCCTGATTTTCAATTTTACTCATCTGACTAAGCTCTGTGTCCTAGGGCCATCGGTTCTAGGAACATCACAATCTACATTGCTTGAGTACAGTGTTACAGTTTTAGTAAGTGCTGCAAGTACATAATTATAACAACAAGTCTGTATAAAAAATAATTATTTTTAACTGAGTGGAGCTGTAATCTGTAGCATATTGGGACACAAAAGGATGACTTTTGAACTGGGCAGATCTATAAATTGAAGTAAGCTTTTCAGTATTGGTACATAGAGGTCTGTGTTAAATGGATGACTTTTTCAACAGTTCAGAATTGTAATGTGCAGCAAGAGTATAAGCACTGAGTTGCACAGTCCAGTCCCAGGAGAACAGTGCAATGAACTGTGTATTTTTGGCAAGTGCTGCTTCCAGTGTGATTGCTTCAGTAAACTGCCTTTGCTATTGCATTTCTGATTGTCACCATCATTATAGACAGTTTATATTTTTTCTTGTGCTCCTGTGTTTTCTTGGCTCATTTGGTGTTCTCATGCAAGCACCATAACACTGATCACCAAAGTATGCTTAGATGTGCATGAATAAAGGAACCTGGTACACTGAATTGTTTCTCCAGCTTGCCAGCTCCTCGCTAAGTTTATAAATGAATGCAATAAAATCAGTTATATACTGTACATAGTTATACTGTACATAGTTTACAGTGTATCTCAAAATTAAACACTTAGGGCCAGATATTCAAAGCTTTGCGCGGGGCAAAAAATGTTTGCGCGGGTTTAGCGCGGGTCTGCTATATTCAAAAGACTGCATAGTGCAGGCAAACTGCAATAGCGCCAGGCAAACAATAATTATATGCAAGGGCAAAGTGAATATGAATACAGACGCAACATGATATTCAGCGACTAGTGCCGCTTAAGTTGTTTAGCGACTTAGCGTGACCTATAGCGCCGGTACAGATTACCGCCCAGAAAAGCTGGTCTTAACCGTGGGCAAACAGCTTTGGCGTTGTTTTGGCGAGTGTTATCTCAGCATTAGCGCGGCTTGCGCAGCCCTAACATATGAGTATGACACTTAGAAACTGCCAGACATGGAGAACACATGCTGCTCACTGATGGCACCACCATGATGCCATCAGCTGCCACCTGTCAGAGCCAAGCACAGACAGTGATGGGTGATTTGACCCACAGGGGACAGCATGGTAGCGTGGCCATATAGCACACACCTGCAGACCATACATCTGTGGTGTGCAACAGATGCCAGCACACACATGCAGCACTGTGGGCATGGTGGCCAGTGAGGGGGAGGGTGGCCAGACCTCACCACAGCCCACGTGGTGGCCACAAGGCTGGGACACTATTGCTCAGTGCACATGGGCCAGTAGTGGGAGTATGCCACCACCTGTGTGCCTGTCGGATCCTACATGCCCCCAACCACCTACCACCCAACTGTACAGAAGTCACAGCACACACTGCCAGCCATGTACATGACACTGTGTGCATCCCATGTCACAGGTGCAGCATCTGTGGATCACACAACAGTGTGAAAGTACTGTCCACTGTCAGTAATTACCTGCAAGCTGCGTCTGGCACTATGTACAGTGCAGTGGTCATCACTGCCCTACATACCATAGGCAGTGTTGTGTCCCTCACACTACCAGCCCTCTTGCTACTGTAGTGTCTGCTATGCACTGTAGCATGACTTACAGTGTGAAGGTTGCATGCAGCACTACCACCACCTGTGCCTATGCTGTGTTGTCCCCTGGGGTACGATATGCTATGCTGTGCTGTACTGTTTACATGAAGCCTGCAGCTATCATCATGCACTGCCTGATTGACCTACAGGTGGAGCTGCAGTCAGACCTGGCCAGCCCCTGTACCTCCAGACTGACCTACAGGTGGAGCTGTGGGACCCTGAAGTAACGCTGTGCAAACTGCATGCAAATCAGGGCATAATGAAATGCTAATGTGGCTGTTTGCCCACAGACTATCTAAGTAGGCTCATTTGCATGTCACTTTTGAATATGGCAAAGTTTAGCGTGGGGCTAACGTGTTTGCACCGGTGGTGGCATAGCTTCCAGCTAAAACCCGGCAGCTATGTAGCGTTAGCGCAGCGCTAACGGTTCGGGAATATTATACTGTCTTGATCACTGTTTTTTCATGTGTGCTGCTGCCTGCAGCTGTACTGGGTCCCTGCATTTGCCAGACCACACATTGGCCACATAGTTCCTTTCTACCTACCCTCAATTCTCTGTGCACTGTGTTGTTGTTGTGGTTTGCACTTCCTGGTTGCTGTATTCAGTGCTGTCTTATTCCAGGGCTATGTTTGCCCTGCACTCTCAGCCCAGTTTGCACGGCCTCATTCCCATGCTATATTCAGAAGCTGTTTGCCCTGGGCTATTCCTTTCGAATATAGCTTGCTTTGTGCTCCAGGCTAAGTTTGCCCGCCGGGCAGTGCTAATTTAGCCCAGGGGCAAACCTTTGAATATCTGGCCCTTAGTTTTTTAACATTTTAACATACAGTCTTTATTTATAATTAGGATTATAGCATAATTGTATGTGCTCCAGAGCATCAGCAAAAGAAGGGACTGCAGTTGCCATCCTCTCCCGACACTGTGGTACCAATGTACGGCTTCTATGGTGTTATATTGCAAAGTGTGCTAGTCAGTTCGGCATACTTGGGGAATAATGTCTGACCCAAAATATGGGCTACACAGCAATGAATGCAGGGAGTCTACACAATGCACCATGACATCGGTAAGACATGGGAGACAGTATAGTGCAGCATCTGTTGTATTTGCTGTACACTTTACGCATGTGCATCAGAGATCCACTGTAATGGAAAAAATGGGAAACACAAACGGCTTGACACAGACCAAAGTGGTAATGAAGTATGGTGACATAAGTGAGGAAGGGTGGTTCAAATGCAGTCTAACACTTGAGTACCTACTGCAAGGATATGTCCCTTTTTGTAGTGGACCAATCAAACGGTACTTAGGCTATCTAAACATAAATGCAGTCTCTTTCTCCATGAGAAGGGTATTGGCAGTGTCATTTTTAACCCTGGGGGGTGGTGGACGATCACCGACTGTACTGTCTATTTTTTGTTCAATTCATAATGTACTTGGAGGCACACATGTAGCGGCAATAAGCCAATGCCAGGATGGTAATACAGATGCTTATGCAGACACTAATGACAGCTGCAGTCTGTATAGTTCCTGAGCACTTAGAGGTAACACAGAGCTGGTACAATAATTTGTAGTTTTAATTTATAACATACAGTAAACAGGGGAACCGTGACTTCAACACGTTACTCAATCAATGATACCTCTAAAGGGAAAGTACAAGCAGACCCCCACCCCAAACACACACACACATACATGGAGAAGAAAGCTATAGCGTAGACCAGTTGGCACTAGGGCAAAGACAGACCCAAACAGTATATATAATTTACAGATAATGAAAGTTCTATGCTAGCATTTTTCTAAGTGTATGTGTGCATCTGGGGTTTGGAGTGGTTGGGGTACAAGGTACCTGCATGTAATTTCCACCCTGTGCTCCATCAGAGTGAGTGACTGATAAATCAATTGGCAGGAGGTCACTACTAACTAGTACCAGGTGAGGAATTTGGACAAATATTGTGAGCCATTTATCCTGCTCAAGCAATGCCACCAGATCGGGCCGTGCTCTCAGTGTCAAGCTGGAGTGGCCAACAACTCGTTAGCATAGGGAAAGCAATCCCCCCCCAAAAAAAAAAAGAAATATAAAAACCCAGGGTACTATAACTAGCATTTGTGTGGGCACATCTATGCTGGGAGTAACAGAACACACACCATACCTCAATTTTGCACAGTAAAATGACAGCAATGATGGGAACCAAACCATAGCACTAAGTAGCAAAATACAATATTAACAGTCCGTGTTGCTAAGTCTGCTCTCGCTGCTGTACTGGAATGGATCGGGACTGCTGCTGTGACTGCCTGAACTACTGCCCACATCATTCGCGCTGCTGTCATAGGGTCATCCCTATGGGGATCTACTATGCAGCGGCTGTCAAACTGTGGCACTATGTCAGTGTCCGAAAGATCACTGTTAGTGCAGGACAACATAATGCGTTCATCATCGGACCCTGAAAATGAACCGTTTGACATTGCTATTGTCGTGCTGCATGCTGCGACCAAGAGCTCTGTTATCAAGACAGAATTGCTGTGATCAAGAACTAATTTTAATTGCAGAGCACAGATCTCCTGTGGTGACATTGCAAAGGTAATGAGTGTCAAGGTCACCAAATACAGGCTCCAATACACAAAAGCCACTTCCTGGTTTATGAGGGTGAAACCTGATTTAATTTGCTAAAATAGGCTATGCATCTATCAAAATACATTGCAAATCAGTTCTATTTGCAGTCACCTTGCAGTATATGCATTCATATATCAAAACTTGGTAAATCGCTTTAAAGGGCAAGCACCTTGTGATTAGTGAATATAGTGCCTTTTATTTATCTATTTTTTTTCTTTAATTTTCAATTTAACCTCATTATGGGGCACTACAACTCTAAATTGTATCCCATTGTCTTGCAACTCAGTTTTCTCCTACTTTGTAGCACTGTTCTGTGCCCACTACTCACCAGTTAACCTCCTCCTGAAAACTAACACCACCAGAAATGACTCCCACAATTTACTTTTCAACCAGATACATTTGTCTAAAGACAGCATTATCTTTCAATCCCACGATACTGGAACTACCTCTGCAGAGGTTATTGATCTTGCTATGAAACTGAGACCACAACCCCGAAGCTACATGCCTCTACATACCAGTATGTGTTGCCTTATGTGCCCTATCCCTTTATCCTCATTACTCTGCCATCAAGGTAAGAATGCCTGACCCTACCCCTCGCAAGCGCAGAAGACAACTGTATATACAGTGCTAATACACGGGTTTTTAAAGCTACTCCTCTTGTTGCTACTCTGCTCGGGTAACGTGGACCTAAACCCAGGGCCCTTTTCTCCCATCGCTGTCCCTGTTGACCTGCCCCAGCCTAAAGGCATCAGCTTCCTGCACATCAACGCATGCAGCCTGCTGAAAAAGATAGACCTTGTACAGGCCTGGGCATTGCATGCAAGGCGGACGTTTTAGTTATTTCAGAAACATGGCTGAAATGCTCCACCCCAGATCAATCTGTCAGCATCCCCTCTTATAAGATTTTCAGAGCTGATAGACCAACTGGGGGGGTGGGATTGCAATATATGTTTCAGACAAATTCTCGACTACAACGATTGACTTCTCCTCTATGACCAAGGAATATGAATGTCTCGCTCTAAAAATCTCCATATCGCCAAATGAATCCATCAATGTTTTAGGCTGCTACAGACCTCCTTCTAGTGGTCTTAAGTTGCTACATCACTGACGTAACCAGCTATACCCCTCTGATACTGAAACAATTATTCTGGATGACCTTAATCTGGATTGGAACTCTGATTGTTCCTCACCCCTGAAGGACTTCTGTGATGCTCTCGGTCTATATTAGCTAATCTCTGATGTGACTCACCCCAATTTTAAAAACCCTGCACGCAGCACACTTCTGGACTTAATACTCACTAACAAACCTCATAGACTCTCACATGTAGGAGTCTTTGACAATGACATCAGTAACCACAACGCAATTGCTTGTGTAACGTTCACACCAAAATATGCCTCTGCACCAGGGTATACCTATAAAAGGAACTACCTAAATTTAACATATCTGCCTTCCTGGCTGATCTTAATAGAATTAGATGGCAGGATTTCTACCTTGCCCCTACTGTCTTGGAAGCCTATGCAATTTTCCAAACACTAGTTCTGAATGTAATCAACACCCTGCACCCTTTGTCAAAAGCAGGCTAAGACAAAACACTGCCCATGGCTCAACAACACCTTAAAATAGCTTTACGACATAGGGACGCCCTATGGAAAGGGCTAGGAAAACTAAATAGGATTTCGACTGGGTAATGTTCAGAATGGCTAGGAAACAATGCACTAAACTGATCAGATGGGAAAAGCTAAATTTCTTTCAAAGTGTCCTTGATTCGTCCAAGAATAACAGCACTAAATTCTGGCAGATTCTGAAAGAAGTAGAAGGACATAATTCTTCCTCATTGCTATCCAAAATCACCCTAGGGGATTCAACCTGCACTAATAAACAGGACATCTTAAAAGTCTTTAATGACCACTTCACCACAGCAGGCTTTGCATTTGATTCCTCCCCTTTAAGCAAGCTGCTAAACCAGCATATAGGCAATTCTACCCCATGGCCCCCCACCACCACCCCAAGCAGTAATGCTAAATTTAGCTTCTCTCCTGTCTCACTCAAGCAGATAGAAGATCTGCTAACCTCATAGACATTCAGAAGGTGCAGGGCAGACCAAATAGATTCCGCCCTACTGAAAATAGGCTACTACCATCTAGCACCACCAATTAACCCCAGTTCTTGTTACAGACCGCTCCTGATAGGAACCCAGACATAAATGACTAACCAGGTCCTATCATCCACTACTGTTTAAACGCCTTGTTAAACTTCTAACATGTTATCACTGCTGATCAACATGTTTATTCCATTTGTACTGTTATGTTCCTGTACTACCATCATAACTGTTTTGTTATGAATCCCATAACCCGAATTAACGCTGTTTTACTGTCTTGTGTTATGTAATCCTGGGTTGCCCCTGAAAAAGGAACCTCCGGGGCTCAGTGGGCTTACCCAGTCACCAAAATTTAATAAATAAATGACCTACCTTTATAATATGTGCCTTTGTGAAGGGGCTGTCCCCACAGTGTGGAAAACAGCCCATGTTATCCCCCTGTTTAAATCCGGCGACCCAAGTGACTTAAACAACCACAGACCCATCTCTTTACTACCCGATCTGTCAAAGCTTCTTGAAAAGCTAGTAAATTCCCAGCTAAGAGATTTCTTAGAATGCCATAACCTTTTAAATCCCCTTCAGTCTGGTTTTAGGCCAAACCACAGTATGGTCACCGCTCTAGCCAAGGTCACCGATGACTGGCAAATCTCGCTGCACTTTTCCTTGACCTAAGTAAAGCATTTGATATGGTGGACCATGACCTAATGAAAAACATTGGGCTAGATGACTCCGCCTTCCATTGGTTTTCCTCCCGTCTTGTTGGTAGACTGCAACTGGTGATATTGCAAGGTGACCTATCTCCCAGTAAAACCCTCCTCAGAGGGGTCCCCCAAGGTTCAATCCTGGCCCTTTGCTATTCACAATATATATCAAGAACATAGACCATAACATTAGCTCTGCCAGTGTTCATTTATTTGTGGATGATACTGTCCTTTCTGTTGCCTGTCCATCTCCTGAATCTGCATGCACCATTCTTCAACAAGAATTCAACACATTACAGCAAAATCTGCTTCATATGAAACTGCTCCTCAATGCTAAGAAAACCAAAATAATGCTTATCTCACCTTAATCGGACTACTTCAGTTTTGGCTCCTACTGGCCCACCTTGGAATTATAACTATACTGGGTGAACTCCTGGATATAGTGGCAAAATTTAAGTACTTAGGTTTCTTTTTGGAATGCAGTCTCTCGTTTATCCGCATGTGAATGAGGCTCTCAAAAAACTAAAACAGACTATTTTTCCGCATTAAGCGGTTGCTCACTGATCACGCAAAATTAAGTCTAGTACAATCTACATTCCAATTTCTTAGATTATGCCGATTTCCTATATAGCAACTGTCCCAAAACTGCACGTGTTAGACTGGATGTACTTTACCATAGGGCCTTAAAATCTGTGACAGACTCACCGTATAAAACTCACCACTGTTCTCTCTACAGCAAGTTAAGCTGAACCTCTCTAGCTACCAGAAGGTGGTGCAATGCCTCTATCTGGACCTTCAAAGCTCTTACTAAGAATCTCTCCAACTACATCTCCAATATCTTTAAATTTCCACCATGTGCATACCCCCTCAGAAAATATGCGTTCATACTGCTTGATGTACCAAGGATTAGAACCCGTTTTGGCTCCTCCTCCATCAGCCATTCCCTACCCACCCTGTGGAACTCTCTCCAAAGGATCTTAAAGTTGACTCATCTTGTCAGACTATCCTCCTTCAAATCGCTTTTAAAACCCCTACTAAAGGAGAATTGCCAATGCTACTCCTAACCCCTTTCCCATTGAGGTCCTGCATAGCACTTATACCTTCTTAGTTTGCCTCTGAGCTCCCTGTTGCCCCTCTGATTACTTATCCCCTATCCCTCCTGACAATCCCTGGCCCTCTCTACACCTTCTGGCCCTCGATCACCCACCCTACATCCTCTAGCCCTTGAGAACCTTCCCTCTCACTGTCATAGTACCCCTCTGTCATAGTACTCGAGTCCACGCTTTCCATACTTTCCCCTTTCCATTAAACTTTGCCATCTCCCCTACCTTCTCATCTATGAGCTAAATTGCTCAGGCAGTAATATGTGTACTCATGCCATGGCCTATTATACTGTGCATCTGTTATGCCAGTTTTGATCTTGTATTAATTGTGAATTGTAACTGTGTTCCATTATTGTACCTTGTGATGCCTGTCCATCCAGGACCATTCACACAATATTAATGTAAGTGGCCAACCTGTAGATAACCAGTTAAGACGGACTGTGTAAGTATAAGAGACAAAGTCCAAGGCTCGCTGAAAAACTAGTATGTATGACCATCCTTTGAAGTAAAGGTCCACGTAAGTTTACATGTAATGTGTCATATATGCAACATCAATGTTCAAGCCATCTTCCACTGTATTAAGAAGTAACATACGTCTGATTTCACAAGCTCATCTCTGCTGTGTACTGTTGAAATGTCTTTCAAGACCATCACAGATAAATCTGAGACTAAGTGTTCATCCTGAGAGAAGTGTTGTGTAACTGGTTTGTCAGTCATCTTCTTAGTAATATCATACCAGTGTGAATTCATTCTAGTGCAGAGTTGTCGTTTCCTCTCCTCCACATACCCTGGGTGAGGACATTTCCTGCATTATACATATCGGACTGCATAGTCTCAATTTCTTGGGGGACCTTGACTAGTACTTCTTTGCATCTAGCACTTACACTGACAATTAGAAGATGGTGCAGTTACTTCAGCTCTTTGGGCTGATGTTACAATTAGACGTGGTTCTGCACCATCAGCTAGACTAGGCTGATTGTGAGCAGCCCAAGGGCAGGTTGGATAAGAGTGACCACAGTGTTGGCTAGTGTGACCCAGTTCACTACATGTGTTGCGCCTTACTTTATTTCCGTTACTACTAAGGTGATCTGTTGATCAGCCTTTATAACACGCCTTTGGCTGCCCTGGGTAAAAGAGACCCCCCCCCCATCCTAATCTAGAAAAAAACTGTTAGGCAGGTGTTGCAAACCTGTCTCTACAATTTTCAAAAGCACCTTCACCTTCTACCCTCCATTCCATATTTTTTCCGAATCTATTATTGCCTCTGCATCCGCTAGTACTGTGCACTTTTGCCTTTAACCAGTAAACCAAGTCTGACATGCTCACTCCTTCATTTATACACAAGACAGTGGCATTTTCACTGCTGGTTTCTTTAGAGGGATAGCCTTGAACGGGGCCCAAAGGATTGATTTTTTTAAACTATGATATTTTACACAGAATTTTTCTGAACCTACTGATGTTTTAAAACTTATATGAAAAGTTGTTTCACCTGACATGTTTTAGCACATAGATTTCAGATGCAAATAATTTGAGTGAGTCTTTTAACAATTTTCTATCAACAAATACCCTGTTAGGCTGTTCATCTATGTCTCCTTTGTACTGCAGTCATACTGCATTATGGCGTTTAGCAGGAAGCACTGGACTGTGACATAAAGATGCATATGGTCTTTGATTCTGTCTGTTTAGAGTCACTGCTGGTGTTGCAGCAGGGTTTGAGCTTCAGTACTAGTAGTAGATATTGGGCCCGATTCTAGAAGGGTGGCGCAAGTTGCACGGAGCAACTTGCTCCGCACCTGCAACTGTGACAGTGACCCTGTGCCCTATTCTAGAAGGGCAGGGTCTCCGCAGCAAAGTCCTGCGACTTGTGACATGCAGCTAGGTACGCCAGCACAGAGGGCTTACCTGGCCAGCATGTCGCAACCCACAGCCACAGGTCGGTGCACCCCTGCCCAGCAAGCCACACATGCCTACCGCAGGGCTGCCCACACTCCCTGCCCCCAAGCCTCCAGCAATTGCCCCATAGGCTAGCCATGCCAACTGGCCCCAAAACCCTCGGAAGTGCCCTGCAGGGCTGGCCACACCAACCACCACGCCCTGTGTAATTAATGCCTCACAGGCTTCCCACCCCAGCCCCCAAAGTGGTCAAACAGTGCCTGCATGGCATTCCACACACCCAGCCCCCAAAGTGGTCAAACAGTGCCCCTCAGAGCTTTCCACACCCCAGCCCCCAGCCCCAGATCCCTCATTGTAAAATGCCCCACAGGGTGGCACTGTCATCCCCCACCCATGCCCTTACCCCAGAGTCACCGGCCGCAACTGCAGCAAAGCCGCAGCCCTGGTAGTCTAGTGGCTCCCCATCAGCCATGCCAGCCCACCCAGCACCCGCCACCTGTTCCAGCGGGCGACCGAGTACAGCCCACCTCCGTTTCCGGCCAGCCGCCGATTGAGCAGGCGCTACTGGAAAGACGTGCTCAGAAATTAACATCTCGAGAGCATCCTTCCAGCAGCGCCCTACATAACTCAGTCAGTGGCTGGGCCGCGGAGGTAAGAGGGGGCTGTGCCAGTGCCGCTGAGGATGGGTGGGGTGCCGGGTGGCTGGCATGGTTGGGGGGGCCACTGGACTACCAGGGCTGGTATTTTCTGTAGTTGCGGCCGCAACTCGGGGTCGGGCATGGTGGGGGATGAAAGCACCGCCTGGGTGGGCATTTTACAACAGGGGATCTGGGGGCTGGGGTGTGGTGGTACCATGGGCTCTGTTTGACCACTTTGGGGGCTGGGGGTATGGGTACCATGGGCCATTACTGTATGGGTGTGTGTACAGTACGGGATGGGGTGAGATCGTGACCCCGATTCTGGACATGTTTGCAGTGCCCATTGGGGCAACAACGGGAGGTCTGGGCATGGGGGGACATGGACTGGGTTCTACAGGACCCTGGGAGGATGGATGTATGTTTCACCAGTTAAATGCAGGTGTAACTTACATTGCCAGTTCTCCTCTGGGGTTCTTGTAGAATCCTGACATTGAGACTTTGTTGCTGCCCTTCTGGAATGAGGCGCAACTGCTGCCAACCCCTAGCACCATGTCGCGGGGGTTTGTCAAACGCAACTGCCGGCATAACAGCTGTTCGGCGCAAGCCGCCTGTGACATGTCGCAGGCCACTTTGTAGAATAGCGCAAGTCGTAACTGCTGGTGTAAGTTGCAACTTGCGCCATTCTACTTGGCACAAGTGCTGTTATGCCAGACGTAACTGTTCTAGAATCTGGCCCATTGATTCTAAGTGTTCTTGACCTTTTTCACACCTTGCTTGTTTAGGGTTCACGATGTTTCCTTCTAAAACTGTGCTGTTTTCCTTCTCTACTGGCATACGTTTGGGTTTGAGTCAATTGTAAATCCTCTGGTAGTTCTAATAATATTGCTGTGATTGTATTATTAATTTCACTTAGGTCAACTGTTCCTTCTCTTGGTTATTTGTAGCAAGTAAATCATTTGTACATCAATTTTTCAAAGTCCTCCTGTTGGCATACTTATTGACGATTTCCCTGGGATCTAAACTCCTGTATCACACAAGCATTCCCTTCTTGCTGCTAATAGTAATTCTTCCACAGTCAGAGGCTGGTGTTCTGGAGCATTTATTTGTGTGACAGGAGCTCGTTTTAGGCCTAGACATTTTCTGTCTGTTTTGCCATTCCCAACAAGCTGTCTGCTCCATTTTTTTAAATATTTGACTGCCAGTGTTTCTTCTGTGTCCTTCTGTTGTTTAGAACTGCTGGGTTGAATCGGATTTTCATCGATGATTCATGACTCCATGGAAGTTGGTGCCTTTGACGGTGCTACATCATCTTTTGTTAGCTGTTCTGGCTTTTCAGTGCACTGACGGCTCACTCTGCTTTGTTCTTCTGTAAGTTTCCAGAGCCACACTTGAAGTAAGTAGATTTTTTTAAAGGCTACGCCTTCAGCCACTAATTATTCAGTAAATTGTTTTGTTTTCCAGTATTCCTGAAGTTTTGGCTTTCGGGTTCTTATTGTCCATTGATATGTATCTTTTCTCTTTGTGATTATGACTTTGTGATTCCAATGTTATATCCATTTGCTCCATTTCTGTAAGTTGTGCCAAATCAAATTTTGTGTTGGTCTCTGGCATTGTCAAGGCAGGGAGGACGTCTGCTCCCAACCTCCATTTCATCCATCCTCTCCTTGCTCATCCAGAGTGGCCATCTTGATAGACCAAAGATGGCCAATGGTTCTCCCTACAGCAAAAGCAGGGGAGTTTCCCAGGTGTCTTGCTCAATATTCCCCTTTCCATAAAACCAGTTCATGCAATTATCCAAGGCTGTGTGTGGGTGTTAATGTGCAATATGGCTGCCACTACACATTCAGTCACTCCACTACCAGTCTAGTATTGCTTGTAAAGCACTTTGGGATGCACTGTGCATGAACATTTCTATATAAACAGTCATTCTTTTTTATGTTCTGCATCTTCTTCTCCTTCTCCTTCTTCTTTGATTTAAACACAGCTAGGACAGAGCAAAGTGCTTCTAGTCCTGCTGTGGGGAACCAGGCAGGGAAGAGATGAATGAGGGAAAAGAGTGGGATAACTCCCAGGACACTAGGTCAGGGTGAGAGCTAGTAACACTACAGGCAGGTTCCATTGGTCACTTTCATCAGTCAGAGTATATTTTCCCATGTTTCCTTTCTATTTATTGTCCACCTCAATGCTGGGATAAAGGGGAGTCACAACTCCATTACCCTTAACTGCACCACTCCATTCAAATTCCCTGGTCACCCCTACAGCACAGGGATGGATGAGGAACACCAGGTCCCATTAGTCCTACCTGCAGCCCTCTTTCCAGTTCTGTGGTCTCCCCTATAAAGCATGAATGACTGGCGAGCACCAGATCCAGTACTCCTGCCTGCAGCATTCCTTTCAGTTTCCCTGCCACCCTGCAAGGCAAGGATGAAAAGGGAATATCCAGCTCCATTTACCCTACAAATAACCATCCTTCCATTTCCCTGGTCCCCACTGTAACGCAGGGGTGAATGGAGAGCACCCAGATCCAGTATTCTTCCCTGCAGCACTCCTTCCGATTCCTTGCCCCCCCCCGCACAGCATGGGTGAACAGGGAGCATCCAGTCCCTGAACCCCTACCTGTGGCATTTCTTCCAATCCCTGGTCCCCCCATAGCATGGGGATTGAAGGGAAACATTAAGTAAAATTACTTCTAGCTGCAGCCTTCCTTCCATTTCCATGGCCCCCCCCTGCAAGACATTGATTGAATGAGTCCCAGTCCCATTTACCCTACAAATAGCCCTCCTTCCAATGCTCTGCTCCTCTGCAGGGCATTGATGAAGAGGAAACACTAGGCCCCATTACCCCAACCCACGGACTTTCCTCCAAATTCTATCCTCCTGTAAGGTGGGGAGGAAGGGGTACCAGTCCTCATAACCCTATATGAAGCCTTTCTACCCATTCCTGGCCTCTCTGCAAGGTGAGGTTAAAGGGGGTGCATCCAGCCCCATCACTCCTACACACAGCCCTCCTTCCCTTCCCTCACCCCCCCACAAGATGGGGATGAAGGGGAAGCCTCCAACCACATTACCTCTGCATGCACCTCTCCTTCTCATTCCCTGGTTCCCCCTGCCAGGTGGGGATGATGAGGGAGCATTCAGCCAAATTACCTATGCCTGCCAGCCTCTGTCCAATTCCTGGTCCCCCCCCCTGCAAGGTGGGGATTAAGGTGGAGCATTCAGTCCCATTAGCCTTACATGCAGCACCTCCTATCAATCCCCTAGTCCCTCCTGCAAGGGAGGGATGAATGGAGCTGCACCCAGCCCCAGTACTATCTGCAGCCTTCCTTACAGTTCCCTAGTACCCCTGCAGAACATTGATGAATGGGGAAAACAGCCACAGCACTCCAACCTGCAGCCATCCTCCCAATTTCCTGGTCCATAGAAACATGCCCAAGGGTCCACCCTGCAAAGTAGAGCTGAACAGGGATCACCCAACCCCAGTACTCCTACCAGCAGCATTCCTTCTAGTTCCCTGATCTTTCCTGCAAAGGCATGGATGAACAGGAAGCACCCAGCCCCAGTACTACCTGTGACCATCCTTGCAATTCCCTGGTTCCCCTGCAAGGCAGAGATGAATGGGAAAGCACCAGGCCCCAATACCCCTACCCACATAGCTTCCTGAAATTCCTCTGGACCTCAGAGTAGGTTGAACAGTATGGACTAGGTTCCAGTACCCTGCCTGCAGCCTTACTTCCCATTATCTGGTCCCCCGGCAAGGTGGGATGAAGGGAAGCACCAAGCTCCAGTACCATACCTGCAGACCTCCTTCCTATTCTTTGGTTCCCCACCCACACGAGGTTGGGGATAGAGGAGCATCTCACCCTGTTGTCTCTACATACAGTCTTCCTTCCATGTTCCTGCCCCCACAGGCAGGCTTGATGAGGAAGCACCAGTCCCTATTAACCCTACCACAGCCCTCCCTCTGATTCACTGCCCCCCCCGTACAGTGGCCTGAAGGGGTAGCACCAATCACTAGTATCTCTGCCTGTGGCTGTCCTTCAAATTCCTGGATTCTCTCCTTCAAGGCATGGATGAATGGGACAACAAAGCCCCATTAACCCTACCCAGAGTCCTCCTTCTGATTCCCTGCAGCCTGCTAAAAGGATGGAAGGGAAACACCAGACCCAATTACTCCTACCTGTAATCAGCCTTCTAATCCAGTGCCCTTCCCACACGGTAAAGATGAAGGTGAAGCACAGGCCCCATTGCCACTGCCTACTACCTTAGTTCCAATTTCCTTCTCCCCCTTTAAAGCACGGATGACAGGGAAGACTGGTCCCCCATTATCCATAACTGCTGCTCTCCTTCAATTCTCTTGTTCCCCACATGCAGGGCAGTGATAAAGAGAGAACATCAAGCCCCATTCTCCCTCTGTGCAGCTCTACTTCCAATACTCTGATCCCAATGCAAGTTGGGGCTGATGGGGGAGCACAACGCCCGCCCTAATCACCCCTAGCTGTGGCCCTCCTTCCATGTCCCTGACCCCCACAAGGCAAGCATGAAGAGAAGCGCCCAGCCCCACTCCACTTACCTGGAGACCTCCTCCCATAACATGCCCCCCCCCAGCAAAGTGTTAATGAACTGGAAGCACCCAGTCTCATTCTCCCTACCCACAGACCTCCTTCCAGTACCCTGATTTCCTTGACAAGGTGGGGAAAATGAGGGAGAACTCACCCCCAATATCCCACACCTGCAGCTCTAATTTCAATTCCATGGACCCCACTGCAAGGTGGGGGTGATGGGGAGCGTGGAACACCATTACCCCACAGCATTCCTTCCAATTCCCTGAACCCCTTTCCAAGGAAAGGATGATGGGAGTGCACAGAGTCCCATAAACCCTGACTGCGCCACTCCTTCCAATTCTCTAGACCTCTTCCCAGGAGAATTTGATGGTGGAGCACAGAGTACCATTATTCCGACCTGTGGCCCTACTTCTAATTCACTGGACCATGTTACAAAACACAGATGTTGGGGGAGCATAGAGCACAATTCCCCCCCTTCCTCCGGATCTCCTGTAAATTTTGTGGATCCCACTGCCAGACATGAATAATGGGGGAGCACGGAAAATCCTTACCCCTACCTGTGGCCTTCCATCCAAATCCCTGGAACCTGTTGCAAGGCAGGGATGACAGGAGAGCACAGAGATCTCATTACTGCTCCCTGTAGCCCTCTTTCCAATTCCCTGAAAACCCTGAAAACCACTACAAGACGTGGATAATAGGGGAGCTTGAAACACTATTCCCCAAATCTGCTGCCCTCATTCAAATTCCCCAGATAATGTTGTGAGGCAAGAATAATGGGTGAGAATGGAGCAGATGTACCCCTACCTACAGCCCTTCTCATTCTCCAGACCACGTTGCAAGGTGGGCCTGATGGGGGAGCACGGAGCCCCATCATCCCTCCTGCAGCTCTCATAGAAACATAGAGACATAGAATTTGACAGCAGATAAGGACTGCCTGGCCCACCTAGTCTTCCCATTTCTCGACCTACTGTATAAACTCCAGATCCTACTTGATCTGCAGCCTACCTCCTCCTTCCCACTCCTTGTGTTGCCTTCTGCCTGTCCCATGCATTCCTGAATTCACCTATTGTTTTGCCCCCACAACCTCCTCAGGAGGCTGTTCATGCATCCCTATCCTTTCTGTGAAAAAATACTTCCTCACATTGCCCCTGACTCTTCCCTCCAGCTTCATATTGTGACCCCTTGTTCTTGTACATCTTTTCTGAAAGATGATACCTCTTGAACTCTACTGATCCCTTTGAGGTATTTGAATGTCTGTCATATCCCCCTCTCCCTCCTTTCCTCCACTGTATACATATTGAGTTCCCTCAGTTTTTCCTCATTTGGTTTCTGGTGTAGCCCTCGCACCATTTTCATTGCACTTCTCTGGACTGCCTCCACCCTGTCAATGTCCTTTCAGAGATGAGGTCTCCAGAACTGCATGCAGTGCTCCAGATGTGGCCTCACCAACTGCCTGTACAGCAGCATCACCACCTCCTGTTTTTTTACTGGTGATACCTCTCCCTGTTTACCCCAGCATCAACCTGGCTTTCCTCACTGCCATCTTACATTGTTTGGCTACTTTTAGATAATCCCTGGTCCCTTTCCAGTTTGGTTGTTGTTAGTACCCCCCACATCATGTATTCATCCCTAGGTTTTGTTCCCCAAGTGCATGATTTTGTACTTTTGGCATTGAATCCAAGCTGTCACACTCTTGACCACTCCTCCAACTTGGCTAAGTCTCCTCATCTATTCCACCCTCCCCAGAGTGTCAACCCTATTGCAGACTTGGTGTCGCCATGAAAGAGGCATACCTTTTCTTTGAGTCCCTCTGCAATGTTGCTAATAAAGACATTAAAGAGGACTGACCCCAGTACTGAACCCTGTGGCACCCATCTGGTTACTCCCTTTCTTCAGATTGAACTCCGTTTACCACCACCCTCTGCATCCTGTTGCTAAGCCAATTTTCTGACCCAGTTAACCACCTTTGTGACCCACTCCCCAGACTGCCCAACTTGTCTACTAACCTCTTGTGCAGAACTGTGTCAAATGCCTTGCTAAAATCTTGGTAGGCCATGTCCACCACCCCTCCCTGATCTACTACCCTTGTTACCAGTCAAAAAAAAATCTATGAAATTCATCTGTACTTAGGCGTACAAGTTGATTCTGGTCTAACACATACAGAACACGATCTTATACAAGTTAAAAAGGTAACCCAAAGATTAGGGATGTTGAGAAGGGTGGCACGAAGTTTGACTAGGAAAGTAAGGGCAAAAGTGGTAGGACAGCTGCTAGTTCCAGTTTTGGAATACAGATCGATATTGTACATGCATTCTAATACCACAGTGTTAAATAATGTAAATCAGGTTTATACAAAATGCTGAATTTATAATAGGAAGCAAGCATGGGGGCATCATTGTGACTTGTTCAAAAAGTTAGATTGGTTAAATCCTAAAGAGAAAAGGGCTTATATTTGGTACATATACTGTTACCAAATATTAAAAGGAAAACCAAAGCATTGTTTATTTAATCATATTAAAACTAAATGTGACAGTGAGCTAACAATCCATACTAGATCTTTTGGTAACGAGATTCCAGTACTCAGATCATATAACAAATATGGTGACACTATGCTTCAGAATACCATTGCTCATTTTCAGAACAAACTGCCTCAAAGATTGAAGATTATTGAAAACTTACCCACTTTTAAGTATAAAATAAGGGAATACTTGAATTCAATGTGTACCTGTTTTAAGTAATTATAATTGTGTATTGTAAACGTTTTGTATTTTGTACTGTTTTTTTACTTTGTATGACAGGGCTTTGTTGAAAACGGGACTTTTTGTCCTAACAAATGTATTTCCTGTATAAAAATAAACGTTATCAAATCTGAGAAGCCCTTCCTGTTATGAATCCATGTTGCCTAGGGGCAAGTGCCACGCTGACTTCTAGATGTTCTGCAATCCTTTCCTTTAACAGTGATTCCATCATCTTTCCCACCACTGAGGTCAAACTAACCAGTCTATAGTTTCTCACTTCTACCTTGCTTCTACTTTTGTGAAGGGGTATCACATTCACCTCCTCCAGTCCTCTGCTACTGCTCGCTCCTGTTACAGTTTGTTGAATAGGGCTGACAGTGGTGTCAGTAGCACCTCTCTGTGTTCTTTTAGTTTTCTGGGATGTATCTTGTTCCCCATTGCCTTGTCCACCTTCAGTTTCAAGAGTTCCTTTAGGACTCTCTCTTCTGTGAATGGTCAGGTGTCCAGCCCTCTTCTCTGTGTGTCTGCTGGATAATTCCAGTCCCTCTCCTTCCCCTTCTTTCATGAATACTGAGCAAAAGTATTCAATCAGTATCTCAGTTTATTCAAGATCCCCCTCTGCCCACTCCCCCCTCCTTTCCTTAACCTCATTATCCCTTCCTTGGCATTTCTTCTATCCCTTTTGTACCTGAAGAAGATTTTGTCCCCCTCCTTCACTGTCTGGGCTATCCTTTCCTCTTTTTGTGCCTTTGCTCATCCAACTGTTTTTCAGGCCTCCCTCTGATTAGTCTGATACAGTTTCTTGTCTTCCTCCCTCCCTCTGCATTTCCTTGTATTGCCTGAATGCCAATTTTTTCTCTCTAACCATCCCTGCCACTTTTTTTGAAAACCATAATGGTTTTCTTTGTCTTCTTGCTTTGTTAACTTGCTTCACACAAAGGCTTGTTGCCTCTGTTATGGCTTTCTTGAGATTCTCCTACTGTACCTCTACACCCCCTACCTCACCCTTTGCCAGTGTTTTCTTGAGGCATTCTTCCACTTTAGGAAAGTCGGCCCTTTTAAAGTCTAGGACTCTTGCTTTTGTGTGGCTTGACTCTTCTACTGTCTTTACCTTGAACCATACTGTATGGTGTTCACTGGACCCCAGATGGCTGCCCACTGATACATCCATTATTCTGCATCCATTTGTAAGCACCAGGTCCAATATCACCCCATCTTGGGTGGCTTCCACTACTAGCTGTGTAAGGCATGCCCCCTGCAGGGCATCCAGGATGACCCTGCTCCTAGATGTGGCCGCAGAATAGGTGTTCCAGTTAACATCAGGCATCTTTAGGTCCCCTACCAACAACACTTACCCCTTTTTTGACATTTTATGGATGCTATGTACCATTTCCGTATCTGTTTCCTGTACTTGTGCTGGGGGTCAGTAGATAACCCCCATGTGGATAGTCTTTCCATTTCCTGTCTCCAGGGTGACTCGCAGTGCCTCCTCTCCTCCCTGCTTTCCCTTTACTTCAGTTGCTTTGAATGATCCCCTGTTTGATGTAGATCTCTATACCTCCTCCTTTTTTGCCCTCCCTGCCTTTCCTGTAGACTGTGTACCCAGGTATATTAACATCCCAGTCATGGCTTTCCATATACCATGTTTCAGTGACTGCCACAATATCCAGGTCTCCCTCTGCCATCAAAGCCACCAGGTCAGGGATCTTGTTACCCAGGCAGCGGGCATTTGTACACATAGCCCTCCGTGTTTTGATGACTTTACCCCTACTGTTTCCTCTCCTTTCCCTCCCCCCTGTACCTCCCCTGAGATTACTTCCTGTTTAAGTCTGTTGTGTTTTCCCATCCATAGTATCCTCTTGTCTGACTACTGTATTCTGTTGGGGGCAGTTGGTTCTTCCTCCATATTTTCACCTCCCCATGGCTAGTTTAAAGGTTTGCCAATGAAGATTCAAACCTTTCACTCAGGATCCTGGTCCCCCTTGGACAGATGCAGACCATCCCTCGCCTGCAAGCCTGTATCTCTCCGGTGGCCCTCCAGTCCCCAGTGAAGCCAAAATCCTCAACTCTGCAACAGTTCTTCAGCCATTTGTTACATCCCATGCTGTGGAGCATCCTAGCCTCTCCCGTGCCATAGACAGATAGCACTTCTGAGAAGGTTTTCGACATGCCACCTTCCTCGACCCCCTCCAACCTCTGTGAACTCCCTCTGCACTGCCCCATCCTCACCATCATCCAGGTCATTTGTTCCCAGATGGATGATGACATCTAGTTCCCTTCCCGTGCTGTTGCCCTGTGATCCTTAGGCTTCACCTCCTATCCCTCCAAGTTTGGTGCCGGGTAGGCTGTACCTCTCCTCCTCCCTTCCCTACTCCCAGTTCTACCCCCAATAATAGAATCCCCAACTAGGGGTTGCTTCTTCTCCACTGGGGACCATGGCCTCCTCCTGGGTCCTCCACTATGGAGGTTCCCCACACCCACCTTATCCATCACTGCGGGTTCCTCCATGGGATAGCCTCAATCTGCTAGAATGGCATAGGAGTAGGAAGTGGAACCACACATGATCGTGCCTCTGTTCAACCTTCCTCACCTTCCCTGAGCCCACTGTTGTCCAACCACCTCTCCTTACTAGCATCCCCTGAGGCAACATAGTGGCTTCAGTAGTCCTTAGTGGGGAGGAGGTTACCCAAATCCCTAGCCAACTATGCCTAGAGATGAGCAACCTTTGCCCTCAACCCAGAGAGGTGCAAGCAGATAGGGCAGCACTGCAGCCTCCAGAATATCTCCCAGATAACTGCTGCCCTACAGCTGCTGCATTGTACAACTCCTATCATGTCTGTTCTTTGCCTTCTTCTTGAAAAAGAAAAAGATGGCGACCCACCTGGGTCGACCATCAAATCATAGATTTAGTAAATTTAAGTTGTTATTCAAAGTTGCTTAAAGTTATTTAAAGTTGCTTTTAAGTTACAACGTGGTGAGTTTATTTGTTTTGTGAGGATTAAGCTTAAATTTGTTTATAGGTTTGGTTTTATACTTGCGACTTGAACAAGAAATAAAGCCATGGGGTTAGGATGCCAAAACGATAATCCTCAAACCTTTTTTGGAATATTGATCGATCAACCGGAATAAATATTGAAACATAGTCTTGGTCTGCATCTTATAAGTAATCCCAGATTTTCCTGAATATCTGGTTTCTATTTCTACAGTCTGCAGTCATCTGTGTGAAACTTTCGGATTTTTGACCCACCTGACCTTTTTTGAACTTGTCCGTTTCACATCAAGCCATAGATCCACATCAGGAGGAGCCCCAGGAGTTGGTGGAGTGGACAGCTAGCATGGAGAACATCCTGTGGAATCTACAACTGCATTCTCTGTCAGCTGGACTGAAGTAAAGCAAGCCCCCTGGCTTTGGATGGGCTGGGCGGTCTTTGTTACCTGGGATAACGCTGAACTAGAGGAGCGTGATTTAAGGATTTGCAGGAGGTCTTCCTGTGCCTGGTAGGCCCTGATGGGTCTGCGGACCAGCTATCGGAGGGTGGCTGGTGGTGTGACTAGGACCATGGTTCAGCTACTGGAGGGTATCTGAAGGCATGGCCAAGTCTCAGGGTTCTGCCAAGTTTCAGAGCACTACCCCTCCCACTTATCTTGTCCCCAGCAGTGTATTGGCTTTCGGGAGTATTTAATGAGTCCTGGGGCAGTGCTGTGGAGTCAGGTTGCTGCCCGATTCAGCTCCAAGATTGAAGACTGGAGGGTGCACATTCTCAGAGGCCTTAGGGTAACTGAGAGATGACTGCTGAACAGTGACTGTCCCCAGGGCCTGAATCAGATGGCATTTGGCCTGTCGGTGCTGTCTCATGGAGGACTATATGCTGCTTCAACACGTCTTCATTGCTGGATAGTGGACATGGTGAAGCTCTGAATGCTGGTTTTGAGAGTTGTTTCTATCTTATGGGCATTGGGCAGGTTGGTGAAAGATTTGTTTAGCCTAAAAGGCATTTTCTCGGCAGTGAGAATGCCCCATTTACATTACATATTTTTATATTGAAGAAAATCGGACAGTGAGAGTGCCCAGATTTATGTTGCAGATGGACTTGGGCTGTGGGAAGTGAGAGTTCCACAGCTCTATTATTGTAGATTTAATGGGACTTGTGCAGATCCCCATGAACAGGTCTGAAAGGAAACTGTAAAAAGTGATTATTAACTTCTCCTCACAGCATCTCTTCAAGACATTTTAAATGAGTCTGAGCTATCTTTTGAACACGTTCTCTCCGTAAATAGCTGTGTGAACTCTTATATTATCATCTGAGAGTAGAAAGGGGGGATATCGGTCTTATTGCGCTAGTGGCTGGTATTGAGTGTGTGAGAGTGTGGTGTGAATGACTTTATGTATGGTAATTAGGTTATGTTTTAAGTATTTATTTGTAATCTATCGCTTTGATAGTGGGGGTAAATCAGTAGGGAGGAATTTGTTATTTTGTCTTATTAGCTGTATTCGCATTATTTGTAGGAATTTTGTATTTTGCAGGTGATTTAAAGGGAATGTGGGCTGATGCATAGAGTATTTGTGGGTATTTAACGCTGCTAGTTTAAGGTTGTCATGTGTTGGAAGGGGCTGTCAGTGATCAGGCACTGTTACCCTACCAGGCTCAGGGACCTCCCACCTTTTGACTGTCCCCCTTTGTTTATGGAGTTATATGGGCATTGTAGGGCTTTGGGGATAGCCAGGAGAAGGAGGAACTGGCGAGTTTCTGGGTCTGGACCTGGTGGGTTTGCAGATTAAAGTGGGCAGATTGGGGTTGTAAGGAAAAGAAGGTGCCCTGAGGCAAAATGGGTACAGGAAAGGGGACCTCCCTGTCTGGTTCCTATTCCAAGGGCTCCACCTTGAGTGGGCAGATAACTCGGTCTGCCACGGTGACCTATCCTACTTGGACAGTGTTGTGCAATGCCAGGTCAATTAAAACAAAGCAGTGATTATCACTGATCTTGTTAGGTCAACTGACCTGTACCATCACCGAGACCTGTCTGGATGAAATGCTGGCCCAATATTGGATCGGCCATTCCAGCTAGGTACCAGTGATACACCGCCGAGAGAGGATCATTGGGGCATGCCATTTGTTTTAAGTCAGATCTGGGCCTTGTAGACATCCTGGCAGAACAACCAGATCCTTTGAGTGCATCGTGGGTGCAGGTGCAGGCTACAGGATGCTTCTCATGTACTGTCCACCGGTGTGAGAGGAATTCCTCAGGAAGTAGCAGACTTCATTTTGACCTTGTGTTGGAGTCCCCAGATGGATAATTCTGGGGCATTTCAACGCCTGTGTCAATGATGAACTCTGCTATTTTGGACAAGACTTCTCCAACTGATGAACCCATTGGGCCTGACACAGGCGGTTATCTGCTACCCATAATCATGGGAAATCAGTGGATCTGATCTTCCTGCTAGGGATGGAGATCTCTGACTTAGTGCTGGAACCAGTCAGATGGTCAGACCCACTATACTATAGGCAGGGCCCCTACTTTTCTGCAGCACAGTGGTACCAAGTTCTGCGCAAGACTACTATTTGCTGCAGAACTTCATAGTGGTGGTTTGTAATTTCTGCGGAAGTTCTGTGGCACTAACAAACTACCATATCACAGTGTCAGCTTGTCATCCTGACTTCACTTTCATGGCAGTGGTTTTAGCAATCAGGATGGGGGAAAGCACAGTAGCACTAGTTCAAAAAATAACAGACTTATAGAAATAATTGTATGCCTAAAAAAGCAAAACAAATATCTCAGCCTATTGCATAAATGAAATACGTGGAGGGGACCTTATGTGATAAATAAGGTATTTCTATATGCATGGTATCTATACCACTAATGAGGTCTCCACTGTGTATCACTTATATATTTATACCTAATCTGTAACAACATGCAAATGTGTGTGTGTGTGTGTGTGTGTTAGTGAGAGATAGAGAGACAGATACTGTATGTGTGTGTGTGTGTGTGTATATATGTATATGTTTTTTAATTTCCATGAAATTGCATCCTCATTCATACAAGTCCCATTGAATATGGAATAAACAGAACAGAGGAGTTATTGCAAAACCCATTTTTCATGCCAGCCTGCTTCCCCTGACACTACGTAACACCATCAGGACATGCCGATTGTGAGACAGAGCTCTCCAGACCATCACAATGTGTCCACCATGTGACAGAACACTGCACCATACCTTCCCAGGCTCAGAGCAGTGATGTGTTCTTCCAATCCTTGTGCTGCCCAGCCAGCTCCCAGAGCTAATCTCTGAACCTGAGTTGCCGGCACAGAAACATAACATGCTACCCTCTGGCCCAACAGCTGGCCCTGAACACATTTCTCCATAACTTTTGGGTGACTCTATCAATCAGTGACAATATGTAATCAATAACCCTGGCAAAAATGTGTGCAGCGAATTATTTAACAGGTCTGTTCTTTCAGCAGGTTTACACATTATTATATTCTTTTCAGATCATAACAGACACTCACCCAAACCAACAAAATAAGGCTGAAGCTGCTTCAGCCTTATTTTGGGCGGTTTGGGTGAGTGTCTGGTTATGATGTTGAAAAGTTTCCGATTTTACTAAGAGCACCTCCTATTTTTTTCCTTTTGTGGGCCCTTTTGTATGATTTTCACATTATTATATTTTTCTTAAAAATGACAGGTAAATTAATTTTACCAGTTATTCATTTCAGATGGCATCGCTATACCTTAAAGGCACAAATACGTTTGCACAAAGTGAGGTATGGACTTAACAGGTCTATGCTATTGTCAAGGTTTTGCTTAAGTTGGCCCAAGTACAATAACATAAGACTGAAAATTGTATTAGGCTGTAGTGCAGGTTGAGCAAATATCACCATGCCTGATGTGCTGTACTACCGCCTCTAGCAGTGGGAACTATGGTAGATAAGTGACTGTTCATTTCTGTTGCAGAATGCAGCCATTTCATTAGTTAATTTATGGTGTTATAGCAATGATAACATCACATTCTGAGCATAGAGGGATTTTGGATATAAAGAGGGGAAGGGAACCAGGTTCTATGGATAAACAGAATTATTAATAAAAAATCACCAAGAACAGTGAATTCTGCGGCATTGCAGAAGTTCTGCGGTAGATTGCAAGTTCTGCGCAAAATTCTGCGGCCGCAGAATTCTAGGGGCCTTGGCTATAGGGTTCATATTCAAGGCCTCCCAATAGACTTTCCCATATGGAGATGGTCCAGTACTGCCCTTTAAGGGTCTAACTCCTGATGGTCTTATGGTTGTGCTGGACCTATCAGGCCTGCCAAGTGTGAGCAGGGAGGAGGAGCTGGTATTAGCCTATAATGAGGCAGTGACAGGTGCCCTCAACTCCCTGGCTCCTGTCAGTGTTTGACCCTCACTCTTCACCAAGTCCCCTTGGTTTGACGGGACTTTGAAGGAGTTGAAGTGTAAGGCCTAGGGTTGAGCTGTGCTAGTGGAAATCGGGCCTGCTTGGTGACAAACTTAAATTGATAGCTCATTACAAGGACTATCGATCAGCAAACTCTTGTAGAAGGCAGAATTTCTGCCAAAGAGATTGCTGTGGTGAGAATTGACCTGCTCAGGTTTTCAGACTGTTGACAGGCTGTGCAATCCAACTCCTCTTCAGTCACAGGAGCATTTCACAACTTAAGTGGATGAGTTTGCTCAATTCTTCCCCAATAAGGTTGCTACTATCAGGTCAGAGATCCATTGGCCTTCCAATGGGTGCTGTGGTGATCGTCGGGAGGTTGCAGTCCCTCAGTTTGTCTGGTCTGATTTTAGTGAGCTGTCAATCATGGACATTGTGTGGGACGTTCAGGGTATGCGCCCAATCAGCTGTGGTTTGGACCCGGGCCCAACACGCCTCCTTGTGGGGTGTGTTGAGGTCATCGGCCCAGTCCTCATGGAGATTGTCCGGAGCTCGTTGGACTCTCAGAGTTGTTTACAGACTCCTGAAGAGGCTGTAGTAACTCCTCATAAAGAAAGGTTCCTTCAGCCTGGACTGCTTATCAAATACAGACTTGTCTCTAACCTGCCCTTTGTGGAAGGTTATTTAGAAGGTAGTTGTAGCACAGCTTGATGACCACTAACATCTCATGTTGTCTCGATCCTCTCCAGTCGGGGTTCAGGAAGAGGCATAGTACTGAGACTGCCCTGGTCTGGGTGCTAATGATCTCCTGATAGCGAGAGACTGGGGCAGCCCTTCCATCTTGGTTCACTTGATCTCTCTGCAGCGTTCGACACTGTAGGCCATGATGTGTTGCTGGAGCACCTGTGGATTGTCTGGTACAGTTCTCAGATGGTTTCAATCATTTCTAAGTGGCAGGATGCAGAGAGTGGTATCAGGAATTTATTCCTCAGCTCTTCTTCTCCTGTCATGTGGCATTCCACAGGGCTCTGTGCTGCCCCCCATGTTATTTGCAGTTTATATGCTGCCATTGGGAGACATTATAAGGCTGTACGGGCTGAGTTTTCACTGCTATGCAGTTGATACTCAGCTCTACATGTCTTTTGTGCCCGAACAGGGTGGTGCGGTCTCAGTCTTTAATAGCCCATCTCTGAGATCCAGGACTGGATGAGTGCCAACTGACTGAAGTTAAACTTGGGCAAAACCGACGTGCTGGTTCTGGACCAAGGTCATCAAGGCATGGGGTTTCTGGCAGGCCTTCCTCTGGTCTCTGGCTCAGAGGTGATCAGCTGCTTGCCTCAGACTGGGAGTGAAATCTGGGCGTTGTGTTTGATAGTCGCCTGACACTAAAATCTCAGGTATCTGCTGTCATCAGATCTACATTTTACCATCTGAGGAACATCACCCTGGATTAACTGCTTGGGTCTGCCTGGTGATCTTCAACATTGGTCCATGCTTTTGTGACCTCCTGCCTTGATTACTGCAATGCCCTATACCTGGAACTACCAGGGTTGATATGATGATGATGATGATAAAATGTATTTTTATATAGGAATTTCATTTGTTGGGACAAGGTCCCATTTTCAACAAAGTCCTGTAATACAATGTAAACAATCCATACAAAATACAAAACACAAAATACAATATCTGCTGGCTGCAGCTGGTTCAGAACACAGTGGCCAGGTTGTTGACTGGTCTATCAAGATCTAGCCATGTCACTCCTGTGCTCCGTGAACTGCACTGGCTACCTGTACATTGGTGGATCACCTTCAAGGTCAGGTTACTGCTCTATAAAGCCCTACATGGGCAGGGACCACATTACCTGCAAGATCTTCATCATCCCTACCGCCTCTCCACTCCAGTCCTCTGGCGAGGATTGCTAGAGGTTCCAGGGTCTGTTTAAAGACCTCTGATGCACTCATTTCTGTTTGCAGCACCAACACTGTGGAACTCTACCATGTCAGATCAGAGAATACCTGACTGCTGAGTGCTTTAAATCTGCCCTAAAACACATTTTATTTGCTCCAGCATTCCCTGATTGATTGGATTATTTATTCTCCTATTATTTCATTTTAGGATTCTGTTTTAAATTTCATTATTCAATATTTTTATATTTGTTATTGATTTTAATGAAACCAGAGGTATTGTCTCTCAATAAACAATCAGCCCAGTTTCATCTGAGATACCATCCAGGTTCCTTAGCTACCGCTTCCTGTGACAATCACAAGACTGACAGCATTACAAGGAGAAACGTGCAGGTTAGTGTTAAATCCTTGTGCCCTTGTTCTCTCCCTTGTAACACTGCTGAAAGAAAATAAATCGGATTAGGGCTGGTTTAATCCCTGAAAGAGCTGAGGAAGAAAACAATCAGCTCCTTCAATGTGAGAAAGAAAGATCAAACTGCACAACCAGTAAACACAAAATGAAATAGTAACAAAACATTAACTCTGCTTAGCCAAAAGCAGCCTTAATATTTCTCCTTGCTCTGTCCTTTTTAAGAAAACCTAGAAGACAAAAAGCTCTGGTAAAGCTAGGTGCTTTCTGTCAGCAAACTTTAGGCTTCAATTTCCCTAGAACCCATTGCAAGGCAGGGATGATGGGGGAGCATGGGTTCCCACTGCCCTTACCTGAATCTCTTCTTCCAGTTCCCTGGACCCTATTGCAAGGTAGGGATGGTGGGGGAGCATGGGTCCCCATTGCCCTTTCCTGCGGCCCTCCTTCCAGTTACCTAGACCCCCATTGCAAGGCAGGCATGGTGGGAAAGCATGGGTTCCACTACCCTTACCTGCAGCCCTCCTTCCATTTCCCTAGACCCCATTGCAAGGCAGGGATGGGGGGAGCATGGGTTCCAGCTACCCTTACCTGCAGCCCTCCTTCCATTTCCCTAGACCCCATTGCAAGGCAGGGATGAGGGGGGGAGCATGGGTCCCCACTACCCTTACCTGAAGCTCTCCTTCCAATTCTCTGGACCATTTTTCAAGGCAGAGGTTATGAAGGAGCATGGAACAATATTATCTCTACCTGCAGCCTTCCTTCTAATTACCTGGAACCGCTGCAAGACATGGATGATGGGGAGCACAGACTCTCATTACCCCTACCTGCATCCTTCCTTTCACTTACCTGGACTATGTTGCAAAGTGGGGATGATGGGGAAGCATTGAGCCCAATTATCCTTACCTGCAACCATTCTTCAATTCCTAAGACTCCTGCAAAAAGACATGGATAAGGGGGGAACACAGAGTACTATTAACTGATCTGCAGCCTCCCTTCCAATTCCCTAAACCATGTGGCAAGGCAAGGATGATGGGGGTTGCATACATTCCCGTTACCCATGTCTGCAGCCCTCATTCCAGTTCCTGGGACCCTGTAGCAAGGTGGAGATGAAGGAGAGCAAGGAGCCCCATTATCCCTACCTGCTGCTGTCCTTCCAGTTCCCAGGACCCTGCTGCAAGACATGGATGATGGTGGAGCATGGAACAACATTACTCTACCTGCAGTCATCCATCTAATTACCTGGAACTGCTGCAAGATATGAATGATGGAGGAGCACAAACTCCCATTACATCTACCAGCAGCCTTCTACCAATTCCCTGGACCCTGTTGTAACATGAGGAAGACAGAGGAGCACAGATCACCATTACTTTTACCTGCAGCCCTCTTTCCAAATCCTTAGATCCCGCTGCAAGGTGTGGATGATGGGGAGCACAGAGCACAATTACCCTACCTGCAGCACTTTGTCCAAGTCCAAGGACCCGCTGCATGTCAGGGATTATGGGTGTGCATGGAGCCACATCACCCCAACCTGCAGCCCCATGGACCCCCATTGTAAGGTGGGGATGATAGGAAGGCATGGATTCCCGTATCACTACCTGCTGCCCTCTTTCCATTCCTGCACCCTGTTGCAAGGCAAGTATTATGGTGCAGCAAGGCACACCATTAGCCCTACCTGTGGCTCCCTTCCAATTCACAAGGCAGCACTGCAAGTAAAGGGTGATGGGGGAGCGCAGAACACCAATAGCCCTACCTGCAAGCCTCCCTTCCAATTCACTAGACAGTGCTGCACGTAAGGGCGATGGGAGAGCACAGATTCACATTACCCTAACTGCTGTCCTCCTTTTAATTCTCTGGACCCTAGTGCAAGGTGAGAATGATGGGTAGGACGCAACCCCATAATCCCTACCTGTGGCCTTCCTTCCAATTCCCTGGACCTCGCTGCAAGTCAGGGATTATGGGAATGCAAGCAGCACCATTACCCCTGCCTGCAGCTCTCTTTCCCGTTCTGTAACCACATTTTAAGGCGGGATGATAGGAAGGCACAGAACCCCATTACCTTACATGCAGCCCTCCTTCCAATTCCTAGATTCCATTGTAAGGCAGAGATGATGGGCATGAATCCCTATTACCCCTAACTGCAGCCCACCCTCCAACCCCCCATACAATGTTGCAAGCAGGGGATGATGGGGGATCATAGAACACAGTTACCCCTACCAGCAGCCTTCCTTCTAACTCCCTGGACTCTGCTGCAAGAGTTGGATGATGGGGGAGCAAGGAACACCATTACCCCTGCCTATAGCCTTCCTTCCAATTTCCTGGACCCTGTTGCAAGGTACGAATCTTGTGGGAGCATGAAATCCCATTAGCCCTACCTGTGGCCTTCATTCCAGTTTCCGGGACTGTGCTGAAAGATATACAGTAGATGATAGGGGAGCATGGAGCACTCTTACCCCTACCTGCAGCCCTCCTTCCAATTCCCTGAAGTGGATGATGGAGCATAGAGCGCTGTTACTCCTGCCTGCAGTCCCCATTCCAATTCCCTGGATCCTGCTTAAAGGTGAGGATAATGTGTGATTATGCAACACCTTTGCCCTACCTGTGGCCCTTTTTCTGAATCCCTAGAGCCCACTGCAGGATGTGGATTATGCGGGAGCATGGAGCCCCATTATGGCAACATGCGACCCTCCTTCCAGTACCATAGACCCTGTTGCAAGGTGAGAATGATGGGTAGCATGGATTCGAATTACTCCAAACTGTGGTCTTCCTTCTAATTCCCTGGACCCTGCAGCACGATGTGGATGATGGGAGAGCAAGGATAACCATTATCCCTACCTTCAATCCCCACTCCAATTCCCTGGGCCCCGCTACCAGGCAGGGATGATGTGGGAGCATGGCACACCATTAAGCTTGCACACAACACTCTTTCCAATTTCCTGGACCCGCTGCAAAGAGTGGATATAGGGTGAGCATGAGCACTATTACCCCTACCTACACTGTCTGTCTAGTTTCCTGGACCCTCGCAAGTCAGGGATTATGGGTGTGCATGGGCCCCATAACCCCAACCTGCAGCCCTATAGACCCTATTGTAAGGTGGGTATGATAGGAAGGCATGGATTCTCATCACCCCTAACTGCAGCCCTGCTTCCATTCCCTGGACACCATTGCAAGCAGGGAAAATGGTGGAGCCTAAAGCACCATTAGACTGACCCATGGTCTCCTCCTTCCAATTCACTACACAGCATTGCAAGTAAGAGGTGATTGGAGGGGGCACAGATTCATATTACCCTACCTGTGGCCCTCCTTTCATTTCAGTGGACCCTGTTGAAAGGTATGAATTTTGGGCAGCACAGAACTCCATTACCTCTGTCTGTGGCATTCCTTCCTATTTCCAGGACCATGCTGCAAGTCAGGGATTATTGGGGTCCATGGAGCACCATTACTCCTACCCGGAGCCCTCTTTCCAGTTCTGTGGATCCTGTGTTAAGGAAGGGATGATAGGAGGGCACAGAGCCCCATTACCTTACATGCAGCCCTCCTGCCAATGTCCTAGATGCACTGCAAGGCAGAGATGATGGGGGAGAATGAATTCCCATTACCCCTACCTGCGTCGTTCCTCCAACCCTCTGGACCATGTTGCAAGCAGAGGATGATGGGGGAGCATGGAACACAGTTACCCCTACTTGCAACCTTCCTTCCAATCCTCGGACTCTGCTTCAAGAGGTGGATGTTGGGAGAACATGGAACACCATTACCCTTGCCTATGGCTTTCCTTCCAGTTTCCTGGACCCCGTTGCAAGGTGGGAATGTTGGGGAAGCATGGAATCCCATTAGCCCTACCTGCAGCCTTCCTTCCAATTTTCTGGACCCTGCTGACAGACATGGATGATGGGGGATCAAGGAGCACTATTACCATGTCTGTGGCATCCCTTCCAATTTCCTAGACCCATTTGCAAGGCAGGGATGATGGTGGAGCACAGATTTCCATTAATCCTACCTACAGCCCTCCTTCCAATTCCCTGGAGTGGATGATGGAGCATGGAGCACCATTACTCCTACCTGCAGCCTTTATTCCAGTTCCTGGAACTTGTTGCAAGGTGAGGATAATGTGTGAGTATGGAGCATCATTACCCATACCTGTGGCACTTTTCCCAAATCCCTGGAGCCCGCTGCAGGATGTGGATTATGAGGGAGCATGAGCCCCATCATGCCAACATGTGGCCCTCCTTCCAATATCGTAGACCATGTTGCAAGGCAGGGATTCCCATTACCTGTTCCTGCGTTGCTCCTGCCAATCTCCTGATCCTGTTGCAAGGCAGGGATGATGGGGGAGCATGGTGCACCATTAGAACTACCTGCAGCTCTCTGTCCAATTCCTTAGATACTGCTGCAAGACATGGATAATGGGGGAGAATAGAACAGTATTACCCCAACCTGCAGCCCTTTGGGTCCACTTCTGTGGACCCTGCTGCAAGTCCACAGAGCATCTGACTCCTGCCTGAATCCCTTTTTCCAGTTTCATGGACTGCTTTGTAAGGCAGGGATAATAAGAAGTCACTGAGCCCCATTACCCCTACCTGAAGCTTTCCTCCCCATTCCCTGGACCCTGCTGCAAGTACACAGAGCCCCTTGACCCCTGCCTGCAGCTCCCTTTCCAATTTCATGGAATGTGTTGTAAGGCAAGGATATCAGGAAGTCACAGAGCCCCATTACCCCTACCTGAAGCTCTCCTTCCCATTCCCTGGACCCTGGTGCAAGACATGGATGATAGAGTAGCACTGAACACTATTACCCTACCTGTGGCCCTCCTTCCAATCCCTAAATGCAGTGGCATGGCAGGGATGATGGGGTGGCGTAAATTTCTGTTACTCCTGACACGCCTCCCTACTATTCCCTGGACCTGGATGCCAATGTAAGGCATGGATGATTTATTAATTTATTGAAATGTTTCACCAGGAGGGCACACTGAACAAGTTGCATGTCTCACAGTGTGACCTGGGGGAAGGGGGTAAATGGGGAAGATGGTAGTGCACAGAACACCATTACTCCTACCTGTAGTCCTCCTTCTAATTTCCTAACTTTGTTGCAAGATGTGGATGATGGGGGAGATTGAAGCATCATTACCCCTACCCTTGGCTTTATTTCTAATTCCCTGGACCCTGTTGCAAGATGGAGATGGTAGGTGAGCATGGAGCCCAATGAACCCAACTTGCAGCCTTCCTTCCTATTCCCAGGATCCTTATTTAAGACATGAAATATAGGGGAGCACACAGCGCCATTACAAGGTTGCAGCCTCCCTTCCAATTCACTAGGCAGTGTTGCAAGTAAGGAGTGATGGAGGAGCATGGATTCACATTACCCTATCTCCTGGACCCTGTTGCAAGGTGAGAATGATGGGTAGCACAGAACCCAATTACCAATAACAACGGCCTTCCTTCCAGTTCTCTAGACCCCGCTGCACAACGTGGATGGTGGGATAGCAAGGAGAACCATTACCCTTACCTGCAACCCTCATTCCAATGCCTTGGAACCCACTGCCAGGCAGGGATGATGTGGAACCTGGAGCACCATTAGTCTTACATACAACACTTTTTCCAATTTCCTGGACCCCTTGCAAGGTGTGGATGATGGGGAGCATAGAACACTATCACCCTACCTTCAACTCTCTGTCCTATTCCCTGGGCCCCTCCGCAAGTCAAGGATTATGGGGGTGCATGAAGCCCCATTACCCCTGCCTGCATCCCTCTTTCCAATTCCCTAGATCCCATGGCAAGGCAGGTATGATGGGGGAGCATGGAGCACCATTACCCTTTCCTGCAGCCCCCATTCATATTCCCCTGGACACAACTGCCAGGCAGGGATGATAGTAGAGCCAGGAGCACCATTTGCCCTTACTACAGTTCTCTTACCAATTCCCGGACCCCACTGCAAGGCATAAATGATGGGGGAGGGGTATAAGCACTATTACCCTCTTACCTTCAGCCCTCTTTCGGTTCCTTTGACCCTGCTACAGTCAGGGAATATAGGTAGCACAGAGCCTGATTACCCTCACCTGTAGCCCTCTTTCCAATTCCCTAGATCCAATGGCAAGCAAATTATGATGTGGAGAATGGAGCACCATTACCCCACCTGCAGCCCCTTCCAGGTCCCAGACCCCACTGCCAGGCAGGGATGATGGTGGAGTCAGGAGCACCATTAGCCCAACCTGTGGCACTCTTTCCAATTCTTGGACCCCAATGCATGACTGGATTGATAGGGGAGCACGGAGCACTATTACCTCTACCCACAGTCCCATGCCTAATTCCGTGGACCCAGCTACAAGTCAGATTATGGGTGTGCCTGGGGCACCATTACCCCAACCTGCAACCATCTTTCCAATTCCATGGACCCTGTTGTAATGCAGGGATGACAGGAAAATGTGGATTCATGTTACCCCAACTGCAGCCCTCCTTCCATTCCCTGGATGCCATTGTAAGGCAGGGATGATGGTGGCGCACAGAGCACCATTAACCGTACCTGCAGCCCTCCTTCCAATTCCCAAGACCCCATTGCAAGGCAGGGAGGATGGGGGAGCACTGAGCACCTCTACAACTGCCTGCAGCTCTCTGTCCAATTCCTTAAATCCCACTGCAAGGAATGGATGATGAGGCTGCACGGAGCACCATTACTCTTACCTGCAGCCCTCCTTCTCATTCCCCAGATTCCATTGCAAGGTGAGGATGATGGGGGAGCATGGAACACCAGTATTCACACCTGCAGCCCTCCTTCTAATTTCCAGGACTCCATTGTAAGGCGGAGATGATGGGGGAGCACAGAGCACCATTATCCCTAACTTCAGCTTTCCTTTCAATTCCATGCATCCCACTGAAAGACATCAATGATGGGGGAGCATGGAACACCATTACCCTACCTGCGGCCTCCCTGCCAATTCCCTAGACCCTGTTACGAGGCTGGGATAATGGGGGAGTGTGGATTCCCATTACAATTGCCTGTGTCCCTCCTTCCAGTTCCCTAGACTCCATTACAAGACAGGGATGATGGGGACACATGCAGCACCATTACCCTTAACTGCAGCCCCAATTTCAATTCCCTGAACTCCACTGCAAGGTGGAGATGATGTGGGAGCAGGCACACCATTACCCTAACTGCGTAACTGTTTTGAATTCCCTGGACCCTGCCACAAGATATTGATTATGGGGGAACATGGAGCCCAATTATACCAACCTGTGGGCCCCCCTTCTAATTCCATAGGCCCTGTTGCAAGGCATGGATGATGGGGGAGCAGATATTTCTATTACTCCTACATGCGGCCTTCTGTTGAATTACCTGGATCTTATTGAAGGTGAGGATGATGGAGAACACGGGGCACCCTTACCTTTACCTGCTGTCCTCTATCCAATTTCCTAGATCGTGCTACCAAGTGTGGATGATGGGGAAGCATGGAGTACTTTTACCTCTACCTGCAGTTCTCAAATTTCCTGGACCCACTTGCAAATCAGGGATTATGGAGGTGCACTGAGCACCATTACCCCTGTCTGCAGCCCCCATTTAAATTCTCTGGACTCTACTGCAAGGTGGGGCTGATGTGGAAGCATGGCACACCATTATCCTAACTGCAGCCCTCTTTCAAATTCCCTTGACTCTGCTGCAAGGTGTGGATTATGGGGGCACATGGAGCCCATTATGCCAGCCTGTGACACTCCTTCCAATTTCACAGAGCTTATTGCAAGGCAAAGAAGATCGGGAGCATGGATTCCCTTTTCCCATACCTGCAATTCTCCTTCCAATTTCCTGGACCCAGTTGCAGTGCCGGTGTATGATGGAGGCCCACGGAGCACCATTACCACTACCTTCAGCCCTCTGTCCAAGTTCTCCTAGACCTTACTGCAAATTAGGAATTAGGGGTGCATGGAGCACCATTACCCCTACCTGCAGCCCTCTTTGCAATTCCATGCACCCCATTTTAAGGTGGGGATAATAGTGAGTATAGAGCCCCATTACTCTTATCTACAGCCCTTCTTCCCATTCCTGGACCCGTTGCAAGACAATGAATGATGGGGAGCAAGGAGCATTATTAACCCTACCTGTGACCCTCTTTCCAATTCCCTAGACCCTGTGGCATGACAGGGATGAAGTGAGAGTACAGATTCTCATTACCCCTACCTGCAGCCCACCTTCTAATTCTCTGGACCTTGCTGCAAGGCCTGGAATAATAGAGGAGCATGGAGCACCATTATCTCTACCTGTTGCTCTCTGCAATTCCCTGGACCCTGTTGCAGGTGGGAATGATGGGGAGCATGGAGCACCTTAGCCCTACCTGCGGGCTATCCTTCCAATTCCATGGACCCAGCTGCAAGATGTTAATGACAAGGAGAACAGAGCACCACTACATCCACCCAGAGACCTGTCTCCAATTCCGTGGACACTGCTGGAGGACATGGATAATGGGGGAGCATTGAGCACCATGACCCCTACCTGCAGCCCCCTATCCAATTCCATGGACCCTGCTGCAAGGCAGGGATGCTAGGGGAGCACAGACCACCATACATATGTAACACCCCTACAAATGGGGGTTCTTAAAAGCCTTCCCGGAGCTGCTCAAGGCTCCTTGCCTAACAGTGTTAGAAGCGTAATGCACGCTAGATGTGGGTGTTGTGAGTGCTTTGAGCCTCTAGTACTGTCTCTTTAAGAGCTGCCTGCTCGCAGACTCCCGTGGCTTGTGCAAGGGGGACTGGGGTTTCCCTGCTCGAATCCCACCTGAGCTGCGGTGAGATCGCTCCAATTTTGTAGTCGCTGTAAGCACAAAGGGAGCCCTTTTGATAGAGGTAACTGTTTGGCTGTAATTATTTAGAGTGTTAGTGAAAATATAGTTTGTCTCACCTGCTTTCATTTCAGCTGGGATTTTGTGTGCTTGGCCCCTCCATTTTGGACCTGGACTATTGAACTGGGCCAATGGTGAGAGAGGGGTAACTAAAATGGAGATCTTTTGAGCCAACCAGGGTCAGGACTCATTTTGGAGCCGGACGGCCATAGGGGATACAGCCAGTAATTCTGGGAAATGAAGTTCAGGACTTCAGCACCCTTTTTGCACCAATGGGGACCGACTTAAATGATTGGTATCTGCAGCCCACCAATGGGATCGGGTGGTGCCCGAACTGAGAGTCCTTGCCCAAACTGCCACGGGGCAGAGTTGTTGTGGCTGTGAGCGAGGAAGGAGCTCTGGGCTCCTGTACCATTGAGTTTTCGTGCGGGAAGCGCGTGTGGAAGGCCAGAGTTGGGCGGCTTGAACGCCATTAAGTGTCGGACAAAATCCACTAGGTAGTGGTCAGAGGAGGCTGTGCAAGGCGCAGCTACCTACCAGGCTCACCCTGTAGAGGACTGGAGAATCTGCTTCAATCGCGCTCGGTCTATCAGGACAAGTGAAGCTGCATCGTTGTGCCCGGTGTACTGCAGTGAAAGTGATCGGGAGTATACAGCAGCTGCCTGGTATGTACCCTCTGCTCTCATATAAATGTGAGGAGAAGTGTTTGAATTCCAGGCTCGGTCCTGCAAGTGGTGTGAGAGCGATCTTTCTGCTGGATTTGTGAGTACTAAATCAGGGTAGCTCCTGTCAGATATTCATAGTGAGGGCAAGATTTGTCTGGCTGCTTTACTGGCTACAGAACTGAGCCTGCTGGCTCTGCTCAATCTCGTGAGGGATCAACCGCTTGTTTTCTGCGTCAGGGCTCCAACCAGCTGCATCAAGAGGCTGGCCTTCTATTGCCTGGGTACCCAAGACAGTGAGTTATAGGTTTGGCCTGTGAACAGTGCCCTAGATAGTATAGATATATATATCTATATATATACTGTGCCCAGATATTCAAACTGCGCCATTCTGAGGCGCAGCCTCCCGCGCTGCCTCAAATAGTTACAAGAGGGTGGGGTTCGGGCGATATTCAAAGGAGTTGCGCTATTGAGCAACTCCTTTGAATAAACACCCCCAGCCACAGCGTGAACTTGCACCACTGCAAGTTGCCAGAGTTGAGCATTAAACCTATGTGGCATGCAAGTACCATTACGCCATGCCAAATTTCCGATATTCAAAGGTGACATGCAAATGGGGCCATATTTATGTAAGCGCAGGGGGCCATTTGCATCTATTATGGCCCCATTTGCATTCCATTAGCATGTGGTGCACCGATCCCGAGGACTTGTGCCTGGCCGCCCTGCCAGGCAGCAGCCGTCGGGGACCCACGCCACCCTGCAGCCCGATCGCTGGCAGCATCAGTGTACATCCCCACACAGCTCCCGAGCCTGATCGGCGGGCATACAGTAACATGCCCCGCCACACATATCTCTCCGGCCCGATTGCGGGCATAAGGTGTATCAACCCCCTATATCTCCCGAAGCCCGATCAAGGCATAAGGTGTATCACCCCCCATCTCCGAAGCCCGATTGTGAGCATAATCTGTATGAACCCCCACCAGTGCCCGATCACGGCAGAATAAAAAGCCCCCAACCCGAATATCTCCCTGGTGGTCCAGTGACCGAATGTCGATCGGCAGTTCGTCACACGTTTACACCTTTCTGGTGTCCTGTCTCTCACTCACGTTTCTTCACCGCCTTTCAGTAGCCCGTCGGCGGCATCCTCCGCCTGCCGCCTGCTACAGCCTCGGCCGAGATGATCATCCCAGACAAATGCCCACAGGCCACACACGGGCGGCAGCTCATTTCATACATGACAGTTCAGATTTGTGAACGAACATGATCACAAATCTCGACTGTCATACGGTATGGGCTGCACACCATTGGCTGTAGCTCTGCAATGGGCATGCAGCCCTACCGGACAGCGGTCGGTGGGTGCAGGGGCGCAGGCGGGTGGATGCTGCCACCCGCCGCTGCCGGGGAGCGGGTGGAGGGGCTTGTGGGGGGACACTAGACACCAGGGAGATGTTTGGAGGGGTTGTACTTGACATCTCTGCCTCGATCGGGCACTGGTGGGGGTCTATATAGGTTATGCCCGCGATCGGGCTTCGGAGATGTGGGGGTTGATCCACCTTATGCCCACGATCGGGCTTCAGAGATATGTGTGGGGGGTATAGTTATGTATGCCCGCTGATCGGGCTTTGGGAGATGTATGGGGGTTGTTTTACGCTCTGCCCGCGATCGGGCTGGTGGGGGCACAGGGACTGAGTTGGGGCCAGTTAGGTGGCCTGTGTTGCGCCCAATACAGCAGCTCACCTGTGGGTGGCCTTCAACTTGATCCTTTTTTTTGGCTCAAGGTTGTGCAGGCGCAGGTTAGTTGCGATGATTAACTCCGCACAACCCGACTGAATATCGGGTTGCGCAGGTTATGCATGGTTCCTCCCTCCTGCTGAGCATGCATTCATTTGCATTGTTTTCGCAACCTGTTGTCATGTGGCATAACTGCCTCCTGCTGAATATCGCAGAATGGCGCTTTTGATTTGCATGCGCAACCCTGTTGCGCATGGTGCAACCTTTGAATATCTGGGCCAGTATATATATATATATATATATATATATATATATATATATATATATATATATATATAGACCGTAAGATAATTAACCTGATTTCCAGTCCTTGTTATCTTCCCCCCTAAATAAATCAGATTGGTTGTTTTGCAAAGGTATACTGACTGAACTGTGTGTTTATGCTGAATTACTGTACAGTGGTTATTGGATAACTGCTTCTTACTTTTCAGGGGGTCCCCAGAGCAAGCTGATTGAACCAAGCCTGGGGGTAAGTGTATATGGAAAGGGTACTGTGGTTTACTTGTGTGGGCCACTAGTGGGAAGAAAGGGGGGTTGCAGTGACCCAGAGGGCTGTGACCCAGTCATATCAGACTGTCCCGACTCCCTCACCTCTGGGTGGAGGCACCCACCATTGGATCCAGGCCCCTCAACCTGCTAACGCCAGAGCAGGTAGGGGTAGTAGTCCTTGGGATAGCGTCCCTAGGGGTTACATTTAGGAGGCACCACTGGGATTAGCATCCCTAGAGGCCGAGTAGACGAAGTACCTCAACATGGCCAAACTAAAGGAAAAACTGGAGGGGGATATCATGGCTAAGATTAGTTGGACCCTGTTAAGACAATGGTGCATAAACTGATGGGGTGGGGAAGCTGAAGAGTTGGATTCCGAGAAATTGTGTTACTACTGGATGTACCTCTGGGGACAAAGAACGCTGACCTTGTTTCTGCAGTGGAGCATGTTAAATGTTTAGGCAAGGTAGAGGTGAAGGGCTATGGCTGATCAACTCGACCAGACCTTGCAGGTGCTACTGTTATGCAGTATAGTTATAGACCCCGAGAGGGCACCAGTGATTTACCCAGAAGGTGCCCAACAGGGTGGAGGGTCATTCATCCGGAGGGTCAGTCACCCCAGGGGGTCCCAAGACTAATAGCTTTAAAGATAAACTGTTTAAATTGCTAGCTGTGGAAGGGATGACTACCCAGGAGTTACTGCAGGCATTGGGCCCTTCTAGTGAACCCACCCCCCAAGCCTCCCCAGGTACCTCTCCTGGGCCCCCCAAGAGATCTATTCTGGCTTCACCTCCCCTAGTTGTCCCCCCATACAGCTAGATTCCTATCGTAGACTAAAATGTTTTTCTGGCACTGTGCCTGTACCCTCGGGAAGATGATTTGGAGGCTTGATGGACTATGCTACCCTCTAGTCTAAGAGTGGCAGTGCCTGAGGGGAGAAACAAAGAGACTGATGGAGAGCCTGAGGGCCAGCTTTGGAAGACATTTGTTCTTATGGGATACTAGCCCAAAGCCACTGCAGTAGAGTCACCTCTTCTGCCTTAGAGGGGTTTTTGGGAGTACAGAAACTGGGGAAGACTTATTATGGAAGTTCAAGTCTGCCAAACAATGGAGGAATGAGAAATTGTCCGCCTTTGTCACCAGGGTGGAAAGGGCTTTGCAAAAAGCTTATCGGAAAGGGGTGGTAACTGCCACAGCCTTGAACCAGGTCCGGTTGGATCATATTCTGAAATCTGCTAGGTTTTCCAGTGTGATACTGTTAAAGCTTAAGTTACATGACCGATGGGCTGCCCCTCCCGAATACTGTCAATTGATGAGGGAGATTCGAGAAGTCGAGACTGATGAAGAGGGGTGGGAACCCTATGTGGGAGTTGTGAATCTATGCCAGACCCCTGAGTCCAGTGAACCAGATGAGACCCACCCTCGAGGGGTCTGATGCTTTTCCTGTACCCCCAGAGGCCCAAGGAGGTGGGGTGTATGTTGCTTTCTGATCCCCAGGTAGAAAGTGATTTGAGGGCCGAGGTTAGAGATTTACGAGAACTGGTGAGGGACTAAAGCAAACTGCTGCCCACCCTGTTAAGTTTGGGGAACCTGAGTTATCTAGAAATAAATGACCTAGCCAAGAGGAGCCCAGAACCTATGACGCCTCAATCAGGCAAGAAATCTCCTCCCAACAAAGACCCCTGAGATATTAAGTTCTGTTACCATTGTGGGAGGATGACATTTTCAGGCTGAGTGCCAGTTACCAGAGAATTTAAGGAGGTCAACAGCAGGCTAGTTGCCTGGCATCACAAGGCCTATACCAGACTCCGGAGGGCCTCCTAGGAAAGAGTTTTGTGACCCAGGCCAATGCCCAAGCAACCTCCAAAGCTACGCCCCGAATGGTCTGATGGGTGGGACCTCAATGGAGACCACCGTGAAAGTGAATGGAGTACCCACCTGGGCTGTGTTGGACAGTGGCTCCCAGGTGACCATTATGTTCCAGGATTGGTATCGGAAACACTTGCCTGAGGTGTCTCAGCAACCTTTGGATGGACTACATATTTGGGGGCTGAGCGATAAGGCCTACCCTTATTCTGGGTATATCCAGATCTGGTTGTCTTTTCCTACTTCTGTGGCTGGGGTGGCTGAACAAGTGGAAACCTTGGCCCTAGGGTGTCCCCCCACTGGATTGTATGATGGGGTGCCCTTGTTAATTGGAACCAATGCTCACATGTTTGGTCGCTTAGCACAGCTGTGCTCTGAAAAACAGATGTCCAGGACTGGACGAGCTCTCAGAATACCAGCCCTGATTCAGAAGGCCTATGAGACTCAGAGAAAGGCTGGCCAGGTGGAACCCGAAGGCCCAGTGGGTGTTATCTGGAAGAAGAATCCCAAACCATTGCTACTAGCCCCAAATGCCCAGTGTGTTTTGCAATGGGAAGTCCAGCTTAAAAAAGATGTTAAGAATAAGATATTGATGCTGGATGCACCAGGTGAGGGAAAGTTGCTAGAGGGGTTACTGGTTAAATCCAGTATCTTACCTGCTAGAGCCCATGCCTTTGCCAGGAGAGTAATGGTTCAAGTGCATAATGTATCTGATCGAGAGATTCATGAGCGGGTTGCACCCTGGCCACGGTGCACTGTGCCAATGCTGCTGTCCTGCCCCACAACAAGACTCCCAGGAGAGGTGACCGAGTGACCCCCGAGCTGTTTGATTTCGGTGATTCCCCACTACCAGCAGAATGGAAGAAAAGGATCAGTGAAAGGCTCACCCAACAGGTGCTTTCCTTGAAGGAATGGGATGTAGGATGTGTGCAGGGGGCTGAGCATCACATCTGGCTACAGGATGAGCGACCTTTCCATGAGCGATTTTGACGCCTAGCCCCTGCTGATATAGATGATGTAAGGCGCCACCTGCAGGAGATGCTCGCAGCTGGAGTGATACAAGAATCCAGGAACCCCTACGCATCCCCTATTGTGGTAGTGAGAAAAGAATGGAGCTGTCCGGATGTGTGGATTACCGTATTTAAACCCTGGACCATATCAGACCAGTACACCATGCCACGCATCCAGGATGCCTTGGACTGTCTAAATGGCAGTAAATGGTTCTCTGTGTTAGACCTCCGCAGTGGGTACTACCAGATCCTGATGGCTCCGGAGGATCGAGAAAAGACTGCTTTCATTTGCCCACTAGGCTTCTACGAGTTTATGCGGATGCCCCAAGGAATTTCAGGTAGCCCTGCCACTTTCCAGCGTCTGACGGAGCATGCTGTGGGGACATGAATCTGCTCGAATGTTTGGTTTACCTAGATGGTGTCATAGTGTTTGGCAGCTCCTTGGAAGAACATGAAAGCAGGTTGTTCAAAGTCCTGGATTGACTGGAAGATTTTGGTCTCAAATTATCTATAGATAAGTGCTCAATTTTTCAAACCTCCGTGAAATATGTGGGCACATAGTATCCACTGAGGGCATAGAGACTGACCCCAGCAAAGTAGAAGCTTTGACTACTTGGCCCCAACCAAAGAATTTAAAGGAGCTGCAACGGTTCCTGGGGTTTTGTGGGTATTACAGACGATTTATCAAAGACTACTCTCGGGTGATCCGCCCTCTGCTTAACCTTACGCAGGGGTATCCCCTAACTCATAAAAAGTATAAGAAGACTGTACCATCTGGGATTGAAAGAAATTATTTCCACCCAAATTATGTGTTTGGCACCCGCTGGACTGCTGATTGTGAGGAAGCTTTTCATGACATCATATATCAACTTACTCATGCCCCGTGCTGGCCTATGCTGATCCTGCCAAACCGTATGTTCTTCATACTGACGCCAGTCTGCAAGGATTGGGGGCGTACTGTATCAAGATCACCTAAACGGTCTAAGACCTGTAGCTATTGCCAGCAGAAGCCTGACTCTCAAAAGAACTACCCAGTGCACAAACTAGAGTTCCTGGCCCTGAAGTGGGCCATTGTTGATCAATTTCATGACTACTTGTATGGTGCTAAGATATTGGTGAAGACTCATAACAATCCCCTGACATATATACAGACTTCAGCTAAGCTGGATGCCACAGGCCATTGGTGGCTCTCCGTTGTCAACCTACAACCACGCTGTTGAATATAGAGCAGGCCTGCAACATATAGATGCGATGCCCTCTCCCAGAGGCCCGTGTCCCAGTTGATTGGGTCCAGTTATCAGAACCTGACATAAGAGCACTTTGCCAAAAATTTGACAGGGAGGAACAGGTATCTCCTGATGCTGTGGATTGCATGGTGGACTACTTGGGGCCATCTGAGAACTGCTTACTGCTGCTGCTTACTGTCATTTTCTGCATTAGACACTAGTGCACTTCCCCAATTCAATAATGATAGCCTCCAACAGGCTCAATACCGAGATCGCATGATAAACCCTGTCTTGGAAGCTCTGCAAGGAGGGAGATGTGTCAAAATTGTGTTCCTCTGACCTGAGAACTGCGCTGTTGTACAAAGAAGGACCAAAGTTGAAACTGATTAATAGACTATTGTACAGGGAGACCGTGGGCGAAGAGGGCGAGTAGTGAAACAACAACTGGCGCCCACTGCTTTTAGAGAACTGGTGTTGAGGTCGCTACATAATCACATGGGACATCTCGCATAGACCGAACCTTGACTTAGTGCAGTCCCGATTTTATTGGCCCAAAATGAGTGCTGATGTGGGCAGTATATCAGGACCTGTGGCCGATGCTTGCAAAGAAAGGCCCTGCCTCAGAGGGCTGCCCCTCTGGTCAACATCACTATTAGTGCCCCTATGGAACTGGTTTGCATTGATTTTCTGAGTCTAGAGGCAGATCTGAAGAACATCAGCAATATATTGGTAGTTACTGATCATTTCACCCGGTATGCACAGGCTTTTCCTACTAAAGATCAGAAAGCAACCATAGTGGCTAACGTACTTGTTAGGAATTTCTTTATTCACTGTGGGGCCCCACAGCGAATTCATTCCGATCAGGGGAGAGATTTTGAAAGCCACCTGATTAAAGAAATGCTATCCTTGTGGGGGGTACGGAAGTCAAGTACCACCCCGTACCATCCTCAGGGTGATCCCCAACCTGAAAGGTTCAACCGCACTTTGCTTGATATGTTGGGCACACTGCACCCTAAGGACAAGCCTAGATGGAGCCAGCAGATCAGCACCTTGGTACATGCCTATAACTGTACCAAAAGTGATGCCATTGGATTTTCCCCATATAGACTGATGTTTGGAAGGGAAGCCAGATTGCCAGTAGATGTTTGTTTCGGAGTTTCTCCTGATGGGGTTCAGGCGGCTAATCATTTACAGTATGTGCAAAATTGAAAGCCCAACTCAACCATGCCTACTAACTGCCTGACCATGGCTGCTAGTGTTAAACCTGCCGATAAGGAAAGATATGATAAGAAAGTGAAAGCTGTGGAATTGAGACAAGGGGACAGATTGCTATTGAGGAATTTGGGACTGCATGGCAAACATAAGATTGCTGACAGATGGCATCACCTCCCCCATATTGTTGTGGGAGAACTGGAAGATTTACCTGTATATAAAGTGCAGCCTGAAAACAATTCAAAAGATGTGAAGACTATACACAGAAATCATCTGCTGCCAATCAGACAAATTCTGATAGAAACTGAACCTCCCAATGCTCACCCCGGCCTATCACTAGAGCTACTGCCAAGAAAAACAAGATTGGTTGACTCCTCTGAAATCAAACTAAAGAGGCTTTCTCCACCCCTCTGATGAAGTTGATCAACAGTCTGTGGCTGAGGACAGTGAGAATAGTATTGAATATTACCCCTCTTATGAACTGAGCCAACTGTTTAGGGGTAATCCCCTAATTGACTCTGGGGACGAAGTTCGGCTTCCTGGACTGTCTGAGCCCCCAGCTTTGTCTCTGGAGCCCATGCTCCCAGAGGATGAAGTGAGTGGCATCCAAGCCGAAGAGGGGGGATCCTTGAGCCTGGCTGAACTGTCTGGCCTGGCTGAGCTATCTGACTTTTCAGAAGAAGGAAGTGATGTGGGGGAGCCAGCTAGTGATATGCCAGAACGAGAAGAATACTTTGAGTGCCCTGATAGCACCCCGGTAGTGCCAGAAATGTCCCTAGCTGAACCAAGCAGTGTGGGTCCTGATATGAGGGTCCTGTCTCCCGAGTAATTATAGGCCCTAGGTCCCTCCCTATGGAGGTTCCCTCTAAATCTAAGTGAGGCTGAAAGGAATCGGGCCTGTAGCAGGTTTTTCCGAAACTCCTAGATGCACTGGCCGAGAAGCCGACCTGTAGTAAGATTAAGTTATGAATCCCTGGCCAGCCTGGGGATCTGCCTCTGAACGTGGTCCATAAGGGTGTACATGTCCCCGAGCTCCTTGCCCAAACTAGCCCTGGGAAATGATGCCAAATGTTAGTGTTACCTTCTGAGTATGGTGCTACTGTCCCAGTTAGTCCTCAGGTAGCTGATAGGAAGGTCTCCTCATCCAAGTGTCATGGGCAGGAGGTAATGACCTGAGTATAAATGAAAAAGGTTGTCTGTATGTGTAATGTTGTATAAACAATAGTAAACTGTGTACTACAGTACCAATGTATGTAACCAAAGGTCTGATTTTCTATCAGTGTAAACTGTTTGCCTTAAAGTGATTTAAGGGTAACTACTTGATGTGGACGCTAAGTTCTTTCCAGGCCAGGAAGGATGTAACCCCCCTACAAATGGGGGTTCTTAAAAGCCTTCCCGGAGCTGCTCAAGAGCTCCTTGCTTAACTGGTGTTCGGCGTAATGCCGCTGGATGTGGGCTGCCAGGAGTGCTTTGAAGCCTCTAGTACTGTCTCTTTAAGAGTTGCCTGCTCGCAGGTGATCCCTGTTTGTGCAAGGGGGACTGGGGTTTCTCTACTGAATCCCACCTGAGTTGCAGTGAGATCGCCCAATTTGTAGTGTTGCTGTATGCAGGAGCCCTTTTGATAGATGTAACTGTTTGGCTATAATTATTTAGTGTTAGAGAAATTATAGTTTGTCTCACCTGCTTTCATTTCAGCTGGGATTTTGTGTGCTTGGCCCCTCCATTTTGGACCTGGACTATGAAACTGGGCCAATGGTGAGAGAGGGGTAACAAAAATGGAGATCTTTTGAGCCAGCCAGGGTCAGGACTCATTTTGGAGCCATCGGCCATAGGGGATACAGCCAATAATTCTGGGAAATGAAGTTCTGGACTACAGCGCCCTTTTTGCACCAATGGGGACTGACTTAAGTGATTGGTATCTGGAGCCCACCAATGGGATCGGGTGGCGCCCGAACTGAGAGTCCTTGCCCAAACTGCCAAGGGGCAGAGTCGTTGTGGCTGTGAGCGAGGAAGGAGCTCTGGGCACCTGCGCCGTAGAGTTTTCGAGCAGGAATCGCGTGTGGAAGGCCAGAGTCGGGCAGCTTGAACGCCATCAAGTGTCGGACAAAATCCGCTAGGTAGCAGTCAGAGGAGGCTGTGCAAAAGTGCAGCTACCTACCAGGCTTACCCTGTAGAGGACTGGAGAATCTGCTTCAATCGCACTGGGTCTGTCAGGACAAGTGAAGCTGTGTCGTCGTGCCCGGTGTACTGCAGTGAAAGCGATCAGGAGTATACAGCAGCTGCCTGGCATGGTACCCCTCTGCTCTTCATATAAATGTGTGGAGAAGTGTTTGAGTTCCAGGCTCGGTCCTGCAAGTGGTGTGAGAGCGATCTTTCTGCTGGAGTTGTGAGTTCTAAATCAGGGTAGCTCCCTGTCAGATGTTCATAGTGAGGGCAAGATTTGTCTGGCTGCTTTACTGGCTACACGAACTGAGCCTGCTGGCTTCTACTCAATCCTCGTAGGGATCAACCGCTTGTTTTCTGCGCAGGACCCCAACTAGCTGCATCGAGAGGCTGGCCTTCTATTGCCTGGGTACCCAGAGACAGTGAGTTATAGGTTAGGCCTGTGCACAGTGCCCTAGAGATATATATATATATATATATATATATATATATATATATATATATTAGAGTGGTAAGCTAATTAACCTGATTTCCACAGTCCTTGTTATCTTCCCCTAAATAAATCAGATTGGTTGTTTGGCAAAGGTATACTGACTGAACTGTGTGTTTATGTTGAATTACTGTACAGTGGTTATTGGATAACTGCATCTTACTTGGCAGGGGTCCCCAGAGCAAGCTGATTGAACCAAGCCTGGGCGTAAGTGTATATGGAAAGGGTACTGTGGTTTACTTGTGTGGGCCGCTAGTGGGAAGAAAGGGGGGTTGCAGTGACCCAGAGGGCTGCGACCCAGTCATATCAGACTGTCCCGACCCCTACCTCTGGGTGGAGGCACCCACCATCGGATCCAGGCCCCTCAACCTGCTAACATCAGAGCAGGTGGGGGTAGTAGCCCTTGGGATAGCACCCCCTAGGGGTTACACATAGAAACATAGATACATAGACTTTGATGGCAGATAAGGACCACTTGTCCCACCCAGCCTGCCCATTTCCCTATTTAATGGATAAGCTGCAAATCCTAGTTGACCAACAGTCTACTGCCTCCTACCCCCACTATGATTTCCTTACGTCTGCCCAATGCATTCTTGAATTCCCCCCACTGTTTTTGATCCCACAACTTGCTCAGGGAGGCTGTTCTATGAGTCCACCACCTTCTCTGTAAAAAAATGCTTCCTCACATTGCCCCTAAGCCATCCCCCATCTATCTGCAAATTGTGTCCCCTTGTTCTTGCACACCTCTTTTTCTGAAAGATGCTACCCTCTTAGACTTTGTTGATTCCCTTGAAGTACTTAAAAGTTTCTATCATGTCCCCTTTCTCTCTCCTTTCCTCGATGGTATACATATTAAGCTTCTTTATCCTCTCTTTGCATGATTTCTGGTGCAGACCCTGCACCATTTTCATTGCCTTCCACTGCACTGCCTCCATCCTATGTCATTGCAGAGATGGGGTCTCCAGAACTGGGCGCAGTACTCCAGATGGGGTCTCACCAACTGTCTGTACAGAGGATAACAACTTCTGTTTTCTGCTGGTGATGCCTCTCACTATACATCCCGGTATCCCCAGCCCTCTACTGCCTACTCACATTGCTTGCTAACCTTAAGGTCATCTGATATGACTTCACCAGGTCCCTTTCCATTTTGTTGTTGTTACTACCTTCCATAGTGTACTCTTCCCTGGGTTTTGTTTCCCAGGTGCATTACTTTGCACTTCTTTGCATTGAATCTAAGCTGCCATACATTTGACCATCCTCCAACCTTGCCAAGTCCCTTCTTATCCTTTACACACACACACACACACACACACACAAACATCCTTGTGTATCAAACCTGTTGCAGCTCTTTCTGTCATCTGCAAAGAGGCACAATTTTCCTTTCAGTAGCTCTGAAATGTCACTTATAAAGACATTAAAGAGGACCGGCTCCCAGTAATGAACCCTGCGGTACCCCACTAGTAACCCCCCTTTCTTCAGAGTGTAATCCATTTACTGTTACCCTCTATGTCCTGTTGTCCAGCCAGTTTTTTACCCAGACTACCACCCTGGGACCCACTCCCAGGCTGGCAAGCTTGTTTATTAATGTTTTCGTTGGGACTGTGTTAAATGCCTTGCTAATGTCTAGGAAGGCCATGCCCACAGTCCCTCCCTGGTCTACTACTTTGGTCACCCAGTCAAAGAAATCTATTAAGATTCATCTGACATGACCTTCCCACTGTGAATCCATGCTGCCTTGGGTCCTGAGTCCCGCTGTCATCTAGGTACTCAACACTTCTTTTTTTCAGAAGTGATTCCATTATTTTCCCTACCACTGAGGTCTAACTAACAGGTCTGTAGTTTCCTGCCTCTGCCTTGCTCCCACTTTTGTGAAGGGGAATCACATCTGCCCTCCTCCAGTCCTCAGGTACCACACCATCCTCCCATGATTTGTTAAAAAGAGTAGTCAGTGATGTCACTAGTTCCCTCTTAGTTCTTTTAGAATTCTGGGGGGAATCCCGTCAGGCCCCATTGCCTTCCACCTTGAGTTTTAGGAGTTCTTTCAGAACCCTTTCTTCTGTAAAAGGACAGATATCAACCCTCCCCCATCCAGAGTGCTGCTATTGATTGGTTTAGGTACGTCCACTGTCTTCTTTTTGTGAATACTGAACAAAGAACTCGTTCAGTATATCTGCCTTTTCACTGTCACACTCTGCCCACCTCCACCTCACCTTTATTAAGCCTCACTGTCCCTCCTCTCCTTGGTCTTTCTTCACCACTAATGTACCTAAAAAGGTTTTCTCCCCATTCTTAACTGAGTTGGTTATCTCTTCCTCTGTTTGGGCCTTTGCTATTCTTACTGCCTTCCCTGCTTCCTTCTGCTTTAACTGTACAGTTTCTCTGTTCTCCTCCTTTGTGATTCCTTATACTTTTTGAATGCTATCTTTTTCTCCCTAACTTTCCCGCCACCTCTTTTGAGAACCATAGTGTTTTTTTTCCTTCATTTTGTTTTATTTGCATCACACAAAGGCTTGTTGCCTCTCTGATGGCAGGTCTGATTTTTCCCATTGTTCCTCCACCCTTCCTTCCTGCTCTTGTGCTAGTGAATTCCTTAGGCACCTGCTTTTTGACAAAGTCAGCCCTTCAAAAGTTTAGTACCCTTACTTTTGTATGGCTTGACTCTATCAATGGCTGTTTTTATTGTGAGCTACACTGTCTGGTGTGCGATTGTTCCCAGAAGGCTACCCACTTCTAAATCCGAGATCCTCTCTCTGTCCCCGTTTGCGAGTACCAGGTCTAAGATTGCTCCCTCCCAATGGGGTTCCAACAATAGCTGCTTGAGGCATGCTCCCTGTAGGGCATTGAGAATGACCCTGCTCTTGGATGTGGCTGCAGCAAAGGTGCTCCATACGAACATATGAAGAAGCCAGTAGAAGAAAGCTATTTGGTCTATGTAGTCTGCTCGTATCGCAGGGTCTACAGTTTGAGCTACTGTCCCTGCCCTCCCTCCCCATTTCACCCATCCTCCCTACCCATGGTCCTTACCTTCCCCCATGCCTATCCCAGCCTGTCTTATGGCTGCCCGCTGTCTTTAATGAGATGACCTCTTCTGGCAGCATACTCCAAGTGTCCACCACCATCTCTGTGAAGAATTGCTTCCCGACCTCTGTCCTAAACCTCCCACCCTCCAGCTTATGATTGTGCCCCCTCGTGTTTTGGTTGCCACTCAGCTTAAAGAGACTCTCCTTATCAACCTTATTTATCCCTTTCAAGTACTTGAAGCTCCCAGTCCTGTCCCCTCTCTCTCTCTCTCTCCTGTCTTCCAGTGAGTACATGTTCAGTGCCCTCAACCTCTCCTCACATACCTTACCCTGCTGACCGGCTATCACCTTTGTAGCCCATCTGGGCATTTTCCAGCATGTTAATGTCCTTGTTGAGGTGTGGGTGCAAGTACTGAACTCCATACTCCAGATGCAGCCTTACCAGTGACATGTACAAGGGCAGTATAACTTCCTCTCTCTACTATTGATCCCCTAGATATGCATCCCAGCATCTTGTTTACTTTTGTTGCTGCTTTTGCACTGTGTGGAGTGCTTCAGGTCACTTGTGATCATCACTACCAGGTCCTTCTCCTCCTCTGATGCAGATACTCTGACTTCACCCAGGTAGTACTCTGTCCTGGGATTCTTGGCTCAATATGCATAACTTTGCATTTCTTGGCACTGATTCCTATCTCACCAGACCCTGGACCACATCCCCATCTTTTCCAGATCTTCCTGTAGGTCTTGTATCCCTTCAGCTGTGTCCACTCTCCGCAGAGCATGGTGTCATCCGTGGATAGGCACATTTTGCCCTTAATGCCATCCCCAATGTCACTGATAAAGACAGTGAACAACACCAGTTAACATCTGGCATTTTCAGGTCCCCATCAACAATCCCTCCCCTTTTTCTGCCATTCTTACGATGCCTAATATCACTTCTTGTCCATTTCCTCCCTCTGAGACGGGGTCTGTATACAACCCCTGTGAGGATTCTGGTGCCATTTCCTGTCTCCGAGACCCACAGTGCCTCCTCTCCTCCTCTTTACCCTTTAGTTCCATTGTTTTGATCCCTTCCTTATGTAGAGAGCTACTCCTCCTCCACGTTTACCCCTTCCTGTCCCTTCTGTAGATTATATACCACAGAATGTTGACATATCAGTCATGGGTCTCTGTTAACCAGGTTTCTGAACATACAAAAATGTCAGCAGAAACTGGTCATAATGGTCTGTCAAGCCTGCCTGAGTGTGCAGCACACAGCTTATTCTGCTGTAGTGCTCCCCCCCATTTACACCATAGCTGCACCATCCCCCACCTCTTCCCCAACCTTACACAGACTTGACCTACCCCACTCCCTCTTAAAACTGCCCACGGTTTTCAGTGAGATCACTTCCTCTGACAATTCATTCCACCTTGCCACCACCCTTTCTGTAAAGTACTGTCTCCTCATTTCCCTTCTAAATCCCCCCCTCACTAATTTCAGACAGTGCCCCCTTGTGGACCTCCCTTTTATATTGAAGATGCCCTCTATTCTAACCTTATGCATATCTTTAAGTATTTGACAGTTTCTTATTTCCCCACTCCCTCCTTTCCTTTAGGGAGTACTGTACATGCACTGAGATCCTCAGTCTCTCCTCATAGGTTTGTCCCCCAGGCACAGGATTACCTTGGTTACCATTTGCTGCAGCACCTCCAGCAGTTTGACATCCTTCTTCAAATAAGGGCACTAGATCTTCACAGGTTCTCTTAGTGCGGTCCAACCGGGGACCTGTTCAGTGGCATGACGACTTCCTTATTCCTTGAGGTGATTCCTCTGGTGATGCACCCCAGCATTTTGTTTGCTTTGGCAGCCACCTTACGGCACTGTGCAGAGTATTTCATGTCCCTTGTGACAATCACCCCTAGATCCTTTTCTTCCTCTGAAGTGGCTTCCTGTACTCCCCCCCCCCCAGCCAGTAGCTAGCTCCAGGGTTTCTGGCTCCCAGGTGCATGACTTCACATTTCTTAGCATTGAATACCAATTGCTAGATGTCTGCCCAGCACTCGAGCATAGCCAGGTCCTCCTTGAGCTCCAGCTTCCCCTCCTCACAGTCCACTCTCACACAGATCTTAATGTCATCTGTGAATTGGCAGATTTTACTATTGATCCCCTCTGCTATGTCCCCAATAAGGATGTTAAATAACACCAGACTGAGTACTGAGCCCTGTGGGACCACACTTGTTACAGGCCTGGGTTTAGACAGTTCCCCTCTTAATGTTACCATTTAAATTCTGTACCACAGCCAGTTCCTGATCCACCCCACCAGTTTCTCCCTGGCTCCCTGGTTCACTAGTTTACTGATCATCCTACCATATGGCACCGAGTCAAAGGCCTTGCTGAAGTCCAGATATAGGACACCAACCACTTGACCCTGTCATGTGACCTAGTTTACTGAACATCCTACCATGTGGCACCAAGTCGAGGTCTTGCTGAATTTGGTCGGCTGGCACAGTGGTAGCACTACCACTTACGATGTTGATGACCCGGTTCAGGAGCGAGCCCGGAAAACAGAAACAGACTTTGATGGCAGACAAGGACTGCTTGGCCCACCTTGTCTGCCCATTCCCTACGTATTGGATAAGCTGCAGATTCTAGTTAACCTGCAGCCTACTTCCTCCTACCCTTCACTATAAATGCCTTATGTCTGTTCCATGCATTCTTGAATGTTTTTGACCCCATGACCTCCTTAGGAAGGTGGCTCCATGCATCCACCACCCTCTCCATGAAGAAATACTTTCTGGCATTGTCCCTGAGCCTGTCCCCTTCTATCTTCAAACTGTGCCCTTGTTATTGCTTCTCTTTCTTAAAGATGCTCCCATCTTGGACTTTGTTGCTTCCTTGAGGTACTTGAAAGTTTCTATCATGTCCCCACTCCTCCTTTCCTCAGGGTACACATATTAAGCTCTTTCAGTCTCTCCTCATATGGCTTCTGTTGCAGACCCTGCACCATTTTAGTTGCCCTCCTGTGGACCGCCTCCATTCTGTCCATCTCCTTGCAGAGATTGGGTCTCCAGAACATCACGCAGTACTCCAAATGGGGTCTCACCATCTCTGTACAGAGGGATGACAACTTCCTGTTTTCTACTGGTGATGCCTCTCCCTATGCGTCCCAGTATCCCTCCAGCCCTCCTTACTGCCTTCTCACATTGTTTGCCTTCCTTAAGGTCATCTGATATGACTATCCCAAGGTCCCTTTCAATTTTTGTTGTTCTTGTTAGTGCCTACCCACCCCATTGTGTACTCTTCCCCAGGGTTTTCCTCTTTTAGGTTTAGGCGTAATGGAAATGCAGTTCTTAGGACTTATAGAGTATTCTTGAAGCAGCTTCCTCAATATATAATAGACTGTCTCCCACTAAATGACTAGGAACATATGCCCTAAGAAGTGCATCCTATATCACATTATGTATCCCCAAGGCTTTCTCTCGGTATGAGAGTGTGGCCATTAGTTTCCTGTTGCCAATATTGTGGAACAAAGTACAAAAAATATTGAAATTAAGCTGCCTCCACAGTATGAATGGTTTTAAATCTCTATATGCTGGGTATGTGTGTGAGCCATGCAATTGCAACCCCTGCCCCTAATTTTAGTCCAAAGCATCAGGCTGCTGCCCTCTGAGAGTAGTTGAATTTATGATCGCTTGTAACCTTTGGTGACCTTAACTCTGTGAGCGGCTTATGCCTTGAATGTTTTTCCCCTCTAGAAATCCCTATAGGGTTATTATCTCTTCATGGCTTTCATGGCGGCTACACCTTACTCACCCTGCTGTCTTTTACATATTGCTTAATCGTGGCTCTTATTCCCCTACACCTTCACCTTTAACTGCCCTATTTCATCTTCAGTGCTTACCTTTCCACTGCATTCCACTCTACTAACTCTTCCTCTGTCCCCTAACTCCTTTCCTGCGTAGACTAGTCCTTCAGGGCTCCCTGCCCCTCAGGTGGGAGAAATGCAGACACCGGCAGTTCCGCTTCCTGGCCGCTGCCTGAGACACCTAGGCGGACTCCTTACTAGTGAGGTGCGGCATGCTAATACCCAATAGGAACACTGAGCTTCTGCTCTGGCGCCTGATTCTCTTCTGCAGTCTGCTCCTGTGTCTCCCCAATACTAAGCTAAAGTCTGATCTTCTATCTAAAACTTGCACAAAACAGAGCTGTACTTACTTACTGCCTAACAGTTATGGCCTCTATTTTTTCCTGTTTAGAGTGTCAAGAGTTGGGACTCTGTTTGATTACACTCCTCTCTGAATTTCTGTGGTTGGGCCAGCCTTTAGGCATCAAGGAATACCCAATTCTGTTGTCCTGCTGTTTTGGTCCTCCCACTGGTTCAGATGTTCCATTGTCCATGGCCCAGTACTTAATACCGACCCCTTCCTCCATCCCCTGCCAAGGATATGCTCTCCACGGGTTCCCTGCCCATAGGCATGGAAAACCTGGGCATCGGGCGGTCAGCACTGCCTCTACCACTGCCTGAGAACCTAAACTCGGACTCTCCATTAGCAAAGCATGGCATTAGCAGCCATCCAATTAGAACGTAAGCACTCTTTGGCGTTGGCTTCCTATTGGTTCCTGCAGTCTGCTTCTGTGTCCATTCTAAACCAAGCAAAAATCTGATTTCTATGCTGAAAATTGCCAAAAAAGAGCTGTAATTACATTTCTCCTTGACTGTTAAGACCCTTATCCTTCTGTTTAGAGTGTTACATTTAGGGATACTGTGTGATTACAGTACTTTTGAAATTCTGTTCTTGCGTCAGCTCCCTACACAAGCGGCCGATCACTTCTCCCTACTGAAGTTCCTACTAAGCCTCATCTTATGTCCTCCTTAAATATTACAGAAGCACTATGAACTGATATGACTGATGTAACATTGAGTACTTACTCGCATTAATTGTTTTTACTTATGCTATTTGGCTGTATTGTAAATATCTCTGTATGCATTGTACCATTTGACCCGAGCTAACCAGGCCCATCTTTTGTAAAATGAGCTGTTCTCAACGATATTCGCCTGGATAAATAAAGATTTTGATTGATTGATTGATTTTGTTTCCCAGGTGCATTACTTTGCACTTTTTTGCATTGAATCTAAGCTGCCATAATTTTGACCATTTCTCCAACCTTGCCAAGTCGCTTCTCATCCTTTCTGACCCCCCCCCCTTGTGTATCAACCCTGTTGCAGATTTTTGTATCATCTGCAGAGAGGCATGGTTTTCCTTCCAGCCTCTCTGCAATGCCTCCTAAAGAGGACCGGTCCCAGTACTGACCTCGCGGTACCCCACCAGTAACCACCGCCTCTTCAGAGTGTAATCCGTTACTATTACCCTCTGCGTCAAGTTGGTCAGCCAGTTTGTTACCCAGACTATCATCCCGGGACCCACTCCCAGGGTGGCTAACTTGTTTATTAATCTTTTGTGTGGGACTGTGTCAAATGCCTTGCTAAAGTCTAGGTACACCATAGCTACAGCCCTTCCCTGGTCTACTACTTTTTTCACCCAGTCAAAGAAATCTATTAGATTTGTCTGACATGACCTTCCTGCAGTGAATCCATGCTGCCTTAGGTTCTGTGCCCTGCTGGCCTCTAGGTGCGTAACAATTCTTTCTTTCAGAAGTGATTCCATCATTTTCCCTACCACTGAGGTTACACTAACAGGTCTGTAGTTGCCTGCCTCTGCATTGCTCCCACTTTTGTGAAGAGGAATCATATCTGCTCTCCTCCAATCCTCAGGTACCACACCATCCTCCCATAATTTGTCAAAAAGGATAGTCAGTGACATCACTAGGTCTCTCCTTAGTTCTTTTAGAATTCTGGGGTGAATCCCATCAGGCCCCATTGCTTTCATTGCTTTGTCCTCCCTGAGTTTTATGAGTTCTCTCAGGACCCTTTCTTCTGTGAATGGACTGTTATTGACCCCTATCCAGAGTGCTTTTATTGCTTGGTTTAGGTACCTTCCTCCTCTTCTTTTGTGAATACTGACCAGAAGTATTTGTTCAGTATCTCTGCTTTTCCATTGTCATCCTCTGCCCACCTCTCCTCCCTTTGTTGAAGCCTCACTATCCCTTCCTTGGTCTTTATTAGCTCCATGATGTACCTATAAAAGTTTTATCCCTTCTTAACAGAGTTGGTTATCTTTTCCTCCGTTTGGGCCTTTGCTATTCTGACTGCCTTCCCTGCTTCCTTCTGCTTTAACTGGTACAATTCTCTGTCCTGCTTATTCTGTGATTCCGTGTGCTTCCTGAATGCTGTCTCTTTTCTCCCTAACCTTTCCTGCCACCTCCTTTGAAAACCATAGTGTTTTTACTTTGTTTTGTTTTGTTTATTTGCTTCAAACAAAGACTTGTTGCCTCTGTGATGGCAGTTTTGATTTTCTCCCACTGTTCTTCTATCCTCCTTCCTGCCCATTTGCTAATGCATTCATTAGGCACTCACCCATTTTGCCAAAATCAGCCCTCCTAAAGTACAGTACTTTTGTCTTTGTATGGCTTGACTCTACAGATGTGTTTATCGTGAACCACACTGTTCAGTGGTCACTAGTTCCCAGATGGCTACCCACTTCTAAATCTGTGATCCTCTCACCATATCCATTTGAGAGTACCAGGTCTAAGACTGCTCCCTCCCGAGTGGGTTCCAACACTAGCTGTCTGAGGCATGCCCCCTGCAGGGCATTGAGAATGATCCTGCTCTTGGATGTGGCTGCAGCACATGTGCTCCAGATAACATCTGGCATATTCAGGTCCCCCATCAACAAACTCTCCCCTTTTTCTGCAATTCTAAGGATGCCTTCTAAGATTTCTTTGTCCATTTCCTCCCCCTGAGATGGGGGTCTGTATACAACCCCCATGCAGATTGTAGTGCCACTACCTTTGCCTTTGAACCTTTATTTATTTTGCCAGGAGAGACCTGTCTCCAAGGTGTCCCACAGTGCCTCATTTCTTCCCTGTTTACCCTTTAGTTCTGTTGCTTTGATCCCTTCTCTTACATAGAGAGTTACTCCTCCTTCTCTTTTACCCTTCCTGTCCCTCCTGTAGATTGCATACCCTGGTATGTTTACATCCCAGTTATGGTTCTCTGTGTACATGTTTCTGTGACTGCCACAATATCTAGGTGTCCTTCTTCCATCAAGGCCACTAAATCAGGAAGCTTGTTACCCAGACTACGGGCATTGGTACGCATCACCCTCAATTTGTTTTAAGGTCTTACCCCTTTTAGCCACATCCCTGCCCTTATTGTATTTGGCTTTTTCTCCGTTTACCCCCATCCTGCTCCCTATTGACCTCTCTACCTTGGTGTTGACCTCACTGATGGCCCTGTTTTGTGGAGGAAGGCTGGGAATGCCCTGCTTCTCATCAGTGCCTCCCCACTTGGCTAGTTTAAAAGCTTGCCAATGAAGCATTTAAACCTATCACCTAGGAACCTGCTTCCCCTCCTGGACAGATGCAGACCATCTTGCCAGTATAGGCGTGCATCCCTCCAGGTGGAGCCCCAGTGTCTAATGAAGCCAACACCCTGTGCTCCACACCAGTTTTTCAACCATTCATTGAATACATATTACTATTTGTAGTACCCTAGCCTCACCCATGCTATAGACATGCAGTACCTCCAAGAAGGTTGCCATGTGTGTTACTTGGCTAAAGGCCTCTCCTGAACTCCACAAACTCCTCCTGCATTGCTCTGATCCCATGCTCAGCTAAGTCATTTGTCCCTAGGTGGACAATGATGACCAGCTCCCTCTCCTGTGCAAGAAGAGGAGCTGAAAGGTCAGCTGGGAAAAGGAGAATAAAGCAGCTAAGGGGTGTTCTTCTCCACTGGGGAGGGAGGGACACCACTTCCACTGCAATGCAGCCACTGGGAAGCACATGGGTGGAGGTGCAGTGAGGGGTACCACATGGGATGGTTGGATGTTGGCTGGAACCCGGAGCGGCATCATGTCTCAGCATGCATGGCAAATGTCCTCAGGGCATGGGAGAAAACAGGAAAATGGGCCTACAGTTTGCTGGAGTACAGGGCTGGCTGGGGCATGCTGCAGACCTGGGTCGAATGGAGGCTTGACACATGGTACAGGTGGGGGATAGTACCCCCCCCCACTTCCCCACCTGGAAGGGTAAACCAAGGCAGGATGGCGGCTGAGGTCTGGACCTGGAGTTCGAGCTCCTCTGCCAGTACAGTCCAGAAGGTGTGTTGCAGAGATAAGGGGTTGTAAACATGAACAATAAAAAAAAAAAAAGAAGGCTTTGCTGAAGTCCAGATACAGGACATCCACCACATGACCCCTGTCACGTGACCTAGTTTACTGATCATCCTATCATGTGGCACTAAGTCAAAGACTTTGCTGAAATCCAGATACAGCACACCCACTGCATGACCCCCTGCCATGTGACCTGGTTTACTGATCATCCTACCATGTGGTACCAAGTCAAAAGGCCTTGCTTAAGTCCAGATACAGGACATCCACCGCATGACCCCTGTCAAGTGACACTGTGACCAAATCAAAAAATTCTATTAGGTTTGTCTGGCAGGATCTCCCGAAGACAAACCCATCCTGTCTTTCTTCCTGGAGACCACTGGCTGCCAGAAAGTCCACCAGTCACTCCTTCAGAATGGTCTCCATTAACTTCCTTATGATGGAGGTAAGGCTGATGGATCTGTAGTTACCTGGTTCATCACTGTGTTCACTCTTGTGGAGAGGCACTACATGCGCCATTCTCCAGTCCTGAGGCATGCAACCTGACTTCAGTGATGTGTTGAACAGGTCCACCAAAGGTCCAGTCAGGACCTTCACCAGTTCCCTCAGGACTCTTTGATGCATGCCATCCAGCCTTGGAGCCTTGTCCACCGGAGGTGATACACAAGGGTGTGTGTGTGTGTTTAAGTAACAATAATGCCCGATAGGGTGGGCTTTATTTGGAAATACCAGACCACACAGGGGCATAATGAAGGCTTATAGCCACTGGAAGGTCCGGTGTTTCTCAATAAAGCCCACCCTGAAGGGTATTATTATGCTTAGAAAATGGGCTGTGTAAAAAAAAAATATATATATATATAAAAAAAGTTGAATAAAAATTATTAATAAAAAATTAATTTAAAGTAGGTTTTGTAATAAAATAGTTTCTCCACCTGCATCCTGACTTTTTTTTTTCCAAAGTTGAGCAAAGGAGGTTTGTCCTAGTGGACACACTCTAGATTAAAAAGCTGGCTGTGTGCAGTTTCAGCACCTGACCCTCTCCCCTAGTTATGCAGCACTTTTACATGTTGTTTCTATTTTGTTTAACGTTACCTTAGGTATCTCCCTCTCAATCCCTGAGTAGGTACTTTGACAGGGAGCGTTTCAATGGCTTTTTTATTCCTTCATGTTTGTGATATCCATCTTTTTATTGCATTGGAGTGACACTTTTTTATACTGCTACACATTGCTCATTTAAACTTTTTATCTCTCCCTCCCCTGAGGGTTTCCCTTCTGCATTACGGGACAAAATGGTATTGGTTGCCTGGATTGTCAGCAGGGAGCGAGTGGCTGAACTGTGGAGCGGTAAAGGCACAGTACCATTTTAAATGTGAACCCCTAGGTGGTGCTTATCGTATGGGCTACTACCCCTGTCTGCGTGGCTAGTAGCAGGTTAAGGGCCTGAGTTCTGAACGGTGCCTCCACCCGGAGGTCAGGGTGGTAGTGGTCAAACTAACCTGGGCACAGCCCACTGGGACACTGTAACCTCCTCTTCCCTTCTAGTGGCTAGTGGCCTGAGCAATATATGATAATCCCTTTCACAGTACACCATTCCAGTACCCACACTGTTTGCACTTACCACCAGGGCTGGTTCCTCTGGCTCGACCCTGGGGACCCCTGTAAAACAAGGTTATGCACAGTAAATAGCAATAGTACAGTACTTTTGGCACAAACTGGAACCACAGTCAGGTTAAATGCAGCAAAAAGTCAGATCTGATTTATTCAGGGACTTGAACAAGGAAGGGGTGTAATCAGGCTGATTGGCTTAAAGGCTATATTAATAGAACAGTTATACATGTGCTTTAAGTCCCCACACAGTCACACACTCTGGGTACCAGGTAGGAAAATGGTGGGCTAACCAGGAATGTTGCAGCTGATTGGGGCCCTATGATGGAAGAAAGCAACATGCACAACCCACACTACTTGTAATCCGGAGCCGGAGGGCTCAGTTTATGAAAGAAAAAGCAGCAAGACAATCAGATGACAACACTTTAGATTTAGCTGTTGTTGCAGAGAGCTACCCTGATATTTACTCAGGATACCCAATACTGGACACAGGTAGGGCGAAATCGAGACTGCAGGTTGTTGAGCTGGAGTGCCTGGAGAAGCGGGGCCCACATGAATCACAGAGACGTCGTTCCTATTCAAGTGTTGAGCAGGGGTTGATCCTCAGGCAGGTCTCACATTGATGGCTCTCTGTGCAGCTGGTAGTCAAGCGGGCCAGTGTGGCAAGGCCCAGGCCCAATGGAGATGATTTTGGATTCAGCCCGTGGGCTGGATACAGCTTCCAGCAAGCAGAATACAGTTCAAACCACAGTGGGGAACCAAATCGCGACCTACTAGCAGCACACAGCACATTTCTACATAAGGAAATTCTAATGCAGCTTCCAGCAAGCAGAATACAATTCAAACCACAGTGGGGAACCAAATTACGACCCACTATAAGCACACAACACATTCACATGTAAGGAAATTCCACTGTACTAGGCAAAAGGCTCTCCGGTCACAATACAGTCTCTGCACAATACGGGAGTTCAGAGGTGGCTGGAAGTCCAGACAGGCCGATCGCATTCAGCAAATCTTTGGTATTCTTCAGGTAGGAGCCTGGTCACAATTCAGTGGCTTACTTCACGCTCCAAGTTCGGATTCAGTCCGAAAAAGGCACAAGTTCCTTCTCAGGGACAGCAGGCAGGCATGCAGGCCAAAACTCATGCCTTTCCACAGTTCTCCCGCGCAAATCCACTATGGATTGCTGCTCGAACTACCTCGAGCTGTTACTTCTTCACTTCCCAACTTAGATCTAACTGAAACTGCAAGCAATTTGGGACTTTCCCCAGCATCCAAAAGGTTCGGTTGGCTGATCTGTCTGTCAGTCACAACAAGGCCTCTCCAGGTTATTTTAGGCTAAAAAGCCCAAAACTACAATTCCTACAAGTTTTGACCTACCAAGCCCCTGTAGGCAGGCTCCATTTTAGAGTCCCAAATGTACTGATTGGCCCATTTTAGCAGTCCAGGACCAAGATGATGGAAACAAACAGAACTGTCCATGCTGCAAAGAAGGCAGGTTAGAACAAACTGCAATATTATTACTACTCTAACAAATGATCAGCAAACAAGCACATCTTCTAATAGAGCTCCTTTTAGATTAATTATGACTGCAATCCAGGCAGCTCTTAAATAGAAAGTACACAGAGACTATATAGGCACTCTCTGGCAATCACATTTAAACTGCAAAATGCAGGACACCAGCCTGACAGTGAGCATTTAGACAAGCTGAAGGAAGACTTTTCGGGAACCCCCATTTGTAGGGGTTACACCTTTCCTGCCTGGAGAAAACTTGGCATCCGCACAAGTCTGTACCATCACAATATCAAAAATGCAATATAAATGAGACATATATATATCAGTAGCTTCTTACATTACTATACCTTTCAAATATACTTCGCATTACTACATCCATATTGACAATACTTATGCATGTTTCATACAAGTAATACTGATTCATTTAGTAACTTCTTGTACATTAAACAATGTAAGAGGGGGCCCTTCCCTATCAGCTAACTTGGGGCTGGATGGGGCAGGGGCACCATGGTGAGAGGGAAGAACAAGTAACCTGGAGTTGGCCATTAAGCTCAATTTAGACAATGAGCTTGGTGAAATATAAACCCCTTTGTGAACCACATTGAGAGGCAAATCCACTGGCCTCCCAGGGGAATCATAACTAAAGCATAGTACTGGCTTGACAGCTCAGCCAGTCTTTCTTGGGGGGGGGGGAGCGGCCACAGTCTCTGTACTTTCAGCACTAACTTTGGAGCTTCCGTCACTTGTGAGGGGTGCCTCTGCATGGATGGGAATGTCCAAACTTGGAGCACTGTCAGCTCCTTGATCTGTAGGCTCTGTTCCACAACACTTTGCTCATTATCTTCTGACAGATGCCCAGGTTGCTCATTTTGAGGAGGCTCTGGCACAATTAGACTTTGCAGCACTGAAGGGGGGCTGTCAACACTCTCACATTGTTCTTCAAGTTCTGGTGCGCCACCAGAGAGACTCAGACCATCAGCCCCTTCTTTCGGCAATTCACACAGTTCCACAAAACACAGAGAGTCCGCAACCTCAGATATAATACTTTACACTTCACTTTCAGGGAGTATTGGCTCCAAGGACGAAGCTGGGGGGTTAGGCAGTCCAGAAGGCCCAGCTTCATCCCCCACAATTAGCCATAGAGTTACCTTGAAACGGCTGACTCAATTCAAAGGAGGGGTAATAGGCATTGTCACACTCACTTTCGTCAGAGATGGACTGATAGTCACTATCATTCTGGGCCTGCTGCAGGGGAAACCTTAAATCTGTAACTACTGGGGTAGGTTGACTCTGTCTCTTTTTTGCAGCAGCATGGGTCACCGGCCCAGAGGAATCAATCTCTGATGGTTCAGCCTCAATTATGACTTGGCAGATAGGTAGCAAGTGGTTACGGTGCATGGTCTTGACAGCTTTGGAGTTATTCTCTGGACGCACCTTGTACACTGGTAAATCATTCGACTTTCCAAGTACTACATAAGGGAGATGGTGCCACCTATCAGCAATTTAGTGTTTGCCATGCAGTCCCAAATTGTGTAACAACACACGGTCCCCAGGCTGAAGCTCTTGAGCCTTACTTTTTTATCATGCCTCTCTTTGTTGGAGAGATTTCTTTTGACGGCCATTGTCTGGGCCAGTTGATAGGCATGGTTCAATTGAGCTTTCAGTTTCTGTACATACTGTAGGTAATTTTTGTCTCGGACCCCATCTGGAGAGACCCCAAAGCAGACATCAATGGGCAGTCGGGCCTCCCTCCCAAACATGAGGCAGTAGGGGGAGAACCCAGTAGCGTCATTTTTTGTGCAATTGTATGCATGGACCAAGGTGCTAATCTGCTGGCTCCACTTAGGCTTTCTTTGGGATGTAGGGTGCCCAGCATGTCTAGAAGGGTGCAGTTAAAATGTTCTGGTTGAGGGTCCCCTGTGGGTGATAAGGGGTGGTTCTTGACTTCTTCACCCCCCATAGAGAGAGCATTTCTTTGATTAGCCAACTTTCAAAATCTCTGCCTTGGTCAGAGTGGATCCACTGAGGGGCATCATAGTGGACGAAGAAATTTTCCACTAGCACCTTGGCCATGGTAGAGGCCTTTTGATCTTTAGTTGGAAAAGCTTGCGCATACCATGTGAAATGATCCGTAACCACTAACACATTGCCAATATTCCATTGATCAGGTTCTAAACACAAAAAGTCTATGCAGACCAGTTCCATGGGGGTGCTGGTAGTAATATTGACAAGGGGGGCAGCTCTCTGAGGCAGGGCTTTCCTTTGCAGGCAGAGACTGCAGGTATTTACATACATCGGCCCCCATCTTGGGCCAATAGAATCGAAATCGTACTAGGTCAAGGGTTCTGTCAATACCAAGGTGCCCCATGTGATTGTGGAGGGACCTCAGAACCAAATCTTTAAAGGCCATGGGCAGGACCAATTGCTGCCTGTCTACTTGACTGCCATGATCCACTGTCTCTCTGTACAACAACTGATTGAGTAGCTTCAACCTGGGGCCTTCTTTAAACAATAGAGCAGTTCGCAAGTCGGGGGAACGCAACTTGGACACATCTTTCCCCGCATGCAGGGCACGAAGTGTAGGCTGAATCATAGGTTCTTGGGATTGAGCCCACTGAATGCTGTCATTGTCAAACTGAGGTAGTGCACTAATATCTAGAGCAGAAAAGTGGCAATAGACAGCCGGTATGCAGGTATCAGGAGGGCCCAAGCAATCTACTAAACAGTCCACTGTGTCTGCAGACATCTGTTCATCTCGGTCAAATTTTTGGCACAAGGCTCGGATGTCAGGTTCAGAAAGCCTGACCCAATCACTCTTGGAAACTGGCCTTCGTGACAGGACATCAGCATCAATATGGTTCAGTCTGGGTCTGTATTCAACAGCATAATCGTAGGTTGATATATGAAAGCCACCGTGCCCAGTGGCATCTAACTTAGCTGAAGTCTGTACATAGGTTAATGGGTTGTCGGTCTTCACCAATATCTTTGCTCCATAGAGGTATTCATGAAACTGGTTGACGATGGCCCATTTTAGTGCAAGGAACTCCAGCTTGTGCACAGGGTAGTTTCACTCCGACCAGGTCAAGTTCCTACTGGCCAAGGCCACCAGTCTCAAACCATCCTCATGGGCTTGATACAGCACAGATCCTAGACCCTAGAGACTGGCGTCCGATGCAGCATGTAGGGCTTGGTGAGGTCAGCATAGGCGAGGATGGGGGCATGGATGAGCTGGTATATGACTTTGTGAAAGGCTGCTTCACATTCGGGTGTCCAGCGGAGCCCAAAAAGTTCACCTGTGCGGAAGTACACTTTCTCTGGTTCTTTGACGGACCCTTTTTATGTTTGCTTGCGCATGCGCAAGAAACATTGTGTGACAGCTTAGGAGATAAGTGGGTTGGGGAGGTGTGGCAGTGTGGCATCCAACAGAAGCAGTGCATTTGGGGGCCTGGCCGTGGTGCACCAATGGAGGCACAGTGTTCTGATGACACTGGCTTCCAGAAGGTGCACCAAGTTGTAACGTTTTCACCGCAGCAATCACGGGCCACCTCGTCATTGCACCGTCAGCTATTCACTGCAATGAGGGAGCAACCCGGCATTGCTGGACGGAACATTGCTAGCCTTGCCGCCATGTTCACAAACAATATCAAATGGCCCAGTGCCAAGGGGGTGCCCAATCCCACTTGGCAGCATGTGCCCCTCCCCACAGAAATGTGTTTTTGCCGACGGGGGCCCCAATCCCCATCGGCATCCATCCCTGGTGCTGACTTGCCGACAGGGGAGCCCAGTCCCTGTCGTCAGAATGTTTCCCCTCCCTGTTTGATGTGTCAATGGGGAAGCCCACTCCCCGTTGGCATCAGCCCACCCAAAGAGTTACAGGAGAGTCCCAGGGATGCCCAATCCCCTCAGCTCTTGCACCCATGCTTTTGTAAAATTATAGGATGCCCAACTCTCGCTGGCTACACCCTACCTCAACAAAATATCCAGGTGGCACGCCTGGGAGCCCACCCCAGCGTGCCCAATGCCCCTGCAAAGGAAAACTGTCCTGTGATTTTTTTACTTTTTAAACCTGTAAGCAAAAACAGTCCCTACGGTCTCCTGGCTCCTCCCCACAACCCGTGCCCACCCACTGTGCACCCTGCCTCCCACACCACCCTCACCCCATACTTACCTCCAGAGTCTGGCGCACGATCCGGTGGACCGGAACACGCCTGCACTCTTCAAAGCTGACCACCTAACTGAGAAAATGCCGTAAGTTGTATAATGGGAGAAATAGGGTTTTTCAACTTTGTTGCATATCTCAGGCATTTTTGGAAATTTGCACCAAATTTTCAACATGGGAGTTTTGGGGCCCTCTTCATGAATTCAGTCACTGTCACATGAATCAGTCCCAAAAGGTGATTTCATGGTCACTGCACGGAATCACCTTCGGACCGATTAACAAAACAATAGTGCCAGTGTTCATGAGGTGGGCTCTCAAAAGTGTATGTTGCAAATTTGGTGAAAAATCCAAAAATGACTGTTTTACTGAGCTGCTGTACAGTTGCTACACACGCCGTAAGTTCACTAATTTTCAATATTTTCACCCAGATTTTCAATATTTCCATTTTTCTGCACCTCCTATGAACAGTAGAGCTGTCATTTTACATCCCAGGCGAAATATGTTTTGCACCTGTGGATCAGAATAGCGCCGCTGTGGGAAATCTGTGTTCGGGACACATTACGAAAATGACAGTGACACTGTTCATTAGCAGAGGTCCTAAATGCCTATGTTGAAAATTTGGTGACAAGTCTATAAATGGCTGTGTTACTTAGCATGCATTGTGCAGTTTCCATGCACGCCAGAACGCCTTCACATTTGCAATATTTTCACCCAGATTTGTAGCATTGCCATTTTTCCACACCTCCTTGAACAGTACAGCTGTCATTTTTCACATCCTGGCTGAAATGTGTTTTCGCACTTCCAGAGCAGAATAGTGCTGTCGCTGGGAAATCAGCGCTCGGGACATTACAAACTCACAGTGACACTGTTCATTAGCAGAGGCCCCAATGCCTAAGTTGAAAATTTGTGATGAACTCCATAAAATGATCTGGTTAGCATGAAGGCAGGCTGCACAGTTTCCATGCATGCTCATAACTTTGCACATTTGTAATATGTTCACCCAGATTTTCAGCATTGCCATTTTTCCGCCCTCCTTACGAACAGTACAGCTGTCATTTTTGACATCCTGGTTGAAATGTATTTCTGCACCCGTAGCGCAGAGCAGCGCGGGCTGTGGGAAATCAGTGTTGGGGCACATTAAGAAAATCACAGTGACACTGTTCATTAGCAGAGGCCGAAATGCCTATGTTAAAATTTGGTGATGAAACTCCATAAAATGACTGTGTTACAAGCGTGCATTGCACTAGTTCTCAGTCTTGTCTATAACTTCGCACATTTGTAATATGTCTACCCAGTTTTTCAACATTGCCATTTTACTGCACCTCCTTATGAACAGTACAGCTGTCATTTTCACATCCTGGCCGAAATATGTTTTGCACTTCTGGCAGAATAGCGTGGTTACTGTGGGAAATCAGTGTTTAGGACACATGAAGAAAATCACACTGCCGGCTCATCGCGCAGCGGTTGATTTCCGCTAGATGCCGGGCGACCCGGGTTCGGAACGGACTCGGTCGCTGGAGAGCTGGCTGGGGTGGAGTAGGTTCGAGCGTCCCATGACTGCTCACCTACTCCAGGGGGGTGGGGAGGGTAATCAGGTTCACTGCATGGTACCCCTGGCGGAGGCTGGGGGGGTCCAGTCACAGCGAGCCTGGACATTGGGAGGGGCGTGGTGAATGTCGGCTACGCCTTGACATTCGTGGCACACCATGCCCCCAGAGAAAAGCGGAAATACCAGCCTCCGGGTTCGCTAGATGATGGCTGCCCGCTGTCACTGACCCGAGGGGTCCTGTGCCCTCCGATCCCACCTCAGCAGCACCCAGGGACTGACGCCTAGTACGCTGGGGCCCACCCCCACCCCGGTGTCTTTCCCCTCGGAGGAGGGGGACCCACTTGGCAAAGGGATATGCTGGGCCACCCCTGGGTCAGCTGCGATGTGAGGTGAGGGGAGGGGGGACAGGACGAGGGGGTCACGAGGGAATGTGCAGCCGAAGGAGTGGCAAACCCGGAGGCACGACTGGAGGAAAAAAAAAAAAGAAAATCACACTGACACTGTTCATGAGCAGAGGTCCTACAATGCCTATTTTGAAACTTTGGTCACAAACATCCATTAAATGGCTGTGTAATGCATGCATCATGCAGTTTCACATACTGTATGCTCTGACGCACAGTACTTTTATATTCCCAGTACACCTGTTCAACATTGCCATCTCTTCACACCTCCCTGTGGATGGTACAGGTGTCATTCTTCACATCCTGCCCGATCTGTGTTTTTGTTCAGTGGCACAGAATGGCACTGTCGCTGTTGGAAATCAATGTTTGGGACACATAAACATAATCACAGTGCCACTCTTCATAGGTAGGCTCACAAAAGGCCATGTTGAAAATCTGTAGTATAAATAAAACAAACGCCTGAGGTGTTACGGTTTCTAACCATAACGTCCTACGCTGCACAGACTGACAGGCATCGGGGTGTGCCTTTGCATTGCTGACTGTACTGCTCATGCCATCCCACCCCCACCTCCAGCCACTGACATGCATCGAGGTGTACCTTGCACTCTTCGGCCCCAGACTTCACCCCATTCTCCTATGCTGCACCCATTTCAGCATATGTCCTTATGGAATCTGGTGACTGTAAAGCCAAACACCCTAAGGCATACCTCAACATGTGTCACTGTCTGCAGAATAGGGTGACGTCACATGGCATGCCCGTCATGGCCAACGACCCAAACACTTACCCTAATGCCTGTCCATCTCTACAGGATGGAGGTGGGGTTGGCGTGAACTTCAATACTTCACTGCCATTCCTATTCTGCATCTGTCTAACTCCTGCATGTCCAATGCTAATACCTGCAAGCAAACATTCGGCATTCACAAATGCTTGTTTATATTTATGGTTGGTAGGAGGGTAACCCTGGATAAGATTCAAGAGCTGGCGAATCACCTTTGAATAGTCTTTTATGAACCTGCAGTAGTAGCCACAGAACCCCAGGAAACATTGTAGTTCTTTCAAATTATGGGGCTGGGGCCAAGTAGTCAGTGATTCAACCTTAGTGGAATCAGTCTCTATCCCTTCTGCAGATACTATGTGCCCTACATACTTCACGGAGGTTTGAAAAAACTGGCACTTGTCAATGGACAACTTGAGGCCGAAGTCTCCCAATCGATCTAGGACTTTAAACAGTTGGGCCTCATGCTCCTCTAATGTGCACCCAAACACAATGACATTGTCTAGGTACACTAGACATTCCAGCAAGTTCATATCTCCCACCGCACGTTCCATCAGTAGCTGAAAGGTGGCCGGGACACCTGAAATCCCTTGTGACATTCTCAGGAATTCATAGAACCCCAAAGGACAGATGAAGCTTGGTCCTTCAGTCTGGGGCCATCGAATCTGGTAGCATGCGCTGCTAAGATCCAATACTGAAAACCATTTGCTCTCATTCAAAAAATCCAGGGCATCTTGTTATATGGGACATGGTGTGTTGATCGGGATGGCCTCCGTTCAGGGCAATGATAATCAACACACATTCTTACCGACCCATTCTCTTACACACAACCACAATGGAGAGGCATATGGGTTCCTGGATTCTGTATCACACCAGCAGTAAGTATCTCCTGCAGGTGTCTTCTCACATCATCTATGTCTGCTGGGAGTAGACGTCGGATCTCTCTCTAAATGGCGGTCATCATGCAGATGTATGTGATGCTCTGCACCCTGAACACACCATACGTCCCATTCTTTAATGACAACACTTGGTACCTCTGAATGAGTTTCTTGCTAATTCTAGCCTTCCATTCAGCTGGCAATGGGGAGTCACCAAAGTCAAATAAGTCCGGGTCACTCTCTCTCCTTCTCATCAGAGCACTTGTTGCTGGGCAATATGGCAGTGTCGGCACAGTGTACTGTAGCTAGGGTGTACCCGCTGTTCACCCGAATCTCCCTATCTGACACATTCTGAATCTGGACCATCACTCATCATGCATAGATGTGGGCACGAGCAGGCAAGATGCTGGGTTTGACCAATAATCCCTCTGGCAACTTTCCATCTCCTGGTGCATCTAACATTAATATTTTGTTCTTTACATTTCTCTTTAGGTGGACTTCTCCAGGGATTGTGCACTGGGCGTTAACAATACCAAGGAGTCAGGTTCCTTTTTCCACACTATCCTCACTGGCTCATCTGGGTCCACTTCATCGGGTCTCTGTTGTCAGTCATAAGCCCTTTTACTAAGGCTGGAATTCTAAGGGTCTGTCCAGTTAGCTGCCCTTGTTTCTCATGGCAGAGTTGTGCTAGTCTTCCAAACATGTGGGAATTTGTTCCACTAACAGCGGAACCCCATCATACAGTCCGTGGGGGACACACTAGGGCCAGTGTTCTACTTTCTCCTTCACGCCAATGACAGTTGTAGGAAAAGACAACCAGAGGTGGCATATCCTAGATATGGATAAGACTTGTCGCTCAGCCCCTTACATGTAGGCCTTCCAGGGATTGTAAGGGCGCACATCAGATAAGTGTTTGTCATACCAGTCCTGAAACACAGTGGTCACTTCTGACCCACTGTCACGCACAGCCTCGAGTAGGAATACCATTCATAGCCACATTAGTCTCCAATGAAGGGCCCACTATCTTGGACCAGCCTGAGGGACAGTAGCAGGGCTGGTACAGATGACTTAGCCACAAGAAGTTGGAGTTGGGATTTCTGAGCCTTCACTGCAGTCGTTTCCAGCACCCCTTGGCCATGGTTTCACTTTCTGGAGCTCCCTTGAAGTTTGTATACAACCTTATCTAAATCTTTTTGGGACCGGCGTTCTTTCTTCATATGCCCCTCCTTCCCACAACTATGACAGGGTATGCTTTCTAGAGTCTGGCATGGCCGAGGCATCACATTAGGGGCTGAGGCGGGGGTACCACCAACAGAAAATCATGATTCAACCTCTGTCTGGTGTGTGGTGAGCATTGGGAGACGCCTCATTAATTCCCTCACTTCCATAGTCAATTCATCAATCTTTGAGCTGCTGTCAACAGGGGTGCCTGGGAGTGCATCCCCACCCCCATAGCGGACATGCTCTGAGAGGGGTTTGGGCCCATTCTATCTCTGGAATGGGCCTGTAGAGAAATGGTAGACCTCATTTCTCGGACCTCTCGCAGTATCTAGCCCCAGGGTGGAGCGTTCTTGCTAGCCTCCCAATGTTCAACTGGCACTGTATTTCGCCACTGAGCATCACTCACATGTGCATCCTCGGTCATCTGGGCAGCAGCAACAGCAGATACAGGAGGGCCCCCCCCACATGGCTGCTTCCTCTCAATCCTCTGAATTTCATTCATCAGTCCATCATAGGTAGGAGGTGCATCCAACTGAGCAGCAAGGCATAGTTGGAGCAGCAATAATTCAGAGAATGTGGCTGACTTGAGAAGTTGGTCTAACCTATTCTGATCTAACTTAGCTGGGGCCATGCCACCTTTCTTTAGGCATTCCTGTAGCACCGCTTTGAGTCAAGGCACATACATGGATAAGGGCTCCCCTGGGTACTGCTGAGTGTTTTTGACCCTACCCCACAGGTCCTCATCTGAATCGGGACTCCCATACACATTTTCCAATGTATTCAAAAAATCTTGAGCAGATGCTTCTGGAATAGTAGCCTGTGTAACATGGATAGTAAGTTGGGTGGGGCCTCTGAGGCTTTCAACCTCTCTTCTTCTCTTCTCTGGTTCAGGGCATTGCTATTCTCAGATTTGAGGGGCAACATAGTCTATCCAAGTCTCCCAGTTTTCCTCCCCCTGGGGTGTGGGGAGGGTGCCTGAAAACATCCTCAGCCGGCAATACAAGTCGTGACTAATGGCAGGTACAGATATAGGGCCAAGCATTGGCACAGGTGCAGAAGGTGGGGCAGTAACAGGTGCTGGAGTGGGAGGGGGTGTTGGGGAAGGAACACCACCAGGTGACAGGAATAGTGTCTTAAAGTCCTCTACGGTTTTCCCTTCCTCCAGCAACAACTTGGCAAATTTCTCCTCAGAAGTCTCAGATAATGGTGGGAGCTCATCCTCCCCAGGGTCTTTACTGTCTTTTTGTTCTCACTCTCCAGGTGGCTAGGACCCCTTCTGAGGCAATAGTCTGTGGCACTTAGAGCTGTCCACGAGGTCATTACACTCTACCAAGGCTATGAAAGTTTGGGCGATCAAATCAGCCTGTCGACCCACCACCACAGGGTTTTTTTTTCAGTTTATCTTTTTATTGATATTTAAGTATACAATAACAACTATACAGTCAGTAGAAATCCTCCATATAAAGGGGAGAGAACATCACAATATCCATAATTAATATTGAATTATATATATAAAAATGTGCAGATTCTCATGACCACATTATTCTTAAGACCTTAAACCTGAGCATATACAGGTGGATAATAATGAAATTAATGTCAAGCAAAGCATTAACTGGTACAAAAACAGAAACAGGACCACCATATATGAGGTGATAATTAATAGATGTCTTAATTTAGAGGTAAAGTATATCGCTTAAAGTGACGTATATTAGAATACAATCAGAACTCTGTAGTGGAGGATATAAGGAAGAAAGGTAGTGTACAAGAGGTAAATAGTAATTAGTAAACAGAAAGATAATAGATGAGAAAAGCTAAAGAAAGAATGGAGAAAGGAAAGAAGAATATCTGTATTCAAAACAAAGGTATCAGTAATCTAGAAATATTATAAAGGAGGAAGTAAAAAACATCTATCTGTTAATATGTAAAATTACCAAAGGGTTCAATAAACCTGAAATAATCCTGCCAACATCTATCATACCCAGTGAGTCGGTCATTAATAACATGAGTCAGACGATCTAAAGATGCATACTGGGAAAGGCTTTGGAGGAGTTCTAAAAGAGTTGGAACAGAAGTTGTTTTCTACTTCATAAGAATCAAACGTTTAACAAGGAGAAATAGTATATGTAACCATCTAAAATGTGCATGTGAGAGGGGAGGGTTACTTGATGTGAGTATGCCTAAAAGAAAAAGTTGGGGTCTAAAGGAATACTTTGTCCGATAACTCTAGTAGCAAGTAAGTGGACTTTACGCCAAAGCTTATTGATGGAAACGCTAACCACAAAATGTGAAATAAATCCCCGTTAGGTGAGTTACAATGCCAACAATTATTATTATTTACTAGACCCATGTGATGAAGTACAGCCGGAGTTCTGTACCATAAATGTAAGATTTTAATTTGTATTAAGGAACTACAGGCATCTTTAAAAGTATTATGAGAAAGACGCCAACAGGTATGCCATTGTGTATCAGTGATATTATGATTAAGTAGTACACTCCATTTGTTTTTTGCTGGAATAGAATAATCAGGTAGGTTGTCTATAATGTCCTTATAAATGGAACTATTCCATTTTACAGACAAGTTAGTCCAGTCCATAATATATTGATCTTCTAGAGTGTGTTTATACACATAATGAGAGATAGTATTATACGCAGCCCTGATTTGCAAATATTTCCAAAATGCTTGTTTGGGGATCTCCAGGATATTCTGAATATCTGAGAACTGTTTGAGAGTGAGTGAGGTCTGATCCAGAATGTCTCCTAAGAAAAATATACCTTTGTTTCTCCAGGAACTGCAAAAGATTGGGTGGTTCTCTAAGGTGAGAACTGGGTTGCCCCAGAGGTGAGCATGCAGCCAGGGAGTTGGGTTGGATTTGAAAAATTTATGAATCAGTTTCCAGTGAAAAATAGAAGATGAAATAGTTGGGTGAGATTTTAATTTGGGGGAGAGAGGGTTAAAGATAAAGGAAGTAGGGACTCCACCAGGGCATAGAGCCGATTCCATTGCAACCCATAACGGGGAATAAGATGAAGGTTTCTGAAACCATTTAATGGTTTGGGTGGTGCGAAAGGCCCATAGGTAACCTTGAAACCAGGGAAGTCCAAATCCTCCCTTTTTCTTTGGCGCCCGAAGTTTGTTACGACTAAATCTAGGTGGTTTTCCAGCCCATAAAAAAATACCAATTAATTTATCCACTTTAGATAAGAAGGAAGTTGGTAAGATTAAAGGAATATTAGCAAAAAGGTAGAGTCCTAGGTGAAATGGATATCTTGATGGCAGCGATTTTCCCCATGAAAGAAAGATTAAGAAGCTTCCACCTATCGAAAATCATCTTGATATTATCGATTAGAGGGCTGAAGTTAACATCCCCAATTTTTTCCAGGTTTTGAGTTATTTTGATTCCTTGGTAAGTGATGCCTAGTGGAGACCAGCGAAATCTGAGAGGTAGGTTCATAGAGGGTTTACAATGGTTATTAAGGGGAAGAGTTTCTGATTTCTCATAATTTAAAGCAAGACCTGAAATGTTAGTAAACCTATTCAGTAGGTACCACAGGGTTTTTTAAACATTCAACTTTGGAGAGTGCTCCTTCTACCGTGTCCTTACTGGTACCCAGGGGAATATCCAGTATAAGCAGAACATTTTTTGGGGTCAATCTCCTGCCCAGTACATCACCCCTCCAGCTGGTGTACAGCCATTTCTACTGTGGTAGCCATTAATGTTTAACAATAATTCATAATTTTTGGCCACTAGAAGGCACAAAATCTCAGCGGTGAGCCTTCAAGATGTAACCCCTAGGTGGCACAATTCCAAGGGCTACTACCCTTGCCTGCGTGGCTAGTAGCAGGTTAAGAGGCCTGAGCTCTGAATTGGGTGCCTCCACCCGGAGGTCAGGGTTGGTAGTGGTCAACCTAACCTGGGCACAGCCCTCCGGGACACTGTAACCCTCCTCTTTCCCTTCTTGTGGCCTGAGCAATATATGATAATCACTTTCACAGTACCCCTTGTACACCATACCAGTACCCACACTGTTTGCACTTACCATCAGGGCTGGTTCCTTTGGCTCAACCCTGGGGACCTCCTGTAAAACAAGGTTATGCACAGTAAATAGCAACAGTACAGTACTCTTGGCACAAACTGGAACCACAGTCAGGTTAAATGCAGCAAAAAAGTCAGATCTGATTTATTCAGGGGACTTGAATAAGTAGGGCGTAATCAGGTTGATTGGCTTAAAGGCTATATTAATCAAACAGTTCTGCATGCGCTTTAAGCCCCCACACAGTCACACACTCTGGGTACCCAGGTAGGAAAATGGTGAGCTAGCCAGAAACGTTGCAGCTGGTTAGGGCCCTGTGATGGAAGAAAGCAACATGCACAACACACACTACTTGTAATCCGGAGCCGGAGGGCTCAGTTCGTGAAAGAAAAGGCAACAAGACAATCAGATGACAACACTTTAGATTTAGCTGTTGTTGCAGGGAGCTACCCTGATGTTTACTCAGGATACCCAATATTGGAAACAGGCAGGATGAAATCGAGAATGCAGGTTGTTGAGCTGGAGTGCCCGGAGAAGCAGGACCCACACAAATCACTGAGGCGTCGTTCCTGTTCAAGTGTTGAGCAGGGCCTGATCCCCAGGCAGGTCTCTCAATGGCTTTCTCTGTGCAGCGGGTAGTCAGGCGGACCAGTGTGGCAAGGCCCAGGCCCAATGGAGATGATTTTGGATTCAGTCTGTGGGGCTGGATGCAGCTTCCAGCAAGCAGAATACAGTTCAAACCACAGTGGGGAACCAAATCGTGACCCACTAGCAGCACACAACACATTCACATGTAAGGAAATTCCATTGTACCAGGCAAAAGGCTCCCCGGTCGCAATTACAGAGACTGCACAATCTTGGAGTTCAGAGGTGGCTGGAAGTCCAGACAGGCCGATCGCATTCAGCAAATCTTTGGTCTTCTTCAGGTAGGGGCCTGGTCACAATTCAGTGGCTTACTTCACGCTCCAAGTTTGGATTCAGTCCGAAAAAGGCACAAGTTCCTTCTCAGGGACAGCAGACAGGCATGCAGGCCAAAACCCAGGCCTTTCCACAGTTCTTCTGCATGAATCCACTATGGATTGCTGCTCGAACTACCTTGAGCTGTTACTTCTTCACTTCCCAACTTAGATCTAACTGAAACTGCAAGCAGTTTGGGACTTTCCCCAATATCCAAAAGGTTCGGTTGGCTGATCTGTCTGTCAGTCACAACAAGGGCTCCCCCTCCAGGTTATTTTAGGCACAAAAAGCCCAAAACTACAATTCCTACAAGTTTTGACCCCACCAAGACACTGTAGGCAGGCTCCATTTTAGAGTCCCAAACGTACTGATTGGCCCATTTCAGCAGTCCAGGACCAAGATGATGGAAACAAACTGAACTGTCCATGCTGCAGAGAAGGCAGGTTAGAACAAACTGCAATATTATTACTACTCTAACAAATGATCAGCAAACAAGCACATCTTCTAACAGAGCTCCCTTTTAGATTAATTATAACTGCAATCCAGGCAGCTCTTAAAGAGACAGTACACAGGGGCTGTATAGGCACTCTCTGGCAATCACATTTAAACTGTAAAAATGCAGGACACCAGCCTGGAAGTGAGCATTTAGACAAGCTCAAGGAAGACTTTTCGAACCACCATTTGTGGGGGTTGCACACACAATCGGGGGACACAGAAGTCATCATATGAACTTTTTGTTTCTTTCAAGATGTGAAAGTTTCTGGTAGTTGGCTGTACCTACGGGAGAGAGGCGGTATACGGCAGGCAATGCAGGCAAGCAGCACATTGTGGAATTAAACTACTAAGGAGCGGCACACGCTGCCATTTTAAAAGCCGCATTGTGGACTGCCAGCAAAAGCCGATTAGATTGTCAGCTTCCTTTTTTGTTTCCCTGATTCTTTTTTTTGGCTAGTAGAAGTGAAACGGGGGGGGGGGGGTTGGAGCTTGACTAGTCACCACCTCGCTCGCCAACTGTCTTACTAAGTGAGAAAATAAAATGGAGGCTAGCCAGTTTGACAATTTAGGTGGCTCAAAGACACCTCAAGTAATGGGGCACCCCGAATTGGCACTTGTGTTTTGCGGGGCGGTGTTGAAAAATAAATGCATGGCTGGTTATGGCTTTCAGACAATCAGCATGCTTTATTTTTCAAGCCCATTTTCTAAGACCCCTTAAGACCCTGTCCTCTGAGAGTTCCCCATCACTTACCCCTGCTCCCACTTTTCCTGCCCCTCTTATCCCCTGTGGTATAGTACCATTCTATTCTCTAGTGAACACTGGGCAGGAGTACTCATTCAGTGTCTCCGCCTGGTCCACCCCACTTTCTGCCCACCCCCCCCTCCCTCTTAATCTTGACAATCCCATCTTTACAGCTTCCTTGCTCTCTTATATACCTAAATAAATACCTTTGCCCATCTCTCTTGTGCCAGCCTTAGTTCTCTTGTGGCCTTTGCTGCCCTGACCATTCGGATCACCTCTCAGGACTTCCTCGAGTACTCCTCCCTGTCTACCTCTAACATAGTTTTCTTGTACCTATGGAAGGCTGCTGTCTTATCCCTCACTTTCTCTGCCACCTCCTTTTTGAGCCAGCTTGGTCTTTTGGTCCTGGACTTCTTACTCTGGGTCTTAGCACATGTATTCATGACCTCAATCAGTCCCAGCTTGATAATAGACCATTTGCAATCCTCATCCATCTCTGGGCTGATTTAGGCTAGGTGTCCTGCTTGGATGTCACCCATCCTTCCAAAGTCTGCTCTCCTGAAGTTCACCACCCTCATCTTGGTCCTGGGTGCTTCCTTGCCAAGTTGAGGAAGAACCACACTGTGTGGTGGTCATTGCCTGCTAGGAGGTCCTCTACTACTATGGACATGTTCAGTGTCCAACAGCATGAGGTCCAATATGGTACCCTTCCTGGTCTGCCTTGTGACCCTGTGCACCAGGAAACAGTCATGGAATGCATCAATGAGAACCTGCTCCCTGGAACAGGAGGTAGCTGGTGTATTCCAGTCTGCCCCAGGCAGATTGTAGTCCCCTGCTATGATAATGTTGCCCCTGCCACATAGCCTTCTGGACATTCAAGTTTAACAAACTTGAAAAAGATTGATACCTATCCCTTACCACCATCATCCCTCCCCCATTTGGCACCAGATCCAACCCTGAGCTGTCCCTTGTCTCAACCACTCCTCTACGTTTACTTACCACCTCTGCTCCCTTTCTTCATCCTGACCCTACCCTACATTAACTATATACCTGCTATTCCCTACCCCCTATTTTCCAATTCTCCCCATCCCATGTATTCTTACTCCCTATCTTAAAGGAGAAGTCCACCCAAAAGTGCAGAAACATATGTTATGTAGAGTGTTTTGACATGTATGTTAAGTCCTAGTGTGTCCTTCCCTCTGTCTGCTATTAGGAGTTTTTCCTAAATTAGCCTGCTAGCTGTATGGTAGTTTTACGACCCCTGGGGATCTCCATCACAAATAGGTTTATTAGCTTTCTTTCTCCTACGATGCACCCTGGCTCATGTGACAGTGATGAAGCTATGCCTTTAGATTTAGCATGTCACAGCTCAGCCAAAAAGATAATACTTCTTCAGAGAAGTCACACTGCTAGATTTTGGGTGAGTGTAATCATTATTATTGTTTTATATTAGTACCTTGTCCTGCTAATGTTACAACCTATATAGGATGTTCAATTTTTGCTACTTAGTACTGGTGCAAAACTGAAAGTGACTGAGAGGAATAGAGTAAACAGTGGCATGATTCAAACACACACGCACACACACACACACACACACACACATCAGAACATAGCAGGACAAGGTACTGATATCAAAAAATAATAATGATTACACTCACCCAAAATCTAGCAGTGTGACTTCTCTGGAAGAAGTATTTTCTCTGTGACTGAGCTGTGACAGACCCTGTAACAAGACACTTGCTTCCTGCAGGGGCAATTAGACATCACACCAAAGGGATCAGGGAGGGACTGTAGACATGGCCTACCTAGACTTTAGCAAGGCATTTGACACAGTCCCACACAAAAGATTAATATACAAGTTGGCCAGCCTGGGAGTGGGTCCCAAGATGGTAGCCTGGGTAAAACATTGGCTGGAAAACAGGATACAGAGGGTATTAGTAAACTGAGTCCACTTGGAAGAAAGGGGTTACTAGTGGGTACCGCAGGGTTCAGTATTAGACCGGTCCTCTTAATGTCTTTATATGACATTGCAGAGGGACTGGAAGGAAAAATATGTCTCTTTGCAGACGACACAAAGATCTGCAACAGAGTTGATACACTAGGTGGGGTGGAAAGGATGAAAAGGGACTTGGCAAGGTTGGAGGAATGGTCAAAAGTATGGCAGCTTAGATTCAACGCTAAGAAGTGCAAAGTAATGCACCTGGGAAACAAAAACCCAGGGGAAGAGTACACAATGGGAGTGAGATACTAACAACAGCAAAAATGGAAAGGGACCTGGGGGTAGTCATATCAGATGACCTAAAGGTAAGCAAGCAATGTGAGAGGGAAGTATGCAGGGCTGGTGGGATACTGGGATGCATAGGAAGAGGCATCACCAGTAGAAAACAGGAAGTTGTTATCCCTCTGTACAGACAGCTGGTGAGACCGCATCAGGAGTACTGCATGCAGTTCTGGATACCCAATCTCCACAAAGACATAGACAGGATGGAAGCTGTCCAGAGGAGGGCAACTAAAATGGTGCAGGGTCTGCACCAGAAAACATATCAAGAGAGACTTAAGGATCTTAATATGTATAGCCTCGAGGAGAGGAGGAAGGGGGGACATGATTGAAACTTTCAAATACCTCAAGGTAATCAACAAAGTTCAAGAGGATAGCATCTTTCAGAAAAAGAGATGTGCAAGAACAAGGGGGCACAATCTGAAGCTAGAGGGGGGACGGCTCAGAGGTAATGTGAGGAAGTATTTTTTCATGGAAAGGGTTGTGGATGCATGGAATAGCGTTCCTGATCAGGTTGTGGAGTCAAAAACAGTGGTGGAATTCAAGAGGGAGACAGTGAAAAGGCAGAGTTACTGAATGAATACTTTTGTTCAGTATTTACAAAAGAAGATGGGAAGGAGTTACCTAAACCAGACAATAGAAGCACTCTGGGTAGAGGGGTTGACACCAGTCCATTTACAGAAGAAAGAGTCCTGAAAGAACTCCTAAAACTCAAGGTGGACAAAGCAATGGGGCCTGACAGGATTCACCCCAGAATCCTAAAAGAACTAAGGGAGGACCTAGTGACACCACTGACCACACTTTTTAACAAATCATGGGAGGATGGGGTGGTACCTGAGGACTGGAGGAGGGCAGATGTGATTCCCCTTCACAGAAGTGGGAGCAAGGCAGAAGCAGGAAACTACAGACCTTTAAGTTTGACCTCAGTGATAGGGAAAATGATGGAATCACTTCTGAAAGTAAGAATTGTTGAGAACCTAGAGGCCAGTGGGGCACAGGACCAAAAGCAGCATGGATTTACAGCAGGAAGGTCATGTCAGACGAATCTAATAGATTTTTTTGACTGGGTGACCAATGTAATAGACCAGGGAGGGGCTGTGGATATAACCTACCTAGACTTTAGCAAGGCATTTGACACAGTCCCGCACAAAAAGATTGATAATCAAGTTAGCCAGCCTGGGAGTGGGTCACAGGGTGGTAGCCTGGGTAGCAAACTGGCTGTACAACAGGACACAGAAGGTAATAGTGAATGGAACACATTCTGAAGAAAGGGGGGTCACTAGTGGAGTACCTCAGGGCTCAGTACTAGGTCCAGTCCTCTTTAACATCTTTATAGGTGACATTGCAGAGGGTCTAGAGTGAAAGGTATGCCTCTTTGCAGATGACAGAAAGATCTGTAACAGAGTTGATACACAAGGGGGGGGTAGAAAGGATGAGAAGGGACTTGGCAAGGTTGGAGGAATGGTCAGACATATGGCAACTTAGATTCAACGCAAAGAAGTGCAAAGTAATGCACCTGGGAATCAAAAACCCAGGAGAAGAGTACACAATAGCAGTGGAGGTACTAACAACAACGAAAATGGAAAGGGACCTGGGGTAGTCATATCAGATGATCTAAAGGTGGGTAAGCAATGTGAGAAGTCAGTAAGGAGAGCCAGGGGGATACTGGGATGCATAGGAAGGGGCATCACAAGTAGAAAAAGGGAAGTGGTTATCCCTCAGTACAGACAGTTGGTGAGACCCCATCTGGAGTACTGCGTGCAGTTTTGGAGACCTCATCTACGCAAGGACATAGACAGGATGGAAGCAGTCCAGAGGAGGGCAACTAAAATGGCGCAGGGTCTGCATCAGAAACCACATGACGAGAGAGACTGAGAGAGCTTAATATGTATACCCTTGATGAAAGGATGGACAGGGGAGACTGGATAGAAACATTCAAGTACCTCAAGGGAATCAACAAAGTCCAGGAGGGTAGCATCTTTCAGAAAAAGAGATGTGTAAGAACAAGGGGGCACAATTTAAGGATAGAGGGGGGACAGTTCAGGGGTAATGTGAGGAAATTTTTTTCATGGAGAGAGTGGTGGACGCATGGAACTGCCTTCCTGGAGAGGCTGTGGGGGTCTAAAACAGTGGAGGAATTCAAACATGAATGGGACAGACATAAGGCAATTGTAGTGGAGTTGGCAGGAAGTAGGCTGTTGGTTAGTTAGAATCTGCAGCTTATCCAGTAGGTAGGAAAATGGGCAGACTGGGTGGGCCAAGTGGTCCTTATCTGCCGTCAAAGTCTATGTTTCTATGTAATGCATGGGACAGACATAAGGCAATTCTCGGAGGTGGAGGATGGAAAAAGTAGGTTGTTGGTTAGCTAGGATCTGCAACTTATCCATTAGGCAGGGAAATGGGCAGACTGTGTGGGCCAAGCGGTCCTTATCTGCCGTTGAATTCTATATTTTTATGTTTCTATGTTAGAGCACTCTGGGAAGACTAAAGGCCATAAAAGAAACCAAAATGACAACCTCCAAGAGCAATAAAACAGTTAGGGAAAGTTAGAAAAAACATCTCTCACAGTCAGAGGAAAAGAAAATGCTGGGAACTGGTTAGAACACAGAAAAAAAGACTACTACATATCTTTTTCTGATTTTAACATGGAGTTTTCCTTTAAGTCCCATGTTAATCCCCAACTCCCTACTACTCCTACTCCCCCTACCCACACCGTTACCTCGCCCACAGTCTCTAACTCTAATCTCCCTAACCCCTCCCCCTAACCCTCCCCCCCATGCCCTCATCAGTATTGGCAAAGGGGATCTTAGTTCCTCTGATTCCCTGCCTGAACTTGTCCTTTTCTACTGACAATGGGATGCTCTGATCTCTATATCCCTGCCCTGAGTAACATAGAAACATAGAACAAAGACTTTGATGGCAGATAAGGACCGCTTGGCCCACCCACTCTCCCTCCTCTCTTTCATCTTACTAGCACTTTACTCTTGGATAATGTCCCATTTGCCCTCAGCTTTTTGTGGGTGTCCCATCCCTGCACAATTTTGCTCAATTATTTTTTTTCACCCTGAATGTACCATTGATCTGTATGCTAATTATGTCTGCCAGCCAAGCTGTATGTATTCATTTCTCCTTTTATGTAAGTTTTGACTTTAACTATGTAACTGCTCTTTGACAGTGAATCTTTTTTTTTGTATAATTCATAATTTTATTGAATATATATTTTGAACAATATAACCATTAAAATAATAGAAACTGTACAAAAATATTTAAATGATTTTGAATCAAATACTGGAAGATTTCTATTTATCAAAACATCTTATCTTAATAATACAATACATTTTTAAATTATCATGCTCTGTAAATAAGAGTAGTAAATATAAATAAATAAGCAATTAAACATATCTATCTGATACCACATAAATACAGGACATAAAAATTATAGTAATTCTGAAGAAACCTGTAATGTAGAACTGAAAATCCAGCTTAAAAGCTAAATTCTCATCTGAACGGTTATCCACCTGGCAAGACCTGCTGACCTAAATATCATTAGACTTCTGTATTTTTTCATCCTCAATGACGTGGAACCTTTGCAAATGAGCTAGTAGCTCAAAAGTTGTAATCCGAGATTTAAATAAAAAAACCTGCTTGGCAAAATTGTGTTAAAATGTAAATACAGAACTCACCACTGTTTAATGTATGAGAAACTAAATTGGGAGCCATTAAAACTGGAAAGACAGGAAATGTGGGCAGTTTCAACATGCACAATACTTAACAATAAAAGACCAACAGGTCTCTCAGACAAAATGGTAAAACCTTCTCATACTTACCAGCTATGGAGAAAAGGTGTGAGGGAACTATCTGTGGCAAAGGTCCGAAACAAGTTTGGTGAAATGACTTTAATTTTTAAAGCTGCCTTTACTTGGAACAGAATTCCTCTGAAAATGACAACTCTTGACATGTTCATAGATGCTTTCAAGGACGCAGTGAAACAAAAACTTCAATACAGATGTGGTTGTAAAAGATGAATCATATATATATTTGGCATGTACAAGATTACAATTTTAATGGTGTAAGTTGCTTGTATGTTATTACTATTATACATTGTTTGTCTATTACTTGTAAAAAATTAATTTCTAGACAAGTAAATTACTCACAGGGTCACCTCGTAAACAGGACATTTATTGGCCTAATGATGTACGTAAAGATGTTTTTTACTATGTAAAATCTATTTACTCCTGCATAAATACATTTTTACTGCTGCTTCTAGTTTGCTGCCCCAGCTCCCTGTCCATTTCTTCATTCTGCAAGGACAGTCTGTACACCACCCCCAATCTAACCTTCCTCCCTTTAGAGTTATGTAACTGTATTCATAAGGCTTCAGTCCTGCCCTCTTCTACTTCCTCCCTAGTGCCCAAGATCCCATCTCTTATGAATAAAGCCACCCTTCCCCCTTTTCTATGTCCTTCCGGTACAGCCTATACCCAGGGATAATGAGGTCCTAGTCATGGTATTGGGTGACCCAGATCTCCGTGATCGCCGCTATGTCTACCTCTCCGTCCACCATCGGTGTCTGTAGCTCAGCTGTCTTATTAGCCAGGCTCCTTGCATTCAAGGATACCACCTTCCAGCATGGCCCCTGTATACCATTTCCCCCTCCAATTCTTCACACACCCCTTTTCTAGTTTCCCCTCTCCTACCCTCTGACATTATGGGGTCAAGGCCACCAATATCCCTACCTCCAGCCCTCATTCCAATTCCATTGATCTGCTGCACGGTGGGGTTGGGGGGGAAGCACCATTACCAGTACTTGTGCCCTCTTTTCAGTTCTGTGCAACCCCTGTAAGTACATGATGATGGGGAAGTATGGATTCCAATTGCCCCTACCTAGAGTGCAACTTCCAGTTCTATGGATCCCATTGCAATGCAGGGATGATGGAGGAGCACAGAGCACCATTACCAGTACCTGCACCCTCTTTCCAGTTCTATGGAACCCCTGCAAGTCAGTGATAATGGGAAAGTACAGATTCTGATGCACCTATCTACAGTGCAACTTCAAATCCTATGGACCCCATTGCAGGATAATGGGTGAGTACGGAGCACCATTAACAGTACCTGCAGCCCTCTGTCCAATTTTCTGGACCACGCTGCAAGATATAGATGGCAGTGAAGCATGGAGCACCATTAACCCTATTTGCAGCTCTCTGTCCAAAACCATGCACCTTGCTGCAAGGGGGATGATGGGAGTGCTGGAGTACCACTACTCCTACTTGTGGAAGTCATTCCAAGCCCATTGACCCGACAGCAAGGGTGGGATGATGGGGTAGCATTCAGTCCCATTACCCCTACAGGCAGCTCTCTTCTCATTTCAATGGACCCCATTGCAAAGCAGGCATGATGGGGAGCATGACGAACCATTACCCTACCTGCAGCCCTTGTTCCACTTCCCTAGTACCTGTTTTACTTCAGGGTTGATGGTGGAGCATGGAGCACTATTACTACTAGCTGAGGCCCTCCTTCCAGTTGCATGGAACGTGTGGATGATGAGGAATCACAGAGCACCATTTCCCCTACCTGCAGCCCTATTTCCATTTCAGTGGACCCTCTAGCAAGGCAGAGATGGTGGGGAGCAGAGAGAACCATTTCCTTTACCTGTGACCTTCCTTCCAATTCTCTAGATCCCGTTGAAAGGTAGGGATAATGGAGGAGCCATTTCACGTACCTGCAGCCCTCTTTCTAATTTCCTGGACCCTACTGCAGGACGTGGATGATGGGGGAGCATAGAGTACCATTACGGCTACTTCCAATTTCCTGGACCACATTGCAAGGTGAACAGAATAAAAAAACAAACCTTTGATGAACTGTCAAATATTTTAAAATGAGCCACACTGTATGGTAATAGTAATAACAGTACTGCATGTGGGAGACAACATAGTTGTGTGGGTGAAGTGCAGAGATGTGAACCAAGAGGTCCAAGGTTCAAATACAGATCCTTCCTCATTGTGTAAATTTCTGCAAGTCACTCAATGTGCCTGTTTTATTCTGTCCAGTTAATTGGCTAGAAGCAGGACCTAAGTGATAATGAGGTGTTACATCCTAGCTGGGCTGTTTGGGAAAATATTTGGTAAAAACCTAAAATGTTAGGAAATCTTAAAAGGACTATGATACAATTCTCAAAATGTTTTAACTGTGTTTTTCCACTACTTTTCTTATTTTTGCAAAGGGTCTATTGCCTGGAGCATTTCATGGCACACATTAAGTACAATAAAAAAACGATGCTTTACAAAATTAAAGGACAAAGAAAGGCAGCCTTATAAACCACGTGGAACTCTTCACTTGGACATCTGTGGGAGGCACCCTCAGTGGAATCCTTTAAAAGGGGCCTAAAAACATGGCTTTTTGAGCAGACGTTTAATCTGATGTGATAACAGTTATTTTTGCCTGCTGACTTCTAAATTTATTGCACTGCTGACTAGTATTTTGCATCTGAAATTATGGCCTTCTTATTTATTAATTTGTTTTATTGTAATATTGCTTATTGCTAAGTGTGGGCTAGATAGAACTATTAGTCTCTGCCTCATATGGGCAGGACAGGGGTAAATGGAAAAATAGACAAGGGAAAAAAGAGCAGGCATGGGGGGAAAAAAGGATAAAGCCAACATTAAATGGAGGGCAATGAGTACCAATGCCCGTAGTCTGGGAAAGAAGCTTCCTGAGCTAGTAGCCTTGATGGAAGATGAACATTTGGATATTGTGGCAGTCACGGAAACATGGTACAAGGGGAACCATGACTGGGATGTCAACATATCGGGTTACACAGTCTACAGAAGGGACAGGAGGGAAAAGAGGAGGTGGAGTAGGTCTATACATAAGGGAAGGGATCAAAGCTACAGAACTAAAAAGTAAAGGGGGAGGACAAGAGGCACTTTGGGTCACCTTGGAGACAGGGAATGGCATCACAATCCGCACAGGGGTTGTATACAGACCCCCGTCTCAAGGGGAGGAAATGGACAAGAAAATGATAGAGGACATTCTCAAAATGGCTGAAAAGGGAGATACTGTTAATGGGGACCTGAATATGCCAGATGTTAACTGGATGACATGTACTGCAGCCACATCCAAGAGTAGGGTCATTCTCGAGCTCCTGCAGGGGCAGGCCTTAGACAGCTAGTGTTGGAACCCACTGGAGGAAGCAATACTAGATCTGGTACTCTCAAATGGAGAGAGGATCACAAATTTAGAAGTCGGTAGACATCTGGGAACAAGCGACCACTGCACAGTGTGCTTCACAATAAGCACAACCATGAAGAAATGCCTACACAAAACAAGCATACTGGACTTTAGAAGGGCTGACTTTGGCAAAATGGGTGAATACCTGAGGAATACACTGGCAAATGGGCAAAAAGGAGGTGTGGAAGAACAATGGAGAAAAATCAAAACTGCCATCATAGAGGCAACAAGCCTTTGTGTGAAACAGAAAACAAAGCGGAGTAAAAAAACACTATGGTTCTCAAAAGAGGTGGCAGGGAAGGTTAAGGAGAAAAAGGCTGCATTCAAAAAGTATAAGGAATCACAGAAGGAGCATGACAGTGAACTGTATCAATTAAAGCAGAAAGAAGTGGGGAAGGCAGTCAGAATAGCAAAGGCCAAACTGAGGAAAAAATAGCCAACTCAGTTAAGAAGGGGAATAAAACCTTTTATAGGTACAGTAGGGAGCATAGAAAGGTTAAGGGAGGAATAGTGAAGATTAATAAGGGAGAGGGGAGGTGGGCAGAGGGAGACAGTGAAAAGGCAGAGATACTGAATGAATACTTTTGCTCAGTATTCACAAAAGAAGATGAAGAGGAGTTACCTAAACCAGACAATAGAAACACTCTGGGTAGAGGGGTTGACACCAGTCCATTTACAGAAGAAAGAGTCCTGAAAGAACTCCTAAAACTCAAGGTGGACAAAGCAATGGGGCCTGATGGATTCACCCCAGAATCCTAAAAGAACTAAAGGGGACCTAGTGACACCACTGACCACACTTTTTAACAAATCATGGGAGGATGGGGTGGTACCTGAGGACTGGAGGAGGGCAGATGTGATTCTCCTTCACAAAAGTGGGAGCAAGGCAGAAGCAGGAAACTGCAGACCTGTAAGTTTGACCTCAGTGGTAGGGAAAATGATGGAATCACTTCTGAAAGAAAGAATTGTTGAGTACCTAGAGGCCAGCGGGGCACAGAACCCAAAGCAGCATGGATTTACAGCAGGAAGATCATGTCAGACGAATCTAATAGATTTCTTTGACTGGGTGACCAAAGTAATAGACCAGGAAGGGGCTGTGGATATGGCCTACCTAGACTTTAGGAAGGCATTTGACACAGTCCCGAACAAAAGATTAATAATCAAGTTAGCCAGCTTGGGAGTGGGTCCCAGGGTGGTAGCCTGGGTTGCAAACTGGCTGCACAACAGGACACAGAGGGTAATAGTGAGTGGCACACATTCTGAAGAAAGGGGGGTCACTAGTGGAGTACCTCAGGGCTCAGTACTAGGTCCAGTCCTCTTTAACATCTTTATAGGTGACATTGCAGAGGGTCTGGAGGGAAAGGTATGCCTCTTTGCAGATGATACAAAGATCTGTAACAGAGTTGATACACAAGGGAGGGTAGAAAGGATAAGAAGGGACTTGGCAAGGTTGGAGGAATGGTCAGACATATGGCAACTTAGATTCAATGCAAAGAAGTGCAAAGTAATGCACCTGGGAAACAAAAACCCAGGCGAAGAGTACACAAGCAGGGGAGGTACTAACAACAACAAAAATGGAACGGGACTTGGGGTTAGTCATATCGGATGATCTAAAGGTGGGTAAGCAATGTGAGAAGTCAGTGAGGAGAGCCAGGGGGATACTGGGATGCATATGAAGGGGCATCACAAGTAGAAAAAGGGAAGTGGTTATCCCTCAGTACAGACAGTTGGTGAGACCCTATCTGGAGTACTGTGTGCAGTTTTGGAGACCTCATCTACGCAAGGACATAGACAGGATGGAAGCAGTCCCGAGGAGGGCAACTAAAATGGTGCAGGGTCTGCATCAGAAATCATATGAAGAGAGACTGAGAGAGCTTAATATGTATACCCTTGATGAAAGGAGGGACAGTGGGGACATGATAGAAACGTTCAAGTACCTCAAGGGAATCAACAAAGTCCAGGAGGGTAGCATCTTTCAGAAAAAGAGATGTGTAAGAACAAGGGGACACAATTTAAAGATAGAGGGGGGACGGCTCAGGGGTAATGTGAGGAAATCTTTTTTCACAGAGAGAGTGGTGGATGCGTGGAACTGCCTTCCTGGGGAGGTTGTTGGGGCTAAAACAGTGGGGGAATTCAAACATGCATGGGACAGACACAAGGCAATTTTAGTGGGGGTGGTAGGAAGTAGGCTGTTGGTTAACTAGAATCTGCAGCTTATCCAGTAGGTAGGGAAATGGGCAGACTGGGTGGGCCAAGTGGTCCTTATCTGCTGTCAAAGTCTATGTTTCTATGTTGTTTTTAATATGTACATTTTTATCATTATCAAGTGCTCTGAGCTTCAGGGAAGGAACATTATATAAATAAAGTTCCTGCCTACCCTTATTCCTATGTTACCAAATTGTTTACTGTATTTTATTCTGTCTTAACCAGGACGTCCTTGCAAATGAGCTTTGTTTAATGGAGCTTTTTCCTGGTAAAACAAATACAAATGCTGCAGGACTTGGATGATGGGGAGCATAGAGCGCCATTACTGCTACCAGTGGCCTTTCTTCCAATTTCCTACACCCCATTTCAAGGTGGGGATTATGGGGGGGGGGCAGAGAGCACCATTACCTCTTCCTGCAACCCTCAGTCCACTTTCATGGACCCTGCTGCACATTGGGGATGATGGGGGAGCACAGAGAACCATTAACTTACCTGTGAGCCTCATTCCAATGCCAAGGACCCCGTTGCAAGGTGGGGAGGATGAGGCAGTACAGAGCACTGTTACCACTAACTGCCACCCTCTTTCCAGTTCCTTGGCCCATGCTGCAAGATGTAGATGATAAGGGAGTACAGAGCTCAGTTATCTGTATCTGCAGCCATCTTTTCAATTCCACGGACCCTGCTGCAAGGTGGGTAGGATGGGGGGAGCACAGAGCACTGTCACTTTAACCTGCCTTCCCCTTTCCAGTCCCTTGGTACATGTTACAAGGCAGGGGTGATAAGTCAGCACAGAGCCCCATTACCCTACCTGCGGCCCTCATTCCAATTCCATGGACCCCAATGTAAGGTGGAGATAATGGGGGAGCACAGAGTCTCATTATCCCTTCTTGCAGCACTTTTTGCTATTCTGTGGACCCCGTTGCAAGGTGGGGCTGATGGAGAAGCATGGAGCACCATTACCCCTACCTGCAGCCTTCCTTCCAGTCACCTGGTCCCCCATACAAGGCGCAAGAGACAGTGGAGCAGTACCCTATGGAGCACACATGAGTAGAGGGGTACAGGAGGCTCTTCAGGCCACAGCGGTACTGCGCATCACCCTCAATGAACAGGGAAATGTTCCCATGAAATTCATCTTCTCCAGATGTCAGCAGCAAGGTCTCCCGTGCATGCGCCTACACACAGTCACGTGTCACATTACAGATGCAGTAAACATCCTTTCCTCCCCAGACACTCACAGCTACATGTCTATGTGTGGTCAGCTAGGTGGTTGTGCTGCAGTGATTTATTTACTTATTTATTGATTGACTGATTGAGATCTTGGATAATACCTGTGAGTGGATGCTCATTGTTAGGTTCCACGTCAGATACATTAAACAACAAGGTACAATACTGCGGACAAATATACAATACAGAGAACAACATACATGGAGGTTGCAGAATTCAAACATAAAGCACTAGCTATGCCGCGTCATGAAGATAAGCAGACAGGATATGGAAGGATACATTGGGAGTGGGTGGGCTAGGTGAGCTGAGCACAGAGGACAAGGAGGGAGGAGGGTAGGGATAGGGCAAGGGGGCGGAGCCTGGGAGGGGTAGGGAGATGGGTGAAGTGCTGTGATTTAACTATCCTGTCATGACAGAGACAAAGATAAGTGCTAGAGACAGATTGTTGCTGTGTGCAGAGCCTTAGCAGGGGTACATGCAATTACTTATGTGAATGAGGTGTTGGCGCAGTCTATGTTTAAATGAACTAATCATTGTGGAGCCAGAGATGTCAGAGGGCAGTGTGTTTACACAGAGGGATGCATGGTGTGAGAACGCACGCTGTGCCATGGTAGTTCGGCATCTGGAAAATTTAAGTGGCGGAGCTTCTGGTTTGTCTGGTATTCATAGGCAGTGTCAGCTGGCTCTGCTCCCCTGTTGGAAGCAGGTTTAATGTGATTTTTTTTTTTGGTGAGAAGGCAGGTTTGATACCTGATTCTGTCATTCAATTGAAGCCAGCCATCCCGTTCATAAAGTTCACAGGTGTGTGAGTCTTGGTGCATTTGTGAGTAGGCGGCAGACTTTAAGGCAACTGAGGTCTGTTGCAGCACTCTGTCGGTAGCAGAACCATATACGGCCTGCCCATAGTTCATGAGGGAGACAACTGAGCTGCTGATTGCCAGGTTTAATGCTTCATGGGTTAGACAATGCCTGTGGTGGTAGAGAATCCCAATTCTGGCATTAATAGCTCTTGCAGTAATAGCAATATGCTGGGAGAAGGACAGGGAGGAGTCTTTTGAAACCCGCAGGTATTTGACATTTTGGATGAGCTCCAGTGTGTCACTGCTGTCATTCCTTATTGCCAGGGGGTAGCTTTTTATCTTGTTTTGGGCTGTGGAGTAGAGCATGGTCTTTGTTTTTTTATAGTTCCTGACCAGTCTTTGCTCTTTAAACCACTTTTCCTCAAATGCGAAGCCATTTTTGAGATCAGTTTCAAAGAGTCCAGGATGCAGGTTGCTGGTAAAAATCACTGTGTCATCAGCATATACTGTAGGACCATGTGGCAAAGGCAGGAGGACAGAATATTATTTAAGAAAACACCGAACAGCAATGGTCAAAGAATGGACCCTTGCAGTACACCAGATCTGACAGGTCAGCTGTCTGATAGGACTTCCCCAATCCTGACTTGCTGGGAGCGATGCCTCAAGTAACTGCTAAACCAGTTTACAGTTTCAGGTACGAGTCCAATGTTAGATAGCTGCTCGAGGAGGAGCGCATAATGAACTGTATCAAATGTCTTTGATAGGTCAATGAAGGCTACCCCTACAAGGCTGCCTTGGTCTAAGGCATTATGGATGAATTTGATAAATTAAAGTAGGGACATGATGGTACTGTGGCCATGAGTTGCTCTGGGCATGGGAGTTGGTATTGATTAAAGTATTCCACCATCTGGTCGGCCACAATCCGCTCGAGAGCTTTGGAGAACAGCGGGAGTATGGAAATTGGTCTTTAGTAATTATGTAAGGATCTGTTATCACTTTTGTTTATGGGGGGTTGCTATAGCAGACTTCCATCTTTGGGGGAATTGGGAGTGGAAAAGGGATAGGTTAAGTATTCTGGTTAGTGGTCTAAGTATTTCATCCAGTGCCAAGTGAACAAATTTGAGGACCAAGGATTCCCCACTGCGCCTAGATTTTCCTACAACCTTTTCAAGACATATCCTGGCATCAGCTTCAGAGACCATTTTGAAGTGGAATAGTAACTGGTTAAGTGGTAGTGCAGGTGACCTCGTATTGTCCCTTGGATAGGGGGTATTGAATAAGTCCCTGGGGAGCACACTACTGATGACAGTGAAAGCATGATTCAACGAGTTGGCAATAAGCAGAGGGGGCCAAGGTTGGAACCCCCTCAACAGTAAGCATAGCAGGGGCATTTTGGGGGTCTTTCCCTGTGATGTCATTAAGATTGGCCCAGAAAGACTTGCTTCTGTGCCATGACTTAGTGAGAGCTTCTTTGTAATATTTACTTTTTGCATGGCAGATAACTGTAGTACAGTTATTGCGGAACTTTTTATATCATTGAATGTTTACTGAAGTCACCTGTGCTCATGCTGTTTGTCAGATATGATCTCTTAAGGCAAGTTGCTCCAGGAGTTCAGGGATAAGCCAGGGGTTAAAAGGCCCTTTGGCTTTTCTTGTAGTAACTGGTGCGTGTTTGTCACAGACGGCATTAAATTTTGACACAAAGCGGTCAAGTGTGGTGTCCACATCATTGGTTTTATGGAGGTCCATCCAGTCATGGAGTTTTAGATACAACTTTAGTTGTGGCAAGGACATTGAAAGCAGTAGTCAAATCCTTGAAGAACTCAATTTGCATTTTGATACCGCTTTAATCGGCCCCAAAAGGTGATCTCGCGGTCACTGCGCGGAATCACCTTTTGGGACTGATTAATGAAATGACAGTGACAGTGTTCATGAGGTGGGCTCTCAAAAAGCCTATGTTGCAAATTTGGTGGAAAAAATCCCAAAAATGACTGTTTTACGAGCGTGTGTTACGCAGTTTCCATGTACGCTCGTAACTTCGTGAATGTGTAATATTTTCATTCCAGATTTTCAAAACTGGCATTTTTACACACCTCCTTATGAACGGTACAGCTGTCATTTTTCATATCCTGGCTGAAATGTGTTTTCGCACATCCGGCGCAGAATAGCGCGGTCGCTGCACCAAATCAGTTTTCAGACAGTTTCAGGAAATGATGGTGACACTGTTCATGAGCAGAAGTCCTAAAATGCCTATGTTGAAAATTTGGTGACAAAATTCCGTAAAATGAATGTGTTACAAGCGTGCGTTGCGCAGTTTCCATGCACTCTTGTAGCTTCGCAAATTTGCACTATTTTCATGGCAGATTTTCAACACTGGAATTTTTCTACACCTCCTTATGAACAGTACAGCTGCCATTTTTCACATCCTGCCCTAAATGTGTTTTTGCACCTGCGGTGCACAATGGCATGGTCACTGTGTGAAATCAACGTTTCGGACACATTAACAGAATCACACTGCCACTGTTCATGAGGGGAGGTCCCAAAATGCCTATATTAAAGATGTGGTTAAAAAGATCCCAAAAATAATTAGGTTACTGATGTGTGTTGCACAGTTTCTACGCATGCTCATACCTTCACCAATTTTTCATATTTTCACTCCAGATTTTCAGTGTTGCCATTTTTTTACATCTCTTCATGAACAATACAGTTGTCATTTTCCACATCCTGCCCAAAATGTGTTTTCATCCCTGTGTCGCCAAATGGCATAGCCGCTGTGCAAAACCACCTTTCATCTAACACACTGATAGTGCCGCTTTTCATGAGGTGGGCTCACAAAAAGCCCATGTTGGAAAAAACCCTACGGTGTTAGGGTTTCCAACTGTAGCACCCTACCCTGTAGAGAATGACAGATGTCAGGGGTGTGACTTGGGATCATCGACTGTAATGCTCACACCATTCCATCCCCACCCCCACCCTGCGACCAGTGACAGGCATTGTGGTGTGCCATGCACTGCTCGGCCACAAAGTTCACCTCATTCTCCTGTACTGCACCCACCTCAGCATATTTTCTTATGGAATGGGGTAAGTATAACGCCCAAAGACCCCAAAGCACACCACAACACTTGTCAGTGTCTACAGGGTAGGGTGATGTGAAATGGCGTGAGTGTTATAGCTGACAGCCCCAAGGCACACCCCAATGCCTGTCAGTCTCTACAGGGTGGGGGTGGGGTTGGCATCATTTTAATACTTCACTGCCATTCCGATTATGCGTCTTTAACTCCAGCACTACCAATGCCAATGCCAGCGAGACAACATTCGGCATTGACAAATGCTTGTTTCTCTTTACATTAATAATCTTGACTATAACATAACTCATTCCAAATTGCATTTCTTTGGTGATGACACAGTCCTGTAGACTTCTAGCTTAAATCTTTCAGAAGTAAGAGACATACTACAAGCTGACTTTACGCAGCAAGAACAGAACCTTATTAGTGCAAAGCTCCTTCTTATCACCAAAAAAAGCAAGGCCATGATTTTTACTCTCAACACCACCACCACCACCACCACCTCTCTAAGCCTGCCTAATGACTTTATTGTCACCTGTCTATGTGAATCTCTTTGAGATTGTCCCCAAATTCAAATATCTAGGTATATGGCTAGATAATAAGCTCACCTTTAATGACCATATTGATAACTTGACCAGCAGGTTAAAATCCAGAATAGGTTTCTTCTTCAGAAACAGGTCCCTATTCCCTATTGAGATAAGAACTAGGCTTGCTCAGGCAACATTCCTGCCTTTACTCAGTTATGGTGACACAATCTATAATTCTACTTCAGCCTTAAACCTGAACAAATTGGGCCTCCTCTACCATTGTGCACTATGGTTCATTACTAACTCCCCTTTTCGAACCCACCATTGTGATCTGTATGCAACTGTCGGCTGGACATCGCTTACTACCAGATGTTTAATTCACTCTGGCACATGGACTCTCAAAATCCTCCTAAACAAACTACCGAACTATATAACATCCCTTATTCGCATCTCCCACAGTTCGTATTCAATTAGAAAGTCTGATCCTTCTAGACGTGCCTAGAACTCATACCTACTTTAGTAAATGTGCCATCTCATACGCAGTTCCAACTATCTGGAACCAGCTCATTTTTACTGCAACTCTAACATTGTTTCTGTCAATCTCTAAAACCTTTACTGCCACCAAATCAAAAAATGCCTTCGGCTGTTTCTAGTACATACTTAACTGTTGACTTTTATATCAACAATTCGGTTCCCTTTCCTAATTCTGCTACTTTCTAATTCTACTTACCTCTCCTTTTCCTTCCCTACCCTCCCTTTACTCTTTATTTCAGTCATCCTTACTTTCCATATTCCTCCACACTTTTCCTCCTTATTCCTCCCCTCCTCCCTCACAAGATCCTCCCTCTCTTCTCCCTCTCCACTCCCCTTTGCACCTCTCTTATACTCTCTTCACCTTATGCATCCTATTGCTCTTGTTCCAACTTTTTTAGTTGAAGTTTCTCTACTTTTAATGATTTCTCTGGGTTATGTTTATAAATATTACCTTTTTATGTTCCACGTGTACCATATACTTTTATGTACCAAGATTTTATGTATGTAATTTCCTTTGTCTGTATACGTTCCTCGGGACTTCCTTGTGAATGAGCTTGCTTAATGGAGCTTTCCTGCAATAAACTTGAACTTGAACTTGTGGGAGGTGATGTTTTAGTAGCATCCAGTTTTTATAGTTCTGGTGGGGGGTTTGTAGTAGTTGTAGTTACAGTTACATTTGACAGGGGAGTGGTCACTCAAAGAGTCGGGAAGAATGGTGAGACTGGAGATATGAGCAGGACGGTTGGTGAGCACCCAGTCCAGCAGTGTGCTGGTGCTGGTCTTATAGTTGACTCGAGTCGGAGTCTTACCATTTGGGAGAAATGGACAGCAGATAAGGTATCGTTGAAAGGGGTAGAGGCAGGTGAAAGCCAATTTATATTAAAGTCACCTAGCAGAACAATTTCTGTGTTTAGACTCAGAGTACTGATGTAATTCAACAAGTTGCTGACACCAGTCATGGGTGGCTTTGGTGGAATATATACTGAGAGCAGAGTAAGCATTCTATTGTGTGCCCCTAAAAGCAGTCTAATGGCCAGAGCTTGCAGGTTGCCACTGCTACATGGGGAGGGGTAAGACACGTCCCTGAAGAGAATCTTTAGTAGATGGCACAGCCCCCATCTCTTTTTGACTGTTTGTCCTGTCTGTACAAGGTGTAACCAGGAAGAGTGATGGCAGTGTCTGGTATCTTTGGGGATAACCAGGTTTCCACTACAGATAGCACGTCTGGGTCATGACAAGAGACCCATACCTTCAGGCAATCCATTTTGGGGAGGAGGTTGCAGATGTTTAGAGAAGTGAGCACAAGTTCTGTGGTTTTTCATGGTTGAGCATCGGGGTCATGTGGTGGGCCAGGGTGGGGGTGCACAATATCACACATCAGAAGTAGGAGTAGTAGGCAAAGAAGTTGTTTCAATATAAGTTTATTATGTAGAGACCGATGTCTTTTACTGGGCATATGGGCTTTCATGTTACCAACGTGGATTACAAAACCACTGAGGAGTGGTACCATGGTGGGATCCTTCGGTGGGTATTCCAGGCCAGTTATCATAGAGGGTAACTGACAGAGGTTGTGGGTTTCATCAGGGTAGGAAGAGGTAACTGTTCCATATACATTTAGGACTACCACCTCATGGGTAGCTGGAGTAGATTTGATGGGTCTATTATAGGGCCCATGGAGGTGATAATGGTGAGTACAATGAGGCAATGCAATAATCCAGTGGAAGTGTGAGACAGTGTTGGTCCACCGGAAGGCAGTGAGTTCAGTATTGGGGTAAGGCAGTGGGTGAGGATTTCTCATGTAAATTAGTCCCAGAGAGCTTTTGTCTAAGTAGATGCTTAGAATAGGGCTAGGAGCAGTGAGTGAGATACATTTTTATTTATTTAGTTCTAGGATTACAATAACATTTGAGCCAAGTCTCTTTTACAAAGGTTCCATGTCAGTAGAAAGTTATTACAGAAGATACAGTAGAAAAAAAACACAAATCAATAGAAAGTACAACAATGTGGTGATTACAGACAGTTGGGGTCATGGTCAATGGGAATAACAATTGCGGGTGGGTACATTTAGAGAGCAAGAGACCAAGTTATGGCCTAGGTTTATAACACAGGAGAAAGCACAGAGACAGGGGGGAGAGGAGGGTAAGGGGATAATGAAGCAGCCGGAGGCATTTGTCAGACGATGATAGGGCAGAAGTGCTGGTAACGAGGGGGGTGAGGGGGAAAAGGGAGGGCTGGGAGAAAAAGGAAAAAAGGTGGTAGTAGTAGGAATCAGAGGGGGAGTGGAGGCTAGGGGATAGGACAGATAGGAGGTACAGCAGAAAGGAGATGCGGCAGAAGGGGATGGGCAGATAGGGTATAAGTGCATCAAGTGCATCTACTTTTCCAACTAGATGGTTCAGGGGATGAACGCCCCTAGCAGCAGCAGGATATAGGCTGCAAATGGGGAAGTAGTGGGCTAAGCAGAATCTACAGAGTGAAGCGAGAAGAAGTTGTTAAGTATGGCTTTATGGTGGTTAAGCAGTTGAGTGGGGGCTGGCCACTGACAGCCAGTGTGGGTCCCAGAACAATGGGGTATTAAGTTAAGTGATGTTGGTGGAGAGACATCAGAGCTGCAGGGGGAGGAGGGAAGGTAAGGCTGAGAGGTCAGAAATCAAGAGCTGGGAGGAGGTGAGAAAGAGGCTGCGTTTTGGTCAGTGCCGCTTCTTCCAAGACTGAGGTCAGTTAATCTGAATTAGGACAGATGGAGGAGAGTTTCAGGCATGCCCTAGAGAGGAGCAGTAAAGACAGTTTTCAGTAACAAATAAGGTAAGTAGGTGAAGTTACAAAAAGTAGGAACAGAGTGGTAAGAGGAGGTCACAGTAAAAATGAACTGGGATTCAAGGGCAAGTAAAGTAAGGAGAAGGAGGAGTCTTGACAGAGCTGGAGCGTAGAAAAAACTAATCAGGGCGTACCAGAGAGTAGAAAGCACAGTCAAGGACCTGAGCAGGGGTGAAGTTAAAAATCAGGAGGAAGAAGGAGAGGGAAAGAAAGGATTAAACGAAACAATGTCAATAAAACAGAGGTTCAAGTAGTAATTAAGTAATAGCTGGCTTATACATTTACTACAATCCTAAGCCCTGGCACTGAATAACAATGTGTTAAAACAAACCTGGGCTGTAGTAGAAAAGGCTAAAACATGAAATGGCTCACAAATACAAATACTAGAGGTGCAAATAAAACCCTAGCAGCAAAGGTTTCACTCAGCCTGAGAGTCCTAATAAAGCACGCTTAAATAAATCCTCCAGTGGTGGCAGATATTTATCCACCCCTGACAGTCCTGGCTACATGTCTACGTGTGGTCAGCAAGGTGGCAGCGTTGCAGTGGTGACTGGCATTAATCTTCCCTGGCTACTTCCAGCTACATGTCTACGTGTGGTCAGCAAGGTAGCAGTGCTGCAGTGGTGGCTGACATTAACCCTTTCCAGCAACTCCCGGCTACATATTTATCTGTGGTCAGCAGGGTGACAGTGCTGTAGTAGTGACTGGCTTTAATCCTCCCTGACCACTCCTAGCTACATGTCTACATGTGGTCATCAGGGTGGAAGTGCTGCAGTGGTGGCTGGCATTAATCCTCACCGGCCACTTCCAGCTACATGCCTGCATGTGGTCAGCAAGGTGGCAGTGCTGCTGTGATGGTTGGCATTAATCCTCCCTGGCCACTCCTGGCTACATGTCTATGTGTGGTCAGCAAGGTGGCTGGCATTAATCCTCTCTGGCCACTCCTGGCTACATTTCTACATGTGGTCAGCAAGGGCGAAGTGCTGCAGTGGTGGCTGTCATTAATCCTCCCCAGCCACTCCAGCTACATGTGCATTTGTGGTCAGCAAGGTGGCTATGCTGCAGTGTTGGCTAGCATTGATACTCCCCAACCACTCCCAGCTTCATGTCTACATGTAGTCAGCAAGGTGGCTATGCTGCATTGGTGACTGGCATTAATCCCCCAAGCCACTCCCAGCTACATGTCTATGTGTGGTCAACAAGGTGGGCAGTCTGCAGTGGTGATAGGCATTGATCCTCATCAGCCACTCTCAGTTACATGTCTGCGTGGTCAGCAAGCTGGCTGTGTTGCAGTAGCAACTGGCATTAATCCTCCCTGGCTGCTTCCAACTACATATCTATGTATGTGGTCAGCAAGGAGGCAGTGCTGCAGTGGTGACTGGCATTAATCCTCCCCAGCCACTCCCAGTCACATGTCTACATGTGGTCATTAAGGTGGCTGTGCTGCACTGGTTGCTGGCATTAGTCCTCCCTGGCCACTCTCAGCTACTTGTCCACATGTGGTCAGCAAGGTGGCTGTGCTGCAGTGTTGGCTGGCATTTATCCTCCCCTGCCACTCCCAGCTACATGTGTATGTGTGGGCAGCAAGGGGGTAGCGTTGCAGTGGTGGCTGGCATTAATCCTCCCCAGCCACTCCCAGTCACATGTCTACATGTGGTCAGTAAGGTGGCAGTGCTGCAGTGGTGGCTGACGTTAATCCTCCCTGGTCACTCTCAGCTACTTGTCTACATGTGGTCAGTAAGGTGGCTGTGCTGCAGTGGTGGTGTGGCAGGGTTGAATAAGGCCCTGTCCCATTTGTTATGCAGAAAGAACTAAATGCAAGGATCTGCTCTGTCCTCCCCTTTTCAGTCTTTTGTCTGTATGGTTGCAAAACCAAAAATTTTTGTGAGACCTAGGAACTGATTACTCTGTTGGTTTCACAATTCTCCTCCTCTCACTATCTCTTTGCCTTACCTTACTCTTTCTGTCTTTTATTCTCCCTTCCATATCTGTGGTTATAAAAAAAAAATATGTGAATCTCTGTATAAAACTGTATGTGAAACTGGGATCCCTTTATTTAAAATTGTATATAGTTATGCTGTTGAAATGATTGCAAAGCTATTTGGAACTCAAAGGATTAACGTGAGATGCAGTTTTCAATCCCTTTGCAGAGCTGTGAACAAAGGTCTTTCCTGGAGAGCTATGAACTGTTTTGCTGCACCTGCAAGAAAACTGACAAGAACATTGGAAACTGACAAGAATGTCTGTGAAAAAAACACTGCCTCCTTAATGAGCTCCTTGCAAAGACTTGTTATAAAAAGAGTAGCAATGCTTTTGCTAGAGAGATAAGAAAGAGTGAGAGACTGAAACTTGGAATTAAGAGATACCCTCAGAAGGTGGGCTGAGTTTTATCTGTTTGTACTGTCTTTATTAATAGTTATGCTGAGTAATTTTTATTTTATATTTGGCTGTTATTGAGAAAAATAAAACACTATTTGTAAATATTGAAACTTCTTCTGATCATCCTATGCTTCCTGAGCTGTGCCTGGATGACAGGTGGTCTCCATTAATCATCTCAAGAGTAGGAGATCATCTGAGCAAGCTGAAGCCACACCATTGGTCTCCAATGACACAAGTAGCAAACTTGTCACAGTGCTGAGAGGCCAGCCTGTTTCAGTATAATTCCATTCAACATTAACAGAATAGATATAGTCTCTCACCTGTGGAAATCTATAGATGCCCAGTAGTCTAGCAACTGGCACAGTTGTTGATGTGAAACGAGGTCCTATGATGCCTGACAACTTGATTTGTTTTTCACAGTTATAATTGGGAACTAACTTTTGTCCCCTGGACAACAATAGTAAAGCACTCTCAACAGCAAAAGCTTCTGAGTAGCAGGAGTCCAACATCTTGAAGCCCAGCGTGACGTTTGGTAGTAAAGATTGGTCACCATTAATTTCCACAGTGGCATAAACTACTGTCAGTGCTTCCTGATATATAATTGTATCAAACCTACATTTGTATAAAAAATTGCAAAATATTACAAACAGATTGATCATTTCATAGTCCATTCACTAAATCCTATAGAAATTGATGATAAATGGTTTACTTAGTCAATCAATCAACATTTTTATTTAACCAGGCAAACAAAATTGAGCAATGCTCATTTTCAAGATGGGCCTGGTTTACTGCCTCATTTTAAGGATACTGCAGTTTAGTTTCCTAACGTGCATACTTTACACTGACTATAATGTGAGAAAGCCTCTAATATTATAATTGTATAATATTTGTATTATAAACACGTGAATGTCTGCTTAGGCACAAAAACAGGCTGTCTGCTGCAGTGAGTGACCTTTGACCTCAAAAAGTCAAAGTGTGTCTGAAAGCTGCAGCATGTGTTAAATTGACCAGTAAAGGGAAACCCTAATTAAACGTTTCCTGTTCTAACTTAATTAAAGCTTTCCGATCATCTGCCAGGAGATAGCACCTCATACAATTTTATGATTCCTGCAGGAAGAGACCATTTGGTTACAGACTTGTGAGAAACCATAAAAACCGGAGATCCCTCTAGCAAAACAGGAAATCAGCAGGGAGACATCAAAGAGGATGTTTGGATGAAAGACTCATACTTTAAAGAGGCAGTCTGACCAAAATTTCTAGTATCAATAAATTCAGAACTTGGATCAGCATATCCTCAATCAGCCTCATGCCAGAAAGGAAATCTCTAAGTTACTTTGTTTAAAAGTTACACGTCATTATGTAACCCTAAATTCACTGCCTGTTCAAAAAAGCTAGTTTCAGTAAAGAGCTACTAACGAGGTCACAACCAGAACTCGCAGCCTAGTCCTTCCTGCAAACTAACTTATAAAACATATTTCTCCCACATTACATAAAACTGCAATTGTGGTAAACATCTGAAAAAAGGAAAGCTAACACCGAGTGTGTCAGGGCATGTATTTCCATAATGTGCAGATGCAAGGTACAGTACTTAAAAATGCGACGGGGGGGGGGGGGTTGGAATACAGTGGCAAACATGGCTTTAGAATGACAAAAATGTGTGCATTTTTTATAATACTGCAAAGATTAGATTTTGAAATGCCACCAGACTGCCACTGTAGAATGCAGCAGTGACACAATATCAGAAAGTAGTTGGGACACACAATTTTGGAACGTGGCAGGGATGCTAAAAGTCATAATGTGGCAGTGTCATCTTGTTTTAGAATGTGGCAGAGATACACAATTTTGAAATGTGGAAGACAGACTATAGTTGTGGAAGGTAGCAGTGATATGTCATTTTGTAATGTGTCTTGGATGGATTAATTTGGCATGTAGTGGTGATGTACAATTTCAAAACGTGGTTGGTATGCTTGATTTCAGATTGTGGTGGCAACATTCAATTTCAGAATGCAGCGTGGACACGGAATCTCAATGTGGTGGTGACATAGTTTCAGAATGTGGTAGTTACATGCAATTTCAATATGACACTGGGATGCATCATGTTAGTATGTAACTTGGATGTACGATTTTTGAATGTGGCAGTGACACTCTCTTTCAGAATGTGGTAGGGGTGTGCAGTTTTAGAATATGGTGGAAATGCATATTTTCAGAATGTGACGATAACAGGCAATACTGTAAAGTGAAAGTTTACACACAGTTTCAGAATGTGGCATGCGATTACAATTTTAGAATGTAGAGGAGACATGCAGTTTCGGAATGTGGCAGTGATGTATAATTTTAGAATGTGGTGGTGACGCTTCATTTCAGAATGTGGCAGTGGCACAACTTCAGAATGTAGTGGTGACGTGCAATTTCAGAATGTGGCAGTGACACGCAATTTCAGAATGTGGCAGTGATGCACAATTTCAGAATGCGGCGATGACACAGAATTTTAGAATGTGGTAGTGATGCACAATTTCAGTTTCGGAAATGCAGAGATGTCGCACAGTTTCAGAATGTGGCAGTGATGCACAATTTTGGAATGTGGTGTGACAGTTTCAGAAAGTGGCACTGAAACACAACTTTGGAACATGGTGCAGATGTGCAATTTTGGAATGTGGCAGGGATGCGCAATTTTGGAATATGGCTGGGACACAATGTTGGACTGTGGTGAGGATGTGATGCACAATTTTGACATGTGTTGGGTACGTACAGTTCTGGAATGTAGCAGGAACAAGCAGTTTCAAAATAAAATGCTGTGTCCTGTCATATTCCAACAGTGCACATTCTTACTGTTCCAGAGTTGTCAGTCCCTGCTAAATTCCTCAATGTGTGTCCCTATCGCATTCTGAGATTAAGTGTCCTACCACACTGTGAGATGGGGCATCCCTACCACATGCCGAGATTGCTTGTCCCCCCCCCCACCCAGCATTCTAAAATTTTGCACCATTTTGATGTGCTACACCTTGGTCCTGTGCTGCATTCCCAAATCACCTCCTGATGTGTCCTAAAAATAAAGTACATTACCATGCATCTGAACATTCTGGAAACGCAAGCACTTCAGGCAACCCTGTGTCAGTTTTTTTTTATGATTACTACAGCTACAGTTTCTATAACTTTGGAGAAATAGGTCCTATAATGTTGTTGACAGGGAGGACTAGTCTGAGTTCTGGTTGTGACATCATCAATGGCTCTTCACTGAAACTGCCTTTTTTGAACAGGGAGTGAGATCAGGGTTACAGAATAGCTCATAACTTTAAAATGAAGTAATGTAGAGACTTTATTTTTGGTATGAGATTTATTGGGGGTAGGCTGATTCTAATTATGCAGTGAAGTACTTTTGGCCAGACTCCCTCTTTAATAATTGCTGACTGTTGATTTCCCCAGTAGAAATAAAATCTATGGGAGGTTCAAACAGTGACCTCATGGGTGGCATCACCAGGAGGTGGAGAAAACTGACTTTTGAATTGGGCTGCACTCTGACAAGTTTGTGCAGAAGGACTCTCTGAAAAGAAAAGACACACAGTCTGTGGACTGGTAACTAGGCACTTTTAGACAAATAATTAAACTGGAACCTAAGTATTTGTGGTAGGAGTTTGTGTTCTGTAACTTCCCATTTTTTTACTGGACTGTAAGTTAGTGACATAATTGTTCTGTGTTTGATTTTACCTGTTTTACAATTTTTAGTAAACAATATTTTCTTTAAAATACTGCCTGTTCTTTTTATCAATTTTTTTTTACATGTGAATGCTGATCCTGTGTATAAGTCTGACAGCTGTTATGGGCTTGAATGTGTTACTAAGCTTGCTAAAAGGTAAGAATATACCTAGGTCTCATATTGATTCGTAAGGCTACATTTTTGGAAACCTGGCTGGGTGCCCCTGGATGAAAGATTGTACTGCATCCCCCAAAAATGGTACATACCTGAGCCTGTTAACTGGGTATGCTAGCATAAGGTTCACAGTTGACCCCCATGATTCGAGGCTAGTAGGTTATTCAGATCCCAAACAGACAGGAGGGTTACCCTGTCTGTCCCCTGTTCACGCTATTGCACTTGAGGTTGGCATTGTGGGAGCAGAGGACCTGACCTGCGGAGTGCATTTGTGACACTGACCATTGCCAAGGGCAGAGGTTTCAACCCATGGCATCCTGCCACAGCTCCCCATGATTCTGTGTGATGACCTGTGGTGGCTCAACTAAAGGATGGAGCTTTTGTCAATCAGCATTGTGCCTCAGCTGCCCATGGTACTGTGAGGAGCTGCAATGGTTCAACTAATGAATTCAGGTGTTACCCTTTGCATCATGTTACAGCTCCCTATGATACCGCGGGGAGCTGCAGTAGGTGAACTAAATGATGGATGTTTTGTCCCTTGGCATCATGCCACAGCTCCCCATGGTACTGTGAGGAGCTGTGGTGGTTGCATTAAGGGACAGAGGTTTTGCACCTTGGCATTGTGTCACAGCTCCTCATGGTACTGTGAGGAGCTGCAGTGGTTGAACTGAAAACAGAGGATTTAGCCCTTGGCATCATGCCTCAGCTCCCAATGATACTGCGAGGAGATATGGTGGTTGAACTAAGGGATGGAGGTTTCATCCCTTGGTTTTCTGGCACAGCTTCCTATGGTACTGTGAGGAGTTGCCGTGGTTGAACTAAGAGATGGAGGTTTTGCCTCTTGGCATCCTCCTACAGTTTCACACGGTCCTGTGAAGAGCTCCAGTGGCTGAACTAAAGGACAGAGGTTTTGCCCCTTGGCATCCTGCTATGGCTCCCCATGCTACTATAAGAAGCTACAGTGGTTCAATTAAGGGACAGTGGCTTTGCCCCTTGACATCCTGCCACAGCTGCCTCTGGTACTCTGAACAGCTGCTGTGATTGCACTAAGGGACAGCTGTTTCATCCTTTGGCATCCTGCTACAGTTCCACATGGTTCTGTGAGGAGCTACAGTGGCTGAACTAAGGGATGGATGTTTCACTCCTTGGCATCCTGCTATGGCTCCCCATGTTACTATAAGAAGCTACAATGGTTCAACTAAGGGACAGTGGCTTCACCCCTTTACATCCTGCTGCAGCTGCCTCTGGTACTGTGAACAGCTGCTGCGTTGCACTAAGGGACAGATGTTTCATCCATTGGCATCCTGCCACAGCTCCCCATGGTACTGTGAGGAGATGCTTTGTTTGAACTAAGGAATGATGTTTTGTCTCTTGGCGTCATTCCACAGCTCCCCATGGTACTGTGAGGAGCTACAGTGGTTGAACTAAGGGACAGAGGTTTCGCCCCTTGGAATGGTTCTATGAGGAGCTGAGACAGTTGAACAAAGGAACAGTGGTTGGAGCATTCTTGGTGGAGGTCCTACTTGCTGGAGGAGAAACTGGTGCTGAAAAGTCACTACCATCAGTATCAGCAGGGAGTAAGCCTGACAACAGCAATTCCAGTCCCTTGTGATTGCTGAGGGGAAGAACCAACCAGTTTAAATGTTTTGCACTGTAGACAGTCTGCTTAATTTTCCCTGTCTACAATCCAAGATTTTTTTTCCATAGAAAAATGCAATGAATTTAATCGGTTCTTTCTAAACAAAGTGTCCAGCATCTTATTAAACAGCCTGTCATTGGTCAGCAGTACCATTATGGAGCATTGCTAGACAATCAGCTATATTTGTCGAAGTTTTGCCCATTTCTATTTGAGGAAAGTGTTTGGGGTTTTCTCAGGACTGTGTACCACCTACTGTTTATTGGACCCGAGGCCCACCCATTTGATAATTAGCAGATGGGGACCTGGGCCCTACGATTTAAGAAATCATCAGCTCTTCTATTGGGGAGGAGATCTTTCCTGCACCTTGAAAAAGGATGGTACTGAAACCCTTCCTTCAGAAGCCATCTTTGGATCCTGACAAGGTGGGGGCCCATCCATGAGAAGAAGGAGGAGCAACATGGTGCTGGGAGGGCAGTCACATAGATGAACACTGCAGGTCTCATGCATCGATGCCACCGGCTTCATGAATCCCTCTCCTGCTCCCAATTGAATGGACTCACTATATAAGCCCCTAACAAAAATTGAAGAATCTCTTAAAAAATTATTTGAAGATGCTTGCAAATTTTGGCATTATAACTCCGCACAAAGTGGACCAAAAATCCAGTTCTGGTGCAAGGACTAAAACTTCCAAATCCTCAGTAAAAGCAACACAAAAAACTATGTTGCTTCAGCCAAAATAGAAGTCTCATGAACTGCATTTCGATGACTCAGGTCCAGATTCACTTGAAAAACCAGGTTCTTCCTCACAGGTACAAACCCTTGCTCTATTCCCATTGTTTTCAATGAACAGCAAGGTGAAAACCAATTTGTCCACAAATCTTCTACAGCCATCAGGGTCAGCAAAGATGTCAAACTCCAATACTTGCAATGGCAATGAGATGCAAGTAAAATTAATTACTTCTATCCCAGGACATTTTTCACCAAATGGAGCCAACATGCAAAACTCTTTTCCTCCTGTACTGGCCAACCAGATTAATCCAGAGGCATTACCTGTGAATGCAACCCTGAATACCAGTAAAAGGAATGATGAAGCTGTAAGTCACAAAGATGGAGCTACATTTTCTCCTGACTACCAACCTTCACTTAATCCCTCTTTCTCTACTCAGAATCCTGAGGGGACCCCGATTTCAGACATAACTATGGCAAGCTTGTCCCACAAGGTCAATCAAAGTATTAATTCTGAAGGCCAACCAGCTCTTAAGGAAAAAATCTGTTACTACTAGCTTCCAAGAAAATTACATTTTATTCCTGGAAAACTGAACTTCCCACACCCTTACAAGTTAACCCTTTGTTTGTTATTAGACCTGAATCTCCAAAGTATAAAGCTGTTAGATTAACCTACAGAATTTCTACTGGGAACAATGATAGCAACCCAAATTCAGAATCTGAATCAGAGTTATCTGACTCAGAATGGGACAATGCTGCTGCACCCCCACCCTCCCCTGGGCTAAAATGCTTTTCAGAAAATCAGCGATATTTCATTATACATCAAGTCATGCTTAAATAACAGTCTAACTTTGATAAGCACATTAAAACAATCCAAGATTTAGCACAAGACCAACTAATGCAGTCTGAGATATCACATTTGATACAAGCCCTAAGTTCAATATCTGATGAGACTGACCCCTTGCTGAGTAAAATTCAACATTTGGAGAAATCGAATCAGGACTTAAAAGAAAGATTGGTAGACCAGGAATCCTGGCAAGACAGAATAATGTTCATATTTTAGGGTTGCCAGAATCTTGGGATAATTTCAAAAGTTTATTAAACTCCTTCAGAACTGTTGCTGCAGCTTACTTGGATACTGAACCAGGAAAAATAAACTGGAGAATAGGAAGAATACATTGGGGTCTACGATCAAAACTGGACTCATCTGCACCTCCCCACCCTGTTACATTACGTTTCCTCAAATCATCCAAAAAAGATACTCTTATGTGTGCAGTGTATAATAAAATGAGAATTAACTTATCTGAAGCAAACATTTCTATCTACGGTGACTTACTCCAAGACATAATATTAGCCAAGAAGAAATTCGATACACTTCGCTCCAAACTTTGATCCAATGGGATCAAAGCCACTATGAATTTCCCTGCCAAATTGAGAGTCATAATAGAGGGGCAAAGAGTGGTTTATGATTAACTTGAAGAGGCAACAACTGCATTAGAAAAGAGACTCCCCAACATTTTTGAATGAATGACTTTTGGTTGTTAAAATAATTGAGTATGGAGGGGGTTATTTTTTGAGTGCTTTTTCAATAATTAGAATCATGCACTGTTCAATTTATTCACAAAGGTCTATTTAGAGTTTTCTTTGAATTTAGCCATTAGGAGCTTATTGGGGGCATGTCTAATATTTTGTAGCAATAATGTTGTTTGTTCTTAAAAGATTCACATTGTCTGGAGTGGGCTTGTATTGCTCCCTCGGCCCATGCCATAAGCTCTGTACCAGAAGTTAACTCTATGTTTAAACTAAAAATATTGATGTTCTTACTAGTATGGTGGAATAAAAAGTACGGTAAAGAGAGGGTATGTACTGGTCCAGACTGCATGATTTAGATAAATTGCTTGAGTCTATTAAAAATGTTATTCCCGTTTATCGCCACTTGGAAGGTGAATGGGGGTTATAGAGTGATGATTGAGTTTGATATTGCACTAGTTATATCTCCATTACGGAAGGTGTTAAAGTACTTTTCCTTTTTGCCTTATTACAAGCTCTTCAACAAAAATAAGTGCAGACATCGATAAGGATGGACCCTTTGGGTTTAGTAAGTGAATCAGAAGATTCTGTCATACAGTTAAGGCAAATTTGTGATGGTATATATAAATGCTTCCATTCAAACAGGATGGTTTTTCCTATCCAACAACATATTTACACATTTTGAGGCAATGTGATCTATGTGGGGGGAGAGGGGGAGTTGGAGACTGTAGCCTGCACAGATGCACTTCACTCATAAAGGAATGCAAGAATTAAAGATATGCACTCAAATTGTTTTACATTATCTTTTCTTATTTCTATACCATTCAATTTTCTTTTGTCTTAATTTTCTCTACTTCTGGGGATATTGGAATAGGTATTTTTCTTTTACGTAAACTAAAGGAGTTTGTGTGTCTAAAGGTTTTTGGGGAATGCTTGGACTTACTGCCATCAATTGTGATAATAAGGGATACAACTGTGGAAAAAGGTCATCTTAAGCTGTGTATGTAAGCAATAAGGCACGAAGGGGTGTGTGTAAACCATAGTTTACACATGGCCAGGGGTGTAGAAAGGCACAAGGCCAAATGCTGAGTGTCTTCAGCCCTGGCAGTGTGTAAACTATAGTTTACACACACCCCTGAGTGCCTTATTGTGCTTATAAAATCGGCTTCTTTTTTTTTTTTTTTACTTTTGACTATTGGGAAAAGCATGTTTATATGTAGAAAAAATAGATTTACTTGTGTGCATGTGTGATAAAATAATCCTTCCACCCACTGCAAGTGATATAATTGATGATGTCATTGTATCATTACCTACTTCCTTTTTCCTGTTTTTTTTTTCTCTGTTGTTCTCCACATTCAAGATATGGAATGTTCATCATGGAATGTTTACCATGGAATACATGCATTCAAAATTCTGCTCAGTTCCACTGGCAGACTATTTCTCTCCCAACACACTCTACACACAGACACCAAAGGCCTTTGTTGTAGCCAGAGACTCAGTTGTCTCACTATCAGAACAAGAAGAAGAGAGTTCCCTGATAAGCAGTTAAAGGTAGAAGGGAGATTTTTCACTGTCAGGAAAGAAACAGTTGTAGTGAAAACTATAAACAATACTTATTCTTTCTAGTCCCCATACCCAAGGTCACTGCCTTTTGTGGCAGACAAGTAGCCGGGTCGGCCCGTGAAGCCCATCCAACTCGAGCGGTGTTATGCAATGCCAGATCTGTTAAAAATAAGACTGCAATTATTGCAGATCTTGTTGGAACAACTGATCTGGCTTGCATCACCGAGATCTGGTTGGATGAAAATGCTGGCCCCATTTTGGATGCTGCAATTCCGGACGGGTACCCGGTGATACACCACTCGAGATTGGATTGCACAGGGGGGTGGCGGTCTGTTTCAAGACTGAGTTTGGCCTCACAAGTGTACCAGTTGAGGAAGCTGAATCATTTGAGTGTATCATGGTGGCTGGTGTGGGTTGCAGGATAGCTCTTGTCTACCGTCCACCAGGGGATGAGATGCAATTCCTGCAGGAAGTAGCAGATTTCGTCGCCGACATGACATTGGAGTCGCCCAGATTGATGGTACTGGGTGACTTCAATGCCTGGGTTGATGATGAACTCTCGCAGTTTGGATAACACTTTCTCCAGCTTATGACATCTCTGGGCCTTACACAGGTTGTTACCTCTGCCGCCCATAAATATGGTCACTCTCTCGATTTGTTCTTCTTCCTGGGGATCGAGGCCTCTGACTTGGAGGTGGAACTGGTCAGTTGGTCTGATCACTGCACTATGAGGTACAATTTTTGTGCCCCCCTTCAAAGGCCTGCCCCTGTGGAGATGGTTAGTTATCACCCTTTATAGGAAGTGAGCCCTGAAGGCCTAGTGGCAGTGATTGATCTCTCAGAGTTTCCTGTGGCCAGCTTGAGTCCAGAGACTTTAGTGGTGGCCTATAATAGGTCCATTTCTGTAGCTCTGGACTTGATTTCTCCCATCTGTGTTCATCCTCTCCCCCTTCGCCCTCGGGCCCTGTGGTTTGATGGGTCCCTGAGGAAGTTGCAGTGAGTAGGATGTAGGTTAGAGCAGCATTGGCGGAAATCCGCCCTGGGGGCCGACCACCTTAGATTGGTCGAACATTATCAGATCTACCAATCAGCGATCTCCTGTAAGAAGGCAGAATTCCTGTCCAGGGAGATCGCTGCCACTCAGAACTGACCAGCTCAGCTCTTCCAAACTGATGACAGGCTGTGCAACCCAGCCTGTCTGCAGCTCCGAAGACCTTATTAGCAAGTAGAGTGCGATGAACTTTCGCAGTTCTTTGCAGATAACATGGCCGACATCAGGTCGGAAATTCTGTTGACCCACTCTATGGGGATCACTGAAGACCAGAGCTTGGTCGCCTCACCTTGGACTTCCTGGAGTTCCTTTGCCTTGCCTAAACCTGTGGATGTCATGTGGATTGTCCAGGGTATGCATCCTACATGCTGTAGTTTGGATCTGGGCCCAAGTTCCTTGATTATGGGTTGTTGGGATTTGATTGTCCCGGTCCTGGTGCAGATAGTCTGGTGCTCCTTGGAATCTGGTGAATTTCCAAGCTCCCTGAAGGAGGCAGTGGTAACCCCCTTCCTAAAGAAAGCTTCTTTGGACCCGGATCTTCCTGCCAATTACAGACCAATCTCAAACCTTCCCTTTATAGGAAAGGTGATTGAGAAAGTAGTTGCAATACAGCTGGATGACCAACTGACCATCCATAACATCTACGAACCTCTCCAGTCCGGTTTTTGAAAGAGGCACAGTACCGAGACGGTGCTGGTTCAGGTGCTCAATGATCTCCTGATGATGAGAGATCGGAGAAGCTGTTCTATCTTGGTGCTCCTTGATCTCTCTTCAGCCTTTGACACTGTGGACCACGGGGTGCTGCTTGAACATCTGGGGTCCATCTGTGGACTGACAGATACAGTCATCAGGTGGTTTACATCTTTCCTCACTGGCAGGGGTCAGACAGTGGTGTCTGGGATTTTTTCCTCAGACCCATTCTCCCTGCCTTGTGGGGTTCTTCAGGGTTCAGTGCTGTCCCCCATGTTGTTTGCAGAGTATATACTACCCCTCGGAGACATTGTAAGATGGTATAGGCTGAGGTTTCACTGTTATGCTGATGATACCCAGCTCTACCTGTCTTTTGCCCCCGACCAGGATAGAGCTGTCTCTGTACTTAATTCCTGCCTTGTTGAAATCCAGGACTGGATGAATTTGAGTTGGCTAAAGTTGAACTCCGGAAAGATGGAGGTGATGGTAGTGGACCTGGGTCACCTGGAATTTTTCTTGGCGGCTCTCAGATCCTAACCTCTGAATGGGTGTGAAACGTGGGGGTAATGCTTGATGACGGGCTGACTTTACGAGCTCAGGTGTCAGCCATCATCAAGACTTCCTTTTATCATTTTAGGAATATCTCCAGGATTAAGCACCTTGATCTGTCCAGGGACCTGCCTACTTTGGTCCATGCTTTTGTGACCTCGCGCCTAGATTATTGTAATTCCCTGTACTTAGGACTGCCTGGGGTTGATATCCACTGCCTGCAGCTCATGCAGAATGCGGCAGCATGATTACTGATGGGAACTTCCCGATCCTCTCATATTACACCTGTTCTGTGCGATCTGCACTGGCTGCTGATTAAGTGGCTGATCACCTTTAAACTCAGTTTACTGACTTATAAAGTCGTACATGGACAGGGCCCTGACTACCTGAAACAGCTCCTTGTGCCTTACCACCTGGTGCAACAGTTGCATTCGGCTGTCGAGGGGTTGCTGGAGATTCCGAGGGTGTCTTTGAAATCTTCAGGGGCCCGTGCATTTATTCACATGGCCCCGACCCTCTGGAATTCTCTACCCCATCAGCTTCGGGAGTGCACGACTGTGGGGGTTAAACAGGAGCAGAAAACCTATTTATGGTGCCATGCCTTCGGTGGCATCGACTAAATTTAGATCCTCTGACTATTTTACTGTCTGTTCATAGTTTTGTTATGATCTTTTATCTTTTTGTAAAGCGCCTTGATGGCTGAAAGGCACTTGTGAGAAATAAAATGTATTATTATTATTAATTTGTTTATGTATGTAAGAAGACCGGGATAATCAGGGAAACAGCATTTAATTTATTTGTTTTATTTTATATTTAAGATCATTTTATTTTAAGGGCCCAGTTGAAGTGTTTTTTTTTACAGTGTAAAGTTAGCAGCCATGTTTGTGGTGGAAGATCAGTTCTGGCAGTAGAGGGCTATCTGAAATGCCTGTGTTCCAAATGACCATTGATCTGTGTTGCAGACTCTTCACTGCTGAGCAGTCCTTTTTTTAACCATACGTAAACCATAGTTTAATCATAAATAAGAGCCAATCAGATTACACAATTTTACCCTGCCATTTTATAAAGTGTTAATAGACCATTTTTAGAATGCAGACATTTGCTGTTGTCTCACTATTTTGGACCTCAACATGTTCCATTTGATATAAACATATATACTATCAATGGCCAATTCTAATTTACTAAAACTAATTTCTCTGAAGGTAAATGGGCTAAATACACCCATTAAAAGAGCTACATGCTTAACATATCTAGAAATCAAACAAACAAAAAATGCACATAGAATATGCTGACAAGCAACTCATTTCTACCCCAAGAAAGTGAACAAATTAAAGTTTTCAACTGTTCTTTTCAGTTCTGGTCCCACTAAGGGTAGGGCAGTCACCTTGCTAATTAAAAAAGGTTCCAATTTTAAATTATTAGATCAATTTGCCAACAATCAAGGCAGAATTATAATGACCAAATTAGAATATGAAGGGATAGATATAATTATTGGGCCGTTATATGCTCCCTTTGAAAATTATGGAGATTTTTTAGCAAAAGTATGTTAAGGACTTCAAAAACTACAATCTTTAACTGTTGTTTAGGTAGGTGATTTTAATGCCTAATTAAATCCTTTTCAGGATAATCATCCCAAATTAGTAAGGGCAAAATAGCCACTGCCAACAAATTATCACCAGGTAAGTAAAAAGGACTGGCTCCCCATATGACGCGCAGGGGAAATGCGGGACCTCACCCAACAACTAACGCACTGAAATCTGGCCAATGGAAAATCATGTACACAAATGCCCACAGTCTGGGAAACAAGATCCCAGACCTGCAGGCAACAATGACAGAGGCTAAATTGGACATAGTAGCCATTAGCGAGACATGATTCACCAGAAACCACATTTGGAAGACTTCAGTACCTGGCTATGTACTGTTCAGAAGAGACCGAGGTGCAAAAGGGGGTGGGGGAGTAGCCCTTCATGTCAATGAAAATATCAAAGCTACAGAAATTCAGAATACACATAAGAAGCCAGCAAGAAATGTGGGTTGCCCTGGAGACAGGAAATGGGATAGCCATATGAACTGGGGTTGTCTACAGGCCTCCAGTGGTTATCCACCCAACAACGACAGTTCATCAGCGAAGTCCCCTACAGCGACTACAGTGCCATGCCACTGTAGGGAACCTGCTGGAACCTGGTGCTGTCTGTTGGGGGTCTTGCACCCCCAAATCAGCTCCGACTCGAGTTGATAATCCGAAGTGGAGTGAGCTCCGCCCCTGCATGGAGAGTTTGCAAAAGCCCTCAAGAAAAACACTTACTTGCACTGAAACTGGCAGCTGACTGTAAAATATGGTCAACTCGCCGGTTTGTTGTCAGGGTGTTCGACAAAAAGTTTGTCGAACACCCGTCGTGGATCCTCAAAGTTTGACCATTTCTGGTCTTAACTCCTGGTTTTGCTGGCAGGGCATTCGACAAATGTTTTGTCGAACACCCATCATGGATGTGGCCTCTAGACCAGGGAGATGACATAGACACATTACTGTTAGAAGATATTCAAAACATGACATCTAAAGGGGAGGTTCTGATAATGGGAGACTTCAACATGCCAGATACAGACTGGTCAATACCAGTAGGAACATCCACCAGAACTAGACACATAGTGGATTCCCTGCAGGGGAAGAGCCTCAAACAACTAGTACAACAACCCACAAGAGACATGGCTATCCTAGATCTAGTAATGACTAACAGGGACAGGATCACAGAACACCAGGTAGAAGATCAGGTGGGGGCCAGTGATCATCACTTGGTATGGTTCAGTTTGGCTACTAGAACTATATCATCCCATTCCAATTCAAAAATATGGGACTTAAGAGGAGCTGGCTTTGATAAGATGAGCAACAGAGTTAAGCTAGCCCTGGCAAGAAGAAATACAGGTGAGGGGGTACAGGCAAAGTGGGCAAGCATTAAGGATGCAATACTTGAAGCAACATCCCATTGTGTTAGGGAGAAAAGCAAGAGCAAAACAAAGAAGAAACCACTTTGGTTCTCAAAAACAGTAGCAGAACAGGTCAGAGTAAAAAGACTGGCCTTCAGGAAATATAAGGGAACGTAGCGGGATGAAGATAGGGAGGCATACCAAACTTCTCTATCGGAAGCAGGGAAGGCAGTAAGGCAGGCAAAGGCCCAAACTGAGAAAACACTAGCATGAACAGTAAAAGAAGGTTACAAGACTTTCTATAGATACATTAGTGAAAGGAGAAAGTCCAGAGTGGGTATTGCTAAGATCAAAGGGGATAAGGGGGAGTGTGTGGAGGAGGACCAAGGAAAAGCATCTATCCTAAATATATACTTCTGTTCAGTATTCACTGAGGAGAAGGTAGGGCAGGGCCCACAGCTCAGCACCATGGACACGGGGGTGGGGAAGGGGGGAAGGGAGGTGTGCACTAGTCCCTTCACAAAAGAAAGGGTCGTACAAAAGCTCACTAAGTGCAGGGTGTACAAGGCAATGGGACCTGATGGCATACATCGTAGAGTACTAACAGAGCCATTATTAGAACTGTTTAGTGAGTCTCTGAGCACAGGAGAGGTCCCAAAAGACTGGAGAAGGGCTCATGTGATCCTGCTCCACAAGAGTGGTAGCAGGGAGGAGGCAGGGAACTACAGACCACTTAGTCTTACATCTGTAGTGGGCAAGATTATGGAGGCACTCCTAAAGGAAAGGATAGTACATCACTTGGAATCTATAGGAGCACAGGATCCAAGACAGCATGGGTTTACAACAGGAAGGTTCTGTCAAACTAATCTCATAGATTTCTTTGACTGCGTAACCATAGTGGTGGACCGAGGGGGAGAAGCTGATGTTGCCAACCTTGACTTCAGTAAAGCTTTTGATATTGTTTCACATAGAAGATTGATTAATAAGCTGGGTAGGCTTGGGGTGGAACAGAAGTTGGTCAACTGGGTGGCAAACTGGTTGGCAGGAAGAAAACAGAGAGTGGTGGTAAATGGTATACAGTCAGAAGTGATGCAAGTCACAAATGGGGTACCTCAGAGATCCATCCTGGGGCCAGTTCTATTTCATATCTTCATCCGTGACATTGCAGATGGACTGGAGGGTAAAGTTTGTCTCTTTGCAGATGACACCAAGATCTGCAACAGAGCAGATGATCCAGATGTGGTGGGCAGAATGAGAACAGATCTGGATAAATTGGCAAAATGGTCAGAAGAGTGGCAACTGGGGTTTAACACAGAGAAGTGCAAGATCATGCACATAGGGAAGAGAAACCATGAAGCCTCCTATAGGTTGGGAAAGGAGTTGCTGGCAATCACAAGGGAAGAAAGAGACTTGGGCATCATCATCACAGATGACCTGAAATCATCCAAGCAGATCACTAAAGCAGTAGGTAAGGCTAGGAGATATTGGAGTGTATTAGTAGGGGTATCATAAGTCATAAGAGGGAGGTAATAATCCCTCTTTACAAGACACTGGTTAGGCTCCATCTAGAGTATTGCGTGCAGTACTGGAGGCCGCACCTTCACAAGGACAATAGCAAAATGGAGGCAGTCCAGAGAAAGGCAACCAAAATGGTGCAGGGACTGCATCAGAAGACATATAAGGACAGATTAATGGAGCTCAATATGTATACCCTAGAGCAAAGGAGGAAGAGAGGTGATATGATTGACACATTCAAACACCTTAAGGACATTAACATGGTGAATGAGTCTAGCATGTTTCAATATAAGAAAAGTAGCAGGACCAGTGGACACAGCATGAGATTAGCGGGAAGCCAATTTAGGGGTAATGTGAGGAAGTTCTTTTTCACAGAATGGGTGGTGGATGAATGGAACGGCCTGCCTTAGGAAGTGGTGGATAGCAATACAGAGCAGGGCTTCAAACAGGCATGGGATAGGCATAAGAGAGCAATATGGATAAGTATAAATAGATAGACCATTGACATATTAAAGGTCTATGGTGCACTCATAAGGTAAAAGAAAATGAGCAGACTGGATGGGCCTTGTGGTCCTTATCTGCCATCAATGTGTATGTTTCTGTTTCTGTGAACAACTGGTTGACATTTGGTGCCATTACAATCCAAATAATTTGACCTATACCCATTTTGATAAAAAGAACAACACTTTCTATATAATTGACCATATTTTCCTTGTAAAAAACTTAGTTCATTATTCTCAGAATGCAGATATTGACTCCATTTTCTTTTCAGATCATGCCCTAATTAAGGTGGAATCAAATATTGTAAACCTAAATAGGAAATTTTCCAAAACATGGACCTTTAATAATGTGTTATTAAAGGATGCGAACTTTGTACAAAAAATTAAAAATGCAATTGATGAACATTGGGATCATAACTACTTTGGGCAGTGTGCCATACTGTCTTTGTGTGATGCCTTTAAGACCACTATTAGGGGAATTATTATTTCCTATCAGATTTTATTAGCCAAACAGAAAAACAAAACAAACACTGAAATAAAAAACAGATTAAAACAACTGGATAGTTTAGTCCTATCTAATTATAAAAATATCATGAAGAATGGTACTTATATAAAGCCAAAAAGGACCAGTTAATTACCAAAGAAACTTTAAATAGAGGGGCCCAGATATTCAAACTACGCCAGGCTGTGGCGCAAGCCTGGGCGCAGCTCAACTTGGCAGCGCAGGGGCATGGACTGGGCGATATTCAACAGAGCAGCGCCATGGCTCAGCAGCATTGAATATCGCACCCTGGCCACCCGCAGTGCTCATGGCACAGTGGCACTGCGCCAGCACCAGTGGCCAGAGTGGAGCATGGGGATGCGCTAGTGCAAGTTCCATTGCGCAAGGCACAGCAACCGTGATATTCAAAAGTTGACATGGAAATGGGCCATAATATATGCAAGGTGCACATGGGGCCATTTGCATATCATTATGGCCCTATTTGCATGCAGGTGCGCCAATCCCCAATGACTTGCATCTGGCGCCCTGCCAGGCAGCAGCCGTCAGGGACCGACGCCCCCTGCAGCGCAGTAATGTGCCCCACAGCCCGATCGCGGGCTTCAGTAAACAGAGATTAATCATATTTTCCTGGTGGTCCAGTGGACCGCTGTCATCCCGATCTCGGGATTGAGTAAAATATGTTACACTCCAATATCCCTGGTGGTCCAGTGGACTGCTGCTATCCCGATCGCAGGCTTCAGTTCAATAAAAGCCTATCCAATATCCTTGGTGATCCAGTGGACCTGTCTGCCCAATTGTGGACTGAATTAAACTAAAAAGAAACCTATTATCCCTGGTGGTCCAGTGGACCTGTCTGCCCGATTGCGGGCTGAAGTAATACTAAAAGAAAACTATTATCCCTGGTGGTCCAGTGGACCCTCCTCCCCACCCGCCCACTGATCCCCACTGCCCCACTCCCCCAGTCAGCAGTGGCAGCAGCACCCACCCGCCTGCCACCCAGCCCTGGCACTGACACTATCGATAGAGCTTATTGGTCTACGCGAGCCAATGGGCATGCATCCCATATCACTACATATTTCAGACATGTGAATGGGATCCATTCACATCTGAATGTGTAGGCACGGTATGGCTGCATGCCCATTGGCCTGCTGTGGACCAATGGGTGTACAGCCCCACCGGTGGTGTCAGTCGGCAGGTGGATGAGGTGCTGCCGCCCACTGCTGATGGGGGAGCGGGGCAGTGGGGATCAGTGGCAGGGGAGGGGTCCGCTGACCACCAGGGATACATAGTTTGTGTGCAACCCTTTTGAATATCTGGGCCAGCATGTATTATTCAAAAAAAAAATATGTACTTATTACCACACAGGGAAATCAGGAAAATTATTACCCACTTTATTGAGACAAGAAAAACGCAGAAATACAATAACGGCTATACAAGACTACCTAGGAAAAATACATACAACTGATACAACAATAGCATTTGCATTTCTGGAAAAATATAAAAAAAATCTATCACAACTTTATACCAGATTCAAACCTTCTCTAAATATGTTTTGGGATATGGTCAAAATGCAAAAGAAACCCTTACAATTTACTACTATTACCTTGCAACATATTATAGAAAATATTAACACCCTCCCACGTGGCAAATCACCCAGTCTAGATGGATTAACTAATCAATTTTACCAGTCTTTTGTTAAAGAATTAGCCCCTTGGATACTAAGAATGATAGAAGAACTACTTCATGATAACCCTGCCCTCGATATTCCTCTCTCTATGCAAGAAGCAAAAATAATATTAATATTAAAGGATGATAAACTCCCTAAATCTACTGACAGTTATAGACCCATAGCCACATTAAATTTGGATTATAAGTTGAAAGCAAAGCTTGTTAATGCTCAGAACCAAGCACAGCTCCCTCTTTTCATCCATCAAAACCAGTATGGCTTTACCAAGCAAATAGGAGAATTCAAGCCCTTATTCAGTTATTAAATACCAGTTTGAAATATAAACAGGATGTCTTTTCTGTCATCTCTGTAGACGCTACTAAAGCTTTTGATTTGTTAAATCATGCATATATGATTAATACACTGGAAAATGTGGGTTTTCCAAAGGAATTATTAATTCTCATTAGTAAACTATACAAGAAAACAATAGATTTCAAATTAATAGATTTTTGGCTGAACAATTTAATATGCTAAACGGCATCTGACAGGGTTATCCATTCCCTCCAATGTTATTCATAGAAACATAGACTTTGATGGCAGAGAAGGACCGCTTGGCCCACCTAGTCCTGGCCCTTGAACCTTTTTACAAACTATAAGGAATAACGCCCTAATAGAGGGCACTGTGGTGAGGTCTGAGCGTATCAAGTTAAGCGTCTTTGCCGATGATGTAATGCTCATAATTAAAAATATACAAACATCTCTCCCTGCTTTTCTTTAGTTGGTACAGTTATACTCACAGATTTTGGGATACTCAATTAATAAATACAAATCGTTCATAATGGTGTTGACCAAACATAAACCTTCAGAGATTCACAATCTTGAATAAGATTTTCGGGTTCAAAATCAGGTTAAGTACCTGGGGATCCAAATAACACCAGATCAGACCAAACACATCAAAATAAATGGAGAATAAAGTATGGGTCTGGGTGTGTAATGAGAATTTACACACACTGGAGGGGTTTATGCGTACCATCAAACCTCGAGGGTGTGTGTAAATTCGAGTTTACTCACCCAGAGCATTATTTTATTCTCTATTTATTTTAATGTTTTTGGTCTGATCTGGTGTTGGGTTTCTCTTTTTCGCCTCAGCAATTATATAAAGTAAAAAAAGGCTGATGTGCCACCGCGGTCCGATTACGTCAAGGCGCACGGTCGGCTTTCACTTTTATTTAAGTTTTTCCCCCAAGAAGTCTATTCGGTATCCATTTAGAATATTTCAGTTAAATTTAAGTTACTTACTGCCGAGTGTCCATGGCAGTTTCTCTCCATGTTGGGTTTGCTGTAAGGGAAGTGTTTCCGGTTCGGGAAGCAGAGAACGATCGACTAGTTCGAATATACACAGAGTGGGGAAAACCATGTGGTGTTTGCCATTATAAACGCTCCTTTATAACAGCAAATTATGCCACGTTTCCCTATGGGAATAAGAGGGAAAACATTAATTATACTATGATAATGCCAAGTATAAGGTCACAGCCCTTTTACGTAACTGGAACAATTTAACTCTCTCTCTCTATGGGGTAGAATAGACACCTCAGAAATGCTAGCCCTTCCACATTTTATTTTTTGATATTCAGAATATCTTGGGCACTCCATCCAACAAATGGTTTCAGAGTGTAAGGAGGATCTTTGTAGAATTCTTATGGTGGGGTGGGTAGCAGTATAGCCTGGAATATAATAACTTCCTTGAGAGATAAAGGCAGATTAGGCAGTCCGGATATAGAGGCATATGCATAAGCATATATCTTTGCTACAATATACCAATGATCCTTTTATTTCAGACAAGGACAACCAGTTATACCAGAAAATCATATATCCTACATTACCTGAATAGCCACTACAAAATATTTTGACGTACCTGACTCTTCTAAAGTAAAAATTTCACTTTTTATATTCATGGTTTAATCTAATCAAAAAATACTTAAAACACCCTGCGGGGTTGCAAATTTCCTGGTTATACTTCCCTATGTATTCAACTACTAGAATATGGGGCCCAGCTAGAAATTGTTTCAATTTTAAATCTTTACATCAAAACAACTTTTATAACTGGTGTGATATTCTTATAAATGAACAGCTTTCTTCACTTCATCAAATGTCTCTTCAACTTAAGATAATAAAGGATGACCCTTTAATGTATTGCACCCTAATTAAAACGTTTCATAGAATAAAAAATATTATAATGTATGGGAGAGTGTGATTATTGTCTGAAATCTGCAAGCTTATAACATTGTTATGGTATTGCTGTGATGTCAAGAGGTTGTTAACCCCTCTTGGATACGTCACAACAACACCATGACAGCTTTAACTCCTTTGCGTATGTGTGTCCCCTTTTCTGGATTATTTTTTTCTGGCTAAAAATCTTTTTTTCTCCTCCTTGTTAATTACGGTGGATCTGTCCATATAGGCAGTGACGTAGAATAAAGCACAATCCCACAGGAAATGGAAATTTTAGTTATTCCTTTTGCTGCCACTCCTGATGTGTCAATAATATAAACGTGTACTCTGTTCCAGAGTGTATGATATGGTGGCACTTTACAAATTCAGTTCCGTAGACAGTCTTTCTTGATTCCAGATTCCTTTTTTATTTAAACAATGTCAATCCTCAACGTTTCAACAAGTGTCTTGGCTTTATCAAGAGATGCCTTCATCCAAAGTAATAATGTATAATTCATTCCTTTAATATTTATATATATTCACAATCCTGCATTCCTGACTATTTATTAAGTATTACTTTCTGTTATTTTATATGACCTTGTTCACTTTCTATTTTGGTTCATGTTTCTTCATATTATGTTCATATCTGGATTTTGTGGATCCACTCACCACACAGAGGACTACATTTTCTGCATTCAGCGTGGTGAGTGGATCCACGAAATCCAGATATGAACATAATATGAAGAAATGTGAACCGAAATAGAAAATGAACAAGGTCATATAAAATAACAGAAAGCAATACTTAATAAATACTCAGTAATGCAGGATTGTGAATATATATAAATATTAAAGGAATGAATTATACGTTATTACTTTGGATGAAGGCATCTCTTGATAAAGCCAAGACACCTGGTGAAATGTTGAGGCTTGCCATTGTTTAAATAAAAAAGGAATCTGAAATCAAGAAAGACTGTCTACTGAACTGAATTTGTAAAGCGCCACCATATTATACACTCTGGAACAGAGTACACATTTACATATAGGCAGTGACACAGAACTCTTGAAGTTTTAATTAATTAATTTATTTATTTGAGAAATCGGTTTACAACCTTTGAGCCAGAGGCTCATTTCCAATGGTACCTCGTCACAGTGAGGACAATACACAACAGACTTACATATGATGCAGACAAACAACTGAATTTTGGTTACAGCATTTGGATTAATGGTAGCAAGCACCGGTGACTATATCCAGTCGGCAGATAAGCAAGTTTGCAAGATGTAGCGAGGTCAAAGCAGTATAAACAGCAATGGATGAGGATTAGTGCAATGTGGAGTAGATGCTGCCCAGTGGGCATTGTCAGGGCACTGGGCGCAGCGCCTCAGTTATATACAGGTGCAGCTTTGCGTGTTGATTAGTTGGCTGCGAAGTGCGAGTTTGAATTTGGAAATTATGGGGGCATCTGAGATGGGGGCAGGGAGCGAGTTATACCAGGATGGAGCTCTAAAGCAAAAGGATCTCTGTCCATGGGATGTTCTGGATCTTGGGACCAGAAGAGTGGCCTTGCAGGAGGACTGTGTGCAGACCAAGGGTTGGGCTTGACGGAGCGAGGCTGTCAGCCCAGGTGGGGAAAGTACTAGAAGGTTTTTTTTTGTTATTAGGCAAGTTTGGTAGCATAGACGTTCATCCAGATTCAGCAGTTTCACCATGTCATAGAGCTGGCAAGAGTGCATCATCCTGGGGGCCCCAGTGATTAGCCTGCATGCTTTATTTAAGATGATATGAATTTTATTGAGGGCGGTTGTGTCAGCAGCACCGTATACTGGGAGGCCATAGTTGACCAGGGATAGTATAGAGGAAGTGACCGCTATACGGAGGGCAGTCGGGGGGAGCAGTGATCTCCTGCGTACACCATTGTGTCTGTCCAGGAGGAGCACGGTTTGTGGGACCACTCGCGCATGCGTGTTTTGCAGACAAAATCCGGGGCAAAGAGAAACGGAAACTAAGGGTGCAAAGCAAGACAAGAAACAAAAGTAAGGACACATCGTTTTAAACTCTGTGCCATCCACTGTGAAATATAATCGATGGCGATCGGACAGTAACCTCGCTGTCGTCACTTCTCCAGGTTTCCATCACAACAGGAAACCTCTCGAGCTACGCTCTTGAGGTTTACCATGTTGCCATGGAAACCTCTCGAAGTGATAACAGCGTGGTTATTGTTCAATTGCGATCCATTATCCTCTACTTTAGTGACAAGAAACTCAAATGCCATAATCTAGTTAAATCCTAGACTGTATATGCCAAAGGGACCGTTAAAAGTGTAGCTTTTTACAAAATTATTATAAATAAAAGGAGTTTCAGTTACAATAAGCTAAACCGAAGATGAGCTAAACAAGCAGGCACTATTCTAAGTTATAACCAATGGGAGCTGATAAGAACTTGTAATAATAAGCTAAAAACAAATCCTTCCAGAGGAATATTATGGACAGGGCGTATATGACACCTTCAGAGATCGCCAAAATAAACAAAGAATATGAATTATGTTGAAATGGTTGTGGGGAGAAGGGTGCAGTCACCCGTTGTTTATGGCAATGTTCCAAGATAATGCAATGACGGACACTGACACAACAATTTCTGAGCCACGTGATGGGTTTACATACTGTGCTTGACATGGACGCATTTCTTTTTAACAACCTATTTAATTTAGAATGGGATCTACCACAGAAGAAAGTGTTCATGTTAGCTACCATATCCACCAAAAGATTAATTTTGGAACATTGGAAAGATTCCTAGCTTCCCACATTTAATATGCCTAAATGGTGGGTGATCTAATATATGATATGTATTATAATGCAGGTGACCTGTATGCCACATCATGGCAGAAGATTCAGGTATTACTATCGCCTATTAGGAGAATATCATAGCATTCTGTTCCAGGCTTTTCACTCTGTATTGCTTTTTAAGAGTCACAAATTTAGTGGTACATCCAGGCATCCCCCCCGTGTTTTTATACAAAGGAAATTTAGTGATACCCCTGTGATTAATTTTTTACACATATCTTGGGAGACGGGTAGGAAGAGGGGATAAGTCCTACATTATAGATGTTGTAACCTCATACATTTGTATCTACTGGTGATATAAAAACACAGACTGATTTTATGTTGACTCATGTAAATTCATATGTGAATTATATTTGCAAAAATAATTTCTTGTTTGACAAAGAAAAAGAAGCCATCTTGGATCCTGACAATCTTCTGAACTACTTTTATTTATTTTTATTTATTTATTTATTTATTCACTCTCAGATTGCAAAATAACTTTGAGCACGAGGTAGCTCATCTACAAAGGTTCCACGTCAGTGGGGAGGGTAACAAACAGACATAGGATGAATTAACAATTGAATTAAAAAAACATACAGTAACAGAGTGTATGACATCCAAAAAAATAAGCACCATTCAAATTAAGAGAGTGGAGCAGAAGTAAGAGTAGAAGAAGAGAGGGGAGAAGGATTATAAGACCTAAGGAAATGGGTAGCAGCCAGGGGAGTTTAGTTTAGTTTAGTTTATTAGTCTAGGAATTAATACCTTTGAGCCAGGGCTCTTTTACAAAGGTTCCACGTCACAAAGAACATTTAACAAAGCACGATACACATTACAGGTAAAAACGGACAGGAAAGTTACATCATAAATTTGCTATTAACAGTTTAAGGCAGTAACGTTTTTAAGTTTCATAGAAAAACAAGCTATAACAGGTTCAAGCGAGTAGACAATTTCGAGGTTAAGGAAACTTCCAGGGAGAGGGTGATCATTAGGCGCCAAAAGGAGGCTAGAGAGGAGGGAAAGGTGGTGAGCGGGAGAGTAAGTAAGAGGGGACAGGAAAAAAGGGGGGGAGTGAGTTTGGGTGGGAGACAGGAAATAGTAGAGGTACCAGAGGGTTCATTAGTCAGGGAGGAAGAGGCCTCAGATGTGAGGATGGACATGAGGAGTAGTAGTCTTTATCTAGCGCAGTCACAGTTGCTAGTGGTGGTGAGGTGGGCATAGATCATGGATTTGAAAGCTTCAAGCGAGGTTGAGGATAGAGTAGGTGGACTAAGCGCATTGAACCATGTCGGGGCCCTGTAGGCGAAAGATCTTTGTCCCTGTGCAGTCTGGCATCTCGGAACCAGGAAAGGTTGGCGTTCAGATCTGGTGGAGGGTCGTGAGCCAGGATTCAGTCGGAGTAGGTTTTGAATACATAATGGAGCCAGTCCCAAGATAGATTTTTTTGCCATTGTGCAGGTGAGATAAATAAGACGATTTGATAGGTTCAACCAGCCTGATTCATAGTACAGATCACACGTGTGAGTCAGTCTTTGAGCCCCCGTGAGGAGCCGGCAGGCCTTATTTAGAGTGATTGAGATACGCCTTAGAGCAGTGGAGGTAGCTGAGCCATAAATAATAAGGCCATAGTCAATGATTGAGATTATGGAACTCTGTATAGCTATTCTCAATGCCGCTTGATTTAGAAATTGACGGTTACGGAATAGTATTCCAAGGCGTTGGTTCACTGTTTTCGCAGTGTTGTCAATGTGGATTGCAAAGGTGAGCCCTTGGTCAAAAGTGATGCCAAGGTATTTGAAAGTATTTACTTGGTCCAGTCCAGTGGGAGTTGTCAAAGATTGCTGAGGGAGAAGGCAGAAATGAAGTGAGAGACAAGGAAGTAGAGGAGGGAAGGGGTTGAAGACCGCAGGAGAGGGTAGCAGCCAGGGGCCTTGGTTTATCACTCAATGTAATTAGGATGGGTGGGGAGGAGCAGGGGGCAATCAAACACTCAAGGGGGGGGATGTAGGTTGCTGACAGGCAAACCATGTTTATGTGGCACAGTTGCAAGAGCTTTCAGCTATTTCAGCTACTGTCCTGTCTTGAACCTTCCCACTTGGGGGATAGAAAATGAGATGGTGGTGGCAACCCAGTTGTAGGCTCATCTAGAAAGGTATGAAATCTATGTGGTTCTCCAGTTGAGAATGTGTCCCCTGCCTCCACACACACACCATGGAGACTGCACTCATCAAGGTGTTCACAGATCTCTTCATGGTGAGAAATAGGGGCATCATTCCATTATTGTCCTTTTTGACACCTTATCAGCATTTGACATGGTTAACCATGAGGTGCTTGTGAAACACGTGGCACACTATGTAGTACTCAATGCCTTCTACTACTTTTAGTTATTTTTTGACATGGTTAACCATGAGGTGCTCATGAAACACATGATGTACTATGTAGTACTCTCTGTCTACTACTACAACTAGCTACTATTTGACATGGTTAACCATGATGTACTCGTGAAACACATGACACACTATGTAGTATTCATTGCCTACTACTACTACTAGCTACTATTTGACACTGCTTTACAAAGCAGATAGTTAGATACTTGCAGTGCAGGGACTGTCGAATAGAATTTGGTTCTATATAGTACATTTATACACATTGTATCTCAAAGTGCTCTACAAAGCAGATAGATACTGGCAGTGCATGGACTGTAGAATAGAATTTGGTTCTATATAGTACATTTATTCACACTGTATCTCAAAGTGCTTTACAAGCAGATAGATACTGGCAGTGCAGAGACTGCAGAATAGAACTTGGCTCTACAGCACATTTATACCACTGTATCTCAAGTAATTTACAAAGCAAATAGTTAAATACTGGTGGTGCATGTACTGCAGAATATAATTTTATTCTATATAGTGCATTTAGACACACTGTATCTCAAAGTACTTTAAAAGATGGTAGATATTGGCAGTGCAGGGACTGCAGAATAGAATTTGGTTCTATATAGTGCATTTAGACACACTATAGCTCAAAGTACTTTACAGAGCAGATATATACTGGCAGTGCAGGGGCTGTGGAGTAGAATTTGGTTCTATATAGTACATTTATACACACTGTATCTCAAAGTGGTTTACAAAGCAAATGGTTTCTGGCAGTGCAGGGGCTTTGAAATAGAATTAGTTTCCATTTAGCACATTTATACACACAACCCATTCAAAGATGTGTTCAGCTCAGTAAACATAGAAACATAGACTTTGATGGCAGATAAGGACCGCTTGGCTCACCTAGTCTGCCCATTTCCCTACCTATTAGATAAGCTGCAGATCCTAGTTAACACACAGCCTACTTCCTCCTACCCCCACTAGACTTGCCTTATGTCTGTCCCATGCATTCTTGAAATCCCCCACTGTTTTTGACCCCATGACCTCCTCAGGAAGGCCATTTCATGCATCCACCACCCTGTCTGTGAAAAAAATACTTCCTCATGTTGCCCCAAGCCATCCCCCTCTATCTTCAAATTGTGACCCCTGGTTCTTGCACATCTCTTTTTCTGAAAGATGCTACCCTCTTGGACGTTGTTGCTTCCCTTGAGGTACTTCAATATTTCTATAATGCCCCCCCATCTGCCTTTCCTTGAGGGTATACATATTAAGTATACATGTAAGTGGCAGGATAATACAGTCATGATGAGGTAGCTGATTGGTAGGCTAATATCACACTCATGCTGAACCACAGTAACACATCCGAACCTGTGTTACTGAGATAAGGATTGTTCACCTGAACAAAAAATGTAACTCAACCAACAAAGACATAACGTGAACAGGGACCTCCAGCTTGTTGGTGATAGGGACCTCAGAGACCTCAGCGTAATATTTTATTGTAGGAGGGTAACCCCAACAATGCACCCCCACAGCATAGTACTGCAGTGCAAGTGTAGGAAAAAAACAAGTGTCCAGTCTCAAACCTGAACACATGAACTTTAAATCATTACAGAGAGTGTACATTGATCTCTAACAGGGCACCCACCCAGCACCGTGGTGTAAATGTAGATATTAACCCAAGAGTCTAGGGTAAGACCAGAACCCATAATCATCCAATTATTACAGAGAGCATACATTGATGGAAGGCATCTCTAACAGTGCCCTCCCCACCCTGGACAGCACTATGGAATAAGTGTAGTTATTAACCCAAGTGTCTGGTGAGGGACCTGAACCCATGATCATCCAATCTTTACAGAGACTGTACATCAATGTAAGGTCTAATTTGAAGACAAAATACTTACAATCCCAGCATGGGAAAAGAATTGCATGTGGGTACTGGGGAACATACAGGATAAGTACTCAGGTGACCTGGGGTCTGATATTCAAAGATTGCCCAGGAGCAAATCTAAGTTTGTCTGTGCAAACCGGTATTTGCACAGATGTGCAACTTTCAAAAGCCCAGTTAACATGGGCAAACAGGATTTGCGCACAGGCAATATTCACAGGGGGAGGGGGGAGGCGCAGTGTAAATGAAAGGACAGGGACCTGAATATTAGCGCAGTCCAATTTTCTGAGTATTTGAGCAACACAAAGCCATTCTACATGGTGCCCTTGCACGGCACAGATGCTGCCAACCTACAACATGACTTATTTTTAATTTTTATTTTAGTCTTTGGTTACCGGGTAAGGCCCACTAGGCACAAGTGCCTGTTTTCAGGGGCGACCTGGGAGCACTGGGTGGTTAAGTGACTTGCTCAGAGTCACACAGTATGCAAGTGGAGGTTGTGAGAATCAAACTCAGGTCAGGTTTGCCGGATGTACCAAGCTCATTCACACCTCGTTCCTCTAACCTCTAGGCTATACTGCCAGCACAATCCTAGTGGTTGGTGAAGGAAGTATATTGGCCCCCCCAACCCCCAGCACAATAGTCCCTAGTGCTAGTGGTCCTCACTCCACTGATCACTTTCCAGAAATATAATAAAATAATTCCCTGGTGCTAGTCCCCCCCCCCACACACACACACACACATGATCGCCAGCCCAGTGTATCATAAAATCATTCCCTGGTGCTAGTGATCTTCCAACCACTGATCACCACCCCAATGTATAATAAAATCATTTCCTGGTGGTAGTGGATCCCCGACCCCACTAATCGTTGTCCCAATCTATAATATATTCCTTCTCTGGTAGTAGTTGTCCACCCTGCCAATCACCATCCTGATGTATAATAGAATCAGTCCCTAGTGCTAGTGGTCCCCCAGCCGATCGCTATCCTGATGTATAATACATTCCTTCCCTGGTGTCAAGTGGTCCCACCCCCCAACTGCACAAGTGTCCATTGTTTACAGTAGTAGTACCTGGCATCCAGTGGTCCTTCCCCTCAACCAATCACCCACCTGACACACAGACCCTGTGTCCCTGGTGCCCAGTGCATCCACATGCCCCATCCTGAACTGCTGTATAGTAATGAGATAGACCATTCCACAGAAACATAGAAATTGATGGTGGATAAGGACCTCTTGGCCCACCTAGTCTGCCCCTTGGTGTCTAGCGGACCATCGTCCCTATCTCAAATTACCTGTGTACTGTAGAAATGCTGTTCCCTGGTGCCTAGCAGACCTTGCCCCCCCAGCCCAGCAGGCAGTGCCCCATCAGTCCATTCTCCCCATCCCGACCCTGAGCTGGCAACCAACACAGCCCTCCACTCTCTACCAAATCCAGCCACTGACTGAGCTGCCGATGAGCACGTAGCGTGAAATGTTGTGAAAATTCTTTAACTGGTCATAATTTGGTCAGTCTTATAGCTAGAGATTTGAAATCTGGCATGCATTCTCTTTTTGAGGAGACGCTAAAAGGATTTCTAGTTTAATGACATTTGGATGAGGGGCAGGAAGTTATAGGGGATCAATACCTGGCAATTTATTTGTCATGGAACATTTCAGAAAATATTGCCATGCTTACAACCAAGCCACATTTGGAGCTAGATAACTGAAACTTTATATGCATACACTTATTTATGTGTCTTATTTATTATATTGGATATAGCACATTTAAGCTTGTAAGGCTCATTTACAAAGGTTCCTTGTCAAACGTAGAGAAAGACTATACACTGCGCAAACTGAGTTACATATAGAACAGACATTAGTACATAATAGTCTCATGATATATACAAAAGTGTAGTATTCCATACAAAAAAATTAGTTCGCAAATAGCCAATGTTTCCCTTTTCATTAAATAATGGCTATCTAGAAAGCTGAGCATTAAGGGATTTTACTCAACTAATGTTTAATCCTTGCTACCTTAAGTGATTAGTTGAGAATCTTTTTGCCTACTTGTGCATTTGTTGAGAAATAAGACTGAAAAATACTGTAGTGAGGAACTGATTGAAATGTTCAACTTAAACAGAATTCATCTTGAGAGTTAGTTGTTTTTTATGACAGAAACATTTTCAGTTGTTTATTACTTGAAATGTAAAACAGAACATTTCGCAGCTATTAATTACTTGAGATTTTAACTTGGAATTTTTGCAATCGCTAACTGCTTGATGATGGCCCACTTTAAGGTCTTTCTCTTAAAGAGCCCTGAAGCTTAACAAGTGAAAAGGGGTCACAAATAATCCACTGTTCAGAAAACTGATCTAAATAATTAAGATCTAGAGGACACATATATGATCATTCTGATAGGGAACCAAGCCAGTAAAATAAAAGATCAAATAAAGAATATGTTAAAGTTAGAAACACTAAACAGAATAGTAAGGGATTCCCTTTTGAGTGATCTGGTGTGGGGGCTTAGGGTATGATCCTTCTGCAGCAAGGAGGGTACTTAGCTAGGGTACAAACCTGGCCTATGGCTGGAAGGGTTGTCCATCTACAGGGAGGGCAATCATCTGTGGTTGTGAAGTTGGCCCTGCATCTGGGGGTGGTCCAGCTGCAGGCAGAATTGTGAGCTGGTGGAGCAAGGCCGGTCTATGGGTGGGAAGAAGGGTCAAATGCAGTGAGGCAAGTCAGCTCATGGACTGGCACAGGGTAAGGGAGGGTGGTTCACTGACAGGGAAGGTAGGTCTGCCGAAGGTGGGATCACTAGCTCTTGAGCACCCCCCAACCATGGTGTCATACTCCCTATCATACCCCTCCTGACCCTGGCAGCAGGCTCTCACACCCGACTACAAGCTTCTGGCTTCTCAGTCCTCATAGCCATGTCATCAGGCTACTGACTGACCCCAATTATATCCATAGGCTCCAAATCCCCCCCCAGTCAATGTCCTGGGTGGGGTCAGCATGGGTCGAGTGGTCTGCTAGGTGGTCCAGATGGGAGAAGAGGGTGAAAGAGGTGGGGGAGTCTAGTATGTGGGTCTCCTGGGAGCCCCAGGTGGGAGAAGAGGGGGGCCATAACTGGGGAAGCCTGGTCTGGTGGGTTCCTTTAGTGATTCAGACAGGTAAATACGCTCTGAGGTTCCTATGAGCGGACTGTGGGGGCAGAATATGGTAGCTGTTGAATCCTGGTCCTGGGGTTCTAGGAATGATCTTGTTCAGAAAAGAGGGTGCAGATGGGTATCAGAATCCTTGTATGATGGCCCTAAGGGTAGTCCGAGTGGGAGATGATGGTGTATGTGGGTATCTAAGCCCTGTTTGAGGGTCCTAAGGATGGTATAAGTGGGAGAAGTGGGTACAGGGGGGTTTCAGACATAAGTTCCATGGTTCTAGGGGTGATCCAGGTGGGAGAAAAGGGTGGAGGGTGAGTGTGGGAACCATGTAAACAAATCCTACGGCTGGTCTGATGGAAAATAAGGGAAGAGATGTGTGTTGGACACCCATCAGTGGGTCCCTTGTTTGGTCCTGCTCAAAGCTGAAGGTAAAGGTGAGTTTCAGACACCTGTCTGGAGGCTCAAGGGCAGTGTTGGAGATGAGTGTGGAGGTTGGTGTCAGATACTCATCTAGGGCTTGCAGGACTGGTCCTGGATGGCAGAACAAAGAACATACAGTAGGTGGGAAATGCCAGTCTGGAATTCCAGAGCTGGTCTGGGTGGGGGGACAAGAGGGAATAAATGTGAGAGGTCAGTATATTGGTCTCAGGGCTGGCCAAGGTGGAGGGACATGACAACATAGGTGGGAAAAGCTGGTCCATAGGTCCCAGGATGGGGCTGGGTGGGCAGGCAGGGGAGTTGTAGATGTGGAAGGCTAGTTTGGTGGTCCAAGGGCTTATCTGGGTGAAGGAACATGGTGACATAAGTGGGAACAGCCACTATGGGTTCCCAGGGATGGTCTAGGTGGGCAAAAGACAGAATTGTTGCTAGGAAAAGTTAGCCTTTGGATCCCAATGCTAATCCAGATCAAGGAACATGGAGTACGTAGGTGGTGGCGAAAGATCCAGTGCTCACTGGGCTGGTCCAAGTGGGTGGACAATGGAAATGTAGACAAGAGAGGCCATTCCAGTCACCCCAGGGCTGGTCCATGTGGTGATACCACAGTGACATAGGTGAGGCAAGCAGCCCAGCAGTTCCAGGGCTGGTTCAGAGTGGGGGGGACATGGAGAATGTACAGTGTAGCCCACTGGGATCAAGCACAGCATCAGTTTCCCTGCATGACAAAAGGGATTAACTTCCATTGAAACTGCATTGTTCCCTGCAGTAATGCTACTGCTGAATTCTGCAGAGTTGGGCTTGATCCTGGTAAGCGTCACTGTAGGTAGGGAAGGTTGGTCTTGGTTCCAGTTGCTGATCGGCATGAGAGGGGAGATGTAGGTGGGGGGGTGTTAGTCATGAGTCCCAGGGCTGGGCTGCGTGGAAAAAAATGGGGCCCTTAGGTGGTAGAGAAATGTTTGGGGGTCCCAGGGCTAGTCTGGGTGTGTGGACAGTGGGAACATAGGTTTGGAGGCTGTTTCAGGCTTCTCAGGGCTGGTTGAGGGGCTGGAAGGGTGGTCCAGGTGTTGGGACGTAGGTCTGCTAGGGACGGGAGGATGCTTTGTGGATAGAAAGGGTCATCCAGTGGGAGGGAGGAAGGGTGGTCAGCTGCGAAGAGAAGTGTGGTCCAGTGGCAGGGATAGTGGTCAGCTGAGATGAAGAGGCTGGTACGGGTTCTTGAATTGTGTTCCATGTGCTGAGAGAAAGTTCAACTCCTGTGCGCATGTGCGAGGGACAGTGGAACTCGGGGATGTCACTAAGGGAGTGTGAGAGAAGCCTGCTGCTTCTGCCTGCAGAAGTAGTTGGTAGTTCCTGTGCTTATGTGTGCTGGCTGCGAGTCAAGATGGGACCCCATCCGCAACTTGCTAGGGAGCTGGTGGTCCAAGCTGCTCAGCTGCTGCAACTTGATTGGTGGACTGTCTCTTGCACAAGAGATTACTCTCTGACAGTCCTAATTGCATACCAGTCTGGTGGCTGAAAATCATCACGTGATGCCACCAGGTAGGCTGCACTACTGTGGGTTGTTACTCAGGGCCAGGGGTGGGGGTCATTTTGGAGTTTGGCCTGCTGCTGCCAAGACAAGGAGAGGTTGAGTTGGTCAGCTTGAGGAGGACTCAGGACTGCTGGCTGTGTTAATAGAGATGAGAAGAGAGTAAGTAAAGTAAGTAAAATTTTATTTTTTAAGCACTTTCAAAACCAAAGCGCTGTACAGAATTACAACTAACACTTTAAAAGACAACAACAATTAAATAAACAGTAATAAAATCATTCACCATATGCCTTATAAAACAAAAATGTTTTGAGCTCCGATTTAAAACTCTCGACGGTCAGGCATTCTCGTATCCAAGAGCAAGTGTATCTTCAGTTCAGGGGTTGGAAAGGAAAGAGTAAAAACAAAGTAATTGCAGTGTCAATGATTCCACTCTTGAGAGGAGATCATGGCTGGCTGTTGCCAGACTGGGCTGGGTGCCTTTCGGGGGAGGAGGAGTGCATGAGGGAGTTCCTGGCAGCCAGTGACCAGGAGCGATATTTGGTCCACTTGAAATACATACAGCGTGCCTCCATGAAAAGGAGTGGTACCGAGCCATGGGTAAACTCATTCACAAATTAGTTCAACATTTGGTATCACATAATAATCAATGGTCGGAGCTCTACCATTCAAGCCAGTGGTCCATTCGAAAGTATACCCCTTGAAAAATGGGTGTGCTCTAAAACATGGAATTTTGTTTATAAAAATTAAAAGCTGTGCTGTGAAGCATGCCCATTAGAGCTGACACTAATGCACATGCCCGGAAGCATATGGCATTAACTTTTATAAACAAAACATTTCAGAGCACTTGTTTTTCAAGGGGAATACTTTCCAATGGATCACTTGCATGAATGGGAGGAGTGCCGCCCTTTTTTATGTTGGTGCGCTTGCGCAGCCAACACATTGCGTTAGTGCAGCTTTGGAGGTGCGGTCACTGTTGGGCAAATGCAGGGCACACACCAGTAGGTGCGTCCCTCATTCCCCAATCAGCCTGCATGCCGGTGCCACACCATGCATACATAATGCTGTGAGCACATCTAAGGAAAGGTCCACTGCAATCCAAGCAAAGCTCATCAGACACTGCGGATCTTCCCTGGACATGCTCACCGACATTATGAACATGGCGGCACACTGGCCGTCAAACTGCCAACTTCGGGGGTGCCCAATCCCCCTGTCAGTTTACCCTGCCCCTATGTATGTGCCGACAGGGGAGCCCATTCCCCGTTGGCATAAAGCACCCCCCCATTTGTTATATGCCGAGGGGGGTGCCCAATACCCCTCGGCTGTTACCACCCCACTTTCCTTGTGTGCCGACGGGGGAGCCCACTCCCCATCGGCATAAAGAACCCCCCCATTGTTAAATGCCGAGGGGGTGCCCAATCCCCTCGGCTCTGCCCCCACTTTTGTGTGCCGACGGAGGTGCCCAATCCCTGTTGGCATAAATTCCTCCCCCATGTTGTTTGCCGAATGAGGGTGTCCAATCTCCCATCGGCCACAGAACCCCCCAACAGTTAAGTGGCATGCTGGGAGCCCACCCCAGCGTGCAAAATCCCTAAAAAAAAAAACGTCCCACGATGTTTAATTTTTTTTTTACCTGTAAACAAAACTGTCCCTCGTAGTCTCACTGCCCCACTGCACTCCACCTTCTGCACCCTGCCTCCCACACCTCCCCACCCCATACTTACTTGAGTCTGGTGCGACGTATCTTCGTGGACCGATAACACGCCTGCACTCTTTCAAAGCTGACCGCAACTGAAGAAATGCTGGTAAGCTGTATAATGGAATAAATAGGTTTTTCAACTTTGCTGCATATCTCAGGCCTTTTGGGAATTTTGCACAAATTTTCAACATAGGGTTTTGGGACCCTCCTCATGAATTCTGTCACTGTCATGGAGTTATTCAGTCCCAAAAGGTGATTTCGCAGTCACTGTGAGGAATCACCTTTCAGGACCAAGTAATGAAATGACAGTGCCACTGTTCATGAGGGGGGCTCTCAAAAAGCCTATGTTGCAAATTTGGTGGAAAAAATCCAAAAAATGTCTGTTTTACGAGCGTGCATTGCACAGTTGCTACGCATGCTCATAAGGTAGCGAATTGGTAATATTTTTATGCCAGATTCTCAACATTGGCATTTTACCACACCTTCATGTGAACTGTACAGCTGTCATTTTTCACATCCTGGCCGAAATGTGTTTTCGTACGTCCGGCGCAGAATAGCGTGGTCACTGTAGGAAGTCAGTATTTGGGACAATGTATGAAAATGACAATGACACTGTTCATGAGCAGACATCCTAAAATGCCTGTTTTGAAAATTTGGTGACAATACTCCATAAAATGACTGTGTTATGAGCGTGCGTTGCGCAGTTTGCACGCACGGCCAAAAGTTAGCGAACTTATAAGATTTTCACTTCAGATTTTCAACAGTGCTGTTGTTCTGCACCCCCTAATGAACAGTACAGCTGTCATTTTTCAAATCCTGACCAAAATCTGTTTTTGCTGTTCCGGCGCAGAATAGCACGGTCGCTGTGGAAAGTCCATGTTCGAGACACATTATTAAAATGACAGTGACAGATGTCCTAAAATACCTATGTTGAAAATTTGGGGATGAAAGTCAATAAAATTAGTGTTTTACGGGTGTGCGTTGCGCAGTTTGCACTCGCTCGTGACTTTGTGAATTTGTAATAGTTTCACTCCAGCTGTTCATCATTGGCATTTTTCTACACCTCCCTATGAACAGTACAGCTGGCTGAAATGTGTTTTCGCATGTTGGGTGCAGAATTGCACGTCCGCAGTGCAAAATCAGTTTCCGGGAAAGTTTGAGGAAATGACGGTGACACCGTTTATGAGCAGAGGTCCTAAAATGCCTATGTTGAACATTTGGTGCTGAAAGTCCATAAAATGACTGTGTTGCAAGCATGCGTTGTGCAGTTTCCATGCATCCTTGTAACTTCGTAAATCTGCAATATTTTCATGCCACATTTTCACCACTGGTATTTGTGCACACCTCCTTGTCAACAGTCTAGCTGCCATTTTTCACAGCCTGCCCAAAATGCGTTTCCGCAGCTGTGGCGCACAGAGACGTGCTCGCTGTGGAAAATCATCTTTTGGGACACATTAACAAAATCACAGCGCTATATGTTTCTAGCTCCACCACTGCCACTGCCAATGCCAGCGCGACAACATTCGGCATTGACAAATGCTTGTTTTACTATGTGATACCAAATTTTGAACTCATTCATGAACAAGTTTACCCCCAGCTCACCGGCATTTCTTCTCCTGGGCATGTGCTGCATGTATTTCAAGTGGAAGAAGCGTAATATACTTGCAGAGAAAATGAGAAATATCTTGTTGTCTTTTTAAGATCTCTTCCCATTACCATTTTCTGTAACAAGTGTTCCTATTGGCACACTGTAAAATTAGTCTCAAAGCTGATAGTGTCCCTTTAACATGTGTCCTTGATCTTGGTCATTTATCCCTTATTTGCCCTGTCCCTGATTTGCATGGCAGGAGGTTAAGACAAGAGGTATGTTTCTGGCAACCCCCCCCCCCGAGGGGAAAAAACCCTCAAAACATTCATCAAATTTTAGTGCAATTAGAAAACTATATGAAATAAAACTGGAAGATGCCTAAAATCTTTTATAGTGACCTAATGGTAGGGGCAAATGTTTTGCATACTTTTGTTACACTGCTGCTTTAAATAAAATATCTGGCTGATCCCACCTCCTGCTGCCAACGTCATGACGTCCAAGCAACACCATCGCTAGCCAGCAGGTTTTAAGCATGGCCTCTCTGGCATTTTCCATGTAGGGCTGCTTGTTTCTCCCCGCATACAGGTGTGTAACCACTTCTTTTTAATTATCTGTTTGGACCCCCTTGAATTTTGCTGCTGGATGATGTGTGGCTGTCTATGGGCTCTCCCAGTCCTTATTTTCTTTTCTCTCCCCTCGTTTCAGTTACAGTCCCTTGGGGCCTGCCTGTAGCCACGATGCAGCCATCCCTTACTGTTCTTGTGAGTGCTCAGTCCTTGCCTGTGGTCTAGAGGCTTTCAGAATTAAATTGCAGTTTAGCCTGCTAGGCATTGCTACAGTCCATGGTGTGGCTTACACTGTGCAGCGCTTGCTGCCGCTGCTGCCTACACTCACTCTAAACGCACCTGCCCCAAGAGTTTCCATTGCCACGGGAGCAGATTCAGTTAACGGTAGCTCCTCATTGCAGCTCCCGGCCCCCTGCCCACATAGACAGTTTCTGCAGCTGAAGCGGCAGTTCAGGAAGGTGAGGAGACAAGCTTCCTCCACCTCCAGCTGGTTCCTTTCTGCTTTCGCTCTCTTTTCTGCCTGTACAGAGTAGGCCACAGCCTGGGCTCCACACAGGCTGGGAGTTATGCAGTCAAACGACAAGCGGACTGACTAATAGTGAAATTTGCATATTAGTTTTTAGAGCTATGTTCAGAAAACACATAATGTTTCATTTCTTAAAAATGCAGCCCTGAACTGTAAATGTCAAAGGAGCCTTATGTTGCTGACTAGCCAAAGAAAGGCTATATACATGGCTATAAGGCATATTCTCCTCCTGCCACTGCTCCGACAAAGCACTCACACATCAATAAGGCCCTGGGAGACCCCACTAAACCCCAGGGAATGGAAACAGTTTATTTCAAAAAAAAAAAATGCTACCGTCAATCATTCAGGACCTTCCCCACTAAACCACCAGGGCAACATTTTACGCACCCCCCCCATGGCATTTTCTAACCCAAAAGACCACCAGTGCCTTCCATTTATTCATTAACAGGCTTGCTAGCCCAAGAGCCTTCACCAGCCCGCATGGGCTACCATAGTATAATACTGGCCTCTAGGGGTGTACAAATACCCTAGTTCGAATATTCTATACTGACCCCAAATATTTGGGTATTCGAAAGTGGGGATGTAATTAAAAAAACAAATTAAGAGCCCCCCACTCTCCTCCCCCGCCCCAATAACTAAATCCCAGCCCCTCCACACCCTGTCAGTAGCCCAATCTCTCCCTCTGGATCCTTCAAAAATTAAGGCTACTGGGGCAAACCTGCCCTACCTCTACAGCCAGCCGCCTGCTGAATGAAGCCTGCACTTGCCCACTTTCTGTACTGAAATGATATGATCAGCTGATCATTTCAGTACAGAGACTGCAGAGCAGGCAAGCATGGGTGGGAATGCTTCATTCTGCAGTTGACCAGCCATAGAGGAGAGTGGGTTTGTGCCGGTTGCCTTAATGAAATAATATATGAATTGGGTGCTGTAGACGAGGATGGTTTGTGGGCACTGCCAGAAGGGGTTGGGCGGTTGTTGGTGACGGGGACATGAAATTCCCCAAACAAGTGCTTGCTTAGATTGGCAGACATCCATGGAGGTGGGTGGGTTTGTGCCGGTTACCTTAAAATTAATTTAATATATGAGATGGGTGCTGGGGGGGGGACGGTTGGTGGGTGCTGCCAGCAGGGGTGGGGGTGTTGGGGAAATTCAAGTTTTGAAGCACAAACAAGCCCTTAGATTGGTGGCTGACTGTGGAGGTGAGTGGGTTGTGTTGGTCATCCATCGTGGGACTTGAATTGTTGGTGCTGGGAGGGGGAGAGTGCAGGATTGGGTTACTGACAGGGTCGGAGAATGTGAGGTTGTTTTTTGTTATTTGGGCTGGGGAGGAAGGTGGGGGCTGTGTTTTTTATACCATTTCTACCATGTCTATGGCATGGATGAGGCTAGGGTACTCCACACTATGGGATTCAATCAGTGGTTTTACAACTGGTGCAGAGCTCAGGGATTTGGCTTCACTGGGGACTGGGGGTCCACCTGGAGTGATGCAGGCCTATACTGGCATGATGGTCTGCATCTGTCCAAGAGGGGAACCAGGATCCTAGGTGATAGGTTTAAATGCTTCATTGGCAAGCATTTAAACTAGCCAAGGGGGGGAGGCACTGGAAAGGAGCAAGGAAATCCTAGCCCCCCCAAAAAAATCAGGGCACTAAGTGAGGTAAACACCAAGATAGAGATGTCAATAGGGAGAAGGGCAGGGGTAAATGGAGAAAGTGACAAAGGCAATATGGACAGGGATGGGGCACAAAGGGGTAAGGCCATCAAGAAATGGAGGGTAATGAGTACCAATGTCCGTAGTCTGGGCAACAAGCTCTCTGAACTGGTGGCCTTGATGGAAGAGGGATGCCTGGATATCATATCAGTCACAGAAACATGGTACACAGAGAACCATGACTGGGATGTTAACATACCAGGGTACACAACCTACAGGAGAGACAGGGAGGGTAGAACAGAGGGAGAAGTAGCTCTCTATGTAAGGGAAGGGACAAAAGCAATGGAACAAAAGTGTAAGCAGGGAGGAGAGGAGGCACTGTGGGTCACCTTAGAGACAGGAAATGGCACCACAATCCGCACAGGGGTTGTATACAGACCCCCATGTCAGGGAGAGGGAGTGGACAAAGATATGATAGAAGGCATCCTTAGGATGGCAGAGAAAGGGGAGATACTGTTGATGGGGGACCTAAATATGCCAGATATTAACTGGAGCACCTTTGCTGCAGCCTCATTCAAGAGCAGGGCCATTCTCGATGCCCTACAGGTGGCATGCCTCAGACAGCTAGTTTTGGAACCTACACATGAGGGAGCAATCTTAGACCTCATACTCTCAAATGGAGACAGCGAGAGGATTTCAGATCTAAAAGTGGGTAGTCATCTGGGAACAAGTGACCACCAAACAGTGTGGTTCACGATAAACTCAGCTACAGATTCAAGCCATACAAAAGTGAGGGTACTGGACTTCAGGAGTGCTGACTTTGGCAAGATGGGAGAGTGCCTTAGAAAAGCACTAGCAAACAGTCTAGAAGGAGGGGTGGAGCAACAACGGGGAAACATCAAAATTGCCATCACAGAGGTAACAAGCCTTTGTGTGAAGCAAATAAACAAACCAAAATGAAAGAAAAAGCCACTATGGTTCTCAAAAGAGGTGGCGTGGAAGGATAGGGAGAAAAAGATAGCATTTAGGAAGTATAAGGAAATGCAGAAGAAGCAGGACAGAGAACTGTACCAGTTAAGGCAGAAGGAAGCAGGGAGGGAAGTCAGAAAAGCAAAGGCCCAAACTGAGGAAAAAATAGCCAACTCGGTTAAGAACGGGGATAAAACCTTTTATAGGTACATCAGGGAGCGTAAAAAGACAAAGGGAGGGATAGTGAGGCTGAATAGAAAGGACGGTGGGTGGACAAAGAGGGACAGTGAAAAAGCAGGGATACTGAACGAATACTTTTGCTCAGTATTCACAAAAAATGAAGGGGGTGGTGCCTAATCCAATTAACAGAAGCACTCTGGATAAGGGGTTGATCCCAGTCCTTTCACAGAAGAAATGGTTCTGAAAGAACTCCTAAAACTGAAGGTGGACAAAGCAATGGGGACTGACAGAATTCACCCCAGAATTCTAAAAGAATTAAGGGGAGAACTAGTGACACCACTGACTACCCTTTTTAACAAATCTTGGGAGGATAGTGTGGTACCTGAGGACTGGAGGACGGAGGATGTGATTCCCCTTCACAAAAGTGGGAGCAAGACAGAGGCAGGAAACTACAGACCTGTCAGTTTGACCTCTCTGGTTGGGAAAGTGATGGAATCACTTCTGAAGGAAATAATTGAGTACCTAGAGGCCAGTGGGGCACAGCACCCAAGGCAGCATGGGGTCACAACGGGAAGGTCATGCCAGGCTAAACTAATTGATTTCTTTGACTGGGTGACCAAAGTAGTAGACCAGGAAGGGGCTGTGGACATGGCATACCTAGACATTAGCAAGGCATTTGACACAGTCCCACACAAAAGATTAATAATCAAATTAACCAGCCTAGGAGTGGGTCCCAGGGTGGTAGCCTGGGTAAAACATTGGCTTGACAACAGGACACAGAAGATAATTGTAAATGGAGTCCACTCTGAAGAAAGAGTGGTTACTAGTGGGGTACCGCAGGGTTCAGTACTGGGTCCAGTCCTTTTTAATGTCTTTATAAGTGACATTGCAGAGGGACTGGAAGGAAAAGTATGCCTCTTTGCAGATGATACAAGGAGGTGTGGAAAGGATGAGACGGAACTTGGCAAGGTTGGAGGAATGGTCAGAAGTATGGCAGCTAGGATTCAATGCAAAGAAGTGCAAAATAATGCACCTGGGAAACAAAAACCCTGGGGAAGTTTACACAATGGGGAGAGAGGTAGAAACAACAACAAAAATGGAAGGGGACCTGGGAGTAATCATATCAGATGACCTTAAGGTTAACAAGTGATGTGAAAAGGCAGTAGGAAGGGCTGGGGGGATACTGGGATGTATAGGCAGAGGCATCACCAGCAGAAAACAGGAAGGTGTTATCCCTCTGTACAGACAGTTTGTGAGACCCCATCTGGAATACTGCGTCCAGTTCTGGAGACCCCATCTCCGCAAGGACATAAACAGGATGGAGGCAGTCCAGAGGAGGGCAACTAAAATGGTGCAGGGTCTGCAAGAGAAGCCGTATGAGGAAAGACTAAAAGAGCTTAATATGTATACCCTTGAGGAAAGGGGGGGGGGCATGATAGATATTTTTAAGTACCTCAGTGGAATCAACAAAGTTCAAGAGGGTAGCATCTTTCAGAAAAAGAAATGTGCAAGAACAAGGGGACACAATTTGAAGATAGAGGGGGAACAGCTCAGGGGCAATGTCAGGAAGTATTTTTTCAGAGAGAAGGTGGGCGCATGGAACAGCCTTCCTGAGGAGGTTGTGGAGTCTAAAACTGTGGGAGAATTCAAGACTGCATGGGACAGACATAAGGCAATTCCAGTGGGGTGTAGGAGGAAGTAGACTGTTGGTTAACTAGGATCTGCAGCTTATCCTGTAGGTAGGGAAATGGGCAGACTAGGTCAGCCAAGCAGTCCTTATCTGCCATCAAATTCTATGTTTCTATGTTTCTATTTCTTCCCCTCCCAAACCAGACTTCCCATCCTCTTTTTCTACACCACTACTATATTTGTCTTCCTAGCTAACCTAAATTTCTTTTGATTTTACTGGTCTGACAGAATATGGACTTCTACCCCATCCGATAAGTATAGTTTTGCGCCTATCCTGTCCTTTCCATCCTGTTGCCCCCCCCCCCCAAGAGTTACTAATCCTTTGTGACCCCTTTTCTGTTCTTTTATTTACAGGTGCGGCAGACAACATCTCTCTGAGACTCCTACCTCTGGCTCTCTAGTTCTCAGGTAGGACCTTCTACGTAACCTGTATTGGGTGGGTTGACTGTAACAGGGCACCCATGCCTATTACAAGGTGAGTTTTCTTTGTGTCCTTATGATGAAGTAGAAGCTGTCTATGAAACTATTAGTCCCCATCCATTGTGTTACTGCTCCTGTACCTACCCACTTGCTTAATGGCTTCACTCACCCCTCTTGTTAGTCTCCTGTGGGAGTTCTTCCATTGAGTAATCATTTTGTTTCTTTGTAAAGACCAGTCTTTGACTTTTGAGGCGCCTAATAAGAACTTTGGCCATAATGGGGTAAATTTTACACATGGAACAGTTCTGTATCTCACAGACTCTACATTTATGGGCAGTTCTGCCAGAGAACATAGTTGTCTTTTCTTGATATAACCCCTCTACAAATGGGGGTTCCCAAAAGGTCTTCCGTGAGCTTGCCTAAATGCTTGTTGCCAGGCTGGAGTCCTGCATTCTAGCAGTTTAAATGTTAAATGTTAGAGAGTGCCTGTAAAGCCTCTGGTTACTGTCTAAGAGCTGCCAGGCTGCAGTCCTAATTGAACCGAGGGGGGCTGAGTGTTTCCGTGCTCGAGTCCTGCCCGGGCTGCTGGATAATCGCTCCGTTTCTGCCATTGTTAATTGCACAGAGGGAGCTCTGTTTGAAGATGTGCTGGTTTACTGATTATCCATTAGAGGAATAATAATATAGTAGTTTGTTCTAACATGCCTTCTTTGCAGCGAGGATTGTTTTGCCTATCTCCACCATCTTGGTCCTGAACTGCCGAATTGGACCAATCAGTACGTCAGGACTCTAAAATGGAGCCTGCTAACAGGGGCTGCATGGAGTCAAAGTCTGTGGGAATTGTAGTTTTGGGCAGTGGCTCCTTTTTTGCACCTAGAGGGGGAGTCTTGTTGTGACTGACAGCTGAGTCAGCCAACCAAACCGTTTGGATTGTGGGGGACATCACCAAGCTGCCTGCTGTCTGGAGGCAGATCTTAGTTGGAAGCGATAGAAACAACAGCTCGATCAAGTTGAGCGGCCATTAGAGTAGTTCGCATGGGAGAACTGTGGGGAGGCCTGAGTTTGGTCTGCAAGTATGCCTGCTGCCCTGAGAGGGAACGGAGTGGTATTTTTCAGACAAAATCTGATTTGTGAGCCATTGACTTGTACAAGGTTCAGTACCTGAGGAAGGCTGAAGATTTTGCTGAATGTGATCGGCCTTTCAGAAACTTCAGCCCACTCAGAGAGGGATTACCTGGTACTGTAGAATTTCTTACATATAAATGTGCTGTGTATTGGTGATGGGTCGTGATTTGGTTCCCCACTGTGTGAACTGTATTCTGCCTGCTGGAAGCTGTATCCAGCCCACTCAGAGAGGGATTACCTGGTACTGTAGAATTTCTTACATATAAATGTGCTGTGTATTTGTAGTGGGTCGTGAGTTGGTTCCCCACTGTGTGAACTGTAGTCTGCCTGCTGGAAGCTGTATCCAGCCTATTCGGAGAGCGATTACCTGGTACTGTAGAATTTCTTACTTATAAATGTGCTGTGTATTTGTAGTGGGTCGTGATTTTGTTCCCCACTGCGTGAACTGTGTTCTGCTTGCTGGAAGCTGTATTCAGCCCAATCAGACTGAATCCGGGTTATCTCCATGCGGCCAGGCCTTGCCACGTGGACCCTGCCAGACCACCCCACTGCACAGAGAAAGCCATCGACGAGAGACCTGCCTGGGGATCAGCCCCCTGCTCCATGTCTGAACAGGAACGATGCCTCGGCGAATCGTGTGGGCCCTGCTTCTCCTGGCACTCCAGATTCACCACCTGCTGTCTCTAATTTCATCCAGCCTGTGTCCAGTCTTGGGTATCGTGAGTAATTACCAGGGTAGCTCCCTGCCACAACAAATTAATCTAAGTGTGTCATCTGATTGTGTTGTTGTTTCTCTTTCTTCACAAACTGAGCCATCTGGCTCCGGATTACAAATAGTGTGTATTGTGCATGTTGTTTTTCCATTATAGGGCCCCAACCTGCTGGGACGCCAGCCTACCCCAGGCAATGGTCCTGGCTAGCCCATCTCTTCCCCACCTGGGTACCCAGAGGTTGTGACAGTTTAGGGACTCTGAAGTGCATGCAGAACTGTTTATTTGATACAGCATTTAAGCAAATCAACCTGATTATGCCCTTCCCTCACTCAAGCCCCCTGAATAAATCAGATCTAATTTTTTCTGCATTTGTACCAAGAGTACCCTGCTGTGGCTTTTGCTGTGTCTAACCTTGTTTTACAGGGGTCCCCAGGGTCGAGCCAGAGAAACCAGCCCTAGTGGTAGACGCAAACTGTGGGGGTACTTGTGAAGAGTATCAGGTGTATTGTGAAAGTGACTATTGGGTGTTGTTCTGGCCACTAGCAGGGAAACAGAGGGGGGTTACAGTGTCCCAGAGGGCTGTGCCCTGGTTAGTTTAACCACTACCAACCCTGACCTCTGGGTGGAGGCACCTGTTTCAGAACTCAGGCCCTTTAACCTGCTATTAGCCAAGCAGGCAGGGGTAGTAGCCCTTGGGATAGCACCACCTAGGGGTTACATCTTGGAGGCACCACTGGGATTAGCGCCCCCTAGTGGCCAAAATTACACATTACTGTCAAACCTAAATGGCTACCCCAGCAGAAGTGGCCTTACACCAGTTGATGGGGTGGTGTATAGGGCAGGAGATTGACCCCCACAATGCCCTGCTTATATTGGGTATTCCCCTGAGCATTGGTAAAGACACTGTAGAAGGAGTACTTTCCAAAGCTGAATGTTTAACAAACGCTGTGGTGGTGGGGCGACAGGCTGACTTGACCTCCCAAACTTTCATGGCCTTAGTAGAGTGCAGTGATCCAGTGGACAGTTCCAAAGTGCCATGGACTGTTGCCTCAGAAGGGGCCGCAGCCACCTGGAGAGTGATAACAAAAGACAGTAAAGACCCTGGAGAGGATGAGCGCCCACCATTATCTGAGACTTTTGAGGAAAATTTTGCTAAGTTGTTGCTGGAGGAAGGGAAAACCACAGAGGACTTTAAGAAACTGTTCCTGCCACCTGGGGGTGTTCCTGCCCCAACACCCCTTCCCCCTCCAGCACCTGTTACTGCCCCACCTTCTGTGTCCATGCCAATGCTGGCCCCTATATCTGTACCCATCATTAGTCACGACTCCTCCCAGAGGCTGAGAATCTTCTCGGGCACCCTCCCCACTCCCCAGGGGGAGAACGACTGGGAGACCAGGATCGACTATGTTGCCCCCTTTGTACCCGAGTGGCAGTGTGCGGAGGCTGACAAGTGGAAAAGGATCATAGAAAGTCTGAGGGGTCCTGCCTCCGAAGCCATTACATTTTTGAGGTCCACAAACCCTGATGCATCTGCTCAGAAGTACCTATCTGCACTCAAAGGCAATTTTAGGAGCATTGAGTCAGGGGAGAATTTGATGTGGAAATTCCAAGGTACCAAACAATAGAAAGGGGAAAGTTTGTCTGCGTATGTTACTCGTCTAGAAAGAGCTTTGAAGAAAGCTTACCGGAAAGGTGGGGTAGCTGCCAGTGACTTGAACCATGTGAGATTGGGACACATACTGCAACATGCAAAGCATTCTAAATTGCAGATCCTTCAGTTAAGGCTCCAGGATAGGAGAGGTAACCCACCTGACTACTGTGACTTGATAAAAGAACTCCAGGAGTTTGAAGGTGAAGAGGGCGACTGTAATTATGGGATGAGTGCAGCCCAAGTGATCATGACACCGGAAGGCCCTTCTGAAATGGAGACCACTAAGGGTGTCCCGCCATGGGCTAAATGGTTGGGAGAGGAGTTGCTGAAGGAAATCAGAAAAGTACAACCGGATGTTTTCACTGAGGTATACCCTGTTGACAAAGACCCTGGCCCCTGTCAGGATGTGACTGCCATGGGGGTGTGGGTGCATCCTCTGGCATCCGCTACTGAGGGTGGTTTTTCAGCTGAGTTCAAGGAATTGACTTCCCCCCTAAAGGAACTTTTGAGACATGGCACACTACCAGCAGGAGCCAGACCACAATCTCCCGTCGGTGCTCTGGCATCCCTTGCAATGTTCTCTCCAAGGATGCCCCGAGAGTCTGTCATTTGTCACGATTGTGGCAAGGATGGTCACATGAAGAGGGAATGCCATTCTCCGAAGGACTTAGAGAGAGTGGTGAACTGGCTTCAAGGGGAGCTTCGGAAACCGAATCAGTGGTCAAGGGGTGCACGAAATGATCACAGTGAAGGCTTTGGACATCCTAACTCAAACCTCTTTGTGGCTAAATCATCTCTCCAAGCCCCTGCTGCTGTCTATCCTGACTGGTCCGAAATAGTGGGCCCTTCAATGGAGACTACTGTGGCTGTGAATGGTATTCCTACTCAGGATGTGCTTGACAGTGGGTCACAAGTGACCATTGTATTCCAGACTGGTATGACAAATACTTATCTGATATGCTATTACAATCCCTGGAAGGCCTACATGTGTGGGGGCTGAGCGACAAGTCTTATCCCTACTTAGGATATGTCCGCCTTTGGTTGTCTTTTCCTGCAACTGTAACTGGTGTGGAGGAGCAAGTAGAGACTCTGGCCCTAGTGTGTCCCCCCACCGGACTGTTTGATGGGGTTCCCCTGTTAATTGTAACAAACACACACATGTTTGGGAGGCTAGCACAACTCTGTCATGAGAAACAAGGGCAACGGACTGGAAGGGCCCAAAGAATTCTGACTCTGATCAAGAGGGCCTATGATTTGCAACAGAAACCCGAGGAAGTAGACCAGGATGAACCGGTGGGGATCGTGTGGAAGAAGGATCCCAACTCAATGATACTGGCCTCTAACGCCCAGTGTACCATTCAAGTGGAGGTCTACCTCTGGAAAGCGGTCAAGAACAAAATACTCATGTTGGATGTGCCAGGCGATGGAAAATTGCCAGAAGGATTATTGGTCAAGCCCTGCATTTTGCTTGCTCATGCCTATGGCTACGCATGATGAGTGATGGTCCAGATTCACAATGTGTCAGATCGGGAGATCTGGGTGAACAGAGGGTGCACCCTAGCTATGGTACACTGTGCAGACACTGCAGTGTTGCCCAGCAACAAGCACCCTGGCAAGACAGAGAGAGTGACTCTAGTCTTGTTTGACTTTGGTGACTCCCCATTGCCAGCTGAATGGAAGACTAAAATTAGCAAGAAACTTACCCAGAGAGACCAAGTGTTTTTGTTGAAGAAATGGGACGTGGGATGTGTCCAGGGTGTGGAACATCACATATGCCTGCCCGATGAACAGCCATTTTGAGAGAGGTCTCGACACCTAGCCCCAACAGACATAGATGATGTGAAAAGACACCTGCAGGAAATGCTTGCGGCTGGTGTGATACAAGAATCCAGGAGCCCATATGCTTCTCCCATTGTGGGTGTGCATAAGAAGAATGGGTCTGTGAGAATGTGTGTTGATTATCGAACCCTGAACCAGTGGACCATCCCCGATCAATACACCATGCCCCGTATACAAGATGCTCTGGATTGTTTGAATGGGAGCAAATGGTTCTCTGTGTTGGATCTTCGCAGTGGATACTACCAGATTCTGATGGCCCCGGAGGACCATGAGAAGACAACCTTCATCTGTCCTTTGGGGTTCTACGAATTTCTGAGAATGCCACAGGGGATATCGGGCACCCCGGCTACCTTTCAACGACTGATGGAACGTCCGGCGGGAGATATGAATTTGCTGGAATGCCTGGTGTACTTGGACAATGTCATTGTGTTTGAGAGATCCTTAGAGGAACATGAGAACTGACTGTTTAAAGTACTAGACCGACTGGAAGATTTCGGTCTCAAGCTGTCCATCGACAAGTGCCAGTTTTTCCAAATCTCTGTGAAGTATGTGGGGCACATAGTATCTACAGAGGGAATAGAGTCTGATCCCAGTAAAGTTGAAGCCCTGACCAGCTGGCCCCAGCCCTACAATTTGAAAGAACTACAACGTTTCTTGGGGTTCTGTGGTTACTACCGCAGGTTCATAAAAGACTATTCAAAGGTGATGCACCCCCTCTTGAATCTTACTCACGGTTACCCTCCTACCAACTGGAAATACAAAAAAGGGACCGTCAAAGAACCAGATAAAGTATACTTTCACCCAGGTGAACTCTTCGGGCCCCGCTGGATGCCCGACTGTGAAGCAGCCTTCCATGAAATCATATACCAGCTCACCCACGCCCCCATCCTCGCCTATGCTGATCCCACCAAACCCTATGTGCTACATACCAATGCTAGTCTGCAGGGTCTAGGAGCTGTGCTATATCAAGACCATGAGGATGGTTTGAGACCAGTGGCTTTCACCAATAGGAGCTTGACCCCGTCAGAAAGAAATTACCCTGTGCATAAGTTGGAGTTCCTTGTGTTAAAATGGGCCATTATGGACCAGTTTCATGAATACTTTATGGGGCAAAGATATTGGTGAGGACTGACAATAATCTATTGACCTATGTGCAGACTTCAGCTAAGTTAGATGCCACTGGGCACCAGTGGTTTTCTGCATTAACAACCTACGATTATGCTGTTGAATACAGACCGGGCCTGAACCATATTGATGCTGATACCCTATCATGGAGGTCCACTTCTAAGAGTGATTGGGTCAGGCTGTCTGGACCTGACATCCGAGCATTGTGCCAAAAGTTTGATAGAGATGAACAGATGTCTCCGGACACAGTGGACTGCTTAGTAGATTACTTGGGCCCTTCTGATACCTGCATACTGGCTTCCTATTGCCGTTTCTCTGCTCTAGATAATAGTGCACTACCCCAATTTGACAATGACAGCATTCAGTGGGCTCAATCCCAAGATCCTATGATTCAGCCAGAACTTGATGCCCTGTGCAGAGGGAAAGATGTATCCAGGTTGCGTTCATCTGACCTGTGAACTGCTTTATTGTTTAAAGAAGGCCCCAGGTTGAAGCTGCTCAATCAGTCATTGTATAGAGAGACAGTAGATCATAGTGGCAAAGTAGACAAGCAACAATTGGTCCTGCCCATGTCCTTTAAAGATTTGGTACTGAGGTTCCTCCACAATCATATGGGCCACCTTGGTATTGACAGGACCCTTGACCTAGTACGATTTCGATTCTGCTGGCCCAAGATGGGGGCCGATGTTGAGCACCATGTAAGGACTTGTAGTCGCTGCCTGCAGAGAAATGCCCTGTCTCAGAGGGCTGCCCCCCCATCAACATTACTACCAGCTCCCCAGTGGAACTAGTCTGCATAGACTTCTTGTGTTTAGGGCCTGATCAGTGAAACATTGGCAATGTGTTAGTGGTTACGGATCATTTCACACGGTATGCACAAGCTTTCCCCACCAAAGATCAAAAGGCATCTACCGTGACCAAGGTGCTGGTGGAAAATTTCTTAGTCCACTACGGTGCCCCCCAGTGGATTCATTCTGATCAAGGCAGAGACTTTGAGAGTCGGCTAATCAAAGAAATGCTCTCTTTATGGGGGGTGCAGAAGTCAAGAACCACTCCCTATCACCCACAGGGGGATCCTCAGCCAAAATGCTTTAACCGCACCCTGCTAGACATGCTAGGCACCCTCCATCCAAAAGACAAGCACAAATGGAGCCAACAGATTAGCACCTTGGTACATGCATACAATTGTACGAAAAATGATGCTACTGGGTTCTCTCCCTACCGCCTCATGTTTGGGAGTGAGGCCCGGCTGCCTGTTGATGTCTGTTTTGGGGTCTTTCCAGATGGGTTCTAAGCCGAACATTATCTGCAATATGTACAAAAACTGAAAGCTCAATTGAACAATGCCTATCAACTGGCCCAGATAATGGGCACCAAAATAAATCTAACCAACAAAGAGAGACGTGATAGAAAAGTAAAGGCTCAAGAGCTTCGGCCTGGAGACCGTGTGTTGTTGCGAAATTAGGACTGTATGGTGAACATAAAATTGCTGATCAATGGCACCATCTTCCCCATGTAGTAGTTGGACAGTTGGATGATTTACCAGTGTACAAAGTGTACCCCGAGAACAACGCCAAAGCCATCAAGACCATGCACCATAACCACTTGCTACCTATCGGCCAAGTCATGATTGAGGCTGAACCCCCAGAAATTGAGCCCCCTGGGTCGGTGACTCATGCTGCTGCAAAATAGAGACAGAGTCAACCTACCGAAGTGGTCACAGATTTAGGGCTTACTCCACAGCTGACCCAGAATGATAGTGACTGTCAGTCCACCTCTGATGAAAATGAGTGCGACCATGCCTATTACCCCTCTTAGGAACTGAGTCAGCTGTTTTGAGGTAACCCCATGACTAATTGTGGGGATGAAGCTGGGCCTTCTGGACTGCATAACCCCCCAGCTTTGTCCTTGGAGCCAGTGCTCCCTGAAAGTGAAGTGCCAAGTATCATGTCTGAAGATGCCGAGTCTCTGTGTATTGTGTAACTGTATGATTTGCCTGAAGAAGTTGCTGATTGTATGAGTCTTTCTGGTGATATGCTAGAACTTGAAGAACCCTATGAGAGTGCTGACAAACCCCCTTCAGTGCCCGAGCCTATTCAAAATGAGCACACGACTCGAGCAATCTTCCAGAAGGAAGGGACATGTCCTGCAAGAAGAGACAGGTTGAAAAGTCTAGTCACTGTAGAGACTATAGATGGTGCAACGGTTCTTAGGAATTTTGGTAAGAGTCCATCTGCCCTGCCGATCCAGCAGGATAGATGGACTTAAGTAAACGTAAGATTTCAGCCTGACACTGGGCGAAGGGCGAGAGATGGGTTGGAAGGTTTAAATAAATCATACAAACTACAAATCTACCAATATTTGTATTACAAGGAATACAAAAAGGTTTCTGTTTTTGGAACTGCGTGGTAGCAGAAATGTGAAACTACAAGCACAAGATTTACACATTTAATGAACACTTTCAGCATTCTGTGCAATGCTTGCTAATGTTTAAAGGAAAACATTGGAAAAGACACAGCTTTCCTCAGACATTACAGAAACTCTCAATTAGTGCTGTCAGACAGCAAAACCTTTTTTTAATGATTTAAAACAGCTACCCACAACTTCCACTTTATGTTGCTGGCAGCCACCATTTCATGAGCAGTAGTAAGCTTCCTGAGCTCACTTCATGCTAATACGCCTGTCTGACCTCTGCTATTGGCTGGCAGGACATATTAGCATAACATGAGCTCAGGGAGCTCACTGTTACTCATGAAAATGGTGGCTGTCAGCAGTAGAAAGGGAAAGCTGAAGGCCACTGTTTAAATCACTAAAAAAGCAGTTAGAGGTAATTAAAAAAAATTACTGTCTGGAAGAGGGCAGATGTGATTCTGCTTCACAAAAGTGGAAGCAGGGCAGAGGCAGGAAACTACAGACCTGTTAGTTTGACCTCAGTGATAGGGAAAATGATGGAATCACTTCTGAAGGAGAGAATTGTTGAATACCTAGAGGTCAGAGGGGCACAGGACCCAAGGCAGTATGGATTCACAGTGGGTAGGTCATGTCAGACGAATCTAATAGATTTCTTTGACTGGGTGACCAAAGTAGTAGATCAGGGAGGGGCTGTGGACATGGCCTACCTAGACTTTAGCAAGGCATTTGACACAGTCCCACACAAAAGATTAATATACAAGTTAGCCAGCCTGGGAGTGGGTCCCAAGATGGTAGCCTGGGTAAAAAAATGGCTGGAGAACAGAACACAGAGGGTAATAGTAAATGGAGTCCACTCTGAAGAAAGGGGGGGGTTACTAGTGGGGTACCACAGGGTTTAGTTCTAGGACCGGTCCTCTTCAATGTCTTTATAAGTGACATTGCAGAGGGACTGGAAGGAAAAGTATGTCTCTTTGCAGAAGGCACAAAGATCTGCAACAGGTTTGATACACAAGGTGGGGTGAACAGGATGAGAAGAGACTTGGCAAGGTTGGAGGAATGGTCAAATGTATGGCAGCTTAGATTCAATGCTAAGAAGTGCAAAGTAATGCACCTGGGAAACAAAAACCCAGGGGAAGAGTACACAATGGGGGGTAAGATACTGCCAAAAACAAAAATGGAAAGGGACCTGGGGGTAGTCATATCAGATAACCTAAAGGTGGGCAAGCAATGTGAGAAGGCAATAAGGAGGGCTGGGGAGATACTGGGATGTATGGGGGAGAGGCATCATCAGTAGAAAACAAGAAGTTGTTGTCCCTCTGTACAGGCAGTTGGCAAGACCACATCTGGGTACTGTGTACAGTTCTGGAGACCCCATCTTCACAAAGACATAGACAGGGTGGAGGCTGTCCAGAGGAGGACAACCAAAATAGTGCAGGGTCTGCACCAGAAGACGTATGAAGAAAGATGAAAGGAGCTTGAGATGTATAGCCTCAAGGAAAGGAGGGAGAGGGGAGACATGATAGAAACTTTCAAATACCTCAAGGGAATCAACAAAGTCCAAGAGGGTAGCAATTTTCAGAAAAAGAGATGTGCAAGAACAAGGGGGCACAATTTGAAGATAGATGGGGAATGGCTCAGAGGTAATGTGAGGAAGTATTTCTTCACAGAGAGGGTTGTAGATGCATGGAACAGCCTTCCTGAGGAGGTCATAGAGTCAAAAACAGTGGGGGAATTCAAGAATGCATGGGACAGACATAAAGCAATTCTAGTGGGAGGTAGGAGGAAGTAGGCTGTTGATTAACTAGGATCTGCAGCTTGTCTGTTCAGTAGGGAAATGGGCAGATTAGGTGGGCCAAACAGTCCTTATCTGCCATCAGATTCTATGTTTCTATGTTTAACTGTGGCTGAATATTAACAGAGTTTGCTGACAGGATAAAAGTGTCCTACTGTTTAGCCTTAGGCAGAGGTGCTGGTCCCGAACTGTTTCTTTGCTAAAAGAGAATTTTCCTCACAATGACAGTGATCAAAAGCAACCCATGGGTAGTGATGGGTGAAGTGGGCTCAATCCGAAAGCGATTCACGGAGCAAAGGTGGATACGCGGAGTGCTCCACAATGCAAAGCGGAGTACTTCGCGTTATAATGAGGAACGCGAAGTCCATTGCAAACAATGTCTTTGAGTTACTCCACCTCCTCAGACCACTACTCCACCAAATTTTAAGGAGAAGTGCATTGCGGGCAATGTACTTCACCTCACTTTGCCTTGTTTTTGAGCTCCGAAGGCAAATTTTGCAGTAATTCATGGGATTTCTGGTCACATGGGCTCTATATTGATCTGCACAGCCTCAGTTTGGGGTAGTATGAGTAGGAAGGAGTAGGAGACAGTGTGCTCTGATAGCTGTCTGTGATAGAAATCTTGTAAAAGCTGTTCAAAAAGCATTTTTGAGTTTTTTCCGGGCTCCAGCTTTAGTTCATCGATTGTAGAAAACCCTCCTGTGCTCATATCAGCGAGCGTTTTTGTTTTAGTGTGGATTTTGAATGTTAACTTACAACATTGAGTGTATGTGGTGAAAGACAGTGAAAGTGTGCTTTGGGGAAGGGGTGTATCTGTGGTATAGGTAGATTTAAGCTGGAGAAATAGTGATTTCTTTGTTTTTTGGTTATATTTTTGTTATATGACTGTGTTAATGTACACACAGTAATATTGTCAGTAACAGTTGAAATTTTCTTGCTGTTTGTTGTGTGGATGGGGTGCAGCAGTTAATCATAAGTTCAGGTTATTTACATTACAAATTTACAATACGTAACATGGCATAGTACTGAACTTTTGCATTTGCTACGCATTACTCATTCAGCATTGTACACAAACTGTTCTGCATGTGAGTGTGTGTGCAGTGTTGCGTGCATCAAATAATACACCTTTTATTGTGCCAGACTAGTGTAATTGCAGGCGCAGCAGTGTGAACCTGCTATCCACTGCAGCTGCCTGATTTTGTACTGCGATCGTGGTATCTGTTCTTAGTTTTGCTGCTTGTAGTGCCGTAAAATCTCCACTGTCTGCATTCAGTGCTGCCCCAACCCCCCACGTTCAAAAGCTATTTTTTATCACATTGGATTGTTTTTGTGACCTCATCAGCACTACTGGTTACTGAAGTTGTTTTAATTGTGTGACAGTCTCAGAGTAGTCTCTTATCTGTTGCTGAAGCCACAGTTGTTTATTTGGCTTCACATCCAGTGTCCCTCCAATCAGAGGATGAACATATCAAAATCTGAATTTGGTTATAATATTGTGGTTGATCCCCCAAAATGCCTGCAAAGAGACGTGCAAGCAAAGCTGTTTCTCACCATGGCAATGTTGGCAATAAGATGGTCTGTGGGCATGGTAGTAGTACGCAGACGCAGAAGTGCATTGCTGATGTGAGGAAAGGTATTTCTCCTGCAATGTTTTTTACAACCCAATCAGTAGCTTCACTCATAGTTGGAGGAGATGATGTTTTCCCAGCCTGTGGTGTTAGTGTTACTGGTGTTAGTGGTGCTGGAAGTAGTATTAGAATTGTTGTGTCACGTTCTAATTCCGAGCAGTGTACCGTATCCAAACATAATGAGTATGAAGCAGTGCAAGTGAGTGGCAGCGCAGATGATGTGATAATTCCCAGTAACATCCCAGTAACTGAACCTGAGGATTCTGATAATCATGTCAAGGATAGCATACAATGTGATATTCCGTCCACCGTGGCACTGGCAGTTAATGTCACGCATTTTCCATGCAGTGATTCAGTGTGGTGAAAAAATATCAGGTGATGGTGGTGTAGATGCTGATGATGAATGTGATGATGATGATGATGTTTCTGTTGCTGTTGTTGCAACATGCAGTCCACATGCTAGCATCCAAGCAGAAGATGTGGATGTGTGTGACGTTGATGAATATGATGATGATGTAATTGACCCCAGTTGAGAACCGTAGAAAAAGAAATTCAAAGTGGCTGTGTCTGAGTCTGTTTGCAGGAACCCCGTAAAAACTTGTGATCTACCGGTCTTAGTTGATGATGATGACCCAGTAATCAATATGATAGGTAGTCATGGTGGTCAGTTGCAGTGCCTGAAACATCAAGTGCCTCCCCCCCACTTCAGTGCTTAAAATAATGGACTTAAATAAGCCACATCATGGACATGTTAAAAGCAGAGCATCACAATCCCTTGTTTGGGATTTTTTTGTTCAAGATACAAATGATGAGTCAGTTGCAATCTGCCAGGTTTGCCATGCGCGTGTGAGTCGAGGTAAAAAGGGGAGCCATCTGGGCACAGGAGGACAGCATACGCATCTTAAGAATAGGCACATGGCACATAGAATCATAATGAGGAGTGCAAAGTCCATTAAAAACAATGACTTTGTCTTATTTTGCATTGCCATTCCGCCTTAATGCGAAGTGATAATGACAAGGCAGAGTGAGCACTTTGCATTGTCCACTCTGCAATGCAAAGTGTCCACTTCACGTTCACTTCGCCGGCGGAATTTAAATTTGTGAAATAAGTGTGGCAAAAGGAATAAAGGAGGGGGGTGGCAACACAACCTGGAGAGCCATGTGTGCAAATGTCCGAAGTCTGAGCAACAAGATTGCTGATCTAGGGGCTACCATGGCAGAAGCAGACCTGGACCAGGTAGCCATCACAGATACCTGGTGCAATGAAAACCAGGACTGGGAATTGGCAATACCAGGTTATACTCTGTTCAGGAAGGACAGGGTAGGTAGAAATGGGCAGGAGTGGCTCTTTATGTAAGAGACAGCATAAAAGCTACAAAAATACAGGGGTAGCAAACAGGAGGGGAAGTACTGTGGGTCACCCTGGAGACAGGAAAGGGGCCACTATTCACACAGGTGTGATCTACAGACTTCCAGCACAGGGACAAGAGGAAGATAAGGAAATGCTGGAAATGTTGCCCACAATTTGAGTCTGTTGTGTTCCTCCTTAAGGCAATGTTTAAATGCACTTTTACTGTATTTTGTAAAATTTGTGTAATATCTCTCATATTTTGTATCCTGAATATTGTTGAACTCACACTTGCATGTCTCTTGCTTTTGTCCCAACTGTATTTCTGTCTCACTGGTAATTGTATTTGTACCAGTATCCTCTGTATTACCAATTGTTGTACTGCTTCAAATTGTTTGTTATTTGTACCCTCCCAGGTCAAGCCTAAAAATAGGCATTGCTATGCCTAGTGCACTTACCTGGTTATCAAAATCAAACAAACAAACAAATAAATAAACAACCCAAAGGTTGTCTCGTCAGGGAGCTGTATTGCTAGTAGGAGACTTTAATCTACTGGACATAGGCTGGGGCCCCCCCCCCCACTATGGCAACAGCCAGGAGTAGGGATATCCTGGACTCACTGCAAGAGGCATTCCTCAGATAGCTAATTATGGAACCCACTCGGGAAGGGGGGGGCTACTGCATCTGGTATTGACCAATGGGTACAGGATTGCAGATGTCACAGTGAGGGATCACCTGGCATCCAGCAATCATTGCACAATGTGATCTGATATAAAAAAGGGGTCAACATCAAATTGCACAAAGACATATGGTCTTGGATGTCAGGAGGGCTGATTTTAAGAAAATGGGTGAATGCCTTAGTGATGCTTTGGCAGGGTTGAGAAAATGGGGGGAGTAGAGGAACAGTGGGCAAAAATTAAAGAGGGCATTGAAAAGGCTACAAATCTATTTGTCAGACAGGTTAGCAAGAGCAAGCAGAAAAAGAGACCAGTACGGTTCTCCAATGAAGTAGCGGAACAAGTCAGAGCAAAAAAAGGGCATTTAGAAGGTACTGTACAAAGGAACACAGAAGGAGGAGGATAGAGAGAGTTACCAGGAGAAACAGAACCAGACTAACTGATCAATTTCTTTGAGTTTCCACGGAAGTGAATAAGGGAGGAGCTTTGGACATGGTCTACCTGGATTTTGCCTTCAACACTGTTCCACATAAGAGACTGATAAGTTGCAGAACCTACTGTAGGTGCAGGGACTAAAGTAGTTAAATGGGTAGAGAGTTGGCAAGGAAATAGGAGTCAGAGGGTGATGGTAAATGGCATCCACTCTGTAGTAGGCAAGGTGACCAGTGGGGTGCCACAAGGGTCAGTACCAGGCTCAGTCCTCTTTAACCCCATGTCCCCATTAAGAGTACCTATTGGCCTAAACACTTTTCATAATGTCTGTGAGACATCTGGACAGTATGCATTCCAGCAGCACTCCCAGTGCCACATTATTATAAGTACTACCATCTACCAGCATGTAATTCATGTTTTTCATCGGTGGAATATGTATTTCACAATGGTAGCACCCATGGTACAAAACTATGCAAATTGGGTGTGTTTGGGGGTCAAGATAACAAATCAAAGATTGTGCCATAAATATGAATACATTTGAGCAGTCCTGTTTTGATCCACCTGACTCCTGCCTGTTTTTCTCAGATGTCCACGTACCTTCCACTGGTGGTTGAGCGAGGGGGTAGCTTGCATATAATGTGTCACATCCTCATGTTTGACTTACGGTTTTGCACTGCTTTTTGTTCTATTTCTTGCCTAAACATATTGTGTTTTGTGCTCCTTCAGGTTGAGTTTGTACACCCTTATCACAAAGTACCTTAACGAGAAATCAGCTATCACCAATGTTGCATGAAAATCTATTAGATGACCTTTGATGACCTGTATGACAGTTTGGTGAAATACATTTTTTTTGTGTGGGAACAGGGGTCATACAAGCAATTACAGTGTACACTGTTGTTTTCTGGACCTAATTTTAATGGCACAAATCATGTCCATCTTACCCATAATTAGTAAAACTTTTATGCGTGGTAATATTCATTTGACACTACAATACTTGATATCTTTTCAGGCATGTATCACATTGGAAGGTCAGACATTGCATCTGACTTGAATAGCGACAGAAAAGTCTCCATCGCCATCTACCATATGGGTAACGGGCTCCTGCCAACCTTACTTTGGGCCCCTCATCACCCACGACACTAAATGATGGACCCAATAACCCATATATTTATTAAAAGCTAATTAGTAGCCCTTTTCAACAATGTATGGTATTTGGTGAAAGTACGTTGCTTGCCTGGGAAAGAGGGTCGCAGAGGCCATCATGGCAAATGTCACTTTTTTTCTAATAGACCAACATTTTTAACTTTGGGTCTCCCTAGCCGCCAGACTGTTTAATTCTTTGTCTTGGTGACTCCTATTTGAAGTAGTCCTATATATATATATATATATACACTGTATATATTTATTAGTGACATCAAAGAGGGACTGGAGCCGGCCCGGTGGTGTAGAGGGTTGAGGCGCTGGCGCCTCCTCGATCCACACCGGCGACCAGGTTCGAGGCGGACTCGGGTCTCGGGGGTCGGCAGGGGAAAGGCAGGATCGAGCGTCCGGCCGGACTGCTCTCCTGTCCTGGGTGGTTAGAGCATCTTCGCTCATGCAGAGGCCCCTAGTGGAGACTAGAGGCAATGCATGTAGCGACGTAAGTAGGGAGGAACAAGAAAAACGAGAAAATCCGCTCCGGAAGTTTACCGGATGACAAACGTCGGCCCCGGACATCCCTGAATACTCCCTGAGAGCCACAATTGCCTCAGCAGCTCCGAGGGTCTGAGAGAATAGTAGTGTGCTGGTTCTGCCCCCGCTGGTGCCTTTCCCCTCGGAGGAGGGACCCATCAGTGCAAAGGGTTACACGGACTAACCCGAGAAGGCTGCAAATGTGAGGTAGGTGGCTAAGGAGATAGTAGGGGAACGCCGGTCCTAGGCCCTGAAGGAGAGGTAACTCTGGGGCACGTAGGAGGGGAAAAAGAGACAATATAAAAAAAAAAAAAGAGGGACTGGAGAGGAAAGAAGGCTTGTTCGCAGACAACACAAAGCTCTGCAACAGAGTAGACACACAAGAGGGAGGGTTGAAAGAATGAAGGACAATCTAAAAAAACTGAAAGAACAGTCATGGGTCTGGCAGCTGGGTTTTAATACCATAAAGTGCAACATCATGCACTTGGGGCACAGAAACTCCAGGGCAACATACCGGCTGGAAGGAGTGGAACTAGTAGCCAATCACAAAGCAGGAGAGTGATCTGGGAACAATCATTTCTAATGACCCGAAGATAGTAAAACAGTGTGACCAGGAAGTAGGGATGGCAAATAGGATGCTGGGATACTTACAGTAGGCAGGGCAATCACCAGCAGAAGGAGGGATGTGGTGATATCTCTGTATAGGTCATTGGTGAGACCACACCTCACACTATAAGTCCACTTCTGGAGGTCCCATCTCCAAAAGGACATAGATAGGGTGGAGATGGTACAAAGGAGGGCAACCAAAATGGTGCAGGGCCTGCATCAAAAGTCCTACAAGGAAAGGCTTAAGGAGCTGAATTTGTACACACTAGAGGAAAGGAGGGAGAGGGGGGATATGACATAAACATACAAATACCTTATATGTAAGAACAGAGTACAGGAAGGAAGCATTTTCCAAACAGAAAGATGCTCAAGGACAAGGGATCACAGTATGAAGGTGGAAGGAGGAAGGCACAGAGGAAATGTGAGGAAGTACTTCTTCACAGAGAAGGTGGTGGATGTATGGATCAGCCTCCTGGCATTGGTGGTGGAGGCTAAGATGGTTACAGGATTCAAGAATACATGGGGCAGATACAATGAGATCTTGGAAGTAAGGCAGGGGGTGAAGACTGAAGACTGAGTAGGGTCTTCAGCGTGGCTGTAGGAAGGGAAAGCTAGGGCAGACTAGATGGACCAAGAGATCCTTATCTGCTGACATATTTTTTTTAAACTTTATTTTTATTGATTTCAGTACTATTTAACATAGTCATTCAACTTCCTTATCCAAGACAAGCCATGGTGCAATATAAAGGTGGGGGACACAGCCTTCTTAATCTTAGGAAAGATGCATCTTAGATATGCTGATGCCATATTGGGAGGTAAAGTCAAAATTATTTCTAAAGTACTTAACTAAATCTGCTTTATAATGAGTCCATGAGCAGTATGACTTTGTATCTTTATCTAAAAGTCCAGAAATCCAAAAGTCCAGTATTTGCTTGCCTATTCTAGGCTAATGGAGTCATACTAAACCTGAAGAGAACAGTAAATATGGATACGGCAGCATATAGTATATATTCTTTACAATAACTAGCCTATATCCTTATGTTGAGGACTAAAATACTTAAGTTAATGTATTTATCCATTAGACTAATGGAGAGAAAACATCCCCACAGTCCTTAACCAGGAACAAAACATGAGAAAAGGGGCAAAAACAGCCCCAAGTAGGTCTAAGCATAGATTCAATATATATGAGGTAAGAAGCCCCATTCTGACCCTTACATCAAACTCTCTATGATAATAAAGATCCAGATATTCAAATAACACAGTGAGAAAGTCACTTTTGATGGAAAGATTAACTGGTCAAAGAAGGCACACTGGAAAAAAGCTCACTGATTTATTTAGAAGTCAGACCCCCCGTGTCCTCACTCATGTTGCTCTCCCTCTCCTCTATGGAGCTCTTAGCAAGGTATCTTGCTAGCATATGGGAGGCCTACTTTCCAGCTTTGATAGGGTCTGAGAACAGTCAGACTTTTCCGTCATGCACGATACGTAGCTTCGCTAGATAGATCATCGCTTGTGGCACAGAGATCTCCTCAATTGTTGGCGAACTCCATCAAACTTTTTCCGATGCATCCGTATGGCAAAACTAATGTCTTGAAATAAGAAAACATTTCTGTTCTCATGTTTTAGAGGTCCTGCATGATGAGCCAACCCCAAGACCTGATCTCTAGTTCCAACTCCGTCGGTTACTACTAGCAGGGTTCTTGGATTAGTAGGGTCCTCTCTGTGACCAGGTGGAGTGATCCTATATGTTTTTTGTAGAGCAAAAGGGATTAAATGTTCCTCAGGCTTGAGCTTTTCCTGAAGCCAGTCTTGAATAAACATAAGAGGGTGATCTCCTTCAGCTCCCTCGGGCAGTCCTATAATTCGGAGATGAGAGGAACAGGCATGATTCTCAAGCGTTTCGAGACAGGCTCGAAAATATGCATTTTCTTTAATCAGAGTTGTCATGGCTGCCAATGCTATTTCTATCTGGCCCTTTACATCTCTGGTCTCTATTTTCATTTGATCAACCGAGGAGTCCACCACTGTCAGGCGAGTGCCAAAAAAGTATATTTTGCTATTTAGATCAGATACAACCACTATTAGTCTCTGTATTTTAATTCCAATTGATGACATAGTCTCTCTGATCTCAGCAACTGAGGCCTGTGTAGTTGATTCAGATCTAACTGTCTGAGACAAACCAGTTGATTTACCTCCTGTTCTTCCTCCTTTATCTTTACGTAGGTTGCCCATTTTATGTTTCTTAGGGTGCTCTTTCTGGATCTGACAACATTTCTACAAAGTTTTAAACATAATAGATCAAAAAACTATTTTTTTAAGTTATTAGTCAAGAGCTATAATACTTTGCTGCCATTCAGCTCAGGCTCAACAGTGCCCCCCACCCCTGCTGACATATTCTATGTTTCTATGTAACCCATTCTTGGTAGCTAAAGCTTGATTGAGGAAATGAGAAATGCTACCTCACTGTAAAATGAGGAAGTCCATTTACATCCAGGTCTGCGCTGTTTACGACCATTCAAGAGGTGGTCGATAGTATTCTTTCCCCCGAGGTCTCAAGGAGCTTTGCTAATGCATAAAATAAGGCACACTGATTAGATAACTAAAAACAATTCACTGCTATCAGTAACCCCACTTAATATGCAATCCTTTGCACAGCATTTCTTATTTAGTACCTAATCCACCTTCCTATTCATGTTATGCAGCAATACAGCCTCTGGTGATATCCTTATAGTCTGTAGAAGACACTATATTATATTACATGTACTGAGGTAATTCTAATTTACCAATTCTACAGCAGACTATACAGAGTGCACTGTAGAAAGAATATATCACAGTATTTGTAGACAGCACACTGTGAAGAACAAAGAATAGGATACGACATGACTGGTTTCTAATAGTACACATCTTAATTTCGATAGCAACAAGTTATCATATAAGGAGGAATTCCCTTGAAACGTTTGGAGAATTAAAATAATCTAATGTGACAGTGATTTAAAGAAAGTGCCCTGTCCAATTTGAAAAATGACTTACCTTACACACTGTCTGAGTTTTTCTGGCTTTGTGAAGCTGATCGATGGGTTGCCAACTGGAAAATATATAGGCAAAATTGAACCAAAAATAAAATCGCCGTCCATGAAGTATGTGTCGACACTAGAAAAGGACAGCTTACAGCCAGGTGGAATTATCTCGCAGACAGAAGAGGACAGCAGTAATAGGATAATGACAGCACAGGGTGTCATACCTGATGGAGACACTGCACAACCACAAGAGAGACAGTGAGTGTGAGGAAAGGAGATTGACACAGAAGGAGCCATAATAGAATTTCGGCTTAATTTATCTTTCATACTAATTATGAATTACTATTATAATCATTAAGGGCTGGCAATATAGGCTAGAGGTTAGAGTAAGAAACTGTGAATAAGCTTGGTACATCTAATAGACAGACCTGGGTTTGATTCCTACAATCTCTGCTTACATACTGTGTGACTCTGAGCTAGTCATTTAACCTCCCCAGTGCTGCCAGGTTGCCCCTGAAAACAAGCACCTGTGCCTAGTGGGCCTTACCCAGTTACCACATTTTTTTTTACTGCACTCTGCCTTTTTGTACCTGTACCCACAAATTTGATATCACTGATTTTTTCCGTAAATCCTGTAGCATGTATTCCTTATTGGGAAGAGCATTTTTTCCACTGCAACTATTTTTTTCATTTCCACTACTGCTTACTCTTCATGTCTATTAATTGTAACCCTCCCTGGTAATGTTGTTCTCAGTTACTTTACACTGTTTGCTGAATGTTTTTCCTGCTGTTTATCTGTGGCTCTCAAGGTCATGCCTGAAAAATAGGAACATGTATGCCTAGTGTATCTTTCCTGGTATCAAAAAGCAAGCAAATAAGTAAAGAGCAGTACGTGATCCCACAATCAGCTTCTCTGAATGTAGGAACACACCACAACTCTACCACTGGTCTGAGCATACCAGTCTGGTCTGGTCTGGTCTTTCGATTTGGTCCCGCATGGAAAGCTATTTGAAATTGAAGAACCTGGGGTGGGAGAAAAATTAGTGGGGTGGATTGCAAACTGGCTTAATGACAGACAGCAGAAGGTGGTGGTAGAGGTGAAGCCTCGACTCACAGAAGGGTCATAAGTGTGGTCCCCCAAGGTTCGGTGCTGGGCCCTATCCATTTCAATGTGTTCATCGCAGACATCATGGAGAGTGTTAGGAGTAAAATTAGCTTGTTCACTGATGATTCTAAATTGTGGACTCAGCTGGACAGTGAGGAGGGAATGAGGGCACTCCAGGAAGACCTGGAGAGGCTAGAAAACCGGGCACACATGTGGCAGTTAGAGTTTAACGTATGTACTGTAAGTGTAGTGTTCTGCACCTGAGTGTTAGGAACCCTGGGTATAGTTACCATTTGTGGGAAATAAGGCTGACTTTCTCCACCTTGGAAAAGGATCTAGGGGTAATGATTGACTCCAAACTGAACAACAGTGCAGGAGAGCAGCTGCTAAAGTGAATGAAATGCATGGGTGTTTAGCTAGAGGGAAAACGTACGGGAGTAGGGAGGTTATACTTCCCCTGTACAATTCACTGGTGAGGCCACACCTGGAATTTAGTGTCCAGTTCTGGTGTCCCTTCTTAAAGAAGAACATCACACTGCTAGAGAGAGTCCAGAGAAGAGTGACAAAGATGATCAGTGGACTGGAGGAAATGTCATATGAAGACAGACTTGGAAAGCTGAACATGGACTCCCTGAAGGAGAGTAGGGATCGGAGTGATATGATAGAGGCTTTCAAATATATAAAGGGACTCAACTGGGTAGAAATGGAGGGACTGATCAACTTGAAGGGGAAGGGAACTTCAAGAGGCCATAGTCTGAAACTGGTAGGTGAACAGTACAGAGAGGAGGTAACGAGTCTTTATTTCATGGAGAGGGTGATGGTACCCTGGAATGTGCTTCCAGATGAGCTGATAAAAATGGAAACTGTGGGAGGATTCAAGAGGGGTTGGGACAGGTACAGGAGCATGGTATGGTTTGGATGAAAGGAGAACAGCAGGGGTATTTGGGAAGGGGAGAGTGGGAGTGAGGGGTTAAAAAAGGGAGGTAGAGCGTCTGCTGTACCTCACCAGTGAGCTGCGTTCGGGCAGACACGATAGACCATTAGGCTTAATCTGCTGGCAGCTATGTATGTATGTATACCCCATCCCTCACCAATGTTCCTGCAAGTTCCCACCCACCTTACCCTTCATTTGTCATACACTTTAGGAAAAGAAAGCCCACCTTTAGCCTAACCAAATGTAGGAGGCTTATATGACATAAAACCTCCTTAATTCACTACGAATTCCTACTCTCCAGCAATATTCAGCTGAATCCAAGCCCTGTTGGGTTGGAGCAGTCCTAGGAGGCCAATAGGGGATCCTTGAAGCTGGCCTCCATCAATATATGCAGTATCCTACCTAAATTTGACCAGCTTCAAGTTTGGATCCACCAGCATAACCCTGATGTTCTCAAACTCACGGAAACATGGCTCAGCCCTAAAATTCCTGACTTTGCAGTCCACCTAAATAGCTATATCTTTGGGAGAGACAGAGTACGTGAAAAAGAGGGCGGTTGGCTGGTTTTTAATTATTTGAATACCCTCGACCTCGATAAGGAATTTCTTGTCATGAGTGATTGCAACATAAATTGGCTCTCCAATGATGCAGCGCCCTATAAAGACGTCCTGGTCAGTCACTGTCTCACTCAAATGGTGAGTGAACCAAGCAGACTTAACTACCACATTGACACCCACACCCTGATTGACTGGGTCCTAACAAATTAACAGAAGATAATAAATGAGGTCTCAGTACATCTAGACTCACTCAGTGACCATTCACTTATCACCTGTCTTTGGTCTAATAAAACTCAGAAATCCACCCCTGTTTTACTGCTAGCAGAGTGCTAGAAAAAGGCCGCTAAAAGCTTTCAAACCCACTTCCAGCAGCTCAACTGGACATACCTCGACACCCTGTGTGATGTTGACCAGGCATTGGAGTACTTCATTAGCACCTTCATTGCAATCTGTGACATTTTTTCCCCAGCCAAAAAACAGAATTTAAAAAACCCAAACAATGGATGGATCACCCAATCCCTCCTTGAACTAACGAGAGACAGGGACCACCTATGGCACAGATCCAAGGCAACTGGGAAACCTGCAGACTGGAAGAAATACAAAGCAGCCAGAAATAGCTGTACCAGCAAAATCAGACTCACAACAGCACAGAACTACAAAGACTGTCTAAAGAAAACCTGGGGTGATGGGAACAATTTTTGGAGTAATCTCAAGGAGATCACGGGCAAAGTCAGCAAACCCCCCCCCCTCAGTGCTTTTGGTCAATGGTGATGTTTCACAAGATCCTAAAATTATTGCAGACACTTTTAATTTGGCATTCATTGACCTTAGCTGAGTACTCCCACCAGATTATATAGAATTCAATACAGACCGCATTGACAAAAACAGACCACTCCCATGCTACCTGCCACCACAACCCCGCCTTTCTACTTCAAGGAAACCTCTGCCATTGATGTAAAAAATACCTCTGTAGAATTCTCTGAAAATCACAGTACAGCAATGGTAATCTCGACCTCAAAATGAGGAAGAGGAAGAGAACATTGTTTAACCAAGAGTAGCACACTAAGCCAAAGCTTGTTTCCCGATGTGACCTGGGAGCACAAGGAAGTTAAGTGACTTGCTCAGAAACACACAGTATGCATCTAGGCAACTACGGGATTCAAACCCAGGTGTCTAGATCTGCAGTTCAGAGCCTTAACCCAGTGAGCTATACTGCCTCCTTGATAGCTCTCACACTAGATGAAGTAGTACATCCAGTCACATAAATCATCATCCTCTCCCTCCAACTCGTGCAATTCCCAACAAAATGGAAATCAGCTGCAGTTACCCCAGTTCATAAAAGTGGTAACCCTGCACTCCACTCAAACTAAGGTCCAATCTCCATCGTAACCCCTATATCGAAGGCCCTTGATATTCTCAGACCAGTTGGTAGACTATCTGGAGAAATACAATATCCAGTGCCAACAACAGCATGGGTTTAATAACTCCCACAGCACCACTACTGCCCTCTTAGAATTTATCAATTACATTCATGAGGTCCTGGATGAAGGGAACCCTGTGGGGTCAATACATATTGACATCAAAAAGGCCTTTGATACAGTCAGCCACAGTGTCCTCCTAAAAATGTTACTTGCACTAGGTTTATCCACTGAGACAACCTCATAGTTCCAGAGCTACCTATCCCAAAGAACACAGCAGATAAAAGTACACATACCCTCTGATAAAACAAAGGTATTTTTAGGGGTACCCCTGGGATCCATCCTTGGACCGCTATTGTTTAGCCTCTCTCTCAACTCCCTTTCAGAGATCTGCTCAGCCAAGCTTCTTCCCTACACAGATGACGCTGTCATCTTTGCAAGTGGCCCTAATCTAATGGCATTAACAAACAAATTACAAGAGAGTTTCTCCAGGGTTGAGAAGTGGTTCACCCATAATAAACTTCTCCTAAACTAGAAAAAACCAAAAAACATGCTGTTCTACAACAATCAGAGCAAGACAAAATCTAGTAACTTATTATTAACAACAGCAGGCTTGAGCCGTTGGAACAAATGAACACCTTTAAATACCTGGTTGTCACACTAGACAGCTCCCTCTCTTACAAACAGCACATTGACCAAGTTGTCAAAATAGTCAACAGCATGTTAGGACTGCTATGCAGGCACCAGTCCTACTTGACTGTTGAGGCAATCACCCTAGCAGTAAACAGCTCCATCCTCCATCCTTTCCATTGCAGACTATGACCTTCTTGTGTACAGCACAGCCATGAGCATCACACTGAAATGAGAAAGAATTGCATTAAACAAGGCCTGCAGACTTTTGCTAAGTGCAGATGCCTTCACGTATACATGTGATCTTTATGCAAAAACAAAGTGGCTAAACTTACAAGAGAGAATACAGTACCAAGTCCATCTCCTTGGGGAAAAAAGTCCTACTAGGTCTGACCCTGAAAACCATCCATAAATTACTCAAACCTGCACACAATTCTCACTGGACCAGAGGCAATGCTAGGAACCCATTGCACATCCCGTTTCATCGCACTGCTCTGGCCCAAAGAACTTTCTCCTATAAGTTCCTTCTCTGGCTCAATGAGCTCCCAGCCAACATCCTAAACAACTCCAAACTTGGGCCATTCAAAAGAGATCTTAAACAGCACCTTTATGACTGAGGGAGATGTGATTGTTCAGAATAACCCCCCCCTTTTGATTTCTCACTCCTCCTCTATTCCTCCTTCCTGTAGCATGGGTATGGATATTCACTACCACTATCCTTGCTCCACTTCCTGCCACTTGCACTATCGCCCTACCCTATACATAGCACAGCCTCTCAATTTCACCCCATACACCCTTTCTTTTTTTCTACCTAATTACCTCCCTCTTCAGAATCCGCCCTTTCAATCAACCTAGCAATTATGTTTTTACTCACCTTGCCTCTTCCCTCATGTCTTTCACTCCCTTCCCTCTCCTCTCTACCTGTCCTGTATCCATACTCCATCCATTGACCCCACTTGCTACTCTCCCACTGTATCCCTACTACTAATCTTGATCTACCTCCTCCTCCTCCTATTTCACCTCCACCTACCCCTCCCCAATCTCTTTCAACCTGATGCTTATACTGCAATTGTACACTGATTCCTCACCATCTCCTCTACCCCACCTCCATCCAGTCTCCCCACCGCCCTTCCCCTCAAGTTCCCTCTCTCTACTGCCCCCTTGCACCTTAGTCCAATTTTCACTTTTCTGCCAGAATTGCCCATCTTGTAATACCTTTGGCTAACATAATTGCAGCCTTGTGTTATTGTATTAGTGTTTATTGCCACCTGATCCTGTTATGTTTTATATTCTGCTTTATTGTTGCTCCTATGTAAAAAATTCCCACACGTTGCTGTACCATTAATAACTCTACCTGTTGTCTGTTCTCACTCTGACATGGAACCTTTGTAAATGAGTGTCTAGCTCAAAGGTGGTATAGCAAGACAATAAATAAATAAATAGATAAATGAATGGTGTCACATCTGATGATGATACTGCACAAACCGAGAGAGAGAGCAAATGTGAGAAAAAGAGACCGATACAGCAGGGGCAGTATCAGGACAATAATATCACATGATATCATACCTGATGGAGACACTGCACAACCATAAGAAAAGAGGGTGAGTGTAAGGAAAGGAGACTGACATGGCAGGAGCATTAACAGGAAATTGAGAGCACATGGTACCACATCTGACAGGGATACTGCACAACCACAAGAGATAGGGTGAGTGTAAGGAAAGGAGATTGACATGACAGGAGCAGTAGCAGAATAACAATGCTTTTATAACAGAAATATCTTTAGACCAATAGACTAGAGATATTTCTGTTATAAAAGTATTTGTGTTTGAGGTTATATTCCACATTTATCTTGCCTGTAAAATAGCCTTGTCACTTGGCTATTGTGTGTTTTTGTCATATGATGTAAATTGTACTGTTTTGTCTGTTCTACTGACTTGGAGCCTTTGTAAAAGAGCCAGTTTGGCTCAAAGGTTGTAATTCCAAAACTGAAATAAAAAAAGCAAAAAACAATAGCACATTATACCATACCTGATGGAGACACTGCACAGCTAAAAGAAAGAGAGTGAATGCGAGGATAGGAAATTGACATGGCAGGGACAGTAACAGGATAATGACATCACATGGTACCATTCCTGATGGAAACAATGCCCAACACAAGAGATAGGGTGGGTGTGAGGAATGGAGATTGACACAGCAGGAGCAGAAACAGAAGAATGACAACACATGGTACCATACCTGATGGATACACTGCACAGCCACCAGAAAGAGGGTGAGTGTGAGGAAAGGAGATTGACATGGCAGGATCATTAACAGGACAATGAGAGCAGATGGTACCATACCTGATGGGGATACTGCACAACCACAAGAGAGAGGGTGAGTGTGAGGAAAGGAGATTGATACAGCAGGATCAGTAGCAAGACAATGACAGCACACGGTACCATACCCAGGGAAGACACTATGTAATCACAAAAGGGAGTGTGAGAGTGAGGAAAGGAAAATAAGATGGCAGTAACAGCAGTAGAACAGTGGTAGCACATGGTACCATACCACATAGAGACAGTGCACAGCCACAAGAAAGAGGGTGAGTATGAGAAATGGAGATTGACATGCCAGGACAAGTACCAGCACAGTGAGAACACATGGTACCATACCTGATAGAGACACTGCACAACCACAAGTAAGATGGTGATTGTGAGGAATGGAGACTGACACAACAGGAGCAGTAGAAAGACAATGACAGCACATGGTATCATACCTTATGGAAACAACATATAACCACAAGAGAGAGCGTGAGAGGGGAAGAAAGGAGACTGTCATGGCAGGAGCAGTAGAAGGACAATGACAGCACATAGTACCTTCATGGAGACAGGTGAATAACCACAAGAGATAGGGTGAGTGTGAGGAAAGGAGATTGACACAGCTGGAGCAGTAGCAAGTCAATGAAAGTACATGGTACCATAAGTGATGGAGACACTATATAACCATGAGAGAGAGAGAGAGAGAGAGAGAGAGAGAGAGTGAGAGTGATGAAAGGAGAATGACATGGCAGGCACAGTAGCATGATAGTGATAGCACATGGTGCATTACTTATAGAGACTGTGCATAACCACAATAGAGTGAGTGAGTGTGAGGAACAGAGACTTACACAGCAGGACAAGTATTAGGCAATGATATCACATGGTAACATGCCTGATAGAGACACTGCACAACCATAAGGCAGAGGGTGAGACTAAGAAAAGGAAATTGACATGGCAGAAGCAGTAACAGGACAATGACATCACAAGGTACCGTACCTAATGGAGATACTGCACAACCACAAGAGGCTGAGTGTCAGGAAATGAGATTGATACAGCAGAAACAATAACAGGACAATGACAGCATGTGGTACCTTACCTGATTGAGACACTGTACAAACACAAGAAAAAGGGTAGGGTGTATAAAGGAGATTGATGTTGCAGGAGCAGTAACAGGACATTGACAGGACAAGGTACCATACCTGATGGAGACACTGCACAACCACAAGTGAGAGGGAGAGTGTGTGGAACAAAGCCTGACACTGCAGGACCAGTATAAGGACAATGACAGGACATGGTACCATACCTGATGAAGACACTGCCCAACCACAAGAGAGAGGGTGAGAGTGAAGAAAGGAGATTGACATGGCAGGAACACTCACAGGAAAATGACTGCACATTGTACTATACCTGATGGAGAAAATGCAAAACCTTAAGACAGAGGGTGAGCATGAGGAAAAGAGACTGATGTATCAGGAGCAGTACGAGTACAATGACAACACATGGTACTATACTTTATGGAGACACTGCAGAACACAGGACAGAGAGGGTGAGTGTGAGAAAAAGAGACTGACATGGCAGGAGAAGTAACGGGACAATGACAGCCCATAGTGCCACCCCTGATGGATACACTGCACAAACACAAGCGAGAGAGGGTGAGTGCGAGGAAAGAGACTGACATGGCAGAAACAGCAGCAGGACAATGACAGCACCTGGTACCACACCTGATGGAGATACTTCACAACTACAAAAGAGAGGGTGAGTGTGAGGAAAGGAGATTGGCATGACAGGAGCAGTAATAGGACCTTGACAGTACATGGTACCAGACCTGATGGAGATAATGCATAACCACAAGAGAGAGGGTGAACGTGATGAAAGGAAATTGACATAGGCAGGAGAAGTACCAGGACAATGACAGCCCATGGTGCCATCCCTGATGGACACACTGCACAGCCACAAGACGGGGTGACTGTGAAGAAAAGAGACTGACACAGCAGGAGCAGAGCAGGACAATGACAGCCCATGGTACCAAACCTGACTGAGGCACTGCACAACCACAAGGGAGAGCTGGATTGTGATGAAAGGAGACAGACACAGCAGGAGCAGTAGCAGGACAATGACAGCACATGGTACCACACTTGAAGACAATGCACAACCGCAAGAGAGAGTGAATGTGAGGAAAGGAGACTGACAAAGACTGACACAGAGGGAGCAGTAACAGGACAATGACACCACATGGTACCATACCTGACTGAGACACTGCATAACCACAAGAGAGAGGGTGAGTGTGAGGAAAAGAGACTGACTTGGCACCAGCAGAAGCAGGACAAAGACAGCCCATGGAACCAAACATGATGGAGACACTGCACAATCACAGTGGAGAGCATGATTGTGAGGAAAGGAGACTGACATGGCAGGAGCAGTAGCAGAACAATGACAACACATAATACCATACCTGATGACGACAATACAGAACCACAAGACAGAAGTTGAGTGTGAGGAAAGTAGAGTGACACAGATTGATACAGAAGGAGCATTAACAGGACAATGACAGCACATGGTGCTATACCTCATGGAGATTTACACAATCACAGGAAAGAGGGTGAGTGTGAAGAAAGGAGATTAACATGGCATCATTTTGTGATGCAGGTAATGCAATAATATAATCAAAAGGGACTGTACCAGCTAAAATTCTAAACAGCAACAGCAAAATGTCCAACACAGCTGGAGAATGTGTGTGTGTGTGTGTGTGCGTGTGTGTGTGTAAGTGTGTTTACGTGAATGAGAGCCAGAGAGATAAGAATATGTTTCTCATATAGTGTGTGTGTTTGTGTGTGTGTGTATGTGTGTATTGAGTGAATGAGTGAGTGAATGAATGAAAGAGAGGTTGAATATTTTATACAGAGAATGATATCCCTTTAATTCTACTAAAGTACATTACACCTGTTTATGATAACCTTACCGTTGATCATCTTTGCTGCTTATTTCTGGCTATTAACAACCTTTATTTATTGGGTTCTGGGATCCAGTGACATCGCAGGAACTTTCTGACCAATGGTGGCATACTCCATTTGGAAGCTGAAAAATTTCCCCAAGAGAATTAAATAATTAAGCATAATTTATATGCAGGTTACTATACTCACAGTAGACGTATATTTTCAGAGGTGTCTGACTTTTCTGAAATGGTCTGAAAAACAGTAAACTTTTAATTGTTGTTAACTTAATTATACCTTAAGTAAATTACTAGTTCCAGAACCCCATGATGGTTAACGTCCCAAAATTCCATGATCTAATTATCTCCCAATCCCAGTGTTACAATTATCCAATAACCCCAGGATAATAAATACAGGTCATGCACTATGGGATTTGCTATCCAATAACCCCAGGCTAAGAAACAACACAGGTAATTCATAATGGGATTTGCTATGCACTTTCTGCAAATTACAGTCATTCTAACACATTTCTATTAATATTCCACAACAGCAGTGCAAATATATATTTAAGTTATACTGTACTAGTGTACAGTAAATAATAAAACTAAACTCAGATATTGTAACTGTCTCTGGTCAGTGTGTCTCAGTAGCACATTTGCCTCTGGGCCAGAAGGCTGTGGGTTCTAGTCCCACGCCAGGATTGGGCTCACACCTAAAAACTCTGGCAACTGAGTGCAAGTATTGGGAGGGGTGCTGTACTATCCAGGTGTGCTGCCTTTTAGATGAGACATTAAACTGAGAGCCCTTCTACCCATCCTGGTTCTGTCCTGGTTGGTGTCCAGGTGGAACTATAAGAGCCCAAGGCACTCTTTGCAAAAGAGTAGGGTTTTTATTAAAACATGGTTCACACAAAAGAAATACTTCAAATGTACATACAGTACTCTCTACATTCAATCAACAAAGGAAAGGAAAACATCATTTCATGCTATATCAATAGTAATTACTGAACAACAATATCAATCAATATTTATGAACAGATTATGTAATTGGTTGGTCCGAATCTGTAATTCAAGGAAAGTTTCTCCACTGTGTATTTAAGTGCATTCCGTATTTCTGTTTTGTTTCCTCTTCGTATATATTAGTCAGAGGATATGTTATCCTATTCAATAATTCTAACAGTGGTGTCTGTTTCAGCTGCAGTGATAAAGATATCTAGCATTCCAAATGTGCCGTTTAAACACTGTAAAATTCTTCCTGGGATACTTTGATCCCATTCCCCCAAGATATCACTGATATAACCATATACCAGGGTTCATAATTCATTTTCACAAAAGTTGGTTTGGACCATTTACCTGCCACCGGGTCCAAAGTTAACAATCTATGGGCTGGTAAAAACAAGGTGCTCCAATGTTTCTAATTCTGTTACACGTTATACTCTGGTACACATTGTTTCTAATTCTGTTACCCATGATTCTCTTGTACACATTGTTTCTAATTCTGTTACACAAGATGCTCTGGTACACATTGTTTCTAATTCTGTTACATGTGATGCTTTTGTACACATTGTTTCTAATTCTGTTACACATGATGCTCTGGTACACATTGTTTCTAATTCTGTTACACGTGATGCTCTTGTACACATTGTTTCGAATTCTGTTACACCTGATGCTCTGGTACACATTCTTTCTTGTAACTGCTGATGTTCTGATTTGCTTTAACATTTAGTTTATTATGACAACTACAGCAATTTACACATCCCGGGTGGTATTCTTGTTTCTACAGTTTGGTGTTTTAGTGCAGCAAGGAACCTAGGTCGACCGTGGCTGAATAACTCGAGTGCCTGGAATTTATTATATATGATCCATTGATACAGTTTTTTCCACGCGCAGTGTTATAACACCTGCTGACCATTCACTTGCCATCCTTTTAAATTTTATAGCAGAAGCTCTAATGTAGGATGCCAATGCAGATTATTTTTATTTTTTTACCAGTAGAGAGACACTAAGTTGAAAGCTTGTCTACAGGTGCGTCCAGGGAGCACAAGGAAGTTAAGTGACTTGCTCAGGGTCACACAGTATTTTCTTTTTTTTTTTTAGTCTTTCGTAACCGGGTAAGGCCCACTAGGCACAAGTGCCTATTTTCAGGGGGGACCTGGGAGCACTGGGCAGTTAAGTGACTTGCTCAGTGTCACACAGTATGCAAGTGGAGGTTGTGAGAATCAAACTCAGGTCTGATCTGCTGGATGTACCAAGCTCATTCACACCTCATTCCTCTAACCTCTACGTGGGGGCTGTGGGATTCAAACCCAGGTCTCCAGCTCAGAGCCTTAAACCACTGCACTATACTGCTACAGATGTTCTGGCTACTTTTAATATAGCTGTTTCTCATGCTTGCCACCAAACTTGGAAATTGAAATACAATAAAGATTCCCAACCTTTATTCTTATTAAATAATGATGCTTTGAAATTGGTATGAAAGAAACTGCAATAACAAAATACTGTGGGATTAATCATATTTAAAACCCCTTGCTTTAAAGGTAGATAAGTCATGTTTCTTTTGATGGGGTTCTATCTGTTTCCCCATAATGCCTGGAAAAAAAATACTTAATATTGATGTCTTGAGTGATTTTTATGGAAGGAATAAAAAACTGACATACAGTATAAGACTAGTGGCACTAGGTATGTTTTGAATAGATATACTCTTTTCTTTTTTCCCCATTTGCCATTTATTTCATTTGCCTACCATTTTCCTTGGGCAATATTGGGCTCCCAGTTGAAACTATCTAAATTCTCAGCTCCAGATATGATTCCTTAAGTCTTTATTGGTTCTGCATTGATTTCTAGACCTGCAATCTCAGATTTCCTTACACCTGTCTTTCCCAGTTGCAGACATGTGCATTTGTTAATATTTAATGCAGCACCAAGGAACCCTTACAGAAATATAAGTGGGCTGCATACATGCAGAATGCATGCCACATGCATAATTGCATAATGTTTGCATGCAATTCGCATACACAAAGTGAACATATGCAAACCAGGTCTAAAAAGCAAATCAGGTTTGAATGCTGCAAGCTTGACATGTGTGCAGCAGGTAAGCTGATGTTAACATCTTCTAAAAATCACATCGGGTCCACATGTTGCACACTTGACATGAGTGCAGCAGTTAAGCTGGTGTTAAGACATCAGTTAGAGTTCCTATTACAGTAACAAAAGTAAGGACATTTGGTGATAGGGTTCCCAAACCTCCCCCCCCCCACTCTCCATACACCAACAGGCGTCAGGTTGTGCCTTGGGGTCATCGGGCCTAAATCTCACCCCATTCTCCTATGCTGTACCATCTCAGCTTCCTAACACATGGAATGGGGTGAGAGTTAGAGCCAATGACCCAAGGCACACCCCAACGCCTGTTTGTGTGTGAAGGGTGAGGGGTGGAGTGGGGTGGCTGGGCTAGGAACCCTAATGCTGAATTTCCATACTTTTGTCACTGTAATAGGAACCCTAACTGATGCATTAACTGAGTTGTTTTGCAATGAATATATATAAGGGTCCTTAGGTCAATGGAAGCTGCAGGAAACAGCAGCTTGCAATGAAGTCTGGTGCATCAGTCTGGTACACCTGATTGCGGTACAGGAAAGGTACTGGTGCCAACCCCCATCGCTTGTGCCACTTCTTCCATGTGGCAAATAAATGGCACATAGGAGGGGATTGCTGCAAGAACCTGGAGGTTTATGCAGCATTGAAAACCAGTGCCAGAGACCTGTCGACTGTGTGCCCAGGTGGGTAGTAGAGGTTGTGGAGGCCAATGGGGGGGTTAGGTGGGAGGTGGTGGGTAGCATGCACCCATGACAGGGATGGGCAGACAATGTAACAAGGACAGTGCCAGGCCCCTAAGGGGCAAGCAGCACATTGACTGGCATTGTGTGAGAGTTCTGAGGACAATGCAGTCACAACCTGCACAACAGCGTGCAAACATGGGTCTACACTACACCACTCTGTACTGAAGTGACCATGGGTGTCAGTGTGGCTCAGTTGGTAGCACATCCGCCTCTGGGCCAGAGTGTCATGGGTTCTCATCCCACACCAGGATTGGGCTCGTACTAAAATGCTGACACCTGAGTGTAGTAATAGTGGGGTGCTGTACTGTTGGGGTGTGCCATGCTTCGGATGAGACGTTAAACTGAAGTCCCTTCTACCCATCCTGGTGCTGTCCAGGTGGAAGTAAAAGAACCCAAGGCATTCTTTGCAAAAGAGTAGGGGACATTTCTGGTGCCTTGGTCAATATTTCCCTTCCCATAAAACCAGCTCATGCAATTGTCCAGGCTGTGTGGGGTGTTGATGTGCAATATGGCTACCGCTACACCTTCAGTCACTTCACTACCAGTCTAGAATTGCTTGTTAAGTACTTTGGGATAAACTGTGCATGAAAAGTGCTGTATAAATGCCGATTCTTCTTCTTCTTTCACCATAGTGCCAACTTTGACTCACCACATGCAGGGCCAGTCGAGTCTGCTGTCATACAGCCAGTACCTGCTAGGACAGTGCAAGTACCATAGTGTAACCATTGCAGGCTTCCAACTGGTTACATACCTCCCTGATTCAGTGATATGTCATGCCAGGATCACTGCAACCACTGCTGTTAGACAGGTGACACACTCAGTGCAAGACTGCACACTTACTCCCACACATGCCCAAAGGAGTGACTGCCTCTGAATGTGCACTAACTTTATTCAATATTGCCAGCATGGATAACACTCCCGCTAGCCTACATTGTCCATGGTAGTCATACTTGTGTGGTTCTGTACTGACAATTCCCACTTTTGGTACTATACTAACAGATCACTGTACATGTGCCATGGACTGCATGTTGGCCAACATGCTGCGATATGTGTCATCAAGAGCTGCAGTCTGGCACACTCAGTCATGACATTTCTGCTGCAATGCTGCTGTCCTGTGCTGCTGTCTGTATGTGCTTTACCAGCTTCACCCCCCGGGATGCCCGATCCTTAGTGTCTGTTGTTGACTGTGGCAGTGTAGGGTGCCCAAAATTGGAAACAAGCCAAGATTGTTCCCATATTTAAAGGGGACGATGCTTTAAATCCATCGAATTACTGCCCATTGCCGTATCATCAATAGCATCTAAGATCATGGAATGCTTAGTCGATTCCCAGTTAATGGAACATCTTGAAAAATATAGAAAACTAATACCTGTCCAATTCAGCTTTAGGAAAGGGCAGTCCATGGAGACCACATTCATGGACTTTCTAGAACAGTGGGAGGCAGTATAGTGCAGTGGTTTAAGGCTCTGAGCTGCAAATCTGGAGACTTGGGTTTGAATTCCACAGCTGTCACTTGCATGTACTGTGTGACCCTGAGCAAGTCACTTAACTTCCCTGTGCTCCCAGGTCGCACCTATAAACAAGCTTTCAGCTTAGTGTGCCACTCCTGGTTAAACAACTGGAATAAAAAAAGAATAAATAAAAGAACATACAGCCTTTCCTTTCAGAGAGGGTTGAGCCATTAGCATGGTCTTTGTGGATCTGTCCACATTTTTTGATTTAGTAGATCACAATTCATTAATTGAGGAACTGAGAAAAATCAAGATTATGGAAGACCTCTAAGGTGGTTCTACTTCTATTTAGAAAATCATTCCCAACTGGTACCTGTGGGTGGTAGGAATTCTAACTTAGCTCAGATCACTCGAGAAGTCCCACAAGGGTCCATTTTGGGCCCCCCTTTTGTTTTTCTTTTCTTTGCTTTGTTGAATTATAAAATATATAACCATACATCAACAACATAACCAAAGGAGAACAGATCCAACGAGCATTTGTCAATGCCAAATGTTTGCTTGCTGGCATTGGCAGTGGTAGTGTAGAAGTTACAGAGCTGCGTAATAGGAATGGCAGTGAAGTATTGAGCTGAAGCCAACCCCACCACCACCCTGCAGAGAGTGACAGGCATTGGGGTGTGCGTTTGGGTCATCAGGCATAACGGCCACACCATTTCACCACACCCCACCCTGCAGACACTGACAAGTGCCACGGTGTTCCTTGTGGTCTTGGCCCTTATGCACACCCATTTCATTAGGAAATATGGTGAGATGGGTGCGATATAGGAGAATGGGGTGAACTTTGGGGCCGAAGAGTCCAAGGCATACCTCGATGCCTCTCAGTGACTGCAGGGTGTGGAATGGTATGAGCATCACAGGCAAGAATCCCAAGGCACACCCCTGATTCCTGCCATTCTTTATAGGGTTGGGCGTTATAGTTGAAAACCCTAATACCTCAGGCATTCGTTGGTATTTTCACTCCAAATTTTCAACATGTTCGTTTTGTGACCCCACCTCATGAACAGGGGGAATATCAGTTTGTTAGCCGAAAGCTGCTTATGCACAGTGACTATGGCATTTAGCACCACAGGTGCAAAAATATTCCGAACAGGATGTAAAAAATTACAGCTGTACTCTTTCATGGGGAGGTGTAAAAAATGGCTATGTTGCAAATGTGTAGTAAAAATATTAAAAAATGGTGAAGTCACGAGCGTACATAGAAACTGTGCAACGCACAACCGTAATATAATTAGGTTGGGGATTTCTTACAGCAGATTGTCAACTCAGGCATTTTGGTGCCTCCAATCATGAACAGTGTCACTGTGATTTTCTTTATCTGTGCCGAACAATGATTTCCCAGTGACCACGCATCTCTGCACTGAAAGTGTGAAACACACCTCGCCATGTTGTGAAAAATGGCAGCTGTACTGTTCATAAGGAAGTGTGGAAAAATGCCACTGGTGAAAATCTGGACTGAAAATATTACAAAGTCATGAACTAACGAGGGTGCATGGAAACTGTGCAATGCTCACTGGTAACACAGTCATTTCATGGACTTTTGTCACCAAATTTTCAGCATAGCCATTTTAAGGCCTCTGCTCACGAACAGTGTAACTGTGATTTTCTTAATCAGTCCTAAACATTGCTTTCGCTCACCAACAGCACCATTGTGTGCTACATGTGCAAAAACACATTTTGGGCGACATATGAAAAATTGCACCTGTACTGTTCATAAGGAAGTTTAATAAAATGAACATGTTGAAAATCTGGAGTGAAAATATTAAATTTGCAAACTTACGAGCATGCATAGTAACTGTGCAACGCACGCTTGTAAAAGTCATTTTAAGGAATTTTTTCACCAAATTTTCAACATAGCCATTTTAAGACATCTGCTCATGAACAGTGTCACTGTGATTTTCTTAATTTGTCCGATACATTGATTTACATAACCGACTGTGCCGTTATGCGCTTACATGGCAGAAACACGTTTTGGGTGAGATGTGAAAATGACAGCTGTACTACTCATAAGAAGGTGTGGTACAATGGCAATGTTGAAAATCTGGAGTGAAAATATTGAAAATTTGCAAACTAATGAGCATGCGTAGGAACTGTACAACTCACTCTCGTAAAACAGTCATTTTTTGGAATTTTTTCACCAAATTTTCAACATAGCCATTTTAACACCTCACCTCATGAACAGTGTCACTGTGATTTTCTTAGTTTGTCCCATACATTGATCTCGCACACCAACTGCGCCATTGTACGCTACATGGGCGGAAACACATTTTGAGTGAGATGTGAAAAATTGCAGCTATACTACTCATAAGATGTTGTGGTAAAATGGCAATGTTGAAAATCTGGAGTGAAAATATTGAAAATTCACGACCTTACGAGCGTGCGTAGGAACTGCGCAATGCACGCTCATAAAACAGTCATTTTTAGGAATTTTTTCACCAAATTTTCAACATAGCCATTTTAAGATGCCTGCTCATGAACTGTGTCACTGTGATTTTCTTAATTTGTCCCGTACATTTATTTCGCACACCGACTGCGCCATGCGCTACATGGGCGGAAACATTTTGAGTGAGATGTGAAAATGACAGCTGTACTACTCATAAGAAGGTGTGTAAAATGGCAATGTTGAAAATCTGGAGTGAAAATATTGAAAATTCACGACCTTCTGAAGCTGTCGAGGAACTGTAATGCAGCAGCCGTAAAACAGTCATTTTAGGACTTTTTTCACCAAATTTTCAACATAGCCATTTTAAGATGCCTGCTCATGAACCGTGTCACTGTGATTTTCTTAATTTGTCCCGTACATTGATTTCGCACACCAACTGCGCCATTATGCGCTACATGGCGGAAACACGTTTTGGGTGGAGATGATAGCGCATGCTCTGCGTAAAACAGTAATTTTTGGATTTTGGCACCAAATTTTCAATGTGGGTTTTGAGACCCTTCTCATGATTGATGTCACTGTCATGGTGTTATTCGGGCCGAAGGGTGATTGCATGATCACTGCTCAGTCACTGCGGAAATCACCCTTCGGCCCGAATAACACTATGACAGTGACATCATTCATGAGAAGGGTCCCAAAACCCCATGTTGAAAATTTGGTGCCAAAATTCCCAAAAATGCCTGAGATATGCACTAAAGTTGAACCCCTCCTTTTTATCCCATTATACAGCTTACCAGCATTTCCTCAGTTCGCGGTCGCCTTTGAAGAGTGCAGACGTGTTCCTGGTCCACCGAAGATCATCGCGCCGAGCTCCGGAGGTAAGTATGGGGTGAGGGGGGTGTGGGGAGGCTGGGTGCGCAGTGGGTGGGTGCAGGTTGCGGGGGGGACAGTTTTCGTTTTTCAGGTAAAAATAAAAAAAAGATGATGTGGAACCATTTGCCATGCTGGGGTGGGCTCTCAGCATGGCACAAGGATGATTGGGGCCTTCAGCCGACGGGGATTGGGCACCCCGTCCAGCCTCTGATTGCTTGCCACGCTGGGGTGGGCTCCCAGCGTGGCACTCCATCGTGAGGGAGGAGGACAGTGCAGCCGATGAGGATTGGGCACCCCGTCGGCTATATGATTAGTTGCCATGCTGGGGTGGGCACCCAGCATGGCATTTTGAAGCCTTTGGGGGAGGCGGGGGACGCAGCAGCCGGCGGGGATTGGGCACCCTGTCGGCTATACAGTGCATGCGTGTGGGGGCGCGCACGCCTGCGGGCATCTGTGGGGGGGGAGCTGCACGTGAGCAGCCTTATCTTATCACTGCTCACTCAAGCGTAACTCCCCCTTTCAACTGTATGCCACTGCATTTTGGAGCTTGTCATAGACAGCTCCAAAATGCATTGGCTTACAGGGGCCATGCCTGCCAGCACACTGACTGAATTGGAGGAGGAGGTGACACACCTCCGAAATCTCCGATGATGGCACAATGTTTCTTGCACATGCGTGCAAGCAAACATAAAAATTGGTCAAAATTCTGGACAAGATAAACCAAAAAAAGAAAACACAACCCTATTACCCCCCCAAGAGTCATGAGGTAAAATAAAAAATGGTATTCACTTTAATTAGGTCGCTATGTACCTTGCTTCTACAATTTTAAATTCAAGAAAACCTTATGATTAAAAATATGGAGCAAAGGTACAATATACTAAGCAAATATGTAGTGGGAGAAAAAAAGAAAAGTGGAAAAGATAAGGTAAATTAAGACTGATGGTACAACAATAGAAGGAAAGGAGGGCATTCCAAAAATTGAGAAATAACTCAAACCAGGAACCCCATGTAGAGTAATATTTGGATAATTTACCTTGACTACTGGCTTTTGCCTTAATTAATTGCAGATTATAAAAGACAGTCGAAATTCACTCCCAAAGAGACAGCAATTCAGTTTCAATCCAGTGTTTTAAGACGACTTGTTTAACTGAGATAGCAATAAGTGCCAAGGTAGCTCTGTTTGCAGGTTTTGGTATAGAATCAAGAATTCCCCAAAACGCATTCAACAAAGTGCAAGGCACTAAGAAGTTTTCATTTAGCAAAACAAGTTGTGTTTTAAGTCTCTCCGGAAGGGGCTAATCCATAGGCAAGACCAGAAAATGTGTTTAATGTCCCCTGGAGCTAGTTTACATCTGGTACATAAATCCAAATTAATAAGGCCTGTTTTCATTAGAGAATATAGTGTAACATATGCATTCTGGAGAATTTTAAATTGTATAAGGATTAGATTCTCTAAAGGAATATATTTATAAATGTTAGACCATAGATATAGCCAGTTTGGGGAGTGGAACCTAGAACAGAGGTCCAATACGAGGACTGAATTGGCTCATTTGGAAATTTGAAGGTAAATAATAGTTTATAGCAATGGGATGGTGTTCAATGTTAGATTTTATATGATCAGTAAGAAGATATTGGTTATTTATCAACCAAGGATAGGGACCAAAGTGAGATATTAAAGCTTGTCTTAATAGAAAAAGGTGAATTAAAATGTTTATTACTTAAGTTGAATTTATATAACAGAGCCGAAGATGAAGGTAAGCTTCCATTTTCTAGCATTGAACTACTGTAATTTTCAAATCTGCAATGCTAGGGTCAAAATGTATAAAGTAAGATACCTTGAAGGTTTGGAAGTTTCAATGATTAAACATAGGTTGGTTGATGTCCTGGCATAAAGGTAGGAATAGAACGTTGCACAATTGGTTGTGTACTTTTAAGGAAATGCCCATAATAGAGCTTTTCAGTGAGGAGGGAAGGTTAGATAATTTGGTGTAAAACAAGGAGGCAGGGGATAGCCTATAAGTTTTAAGTTGGTATAAATTTATGTCAAGACACATGTGATAATAAGTAGGATCCTGAGGCCTGGGGAGAAGCCATTTAGTATATTTATTAATGTGTGTAGCCAAATACTAAAGTATAAAATTAGGAAGTTTAACGCCACCTAGATATTTAGGTAGCATTAGCTTTTTAAGAGCTATTTTAAGGGGTTTGCCCTGCCAAATAAAGTTATTTATCAAGGAGTTGAGAGGGATAAACCATTTCAATGGAAAACATGTATTTAGCATATTTAATGGCTAAAATATTCGAGGAAAATATTTGTTTTCAGAATATTAACCCTGCCCCAAAATGACAGAGAAAGAAGATTCCATCAGTGTAAATCTTGTTTAAGGGTATGCATGAGTTCAGTGAAATTTAACGTTGTTAGTTGTGACTCATCTGTAGACAAGATAATACCTAAATATATTAATTGATGGGGTGACCAGGCAAGCCCAAGATTACAGATCTCATCTTTTAACACCTTATCAGTTAAGGGCATAACTACTGATTTACTTTTATTTAATTTGTAACTGGAAACTAAACTAAATTATTGTGTAGTACCCAAAGCTGCTTTTAAAGAATCTGTGGGATGAATGACATGGAGAAGCAAGTCATCTGCATAAGCAGAGAGTTTGAACTGAAAGGGGCCAATTGTTACTCCTTGAAGATGGGAATTTGTATTTAGATAAAACAGTAGAGGTTCTAAATAAAAGTTGAAAGGAATAGGGGATAAAGGACAACCCTGTCTTATGCCACAACACAATTTAAATGGGGAGGAGCATAAACAAAACATCTGGCAGAGGGCTGCGGGTAAAGGATTTTCAACCAATTTATAAAAGCTCCAAAAAAAACATAGTTCTAGATTACTGCCAACAAGAAGTTGATACTCACATTGTCAAAAGCTTTCTCTGCATAGAGGGTCACAAGGGACACAGGTACCCCCATGTCCCTGGAGGCAGAGAATATATGAGCTAGCTTCCTAATATGATCATATGATTGTCTATTTGACATAAATGTGATTTGTTCTTTACATATTAATGGATTCCTAACTTTCTTGATTCTTTGAGCTAGTAACATAGCTAAGATTTTTAAATCACTGTTGATTAATGTGATAGGACAGTAGCTAAGTGCTTTATCCATGGGTCTGTCTGGTTTTGGTAAAAGGATAATTAGGGCTTCTAGAAGGCAAAAAGTCATGAAAACCATGTGAGAGAATATATGAATAAACTAACTCTAGAACTGGGATTAGGGTATTTTTAAATGATTTGTAGAAATTTGGGCTAAACCCATCTGGCCTGGGTGATTTATCATTTTTAAGACCGTCAAAGCATTTGAGATCTCTTGGGGAGTGATAGGCTTAATTAAATCCAGTGTGTGCTGGGAATTTATCTGAGGACACTGAAAATCTTTCAGATATAAATCATCCTCATAACGGGAAGGAGAATACAAGAGAGGACCATGAAGCCTGGGATAAAATTCTACAAACTCTGAAACAATTTGTTTAGGGTCTGTTATGACAACATTATGTTCCTTGGAGGTAATTAAAGTAATATTTTTGGAGAGCACCTTTTTTAATTTATTTGCTAAGAGTTTTAGAAGGCTTTTCTCCAAGGTTGGTATATTTTGCTTCCGTACGCAGCATAATAAATTCCGCTTTTTCTTTCGACAAAGTACAATCTTCATCTTTAAATTTGTTCAACTCTTGAAGGGTTTGGTCTGAATGAGAGTGTGCAAGGGAATTTTCCAGAGCCTTAAGCAGAAATTCTAATTTGACCTGGTTTTGTTTCTTTCTTTTAGCTGAAATTCTAAATAACGCCCCTCTAGCAAAACATTTACAAGCTGACCAGAGTAGATCAAGTTCAGTAGTTGAAGGGAGACTGAACTGTAGAAAAATACTAATCTGTTCTTGAATATGATCAACAATGTATTCATTCTTTAGCAACTGATTATTGAAGCACCAGATAGATTGTCTAGGATGAACTGAGGTGAGAGTAAGTTGTAAAGAGATGAGGGAGTGGTCTGATACTGAGCTAGCAGTAATTTGAATGTCTGAGGTTGTCGAGATTAATGATTTGCTGATCAAAAAATAATCTGTTCTTGAAAAGGAAGTATGTGCCGAGGAATAAATGTAAAATAATTTTGTTTTATAATTCTATAAACTTTATTTAGTTTTTCTTTTTCACATTAATACAATACTGACAAAGAAATGGATGTCAAGCAAGTGGTTACAGGATTCACTCCCAATACAGTATGTATAAATTCCAGGGTTTACAAAGTTGGAGTGACATATTTATTAAAATTAAAATTAAAATAAAACCTTCTTCCCTGCCCACCCCCACCCTCAAAAACCTTCCCTAACCCACCCTTTATCAAGTGCATTACAGTTCCATCCAACAACAGTACACATAAAAAAAATAGTTTTATACAATCATGTCAGTTATGATTTCCAGATAGTAAGCAAGGCGTCTAATGATCCCCATCTAAACTGATAAAGGTGAGACCGATTACCCATGGACAAAATATGTTTCTCCAGTTGGAGAGCAAATAACAGTTCTTTATGCCATTCCACGAATGATAACACTGAGCTATCCATCCAGTGTCTCATAATAATTAATTTAGCTGTAGAAGAGATCAGAACCAGATGAGCTTTCTTAATATTCAGGGTACCCTTTGGGAAGTGATACAATAAACAGATTTCTGGAGTAAAAAAAGAATCAAGACCCAGAAATGGATCAAGAGTTTGCTTAATAGATTGCCAGAAAGTTTGAACAACTGTACAAGTCCATAACATATGGTATAAGGATCCTGGGAGGTTGCCACATTTTGAGCAGTTAGAGGGGGACAAGTAACCCAATTTATAAAGCTTTATTGGAGTGAAATATAGATTGTGCATGACATTGAATTGAATTAAGCAAAATCTATCTTGTTTAATAAATTTGTATAAAAAAACATACGACAGAGCAATAGCAAAGTACTCACATGCAGGACCAATAGCAGCAGCACGGCTTCATATCACAGCTGGTTTCACAAAAATATCATATGCTGGTCAGGATATAAGCACAAATATATTTTATTGCACAAAATCGCCAAACCACAGATGCAGCCTGTCCTTCCCCCAAGACAGCCAAACGTTTTCGTGCTAACTCTCATGCTTTCTCAAGGCTGAGGTAGCTACAACGTATGATGCCATTTAAACAGCCCCATTAAAGTGACAATGCAACATTACAAAATAGCACAAACACAAATAACACATCAAGCTACCAAAACTACTTCCTAAAAAACACCATAGGTGCATGAAAAATATATTAAAAAATCAGCAGTAACTTAATTTTCTAGCTCCATACTACATATTTCTATTCCATTCATAAAAAAGGTAATAATTGAAAAGAATCATTTAAATCAGGTTTTTCAAATGACTTAATCTTATATTGCCAAAAAGATTCTCTGGCCCAGATATTCAAACTGCGCCAGGCTGTGGCGCAAGCCTCGGCGCAGCTCAACTTGGCTGTACAGGGGCATGGACTGGGCGATATTCAACGGAGCTGCGCCATGGCTCAGCAACGTTGAATATTGCACCCTGGCCACCCGCAGTATGCATGGCGCAGTGGCACTGCACCAGCGCCAGTGGCCAGAGTGGAGCAGGGGAATGTGCTAGCGCAAGTTCCATTGCGCTAGGCGCAACAATCGCGATATTCAAAAGTGCACATGCAAATGGGGCCATAATGTATGCAAGGTGCAAATGGAGCCATTTGCTTGTCATTATGGCCTCATTTGCATGCAGGTGCACTGATCCCCGGTGACTTGCACCTGGCACTCTGCCAGGCAGCAGCCGTTGGGGACAGATGCCCCCTGCAGTGCAGCAATGTGCCCACAGCCTCATCGTGGGCATTGGTAAAATAAAAACTGATTCTCAGATCCCTGGTGGTCCAGTGGACTGCTGTCAGCCCGATTGCAGGCTTCAGTAAAATAAAAAATGATTCCCATATCCCTGGTGGTCCAGTGGACCACTGTCTGCCCGATCACGAGCTGAAGTAAAAAATAACAGAATCCTATAACCCTGGTGGTCCAGTGGACCGCTCTCTGCCCGATCGTGGGCTTAAGTAAAAATAAAAGTCTCTTATATCCCTGGTGGTCCAGTGGACCGCTGTCTGCCTGATCATGGGCTTAAGTAAAATATTACTGACTCCCATATCCTGGTGGTCCAGCGGACCCCCCTCCACCTGCCCGATCCCCGATCAGCAGCGGGTGGCAGTACCACCCGCCTGCCACCCCGCCCGCCCGCTGACACGTCCGGTGGGGCTGTACGCCATTGGTCCACAGCATGAGCCAATGGGCGTGCAGCCCATACTGTCTACACATTCCAGATATGGAATTATATGTAATATAATATGGTATGGGCTGCACCCATTGGCTCATGAAGTGGACCAATGGTGCAGCCCTACCCGATGGTGTCGGTCGGTGGGCGGGGGCGGGTGGCAGGTGGGTGGGGTAATGCCACCCACTATCTGGGGGATCGAGCAGTGAGGATCAGTGGGCAGGGGGAGGGGGTCCGCTGGACCACCAGGGATATGGGAGTCAGTAATATTTTACTTAAGCCCATGATTGAGCAGACAGTGGTCCACTGGGCCACCAGGGATATAGGAGTCTTTTATTTTTACTTAAGCCCACGATCAGTCAGACAGTGGTCCACTGGACCACCAGGGATATAGGAGTCTTTTATTTTTACTTAAGCCCGTGATCGGGCAGACAGCAGTCCACTGGACCACCAGGGATATAGGAGACTTTATCATTTTACTCAAGCCCACGATCGGGCTGACAGCGGTCCACTGGACCTCCAGGGATATCGGATTCTATTTTTACACACCAATGCCGGTGATTCTGGCATGGGGGGCACCACCACGGAGGTGCAGCCGGAGCTCGAGTGGCCACCCACAGGTGGCAGCTGCCGTGTTGCACCCTGCAATATGGCAGCTCACCTGTGGGTGGCCGGCTGTTGCTCCTTTTTTTTTGCTCAACTTTGTGAGGTGCAAGTAGGGGTTGCACATGCATGTCTCAGCACATCCCGGGCTGAATATTGGGCTGTGCAGAGTATGCATGGGCACCCCCTCCTCGCATACCCCATTACTGATGTGCTCCGGCGCATCGGGTTTGTGCCAGGTGCAATTCCCATTTGAATATCATGCCGGGGCGCATCAGTGGGTTGTGCATGGTGTAACACTGTTGCACCATGCGCAACCCTTTTGAATATCTGGGCCTCTTTGTCTAAGCTTTTTGTCCAAATCTCCTCCACGAATCTGTACTTTTACTTGTTCTAACATCTGGAAAACAAATGCATGTGTTTTCCCTCCTAATTTTACCTGCTGTGCTAAAGCACTGACATCATCCTGATTTAGTATACTTCTTACATGTTGACCAGTTCTCATTTTGAACTTTTGAACAGTCTTTCCCATATAGAAACTAGAGCAACAACTACAGGAAGCAACATAAACAATGTTCTTAGTGTTACAATTACAGTATCCATCTATTTGGTGTATCTGATTAGTTACAGGATGTCTAAAAATTCCCCTGTTTTATTATACCTACAAAAAGAACAATTTTCACAACGAAAAGTACCCTTAGGAAGTATAATTTCTGTGGATGTTTTTCAGATCCCAGTAAGTACTATGAACTAAAGCATCTCTAAGATTTGACCCTCTTTTATAAACAAACTGGGGAAAATCACTGGTGACATGATCTAATTTCTTCTCTGTTGTTAAAATATGCTAATTATTCTTGATGATCTTTTTGACCATATGTGCCTGAGGAGTAAAAGTCATAATAAACGTTAATCTATTTATGTCTGAACCATTCCCCTTTCTCCTATTCAATGACAATAAATCTTCTCTATTTTTACTATTAGTTTTCTCTAGGGCTTCTTCCAAATCAGTACTTTTATACCCCCGACCTGAAAGTGGTTTGTAAGATCCCTCACACAGTTAGCAAAATCTACAGGTTCAGAACAATTCCTTTTAGCTGTTAGGTATTGCCCTGTTGGAATATTTTTAGTAACATGTTCTGGATGGCAACTGTTGTATAACAGAATAGAATTTTTATCAGTACCTTTCCTATACAATCTAGTGCCAATTCCACTTCCATCCTGTTTCCTGAAAATAGTGAGATCAAGAAAACTAACCTCAGACATATCTGAATGAACATCAAAGCATACATTCTTATTACTGACTTCCAAATATGAAATGAAACATGTTAATTCATTTAATGTACACCTCCAGATGAAAAATAAATCATTGATATAATGTTTGTAAAAATCAATCAAATGTAGAAAAGGATTATCTTCACTGTAAATAAATTTGGTTTCCCAGTCAGCCATATATAAAATTGCATAATTAGGGGCATAGCGGCCCCCATAGCAGTACCTTGTAGTTGTAAATACATATTCTCTTTAAATAAAAAAGTATTACATTTTAAAACCTTTTCCGCCAAGGTCAAAACAAATTCAACAAATGGCTGTCAGTAGGATGTTTCATGATATAGTGCTCTTCTAAGACATTCTAAACCCTCATAATTAGGGATATTAGTGTACAGAGAACTTACATCCATGCTGACAAGAATAGAAGAGGGGGGAAGGTCAATATTCTCCAAATAATTAAGCAAATGGATGGTGTCCCACAAATAGGACCTAGTATTCATAGCTAAATCTCTGATATGGCTATCTACAAACTTGGCTAAATTATCAGTTAATGACACAATGCCAGCTACTATAGGTCTTGCTGGTGGCTTATCAAGACTTTTATGAATTTTAGGTAGTCCATAAAGGACCGACCTAATCGGATGTTTAACAGTCAAAAAATCAAAAGTGGTTCAGACCATTCCCAAAAGTTTCCTGTAGCAACATATCTATATCCATCTTGTATCTCTCTGTAGGGTCATAACTTAAACATAAATAAAAATTGCCATCAGCTAGCTGTCCCAGCATCTCATTTTCATAATCACTTCTATTCCATACTACAACTCCCCCCCCCATCAGCTGGTTTCACAATGATGTTACCATTCTTTTTAATACTATCAATAGCCATTTTTTCATCAATGGTACAATTGTAATATTTACAACTACAAGGTACTGCTATGGGGGCTGCTATGGCCCCATATTATGCAATTTTATATATGTCTGACTGGGAATTCTTCAGTGATCGGACAGTTCAAAAAAAATAGTAAATTATAGTGAGGCCCTGTTATCAGCCTTAGATCTAAATTTGCCAGGTGATGATTTATAATACTGTAAATCAGTAAATTCTAGTGAGGCCCTGTTATCAGCCCAAGATCTAAATTCGCCAGGTGATGATTTATAATAAATCAGTAAATTGCAGTAAGGCCCTGTTATCAGCCCTAGATCTAAATTCACCAGGTGATGATTTGTCCAAAAGAGGATCCTGGATTAAATTCCATTGTCCTCCAAAACTTAACTGATACTTGGAAACTTTAGATATCTCAGAAGCCATTTTCATTTAAAAAGCTGCTGTATTAGAATAGGGACCACATATTGATTCTAATAAAATGTTAGGGTTATTAAGTACCCTTGCTTCTAAAATAAATCTACCATCCTGGTCAGCAATGGAGTGTAAAAAGGTAAAAGAAATACATTTACTTATACGAATTTCAACCCCATTCTTAGAGGTATAATTTCCGGATCCACAGCCAGTGCTATAATCTATTTTTTTCAAAAGTTCTATTTCAGAGAAAAGCATATGAGTCTCTTGTAAAAATGATATTTTACAATGTAAAAGCTCAGCATGGTGTAAAACGTGCATTCTTCTTAGTCAATAACGCACCCCTTTAACATTCCATGATGTACATTTAATGTTAGTCACCATAATAACCAAAATATTAAAGACTTACAAAGTAAAGATTATAATGTTAGATAAGTGTAGATCTCCCACAATGTCAGAAAACCATAACATGAGGGATAATTGTGTTAGAATAACCCACATGTCTTTCCCTACCCCCCAAATTAAATATGTATATATAATGTAGTTAGTAGAATAGTATGTGTCACCCTTAAAATCCAAACACAGCAGGGCTGAATAAGAGCCCCCCTCCAATATACAACAAAGCCTCCAACTATAAAATGCAAACGGGAGTCAATTGCAGTGAGAATGTAAGTTCAGTAATGGAGCCAAAATACAGAAGCAAAAAAACGTGGAAGTCCCATCTACAAAAGCAAAGCTTCCCCATTCCTTTCACCCAACCTTCCTTTTATTCAAGACTACAGTATAATCCATCCTCATGGTTAATTCCCAGCAATGCAATGAAGTTTTCTTCTAAGGAGCTAAAATAATACTATGAAAACATTTTTGAATGTCAAAGATTCAAAAGGAAAAGAAAAAAGGTGAATTAAACAAAATAGCGAAATCTCCCATAGCCAGTCGTAGGAAAAGGCTAAAAACAAACTTGGGGTTACATATATACTAACCCCAGGAAAGCCAATCCCTAAAAGTAGTCAAAAACTTTCTTCAGGGGGCAAAGAGAATCCATCATCTTGGGCTCCAGAATACATAATAGCAACATTTAGAGCTGTGTATAAGAAAGTGGCCCCATAATCTATCAAGTTGAGGCAGGACAAAAATAAAATGAGCTAAACCACCTGCCCCCAATTTTAACAAAAAGGAGTGGCCCACATTATGTGGAGAACATATCCCCTATCACTCTTGCTGCATAAATAAGAGGAATCACAGTAACACCCCAGAGCAGTTGCTGATGTGTGGTCATCCTGGTAAAAACAGTTCATCAGGAGAAGAAACACCCAGAAACATAAATCATAAATCCACCATGCAGCAACATAATATGTAGCAGCAACATCTAAAAGGCTATGCAAATTATATTTGTAACCTGAGACAAAAAAATGTGGCTGCTAATCCACAACCCTCTTGTACAATTAGAAACCCAGACAATATTATAAATAAAAAAAAAACTGTAGTCCAACAATAAGGGACTAACAATGAGATACCCCCCACTTAAAAGTTTGATGTACAGGTGGGATGTAAGGTACAGTGAAGCCCATAAGGATGAAGCCTCACTCTGAAGACTTCTTCAGTAGAGTTACTGTAGCCATCTCTTTTGTCATGCTGGAAACCTGTGACACTGCACTTCATCCTGGCGGGCTTTACTACAGTTAAAATCAGCTACTTGCCTGTAATACAGAGAGTTGAGATAGAGAGAAAATCCTGTGCTTTGACTTATTAATATGTTAGTAGACTAAAAATAAAAGTAGGATGTGAAAATTAAAGGAAAGTGAAAAAGAGAATCTGAGCGAGGAAAAGAAAACAGAGTAAGATGCAATGTCGAGTTATGAAAAAATTTCTAAAAAAAGCTGAAGCAGTAAATTGAAAAGAAACCCCCAGCTGAGGTCATGTGTATACAATACATACAGCCAGTTATCAGTCATTAAAGAAAGAATACACTTAAGAAAAATAGAAGATACTAGAAGGGGTATAGTTGAAATGTTACAAACTTCATTATAAATAAATTACGCAAGTGAGAGAAGGAAATTGAAGACAAAAAATTTCTTAGCAAAAAAGAAAAATAAAAGCAGTGGGTTAGAAGTATTCAGGCCGTTGTGAAGCAAAATTAAAAGAGATCAGCAGAGGGGCATAGAGAACGGAGATATTCAAATATTAGACAGTCCATTTGGAACGAAGGAAAAAAGTGGACAACAATATAAGTGAACTATAAGACCCACATATGAAAACAAATCATTATATGTAAAAGAGAAGGAAAAAACAGCATGTCCAAAGCCAGATCTTGTGTGTAAGTGGTAAACAATCAGAATGGATGAGAGACATCAATAAAACATAGAAGAAGAATTAAGAACCATAGCATGCAATATAATGAACCAAAGTGTTCCTATCAAGTCCAAAAGACTTTATTTCTGTTCGGTTGAAATGATAAGTGAAATCTTCTCGGCTATGATCGCAGAACTGGTAGTTTAACATCTCAGCCAACTAAAAGATCAGGATACAAGTCTGGTAGAGATTTTCTTGCCTGTTCAGCAGAATCAAAGGAGCGAGTTCTTCATTCTTGAAAGTTTCACTAGATGCAACATTTTGAATTTGATGCCTGCCACGATGAGCTTGCTCAAAAGTGGGGCAAATTCTCTTCACTTGGCTTGAACTACAGGTGGCAGATCTTGTGTAATCCAAATTTTTTTCCCGTTCCATAAGAGCTCCTTAACTTGTTTGCTCTTATTGAGAATATGTTGTTTATCATGGTAGTTTAACAGTTTGACTATAAAAAGATGAAGAAGATCTCCAGGGCCCAGAGCTGGCCTTAAAGCTTGGTGAGCTCTTTCAATGAAGTAATATTGCCCATTTGGAGACCTACTGGCTATGTTTTCGAGCAGGACTTGGTCGAAGTGGATTGAATCCGATCCTTCTGATCTTTCTGGTAAGCTATAAATTATTAGATTATCTCTCCTGCTTCTTCCCTCCAAGACCTCTAGTTTGATTTCAAGTTTACAGATTTTGTGGCATAAATTGGGAAACTCTGGCTTAACTTTACGCCTCCAATCTTCCAAGTAAGATATTCTTACTTCGGCATCCCCCATTCGTGTACTTAAGGCCTCCATTGTGTCACAGATTATTTTAGAATCTTCCAATAGTGCCATTATGGAATCCTTAAGTTGGTTGATTTCAATTAGGAATTTCTCCTCGGTCAAATATGTAGGGGTGGGAGTTTGCTGCAAGCCTTTTGAATTCATTTGCTTAGGCCTTTTGAAACCACTAGCACGATCTGGTGTAGGTGGTGGTGTATGCCTCGAAGGAGGAGTTTGCATATTGACATCCATATCTGTTGGCTTCCAAACCTAGGATAAAAATATCCAGTGTAACAGGCAGTGATTTTCTAAGTGCAGAAAAATGATAAGCCCCTTAGAAATTAAGAAATGAAGTTGAAAAGTTAGCAGTGAGCAGAGCACCAAGAAGAGCTTCCTCAATCCACGCTTGTCATCACATGACTCCCATTTTGGGCCCCTTGATGTTCCTCACGTATTTAAATAATCTCCCAAGTCACATAACCCATACAAACATAATAGTATACATAGATGATACTATATTGGTAGCAGATGAAAATGATTCTAAAGAGGATGAAACTAAGCTGCAAGCTGATTTTGAAATTCATCAAAAAGTGGTTCCTATCCATAAAGCTAATTTTGAATATAAAAAAAAAAACACAAACTATGCTATTCAGTTAAAACTTTAGAAAAAAAATCCAGGAAACAAATGAAATTGGGAGTTAAGATCTGAAATGGTCAAACTTTGAGGATCCATGACAAGTGTTCGACAAACTTTTTGTCGAACGCCCCGACAGTGAAACCAGCAGGTAGACTGCATTTTGTAGTCAGCTGCCGGTTTTCAGTGCCAGTAAGTGTTTCTTTGGAGGGCTTCGCCCCCCCCAAACCCTCCATGCAGGGAGCTGCACCCCCCGCACCCCCCACTTAGGATTATCAACTCCGAGTCGGAGCTGATTTGGGGGGTGCAGGAGCCCCGACAGACAGTGCCGGGTTCCATCAGGTTCCCTACATCAGCATGGCACTGTACTTGCTGTAGGGGGACCTCGCTGTTGAAAAGTCACTGTCAGGTGGGTAACCGAAACTCTGACACAGGTGCCATCGTATAAGTATTTGGGAATAGAAATCGATCAAAACTTTACTCTGAAAGGCACATAAATACCCTAGCTAAAGAATAACTATGAAATTAGGGCCTTAAGATGAGTATCACACTGCATGACAAAAAAAAAAGACTGCTTGATGGTTGCAAACCAGCTGATCATCCCCCTGTTGGTGTATGGAAGCCATATATTCACCCATTCGAATAAAAAAATCATTACACACATTTTTTTTTTGTATCCTTTGTTTATCTCCTACCTGACTCGGACTCTCTCTTTGGCGGGGGCTCTCAGTGGGTCTCTGCTGCCCATCTGAAGCACCCGGACTTGTTCCCTGGTTCCAGGGTGCACCTTCCATCCTCCTCTGATCGCACAACCCCCTGACTTTGAGTCCCTTGGGGTGGGACCGCCAACTCCTCTGGTCCTCTATCTGATAATCTAGTGGAGTGACCAGAGGGAGGAGAGCAACCAGAGGCACAACCTGGTAAGCCCAGCATTGGACATGGGGAGCCCACCACCTATCCCCACCATCACCTACCAAGTTGGTAGGGTTCTTTCTCATGAAGCAGCAACATCATCCTGTTCAAATTGCCCAAATTCAACACCCGGCTAGGGAGGGCAGCAATCAGCTATTCTCTAGCTATAGCATGGAACACCCTACAAAAATCCTTAAAACTGTCCAATATTATTCCAATTGCATCCTTTAAACAGCGTTGTACAGTTTTCTTCACAGAGAAATGCAGTTGCTACCACTAGAGCTAGCTTTGTCATCTCACAATCTCCCTCCCAAAAATTCACCATATATGGCATAATCTTTGTTCTTCAGTTCTCCCTCCCAGGCAGACACCCCATCTTATGGCACCCAGTAATACCTTCCACCATCCTAGTATTACATTATGCTGTGTGTTTGCCATGGCCCCTCCACTGGGATATTTATACACTGTGGCCCAGATATTCAAAAGGGTTGCGCCATGCGCAACAGGGTTGTGCCATGCGCAAGTCCAAAATGCGCCATTCTGCGATATTCCGGCAGGAGGCAGTTCGCCACTGGCAACAGGTTAGCAAGAGAGGCAATGCAAATGAATGCATGCTCAACAGGAGGGGAGGATCCATGCATAACCTGCCAACCCGATATTCAGTGGGTTGCGCGGAGGATTGTGCACGCCAATCCCAACCTGCGCCGCACAGCTTGAGCCAAAAAAAGGCAAGTTGAGGGCCACCCACAGGTGAGCTGCTGCATTGCAGGCGCACACAGCAGCTGCCACCCTGGCTGGCCCCAACTCGGTCCCTATGCCCCCCACCAGCCGATTGCGGCAGTACAGGTACATGAACCCCCCACACATCTCCCACAGCCCGATCGCGGGCAGAACACGTATGTCCCCCATCTCCCACAGCCCGATCAGCGGGCAGAACAAATCCAGTGTCCCCCACACACCGTCTCCACAGCCCGATCAGCGGGCAGACCTGTAGAACCCCCAGTGCCCGATCGTGGGCAGAATGTAACCCTCCCCCAACCGAATAACTCCCTGGTGGTCAGTGGACCGTAAAGCCCGATCAGCGGGCAGAATGTCACAACACAACCACCCCCAAACATCTCCCTGGTGTCTAGTGTCCCCCCACCCACCCAAGCCCCTCCACCCCGCTCTCCCCGCGGCGGTGGCGACGCATCCACCGCCTGCCGCCCGCGCCGCCCGCCGACTGACTGTCGGTAGGGCTGCGCCCATTGGTGCAGAGCTACAGCCAATGGGCGTGCAGCCCTACCGTACATGACAGTCCAGATTTGTGAATGATCATCCACCTGTATATGCTCAGGTTTAAGGTCTTAAGAATAATGTGGTCATGAGAATCTGCACATTTTTATATATATAATTCAATATTAATTATGGATATTGTGATGTTCTCTCCCCTTTATATGGAGGATTTCTACTGACTGTATAGTTGTTATTGTATACTTAAATATCAATAAAAAGATAAACTGAAAAAAAAACCCTGTGGTGGTGGGTCGACAGGCTGATTTGATCGCCCAAACTTTCATAGCCTTGGTAGAGTGTAATGACCTCGTGGACAGCTCTAAGTGCCACAGACTATTGCCTCAGAAGGGGTCCTAGCCACCTGGAGAGTGAGAACAAAAGACAGTAAAGACCCTGGGAGGATGAGCTCCCACCATTATCTGAGACTTCTGAGGAGAATTTGCCAAGTTGTTGCTGGAGGAAGGAAAACCGTGAGGACTTTAAGACACTATTCCTGTCACCTGGTGGTGTTCCTTCCCCAACACCCCTCCCACTCCAGCACCTGTTACTGCCCCACCTTCTGCACCTGTGCAATGCTTGGCCCTATATCTGTACCCTGCCATTAGTCCACGACTTGTATTGCCGGCTGAGGATGTTTTCAGGCACCTCCCCACACCCAGGGGAGGAAAACTGGGAGACTTGGATAGACTATGTTGCCCCTCAAATCTGAGAATAGCAATGCCTGAACCAGAGAAGAGAAGAAGAGAGGTTGAAAGCCTCAGAGGCCCCACCCAACTTACTATCCATGTTACACAGGCTACTATTCCAGAAGCATCTGCTCAAGATTTTTTGAATACATTGGAAAATGTGTATGGGAGTCCGATTCAGATGAGGACCTGTGGGGTAGGGTCAAAACACTCAGCAGTACCCAGGGGCCCTTATCCATGTATGTGCCTTGACTCAAAGCGTGCTACAGGAATGCCTAAAGAAAGGTGGCATGGCCCCAGCTAAGTTAGATCAGAATAGGTTAGACCAACTTCTCAAGTCAGCCACATTCTCTGAATTATTGCTGCTCCAACTATGCCTTGCTGCTCAGTTGGATGCACCTCTACCTATGATGGACTGATGAATGAAATTCAGAGGATTGAAGGAAGCAGCCATGTGGGGGGGCCCTCCTGTCTGCTGTTGCTGCTGCCCAGATGACCGAGGATGCACATGTGAGTGATGCTCAGTGGCGAAATACAGTGCCAGTTGAACATTGGGAGGCTAGCAAGAACGCTCCACCCTGGGGCTAGATACTGCGAGAGGTCCGAGTAGGGTCTACCATTTCTCTACAGGCCCATTCAGAGATAGAATGGGCCCAAACCCCTCTCAGAGCATGTCCGCTGTGGGGTGGGGATGCACTCCAGGCACCCTGTTGACAGCAGCTCAAGATTGATGAATTGACTATGGAAGTGAGGGAATTAATGAGGCGTCTCCCAATGCTCACCACACACCAGACAGAGGTTGAATCATGATTTTCTGTTGGTGGTACCCCCGCCTCAGCCCCTAATGTGATGCCTCGGCCATGCCAGACTCTAGAAAGCATACCCTGTCATAGTTGTGGGAAGGAGGGGCATATGAAGAAAGAACGCCGGTCCCAAAAAGATTTAGATAAGGTTGTATACAAACTTCAAGGGGAGCTCCAGAAAGTGAAACCATGGCCAAGGGGTGCTGGAAACGACTGCAGTGAAGGCTCAGGGAAATCCCAACTCCAACTTCTTTGTGGCTAAGTCATCTGTACCAGCCCCTGCTACTGTCCCTCCAGGCTGGTCCAAGATAGTGGGCCCTTCATTGGAGACTAATGTGGCTATGAATGGTATTCCTACTCGAGCTGTGCGTGACAGTGGGTCGCAAGTGACCACTGTGTTTCAGGACTGGTATGACAAACACTTATCTGATGTGCCCTTACAATCCCTGGAAGGCCTACATGTAAGGGGGCTGAGCGACAAGTCTTATCCATATCTAGGATATGCCCACCTCTGGTTGTCTTTTCCTACAACTGTCATTGGCGTAGAGGAGCAAGTAGAGACACTGGCCCTAGTGTGTCCCCCCACCGGACTGTATGATGGGGTTCCGCTGTTAATTGGAACAAATTCCCACATGTTTGGAAGACTAGCACAACTCTGCCATGAGAAACAAGGGCAGCTAACTGGACAGACCCTTAGAATTCCAGCCTTAGTAAAAAAGGGCTTATGACTGACAACAGAGACCCGATGAAGTGGACCCAGATGAGCCAGTGAGGATAGTGTGGAAAAAGGAACCTGACTCCTTGGTATTGGCCCCCAACGCCCAGTGCACAATCCCTGGAGAAGTCCACCTAAAGAGAAATGTAAAGAACAAAATATTAATGTTAGATGCACCAGGAGATGGAAAGTTGCCAGAGGGATTATTGGTCAAACCCAGCATCTTGCCTGCTCGTGCCCACATCTATGCATGATGAGTGATGGTCCAGATTCAGAATGTGTCAGATAGGGAGATTCGGGTGAACAGCGGTACACCCTAGCTACAGTACACTGTGCCGACACTGCCATATTGCCCAGCAACAAGTGCTCTGATGAGAAGGAGAGAGAGTGACCCGGACTTATTTGACTTTGGTGACTCCCCATTGCCAGCTGAATGGAAGGCTAGAATTAGCAAGAAACTCATTCAGAGGTACCAAGTGTTGTCATTAAAAGAATGGGACGTATGGTGTGTTCAGGGTGCAGAGCATCACATACATCTGCATGATGACCGGCCATTTCGAGAGAGATCCCGACGTCTCGCCCCAGCAGACATAGATGATGTGAGAAGACACCTGCAGGAGATACTTACTGCTGGTGTGATACAAGAATCCAGGAACCCATATGCCTCTCCCATTGTGGTTGTGTGTAAGAAGAATGGGTCGGTAAGAATGTGTGTTGATTATCGTACCCTGAACCGGCGGGCCATCCCCGATCAACACACCATGTCCCATATACAAGATGCCCTGGATTTTTTGAATGAGAGCAAATGGTTTTCAGTATTGGATCTTAGCAGCGCATGCTACCAGATTCCGATGGCCCCAGAGGACCATGAGAAAACAGCCTTCATCTGTCCTTTGGGGTTCTATGAATTCCTGAGAATGTCACAAGGGATTTCAGGTGTCCCGGCCACCTTTCAGCTACTGATGGAACGTGCGGTGGGAGATATGAACTTGCTGGAATGTCTAGTGTACCTAGACAATGTCATTGTGTTTGGGTGCACATTAGAGGAGCATGAGGCCCAACTGTTTAAAGTCCTAGATCGATTGGGAGACTTCACTCAGTTGTCCATTGACAAGTGCCAGTTTTCAAACCTAGAGATAGTATGTAGGGCACATAGTATCTGCAGAAGGGATAGAGACTGATTCCACTAAGGTTGAATCACTGACTACTTGGCCCCAGCCCCATAATTTGAAAGAACTACAATGTTTCCTGGGGTTCTGTGGCTACTACTGCAGGTTCATAAAAGACTATTCAAAGGTGATTCGCCAGCTCTTGAATCTTATCCAGGGTTACCCTCCTACCAACCATAAATATAAACAAGCATTTGTGAATGCCGAATGTTTGCTTGCAGGTATTAGCATTGGACATGCAGGAGTTAGACAGATGCAGAATAGGAATGGCAGTGAAGTATTGAAGTTCACGCCAACCCCACCTCCATCCTGTAGAGATGGACAGGCATTAGGGTAAGTGTTTGGGTCGTTGGCCATGACGGGCATGCCATGTGACGTCACCCTATTCTGCAGACAGTGACACATGTTGAGGTATGCCTTAGGGTGTTTGGCTTTACAGTCACCAGATTCCATAAGGACATATGCTGAAATGGGTGCAGCATAGGAGAATGGGGTGAAGTCTGGGGCCGAAGAGTGCAAGGTACACCTCGATGCATGTCAGTGGCTGGAGGTGGGGGTGGGATGGCATGAGCAGTACAGTCAGCAATGCAAAGGCACACCCCGATGCCTGTCAGTCTGTGCAGCGTAGGACGTTATGGTTAGAAACCGTAACACCTCAGGCGTTTGTTTTTATTTATACTACAGATTTTCAACATGGCCTTTTTGTGAGCCTACCTATGAAGAGTGGCACTGTGATTATGTTTATGTGTCCCAAACATTGATTTCCAACAGCGACAGTGCCATTCTGTGCCACATGAACAAAAACACAGATCGGGCAGGATGTGAAGAATGACACCTGTACCATCCACAGGGAGGTGTGAAGAGATGGCAATGTTGAACAGGTGTACTGGGAATATAAAAAGTACTCGCACGTCAGAGCATACAGTATGTGGAAACTGCGCAATGCATGCGCATTACACAGCCATTTAATGGATGTTTGTGACCAAAGTTTCAAAATAGGCATTGTAGGACCTCTGCTCATGAACAGTGTCAGTGTGATTTTCTTTTTTTTTTTTCCTCCAGTCGTGCCTCCGGGTTTGCCACTCCTTCCGGCTGCACATTGCCACTCGTGACCCCTGACCTGTCCCCCTCCCTCACCTCACACCATAGCTGACCCAGGGTGGCCAGCATATCCCTTTGCCAAGTGGGTCCCCCTCCTCCGAGGAAAGACACCCGGGGTGGGGTGGGCCCACCCTAAAGCGTCAGTCCTGGGTGCTGCTGAGGTGGGATCGGGGCACAGGACCCCTCGGGTCAGTGACAGCGAGCAGCCATCATCTAGCGAACCGGAGGCTGGTATTTCCGCTTTTCTCTGGGGCATGGTGTGCCACGAATGTCAAGGCGTAGCCGACATTCACCACGCCCCTCCCAATGTCCAGGCTCGCTGTGACTGGACCCCCCCAGCCTCCGCCAGGGGTACCATGCAGTGAACCTGATTACCCTCCCCACCCCCCTGGAGTAGGTGAGCAGTCATGGGACGCTCGAACCTACTCCACCCCAGCCAGCTCTCCAGCGACCCGAGTCCGTTCCCGAACCCGGGTCGCCGGCATCGCAAGCGGAAATCCAACCGCTGCGCCGATGAGCCGGCAGTGTGATTTTCTTCATGTGTCCTAAACACTGATTTCCCACAGTAACCACGCTATTCTGCGCCAGAAGTGCAAAAACATATTTCGGCCAGGATGTGAAAAATGACAGCTGTACTGTTCATAAGGAGGTGCAGTAAAATGGCAATGTTGAAAAACTGGGTAGACATATTACAAATGTGCGAAGTTATAGACAGACTGAAACTGTTACTGATACACGCTTGTAACACAGTCATTTTGTGAGTTTCATCACCAAATTTTAACATAGGCATTTTACGGCCTCTGCTAATGAACAGTGTCACTGTGATTTTCTTAATGTGCCCCAACACTGATTTCCCATAGCGACCGCGCTGCTCTGCGCTGCAGGTGCAGAAATACATTTCAGCCAGGATGTCAAAAATGACAGCTGTACTGTTCGTAAGGAGGGCCGGAAAAATGGCAATGCTGAAAATCTGGAGTGAACATATTACAAATGTGCAAAGTTATGAGCATGCATGGAAACTGTGCAACGCACGCTCGTAACACAGTCATTTTATGGAAGTTCATCACCAAATTTTCAACTTAGGCATTTTAGGGCCTCTGCTAATGAACAGTGTCACTGTGAGTTTCGTAATGTGTCCCGAACGCTGATTTCCCAAAGCGACCGCACTATTCTGCTCTGGAAGTGCGAAAACACATTTCAGCCAGGATGTGAAAAATGACAGCTGTACTGTTCATAAGGAGGTGTGGAAAAATGGCAATGCTACAAATCTGGAGTGAAAATATTGCAAATGTGAGACGTTACGAGCGTGCATGGAAACTGCACAATGCATGCTCGTAACACAGCCATTTTATAGACTTTTGTCACCAAATTTTCAACATAGGCATTTTAGGACCTCTGCTAATGAACAGTGTCACTGTCATTTTCGTAATGTGTCCCGAACACAGATTTCCCACAGCGGCTGCGCTATTCTGATCCACAGGTGCAAAACATATTTTGCATGGGATGTAAAAATGACAGCTCTACTGTTCATAAGGAGGTGCAGAAAAATGGAAATATTGAAAATCTGGGTGAAAATATTGAAAATTAGTGAACTTACGAGCGTGTGTAGCAACTGTGCAACGCACGCTCGTAAAACAGTCATTTTTGATTTTTCACCAAATTTGCAACATACACTTTTTGAGCCCACCTCATGAACACTGGCACTATTGTTTTGTTAATCGGTCCAAGGTGATTCCGTGCAGTGACCATGAAATCACCTTTTGGGACTGATTCACTGTGACAGTGACTGAATTCATGAAGAGGGGCCCCAAAAACCCCATGTTGAAAATTTGGTGCCAAATTTCCAAAAAATGCCTGAGATATGCAACAAAGTTGAAAAAACCCTATTTCTCCCATTATACAACTTACCGGCATTTTCTCAGTTCGTGGTCAGCTTTGAAGAGTGCAGACGTGTTCCCGGTCCACCGAAGATCGTCGCGCCAGACTCTGGAGGTAAGTATGGGGTGAGGGTGGTGTGGGGAGGCAGGGTGCACAGTGGGTGGGCACGGGTTGTGGGGGGAGGAGCCAGGAGACCGTGAGGGACTGTTTTGCTTACAGGTTTTAAAAAAAGTAAAAAAATCACAGGACAGTTTTTCCTTTGCAGGGGCATTGGGCACGCTGGGGTGGGCTCCCAGCGTGCCACCTGAATATTTTTGTTAGGGTCGGGTGTAGCCAACGGGGGATTGGGCATCCCCTATCGGTACAAAAGCATGGGCGCAAGAGCTGAGGGGGATTGGGCATCCCCTGGGACTCTCCTGTAACTCTTTGGGTGGGCTGATGCCAACGGGGAGTGGGCTTCCCCATTGACACATCAAACAGGGAAGGGAAACATTCTGACGACAGGGACTGGGCTCCCCTGTCGGCAAGTCAGCACCAGGGATGGATGCGATGGGGATTGGGGCCCCGTCGGCAAAAACACATTTCTGTGGGGAGGGGCACATGCTGCCAAGTGGGATTGGGCACCCCCTTGGCACTGGGCCATTTGATATTGTTTGTGAACATGGCGGCAAGGCTAGCAATGTTCCGTCCAGCAATGCCGGGTTGCTCCCTCATTGCAGTGAATAGCTGACGGTGCAATGACGAGGTGGCCCGTGATTGCTGCGGTGAAAACGTTACAACTTGGTGCACCTTCTGGAAGCCAGTGTCATCAGAACACTGTGCCTCCATTGGTGCACCACGGCCAGGCCCCCAAATGCACTGCTTCTGTTGGATGCCACACTGCCACACCTCCCCAACCCACTTATCTCTAAGCTGTCACACAATGTTTCCTTAGGCGCAAACAAACATAAAAGGGTCCGTCAAAGAACCAGAGAAAGTGTACTTCCGCACAGGTGAACTTTTTGGGCTCCGCTGGACACCCGAATGTGAAGCAGCCTTTCACAAAGTCATATACCAGCTCATCCATGCCCCCATCCTCGCCTATGCTGACCTCACCAAGCCCTACATGCTGCATACGGACGCCAGTCTCTAGGGTCTAGGATCTGTGCTGTATCAAGCCCATGAGGATGGTTTGAGACTGGTGGCCTTGGCCAGTAGGAACTTGACCTGGTCGGAGTGAAACTACCCTGTGCACAAGCTGGAGTTCCTTGCACTAAAATGGGCCATCGTCAACCAGTTTCATGAATACCTCTATGGAGCAAAGATATTGGTGAAGACCGACAATAACCCATTAACCTATGTACAGACTTCAGCTAAGTTAGATGCCACTGGGCACCGGTGGCTTTCCGCCTTATCAACCTACGATTATGCTGTTGAATACAGACCCAGACTGAACCATATTGATGCTGATGTCCTGTCACGAAGGCCAGTTTCCAAGAGTGATTGGGTCAGGCTTTCTGAACCTGACATCCGAGCCTTGTGCCAAAAATTTGACCGAGATGAACAGATGTCTGCAGACACAGTGGACTGTTTAGTAGATTGCTTGGGCCCTCCTGATACCTGCATACCGGCTGTCTATTGCCACTTTTCTGCTCTAGATATTAGTGCACTACCTCAGTTTGACAATGACAGCATTCAGTGGGCTCAATCCCAGAACCTATGATTCAGCCTACACTTGGCCCTGCATGCGGGGAAGATGTGTCCAAGTTCGCGTTCCCCGACTTTAACTGCTCTATTGTTTAAAGAAGGCCCCAGGTTGAAGCTACTCAATCAGTTGTTGTACAGAGAGACAGTGGATCATGGCAGTCAAGTAGACAGGCAGCAATTGGTCCTGCCCATGGCCTTTAAAGATTTGGTTCTGAGGTCCCTCCACAATCACATGGGGCACCTTGGTATTGACAGAACCCTTGACCTAGTACGATTTCGATTCTATTGGCCCAAGATGGGGGCCGATGTATGTAAATACCTGCAGTCTCTGCCTGCAAAGGAAAGCCCTGCCTCAGAGAGCTGCCCCCCTTGTCAATATTACTACCAGCACCCCCATGGAACTGGTCTGCATAGACTTTTTGTGTTTAGAACCTGATCAATGGAATATTGGCAATGTGTTAGTGGTCACGGATCATTTCATGGTATGCGCAAGCTTTTCCAACTAAAGATCAAAAGGCCTCTACCATGGCCAGGTGCTAGTGGAAAATTTCTTCGTCCACTATGATGCCCTCAGTGGATCCACTCTGACCAAGGCAGAGATTTTGAAAGTTAGCTAATCAAAAAATGCTCTCTCTATGGGGGGTGAAGAAGTCAAGAACCACCCCTTATCACCCACAGGGGACCCTCAACCAGAACATTTTAACTGCACCCTTCTAGACATGCTGGGCACCCTACATCCCAAAGAAAGCCTAAGTGGAGCCAGCAGATTAGCACCTTGGTCCATGCATACAATTGCACAAAAAATGACGCTACTGGGTTCTCCCCCTACTGCCTCATGTTTGGGAGGGAGGCCCGACTGCCCATTGATGTCTGCTTTGGGGTCTCTCCAGATGGGGTCCGAGACAAAAATTACCTACAGTATGTACAGAAACTGAAAGCTCAATTGAACCATGCCTATCAACTGGCCCAGACAATGGCCGTCAAAAGAAATCTCTCCAACAAAGAGAGGCATGATAAAAAAGTAAGGCTCAAGAGCTTCAGCCTGGGGACCGTGTGTTGTTACACAATTTGGGACTGCATGGCAAACACTAAATTGCTGATAGGTGGCACCATCTCCCTTATGTAGTACTTGGAAAGTCGAATGATTTACCAGTGTACAAGGGCCCAGAGAATAACTCCAAAGCTGTCAAGACCATGCACCGTAACCACTTGCTACCTATCTGCCAAGTCATAATTGAGGCTGAACCATCAGAGATTGATTCCTCTGGGCGGTGACCCATGCTGCTGCAAAAAGAGACAGAGTCAACCTACCCCAGTAGTTACAGATTTAAGGTTTCTGCAGCAGGCCCAGAATGATAGTGACTATCAGTCCATCTCTGACGAAAGTGAGTGTGACAATGCCTATTACCCCTCCTTTGAATTGAGTCAGCAGTTTCAAGGTAACTCTTATGGCTAATTGTGGGGATGAAGCTGGGCCTTCTGACTGTTAACCCCTAGCTTGTCCTTGGAGCCAATACTCCTGAAAGTGAAGTGTAAAGTATTATATCTGAGGTTGCGGACTCTCTGTGTTTTGTGGAACTGTGTGAATTGCGAAAGAAGGGCTGATGGTCTGAGTCTCTCTGGTGGCGCACCAGAACTTGAAGAACAATGTGAGGTGTTGACAGCCCCTTCAGTGCTGCAAAGTCTAATTGTGCCAGAGCCTCCTCAAAATGAGCAACCTGGGCATCTGTCAGAAGATAATGAGCAAAGTGTTGTGGAACAGAGCCTACAGATCAAGGAGCTGACAGTGCTCCAAGTTTGGACATTCCCATCCATGCAGAGGCACCCCTCACAAGTGACGGAAGCTCCAAAGTTAGTGCTGAAAGTACAGAGACTGTGGCCGCTCCCCAGAAAGACTGGCTGAGCTGTCAAGCCAGTACTATGCTTTAGTTATGATTCCCCTGGGAGGCCAGTGGATTTGCCTCTCAATGTGGTTCACAAAGGTTTATATTTCACCAAGCTCATTGTCTAAATTGAGCTTAATGGCCAACTCCAGGTTACTTGTTCTTCCTTTCACCATGGTGCCCTGCCCCATCCAGCCCCAAGTTAGCTGATAGGGAAGGGCCCCCTCTTACATTGTTTAATGTACAAGAAGTTACTAAATGAATCAGTATTACTTGTATGAAACATGCATAAGTATTGTCAATATGGATGTAGTAATGCGAAGTATATTGAAAGGTATAGTAATGTAAGAAGCTACTGATATATATATGTCTCATTTATATTGCATTTTTGATATTGTGATGGTACAGACTTGACGCGGATGCCAAGTTTTCTCCAGGCAGGAAAGGGTGTAACCCCCCTACAAATGGGGGTTCCCGAAAAGTCTTCCTTCAGCTTGTCTAAATGCTCACTGTCAGGCTGGTGTCCTGCATTTTTGCAGTTTAAATGTGATTGCCAGAGAGTGCCTATATAGTCTCTGTGTACTTTCTATTTAAGAGCTGCCTGGATTGCAGTCATAATTAATCTAAAAGGGAGCTCTATTAGAAGATGTGCTTGTTTGCTGATCATTTGTTAGAGTAGTAATAATATTGCAGTTTGTTCTAACCTGCCTTCTTTGCAGCATGGACAGTTCTGTTTGTTTCCATCATCTTGGTCCTGGACTGCTAAAATGGGCCAATCAGTACATTTGGGACTCTAAAATGGAGCCTGCCTACAGGGGCTTGGTAGGGTCAAAACTTGTAGGAATTGTAGTTTTGGGCTTTTTGCGCCTAAAATAACCTGGAGAGGGAGCCCTTGTTGTGACTGACAGACAGATCAGCCAACCGAACCTTTTGGATGCTGGGGAAAGTCCCAAATTGCTTGCAGTTTCAGTTAGATCTAAGTTGGGAAGTGAAGAAGTAACAGCTCGAGGTAGTTCGAGCAGCAATCCATAGTGGATTTGCGCGGGAGAACTGTGGAAAGGCATGAGTTTTGGCCTGCATGCCTGCCTGCTGTCCCTGAGAAGGAACTTGTGCCTTTTTCGGACTGAATCCGAACTTGGAGCGTGAAGTAAGCCACTGAATTGTGACCAGGCTCCTACCTGAAGAATACCAAAGATTTGCTGAATGCGATCGGCCTGTCTGGACTTCCAGCCACCTCTGAACTCCCGTATTGTGCAGAGACTGTAGTGTGACCGGAGAGCCTTTTGCCTAGTACAGTGGAATTTCCTTACATGTGAATGTGTTGTGTGCTTATAGTGGGTCGTAATTTGGTTCCCCACTGTGGTTTGAATTGTATTCTGCTTGCTGGAAGCTGCATTAGAATTTCCTTATGTAGAAATGTGCTGTGTGCTGCTAGTAGGTCGCGATTTGGTTCCCCACTGTGGTTTGAACTGTATTCTGCTTGCTGGAAGCTGTATCCAGCCCCACGGGCTGAATCCAAAATCATCTCCATTGGGCCTGGGCCTTGCCACACTGGCCCGCTTGACTACCCGCTGCACAGAGAAAGCCATCAATGTGAGACCTGCCTGAGGATCAACCCCTGCTCAACACTTGAATAGGAACGACGTCTCTGTGATTCATGTGGGCCCCGCTTCTCCAGGCACTCCAGCTCAACAACCTGCAGTCTCGATTTCGCCCTACCTGTGTCCAGTATTGGGTATCCTGAGTAAATATCAGGGTAGCTCTCTGCAACAACAGCTAAATCTAAAGTGTTGTCATCTGATTGTCTTGCTGCTTTTTCTTTCACAAACTGAGCCCTCCGGCCCCGGATTACAAGTAGTGTGGGTTGTGCATGTTGCTTTCTTCCATCATAGGGCCCCAATCAGCTGCAACATTCCTGGTTAGCCCACCATTTTCCTACCTGGGTACCCAGAGTGTGTGACTGTGTGGGGACTTAAAGCACATGTATAACTGTTCTATTAATATAGCCTTTAAGCCAATCAGCCTGATTACACCCCTTCCTTGTTCAAGTCCCCTGAATAAATCAGATCTGACTTTTTTGCTGCATTTAACCTGACTGTGGTTCCAGTTTGTGCCAAGAGTACTGTACTATTGCTATTTACTGTGCATAACCTTGTTTTACAGGGGGTCCCCAGGGTCGAGCCAGAGGAACCAGCCCTGGTGGTAAGTGCAAACAGTGTGGGTACTGGAATGGTGTACTGTGAAAGGGATTATCATATATTGCTCAGGCCACTAGCCACTAGAAGGGAAAGAGGAGGGTTACAGTGTCCCAGTGGGCTGTGCCCAGGTTAGTTTGACCACTACCACCCCTGACCTCCGGGTGGAGGCACCCGTTTCAGAACTCAGGCCCCTTAACCTGCTACTAGCCACGCAGACAGGGGTAGTAGCCCTTACGATAGCGCCACCTAGGGGTTACACATTTAAAATGGTACTGTGCCTTTACCGCTCCACAGTTCAGCCACTCGCTCCCTGCTGACAATCCAGGCAACCAATACCATTTTGTCCCGTAATGCAGAAGGGAAACCCTCAGGGGAGGGAGAGATAAAAAGTTTAAATGAGCAATGTGTAGCAGTATAAAAAAGTGTCACTCCAATGCAATAAAAAGATGGATATCACAAACATGAAGGAATAAAAAAAAAGCCATTGAAACGCTCCCTGTCAAAAGTACCTACTCAGGAGTTGAGAGGGGAGATACCTAAGGTAACGTTAAACAAAAATAGAAACAACATGTAAAAAAGTGCTGCATAACTAAGGGGAGAGAGGGTCAGGTGCTGAAACTGCACACAGCCAGCTTTTTTTAATCTAGAGTGTGTCCACTAGGACAAACCTCCTTTGCTCAACTTTGGAAAAAAAAAAAAGTCAGGATGCAGGTGGAGAAACTATTTTATTACAAAACCTACTTTAAATTAATTTTTTATTAATAATTTTTATTCAACTTTTTTTATATATATATATATTTTTTTTTTACACAGCCCATTTTCTAAGCATAATAATACCCTTCAGGGTGGGCTTTATTAGGGAAACACCGGACCTTCCAGTGGCTATAAGCCTTCATTATGCCCCTGTGTGGTCTGGTATTTCCAAATAAAGCCCACCCTATCGGGCATTATTGTTACTTAAACACACACACACACCCTTGTGTATCACCTCTCGGTGGACAAGGCTCCAAGGCTGGATGGCATGCATCAAAGAGTCCTGAGGGAACTGGTGAAGGTCCTGACTGGACCTTTGGTGGACCTGTTCAACACATCACTGAAGTCAGGTTGCATGCCTCAGGACTGGAGAATGGCGCATGTAGTGCCTCTCCACAAGAGTGAACACAGTGATGAACCAGGTAACTACAGATCCATCAGCCTTACCTCCATCATAAGGAAGTTAATGGAGACCATTCTGAAGGAGTGACTGGTGGACTTTCTGGCAGCCAGTGGTCTCCAGGAAGAAAGACAGGATGGGTTTGTCTTCGGAGATCCTGCCAGACAAACCTAATAGAATTTTTGATTTGGTCACAGTGTCACTTGACAGGGGTCATGCGGTGGATGTCCTGTATCTGGACTTAAGCAAGGCCTTTGACTTGGTACCACATGGTAGGATGATCAGTAAACCAGGTCACATGGCAGGGGGTCATGCAGTGGGTGTGCTGTATCTGGATTTCAGCAAAGTCTTTGACTTAGTGCCACATGATAGGATGATCAGTAAACTAGGTCACGTGACAGGGGTCATGTGGTGGATGTCCTGTATCTGGACTTCAGCAAAGCCTTCTTTTTTTTTTTTTTATTGTTCATGTTTACAACCCCTTATCTCTGCAACACACCTTCTGGGGACTGTACTGGCAGAGGAGCTCGAACTCCAGGTCCAGACCTCAGCCGCCATCCTGCCTTGGTTTACCCTTCCAGGTGGGGAAGTGGGGGGGGGTACTATCCCCCACCTGTACCATGTGTCAAGCCTCCATTCGACCCAGGTCTGCATGCCCCAGCCAGCCCTGTACTCCAGCAAACTGTAGGCCCATTTTCCTGTTTTCTCCCATGCCCTGAGGACATTTGCCATGCATGAGACATGATGCCGCTCCGGTTCCAGCCAACATCCAACCATCCCATGTGGTACCCCTCACTGCACCTCCACCCATGTGCTTCCCAGTGGCTGCATTGCAGTGGAAGTGGTGTCCCTCCCTCCCCAGTGGAGAAGAACACCCCTTAGCTGCTTTATTCTCCTTTTCCCAGCTGACCTTTCAGCTCCCTCTTCTTGCACAGGAGAGGGAGCTGGTCATCATTGTCCACCTAGGGACAAATGACTTGGCTGAGCATGGGATCAGAGCAATGCAGGAGGAGTTTGTGGAGTTCAGGAGAGGCCTTTAGCCAAGTAACACACATGGCAACCTTCTTGGAGGTACTGCATGTCTATAGCATGGGTGAGGCTAGGGTACTACAAATAGTAATATGTATTCAATGAATGGTTGAAAAACTGGTGTGACGCACAGGGTGTTGGCTTCATTAGACACTGGGGCTCCACCTGGAGGATGCACGCCTATACTGGCAAAGATGGTCTGCATCTGTCCAGGAGGGGAAGCAGGTTCCTAGGTGATAGGTTTAAATGCTTCATTGGCAAACTTTTAAACTAGCCAAGTGGGGAGGCACTGATGAGAAGCAGGGCATTCCCAGCCTTCCTCCACAAAACAGGGCCATCAGTGAGGTCAACACCAAGGTAGAGAGGTCAATAGGGAGCAGGATGGGGGTAAACGGAGAAAAAGCCAAATACAATAAGGGCAGGGATGTGGCTAAAAGAGGTAAGACCTTAAAACAAATTGAGGGTGATGCGTACCAATGCCCGTAGTCTGGGTAACAAGCTTCCTGATTTAGTGGCCTTGATGGAAGAAGGACACCTAGATATTGTGGCAGTCACAGAAACATGTACACAGAGAACCATAACTGGATGTAAACATACCAGGGTATGCAATTCAGGAGGGACAGGAAGGGTAAAAAGAGAAGGAGTAGACTCTCTATGTAAGAGAAGGGATCAAAGCAACAGAACTAAAGGGTAAACAGGGAAGAAATGAGGCACTGTGGGACACCTTGAGACAGGTCTCTCCCTGGCAAAATAAATAAAGGTTCAAAGGCAAAGGTAGTGGCACTACAATCTGCATGGGGTTGTATACAGACCCCATCTCAGGGGAGGAAATGGACAAAGAAATCTTAGAAGGCATCCTTGAATTGCAGAAAAGGGGAGAGTTTGTTGATGGGGACCTGAATATGCCAGATGTTATCTGGAGCACATGTGCTGCAGCCACATCCAAGAGCAGGATCATTCTCAATGCCCTGCAGGGGGCATGCCTCAGACAGCTAGTGTTGGAACCCACTCGGGAGGGAGCAGTCTTAGACCTGGTACTCTCAAATGGATATGGTGAGAGGATCACAGATTTAGAAGTGGGTAGCCATCTGGGAACTAGTGACCACTGAACAGTGTGGTTCACGATAAACACATCTGTAGAGTCAAGCCATACAAAGACAAAAGTACTGTACTTTAGGAGGGCTGATTTTGGCAAAATGGGTGAGTGCCTAATGAATGCATTAGCAAATGGGCAGGAAGGAGGGATAGAAGAACAGTGGGAGAAAATCAAAACTGCCATCACAGAGGCAACAAGTCTTTGTTTGAAGCAAATAAACAAAACAAAACAAAGTAAAAAAAACACTATGGTTTTCAAAGGAGGTGGCAGGAAAGGTTAGGGAGAAAAAGAGACAGCATTCAGGAAGTACACGGAATCACAGAATAAGCAGGACAGAGAATTGTACCAGTTAAAGCAGAAGGAAGCAGGGAAGGCAGTCAGAATAGCAAAGGCCCAAACGGAGGAAAAGATAACCAACTCTGTTAAGAAGGGGGATAAAACCTTTTATAGGTACATCATGGAGCGAATAAAGACCAAGGAAGGGATAGTGAGGCTTAACAAAAGGGAGGAGAGGTGGGCAGAGGATGACAATGGAAAAGCAGAGATACTGAACAAATACTTCTGGTCAGTATTCACAAAAGAAGAGGAGGGAAGGTACCTAAACCAAGCAATAAAAGCACTCTGGATAGGGGGGTCAATAACAGTCCATTCACAGAAGAAAGGGTCCTGAGAGAACTCATAAAACTCAGGGAGGACAAAGCAATGAAAGCAATGGGGCCTGATGGGATTCACCCCAGAATTCTAAAAGAACTAAGGAGAGACCTAGTGATGTCACTGACTATCCTTTTTGACAAATTATGGGAGGATGGTGTGGTACCTGAGGATTGGAGGAGAGCAGATATGATTCCTCTTCACAAAAGTGGGAGCAATGCAGAGGCAGGCAACTACAGACCTGTTAGTGTAACCTCACAGTGGTAGGGAAAATGATGGAATCACTTCTGAAAGAAAGAATTGTTACGCACCTAGAGGCCAGCAGGGCACAGAACCTAAGGCAGCATGGATTCACTGCAGGAAGGTCATGTCAGACAAATCTAATAGATTTCTTTGACTGGGTGAAAAAAGTAGTAGACCAGGGAAGGGCTGTAGCTATGGTGTACCTAGACTTTAGCAAGGCATTTGACACAGTCCCACACAAAAGATTAATAAACAAGTTAGCCACCCTGGGAGTGGGTCCCGGGATGATAGTCTGGGTAACAAACTGGCTGACCAACTTAACGCAGAGGGTAATAGTAAACGGAGTACACTCTGAAGAAAGGGTGGTTACTGGTGGGGTACCGCAAGGGTCAGTACTGGGACCGGTCCTCTTTAGGAGGCATTGCAGAGAGGCTGGAAGGAAAACCATGCCTCTCTGCAGATGATACAAAAATCTGCAACAGGGTTGATACACAAGGGGGGGGGGTCAGAAAGGATGAGAAGCGACTTGGCAAGGTTGGAGAAATGGTCAAAATTATGGCAGCTTAGATTCAATGCAAAAAAGTGCAAAGTAATGCACCTGGGAAACAAAATCAATCAATCAATCAAAATCTTTATTTATCCAGGCGAATATCGTTGAGCAAGCTCATTTACAAGATGGGCCTGGTTAGCTCCGGGTCAAATGGTACAATGCATACAGAGATATTTACAATACAGCCAAATAACGCAAGTAAAAACAATTAATGCGAGTAAGTACTCAATGTTACATCAGTCATATCAGTTCATAGTGCTTCTGTAATATTTAAGGAGGACATAAGATGAGGCTTAGTAGGAACTTCAGTAGGGAGAAGTGATCGGCCGCTTGTGTAGGGAGCTGACGCAAGAACAGAATTTCAAAAGTACTGTAATCACACAGTATCCCTAAATGTAACACTCTAAACAGAAGGATAAGGGTCTTAACAGTCAAGGAGAAATGTAATTACAGCTCTTTTTTGGCAATTTTCAGCATAGAAATCAGATTTTTGCTTGGTTTAGAATGGACACAGAAGCAGACTGCAGGAACCAATAGGAAGCCAACGCCAAAGAGTGCTTACGTTCTAATTGGATGGCTGCTAATGCCATGCTTTGCCAATGGAGAGTCCGAGTTTAGGTTCTCAGGCAGTGGTAGAGGCAGTGCTGACTGCCTCGATGCCCAGGTTTTCCATGCCTATGGGCAGGGAACCCGTGGAGAGCATATCCTTGGCAGGGATGGAGGAAGGGGCGTATTAAGTACTGGGCCATGGACAATGGAACATCTGAACCAGTGGGAGGACCAAAACAGCAGGACAACAGAATTGGGTATTCCTTGATGCCTAAAGGCTGGCCCAACCACAGAAATTCAGAGAGGAGTGTAATCAAACAGAGTCCCAACTCTTGACACTCTAAACAGGAAAAAATAGAGGCCATAACTGTTAGGCAGTAAGTAAGTACAGCTCTGTTTTGTGCAAGTTTTAGATAGAAGATCAGACTTTAGCTTAGTATTGAGGGAGACACAGGAGCAGACTGCAGGAGCCAATCAGACGCCAGAGCAGAAAAGCGCTCGTGTTCCTATTGGGTATTGGCAATGCCGCACCTCACTAGTAAGGAGTCCGCTCTAGGTGTCTCAGGCAGCGGCTATGGAAGCGGAACTGCCCGGTGTCTGCATTTCTCCCACCTGAGGGGCAGGGAGCCCCTGAAGGGCTAGTCTACGGCAGGAAAGAGAGTTAGGGGACAGAGGAAAGAGTTAGTGAGAGTGGAATGCAGTGGAAAGGTAATACGAAGATGAAATAGGGCAGTTAAATGGTAGAAGGTAGGGGAATAAGAGCCACAGATTAAGCAATATGTAAAAGACAGCAGGGTGAGTAAGGTGTAGCCGCCATGAAAGCCATGAAGAGATAATAACCCTATAGGGATTTCTAGAGGGGAAAAACATTCAAGGCATAAGCCGCTCACAGAGTTAAGGTCACCAAAGGTTACAAGCGATCATAAATTCAACTACTCTCAGAGGGCAGCAGCCTGATGCTTTGGACTAAAATTAGGGGCAGGGGTTGCAATTGCATGGCTCACACACATACCCAGCATATAGAGATTTAAAACCATTCATACTGTGGAGGCAGCTTAATTTCAATATTTTTTGTACTTTGTTCCACAATATTGGCAACAGGAAACTAATGGCCACACTCTCATACCGAGAGAAAGCCTTGGGGATACATAATGTGATATAGGATGCACTTCTTAGGGCATATGTTCCTAGTCATTTAGTGGGAGACAGTCTATTATATATTGAGGAAGCTGCTTCAAGAATACTCTATAAGTCCTAAGAACTGCATTTCCATTACGCCTAAACCTAAAAGAGGAAAACCCTGGGGAAGAGTACACAATGGGGTGGGTAGGCACTAACAAGAACAACAAAAATTGAAAGGGACCTTGGGATAGTCATATCAGATGACCTTAAGGAAGGCAAACAATGTGAGAAGGCAGTAAGGAGGGCTGGAGGGATACTGGGACGCATAGGGAGAGGCATCACCAGTAGAAAACAGGAAGTTGTCATCCCTCTGTACAGAGATGGTGAGACCCCATTTGGAGTACTGCGTGATGTTCTGGAGACCCAATCTCTGCAAGGAGATGGACAGAATGGAGGCGGTCCACAGGAGGGCAACTAAAATGGTGCAGGGTCTGCAACAGAAGCCATATGAGGAGAGACTGAAAGAGCTTAATATGTGTACCCTTGAGGAAAGGAGGGAGTGGGGGGACATGATAGAAACTTTCAAGTACCTCAAGGGAAGCAACAAAGTCCAAGATGGGAGCATCTTTAAGAGAAAGAGAAGTGCAATAACAAGGGGCACAGTTTGAAGATAGAAGGGGGACGGCTCAGGGACAATGCCAGAAAGTATTTCTTCATGGAGAGGGTGGTGGATGCATGGAGCCACCTTCCTAAGGAGGTCATGGGGTCAAAAACATTCAAGAATGCATGGAACAGACATAAGGCATTTATAGTGAAGGGTAGGAGGAAGTAGGCTGCAGGTTAACTAGAATCTGCAGCTTATCCAATACGTAGGGAATGGGCAGACAAGGTGGGCCAAGCAGTCCTTGTCTGCCATCAAAGTCTGTTTCTGTTTTCCGGGCTCGCTCCTGAACCCGGGTCATCAACATCGTAAGTGGTAGTGCTACCACTGTGCCAGCCGGCCAAATTCAGCAAGACCTTCGACTTGGTGCCACATGGTAGGATGTTCAGTAAACTAGGTCACATGACAGGGGTCAAGTGGTTGGTGTCCTATATCTGGACTTCAGCAAGGCCTTTGACTCGGTGCCATATGGTAGGATGATCAGTAAACTAGTGAACCAGGGAGCCAGGGAGAAACTGGTGGGGTGGATCAGGAACTGGCTGTGGTACAGAATTTAAATGGTAACATTAAGAGGGGAACTGTCTAAACCCAGGCCTGTAACAAGTGTGGTCCCACAGGGCTCAGTACTCAGTCTGGTGTTATTTAACATCCTTATTGGGGACATAGCAGAGGGGATCAATAGTAAAATCTGCCAATTCACAGATGACATTAAGATCTGTGTGAGAGTGGACTGTGAGGAGGGGAAGCTGGAGCTCAAGGAGGACCTGGCTATGCTCGAGTGCTGGGCAGACATCTAGCAATTGGTATTCAATGCTAAGAAATGTGAAGTCATGCACCTGGGAGCCAGAAACCCTGGAGCTAGCTACTGGCTGGGGGGGGGGGAGTACAGGAAGCCACTTCAGAGGAAGAAAAGGATCTAGGGGTGATTGTCACAAGGGACATGAAATACTCTGCACAGTGCCGTAAGGTGGCTGCCAAAGCAAACAAAATGCTGGGGTGCATCACCAGAGGAATCACCTCAAGGAATAAGGAAGTCGTCATGCCACTGAACAGGTCCCCGGTTGGACCGCACTAAGAGAACTGTGTGAAGATCTAGTGCCCTTATTTGAAGAAGGATGTCAAACTGCTGGAGGTGCTGCAGCAAATGGTAACCAAGGTAATCCTGTGCCTGGGGGACAAACCCTATGAGGAGAGACTGAGGGATCTCAGTGCATGTACAGTACTCCCTAAAGGAAAGGAGGGAGTGGGGGGAAATAATAGAAACTGTCAAATACTTAAAAGATATGCATAAGGTTAGAATAGAGGGCATCTTCAATATAAAAGGGAGGTCCACAAGGGGGCACTGTCTGAAATTAGTGAGGGGGGGATTTAGAAGGGAAATGAGGAGACAGTACTTTACAGAAAGGGTGGTGGCAAGGTGGAATGAATTGTCAGAGGAAGTGATCTCACTGAAAACGTGGGCAGTTTAAGAGGGAGGGGTAGGTCAAGTCTGTGTAAGGTTGGGGAAGAGGTGGGGGATGGTGCAGCTATGGTGTAAATGGGGGGGAGCACTACAGCAGAATAAGCTGTGTGCTGCACACTCAGGCAGGCTTGACAGACCATTATGACCAGTTTCTGCTGACATTTTTGTATGTTCAGAAACCTGGTTAACAGAGACCCATGACTGATATGTCAACATTCTGTGGTATATAATCTACAGAAGGGACAGGAAGGGTAAACGTGGAGGAGGAGTAGCTCTCTACATAAGGGAAGGGATCAAAACAATGGAACTAAAGGGTAAAGAGGGAGGAGAGGAGGCACTGTGGGTCTCGGAGACAGGAAATGGCACCAGAATCCTCACAGGGGTTGTATACAGACCCCCGTCTCAGAGGGAGGAAATGGACAAGAAGTGATATTAGGCATCGTAAGAATGGCAGAAAAAGGGGAGGGATTGTTGATGGGGACCTGAAAATGCCAGATGTTAACTGGTGTTGTTCACTGTCTTTATCAGTGACATTGGGGATGGCATTAAGGGCAAAATGTGCCTATCCACGGATGACACCATGCTCTGCGGGAGAGTGGACACAGCTGAAGGGATACAAGACCTACAGGAAGATCTGGAAAAGATGGGGATGTGGTCCAGGGTCTGGTAGATAGGAATCAGTGCCAAGAAATGCAAAGTTATGCATATTGGAGCCAAGAATCCCAGGACAGAGTACTACCTGGGTGAAGTCAGAGTATCTGCATCAGAGGAGGAGAAGGACCTGGTAGTGATGATCACAAGTGACCTGAAGCACTCCACACAGTGCAAGAAAGCAGCAACAAAAGTAAACAAGATGCTGGGATGCATATCTAGGGGGATCAATAGTAGGAGAGAGAGGAAGTTATACTGCCCTTGTACATGTCACTGGTAAGGCTGCATCTGGAGTATGGAGTTCAGTACTTGCACCCACACCTCAACAAGGACATTAACATGCTGGAAAATGCCCAGATGGGCTACAAAGGTGATAGCCGGTCAGCAGGGTAAGGTATGTGAGGAGAGTTGAGGCACTGAACATGTACTCACTGGAAGAACAGAGAGAGAGAGAGAGAGGGACAGGACTGGGAGCTTCAAGTACTTGAAAGGATAAATAAGGTTGATAAGGAGAGTCTCTTTAAGCTGAGTGGCAACCAAAACACGAGGGGCACAATCATAAGCTGGAGGGTGGGAGGTTTAGGACAGAGGTCGGGAAGCAATTCTTCACAGAGATGGTGGTGGACACTTGGAGTATGCTGCCGAAGAGGTCATCTCATTAAAGACAGCGGGCAGCCATAAGACAGGCTGGGATAGGCATGGGGAAGGTAAGGACCATGGGTAGGAGGATGGGTGAAATGGGGAGGGAGGGCAGGGACAGTAGCTCAAACTGTAGACCCCTGCATCTGAGCAGACTACATAGACCAAATAGCTTTCTTCTACTGGCTTCTTCATATGTTCGTATGGAGCACCTTTGCTGCAGCCACATCCAAGAGCAGGGTCATTCTCAATGCCCTACAGGGAGCATGCCTCAAGCAGCTATTGTTGGAACCCCATTGGGAGGGAGCAATCTTAGACCTGGTACTCGCAAACGGGGACAGAGAGAGGATCTCGGATTTAGAAGTGGGTAGCCTTCTGGGAACAATCGCACACCAGACAGTGTAGCTCACAATAAAAACAGCCATTGATAGAGTCAAGCCATACAAAAGTAAGGGTACTAAACTTTTGAAGGGCTGACTTTGTCAAAAAAGCAGGGTGCCTAAGGAATTCACTAGCACAAGAGCAGGAAGGAAGGGTGGAGGAACAATGGGGAAAAATCAGACCTGCCATCAGAGAGGCAACAAGCCTTTGTGTGATGCAAATAAAACAAAATGAAGGAAAAAAAAACACTATGGTTCTCAAAAGAGGTGGCGGGGAAAGTTAGGGAGAAAAAGATAGCATTCAAAAAGTATAAGGAATCACAAAAGGAGGAGAACAGAGAACTGTACCGGTTAAAGCAGAAGGAAGCAGGGAAGGCAGTAAGAATAGCAAAGGCCCAAACAGAGGAAGAGATAACCAACTCAGTTAAGAATGGGGAGAAAACCTTTTTTAGGTACATTAGTGAGTGAAGAAAGACCAAGGGAGGGAGGGACAGTGAGGCTTAATAAAGGTGAGGTGGAGGTGGGCAGAGTGTGACAGTGAAAAGGCAGATATACTGAACGAGTTCTTTTGTTCAGTATTCACAAAAGAAGACGAGTGGGACGTACCTAAACCAATCAATAGCAGCACTCTGGATGGGGGAGGGTTGATATCTGTCCTTTTACAGAAGAAAGGGTTCTGAAAGAACTCCTAAAACTCAAGGTGGAAGGCAATGGGGCCTGACGGGATTCCCCCCAGAATTCTAAAAGAACTAAGAGGGAACTAGTGACATCACTGACTACTCTTTTTAACAAATCATGGGAGGATGGTGTGGTACCTGAGGACTGGAGGAGGGCAGATGTGATTCCCCTTCACAAAAGTGGGAGCAAGGCAGAGGCAGGAAACTACAGACCTGTTAGTTAGACCTCAGTGGTAGGGAAAATAATGGAATCACTTCTGAAAAAAAGAAGTGTTGAGTACCTAGATGACAGCGGGACTCAGGACCCAAGGCAGCATGGATTCACAGTGGGAAGGTCATGTCAGATGAATCTTAATAGATTTCTTTGACTGGGTGACCAAAGTAGTAGACCAGGGAGGGACTGTGGGCATGGCCTTCCTAGACATTAGCAAGGCATTTAACACAGTCCCACCGAAAACATTAATAAACAGCTTGCCAGCCTGGGAGTGGGTCCCAGGGTGGTAGTCTGGGTAAAAAACTGGCTGGACAACAGGACATAGAGGGTAACAGTAAATGGATTACACTCTGAAGAAAGGGGGTTACTTAGTGGGCAATAGGGTTCATTACTGGGAGCCGGTCCTCTTTAATGTCTTTATAAGTGACATTTCAGAGCTACTGAAAGGAAAATTGTGCCTCTTTGCAGATGACAGAAAGAGCTGCAACAGGTTTGATACACAAGGATGTTTGTGTGTGTGTGTGTGTGTGTGTGTGTAAAGGATAAGAAGGGACTTGGCAAGGTTGGAGGATGGTCAAATGTATGGCAGCTTAGATTCAATGCAAAGAAGTGCAAAGTAATGCACCTGGGAAACAAAAACCCAGGGGAAGAGTACACTATGGGGGGGGGGGTAGTAACAACAACAAAAATGGAAAGGGACCTGGTGAAGTCATATCAGATGACCTTAAGGTTAGCAAGCAATGTGAGTAGGCAGTAGAGAGGGCTGGGGGATACCGGGATGTATAGTGAGAGGCATCACCAGCAGAAAACAGGAAGTTGTTATCCCTCTGTACAGACAGTTGGTGAGACCCCATCTGGAGTACTGCGCCCAGTTCTGGAGACCCCATCTCTGCAATGACATAGGATGGAGGCAGTGCAGTGGAAGGCAATGAAAATGGTGCAGGGTCTGCACCAGAAATCATGCAAAGAGAGGATAAAGAAGCTTAATATGTATACCATCGAGGAAAGGAGAGAGAAAGGGGACATGATAGAAACTTTAAGTACTTCAAGGAATCAACAAAGTCTAAGAGGGTAGCATCTTTCAGAAAAAAGGTGTGCAAGAACAAGGGACACAATTTGCAGATAGATGGGGATGGCTTGGGGCAATGTGAGGAAGCATTTTTTACAGAAGGTGGTGGACTCATAGAACAGCCTCCCTGAGCAAGTTGTGGGATCAAAAACAGTGGGGGAATTCAAGAATGCATTGGGCAGACGTAAGGAAATCATAGTGGGGGTAGGAGGCAGTAGACTGTTGGTCAACTAGGATTTGCAGCTTATCCATTAAATAGGAAATGGGCAGGCTGTGGGACAAGTGGTCCTTATCTGCCATCAAAGTCTATGTATCTATGTTTCTATGTGTAACCCTAGGGGTGCTATCCCAGGGCTACTACCCCACCTGCTCTGATGTTAGCAGGTTGAGGGGCCTGGATCCGGGGTGGGTGCTCTCCACCCAGAGGTAGGGGTCGGGACAGTCTGATATGACTGGGTCGCAGCCCTCTGGGTCACTGCAACCCCCCTTTCTTCCCACTAGCGGCCCACACAAGTAAACCACAGTACCCTTTCCATATACACTTACGCCCAGGCTTGGTTCAATCAGCTTGCTCTGGGGACCCCCTGCCAAGTAAGATGCAGTTATCCAATAACCACTGTACAGTAATTCAACATAAACACACAGTTCAGTCAGTATACCTTTGCCAAACAACCAATCTGATTTATTTAGGGGGGAAGATAACAAGGACTGTGGGAAATCAGGTTAATTAGCTTACCACTCATATATATATATATATATATATATATATATATATATATATATCTCTAGGGCACTGTGCACAGGCCTAACCTATAACTCACTGTCTCTGGGTACCCAGGCAATAGAAGGCCAGCCTCTCGATGCAGCTAGTTGGGGTCCTGACGCAGAAAACAAGCGGTTGATCCCTACGAGGATTGAGTAGAGCCAGCAGGCTCAGTTCGTGTAGCCAGTAAAGCAGCCAGACAAATCTTGCCCTCACTATGAACATCTGACAGGGAGCTACCCTGATTTAGAACTCACAACTCCAGCAGAAAGATCGCTCTCACACCACTTGCAGGACCGAGCCTGGAACTCAAACACTTCTCCACACATTTATATGAAGAGCAGAGGGTACCATGCCAGGCAGCTGCTGTATACTCCTGATCGCTTTCACTGCAGTACACCGGCACGCGACACAGCTTCACTTGTCCTGACAGACCCAGTGCGATTGAAGCAGATTCTCCAGTCCTCTACAGGGTAAGCCTGGTAGGTAGCTGCACTTTGCACAGCCTCCCTGACTGCTACCTAGCGGATTTTGTCCGACACTTGATGGCGTTCAAGCTGCCCGACTCTGGCCTTCCACACGCGATTCCTGCTCGAAAACTCTACGGCGCAGGTGCCCAGAGCTCCTTCCTCGCTCACAGCCACAACGACTCTGCCCCTTGGCAGTTTGGGCAAGGACTCTCAGTTCGGGCGCCACCGATCCCATTGGTGGGCTCCAGATACCAATCACTTAAGTCAGTCCCATTGGTGCAAAAGGGCTTGAGTCCAGAACTTCATTTCCCAGAATTATTGGCTGTATCCCCCATGGCCGATGGTTCAAAATGAGTCCTGACCTGGCTGGCTCAAAAGATCTCCATTTTTGTTACCCCTCTCTCACCATTGGCCCAGTTTCATAGTCCAGGTCCAAAATGGAGGGGCCAAGCACACAAAATCCCAGCTGAAATGAAAGCAGGTGAGACAAACTATAATTTCTCTAACACTAAATAATTATAGCCAAACAGTTACATCTATCAAAAGGGCTCCCTTTGCGCTTACAGCAACTACAAAATTGGAGCGATCTCACTGCAACTCAGGTGGGATTCGAGCAGGGAAACCCCAGTCCCCCTTGCACAAGCCACGGGATCCTGCGAGCAGGCAACTCTTAAAGAGACAGTACTAGAGGCTTCAAAAGCACTCACAACGCCCACATCCAGCGGCATTACGCCGAACACCAGTTAAGCAAGGAGCTCTTGAGCAGCTCCGGGAAGGCTTTTAAGAACCCCCATTTGTATGGGGGTTACATCCTTCCTGGCCTGGAAAGAACTTAGCGTCCACATCAAGTAGTTACCCTTAAATCACTTTAAGGCAAACAGTTTACACTGATAGAAAATCAGACCTTTGGTTACATACATTGGTACTGTAGTACACAGTTTACTATTGTTTATACAACATTACACATACAGACAACCTTTTTCATTTATAACTCAGGTCATTACCTCCTGCCCATGACACTTGGATAGAGGGAGACCTTCCCTATCAGCTACCTGAGGACTAACTGGGACAGTAGCACCATACTCAGAAGGTAACACTAACATTTTGGCATCATTTCCCAGGGCTAGTTTGGGCAAGGAGCTCGGGGACATGTACACCCCTTTATGGACCACGTTCAGAGGCAGATCCCCAGGCTGGCCCAGGGATTCATAACTTAATCTTACTACAGGTCGTACTTCTCGGCCAGTGCATCTAGGAGTTTCGGAAAAACCTGCTACAGGCCCCGATTCCCTTTCAGCCTCACTTAGATTAGTAGGGGGAACCTCCATAGGGGGAGGGGACCTAGGGCCCATAGTACTTTCGGGAACAGGACCCTCTATATCAGGACCCACACTGCTTGGTTCAGCTAGGGACATTTCTGGCACTACCGGGGTGCTATCAGGGCACTCAAAGTATTCTTCTCGTTCTGGCATATCACTAGCTGGCTCCCCCACATCACTTCCTTCTTCTGAAAAGTCAGATAGCTCAGCCAGGCCAGACAGTTCAGCCAGGCTCAAGGATCCCCCCTCTTCGGCTTGGATGCCACTCACTTCATCCTCTGGGAGCATGGGCTCCAGAGACAAAGCTGGGGCTCAGACAGTCCAGGAAGCCGAACTTCGTCCCAGAGTCAATTAGGGATTACCCCAAACAGTTGGCTCAGTTCATAAGAGGGGTAATATTCAATACTATTCTCACTGTCCTCAAGCCACAGACTGTTGATCAACTTCATCAGAGGGGGTGGAGAAAGCCTCTTTAGTTTGATTTCAGAGGAGTCAACCAATCTTGTTTTTTCTTGGCAGTAGCTCTAGTGATAGGCCGGGGGTGAGCATTGGGAGGTTCAGTTTCTATCAGAATTTGTCTGATTGGCAGCAGATGATTTCTGTGTATAGTCTTCACATCTTTTGAATTGTTTTCAGGCTGCACTTTATATACAGGTAAATCTTCCAGTTCTCCCACAACAATATGGGGGAGGTGATGCCATCTGTCAGCAATCTTATGTTTGCCATGCAGTCCCAAATTCCTCAATAGCAATCTGTCCCCTTGTCTCAATTCCACAGCTTTCACTTTCTTATCATATCTTTCCTTATCGGCCAGGTTTCGCTTAGCAGCCATGGTCTGGGCTAGTTGGTAGGCATGGTTGAGTTGGGCTTTCAATTTTTGCACATACTGTAAATGATTAGCCGCCTGAACCCCATCAGGAGAAACTCCGAAACAAACATCTACTGGCAATCTGGCTTCCCTTCCAAACATCAGTCTATATGGGGAAAATCCAATGGCATCACTTTTGGTACAGTTATAGGCATGTACCAAGGTGCTGATCTGCTGGCTCCATCTAGGCTTGTCCTTAGGGTGCAGTGTGCCCAACATATCAAGCAAAGTGCGGTTGAACCTTTCAGGTTGGGGATCACCCTGAGGATGGTGCAGGTGGTACTTGACTTCCGCACTTCCACAAGGATAGCATTTCTTTAATCAGGTGGCTTTCAAAATCTCTCCTGATCGGAATGAATTCGCTGTGGGGCCCCACAGTGAATAAAGAAATTCCTAACAAGTACGTTAGCCACTATGGTTGCTTTCTGATCTTTAGTAGGAAAAGCCTGTGCATACCGGGTGAAATGATCAGTAACTACCAATATATTGCTGATGTTCTTCAGATCTGCCTCTAGACTCAGAAAATCAATGCAAACCAGTTCCATAGGGGCACTAATAGTGATGTTGACCAGAGGGGCAGCCCTCTGAGGCAGGGCCTTTCTTTGCAAGCATCGGCCACAGGTCCTGATATACTGCTCCACATCAGCACTCATTTTGGGCCAATAAAATCGGGACTGCACTAAGTCAAGGGTTCGGTCTATGCCGAGATGTCCCATGTGATTATGTAGCGACCTCAACACCAGTTCTCTAAAAGCAGTGGGCAACGCCAGTTGTTGTTTCACTACTCGCCCCTCTTCGCCCACGGTCTCCCTGTACAATAGTCTATTAATCAGTTTCAACTTTGGTCCTTCTTTGTACAACAGCGCAGTTCTCAGGTCAGAGGAACACAATTTTGACACATCTCTCCCTCCTTGCAGAGCTTCCAAGACAGGGTTTATCATGCGATCTCGGTATTGAGCCTGTTGGAGGCTATCATTATTGAATTGGGGAAGTGCACTAGTGTCTAATGCAGAAAAATGACAGTAAGCAGCAGGTAAGCAGTTCTCAGATGGCCCCAAGTAGTCCACCATGCAATCCACAGCATCAGGAGATACCTGTTCCTCCCTGTCAAATTTTTGGCAAAGTGCTCTTATGTCAGGTTCTGATAACTGGACCCAATCAACTCGGGACACGGGCCTCTGGGAGAGGGCATCGGCATCTATATGTTGCAGGCCTGCTCTATATTCAACAGCGTAGTTGTAGGTTGACAACGCGGAGAGCCACCAATGGCCTGTGGCATCCAGCTTAGCTGAAGTCTGTATATATGTCAGGGGATTGTTATGAGTCTTCACCAATATCTTAGCACCATACAAGTAGTCATGAAATTGATCAACAATGGCCCACTTCAGGGCCAGGAACTCTAGTTTGTGCACTGGGTAGTTCTTTTCTGAAGGAGTCAGGCTTCTGCTGGCAATAGCTACAGGTCTTAGACCGTTTAGGTGATCTTGATACAGTACGGCCCCCAATCCTTGCAGACTGGCGTCAGTATGAAGAACATACGGTTTGGCAGGATCAGCATAGGCCAGCACGGGGGCATGAGTAAGTTGATATATGATGTCATGAAAAGCTTCCTCACAATCAGCAGTCCAGCGGGTGCCAAACACATAATTTGGGTGGAAATAATTTCTTTCAATCCCAGATGGTACAGTCTTCTTATACTTTTTATGAGTTAGGGGATACCCCTTCGTAAGGTTAAGCAGAGGGCGGATCACCCGAGAGTAGTCTTTGATAAATCGTCTGTAATACCCACAAAACCCCAGGAACCGTTGCAGCTCCTTTAAATTCTTTGGTTGGGGGCCAAGTAGTCAAAGCTTCTACTTTGCTGGGGTCAGTCTCTATGCCCTCAGTGGATACTATGTGCCCCACATATTTCACGGAGGTTTGAAAGAATTGGCACTTATCTATAGATAATTTGAGACCAAAATCTTCCAGTCAATCCAGGACTTTGAACAACCTGCTTTCATGTTCTTCCAAGGAGCTGCCAAACACTATGACACCATCTAGGTAAACCAAACATTCGAGCAGATTCATGTCCCCCCACAGCATGCTCCGTCAGACGCTGGAAAGTAGCAGGGGCACCTGAAATTCCTTGGGGCATCCGCATAAACTCGTAAAAGCCTAGTGGGCAAATGAAAGCAGTCTTTTCTCGATCCTCTGGAGCCATCAGGATCTGGTAGTACCCACTGCGGAGGTCTAACACAGAGAACCATTTACTGCCATTTAGACAGTCCAAGGCATCCTGGATGCGTGGCATGGTGTACTGGTCTGATATGGTCCGCGGGTTTAGAGTACGGTAATCCACACACATCCGGACAGCTCCATTCTTTTTTCTCACTACCACAATAGGGGATGCGTTGGGGTTCCTGGATTCTTGTATCACTCCAGCTGCGAGCATCTCCTGCAGGTGGCGCCTTACATCATCTATATCAGCAGGGGCTAGGCGTCAAAATCGCTCATGGAAAGGTCGCTCATCCTGTAGCCAGATGTGATGCTCAGCCCCCTGCACACATCCTACATCCCATTCCTTCAAGGAAAGCACCTGTTGGGTGAGCCTTTCACTGATCCTTTTCTTCCATTCTGCTGGTAGTGGGGAATCACCGAAATCAAACAGCTCGGGGGTCACTCGGTCACCTCTCCTGGGAGTCTTGTTGTGGGGCAGGACAGCAGCATTGGCACAGTGCACCGTGGCCAGGGTGCAACCCCGCTTCACTTGAATCTCTCGATCAGATACATTATGCACTTGAACCATTACTCTCCTGGCAAAGGCATGGGCTCTAGCAGGTAAGATACTGGATTTAACCAGTAACCCCTCTAGCAACTTTCCCTCACCTGGTGCATCCAGCATCAATATCTTATTCTTAACATCTTTTTTAAGCTGGACTTCCCATTGCAAAACACACTGGGCATTTGGGGCTAGTAGCAATGGTTTGGGATTCTTCTTCCAGATAACACCCACTGGGCCTTCGGGTTCCACCTGGCCAGCCTTTCTCTGAGTCTCATAGGCCTTCTGAATCAGGGCTGGTATTCTGAGAGCTCGTCCAGTCCTGGACATCTGTTTTTCAGAGCACAGCTGTGCTAAGCGACCAAACATGTGAGCATTGGTTCCAATTAACAAGGCACCCATCATACAATCCAGTGGGGGACACCCTAGGCCAAGGTTTCCACTTGTTCAGCCACCCCAGCCACAGAAGTAGGAAAAGACAACCAGATCTGGATATACCCAGAATAAGGGTAGGCCTTATCGCTCAGCCCCCAAATATGTAGTCCATCCAAAGGTTGCTGAGACACCTCAGGCAAGTGTTTCCGATACCAATCCTGGAACATAATGGTCACCTGGGAGCCACTGTCCAACACAGCCCAGGTGGGTACTCCATTCACTTTCACGGTGGTCTCCATTGAGGGTCCCACCACATCAGACCATTCGGGGGGCGTAGCTTTGGAGGTTGCTTGGGCATTGGCCTGGGTCACAAAACTCTTCCTAGGAGGCCCTCCCGGAGGTCTGGTATAGGCCTTGTGATGCCAGGCAACTAGCCTGCTGTTGACCCTCCTTAAATTCTCTGGTAACTGGCACTCAGCCTGAAAATGTCCATCCTCCCCACAATGGTAACAGAACTTAATATCTCAGGGGTCTTTGTTGGGAGGGAGATTTCTTGCCTGATTGGGGGCGTCATAGGTTCTGGAGGCTCCTCTTGGCTAGGTCATTTATTTCTAGATAACTCAGGTTCCCCAAACTTAACAGGGTGGGCAGCAGTTTGCTTTAAGTCCCTCACCAGTTCTCGTAAATCTCTAACCTCGGCCCTCAAATCACTTTCTACCTGGGGATCAGAGGAAACAACATGCACCCCCAACCCTCCTTGGGCCTCTGGGGGTACAGGAAAAGCATCAGACCCCCTCGAGGGGTGGGTCTCATCTGGTTCACTGGACTCAGGGGTCTGGCATAGATTCACAACTCCCACATAGGGTTCCCACCCCTCTTCATCAGTCTCGACTTCTCGAATCTCCCTCATCAATTGACAGTATTCGGGAGGGGCAGCCCATCGGTCATGTAACTTAAGCTTTAACAGTATCACACTGGAAAACCTAGCAGATTTCAGAATATGATCCAACCGGACCTGGTTCAAGGCTGTGGCAGTTACCACCCCTTTCCGATAAGCTTTTTGCAAAGCCCTTTCCACCCTGGTGACAAAGGCGGACAATTTCTCATTCCTCCATTGTTTGGCAGACTTGAACTTCCATAATAAGTCTTCCCCAGTTTCTGTACTCCCAAAAACCCCCTCTAAGGCAGAAAGGTACTCTACTGCAGTGGCTTTGGGGCTAGTATCCCGCAAGAACAAATGTCTTCCAAAGCTGGCCCCCTCAGGCTCTCCATCAGTCTCTTTTGTTTCTCCCCCTCAGAGCACTGCCACTCTTAGACTAGAGGGGTAGCATAGTCCATCCAAGCCTCCAAATCATCTTCCCCCGAGGGTACAGGCACAGTGCCAGAAAAACATTTTAGTCTACGATAGGAATCTAGCTGTATGGGGGGACAACTAGGGGAGGTGAAGCCAGAATAGATCTCTTGGGGGGCCCAGGAGAGGTACCTGGGGAGGCTTGGGGGGTGGGTTCACTAGAAGGGCCCAATGCCTGCAGTAACTCCTGGGTAGTCATCCCTTCCACAGCTAGCAATTTAAACAGTTTATCTTTAAAGCTATTAGTCTTGGGGGAACCCCCTGGGGTGACTGACCCACTCCGGATGTGAATGACCCTCCACCCCTGTTGGGCACCTTCTGGGTAAATCACTGGGGGTACCCTCTCGGGGTCTATAACTATACTGCATAACAGTAGCACCTGCAAGGTCTGGTCGAGTTGATCAGCCATATGCCCCTTCACCTCTACCTTGCCTAAACATTTAACATGCTCCACTGCAGAAACAAGGTCAGCGTTCTTTGTCCCCAGAGGTACATCCAGTAGTAACACAATTTTCTCGGAATCCAACTCTTCAGCTTCACCCCACCCCATCAGTTTATGCACCATTGTCTTAACAGGGTCCAACTTAATCTTAGCCATGATATCCCCCTCCAGTTTTTCCTTTAGTTTGGCCATGTTGAGGTACTTCGTCTACTCGGCCTCTAGGGGATGCTAATCCCAGTGGTGCCTCCTAAATGTAACCCCTAGGGGACGCTATCCCAAGGACTACTACCCCTACCTGCTCTGACGTTAGCAGGTTGAGGGGCCTGGATCCAATGGTGGGTGCCTCCACCCAGAGGTCGGGGTCGGGACAGTCTGATATGACTGGGTCACAGCCCTCTGGGTCACTGCAACCCCCCTTTCTTCCCACTAGTGGCCCACACAAGTAAACCACAGTACCCTTTCCATATACACTTACCCCCAGGCTTGGTTCAATCAGCTTGCTCTGGGGACCCCTTGAAAAGTAAGACAGTTATCCAATAACCACTGTACAGTAATTCAGCATAAACACACAGTTCAGTCAGTATACCTTTGCAAAACAACCAATCTGATTTATTTAGGGAAGATAACAAGGACTGGGAATCAGGTTAATTATCTTACCGTCTAATATATATATATATATATATATATATATATATATATATATATATATATATATACTGGCCGAATATTCAAAGGTTTGCACCATGCGCAACAGGGTTGCATGCATGAAAATCAAAAATGCGCCATTCTGCGATATTCAGCAGGAGGCAGTTATGCCACTGACAACAGGTTGCGCAAAGAGCAATGCAAATGAATGCATGCTCAGCAGGAGGGGGGAGACCATGCACCTAACCTGCGAACCCGATATTCAGTCGGGTTGTGCAGAGTTGATACATCGCAACTCAACCTGCGCCTGCACAACCTTGAGCCAAAAAAAAGGATCAAGTTGAAGGCCACCCACAGGTGAGCTGCTGTATTGCAGGGCGCAACACAGCAGCTCACCTGGCTGGCCCCAACTCGGTCCCTTTCGTGCTCTCACCAGCCCGATCGCGGCAGAACGTAAACAACCCTTCACCACATATCTCCCAAAGCCCGATCAGGGCATACAGTAGCCCTCAATATGCCTGCTCGACAGCAGGAGGTTTCTCACCAAGCTCGGTCGCCGGCATAACTCAGGCGAACCCCTCATTAGTGCGCCCGGGACGTAGGGTGAATGGCATAACTTTCTGCCGAAACACCCGCCTTCGGCAGTCGGCGGGTGGCAGACGACCGCTCGTCGCCTCTCGTAACTCATCGATTGGGTCCGTAATGCATGCCCATTGCGCAGAGCCAGCCAATGGGTGCAGCCCATATCGATATGATAGTCCCGTATTCTGTGAATGATGTTCATTCACAAATCTGACTGTCATGTATGGTATGGCTGCACGCCCATTGGCTGTAGCTCTGCACCAATGGGCTGCAGCCTCACCGACAGTCGAAGTCGGCATGGCAGGCAGGGTGGCAGGCGGGAGGATGCTGCGCCTGCCGCCGCCTGGGGACGGTGGAGGGGCTTCAGGGTGGGGACACTAGACACCAGGGAGATGTTTGGGGGTTGTACCTGACATTCTGCCCGCGATCGGGCATTACGGTCCACTGGACCACCAGGGAGATATTCGCTGGGGCTTTATCATCTGCCCGCGGATCGGGCACTGGTGGGGGGTTCTATACTGCGCCGTACCACAATCGGCTTCGAGATGTGGGGGTTGATACACCTTATGCCCGCATCGGGCTTCGGGAGATATGGGGGTTGATACACCTTATGCCCGCAATCGGCTTCAGAGATATGTGTGGCGGGGCATAACATGTATGCCCGCCGATCGGGCTTCGGGAGCTGTGTGGGGATGTATCACTGATGCTGCCAGCGATCGGGCTGCAGGGAGCGTGGGTCCCCGACGGCTGCTGCCTGGCAGGGCGGCCAGGCACAAGTCCTCGGGGATCGGTGCACCTACATGCTAATGGAATGCAAATGGGGCCATAAATAGATGCAAATGGCCCCCCCTGCGCCTTGCATAAATTATGGCCCCATTTGCATGTCACCTTTTGAATATCGGAAATTTGCGCATGGCGTAATGGTACTTGCGCCACCGCAAGTTTAATGCTCAACTCTGGCAACTTGCAGTGGTGCAAGTTCCACGCTGTGGCTGGGGGGTGTTATTCAAAGGAGTTGCTCAATAGGCGCAACTCCTTTGAATATCGCCGGGGCCACACCCCTGCGCAACTATTTTGAGCAGCGCAGGGGCTTGCGCCTCAGAATGGCGCAGTTTGAATATCTGGGCCACAGTATATATAGATATATATATATCTATATCTATCTAGGGCACTGTTCACAGGCCAAACCTATAACTCACTGTCTTCGGGTACCCAGGCAATAGAAGGCCAGCCTCTTGATGCAGCTGGTTGGAGCCCTGACGCAGAAAACAAGCGGTTGATCCCTACGAGGATTGAGCAGAGCCAGCAGGCTCAGTTCGTGTAGCCAGTAAAGCAGCCAGACAAATCTTGCCCTCACTATGAATATCTGACAGGGAGCTACCCTGATTTAGTACTCACAAATCCAGCAGAAAGATCGCTCTCACACCACTTGCAGGACCGAGCCTGGAATTCAAACACTTCTCCTCACATTTATATGAAGAGCAGAGGGGTACCATACCAGGCAGCTGCTGTATACTCCCGATCACTTTCACTGCAGTACACCGGGCACAACGATGCAGCTTCACTTGTCCTGATAGACCGAGCGCGATTGAAGCAGATTCTCCAGTCCTCTACAGGGTGAGCCTGGTAGGTAGCTGCGCCTTGCACAGCCTCCTCTGACCACTACCTAGTGGATTTTGTCCGACACTTAATGGCGTTCAAGCCGCCCAACTCTGGCTCTTCCACACGCCTTCCTCAAGACGAAAATCAATGGTACAGGAGCCCAGAGCTCCTTCCTCGCCACAGCCACAACAACTCTGCCCCGTGGCAGTTTGGGCAGACTCTCAGTTCGGCACCACCCGATCCCATTGGTGGGCTGCAGATACCAATCATTTAAGTCGGGTCCCCATTGGTGCAAAAGGGTGCTGAAGTCCTGAACTTCATTTCCCAGAATTACTGGCTGTATCCTCTATGGGTCATCGCTCCAAAATGAGTCCTGACCCTGGTTGGCTCAAAAGATCTCCATTTTAGTTACCCCTCTCTCACCATTGGCCCAGTTCAATAGTCCAGGTCCAAAATGGAGGGGCCAAGCACACAAAATCCCAGCTGAAATGAAAGCAGGTGAGACAAACTATATTTTCACTAACACTCTAAATAATTACAGCCAAACAGTTACCTCTATCAAAAGGGCTCCCTTTGTGCTTACAGCGACTACAAAATTGGAGCGATCTCACCGCAGCTCAGGTGGGATTCGAGCAGGGAAACCCCAGTCCCCCTTGCACAAGCCACGGGAGTCTGCGAGCAGGCAGCTCTTAAAGAGACAGTACTAGAGGCTTCAAAAGCACTCACAACACCCACATCTAGCGGCATTACGCCGAACACCAGTTAGGCAAGGAGCTCTTGAGCAGCTCCGGGAAGGCTTTTAAGAACCCCCATTTGTAGGGGTGTTACATATGTATGGTGGTCTGTGCTCCCCTAGCATCCCTGCCTTGCAGCAGGGTCCATGGAATTGGATAGGGGGCTGCAGGTAGGGGTCATGGTGCTCAATGCTCCCCCATTATCCATGTCCTCCAGCAGTGTCCACGGAATTGGAGACAGGTCTCTGGGTGGATGTAGTGGTGCTCTGTTCTCCTTGTCATTAACATCTTGCAGCTGGGTCCATGGAATTGGAAGGATAGCCCGCAGGTAGGGCTAAAGGTGCTCCATGCTCCCCATCATTCCCACCTGCAACAGGGTCCAGGGAATTGCACAGAGAGCAACAGGTAGAGATAATGGTGCTCCATGCTCCTCTATTATTCCAGGCCTTGCAGCAAGGTCCAGAGAATTAGAAGGTGGGCTGCAGGTAGGGGTAATGAGAATCTGTACTCTCACTTCATCCCTGTCATGCCACAGGGTCTAGGGAATTGGAAAGAGGGTCACAGGTAGGGTTAATAATGCTCCTTGCTCCCCCATCATTCATGTCTTGCAACGGGGTCCAGGGAATGGGAAGAAGGGCTGTAGATAAGAGTAATGGGGCTCTATACCTTACTATTATCCCCACCTTAAAATGGGGTGCATGGAATTGCAAAGAGGGCTGCAGGTAGGGGTAATGGTGCTCCATGCACCCCCCTAATTCCTAATTTGCAGTAAGGTCTAGAGAACTTGACAGAGGGCTGAAGGTAGTGGTAATGGTGCTCCGTGCTCCTCCATCATACCGGCACTGCAACTGGGTCCAGGAAATTGGAAGGAGAATTGCAGGTATGGGGAAAAGGGAATCCATGCTCCCCGATCTTCTTTGCCTTGCAATAAGCTCTGTGAAATTGGAAGGAGTGTCACAGGCTGGCATAATTGGGCTCCATGTTCCCCCATAATCCACACCTTGCAGCAGAGTCAAGGGAATTTGAAAGAGGGCTGCAGTTAGGATAATGGTGTGCCATGCTTCCACATCAGCCCCACCTTGCAGTAGAGTCCAGAGAATTTAAATGGGGGCTGCAGACAGGGGTAATGGTGCTCAGTGCACCTCCATAATCCCTGATTTGCAAGTGGGTCCAGGAAATTTGAGAACTGCAGGTAGAGGTAAAAGTACTCCATGCTTCCCCATCATCCACACTTGGTAGCACGATCTAGGAAATTGGATAGAGGACAGCAGGTAAAGGTAAGGGTGCCCCGTGTTCTCCATCATCCTCACCTTGCAATAAGATCCAGGTAATTCAACAGAAGGCCGCATGTAGGAGTAATAGAAATATCTGCTCCCCCATCATCCATGCCTTGCAACAGGGCCTATGGAATTAGAAGGGGGGCCCACAGGTTGGTATAATTGGGCTCCATGTTCCCCCATAATCAATATCTTGTGGCAGGGTCCAGGGAATTCAAAACAGTTACGCAGTTAGGGTAATGGTGTGCCTGCTCCACATCATCTCCACCTTGCAGTGGAGTTCAGGAATTGAAATTGGGCTGCAGTTAAGGGTAATGGTGCTGCATGTGTCCCCATCATCCCTGTCTTGTAATGGAGTCTAGGGAACTGGAAGGAGGGACACAGGCAATTGTAATGGAATCCACACTCCCCCATTATCCCAGCCTCGTAACAGGGTCTAGGGAATTGGCAGGGAGGCCGCAGGTAGGGTATGGTGTTCCATGCTCCCCCATCATTGATGTCTTTCAGTGGGATGCATGGAATTGAAAGGAAAGCTGAAGTTAGGGATAATGGTGCTCTGTGCTCCCCCATCATCTCCGCCTTACAATGGAGTCCTGGAAATTAGAAGGAGGGCTGCAGGTGTGAATACTGGTGTTCCATGCTCCCCCATCATCCTCACCTTGCAATGGAATCTGGGGAATGAGAAGGAGGGCTGCAGGTAAGAGTAATGGTGCTCCGTGCAGCCTCATCATCCATTCCTTGCAGTGGGATTTAAGGAATTGGACAGAGAGCTGCAGGCAGTTGTAGAGGTGCTCAGTGCTCCCCCATCCTCCCTGCCTTGCAATGGGTCTTGGGAATTGGAAGGAGGGCTGCAGGCAGTTAATGGTGCTCTGTGCGCCACCATCATCCCTGCCTTACAATGGCATCCAGGGAATGGAAGGAGGGCTGCAGTTGGGGTAACATGAATCCACATTTTCCTGTCATCCCTGCATTACAACAGGGTCCATGGAATTGGAAAGATGGTTGCAGGTTGGGGTAATGGTGCCCCAGGCACACCCATAATCTGACTTGTAGCTGGGTCCACGGAATTAGGCATGGGACTGTGGGTAGAGGTAATAGTGCTCCGTGCTCCCCTATCAATCCAGTCATGCATTGGGGTCCAAGAATTGGAAAGAGTGCCACAGGTTGGGCTAATGGTGCTCCTGACTCCACCATCATCCCTGCCTGGCAGTGGGGTCTGGGACCTGGAAGGGGGCTGCAGGTAGGGGTAATGGTGCTCCATTCTCCACATCATAATTTGCTTGCCATTGGATCTAGGGAATTGGAAAGAGGGCTACAGGTAGGGGTAATCAGGCTCTGTGCTACCTATATTCCCTGACTTGTAGCAGGGTCAAAGGAACCGGAAAGAGGGCTGAAGGTAAGGGTAATAGTGCTTTATACCCCTCCCCCCCATCATTTATGCCTTGCAGTGGGGTCCGGGGAATTGGTAAGAGAACTGTAGTAAGGGCAAATGGTGCTCCTGGCTCTACTATCATCCCTGCCTGGCAGTTGTGTCCAGGGGAATATGAATGGGGGCTGCAGGAAAGGGTAATGGTGCTCCATGCTCCCCCATCATACCTGCCTTGCCATGGGATCTAGGGAATTGGAAAGAGGGATGCAGGCAGGGGTAATGGGGCTTCATGCACCCCCATAATCCTTGACTTGCGGAGGGGCCCAGGGAATAGGACAGAGAGTTGAAGGTAGGGGTGATAGTGTTCTATGCTCCCCCATCATCCACACCTTGCAGAGGGGTCCAGGAAATTGGAAAAAGTGTTGTATGTAAGACTAATGGTGCTCCACGGTCCCACATCATCCCTGCCTGGCAGTGGGTTCCAAGGCATTGGAATGAGGGTTGCAGGTAAGGGTAATGGTTCTCCTTGCTATCCCACCATCCACGTTGTGCAGCGGGGTCTAGAGAACTGGAAGGAAGGCCGTTGTTATTGGTAATTGGGTTCTGTGCTACCCATCATTCTCACCTTGCAACAGGGTCCAGGAGATAGGGTAATGTGAATCCATGCTCCTCCATCACTCCTTACTTGCAACACTGCCTAGTGAATTGGAAGGGAGGCTGCAACCTTGTAATGGCGCTTGTGTGCTCCCCTATATTTCATGTCTTAAATAAGGATCCTGGGAATAGGAAGGAAGGCTGCAAGTTGGGTTCATTGGGCTCCATGCTCACCTACCATCTCCATCTTGCAACAGGGTCCAGGGAATTAGAAATAAAGCCAAGGGTAGGGGTAATGATGTTTCAATCTCCCCATCATCCACATCTTGCAAACAAAGTTAGGAAATTAGAAGGAGGACTACAGGTAGGAGTAATGGTGTTCTGTGCACTACCATCTTCCCCATTTACCCCCTCCCCCCAGGTCACACTGTGAGACATGCAACTTGTTCAGTGTGCCCTCCTGGTGAAACATTTCAATAAATTAATAAATCATCCATGCCTTACATTGGCATCCAGGTCCAGGGAATAGTAGGGAGGGCTACAGGTAGGAGTAACAGAAATTTACGCTACCCCATCATCCCTGCCATGCCACTGCATTTAGGGGATTGGAAGGAGGGCCACAGGTAGGGGTAATAGTGTTCAGTGCTACTCTATCATCCATGTCTTGCACCAGGGTCCAGGGAATGGGAAGGAGAGCTTCAGGTAGGGGTAATGGGGCTCTGTGACTTCCTGATATCCTTGCCTTACAACACATTCCATGAAATTGGAAAGGGAGCTGCAGGCAGGGGTCAAGGGGCTCTGTACTTGCAGCAGGGTCCAGGGAATGGGAGGAAAGCTCAGGTAGGGTAATGGGCTCAGTGACTTCTTATTATCCCTGCCTTACAAAGCAGTCCATGAAACTGGAAAGGGATTCAGGCAGGAGTCAGATGCTCTGTGGATTCTGCAGCAGGGTCCACAGAAGTGGACCCAAAGGGCTGCAGGTTGGGGTAATACTGTTCTATTCTCCCCCATTATCCATGTCTTGCAGCAGTATCTAAGGAATTGGACAGAGAGCTGCAGGTAGTTCTAATGGTGCACCATGCTCCCCCATCATCCCTGCCTTGCAACAGGATCAGGAGATTGGCAGGAGCAACGCAGGAACAGGTAATGGGAATCCCTGCCTTGCAACATGGTCTACGATATTGGAAGGAGGGCCACATGTTGGCATGATGGGGCTCATGCTCCCTCATAATCCACATCCTGCAGCGGGCTCCAGGGATTTGGGAAAAGTGCCACAGGTATGGGTAATGATGCTCCATACTCACACATTATCCTCACCTTGCAACAAGTTCCAGGAACTGGAATAAAGGCTGCAGGTAGGAGTAATGGTGCTCCATGCTCCATCATCCACTCCAGGGAATTGGAAGGAGGGCTGTAGGTAGGATTAATGGAAATCTGTGCTCCACCATCATCCCTGCCTTGCAAATGGGTCTAGGAAATTGAAGGGATGCCACAGACATGGTAATAGTGCTCCTTGATCCCCCATCATCCATGTCTGTCAGCAGGGTCCAGAAAATTGGAAGGAAGGCTGCAGGTAGGGCTAATGGGATTCCATGCTTCCCCAACATTCCCACCTTGCAACGGGGTCCAGGAAACTGGAAGGAAAGCCATAGGCAAGGGTAATGGTGTTCCATGTTCTCCCAACATCCACCTCTTGAAGCAGAGTCCGAGGATTGGAAGGAAGGTTGCAAGTAGGGGTAACTGTGTTCCATGCTCCCCCATCATCCTCTGCTTGCAACATGGTCCAGAGGGTTGGAGGAACGACGCAGGTAGGGGTAATGGGAATTCATTCTCCCCATCATCTCTGCCTTGCAGTGCATCTAGGACATTGGCAGGAGGGCTGCATGTAAGGTAATGGGGCTCTGTGCCCTCCTATCATCCCTTCCTTAACACAGGATCCACAGAACTGGAAAGAGGGCTCCGGTAGGAGTAATGGTGCTCCATGGACCCCAATAATCCCTGACTTGCAGCATGGTCCTGGAAATAGGAAGGAATGCCACAGACAGAGGTAATGGAGTTCTGTGCTGCCCAAAATTCATACCTTTCAACAGGGTCCACTGAAATGAAAGGAGGGCCACAGGTAGGGTAATATGAATCTGTGCCCCCTCCAATCACCTCTTACTTGCAATGCTGTGTAGTGAATTGGAAGGGAGGCCACGGGTCAGTCTAATGGTGCTTTGTGCTCCACCATTTTCCCTGCTTGCAATGGTGTCCAGGGAATGGAAGCAGGGCTGCAGTTAGGGGTGATGAGAATCCATGCCTTCCTATCATACCCACCTTACAATAGGGTCTATAGGGCTGCAGGTTGGGGTTATGGGGCTCCATGCACACCCATAATCCCTGACTTGCAGCGGGGTCCAGGAAACTAGACAGACAGTGTAGGTAGGGGTAATAGTGCTTCATGCTCACCCTATATCCACTCTTTGCAGCGGGGTCCAGGAAATTGGAAAGAGTGTTGTGTGCAAGCTTAATGGTGTGCCATGCTCCCACATCATCCCTGCCTGGTAGCGGGGCCCAGGGAATTGGAGTGGGGATTGAAGGTAGGGATAATGGTTATCCTTGCTCTCCCATCATCCACATCGTGCTGCAGGGTCCAGGGAATTAGAAGGAAGACCACAGTTTGGAGTAATTCTGAATCCATGCTACCCATCATTCTCACCTTGCAACAGGGTCTATGGTACTGGAAGGAGGGTCGTGATGTTGCCATAATGGGGCTCCATGCTCCCAAGATAATCCACATCCTGCAGTGGGCTCTAGGGATTCAGAAAAGGGCCACAGGTAGGGCAAAGGTGTGCATAATCACACATTATCCTCACCTTTAAGCAGGATCCAGGGAATTGGAATGGGGACTGCAGGCAGGAGTAACAGCGCTCTATGCTCCATCATCCACTTCAGGGAATTGGAAGGAGGGCTGCAGGTAGGGGTAAGAGTGCTCCATGCTCCCCTATCATCTACTGTATATCTTTCAGCACAGTCCCGGAAACTGGAATGAAGGCCACAGGTAGGGCTAATGGGATTTCATGCTCCCACAAGATTCGTACCTTGCAACAGGGTCCAGGAAATTGGAAGGAAGGCTATAGGCAGGGGTAATGGTGTTCCTTGCTCCCCATCATCCAACTCTTGCAGCAGAGTCCAGGGAGTTAGAAGGAAGGCTGCTGGTAGGGGTAACTGTGTTCTATGATCCCCCATCATCCCCTGCTTGCAACATTGTATGGGGGGTTGGAGGGTGGGCTGCAGTTAGGGGTAATAGGGATTCATGCTCCCCATCATCTCTGCCTTACAATGGAATCTAGGGAATTGGAAGGAGGGCTGCATGTAAGGTAATGGGGTTCTGTGCCTTCCTATCATCCCCGCCTTAAAATGTGGTTCACAGAACGGGAAAGAGAGCTGCAGGCAGGGGTAATGGTGCTGCTTGCATTCCCATAATCCCTGACTTGCAGCGAGGTCCAGGGAATTGGAAGGAAGGCCACAGGTAGGGATTATGGGGTTGCGTCCTACCCATCATTCTCACCTTGCACTAGGGTCCAGAGAATTAAAAGGAGGACAGCAGTTAGGGTAATGTGAATCTGTGCTCTCCCATCGCCCTTACGTGCAGCACTGTCTAGTGAATTGGAAGGGAGGCTTGCAGGTAGGGCTATTGGTGTTCTGCGCTCCCCCATCACCCTTTACTTGCAGTGCTGCCTTGTGAATTGGAAGGGAGCCACAGGTAGGGCTAATGGTGTGCCTTGCTGCACCATAATACTTGCCTTGCAACAGGGTGCAGGGAATGGAAAGAGGGCAGCAGGTAGTGATAATGGGAATCCATGCCTTCCTATCATCCCCACCTTACAATGGGGTCCATGGGGCTGCAGGTTGGGGTGATGTGGCTCCATGCACACCCATAATCCCTGACATGCAGCGGGGTCCTTGGACTTGGACAAAGTGCTGCAGGTAGGGGTAATTGTGCTCTGTGCTCCCCCATCATCCACACCTTGCAGCGGGATCTAAGGATTTGGAAAGAGGGCTGCAGGTAAAAGTAATGGTGATCTGTGCTCCTCTGTCTTCCTCATGTTACAACAGGGTCCAGGGAATTGGTAGGAAGGCTGCTGGTAGATGTAATGGGAGTTTGTGCTCCTCCATCATTCATATCTTGCAGCAGTTCCAGGTAATTAGATGGATGACTGCAGGTAGAGGTAATGTTGTTCCATGCTCCACCATCATCCATGTCTTGCAGCAGGGTCCTGGGAACTGGAAGGACAGCAGCAGGTAGGGATAATGGGGCTCCTTGCTCTCCTTCATCTCCACCTTGCTACAGGGTCCCAGGAACTGGAATGAGGGCTGCAGACATGGGTAACGTGGAATGTATGCAACCCCCATCATCCTTGCCTCTGCCACATGGTTTAGGGAATTGGAAGGAGGCTGCAGATCAGTTAATTAGTACTCTGTGTTCCCCTATCCATGTCTTTTTGCAGGAGTCTTAGGAATTGAAGAATGGTTGCAGGTAAGGATAATTGGGCTCAATGCTTCCCCATCATCCCCACTTTGCAACATAGTCCAGGTAAGTGAAAGGAAGGATGCAGGTAGGGGTAATGAGAGTCTGTGCTCCCCATCATCCATGTCTTGCAGCGGTTCCAGGTAATTAGAAGGAAGGCTGCAGGTAGAGATAATATTGTTCCATGCTCCTTCATAACCTCTGCCTTGAAAAATGGTCCAGAGAATTGGAAGGAGAGCTTCAGGTAAGGGTAGTGGGGACCCATGCTCCCCCCCTCATCCCTGCCTTGCAATGGGGTCTAGGGAAATGGAAGGAGGGCTGCAGGTAAGGGTAGCTGGAACCCATGCTCCACCCATCCCTGCCTTGCAATGGGGTCTAGGGAAATGGAAGGAGGGCTGCAGGTAAGGGTAGTGGAACCCATGCTTTCCCACCATGCCTGCCTTGCAATGGGGGCCTAGGTAACTGGAAGGAGGGCCGCAGGAAAGGGCAATGGGGACCCATGCTCCCCACCATCCCTACCTTGCAATAGGGTCCAGGGAACTGGAAGAAGAGATTCAGGTAGAGCAGTGGAACCCATGCTCCCCATCATCCCTGCCTTCGAATGGGTTCTAGGGAAATTGAAGCCTAAAGTTTGCTGACAGAAAGCACCTAGCTTTACCAGAGCTTTTTGTCTTCTAGGTTTTCTTAAAAAGGACAGAGCAAGGAGAAATATTAAGGCTGCTTTTGGCTAAGCAGAGTTAATGTTTTGTTACTATTTCATTTTGTGTTTACTGGTTGTGCAGTTTGATCTTTCTTTCTCACATTGAAGGAGCTGATTGTTTTTCTTCCTCAGCTCTTTCAGGGGATTAGGCCAGCCCTAATCCGATTTATTTTTCTTTCAGCAGTGTTACAAGGGAGAGAACAAGGGGCACAAGGATTTAACACTAACCTGCACGTTTCTCCTTGTAATTGCTGTCAGTCTTGTGATTGTCACAGGAAGCGGTAGCTAAGGAACCTGGATGGTATCTCAGATGAAACTGGGCTGATTGTTTATTGAGAGACAATACCTCTGGTTTCATTAAAATCAATAACAAATATAAAAAATATTGAATAATGAAATTTAAAACAGAATCCTAAAAATGAAATAATAGGAGAATAAATAATCCAATCAATCAGGGAATGCTGGAGCAAATAAAATGTGTTTTTAGGGCAGATTTAAAGCACTCAGCAGTCAGGTATTCTCTGATCTGACATGGTAGAGTTCCACAGTGTTGGTGCTGCAAACAGAAATGAGTGCGCATCAGAGGTCTTTAAACAGACCCTGGGAACCTCTAGCAATCCCTCGCCAGAGGACTGGAGTGAGCGAGAGAGGCGGTAGGGATGATGAAGATCTTGCAGGTAATGTGGTCCCTGCCCATGTAGGGCTTTATAGAGCAGTAACCCGACCTTGAAGGTGATCCACCAATGTACAGGTAGCCAGTGCAGTTCACGGAGCACAGGAGTGACATGGCTAGATCTTGATAGACCAGTCAACAACCTGGCCACTGTGTTCTGAACCAGCTGCAGCCAGCAGATATTGTATTTTTGTGTTTTGTATTTTTGTATGGATTGTTTACATTGTATTACAGGACTTTGTTGAAAATGGGACCTTGTCCCAACAAATGAAATTCCTATATAAAAATACATTTTTATCATCATCATCATCATATCAACCCCTGGTAGTTCCAGGTATAGGGCATTGCAGTAATCAAGGCAGGAGGTCACAAAAGCATGGACCAATGTTGGAAGATCACCAGGCAGACCCAAGCAGTTAATCCAGGTGATGTTCCTCAGATGGTAAAATGTAGATCTGATGACAGCAGATACCTGAGATTTTAGTGTCAGGCGACTATCAAACACAACGCCCAGATTTCACTCCCAGTCTGAGGCAAGCAGCTGATCACCTCTGAGCCAGAGACCAGAGGGAAGGCCTGCCAGAAACCCCATGCCTTGATGACCTTGGTCCAGAACCAGCACGTCGGTTTTGCCCAAGTTTAACTTCAGTCAGTTGGCACTCATCCAGTCCTGGATCTCAGAGATGGGCTATTAAAGACTGAGACCGCACCACCCTGTTCGGGCACAAAAGACATGTAGAGCTGAGTATCAACTGCATAGCAGTGAAAACTCAGCCCGTACAGCCTTATAATGTCTCCCAATGGCAGCATATAAACTGCAAATAACATGGGGGGCAGCACAGAGCCCTGTGGAATGCCACATGACAGGAGAAGAAGAGCTGAGGAATAAATTCCTGATACCACTCTCTGCATCCTGCCACTTAGAAATGATTGAAACCATCTGAGAACTGTACCAGACAATCCACAGGTGCTCCAGCAACACATCATGGCCTACAGTGTCGAACGCTGCAGAGAGATCAAGGTGAACCAAGATGGAAGGGCTGCCCCAGTCTCTCGCTATCAGGAGATCATTAAGTACCCAGACCAGGGCAGTCTCAGTACTATGCCTCTTCCTGAACCCCGACTGGAGAGGATCGTAGACAACATGAGATGTTAAGTGGTCATCAAGCTGTGCTACAACTACCTTCTAAATAACCTTGCCCACAAAGGGCAGGTTAGAGACAGGTCTGTATTTCGATAAGCAGTCCAGGCTGAAGGAACCTTTCTTTATGAGGGGAGTTACTACAGCCTCCTTCAGGGAGTCTGTAAACAACTCTGAGAGTCCAACGAGCTCCGGACAATCTCCATGAGGACTGGGCCGATGACCTCAACACACCCCACAAGGAGGCGTGTTGGGCCCGGGTCCAAACCACAGCTGATTGGGCGCATACCCTGAACGTCCCACACAATGTCCATGATTGACAGCTCACTAAAATCAGACCAGACAAACTGAGGGACTGCAACCTCCCGCCGATCACCACAGCACCCATTGGAAGGCGCCGAATGGATCTCTGACCTGATAGTAGCAACCTTATTGGGGAAGAATTGAGCAAACTCATCGCACTTAAGTTGTGAAAATGCTCCCTGTGACTGAAGAGGAGTTGGATTGCACAGCCTGTCAACAGTCTGGAAAACCTGAGCAGGTCAATTCCTCACCACAGCAATCTCTTTGGCAGAAATTCTGCCTTCTTACAAGAGTTTGCTGATCGATAGTCCTTGTAATGAGCTATCAATTTAAGTTTGTCACCAAGCAGGCCCGATTTCCACTAGCACAGCTCCAACCCTAGGCCCTTACACTTCAACTCCTTCAAAGTCCCGTCAAACCAAGGGGACTTCGGGTGAAGAGTGAGGGGTCAAACACGGACAGGAGCCAGGGAGTTGAGGGCACCTGTCACTGCCTCATTATAGGCTAATACCAGCTCCCCTCCTCCCTGCTCACACTTGGCAGGCCTGATAGGTCCAGCACAACCATAAGACCATCAGGAGTTAGACCCCTTAAAGGGCAGTACTGGACCATCTCCATATGGGAAAGTCTATTGGGGAGGCCTTGAATATGAACCCTATAGCCAAGGCCCCTAGAATTCTGCGGCCGCAGAATTTTGCGCAGAACTTGCAATCTACCGCAGAACTTCTGCAATGCCGCAGAATTCACTGTTCTTGGTGATTTTTTATTAATAATTCTGTTTATCCATAGAACCTGGTTCCCTTCCCCTCTTTATATCCAAAATCCCTCTATGCTCAGAATGTGATGTTATCATTGCTATAACACCATAAATTAACTAATGAAATGGCTGCATTCTGCAACAGAAATGAACAGTCACTTATCTACCATAGTTCCCACTGCTAGAGCGGTAGTACAGCACATCAGGCATGGTGATATTTGCTCAACCTGCACTACAGCCTAATACAATTTTCAGTCTTATGTTATTGTACTTGGGCCAACTTAAGCAAAACCTTGACAATAGCATAGACCTGTTAAGTCCATACCTCACTTTGTGCAAACGTAGTTGTGCCTTTAAGGTATAGCGATGCCATCTGAAATGAATAACTGGTAAAATTAATTTACCTGTCATTTTTAAGAAAAATATAATAATGTGAAAATCATACAAAAGGGCCCACAAAAGGAAAAAATAGAGGTGCTCTTAGTAAAATCGAAACTTTTTCATCATAATTACTCACACTAACCGCAAAATAAGGCTGAAGCAGCTTCAGCCTTATTTTGTTGGTTTGGGTGAGTGTCTGTTATGATCTGAAAAGAATATAATAATGTGTAAACCTGCTGGAAAGAACAGACCTGTTAAATAATTGCGCTGCACACATTTTTGCCAGGGTTATTGATTACATATTGTCACTGATTGATAGAGTCACCCAAAAGTTATGGAGAAATGTGTTCAGGGCCAGCTGTTGGGCCAGAGGGTAGCATGTTATGTTTCTGTGCCGGCAACTCAGGTTCAGAGATTAGCTCTGGGAGCTGGCTGGGCAGCACAAGGATTGGAAGAACACATCACTGCTCTGAGCCTGGGAAGGTATGGTGCAGTGTTCTGTCACATGGTGGACACATTGTGATGGTCTGGAGAGCTCTGTCTCACAATCGGCATGTCCTGATGGTGTTACGTAGTGTCAGGGGAAGCAGGCTGGCATGAAAAATGGGTTTTGCAATAACTCCTCTGTTCTGTTTATTCCATATTCAATGGGACTTGTATGAATGAGGATGCAATTTCATGGAAATTAAAAAAAATACATATACATATATACACACACACACACACACACATACAGTATCTGTCTCTCTATCTCTCACTATACACACACACACACACACACACATTTGCATGTATGTTACAGATTGCGTATAAATATATAAGTGATACACAGTGGAGACCTCATTAGTGGTATAGATACCATGCATATAGAAATACCTTATTTATCACATAAGGTCCCCTCCACGTATTTCATTTATGCAATAGGCTGAGATATTTGTTTTGCTTTTTTAGGCATACAATTATTTCTATAAGTCTGTTATTTTTTGAACTAGTGCTACTGTGCTTTCCCCCATCCTGATTGCTAAAACCACTGCCATGAAAGTGAAGTCAGGATGACAAGCTGACACTGTGATATGGTAGTTTGTTAGTGCCACAGAACTTCCGCAGAAATTACAAACCACCGCCGCAGAAGTTCTGCAGCAAATAGTAGTCTTGCCGCAGAACTTGGTACCACTGTGCTGCAGAAAAGTAGGGGCCCTGCCTATAGTATGGTGGTCTGACCATCTGACTGGTTCCAGCACTAAGTCAGAGATCTCCATCCCTAGCAGGAAGATCAGATCCACTGATTTCCCATGATTATGGGTAGCAGAGATAACCGCCTGTGTCAGGCCCAATGGGTTCATCAGTTGGAGGAAGTCTTGTCCAAAATGCGAGAGTTCATCATTGACACAGGCGTTGAAATGCCCCAGAATTATCCATCTGGGGGACTCCAACACAAGGTCAAAAATGAAGTCTGCTACTTCCTGCAGGAATTCCCTCTCACACCCCGGTGGACAGTACATGAGAAGCATCCTGTAGCCTGCACCTGCACCCACGATGCACTCAAAGGATCTGGTTGTTCCTGCCAGGATGTCTACAAGGCCCAGATCTGACTTAAAACAAATGGCATGCCCCAATGATCCTCTCTCGGGCGGTGTATCACCAAGTACCTAGCTGGAATGGCCGATTCCAATATTGGGCCAGCATTTTCATCCAGACAGGTCTCGGTGATGCAGGCCAGGTCAGTTGACCTAACAAGATCAGTGATAATCACTGCCTTGTTTTTAATTGACCTGGCATTGCACAACACTGTCCAAGTAGGATAGGTCACCGTGGGCAGACCGAGTTATCTGCCCACTCAAGGTGGAGCCCTTGGGAATAGGAACCAGACAGGGAGGTCCCCTTTCCTGTACCCATTTTGCCTCAGGGCACCTTCTTTTCCTTACAACCCCAATCTGCCCACTTTAATCTGCAAACCCACCAGGTCCAGACCCAGAAACTCGCCAGTTCCTCCTTCTCCTGGCTATCCCCAAAGCCCTACAATGCCCATATAACTCCATAAACAAAGGGGGACAGTCAAAAGGTGGGAGGTCCCTGAGCCTGGTAGGGTAACAGTGCCTGATCACTGACAGCCCCTTCCAACACATGACAACCTTAAACTAGCAGCGGTTAAATACCCACAAATACTCTATGCATCAGCCCACATTCCCTTTAAATCACCTGCAAAATACAAAATTCCTACAAATAATGCGAATACAGCTAATAAGACAAAATAACAAATTCCTCCCTACTGATTTACCCCCACTATCAAAGCGATAGATTACAAATAAATACTTAAAACATAACCTAATTACCATACATAAAGTCATTCACACCACACTTCACACACTCAATACCAGCCACTAGCGTAATAAGACCGATATCCCCTTTCTACTCTCAGATGATAATATAAGAGTTCACACAGCTATTTACGGAGAGAACGTGTTCAAAAGATAGCTCAGACTCATTTAAAATGTCTTGAAGAGATGCTGTGAGGAGAAGTTAATAATCACTTTTACAGTTTCTTTCAGACCTGTTCATGGGGATCTGCACAAGTCCCATTAAATCTACAATAATAGAGCTGTGGAACTCTCACTTCCCACAGCCCAAGTCCATCTGCAACATAAATCTGGGCACTCTCACTGTCCGATTTTCTTCAATATAAAAATATGTAATGTAAATGGGGCATTCTCACTGCCGAGAAAATGCCTTTTAGGCTAAACAAATCTTTCACCAACCTGCCCAATGCCCATAAGATAGAAACAACTCTCAAAACCAGCATTCAGAGCTTCACCATGTCCACTATCCAGCAATGAAGACGTGTTGAAGCAGCATATAGTCCTCCATGAGACAGCACCGACAGGCCAAATGCCATCTGATTCAGGCCCTGGGGACAGTCACTGTTCAGCAGTCATCTCTCAGTTACCCTAAGGCTCTGAGAATGTGCACCTCCAGTCTTCAATCTTGGAGCTGAATCGGCAGCAACCTGACTCCACAGCACTGCCCCAGGACTCATTAAATACTCCGAAAGCCAATACACTGCTGGGGACAAGATAAGTGGGAAGGGTAGTGCTCTGAAACTTGGCAGAACCCTGAGACTTGGCCATGCCTTCAGATACCCTCCAGTAGCTGAACCATGGTCCTAGTCACACCACCAGCCACCCTCCGATAGCTGGTCCGCAGACCCATCAGGGCCTACCAGGCACAGGAAGACCTCCTGCAAATCCTTAAATCACGCTCCTCTAGTTCAGCGTTATCCCAGGTAACAAAGACCGCCCAGCCCATCCAAAGCCAGGGGGCTTGCTTTACTTCAGTCCAGCTGACAGAGAATGCAGTTGTAGATTCCACAGGATGTTCTCCATGCTAGCTGTCCACTCCACCAACTCCTGGGGCTCCTCCTGATGTGGATCTATGGCTTGATGTGAAACGGACAAGTTCAAAAAAGGTCAGGTGGGTCAAAAATCCGAAAGTTTCACACAGATGACTGCAGACTGTAGAAATAGAAACCAGATATTCAGGAAAATCTGGGATTACTTATAAGATGCAGACCAAGACTATGTTTCAATATTTATTCCGGTTGATCGATCAATATTCCAAAAAAGGTTTGAGGATTATCGTTTTGGCATCCTAACCCCATGGCTTTATTTCTTGTTCAAGTCGCAAGTATAAAACCAAACCTATAAACAAATTTAAGCTTAATCCTCACAAAACAAATAAACTCACCACGTTGTAACTTAAAAGCAACTTTAAATAACTTTAAGCAACTTTGAATAACAACTTAAATTTAACTAAATCTCTACCGATTTGATGGCCGACCCAGCGTGGCCGCCATCTTTTTTCTTTTTCAAGAAGAAGGCAAAGAACAGACATGATAGGAGTTGTACAATGCAGCAGCTGTAGGGCAGCAGTTATCTGGGAGATATTCTGGAGGCTGCAGTGCTGCCCTATCTGCTTGCACCTCTCTGGGTTGAGGGCAAAGGTTGCTCATCTCTAGGCATAGTTGGCTAGGATTTGGGTAACCTCCTCCCCCACTCAAGGACTACTGAAGCCACTATGTTGCCTCAGGGGATGCTAGTAAGGAGAGGTGGTTGGACAACAGTGGGCTCAGGGAAGGTGAGGAAGGTTGAACAGAGGCACGTATCATGTGTGGTTCCACTTCCCTACTCCTATGCCATTCTAGCAGATTGAGGCTATCCCATGGAGGAACCCGCAGTGATGGATAAGGTGGGTGTGGGGAACCTCCATAGTGGAGGACCCAGGAGGAGGCCATGGTCCCCAGTGGAGAAGGAAGCAACCCCTAGTTGGGGATTCTATTATTGGGGGGTAGAACTGGGAGTAGGGAAGGGAGGAGGGAGAGAGGTAAGGTGCCTACCCGGCACCTAAACTTGGAGGGATAGGAGGTGAAGCCTAAGGATCACAGGGGCAACAGCACGGGAAGGGGAACTAGATGTCATCATCCATCTGGGAACAAATGACCTGGATGATGGTGAGGATGGGGCAGTGCAGAGGGAGTTCACAGAGTTGGAGAGGGGTCGTAGGAAGGTGGCATGCTCGAAAACCTTCTCAGAAGTGCTATCTGTCTATGGCACGGGAGAGGCTAGGATGCTCCACAGCATGGGATGTAACAAATGGCTGAAGAACTGTTGCAGAGTTGAGGATTTTGGCTTCACTGGGGACTGGAGGGCCACCCGGAGAGATACAGGCTTGCAGGCGAGGGATGGTCTGCATCTGTCCAAGGGGGGACCAGGATCCTGAGTGAAAGGTTTGAATGCTTCATTGGCAAACCTTTAAACTAGCCATGGGGGAGGTGAAAATATGGAGGAAGAACTCAACTGCCCCCCCAACAGAATACAGTAGTCAGACAAGAGGATACTATGGATGGGAAAACACAACAGACTTAAACAGGAAGTAATCTCAGGGGAGGTACAGGGGGGAGGGAAAGGAGAGGAAACAGTAGGGGTAAAGTCATCAAAACACGGAGGGCTATGTGTACAAATGCCCGCTGCCTGGGTAACAAGATCCCTGACCTGGTGGCTTTGATGGCAGAGGGAGACTCTGATATTGTGGCAGTCACTGAAACATGGTATATGGAAGCCATGACTGGGATGTTAATATACCTGGGTACACAGTCTACAGGAAAGGCAGGGAGGGCAAAAAAGGAGGAGGTATAGAGATCTACATCAAACAGGGGATCATTCAAAGCAACTGAAGTAAAGGGAAAGCAGGGAGGAGAGGAGGCACTGCGAGTCACCCTGGAGACAGGAAATGGAAAGACTATCCACATGGGGGTTATCTACTGACCCCCAGCACAAGTACAGGAAACAGATACGGAAATGGTACATAGCATCCATAAAATGTCAAAAAGGGGTAAGTGTTGTTGGTAGGGGACCTAAAGATGCCTGATGTTAACTGGAACACCTATTCTGTGGCCACATCTAGGAGCAGGGTCATCCTGGATGCCTGCAGGGGCATGCCTACACAGCTAGTAGTGGAAGCCACCCAAGATGGGGGTGATATTGGACCTGGTGCTTACAAATGGATGCAGAATAATGGATGTATCAGTGGGCAGCCATCTGGGGTCCAGTGAACACCATACAGTATGGTTCAAGTAAAGACAGTAGAAGAGTCAAGCCACACAAAAGCAAGAGTCCTAGACTTTAAAAGGGCCACTTTCCTAAAGTGGAAGAATGCCTCAAGAAAACACTGGCAAAGGTGAGGTAGGGGGTGTAGAGGTACAGTAGGAGAATCTCAAGAAAGCCATAACAGAGGCAACAAGCCTTTGTGTGAAGCAAGTTAACAAAGCAAGAAGACAAAGAAAACCATTATGGTTTTCAAAAAGTGGCAGGGATGTTTAGAGAAAAAATTGGCATTCAGGCAATACAAGGAAATGCAGAGGGAGGGAGGAAGACAAGAAACTGTATCAGACTAATCAGAGGGAGGCCTGAAAAACAGTTGGATGAGCAAAGGCACAAAAAGAGGAAAGGATAGCCCAGACAGTGAAGGAGGGGGACAAAATCTTCTTCAGGTACAAAAGGGATAGAAGAAATGCCAAGGAAGGGATAATGAGGTTAAGGAAAGGAGGGGGGAGTGGGCAGAGGGGGATCTTGAATAAACTGAGATACTGATTGAATACTTTTGCTCAGTATTCATGAAAGAAGGGGAGGGAGAGGGACTGGAATTATCCAGCAGACACACAGAGAAGAGGGCTGGACACCTGACCATTCACAGAAGAGAGAGTCCTAAAGGAACTCTTGAAACTGAAGGTGGACAAGGCAATGGGGTCGAACAAGATACATCCCAGAAAACTAAAAGAACACAGAGAGGTGCTACTGACACCACTGTCAGCCCTATTCAACAAACTGTAACAGGAGCGAGCAGTAGCAGAGGACTGGAGGAGTGTGAATGTGATACCCCTTCACAAAAGTAGAAGCAAGGTAGAAGTGAGAAACTATAGACTGGTTAGTTTGACCTCAGTGGTGGGAAAGATGATGGAATCACTGTTAAAGGAAAGGATTGCAGAACATCTAGAAGTCAGCGTGGCACTTGCCCCTAGGCAACATGGATTCACAACAGGAAGGGCTTCTCAGATTTGATAACGTTTATTTTTATACAGGAAATACATTTGTTAGGACAAAAAGTCCCGTTTTCAACAAAGCCCTGTCATACAAAGTAAAAAAACAGTACAAAATACAAAACGTCTATAATACACAATTATAATTACTTAAAACAGGTACACATTGAATTCAAGTATTCCCTTATTTTATACTTAAAAGTGGGTAAGTTTTCAATAATCTTCAATCTTTGAGGCAGTTTGTTCTGAAAATGAGCAATGGTATTCTGAAGCATAGTGTCACCATATTTGTTATATGATCTGAGTACTGGAATCTCGTTACCAAAAGATCTAGTATGGATTGTTAGCTCACTGTCACATTTAGTTTTAATATGATTAAATAAACAATGCTTTGGTTTTCCTTTTAATATTTGGTAACAGTATATGTACCAAATATAAGCCCTTTTCTCTTTAGGATTTAACCAATCTAACTTTTTGAACAAGTCACAATGATGCACCCCATGCTTGCTTCCTATTATAAATTTACGCATTTTGTAGTAAACCTGATTTACATTATTTAACACTGTGGTATTAGAATGCATGTACAATATCGATCTGTATTCCAAAACTGGAACTAGCAGCTGTCCTACCACTTTTGCCCTTACTTTCCTAGTCAAACTTCGTGCCACCCTTCTCAACATCCCTAATCTTTGGGTTACCTTTTTAACTTGTATAAGATCGTGTTCTGTATGTGTTAGACCAGAATCAACTTGTACGCCTAAGTACAGATGAATTTCATAGATTTTTTTTTGACTGGTAACAAGGGTAGTAGATCAGGGAGGGGTGGTGGACATGGCCTACCAAGATTTTAGCAAGGCATTTGACACAGTTCTGCACAAGAGGTTAGTAGACAAGTTGGGCAGTCTGGGAGTGGGTCACAAGGTGGTTAACTGGGTCAGAAATTGGCTTAGCAACAGGATGCAGAGGGTGGTGGTAAACGGAGTTCAATCTGAAGAAAGGGGAGTAACCAGATGGGTGCCACAGGGTTCAGTACTGGGGTCAGTCCTCTTTAATGTCTTTATTAGCAACATTGCAGAGGGACTCAAAGAAAAGGTATGCCTCTTTCATGACGACACCAAGTCTGCAATAGGGTTGACACTCTGGGGAGGGGGTGGAATAGATGAGGAGAGACTTAGCCAAGTTGGAGGAGTGGTCAAGAGTGTGACAGCTTGGATTCAATGCCAAAAAGTACAAAATCATGCACTTGGGGAACAAAAACCTAGGGGATGAATACATGATGTGGGGGGGTACTAACAACAACCAAACTGGAAAGGGACCAGGGATTATCTAAAAGTAGCCAAACAATGTAAGATGGCAGTGAGGAAAGCCAGGTTGATGCTGGGGTAAACAGGGAGAGGTATCACCAGTAAAAAAACAGGAGGTGGTGATGCTGCTGTACAGGCAGTTGGTGAGGCCACATCTGGAGCACTGCATGCAGTTCTGGAGACCTCATCTCTGAAAGGACATTGACAGGGTGGAGGCAGTCCAGAGAAGTGCAATGAAAATGGTGCGAGGGCTACACCAGAAACCAAATGAGGAAAAACTGAGGGAACTCAATATGTATACAGTGGAGGAAAGGAGGGAGAGGGGGATATGACAGACATTCAAATACCTCAAAGGGATCAGTAGAGTTCAAGAGGTATCATCTTTCAGAAAAGATGTACAAGAACAAGGGGTCACAATATGAAGCTGGAGGGGGGGGAAGAGTCAGGGGCAATGTGAGGAAGTATTTTTTTCACAGAAAGGATAGGGATGCATGGAACAGCCTCCCTGAGGAGGTTGTGGGGGCAAAACAATAGGTGAATTCAGGAATGCATGGGACAGGCAGAAGGCAACACAAGGAGTGGGAAGGAGGAGGTAGGCTGCAGATCAAGTAGGATCTGGAGTTTATACAGTAGGTCGAGAAATGGGAAGACTAGGTGGGCCAGGCAGTCCTTATCTGCTGTCAAATTCTATGTCTCTATGTTTCTATGAAAGGAGCTGCAGGAGGGATGATGGGGCTCCGTGCTCCCCCATCAGGCCCCTTGCAGCGTGGTCTGGAGAATGAGAAGGGCTGTAGGTAGGGGTACATCTGCTCCATTCTCACCCATTATTCTTGCCTCACAACATTATCTGGGGAATTTGAATGAGGGCAGCAGATTTGGGGAATAGTGTTTCAAGCTCCCCTATTATCCACGTCTTGTAGTGGTTTTCAGGGTTTTCAGGGAATTGGAAAGAGGGCTACAGGGAGCAGTAATGAGATCTCTGTGCTCTCCTGTCATCCCTGCCTTGCAACAGGTTCCAGGGATTTGGATGGAAGGCCACAGGTAGGGGTAAGGATTTTCCGTGCTCCCCCATTATTCATGTCTGGCAGTGGGATCCACAAAATTTACAGGAGATCCGGAGGAAGGGGGGGAATTGTGCTCCATGCTCCCCCAACATCTGTGTTTTGTAACATGGTCCAGTGAATTAGAAGTAGGGCCACAGGTCGGAATAATGGTACTCTGTGCTCCACCATCAAATTCTCCTGGGAAGAGGTCTAGAGAATTGGAAGGAGTGGCGCAGTCAGGGTTTATGGGACTCTGTGCACTCCCATCATCCTTTCCTTGGAAAGGGGTTCAGGGAATTGGAAGGAATGCTGTGGGGTAATGGTGTTCCACGCTTCCCCATCACCCCCACCTTGCAGTGGGGTCCATGGAATTGAAATTAGAGCTGCAGGTGTGGGATATTGGGGGTGAGTTCTCCCTCATTTTCCCCACCTTGTCAAGGAAATCAGGGTACTGGAAGGAGGTCTGTGGGTAGGGAGAATGAGACTGGGTGCTTCCAGTTCATTAACACTTTGCTGGGGGGGGGCATGTTATTGGGAGGAGGTCTCCAGGTAAGTGGAGTGGGGCTGGGCGCTTCTCTTCATGCTTGCCTTGTGGGGGGGTCAAGGACATGGAAGGAGGGCCACAGCTAGGGGTGATTAGGGCGGGCGTTGTGCTCCCCCATCAGCCCCAACTTGCATTGGGATCAGAGTATTGGAAGTAGACTGCACAGAGGAGAATGGGGTTGATGTTCTCTTTATCACTGCCCTGCATGTGGGGAACAAGAGAATTGAAGAGAGCAGCAGTTATGGATAATGGGGACCAGTCTTCCCTGTCATCCGTGGCTTTAAGGGGAGAAGGAAGTGGAAGTAAGGTAGTAGGCAGTGGCAATGGGGCCTGTGCTTCACCTTCATCTTTACCGTGTGGGAAGGGCACTGGATTAGAAGGCTGATTACAGGTAGGAGTAATTGGGTCTGGTGTTTCCCTTCCATCCTTTTAGCAGGCTGCAGGGAATCAGAAGGAGGACTCTGGGTAGGGTTAATGGGGCTTTGTTGTCCCATTCATCCATGCCTTGAAGGAGAGAATCCAGGAATTTGAAGGACAGCCACAGGCAGAGATACTAGTGATTGGTGCTACCCCTTCAGGCCACTGTACGGAGGGGGCAGTGAATCAGAGGGAGGGCTGTGGGTAGGGTTAATAGGGACTGGTGCTTCCTCATCAAGCCTGCCTTGCGGGGGGGGGCAGGAACATGGAAGGAAGACTGTATGTAGAGATAACAGGGTGAGATGCTCCCTCTTTATCCCCAACTCGTGTGGGTGGGGGAACCAAAGAATAGGAAGGAGGTCTGCAGGTATGGTACTGGAGCTTGGTGCTTCCCTTTCATCCCCACCTTGCCGGGGGGGGGACCAGATAATGGGAAGTAAGGCTGCAGGCAGGGTACTGGAACCTAGTCCATACTGTTCAACCTACCTTGCTGAGGTCCAGAGGAATTTCAGGAAGCTATGTGGGTAGGGGTATTGGGGCCTGGTGCTTTCCCCATTCATCTCTGCCTTGCAGGGGAACCAGGGAATTGCAAGGATGGTCACAGGTAGTACTGGGGCTGGGTGCTTCCTGTTCATCCATGCCTTTGCAGGAAAGATCAGGGAACTAGAAGGAATGCTGCTGGTAGGAGTACTGGGGTTGGGTGATCCCTGTTCAGCTCTACTTTGCAGGTGGACCCTTGGGCATGTTTCTATGGACCAGGAATTGGGAGGATGGCTGCAGGTTGGAGTGCTGTGGCTGTTTTCCCATTCATCAATGTTCTGCAGGGTACTAGGGAACTGTAAGGAAGGCTGCAGATAGTACTGGGGCTGGGTGCAGCTCCATTCATCCCTCCCTTGCAGGAGGGACTAGGGATTGATGGAGGTGCTGCATGTAAGGCTAATGGGACTGAATGCTCCACCTTAATCCCCACCTTGCAGGGGGGACCAGGAATTGACAGAGGCTGGCAGGCATAGTAATTTGGCTGAATGCTCCTCATCATCCCCACCTGGCAGGGGAACCAGGAATGAGAAGGAGAGGCATGCAGAGGTAATGTGGTTGGAGGCTTCCCCTTCATCCCCATCTTGTGGGGGGGTGAGGGAAGGGAAGGAGGGCTGTGTGTAGGAGTGATGGGGCTGGATGCACCCCCTTTAACCTCACCTTGCAGAGAGGCCAGGGAATGGGTAGAAGGCTTCATATAGGGTTATGGGGACTGGTACCCCCTTCCTCCCCACCTTGCAAGGAGGATAGAGAATTTGGAGGAAAGTCCGTGGGTTGGGGTAATGGGGCCTAGTGTTTCCTCTTCATCAATGCCCTGCAGGGGGAGCAGAGCATTGGAAGGAGGGCTATTTGTAGGGTAAATGGGACTGGGACTCATTCAATCAATGTCTTGCAGGGGGGGGCCATGGAAATGGAAGGAAGGCTGCAGCTAGAAGTAATTTTACTTAATGTTTCCCTTCAATCCCCATGCTATGGGGGGACCAGGGAATTGGAAGAAATGCCACAGGTAGGGGTTCAGGGACTGGATGCTCCCTGTTCACCCATGCTGTGCGAGGAGCAAGGAATCGGAAGGAGTGCTGCAGGAAGAATACTGGATCTGGGTGGTCTCCATTCCCCCTGCGTTACAGTGGGGACCAGGGAAATGGAAGGATGGTTATTTGTAGGGTAAATGGAGCTGGATATTCCTTTTCATCCTTGCCTTGCAGGGTGGCAGGAAACTGAAAGGAATGCTGCAGGCAGGAGTACTGGATCTGGTGCTCGCCAGTCATTCATGCTTTATAGGGGAGACCACAGAACTGGAAAGAGGGCTGCAGGTAGGACTAATGGGACCTGGTGTTCCTCATCCATCCCTGTGCTGTAGGGGTGACCAGGGAATTTGAATGGAGTGGTGCAGTTAAGGGTAATGGAGTTGTGTACTCCCCCTTTATCCCAGCATTGAGGGTGGACAATAAATAGAAAGGAAACATGGGAAAATATACTCTGACTGATGAAAGTGACCAATGGAACCTGCCTGTAGTGTTACTAGCTCTCACCCTGACCTAGTGTCCTGGGAGTTATCCCACTCTTTTCCCTCATTCATCTCTTCCCTGCCTGGTTCCCCACAGCAGGACTAGAAGCACTTTGCTCTGTCCTAGCTGTGTTTAAATCAAAGAAGAAGGAGAAGGAGAAGAAGATGCAGAACATAAAAAAGAATGACTGTTTATATAGAAATGTTCATGCACAGTGCATCCCAAAGTGCTTTACAAGCAATACTAGACTGGTAGTGGAGTGACTGAATGTGTAGTGGCAGCCATATTGCACATTAACACCCACACACAGCCTTGGATAATTGCATGAACTGGTTTTATGGAAAGGGGAATATTGAGCAAGACACCTGGGAAACTCCCCTGCTTTTGCTGTAGGGAGAACCATTGGCCATCTTTGGTCTATCAAGATGGCCACTCTGGATGAGCAAGGAGAGAGGATGGATGAAATGGAGGTTGGGGAGCAGACGTCCTCCCCTGCCTTGACAATGCCAGAGACCAACACAAAATTTGATTTGGCACAACTTACAGAAATGGAGCAAATGGATATAACATTGGAATCACAAAGTCATAATCACAAAGAGAAAAGATACATATCAATGGACAATAAGAACCCGAAAGCCAAAACTTCAGGAATACTGGAAAAAACAAAACAATTTACTGAATAATTAGTGGCTGAAGAAGCGTAGCCTTTAAAAAAAATCTACTTACTTCAAGTGTGGCTCTGGAAACTTACAGAAGAACAAAGCAGAGTGAGCCGTCAGTGCACTGAAAAGCCAGAACAGCTAACAAAAGATGATGTAGCACCGTCAAAGGCACCAACTTCCATGGAGTCATGAATCATCGATGAAAATCCGATTCAACCCAGCAGTTCTAAACAACAGAAGGACACAGAAGAAACACTGGCAGTCAAATATTTAAAAAAATGGAGCAGACAGCTTGTTGGGAATGGCAAAACAGACAGAAAATGTCTAGGCCTAAAACGAGCTCCTGTCACACAAATAAATGCTCCAGAACACCAGCCTCTGACTGTGGAAGAATTGCTATTAGCAGCAAGAAGGGAATGCTTGTGTGATACAGGAGTTTAGATCCCAGGGAAATCGTCAATAAGTATGCCAACAGGAGAGGACTTTGAAAATTGATGTACAAATGATTTACTTGCTACAAATAACCAAGAGAAGGGAACAGTTGACCTAAGTGAAATTAATAATACAATCACAGCAATATTATTAGAACTACCAGAGGATTTACAATTGACTCAAAACCCAAAACGTATGCCAGTAGAGAAGGAAAACAGCACAGTTTTAGAAGGAAACATCGTGAACCCTAAACAAGCAAGGTGTGAAAAAGGTCAAGAACACTTAGAATCAATGGGCCAGATTCTAGAACAGTTACGTCTGGCATAACAGCACTTGTGCCAAGTAGAATGGCGCAAGTTGCAACTTACACCAGCAGTTACGACTTGCGCTATTCACAAAGTGGCCTCGAGCATGTCACGGCGACATGCCCGAACAGCTGTTATGCCGGCAGTTGTTCCACAACCCCGCGACATGGTGCTAGGGGTTTACGGCAGCAGTTGCGCCCTATTCCAGAAGGGCAGCAACAAAGTCTCCAATGTCAGGATTCTACAAGAACCCCCAGAGGAGAACTGGCAATGTAAGTTACACCTGCATTTAACTGGTGAAACATACATCCATCCTCCCAGGGTCCTGTAGAACCCAGTCCATGTGCCCCCCCCATGCCCAGACCTCCCCGTTGTTGCCCCAATGGGCACTGCACAAACATGTCCAGAATCGGGGTCACGATCTCACCCCATCCCCGTACTGTACACACACCCATACAGTAATGGCCCCGCAGGGCTTCCCATACCCCCAGCCCCCCAAAGTGGTCAAACAGAGCCCTCAAGAGGCTTTCCACACCCCAGCCCCGAATCCCCGTTGTAACGAGCCCGCAGGGCGTGTTATCTCAATTATGCCCGGACCAGTTGCGCCGGCCGCAATTAGCCCAGCTTGAAACTAGTGGTTTCACCTGCCATGCCAGCTATCGCACCCCACCATCAGTGGCGACTGGCACAGCTCACCTCTTCCACGTTACAGTTATCTGATTGAGTTACAGAGCGCCACTGAAAGATGCCTCAGATACAATTTCTGAGCACGCCTTCCAGCAGCACCCTACTAACCCTGTCGGCGGGGCCAAGGAGGTGAGAGGGTGTGCCAGTCGCCAGCTGGGAACAGGTGGCGGTGCTGGGTGGGCAAGGCTGGCTGATGGGGCCACTAGACCACCAGGGCTGGGTATTTGCTGCAGTTGCGCCGGTGACTGGGGTAAGGGCATGGGTGGGGATGACAGTGCCACCCTGTGGGGCATTTTACAATGAGGGATCTGGGGCTGGGGGCTGGGGTGTGGAAAGCTCTAGGGGCACTGTTTGACCACTTTGGGGGCTGGGTGTGTGGAATGCCTGCATGGGCACTGTTTGACCACTTTGGGGGCTGGGGGTGTGTGTGAGGCATTAATTACACAGGGCGTGGTGGTTGGTGTGGCCAGCCCTGCAGGGCACTTCCGGGGTTTTGGGGCCAGTTGGCATGGCTAGCCCTATGGGGCAATTGCTGGAGGCTTGGGGGGGCAGGGAGTGTGGGCAGCCCTGCGGGGTGGCTAGTGTGGCTTGCTGGGCAGGGGGGTGCACCTACGACCTGTGGCTGTGGGTTGCGACATGCTGGCCAGGTAAGCCCTCTGTGCGGCGTACCTAGCTGCATGTCACAAGTCGCAGGACTTTGCTGCGGAGACCCTGCCCCTTCTAGAATAGGGCACAGGGTCACTGTCACAGTTGCAGGTGGCGCAAGTTGCGTTCCGCGGCAACTTGCGCCACCCTTCTAGAATCGGGCCCAATATCTACTACTAGTACTGAAGCCCAAACTCCTGCTGCAACACCAGCAGTGACTCTAAACAGACAGAATCAAAGACCATATGCATCTTTATGTCACAGTCCAGTGCTTCCTGCTAAACGCCATAATGCAGTATGACTGCAGTACAAAGGAGACATAGATGAACAGCCTAACAGGGTATTTGTTGATAGAAAATTGTTAAAAGACTCACTCAAATTATTTGCATCTGAAATCTATGTGCTAAAACATGTCAGGTGAAACAACTTTTCATATAAGTTTTAAAACATCAGTAGGTTCAGAAAAATTCTGTGTAAAATATCATAGTTTAAAAATCAATCCTTTGGGCCCGTTCAAGGCTATCCCTCTAAAGAAACCAGCAGTGAAAATGCCACTGTCTTGTGTATAAATGAAGGAGTGAGCATGTCAGACTTGGTTTACTGGTTAAAGGCAAAAGTGCACAGTACTAGCGGATGCAGAGGCAATAATAGATTCGGAAAAAATATGGAATGGAGGGTAGAAGGTGAAGGTGCTTTTGAAAATTGTAGAGACAGGTTTGCAACACCTGCCTAACAGTTTTTCTAGATTAGGATGGGGGGTCTCTTTTGCAGGGCAGCCAAAGGCGTGTTATAAAGGCTGATCAACAGATCACCTTAGTAATAGTGAAATAAAGTAAGGCGCACACATGTAGTGAACTGGGTCACACTAGCCAACACTGTGGTCACTCTTATCCAACCTGCCCTTGGGCTGCTCACAATCAGCCTAGTCTAGCTGATGGTGCAGAACCACGTCTCAATTGTAACATCAGCCCAAAGAGCTGAAGTAACTGCACCATCTTCTAATTGTCAGTGTAAGTGCTAGATGCAAAGAAGTACTAGTCAAGGTCCCCAAGAAATTGAGACTATGCAGTCCGATATGTATAATGCAGGAAATGTCTCACCCAGGGTATGTGGAGGAGAGGAAACGACAACTCTGCACTAGAATGAATTCACACTGGTATGATATTACTAAGAAGATGACTGACAAACCAGTTACACAACACTTCTCTCAGGATGAACACTTAGTCTCAGATTTATCTGTGATGGTCTTGAAAGACATTTCAACAGTACACAGCAGAGATGAGCTTGTGAAATCAGACGTATGTTACTTCTTAATACAGTGGAAGATGGCTTGAACATTGATGTTGCATATATGACACATTACATGTAAACTTCGTGGACCTTTACTTTAAAGGATGGTCATACATACTAGTTTTTCAGCGAGCCTTGGACTTTGTCTCTTATACTTACACAGTCCGTCTTAACTGGTTATCTACAGGTTGGCCACTTACATTAATATTGTGTGAATGGTCCTGGATGGACAGGCATCACAAGGTACAATAATGGAACACAGTTACAATTCACAATTAATACAAGATCAAAACTGGCATAACAGATGCACAGTATAATAGGCCATGGCATGAGTACACATATTACTGCCTGAGCAATTTAGCTCATAGATGAAAGGTAGGGAGATGGCAAAGTTTAATGGAAAGGGGAAAGTATGGAAAGCGGACTCGAGTACTATGACAGAGGGGTACTATGACAGTGAGGGAAGGTTCTCAAGGGCTAGAGGATGTAGGGTGGGTGATCGAGGGCCAGAAGGTGTAGAGAGGGCTAGGATTGTCAGGAGGGATAGGGATAAGTAATCAGAGGGGCAACAGGGAGCCCAGAGGCAAACTAAGAAGGTATAAGTGCTATGCAGGACCTCAATGGGAAAGGGTTAGGAGTAGCATTGGCAATTCTCCTTTAGTAGGGGTTTTAAAGCGATTTGAAGGAGGATAGTCTGACAAGATGAGTCAACTTTAAGATCCTTTGGAGAGAGTTCCACAGGGTGGGTAGGGAATGGCTGATGGAGGAGGAGCCAAAACGGGTTCTAATCCTTGGTACATCAAGCAGTATGAACGCATATTTTCTGAGGGGGTATGCACATGGTGGAAATTTAAAGATATTGGAGATGTAGTTGGAGAGATTCTTAGTAAGAGCTTTGAAGGTCCAGATAGAGGCATTGCACCACCTTCTGGTAGCTAGAGAGGTTCAGCTTAACTTGCTGTAGAGAGAACAGTGGTGAGTTTTATACGGTGAGTCTGTCACAGATTTTAAGGCCCTATGGTAAAGTACATCCAGTCTAACACGTGCAGTTTTGGGACAGTTGCTATATAGGAAATCGGCATAATCTAAGAGAAATTGGAATGTAGATTGTACTAGACTTAATTTTGCGTGATCAGTGAGCAACCGCTTAATGCGGAAAAATAGTCTGTTTTAGGTTTTTTGAGAGCTCATTCACATGCGGGATAAACGAGAGACTGCATTCCAAAAAGAAACCTAAGTACTTAAATTTTGCCACTATATCCAGGAGTTCACCCAGTATAGTTATAATTCCAAGGTGGGCCAGTAGGAGCCAAAACTGAAGTAGTCCGATTAAGGTGAGATAAGCATTATTTTGGTTTTCTTAGCATTGAGGAGCAGTTTCATATGAAGCAGATTTTGCTGTAATGTGTTGAATTCTTGTTGAAGAATGGTGCATGCAGATTCAGGAGATGGACAGGCAACAGAAAGGACAGTATCATCCACAAATAAATGAACACTGGCAGAGCTAATGTTATGGTCTATGTTCTTGATATATATTGTGAATAGCAAAGGGCCAGGATTGAACCTTGGGGACCCTCTGAGGAGGGTTTTACTGGGAGATAGGTCACCTTGCAATATCACCAGTTGCAGTCTACCAACAAGACGGAGAAAACCAATGGAAGCAGAGTCATCTAGCCCAATGTTTTTCATTAGGTCATGGTCCACCATATCAAATGCTTTACTTAGGTCAAGGAAAAGTGCAGCAGATTTGCCAGTCATCGGTGACCTTGGCTGGGAGCGTGACCATACTGTGGTTTGGCCTAAAACCAGACTGAAGGGATTTAAAAGGTTATGCATTCTAAGAAATCTCTTAGCTGGGAATTTACTAGCTTTTCAAGAAGCTTTGACAGATCGGGTAGTAAAGAGATGGGTCTGTGGTTTAAGTCACTTGGGTCGCCGGATTTAAACAGGGGATAACATGGGCTGTTTTCCACACTGTGGGGACAGCCTTCACAAAGGCACATATTATAAAGGTAGGTCATTTATTTATTAAATTTTGTGACTGGGTAGCCCACTGAGCCCGGAGGTTCCTTTTCAGGGGCAACCAGGATTACATAACACAAGACAGTAAAACAGCGTCTAATTCGGTTATGGGATTCATAACAAAACAGTTATGATGGTAGTACAGGAACATAACAGTACAAATGGAATAAACATGTTGATCAGCAGTGATAACATGTTAGAAGTTTAACAAGACGTTTAAACAGTAGTGGATGATAGGACCTGGTTAGTCATTTATGTCTGGGTTCCTATCAGGAGCCGGTGCAACGGCAAGAACTGGGGTTAATTGGTGGTGCTAGATGGTAGTAGCCTATTTTCAGTAGGGCGGAATCTATTTGGTCTGCCCCTGCACCTTTCTGAATGTCTAAGGAGGTTAGCAGATCTTCTATCTGCTTGAGTGAGACAGGAGAGAAGCTAAATTTAGCATTACTGCTTGGGGTGGTGGTGGGGGGCCATGGGGTAGAATTGCCTATATGCTGGTTTAGCAGCTTGCTTAAAGGGGAGGAATCAAATGCAAAGCCTGCTGTGGTGAAGTGGTCATTAAAGACTTTTAAGATGTCCTGTTTATTAGTGCAGGTTGAATCCCCTAGGGTGATTTTGGATAGCAATGAGGAAGAATTATGTCCTTCTACTTCTTTCAGAATCTGCCAGAATTTAGTGCTGTTATTCTTGGACGAATCAAGGACACTTTGAAAGAAATTTAGCTTTTTCCCATCTGATCAGTTTAGTGCATTGTTTCCTAGCCATTCTGAACATTACCCAGTCGAAATCCTATTTAGTTTTCCTAGCCCTTTTCCATAGGGCGTCCCTATGTCGTAAAGCTATTTTTAAGGTGTTGTTGAGCCATGGGCAGTGTTTTGTCTTAGCCCTGCTTTTGACAAAGGGTGCAGGGGTGTTGATTACATTCAGAACTAGTGTTTGGAAAATTGCATAGGCTTCCAAGACAGTAGGGGCAAGGTAGAAATCCTGCCATCTAATTCTATTAAGATCAGCCAGGAAGGCAGATATGTTAAATTTGCGGTAGTTCCTTTTATAGGTATACCCTGGTGCAGAGGCATATTTTGGTGTGAACGTTACACAAGCAATTGCCTTGTGGTTACTGATGTCATTGTCAAAGACTCCTACATGTGAGAGTCTATGAGGTTTGTTAGTGAGTATTAAGTCCAGAAGTGTGCTGCGTGCAGGGTTTTTAAAATTGGGGTGAGTCACATCAGAGATTAGCTAATATAGACCGAGAGCATCACAGAAGTCCTTCAGGGGTGAGGAACAATCAGAGTTCCAATCCAGATTAAGGTCATCCAGAATAATTGTTTCAGTATCAGAGGGGTATAGCTGGTTACGTCAGTGATGTAGCAACTTAAGACCACTAGAAGGAGGTCTGTAGCAGCCTAAAACATTGATGGATTCATTTGGCGATATGGAGATTTTTAGAGCGAGACATTCATATTCCTTGGTCATAGAGGAGAAGTCAATCGTTGTAGTCGAGAATTTGTCTGAAACATATATTGCAATCCCACCCCCCCAGTTGGTCTATCAGCTCTGAAAATCTTATAAGAGGGGATGCTGACAGATTGATCTGGGGTGGAGCATTTCAGCCATGTTTCTGAAATAACTAGTACGTCCGGCCTTGCATGCAATGCCCAGGCCTGTACAAGGTCTATCTTTTTCAGCAGGCTGCATGCGTTGATGTGCAGGAAGCTGATGCCTTTAGGCTGGGGCAGGTCAACAGGGACAGCGATGGGAGAAAAGGGCCCTGGGTTTAGGTCCACGTTACCCGAGCAGAGTAGCAACAAGAGGATAGCTTTAAAACCGTGTATTAGCACTGTATACAGTTGTCTTCATGCGCTTGCGAGGTAGGGTCAGGCTTCTTACCTTGATGGCAGAGTAATGAGGATAAAGGGATAGGGCATAAGGCAACACATACTGGTATGTAGAGGCATGTAGCTTCGGGGTTGTGGTCTCAGTTTCATAGCAAGATCAATAACCTCTGCAGAGGTAGTTCCAGTATCGTGGATTGAAAGATAATGCTGTCTTTAGACAAATGTATCTGGTTGAAAAGTAAATTGTGGGAGTCATTTCTGGTGGTGTTAGTTTTCAGGAGGAGGTTAACTGGTGAGTAGTGGGCACAGAACAGTGCTACAAAGTAGGAGAAAACTGAGTTGCAAGACAATGGGATACAATTTAGAGTTGTAGTGCCTATAATGAGGTTAAATTGAAAATTAAAGAAAAAAATAGATAAATAAAAGGCACTATATTCACTAATCACAAGGTGCTTGCCCTTTAAAGCGATTTACCAAGTTTTGATATATGAATGCATATACTGCAAGGTGACTGCAAATAGAACTGATTTGCAATGTATTTTGATAGATGCATAGCCTATTTTAGCAAATTAAATCAGGTTTCACCCTCATAAACCAGGAAGTGGCTTTTTGTGTATTGGAGCCTGTATTTGGTGACCTTTGACACTCATTACCTTTGCAATGTCACCACAGGGAGATCTGTGCTCTGCAATTAAAATTAGTTCTTGATCACAGCAATTCTGTCTTGATAACAGAGCTCTTGGTCGCAGCATGCAGCACGACAATAGCAATGTCAAACGGTTCATTTTCAGGGTCCGATGATGAACGCATTATGTTGTCCTGCACTAACAGTGATCTTTCGGACACTGACATAGTGCCACAGTTTGACAGCCGCTGCATAGTAGATCCCCATAGGGATGACCCTATGACAGCAGCGCGAATGATGTGGGCAGTAGTTCAGGCAGTCACAGCAGCAGTCCCGATCCATTCCAGTACAGCAGCGAGAGCAGACTTAGCAACACGGACTGTTAATATTGTATTTTGCTACTTAGTGCTATGGTTTGGTTCCCATCATTGCTGTCATTTTACTGTGCAAAATTGAGGTATGGTGTGTGTTCTGTTACTCCCAGCATAGATGTGCCCACACAAATGCTAGTTATAGTACCCTGGGTTTTTATATTTCTTTTTTTTTTTGGGGGGGGATTGCTTTCCCTATGCTAACGAGTTGTTGGCCACTCCAGCTTGACACTGAGAGCACGGCCCGATCTGGTGGCATTGCTTGAGCAGGATAAATGGCTCACAATATTTGTCCAAATTCCTCACCTGGTACTAGTTAGTAGTGACCTCCTGCCAATTGATTTATCAGTCACTCACTCTGATGGAGCACAGGGTGGAAATTACATGCAGGTACCTTGTACCCCAACCACTCCAAACCCCCCAGATGCACACATACACTTAGAAAAATGCTGCAGCATAGAACTTTCATTATCTGTAAATTATATATACTGTTTGGGTCTGTCTTTGCCCTAGTGCCAACTGGTCTACGCTATAGCTTTCTTCTCCATGTATGTGTGTGTGTGTTTGGGGGTGGGGGGGTCTGCTTGTACTTTCCCCTTTAGAGGTATCATTGATTGAGTAACGTGTTGAAGTCACCGGTTCCCCTGTTTACTGTATGTTATAAATTTAAAACTACAAATTATTGTACCAGCTCTGTGTTACCTCTAAGTGCTCAGGAACTATACAGACTGCAGCTGTCATTAGTGTCTGCATAAGCATCTGTATTACCATCCTGGCATTGGCTTATTGCCGCTACATGTGTGCCTCCAAGTACATTATGAATTGAACAAAAAATAGACAGTACAGTCGGTGATCGTCCACCACCCCCAGGGTTAAAATGACACTGCCAATACCCTTCTCATGGAGAAAGAGACTGCATTTATGTTTAGATAGCCTAAGTACCGTTTGATTGGTCCACTACAAAAAGGGACATATCCTTGCAGTAGGTACTCAAGTGTTAGACTGTATTTGAACCACCCTTCCTCACTTATGTCACCATACTCATTACCACTTTGGTCTGTGTCAAGCCGTTTGTGTTTCCCATTTTTCCATTACAGTGGATCTCTGATGCATGCGAAGTGTACAGCAACAACAGATGCTGCACTATACTGTCTCCCATGTCTTACCGATGTCATGGTGCATTGTGTAGACTCCCTGCATTCATTGCTGTGTAGCCCATATTTTGGTTCAGACATTATTCCCCAAGTATGCCGAACTGACTAGCACACTTTGCAATATAACACCATAGAAGCCGTACATTGGTACCACAGTGTCGGGAGAGGATGGCAACTGCAGTCTCTTCTTTTGCTGATGCTCTGGAGCACATACAATTATGCTATAATCCTAATTATAAATAAAGACTGTATGTTAAAATGTTAAAAAACTAAGGGCCAGATATTCAAAGGTTTGCCCCTGGGCTAAATTAGCACTGCCCGGCGGGCAAACTTAGCCTGGAGCACAAAGCAAGCTATATTCGAAAGGAATAGCCCAGGGCAAACAGCTTCTGAATATAGCATGGGAATGAGGCCGTGCAAACTGGGCTGAGAGTGCAGGGCAAACATAGCCCTGGAATAAGACAGCACTGAATACAGCAACCAGGAAGTGCAAACCACAACAACAACACAGTGCACAGAGAATTGAGGGTAGGTAGAAAGGAACTATGTGGCCAATGTGTGGTCTGGCAAATGCAGGGACCCAGTACAGCTGCAGGCAGCAGCACACATGAAAAAACAGTGATCAAAACTGTATAATATTCCCCGAACCGTTAGCGCTGCGCTAACACAATAGCTGCCGGGTTTTAGCTGGAAGCTATGCCACCACCTGTGCAAACATCGCTAGCCCCACGCTAAACTTTGCCATATTCAAAAGTGACATGCAAATGAGCCTACTTAGCTAGTCTGTGGGCAAACAGCCACATTAGCATCTCATCATGCCCTGATTTGCATGCAGTTTGCACAGCGTTACTGCAGGGTCCCACAGCTCCACCTGTAGGTCAGTCTGGAGGTACGGGGGCTGGCCAGGTCTGACTGCAGCTCCACCTTTAGGTCAGTCAGGCAGTGCATGATGATAGCTGCAGGCTTCATGTAAACAGTACAGCACAGCATAGCATATCATACCCCAGGGACAACACAGCATAGGCACAGGTGGTGGTAGTGCTGCATGCAACCTTCACACTGTAAGTCATGCTACAGTGCATAGCAGACACTACAGTAGCAAGAGGGCTGGTAGTGTGAGGGACACAACACTGCCTATGGTATGTAGGGCAGTGATGACCACTGCACTGTACATAGTGCCAGACGCAGCTTGCAGGTAATTACTGACAGTGGACAGTACTTTCACACTGTTGTGTGATCCACAGATGCTGCACCTGTGACATGGGATGCACAGTGTCATGTACATGGCTGGCAGTGTGTGCTGTGACTTCTGTACAGTTGGGTGGTAGGTGGTTCGGGGGGCATGTAGGATCCGACAGGCACACAGGTGGTGGCATACTCCCACTACTGGCCCATGTGCACTGAGCAATGTGTCCCAGCCTTGTGGCCACACGTGGGCTGTGGTGAGGTCTGGCCACCCCTTCACCCTCCCCTCACTGGCCACCATGCCCACAGTGCTGCATGTGTGTGCTGGCATCTGTTGCACACCACAGATGTATGGTCTGCAGGTGTGTGCTATATGGCTACCATGCTGTCCCCTGTGGGTCAAATCACCCATCACTGTCTGTGCTTGGCTCTGACAGGTGGCAGCTGATGGCATCATGGTGGTGCCATCAGTGAGCAGCATGTGTTCTCCATGTCTGGCAGTTTCTAAAGTGTCATACTCATATGTTAGGGCTCGCGAAACGCGCTAATGCTGAGATAACACTCGCCAAAAAAACGCCGAAGCTGTTTGCCCACGGTTAAGACCAGCTTTTCTGGGCGGTAATCTGTACCGGCGCTATAGGTCACGCTAAGTCGCGCTAAACAACTTAGCGCGCACTAGTCGCTGAATATCATGTTGCGTCTGTATTCATGTTCACTTTGCCCCTTGCATATAATTATTGTTTGCCTGGCGCTATTGCAGTTTGCCTGCACTATGCAGTCTTTTGAATATAGCAGACCCGGGCTAAACCCGCGCAAACATTTTTTGCCCCGCGCAAAGCTTTGAATATCTGGCCCTAAGTGTTTAATTTTGAGATACACTGTAAACTATGTACAGTATAACTATGTACAGTATATAACTGATTTTATTGCATTCATTTATAAACTTAGCGAGGAGCTGGCAAGCTGGAGAAACAATTCAGTGTACCAGGTTCCTTTATTCATGCACATCTAAGCATACTTTGGTGATCAGTGTTATGGTGCTTGCATGAGAACACCAAATGAGCCCAAGAAAACACAGGAGCACAAGAAAAAATATAAACTGTCTATAATGATGGTGACAATCAGAAATGCAATAGCAAAGGCAGTTTACTGAAGCAATCACACTGGAAGCAGCACTTGCCAAAAATACACAGTTCATTGCACTGTTCTCCTGGGACTGGACTGTGCAACTCAGTGCTTATACTCTTGCTGCACATTACAATTCTGAACTGTTGAAAAAGTCATCCATTTAACACAGACCTCTATGTACCAATACTGAAAAGCTTACTTCAATTTATAGATCTGCCCAGTTCAAAAGTCATCCTTTTGTGTCCCAATATGCTACAGATTACAGCTCCACTCAGTTAAAAATAATTATTTTTTATACAGACTTGTTGTTATAATTATGTACTTGCAGCACTTACTAAAACTGTAACACTGTACTCAAGCAATGTAGATTGTGATGTTCCTAGAACCGATGGCCCTAGGACACAGAGCTTAGTCAGATGAGTAAAATTGAAAATCAGGAGAAATCACCACTTCTGCAGTCCCAAAAGCAAGTATAACAGCTGCCAATATAACAAACAATTTCAGTCATAAGTGCTGTAATTTTTGCCAGTTCAGTTTTGGATCTGCACTCACTGAGGCTGGGTCCAGGAAAGATGAATGAACGAGCAGTGAGAAAGGTGCAGTGGGAACACCTTCCCTGTGCTGGTGTCACTCATGCATGTGGATGCACTGCTCATGTGCGAACTTCAAACAAAGAAAAAAAATATGCAGAGACAACTGTGGCACAAAAATGTTAAAAAACTAAGCATCTGAATATATTTAATACTTAATGTCAGGCAGCTGAGCTTTGCATCACTCAATGAAGGGAAGGTGAGCTGCAAACATGACATTGGGGGAAGTTGGTAAATCACTTTAAGAGGATAGGTGCGAGCCGAAATGAAAAAGGGGGCTGGGCCAAGGTGTATTTAATTAAGGAGTGAGGTTGGGTGGGGGGATGGGCCGAAAAAATCACACTGAGGCAGCATGCGGGCTCTCGAAGAAGCAAGTGATTGAAAGCTGAGGACTGTGGGGCTGCAGACTGTGCTTTCTAAAATGTAATTGTAAATGTTCTTGCGGTTGAGCTGCTGCTCACAGTTAAGCTGAGGGGTGTAGGGCTGGCTATGTATAAATGAAAGGCTCCTACAGTTGGGCAGCTGCCCAGAATTAATTTGAAAAAAAGCAGGCTCCAGCAGGTTACAGAGCTGTAACAGGAGGGGGATAAAAGTTAAATTAAAAAAACACAAAAATGTTCCAGCTATACTAGGGAGTGCAGGGACCCCACAGCTCCCAAGTTTTTAAGCAGGAGACTCAAATCCAACTGGAACAAAGCACAGAGAAATGATGCCAAAATTTGAATCTGGGAGAGCTGGAAGGGGCGCTGTGTCTCTTGCAGATTCAGCAGGCATAGCTGTTTTCGGCCCTTTGGAGGGCAGGGACCAGATCCTGCAATTATGGACGTGTTTGGAGGAATGCCCAGGGGGGTTAGGTCACATCTGCAAATAAAGGGAGAAAAGATTGGCATAAAGTGGGGGAGGATTGGCTGAGTAGGCAGGACATTCAGAGGAGAGGAGGGATTAGAGGGCTGAGGTGGATGGCTGAGAGGGGGAGGGGAAGGGAGAAGAGGAGCAGAGGTTTAGAGACAAGGTTAGTTAGGCTTAATAAAAGAACAGAAAAAAAAGTTAAAGTCACGGAAGTGGAGAGTCTGAACAAATAGCACAAATTAGTAGTCACTGAAGTGTTGCAGGAGTAGAAGTGTGGCACATTGAAATTTTAATATGGGTATTTGAGAGGGGTGGTTATGTGGGTATGGTGGATGTGAATATTGTGGTGATATTGAGGTAGACTTATATTTAGGTACATGACATTATGGTGTCATAGTGGCTAGGACTCTGGTCTCATATTATAGTGGATATTTACTTCCTTCTGCTAGTTCTGTAGTTTGAGTATATACTGTTATGTTTTTACATTCTGTATTTATTAGGACACATTGTCTCATTTACTTGGGGTTCATGACAGGTGTAATTCCTTTTTGGGTAACTATTGTAGTGATGGGTGTAACTGATGATGTAATAGGATTCATGTACATATATTTCATTTTAAATAGTTACCTTCCCCAGGGAGGAGGTGATTTAATTTCTAGGAATTTTTGTTTAGATTCCTTAGACTGTTTTTCTATATGTATTATTTCGATTACACACTGACATTTATTTAAATCTATACATATCAGACTGCATAGTCTCAATTTCTTGGGGGTCATTGACTAGCACTTCTTTGTATCTTGCATTTACAATGACAGTTGATATTATCATGTATAAATTCTTGTTACAACACTGAAGGCCTTAAGGTTTCTGGAACATAACAGCTGTCTGAGAGTAAGCTGGAAATATATATCTAGCCAGCTGTACTTTCAGTGTGATACACTAACTTTGGATAAACATCATTGTCATCATTCTATATGCCATGTAAAGATAATTTCTGTTTTATTTTGGGGGCTTATTTTTTAATTTTTTACTTGCTAATATATTACATCTTAGCATGCAATTGTTTTCCCCAGGGTCATTTTATTGTCATAGGCTGTATTCACAAACTAACAGAGTTCTGAGAAGAGTTGAAGCTGGATTCTACTGGTGTAATGTTACCTCACTCTTGAAGCATGTGTCTTTGAGAGGTTTTTTCACTTTACATATATTTTAGTGAGAAGAGAATCTTAGTGTTTTGTTATTCATTAGACTGATAACATGGTATAATATATGTGGGTTGAACTCTCAGCCTGCTATATCTCTGGACCACCTTTGACCTTTAAGTTTGGTTCAGCAGAAAGCACACGTAAGATATTCAAGCTCTCTGACACTTTAATTATGTTCTGAAGGCCTGTTTTAAACCAATGAGAATTATTTCTGTTTTATGCTGCATGTTCTAAGTGTTAATAATGTGGGATTTTCTAAATAACTGTACTTAAGCTTCCAAAGAAAGACTTCTTTGTCTGAAAGCTAAAGCTATTTGTTCATTTTGTAACATCCTTGTTGGTCCAGTAAAAGGTATCAAACCATTTAGATTGGCTACTATCCTCCCACTCCACCGCATCGCCGCCTTGGGCATCCTCTCCAATGTCCTCAACTATCAATGTATGACCTATAGCATTTGAAAAATGCACACTCCCCATTCCCCTGCCAAATTTATATGGTCCCACCTATTTCATTCCCTCAACAAGACTGCCCTACAATATGATCTCACCAATGCTGACTGGTAACCTGTCTTTCCTGCCAGTTATGCAGACCTTACCTTATCCCACTTCTACAACATCTTTAACAGCATATGGGATCTCCACGTCCCCCGCTGACAACTCAGGATGAGACAATATTACCTCCCCTGGATCAGCTCAGACCTCATCACCCTGTGTCATTCTAGGGATAAAGCCTGGACAAAATTCAAAACATCCCATGCCCAAATTGATTTCCAATCTTACAAACAACTCAGGAACAAGTGTACCAAGGTCATCCACCTTTCTAAGGCTTCCTACTTCAATTCCCAGCTCAACAAGAGCCAAAACTACCCTGCTTCCTTCTGGAAGGTGATTCACTCCCCTCCTAAACCCACCGTCCCAACCTGCCTGCCCTGTCCTCAAATTAGATGGATACCCCATCTCGGACTCTGCCTGTGTAGCCAACACTTTCAATAAGTTCTTTGTCTCTTGTTCCCTGCATGACTCCCCTGCACACACCCTCGCCTGGCCCCTTCTCCATGCTCCTCAGAATCTCACTCCTCTTCTGCTGGCTTCCTCTTCTCCTTCTCTCCTCTAGAAGTCTATACTAGAAAATTGTTTATTGTTCAACACACAATGTTATTACAGTATCTTACATAAACAGAATACACAAGACAATAAATAGATACAATAAAATATGAGACACACCCTATTGCACAAATGCTTCCTTGTATCTATTATGGTCACATCTCATATGTCATTTGAACAACTTGTTTATCTATTAGCACACCCAATCTTAGTTCATAACATTTATCCTGCAAATGTAAAACAGAATTCCCTTATTTTATTCCACTCCTCATTAACCCTCTCTTACTTTCATTATCTTTTTTTCTTCTAGCTATACACATTAGGAAGTTCCCAAAGATTAAATGCGTAACTCATCCTGTGTTTAGAAAAGAATCCTTTTGGATACCAGTATGTTCTTTGCTAGCACATCCAAAAGTTTTGGTCAGAAATTCCTTTTGAATGTTAGGATAATAATTACAAGACCACAAGATATGTCATAGATCCTCATTTTCCTCTTTTCCACAGTCTCATTTGGTGGATATTTGCTTTGTTTTATCAAAACGAGCTAGAATCAAGTTACTTTCTTGTATTTTGAACTTGTATCTTGTAAATGTTACCCTGATCCTAGGATTTGTAAAAATTTCTAGGTAGGGCTATAATTCGTGGCTTGCCACATTATTGGCATACCACTGACAATATCTAGTAACTTTAATTTCTGCTATATCTTGTTCAGTCCAAAACTCTTTTACCTTTCTTGAAATATAGGGCAAATACTGATTACTCAGTACTATATTCTGTTTATAATACTCCATAAGGTGGTTCAAACCATATTTCCCCATTGCTTCCCTTATATTCTTGTACCATAATGAATCAAATCACTTCCTTTCCAGACATTGTTCTTTTTGTAAAAGGGCTTTTTCCCCCAATCTATCATCTGGAAGTCTAGTTAGTCTTAACCAAAAGCTTAACTTTCTTATATCAAACAGGGCATGCACATTTTCTAACCCCAGTTCTGCTCTTGTACAGAGTGCTGGAAATGAAGGGCCTACTGCCCACATTTTACATAATATTTTATAAACAGGAGTCATCAATTTCATTCTGTTAGTGACATCCTAAATTTCAGCCCCATAAGTTAACTGAGAATGGTATTTTATTTTTATAACTTCTGTTAGGGGTTTCAGGGTTGACCCTCCATAAGCATAATTAAATATGCACCGTGCTTTAGCAGTTTTTTTTTTAATTTCTCTAATATTTTGTCAATATGGTCTGTCCATTTACCATAAGATGAATACATTATACCCAAATATGGATATGATTTAACCATCTGTATTTTGTCGCCATTGTAAGTGAAATATCCCTTGTTTTTACCTTTCCCAAAGACGGCAGATTGTGCTTTAGAAGGATTACATAGATACATAGATAGTGTCGGCAGATAAGAGCCTATGGCCCACCCAGTCTGCCCACTTGAGCTAGTCGGTTCAGTTTATGTTTTCCTAGAAGTCTGTTGCCCCTTACCCCTGACCTCCAGAATTCTTTTATGTCTATCCTATGATTCTTAAATCCCGTGATTGTTTCAGCCCCCACCACCTCCTCTGGCAGGGTGTTCCACTTGTCCACCACCCATTCTGTGAAGAAATTCTTCCTCACGTTTCCTCTGAATCGTCCTCCCTCCAACTTCATCCCATGCCCTCTAGTCCTGGAACATCTTTTTTGCTTAAAAATAGTGTATTCCTGCACCCTGTTCCTCCCTGTAAGATACTTGTATGTCTCTATCATATCCCCTCTCTCCCTTCTCTCCTCCAGGGAGTATATGTTCAGTTCCTTCAACCTGTCCTCATAGGACTTGTGATGCAATCCATGTACCATCTTTGTTGCCCTCCTCTGAACCTTCTATATGCTGTCTATGTCCTTACGTAGGTAAGGTCTCCAGAACTGTACACTGTACTCCAGGTGGGGCCTCACTAGTGTCTTGTAAAGTGGAATTATGACCTCCCTTTTTCTGCTGGTGATCCCCCTGCCTATGCATCCCAGCATCCTATTTGCTTCACCTGCTGCCTTGTCACACTGTTTCCCTACCTTGAGGTCATCAGAGATGATAACCCCAAGATCCCTTTCCTGCTTGGTGCATGCTATATCCTCGCCCTCAACTGATATATTGTGCCAGGGTTTTGTGCCCATATACATTATCTTGCACTCTTTGCATTAAATTTCAACTGCCAAACCCTGACCATTCTTCAAGTTTCTGCAGGTCCCTTCTCATTCTGTCTACACCCTCTGGTGTGTCTACTCTGTTACAGAGCTTTGTGTCATCAGCGAACAGTGAAATTCTGCCTTCTAGGTCCTGCACAATGTCACTGATGAAGATGTTGAATAGGACCAGTCCCAGCACTGATCCCTGTGGTACCCCACTGGTCACTCTTCCCTCTGTGGAGTGACAGCCATTTACCACCACCCTCTGTGTCCTGCCGCCCAGCACACTACTGTCCTGCCCACACCCATATTCCCCAGTTTGTGTAATAGCTTCTATGTGGCACAGTGTCAAAGGCCTTGCTGAGTCCAGATAGGCCATGTCGACTGCCCTCCCGATCCACCTCCCTAGTCACCCAGTCAAAAATTCAACGAGGTTGGTCTGACATGACCTCCCCCTGGTGAAACCATGCTGCCTTGGGTCCTGTAGTCCATTGACAACCAGATGGTCCACCAATCTCTCCTTCAGTAGTGCTTCCATGATCTTCCCCACTACCGAGGTAAGGCTGACTGGTCTGTAGTTCCCCGCTTCCTCTTTGTTCCCACTTTTGTAGAAGGGGACTACATCTGCTATCCTCCAGTCTTTGGGTACCTCCCCTGTTTCCAGTGATCGGCTAAACAGGATAGCCAGAGGTTCAGCCACCACCTCTCTTAGTTCTTTAAGGACCCTGAGATGTCCCATCTGGCCCCATTGCTTTATCAACTTTATTACTTCCAGTTCCTTCAGGACCCTTTCTCATGTAAAGGACTTGTGTCCATTTCTGCACCATTCTCACCCTTGTACTCCCTTCAGACCCATTACCCTCCTCTTCCTCAGTAAAGACTGAGCAGAAATACCTGTTCAATATGTCAGCTTTACTGTTGTCATCTCCACGTGGCCCCCATCCTCCCCCTTCAGTCTCACTATCCCTCCCTTTGCCTTTCTTTTTTCACTTATGTACCTGTAAAAGGTTTTGTCCACTCTACCCACTGATTTTGCAATGTGTTCTTCTGTCTGAGCTTTGGCTTCCCTTACTGACCTTCCTGCCTCCCTTTGCTTCTCCTGGTACTTCTCCCTATCCCCTTCTGCCTGTGTCTTTTTGTATTGCCTGAATGCAATCTTTTTGGCTGTCACTTTCTTTACTACCTCTTTGGAAAACCATAATGGTCTCCTCTTCCTTTTCCTCTTGCTAACCTGCTTAATGCATAATTCTGTTGCTTTTGTAATCCCCATTTTAAATACTGCCCACTGTTCATCAACCCCTGATTCCTGCCCCATTCCCCTTAATGCCTCTTTCAAGTATCTCCCCATTTTCCCAAAGTCTGCCCCCTAAAATCCAGGATACATGTTTTTGTGTAGTCTGGTTCTGCTCTTTGTGATTTCAAACCACAATGACTGATGGTCACTGTTCCCCAGGTGCTCCCCCACTGTTACCCCCATCACACTGTCCCTGTTTGTGAGCACAAGGTCCAGTATTGCCTTCTGCCGAGTTGGTTCCATGACCAGTTGCTTGAGGAAGGCACCCTGAAGGGAGTCCAGGATAAATCTGCTCCTAGTTGATGCTGCTGCTGGGATGCTCCAGTCCACGTCTGGAATATTGAAGTCTTCAACCAGTACTACCTCACCCTTGTCTGCCATCCTTTTGATGGCTAGCATCAGCTCCCTATGTGTTTCTTCCTCCTGGGCTGGTGGTCTATAGACCACACCTGTGCGGATGGCTGGCCCCATTTTTCTTTCCAGCTTAACCCACAGTATCTCTCCCCCATTTTGTTCCTCCTGGATCTCTGTGGCTCTTATGTCATTTTTCACATACAATGCCACTTATCCTCCCTTCCTGCCTGCTCTGTCTCTTCTGAATATGTTGTAGCCAGGTATGGCCATCTCCCAGTCATGGTTATCATTACACCAGGTTTCAGTGATGGCCACAATGTCCAGGTCTGACTGCACCATGACACCCTCCAGATCTTCCATCTTGTTGCTAAGGCTCCTGGCATTTGCACATGGCTTCCATGATTTGACCTCCTAGACTGTTTTGTGGTTCTAGTCCAGCCCTTCCTTGGTTGTCCTTTATCCCTGGTTCTCCTTACTGTCTGCCCTTTTGCTGAATTTTGCCCCTTTTCTGCCTATCCACCTCTTGGGTGTTAATATCCATCTTTTGCACACTGCTTTGTAGAGATAGCCACTCCTCTGGTTCACTGGTTCCACTGCTAGCTGTGGGGGGTGAGCAAGTAGCTACCCTTCTTGCTGGCCTGCCACCCCCCTTTGCTAGTTTAAATGCTTGTCAATGTAGCATTTAAACTTATCATTGAGTGCTTGGATTCCCCTCCAGGATGGATGCAGGCCGCCAGGCTTGAACAAACCTCTATCCTCAGGTGGGTCCCCAGTCACCAATGAATCCAACCCTTCCTCACAGCACCAGTTCTTCAACCATGAGTTAAAGTTCCTGGTGCATGCACCCCTATGCTCTCCCTTGCCTCTCACAGGTAGTACTTCTGAGAAAGTGACAGAAGTAGCTACTTACTTGAGACCCCTCTCCAATTTCCTAAACTCTTCCTGAACTTCCTTTGGCTCCCCATTTGCCAGGTCATTAGTACCTAGGTGTATAATGACATCCAGCTCACCCTCCCGTCTTGCCTTCCCAGTGATTCCCAGGATCTTCCTTCCATCCCTCCATGCCATGGCACCTGGTAGGCACCTCACCTCCCTGTACTCCCCCTCCTGTGTTCCTAGCTGGATCCCTCTTATGATGGAGTCCCCCACCAGGATTGGCTTCCTCCTCCTCTGGGGTCCACTGCTTTCCCCGCTGAGGTCACCTCCTTGGCTAACCTCTACATCCTTTCCTTCCACTTCTCTGGGTACCTCTATTTGGTTGTCCCCATTTGCCAGTGTGGCATATGAGTTCTTGAGTGGAATAGGATCTGGGATGTGCCCCTGCCTGACCACTCTAACCCTCCCTGAGCCCACTGTCATCCAAGTGTTCCTCATTCTCGGCATCCTTTGAGGCAGTTGCATTGGACTGGGTGGTCTCTGGATAGGGGTGATGGTACTCCTGACCCAGTTTACTTCCGCTTTGAGTCTGGCTACCTCATCCCACAGTCCAGAGAGATGCATGCAGATAGGGCAGCACCTCAGTGTCCAGAAGATGTGCCTGAATATGGCTGCCCCACAGCCACTGCATTGCACCACTCCCCACATTATACTGCAATTATACTGCTATTCCACTACTTGTCTGCTACTGAAGCTCTCCTAGTTCCCTTTTTATTAATTTGCAGTCCTAAAAATCCTGCCACTGATCCTCAGATACTTTTCTTTAAAAAAAAAAAGAAAATAAACCAAGAAATAAATAAATGAATCAAAACACTTGTCGTGTTGAGGGTGGGCTTCTTCACCCTTACGCCCTTCCTACTCCACACGCCTTACTATACCCTGTGTTTAGCTCCTGTCAATCAGATTTAACAGGGCATATAATTAAGAGTTGGGGGAAGGGGAGGGAGGGGGGTGAAAATTTGCAGCAATTAAAGACAGCAAAGAAATACACCACCACTACATTTTAAATTTTCAACAGCCCAAAAACAATTCTAAGTAAAGACAATAAAGAAAGTACAGTGTCACTAAAAGCCCACAATCTAAGTTTAAAAGAAAAATAGCAATTACCATTTACTGTAAAGCTCTGAATTGAATATGCTTCCTTCCCCTTAATTTTCAATTGTAACTAATCAGACATTTGTTGCAAAATGTGTATTTTCTTTTGCAGTCCAGATTTTGTTAAGGAGACTAAAATAATATCATCTGCAAATGCTAATATTCCACATCTTTCATCCATTAATTTTGGGGAGTCCATAGATGACTCTCCAATTTTTTCTAATAAGTCATTTACATATATAGTAAAAAGTGTGTGTGCCATCACACACCCTTGACAGACTCCTTTTGATACTGGAATTGAACTTGTGAGAATTCCCTGTTGTCCCATCCTTATTTTTGTCCATGTATCCATATATATTGTTGTTATTATATTAATCAATCCACTATCAATACCTCATTCACTAATTATATCCCATATTATAACCCTATTAACCATATCAAAGGCAGCTCTGAAGTCTATGTACAGAGCACATATTTTCTGATTTCCTAGCACAGTGTATTTTTCTATAAAATTGGTTAAAATGTGGCAGTTGTCAAAGGGTATTATATTGGGCTCTAAAACCTGCCTGGGCCTTATGAATTCCACCTGTTTTACAGTTTTCAATGTCAATCTCCCCAGTAGGATTTTGGAAAAGATTTTCAAATTTACATCATGAGACTTAGGGGTCTGTACATTGTTGGGTCCATAACATTCCCCTTTTTGTGAATAGGAACTGTTATAGCACCTTTCTGTGTTTCAGGAAAAATGAGTTCTATGATACATTCATTAACAACCCCAGAAAAACATCAGTGCAATAAGATACATTAGATAAATAAACTTCAGCTGTAATTTGATCTGGACCTGGTGCTTTGTTCAATTTTAATTCTGAAATTGCAAAATATATCTCTGATCTTTTAATATTATTCATTTAATTTATGTTACTATTTCAGTTTCTATAATTGTATTATTCATTCCATTATATAAGGTTGTAAACTGTGATACCCAAATGTTCTCCTGTAAGTAGCTATCCAAGGTATTTCTATAATTATTAGTGCCTTGGCCACTAATGTCCAAAACTCCTTAGAGTCTCCTTTCTCAATGGTTTTAACCGTCAAGTCCCAGTTACATTTGTTACACTGCTCTTTTTTCTGTTGAATTTTTTATACTTATTCCTTTCTTGCTTTAAATTTTTTTTTTATTCAATTTATTTTATTGACACCATAGCAATGCATGGATTGTACAACACTGTGCAGGTGAACATTTGCAAGTTAGATGTGCCATTAATATGTTAACATATTTACCAAGCCAGTATTATTAAGGTGAACAGGACTAACGTAACCTATAACAAATTGACCAGCATAATTTTACCCTACACCCCACCAACCACCCATTCCCTAGACAGCATCCACACACTAACTGGGGTATCACTAGGAATCTCAGTAAAAGGAGAGACATGGATCAACAAATACGTCTAGCAGGGGATATTTTCTATACTAGGTGATCTTAGCTTGCTGGTAGCTAAGACAGCACTCAATGGACCCACTTGGAGTTCATAGGATTGGATTCTGTTACTCATCTTGGCTATTCTTGCTTTAAATTTAAATAATTATTTTTCCCCTATTCTCCATACCTCTCTAATTTGAATTGCTAACTTATTCTTCTGTGTTTTATATTCACTGTTGTACCATCCCCATTGTCATTTTCCTTTAGGTTTATTTATGATTTATTCATAAATTTTTGTTCTTATGTCCTCTAAAAGTTCCCCTAATTGGCTCAATGTATGTATTATTAATAGACTAGATTTACTGTTCATAAGGCCTATAGACTGTGTGGATAACAATTGTCAAACTCCATTTTCTGTTCGACCTTCCCATTTTAGTCTTTTTTTTATGTCTAATTTCCATAACATGTTCCTCTCGCAATCTTGTTCGCTCCTGTATCATGGTCCTTTTAAAGGAGCCTAAAATTATCAAAGGTAAGTAGTCATTCTCTGGTCTTGAAGGCATAAGCATAGTTTTCCCCCCCAAAAGGATCACCATTCCATAATATCAAATCTGGTAGGGATGAACCACACGTTTTTAAATAAGTGCATCTTCCCTCCAGATCTCCCTGTAATCTACTATTCAAAGGATAAAGGTTCATCATAGACATAATTTTCTGCAGTTTTATTCCTGCACTATTCTGATTCAAATCTTGGGAAATTCTTTTAAGATCCTGGTCAAGATTCATATGGGCAAAAAAGGAGTTATCCATCAACCCATCAAAATTGCCAATTTTGGCATTAAAATCCCCCATAACAAGTATATAATGTATGGTAGAACGCTGTTAACCTTAGGAAATCATCATTTTCTTAAGGTTGTTAACCTATCAATGTGATGTAGCAGTGTTGTTAACCTATCGATGCTACGTCACATCAATAGGTTAACAACAGTGATCGGTCTGCGCATGTGCGCACCTTTTTTTTTACATAGGGAACCGACGGATGAACGCAGCAGTTAGGAAAGGACTGAACTGCAGTGGCGGTGACTATTTGTGAAAAAGTAAGCAGCCGTTTTACTTTTTATGTGGAACCATACACTATAAAAAATAATGTATGGTCCTCTATCGGCAATCGGTCACTGTTAACCGCCTCGAGGTTGCTTGCACATAAACCTTCTCGAGCTTCACTCTCGAGGTTTACACGCGGTTGCCCTGGCAACCTCGACAGCAGTTAACAGACCGGTTACCATAGAGTGACCATAAATTATCCTCTATATTATAATTGGGAATTTTGTTGACACATCCAAAGTACTTTCTCCAATCTATCCCAAACATTGGCCTGAAAATATCTTGAGCCCTTCAGGGGAATATAAACATTCATAAGAATGTTCACAGTATTATGCATCTTAACCTGAGCTATGATACAATTTTTGTCTAGATGTAAATTTTTAAGAACAATGCATTTAGTTATCTTAACATACATTATAAGACCACCAGATGGTCTTCCATATTTACTTCCTCTGATTGCCACCGTGTGAAGTACTGTGCTTCATAACTATTCCACTGAATCAGCTCTTCATCTTTGTGTCAGGTTTCTTGACAACATATTATATCCCCTTTGTTGATACATTCTTTAAAATCCTTATCTCCTAACTTACTACCCATCCCTGCCAAATTCCATGATATAATTTTTATTTGATCTTCCTTTGACTCAAATAAACGTGGTTCAATGGAATGTTCAGAATTGACTTCACCTATACTGTTATTCAGTCATTCATACTTCTGTTCTTTATTTCCCTTGTCACTTATCTGCTTCTTAATTAAGTAGTCATTACTCTTCATCATCTCTGCTTCTAATCCTCCTAGTGAACAATGTAAGTTAACTAACACTAATTCCAATGGATCCAACAACTCACTTTTTGCCATAACTGCTTGGTGATTTCCTTATTTTTAATGACAATATCAATCTGGGAGGAGTCTGATCTTCGTTTTACTTCCTAGACCCCCTGCTTTCCTAATGATACATTCAAATAGTTAGCAAACAAGTTGCATACGGATCCCTGTAACTTACAGGTATCCTCCTTGTTTATTCTTGACATTCCAAATAACGAGAGCACAGCTGGAGCAGTGGTATTATCTGGGTATTTAAAATTAGGATTAAATGTTTCTCTGTTTGGAAACGAGATCTTCAACCCCCTCGATTTAATCAGGTGATCATTCCTCCAAACATAATTTGCAATCATAGGAGACATGAAAAACACTGCAAAAGTGTTAACATGTACATCATGACTTTTGAATCTGTAAAATATCCTTATCAAATATTATGATTTCTGCTGGTAAAAAAACAACTCCTGTATTACATAATGTTTAAGCATTTCCTCTGATATTAAAGGCAATTCTACTTGATTGGTTAGACATAAATAAGGAATGTCCTTTTCATAATCTTCCAATCCATCCCCTGCCCAGTATTACCTTCTGCTCCAGCCTCACAAAGTTTCCATTTTCATGTATTTTTTCACATTCAGTTTTCCCCTCACGGCAATTTGCCCTCATTTGCAAATGTGGGGAATTAATCAACTGCTGACTTGTATATTTGCCCTGATCATAATAATTTTTGAACAGCAATACTTCATGTTCTAGATTGTTAGCTTTTTTCCTAATTCAATATTATAGAATAAGTTTTGTATTTCTTTTTCCATAATCAGGTCCTGGTTCTTGTTACCCATTTCTATTTCTATTTCCCTATTTAAATAGTTTGTCTTGTCCACACTTTCACTTTCTTTTCCAAAATCAATAATCTCTGAATTGGTTGATTGGCTTAATATTGTCTTGTCTTCTTTAGGTAATTGAACCCTGATTGGTTCAATGGCCATAGCCTGCTTTTTTGCCTTTGATCTTTTACTTCTCCTTTACTTTCTTTTTTTCCCTCATTTATTATTTAATATCTGGTGTTTTTCTGGTGTATCAAGGATAATTGGTAGAGAAATAGTTGGTCTATGAGTCTTATCCATGTCCAGTTGTTCTAAGTCTTCTATCAAATCAGAGCCCTCAGGCAGACTCAGTTCCTCTAGTTTACCCAACAACTAACACACCAAAATCTGACCAATGGAAAATCATGTAAACAAATGTTCACAGTCTGGGAAACAAGATCCCAGACCTGCAGGCAATAATGACAGAGACTAAACTGAACATAGTAGCAATTAACAAGATGTGGTTTACCAGTAACCACACTTGGGAGACATCAGGACCTGGCTGTGTACTGTTCAGAAGAGACCGAGGTGCAAAAGGGGAGGAGGGCCCTGTACGTCAATGAAAATATCAAAGCTACAGAAATTCAGAATACACATAAGGAGCCAGAAGAACTGTGAGTCACCCTGAAACAGGAAATTGGACAACCATATGAACTGGGTTGTTCTACAAGCCCCCAGACCAGGGGAGGACATAGACACATTACTGTTAGAATATATACAAAACATGACAGCTAAAGGGGAGGTTCTGATAATGGGAGACTTCAACATGCCAGATACAGATTGGTCAATACCAGCAGGAACATCTGCCAGAACTAGACACATGGTGGATTCCCTGCACTGGGAGGGCCTCAAACAACTGGTACAACAACCCACAAGAGACAGGGCTATCTTAGATCTAGTACTGAGTAACAGGGGAAAGGATCACAGATCTCCAGGTAGAAGGTCACCTGGGAGCCAATGACCATCACATGGTAGGGTTCAATTTGGCCACTAGTACTAAAACATGCCAAGGCAAAATATGGGACTTCAGAGGAGCTGACTTTGATAAGATGGCCAACAGAGTTAAGCTAGCTCTGGCAAAAAGAAATGCAGGTGAGGGGGTACAGGCAAAGTGGGCAAGCATTAAGGATGCAATACTTGAAGCAACATACCATTGTGTTAGAGAGAAAAGGAAATGCAAAAAGAAGAAGGAAACCACTTTGGTTCTCAAAAACAGTAGCAGAAAAGGTCAGAGCCAAAAGGCTGGCCTTCAGGAAATATAAGGGTACGCAGAGGGATGAAGATAGGGAGGCATACCAAACTTCTCTAAGGGAAGCAGGGAAGGCAGTAAGGCAGACAAAGGCCCAAACCAAGGAAACACTAGCACAAACAGTAAAAGAAGGTGACAAGACTTTCTATAGATACATTAGTGAAAGGAGAAAGTCCAGAGGGGGTATTGCTAAGATCAAAGGAGATAAGGGGGCGTGTGAGGAGGAGGACCACGTAAAAGCATCTATCCTAAATAGATACTTCTGCTCAGTATTTACTAAAGAGACGGTAGGGCAGGGCCCACAGCTCAGCACATGGACACAGGGGGGAGGGAGGTGTGCACTAGTCCCTTCACAAAAGAAAGGGTTCTACAAGAGCTCAATAAGTTCTAGGGTGGACAAGGCAATGGGACCTGAAGGAATACTAAAGGAGCTAAGGGTGGAACTAGCAGAGCCATTATCAGAACTGTTTAGTGAGTCTCTGAGCACAGGAGAAGTTCCAGAAGACTGGAGAAGGGTTTATGTGATCCCGCCTCCACAAGAGTGGTAGCAGGGAGGAGGCAGGGAACTGTAGACCAGTCAGTCTTACCTTCAGTAGTGGGCAAGATTATGGAGGCACTCCTTAAGGAAAGAATTATGCAACACCTGGAATCCATAGGAGCACAGGATCCAAGACAGCATGGGTTTACAAAAGGAAGGTCTTGTCAAACTAACATACTGACATACTAAAATGCCAGCAGAATAGGCCTAATGGTCTTTTGTGTCTGCTCGTTTGGTCAGCCCCCGCCCTGGGAACTGACCTTGCTGACCCACTCAGCTTCTCTGGCTTCTCCCTTTCCAGTCCCGGATATTCTCACTGCACTGGACTTTGCTTTCAGAACCCTTCCCCTGGACCTGTCTCACCCAGTCTTGGACCCCTCCACCATCTCTGCCTCCACCAGCCCCTTTGGCAGCACATTCCATGGCTCCACCACCCGCTCAGTGAAGTAGCACTTCCTCCTTTCTCACCTGAATCTCCCCCTCCCAGCTTCCACCCATACCCTCTACTTGCCCCCATCCTTCCCTTGGTTCACCCTGACTGCTCCTCCCCTATTTACCCCCTTCATGTACCTGAAGACCTCTATCATGTCCCCCCGGTCCCTTCTCTCTCTTCTAATGTGTACATATTTAGCTCTTCGAGCCTCTCCCCATAGGTCCTGTCCCCCAAGCCCCAGATAATTTTGGTTGCCCTTCTCTGGACCCCCTCCAGGAGTTCAATATCCCTCTTTAAGTGTGGCCTCCAAAAGTGCACGCAGTACTCTAGGTGCGGCCTCACCAAGCAGTTATACAGAGGGAGTATCACTTCCTCCTTCTGGAGGTGATCCCCTAGCGATGCATTCCATCATTCTGTTGGCCTTGGCTGCTGCCCTCCTACAAGTCTATAAGTTGTACATTTTGACATCCACCACCACCCCCAGGTCACTCTCAGCCATCGAGATTTGTAGCATTTCCCCCCTAGGGTGTACACTTGGCCCGGGTTTCTGACTCCCAGGTGCAGTACCTTGCATTTCCATGCATTGAACCTCAGCTTCCACTTTCTAGACCACCTTTCCAGAGCCTCCAGGTCCCCCTGTAGATCCACCCTTCCCTCCTCCCCATCCACCACCTCCCCCAGTTTTGAGTCATCCACAAAGAGACTCATCTCACTCCTGATACCTTTCCTAATGTCAGAGACATAGTCGTTGAACAGGAGGGGCCCAAGGACCGATCCCTGAGCGACCCCACTAATGACCCTCCTTGGGGATGAGACTAACCTGCCAACCACTGGGTCCGGTCCTGGAGCCAATTGCCTATCCATCTGATCTTCTGGTTCCCCCCACCTCCATTTCTCACAGCTTTTCCAACAGGCCCCATGAGGAACAGAGTCAAATGCCTTGCTGAAGTCAAGAAAGAGGACTTCCACCGGTCTACCCAGGTCCAAGGCACTCGTCACCCAGTCATAGAACTCCACAAGGTTTGTCTGATATGATTTCCCAGGAAATCTCATAGATTTCTTTGACTGTAAGCAGAGTGGTGGACCAAGGGGGAGCAGTTGATGTCACCTACCTTGACTTCAGCAAAGCTTTTGATACTGTTCCACATAGAAGATTGATTAATAAGCTGAGTAGGCTTGGGGAAGGTCAGAAGTTGGTCAACTGGGTGGCAAACTGGTTGACGGACAGAAAACAGAGAGTGGTAGTAAATGGTATACAGTCAGAAGTCACAAGTGGGGTACCTCAGGGATCAGTCCTGGGGTCAGTCCTCTTCAATATCTTCATCAGTGACATTGCAGATGAACTGGAGGGTAAGGTTTGTCTGTTTGCAGATGACACCAAGATCTGCAACAGAGTAGATGATCCAGGTGGGGTGGGCAGAATGAGAAGAGATCTGGATAAACTGGCAAAATGGTCGGAAGAGTTTCAACTGGGGTTTTATTCAAAGAAGTGCAAGATCATGCATATAGGGAAGAGAAATCCTGAAGCCACCTATAGGCTGGGAAGGGAGTTGCTGGCAGTCACAAGGGAAGAAAGAGACTTGGGCATCATCATCACTGATGACCTGAAATCATCCAAGCAGACCACTAAAGCAATAGGAAAGGCTAGGGGGATGTTGGGGTGTATTAGTAGGGTTATCACAAGTTGGAAGGGAGAGGTAATAATCCCTCTTTACAAGACACTGGTTAGGCCCCATCTGGAGTACTGCGTGCTGTAGTGGAGGCCACACCTTCACAAGGACATTAACCAAATTGAGGCAGTCCAGAGAAGGGCAACCAAAATGGTGCAGGGACTGCATCAGAAAACATATGAGGACAGATTAACGGGCCCAATATGTATACCCTAGAGCAAAGGCAGTAGATAGGTGATATGATCGAAACATTGAAGCACCTTAAGGGCATTAACAAGGTGAAATAGTCTAACATGTTTCACTATAAGAAAAATAGCAGGACAACAGGACACAGCATGAGATTAGAGGGAGGCCGATTAAGGGGTAATGTGAGGAAGTTCTTTTTCACAGAAAGGGTGGTGGATGCATGGAAAGGCCTACCTCAGGAAGTGGTGGATATGAATACAGTGCAGGACTTCAAACAGGCATGAGATAGGCATAAGGGAGCAATGCAGATGATTATGAATAGATAGGCCATTGACAGAGCATGTGGTTGGCACATTTTTGTGGTAGAAAAAGAAATCGCAGACTGGATGGGCCTTATGGTTCTTATCTGTCATCAATTTCTATGTTTCTATGTTACCCATAACTGAAACAAGTTTAACTTCTATAAAGCTATCTCATGTCTAATATTCTGTATTCCATTTTGTAGGGCTACTAACTGTTCCATGAGGAGCAGAGTTGCTGTATAAGGATAGCCCAATAATGTAGTAACCATTACACACTGAGACAATCAGGACATACCTGGGTTTCCAGCCCTAGATTTCAGGACAGCATTTGTACATGTTGTTTTCCCAGTCCCTGTCCTATCCCCAGTGAGGCCATCCTGTTGGAGTACTGTCTTAACCCTTAGGCTGCCGCTGGCAAGATATCTTGTCCTAAAAACCTATGTGTTCTAAATCTTCCGGCAGCCTAAGGGTTAATACCTAAAATAGTCCTTTGGAGGTCTTGTGTTACCTTTTTTAGTTCTATTTCTGGAACCAGTAATTTGGTCTCCACAATTCCAACATCTCTCAAATTATCTGAATTAATACTATGATTACTACCATTACTACCCACAGTACACCAGCATCATAGTACTCCTCTAGTCCAACTGTAGGTGAGACTGAAGGACAACAAAGATCTCTGGTGCTCAACAAGGATTCCCCTGCATTAAAAACCAGTTTCGGTGGCATTTCTGGGCTAGCGTCTATAGATTCCTGAGGAAAGGGTGTAGCAGGAACATCAGCATTTATACAAGTTAGCTGCTTCGGAGTAGAAGTATTTCCATATTCTACTAACTTATGTTTTAATAAATGATCCGCTATCTTTGTTTGGTTTGTTTTATAGAATTTGTATTCTTCCCCCATCACTTATGATGTTATGACATAGTAACAGTGAACAACCCTCTGTTTTTTGCCATTGCAACCTAGTGTTCACCATGATAGAATAAATGGGTTAATAAGTTTAGTAGGTTAATTACTAATGTGTGATTGATTATTGTTGTAAAATAGCTAGTTCAGTGGTCAAGAAATAAAGTAGCTAAATGGCTGACTTAGCCTAATATCCTTAGTTACCTAATTCCCTTACTCCTATCAACTAATACGAAAGGAAGGAAAAAAAGTTCTTAAAAGAGCCTAACAATCACTTGTGCAAATATACAATATACAACTTTAGTAATTTAAAAAATGGTGTAATATCTATTACCCATTTATATATACATCCATATAAAGGGCCTCTGTTGTATCACACTTTACTAATATATAATAACAATAAAGCTCCCATAGATCAAAAAGCAGCAATATTATGGACAGATAATTAGTAGGAATTTCAATATATCACCAGAAAGTCCATTAACTCCCAACACCAGCTCCAGCTGATAGTAGAGCAGACTTTTCTTGGTGTGGACCAGTGTGGATCTGTTAAAAAGCTTCTTACCTCCCAAACCAGTTCTGAAGACCACAAACCAGATCAGAAATCCACACTTTAAGCTCTCAAAGTGGCTGAATATAGTTTATTCCGTCTCAAGCCGTATTCTTTGAAAAAGGGTACAGGACTTCATACAAGGAGCCTCTTTTCTCAGGTTCTTAAGTTCTCAGGATCTCAATTTCTCAAGTCCCAAAATCAAATCGATAGTCCTTAACCAAATCTCCCCAATCACGGCTATACAGCTCTTCCTATGCCCTGTTGCCACAAAGATTCCTACAGTAATCAGTTCTAAGGTCTTGGTATTTAGTAATATAATTCTCCCCATCTGGCAATTGCATTCACAATCCGAGAGTCCAGTCGAGAGTCCAGTCACTACCAATAAAAGGAGACAATCAAGTCAAGATAACTCCAATAAAACTCAATAAGTGGGAGCCATATCTCATCTCTTTAACCAGTTAATTCCTCAGCAGCTCTTGTCCAGCTGTCTCACTAAAAACAATTTACTTTTAAAATTATCTTTTGGAAAATAGATATATCTATGCTATCTATTCTATAAACATATGGTTTCACTTACTTTTTAGGTTGTATTATGTTAAAAAACATGATAAAAGAGATGGCTAGAAATAGCTCTACCGGGGGCAGCGATCCAGTCCTATCATCTCTGTCTCTGCTCGTCACACGGCACACATCGAGGATTTAATAATATCACTCAGCATGCTAGATTAAAAAATAGACTGTGCTGCAACTGGAGCAATTAGCAATCGGCATCTCCTCTGCACCCTCTCCTATACCACTACTGCGCCTGGAGAAGGAGACGCCACGCATGCTCTTTATATAGGTAAGGAAAACTAGGAGCTAGCTATTGGCTAGCTCTAGACTCATGATCAAAAAATCCCCGGGAGCTTTAAACAGTTATATTAGAACTTATAAGAAAAAAAAACCTATTAAAAACTATTAAAACTTTATCTAGTCAAACTCCTAGTCACATAAAACAATATAAAACAAGAAAAATGAACAATCCAACACAGAAAACCAAATCTATGAACATGCCAAAGACCAAACACCAAAAGACAAACAAACAACGAACACACAGACCAATGAACAATCAATCTGACAATAATTAACTGAATAAAAAATGAGTAAGACTCAGAAGAAATAAAATAAAGTGCAAAAGACTTATCACAGCCCTTTTCGTGTTCTGCAGCTTGAAGCCTGAAGGGCACTTGTAGAGACTTATAGCAAATTTGGCATTCTGGATTCAAGCACTGGAAGCGGGTAAGCAGGCAAGTGACCAATTGTCCTGCTATTCTTAGGGGGCAGAATTTCTTCTCGCAGCTGGTCCGAATGGTTTGCCTTCGGCTGTTACCCTCTCTGTTGCCACTCTTCAGAGGGGGCCAGAAAATCCAGGAAAACAGCAGAAAAAGACAAAAGCAGTATGGACCCCCGTTGGAGCTCACAATAGGTTGGTCTGGAAAGACTGTATACTTTTTGAAATAGGTGGCATACCTTTTATAAAAATAAAACTTGCAAAACAGTCCTGCTATCTGTGGCTTCTCCTCAGACACAGACGTGCATCATGAGGTTCACTAGAGATCTTATGTGGTCGGCATTGTGTCTACCTGGGATTAGAAGTCTGTACCGCTCTTATCTCTCTCTCTCTACCCCTCCAAATCAAGTCCTGACAGTCTCCACCCTAGACTGTTCCACATTTCTGCTCCCACAACAGCCATCCCCTTGACTTATATATTAAATCTCTGTCTCTCCACTGCCACCATACCGAAGTCCTGGAAGTCAGCCAAGGTCCTACCATTACTTAAGGCTGATAATCCCTCTCTCCCTGGAAACTACTAGCCAATCTTGCTCCTCACTATCTTGCCAAAATCCAGGAATCCCTCATTCTGGCTAAGCTCTCTGACTTCCTCTCCCTCAACCAACACCTTATCACCAGTGCAATCAGGCTTTTGGAAGCAACTTTCCACTATTACTTCCCTGCTTTGTGTCGCCGACTCCGTCTTCTTTGCAATGGACCAAAGCCAAATCATTGCTACTATCTTTATTGATTTGGCTTTTGACTCTGTCTTCCGCTTACTCCTTCTGCAAAAACTTAGCTCTTTGCCTTGATAAACCTACAGTTGACTGGTTCCACTCCTACCTCCAAAATAGGTAAGAGTCAGCCCTTTTAGATGACGCACTCTCTGCTCTTCTCACTGTTCTCTCCGGTGCTCCACAAGGTTCTGTCCTCGGCTCCATCCTCTTCTTCCTTTTCATAAATGACCTCCCCCTCAGTCTGTCACTCCTCTAATTTACATATGGATGCAGATGACACTGTCATATATGCCTCTGGCCCTTCACATGACGGTGTTCTTCCCAATCTTCAAAACGATTTCAACAGAATACAGTCCTGGTTTCTCTCAAACTACCTAAAACTCAATACCAAACAAACAGGTACCATGTTCTTTAGATCCAGGCAGAAACTAGCATCCCTCCTCCCCATCCTCCTGGTGGTCTCCACCCTGCATGGCTACCCCCTTGAAATGGTACCCACCTTCAAATACATGGGTATCTGACTGAACACTCACCTCAATTTCGCTACTCACAGTGATGCAGTGTGTACCAAACTCTGGTCCAAACTTGCAGTCCTCTACTGCCACAAAGCCAGCCTCCCCCCCTCGCCACACAACAAGAACTGGTCCTCAAAACAATCTTGCCAGTGCTGGATTATGCTGATGTGGTCTATGGCACAGACCCAGCCTCTTCCCTCTCCAAATTAGACATCCTCCTCTACTCCTTCTGTCGCTTTGCCACAGCATCCTCCCTCTTACCCACCACTGTCTCCTCTACATCCCTCTTTCCCTCTCCCCTCTATCTCATAGGAGATAGATCCACTGTGCCTCACTCATTGCTAAATTTTGGTTTGGTTCCCTCCCATCCTATCTTTCATCCCGCTTTACACCTGTCAAATCAACTGCCTATCCTCTTCATCACAGAGACTCACCTACCTTCTCCATCCCTCATCCTCACATACTGCAGGCCAGTCTGCTTTCTCGTACCATATCCCACTTCTCTGGAATAACCTACCCTCTGATATTCACCTTTCCACCACATTCTCATCTATAAAAAGACTCCTAAGACTCTTTCCCCTACCCCAGTGCCCAAAATTGCATCTAAACACCCCTCCTTTCTCCTTCACAATTCTTGTGGATTTTTCTCCCTCCCCTTCGAGCCCTTACCTCTACCGTGTGTTCCCACTCAAGTTTCAAACTTCCAGCTCCACTTTCTAATCCCTCTGTTTAACCCACTCCTGACCTTCCCTTTAATTGCTACTAACCACTGCTTGCACCAGTTTCCTCATATGAGGGGCCTCTAAGTGTTCCAGAAACTACTATTTAAATCCAAGCATATGTAATCTCACCATTTTTTATTTGTTCTCACCTTGTTTACTTTGTGCCTGAATCACACCAAGTTCTGAATATTTTCTGTAACTACAATTTTGTAAGAAACTGTTCATTTTCCTAATCATTCTATGTACCTGGGTTGCATCTGAAAACAAGCCTCAGCTCAGTGTGCCTTTCCCAGTCACCAAATTTCAAATAAAAATAAAATAAATTTGTTCTGGAATTGTTCTTACTAGAACCAATACAGCATTAAACAGTTTGTTAGTCACAATTTATGGGAAATTCCACGCACAGCAGAAACTTTGCCGCTCTGAATTCATTAAATTCTGTGGAATTCACAAATTAATCCATGGATCAAAATTTTCCAACTTCACACCTGCCTCTATTTGTGACATGCACTTTGTAGCAAGCCTAATAAAACTGCAGGACTAGCAAATTAGGCATCCAGCACCTCACAAACGGAGCTCAAGCAATCGAGGAGCCATAGTCTGCCAGCTGCAAGGCTCCCAGGCATCCAACGCCTCACAAACGGAGCTCAAGAAATCGAGGGAGCTAAAGCCTGCCAGCTGCAAGGCTCCCAGGCATCCAGCGCCTCACAAATGGAGCTCAAGAAATTGAGGGAGCTAAAGCCCATCAGCTACAAGGCTCCCAGGCATCCAGCTCCTCACAAACGGAGCTCAAGAAATTGAGGGAGCTAAAGCCCGCCAGCTGCAAGGCTCCCAGGCATCCAGCGCCTCGCAAATGGAGCTCAAGAAATCGAGGGAGCTAAAGCCTGCCAGCTACAAGGCTCTCAGCCATCCAGCTTCTCACAAACAGAGCTCAAGAAATTGAGGGAGCTATCCTGCCAGCTGCAAAGCTGTCAGGCTTCAGCTTCTCACAAACAAGCTCAAGAAGTCAAGGAAGCCATAGCCTGCCAGCTGCAAGGTATACACTGTTCCACCTGACTGCTGATGCTGCAAAATGTTTTCTATGGACTCATGCTTGTTCTCTGTCTTGTCTGCATTTTGTACTTTAAATTAATTACTGTTGGCAGAGAGCAAGTAATTGTTTTTAATCTGACTGTTTGGGGTATTTTCAGCTTACCTGCGAGCCCATTTCCACAGTTTGTTTTAATTCCAAAAATTCTATGCCATTTTTTGCTGGTAGGCCTGCATTGTTCTGCTTCCTTTCCACTGTCTCCTGTCTGTTCACCATTGCCTCCTCCTGTAGTTCTGATCATGCACAGTTCATTCCTCTGCATCTACTCCCCCTGTGTCTTTCTTCTCAGCTTTTTCTGCTCCTTGTAAAGTCTTTTGTTTGCCAGACACTCCACCTTTACTAACCACAGTTCTTATCCCTTTATCCAGGTTCTCAGGCATCCAGCTCCTCACAAATGGAGCTCAAGAAATCAAGGGAGCCAAAGCCAGCTGCAAAGTACATGCTGTGTACCTGTCCCTTCTTATTCAGTGACTGTCCCCCCCAGTCTATGTCTAGATTTATAGATCACACTCAGCATGTGACCGATCATGTGACCAGCCCTATCAGAAACTATCTCCATACTTTCCCTAATGAAGTTTATAACTAGTGACCACTAGGAGTCACTGCTGAGCCATCCCATCTCTCTTGCACTAGCTCTGCTCTTTATCCATATCATTTTATATCCTACCTATTTCTAGCTCTACTCCTCCTGTATTTCTGCTTCCCCCTTTATTTGCCCTACCCTTCTCTCCCTGGGTTTGAACCTCTGACCTTTAGGCCGCAGGCAACCTTAACCACTACACATTGCAGTCATTACAACTGGTTGTGGTTTTGGTGACTCTTATTCCTTTTTGTTGCTCCTCTTTACATCTCTCGACTACTTTCTCCCCCATAAAACTATTGCTCCCTCCTGCTACCCCTATGTTCAATCTAATCCCATACTACTTCAGTAACTTGTCATCACCTCTTCCTGAGGCCCCTTATGGTGCACACACTGGACATGTGGCCCCTTAACCTTATGGCCCCACTCACTCTTCTATTCCTTCTTTCACTGCCTACTTGCTATAACACCCCCTCCATCACTGCAACTGCAGCACAAATACTCTCAAAACTCACACCACAGGGCACAGAGCCCACATGCTCCACATATGCTAATGCCACTAGACACTCCTCAAATGCCAGCAGTGCAAACGTCTACCTCCATGTAATTGCATACCCCTTCCTCCAACTCTTCATCTCTCTCCTTTTCTATAATAAACACACAAAAACAACAACCAGAGACCTCTTGCCGCATTCAAGTCGCTCCAAACTGTATCTGAGTAGGATTGCCTGCTCTCCTTCTTGTATCTGGAAATGTCCACCCTAATCCAGGCCCCCCCACAGACTCCACAAAGCTGTAACACCAACAATGGGACCCTAAAACTTGCCACCATTAACATCCATAGCCTTTTACTCAAGCCTGATGACATGAAAGTCTGGGTTACTCAACATAAACCAGATGTACTCACTCCTAACGAAACTTGGTTCTCCACCAAGGTACCTGATGCTGCCACTGCCCTTACTGACTACACTCTGTTTAGGCAAGACAGGCTCAGTAAATGAGGAGGGGGTTGCACTATCTATTTGAAGAACACCTCGAAGGGGCAAGCCCTACCTCAAGTGGCCCCAGTAAACAACTCACAGGCACTGGCAGTTAAGATTATCCTTGGACACCTTGGAAAATCACTCACCATATTGTTTGTCTACATACCACTTCATGAAGAGACATCTGGCTTCAATATGGTACTTGTCTACCTGGATGGCCTACCACATCTTTCTGAGACAGTGGTATTGGGTGACTTTGAGAATAATTGGTTGGCCCCCAAAGCTGACCCCTAGAAAGACACTATTGCTGCCCAAGATATAACCCAGATGGTGACTACCCCCACAAGAATAGTAGTAGTAAAAATCTTCATTTTTTTACAAGATAAAAGACAAAATTGGTACATTTCTATACTTGTCACACCTTTAGGACCAAAGTCCTATTTTCAAGGTGAATCAATCCTATGGCAGGCAATAGCCCCCTCCTTGATCTGATCCTTAACTCCCGCGCTAAAAGAATCACAAACACCAGAGTTCTGCCTTACTGAGTGATCACTTCCTAGTAATATCCCACTGGTCAAACAAGGGCCCCATACCACCAGCTAAAGTAAGTTATCAAAGTGCCCTGAAGAAAGGGCAACTTGATCACTTTCAGGACTAGATAGATAGATACTGTAGATATAGATAGACAGACAGACAGACAGACAGTGATAGAAATATATTGTAGATAAAGACAGAGAGAGAGAGAGTGAGAGAGAGAGAGAGAGAGAGGTAGCTACTGTAGATAGATAGATAGATAGATAGATAGATAGATAGATAGATAGATAGACAGACAGACAGACAGAGATAGAAAGATACTGTAGATCAAGGGCGTAGGCAGGGGGGGTGTTTAGGGTGTTCAAACACCCCCCGAAATGACTGCAAAAATATATTTACAATTTTTCGGACAGAGCGCGCTGTCCCTTTAAATTTCTGCGACAGCACCTGATCCACAGTTACACATTGTGGCAAAGGATTTAGCGAGGAAATAAGAGCAGCACACAAAAACTAAATGAGTAAACTGAGTACTGGCGTCCGGCGCGGATAGAGTAGCTTGGGGGGGGTTGGCTCTTTCTTTGTGCGCAAAATCCACGAATCACAGTCCTCCTCCTCGGCTCCACCTCAGATGAGCAGACAGCAGCCAATCAAGTCGCACAGCATGTATTTGGCGGCTTGGGGAGACAGAGAGGAGAAGAGTCGCGTTGACGCCGAGTAAATGAGACAGTTGGAGCGAACGAAAGTCTTTTGACTGGAGCCTGGAGTCTGAACTGTGCTGTCTGCCACTCATCATCACTGCCTAATCCTACCAGTTTTCTTCAGTGAAGTTGAGGGTAGGCGCCCCGAGCTTGTTTTAATTTCTGAGACCCCAGACTATGAATAACTGATCAAACCCCAACGTCTGCTGTTTAATCATGGCTTTGAAGGAGAGTGAAGGATAGAATACTCTTTAAAGAACCGACTGATCGATTTCTGAAGGCGTGTAGTGTCTGCTCGACATCTGGTACCCCTTGACACCATGCTGTGCTGTCAACCACATATGTCTATATTTAAATTATAATTATGCAGTCAGGTTGTGATTACTGTATATGCTTACGTTTTACGCTATGGACCAGATACTATTGCTGACAAAGTTCTGCTTGGCTTTATAACAGCTGTCACTGTGTGTGCATCCTGTACCAAACGGCATATGGCTGGTGGTTGTTGCCTGGATGATGAGGATGTGTTTTGATCCCTAGCTTGACTTTCTTTCTGTCTTTCTTCTTTTCTGTAGCAAGTGATGATAATGAATCTAGTATTTAAAGCATTTACGCCTGTTTTATACGCAGATCAGGCTTACACTAGCAATCCATGTAAACAGTATTGCATCTGACCCTTTTGTTTTGTTTCTTGTACCTTGGCACCACCACCTGACATGTTACTTATCTGAGAGGGGAATTGAACCCTACTGGCTTACACCCAGTGGGGTCCAGCCAAGCCAGATCCAACCCCCCACCTCTTACTGATCACGTAGGCGGAGGTACCCAGGGTTCCCCTTGGAGGCAGGCAGTGTCCAAGGTCAGGGCCTGAACATGCCCAAATTACAGTGTGTGAGGCAGGCTATTTTGGTGTTTTCTGGTCCCATCCTCTGGGACGTCAGCCCACTAGCCCAGTCAGAAGAATGCAGGCATGCTTTTACACAGGCCAGGGCCAACGTCCCTTCACCAGATTTCCCATGCATGCTGCACTACCAGCTGTGGTCACCCAAGTGGCACTGTGATAGGGGCAGTGACAGCCCTCCCTCCCGGAGGAACAGAACATCCTCTGGTATGCTTGGTCTTCCTTCCCCAGCCGGGCCTTGACTGCCCAAGGTCATTTCCAGACTTGGGTTGCTGGCATTGTGAGTTGTAGCCCTACAGCCGTGCCAGTGAGCTGGCTACCATTGCCTCTTTCAACCATCTGGGCAATCTCCCAGCCTGCTTTATCTGCCACTTACCCCTTCCAATCCCATAGCTTTCCCCTGTGGTAGGGGCCTTCAGGCCAGCATCGTCAAGAATCCCGAGGTGGGGCAGGAAGTCAGTGGCATGGGGTGCAAGAGTTTTCTGGTGTCACCCCGCGCATGCTGTGGCATTTTCGTGTTCATATTGCACCCTGCACCCCAGAATGCTGACATCTGATCACCAAGCGAGGGCAAGTAAAGCATTCCCCATGCAGAGGCCATCAGCCTCCCACCCAAGGACAGCACAGACAAGCACCAAAAGGGCAGAAGTTGCAGCCTGGCCAGAAATTACCTCCCCGTCAACTTGCCCATGTCAGTGGGCCAAGAGGGATACATCTGCTGTGTTACAGTATTTGAAGATCGGAAAGTGAACTGTACAGAATACTTTTATGGACCAATCTCAGGCACACTGCTGTGGATATGTGTGGTTTCGATTTGTTTTGACACAGCACTGTTGGGTCCTGTTTTGAACTACATTTCTGCAGTGATGGGTCCAATTTACTCCATGGTTTAAACATTTTAGTGTTGTTGTTGTGCCTTTTCTCAGTGTTTAGGCTCTACCACCACCTGTGGTCACCCAGGTGGCAGTAGTACAGTAGGTATTGCACTGATGCCTGCTGAAGGAGCATTTGCATTGATGCCCAGTGAAGGCGCATTGCACTGAGGCCCGTGGATGGGGTCGATTGCACTGAGGCCCGTGGATGGGGTCGGTTGCACTGATGCCTGAGGACGGGTCGGTTGCACCAATCATTTTCATCCCTGTTTTCTGAGCTATGACCAATGCAGCCTTTGCAGTGTTGCACTGAGCTCAATAATTTAATAACTAAAGTAACCGTATAAAAACATTATTGTTGTAGCAGTTGCATTTAGCTTTAATTTTTTTAGGTTTTGGCTTTGTGCCATTATCAATCATTAAAATAACTTTCATTTGCCAGCCGCTGGTGCAGTGGCAAGTGTCAGTCTGTCTGCAGTACCAACATTCCAGGTTCTGGAACAGACTTTGGAGTCAGAGCTGGCGAGGGAGAAGGATTGAGCGTCCCAGGGACTGCTCTCCTTCTCCGTGGGAGGGGGGAGAGTGTCCAGCACTATGACGAACCTCTGGCAGAGGCTGGGGTTACTGCCATGACTGGAGCCACATGTTAGCAGATGCTGGTGTCATTGCATGTCCCCGCCCAGGAAAAGCAAAAACAATGCTGGCTGCTAATGATGGCCCCTGCCTCTGCTGCCACTCCCACCACAGACAAAAAGTCCACCGGGGTCCCGCCTCCTGTGACCTCACCCTGGGAGGCATGCCATGGCTTAGAGAGACCATGTTTCTGGGGGTACCCGCCAGCGGCTCAGCACGGGGTAAGCCTGGGGATGGGGGGTGTGAGTAGAGCAGGGGGACCAGAAACCTGGTTGGGGGAATAAGCCGGATGATAATTATAATAGTAAAATAAAAAATGTCATCTTAGTAAGTACTTATTCCACTGTGTGTGGGACAGTACCCTCTCCATGTTGGACAGTGATATTCTACAGCACCTTCTCCATGTTGGACAGCGGTATTCTGAGTGTTCAAGTGAGGGAAGTCCTCAGGATGTGAGATGATAGTAAGGTATGACTTATGTTCTGAAAAATGCTTGCACTGCCAGAAGAGAGAGAGACAGAGAGAGAGGGGGGAGAGAGAGAGAAAACAGAATCATCGGCAGTTTTTAGGAAGTGAGCTGATGTCAGCGATAGCAGTGTGAAAGCAGCTGCGGCATGGAAGTGTAAAATTAGAAACAAACCAATGTACAGGAAGCTGAGCATGTTCAAGTTAAAATGTGACTTTTGTTTTTTGTTTGTTTGTTGCAGGAACCTTAAGGCAAATGAGCAAGATTTAATATATTGTGTTCTGGCCTGGGGAGTCAAGATAAATTATTGTATTAGTACAAATACTAAAACTCATGGGTTAATTGGGCAGGAATCTGCGAACCAATTCCACCACCTCTCTCTCTCTCTCTCTCTCTCTCTCTCTCCCACTTGCTCACCCCAGCCCTGACCTCTCTCCAGCCCACTGACCCTGGCCTCGACCTCTATTAAATGCCTAGGGAAAGAGGCAGAGCCATCTCCAGGGAGGAGCACAAAGCCTGGGACTACAGAGCAGTGGAAGGTGCTGACCTCTAGGTGAAGGGCTTTATGCAGAAGAGGAGGAGGAAAAGCAGTCAGAAAAGGGCTGATCACTATTTGCAGATTGGACTGTGAAATATAGTGAGACTATTCAATGGCAATAATGACTAAGTAGGGAAGAAGGACAGTCGGTATAATGGTCTACAGCTAAGTAAGGCATCTCAATGTTAGTGCACTATACAGGGTGTGTGTGTGTGTGTGTGTGTGTGTGTATGTATACATATATTAGAGGCAAAAAAACTCCATGTAATGCATCAGTTAGGGTTGTTCCACAGTGACAAAAGTGAGGAAATTCATTGTTAGGGTTGAAACCCCCCCTTGGACCTCCCCCAACTGGCATTGGGGTGCGCATTGGGGTAGTTGGTCATAGCTCTCACCCCATCACATGTGTAAAGAAGCAGAGGTATAGGAGAATGGGGTGAGAGTTAGGACCAAAGACCCCAATGTGCACCCCAATGCCAGTTGGGGGTGGTAGGGTCCAATGTTTTTTTTTTCAACCCTAACACCGAATTTTCTCACTTTTGTCGCTGTGGAACAACCGTAACTGATGCATTAAACTGAGTTTTTGCCTCTGATTTCCCTTCTTTTTGAGAATGGTAATGACAAATAGTGAATGTAATGCAGCGCGGGAAGCTCCTGCCATGGGATATCTTCACACATAGTAACACAGTGCCGATAAACGCAAATGGTAATGCGATGATGACACAAAGTGAAACAGAAAGATAAACAGTACTGAGAAATAGTGAATGTAATACAGCGATGGGACCAGCGATGGAGCCCTTCTTGTCACATAGCAACACAGTGCCCACAAACAGAAATGGTAATGTGCATAGGACAAAGCTAAATACAAAGATAAACAGTACTGTAGACACAAATGGTTAAAATTACAGAAACAGAAGTGCAAATGAAAATGCAAAGGGTAACGAGAAGGTGGCGAGACAGGAAAAGTAAGTGAAACAGGTACAGAACCAGAAGCAGAAGCATTAAGAGTAAGAGTTATGGAAACGCACTATCAATAGTTTTCCTCAAAAGGTATATAGGAAGACAGTGAGTACAAAGAATGTATGCAAAATAATGAGTCTCGTAACAGAAAATGAGGACTTGGAATAGTAAATTGCTATATCTCAGGAACCGTATGACATAGGAAAAAAAATTTAAGTCATATGAATTATCATTTTCCTGGTTAGTTTTGTACTTAGCCCCCATTAGAGAGCTAAGCATTTTTCTGACAAAAAGTCTGTATCTCGCACCGTTTCTGAGATATGGGCCCTGAAAGGTGCGGCGAATGCCGTAATGTTAGCCTATGGGGAAAAAAAGAGACGTTCGAGTGTCATAACTTTGCCTCCTGTAATATTTTTTCACCAAACCACTGAAACGCACATGTGTGGGATGTTTGCTGTCTTCCCTCCAAATTTCAAACCAAAAGACTGAACTGTTATTTTGCAGCAGGGCACCAAAGGATTGCTGCAATGCATCAGATGGCGTAATGTTATCCTATGGGGAAAAAGCGTCAACTTTGGAGTGCTGTAACTTTGCAGCCATATAATATTTTTTCAACAAAACACTGAAAGGCACATCTTTGAGATGTCGGCTGTGTTTTTTCCAAATTTCAGCCCAAAACACCAAACTGTTCTTTTGCAGCGGGGTGCCAAAGAATTTCTGTCATTTTCCCACAGCCTAGAAAAGTATTGTCGTAATTTGCGAAAGCTTTCGCAAATTCATTCGACAGTGTCATAAGTGCGAAAGTACTTTGCGAAAGTACTTTTTCCAGAAATTTGAAAATATATTTCGGGCCGTTTTAGCCCAAAATAAAGACATGGCTAGCATCCTTAGGGTCCGACTAGTTAATACAAAAAGAATTAGGTTGCTAGAGGGTCCCAAATTTAAATGCCAAGCATTTTTCTGATCACCAACTGAAAACAAAATGGCGGATTTGTGACAGTAAAAGGGCCATTTGCAAAAGTAAAAACTGCATTTGCGACACTGTCGAACTTTTTGTTAACTTCTCCCATTGACTTATAATGGGAACTTGTTTTTTGAATAACTTTTGAACCGTTTAATATTTTTTCACAAAATCTTCAAAAGGCACATTGGGGACCCCGGCCGCATGTTCCCTGAAGATTTCGGACCAGTCGCAAAACAGTGCAACCTGTAGGCATGACCGTAGAATTCCCAAAAGCTGAACGCAGGCAAATCACGCTTTAATAACTCCGCAGCCATATATCTGACTGGTACGAAACTTGGCAGATCCCAAGGTGTATGGATCTTGATCATGTATTCCAAATTACAGGTAAATCTGTTGAATGGTTGCAAAGTTATTAAGGTGCAAAATTTTAGGTTTAACATGTAAATGGCTCCTCAATCCTAATTCATGGTAGCACTACCGTGCTACCATAATATATATGTTATGTGTGAGTAGCTAAGGAGGCATCTCATGGGCAGGGCATATAAATGTATAAGGCATTACCTAGGCAGGTCTTTGAAGGGGATTGCCATGGGGCTATATGTGCAAGAAGAAGTGGCCTGGTGAGGAAAATTAGATTGGGAAAGCTGTGCATTGATATAGTAATTACAGATAGTATTAATTGGCCACTGGTATATGCAAATTGCCAGATTCAAACATGTTTAATGGGGATAGAGAAGGGTGGGGGAAGGCATGGGGGAGAAAATGGGATCCTTCAACAGGTAAGAAAGGGGCTCGCGGCTCATAGTGGAATAGGATGGGTAACATTGGGGGCAAATAGGGCACCATGACAGAAAACAAGGGGAGTTTAGTTGGTGACCTGGTGCTCACGCCATAATATTGCACCATAATCTGTGTACATAGTGGTACAATGCCTTGTTACCAGGCAGCATTACTAACACAGCAGGTAGAGCCACGGTGGTTGATCGCACTGTTAGATAACCAGTTGTCCACAACCACTGGAGGTTCTGTAGACTTATGACAGTCACCGTCTCCCAAAACCCAGATTCCATGTGAAAAAAAAAGTTTCTCATGAAATTAGGGGTGGAGAACATGTAACAAATGTGTGTGTTTTCTTCCAGAAAATCCCAAAATTCACCACAGAACATGCATACACCCCAGATTCTGGATACTGCTCAGCCCCCAGCTTAGCTGTCCTTTTCACAAATGTAAATGTAAACACCCCTCAAATAGAATTCTGGCTACACCCCTGCTGTAGATAGAGAGAGAGAGAGAGAGATAGGTAGATACTGTAGATAGATAGATAGATAGACAGACATATAGATACAGACAGACAGACAGAGATAGGTAGATACTGTAGATAGAGAGAGAGAGAGAGATAGGTAGATACTGTGGATAAATGAGAGAGAGAGAGAGAGATAGAGAGATAGGTAGATACTGTGGATAGATAGAGAGAGAGATAGGTAGATGCTGTAGATAGATAGATAGATAGATAGATAGATAGATAGATAGATAGATAGATAGATAGATAGATGCTTTATTTATGAAGCACTCCTTTCTGTGGATTTGGAGCACTGTACATTGAAACAAAACAAAACAAAAAATACAATGCAAAGCACCAATAAAATTCCAAGCCAGCAAGAACAGAAATTCTTAAAACACATCTATCGGGGCGTGGCTTAGGCTTCGAGGCATATGGCAGCATAGTCTGCTAGCTCCCACGAGTTGGGGAAATATATATGAAACCACCCAGAATAAATCATCGGGAAACAGTCGGTACACACAGTAAAACCCCAGTGGTGCCCTGTCTGACTAAAAAGAATCTTCCGGCAGCTCCGCGGTGTATGCGCTTCGGAAAATACCTGGCTGATCATGACGGGACGACTGCAGAGGCAAATTCAACATGGCGAGGCGTGCTGCGCAGGCCACGAACACAGCCACGGCTCTGGATGGCTCTCAACTAACAGAAATGTTTCACACTCTAGTGAAACAGATGTCGGAGGTAACGGTGGCCTCTAATGCAACAACACTGGCCATCCATCAAATGGAGATGAGGATCTTCCACATGGAGAGGCAAACTAATGCAAATAAGGCTGCTATTATGGAGTTACATTCTATTTTGAGGGAGCAACAGCACACAATTCAGGCACTGGCAGTCAAGGTAGACGGCCTTGAAAATAGAAGTTGGAGGAATAATCTCCGTATACTGGGGCTGCCAGGGGGGTCAGAGAAAGGGTGTGTGACTGATTTTCTCTATGAGGAGCTACCAAAAATATTACAACAGAAGTTGCCCCCTGGGTGTGCAGTGGAAAGAGCACATCGAACACTGGTCCCCGCTCCCAAAATCGGAGACAGGCCAAGACCTATATTAGCCCACATTTTGAATTATGCAGACAGAGACTGGGTCCTGACTTGGGCCAGAGGGTTGGGTCGACTTAGCTTTAATGGACATAGGGTTCTGATTTTTCAGGACTACTCTAAAGAATTGGCGATGCGCAGAAAAGAATACGCACCACTGCGTATTAAGTTGCATGAGTTGGAGTATCTTTCTCTTAGGATCCAGCCACTATATGTCTTATGATTAATGGCTCCCCTTACTATTTTCCATGCCAGAGGTGCTTGAGGATTATATAGGAGAACCTGGCCGAACGCGAACACTTTCGCCTAAGAACTCTCGGTCCAAGACACCAACTCTGATTGGCAAGGCCTATCATCATTTCCCATCGAGGGTGACATGGATACCACAGAACAGACTTTGAGATTTATCATGTGCTCTCCCTAGAAGCCATACGAGGCATCAGAAGGATCATCATTTAAGGAGGACCATCCAATGGAGTGGTATTTATGGATTCTTCACCTTCCTCACTGACAGATGAAGAAGTGTTGATTACTAGCCCGTATTTTCAAAGAATCGGTATGAGCTGCTGGGGAAATTATCAGAGGAAAAATCAGGAGTTTCCAAAGCCAGGAAATCGGAACACGGTGAAGACTCTCCTTAGGCACCACGTGAGACAGAGAAAAGAACACTCATTGTGTGACCCTAACACCCAGCTGACCTCCCACTGCAACAATCCCCTCTTCAAGATGGATCTAGCCTTTCCGAAGCAGGCAAGCCGTGATCGAACAGATGGGATCCATGGATCTCTGGCCTTGGCCTAGACTTGAATATTACTGTGATTTTAGAGAAGTTGAAAATTTATGTTTATGAAAGGGGCCCATATTGAACGCAGAAGGAAAGGAGGTGGGTTGGGAAGGAGCTGGATTTATAAAGCAAGTGTAAGTTCTGGAGCCGAATGATCACAGTGCTCTTTGGGAGTAAGGAAGGGAGATGCATGGATTCTGTAATTTACGTATGGGAGACTGTAGGGGTTACTGCTCATATCGATGGCATAAAGGTATGGGAAAATATTGGGTACTGGGCCAGGTGGGGGTATCAGGCTCACTGGGGGAAGGGAGGAGATATTCCCTAGGTGATACCCCCAGTAATAGGGGGGCATACTTTACACTTAACATGATTCCCTTCCTTTAAGGTCAGTATTTTTCTGGGGTACTACAGAGGGGTGGTACTAGATCTAATGGCGTTACAGAGCCCAACTCGCACATATGCTATGACTGAGCCCAGCTTAGCAGTTACGAGGTAATTAGGGGCATTATGTTTTTTTGGAGAACAAGGGGGAAGGATAATTCTCCCTTCACTTAAGGCTGCTTTCACCACCCCCCATGGGAAGCAGCAATTTAGGCTAATGGTGGATATGAATCCCCGTCTCGTAAGGCTGCTTACTCACAAGCACTGCCTGGTGCAAATGTATATAGGTTATGTTGGGTGTTTTTTTTGTTTTGGTTTAGAAGTACTATATGTTGTAGTTTAAAGTTTAGACACAAGAGGGCACCATTGCATCACGTATGGTTGAGAAAGCACTGTAAACTGACTAGATTGAATAACAGACAACACAACAGAAGTACGATTGTATGGATAAAGATGTGGGCCTTGCAAGAGAACCCCTCAGGATTCCCCCCCCTTAGTTTGCTATGCAGATAAAAATGAACAAGAGCCTGGGTACAAAGACAATGGCTGATTTAACAGCATATACCTGGAATGTTAAGGGTTTAAATACCCCCATAAAGCAGAAAAAAGTCTTCTCATACCTAAAAAGGGGGAAGTACATATAGCATTTCTACAATAAACTAAGTTGGTAGGTGAGGCTCATGCTCTGCTAGTTAGAGATTGGGTGGGAACGGAGGTACATGCCTGGCACCACAAAAAACAAGGGGTGATCATTCTGTTTCACAAACAGCTACAGTGGGTGGTAGCCAAAAGTAAGAAGGAGCCACAGGGCCGAAGGGTCATGGCATTAGTACAAACCCCTGAGGTGCCGTTGCTACTGGTTAATATATACGCTCCAAACGAAGATGACCCGGGGTTCTTTCAGGAGGTATCAAATAAAATCACGGCTTTGGCAACAGACGGGATCCCAATAATGGTAGGAGGGGATTGTAACTTAGCATTGATTCCAGTGGTGGATAGAAGTGACTTGGGAAAGGAGTCGCACCCAAGGGGGATGAGGGCAATGAAGAGTCTTATGAAAGAATTTAATCTGACTGACATCTGGAGACTAGGACATCCTAAAGACAGAGATTACACGTTTCAGTCAGGGGTCCAAGGCACTTTTAGTATAGGTTGGATTATATTGGTTAATCTCCTCCAATTTACTGCAGTTGGTGGTAAGCACTAATATCTTGCCAATAATTCTCTCGGACCATGCCCCTGTGCAGATTCTTTTGATGTGGGGTCCCCAAACCATGCCCACCCCAGTATGGAGGTTTGATGTATTGCTATTGAAGATCCAGAGTTTCTCCTCTGGATGAGATGAGAAACTGAGACCTTCTTTAAAGAGAATATATTGACTGATATGACTGCTTGCAATACATGGGAGGCCTATAAGGCATGATAAGGGGGGGCGATTATGGATTTGGTTTCATGCAGGAAGACACAAAGGGCAATGAAACTAAATGTCCTGGAGGGCCAACTATTCATGGCAGAGACCCAATTAAAAATAAGAACGATCCCAGGGTAAGGTCTCGTCTGGTAAAGGATGTGCTCAAGTTCAAGATCCTAGATCTGCAGCTTATCCATTAGGTAGGAAATGGGCAGACTGGGTGGGTCAAGCGTCCTTATCTGCCGTCAAAATCTATGTTTCTATGTGTTACATCTTGAGACTAATGAACTGCTGTCTAGGGCAGGCAGAACTAGCAATGATTGCCTAAGACACACATACTGGGAGCAAGGGTAAAATGGGAAAGTCTTAGTTTATGAGATTAGGACACAGCGTAAACCGACATATTGCAGGACTAATGGATCCCAGACCCAGACTCTGCAGGTCCTCCTCTGAGATTAATAATATAATGAGGCAGTTCTATGAGCAACTATATAAAACCTCCCAAACTATTTCTCCTGAGGATATATTAGGTTTCTTGAGTAAGGTGCAGCTCCCATCTATAGCTCAGGGAAAGAGTGCTGCTCTGGAAGCCCCTCTCACGGTGCCAGAAATAGAACAAACACTGATGTCCTTACAAAAAGGGAAGGCTTCAGGAGGAGATGGCTTCCTGGCAGAATGTTATCAGGTCCATAGTTGCACCAGTATCATGTCAGGTGTATTGAGAGGTAATCCTATCTGGACAGTTCCCTCCTACAATGAGAGAGGTGGTGATAGTCATTATTCCAAAAAAGGAAAAGACCCCACCAGAGCAGGTAATTATAGGCCTATATCACTGATCCCGGTGGACAGCAAGATTTTTGCTAAAGGGATAGCCACTCAACTCAAAACCCTCATTCCTGAGCTTATACATCCGTCTCAGGCCAGTTTCATTCAGGGGAGGTATCGTGCAGACCATATCTGCTCAGTACTTAATCTGATGCAAGCAGCAAAAACCCTTGGTACACCGGCAGCTGGTATAGTGGTGGACTTCGAGAAGGCATTCAATTCTGTAGAATGGGATTACCTTCTCTTAGTATTAGAACAGTATGGCTTTGGTCTGGGGTGCTGTGCTTGGATTAAGGCTATATATAAATCTCCTACAACCAAAGTTCTTACTAATTCAATTATGTCTGATGCTTTTATGCTAAGGCATGGAACTAGACAAGGCTGTCCACTGTCACCTATGCTGTTTGTTCTGGCATTGGAAACACTGGCAGCCATGGTTCGGCAACATCCAAGCATTAAGGGCATCTCAATCAGGGAGTACTGCTATACCACCTTGCTGTATGCGGATGATCTGTTTCTAACCCTGGCTGATTTAAATGAGGCATTACTTCCCCTTACAGATCTTCTACATTCCTTTTTCAGAGCATCAGGTTTGAAAGTTAATATTAATAAGACAGTAATATTGCCTTTCAATGATCACTGTGATCCTGCCAAGGTGTACAACACAGGTCTGGCATGGGCAAAGGAAGAACTAATATATTTAGGGATATAATTAAACATTAATCTGGATAAGATGTGGGAAAACAACCTACGGTCTTTACCAGTAGAGTGTCAGGAGGACCTGGGCAGATGGGCAAGGCTTAGGCTTACGATGGTGGGTAAGATGGCGGCCATTAAAATGACATTAGCCCCAAAGGTCATATACCTTTTGTCACATATGCCACTGCATCTCCCAACATGCTGGTATGCTGAGTGGGACAAAATCATTGGGGCTTTTCTTTGGGAAGGGAAATCACCTAGGTATAGCAAGGCCAAACTGAGAGGCCATTGGAAGATGGGGGGGTGGGGGCTTCCATGGCTGGACGGATATAAGATAGCTTTTCAGACAGTCCAAACGATGCAGTGTTTCTGTCCTCTCTCCCATGAATCACCACAGTGGCATCAGATGTAAAAACATCAGATGGATCTGTCTACTCTGGTTTCTCTTTTGTGGGGGGCAACCTCTGTCTTGCACCCTTTAATAGACCCCACTATTAAATATTGAAACAGTTGCATATTTTCCTCCATGTATCTCTAACACTGGTCCAGTGTACTCCTCTGTGGCATAATTCACACGTTACTATAGCAAAGAAAGTAATATATTGGAAAAGCTGGGCCCAAAAGGGGATATTCTATTTCTCAGATATTCTTGCACTTGAGGGCAGGCAGATAGACTCATTTCAACATCTTCAGGAAAGATGGGTCCTCCCACAGAAGGAATTTTGACATTATATGCAGATAAGGGACGCGGTTAGACCATATCTGATAAGGTGCCAAAAGGAGGGCCAGAAGAGTGTGCCCATAGCTAAATGGCTTAAGACGTCCAACAGTCTAGCTGGCTGTATATATTCTAGTATTATAGATGCCCTTCCTGACCAGACGGAAAGAGCTAAAGGCCTTTGGGGAACAGCATTATCAACACCCATCTCTAATATGAGATGGGCCAAATGTTGGTCTTTTGCCCACATGCAGTACACGGATGTTAGGAGCAGAATGATACAAAACAAAATCTTACACTGGTGGTGTCGGACTCCAGTGATCTTACATAAGCTCGGGGTACTTGGGAATGATGATTGCTGGCGATGTCGCCGGGCGGGGTGACCTTTTCATACATTGTGACTGTCCGCACTCGAGCAGCTTTGGTGCCAGGTAGACAACTGGGAGACCAGATCATTAAAAACAGGGACAAGACATCTTCAACCATGCTTCTGGGCCTACAATCCCTGACACGTTTGTGGACTAGAAAAGAACATAAATGGTACATGGCCTTAGTTATGCAAGTCAAGCGGTTAATACTTAGTAATTGCAGGACAACTAAGGTACCCAGTATAGTAGAGATTCTAGAGTCACTGGCCCTGATATATGAAATGGAGAGGAGATCTTATATTCTAGGAATTAGAAAGGCAGGATTGCACCTCACATGGGCCCCGTTTATGGCATTTCTGGCAGCAAGAGCTGGGATAGGGTGAAGACACATTTAGATCTGGATGGTCTATTTAACAAAAAGAATAGGAACGGTATTCGATACAAGTAGATCAAGTGTTTGGTCAGCCAGTCTGAGAGGAAGAATAATTAGGCTAAGGATATAGATGCAATGGTACACGCCCTGGTATTGATTACAGTACTGTTAGTTTTAAGTTAATATAGATTAGAGAGTTGTAAATTGTTTAGGTAATTAAATTTAGTTAATAACAGCTAGGTAGTGATGTTGATACTGTCTGAGGCTGTCCTCTTTTGTTATATGCAGCTCGGTTGGGGAGACTTCGGAACCACATGAAGGTGAGAAATCCCGGTCATTGGATGCCTTGGTGGGAACTGATCGGACTTTGTTTGCTTCATAATGGTTCGACTCTTCCCTGTGCGCTCAGGTATGTATCTTTCATAGTTACAATAGGTAAGGTACAGTATACACGAAATCCTGGATGTTAAAGATTTTGAGGAGTAACTGCAGCATGGAATGCCAACAGACAAGATATGTACGGTAATATATTTCTGTATAATGTACAATTTCAAGGTATATCTGTACAACAAAACTGAATAATAAAAATTTATTCAAAAACCCACATTTATCTATGTAAAATACTGCATTAAAATAATAAAACTTACATTAATCATATCATTATAAATAAAATGCCTGTTGAAAATGATACATAGATACATAGACAGTGATGGCAGATAAGGGCCTATGGCCCACCCAGTTCGCTCCATTTGAACTTGTACGCTCAGTTTGTTTTCCTAGAAGTCTGTTGCCCTCACCCTGACCTCCAGAATTCCTTTATGTCTATCCCATGCATTCTTAAATCCCGTGATTGTTTCAGCCCCCACCACTTCCTCTGGCAGGGTGTTCCACTTGTCCACCACCCGTTCTGTGAAGAAATTCTTCCTCATGTTTCCTTTGAATCATCCTCCCTCCAACTTCATCCCATGCCCTCTAGTCCTGGAACATCTTTTAAGCTTAAAAATAGTGTATAGATACACAAAATGAACATACAGAAAATGAGCATTTTAAAGGCTTCTACCAAGGGTGCCTCCTGTAGATATCTGGGAAAAAAGTTCCACAAGGTAGGCATGGCAACCGTAAATGCACAGCCCCAGAATGCTACAGCCTAACCCTGGGAACCTTCAGGAGGCTACCCTCAGCAAAACAGGGAGCCGGGGTCAGCCAGTAGAGCACCAGGAGATCTTTCAGATAGGCTGGTCACTGGTCGTGCAGGGCTTTGTAGATAAGGAGCCCTACCTTGAAGATAATCCTCCACTTGACCAGCAGCCAGTGCAGTTCGCAGAGAACCAGAGTAATGTGTTTGGTTATTGTTGTCCCTGATAATAATCTCGCTGCCGCATTCTGCACCAGCTGCAACTGGCAAAGGTTACCCCCAGATAGCCCAAGGTACAGTGTTTTGCAGTAGTCCAAACTGTATGAGATGACTACATGTACCAGCCTGGGCAGGACCTCAGGTGGAATCATGGCCCTGGATCCAGACAATGGTCCTCAGATGATAGTATCCACTTGTGATGACAGCCAACATCTGTGCGCCTAGTGTCAGGCCATCATCTAGGATCATGTCTATATCCTTCACCTGTGGAGATGGGGTGAGAGGGATCCCCCAGCATTAAACCAGGAGGGTCCCCTCAATCACCCCTCCCACCATGATGACCTGAATCCACCACTAGCACCTCAGTCTTTTTTGAGTTAAGATCCTGTCCCAGTTGTTATGGAGAAAATGTTTCAATGCAAGGGTCTTTCCTTTTCTGTCGCTTCTCCCTCTGGTTGTGCAAATCAGTTTTCCCGTGAGACTTCAGACTTGAGCAACCTGATGGCCTCACAGTTCTTTGCTTCTCACTGTCCCTCAGTTTTCTTTTGCTGTCTGTTTTTCATCCCTTGCATATCAGCTAAAAAAAAAAATATGTGCAAACCATTGTATGGAAACAAAACTGATATTGGGATCCCTTTTGTTTAGAAAATATACAGTGTTACTGTTGAAATGTATATAATTATATTGTGAGATGATTGCAGAGAGCTATGGAAAACTCAAGGGGTTACCTTGGTACAAATCTTTTAGTCTTTTGCAAAAGCTTTGCAAAAAGGGCCTCAAGAAGCACACTGTGTTCTAGCAGCTCCTGCCTGATATTTACAAAAACAGGATGCTTACTAAGAGTGGGGGTTGAAAGGACTTATAAGGGAGCTAAACTGCAATTGCTTGGAAGAGGAAGAAAAATGGGACACAGAGATTGAAGAAAAACTCTGTGAATCTTTCTTTTACTTGACCTTTGTAAATAGTTATACTGAACATTTTTAGTTTTTTTTATGTTACTGCTACTGTAAATAAATATGTTTGACAAATTCTACAACTGCTCCTCATTTTTCCTATGCTTCCTGACATGTGCCTCAATAACAGATGGTGTAAGAGGCGGGATTTAAGCTGTGCATACCCTAAGACACAAGTTTTGTGCTTGGGTACTGGACCTAGTATGGGGTAGCACAGAGGAAGGTATGGATTCTGCAACAGAAAGTTCAGGAGCGGTTACCAGGAGAATGGCAGTCAAACTACCTGAGGCAGAAGTCCAGTCTGAGATTGTACAGCCAGCACAAGTTATGGAAAAAGAACAGGCAATGACAGAACCTGAAAGCCTGATGGACATTTTCAAACGGTGGGCTATACAACAAAAAGAGACTGAGAAGCAAAGTGAAAAAGATATTCAGCATTTAGAAGTGCAGAGGGGAGAAGAGATGCAGCAGCACAAGCAGCAGATGAGAGAGAAGATGCAGAGACAGGAGTAGCAATGGCTGCATGCGTTGCAATCTGTCAAAGGCAGAGGATCTGGCACAGATCCAGATGAGCAACAAAATGCAAGCAACTTAAAAGCCATTAAACTTACAAAGTTGTGTCCCTCAGATGATATTGAAGTATACCTGACAACTTTTGAAAGAGCTGCCACAGCCTGCCAGTGGCCAAAACAGCAATGGACAATCAGATTTGTGCCCTATTTGACAGGGAAAGCCCAGCTTGCCTACAGCAGTATGGACACTGCACAGTCAGAAAACTGTGACCTGGTGAAAAGGGAAATCTTGAAAAAGTATAACATCTCCAAAGAGACCTACAGGCAGAGATTTCAATCTCTGAGGTACAACTCAGTCGACAGTCATTGAGAAGCCTTCACCCAACTCAAGGAACTCCTGATAAAATGGATCCAACCAGAGAGCAAAACAGTCCCACAGATCATCGACACATTTGCCATGGAGAAATTCATCAGCATCTTGCCTACAGATGTGCAGTTATGGGTAAAGGAACACCAACCAGAGAGTGGGGAAAAGGCTGTTTCTTTGGCAGAGGACTACCAAATGGCCAGACAGATACCAGAGCAGCGAGGTAACAGCCAAGCATAGGTAGGACACTCTTTTTCCCATTTAAACTCCAAGCCTAATAAGAACTCTGGTGGGGGTAACAAATCTGTGCCTAAATACATTATCTGCTATAACTGTAATAAGCCATGCCATTTTGCAAGAAACTGCCATAGTAAGGAGAGTGGCACTGGAGCAGATTTGTACTTGGCAAATTGGGGCAAGTACTTAACAGATGTGAAGGTGGGGGATAAGACTGTGAAGGGACTCTCTGATTCAGGAAACAGAGAGACCCTAGTGCATGTTAAAGTGCTGGGAAAACACTGTTCAAAGGGACCAGGTACTGGTGTCATCTGCATCCACGGGGACACGTGATGCAATCCCACCACCCAAGTGACTCTGACCATTAAGGGTGTGTCACACCAAATGAAAGTTGGGGTAGTATCTAAGTTACCTGTACATGTGATTATCGAAAATGACTTTCCAGGATTTACTGAGTTGATCAGAGAGGGAGTAAATACTGATGTTTCAGCAGCTCTGGTGACAAGAGCCCAAGCAAAGAAAATTTCAAGATGGTGGAGACACTTTTGCTTTCAAAGACTTTGATCTGAACTTGTTTGAGCACAGCTCCAAGATCCGGAAATCCAGGAAAGAAAGATGAAACCTGAAGAAGCTGTGGCAACAAATGACCGATGGACATAAAGGGTTACCATATGAAAATGCTGAAACTCAATTGATAACTGATTGTGATTTTCTTTCAGAACAAGCTAATGATGTTTCTGTCCAGGGTTATTTTAAGCAGCTGGGGGTGAAACCAAAACATGGTGGACCAATGTTTAAAAAATGTAATGGGTAACTGTACAGAGGTTGGTGTAACCCTCAGACACAGGAACAGGCAGAACAATTGGTTATACTGCAGAACTGTAGAACAGAGTTATTCCAGATAGCACATGATAATCCTACGGCTGATCACTCAGGGAGGGATCGCACCCTTGCCAGATTGCTGTATAGATTTTACTGCCTGGAGTTCATGAAGATTTTACTATTTATTGTAATTCCTGGGCTGACTGTCAGAAAGTAGCCCAAGCCTCTAGAAAAACAAGGTGACTTTGGTGCCCCTACCCGTGATAGACATGCCTTTTGAGAGAATTGCAATGGATGTGGTTGGTCATTTAGACAAAAGTATAAAGGGTAATAGATTTATCTTGGTAGTATGTGACTATACTACTCAATACAGAGAAGCAGTTCCAATGCGTGCTGTTACAGCTCCAAAAGTGGTAGCACAGCTTGCCAAGATTTTCAGCAGAGTGGACATACCCAAAGAAATTATTACTGATCAGGGTAGTAATTCTGGTGCTGCATTGCTTAAGGAGCTGTACAGACTATTAGATATCACTGCCAGAAGAACCTCCCCTATCACCCTCAGACAGACAGTTTTGTTGAGCATTTTAACCAAACCCTAAAACGCATGTTAAAAAGGTTTGTAAAAGGGGAGGAGAAAGATTGGGACCAATACTGGCCTTACCTACTTTTTGCTTACAGAAAAGTGCCACAGGCATCAACAGGGTTTTCATAATTTTAAATACTGTGTGGTAAGCAGTCAAGAGGGCCACTGGATGTGATGAAAGAAACATGGGAAGATAACCCACTCAGAAACAATCTAAAATGTCTTATATGTGTGCCTAAGAAAGAAGCTGGCAAAATATGTTGAAATTGCCCACAGTAATCAGGAAGATTCCTCAAACCAGCAGAAGGTATATCATGGCCATGGGGTAAAAGAAAAGGTTTTCGAGCCAGGTGAAAAGGTTTTGTTACTTTTACCCACAACAGAAAATAAGCTGTTACTGAAGAGGCAAAAGGGCTTTATAAGGTTCTTAGACATGCTGGCACCATTAACTATGAGACTGAGACCCCTGACAGGAAAAATCTTACTAAGATATTCCATGCTAACTTCCTCAAGAAATGGATTGAAACAAGCATTTGTCAATGCCAAATGTTGCTTGCTTGTATGTGCTGTTTAGATATTTGGAAGTGATAGTTCCATGCCTTCCTCCCAAGACATCCACTGTGCCTTTCCGTTCAGTATTCAGAGAAGAGTGGGAGGGGAAAGGGCCACAGCAGTACAGCAGTTGCCAAGGGGGTGAAGAGGTGGACAATAGTCCATTCAAAGGCAAAAGAGTCCTGCAGGAGCTCACTAAATTGAAGGTGGACAAAGCGATGGAACCAGATGGCATACGTCCAAAGTTATTAACAGAACTGCGAAGGGAAATAGCAGTACCTCTGGCAGCCATGTTCACTGAGTCATTCAACATGAGTGAATTGGAGGAGGGCACTTGTGGTCCCTCTACACAAGTCCGGCAGCAGGGAGGAGGCAGGGAACAATAGGTCGTTCAGCCTCACCTCAGTAGTGGGGATGATCATGGAGACATTGCTTAAAGAAAGGATAGTGGGGCATCTAGATGCCATCGGAGCCCAGGACCATAGACAACGTGGATTCAGAGTGGGGACATCATGTCAGATAAATCTGGTTGATTTCTTTGACTGGGTGACAGAGGAAATGAATCAGGATGGGGCAGTGGACAACGCTTACCTTGATTTCAGCAAAGCCTTTGACACCATCCCATATAGTAGGCTGATAAACTAGCTGGGTAGGCTGGCATGGGGGAAAGGGTGGTAAACTGGGTTAGAATCTGGCTAACAGACAGGAGGCAGAGAGTGGTGGTAAATAGTGTGCAGTCTAAGGAGAGGGGGCGACCAGTGGGGTGCTGCAGGGATCGGTCCTGGGGCCAGTTCTGTTCAATGTCTTCATTAGTAATATTGCAGAACATCTGAAGGGAATTTTTTCACCTAATTTTCAACATAGTCATTTTAAGATCTCTGCTCATGAACAGTGTCACTGTGATTTTCTTAATCTGTCCCAAACATTGATTGCGCACACCGACTGCGCCATTGTGCACCACATGCACGGAAACACATTTTGGCGATATGTGAAAAATGACAGCTGTACTGCTCATAAGGAGGTGTGGTAAAATGGCAATGTTGAAAATCTGGAGTGAAAATATTGAAAATTCGCTAACTTACGAGCATGCATAGGAACTGTGCAACGCACGCTCGAAAAACAGTCATTTTTAGGAATTTTTTCACCAGATTTTGAGCATAGACTTTTTGAGAACCCACCTTATGAACACTGGCAATGTCATTTCGTTAATCGGTTCCGAAAGGTGATTTCATGCAGTGACCGTCAAATCACCCTTCATGCCTGACTAACGCCATGACAGTGCAAGAATTCATGAGGAGGGGTCCCAAAAACCCAATGTTGAAAATTTGGGCCCGAAATTCCCAAAAATGCCTGAGATATGTAACAAAGTTGAAAAAACCCTATCTATCCCATTATACAGCTTACCGGCATTTTCTCAGTTCACGGTCGGCTTTGAAGAGTGCAGACATGTTCCCGGTCCACCGAAGATCGTCGCGCCAAGCTCCAGAGGTAAGTATGGGGTGGGGGGTGTGGAAAGGCAGGGTGCGCAGTGGGTGGGTGCAGGTTGTGGGAAGGGGCAAGGTGAAGCACCAAGGGACAGTTTTTGTATTTACAGTTTTTTTTTTTTTGTAATAAGACTACGAGGGACGAAGATGACAAGGGACATTTGCCACGCTGGGGTGGGCTCCCAGCATGGCAGCTGGAAGGCTGTTGGGGGCTGAACCTGATGGGGATTGGGCACCCCGTCAGCCCATAACATCCTTTGCCACGCTGGGGTGGGCTCCCAGCGTGGCACCTAAATCTTTGGGGGGCATGTGGCCGATGGGGATTGGGTACCCCGTCGGCCGGCCACAGTGCTGGGGGAGAGGGAGAAGGTGCAGGTGCATGAGCGCGCAGTGTGCATGCGTGCTCATGTGTGTGTGGAGGGGGGAGCTCTGCTCACTGAAGCGGAGCTCTCCCTTTCAACTGTACAACCACTGCAATTTCAACTGCTGTCATAGACAGCTGCTGCAGTGATTGGGGAACTGGGGCCACACCTGCAAACACACTGACTGCATTGGAAGACGGGTGCCACACCTCCGAAAACCTGGATGATGGCACTATGTTTCTTGCACATGCGTGCAAGCAACATAAAAATGCCAAACTGCTCTGTTAGTTTTACCAGAAACTCATAAGGAAAACATTGATGTAGCTTATGATAGACTGGAACAAACTGTAAATGTTGATGCTGCAAAGGGGAATGTTTCCTTAACCTCAGAACAAACTGCAGACATTCGTAATGTGCTAAAGACATTTAACAGTACTTTTACCATGGTACCAGGCCGAGCAAAAGGGGTCGAGCACATAATAGTGACAAGGAATGCTCGCTGTAATAGGCAAAAGACATACAGGTTACCAGAGCGGTTAAAAGCTGACATGGTTGAGGAAATACAAAAAATGAAAGAATTGGGTATCAGAGGAGTTGAGGAGTGCTTGGTCAACTCCCATGGTAAGTATAAACAAAAAAGAAGGGGGTGTGAGAATTTGCCTTGATTTTAGGAAACTTAATGCAGTGTCAGAATTTGACAGTTATCCTATGCCCAGAAGAGATGATTTGATGGACAGACTTGGGAGTGCAAAGTATATCAGTACCTTCGATCTCACTATGGGTCACTGACAAATACCTGTAGCTAAAGGATCCAGAGATAAAACTGCATTTGCCAACCCTATAGGATTATATCATTTCACTACAATGCCATTTGGTTTGCATGGTGCGCCAGCTACATTCCAGCGGTTACATGGATGTCATTTTATCCCCTCACACTGGTTATTGTGCTGCATACCTGGATGATGTTGTGGTGTACAGTCCAAACTGGAAAAAACACCTGGAACACTTACAAGCAGTTATCCAAGCTATCAAAAATGCAGGTCTGACTATTAATCCTACCAAATGTGCACTAGGCATGCAGGAAAGCAGATATTTGGGCTATGTGTTGGGAAATGGAGAATTAAGCCAGAGATTTCTAAAACAGAAGCTGTGGCTAACTGCCCTGTCTCTAAAACAAAGAAACATGACAGGTCATTTTTAGGGCTGGCTGGTTATTATCGAAGATTTGTTCCCAACTTTGCTGAGTTAGCTACTCCCCTCCCTGAACTCATGCAAAAACGGTAACCAAATTATTTGAAATGAACCCCAGAGTGTGATGAAGCTTTTAAAGACAATAAGGCTGCATTATGATCAGCCCCTGCTTTATGTAGCCCAGACTTTGGGAAACCATTTTTGCTACAAACAGATGCATCAGAGGTAGGCCTAGGTGCAGTCCTAAGTCAAAATGAAGATGGGACAGAACATCCTATTCTGTATATAAGTAGGAAATTGCATGACAGAGAGAAAAGGTACTCCACTATCGAAATAGAATGTTTAGCAGCAAAGTGGACCAAGGAGTCCCTGAAGTTTTATTTGCTAGGAACTGACTTTGTTCTTGTAACAGATCACAAGCCTCTCTGCTGGATTAACCAGGTGAAAGATAAAAATTCCAGAATCACAAGCTGGTACCTGGCACTACAGCCATTTAAATTCACTGTGATACAAAAATCTGGTAAAGAGAATAACAATGCTGATTTTCTGTAAAGACATGGATCAGGAATTGAGGGTTCTGAAGGCTGAAAAACAAATGCATGGGTTTGAACTTTACTGTTTGCTGTACTGTTATTTAAAAACTGTTATAAAATGGGCAAATTATTTCCTCTAATCTGATTGGCTAAAGGACTACAGTAGTCATGTCTTATCAGCCCATATCTTGCTTACCTGCTCTACATACCCATGGAAAAGCCCCATAACATTATGTACCACTGCTCCAACTTCAAGCATACCCCAGTCTTACATCTCAGAATCAAAAGCTGCCCATGATCTGTAAAGCCAAAGCCAATCGCAAAACCAGAAGTCAATATTCAGTGGTCTGGGCGATTACTCACGGTCGGCTTTAAATGTGGGAATATAAAAAATTACAGGCAACAAAACTACCTCTTCTTTTTCTTGTGCACATTTGCCATTTCTCCGGTCATCCCTTTCACCTTTGGAATTTTTGCAAACTTCATTCTGTACAGTGTTGGGTCCTCCTGCTCCCTTTTTAAACTGAATCCATAGTGCAAGATTTTAAACTGCAATTTAGAGTGAATGGGTTGAAACAGTAAAGAAACATCAGGAATCCGCTCACTCTTGCTAGCCACTCCTCTCCATCCATGAAAGGACAAGCACGGTAAACTAAAAAAATAATCTGACACCACATGGCAGAAGTTGCCATTTGAACATCGCTAACCAGAAAGCTGTGTGTACGGCGGTTGGGAATGGACACGCTTGCTTTCAAAAGTAAGCTGCTGTTTACAACTTCACAAGAAAATCTAACTCAAAGTAAAAAAAAAAAGTAAACTAAAAAAAAAAATCTTTCTGTGTTGTTTGAGAGAAAGAGTTGTTAGAGAAGAGACGGACACCAAGGCGCGTACTCACTACATAACATTTATGGCGTACTGACTGCACCTTAGAACAAAGCCTGAATAATTGCAAAGTAAAGCAAATGTAAAAAAAATATTTCTGTGTTGAGGGAGAGACACAGTTGAGAGAAAAAACACATACACCAATGCCCTCTACTCACTCCATGATATTATACAGTGTGCAGGTCTGCAGTACATATGGGACTATTTTCTCTGTTTTGTATACTTGACACTTTTCAGCATACTTTTTTAAAAGAATTATTATGATTTTTTTACTAGTGTTTTTTTTTTGTGGGAGGCCATTTTATAAGTGCTATAAAACACTCCAAGGTGTGGGTTATGGCTTATATAAGAGCACTTCCCAGGTGCTAAAGGCACTTGGCGCAAGTTTCTTGTGCATTATAATGCACCTGGGCATGCTCTTATCGGGTCATAACCCACACCTAGTCATGTCTTCTTGCTCGCATAATGTACATGTGCTTAATTTCTGAAAGCAGTAATTGTTAGTAGAGTATTAATAAAAAGTTTTGGAAACTTGTTGTATAAAACATGTTCCCTCTTAAGGAGGAGGGTGTATGTGACAGGGTAGAATAAGACCCTGTCCCAGCCATTATGGAGAAAATGTTTCAATGCAAGGATCTTTCCTTTTCAGGCTCTTCTCTGTTTGGTTACACAATCCAATTTTCCTTTGAGACTTTGGACTTTATCAACCCGACAGGCTCACAATTCTTTGCCTCTCACTGTCTCTCAGTTTTCTCTTGCTGTCTGTTTTTCCTCCCTTGCATATCAGCTAATTCAGAAAAATATGTGCAAATCATTGTATGGAAATGAAACTTATAGCGGGATCCATTTTGTTTAAAAAACATATAGTGTTACTGTTGAAATGTATATAATTATATTATGAGTTGATTGCAGAGAGCTATGGAAAACTCAAGGGGTCCGACTCCAAGATGACTTATGCATGGCACAAGCTGAATTTTGCCAAACTCCTTGGCATAACTCACATTTGCGCCATGCGTTACGCCATTTGGTATTCCAAAAGACACCTTGTGCCAAGCCATATGTGGGTTGTGACAAATGTGGGATGCGCCACCCACTATGCTGCAACCCACAATAACATGGTGCAAGGGTGGGTTACAGCAGCAACTGTATGCTATTCCAAAAAAGCAGCTGCCATAACCCACTTACACAATTCCAGGAGCTGCAATGGCACTGTGGAGTTAGAACATCTCAGAGATGCTCTAAGGGGCATCGATCAGTGTCATCTGATGGATTCCTACTCCACGGTGCCGTGGCAAAGGTCCTGTTGTGCTCCCCATGCACCCAGAAACATGTCTATGCCCCCACCTTCAAATGCTGGGACCTCCAAGGGTCCATTTTCTAAAAGTGGGTTCTGGGGGGCAGTTTGCAGTGAGCTGCGACTTGCAGCATGCAGGGCTGTTACGTCATGCCCGTAGCATTAGCCTACACCTGCAGCAAGTCACATGTCATAGGTGCCAGGACCCTGCCGCTCTTAGGATACAGCACAGTATCCCTGGCATAGTGACGAATGTCATAACCCATTCATCTTGGAATTTTCCCCCAGCAGTTACCTTAGCGCAAATCTTTGAGCCTTTTGCAAACGTTTTGCAAAAGGGGCCTCAAGGAGCACATTGTGTTCTAACAGCTCCTTCCTGATATTTACAAAAACAGGATGCTTGCTAAGAGTGGGGGTTGAAAGGACTTATAAGGGAGCTAAACTGAAATTGCTTGGAAGAGAAAGAAAAAAGGGACAAAGAGATTGAAGAAAAACTGTAAATATTTTGTTTGGCCTTTGTAAATAGTTACATTGAACAAGTTTATTTTTTTTTGTTACTGCTACTGTAAATATATATTTTTGGTGAATTCTACAGCTGATCCTGGTTTTCCCTATGCTTCCTGACCTGTACCTCGACAGTGGGACATCCAGATCCAGATTTCCTCTAGGTAGCTGTTAAATACGGAGGAAGCCATCTGGTTACCAGGTGTACAGGACAGATATAGCTACTGTAAGTACCATCTACATAGCAGTGGAAACTCAGCTCATATTGCCTGATAATGCCTCCTAGTGGCAACACGTACATCATGAACAACAAGGGCAACACAACCAAACCCTGCAGCACAAGTACCCTGCACAGTGTGATTGGTCCCCCCATTGACACTTCTAATAGCATTGACCATGTGCTCACCTATTTTATTTAGTTTAATAAGGCCTGTAATCTGTAGGCTCCAGGACAAGGGGTGCAATAAACCCATGGATAACTGCCACCCTATTAAACTTGATGAAAGTAGGGGACAACCTCTGGCATTTTGCATTAGCCTCTGGGAACCTGGTCACCTTGCAATGTTATAGAGCCACCAGAAACTCTTGCACAAGTGAAATTCGGAGGGCCAAAACAGAACATTTTAAAAGTGAGCTCGTTAACTCCTGGGGTAATAGCCGGGATTTGGGGGATGAGATTAAATATCTCACAGGTAAGCCCAATAAAGCATCCCCCACTATGACTGAGGTCATTGGCATCACCCTATAGGACCCAAAACTATCAATGAACACATTTAACAATGCCTTTGCTGATCTCAGCAATGTACCGCTACAAGACTTTTTTGATGAGTCTGGCAAGAGGGACTCAACAGCAGCAGCTGTTCCCCCACCCCACCCCCAACTTCTATGTCAGGAGAATCAACTAACCAAGTCAAAGTACCTGCAAAGGGTGCTTGGCAAATCCAGGTTTGGCAGTGACTCTCTAGACCTGAAGCTCTTAAACCTCTCACGTGATGTTCCCCTGAAATCCTTTACCAAAATTCTAAATCTGTCCCTCTCCCTAAGGCAGTTCCCTTGGCAATGGAAACCAGTAATTGTTATGCCTATACACAAAAGTGGTGACAGGACGCTGCAATCAATCTATCGCCCTATAGCTATCCTTCCTCCCCTATATAAAGCCTTAGAGCATATACTGTAGTCTTAGATCAACTGTCTGATTACCAGGCCAAATACAATATTCAGTGCCCTCAGAAGCACAGTTTAAGACAATCCCATAGTAGCACTAGAGCCCTGCTTCAATATACTGACTACATTCATAAGGCCCGTGATTGTGGTAAATTGGTAGGGTCAATTTACAGTGACCTTACAAAGGCTTTTGATACTGTGAACCACTCCCTCCTGTTGCAATCGTTCCCTGTCCTTGACATTTCCACTGCGGTCGCTAGTTGTCTCAAGAGCTACCTCAGGGGCTGAATGCAGCAAGTAAAGATTAATGAATCCCTCTCCTGCAGCCTTCCCATCCACTCTGGGGTCCCGCAAGGGTCCATCCTCGAACCATTACTTTTTAGTTTATTCCTTAACAACCTCTCTAAAGCCTGTAACATCACATGGTCCTGCATGCAGACAATGAGATCCTATTCTCAAATTATTCTGATCCCCTCCCTCTTTCAAGAGACCTTCAGTCTAACTTTGCATTTGTTGAAATCTGGTTTACATGATTACAAATGACTTATGAATTACAATAAAACCAAGATTATGCTTTTCTCCAACCAACAAAATAAACTTACAGTAAATCTCTTGGCCTAACTCATCGGAACAACCAAAGCCAGTCTCTAGAGCAAATCTAGGAACTCAGATACCTTGGTATAACACTACATAGCTCACTATCGTACTCCTTTTATGCCAACCAAATCTCCAGGATGGTAAACTCTAGGGTTGAGGCTCTCTACCAGCACTGGCAGTGCCTGACATCTGAGGCTCCAAGACTATCTGTACTTAGTGCCATCCTACTCATAACTGACTATGTATTAGTCATATATGGAGCAGCTGCCGACACCATCCTTAAAAGACTAATGGTTGCATTCAATAAGTCCAGTAGACTAGTAACTGGGGCTGACAAATGTACCCATACTTATGACCTTTATGAACAGACCAATTGGCTGCACCTAAAGGGTAGGATCACCTACCAGACCTGCTTACTTGTTAAAAGAATTTGCTTTCGCCTAACTCCTCCAGTCACCCTGCCTTTACTGCTGCCACCACCAAACCTAAGTAGCATGCACAGTGCATCCAAACAGTCATATCTTGTTCTTTTTTGCCGGATCTCCCAGGCCCAGCAAACTTTCAGTTTTAAGGTGCCCTCTTGGCTAAATAGCCTCTCACCTGAGGTCTTGACTGAGTCAAAACTAGGTCTTCTTAAATCCAAGCTTCACCAGCACCTCGCCACACTCAGCGGTTGTGACTGTGCACCCTAAGTGCATGCTTCACCATTTACCTTAGAACTTGCACAATTAGCCTGTCCCCCATCTTTCTCATCACTCTCCCTTAGTCCTGTTTCCCACTTATTCCCCCATGCCTCTCTCCACTTTTCACCCCCCCCACCTTTATTTTCTGCCCCCTGGCCACTCCATGTAGTCACTTAAATTATGTTTAAATTATGCTTGACTACCCAGATTTACACCCTCTCTCCCTTCTCTCTCTTCCCCTACCCCCTTTCCTGTTGTCCTGACACAGCTCCGTTGAGCATGCTTACTCCATCTCTCTCACTTGCTCGTTCCATTTCTGCCAGGGTTGCAGGCTGGCCTTTTGTACTGGTCTCCTGCCTGCTTTGCCGCCTTTTCCTGCCCACAAAGAATCCGCAGCAGTCATGATAGAGGTCTGTTGAGGTCGCTCACTCCCCTTCTCACTCTCGTTGTGTTTCTCCCGGTGCTGCTGGTTGCCCTTTTGTGTACTGGGCTCTGGGCTTCTGCCTGCATTGGCACCTTTTTCTGCCCACAAAGAAATCTGCAGCTGTACTGACAGAGCTCCGTTGAGGTTGTTCTCTCCACCTGTCTCACTTGCTCATTCTGTTTGTCCTGGTGCTGCAGGCTGCTCTTTTGTACTGAGCTTCTGCCTGCATTGGCATGTTTTGCTGCCCACAAAGAAATCTGCAGCTGTCCTGACAGAGCTCCATTGAGGTAGCTCACTGCCCTTCTCTCACTCGCTCGTTCCATTTCTGGCGGCGCTGCAGACTGGCCTTTTGTACTAGGCTCTTGCCTGCATTGCCACCTTTTTCTGCCCACAAAGAAATCCACAGCAGTCATGATAGAGCTCTGTTGAGCTCGCTCACTCCCCCTCTCTCACTCACTCATTGTGTTTCTCCCCGCGCTGCAGGCTGCCCTTTTGTACTGGGCTTCTGCCTGCATTGGCACCTTTTTCTGCCCACAGAGAAATCCACTGCTGTCCCAACAGAGCTCTGTTGAGGTCGCTCACTCCACCTGTCTCACTCGCTCATTCTGTTTCTCTTGGCACTGCAGGCTGCTGTTTTGTAGTGGTCTTCTGCCTCTGTTGACACCTTTTTCTGCCTACAAACAAATATGCATTAGTCCCGACAGAGCTCCATTGAGCTCGCTCACTCCCCCCCTCTTACTCGCTCATTCCATTTCTGTCGGTGCTGCAGGCTGCCCTTTTGTACTGGACTCCTGCCTGCACTGCCACCTTCTTCTGGACACATAGAAATCTGCTGCAGTCATGATACAGCTCCGTTGAGCTCGCTCACTCACTCCCCCTCTCTCACGCGTTCATTCTGTTTCTACAACCACTGCAGGCTGCTCTTTTGTACTGGGCCCCTGCATGCATTGCTGCCTTTTCCTGCCCACAAAGAAATGTGCAGCAGTCCCAAAAGAGCTCCATTGAGCTCACTCACTCCCCCCTCCCTCACTCGCTCATTCTGTGTCTCCCACTGCTGTAGGTTGCCCTTTTGTAGTGGGTTCCTGCCTGCATTGCCTGCTTTGTCTGTCCACAAAGACATGTGCAACAGTCCAGACACAGCTCCGTTGAGGTTGCTCACTCCCCCTCTCTCACTCGCTCATTCCGTTTCTGCCGGGGCTGCAGGCTGGCCTTTTGTACTGGTCTCCTGCCTGTGTTGCCACCTTTTCCTGCCACAAAGAAATTTGCAGTAGTCACGATAGAGCTCCGTTGAGCTTGCTCACTCCCCCTCTCTCACTCACTCGTTCTGTTTCTCCCAGCTCTGCAGGCTGTCCTTTTGTACTGGGCTCCTGCCTGCATTGGCACCTTTTCCTGGCCACAAAGAAATCCATGGCTGTCCCAACAGAGCTCCGTTGAGGTTGCTCACTCCCCCTGTCTCACTCGCTCATTCTGTTTCTCCTGGCATTGCAAGCTGCCCTTTTGTACTGGGCTCCTGCCTCTGTCGGCATCTTTTCCTGCCCACAAAGAAATCTGCAGCAGTCCTGACACAGCTCTATTGGCCTCATTCACTTCACCTGTCTCACTTGCTTGTTCTGTTTCTGCCGGCAGTGCAGCAGGCTGCCCTTCTGTACTGGGCTCCTGCCTGCATTGCCACCCTTTTCTGCCCACAAAGAAATCTGCAGCTGTCCTGACAGAGCTCCGTTGAGGTCGCTGACTCCCCACATCTCACTTGCTCATTCTGTTTCTTCTGGTGCTGTAGGCTGCCCTTTTGTACTGGGTGTCTGCCTCTGCTGGCATTTTTTTCTGCCCGCAAAGAAATCTGCAGCAGTCCCGACAGAGCTCTGTTGGCCTCACTCACTCCCCTTGTCTCACTTGCTCATTCCATTTCTGCCGGTGCTGCAGTCTGCCTTTCTGTACTGGGCTCCTGCCTGCGTTGCCGCCCTTTTCTGCCCACAAAGAAATCTGCAGCAGTCATGATAGAGTTCCATTGAGCTCACTCACTCACTCACTCACTCACTCACTCACTCACTCACTCACTCCCCCTCTCTCACTTGTTTATTCTGTTTCTCCCGCCACTGCAGGCTGCCATTTTGTGCTGGGCTCCTGCCTGTATTGCTGCCTTTTTCTGCCCACAAGGAAATCTGCAGCTGTCCCGACAGAGCTCCGTTGAGGTCGCTCACTCCCCCTCCCTCACTTGCTCATTCTGTTTCTCCTGGCGCTGTAGGCTGCCCTTTTGTACTGGGTTCCTGCCTCTGTCGGCATCTTTTTCTGCCCACAAAGAAATCTGCAGCAGTCCCGACATAGCTCCTTTGGCCTCACTCACTTCCCCTGTCTTACTTGTTTGTTCTGTTTCTGCCGGCACTGCAGGCTGGCCTTCCGTACTGGGCTCCTGCCTGCATTGCCACACTTTTCTGCTCACAAAGAAACCCTGAGCAGTCACGATACAGCTCAGTTGAGCTCGCTCACTCCCCCTCTCTCACTCACTCATTCTGTTTCTCCCATCGCTGCAGGCTGCCCTTTTGTACTTAGCCCCTGCACGCATTGCAGCCTTTTCCTGCCCACAAAGAAATCCACAGCAGTCCCAACAGAGCTCCATTGAGCTCACTCACTACCTCTCCCTCACTCGCTCATTCTTTGTCTCCCAGCACTGGAGGCTGCCCTTTTGTTCTGGGCTCCTGCCTAGGTTGTCTCCTTTTCATGACCACAAAGAAATCCGCAGCTGTCCTGACAGAGCTCCGTTGAGGTTGCTGACTCCTGCCATCTCACTTGCTCATTCTGTTTCTCCTGGCACTGCAGGCTGCCCTTTTGTACTGGGTGTCTGCCTCTGCTGGCATATTTTTCTGCCTGCAAAGAAATCTGCAGCAGTCCCGACAGAGCTCTGTTGGCCTCACTCACTCCCCTTGTCTCACTCGCTCGTTCCATTTCTGCCAGTGCTGCAGTCTGCCTTTCTGCACTAGGCTCCTGCCTGCATTGCCGCCCTTTTCTGCCCACAAAGAAATCTGCAGCAGTCATGATAGAGTTCCATTGAGCTCGCTCACTCACTCACTCACTCCACCTCTCTCACTTGTTCATTCTGTTTCTCCCGCCACTGCAGGCTGCCCTTTTGTGCTGGGCTTCTGCCTGCATTGCTGCCTTTTTCTGCTCACTTGGAAATCTGCAGCAGTCCCAACAGAGCTCTGTTGAGGTCGCTCACCTCCCCTCACTTGCTCATTCTGTTTCTCCTGCGCTGCAGACTGCCCTTTGTACTGGGCTCCTGCCTCTGTCGGCATCTTTTCTGCCCACAAAGAAATCAGCAGCAGTCCCGGCACAGCTACATTGGCCTCACTCACTCTCTCCTGTCTCACTTGCTTGTTCTGTTTCTGCTGGCACTGCAGGCTGGCCTTCTGTACTGGGCTCCTGCCTGCATTGCCACACTTTTCTGCTACAAAGAAATCCTCAGCAGTCATGATACAGCTCAGTTGAGCTTGCTCACTTCCCCTCTCTCACTCGCTAATTCTGTTTCTCCCATCACTGCAGGCTGCCCTTTTGTACTCAGCCCTTGCATGCATTGCTGCCTTTTTCTGCCCACAAAGAAATTGACAGCAGTCCCAATTGAGCTGTGTTGAGCTCACTCACTCCCCCTCCCACACTCGCTCATTCTTTGTCTCCCAGCACTGGAGGCTGTCCTTTTGTACTGGGCTCCTGCCTGGGTTGTCACCTTTTCCTGCCCACAAAGAAATCCGCTGCAGTCCTGACAAAGCTCAGTTGAGCTCAGTCCCCCTCCCCCCCCCCAAATCACTCGATCCTAATCTGTCCCAAACACTGATTTCCGACAGCGACTGCAGTATTCTGTGCTGGAAGCATGGAAACAAATTTCAGCCAGGATGTGAAAAATGACAGCTGCACAGTTCATAAGTAGGTGTGTCAAAATGGCAATGCTGAAAATCTGGAGTGAAAATATTGCAAAGTTGCGAAGGTATGTGCGTGCTTGGAAATTGCACAATGCCCGCTTGTAGCAGTCTCTTTTTATGGACTTTCTGCACCAAATTTTCAATACAGCCATTTTAGGGCCTCTGCTAATGAACAGTGTCACTGTCATTTTCATAATCTGTCCAGAACACTGATTTCTGACAGCGACCATGCTATTCTGCACCAGAAGTGCGAAAACATCTTTCAGACAGGATGTGAAAAATGACCTCTGTACTGTTCAGAAGGAGGTGTGGAAAATGCCAATGTTGAAATTCTGGCATTTAAAATATTGCAGATTCGTGAAGGTACGAGCATGCATAGAAACTGTCCAATGCACACTCGTAAAACAGTCATTTCTTGGATTTTTTCCACCAAATTTGCAACATAGGCTTTTTGAGAGCCCACCTCATGAACACTCGCACTGTCATTTCATTAATCGATCCCGAAAAGTGATTCTGTGCAGTGACCGCAAAATCACCTTTCAGGACTGACTAATGCCATGTCAGTGTCAGCATTCATGAGGAGGGGTCCCAAAAACCCCATGTTGAAAATTTGGTGCCAAAATTCCAAAAAATGCCCGAGATATGCATCAAAGTTGAAAAAACCCTATTTATTCCATTATACAGCTTAGTGGCATTTCCTCAGTTCGGGTCAGCTTTGAAGAGTGCAGAAGTGTTCCCGGTCCACCAAAGATCATCGTGCAAGGTCCAGAGGTAAGTATGGGGTGGGGGTGGGGATGCAGTGTAGTGGGTGGGTGCGGGTTGTGGGAGGGGGAGGGAGATGGGAGGGACTGTTTTTTTACAGGGAGAAAAGAAAAACATTGTGGGACCATTTTTTTTAGGGCATGTGGCACGCTGGGGTGGGCTCCCAGTGTGCCATCGGACTCCTTCTTGGGGTGGGGGGCAGCTGCAGCCGACAGGGGATTGGGCACCCCCATCGGTACACAACAAAAGGAGGGGGGTTTACATTACACCGACAGGGATTGGGCTCTCCGTCGACAGACAACAAAAGTGGAGGGGGGGTTTGCTCAGTGTCAATGGGGAGGCTCCTCATCAGCAACACAAAGATTGGGCCACTGAAGATGACAGGGGATTGGGGTCCCCATTGGCAAACAAACACAGCGGGGGGGGGCTGATGCTGCCGAGGGGGACTGGGCACCCCCTCAGCAGGGGGGGTTAATATTGTTTGTTAACATGGTTGCAAGCCCCTGCCATGTTCACAAATGACATCAGTGTTTCAAGGTCCCGCCCTGCAATGACAGGTCACTCCCTCATTGCAGCGAATGGCTGACACTGCAATGACGAAGTGGCCCCTGATTGCAGTGGCTAATTTTTCACAAGGTTGTGGCACGCTTGCTGAACTAGTGTCAGCAGCAGCATGCCACGGCATTGGGGGAAGGCAGCCAAGCCTTTAAAGCCTGTGGGGGCATTGGCCACAACAGTGCCACGCCTCCACAACCTGCTTCTGGAGAAAGCTGTCGCAATATGTTTCTTGTGCACGCGCACAATCAACATAAAAATGTAGGTAAATAGTCCCTCCGCTGACCTTAGAATGCTTTTTAGATTGTCTAAGTGTGCTGTGCTGCTCAATCCAACATCTCTCTTTCAATCTCAACAAACAAAATGCCTTCAGTGGGATCATAAATAAAATATTGTGCAAATTGCTTATGATGCACTAGACTGTACTGTTGTTGTTTCCACTTTTTTCATCTTATTTTCCACTGCTATCCCAGAGTCTACAACAGGTTTTCTGATAGTCATATGCCTCAAGCTCATCCATGTTAAAACCTCTCTCTCTCATAGTTGCAAACTATGTCACACCACGCATAACAGAAGTATTTTTAGAATAAGAGAATCGATAAATATAAGAAAAGTATGACAAAATGAAGTATGTGGGTCTGAACGTATTCAGGATGAGTATGTGTATGTTGCCAGACACCACTGATGGTTGCCAGACACCACTGATGGTTGCCATGGCAACACTCACTTAAGTAAAGTAGTTTTAATTTAAGTAGAAGCTGGGCTATGGGAGACTGGTTCTCAAGATGCTGTATTTGCATACCTGTTGCTGGTGAGGGTTGGGCTGTTCAGGATGACATATCAAATGCGAGACGAATAGAAAATAACAGCGGGACCACTGTGACTGTGAGTGCAGCAGTGTAGGAAAAAAAATGTTTCTACAGTGTAGCCGGCGGGGGTGGGGGAACAGTGCACTCAACCATGTCCGTTGTTTTTCCAGGCATTGCAGTTAGTAGGGGAGATAGTGAGTGAGCACAGCAGGCTGCCAGTTTCTATGTAAATCACAATGATTGGGGAAGTAACAGTGCGGCAGTCAGACACTGTTTAGTAGTGGTGGACTTCAGCTTTAGAAGGCAGACTGGAGTAAACTGGGCAGCACGACACAGCATGGGAGCAGTTATTAAAGCAGGGTTACATTTTGCGTAAGTCAGAATTCTTCCGATTATGAGTAGACTCCCTCTCCTCTAACTGACATTGGGCAGCTTCCTTCCTCATTCTCACTCCTGCCAGCAGTGTGAGCTGAGTGGGAACAGATTTTTTTACACTGTGTGGTAGTAGTTAATGGAGGCTCAGCATTCCGAAAAAAGAATTTACAGAAATGCAGGAACTTTTTTTTTAAATCTATGCTCTAGTGATGAGTCTGTACTGGTATGTTAATTAAAGATCAATGCAGGGCTCCCAGAATGCTTACAACCAATCAGAAAGCAGCATTTCTGAGACCCTTTTTATAACCCATGTTATACTGTCATGTACAGATCACCATGGCACATGGATTCTTCCTGTCAGCATTCCATCTTCTAGCACTGCTGAATGTGTGGAATGATGCATTTTGATTTTGAACCAGCCCTCTTAAACTGTTGGTGAAAGTACTATTTTATGAAAACTAGTTCTTCTCACAGTGCCTCATATTAAACTATAAGAAAACGAAAGTTATGATCTTCTCCCACCCACAGAACTCCCAGAGGGAACACTGCCCCCTCTACTAATTGTCAATCGTTCCCCTCTTGAACTAGTGGACTCCTTTAAATACCTGGGCGTTACCTTAGACCCAGCGCTAAGCTTTCATCAACATATACACCTCCTATCCACTGCCCTCAACATTCATCTTGGGATACTGCATCGCTTCAAACACTATCTTACTCATGACGCCCTTAGGCTCGCTGTCTCCTCTTCGGTCCTCTCCCTGCTTGACTATGGCTTACTTATCTATAGCATGGTGAGCACCTCAGCCCTTTCCAGACTCCGCCTTGCCCTTAATAAAGCTTGCCACCTTACCCTGGGTTCTGACCGTCTCACCCACACTTGCTCACTATATAATACCACCAACTGGCTCAACCTTGAAAATAGAATCAGGTACCACGCCTGCCTCTTGGCCTCACCCCCCCATGCTCACACCTCTAATCCACTCGGCTCTGACACTTAAGCATACCCGAAGCTCTGTTAAGCAGCTCCTCACTGTACTCCACTGCCGTACCTCCCAATTCCAAAGGTCCTTTAGCTACAGAGCCCCATCTTGGATGAATGGCCTACCCACCTCTCATGCTAGCAAAAACCGAATTGGCACCTTCAAAACTCAGCTTAAGGAACATCTCCAGTCCTCAAATAACTGTGATTGCCACTGAACCCCTTCCCTCCCCCGACAAAGGCCTCTGGCCGGCTTATTTACCACCCCCATTGAATCTCCAGCTGGAGTCTGTCAGGTTCAGCCCTATTTCTGAGTATTATTAATGTATTGCTTAAGAAATGTGCTTATTAATCCTAGTATCTTAGGCTGTGTTCACACTACAGCACTGTAAGGGAAACCATTTTTTTAAAATGAATTAATTACTGTGCTGTAGTATTCATGTTCTAGCGCCCGCACTGCTGCCAGCGTGTTGTAAACCGTTATTAAAAACAGTTTACAGCACCATACTACTGCCTCTGTACCGAATTACCTGGCAACCGATTTAGATGTGGGGACATCCAGCTTCATTTTGGGAAACCATGCTTGAGCGTTCGCGCTATAGGTAAATCCGAGTTAACTTCTGAAAAGTTTTTAAAACCATGTTTAAGCCTAGGTCTTACCAGGGTTTAAACACAGTTTAAAAAAAACGGATTCCAATGCGTGTTAAGTGCAAACGCAAACCGTACTAGGGCACTTTAAAATGGTTTAAGCTGCTTAAACCATTTTAAATAGCCTAGTCTGAACAAGGCCTGTTAGACTTTCACTACTCTATGTATATAGCTTGCTTCGTGTCCTGGTGAATTGCCATGTAATATCTGTTTTGAATCTAATTTCTGTGATGTGGAACCTTTGTAAAGGAGTCTCTGACTCAAAGGTACTTTTCCAAATCTGCAATAAAATAAAATTAAAAAAAAAAAACCCCCTCCCTCTAAATGAGGAAAACCTTCAAAAAGTATACCTGCAACATATTTCTTTTGGGATAATTTTTTATAATAGCAGTAAGGCACTCCCAGGAGTTAGTTTAATGGTCAGTTAATCACCCCCTGGGGCAATATGGCACTAGGTGGTGATTAACAGACTGTTAACCTAAGCCCTGGTCATGCCTTATTGCTTAAGAATCAAAGCATGTGTATCAAACTTTCAGAAACAACCAATGGAGGAATCTACCATAGATTGCAGAGCAACTCAAAGCAACCAGTGGCGTAAAATGTACAGGGATAAAATATTAATTTTATTTAGACATTAGGATGGGTATCCCATTCGATTAAGGCTATTATTTATAGTTTGTTCTTTTTTTTTCCTGATTACCTTGTTAAGATTACGAATGTAAAACTTGGTACTAATATTGCATTCAGGTGCCAGTGTTTTAGGTATGAGCTCAGTGCCAGGGTGGGATTAGAAGCCGTGACCTTCTCACCCAGAGGTGAATATGTTACTAGCTGAGCCACACCCCTTATCACTTTCATTAGGTATCTGCTGTATGATTCTACCACCCTTTCAGTGAGGAACTTCCTCACATTCACTTGATTATAGCCCCACTAATCTCTAATCACACCCTCTTATACCTGCGTATCTAAGAAACAGGTCTTCACTGTCCACTCTATTTACTCTCCTTAGAAATGTATACGTTCCTGTCATGTCTCCGTTCTCCCATCTGACCTCCAGCAAGTGCATGTTCAGGGCTTCCTGCTTTTCCTCCTAGGATCTCTGCTGCTGGCCCTGGATAATTTTGGTGACCCTCTGCTGGTGTGGCTCCTTTCTCAGGTGAGGACTCCAGTTACCTGCATAACTAGAAATAGGCAGAAAACATAGACACATACAGTCTGGTTACCTGCATGCTCTCCTGCAACCCCACAGTCCACAGCGAACCCTCCAGTCAACAAATGAAGGTTTCCTAGTGGTTCCCAGATCAAGTGTAAAAACCTTATGAGGCCATTCGTTTAAAGTAGCAGGACCATTAATGTGGCATTTGCTTTCAAGGTTTTTTTTTTTTAACCTGCTGGCTCCTACAGCTTTCAAAGGAGGCCTCGTACCTCCTCCTACTCCATCCACCAGGGCAATCCCCAAGGTATCCCATACCCTAGTTTCATCTTGCTCATTGGGACAGGGTGTTTTGTATTTTTCCCTGATTTTTTCTCCCAACCCCTGGGACGCCAGCACGAAGGACATACATCCAGACTAGGTGAGGTGCTTATGCACACCGTCAATCAAGCTCCTAACAGCGTCCCCCGACTCCATGAGAAACAGAGCCGGTGCCCTGAAAGCCCATGCTTCCACCAGCTTCAGGAGGCGTCAGATGCATGAAGCACCCCATTATCACCCAGTAGGAGAAACATCCATTGGGACGCTCAATCCTCCTTCGCCCAGCCGACCCCCAGCAACCTGAGTCTGTTTCCAAACCCGGGTCGCCAGTGCAGCGCGAGGTGTGTCGTCCAACGCCTCAATCCTCAGTGCCACCGGGCCAGGGCTATCAAGGGTTTTGAGGGAGATCTCCTCATTTGCAGTCTTTAAGTGGGATCTTAAAACATTTATTTTTACAGGCTTATGGGGCATGAGTAATCCCTACTGTTAGTAAAATATGAATTTTTTTTTTTAATTTATTATTGTTTCTTCCAGAGCTCCCAGCTGCAGGCCTGCCATCAGTTTTCCCCCAGCGCCAACCCCCAAAGGTCAGACCCCTCCCTTATGCACCCCACGACTTACCCTTCATGGCAGGGAGATGGGGAGTGACTTGACCCACCCCAATGGATCCATGCCAGGGAGGTGCCTTCTCAGGGGTGGCACTGTGGGGACAACTTCACTCTTCTGGGGGCTATTTTTCCATTTTTCTTCCCTTGTGTGGAGGTGGGGCTTGCAATGACACCTGCGGTGAGAGTGCGCATGCTTCCGCATGTGCTCTCACCAACCGTCAGCCCCATCTTCACCCCTTAACTACAGCATCGGTGCACTGCTCCTCAGAAGCCACTAGGGGCCAGTGGAGCACTGACTACTGAGATCCCCCCAACCCGGAGTAGGAGAACAGTCCAACAGACGCTCAATCCTTCTCGTCCTTGCTGACCCCCGGCGGCCCGTTCGTTCCCGAACACGGGTCACCAGAGTAGCTGAGGTAAGGCGTCCAGTGCCTCAGCCCTCTGTGCTACTGGGCCGCCCAAATGTGAATCTTTAAGATACATAGAGGGCCATTTAATGGTTTGTTTAGAGTTTGTTTTATGGGGTTTGGTTTTATGGATATTTTATATTGCATTCTTAAGTGGTTGGTATTTATTATTTTAGCTGCTGTCTGTATTGCGCTGGTGTCCTGAGCCTCTGGGGAAGGGCCTCAATAATGAATACAATCTACTATTGCCAGTAGAACTATGCCCAGTATGTCAGGTGGGTTGTCAGCAGTGATCTTTATAGGGGCAGTATCACTTCCCTCTCCTACTGTCAAAAGCCTACCCAATACACTTGTGCATCCTCGATGCCTACCTCAAGGTTGTATTCCACTGGCTAGTTTGCTTGTGGAAGTCACTGTTGATGACTCCTAGTTTCCTCTCCTTAGCTGCAGTGACCAGACTAAGCTACTCATGAAATGCCCCTGTTCCTTAACAGAGAAACCTAGAATCTGATGGCAAAAGAAGAAATCTGAAAGCCGATTGAGTCTGCCTTTATAGTACTAATTCACCCCACTAAATTAATGTACTGCTGTGCTGTCCACCCTTGCTCCCATCCCCTAAACTCATGTATGACTCTCCTTGCCCTCTCCCAACCATGTCTAAACCTGCTAAGGGTAATTACCCCCACCACTTCTGCAATGAGTCTATTTCAGGGTTCCACCATCCTCTGAGTGAACTAGAACTTCCACAAGTTTCTCTTGAATTTGTCCCGCCAGCAGCCTCCACTCCTGTCCCCTGGTGACCGCATTCCAGTTTCTTACAAAAAGGTCTTCACTATTTACCTTGTTTATACCCCTCAGAAACTTATATGTTTCAATCATGTCCCTCCCCCTGCTCCCGCCTGACCTCCAGTGAGTACATATTTAGTGCCTCTAACTGTTCCTTATAAAATCTGCCTTGCCAACCCTGGATAATCTTGTTGATACTTCACTTTACCAACTTTAATCCGTCAATGTTATCACATAAGTGTTTGGAACAGGGCACTGTACTGTAGGTAAGGCCTCACCAGGTCTCTGAAAAGGGTCAAAAGCACCATGCTTTTCCTACTGTTGACCCCCCCATATACCCCAGCATCCTCGATGCATTGAGGTATACTTTGATGTATATTATGTGCTGACTTTTGTTTTCTTAAAACTGTCACTAATTATAACCTCCAAATACCTCTCCTATTTTGAAGAGGTGGGTCTAACCCCTCCCATACAAACAACAATCTTGGCTCCACTCCAGTGCCATGCCACAATCTAAAAATTGTTAAACAGAGGAAAGCAAAGACTGGCACCAATGAACTTGGTATAGAAAAAGTGTTTTTTTAATTGCCTTATAGAAGTTCATTAGTAACATCAGCAAACACCAGATGGATATGCGGAGTATGTCAAGTAAGTGATGTAGTTTCAGACGTACACAAGACTTTGGAGGATCTGCCAGGACACCAAGTCATGGCAGGGATAGGGTCTTTCAACCACTATCAAAAATTGTTGAATAATCAAGAATTTATTTACTGAATTTCCATCTTATGTCAGAGACACCACAGATATATTGGGTATCCTGTGACATCTACAAGTTGAACAACAGTGGTTACATGTGTCTCTTGATATTGAATCACTTTCTATGAACATACCACATAGTGGTGGACTAGCATTACTGCAGTACTGGTTGGACACGGAGATATGACTTGAACCTGCCTTTAAAGATTTGTTGGTTGCCTGGGCTGAATTGGTTCGTACTGCAAATGGTTTCCTCTTTCAGGGTGAATTCTTCTTGAGGGAAAAAGGCATGGCTATCGGGGCAACACTTGTCCTCAGTTATGCCACCCTTACTCTTGGGAAATTGGAGAAAGAAAATGTCTGTTATGCCAGTTTCAATCCTTTTCACGATAGGACTGACATGTCGCGTTGTTATGTAGCTGACATATTCTCGATTTGGCATGGAATGAAACAGGAACTTGATGAATTTATGGATTACCTGGAAAATAACCATTCAAATTTCAGATTCTTAATTCAGGCAGATAACAAACAGGAATCATTTCTGGATTTAATCATCCAGAAAAATGAAGATGATATGTTATGTACAGATCTCGTTAGAAAAGACACTGACAGATATACCATTTTTAGTTTTACCAGCTGCCTCTCATACCATACAGTACAAAATATTCCCACGTCCTGATTTCATAGGGTCAGATGTAACTGTACAGTACTTCTAAGTCTGATTTTAAAGTAAGAAGCACATAACTTAAGGACAGGTTTTTGGCTAGGGATTACAACTGGTCATGATGGTGAAACAAGAAGCAAAATACTGTGGAATCCTTGATACGTGGAGTAAGGATTAAATCCTGGGTAGAACTGTCCGTATTGACTCCAGTCCAGAGGGGGGCCCGCCGGGTAGTGGGCCCCAGGAAAATCCTGCAGGTAATGTGGGCGAGTTTGGGGTCGAGAATAAATTCCCGTCACCAGATCAGGCAGCGGGGGAACCTACGTCACACCCACCATTGTATAAATAGGTGGGAGTCCGGCGTCGGGACAGCCCACGTCAGGGGAACCGATGGTGGAATCAGCACTACCCAAACCACTTACCAAAAGGATGATCACAGGTAACTCTGTACCCTGGATCACTGACCACCTCCTGGCCCAGATGCGTACTCGAGACTCACTTTGGCACCTCTCTAATGAGACCAGCCTTCCAGTAGACAGGCAGAGATACAGAGAGGCATGAAACAAATACATGTGGGCATTACGCACAGCCAGGGATGATCACTATAAAGTCGCCCTTACTGCGGCCTGGGGCTTTGAGCACAAATTCTGGAATAATATCAAGGAAATCAGTGAAAAAAAACCAAACCCACCCCTCAACCAGATAGTTGTGGATGGGCACTTGTCCACTGACCCCTCTTGTATAGCCGCAGCCTTCAATTGCACTTTCTCTAACCTCAGCCATGTCCTCCCACCCACTACTGCCCTTCTAGAATTTACCTCACACATCCACTCCACATTAGAAAAAGGCCACATCACTGGTGCTGTGTTTATTGACCTCACCAAGGCATTTGACACCGTCAATCACTCCCTTCTGCTAGTCACACTCTCAAACATTGGCTTGTCTCAGGATGCTCTGTGCTGGTTCACCGACTACTTGTCAAATCTATCCCAACAGGTCAAAATTGGCACTATTCTGTCTGATAAACTCCCAGTTCTCTCTGAAGTTCCTCAGAGGTCCATCCTTGGTCCCCTTCTCTTCAGCCTACACCGTAACTCCTTACCTGCCTCCTGCTCTGGCAACCTTCTACTATAAGCTGATGATGCGGTACTCTACGCATCCAGTCCCGACCCATTTCATCTGCACCATGCCCTCCAGTCCTCCTTTAATGAAGCGGAACTGTGGTTCTCTGAGCAATGCCTAATACTTAACTATAAGAAGACTAAGTTAATGATCTTTTCCCACCCTCAGAACCCTAGAAAGGAACTTTTCCCCCAGATCCTAACAGAGGACCGAACCCCTCTTGAGCAAGTGGACTCCTTTAAATACCTGAGCATCACCCTTGACCCGGTACTCAATTTCCACCTGCACATTCAGCACCTATCCTCTGCCCTTAATGTTTGCCTTAGTCTGCTCTACCAGGTAAAACACTGCCTTCCTCCTGATGCCCTCTGTCTTGCTGTCTCATCCTCTGTTCTCTCCCTTCTCAACTATGGAATACTCATTTATAGTGCTGCCATCACCTTGTCCCTAAGTAGGCTCCGCATCGCCCTCAACAAAACCTGTCGCCTTGTACTGAACTGCCACCATCTCACCCATACCTGTTCATTATATAACACCACAATTGGCTTAACTTAGACAACAGGATCAAGTTCCACACCTGCTAAAACAATTTCCCTTGGCCTCTCCCCTCCTGGTCTTACCTCCCTAATCTATCCGTCTACTACCCAAAAAGTAACCCGTAGCTCTAGCAAGAAACTGCTTGCTGTCCCCTTCTGTCAAACCTCCCAATTTCAGAGATCCTTCAGCTACAAGGCCCCTACATGGATGAATGGCCTACCTTGCTCCATCTTACACGAAAATGCCATCAGCCACTTCAAAACCCACCTTAAGGGGCATCTCCAGTCCATAAACTGCTGTGACTGCCTCTGACCCTCCTACTTTCTTGCTCATCCTCCAACCATGACAATGGCCTCTGGCTGGCTTACCCTATCTACCCTTCCACCCAACTCTCTCATCCCCTTCACAGTAATTGCTTTGCATCTCTATACACGTGCCTGCAGCCTCATGCATGGCTTAGCTTTATCGGAACATCTTGTGAGCCTTTAACTGCATTATTTTGGGTCATTGCCTTGTATCTAGCCTGTCCAGTTTCCTGTATTGTAACACTGTGTTGTACCCTTCTATGTAATGTGGCACCTTTGTAAATGAGTCTCTGACTCAAAGGTATTTTCAATTCCAAATAAATAAATAAATAAATAAAAGACCCAAAAGGGGCAGTTTACTGGTAGTAAACAAAGGGAACAAGCATTTGTCAATGCCGAATGTTGCTTGCTTCTATGTGCTGTTTAGGTATTTGGAAGTCATTGGAGTGTAAATATTGAAAATTTGCGAACTTACGAGCTGCAGTTTAGAACTGCGCACCATCGCCGTAAAACAGTCATTTTAGGATTTTTCCACCAATTTTCAACGTAGCCATTTAAGACCTCTGGTCATGAACAGTGTCACTGTGATTTTGTTAATGTGTCCCATACATTGAGTTTGCACACGACTGCGCCATTATGCGCTACCTGGTGAAACACGTTTTGGGCAGGATGTGAAAATGACAGCTGTACTGCTCATAAGGAGGTGTGGTAAAATGGCAGTGTTGAAAATCTGGAGTGGAAATATTGAAAATTCGGAAACCCTACGGTGTGAGTGGAACTGTGCAAGCACACTCGTAAAACAGTCATTTTAGGAATTCTTTCACCAAATTTTCAACATTGCCATTTAAGATCTCTGCTCATGAACAGTGACACTGTGATTTTCTTAATGTCCCATACACTGAGTTCGCTACTTGACCATCGCCATTGTGTGCTACATGGGGAAACACATTTTGGGTGAGATTTGAAAAATGACAACTGTACTACTCATAAGAAGGTGTGGAAATGGCAATGTTGAAAATCTGGGGTGAAAATATTGAAATTTCGCGAACTTACGAGCCTGCGTAGGAACTCGCGCAATGCACGCTCGTATAAACAGTCATTTTTGATTTATACTCAATTCTAACATGAGTGGCTTTTCTATGATGTCACTGTCATGGTGGTCGGATTTAGTCCGAAGGGTGATTTCGCAGTCACTGTGCGAAATCACCCTTTGGCGAATAACGCCCATGACAGTGACATCATTCATGAGAAGGCTCCAAAACCCCATGTTGAAAATTTAGTGAAAATTCCAAAAATGGCTGAGATATGCATAAAGTTGAAACCCCCTATCTAGCCCATTATACAGCTTACCGCATTTCCTCAGTTCGCGTTGGCTTTGAAGAGTGCAGACGTGTTCCGGTCCACCAAGATTGTCGCGCCAGAGTCCGGAGGTAAGTATGGGGTGAGGAGGGGTGGGGAGGCTGGGTGCGCAGTGGGTGGGTGCGGGTTGTGGAGGGGGGTCGGAGACCGACCACTGGACCGCTTTTTGTCTTACAGGTACAAAAAATAAAAAGACGTCATGGGCCCTTTGCCAAACTGGGGTGGTCTCCCAGCATGGCACAAGGACTTTGGGGGTGTTCAGCCTCACGGGGATTGGGCACCCCGTCGGCAAATGACTGATTGCCACGCTGGGGTGGGCTCCAGCGTGGCACCAACTACTGGGGGGACGATGCAGCTCAGCCGACGGGGATTGGGCACCCTGTCAGCTATACACTGCGCGATGGGCGCCTGCGACGCCAGGCTGGGGAGCTGCGCGTGAGCAGCTTCTTATCGCTGCTCACCAAGCGTAGCTCCCCTTTCAATCAGAGGCCATTGCATTTTGAGCGTGTCATAGACAGCTCCAAAATGCATTGGCTTACAGGGTCGTGCCTGCCAGGACACTGCCTGAATTGGAGGAGGAGGTGACACACCTCCGAAATCTCCGATGATGGCACTATGTTTCTTGCACATGCGTGCAAGCAACATAAAAATGACAGGTTGAATTTTGTGACAACAGTTTCTAGACAGGCAGGAGCCATTGAAAAGGTAATACTGGACAACAGGCATACCCTCCCAATGGATGACAAGCTTGCACAGGCCACTGTGTTATCACTGGAAAATACTGGGAAGGGGGGGCATGGCTACCTTTATGCCCTAATGTCTGTCAGGACTGTGAGAACAGCAACTTTTGCCCTGACATCCCCAAAACAAACCCATTTACAAGTATTAATACTGACCTCAGTTTTGAATTTTCTGGGATTTCACAACTGTGTGACAGTGTTGTATTTAGCTAAATGCATTTACAGGGCCTTTTATGTTGACAAAAAACTCACCACCTTAAAGTGAGGGTGAGTAAACAGCTAACAAGTACAGCTAGAAAAGATGAGAAGAATGCACTGGCTGTCAATGAAGAAACATCTGGTAATGGGGAAAATTTACATCAGTTCAGATTTTGTATCAATAAAAACATTACTTTTGGTGCAACAGTAGCAATGTTGTTGCTGGAAAGACTTTTCTGGATTTGTACCCTGGGAGGTTTAATTGTTTAGATAGAATAAACATTGTTCCTTTTCTCAAAAAATAATGAAGTTGTAACATATTTTTCCCAATTTTTTCGAAGTTTTAGGATAGAAGAGGGCAAGTGCATGACGGAGGGTTACCAATGGTGTGGAAGTATGCTGGGGGCCCCTTGGGAAGACTGCTTTCTATAGTTTAAAAGCCTACTGCAGTAGCACCTCGTTTTCCTTTCTATCCTAGTCCTTGTTGGTAATCTTGTTTTCCCCCTTTCTTCAGGCAGGCCACCTGAATGAAAGTCCCTCTAGAGCTATCCCTTTATTTTCCATTCCCCGTCCTGCAGTTTGCCATGAGGGTCCCAGTTGCCTCCCCCCCCCCCCGAAGGAACTAATCCTTTTTCCTTGGAAGGTGCCATGCATTGTTCCCCTTTCCCAAATGCTGCCTGGCCCTGGATGGGTTATTTAGTATTGTACGAAGCTGTCACTTCTAGTAAAAGCATTTATTTTTATGGTGGTAAATAGCAGTCCTGTATGAGAGCCAGAAATGTCCAATTCCTGGGAACTGTGTCACCACGACAGAAGGGAATGCATAGTAGCACTTCCTGTTTGCATACTCTGAAAACTGATTGTTTGGTGCACCAAAAATATTAAAATCCTTAAAATTAAGACAAAATGCACACAAGTAAAATGTTCCAGGTAGCTGTGCAGTAGCTGCTGAACTGTGCAGTTTGTCTCTTTTCCCAAAGTTCTGTCGCAAATCACACTATATGCAGGCACTAGTAAAATAAATGTACAGACCTTATTCTTTTGTTTACTTACTGTTTGAAAAGTCTTACTTATTGAAATGAATCTTTGGTACATTTTGTATACTTTGTACACAGTAGTTTGTTTTCCATGTAAGATGTAAGGCTTCCCAGAGGAAAGTTCTAGCAAACATAGTGTTGTTGGATCCTTCTCCTGAGCTACCCAGTGTCCTTCTAAGAGCCAGTGGGACCCCTTTTCCCCTAGATTTATTTAATAGCTAGGTGAGGGAAGGGGCCAACTCCCAAATAGGGATGCAGCAAGTTTAAATTTGCCAGGCGAAGTGGCCACATTTACCTAGTGGAGCAATTTGTGAAATTTTTCCACATTAGGCGGAATTTCACCTAGGTGAAATGTTGCCTTCTGTGGGCAAAGTTTCACCTTCTGCAGGTGAAATTGTGCCACAGAAGGCGGAATTTCACCACAGAAGATGAAATTTCACCATTCCGCTGGGCAAAAGTTTGCCACTCCACCAGGAGAAATGGATGGAATTTTGCAGATTACTCCAAAGCGAATTTTGCTCACTTCGCCCACCACTACTCCCAAAGTACACTTTAATTTTGTTAATAAAGAACTATTATTTGGTTTTAGACATTTGAATGTTCAAAGATGTGTTAACATGTTATGCTTTACTCTTTGTACATTAAAAATAAGATGTTTTGAAAGAATTGCATTTGAAAAGACTGAATGGGCATAGTCTAAGATGGTCACCTGATACTTTCCAAGTATAAAGTGAGGCAACCTAGATAGCCAGATCAGATCACTTGTGGGTTCAGTTTGGTACTGACCCTGGTGTGGAGAGATCTGCAAGCCTCTTTCAGATCCCAAAGGAAGGTTGGGCTAGTTTCTCAACTTGTAGCAATCTTCTAAAGCTGAGCAGTCATGATGTTGCAATGTCACTCAATATTTTGCATATTTCTTTTATTTATTTTTCTTTGTTTTGTCATGCAGAGTCCACTTTTTTTGATTTTTAACCTTTAATAAAGAATCAGCCTGGCACTTCTTTAGTCTTGCCACACCTGGTTCCTGTATCGATGTGTCCATCCATTTCTCACTGCCTCTGACAAATGGTAGTTTAAAATTCTCATCAAATTTCAACTTCCTATAATGTCTGTCAGCAATTTACAGTAACAACGGCAAGTTGTAGCAGCTTTTATAATCATATACATAAGATACAATGAAAGTCATCAGTCTCCTCTAATTGTAAAAATTTGTAATGTCTCCCTGAGAATTGCTGCATTTTTTGGCAGCTAAATTGTGACATGGATACACACACTGCAATTAATATCTCTGTGTTGCCTTCTGGTTTACTCCTTTTTTAAATAAGCTACTTTGCCATGACCTCTTGTATCCTAGGAACATTTACCTAAATGTTTCCATGCTACATTTTTTCTGCTTCCTCAACAACTAGCTGTAGACTTCTGGTAGCACATGACCATTTATGTCCCCAGCCTTACATTACTTACTTGGACCCCCAAACTATCAAAACATTATTTTTGTCATCTTCTTAAGTTATTTATAAATACCTGATGAAGCTACAATAAGGAGATAGCTTTTTGTGTAAGAACTTGTGTTCTGAGAATGACTGTAGCACTTGAACTTTGCTCTCCTGGCCAATTCATTTCCAGCTCCCAGGATGTTCATATACAACCACATGGATTCTCCCAAGCCACTCATGAACACAATATGATTACCAGATGCCAAGAAGGGTAGGTAAAACTTCTTGATTATTTCATAAATGTTGTTTTCAGCCTGGGGGGCCCCTTTTTATGGCTGAAGGCTGAGTCTACAGACATTTTGGGATCTATCTTTCCCCTTAAAATGGCCGATCATGGCACTCTTCATTAAAATTTAGGAAGCATCCATCCCAAAGTCCAACAGAGTTTGTAACACTCCACCACAGTCTGCTGCTATGGAGTAACAGCTGCACTATTTTGGTTGTTATTTCTGTATTCTGGGATAAGACCTACATATATGAGCCATGCATGCACGTGCAGTTCTGCTGGCACTGCCATCTTGTGAGTGGCAGAATGCCATTCACTGCAATGCCACATGTGTGAATGCCACACATGCAGTTGTGTCACCACCACCATCTTGAAGATGGCACTCCTCTCACACCCTCCCATTGCTCCTCTCGTTTCTTCCCTGCTCCCTCTATTCCATCACAGCACCAGTGAATTATAGAACCCTCTCATTCCCACCCACCCACTGCTGCTGCCCTCCCCAGTCCCTCCATTTCCCATCCCTGCACTGACATCAGGGTTCCCAATCCTCATGTTAGCATCATGTGATGCCCTCAAATCATGTGGCACACTGGGAACTCACCCCAGTATGCCCAAATGCATGTTTATTTTCCCTGTTAATAAAGAAAACCATCCCCAACATCTTGTTTCTTTCCTGTAAAAAGAAAATGGTCCATCATTGTTGCCCCAGTCCCTGCTCCCATCCCCACCCTCCCACTGAGCACCCACCTCCATTACCCCCATATGTATCTCCAAAGGTTGGTGATGTCATCTTCTCTGTATCAGGACACATCTGCACTCTTCAAAGCCGAACCGTAACTGAAGAATCAAAGCTAAGCTTGGTATAATGGCATACAATGAGGTTTTCAAGTTGTGTTGATACATCAGCCATTTGTAGGAATTTTGGCCCCAGATTTTCAACATGGGGTTCTTGGCATCTCATCTCATGAACATCGTCACTGTCATTTCATTACTCAGTCCCAAAAGTTGATTTCACAGTCGCTGCACAGAATGTTTTGGGCCAATTAAAATTAACATAGTGCCACTGTTCATGAGGTGGGGTCCCAAAAAGCCCATGTTGCAAATGCGGAGAAAAAAAATGAAAACAATGGCTGTGTTATGAGGGTGCATTGCACAGTTTCTACGCATGCTCCTAACTTTGCTAATTTTTAATATTTTCACTCCAGATTTTCAACATTGCCATTTTTGCACACCTTCTTATTAACAGTACAGATGTAAAAATTTTTCACATCCTGCCCAACACGTATTTTCGCACCTGTGGCACAGAACAGCACAGTCACTCTGCAACATCACCTTTTGGGACAAGTGAATGAAATGACAGTGGTACTGTTCAGGAGTTGGGGTCCAAAATAGGCCATGTTGAACATTTGGTGGAACAGCTTCCCAAAATGCCCACAGTACACCTGGTCATTCAAAATTTTCTACACACATGTGTAACTTTGGTCATTTGGCAGCTCACTACTACCATGTCGGCTCTGGCTAGAGCTTGTATTGTTAAGGGACAATGCCATAAGTATATTACTATCCAACAAAGAGTACCTCTAGTACACGTGCAACCAGGTTAGGTCCCATTATATATGAAGGATGCTTGATTTAATTTGGGGGTATGTTTGCATGGCATTTAATTCTGAAGCTTGAAAGGGTTCACAAAGGCTTCATGAACTAATTATGATTTTTTTCTTCAGGAAGAGGGGCTGCATTTTTGTTATGCAAGTCCTGAAACTGATATTAGACTTAACATCATACTGTTTAATTTATTTGAAATATTTGTTACTGGATCAGAAGCTCATATTCATATGTAGCCTAAGGGTGGAGGTGATTAAGGTGTAGTATTTATGTTAGTTTAGCAACCATTAGTGTAGTATCCCTAATTATGTTTCCCATATGTGTCAAATGCAAGGTATTTTGACACAGTCCCACACTAGCAAGGCATTTGACACAGTCCCACACAAATGATTAATAAACAAGTTTGCCAGTGTAGGAGTGGGTCCCAGGGTGGTAGCCTGTGTAAAAAAATTGGATGAACAACAGTATATAGAGGGTAATATTAAATGGAGTCCACTCCAAAGAAAGGGGTTATGAGTGGGATACTGCGGGGTTCAGTATTGGGATGGGTCTACTTAAATGTCTTTATAAGTGACATTTTGGAGGGACTGGATGGAAAAGTATGACTCTTTACAGATGACACAAAGATCTGCAACAGGGTTGATACACAAGGGGGGTGGAAAAGATGAAAAGGGGCTTGGCAAGGTTGGAGGAATGGTCAAGTGTATGGCAGCTTAGATTCAATGCAAAGAAGTGCAAGGTAATGCACCTGGGAAACAAAAACCCAGGAGAATAGTACACAGTGTGGGGGTACTAACAACAACAAAATTGGAACGGAACATGGGGGTAGTCATATCAGATGACCTAAAGGTAGGCAAGCAATGTGGGAAGGCAATAAGGTGGGCCAGGGGGATCACCAATAGAAAATAAGAGGTTGTTCTTCCTCTGTAGAGACAGTTGGTGAGACCCCATCTTGAGTACCGCATGGAGACCCCATCTCCCCGAGGACATAGACAGGATGGAGGCAGTCTAGAGGAGGGCAACTAAAATGGTGCAGGGTCTGCACCAGAAGACATATGAAGAGAGTAAAGGTGCTTAATATGTATACCCTGAAGGAAAGGGGGGATAGGAAGGGGACATGATAGAAACTTTCAAGCACCTCAGTGGAATCAGCAAAGTCCAAGAGGGTAGCATCTTTCAGAAAAAAAACATGTTCAGGAACAAGGGGGCACAACTTCATGATAGAGGGAAGATGGCTAGGGGCAACAGGAGGAAGTATTTTTTTCACAAAGAGGGTGGTGAAAGCATGGAACAGCCTTCCTGAGGAGGTCATGGGGTCAAAAACAGTGGGGGAATTCAAGAATGCATGGGACAGACATAAGGCAATCCTTTGGGTTGGAGGTAGGAATAAGTAGGCTGTTGGTTAACTAGGATCTGCAGCTAATCCATTAGGTAGGGAAATGGGCAGACTGAGTGGGCCAAGCAGTCCTTATCTGCCATCATGACTATGTTCTATCTGTACTGACATTATGCATCAATTATTTAGTCCAGAATATGTCATTATATATTTATTCTGCAAAGAGATTTTTGGTACTGTTTTAACTTAAAATTCCATTTTGTAAACATGTGCAAATCGTTCAGTGTTTGATATCTGTTAGTTTAGTAACCATGCTTTTGGTACCCCTGTCACCCATATGGAGAGTTTAACCTTAACTAGACACTCTACAAAAATACATCATATGGCATTATACAACTGTACTAGCTATGGATTTGTGGCACATGTTTAAATTCTATGTCACTTTGTTAATGTGCAGAATATAAGTATTTGGTGTCTTTGTTCATTTAGCAACCGTTGTCTTAAGGTCTCTGTTACTGTTTTTCTATCCTTTGGTACCTGGCAAAGGCCTTTGAGGCACAAGGCCCTTAAACAAGAGCATTCTGGGAGCAAAGGGAGGGTAAATGACTTGCCCAAGAGTCACACTGTATGCAAGTGGGGGTTGAGTACCCTCTTTAACAAATCATGGGAGGATGGGGTGGTACCCGAGGACTGGAGGAGAGCAGATGTGATTCCCCTTCCCAAAAGTGGGAGCAAGGCAGAAGCAGGAAACTACAGACCTGTTAGTTTAACCTCAGTGATAGGGAAAATGATGGAATCACTTCTGAAGGAAAGAATTGTCAAGTATCTAGAGGCCAGAGGGGCACAGGACCCAAGGCAGCATGTGAGGTCATACCAGATGAATCTGATAGATTTCTTTGACTGGGTGACAAAAATAGTAGATCAGGGAGGGGCTGTGGACATGGCCTACCTAGGCTTTAGCAAGGCATTTGACTCAGTCCCACAAAAGATTAATATACAAGCTAGCCAGCCTGGGAGTGGGTCCCAAGATGACAGCCTGGGTAAAGAATTGGCTGGAGAATAGGACACAGAGAGTAAGAGTAATGAGTCCACTCTGAAGAAAGGGGGGTTACTAGTGGGGTACCGCAGGGTTCAGTATTAGGACTGGTGCTCTTCAATGTCTTTATAAGCGACATTGCAGAGGGACTGGAAGGAAAAGTATGTCTCTTTGCAGATGGCACAAAGATCTGCAACAGAGTTGATGCACAAGATGGGGTAGAAAGGATGAGAAGGAACTTGGCAGATGACCTAAAGGTGGGCAAGCAATGTGAGAGGGCAGCAAGGAGGGCTGGAGGGATACTGGGATGCATAGGGAGAGGCATCACCAGCAGAAAACAGGAAGTTATTATTATCCCTCTGTACAGACAATTGGCGAGACCCCATCTGGGGTACTGCGTGGAGTTCTGGAGACCCAATCTCTGCAAGGACATAGACAGGATGGAAGCTGTCCAGAGGAGGGCAACTAAAATGGTGCAGGGTCTGCACCGGAAGACATATGAAGAGACTTAAGGAACATAATATGTATAGCCTCTAGGAAAGGAGGGAGAGGGGGACATGATAGAAACTTTCAAGTAATTCAAGGGAATCAACAAAGTCCAAGAGAGTAGCATCTTTCAAAAAAAGACGTGTGCAAGAACAAGGGGGCACAATTTGAAGATAGAGGGGGGCAGCTCAGAGGTAATTTAAGGAAGTGTTTTTTCACAGAGAGGGTTGTGGATGCATGGAACGGCCTTCTGGAGGAGGTTGTGGAGTCAAAAACAGTGGTGGAATTTAAGAATGCATGGGACAGTAATAAGGCAATTCTAGGGGGTGGGGGTAGGAAGAAATAGGTTGCTGGTTAACTAGTATCTGCAGCTTATCCATTAGGTAGGGAAATGGGCAGACTGAGTGGGCCAAGCGGTCCTTATCTGCCATCAAATTCTATGTTTCTATGATTCTATGAGGAAAATTAATGCAGGTCTTCTGGATGTACCAAGTTCATTCACAGGTCAGTACTGTAACCACTGGTCGATATTGCCCACCCATTAGTCACCCATTAGAGCTTTTCAACCACATTTTTACAAGATCACAAAATTGATTATGCGGCATTATAGACATATACCAAACATACATTTTTAGCTCATTTTTGTATTTTAATACAATGTTATATTAGACAGGTAGAATTTGATAGGTGTTTAGTATATTTGTTAGTCTAGCAACTGTGTCCCTTGGTGTTACTCTCACCCGTATAAAGCTTTTTATCTTAATAGCTCACTGATGAGTGGTCAAGGAGAACAAGAACTGAGATTCCCCAGTTTGTTCCATGCAAGGAGATCACTTAACATCTTGCAGAGCACTGTATGTATGCCATAGACAGTGCACTTTAAAATCTAACTGGAGTTGCTCACATATGCCAAAATGCTCAAGGTAAACCCCAGCTACATCACAACAAATTTTTCATATGCCTATCCAAAAAAGGGGAGATAAGAGATTGGTTTGTAATTTGCCAAGTTATTTGGGTCCAAAGATGGCTTCTTTAAGACTTGCCTTGCCACCATTCCATTTAAAATGGCAGGGAAATAACCTTTGGATAGAGAACACTGAACACTAACCACAAGAAATGGACCCAGAGCATCCTGAGAGTCCAGTAACTGCTCACTAGGAGTTGGATCTGAAGCACAGTAGACGGGACACAGTACACAAATCACAATAAGCACATCTACATCCACATTTTTTTTCAAATTGTTTAACCACGAGTGGCACACTAAGCTGAAAGCTTGTTTACAGGTGTGACCTGGGAGCACAGGGAAGTTAAATGACTTGCTCTGGGTCACAAAGTATGCAAGTAGGAGCTGTGGGATTCAAACCTAGGTCTCCAGATTTGCAGCTTAGAACCTTAAACCACTGCACTATTCTGCCTCCCAAATTTGGCAAAAATGTATGCAGGTCCACATAGTGGCCATGTCCATCTAATGTATGGCACTTTCAGCTCATGACAGACTGGCCACTAGAAGAGAACTTGACCTGATGGAGTACACCCTGTCTAGGACAAACTTGCTGAACTCCTAATATTAAGAGGCAGAACTACACGCACCAGCCTGTGAACAGACCAGGTTGAGAAATTTGTCCACAGTCTAAAACAATTTCACCAGATGGTTTGTTCCAGTGTCAAGCACCTCTGACAAGAACATTGCCTTTTCAAGCTGATTAAACTCTGATTCTCATGAAGATGGCACTTGCAAAATCCTAAGGAATGTTGAAACAAGAACATAAAAAAGCTAACAGGTTCGGGTGCATTTGTGGAACATTGCAAAATATACTCCTGTTATTTTTCTAGCCATTGTGCCCCCCTATCCTTGTGCCTGACACCACCATGTCTAGTGGTCTGCCTAGTGCTCTTGCCAATTCTACAGCTTTCAGTGTTGCTCTGCTCTAGCATACTCCATAGCCTCCCGTGCCGATCCTGTGGACTCCGTAGCATCCCGTGCCAATCCTGTGGACTGCAAAGCCTCCCACACTGATCCTGCTGTCTCTAGAGCTTCCCATGCTGATCCTGCTGACTCCTCAGCCTCCCAAGCAGCTCCTGCTAACTCCACAGCCTCCCAAGCAGCTCTTTCCGAGTCCACAGCCTCCCATGCTGATCCTGCTGTCTCCACAGCTGCTTACACTGATCCTGCTAAATCCACAGCCTCCCATGCTTGCCTGCTAACTCCACAGTCTCCCATGCTGATCCTGTGGACTCCAAAGCCTCCCATGCTGTTCCTGCTGTCTCTAGAGCATCCCATGCTGATCCTGCTGACTCCACAGCCTCCCAAGCTGTTCCTGCCAACTCCACAGCCTTCCATGCTCATCCTGCTGACTCCACAGCCTCCCATGCTGATCGTGCTGACTCCACAGCCTCCCAGGCTGATCTTGCTGACTCCACAGCTTACCAGGCTGATCCTGCTGACTCCACAGCCTCCCACACTGATCCTGCTGACTCCACAGCCTCCCATGCTGATCCTGTGGACTCCAAATCCTCCCATGCTGATACTGCTGTCACTAGAGATTCTCATGCTGATCCTGCAGACTCCACAGCCTCCCAAGCTGCTCCTGCCAACTCCACAGCCTCCCATGCTGATCCTGCTCTCTCCACAGCTGCTTACACTGATCCAGCGGAATCCACAGCCTCCCACACTGATTCTGCTGACTCCACAGCCTCCCATGCTGATCCTGCTGGCTCCATAGCCTCCCATGCTGATCCTGCTGACTCCACAGCCTTCCATGCTGATCCTGCTGTCTCCACAGCCTCCCATGCTGATCCTGTTGTCTCCACAGCCTCCCATGCTGATCCTGCTGACTCCATAGTCTCCCAGGCTAATCCTGCTGTCTCCACAGCCTCCCACGCTGATCCTGCTGACTCCACAGCCTCCCATGCTGATCCTGCTGAATCCACAGCCTCCCACACTGATCCTGCTGACTCCACAGCCTCCCATGCTGATCCTGCTGACTCCACTGCCTCCCATGCTGATCCTGCTGACTCCACAACCTCCCACGCTGATCCTGCTGACTCCACAGCCTCCCATGCTGATCCTGCTGAATCCACAGCCTCCCACGCTGATCCTGCTGACTCCACAGCCTCACAAGCTGTTCCTGCCAACTCCATAGCCTCCCATACTGATCCTGCTGACTCCACAGCTTGCCATGCTGATCCTGCTGCCTCCACAGCCTCCCATGCTGATCCTGCTGACTCCACAGCCTCCCATGCTGATCCTGCAGACTCCACAGCTTCCCATGCTGATCCTGCTGTCTCCACAGCTGCTAATGTTTCTCCTGCTCTTACTGACTCCACGGCTGTTTATGCTTCTCCTGTTGTTACTAATTTGACAGCATCCAATGCTGATATTTCGTCTGCTGACTCTGCAGCCTCCCATGCTGATTCTGCTTCTGCTGACTCCATAGCACTCACCACTGCAAAGATTTTGACATAGTTTCAGCTGACACAGTCTTGTTCGGCGACCCTTGTGTGTGAGTTAATGCACAGCCCCTCACTTTCATTAAAACAAGAGCATGTATGTGGCTGTGTTATCCTCCAGCATTCTCACTGCTTTTCCACTAAAAATCCAAATAAAAACATACAAATGAATGAGTTTTGTGCCGTTTGTTTTTCAAGGGGATTTTGCACTGAAGTAGTAACAATAGAGGATATAAAGAAAATTTAGCACTCGTTGCAGTTACGCCAACAGCATGGCAGTGTTTTCACCCAGTCGTGGTATTGGAATACTGAAACTACACAAAGAAGAGGTTTTCCTTGACCAATATACAGTACTTTGAGTAGACGCCACTTTTTAAATATTGTTTATTTGAATTTTGGTAACTGGGTAAGCCCACTGAAATCATGCAGTCCCTTTTTCAGGGGCAATATCGGGGGAGGGTACAGAGGATAAGAGATACAAAATATGAGCAAAGTTATGCACAATAAATAAGCAGTGATATAAAAGGAATAGCTTGGCAGAAGATACCAGGAGAAAGGACTGCTGTGTGACTGAACTTCTCTGCTGGGACTAAAGCAGAAGAACTTTTGTAGTTGGACCTTTAATTTAGGGCAAAAAAACTAACATACAAAACAAAAAAAAAGTGTGTGTTTGGGTTAACTGAACTGAATGAGTATCTGAAGAGTGATCTAGGTGTAAATCTCAGGTGACTGAAAGGACTTAACTGCTGTGAGGTTTAAATTACTTGTAGAAAGATCTGCTATGTAGGGGAGTGGCTTAGCTCCAAAACACTGACGGCCCATTATCACAAAGCGGTGTCCACCTTACTGGTATTGCGCGCTAGACAGACCAATGACCACCACGCACTGTGACGGTCCATTGTCTCGCCGGTAGCCACCCTCACTTGTGCTGTTGAGCCACCAGGCAATGACCAACACACCGTGGCTGGCCCTTTGTTACAAGCGGTGGCCTACCCTTACTGGTGACTGTAACGCAGAGCAATGACCACCACACTGCTGACAACCTATTCTCCACAACCAGTGACCACCCCTACTGGTACCTTAGTAACTAAGCAATGAACACCACACTGTGACGGCCATTGTCATAAGCGGTGGCCACTCTTACTGGTACTGTAGCAGCCTGAGCAATGACCATCACCTCTGACAGCCCATTGTCACAAGCAGTGGCCACTCTTACTGGTACTGTAAAAACAAGAGCAATGACCAGCACTGTGACGGCCATTGTCCTGACAGTAGTACACCTACTGGTACTGTTGCAACCTGAGCATTGACCACCAGAATGTGACGGCCCATTGCCACAAGCGGTGGCCACCCTTACCAGTACAAGCAACCTGAGCAATGATCACCACCGTGACGGCCATTGTCACAAGCGGTGACCACCCTTACTGGATCTGCAGCAGCCTGAGCAATGACCAGAACATTGTGACAGCCCATTGTCTGGGGTGACCACCCTTACTGGTACCATAGCAACCTGAGCAATGACCATCACACTGTGACGCCCATTGTCATAAGCGGTGACCACCCTAACTGGTACTGCAGCAAACTGAGCCATGACTATCATGCTGTGACTGCCCATTGCACATGCGGTGGCCACCTTTACTGGAACTTTAGCACCTGAGCAATGACCACCTTACTGCTGACGCCATTGTCACTGGCGGTGGCCACCCTTGGTACTGTATCAAGCCTGAGCAATGACCAACACACTGTGACAGCCCATTGTCACAAAGTAGTAGCCACCCTTACTGGTACTGTAACAACCTGAGCAATGAGCTACCACACTGCTGAAAGCCTATTATCACAAGCAGTGACCACCCTTACTGGATCTATAGCAACCTGTGCAATGACCAGCACATTGTGAAAGCCCATTGTTTCAAGCAGTGGCACCCTTAATGGTACTGCAGCAACCTGAGCAATGACCAACACACTGGCGGCCCATTGCCACAGGCAGTGACCACTCTTTCTGGTACTGTAGCAGCAGACAATGACTAGCACACTGTGACGGCCATTGACAGAAGAGTGGCCACCCTTACTGGCACTGTAGCAACCTGAGCAATGATCTCATCACTGTGACAGCAATTGTCACAGGCGGTGACCACTCTTACTGGATCTGTAGCAGCCTGAGCAATGACCAACACACTGTGCGGCCATTGTCACAAGCGGTGGCCACCCTCACTGGTACTGTGGGAACCTGAGCAATGACCACCACACTGTCACAGCACATTGTCACAAGCAGTGGCTACCCCTAAAGGAACTACGGCAGCGTGAGCAATGACCAACACACTGTGGCAGCCAATTGTCGCGGCGGTGGCCGCAAGCAGGTACTGTAGTAACGGGCAATGACCACCACATTGTGACGGTTCATTGTCACAAGCAGTGGCTACCATTACTGATAATACAGCAACCTGAGCAAGACTAAAACACTGTGACGGCCCATTGTCAGAAGCGGTGGCCACCCTTACTGGTACTGTAGCAACCTGAGCAGTGGACCACAACACTTTGACGGCCCATTATCTACACGCGGTAGCCACCCTCCTGGTACTGTTGAGACCTGAGCAATGACCACCACACTGTGGCCCATTGTCACAAGCGGTGGCCACCCTTACTGGTACTGTAACACCTGAACAGCGTACCCACCTGTGACTGGCCTTTGTCACAAGCGGTGACCACCCATAATGTGCTGTAGAACCTGAGCAATGACCACCTCACTGTGGCGGCCATTGTCACAAGCGGTGATCACCCTTACTGGTACTACAACAACGCCAGGCAATGACCAGCACACTGTGACGGCCCATTTGTCACATGCTGGCCACCCTTACTGGTACTACAACAACCAGGTAATGACAACCTTACTGTCACAGACCATTGTCACAAGCGGTGGCCACCTATACGCAGGTACTGTAGCAACCTGAGCAATGACCAGCACACTGTATGACCATTTGTCACAAGCGACCACGCTTTACTGGAACTGTAGCAACCTGAAATGACCAGCACACAGCGACGACCAGTTGCCTGGCTGTGACCACTCTTACTGTTACTGCAGCAACCTGGGCGTGACCACCACCTCTGACGGCCCATTGTCAAGCCAGTGGCCACCCCAGCAGGTACTGTAAGCAACCTGAGCAATGACCACCACTGTGACGGCCATTGCCACAAGCAGTGACCACCCTTACTGGTGACTGCAGCAACCTGAGCAATGACCACCACCGGTGAGCAGCCTGGGTAACAAGCGGTGTCCACCTCACTGGTACTGTTGCAACATGAGCAATGACAATCACATGTGGCTGCCCATTGTCACAAGCAGTGGCCACTGTTACTGGTACTGTAGCAACCTGAGCATGACCACCACATTGTGGCGGCCATTGTCACAAACAATATCGACCCTAAATGTGCTCTGCAGCATCAACAATGACCACCACACTGTGACAACCTATTGTCCAACCGGTGATCCACCCTACTGGTACCTTAGTAACAGGCAATGAACACCACACTGTGACGGCCCATTGAAGCGGTAGCCACTCTTACTGGTACTGAAGCAAGCTGAGCAATGAACACCACACTGTGAGCGGCCCATTGTCACAAACAGCGGTAGCCCTCTTACTGGTACTGAAGCAAACTGAGCAATGATCACCACACTGTGACGGCCATTGTCTCAAGCGGTGGCCACCCTTACTGGAACTGACGCACACTGAGCAATGACCACCACAATGTGACAGCCATTACAACCGGCAACTCACCTTACTGGTTCTGCAGCAGCCTGAGCAATGATCACCACACCATGACAGCCGGTGACTGAAGCAGGGCCACCCTTCCTTGGCACAGCAGCCTGAGCGTGACCATCACACAGTGTCAGCCATTGTCACAAGCAGTGACCACCCATACTGGATTTGTAGCAACCTGAGCAATTACCGTACATTGTGACGGCCATTGTAACAAACGGTGGCCACCCTAAATGGTACTGTAGCATCCTGAGCAATGAATTACACACTGTGGCCCACTGTCACAAGCGGTAGCCACCCTCCACTGGTACAGTGAAACTGAGCAATGACCACCGCACTGTCACAGCCCATTGTCACAAGCGGTGGCTACCCTTACTAGTACTACAGCAACCTGAGAATGACCAACACACTGTGGCGGCCATTGTCACAAGCGGTGGCCCTCTTGCGGGTACTGTAGTAACGGGCAATGACCACCATGCTGTGACGATCCATTGTCACAAGCGGTGGCTACCATACTGATAAAACAGCAGCCTGAGCAATGGCCAAAACACTGTGACAGCACATTATCACAAGCAGTGACCACCCTTACTGGTATTGTAGCAGCCTGAGCAATGACCACCACACTATGACGGTCCATTGTCACAAGCGGTGGCCACCCTCACTGGTACAGTTGAAACCTGACAATGACCACCACACTGGCAGCCCATTGTCTGGTGACCACCCTACTGGTAGCTTAACGGCTGAGCAATGAACACCACTGGCAGCGGCCCATTGTCTCAAGCGGTGGCCACTCTTACTGGTACTCAAACAACCTGAGCAATGACCATCACACTTTGACGGCCATTGTCACCAAACGGTGGCCACTCTTACTGGTACTGTAGAAGCCTGAGCGTGACCAGCACACTGTGACAGCGCCATTCTCACGAGCAGTGACGCACCTTTACCGGTACAGTAACAACCTGAGCAATGACCAGCATTGTGACGGCCCATTAACGCGGTAGCCAACCTTACACGGGTACTGTAGCAACCTGAGCAATGACCAGCACACTGTGACAAAGCCATTGTCACAAGCGGTGACCATCTACTGGTACTGCCAACAGCTGAGCAATGACCACCACGCCGACGGCCATTGCACAAACAGTGACCACCACTTACTGGTAGTGTAGCAACCTGAGCAGCCACCACACTAGCGACCCCCATTGTCAAGCGGTAGCCACCCGACAGGTACTGTAGCAAACTGAGTAATGACCACCACACTGTGACGGCCCATTGCCTGAAGGCAGTGACCACCCTTACTGGTACTGCAGCAACCTTAGCAGCCAATACAACAGTGTGACAGGCCTATGATAACAAGCAGTGTCCACCCTCACTTGTACTGTAGAACATGAGCAATGACCATCACGTGTGGCTGCCCATTGCCACAAGCAGTATGCACCCTTACTGGTAGTGTAGCAATCACAGGCAGCCAGCCACCACATTGTGGCGGCAATTATCACAAACAATGTGCACCCCCAAATGTGCTCAGCAACATGAACAATGATGACCACACTCTGACAACCTATTGTCACAAGCAGAGACCACCCCTACTGGTACCTTAGTAACTGAGCAATGAACACCACACTGTGAATGCCAATTGTCACAAGCAGTGACCACCCTTACTGGATCAGTAGCAACCTGAGAAATGACCAGGCTGTGATAGCCCATAGTCACAAGCAGTGGCCACCTTAATGGTACTGTAGCAACCTGATCAATGACCACCACACAGTGAATGCCAATTGTCTGAGCGGTGACCACCCTTACTGGATCAGTAACCCAACCTGAGCAATGACCAGCATTGTGATAGCCCATAGTCAAGCTGTGGCCGCCCTTAATGGTACTGTAGCAACCTGAGCAATGACCAACACACTGTGACAGCCCACTGTCACAAGCTGTGACCACCTTACCAGTACCACAGCAGCACGAAACCGTGACCAGCCAACCCTGTGGCATCCATTGTCACAACGGTGGCCACCCTTACTGGTACTGAAGTAACGAAGGCAATGACCACCACACTGTGACGGTCTATTGTCTGACGGTGGATACCCTTTCTGATACTACAGCAAAGCTGGCGAGGACCAACACACTGTGACGGCCCATTGTCCAAGCGGTAGCCACCACTACTGGTACTGTTGCAACCTACGAGCAATGACCACCTCACTGCTGACAGCCATTGTCACTAACGATGACCACCCTTACTGGTACTGTAGCAACTGGAGAACCACCAACACGCGAGGCGGCCATTGTCCAAGTGGTAAGCCACACTTACTGGTACTGTATCAACCTGAGCAATGATCGCGCACTATGATGGCCATTGTCACAAGCGGTGACCACCCTTACTGGTACTGTAGCACCTGGGCAATTACTGGCACTGTGACGGCCATTGACACAATCAGTGGCCCTGCCACTGGTACTGTAACAACCTAAGCAATGACCACCACTGTCACGGCCATTGTCACAACGGTATTACCCTTGCTTTAACCACAGCAACACAGGCAATGACCAACACACTCGCGGCGGCCATTGTCACGGGCGGTAATACCCTTGCAGGTACTGTGAAGCAGAGCAATGACCACTACCACACTGTGAAAGTCCGCTGTCACAAGCAGTGGCTACCCTTACTGATAATACAACAAGCCAAACAATTATGAAAACACTGTGCGGCTCATTGTCACAAAGTAGCCACCCTTACTGGAACTGTAGCAACCTGAGCAAGACCACCACACTGTGACAGTCCATTGTCACAAACGGTAGCCACCCTTACTGGTACTGTTGAAACGAGCAATGACCACCACACGCAGTTTGCCCATTGTCCTGACAGTTGCCATCCTTACTGGTGCTGTATCACACTGACGTGACCACCACACTGTGACAGCCCAGTGTCACTGGCGGTGACCACCATACTGATGCTGTAGCAACCTGAGCAGGACCACCACACTGTGACGGCCCATTGTCTGCAAGCTGGCGGCAACCCTTACTGGTACTACAACAACCTGAGCAGCGACCACCTTACTGCTTGACAGCGCATTGTCACAATCAGCCGCCACCACATTTACTGGCAACCTGAGCAATGACAGCACACTGTGACAGCCCATTGTAACAAGCAGTGACCACCTTTACTGGAACTGTAGCATCTGAGCAATGACAACCGCACTGTGACAGACCATTGCCACAAGTGATCATCACTTACTGGTACTGTAGTAACCTGGGCAATGACCACCACACTGTGACAGCCATTGTCACAAGCGGTGACCAAACTTACTGGTACTGTAGAAACCTGGGCAATGACCACCACACTGTGACGGCCATTGTCACAAGCGGTGACCACCCTACAGGTACTGTAGCAGCCTGAGCAATGACCACCACACTCGACAGTCCATTGCCTGAAGCAATGACCACCCTTCACTGGTACTGTAGCAACCTGAGCAATGACCACCACGGTGTTTACAGCCTATGGTAACGAAGCGGTGTCCTACCCTCACTGGTACTGTAGCAACATGAGCAATGACAATCCCATGTGGCTGCCATTGTCTCAAGCAGTGGCTACTGTTACTGGTACTGAAGTAACCTGAGCAATGACCACCACATTGTAGCCCACTGTCACAAACAAGTATCGACCAAAATGTACTCTAGCAACATGAACAATACCACCACACTGCGACCAACCTATTGTCACAACCAGTAACAACCCTACTGGTACCTTAGTAATTGAGAAATGAACACCACACTATCAGCCCATTGTCACAAGCAGTAGCCACTCTTACTGGTACTGCAAACAGCGGCAATGAACACCACACTGTGACAGCCCATTGTCACAAACGGTGGCCCTCTTACTGTTACGAAACAAGCTGAGCAATGATCACCACTGTGACCCATTGTCACAAGCGGTGGACGCCCTTACTGGAACTGTTGCAACCTGAGCAGTGACCACCACAATGTGACAGCCCATTGCCACAAGCAGCGGCCACCCTTACTGGTACTGTAGCAACCTGAACATTGATCACCACACCGTGACGGCCAGTGGCGAGACCACCCTTGCTGGTGCACTAGCAACTGAGCAATGCCCATCACACCGTAATCAGCCCATTGTCACAAGCGGTGACCACCTTACTGGATCTGTAGCAACCTGAGCAGCCAGCACATTGTGACAGACCATTGTCACAAGCAGTAGCCTACGGTAAATGGTATTGTAGCAGCAGACAGCTGACCAATACGCAGCGGCGGCCATTGTCAAAAGCAGTGTCCACCCTCACTGGTACTGTAGGGTAACGAGCAATGACCACCACACTTGACAGCCCATTGTCACAAGCAATGGCTACCCTTACTGGTAAGCCAGCAACCTGAGCAATGACCAGCACAGCAGCGGCCCATTGTCCCAAGGGTGGCTTCCCACTGATAATACAGCAACCTGAGCAATGACTGAAGACACTGCGACGGCCCATTATCACAAGTGGTGGCCACCCTTACGGGTATTGACAACTAGACCAATGACCACCGCACCTTGACATCCATTGTCATAAGCAGAAACACCCTCACTGGTACTGTTGAAACCTGAGCAATGACCAAAACACTGTGGCAGCCCGTATGCAAGCGGTATACCGCTCTGGTACTGTAACACCTGAACAGCCAGCCACCACTGTGACAACCCGATTCTCACAACCAGTGACCACCCCTACTGGTACCTTAGTAACTGAGCAATGAACACCACACTTTGACAGCCATTGTCTCAAGCGGTAGCCACTCTTACTGGTACTGAAGCAACCTGAGCAATGACCATCAGCTCTGACAGGCCCATTGTCACAAGCGGTGGCCACTCTTACTTGTACTGTAGTAACGCGGGCAATGATCTCCATGCTACGACAGCCCATTGTCGCAAGCGGTGGCCACCCTGACCGGTACTGTTGCAGCCTGAGCAATGACCAGCACAAATGTGACATCCCATTGCCACAAGCGGTAGCCACCCTTACTGGTACAGTAGCAACCAAACAATGATCACCACACCGTGACGGCCCATTGTCAAAACGCGGCCACCCTTACTGGATCTGTAGCACCTGAGCAATGACCAGCACATTGTGACACCCATTGTACAAGCTGACCACCCTTAATGGTACTGTAGCAGCCTGAGCAATAGCGATCCGCACTGCTGGCCAGCCCATTGTCGGCAGTGACCACCCTTACTGGTACTGACGGTAAACTGTGCCGCAGCTATCACCTGTGACAGCCCATAGTCTCAGCAGTGGCTACCCCTACTGGTACTTTGTAGCCTGAGCAATGACCACCTTACTGTGACGGCCCATTGTCACTAACGGTAGCCACCCTTACTGGTACTGTATCAACCTGAGCAATGACTAATATACTGTGACGGCCCATTGTCACAATGGTGGCCACCCTTACTGGTACTGTAACAACCTGAGCAATGACCACCACGGTGACGGGCATTTTATCGAAACGGTGAGCACCCTTACTGGAACAATAGCAACCTGAGCAATGACCCGGCGCATTGTGACGGCACTGTCACAAGCGGTGGCCACCTTAATGGTATGGCAGCAGCCTGAGCGGTACCAACACACTGTGACAGCCACTGTCAAGCTGTGACCACCCTTACCAGTACTGAAGTAGCGAGAGCAACGGCCTACCACACTGCTGACGGTCCATTGTCACAAGCGCCAGTAGTCACCATTACTGATACTACAGCAGGCTGGTGATGACCAACACTGTGACAGGCCCATTGTCACAAACGGTGGCCACACTTACTGGTACTGTAGCCAACCTGAGCAATGACCACCTCACTGTGACACCGTTGTCACTGGCGGTAGCCACCCTTACTGGTACTGTAGCAACCGGAAATGACCAACACACTGTGACGGCCATTGTCACAAGTGGTAGCCACCTTACTAGGTACTGTAACAAGCTACAGACAATGATCAGCACCTGTGACGGAGCCATTGTCACAACAGTGACCACCACTTACTGGTACTGTAGCAACCTGAGCAATGACCAGCACACTGCTGACGGCCATTGACACCAAAACAGGCGGCCACCTTACTGGTACTACAGCAACCTGAACAATGATCACTTCACGCTGGCGGCCATTGTCATTCGCAGTAGCCACGCATGACGGTGCTGCGCAGCCTGAGCAATGACCACCACTGCGTGATCCATTGTCACAAGCTGTAGCCACCCCTTACTGGTACTACAACAGCCTGAGCAACCACCACCTTACTCTGACGGCCCATTGCTCCAAACGGTAACCACCATTACAGGTACTGTAGCAACTGGGCAATGACCGGCACTCTGTGACAACCCATTGTCACAAGCATTGACCACCTTCACTGGAACTGTAGCAACCTGAGCAATGACAACCAGCACTGTGACAGACCATTGCCTGCACAAGCGGTGACCACAATTACTGGTACTGTGAGTAACCTGCACACAATGACCACCACTACGACAGCACATTGTCACAAGCGGTGACCAAACTTACTGGTACTGTAGAAACCTGGGCAATGACCAACACACTGGACAGCCCATTGTCACAAGCGGTGGCCACCTACAGTACTGCCAACAGCCTGAACAATGACCACCACACTGACAACCCATTTCCACACAAGCAATGACCACCCTTACAGGTACTGTAGTACCTGAGCAATGAACACCACACAGTGAATGCCAGATTGTCACAAGCAGTGACCACCCTTACTGGATCAGTAGCAACCTGAGCGATGACCAGCACATTGTAGCCCATAGTCACAAACGGTAGCCACATATTGGTGCTGTAGCAGCCTGAGCGGCCAGCCAACACACTGTGACGGCATTGTGCACAAGCGGTGGCCCCCCGACGGTACTGTAGCAAACTGGGTAATGACCACCACACTGTGACGGCCCATTGCCTGAAGCGGTGACCACCGCCTACTGGTACTGCAGCAGCCTAAGCGGTGACCACAACAGTGTGACAGCCTATGGTAACAAGCGGTCGCGACCCTCACTTGTACTGTAGAACGCAGGCAGTAGCCATCACGTGTGGCTGCCTGTTACCTGACAGTGACCACCCTTACTGGTAGTGGCAAACTGAGCAATGACCAGACACGTGGCAGCCAATTGTCACAAACAATGTCCGCTCAAATGTACTCTAGCAACATGAACAATGACCACACTCTGACAACCTATTGTCACAAGCAGAGACCACCCTACTGGTACCTTAGTAACTGAGCAATGAACACCACACTGTGAATGCCAATTGTCACAAGTAATACCCACACTGGATAAGTAGCAACCTGAGAAATGACCAGCACATTGTGATAGCCCATAGTCACAAGCAGTGGCCACCCTTAATAATGCGGTAGCAACCTGATCAATGACCACCACACAGTGGTGCCAATTGTCTGAAGCAGTGACCACCCTTACTGGATCAGTAGCAACCTGAGCGATGACCAACATTGTGATAGCCCATAGTCACAAGCAGTGGCCACCCTTAATGGTACTGTAGCAACCTGAGCAGACCAACACACTGTGACAGCCCACTGTCCTGGCTGTGACCACCCTTACTGGTACTACAGTAACCTGAGCAATGACCAACCCACTGTGGCACCATTGTCACAAGCGGTGGCCACCCTTACTGGTACTGAAGTAGCGAGGCAATGACCACCACACTGTGACGGCCCATTGTCACAAGCGGTGGCCACCACTTACTGGTACTGTTGCAGCCAGGCAATGACCACCTCACTGTGACGGCCCATTGCCACTAACGGTGGCCACCCTTACGGTGCTGGAAACGGCGGATGACCAACACACTGTGACAGCCCATTGTCACCGTGGTGAAGCCACCCTGCCTGGTACTGTATCAACCTGAGCAATGATCAGCACTATAGCCATTGCTCACAAGTAGTGACCACCCTTACTGGTACTGTGCAACCTGAGCAATTACTAGCACACTGTGACGCCCATTGACACAAGCAGTGGCCACCCTTACTGGTACTGTAACAACCTAAGCAATGACCACCACACTGTCACAGCCCATTGTCACAAGCAGTGGCTACGCCGCTAACTACAGCAACCTGAGCAATGACCACCCATTGCGGCGGCCATTGTCTGGAAACAGTCCGACCAAAATAGTACTCTAACCAACATGAACAATGACCACCACACTGGGGACAACCTATTGTCACAACCAGTGACAACCCCTACTGGTACCTTAGTAATTGAAATGAACACCACACTATCACAGCCCATTGTCACAAGCAGTGGCCACTCTTACTGGTACTGAAACAACGGGCAATGAACACCACTGTGACAGCATATTGTCACAAGCAGTGCCACTCTTACTGGTACTGAAACAAGCTGAGCAATATCACCACACTGTGACGCCCATTGTCACAAGCATTGGACACCCTTACTGGAACTGTTGCAAGCCTGAGCAATGACCACCACAATGCTGACAGCCCATTGCCACAAGCAGCGGCCACCCTTACTGGTACTGTAGCAACCTGAACATTGATCACACACCGTGACGGCCCATTGACACAAGCAGAGACCACCCTTACTGGTACACTAGCAACCTGAGCAATGCCCATCACCGTGTCAGCCCATTGTCACAAGCGGTGACCACCCTTACTGGATCTGTGCCAACCCGAGCAATGACCAGCACATTGTGACAGACCATTGTCAAAGCAGTGTCCACCCTCACTGGTACTGTAGGAACCAGGCAATGACCACCACACTGTGACGGCCCATTGTCACAAGCAATGGCTACCCCTTACTGGTACTACAGCAACCTGAGCAATGACCAACACATTGGGCAGCCATTGTCACAAGCAGTGACTTCCCTTACTGATAATACAGCAATCTGAGCAATGACCAAAATACTGGACAGCCCATTATCACAAGTAGTGGCCACCCTTACAGGTATTGAAGCAACTAGACCAATGACCACCAACTGTGACAGCCCATTGTCACAAGCAATGGCTACCCTTACTGGTACTACAGTAACCCGAGCAATGACCAAACCCACTGTGGCAGCCCATTGTCACAAGCAGAGGCCACCCTCACTGGTACCTGTTGAAACCTGAGCACGACTAAAACACTGTACAGCCCATTGTCACAAGCAGTAGCCACCCTTACTGGTACTGTAACACCTGAGCAATGACCACCACACTGTGATAACCGATTCTCACAACCAGTGACCACCCCTACTGGTACCTTAGTAGCTGAGCAATGAACACCATACTGTGACGGCCCATTGTCTCAAGCAGTGGCCACTCTTACTGGTACTGAAACAACCTGAGCAATGACCATCACGCTCTGACGGCCCATTGTCACAAGCGGTGGCCACTCTTACTTGTACTGTAGTAACATGAGCAATGATCTCCATACTGGTACTGTTGTAACCTGAGCAATGACCAGCACAAAGTGACATCCCATTGCCACAAGCGGTGGCCACCCTTACTGGTACAGTAGCAACCTGAGCATTGATCACCACACCGTGACAGCCCATTGTCACAAGCATGACCACCTTACTGGATCTGTAACCAGCCTGAGCAATGACCAGCGACCATGACACCCATTGTCACAAGCGGTGACCACCCTTAATGGTACTGTAGCAACCTGAGCAATGGCGATCACGCAGCTGACAGCACATTGTCACAAGCAGTGACCACCCTTACTGGTACTGTAGTAAACTGTGCCATGGCTATCACACTGTGACAGCCCATGAGTCACATGGGTGGCTACCCTTGCACAGGTGCTTTAGCAACCTGAGCAATGACCACCTTACCGTGAGGCCATTGTCACTAGCGGTGAGCCACCCTTACTGGTACTGTATCAACCTGAGCAATGACCAATATGCTATGACAGCCCATTGTCAGCAAGTGGTGGCCACCCTTACTGGTACTGTACAACAACCTGAGCAATGACCACCACACGTGACAGCCATTTGTCACAAGCGGTGAGCACCTTACTGGAACAATAGCAACCTGAGCAACCAGCCAGCACATTGTGACAGCACTGTCTGAAGCGGTGGCCACCTTAATGGTATTGTAGCAACCTGAGCAGTACCAACACACTGTGACAGCCCACTGTCTGGCTGTGACACCCTTGCCAGTACTAGGAAATTAGCAGGCAATGAGCCACCACACTGTGACAGTCCATTGTCACAAGCAGTAGCTACCATAACTGATACTACAGCAAACTGGCGATGACACAACACATGTGACAGCCCATTGTCACAAGCAGTGGCCACTTACTGGTACTGTAGCAACCTGAGCAATGACCACCTCACTGTGACAGCCCATTGTCACTAGCGGTAGCCACCCTTACTGGTACTGTAGCGAGATGACCAACACACTGCTGACGGCCCATTGTGACAAGTGGTGACCACCCTTACTGGTACTGTAACAGCATGAGCAATGATCAGCACACTGTGACAGGCCATTGTCAAGGCAGTGACCACCCTTACTGGTACTAGCAGCAACCTGAGCAATGACTAGCACACTGTGACAGCCCATTGACACAAGCGGTGGCCACCCTTACTGGTACTATAGCAACCCAGAGCAATGATCACTTCACTGTGACAGCCCATTGTCATTAGCAGTAGCCACCATTACTGGTACTGAGCAACCTGAGCAATGACCACCACACTGTGACAATCCATTGTCACAAGCTGTAGCCACCCTACTGGTACTACAACAACCTGAGCAATGACCACCTTACTGTGACGGCCCATTGTCACAAGCGGTAGCCACCATACGGTACTGTAGCAGCTGGGTAATGACCAGCACTCGTGACAACCCATTGTATCACAAGCATTGACCACCTTCACTGGAACTGCCAGCAACCTGAGCAATGACAACCACACTGTGACAGACCATGGCCACAAGCAGTGACCACAATTACTGGTACTGTAGTAACCTGCGCCAATGACCACCACACTGTGACATCCCATTGTCACAAGCGGTGACCAAACTTACTGGTACTGTAGATACCTGGGCAGTGACCACCACACTGAGACAGCCCATTGTCACAAGCAGTGGCCACCCCTACAGGTACTGTAGCAACCTGAGCAATGACCACCACACTGTGACAGCCCATTGCCACAAGCAATGACCACCCTTACTTGTACTGTAGTAACCTGAGCAATGAACACCACAATGTGACAGCCCATGGGTAACAAGCGGTGTCCACCCTCACCGGTACAGTAGCAACATGAGCAATGACAATCACATGTGACTGCCCATTGTCACAAGCAGTGGCCACTGTTACTGGTACTGTACGCAACCTGAGCAATGACCACTACATTGTAGCGGCCCATAGTCACAAACAAAGTCGACCCAAAATGTACTCTAGCAACATGAACAATGACCACCACACTGTGAAACCTATATCACAACCAGTGACCACCCCACTGGTACCTTAGTAACTGAGCAATGAACACCACACTGTGACGGCCATGATCACAAGCAGTGGCCACTCTTACTGGTACTGAAGCAACCTGAGCAATGACCACCACACTGCTGACAGCCCATTGTGTCACAAGCGGTGGCCACTCTTACTGGTACTGAAGCAACCTGAGCAATGAACCACACTGTGACAGCCCATTACCACAAGCAGCGCACCGTTACTGGTACTGTGGCGACCTGAGCATTGAACACCACACCGTGACAGTACATTGACACAAGCAGAGACCACCCCTACTGGTACTGAGCAACCTGAGCAATGACCATCCACCGTGTCAGCCCATTGTCACAAGCGGTGACCACCCTTACTGGATCTGTAGCAACTGAGCAATGACCAGCACATTGCTGACAGCCCATTGTCAGAAGCAGTGGCCACCATTAATGGTACTGTAGCAACCTGAGCAATGACCACACACTGCTGACAGCCCATTGTCCCAAGCAGTGGCTACCCACATGGGTGCTGCAGCAACCTGAGCAATGACCAACACAATGTGGCGGCCAATGTCACAAACGGTAGCCACCTTTGCTAAGTACTGTAGTAACAGGCAATGACCGCCATACTGTGACAGTCCATTGTCAAAGCAGTGGCTTCCTTATTGATAATACAGCACCTGAGCAATGACCAAAACACTGTGACAGCCATTATCACAAGCAGTGGCCACCCTTACTGGTATTAGCCAGCAACCAGGCAATGACCACCACACTGTGGCGGCCCATTGTCACAAGCAGAGGCCACCTTACTGGTACTGTAACACCGGAGCTATGACCTCACACTGTGATAACCTATTCTCACACCGGTGACCACCCTACTGGTGCCTTAGTAACTGAGCAATGAACACCACACTGTGACCGCACATTGTCTGAAAGCAGTGGCCACCCTTGCTTGTACTGTTGCAACCTGAGCGAGCCAACACAATGCTGACCGGCCCATTGCAACAAGCGGTAGCCACCCCTTACCGAATACAGTAGCAACCTCAGGTAATGATGTCATCACCGTGACGGCCCATTGTTACAAGCGGTGACCACCCTTACTGGATCTGCTTAACCTGTTACGTGACCAGAACTTTGTGACGCTGTCCTGACGGTGACCACCCTTGCGGCCCTGCATCAACCTGAGCGGCAGCCAGCCACACTGGAGACAGCACATTGTCACAAGCAGTGACCACCCTTACTGGAACTGTAGCAAACTGAGCTATGAATATCACATAACGACAGCCCACTGTCACATACATTAACACAATTACTGGTACTTTAGTACCCTGAGCAATAACAACCTTACTTACTGTGACAGCCCATTGTCTCTAGCAAGTGGCCACCCTTACTGGTACTGTATCAACCCTGAGCAATGACCAACATACTGTGACAGCCCATTGTCACAAGCTGGTAGCCACCCACTTACTGGTACTGCAACAACCTGAGCAGCCCAGCCACCACACTGTGACGCCAATTGTCACAAGCAGTAGCCACCGCCTGGATCTATAGCAACCTGTGCAATGACCAGCACATTGCGAAAGCCATTGTCACAAGCAGAAGCCACCCTTAATGGTACTGTAACAACCCCACGAGCAATGACCACCACACTGTGACAGCCAATTGTCACAAGCGAGTGACCAATCTTACTGGATCTGTAGCAACCTGAGCAATGACCAACACACTGTGGCGGCCATTGTCACGAGCAGTAGCCACCCTCACTAGTACTGTAGGAACCTGAGCAATGACCACCACGCTGTCACAGCCCATTGTCACAAGCAGTGGCTACCCTTACAGGAACTACAGCAGCCTGAGCAAAGACCAACACACTGTGCGCAGCCAATTGTCGCAAGCAGTGACCACATGCAGGTACTGTAGTAGCGAGCAATGACCCCCACACTGAGACAGTCCATTTGTCACAAGCGGTGGCTACCCTTACTGATAATACAGCAACCTGAGCAGGGACCAAAACACTGTGACAGCCCATTGTCAGAAGCAGTGGCCAACCCTTACTTGGTACTGTACCAACCTGAGCAATGACCACAACACTTTGACGTCCATTGTCACAAGCAATAGCCACCCTTACTGGTACTGTTGAAACCTGAGCAATGACCACCACACTGTTGCGGCCCATTGTCACAAAAAGTGGCCACCCTTACTGGTACTGTAACACCTGAGCCAGCCACCACACTGTGACTGGCCTTTGTCACAAGCGGTGACCACCCATACTGCTACTGTCAGAGACCCTGAGCCAATGATCACCACACCATGGCGGCCGACTGTCACAAGCAGTGACCACGCCCATACTGGTACTACAACAACGCGGGCAATGACCAGCACACTGTGACGGCCATTGTCACAAGCGGTGGCCACCAGACGAGGTACTGTAGCAACCTGAGCAATGACCAGCACACTGAGACAACCCATTGTCACCAAGCAGTGAACACCTTTACTGGAACTGTAACAACCTGAGCAATGACCACCACACTATGACAGACCATTGCCTGGCGGTGACCACACTTACTGGTACTGTTGTAGCCTGGGCAATGACCACCACACTGTGACAGCCCTTTGTCACAAGCCGGTGACTACCCTTACCGGTACTGTAGCAACTGGGCAATGAACACCACTGTGACAGCCCATTGTCACCAAGCATTGGCCACCCTACAGGTACTGAGCAACCTGAAATGATCACCACACTGTGACGGCCCATTGCCACAAGCGATGACACCCCGCTGGTACTGCTCAGCACCTGAGCAATGACCACCACAGTGTGACGGCTCTAAGTAACAAGCAGTGTCCACCCCTCACTGGTACTGTAGCAACGCCGAGCAATGACAATCAGCATGTGGCTGCCCATTGGTCACAAACAGTGGCCACTGTTACTGGTACTGTAGCAACCTGATCAGCCACCACATTGCTTGGCAGCCCATTGTCACAAACAATGTCGACCCTAAATGTGCTCTAGCAACGACGAACAATGACCACCACACTGTGACAACCTATTGTCACAACCAGTGACCACCACTACTGGTACCTTAGTAACTGAGCAATGAACACCACACTGTGTCGGCCATTGTCACAAGCAGTGGCCACTCTTACTGTTACTGAAGCAACCTGAGCAATGACCACCACACTGCGACAGCCCATTATCACAAGCGGTAGCCACTCTTACTGGTACAAAACAACCTGACAGCGATACCACACGGTGACGGCCATTCTACAAGCGGTGGCCACCCTGACTGGAACTGTTGCACCCTGAGCAATGACCACCACAATGTGACCAGGCCATCGCAAAAGCAGTGGCCCCCTAACTGGTACTGTAAGCAACCTGAGCAATGATCACCAAACCATGACAGCCCATTGTCATAAGCGGTGACCACCCTTACTGGTTTGTAACAACCTGAGCAATGACCAGCACATGGTGACGGCCATTGTAACAAGCAGTGGCCATCCTTAATGGTGACTGTAACAAAGATGAGCAATGACCAACACACTGCAGCAGCCCATTGTCACAATCAGTGGCCACCCTCAGTGGTACTGCTGAAGCGAGCAATGACCAACCACCACACTGTCACAGCCCATTGTATGTCACAAGCGGTGGCTACCTTACTAGTACTACAGCAACCTGAGCAATGACCAACACACTGTGGCGGCCTATTGTCACAAGCAGTGACCACCTTGCTGGTACTGTAGTAACGGGCAATGACCACCATGCAGTGACAGTCCATTGTCACAAGCGGTGGTTACCCTTACTGATAATAGAACAACCTGAGCAATGACCAAAACACTGTGACAGTTCATTGTCACAAGCAGTGGCCACCCTCACTGATACTGTTGAAACCTGAGCAATGACCACACCACAGCGGCGGCCATTGTCACAGCAGTAATACCCTACTGGCACCATAGTAACCGGGCAATGAACGCACACTGCGAGCGGCCATTGTCACAAGCGGTGGCCACTCTAACTGGTACTGAAGCAGCCTGAGCAATGACCATCACACTGTGACGGCCATTGTCACAAGCAGTGGCCACTCTAACTGGTACTGGCAATAACGAGCAATGATCACCACACTACGGCAGCCCATTGTCACGAACGGTGGCCACCTTACTGGTACAGTTGCAACCTGAGCAATGGCCGCCACAATGTGACAGCCCATTGCCGCAGCGGTGGCCACCCTTACTGGTACGGTAGCAGAGCAATGATCACCACCCGTGACGGCATATTGTCACAAGCAGTGACCACCCTTACTGGTACTGTTGCAAGCTGAGCCATGACTATCAACTGTGACAGCCCATTGTCACATGCGGTAGCCACCCTTACTGGTACATTAGCCCACCTGAGCAGCCAAACTTACTGTGATAGCCATTGTCACTAGCAGTGGCCACCCACTTACTGGTACTGTAATCAGCCTGAGCAGTGCACCATCACACTGCGTGACGGCCCATTGTCATACGGTGACCAACCTTACTGGTACTGCCAGCAGCCTGAGCAATGACCAATGCACTGTGACCATTGTCTGAAATAGTGACCACCCTCACTGGATCTGTAGTAACGCAAGGCGGCTGACCAGCACATTTGTGACGGCCCAATGTCACAAGCGATGACCACCTTACTGGTGGTGTAACAACCTGAGCAATTACCATCACGCGCGACCCATTGTCACAAGCAGTGACCACCCTTACTGGTTCTGAAGAAAACTGAGCAATGACTATCACTGTGACATCCCATTGTCATACGAGTAGCCACCTTACTGGTACTGTAGCAACCTGAGCGATGACCACCTCACTCTGACAGCCATTGTCACTGGCGGTGGCTACCCTTACTGGTAATACAACAACCTGAGCAATGACCAAAACTCTGTGGCAGCCCATTGTCACAAGCAGTGGCCACCCTTACTGAGTACGTAGCAGCCTGAGCAAGGACCACCACACTGTGACAGTCCATTGTACAAAACAGTGACCACCACTCTGGTACTGTTGAAACCTGAGCTATGACCGCAAACTGTGCAGCCCATTTGTCACAAGCAGGTGGCCACCCTTACTGTTACTGTAACACCTGAGCAATAACCACCACACTGTGACTGTCGCTTTGTCACAAGCGGTGACCACCCTTACGGTACTGAGAAACCTTAGCAATGACCACCACTGTGGCGGCCCATTGTCACAAGCAGTGACCACCCTTACTGGTACTACAACAACGCAGGCAATAACCACAAAATGTGACATCCCATTGTCACAAGCGGTGACCTCTTACTGATACCGTGGCAACCTGGGCAATAACCACCACACTGCGGCGGCCATTGTCTCAAGCTGAACTACCCTTACTGGTACTACAACAGCTGTGCAATGACCACCTTACTGTGACGGCCCTTTGTCACAAGCGGTAGCCACCATTCATGTACTGCAGCATCCTGAGCAATGACCTGCACAGTGACAGCCCATTGTCACAAGCGGTGACCACCTTTACAGGTACTGTAGCAGCCTGAGCAATGACCATCACACTGTGACGGACCATTGCCACAAGCAGTGACCACCATTACTGGTACTGTAGTGGCAGACAGTAACCAACCACACTAGACGCCCATTGTCACAAGCAGTGACTAACCTACTGGTGGTGTATCAGCCTGGGCAATGACCACCACAGTTTGACAGCCTATGGTAACCAGCATTGTCCACCCTCACTGGTTCTGTAGCAACATGTCACAAGCAGTGGCCACTGTTACTGGTTCTGTAGCAACCTGAGCAATGACAACCACATTGTGGATCCCCATTGTCACAAACAATGTAGATCCTAAATGTGCTCTTGCAACATGATCAATGATCACCACACTGTGACGACCTATTGTCACAACCAGTGACCACCCTACAGGTACCTTAGTAACTGAGCAATGAACACCACACTGTGACAGTCCATTGTCACAAGCTGTAGCCACTCTAAGGTACTGTAGCAACCTGAGCAATGACCAACACAATATGAAGCCCATTGCCACAAGCAGAGCCACCTTTACTGGATCTGGAAACAGCCTGACAATGGCCAGCATTGTGCAGCAGCCATTGTCACAGCAGGGACCACCCGTCACCAAGTAATGTTGCAACCTGAGCAATGACCATCCACTGTGACAGCCCATTCTCACAAGCAGTGACCACCCATACTGGTAGTGAGCAACAGAGCAATGACTATCACTGTGACGGCCCATTGTCACATGCAGTGGCCACCCTTACTGGTACTGTAGCAACCTGAGCAAGACCAACTCACTGTGACACAGCCCATTGTCACTAGCAGTGGCCACCCCTTACTGGTACTGTAGCACCTGTGCAAGGACCAACATACTGTGACAGACCATTTTCACAAGTGGTGGCCACCCCTTACTGGTACTGTAACAACTAGCAATGATCAGCACACTGTGACTGCACATTGTCCAAGCAGTGACCACCCTTACTGGTACTATAGCAACCTGAGCAATGACCAGCACACTGTGACGGCCAATGTCATAAGCGGTGGCCACCCTTACTGTGTACTGTAGTAACCTGAGTAATGCCCACCTCACTATGACAGCCCATGGTCACTAGCGGTGGCCACTGTTACTGATAAAGAGTTGCAACCCTGAGCAATGGCCAACACACTGTGACAGCCCACTGTCACAAGCAGTAGCCACCTAACTGGTAGTGTAACAATCTGAGCAATGACCACCACACTACTATGACACCCAATTGTCCCAAGCAGTGACCACCCTTACTGTATGTAGAAAGCAATCCGAGCAATGACCAGCACATTGTGACAGCCCATTGTCACAAGCAGTGGCCCCTTAATGGTACTGCGCCAACAGCCTGGGCAGCCAGCCAACACACCTTGGCGGCTATAGTCACAAGCGGTGGCCTGCATCGCCGGTACTGTGGAACCTGAGCAATGACCACCACACAGTCACAGCCCATTGTCACAAGCGGTGACCACCTTTAACGGAACTGTAGCAACCCTGAGCAATGACCACCACACTGTGACAGTCCATTGTCAGGCAGGGGCCCACCCATACTGGTACTGTTGAAACCTGAGCAATGACCGCACCACTGCTGACGGCCACTGTCACAAGCGGTGACCACTCTTACTGATACTGTAGCAACCTGAAATGACCACCACTGTGACGGCCATATGTCTGCAAGCTGAAGAACACACTTACTGGTAATACAGCTACCTGAGAGCGACCACCTTACTGTGACGGCCATTGTCACGAAGCGGTTGCCACCCATTCAGGTACTGAAACAACCTGAGCAACCAGCCAACACTGTGACAACCCATTGTCACAAGCGGTGACCACCTTTACGGGTACTGTAGCCCAACCTGAGCAATGATCACCACACTGTGACCGAGACCATTGCACAAGCAGTATTCACCCTTACTGGTACATAGTAACCGGAGCAATGACCATCCCGTGACAGCCCATTGTCTGAAGTGGTGACCACCCTTGCTGGTGCACAAAACAACTTTGGCAATGACCACCACACTGTGACAGCCCATTGTCTGGCAGTGACCAACCTTACGGTGTGTAGCAGCCTGAGCAATGACCATCACCGTACGGCCCTGTCACAAGCGGTGACCAACCTTACTGGTACTGTAGCAACCTGGTGTGACCATCACACCATGACAGACCATTGTCACAAGCGGTGACCAACCGCACTGGTACTAGGCGCCCAGAGCAATGACCAATGCGCTGCGGGCAGCCCATTGTCACAAGCAGTGACCACCATACTGGTTCTGTTGAAAGGAGCAATGACTAAACACTGTGACATCCCATTGTCACACGTACGGTGGCCACCGCTCTGGTACTGTAGCAACCAGGCAATGACCACCTCACTCTGACAGCCCATTGTCACTAGCGGTGGCAACCCTTACTGGTAATACAACAGCCTGAGCAATGACCAAAACACTGTGGCGTACATTGTCACAACGCGGTAGCCACCCTTACTGGTACTGTAGCAACCTGAGCAATGACCACCACTCTGTGACGGTCCATTGTCACAAGCGAGTGGCAACCAATACTGGTACTGTTGAAAGCCTGAGCTATGACCGCAAACTTGGCAGCCCATTGTCACAAGCGGTGGCCACCCTTACTGTTACTGTAACACCTGAGCAATGACCACCACACGTGACTGTCCTTTTCACAAGCAGTGACACCCTTACTGGTACTGAAGAACCTAGCAATGATCACCACACAGTGGCGGCCCATTGTCACAAGCAGTGACCACCCTTACTGGTACTACAACAACATGAGCAATGACCACCACAATGTGACATCCCATTTTCACAAGCGGTGACCACTCTTACTGATACTGTAGCAACCCGACAATGACCACCACACTACGACGGCCATTGTCACAAACTGAGACCACCCTTACTGGTACTACAACAACCCACAATCAATGACCCACCCTTACTGCGGCAGCCCTTTGTCACAAGCGGTGACAGCCACCCATTCATATACTGCAGCATCCTGAACGGCAGCCAGCCTGTGACAACCCATTGTCACAAGCGGTGACCACCCTTACTGGTACTGCAGTTGCGAACCAATGACAACAACACTGTGACGGCCCATTGTCAAGCGGTGACCAACCTTACTGGTACTGCAACAGCACTGGGCAATGACCACCACCACACGTGACATTGTCACAAGCGGTGGCCACCCTTACAGGTACTGTAGCAACATGAGTAATGAAAACCACACTGTGACGGCCCATTGCCGCAAGTGGTGACCACCCTTACTGGTACTATAGCAGCGCAGGCAATTACCACCACGGTGTAACGGCCTATAGTAACCAGCAGTGTCCACCCTCACTGGTACTGTAGCAACGCGAGCAATGACCATCACATGTGGCTGCCCATTGTCACAAGCAGTGGCCACAGTTACTGGTACTGTAGCAACCCTGAGCAACCACCACGTGTGGAACTCCATTGTCACAAACAATGTCAATCCTAAATGTGCTCTTGAAACGCAGACAATGACCACCACACTGCGCGACAGCCTATTGTCACAACCAGTGACCACCCCTACTGGTACCTTAGTAACTGAGCAATGAACACCACACTGTGACGGTCCATTGTCACAAGCTGTAGCCACTCTTAATGGTACTGCAGCAACCTGAGCAATGACCACCACAATATGAAATCCCATTGCCACAAAAGTGGCCACCCACTTACTGGATCTGAAGCAACCTGAGCAATGACCTGCACATTGTGACATCCCATTGTCACAAGCAGTGACCACCTTACTGGTAATGTTGCAGCCTGAGCAATGGCCATCACACTGTGACAGCCCATTCTCTCAGCAGTGACCACCCATAATGGTAGTGTAGCAGCGAGGCAATGACATCACACTGCTGACAGACCATTGTCACGTGCGGTAGCCACCCTTACTGGTACTGTAGCAACCTGAGCGGCCAACTCACTGCGACGACCCATTGTCACTGATGTAGCCACCCTTAATGCTACTGTGGCAGCCTGAGCAATGACCAACATGCTGTGACAGCCCATTGTCACAAGTGGTAGCACCCTTACTGGTACTGCAACAGCCACAGCAATGATCAGCACACTGTGACTGCACATTGTCACAAGCAGTGACCAACCTTGCTGGTACTATAGCAACCTGAGCAATGACTAGCACACTGTGACAGCCCATTGTAATAGCGAGCGGTGGCCACCTACCTGGTACTGTAGTAATCTGAGCAGCCACCTCACTGTGACGGCTGCATAGTGCGCTGCAGTGGCCACTGTTACTGGTACAGTTGCAACCTGTAACAGTCCAACACACTGTACAGCCCATAGTCACAAGTAGTGGCCACCCTCACTGATAGGGTAAACAGAAACCTGAGCAATGACCACCACACTGCTCACGGCCATTGTCACAAGCAGTGGCTACCCTTACTGGTACTGTAGCAACCTGAACATGCAACACCACCTGTGACAGTCCATTGTCTAAGCAGTGGCCACCCTTACTGGTTCTGTTGAAACCTGAGCAATGACCACCACATAGCGGCGGCCCATTGTCACAAGCGATTGGCCACCGCACTGTTACGGTAACACCTGAGGCAATGACACGCAACTACTGTGACTGTCCTTTGTCACAAGCGGTGACCACCCTTACTGGTACTGTAGAAACCAGAGCAATGACCACCACCCTGTTGCATCCATTTGTCACAAGCAGTGACCACTCTTACTGATACTGCAGCAACCTGAGCAATGACCACCACACTGCTGACGAGCCATTGTCAAAAGCTGAGACCACCCTTACTGGTACAACAACCCGAACAATGACCACCTTACCGTAACCTTGACAAACGGCGGACACCCTTAATGGTACTGGAACAACCTGAAATGACCAACGCACCGGAGCCCACAATCAAAGCAGTGTACCATCACGGTTCTTTAGGAACTGAGCAATCACCACACAGTCACAGCCCATTGCCACAAGCAGTGACCACCTTTACTGGAACTGCAGCAACCTGAGCAACGACCACCACACTGTGACAGTCATTGTCACAAGCAGGCCAACCTTACTGTACTGGCGAAGCCTGAGCAATGACCACCACACTGTGACGGCCCACTGTCACAGCAGTGACCACTCTTACTGATATAGTAGTAACCTGAAAAATGACCACCCACACTGTGATAGCCCATTGTCACGCTGGGACCACACTTACCAACTACTACAACCCGGCAAGCCACCCCACTGTGACAGCCCATTGCACAAGCGTGACCACCTTTACAGGTACTATGCAACCTGAGCAAAGACACCCACTGTAACAGACCATTGAAACAACAGTGGCCACCCTTACTCTTACTGCAATGGCGAACAATAGCCACCACACATGACGGCCATTGCACAAGCAATGACCACCCTTACTGGTACTGTAGCAACCTGGGCGTAACCTACCTGTGACAGCCAATTATCCAAGCGGTGAATCACCACAGATACTAGCAACCTGACAAGCCACCGCGAAAGCCCATTGCCACAAGCGGTGACCACCTTACGAGACTGCCAGCAGCGGAGCAATTACCACCACGCGACTGGCCTATGGTAACCAGCGGTGTCACCCTCTACTGAGTAGTGTGTATGAGCAATGACCATCTCATATCTGCCATTATCACAAACAAGTAGCCACTGTTACTGGTACTGTAACAACCTGAGCAATACCCAACATTGTGGAACCCATTGTCACAAACAATGTCGATCCTAAATATTAACAACATGAACAATGACCACCACACTGTGACAACCTATTGTCGCAACAATGACCACCCCACTGGTACTTAATAACTGAGCATGATCAGCACACGCGAATGCACATTGTACAAGCAGTGACCACCATAATAATACTATAACAACCTGAGCAGCTGGCACTGTGACGGCCCATTGTCGCGGGCGGTGGCACCTTACTGGTACTGTGATAACCTGAGCAATGACCAATATACTGTGACGGCCGCGGCACTAGCAGTAGCCACTGTTACTAATACAGTTACAGCCTGAGCAATGACAACACCTGTGACGGCCATTGTCTCAATGGTAGACCCTTACTGGTATTATAACAATCTGAGCCACCACACTGCGGCAAGATTGTCACAAGCGGTGACCTGCACTGGATCTGTAGCCTGAGCAATGACCAGCACATTATGACAGCTGTTGTCACAGAGCGGTGGCCACATAACGTATACTGTAACAACCTGAGCAATTACCAACACTGTTGCGCATAGTCCAAGTAGTGGCCACACTCACTGTACTAGAACTGAGCATGACCACCACACTGTCACAGCCATTGTCACAAGCAGTGGCTACACTTACTGTACTGCAACAACCCAGGCAATGAACACCACATGACAGTCCATTATCACAAGCAGTAGCCACCCTTACCAGCACTGTGAAACTGACAATGACCACCACACTGGCAGCACATTGTCACAGCAGTGCCACCCACTGCTGTTACTGTAACACCTGAGCAATGACCACAACACTGTGACTGTCCTTTGTCATAGCAGAGACCACCCGCACTGGCCTGTGAAACCCACAGTGGCCAGCCTACACTGTACGGCCCATAGTCACAAGCAGTGGACAGCACACCACCATGGGTACTGTGGGAACTGAGCAATGACCACCACACTGTCACAGCCCAGTGTCACAAGCAGTGACCACCCCACTGGAACTGCAGCAACTGGCATGACCACCACACTGTGACAGTCCATTGTCAAGCAGAGCCACCTTACTGGTACTGTTGAAACCTGAGCAATATCCCCACCACACTGCGACGGCCATTATCACAAGCGGTGACCACTCTTGCTGATACTGTAGCAACTGAGCAGCGGCCACCACACTGTGACGGCCCATTGCCAAGCTGAGACCACACTTACTGGTAATACAACAACCCTGAGCAATGACCACCTTAATGCGACAGCCCATTGTCAGAAAGCAGTAACCACCCTTTCAGGTACTGAAGCAACCTGAGCAATGACCAGCACACTGTGACAACCCATTGCTCACAAGCAGTGAACACCTTTACGGTACTGTAGCAGCCTGAGCAATGACCACCACACTGTGACAGACCATTGTCTGAAGTGGTAGCCACCCTTACCACGAAACTGGCTTTGGCAGCGAGCCACCACACTGTGATAGCCATTATCACAAACGGTGACCAACCTTACTGGTACTGCGCCAACACCGAGCAATGACCATCACCGTGTCGGCCCTGACTGTCACAAGCAGTGACCAACCTTACTGGTGCTAAGGAAGCAACCTGAGTAATGACCATCACCACCGTGACGGCCCATTGTCACAAGCGGTGACCAACCTTACGGGTACTGCCCAGCGCGAGCAATGACAACGCACCAGCGACAGCCCATTGGCAAGCAGTGACACACCTTACTGGTTCTGTTGAAAGGCTGAGCAATGACTATCACACTGACATCCATTGTCACATGCGGTAGCCACCATTACTTGTACTGCCAGCAACCTGAGCAATGACCACCTCACTCTGACGGCCCATTGTCACTGGCGGTGGCTGCCATACTGGTAATACACCAGCCTGAGCAATTACCAAAACACTGCTAAGCGTACCATTGTCACAAACGGTGGCTACCCTTACTGGTACCTGTAGCAACCTGAGCAATGACCAGCCACACTGTGACGGTTCATTGTCACCAAGCAGTGGCAACCCTTACTGGTACTGTTGAGCCAGAGCTATGACCGCAAACTGTGGCGGCCATTGTCACAAGCGGTGGCCATCCTTACTGTTACTGTAACACCTGAGTAATGACCACCACACCATGACTGTCCTTTTCACAAGCAGTGACCACCCTTACTGGTACTGTGAAACCAGAGCAAAGCCAGCCACCACTGCCGCTGGCGGCCCATTGTCACAAATGATGACCACCCTTACTGGTACTACAACAACATCAATGACCACCACAGTGACATCCGCATTGTCTGAAGCAGTGAACACTCTTTCTGATACTGTGGCAACCTGAGCAATGACCACCACACTGTGACAGCCCAATGTCACAAGCTGAGACCACCCTTACTGGTACTACAACAACCTGAGCAATGACCAAGCTGCCATGACAGCCTTGTCACAAGCGGTGGCCACCATTCATAGCATGCAGCATCACAGGCAATGACCAGCACACTGCGACAACCGGTATGCAAGCGGTGACCACCTTTACACCGGGTACCAGCAGCAACCTGAGCAATGACCATCACACTGCGGGCAGACCATTGCACAAGCAGTGACCAACCTTACTGGTACTGGCATTGCAGACAATGACCAACAACACTGTGACGGCCATTGTCACAAGCAGTGACCAACCTTACTGGTACTGTAGCAACCTGGGCAGCCAACCACCACTGTGACAGCCCATTGTCACAACGGTATCCTGCCCACGGGTACTGCGCAGCATGAGTAATGAAAACCGCACTGCGACCAGCCCATTGCCACAAGTGGTACCCTTACTGGTACTGCCTGCAGCCTGAGCAATTACCACCACAATTGTGACGGCCTACATGGTCACCAGCAGTGTCCACCCTCACTGGTACTGTAGCAACGCGAGCAATGACCATCGTATGGCTGCCCATTGTCTGAGCAGTGGTCACTGTTACTGGTACTGCAGCAACCTGAGCAATGACCACCACATTGTGGAACTCCGACAGCCACAAGCAATGTCAATCTAAATGTGCTCTTGAAACGCGAACAATGACCACCACACTAAGTGACAACCTATTGTCACAACCAGTGACCACCCTACTGGTACCTTAGTAACTGAGCAATGAACACCACACTGTGACGGCAGTCCATTGTCTGCAAGCTGTGGCCACTCTTAGTACTGCCAACAAGCTGAGCAATGACCACCACAATATCAAAATCCATGGCCGCACAAACGGTAGCCACCGCCTTACTGGATCTGAAGAAACCTGAGCAACGACCTGCACATTGCTTGACATCCAACATCACAAGCGGTGACCACCCGCACTGGTAATGTTGGCGCAGCCTGAGCAATGGCCATCCCTGTGACGGCCCGTTCTCTCATGCAGTGACCACCCATAATGATGTGGGCGGCAGGCAATGAAGCTATCACACAGCTGACCAGACCATTTGTCACGTACGGTGACCACCCTTGCAGGTACTGTAGCAGCCTGAGGGCGACGGACCAGCTCACAACGACGGCCCATTGTCACACTAGCAGTAGCCACCCGCACCTGCTAATGCCCAGCAGCCTGAGCAGCAGCCAACATGCTGCGGTGGCCCATTATCACAAGCAGTAGCCACCCGCCTGGTACTATACCAACCACAGCAATGATCAGCACACTGTGACTGCACATTGTCACAAGCAGTGACCAGCCTTACTGGTACTATAGCAACCTGAGCAATGACACGCGCACTGCTGACGGCCCATTGTCATGACGAGTAGCCACCCTTACTGGTACTAGCCAGTAATCTGAGCAATGACCACCTCACTACTTGACGGCCACCAGTAGCTGGCAGTGGCCACTGTTACTGGTACAGTTGCAACCTGAACAATGACCAACACACTGTGACGGCCCCATTGTCACAAGTACAGGCACCACTTATTGGTAGTGTAACAATCGAGCAATAGCCACCACACTGTGACAGCCAATTGCTCTGGCGGTGACCACCCTTACTGGATCTGCTGGCAACCTGAACCGGCGACCAGCACATTGTGACATGTACATTGTCACAAGCTGGCCACACTTAATGGTACCAGAAAACCTGAGGCAATTACCAACAGACTGTTGCAGCCCATAATCACAAGTAGTGGCCGCACACTGGTAGTGTAGGAACCTGAGCAATGACCAACCACAATGTCACAGCCCATTGTCACAAGCGGTGGCTACCCTTGCTGGTACTGTAGCAACCTGAGCAATGACACCACACTGTGACGGTCCATTGTCACAAGCAATAGCCACCTTACTGGTTCTGTTGAAACCTGAGCTGATGACCACCACTGTGGCCATTGTCTGGCGGTGGCCACCCTTACTGTTACAGTAACACCTGAGCAATGAGCTGCCGCAACACTGTGACTGTCCATTGTCACGAGCAGTGACCACCATTACCTGGTACAGTAACAGCCAGGCAATAATCTGAAGCGCACTGTGGCGGCCCATTTGTCACAAGCGGTGACCACTCTTACTGATACATAACCCAACCTGAACAATGACCACCACACTGTGACAGCCCATTGTCAAAAGCTGAGACCACCCTTGCTGGTACTACAACAACCCGAGCAGCCACCTTACTGCGACAGCCCTTTGACACAAGCAGTGGATACCCTTAATGGTACTGCCAACAACCTGAGCAATGACCAACACACTGCGGCAGCCCGGTCACAAGCGAGTAGCCCACCATCGCCGGTTCTGTGGAACGAGCAATAACCACACACAGTCACAGCCATTGTCACAAACGGTGACCACCTTTACTGGAACTGTAGTAACCTGAGCAACCACCACCACACTGTGACAGTCATTGTCACAAGCAGGGGCAACCTTACTGGTACTGTTGAAGCCTGAGCAATGACCACCACACTGTGACGGCCCACTGTCACAAGCGGTAACCCTCTTACCGAGATAGTAGCAACCGAGAATGGCCACCACAACGACAGCCCATTGTCAGGCTGAGACCACGCCTGGTAACCAACTACCAGAGCAGCCACGCCTGTGACAGCCATTGTCACAAGCAGTGACCACCTTGGGTACTGTACAACCTGAACAATGACCACCACACCAGGACAGACCATTGAAACAACGGTAGCCACCCACTGTTACTGTGTAGCCAGACCAATGACCACCACTCATGACGGACCATTGTCTGGCGGTACCACCCACTGGTACTGTAGCAACCTGGGCAATGACCTTCCACATGACAGCCCATTGTCACAAGCAGTGGCCGCACTTACGGGTACAACAACCTGAGCAATAGCCACCACGCTGTGAAAGCCCATTGCCCAAGCGGTGCCACCCTTACTGGAACTGCCGGCAGCCAGGCAATTACCACCACTGTCACAGCCTATGGCAACCAGCAGTGTCCACCCTCACTGTAGTGCGCTTAATATGAGCAATGACCATCACGTAACCGCTGCCCATTGTACAAGCAGTGGCCACTGTTACTGGTACTGTAGCAACCTGAGCAATGACCACCACATTGTGGAACCCCATTGTCACAAACAATGTCGATCTAAATGTGCTCTAGCAGCATGAACAATGCCACCACACTGGCGGCAACCTATTGTCACAAGCACCCACCTACCAGTACCTTAGTAAGAGCAATGATCAACACCAGATGCACATTGTCACAAGCAGTAGCCACTATTACTGTAGTAACCTGAGCAATGACCACCATACTGCGACCGCCGGCCACTAGCAGTGGCCACTGTTACTAATACAGTTGCAACCTGAGCAATGACCACACTGTGACAGCCAATTGTCACAATGGTAGCCACCCTTACTAGTAGTGTAACAATCTGACAACGACCACCACACTGTGACAGCCATGTCACAAGCAGTGACCACCTTACGGATCTGCAGCACCCACAGCAATGACCAGCACATTGTAATAGCTATTGTCACAAGCGGTGGCCACACTTACTTCGACTGTAGCAACCTGAGCAATTACAACACCTGCTACGGCCCATAGTCACAGTGGTACCCCTGGTACTGTAAAACCTGGAACGACCACCACACTGTGCAGCCCAAGTCACAGCTAGACACCCCCTCAGGTACTGTGGAACCTGAGCAATGACCACACACTGTCATCCCATTGTACAAGCAGTGACCACCTTTACTGGAACTGCAACCCTGAGCAATGACCACCACACTGTGACGGTCAATGTCCTAAAACAGGGCCACCCTTACTGGTACTATTTGAAATCTGAGCAATGACCACCACTGCTGACAGCCATTGTCAAGCGGTGACCATCACTGATACTGTAGCAACTGGCAATGATAACCACACTGTGACAGCCCATTGTCACAAGCTGAGACCACACTTACAGTAATAAAAACCAGACGACCACCTGCGCGACGGCCCATTATCCAAGCAGCGACCACCATTCAAGTACTGAACAACTGGCAATGACCAGCACACTGTGACAGCCCATTGTCACAATGACCACCTTTACGGGTACTGCAGCAACCTGAGCAATGACCACCACACTGTGACAGACCATTGTCAGAAGTGGTGGCCACCTTACTGTACTGAGCAGCTTTATCAGCCGCACCACATGCACGGCCCATTGTCACAAACAGTGACCAACCTTACTGGTACTGGCAACGCAGGCAACCATCACCGTGACGGCCCAGTGTCACGCAGTGACCAACCTTACTGGTACTGAAGCAACCTGGTAATGACATCACAACGACCGACGGCCATTGTCACAAGCGGTGACCAACCTTACTGGTACTGTAGCGTGAGCAATGACCAGCACCATGACAGCCATTGTGCAAGCAGTGACACCATACTGGTTTGTTGAAAGCTGGCAATGACTATCACTGTGACATCCCATTGTCACATGCGGTGACACCCCGCGGTACTGTAGCAACTGAGCAATGACCACCTCCTCTGACGGCCCATTGTCACTGGCAGTGGCTACCCTTACTGGTAATACACCAACCTGACAGACCAAAACGGTGGCGGCCATTGTCCAAACGGTAGCCACCATATAATACTGTAACCTGAGCCTGACCACCACACGAACGGTCCATTGTCACAAGCGGTAGCAACCCTTACTGGTACTGTTGAACCAGATATGACCGCAAACTGGCCATTGTCACAAACGGTGGCCACATACTGTTACTGTAACACCAGGTAATGACCACCACACAGGCTGTCCTTTCACAAGCAATGACCACCCTTACTGGTACTACAGAAACCAGGCAATGACCACCACACTGTGGCAGCCCATTATCACAAGATGACCACCCTTACTGGTACTACAACAACACAGCAATGACCACCACAAAAGTGACATCCACCCCATCACCAATGACCACTCTTTCTGATACTGGCAACCTGAGCAATGACCACCACCCGCGACCCATTGTCACAAGCTGAGACCACCCTTGCTGGTGCTACAACAACCCCAGCAGCCACCCTGCGGCCCTTTGTCACAAGCGGTGCCACCAGTCATTTACTGCAGCATCCTGGCAATGACCCAACACTGACCGCCCATTGTCAAAGCAGTGACCACCTTTACGGTTCTGTAGCAACCTGAGCAACCACCATCACACTGCGACGACATTGCCACGCAGTGACCACCCTTACTGGTACTGTAGTTACGAACAATGACAACATCACTGTGACGGCCCATTGCAACCGATGACCAGCAATACGCGGACTGCGCAGCGGCGTGGCCACCACACTGTGACAGCCGATTGTCACAAGCAGTGGCCACCGCACGGGTACTGTGGCAACATGAGCGCGAAAACCACACTGTGACGTACATTGCCACAAGTGGTGAACACCCCTACTGGTACTATAGCAACCTGAGTAATTACCACCACACTCTGACGGACCTATGGTAACCAGCAGTGTCACCCTCACTGGTAGTGTAGCAATATGACAATGACCATCACATACAGCTGCCCATTGTCACAAGCGGTAACCACCAATACTGGTACTGGAGCAACCTGAGCAATAACCACCACATTTGGAACTCCATTGTAAAAACAATGTCGGCCTAAATGTGCTCATAGCTGAACAACCACCACCACACAGCGACAACCTATTGTCACAGCAAACACCCACTGGTGCGCAGTAGCTGAGCAATAATCAACACCAGATACACGTGTCACAAGCAGTGACCACCCTTACTGGTACTATAGCAACCAGGCAATGGCACAGCACACTGCCGACAGCCATTGTCACGAGCAGTGCCACCTTGCTGGTACTGTAAACACAAGAGCAAGCCACCACATGCTGACCCATGGCCACTAGCAGTAGCCACTGTTATAGTACAGTTGCAACCTGAGCAATGACCAACCTGCGACGGCCCATTGCTCACTGGTAGCCACCCCTACTGGTAGTGTAACAATCTGACAATGACCACCACTGCGGCCAATTGTCACCGAAGCGACACCATACTGGATCGCCAGCAACCTGAGCAGCCACCAGCACATTTATAGCCTATTGTCACAAGCAGTGGCCGCCATGGTACTGTAGCAACCTGAGCAATTACCAACACAATGTCGCAGCCATAGTCCAAGTAGTGGCCACACTCCCCCAATACTATTGACACCTGGCAATGACCACCACCACTGTGACCTTTGTCACAAGCAATGACAGTACTGTTACTGTAGAACCTGGTGTGACCACCACACTGCAGCCATAGTCACAAGCGGTGGCCACCCTCGCCGATTGCTGTAGGAACCTGAGCAGCTGACCACCACGCTGTCACAGCCCATTGTCACAACGGTGACCACCTTTACTGGAACTGTAGCAGCCTGAACGGCGACCACCACACTGTGACGGTCCATTGTCTAAACGGGGAATACCCTTACTGGTACTGTTGAAACCTGAGCAATGACCACCACACTGTGACAGCCCATTGTCACAAGCAGTGACCACTCTTACTGATACTGCAGCAGCACAAACAATGATACCTCCACCCGCCCGCAGGCCGGCATGCCGCCGCGCCGCCGCCGAGCCGATCGTCAGGTTGCACGCCACAGCTGGCAGCCACGGGCGCAGTTTACGGTCAGCATGACAGTCCAGATTTGTGAACGACTGTTCGCCAAATCTGGACTCATGCACGGTGGGCTGTACGCCCATTGGCTGTAGCCTGCACTAATGGGCGGCAGCCCTACCGGACAGTCAGTCGGCGGGCGGCGGGCGGCAGGCGTGGTGGATGCTGTCGTCCGCTGGCTGCAGGGGCGGGGTGGAGGGGCTGTGTGGGTGGGTGGGGGGACACTAGACACCAGGGAGATGTTTGGGGGTTGTGTTGGACATTCTGCCCGCGATCGGGCTTTATGGTCCACTGACCACCAGGAGTTATTCGGTTGGGGAGGGTTGCATTCTGCCCGCAATCGGGCACTGGGGTTCATACAGGTTCTGCCCGCGATCGGCTGTGGGAGATGTGGGGGATCATGACGTTGTTCTGCCCGCGATCGGGCTGTGGAGATGTGTGTGGGGGCAGATTTGTTCTGGCTCCGCGATCGGGCTGTGGGAGAGTGTGGGGGACATGTACGTGTTCTGCCCATGATCGGGCTGTGGAGATGTGGGGGTGTCATGTAACTGTGATGCCCGCGATTGGATGCATTAGGCCGTCCTCGACGGCTGCTGCCTGGCAGGGTGGCCGGAGTAAGTCCTCGGGATCGGGCATCTACATGCAATGGCATGCAAATGGGGCCATAACAGATGCAAATGGCCCCGGCGCCTTTGCATAAATTATGGCCCCATTTGCATGTCACCTTTGAATATCGGAAATTGCGATGGCGCAATGGTACTGGCGCCACCGCAAGTTTAATGCTCAACTCTGGCAACTTGCGGTGGCGCAAGTTCCGCTCATCCATCTTGCGCAAGTGCTGTGGCTTTCGGGGTGATATTCAAAGGAGTTGCTCAACAGCGCAACTCCTTTGAATATCACTCGCCAACCCCGCGCAACTATTTTGAGCAGCGCAGGGCTTGCGCCTCAGACTGGCGTAGTTTGAATATCTGGGCCTGTGTATATACTGTAAATATTAGCTCAACTTTCCTATAACCCACTTTATCATGTGAATTTTATTGTACATCACTGTGTTTATAAATGTTTTTTCCTGTATGTATAACTGTTTTATATAAGTGTATTGATGTATCTGTTGTGTATCGACTGTTGAACCTTGACCTTATCAGGTCCATCTTGTAAATGAGCCTTGCTCAATGATGCTCGCTTGAATAAATAAAGATTTGGCGATGATGATGATGATGTGGTTTCCATGGGACATGGTGTGCAATGGTGTCCTGTGCGATGCCTCCACCGCTGAAGCCTGCCGTCATCCACCCCGTTGGTTCCAGCCTGACATCTGCACTGCACCCCAGTTTCCACTAGAGGCTGCTACTGCATCAGGTGCCCCAAGCACCCACCCAGGAGAGGAGAGCACTCTTCGGGCACTCAATCCTCTTACTCCCCTGCTGACCCCGAACAGCCCAGGCTTATTCCCGAACCCGGTCACTGGCATGGCATGAGGTTTGGCATCCAGCACCTCAACCCTCAGCACCACCAGGCCAGTCCCATTACACAAACTTGATGTAACTTATCATAAAGTAGCCAGATTCGTTGGGAAATGTGATCAATATATCCACCATTGTGACCTGTATCAAATACTTAACTGGAATTCTTTACAGTCCAAAGAGATAATGCCTGGGAGATTTTGTTCAGAATTTTGAACCGAGAAGTCCCAAAGGCTCAGAATTCATTAAATTGGACTAACCATAACTTTTGTTTAAGGAATAACAACAACACCTCAGTGACTCCTGGGGTAAGAAAGAACTATGGAAAGATAACCTTTTGGTACAAATCTTCAGATACTTGAAATAATTTGCTGAATCATCTGTGGAACTGGACCAAACAATAGTTGCATTTAAATCTCCTAATAGAGTAAACCTAGCCCATATTTGCACTTGCTACTAGGGTTTTACTGTAGAATCATAGAAGTTGTCAGCAGAAAAGGACTCCTTGGCCCATCGAGTCTGCTCCCATCCCCTTATTCCTCTCTCCTCCCACTGGAAGTACCCATCCCACCACCCTGCAACCCTATGTGCCTATCCCATACTCCTTGAACCCCAACACTGTTTCAGTCCCCACCACCTCCTCTGGAAGCCTGTTCCATGCTTCCACCACCCTCTAAGTGAAGAACCGCCCTCACATTGCCTCTGTAATTTCTCCCTGCAGTCTCAAACCTTGCCCCCTAGTTTACTACCTTCCTTCCTGTGAAATAGACCCCGTGATCTTTGTTTATCCTTTGATGTATTTAAAGGTCTCTAGCATGTCCCTCTCTCCTTCTGATCTCCAATGTGTATAGTTTTACTCTATGTTTTCTAAATCAATGTAGCACTTTGTGATATATCCAGTGCTGTACGCCTATTCTTGTACTTAAGTTAAACTTTGGCTGACCTTGTCCTTACTCCTGTAAACATATGTGAAACCATATTTATTGTACTTAACATCTACAGGAGCACCTAGTAAACAGGGTATGTATAGCCCTAATGGTGTAATGTTCTTGCCAAACCAGTGCCTGTATCAATAAAAATATTTTTACTACTACTACTCATTCTGCTATTAGACCAGCTCTGGCTGGTCTAACTCTGGTGGACCATGCAGTTTTTGGGAGGGATTAGAAAATCCTACTGTGGGGATGATGCAGCCCTGTAGTGGTGCAATGCCTCTTCCCTCTTGACACAGCTGTGTGCCCACTGCAAGCACAGCACAAGCCTGGCTGGTACAGGCAGCCCCTACTGGCGCCGGCTGTGATAGAAAATCAGGAATGCCCCAAGGTGCCATACAATGAGCCCCAAAGTCATATCTCCTGATGCAAGCACCTTGCATGGATTCCTGACACTTTGAAAATCAGGCCCCTCATTTTTTCCTGTTTTTAACATGGGATTCAGGTTTGCTCTTGCTTACAGCCTACACAGAATGGAATTTGTTTTCCAAGCTTTTCTGGATAGAAACATTTTGTGCTAAGGCAGTGCCTTTGGTAGGTTTCCTGAAAAATATTAAACAGATCCAGAGTTATAAGTATTTAAGGTTTAGTAATTTTCTGTTCTGGGCATGCTCAGTAGGGTTTTGGGGACAATGATATGATATAACACCAAATTCCTGTATCACAAGACCATTTTGGTTTCTTATCACTTCCTCCTCACTGCACCAAAATGCTTTTGGTGCTGTGTGTCTGCCATCTTGTTTTTTCCCTCAAACTGAAAAACATGGAAAATACTGTACATAAAATTCTGTAATAAAAAACACCAGAACCTAGCTAAACGGAATACATTTTGCTAGATTCAGATGTTTAGTTTTTAAAATAATGTCCAGAAATACCTTTTCTGGCCATCCCAAATACAAGGAGCACAGCTTGGTGAGCTGAGCTGTTCACCTTAATTATCTGTACTGAAACAGTGGGACTTTCTTGAATGCTGAAACTCCAGCTGGAAGTCATGCTGCCTTCAGCTGAAGCAGTGAGCTGGTGATCCTGTGTTCCCTCTGTGTGTGTGTGTGTGTGTGTGTGTGTGTGTGTGTGTGTGTGTGTGTGTGTGTGTGTGTTTGTGTTTGTGTCTGTGCCTTTCAGTGTCCCTCTGCTGTTGTTTATCTGATTAAGAATGCTTCAGGGCATGTATTATGGACTGTGACACTGTCCATAAAGTTCTGGTATGGCACATTTTAAAAATAGGTTCATGGTGGAACCTGCCATTTGGGACTGGCATGGGCTATCAACCTGTGATTCCATCATTCTCCATAAAATAGAATGGCAATAGATCGATGACCAGCATTTCAGCCGTGGTTGCACTTAACTTACATGCGGCAGTATGATTGGGGTTATTTGGAGTGCCACTCAAACATGCTCTTTAGTGTGGGCTGCAACTTTGGGGTTGGACGATCAAACCTTTGGACTCGGGCAGCATTTTTGTTCTTGTTGGGGTACTAGTTGACTGTTGTGAAGCTCACATGAAACCACTTTTTTTTTTGCTGTGGTGTTGTACTTTTACTCAGGAGAGTGGTCCCACCACTGCTGGTATACCCACTGTTAGAGAGAGAAAGATTGTTCCTTCTCTGCCCCCACTTAGCCTCCCTCCTTCTGGTCTATTGCACTGCTGGCATTTACATTTAACTTGCCAAGGAACTAGCACCCCTGCACTGGCTTCCTTCTGGGGTTGCTGCTAGTCAAGGGTGTGTGTTGGCCACTGGTGCCTAGGTGGCTGCCTTTTTACCCTGACTAACACGTGTTTGGCACAGCTGACAGATTGCAATGGTCTTATCAGCTGGATCACACATAAAAGTCCCAAACTAGGGACTTCAAAACTTTGGGCTTCACATAGTGGTGGGACTAGGAGAGTTGAGCAGAAGGCATGGAACTTTATGCTTTTTGTGTTGTTTTCATCACTTCCATAATATTGGGGAGGGGGACTAGAGGACTTGGAGACATGCTACTCTCATGACCCTCATCATCTGAATGGGCTGTATCACCATTGTGCTTTTCCCCTCTGGCTCCCATAGGGCTAAAACACATCATCATCATCATCACCACTGCTGATGTCCTCTTCCTTCATAGCCGTGTCTTCTTCCTCAGTACCTTTTTATTGCTCTATGACTATCTCGTCAGGGGCTGAATTTCCACTTCTCCCTGATGCACCAACTCTAACTCACACTATCACCACCACTAACACCATCAGAAACAGGAACAGCCACACAAACAGCCTCCTACTCCTGGACCAATGTTCCTCTACTGGTGTCTCCCTTCTTCTCAGTTGCATCATCCCCACCAGCATGGATGGAACAGATCTGGCTGAAAAACATTTCGCCACACTTATTCTACTGCTGCTAACTAGTTCTTTGTTGGTACCTGCCATGGGGCCAGAGCCCACAGAAGACATTGATGCAAACATACTTTTGGTTTGGGGACCTGCAGCACTGCTTTCCCCACAGGCTTCTTTGCTGCCTCATTCCCTGGCACCTCTCACTTTACTGGACTGTTTCTTCTAGGGCATTTTATATGCTTACTCCAAAGTTTGCCTTCCTTTCGGATGGACAGTTATACACTGGAAATAAAGCCTTTAGTACTGCCAACTATGAATCAGGTATCAGCTCTCCATAAAACTACAGTAGTCTATCAAAACGGCACAATTTTTATTATGTTTTTAGAACAAGGATTAAACAACACAGGGTAATAGGGCAGGGGTAAGAAAATGTAAACCAAACAAAGGCAGAGAACATATCCTCCAATCAGGATGGGACTAGCAGTCTCTGGACAACTACTCTATTGAAATGTACTTTTATATAGAACAGGGATTCAACAACAGGATAACAGGGCAAGGGTAAGCAAATATAACTGAATAACAGGCACGCTGCACAGCAGAGACACCTACCCCAAAAGGAAATTCAGCGATCAGCAGTGTCTCAGGATGACTACTCTACTAGCAGTTACAATACAAACAAAAATACAATTTCTTTTACAGACAAGGATTGAACAACTGGGGTAACAGCATGGTTAAGAATTTTTACTGACACAGCAACAGACAAAACTGACCATGAACAAACAAAAATCAGGGATCAGCACTGTGTTTGCAAAACTTCTGATTTTTAACAGAACAGGAATGATATTGCAACAAGGGTAACAGGTCTCAGGAGTAACTTAATAAGACAAAATGACAAAAACTGTCAGTATGTAAGAAAAATAAACACGTAAAACAACAACAGAAACACAATGAAGCACTTCACCTAATAATCACACACCATTTAACCACAGAAATAAAATGAAAAAACACCTACAAAGGCTTAACAAAATAGCAGTAACTGACTGAGAAATCTGGTTTAAAAGATTAAGAACTCACCTGCCCTGCTTTTACACACCTAGGGCCCAATTCTCAAAGATGACCTTAGCGCGCAAGGTGCATCGGATGCACCTGAGCCAAAGTGCCCTGCATCATTGCCAATGCACCCTATTCTGTAAGGAATGCACCATTCACCAGACACAGCGATATGGTGTAAGAACACACAGTGCATCAAATAAATAGCGTAGGCAAAACGCAAGGTGCAGGCAACGCCTAAAACGCAAGGGGTAGAGGAATGGCCGAACCACAGAGGACGCAGCAAGAAAAGAGGGGCAGCCAACCTCAGGGACACGGAGGAAGAAGACTGGGTACTGCAGGAAGAAAACTTCACAGACCAGGAGACAGACATCCTTCTGGATGCAGTTGAGGCCCAGGTAGGTGGGACTGAGGGTGACAAGAGCACATGAGCATGATGGGTAATGGTGCAAGGCCCTGACCTGTGTGTGACACTCAACAGGCAGACCTGCTATTGTTCCAGGGAGGGACCAGAAGGTATGGGCACAGTGGCAGGAGGCATGGGATGAGGTAGGCAGACTGGTGAATGCAGTGGCACCCAGCAGGGACAGTGTGAGGGGCTGCAGAAGCGGCATTGTGACATCAAGTGCCATGCCAAGGAGAGGCAGCCCCACAACAGGTGCTGCACAATGGCAATGGGAGGAGGACCCTCACAACCACAGCCCCTCAGCAGACATGAGGACGTGTAGTGGCACAGATCAGCATGTGCAGCATACAGGGTGACACTGAGCTAGACCTGTATTGGCAACAACATGCACAAGGTAAGTACCAGGCATGCATGTGGCGGGTGGCGCCACCATGCAGACAGCCGAGTGGCACCACCAGTGGAGGCTGATGCACCACATGGGCACCAGAGACTTGCAATGGGCAGGGACCTGGGGCTCAGGCAGAAGCGACAAAGTGGGGTCTGGGCCACCATGCAGATGCATGGGATGTAGGATGCAACCCCTCCAGTGGACGCCAGAGGCAGGACATGCACCATGGCACTGGACACATACTGCCACATGGGCACCTGATGTAATGCACTGTGCACATCTGTCTGTACACCCAGCAGGTGCCCGGACCACAGCAACAAGACAACATGCCACTGCCACGCAGGCAACACCACCACATCGCCGTGCTGTGACCCACAGTGACAGTGAAGCATCAGAGCACAGCAGAAATAACAGCAGTGTTGAGGAACAGTAGGTATCCATCAGCGACAGCACAGTGAGCCAGACCCACAGGAGGATGACAGATAGTGAGGCGGATGACCAACAGGAAGTGACACTGACAGCAATGCCATGCCACCCAACAGCAACAGCAGCACCGTGGGGCATAGCACACCTGTGGCCAGAACTGCAGACCAGCACCAGACCACGGTGGACACTCAGCAGCAGGGGGACAGAGGATGGCCTGTGGTGGGACCGTGAACAGTGCACTCACTATTGTAGGTCGTGACAGCCAGGCACACAGCACCGCCACACCGGACCATAGAGGTGCAGGTGGGACAGCAACATGGTGCAACACCACTGCCACTGGAGAATGACCTTGGGCAGACCTGTCATGATATTGCCAGGATGTTCTGCTCACCCAGGAGGCAGCACAGCATGAGCTGGCAGGGATACGTGACAGCATACATGAACACACCACTGCCACGGCAGCACACATGGGACAGCTGCAGCTGACAGTGGCAGATATCCATGCAGCCATCATACATGGGATCCAGGAAGGGCATTCCAAACAACACAGACAACAAGGCTACTCCAGGACATACGGTTGTGCATCACATGCCAAACAGATGCCCTAGAACGGCAGACCACAATCATGGAATGCGGCATGGTGCTGCATATCACCCAGACAGAGGCAACAACGGCAATGGCAACATCACTGCAGAAGATTGCAAGATGCATGCAAGAACAAGCAGCCAGTGTGGCACCGTCCCACAGGTATGTCCAGACTACAATCTGTGGCGGCACAACAGAGGGCAAGAGATGACCCGCAGCATGGGGAACACAGACAGCACAGGATGTGGGACAGAGCCATGAGGGCACACAAGGCATGGGGCAGCCGGTAGCTCTTGGGACAACAGACAAACACAGTGCTGACACAGCACATGACATGCACAGCCATGCCTGAGGACAGGGCAGTGGGGAACACGACAGGCAAACACACAGACAATGGGGACCAGCAACTGGATGCAATTGCCTCTGATGACAGACAAGTGGGCTCAACAGACATCAGGGATGGGCTGGAGACACGATGATGCTGGTGGAAGATGGCCATGGTGCAGTGGGGCACACACTGCAGGGAGCCACAGCAGCACAGGACACAGAAGACATCCACAGAAACACATCCAGTAACACTGTTGAGGGTATGTGCAGGCACATGGGGTACTGGAACATGATGGGCACAGGGGCTGGACATCCACCTACCTGTCAGTGATGTGGAGCAGTCCAGACAGACACAGAACAGTACAACGATGGACAACATCATGGCCATGCCAACCCCAGTGCAGCATGGAGGCTGGGACAGCACATGACAGCCTGATCCCAAGGTCAAGAGGGCCCAGCCTGAGGCAGGTAGAATGGCCAGTGAGGGCGGATGGTCGGCAAGGAGCACCAGCAGTAGAACCTGTTGCATAGATGTCAGCAGCTGGCAGCAGGACTGGAGGGAGGGGGACAACAGCTGCAGTATGACAGGGACCGCTGCAGCACAACAGATACCCCTGTGACACAACGTCAATCACAGAGGCACAAGTGCACACAGTGCCACCTGTGGTGGAGGTGCAGACAGGTGTGCCACATTGCAAGATGCTACACAGAGCAGCACCACAGCGGTACAGCCACCATGCACTGAACAGAGTGAGCCACCTGCCACCGTAGACAGGAAAGGGAAGCCAGCACACTCACCAGTAGGATGCGTGCAGCATGCCAGGCATGCGCATCGGGGAGGGGCGACCAACGTTGCTGGCCACCACAATGCAATGATCCCATGCTCACACAAAACCATGAGCAGGGACCCCAACAAGGCACACACCACACATGGATGTGCATGTGCCATGCATTCTTGTGCTGCATGCACATGTACCCCATATCCCTGTACAGTGCCCATGGCTATGGCACACCCTACTATGTCACCGCAGCATCGGACACGCACACCAGCCTGCATCCCCACAGTGGCACCCCCCACATGGCAGCAATATGCTCATCACCATCCCAGATGGCACTTACTGGACACCTGCACAGCCCCCAGTGCCAGCCCTGGGATCACTTGCATGCACCTGGATGTGCACACCATAGCATGCCACAGACTGCTCACACTGCACATCCACACCCTGCACCACCAACCACTGCCAACCAAACAAGCCTCCCCATGTGATCAGAGGGAGCAGTGGTGCACACACCATGGCGACAGCACCAGCACAGGTATGTCCCCTAGTACACATGACACCATACCTGTCCATGGTGCCATGCATGCCCTCAAACCCAGGAGCATGGCCTCTGGAGGACTGTTGCCTCCCACCACACAAGGGGCTCCACATACCACCCAGCACCAACACTCGCACACAGTACCCACCGTGGGACATGCCACCATGGCAGCCATACAGAGCAGTGCACTGCATTCCACTGGTGAGCCCTGTGGTATGCCACATACTGTGACACAACACCTGGCCCAACATGTCTGATAACATCACATGCACAGCACATGCAGGCCCAAACCGCAGGGTCCCATCTTGTTGACTGGTGGTTTGGCTTAACCACTGTGGCATGCCACTGTGGAACTAAGAGGACCAACACTGGGTGGGACAGGACCACAGGAGATACAGTGTCCTGACACTGTGCCCAGCGTGTCGCACTAACAAAACCTGTGGCACAATGTGGTGCATTCCACATGTTGTTGGACAGCAGTCCCTGTTGTCCACATGGTGCCTCATAGGCCCATGTGGGCTGGTACTCACACATTGGCTGGCACCGACCAGTACACAGCATAGGCAGGTGATCAGCATGCACAGTACAGAATGACACACACACACAGCTTTGCATGGAACAACAATGTATTAGGAACACAACAGCAAAACACAACATCAACAGTGAAGGTAATCCAAGAAGTACACAATGCAATGGATACAGCTCCCACACAGCAATAGGAGTACAACGGTGATGCAATTAACTGCAATGCATGCTCAGTTACTAAATCCCTGAAGTCCCAGTACCCTGTGTCCATAACCCTATGTGCCCTGTCCATAGCATGTCCACGATTGCATGAGTGTGGCCAGGACAATGTTGCACTCACATGTCCACCCTTCAATGTCCACCAATCTGGTTCATGTAGTCCAGCAGGTCACATACTGCATCATTTAGGTTGGTCAGCAGCCTTGCCATGGGCCTGATGCACAGGCTGAGTCCCTGAGCAAAGTCACTGGAGGGTGTGCGGCTGAGGCTGCATGTTGTCGTCGCCCTTGCATCCCTGTCTGGCGATGTGTATCTGGGCTGCCTGGACCATGTTCGGGGCTGCATCACCACCACCATGCATGGGACATCACCATCCCCAGTCTGGTCAGCACCCACCCATCCAGCTGTACCATGGGTGGCCCTGCCTGTTGCCATGTCAGCCGTGTCACCTGCCAGAGGCAGTCCTACAGCACTGTCGTCTGTCCCTGCATACTGGTGGACGCTCCTGTCGGTCACCAGAGACATCCTCCTCCACCTCCTCCTCATCTGTTGTGTCCTCCGCAACCTGCTGTGGTGCCACCTGTTGTCTGCCCTGGGCCATCATCCGGTCCTGACTGTGTGCGCCGTGCGTCACTCCACTTCAGGCGCCACATCGCCCGCTCCAGGAATGTCACCGCATCCTGGCCCTGCTGCCCTACTTACACCACCATCAGCACCTGGAAAACAATGTAACAGCCGGTGAGTGAGTGCACCACACGCCCATGCCACTCCGCGCACTGCCTGACTGCATGTTGCCCAGACCAACAATGCAAGGCTGGCAGGCCATCACCATGCCATGTCACATGTTGCATGGGCTGTGGCAATCACCGATCATAAGTGGGCACACACTCCACACATGTGTCCACAGTGCATGTGCCTCTACCAGCAGCACCAGCCACGCCACCTGTGTTGGCCCTGCCAGCATGTGTGTGTGTGTGTGTGTGTGTGTGTGTGTGTGTGTGTGTGTGTGTGTGCAACCCCTGCCTTGCTGGTCCTCACACAGTAGCCTACACAGCTGCATACATGTCATGACTGCTGTACACCTACCTTGACGATGTTGCTCTCTGTGGGGTCCTCTTCCATGTCCATCCAGTCGGGTTCCCTGGGTCTGCCCTGCCTTTCTGTGTCACTGCTCCCCTGCAGAGACATAATGGTGTGTGACATCATCAGTACCCTTCTATGCAGTCATGGTCACTGTAGTGTGCTTGTGTCATACACGTTACTGCATACACATACCTGAGAGACATAGCAGTCCTCCATGCTTCTGGACATCTGCCTCTCATGCCATCCTCCTCAGGTGGGCAAGCAGCCACTCCTCCTCCAGGCCAGGACATTCCATTGGTGTCTGACCTGCCGCATGGTCCTCCTGATTCCAGACACCGCCTGGGTTGCTGCCTGTGGTGGACCACACCCTCTCGCTGTTTGCTGGGCTGGACTGTTGTGCCTCCTGTAGGAACATCACCCTGCTCCACTGCTCAGCCAGGCTGATGAGAAGCACTGTCTCATCATCACAAAAGTTATGTGCCCTGCTCCAGCATGCCATTGCAACTGGGACTGCCACCTGCTATTTGCCCTTGTGAATGCTTTAGTCCCTTTCCTCCATCTGCAGTGTATTTGAAGCAGTGTCCTGTGCTACACTGTCCTGTGTGGCCTAGCATGTGCTACTGAAGCCCTGCACATGCTGGTGGCTAGCTCCATGTGTTCCCTGCTTCCCCACCAGTCACAGCTGTGATGCACACGCGACAGCATCGTCGACACACACCACACACAACTCAATGCACGTTGCATACAGGATAACTGTGCCCAAGTAGCGCTTGCAGTGGCTGCCACCCAGTGTGACATGCATCTTCCCATTGTTGATTTGTATTTTGCAACCCGCGGTGCATGTGTTGTCATCCTCTCATCTCCGCACACTGCATTTGTGCAGGGTACCACCTGTGTGTTGAGGGGGCATGCCTCGAGTGACACTGTGTCAGTCCTCATGGCATTCCGTATGGGTCAACCCACATGTCCTACAGCCATCGGTGCACTGTGACCACCCACGTGCTACACCTGTGGCTGTGCTGTATGGTGTGTGCAGCCACCCACCCACACAGTCCTCCATATCCCTGTTGTGTTTACTGCTGGTGCCCACCATGCAATGACATTGCATGTTAGCACAAGCACCAGTGTACTGGCGTGACACATGACCGTATGTTGTTCTCATCCCATGCAGTCTGTGCTGCCTAGCCCTGTGGCTGCTGTGCATGGGACCCCTCATCTTACCACCCCTACATTACACTGCTCGGCCACGAGTCGCCCCTGCTAGCAATGGACACCTGGCTGCTCATGCTGTTGTCAGTGTCACTGAGCATTGCACCATCTGGGTCGGCATACAGGCAATGGGCACATCTGTTTCACTGCCTGCTGTACCACGGGTGACCCTGCCTGTTGCCATGTCAGCAGTGTCACCTGGCCGCAGGCAGTCTCACAGCACTGTCGTCTGGCCCTGCATACTGGTGACACTCCTGTCGGTCATCCGGGACATCCTCCTCCACCTCCTCCACATCCTCCTCATCTGTTGTATCCTCCATAACCTGCTGTGGTGCCACCTGTTGCCCGCCCTGGGACATCATCCAGGTCCACTGCCACTGCCTGTGGTGGCCCAGGTGGTGACATCTCCGTGTCACCACAGCTGTTTCGGTCACCTGCAGTGTGTGCACTCCACGGTGGTCCCTGGCTTCCTGGCACTGCTGTGTTGTTTGCTGCAATGCCATGGCACTGCTGCCCAGTGTGCCTGTTGTGTGTGCCATTGCTGCATGGATGTGGTCTTCCCATGGCCTCAGGGCTATGGTCCATAGCCAGCACACAGCATGGTGGTGTTGGCATACCTGTGTCGTTGCACACTGCACATGCTGTAGTGTGCTCATCCAAAGTGTGACACAATGAGCTGTGCTTCACATTAGTTGTCCAGCTGTGTGTGTTGTGCCTGGCCTTGATGTCACCAGTTATAAACAGGCCCCACTGCCTCCTCCTCCTCCCCACAGTGTCACCATCATCACTGGTGCCTCCTCATCCTCTGCCAGTGGTGTGCCATGTTCAAGTGCTATACTGTGCAGCACGCAACATGCTATGAACAGTTTGCAGACTATTAATGGTGTGTAATGCAGTGCACCCCGATCTGTCAAGGCACTGGAACCTCATCTTGAGGATGCAAAATGCGCTCTATCGCACTGTGTGTTGTTTTGTGGGCATTGTTGTAACATAGCTCTGCTGCACTCTGTGGACACCTCAGCAGTGTCATCAGCCAGGGCTGTTGTGGGTATATGCTGTCACCTGTGGGGAGGGGGTGTGAGGTTGTGTTGTGCCCACATGCCCCATGCCCACCCATGCTGAGTGTGTGTGTGTGCATGCCTTACCAATCAGCCAGCCATCTGTGAGTGTCCCACTCAGGAAGGCCTCTCACATTCCACAGTTCCTGTAGATGTCACATCATGTGTGGACCCAGGATACTGTGCCATGGCGTCAAGGATCTTGCACCTGCTGTCACAGATGACGCCTATACATTCATGGAATGGTATCCCATCTGATCGACATAGGTCTCTGGTTTGTCCAGTGGTGCTCTTATGGTGATGTGTGTGCAGTCTCACGACACCACATGTGGGAATCCTGCTTGCTGTAGAAGCCTTGCTTGATTGCCAGTTGCTCTTGGGTGTCTGTGGCTAGGTGGATGTATTGATGAGACCTGGTACGAGGGCATCCACGACTGCCCTCAGGCACAGTGATACTGAGGGCTGTGAGATGCCCACAGTGTCGCTGCTCGGTGTTTGAATCACCAGTGGCCATTACCCATAGGGCTGCACATACCTTCACCTCTATTGTTATGACCTGGCCTCTCCAGGTTCTGCTTCTCAGGTCAGCATCGAGTTCCTGGCACTAGCTGTGCTATGGCTGCCTTACCAGCTGGTATCATGCAATGCACTGATCTTTGATCGGGTCCATGGACAGTGCGTGGACAGTACACACGCATAGCATGCCTCCGGTGTTTGGGTTGCTACTGTCTGTGCACCTGTTGTACAGTGCCACCCTGTTGTGCATCCGGCGGGCGATGGTCTATGGCATTGCTTTCGGCCAGCTATAGTCCAGTAGGACCTGTGGTGCAACATCCTCCTGCAGTCCTGTGTCTCAGTCCTGTGTCTCAGTCCTGTGTCTCAGTCCTGTGTCTCAGTCCTGTGTCTGTGTCTCAGTCCTGTGTCTCAGTCCTGTGTCTCAGTCCTGTGTCTGTGTCTCAGTCCTGTGTCTCAGTCCTGTGTCTGTGTCTCAGTCCTGTGTCTCAGTCCTGTGTCTCAGTCCTGTGTCACTACCCTGCCTCTTCCCTTCCTTTTTCGAAGTCCCCTTAGATCAGCTCTGTGTGGTGTAGCAGGTGTTTGGAATCTGCTGTTTGGGGCACCTTTGTGAACTGCACTCCCACGTCCTGCTATGTCTTACCCCGATGCAACACACCTTGCGCCATGGTGCTAGCAGCCATCTGGCGCCAGTTGGCGCATGTGGTGCTTGATGGTGGGTCTTTGCTTTCATGCATGGTGCATTTGTGAATCCTGTCTTGCTCTCATCTTAGAGCAGGGTGTTGCTTGTGTTCTGCTGCTTGGCACACGCACCTTTGCGCCTTGGTGCAGTGCTTGAGAATCGGGCCCCTAGCCTCCACCACTCAACTCCTTCACAGAGACAGACAAAACTGAAACCACTATTTAAACTTAAAATGTTGCAAAGATCTAAACAAAACGAATGATCCCAAGCCCGCCCAGTGACACTGAGGGCTGAGGTTCTGGACGCCTTACCTCATGGCATGCCAGACACCCAGGTTTGGGAACGAGCCTGGGCCATCGGACATGGGTGAGGGGAAGGCAGAGCTGGATGAGCTGCCGACAGGCATGCTCTCCTCTCCTCCGGAAGGTGCAAGGGCTTCTCTGGCTGATGGCTGCCATCTGGTGGAGGCTGGGGGTAGCACGGGCCAGGAGGAGCCAGGTGCTAGCCTGGGGTGGGAAGAAGGGCCATATCGGGACCATGGGACTAAAGCTGCACTTCCACATGCATACATACCCACTCCTGGGGCCCTTGGGGTAAAATGGAGGAAAAAGTTGGGCAGGATGGCGACCAACTCCCTGAGGCTCCACTCTTGGGTAGTGGTGGGCAAAGTGGCTGAAATTCACTCCCGCAAGTGACTCATGGAGTAACGCGGAATCATGAAAATACTCCGCAATGTGAAGTGGAGTACTTCCCGTTATAATGGGGAATGTGAAGTCCATTGAAAACAACGACTTTGCATTATTCAGCCTTTTCCAAACCACTTCTCCACCAGTTTTAAGGGCAAAGTACATTGAAATCAATGTATTCCCCTCACTTTGCCTTGTTTTTGAGCTCCAAAGGCAAATTTTGCAGTGCTTCATGGGTTGCTGGTCACATGGGCTTTAGATTGTTCTGCACAGCCTCAGGTCTGTGAAGTGTGTGTGTGGAAGATAGAGACAGTTTCCTCTCAGAGCTCTGCAATCAAATCCTCTAGAAGCTGTTAATAAAACCTTTTGAGCTATATCTTTTGCTCAAAATTTAGTACATCAATTGTAAGAAACTCCTGTGCTCATATCATTGAGTGCTTATTGTTTGTGTGGATTTTGAATGTCAATTTTGAACAGTCAGTCTGTGTTCTGTAAAGTGTGCTTTGGGGGAGGGCGTATCTGTGGTGTAGATGGATTAACTGGGAGAAAAGGCAATCTTTCTGTGTTGATTATATTTTTCTTGCATAACTGTGTTAATGTACACACAGTAATATTTTCAGTAATTCTTGACATTTGTTTGTCGATTGTTGTGGTGCAGTTTATAATTTCAGTTTGTTTAAAACATTTGGTTATATGACTAAAGGCTTTCAATTTGCTACACATTACTTGCAGTGTGTGTGAGTGTGTGTGCTATATGTGCCATTAAATCAGACACCTTTTATTGTGCCACAGAGTAATTGCAGCAGTGTGAACCTGCTATCCACCGCACTCCGTAGAATTTTTTATATTGCTTTGTGGTATCTTTACTGGTAGTGGACTGTTACTACCATGCACTACCTCTGCAAACCGCAAAAGATATTCTTTTCCAGATTTGGATTTGTGACTTGTGAGCACTGGTTAGGTGTTGTTGTGCCTTGCATCTGCATTTCTTGAGTGCGCAGTGCAATCTTAATCTGTCTGTGCATTTGTAGTACACCATTAATTCTGGGAAATTTTGTAGTTTTGTTACGCACTTATTTCACTTTGTCAGCACTGGGGAATTTTCTGGACATAAGACAGTAGCATTTTGGGATGCACATTAATTCTGGTGACTGTGTGTGACCATTGCACACATGACAGAGTGCACCATTAATTCTGGGAGACTTTGCATTTTTGTTACCCTCTCATTTCACTTCAACAGCACTGGGTAATTTTCTGGATACAAGACAGTAGCATTTTTAGGTGCAAATTAATTCTGGTGATTGTGTGTGACCACTGTGCATGACTGAGTGTGCCATTAATTCTGGGAGTCTTTGCATTTCTTATTACACACTCATTTCACTTTGTCAGCACTGGGGAATTTTCTGGACACAAGACAGTAGCATTTGGGGATGCAGATTAATTCTGGTGACTGTAGTAGCACCACTGCGCATATGATGGAGTGCACCATTAATTCTGGGAGACTTTGCATTTCTTTTAGCTCTCATTTCACTTCATCAGCACTGGGAATATTCTGGACACAAGACAGTAGCATTTTGGGGATGCACATTAATTCTGGTGACCATGTGTGACCATCATGCACATGATGGAGTGCACCATTAATTTTGAGAGACTTCGAGTTTCGTTACCTCTCTCATTTCACTTTCTCAGCACTGAGGAATTTTCTGGACACAAGACAGTAGCATTTTGTGGATGCAGATTAATTCTGTTGACTATATGTGACCACTGTGCACATGACTGAGTGTGCCATTAATTCTGGGAGACTTCACATTTTTGTTACACTTTCATTTCACTTCATCAGCACTGGGAATTTTCTGGACATAAGACAGTAGCATTTTGGGGATGCACATTCTTTCTGGTGACTGTGTGTGTGAAGGGCTCCAATATTGTCACTTTGCCTTACTTCTCATTAAGTCGCAATGACAAGGCGGTAATAATCATAAGGCAAAGTGAGTCTTTGCATTGGCCACTTTTTACGAGCTGAGTGGCAATATGAAGTGTACACTTTGCTGGCATTTCTCGGCAGAATTTAAATTCGCTGCATCTATACTCCTGGGCAGGGTGTAAGGTAAGCCCGGTAATTCGGGGTGATGGGGATGAGTCGGTTCGATGGGGCTGTCAGGGTGGGGCATAAAATTGTTAAATGATAAAAAAAAATGATCCCTAGCAGCACTAGGGCAAATTGACTATTTTGGGAGTGACTGGCTTTCAGAAAGATAGTTTTAAGGATTTTTAAAGTGTATTATGGCTGTGATGCACACCACAAGACTGCTCTCCAAATCTCTTGATGATAGACTGTGCTAGAAATTGCCTCCACATGATATTTGACCTTAAAACCCATGATGCATTGCAAAATTTGACTTTTGGGTCGTGCTTCGCTGGTGAAGTTAATAAAAATCCACAGGTCACAATGTTTTCCAGAAATCTGCGAAGTTCTCAACTACTGCAAAGTTGCACTTTGCAATGGTGGCATAATTCATGAATTGCAGAAACTCCACAAATTATTTCACAGAGCAAATTTTTCCCACTTCGTCCATCGCTACTCTTGAGCATCTTTTTGTCTGAAAAATGCCCTTCCTGTACTTTATTTATACCTGTGAAGTATTTTAAAGTCTCCATCATAACCCCTCTTTCCCTCTCTTACAGGGTGTACATATTGAGGTCCTTTAGTCTCTCCTCATAGTGTCTGGTGTACACCAAGATAAACACAATTTTTGTTAAGGTATGGGCATCTTGGGCCACCCTCCCCATATCCAAATCAATAAAGACAGCAAACAGAGTAAATTTCATAACACTAATATGATGCTCATGAAGATATTTAAGAATGACACAATTATCTGTCATACTATAACATGTCCTAAAACCTGTTTATGCTCACCCAAATCATTTTTCCTAACTCTTGAATCATTCATTTAATTCAGGGTACACCTACAAAATGCATTGGCTGGAACACTGACCAGACTCTCTAGGTGATCATTTTGAGAGGGTCTTACCTGGAGCCCTTATTAAGTAATGGAGCTACACTATTTGCATTCTATAAACTTGGCATAGAGACTGAAAAATAGCTTTATATTAAATGGTTTAGTCAAGATAGGAACCCAATATTTAAGATCAGAATCATAAACCTTAATAGGTGTGCCATCAGGTTAAGGAACCTTGACCTCTGGCAGTGATGTTAAATAATAATTAACCATGTTGTGTGTCAGCAAGATGATAGGTACTGGGTAACAAACCTGAATTTGTCCATACACAGATACTGTATATAGATTCATAGGCAGTGATGTAAGAAACAGGCATAACAGCCCATCCAGTCTCCAGTCCAAACTGTGCAGACTCTCCATAGAGCTCTTTAAAATGGTATTAGAAAATGTATATATGTACTGTATGTATGTATGTATATATATATATATATATATATATATATTATATATATGCACAGTATGTGTGTATGTATGCAATACAGCATGTATGTGTGTATGTATGTGCAGTGTGTATGTATGTACAGTATGTATGTATGTATGATATGCAGTATGTATGTATATATGCACTGTATGTATGTACAGTATATGTGTATGTTTGTACAGTATATGTGTATGTCTATATGCATGTATGTATGTATGTATCTACAGTATTTATGTATGTATGTATGTATTTGAAAATTGGTGACCGGAAGGGCACACTGAGCCAAGGCTTGTTTCCAGCTGTGAGTCGGGAGGGGAATGGGTTAACATAGTACAACAGCATACCGATGAAGACTGGATACAAAGGAAAGTGCATATGAGTGTAAAAATAGCAAGATAAAGCGTACAGGGACAGTGGTACAAATCACAAAATGGAAACAGTAGTGAGTGGATAAATGGGCAACCACGGTGACAACATTGCAGATGAATGCTCATGGTAGCATTACTCTAATAGGGAACACAGAGTCCAGACCAGGCAGAGGCAATAATGTGGATGAAAGCAGTGATCTCAGTGTTACAGAGACAACTGGAAAGAGGGTTATGGGGAGGTTTGGCAGGAGCAGGACAGAGCAAACAGAAGTTTTAGCTGGTGTTTTAAGGAGAGAGGGTGAGAGATGGTGAGTGGGAGGTAGAGTGTTCCAGATGGATGAAGTGGAGGCAGGAGAAAGCAGATTGCCCTGCAGTGTGCTGCAGATGGAGAAGAGAGAAGGTGTGAGTGTCTCTGGAGCAAAGATAGTAGAAGGCAGGGGAAGGGAGAGAGGAGGAGAAGAGGAAAGGAGAGAGTAGAACCAACAGTTGAGACAAAGGAGGTGCAGTGAGATTTGGAATGTGAAGTGGTGGATGGGACAGAGAGGGAGGAATAGATGGAGCACTGATGAGGCCAAAAGATGGAGTTAGTAGTGAAATGACAGAAAGCATTTCAGATAATATCCAGTCTGGCAAGGGAAGAGAAGGACAAATGCATAGACCACAGCCACATCATCAAACAATGGAGAACTGTGTTGATACCATCTCCCAGTGGACTTGGGAAGATACTGTAGGTAGTCCTTACTGTAGTACACAGCACCAAGTTTAAGGCAAAGCCTGGAGTGGATGGTACTGATGTAAGCGGAGGAGTCCAACTTGCAGTCCAGCCAGATACCAGGGTACTTGAAGGAGGAGACCACTCCGAGGGGTGCCATCCAAGGTAATGAAAACAGGAGAGGAGAGCCTGGCTAGTCTCTGGCTGGTACCAAAGGTCATAGACATTGTTTATTTAGTGTTGACACAGTGTTGGTTAGAATGAAACCAGTGTAGGACATTGTGAAAGACTTTGTTGAGCAAAACTGCACAGCCAATGTTGCAATCAAATTGATGATGGAATGTCAGAGCTAACAAAACATTTAAAATTACTTTTGTCCTTACGAAACATGATTGAAAGTCTGAGGATTATTTAACCTTACTGCAGCATCAAGTTTATACAATAAGGAGAGCTTTCAAGTTTCTGTTTCCTCTTGATTACTTGTTTTGTTTTAAGAAGATTATTGTTACTCGTTAAGTAATAAAGTACATTCTGACAGAATACTGACTGCATTTAAGACTTGTTTTTATTATTTTGATAACCGTGTAAGGTCCACTATGCACAAGTGCCTGTTTTCATGGGTGACCCAGGAGCACTAGGTTGGTTAAGGACTTGTTCTGAGTGACACAGTATGCAAGTAGAGGTTGTGGGAATCAAATCCAAGTCTGCTGGATGCACAAAGCTTATTCACAGCTCATTACTCTAACCTCTAGGCTATACTGTCAGCAACTGGGCACTCAGGATGGGGTGCAGTGAATGTTGGCCAGTGTTGTTTGATTTTAAAACATTCTCTCTGGGCAGAGTGGGTGGTCCAAGTGGTCCTTTTCTTCTAACAAATCTAATGTTTCTATGCAACATTTAGTTTCTGTTTTTATTGTAATTATCTCAATCAAACCAAATGGAAGATGACTGATTATGTTTCAGAATAATGTCTGTATACAAAAGAGGAGAAATAAGATCTAATAAATAGGAGGATAAATTGTACATAACTGCAGCAGCAGGAGGAGGCTAGGCCAGTCAGTCTTCCTTCAGTGGTAAGCAAAATAATGGAAACCCTGCTTATGGAAAGGCTGGTAGAGTATCTGAATCCAATGGACTGCAAGACCCCAGGCATCATGGATTCACTGTTGGGGGCAGGGAAGGTCATGAAAGATGAATTTGATTGATTTATTTGACTGGTGACCAGGGCAATACATCAGGGAGGGTAGTGGATGTGGCCTCTCTGGACATTGGCAAGGCCTTTGACACTGTGCCACAGAGGAGACTAATAAAGACATTTAGCAGCCTATGGATGGGACCCAAAGTGATAAACTGAGTTAGAAACTGGTTACCAGATTGGTGGCAGAGGCTGGCGGTTAACATCACTCATTCTAATGATGGAAGAGTGACAGCAGGGTGTCACAGGAGTCAGTGCTGGGACTGGTCCACTTCAATGTCTGTATAATTGACGTTGCAGAAGAACAGTAAGGAAAGGTGTGCCTGTTTGCAGATGATACCAAAATCTGTAATATGGGGCACTCAGGAGGGGAGGAGGAATGTGCAGGGCTATTGGGAAACTTGAGGAGTGGGCAAGAGCATGGCAGTTGGGGTTCCATGCCAAATACGCTAAATCATGCACCTAGGCATGGGAACTCAGGAGAAGAGAGGATGGGGGAGGTACTGACAGTCACTGAGCAGGAAAGGGACCTTGGGGTTAGTATAACTGATGATCTCAAAGTGGCAGGGTAGTGTGACAAAGTAGTGTGTAGGGCTAACTGGATGCTGAGATGCATGCCCCCAGTTCTCCAGCAGGAGGAGGGAGGTGGTGCTGCCATTGTATCATTCACTGGGGAGACCCCACTTGAAGTACCATGTCCGATTTTGGAGGCCACACCTCAGAAGGGACATAGACAGAGTGGAGGCAGTCCAGAGGAGGGCAACAAACATGGTGCCATCCAAAGAGGAGAGACTAAGGATCTCAACATGTACATGCTGGCAGAGAGGAGAGGAAGGAGGACATGAAAGAAACCTATAAGTACATCACAGGGTTGAACAGAGTTCAGGATGAGAGTCTCTTTCAAATGAGGTACAGCAGCAGCACCAGGAGGCATGAGATGAAGCTGGGGGAGTTAAAGATGGATGTGAGGAAGTGCTACTTAGCTGAAATGGTGGTAGATGCCTGGAACAGACTGCCAGCAAAAGTGGTGGAGGCACAAATAGTGAAAGGCTCTAAACATTTGTGAAATAGACATAGGGAATATCAGTAAATAGGCAGGAGGATGGAGTGCCACAGGAGGCCAGTTAGACTGTGCAGAGACAAGTAAGGCAAGGAACATCTGGTAGACTGTGGTTCAATCGGTCTTTTCTGCTGACAATGTCTATGTTTCTGTATTTCTGCATATGATTTCAGTAGAACTGCACAAAACATAGCTAGATATTTTCTTTGACCAATGGAGAAACATGGGTAAAATGAACTGGTTTCTGTTACAGTACAGTACAGTACGTAACATTAAGTAGTTCCTGTAACGAATATAACATTACCTGTGACAATATATGGTCCCATTTAAACCTGTTTTCAACCACTGTAATGTTTTCACTATCAAATCTGAAGTTTTATACAAATACTGAGAAAGAGATAATAAAACTGAATTCTAATGGTAAATAATTGCTGCCAGTCTTACCTAGTACCACCAACTCTGAAAGTAGAATCTGTTAGCAATAACCCATGACAAGGTATGGGGTTATAGGCATTTAATCCATGCCTGGGGTGCGTTGTGAGGCACGAGGACACAGGCTGAGTGTCCCTCACAGCATCCCAGGCATGGATTAAATGTCTATAACCCCATACCCTTGAGTGGGTTATTGTCCCCATAATGTGGGTTATGCCCACACCATAGAAAAAAACATGGAAAGGGTTTTACATGCACAGAAAGGGCAAAAAAGGTACTGTATCCTGCCACCTTGCAAAATAGTCCCTAAGAAATAATGCACTGTGCTTCTCCTGTTATGCACATGGAAAGGTCACACGACATTTATGAGATGGTTTGTGACATTTCATGAGCATAACACTGTCCTACCTTTCCTAAGACGTTGACTGGGTGCCCTCCCCAGCACCACAGACACACAGAGAGTGATAGCCAACAACTTACTACTGTGACACACAGTGCTGGACAGCTACACTGCACTTTGAGGAGAGAGACACACAGACAAAACACAGTTTGATCATAGACACAGTGAGAGACATGGAGTGAGAGACAGAGAGAGAGAGAGCTAGAGAAGTAATTCTGTTTTGTGAACCACAGACATTGTCATTCTCTATCTCTTTTCTGTCTTTCTCTGTTACAAGTAGCTGCCAAATATTCAGTGCTGTGGTCGCGGGCCTATACAGCAGCAGGGGTTAGAGAGTGGGAGAGTTCATGCAGCCCTGGCGAACTCCTCGATGTGTCTCTGTGAGAAGCAGTGACAGCTAGCTACAACTCAGCCCCGCAGCTCTTTCTTTGCTGCACCTTGCTCCCGCTGTGTGCCTCTCGCTCTCTCACTGTGTCTCTCCCATGCCCATAGCATGCTGCTCTGCTCAGTGCATGTGTCTGCATGTCTGTCTTGCTGCTGCTTTTGGGGTGGAACTCGACTACACTATGGTTGTGCAGGCAAAATGGAAGACTGATACCTCAGGAGGCATAAAGAGAGAGAGAGAGAACCGCTCACTGCAGTACTTCTGCTGCCCTATCCTGATGTCGCTTTCACTTGGTCCCACTCGCTGCAAATTCCTCTGGGGAATCATGTTGTGCCTCTGATTTGCAGATTTCATATCTACCACTTTACTGCACACTTTGGAGTGGTGTTGTGCAGACTCTGGGGAATGTGCTGTTGCACACTGCTTGAAGGAGACAGGAAATCTGCCTAATGGAGCGTGAACTGTGCTCCTAACAGGCGAATACCAAGCTCCATTCCCGACCACCACACTAAAAGTGTCTTTTCTCTTGTGGGAGATGGCAGCTGACCCTGCATTTCTTATGGACCCACTCTCTCGCTTTCTGAGCTCCCTGTTTCCCTGCTCATTATTTGGTGGAGGAGGCAGGAATAAATGCAGGATGGGGGACAGCTGGCACTAGCCACCCACTGTCATTACCTGCTTGTGCTGCTTAAAGGTTTGCAGTGACTGTGGCACAGGGATATGAAATTTGGCAAATCATTCTGTCCCAACAGACACAAAAAGATAGCGAGGATGACATCCCAATCTTTGTCTGTGTCCTGCACCGAGCCATACGATGCTGCTGAGCCGACAGACAGACAGAGAGAGAGAGAGAGAGAGAGAAGAGAGAAATAATTATGTTCTCTGCCCTGCAGAACTCTTCATGCTGTCTCTGTTTTTCTCTGTCTCTCTTTCTCTCTCTTCGTGAATTGTTAGGTATTTTGCTTCTTCCCAGGTGTTGCTAGTGTCTCTTTACTACATCTGTGTTGATATGGAAAACAGCATGTCCATATTTGTTTTTATAGGATGCCTGTCCACGCTACCTAGAATACACTTAAGTGTTATTGGATCATAATCACTGCCATCATTTCTTTTAATTTTTGTAGATAATCTCAGCAAGAATAATGTTCAACTCTGCTCCTGGGATGTTGGTGATGCTGTGTGGTTCCTGAATGTCTGCAAGATATACTTTTACTAGTCTGATGTCACTCTGTATTTTTTTGTTACTGTGTGCTTTTTCTGCATTAAGAGACTTGACGATCACTACTGCTAAACAATGATAGAACGCTGACTCATAGCGATCGCTACCATCAACATTTTACAACTGTCAGATCTGAACTGCAGTTTGAAACTGCACGCAGAAGGTAGAGATCACTGTTCTAGATACAGAACTCTGGTTGTGGTCACCATTCTACTGTGTTATGGTGTTGCTATGATGTACTGAGGAAAAGTTAACAAGATCCTGATGTCACAGCAATACTATAACATAGAGGATAAGACTAGTAATAGTGGTTAATCACAATGTAATCACTCAAGCAGTTGCCTGGAAAACTAAGTAAACCTTGAGAGCATAGCTCGAGAGGTTTACATTTGTCATGGCAACAGTGAGAGGTGATTACATCTGTGGTTGACCACCATTAATCAGGCTTTGTATTTTATAGTGAATGGAAAACTAGCCACTGTGGGAAAATAGTTTTTTTCAATGTGCGTTTGTTCTCCTGCTCGGCTATGAATGCCTCCTGTTTTAAATGTTGAGCAACTGAAGTGCTGAAATTAGTCATTGGATCTATACGCAGCAGGTCTGTGTTCTTCTGAATGGAATGTTTGTGTTTTGAATGAATGTGCAAGCAGCAGATCACCTTTCTTTTCCAGAATTCTGACAAGTGTGACGATCTATCCTGTAATCCCATCATTATGACATAGTTAATGTAATGCCCCAAAGGTGGTCATTCCAGAAAAAAATAAATAAATAAATAAGCGCCAGAGTACGGGTGCTCAGGGTACCTGCTGCAGGGATAGGCAGCAGGGTACTGTGCTAAGGGGCCCCTAGACATAAAGACTCAACCTCCTGGAACAAGGGAAAATACTATAATACAGAAAAGTGCCCCAGGGCACTTACAGCTGGTCAAAAGACAGATGGTAAAGTAATACATGTCATATGGCTTGGATGGAACGCTGTGCTGAGTGGCTCATGCACAGCATTCCAATCCAGCCATTCTAGAACCCAGGCAGTTTTAACTTTAAAATAATTCTATAACAGTTCAGTTGGTCAGTTGCTGGTGGACTGTGGAGAGAAGATCACAGGAGTGCAACAGGGACTTGTGGTTTACCTGGTGGTTGTAAGCCAGTCCTGTTGACTCCTGATGAGTCCCTCCTCCAGTCCACTGAAGAAGCCTGTGCTGCAGTGTTATGGTCGCCGGTGGTGCCATCGGGCACCACGAAGAAGCAAATGCCATTTCCCGCTTTAAGGGCTTTTAAGCCTCCATTTTATTATTTTTGCCCTGAGGTGTTTTCCAAGTTCCCGTCCCATCGTCAGGCAGAGAAGCGCCGCATCATTTTCGGCCATCGGAACCCCCCGAGTTGTCCTCTCACTGCCTGACATTTCTCCCACTGCCAACTCACCTCCCGCCTCCCAGTGACAGCAGCAACTTCCCGGAGACCGCAGAGCGGTGAGTCGGCGGCAGCATTAATGAGTGCTGACCGCCAGTTTGTTTAGGGGGACAGCATTGTGTGGAAAGCACATTAGGTGCTCACAAAAGCGGGTGAGCGCTGTAGGGTCATCGGGTCATTAGGACCCTTTATTTTAATATTAATTTGGAGGCAGGGCTAGCGACTCACCACGGAAGGGACCAGGGCATTAAGGCCAGGTTAAAGGCCTATGAATATTTAAAAGGCGGAATTTAGCGGGGTTTCGCAACATAAGTGGCAGCTGTCACTGGGAGCCTGCACATTTAAAAGGGCAACGCATTTAAAAGGGCAGTTCAGGCCCAGATATAAAGTAGGGCATTAGGCCCAGTATAAAGTGGGGCACCAGGCCCAAAGTTTAGAGGGGCACTAGGCCCATTATCAGTTGGGGCACCAGGCCCAATAGGAAGTGGGGCACCAGGCCCAAAGCAACGAGGTCACTGGGCCCAGTATTAGTGGGACACCAGGCCCAATGCAACGTGGGGCACCAGGCCCATTTTAAAGTGGGGCACCAGGCCCAGTATTACGAGGGCACCAGGCCCATTGTGAAGTGGGGCACCAGGCCCAATCTAAGGTGGGCACTAGGCCCAAGCTAACGTAGGGGCATCAGGCCCGAGGTAAAGATAGGGCATTAGGCCCGAGGTAAAGCCTGGTCTATAGGGAGGCCCCGCCTAGTGGAATAGGGCAAGCCAGCCTAGTGGTACTATAGGGAGGCCCTGGCCTAGCGGAATAGGGCAAGCCAGCCTAGTGGTATTATAGGGAGGCCCCAGCCTAGCGGAATAGGGCAAGCCAGCCTAGTGGTACTATAGGGAGGCCCCGCCTAGCGGAATAGGGCAAGCCAGCCTAGTGGTACTAAAGGGAGGCCCCAACCTAGTGGAATAGAGCAAGCCAGCCTAGTGGTACTAAAGGGAGGCCCCGCATAGCGGAATAGGGCAAGCCAGCCTAGTGGTACTAAAGGGAGGCCCCGCATAGCGGAATAGAGCAAGCCAGCCTAGTGGTACTAAAGGATTCCCTAGCCATTAACGCACAGTAAGGGATTCTATTCCAGAATACCCTACCTATAGAAACAGGGGTTCATTTGAGAGTGTTCAATTTGCCTCATACTGTGAAACTACTGTGATTACTGTACTGCTTATGCTGAACTATTGCCCTAAGTACCTGAACTATTGCCCTAAGTACCTGAACTACTGTCCAAGTACCTGAACTATTGTCCTAAGTACCTGAACTATTGGTCCAAGTACCTGAACTATTGCTGTAAGCACCTGGACATCGGCCCTTATCAGTAACAACTACCCAGAAGCTATAATTTGCCCTCCTCTGGCAAATTATTGTAACATTTCACAGTTCTTTGGGCATTCTTCAGTTATATTTACTACTGTATGAAGACAGTCTCAATCTTCTATCACTGCAGTCTCATGGTGTGTTCTGTAACACCACGCACGCAGAATCAGTCTCTACTCAGAAGAAGACGTCCTTTCAGCATTCTTCACTCCTGGAGATCATCCATCAGCTCATCCCATCCGCTTGTGTCGTCCTACCGGTTGAGTCCGGCCACAGTCACACAAGTCATACCCGCCATTTTCTTGTTTTCACAGCTTGAACGTACGCTCTGCTGAAACGCATCACGACAGCCGTGCCAGTGTCGTTCGTATGGTTCCTGTTCCAGATGTCCCGAGTTGGACACCCTCTACAGAAGAGAGAGCTCATCCTGGAGAACCTGCTCTGTGCCCCACCTCGTTGTTCGCTGAAAGTCGAGTCCGTCAAGCCCAGTACGGGTCGCGCCCGCCGCTTCTTTGTTTTGTGATAGTTCCTGATCCTAGGATTGCAGAGTCAACCATCATCTCTTCAGATTCCTATGGTTCCTGGTCCTGTCAGAGTTCCTTCCGAGTCCAGCTGGCCCTTGGAGTGCCGCAGCATCAGTCAGGTCGTGGTAGTCCTCCATTGGATTCATTCGCCATGCAGATCTTGATCTATCTTTTGTCCTTGGCAACCCTGGAAGTGGGTTTTGGCTGGGGAACCTCTGTTTCAGTGTGTTATTTCAGGAACCAGTTGCTTTGGTTCTACATTCCGCAGCCTTGGAGAGAGTGGGCTTTGCAAAAGATATATGGTCTGTTTACCAAACCTCTCATGACCCCAGTGGCCTTATCTAAGTCCTTGCTGGGAATTGAGATTAGGTTCTACAGTTCTGTTTTACTTCCCTTGTAGCTACCAATGAAGAAGACAGTGTACACGAAGATGCCGGATCTCTGGACTCTTGTAATACCTGGACTCTTATGGAAATGTGTGATGCTAATCACCCTAATGCAGTGCTGAGTAGCTTATGTAACCTGATTCTCATTTAGAGTATAGAAGTACAGTATAGACTAGTGTCAGAATAAGAGTGGCAGTAGGCCTAAAGTTTATTCTTGTAGTGATAACCGTAGAAGTGGTAGATGAAAGTATTTCCTGTTCCATTGCCCTATTGTTCTCGGAAACCCTCCTCCTTCTTGTGACTGTGTCTGTCTACCCTTGGTACTAAATAAATGCCCTGCAGGCATCGAAATACTAAGTTGACTCCTGCCTCTTCTTGTCCGGATAGCAGTTATCCTATCCACATAACTCGGACCTTGGTGCCTTTCTCATCTCTTTTCACCACCTTACAGTAGAGCACTCTCCTAACAGAGCACCGCTTAGACCATCACATACTAAAAATTTCTGTCATAGTCGGCAGGATAGAGATTATTTATCCGAGGTGTCCAAAGTTGGAGTGGCTTAGTAGGAAGCACAAATGGAGCCAGGGTGTAGTAGTGAATTGTCCGGAGGAGACCGAGATGGACTTAGAGGAAATATCCCACCATCTGCACTAACCATGCCATACTACTTTGAGCACCATGGCTTCCCAGTTTTCTGGAGAGAACGATGGGGACGGAACCAGCAACCTGGATGAATTCCATTCAAGATGCAGGCCATGTTCCGGCTGTATCAAACTCTGAGCAACAGAAAGTTGAGATTTTAATTGGGCAACTAAAGGGAGCTGCCCACCGTGAAGTCCAATCATGGCCGAGTGGAGCAAAAGCCACAGCGGACCAGATACTCCAGAGGTTACAGCAGATTTTCGATGCTAGGACTGTGTCTGACCTCAAATGAAGTTATTTTCACGTACCCAGAGTCTCAAGAGACCCTGAGAGAGTTTGCACTGAGTCTATAAGAGCTGTTACGAGCGATAGAGAGAGTAGAGACGAGCAGAGGTCCGAGATGCAGATAAAGTACTAGTCAAAAAATTTGTGGAAGGAGTACAAAAGTGAGGCCCTGAAAAGAGAACTACGATGCTGCATTTACAGAACCCTGAAGTTGACTTTCTGGATTTTAAAGAGAAAGCCATCCAAATATTTGGTTCAGGACATTCTAGAGAAGAAGCTCCAGCATGTCCTCAAATCTCTATGGGAACTCAATGGCCAACCTACACTATCAAAGGATGGAAAGAAGACTATTCTTGGCAATTAGGACTCCAGCCAGAGGAAGTGTCCTTACGAAGACGAGAACTGGGAAGAGAAGTTGTTGCCTACCCGAGCTGGCATTCAGAACATGAGCAGATACCTGACCCAAGGGTACAGACATCAATATGTTCTGTACAGACGGGCGCCAACAACATTCAGAGCTGACTGAGCAGATTGCTACGCTGACCAACCAGATGGCAGAAATGTATAAAGAGATGCAGAGTTGGAAAGCTGGGTGGAAAAATGAGAAAAGCTTTGTTCCATCAGGGAAAGAAAGGAAGCATGACCAAATAAACCACTCGAGAAGGAGTGAAGGAGACACTCCACAGATCGATTTGATAGCCAAGGAAGGCCCATATGTCGCCGTGCAGTGTGAGGGCCATATAGAAAGGAGATGTGGTCAACCAGTCAATAGCACCTTAAATTTAAACAAGAATTCTTCGGGATGAGGATCGACTCTCAAGAGCAGCCGATCAGGTCCAGCAGTCCCGCTTAGAGCAGTCGTGTTTTGTTGGTAACAGCCCCATGATTCCAGTCAAGGTCAATGGCATCGAGCTTATGGCGCTATTGGACACCAGATCGCAAGTCACCACCTTGCAAGGAAGCGAGTTCTGAAGGTACTGGACACCCAATGATCTGAAGCCACCTCTAGATCTTGGGTAAAGTTGATCGCAAGCAACAGTGATGAAGTCCCATATTTAGGCTACCTGGAAGCTGATGTACAGCTAGGAAGAACGTTCAATGTAACACAGGCATCATTGTGGGTGACATTGAGAGGATCAGCTGCCACCACTCATTCTTGGGATGAACGTTCTACAGAATTGCTTGCGAATTGGTGAGCATCCTCCAGTAGCAAGTCAAAACATGCCCTCGAGTGGAGAAACATGCCCTGCAAAAGACTATCCACAACTTGCAATGCCACCAACGATTCGCCAATGCTGAGGGTGAAATCGGTAAAGTAAGGGTGACGGATGCTAGACCAGTAACCTTGAAGTCTGGCACCGAAACCACTTTGTGGTGCAAAACAAAGGTGGTCCCGAGGGGTCAAGACTATGACACCCTAGTAGAACCTTACCCAATGAACAAGGAAGAGCCAATAATAGTGACTAGAAGTGTAGCCAAGGTGATCAGGGTAGGATACCAGTCTGAGTGCTAAATTACGGGACTCATGATGTACAGCTGTACCGGAACCAGCCGGTTGCTCAGAGTGACACAGTGTGTTTACAGGACATTGTCAAAGCTGGGAAAGAATGGAGAAAGTGCCTGAAGATGGGATGGAAAGTGACCAGAGACCAGAATGGACCAAGGAGATTAAAGTCGGCAATACGAAGACCAGCATGAAGCAAAGAGCTGATGTTTTGAAGGTGGTTTTAGACCGAAAAGAAGCTTTCAGCCAACACCTTTGGATTTTGGTTAGCTCGTGGGTACAACATCACATCAGTACCATGGACATCCGTCTGTCAGAGAGAGATTTAGGCCAATTCCACCAGCTATGTACCAGCAAGTCAAAGAAATGATTAAGGAGATGAAAGAGGCGAATGTGATAAGAGAAAGTCACAGCCCTTGGGCAGCGCAATTGTTCTGGTCAAGAAGAAGGATGGTAAGATCCAATTCTGTGTGGATTACCACAAACTAAATGCGCACTTATAAAGACACATACCTCTGCCTAGGATCGAGGATTCCTCATGGCTCTTTAATCAGCAGCCGTATTCTCCACACTAGATTTGACTAGCGGATACTGGCAGGTTCCTATGGCGCCTCAGGATCAGGAGAAAACAGCTTTCATTACCCTCATGGGTTTTTGAATTCACCAGATGCCTTTTGGTTTGTTTAATGCACCGGAACTTTCCAAAGGTTAGTGGAACATTGTCTTGGGAGCCAAATTTGATACCCTGTTGTTGTACTTAGATGATATTATTGTATATTCCAAAATGCATGAAGATCATCTGCTACCTGGATGAAGTGTTCCAAAAGTTGATCCAGTACGGTCTGAAAATAAAACCTTCCAAATGTGACCTGTTGCAGACCAAAGTGTTATCTGGGACATATAGTCTCCGCAGATGGAGTGACGCCAGACCCAGAGAAGATTGAAGTAGTAAAGAAATGGCCTGTTCCTACCACCATTAGAGAGGTCCAGAAATCTTGGGATTTGTTGGATACTACCAAGATTTATTAAGAATTCTCAAAATTGCTGTGCTTCACACAAACTCTTGAGATGATCAGCAGAAGGTAGAGTCCCAAAGAATCGCCTGGTTACATGGGGTACTGAGCAACAAGAGGCCTTCAATCTATTGAAAAGATACTTACTGAAGCTCCTATATTGGCATATCCAGACTATGCGAAACCATTTCTGTTGTATACCGATGACAGCAACAAAGGATTGGACACGGTACTCAAGACAAGAATAGAATGGTGTGGAAAGGGTAATAGCCTCACGAAGCAGAGGATTAAAAGGCTCCAAGCGGAATGACGCCCGCTATAGCTCTTTCAAATTGGAATTTTAGCGCTAGCCTGGGCTATCACTGAGAAATTTACAATATTTAGCTGCCACCCCATTCACGGTCTTCACGGACAATAATCCTTTAGCACACCTGAATACTGCAAAGCTAGAAGCCCTCGAAAAGGTGGGCCTCTCGACCACGAATTACCAATTTTCCATCAAGTATCGCTCTGGTAAAGCTAATGCAAATGCTGATGCCTTGTCCTGGATCCCTGAACACGGAGAATCAGAAATAGACGATACCCGCTGGAAAATATAGAAATGCCACCTTTCTGCAGGTACCAGCTGAGATTGTACAGGCATGCTGTCAACTTGCTCCTGAGTTTAAAGCGAAAGATCAACCAGAAGTGGATGACATGATTGTGAATCAAAAGAATCTATGGGTAAAACTACAAAGTCAAGACCCTAAGTTCACCAAGTAAAAGATCTAGTGGCTCAACAGAAGTGCATGACCAGAAAGAAAGAAGAAAGTTGAACACAGAAATGATGAAACTTTGGAGGCACAGAACTCGTTTGACCATAGAAGATTATCATCTGGTTAAGAAGAGTAGAGATCCCACCACACACACGAGATAACTCAAATCGTAGTTCCAAAGACCAGTGCTTCAGTAGTGTTGGAAGCATACCATGACAACTCAGGACATTTCGGTCACAAGAAAATGGAAGCTATCATCAGAAGGAGATTTTATTGGGTAGGAATGCAAAATGATATAGTAAATGGTGTGAGGAATGTCCAGCATGTAACTTAAAGCGCAAGAAATGGTGAATCAGAGAGCTCCTCGCCATCCAATAGTCAGTAATGCACCATTGGAACTAGTTGCTCTTGATCATTTGAAGTTGGACCGTAGCTCAAATGGACACGTTTATATCCTCACTACGGTGGATCACTTTTCCAAGTTCTTGGTTGCAAGTGCAGTAAAGACCTATCTGCTCGAACTACTGCGAAACCTTTATGAGATGTTTTGTGCGACCTTACGGATATCCCACAAAATCCTAACAGATCAAGGAACGCCTTTCGATCTCAGCTCTTTCATGAACTTTGTGCTCTGTATGGGACCCATAAGTTAAAGACTACTGCTTACCACCCCAAGGAAATGGACTTTTCGAAAGAACAAGCCAGATTCTCTTAGAAATGTTACGAGCTCTACCGAATATAAACATCCCTTCTGGCCAGCTTTACTTCCTGAACTCACATGATCTGTATAATAATATGATTCATTGCTCCACAGGTTATACCCGCATTATTTAATGTTTGGACGACACAGAAGACTTCCGATGGACTTAGTGCTGGAAGTGCCACCAGAAGAAACTAAAGGAAAGAAGCCAGTGACCAATTGGGTCCAAGAACATAATGAATGTTTACAAGAAGCTGGAAAAATTGTTGGTAGACACATGAAGTAAGCACGTAAAGCAGAAAGCAAACTATGATATCAAGGCCAAAGATACACCTTTACTTATTGGAGAAAGAGTAATGTTGAAGAAGACCCAGAAATGCAGCAAACTGTCTTCAAAGTGGGAATCAGAACCTTATTATATTATCGAGATACCTTACCCTGAACTGCCGGTATACAAGATCCAACAGGAATTTGGACATGGTACCAAGATTGTCCATCGCAACCTATTAAAAGCTTGCACTTTCAGAGACACTGTGATCTTAAAGAACAGGACAGTCCTAAGCCAAAAGAGAAGCAGGAGTCCACCAAAGACAAAGTGGGAACCAGAATCACCAACCAATTGGTGTACAGAACCTTGGACTCGTGCTGGTATATGCATTCCCTTGACCAGTCTAATTGTGCACCAGTAATAGCTCCAGAAATACGGATTTCTGGAAGGAGAATGCATTGTTCTAGAATCTGTTGATTTCCAACCCTGGAGATCTCAAAGATTGAACGGAGTATCCCTCCTAGAAGGTATATCACAGAAGCTTCTCAGCTCGTAAATTGGTACAGCAGGTAGATCTAATCCAAGTAATTTCCCAGACACAGTCACTTTAGGGTAAATCTTTAAAACAAAAATTTACAGCACAGTAGATGTTTTAAGAATATTTTAGGGATTTTAAGAATGTTTTATTAACGTAAGACTGTAGAGTATTATGTAAGATTTTAGAGGTTGATAAGATGATAAATTTTATAAAGTGTTAAGGAATACATGGGGACATGTATTTTTAGGTGGGTTCAATCTGTAATGCCCCAAAGGTGGTCATTCCAGAAAAAATAAAATAAATAAACGCAGAGTACACAGGTGCTCAGGGTACCTGCTGCAGGGATAGGCAGCAGGGTACTGTGCTAAGGGCCCCTAGACATAAAGACTCAACCTCCTGGAACAAGGGAAAATACTATAAATAATAGAAAAAGTGCCCCAGGGCACTTACAGCTGGTCAAAAGACAGATGGTAAAGTAATATGTCATAATGGCCTGATGGAATGCTGTGCTGAGTGGCTCATGCACAGCATTCCAATCCAGCCATTCTAGAACCCAGGCAGGTTTAACTTTAAAACAATTCTATAACAGTTCAGTTGGTCAGTTGCTGGTGGACTGTGGAGTAGAGAGATCACAAGAATGCAACAGGGACTTGTGGCTTACCTGGTGGTTGTGAAGCCAGTCCTGTTGACTCCCTGATGAGTCCTCTCCTCCAGTCCACTGAAGAAGCCTGTGCTGTAGTGTTGCGGTCGTCGGTGGTGCCATCAGGGCACCATGAAGAAGCAAACGCCATTTCCCCATGTTTTAAGGGCTTTTAAGCCCTCCATTTTATTATTTTTGCCCCCAAGGTGTTTTCCAAGATCCTCCGGTTCCACATCGGTAGCAGAGAAGTGCAGCATCATTTTCAGCCATCGGAGACCCCCGAGTTGTCCCTCTCACTGCCTGACATTTCCTCCCACTGCCAGCTCACCTCCCACCTCCGAGTGATAGCAGCAACCTCCCGGAGACCGCAGAGTGGTGAGTCAGCGCAGCACAAGCAATGCTGACCGCCAGTTTGTTTAGGGGACAGCATTGTGTGGAAAGCACATTAGGCACTCACTGAAGGTGGCCGAGCGGCCGGGGCATCGGGTCATTAGGACCCTTTATTTTAATATTAATTTGGAGGTGGGGCTAGCGACGCCCACGGGAGGGGCCAGGCATTGAGGCCAGGTTAAAGGCCTATGAATATTTAAAAGGGGGCGGAATTTAAGGTGGGTTTCACAACATAAGTGGCAGCAGGCACTGGGAGCCTGCACATTTAAAAGGACAAATCATTTAAAAGGGAAATTCAGTCCCAGATAAAATGTAGGGCATTAGGCCCAGTATAAAGTGGGGCACCAGGCCCAAAGTTTAGAGGGGCACCAGGCCCAGTATTAAGTGGGCACCAGGCCCAATGCAACGTGGGGCACCAGGCCCATTGTAAAGTGCAGCACCAGGCCCAGTATTACGAGGGCACCAGGCCCATTGTGAAGTGGGGCACCAGGCCCAATCTAAGTTGGGGCACCAGGCCCAAGCTAATGTAGGGCATCAGGCCCGAGGTAAAGGTAGGCATTAGGCCCGAGGTAAAGCCTGGTCTATAGGGAGGCCCCGCCCAGCGGAATAGGGCAAGCCAGCCTAGTGGTACTATAGGGAGGCCCCGCCTAGCAGAATAGGGCAAGCCAGCCTAGTGGTACTAAAGGGAGGCCCCAGCATAGTGTAATAGGGCAAGCCAGCCTAGTGGTACTAAAGGGAGGCCCGGCATAGCGGAATAGGGCAAGCCAGCCTAGTGGTACTAAAGGATTCCCTAGCCACAATGTACAGTAAGGGATTCTATTCCAGAATACCCTATCTATAGAAACAGGGGTTCATTTGAGTGTTCAATGTGCCTATACTGTGAAACTACTGTAATTACTGTACTGCTTATGCTGAACTATTGCCCTAAGTACCTGAACTATTGTCCTAAGTACCTGAACTATTGGTCCAAGTACCTGAACTATTGCTCTAAGCACCTGGACATTGGCCCTTATCAGTAACAACTACCCTGAAGCTATAATTTGCTCTCCTCCAGCAAATTATTGTACCATTCCACAGTTCTTTGGGCATTGTTCCGTTATATGTTTACTACTGTACGAAGACAGTCTCAATCTTCACCACACTGCAGTCTCATAGTGTGGTCTGTAACACCACGCACGCAGAATCAGTCTCTACTCAGAAGAAGACGCCCTTTCAGCATTCTTCACTCCTGGGAGATCATCCATCAGCTCATCCTGTCCATTTGTGTCATCTGCCGAAGTCGAATCCACTACCAGTCACACAAGTCGTACTCGCCGCTTTCTTGTTTTCACAGCTTGAGCGTACGTCCTGCTGAAATGCATCACGACAGCCGTGCCAGTGTCGTTCCGTATGGTTCCTGTTCCAGATGTCCCGAAGTTGGTCACCTCTCTACAGAAAAGAGAGCTCATCCTGAGAACCTGTTCTGCGCCCCCACCTGGTCATTCGACGAAGGTCGAGTCCATTAAGCCCAGTACGGGACGCCGGCCCGCCGCTTTTGTTTTGTGTTAGTTCCTGATCCTAGGATTGCAGAGTCAACCATCATCTCTTCAGATTCTTATGGTTCCTGGTCCTGTCAGAGTTCCTTCCGAGTCCAGCTGGCCCTTGGAGTGCCACAGCATCAGTCAGGTCGTGGTAGTCCTCCATTGGATTCATCGCCACGCAGATCTTGATCTATCTTCATCCTTGGCAACCCTGGAAGTGGGTTTTGGCTGGGGAACCTCTTGTTTCAGTGTGTTATTTCAGGAACCAGTTGCTTTGGTTCTACATTCCGCAGCCTTGAGAGAGTGGACTTTGCCAAAGATATATGGTCTGTTTACTAAACCTCTCCATGACCCCAGTGGCCTTATCTAGGTCCTTGCTGGGAATTGAGATTAGGGTTCTACAGTTCTGTTTACTCTTGCACTAGCTCCAATGAAGAGCGATGTGTGCGAAGACGCCGGATATCTGGACTCTTGTAATACCTGGACTCTTATGGAAATGTGTGATGCTAATCACCCTAATGCAGTGCTGTGTAGCTTATGTAACCTGATTCTCATTTAGAGTATTGAAGTACAATATAGACTAGTGTCAGAATAAGAGTGGCAGTAGGCCTAAAGTTTATTCTTGTTGTAATAACCGTAGAAGTGGTAGATGAAGGTATTTCTTATTCCATTGCCCTATTGTTCTCGGCAACCGCTTCTCCTTCTTGTGACTGCGTCTGTCTACCCTTGGTACCAAATAAATGCCCTGCAGGCATCAAAATACTAAGTTGACTCCTGCTCTCCTTGTCCGGATAGCAGTTATCCTATCCATATAATTCGGACCTTGGTGCCTTGCTCATCTCTTTTCACCACCTTTGGAGCAGAGCACTCTCTAACAGAGCACCGCTTTAGACCATCACAGTTAAGCAAGGTTTACAGCATACTGATGTCACAACGATGGGATTATCAGGTCATAAACTGTTTGAAAACAGGGGTTAATAGACACTTCCATACATTATATAGAGGATAATGTACAGTCATTGATCATTAACTGGTTTGTTAACCATTGAGAGGTTGCCAGGATGACCGTGTAAACCTTGAGAGATTAGCTTTATATGTTGATGTCACCATGGCAACCTTGAGATGGTTTAAAAAACAGTTGATTATCAATGTACCATACATTATATTTTATAGTGTATGGCACCATTAATGTTTAAAAACAAGAAAACAAGTCCTTACTACAGTTCTTTAAGTCACAGATGCTCTGCTCTAGGTCATGCTCTCAACACTGTGATTGTTTCAAGGCCACCCAATCAAGTTGCACGCATACGCTGACTGTTCCCAGTTTTAACTCATCAATGTGACGTAACATCAATGGGTTAAGAACATCGTGATATTGCATCGATGGTAAAACGTTGTTATTAAAAGGTAGATTTCTACCTATAACAACATTCTACCATACATTACAAGAGAATAAACTGTTCAAATTCAGTGGTTAATAGGGGTTCACCACGCATTATGTATTAATATCAGAATAATTCAAATGCCTGCAAAGTCATTACTTTCTGGAAGTGAGATGGTTCCTGCATTGAAGTCACCGCAAGTTGCTGGCCCGGTGGCGCTGAGGTTGAGGCGCTGGACTCACTCCTCGAGCCATGCCGGTGACCCGGTTCGAATGGACTCGGCCACCAGGGGTTGGCAGGGGAGGAAGGACTGAGCATCCCACGACTGCTCTCCTTCCTCTGGGAGGGCAGGGGTACTGCAGTGCACTGTGGCGGCTACTGGCAGATGCCAGTAGCTACAAGCAGTGAGCAGTGGAGTGGGGGAGAGCACGGTTTGTGTCAGCACAATGTGCTTGCATGCCATTGCATCTCTGTCTCTCTGGGGCACAGAAAACCAGGCGAAAAATGGCAGGGTACATCTCAGCTGCTGATGGCCACACCCGGCACCCCAGTACCCAAGAGGATCCTGCATTCAGAGCGACATGAGAGATTAATGGCCGCTCTGAGGGGTGCCAGACTGGGCCCAGGGGTGTAGGTGTCGGTGGCTGGGGATCACAGAGATCCGCTCCATGGGGAGAAAAATAGAGATGTGATAAAAAAAGTCACCACAATTTAGGGCTGTGTAAGTTTAACATTTCTGTAAAGTTGAAATTTCACTTGTGTGAAATTTTGGAATGGACTTTGGCAAAGTCTGCAGAAATTCTGTCTTAGAATGGCAGAATGATATCTGAATTATGGATTAAAGTATTAACTGTGGAATTAAATTCTACAGGACTGATCACTGAACTGTGGAATTTCATGTATTACTGATTAATGTATTAAGCTGTAGAGTGGAATTCTCAGAACTGTTATTTTGCCAAGTCAGAACACAGGAACATTTCACAAAAGTTCTGTGAATTCTGAATTGACAGTTTTGCCCTGTTCTACAAGAAGCTACAGTAATAAAATTAGTAAATACAGCTCAGTGCAGCAAGAGTATTTATAAAGGTGTGAGCTGATCTGCAGAATAAAACCTGCTAACGAACCACTTACTTTAAAATGTGTGAGTAATATGGTGAATCATTAGAAAACAACAGTAGTATAGCCATAACAGAAAGGGCAGGAAGAGTAAATGATCACAACAGTCCCTTTCAGTCTGCTATAAAAATGTATATAAGGTTCTTAATGGTCTATTAACGGAAGAGGGGACGTGAGGGACCACAATTAAGTGACAGGAGCAATAAGGGAAGGAGGTGTGACAGGGAGATCCTGCCACTCTTGAGGACCAACCTTTTCTTAAATCTGTTGCAACAATTCTTCTATTTCTTAGCCTATTCTATCCTTTACAATTTCTAGTCCATAATGTTGTCTATCTATGGGCACCCCTCCCTTTCTTGACTATGCTATAGTGTCTTCTTTTACTTTTCCCTCTCAGGTCCTCGTACAGGAGGTTATTGCTGTGACCTCTGAGCTGATGTAAAACAACAGGCTGTGTTTCTCATTGTTGGACATAGTATGCAATGACACTATGTGATAAAATACCTTGCTGTACATACCTTATGAGTATGAAACCTGTTAATGCTGAAAGTACCATGGAACTAGGTGGTTTTGAAAGGTAAAAGTACTAGGTGACTGTATTATTTGATTTGATTTGATTATAGAAATTACGTTACAGAGGTAGAGATATTGAAAAACCCTGTTGTGTTGTTAAATACATGTAAATTGCAGATTGTTTGAGAGGCCCTTTTGGTACCATGCATTCCTGCTGTAAACTGAGCCAGTCTCAAATGTCATGTGATTTGCATGTGCATACCATGATACTTTGCATTATAGAGTTATGTGTGATGTTGTGTTTCTTTGAAGCTTGGCTTGTTGCCAATGCTCTTTGGGGTAACCATTGCTTGAGCTTCTGCACTGAGGTTCTTTGTCTTTAGCTTGTTTTGTTTTTTTAATTTGAGCCCCACTACCCAAGCAAATAGGGTCCACATAGGAGAAGCTGAATCTCAACTGAACAGTTATATAAGTAGATCAGTGGATCAGTAGGTGCTGACTAAGTGCAGAGGAAAGATATGCTAGTCTGTTGCTGCAAACTGCTGTACTGAAGAAGGGATATACCATTGCTGAAGGTTAATTGCTGTATTTTGAATAAACGCCACTAGAGATTGTATGTTGAACCTGAAGTTCGGTGTCTGGTTCATCTGTTATCCCACAACCTTTCCACAGGAGGTGGAAACTGTCCATTTATGGAGGAGAGAGTTGTATTTAACCTCTCCCACTGCCTTCTCTCTCCCCAGTCTTCTACCTCCAGCTGCAGACCATGCTGCCCGGCCCTCACCAGCTTCAGAGGGGCAGCCAGCATCTCCTGAGACTCTCCACCCTCCCACACTCCCAGCTTGTTCCCTGGACACACCTGTAGGTACAGGCTCCAGAATTAAAGCAGGCACACTGAGACAGTGCCACGATTTGCACAGTACTGTATGCGCTCACCCACCTACCCTCCACAGCCATCCCCCACCCCTAGGTAATCAGCCTTATAAAGGATTCCTCCAGAAACCATCAGCCCACTTTGCCCCCTCACAACACTTGTTCAGTGGTTGCATCTGTTTCCTCTCCCTTTATCCTAGGCTTGGGCCATCCCACTCTATTCTCATTCTAAACCCTCTGTAGCAAGACTCAAATCAACCCAGCTGACTCTGCTCAAACACCCCTTCTCTGGACCACCCCAATCACCTAAACTCATCCCCAGCAATGTGTATCTATAAATTCACTGTCCTCCTAGTCATCATTTCCCAAAAGGGCCTGAGTAGGTACCACCAGGACATCAGTAACCAACTTGCTAACAGGATAGTTCTATCTCAAAGTACTACCACAATGAGTACATAGTCTACACCTATCCCAAACCTACTCAGCCCAATTGGGGTCTGCACATTCCACCATTCCGCCCCCACACCAGCTCTACTAATTCTACTTCTCTATACCATATTAAAGAACCTAAAGGTTTAGGGTGGTGCGAGTTGAAATCTAGCAGCTAAACTTAAAATTCTTAAGCATTTCCTGTTGCAGTCAACCCTAATGCTGCTACTTCAATCCAGCAATATTCACCCCAATCCTGGCTCGTAAAACAGTTGCTGGGCAGTGCTTGCAAATGTGGATCTTTAATATTGGCTTCAATTAACATCTGTTGTTTGCTGTCCAAAATCGATGATGTACAGGTATGGGTTAATCAATACAGCCCTGATGCTTCCTCAGTGCTTGAAACATGGCTCACCCAAAGATACCTGACTCAGCCATGAAATTTAAAAAACCAAAGACATTTGACAAGGTCAGCCACACCTTACTGCTTGGCCAGCTCTCAGCCACCGGGCTCTCAGCAGAAGATGTGGGGTGGTTTAAAAGTTATCTCAGGAATCGATCCCAGCAGGCCAAAATTAATGGAACCCTATCCGACAGTAGACAAGTGCGTACAGGGCTCTGTATTAGGACCCCTCTCTTTAGCCTATTCCTAAATAGCCTTCCTGCATTAGCTCAGTAACATAATCCTCTATGCAGATGATGCCATTATATATACACTAGTAAACCTGACCCACACCTCTTGGAACTGCAGCTCCAGAAAAACTTCTCGGCTATCAAGGACTGGTTCATGAAACACTAATGAACTATAAAAAGACAAAGGTTATGTTATTTGAAAACCCGCAGCAGGCATAAAGCACACCAATTTACCATTAGTAAGTGCCATAATACCAAACTAGAACAAATGTATACTATCAAATATCTATGGTAACACTTGACAGCTCCTATCCTTTACTAGTCACATGGATCAAGTTACAAAGGCAGTTAATACCAGGATAGGCCTCTTATATGGGCACAAGCATTGTATGACCCCAGAGGTGCTCCAGTTAGCTGTGCACAGTCCAGTCATCTCTATCATTGACTATAGGCTGGCAGTATATAATGCCGTGTCTGAAATTACCCTAAAAGGATTGCCACAGCACTCAACAAATCCTGCAGGCTTATAACTGGATCCCACAGGTGCACTCATGCTTGCGTGTTATATGCCCGGACGGCTGGCTGAACCTAGCAGGTATGGCGAAATACCAGCCATGTCTCCTGGGAAAGAAATCATACCTAGGCCTAACCCCCAGACCATCCCAAATCTTTTTAAACTGTCAACCAACCTGCACCTGACCTGGGGCATGTCCACACAATCACACCAAGTCCCTTTCTGCTGCACCTCACAAGCCCAATATTCCTTTGCTTACAGCACACCCAGCTGGCTAAATGACCTGACACCTGTCATCATGTCTGGGCCTAAGCTTGGGCCATTCAAAACAACTCCGTCAGCACCTCACTGCACTCTGTAGTTGTGACTGCTCCCTAACTAGCCCTGGACCACACTAGAGAAATTGCCACAACAACTATACCACACTTTGCAGTTGTAAATGCTCCCTTGCCAACCAACTTCCACTAACCATCCTTCTCCTCCTCCTCCTCACCTTTTCCCAACCCACCCATTGTACCTCACCCTCCACTAATATCTCCCTCACTGCCTCCACACACACTGGAGGACCTCAGAATGTATACCCTGGAAAGAGAGGAGGATACGATAGAGATCTTCAAATATCTCAAGGGCATAAATAAATTACAGTAGGGTAGCGTCTTACAGAGAAAGAGATGTTCTGGAACAAGGGACATAACATGAAGTTGGAAGGGGTAGACTAGGGGTAACATGGGGAGGAGACCAGTGTGTATCTGTCTGTCTGTGTTTGCCTCTGTCAGTAGTTTAGATTTTGTGAATTTTCATGTATTTCTGCTTGGAGGAACCAGACCATTCTTGGACATAGCATCTATGAACGCTTCCTGGACTAAGAAACTATAAAACATCACCACCAGATATTAGCATTCTCATCTTAAATCAACTTTTGGAAGCCATCAAAAGCAAAATAAGGTCAATAAATCTGTTATACAAGCTCTGCGTTGTGAAGTGCTGCATTGAATCCACATTTCCGTCTGACTTGTTCCTTTAAAGATATGTGCTTGTCTTTGAGATCTATTCACAACCATTTTGGAGAACAAAGGGGAGACACTAACAAAGGATTTATATATCCTGCATATGCCCCAGGCCAGTGTTTATCACCTTCAGGAATTCAACACATTCTGGGTCTTTGATCTACAGTACCAACAGTTTACTGGACCCCAGTATTTCACCATTTCCTGTTGATTTGATTATTTTTCATCATTTGACTCCTGGTACCTTGGACAAGATTACTACATTACATATGCAACTACCTGATCCCAGTAGCTGCACTGATAAACATCTGACCACCTTTTTACACTGCTCATCAAGCCCCTTTGAGTAAAAAGCCACCTGCTCCTGTGCTACCATCATGTACCATCTACTTCACTTTTATCCTACTGTTGCTGCTTCTATCCAGGAATATGTACCCCAACCCTGGACCCACCCCCACTAGACTGCCTAAACACAAAGGGCAACTCACTATCATCTCTTTAAACATTAACAGTCTCCTATCCAAGTTCTCCCAATTCCAGGCTTGGGTGAGACGACTAACCCAGACATTATTGCACTCATTGAAACCTGGCTTTTCCGAAAATCCTGAATGCATCAATCTCCCTTGGTGGATACAACTCCTTTATTTATTTATTTATTTATTTAGTTGTTTAACCAGGGTAGCACACTAAGCTGTGAAAGCTTTTACAGGAGCGACCTGGGAGCACAGGGAAGTTAAGGACTTGCTCAGGGTCACACAGTATGCAAGTGGAAGCTGTGGGATTCAAACCCAGGTCTGGCCTGCTGGATGTCACCAGATTTGCAGCTTGGAGCCTTAAACCACTGCACTATACTGCCTCCCAAGTCTCTATCTATCTTTAGGCAAGATAGAACCACTAAACGTGGGGAGGGTGCCTAGTCTATACCAAATCTGTAATAAAGGTGCAGGCCCTTGACTCCAACCTACACACAAAGAGGTCCAAATCCTGAATCTTAAGCTAAGCATAGCTCAACAGAACAAAACACTGCTGCTCTCTACAGTGTATATATATATATATATATATATATATATACCACCTGGGCACCAAACTACCAGACTAAAACTAGTTGCAGATAACCTGCAGCAGTCAGGTACTAATTTGGAGAAGATTGTTATAGGTGACTTTATCATAAACTGGCACTCCCGAAGGAGACAAAGCCAGGATCTAATATCCAGCCTATTCTTAACCCAGATGGTAACTGATAACACTCGGATTAGCTACAAAACAGGAAGCAGCTCCCTCATAGACTGGCTCCTTTCCACACATCCAGAGCATATATCAGATGTCACCGTCCTGCCTGACAGCTTAAGTGATCACTCCCAGTGAAGTGCACCTGGACAAACAATTTCACCAAAGGCCCACCTAAAGTGTTCAAAATTGCTGCCTGAGGCCTGGGCTACTTGACCATTTCAAGCAGTACCTATCACACTGGACTGGTCTCTCTGGCAGGAGATCTTGATGGTAAAGAGGCCTTGAATTATTTCATAATGAACTTCAACTGTGCTTGTGATATTTTGCTCCGTACAAAACAAAAAGTCAGAGGTACCTCCAACTCATGGCTCACTAACTCCTGATCAGTTTAATCAAGAATAGAGACAATCTCTGGCACATTGCAAAATCATCTGGAACTCCTGCATCACTCATTGCCTACAGGACAGCTAGAAATGCCTGCACCAAGCTCATTCAGCAGGCAAAAACTTCCTACTATAAGGACCTCTTAGGAATTCTGGAATTCCATTAAATCCCTAACAGGAAAGACCCCTAAGGCCCCACCTGATCTACTGGTAATAAGCGAGGGTCCCTACAGGAACCCATTGACATTGCAGATGAGCTCAACCATGCTTTCACAGACCTATCTGGCGTACTCCTGCTGACTACTTTAAAGATCAGCTCGAAACAACACCCTCTACCCTCTTAACCCCCAAAGGATGCAATACCACCATTCTACTTTAAGTAGGTCACCAAGTCAGAAACCACCAAGCACATTAAGAGGTTCTTGACAAAATCAGGATGGGAACTGATCTAGTGGATATAAAACTCATGGGTCTTCTCCTAAATGAATTGGCCAGTCCCTCTTGATGGTGTTTAATGCATCTCTAATAACATGGGTGTTTCCAAAACTATGGAAGTTAGCTAATGTCACACTTGTCTTTAAAGCCGGGACAAACTCTAATGTCCAGCTACAGATCAATATCCATTCTACCACCCTCTCTAAAGCACTTAAAAGAATAGTCTCAGAGCAGCTTACAGAGTATCTTGATAAATATAACCTACTTTGCCCACAGCGGCATGGATTCCAAAAAGCACTCCACACTCACAGCCCTTGTTGATTACTCTTGCCAGCTTTATGATGCCTTAGATAATGGGGAGGCAGTTGGTTCAGTCTTCATTGACCTTACGAAGGCCTTAGAAACTGTTAACCACAAACTACTCCTAAACTGCTTCCCATTCCACAGGTCTATCCCCGGACTCAGTACTGTGGTTCAAAAGCTACCTCACAAACAGGTCACAACGAGTTAAAATTGAGACACCCTATCATCTTCTAGGGAAGTGTCCTTGGGATCCCACAGGGCTCTATTTTTGGCACACTGCTTTTTTAGCCTCTCCATCAACTCTGCACCATCTGCATGTACAGCACACACTATTCTCTATGCTGACGATGCAATAATATTAGTCGCTGGGAAAGATTACAACTACATCACACCGAACTACAAGACAGCTTCCTCAAGCTTGAATCTGGTTCACACAAATCAAACTACTACTAAACCATAAAAAATGAAAAGTCTACTCTTCTCTACCTCCCAAAGCAAAAGAAATACCAGCCTTTGCTCATCCAGAACCATAATGGTGAAACACTGGAACAAGTAACAAAGTTCAAATACTTGGGCATCACCTTGATGATACTCTAACCTTCTCCGGCCATATAGACTCAGTCGTCAAGTCGATGAATACAAAACTTGGGGTCTTCTACTGCCATGGGCACTCTATGACACCAGATGCTCTGAAACTTGCCATCAGTAGTTCAGTGATGTCTTCCATAGATTATGGGCTGCCTATCTATGGGGCAGGCACTAAATCTGCCCTAAACTGGGTCAGCACACTACTAAATAAGGCCTGTCAACTAGCCATAGGGGCTGCCCTGGACACCCACACCTGCACACTCTACACCGAAACTGGGTGGCTCCTACTCCATCTTAAAGCACAATACCAAACCTGCCTACTCTGAAAAGGTGCTTCTTGGGCTTTCTCCCTGCACTGAGCTGCCTCTTTATGCCAGCAGTTCCCACCAAATCAACAAGAAGCATGGCTACAGGCGGATTGGTGATTCCTTCAAAAGGACGAAACTCACCCAGAACTCCATCCTGTACCAAGGACCAAAATGGTACAATGAGTTACCTGCTAACCTTACAGAATCACCCAAGATTAGTACTTTCAAATCTGGGCTCAGATCCCTTCTTGACACAAAAAGAATTTTGCTTGCCTGCACTAATATGGCAGAATTTCAGACACCCAGCTCTCCTTTCACCCTCTTTTATCATATCAACCCCCATCCCCGAATGAGGCCCACCAGCTGACAAACCACTTCACCACGACGACGCCTATCCCTGGCTGACCCCCACCCCTTAGGCTAGACTGACCAACTAAATAGTGAACTACAAGGCTGAACCCTATTTACCCTATCCTCTTCAACCTTTAGTTGGATATATAAGATTTCTTTGGTATTTGAATGTCTGTGTAACTGTTTTCTGTTCTCTGTAAACACTATTATATTTGTAATGTTTGTTCAACAGTCACCTGAACCTTTGAAAATGAGTCCTGACTCAAAGGTATTAATCCTAAACTGAAATAAATAAAAATAATGTGAGGAAGTATTTCTTCATGTAAGAATTGTGGATGCATGGAACAACCTCCAGCGGAGGTGGGAGCTAACATGGTAGGGGAATTCAAAATACATGGGATGGGATAGGAAAACCCACCGATAGGAAAGAGAATAAAGCCAGAGATCAAGTAGGGGCTGGGGGTTTACAACATATAGGAAAAATGAGTAGACTGGGTGGGTTTAACAGGCCTTATCTGTAATCAGTTTTTATGTTTCTGTAACAGCTTTACTTTTCAAAGTTGAAATCAAAAAGTGTAGAAATCGACTAAATTCTATTTCTTCATTATTCGCAATGCACATCTCTTGCAAATGTATATCATATGATTTATAAAAATCTGTAGACTCTGAGCTGCATATTTAGAATGGAGATCAGCACTGTTCCATGATAAGATCTGTATATCAGATTATAAATCAAAATCAGATTTTAAATTACAATCAGAACCATGCAAAAGGGTTGTTCAGAAACCATTAGTAGTATGTCATGGTAAAGTAGGATCTTCCAGACATTTTGCTTCTAAGGATCTGGGATAGAAGAACTGACACAATCAAATGAAGATTGTTCTGACACAGGAAGATCACTCTGATTCTGGGTTTGAGACAGCATAGCAAGGTTAGTTGAAGCATTTCCATCTTTCTGTCCTTTTTCCTTGTCTGTGTGATTGTGTCCCCCCAGCACTGGCTGCCTGTACTGTACTGTACTGTAAAACCTGTAGTAAATAATTACCTGGTGATCTAGTGGTTTCCTTCAGCCCTGATCTGGCTGTACTGTAAAATGTATAATAAATAATTCCCTTGTGATCTAGATCCTCGCCCCCAGCCCAGATATGGCGTGTGTAAATCATATAATGAATAATTCCTGGTGAACTAGTACTTTCCTCAGCACCGATCTTCTCCTCATATCAAATGTTATAATAAATATTTCTGGTGATCTAAAATAGAGAAGATAGTGAACAAGGGAGAGGTGGTGATTATGGGATACTTAATCTGCCCACTGTGGATTGGAAAATGCCAGCTACTTCCTGTACAAGGTCACATGTGATACTGGATGTATTTTAGAAGGTGTTCTAACACCATGTATTCTGGAGCCCACCAAGGAGAGAGCCATCTTGAACCTGGTGCTGACAAATGGAGCACATGTTCAGGAACTGAGAGTGGAGAAACCACTGGGTGGAAGAGATTACTACACAGTGTGATTACATCTTAGCATGAGTCACCAAAACCAGAGTATCACATTTTAGGAAGGAAGACTACAACAGTAAGGGAGCGATTCTAAGTGGACACCTTGCTGGCATTAAAGAAGAGATGGGCTGGACTAGAAATGGATCATAATTGAGGCGGGGTTGGCTGGTGGCAGTCATTAATGAGTTTGTAAAACTGAAAGGTAAAATGTCCAAGCCAAAGAGCCCATCTGGCTTGATAGGCAGATAGCTCAGGCAGTGAGGGACAAACGATCAGCCTTCAAGAAATTCAAAGGACCCAGAATGAGGAAGACAGGACAGAGTACAGTGCTAAGGATAAGGAAGTAGGATGAGCAGTCCTGTTGGCTAAAGCCAGAAAGGAGCTGCAACTGGCAAAGGCGGGAGGGAGGGGAAAAGATTTCATCAATATATTTGGTGGAAAAGGGATATGAAGTATGGGATTGTGAATCTAAAAGGGAAGGGGTTGGTCAGAAGGTAGTGAGGAGATGGCAGGAGTACTAAATAAGTATTTTAGCTCAGTCTTCACCAGCGAGAAGTATGGTCAGATGCCTCAAGAAAATAATGGGTGGGAAATAGGATGGGAGGTGACTTTACAGGAATAGAATGCTGGTGAGGATAGGGTCAGGAAGGGTTTGAGGGCCTTGAAAGTGGACAAGTCCCTTGGGCCTAATAGCATTCATCTGAGGGTGCTGAGGAAAATGGCAGATGTGGTAACGTGTCTCCTGATGGACTGTTTATCAGCTCACCAGTGTTAGGGGAGGTACCCATAGACTGTAGAACAGTGCATGTAGTACCACTCTACAAAAGTGGGCTTAGGGATATATTTGGCAATTACAGACTAGTCAGTCTACCGTAAAATAGTAAGAAAGCCTATGGAAACCATACTAAAGGAAGAAATGCTTTGCTTTCTGGGGATAATGGGTCCAGGATGAGTGGTAGCATGGGTTTGTAACAGGGTGATCTTGTCAAAAAACATGATTAATTCTTTGATTGGGTGACCAAAACAGGGATAAAAGCCAGGCAGAGGACATCACAGAAATATAAAACATTGCCAGCAAATAAAGACCACCAGGCCCATCCAGTCTGCCCAAAAGCCCTACACTGGTTTGTGAACTGTGACCCTAAATGGTCAATGGCTTTTCACCCCACCTTCTCACCTCTAAGGTATCCTTATGCCTGTCCCATGCATGCTTAAAACTCTTCACTGTGTTCACCCCACCATCTCCTGTGGCAGTCTATTCCATGTGTCCACCACCCACTCTGCAAGAAAACTTCCACACATTTCTTCTCTCAGTCTGCCACCTTCCAGTTTTATATCATGCCCCTTTGTTCTTGTACATCTTTTATATTTGAAGATTTCTCCCTGAACCATGTTTATGCCCTTAAGGTACTTGAATGTTTCTGTCATGTCCCTCCAATCCTCTTCTCCTCCAGCAAGTACATATTGAGGCCTTTTAGTCTCTCCTCATTTGTTTCCTGGTGCAAGCCCTGTACCATCTTCTTTGACCCCCTACCCTGTTAATGTCCCTACAAAGGTGTGGCTTCCAGAACTGCATACAGTACTCTTGGTGAGGCCTCACTGGTGTTTTGTACAATGGCATCATTACCTCCACCTTCTATTACTGATACCTCTACCTATGTACTACAGCATGCCACTGGCAGGGCAGTAAGTAGGGGGTGCAAGAGCTGAGATTGTAGTAGGGTACACATCGTCAGGGTGCCCACTGCCTCAGAGGCCAGCATTTGAAAACCTGTTATTATTGGCAAACTTGCAATTTTTTCTTTTGGACATTGATTGCTTATCCATTTAAAATTGGGGTTATCAGCAGTAGCAGCAGACTCAACTCCAGTTTCACGTGATAGGCGAGTGCAGAACAAAGAAGCAAAAGGGCTCATTACTCAAAACATTTAATCTTGGTGCCAGTGTCTCCCAGGAGGAGCAGCGACAACTTACATTGTTCAGTTCCTTTATCATGGTGCTAGCAAGTGGACAGGGGCAGCATGGACAAACTATGGATGCCTAACATGACTGCTGCAAAAGAACCTACACTACAAATATTTTATATGCACTAACTGTTATTTTTGCTTATTGGTGAAAGGATTGGCACCAGAGAATATTTTGCAGGGTGTCCTCACAATTGCTGGCACAGCCCTGGCCACTGGCTCTCCTGCAACCTTTGTACCCTACTTAGCCACATTTAGGACATCAGAAATAATAACCCCCAAGTCCCTTTCTTCCTTGGTATTAATCAGCAACATCCTGTATATGGATATTATTAAGGCCTTTGATTTTGTTCTCCACGGGAGATTAATTAGAAAGCTGAAAGATCTGGGGTTAGGGTAAAGTTAAAGACAGGGTAAAATACTGGTTGCAAAGAAACACCAAGAACTGCATGCTACATGGGAGCCAAATGTGGTGTGCTGCTGTATGAAATGGCAGAATTTCTGTGCAAACACAAGCTTAAACAACGCACACCACAGGCAGATTCAGTTCCAAAAGTGTAATTTATTCAAAATTCATCCAACAAACAGCAAGCATGGTGTTTCAAGGATGCAGTTCCTCTTCATCAGGGGTTATGATCCAGGAGCCACCGTCATCATTTGTATAGTTCAATGTCTTAAAGTAACAGAATAAAACAAGCATTTGTCAATGCCGAATGTTGTCGGCTTGGCATTGGCAGTGCGGAGCTGGAGACACATAGCGCTGTGATTTTGTTAATGTGTCCCAAAAGGTGATTTTGCACAGTGAGCACGCCATTGTGTGCCACAGCTGTGAAACACATTTTGGGCAGGCTGTGAAAATGGCAGCTGGACTGTTGATATGAGGTGTGCACAAATGCCAGTGGTGAAAATGTGGTATGAAAATATTGGTAGATTGATGAAGTTACAAGGGTGCGTGGAAACTACTCAATGCACGCTTGCAACACAGTCATTGTATGGATCTTCGGCACCAAATTTTCAGCATAGGCATTTTAGGACCTCTGCTCATGAATAGTGTCACCATCATTTCCTTAAACAGTCCCAAAACTGATTTCACACAGTGACCATGCAAATCTGCACCGACGTGGGAAAACACATTTCAGCCAGCTGTACTGTTCATATGGAGGCGGAAAATGCCAATGATGAACAGCTGGAGTGAAACTATTACAAATTCACAAAGTCATGAGCGTGTGTGCAAACCGCGAATGCACGCCAGAAACACTCATTTTATTGACTTTCATCCCCAAATTTTCAACATAGGCATTTTAAGATGTCTCCTAATGAACAGTGTCACTGCCATTTTCATAATGTGTCTTGAACACGGGCTTTCCACAGCGACTGCACTATTGTGTGCCAGAACTGCGAAAACAGATTTTAGTCAGGATGTGAAAATGACAGCAGTACTGTTCATTAGGAGGTGTAGAACAAAAGGCACTGTTGAAAATCTGGAGGAAAATATTAAGTTTATAACTTACGAGCGCAGTGTAAACAGCACAACGCAGCCAGCATAATACAGTCATTTTATGGAGTATTGTAACCAAATTTTCAGCACACACATTTTAGACCTCTGCTCATGAAAAGTGTCACTGTCATTTTCGTAATGTGTCCAGAACAGTGATTTTGCACAGAGACAGCGCTTATTCTGCACCAGAATGTGAAACACATTTCAGCAAGGATGTGAAAATGACAGCTGTACAGTTCACAAGAAGGTGTGGTAAAATGCCAATGTTGTGAATCTGGCATGAAAATATTGTGAATTCACTAACTTATGAGCGTGCATAGCAACCACGCAATGCACGCTTGTAAAACAGTCATTTTTGGATTTTTCTCACCAAATTTGCAACATAGGCTTTTTTTAATTCAGAAAGCTTTATTTATTTTCAATACATTAATACACAGGAGTAAAATAAAATAAAAAGATAAAAGTAATAACATAGTATACATAGTATGTACACTTGTCCTAGTCGCAGTGTCTCGGGTCAAACATCTCTACATAAGCATATCATAACACCACAAGCATGTGTTTTAATAGTTGGATATGAAATTAACATAAGAATATACTGCAATCTTGCTAAGGTGTCATGTTTGACCTTTAGGTAAACAAGAAGTAGTAATAACGAGAAAGTAAAAAAAAAACAATAGCCCCAATCTCCAACCCCCCACTCCCCTCAACCACCCTCCCTCCCTCTTCCCCGTAAAAACTCCTAAACATCCTATCCCTTTTGTTTTCTCTCTCTCCATCAGAAATAACATCAGGCACAAAACTTTTCCTCTACTATGGTTGGGGTATCTTTTCTCCAAGTTAGAACATGCTGCAAGGGAAAGGTCAATGATCATCAGGTTGCCTACTTTCAGGTTCCATACAGCTAATAATGCATCCAGGGCACCCCATTTATCAAGATAACTTTGCAACCAGTTGTTCATACTTACAATATGCTTTTCTAGCTGTAGGGCAAGTAACATTTCTCTATGCCATTCTAGTGTTGTAGGCAGGGTAGCCAGGGTCCAGTGCCTCATGAGTACAAGTTTGGCCACTGCATAAATTTTGGCCATGTAATATTTCTTTGTTTCAAAGTTCTTTTGGAAAGAGTTGAGTAGACAAGTTCCCAGGAAAACAATGAGTTTAAAGCTAGCATAGGGTTTAAAGAGTTTTGTATAGCTCTCCAAAATAGTTGAACTTTGGGACATGCCCATAGCATGTGGTAGAGGTCTCCATTCCTACTGAGACATCGGGGACAACAGGGGATGGTATCTTGCCAATTTTGTGACGCTTTTGGGGGTGTAATCTAGGTCATTCATCACATTAAATTGTATGTCAAGACGGTCTTGCTTAATAAACCATATAGGTTATTCCAGTTTTGTTGCCAGAAGTCAGGTGTGGGCGAAAGAGATAGGTCCTGCTCGATACTGGCTTATACCTAACGCAGTCATGTATCGAGGGTCTGCAGTTCTTATATACTGCAGATATTGAATGTGGATGGATAGCAGTACTTAATAAGGAGGATAAGACAGTCCTAGGAGGCTCAAGGGATCGACCTGTATTCATGAAAGAAGAGATTGCGTGCATAACTTGCCAATATTTAAAGGGTGACCACTTAGTTCAGGGAAGTTCCACAAGAATTGAATATATGAAAGATATTACCATTAACTATGATATCCTTAAGCCTAATATCCTTTAGTGCAGGACAGAAATTTATTGGGATAGGTTTATGCTGGATACTAAAATGAGGGTTATTTAGAAGCGGTTGTTCTCCATCCACGTGCCAGTGTATTTTCAGGTGGCTCTGTAGTTGACTCATAGCCCTCAGTGACCACCCTATTGGGGATTTCTTGAAGTTTTTAGGAATATGTTTCAAGGGTGACTGTAGTAATGATAGTAATGAACATGAAGTGGAGATACAAGGGTCTTTTCAATATTTAACCATGCTGGAGTATAAGACCCTGAGTCTCCTCATGTGGGCAGAACATCCAGGATGCCAATTTTGTAATATGAACTGCTCCATAATAATTAAAAAAGATGGTAGGAAAGCCTCCTTGAATCTTTGATACTGTCATCTTGTGGTATTCCGTCTCATTATTTTACCTTTCCAAATAAATTCATTAATTGCATTCCTTAATTTCGTGAACCATGCTTTAGGAGATAGGGGCTAACATATTGAGAGGGTAGAGAATTCTAGGAGAATATTCATTTTGATGATGTTGATCCTTCCCATAGTGAGATCTGCAAGGCATTCCATTTTTCCAGGTCCTCTTTGATTACTTTTATTAGCTTAGTAAGGTTTTCTTTAACAATGGTAAAATATGATTTAAAAATTTTAATAACCAGATAGGTTATACTTTTGCTTTCCCATTGTAATCCGTTCTGTTCTATATCGCTTTGGAGTAGTTTTTGATTTAAGGGAAAACAGTAGATTTAGTCAGGTTGCTTTATAGTAGGAGATCCTAGAAAAGGATTCAATTTCTTGCAGGAGGATAGAACACTTACACTTGGATTTATTATATGCACTAAGAGATCATTCTGAGGCAGACAAAAGATGTTGTCTGCTTCCTACAAGAATGCCTTGCAAACCCTGGGTTATAAGTAACTTACGAATGAAAGGATCTAAATAGAAATTAAAAAGGAGCAGGAAAGGGGGCATCCTGCCTAGTGCCACGACTAAGTGGGAATGGTTCTGAAAGGTGACCATTGCACCAGATCCGGCTGTAGGGGATGAGTATAGCAATCTGACCCAATTAATAAATGTTTGTGAGATACCATACCGGAAAGTGCAGTGAACAAAAGTGCCAGGAGACCCAGTCAAAGCCTTTTCTGCATCCAAGGCTATCAGGCCATAGGTATAGCTGACTCACTAGCTAGGGAATAAGAAGCAGTGATCGACGATATGATCGCTTGAGGATCTTCCTGCATAAAACCAACTTGTTCATTACTAATTAATGTGTCAATTAAGGGTCCCAAATGATTGGCTAGTATTTTTGCTAGTATTTTAACATCAGTATTAAGGAGTGAGATAGGCGTGTACTTTTCACATGATGTAGTCTCGACCTGGCTTAGGGATAATAGTAATCAGGGCTTCAAGATATGTGTGTTCCGAGAAACCTAATTCATACCATGAATTAAAAACTCTGGTTAACAGGAGGGTAAGTTCTATGTTATATAATTTATACAAATTGGTTGGGAGGCCATCCGTCCAGGTGACTTATCTATTGTAAGCTGCTTAATTGCTAGAGCTACCTCCCATTCCATAATAGGGGAACTTTGAGATAATTGTTTATCCTCGGTAGTACTGGGAGCGTTAACTGGTCAAAGTATGCTTGTAATTGTTCATTTGGGATATCTTCATTTCTACAATGGTATAGATTTTTATAATATTTTGCAAAACTGGACACAATCTCTCTCGGGTCCGTAACAAGAGGGCTATCTTTACCTGAGTATAACCTAGGTACAAAACAAGTTGACTCCACTTGTTTAATTCAGAAAGCTAGTAATTTGCCAGCACATTCTCCCGATTCTAGGTATTTCATTTGGACACGTTTTAAGGATAGCTTTTGGTGCACCAAGTCTGAAAATTGGGCATGTAGGACATGGAGCTTGGTCCATTCAGAATCTGAGGAATGCTTATTAATATTTGATTCTAACATTTTATTTCTTGAAGTAGGGACTCAGTCTGCATATTATATTTTTTTTTTAACTGATGCTAAGCGTATGCATTCCCCAATGAAGGCACACTTCAGGGCTGACCAGACTATGTCAATTTTTGAGACAGTTCCTAAATTATTGTCCAAAAAGAAATAATACAATTTTTTAAATGGGTCTGCATATAGGAGGTCTGAAGTAACTGCATGTTCATTCTCCATATGAAATCTCTTTTGATCCCAGGCCCTAGTACACAAACTAATGAGACTGGGGAGGGTCTGACACTACTCACACGGATGGATTAAGGCTTCCATAATTCTGGGTATAATGTGAGAACTGGCTACGATGTAATCTATACATGAGCAAGTGTGATGGGGATGAGAAAAAAGGTGTACTGTTGTTCAGTGGGGTTCAATATCCTCCAAACGTCGAGGATGCCCAGTCCATTCATTAAGTCTTGTAGGGCTCTCTGGGCTGGCGAGTCCAGTTTTCCTAGGGTCTGATCTATCTAATGATGGTCGAGGAGTGATATTCCAGTCTCCTCCCAGAACTATAGTTCTAGAGGGAGTAATGGACACGATTCCCATTAATTTGGTGAAAAAGTCGGAGAGTCCCCATTTGGTCCATAAATAGACCCAATTGTTATTTGATGCATACCCAGGATACCATGTAGTATTATATATCGCCTTGGCTATCCCATACCTCATTTTCTAGTCTGAAAGGTACATTTTATGGAAAAGAATAGTGACTCCACCTCTACTTGTGGAGGTACCTGCCCCATAGGACTGCCCTACCCATCCCTTACACCATTATGAGGTGTCTTCCAGCTTAAGATGTGTTTCTTGTAGGCAGATAATATCTGCTCTAAGGGATCACAGGTGTTTTAATATTACTTGCTGCTCGGTCTATCCCGCACCTTTATATTCCAACTGAGGACTGTATGAGGACCTGCCATTATTTGATATTAATATTAGGTTTCCAAATACATTGGGGCATATCAGAGTTCTGATGGAAGTGCCTAATGTTTTGTCAGTGGTTAGTAGAAATAAGTAGAGAGGAGATAGCCTATCCAAATGTCTTCCCTCCCCACCCACACTATCCCACAAAGCCCCGAAACTACCCCCAGTTCAATGACTGAACTGCCATCAGGTGATGTAAACCATCAAACAAGCCTAGAAGCTGTTACATCCCCCATAAGCACCCCAACTCGCTAAAATTATCTGGCAATTTTGATAGCATTAATACATTTGGGTGGTTGTTTTTAAAAGTAGCAAAAGAAATTTGCAGGTTCATTTTGAAGGTAAGCTAGGTCAAAAAAAGTAAACGCCTTCAATTTGCCAGATAACATAATACTTAGTTATGTAAATGCAAGTGATAAAAGGATAACATAGTAAATAAGATATTAGTGGATTTCAAATTAAGTCCCATCATGACTGTTACGTCTTTTACACAATTTAGGCTGAGTTTCAAACATTTAACTCATGCAAACTTAATTATATAGACAGGTTCTTAAATCATAGCTCGAGTATTCCTTTCATGATGAGGGACTTTGAATGCTATAATATGGAGCTCCCAAGTCACAGGAATAGTCTTATGCTCTTGTTTGGTCTCATATCAGAATCGAAATCACACACTGTCTCTGATTTAGCAGGTGGGTCCTCAAGAATCACAACTTAATATTCACTAATTATAAGGTTGATTATAACATCGTTATGCGAGGAGCTTATTTGGAAAAATGTTTATTATTAAACAGTAAACGTGATCCATCACTGAGTTAAATAAAACATCCATGGGCACGTTACGATCTGGAATTGCTGTTGAAGTTAAGTTCCCAAGGTAAAAAAAGATCCACTTTTGAGTGAGAACCAGGTTTCAGAAGTTGTCCATTTATACAAGAAGATGTGGCTCTAGTACTGCTAACAAAAGCTGCCGCTACAGGTAGAATCAGACTTCTTTTACATATTGGCACAGACAAGCTGCCGCTATTAGTATAATTAAATGCAGTGTAATACTGTAGCTCCGTTTGACACCACTTCATTTGAATAAATCTGGGAGTGCTGTTTTCAATTCCTCCTTGCTTGCTCCTGGGATTCAAAAGTTTGCCATTGATCACGAGCTTTCCTGTAGCATCACGGGTATTTAACTTATTGAGGTTTACCCGCAGCTATGAGCTTTGTTACAGTGGGTGTAACTCTTGCCTTTTAATACGGACCAAATGTGGAAAATCTTGGGTCACCCTGACTTTTTTCCTTCCCAAAGGATTTCTGTAGTGCTTTTACCTTTGCAACTATGTGTTGTTTATCTTGAAAGTTAAGCAGTTTAAAAATAATAGGCCTGGGCCCTGAGCCAGGGGTGGAGGTGGTCGAGTGCCTATGCGCTCTCTCCACAATGTAGGTCAGGCCATTAGGAGAGGGCCCCCGATTTTATCATCAAAACTTCTGGACAAAAGTATGGGATTTACACCTTCCTCCTTTCTGGTATGCCCATTATTAGTAGGTTGTTCCTACGACTCCTCCCCTCTAGATCTGTTAATTTATCTTCCAGTTTTTAATTCTTTGATTAGTGAGGGTGTGATCAGTAGCAACCTTATCAAGTTTTTCTCTGCTGAAGTAAGGCAAGCTTCCAGTCTGCCATCCGAGTATTTAAAGAATCAGTAGCTGTTTTAATTTGGTGGAGTTCTTCTATTATGCTGTCTATCGATTCCTACATAGGCTTCATGATTTCCAAGAATCTGTCTTCTGTTAGTGGCGATGAATTTGTAAACGTTTTGGTGTTTGAGCTTTTGCCACTTCAGGGCCTTGTCTTTCTCAGGGGATGGTGACGGTGAATGCCGCGTGGCTTCACATGAAAACCTCCATATTTAACACTTTCTGCTGTTTTATGGAGTCTCACTGCAGTAACTAACTTGAGTCTTCTGTATTAAGTTCTGAAGAGATATCTATTTAGTAGGTTTTTGGTGAGTGAGGAAGTGCAGACTGACTGAGGTTGCTTTTTGCTCTTCTAGGCTGCCATCACATGACCCCCAACATAGGCTTTTTGAGAGCCCCTCGTGAACAGTGGCACTGTCATTTCATTACTTGCCCAAAGGTGATTCTGCACAGTGGCTGCAAAATCACCTTTTAGAACAAATAATGCCATGACAGTGCAGAATCATGAGGAGGGGTCCCAAAACCCATGTTGAAATTTGAGCCAAAATTCCCAAAAATGCCTGAGATATGCAGTAAAGTTGAAAAACCCTATTCATTCCATTATACAGCTTACTGGCATTTCCTCAGTTTGCGGTCGGCTTTGAAGAGTGTAGAAGTGTTCCCGTCCACGAAGATTGTTGTGCCAGACTCTGGAGGTAAGTATGGAGTGAGGAGGGTGTGGGAGGCAGGGTGCACAGAGGGTGGGTGCGGTGGGGGCAGAGAGACTATGTGGGACAGTTTTCATTTTACAGGTGAAAAAACAAAAAACATCGGGACATTTTTTTGTTTCAGGGATTTAGCACACTGGGGTGAGCTCAGCATGCCGCCTAAATGTTTGGGGGTCTGCAGCCAATGGGGATTGGGTACCTTTGTCGGCACACAACACGGGGTGAGGATGTTATGTCGACGGAGATTGGGGTACTCTGGCGCACACAAAGAAAGCAGGGGGTTCAAGCCGAGGGGGATTGGGCACCCTTGGCATTTTACAGAAAGGGAGGGTTCTTTATGCCGATGGGGAGTGGGCTCCCCATCGGCACACAAAGTAAGCAGGGGGTGAGCTGAGGGATTGGGCACCCCTCAGCATTCAACAATGGGGGTGCTTTAATGCCAATGTGGAAGTGGGCTCCCCATCAGCACATACATGGGGGCAGGGTAAACCAACAGGAGGATTGGGCACCCCTGAAGTTGACAGTTTAGGCGGCCAGTGTGCCACCATGCTGATTTAGTGAGTGACATCCAGGAAAGGTCTGCTGCATTTGACGGAGCTTAGCTTGGATTGCAGCAGACCTTTCCTTAGATGTGCTCACCACATTATGTATTCCTGGTGTGGTGCCAGCATGTAAGCTGATTGGGAAATGAGGGACACACCTACTGGTGCGTGCCCTGCATTCACCCAACAGTGACCACGCCTCCAAATTCTCATGTTGCAAGATGTTGGCTGCGCAAGCGCCAACATAAAAAAGTAATACAAACATGCAGCAGTGCTAATAAAGAATGTTTAACTATATAAAATATTCCTATTTAGAAGTGTCAGACTGTAGTAACATTGCAATGTTTGTCACCATAGAATTCAATATTGAATCTTAGCTGAATCTTATTTGCATGGTAGTCCCAACACTAAGACCATGAGTAATTCATGTCAAGCCAGTATCATTATTTGTAAAATGGTGAGCAGTTTCTAACATGAGCAAAAATCTTTCAGTTGTATACAGATCAGAAAAATACATGCACATACATTCTGATTTGAGTTGGACAATTAATTGATTATCTTTAGTGTCCGGATTGCAATGCCATAAACATATCTGTTCTAAAAAGGGCTGTACCAGTCGGTAATAAGCATCGATAAAATACAATGATCAACTGTATATGCACTGGACAGGTTGCATCTGAGTAAGAAGAGCTCAATGGTCCTGAAAGAAAACCTGGAAAGGTACTGGATGGATAAGCTATATTTAAAGTGACAAAGGGGGGCAGTAGAGGGCACAGCACTCAGCAGCAGGGAGTGGGCTGCTGGGCCCCACCCCAGGAGGGAACCTAAAGGAGGGGAGAGGACAAAGGGAGAGGATAGCAGATATAAGGGGAAGGGAGAAAAAGTGAACAGGGTAAATGTGGGGCAAGTGTCGAGATGAAAAGTGGTCTCCTTGAATGCCAGGAGTCTGGCAAACAAGACAGCAGGCCTACAGGTGTTGATGGGAGAAGGAGGCAGACATATAGGTAGCTGCCATCAGAGACATGGGCAACCCAGTACCATGACTAGGACCTCGAGATCCCAGGGTACCAACTGCATAGAAAGTATAGAGAGAGGGGGAGAGGGGAGGAGTAGCACTGTTCATAGGGGACGGGATAATGTGCACCAGGGAGAGGGAAGGAGGGAGCAACCAGGCTCTATGGGTAGTGCTACAGAACATGATTCTGATAGGAGGTTTTAGCAAAGTGGTTTTCTCCATGTCTTGCACTGTGTAAAGACTGTTCTAAGTTGTTTGGAGGTATAGCCACGTTCTGAGAAGCGTTGACAAAGAAATTGTGCTTGCACCGAGCAACTGTACTCACTGGGGCCAAATGGAGCAGGACAGAGTGCCACCAAGTGGTTCTGTCAGTGGGGGGCACAGACAAATACTAAAAGGATACGTCCAGAAAGCTTAGCTGCCCAAAAGGTAAAAGGGGAAAATGAAAGAATGTACACTTACAGTACATAGTGAATATACTGAAGTGCTACCACCTGAAACATGTTTAAAGGAGAAAGGATCCCAAATGATTGCACAGCATGACCTACATTAGCATGGAAAGCTTTAGAATTGCGAAGTTTTTGCTGAAGTAGCTGAGGCTTATCCTAAGTGCTGGTGCATAAATGTGATTACCACAGTAATGCATAGGTAAACTGGTTATGTGGATCGATATAGTTAACTTTATTACACTGGGAAGAGATGTTATTTATTCAGGCTGTGGTACTGTTCCAAGCAACAAAAAAGGGGTGGATACAATGGGAAGGAATGGGGATAGGAGAAAAGGAATAGTACCTTTATTTTAGTTACACCACCATTGGAGCAACAGTGCCTAAATAATGAAGCAAAAACATGGGTAATGGAAAGCATATTGGTGGGTGCTGTGCAATAAAACTAACTGTGCAAATAAAGCCCCAAAATGAAACTCCTACTCATGAGAGCACCAGACCCCAACATGCCAGAGTGGATCACTAATGGAATGCTGAGAAATGTCAATGAAAAAGCAATATTGCTAATGGTACTGTCAATGGTAGCTGCACCTCACAAAGAAAACAATACACAGACAGTAATAGATGTGGAAGGAGGCAGGAAAGGATGAGGATGATGGAGAAAAATGAAGCAGAAGTGAAAAACTACATAAAACAGAAAGAAGAAATCCCAAATGAAACATATCATGTGCCCCATAAAACAAGAAGGAATCACCAAATAAAATTAGGATCACAAAATTAGCTACTATTGCAGGGCAGACAAATGACCTGACCCATTACATAACTTTGTATTGAAGTTCCAGCCACTATTGTGAGTCAGATATCATGTTCCATTTTTAAACTACATTTTTCCAAGTACTGATGAAGGTTACTGAAGTTTGCTGCTACTGGGGCTGCACTCCAAATCAGCAAAAACACATGACTCGCCATGCTTTGTATTGCCTGCATGAGATCCCTATTCTCCTCTCCTCCCTGAGCTGTAGGTCTATAAACCAAACCCACGTCTACAGCTGTCTCTTATTTCAGCACACCGTACCTCTGTCACACATGACTCTTTCATTTATGCATCAGTTATGCAATCCATCGCATTAGCAGCTACCACTCCATGCTTGTTCCTCTCCTGTCCCTCCTCAATACTGCACCATGTTTCTGCAAACACAAGGTGCCCGATTCTCAAAGCGAGCTTGGACTGGCACAGGCTACAGCAGACAGCAGCTTGCACTGAAGCCTGGTGGTGCCAGGGACCCTGTGCTCAATTCTCTCACAAGCAGGGTCTTGGTGCTAAGTACTGAGGCTTACTGCAAGCCAGACTGGGTACCAAACACATGGCACAACAGGAGGGCTTGTTGCAAGTTGTAAGCCAGCTGTGCATTGGTCCAGCAGTGCCCTCGGTGACTTGTGTGCCACCCTGCCTTGATATGCTCGATTGAATGACTGATGTTGACCTGGTGGTCTAGTGGTCCCTCCCCACCTAAATATGCCCAATATTATCCCTGTCTTCCTGGTGGTCTAGCATTTCCTCCCCCACCTTGGCAACAAGTGCTCAGCACCCCAACCCATACTCTAACCAGGACCAGCACGGTTCTCCTCACACCACCTCAGCCTGTTCAAGTGAACTGTCACGTGCATGTATAAACAGTAGGTACTCACTGTTATCGGTGAGCACCTGCTGTATCATGCATGCACAGTGACAGTTCAGTCAGAGCCAGTTGAGATGGTGTGAGGAGGTCTGTGCCAGTCCCGGCTCAGGGTACAGGTTACGGGTGTGGGGTGGTGGGGCACTGTCTGCCAGGGTGGGGAGCAGGACAGCTAGCCCACCAAGATGATTGGGATACTATGGGCAGTTTTGGGTGGGGGAAGGACAGCTAGTCCACCAGGAAAACTGGCATACGAAATGGGCATATTGTGGTGGGGAGGGTCCACTGGACCACAAGGTACAGTGGTTGGTATTTAGGGGACATCAGGGTGGAACTGATGGAGTACCAGGGCATCAACACATGGCTGCAGATAGGTCTGCTCTCCCAGGAGAAATATTTCTAGTACCCTTAGGCCATCCCTGGCTTATCTAAGGATACTTATAAATTCTCCTCTGGGAGAGGTATGAGAATACCATTTGCAGGCTGTGGCAGCTTGCATCTGCCACATGCATCCTTTCACCATGTCGCAGCCCATTTGGGACACACAGGTGGTGCAAGCACTGTTTGGGCAGACAGCCTGTGGTTGATGCCAGGCTACCACTGAGAATAGCTCTGGGGGCAATACTAGATGCAAGGTACCATTTGTGACATTTATGTTTAGGCAGGCACCTTAGTTCACTCTCAGGGCTTTGGGAACTGGGCCCAGTATAGCTGTGCCATCCCCTGCTATTGTGGCATATCAAGATGGACATTTGTTGGCTATGGCGTAGTGTCAGCAAGGTTTCCATCCTTGACTCCTTCTATTTGTTACTAGTGGCATACTCCACGTTACCAGTTTAACTTTGGGATGGAATCCATGTACTACTTCACTTCCTCTGTCATCCAATTTATTTTATTCATTCATATGGTAACCAGGCAAGGGCCATGAGGCAAAGTGGCTGATTTCTGGAGTGCCAGAGTGATTACATGACTTTCTGTGAGTCACAGTGAGGCAAATCGAGGTTGTGCTTTTCACACATATGCCTGCTGTGAGTCTTAAGTTCATGCAGTGCTCATTTTTATAACCTTTAGGCCAAACTGACAGACCTAGATGTCAAAGCACAGGTCATCTGAGAAAGCAATAGCATATAGTGGCACAGAAACATATCATTTTATACCTAATGTTATCAAGTGCTGCTTCAGTGATGTTACCCTATTGCCAATAGTATGCTCCTGTCCAAAACTACAGTTGTGGAGTGGATGATAAAAGACACACACAATTGTGTTGCAAGCTGTGGCTATTAATGACAGAGGCATTGTTCGCCATATGAGAAAGTATAACTTTTGGTAATCTCCTGGTGTTGACCTTGAGGAACACAGGAAATTCAAAAATAGCAGCACCATGATTGAATCACCTGTCACCACAGTCGTCAACTGAGCATTTTGCAACAGCAAAATACATGGAAGAATTGTAGTACAGGTGTATTCCTAATAAAGCTGCTGCTCCGTGCATCACAGAATAGGAAGGATACAGTGCAGAATGTAAGTATGACGTGCATTATTTCCAAGCATTGCATTTGAAAATAAATAAATGAGAAATAAAACATTCAAATAAAAAGGGAAGCCTACCCAGACCCCATGGTCTTTTCTAGATTGAGTTGTGGAGTAGCTGTAAGACGGAAAAACATTATCTAAGTAAAGAACACTTGAATGGAATGTAATACATGATGGTCAATCATTTATTACACCCGCAACTGAACACATAAGTTACTTACAATTCTGGTCCCGATGTGAGTAAGGGAGACTAAGAATCTGGAGGTAACAAAGGTGACACTGCACTGGCTGCCTGATACAGATGAAATTGATGCACCACTTCACTCCAGAAATGGGTGCCCAAATATAATTAAGGTGAGAGACTGTGTGATGGGAGGAGGGGTTGTACTGACTAACAATATGGAGAACCAAATTCAGCACCTACATCCATCATGAGTGTACTGCTTCATGAAATGACGTCACAGGGTGAAATGTCCCGAGACAGAAAAGTACAAAATGCACCATGACAGGGCTCGTGGCTCACAAATAAAGAATGGAAAGTGGATGTGCTTTCACAGTTCTGAACCACACCACAAAGGCAGTGAGAGACGGTTGTAACTAATTAGTAGTACATACAAACTTCACAGATGCTGTTGGTGATGCACTAGAGTGCAGCAAGAGTTCTAGACTCCTTCCGCACCATTTACAATATCTGAGCTTCGCACCATATGCATAGTGGTTGGCAAAGTCCTCACATAAGGTACAAGTACACTACTTTACTTTGGTGCGTATCTCCACTACACACCTCATTTTTGGCAGTTATCAAACATTAAATCCCAGTTGGTTGAGCTGCGTATACTAGAAAGATGTGAATTAGATGGAGTATAAGATGCACCAATTTAGAGTCCAGTGGGAAGTCAGGGTGGGGTAGCACAGATGGCATAACAGGATAATGGTGAGTTAAGAAAACACTATTGGCGAAGGTGGTGAAATGGGTCAGAAAATGCAATGCAATTTAGATAGGTCTGCAGGCTTAGTATCCCTTGATGTTCATATTCTAAATTAGATCTCAAGTACTGTTTTGTCCTCTCTGTGATGAGGTACTTTGTAAATGAGCCTCTGGCTCAAAGATTGTAAACTGATGTTCAAATAAATAAATAAATACATCAACCTTTCTGTGATGACATCACGATGGATGAGTATACTAAGGGCCTGGACACACTGGACTGCTGTGTTTAAAACGTTTTTGAAACAGGTTGCTGTGTGGCACGCTATTACAGACACACACAAAGACAGTACAGTTCTTAAAAACGTTTTAGTGTGGACACACCAGAGTCACGATTCCGATTTAAAACCGTGTCAAAACATGGCTTACATCCCAGCAGATGACCGTGATGCAGTGCGATGCTGCCATTCCCCACAAATCTTTGCAATGAAGCCTTGGTAGCGTGTGTCGCGTGACCCTTGGCAACTGTACACATATGCGCTGTTACCACTGTCACTAAGCGTGTATTTGCGTGATTTCAAAATGCAATAGCTTATTATTTTATATTGAAATACAATGTAATGTATGTAAATACATGTGTGAAGGGACAGCCGAAGTAAGCAGTCACTCATCAGGTAATTGCCAGCACGTAAGTCACGGTTCAGTTTAATTCCTGAAGCTGGCATGCTTTGTGTATTATTAAATAAAAAGTAAATGTAATGGGCCATTTCCTGCCTATTTGAACTCAATTCCATATAGTTCATGTATCCCTTATGCCCGTCCTCTGTGCTATATTATGTGTTTTATTGTAACTCCTACACAAACTGTTACCTGCTAGCATGCCATTGAGTAGTCATATCGGGTCATTAATTTAAGCTGAGTGATATGCAACCTTATCAGGGTTTTGTTCTGACAATGTGCCACATTGTGTTATTTCTTGTAGTGCCAGAAACGCACAATAGGAGACAGCAGAAGTAGGACTGTGAAAACAGAGCATTTGAGGCAAAGGCACAGCTGATCAGGAGATTAGGCTGCTATTGTAAGCTATGATTATGCTTTCCACTTTTCTGAGTCTCCCTATCTGTACTCATTCTTCAAATCCAATATGCTTGTCTAGAAATTGTAACATCATGGTTCTCACATATTACCACTGCATGAAGCGTGTTGTGACCACAGTTCTTAGCTATGGCATCAGTATGTGAAAGTATATACACACACCACATTTCGCCTGTGAACCCGTGTCTCGTCTCTAGTGTCCATTCAGCATGATAATTTGCTGGTAGGCAATTCCAGACACAAGAGCAAATATCGAGTGCCTGTATGATAGTACAGTAATGAGGTGTGGAATAGCACATTATGCATGATCACAGCTGAGGCTACATTATTCTATATATTCCTCATCATGACTACTGTGGCTGTGGTTGAAGGTATACAGTATGTTTAATTGCAATGAAAATGCAGGGGAGGCAGCAACCATATAGTCAGGAAACATGGAGCCGAATGCATAGAAGCTGTAAGATACATTTATTACAGGTGGAACAAGGATTCCTGCTGAAATTAAATCAGTAAATATTGTACAAATTCAATTTACCTAGGATAAGGCAGACTGAGATTATATCTAATTCCCAGACTGGGTTTCTGGAAGTGGTGAATTGACCAAGGTCAGACAGCTTATTTATTTTGGTTTTGTTTACCAGGTGGGTGCGCTACCCATAAGAATGAGTTTTCACACATGACCGGAGATTACAAGCAGGGTACTGCAGACTAATTACAAACAATGGTACTGCAGCAAATTTCAATTCACAAATAGATTAGTTAATGATAATACTTTTCAGAGGGCACAGACCAGGGATGTTTCCCAGAGAGATAGAGATGATAAAGAAAAAAATTGGAATATGCAGGGTAAGACAGGTTAAGATCAGAAAGAGCAGGAGTCCACATGTTTCAAGTCGACGCTGTAGCCTATAGCATCATAAAATGTGTAGTTCCACGGGTTCTGTCACCATAAATGCAATGTCCCAGTGACAATACCCTCCTCAAAAAACATTGCGGTTGTGAATCCTGTGAGGGTTGTGTGGAAAATAGGGCCAGAGCAATGCTACGTTTTCAATTATTTCACACTCTATTAATATCACTGAAGTTGCAGAACCGCCCTAAAACATACTTTTCATTTCTCATTCACTGGCTGACATACCTGACTTGTGATTCCCATACATTCCTATGATTCCCTATATTTGGCTCGAAATTCCACTGACTGGCTTTTGGTATCAGTGCCACAACAAATACATTATCATTTTTATATATTGTGTAATCTGCTGGCGGTGTTACAGGCGGCTGTCGAGTTATGATGGTGCGATCTTTGAGCATACGGATTTGCACTCATAGTGTTGGTCAGACACCAGGTAGCCCAACCAAGCAGCACAATGTCATGTTCATTGGATTCCTGTATTAAATCAGCTTTTGCTGCTGGGGACACAGACGCAGTTGGATGTGAAGTGAATCAATGTCACACAATGAGTAAGTGGCTCTGGTGGGATTTGAATCATGGTCATGTTGTTTGCAAACCTGTGCTCCAACTACAAGGTCACACAACAAGCACCGTAATCCATCTCCTCTCTTGCTCAGCAGTCCATCTGCTATGAGAAAAGACGTTTATTTGTTACCCCTATACTTGCTGTTGTATCCTATATATGTGAGTAGCTTTTATTGAGACCTGGTTCCCCAACCAGTAATGTGGACGTGTTGCATAAAAATTGTCTTCATAGTAGTGGAATCCTTATATAGGATTGTTAATAGCTTAATAATTTTCATATTTCTTCCCTAATGTCCATAGCAATAATGAAAATGTTTATTATTTCACAACTTGTAAATGAGGTTCAAACAAAATGTTGTGCTAATGTTGAGAACAGACTTGGTGCTGGTCACTCTCTGACAGTCATATGTAATAAGGCTACACAATAAATGGAACATCAATCACTATGCCAACTAACGAGGCTAGGCTAACCAGCATATAGTTACCTGCATCCTGGTGCAGGCACCCAATTGTAGATAGGAAACGACAATACTCCAGCTGTGAGGTACACACTCAGTCTTTATTAAGCAATAAGGCATGACCAATGGCTATGTTAATGGTCTGTGAATCACCTTCTATGGGTGCACCATGGCACAGGTGTAGCCAAGTGCCACATGCCCCTAGAGGGTGATTAACTGATCATTAACATAATCCCTGGAGTGCCTTATTGCTATTATAATAAAAAAAAATTTGTGTAAACACTGTTAAACCATGTTCAGCATATGGCTAAAGTCTACATGTATGTTAATAAAAGATTAACGTAAGACGGATAGAATGTCTGCAGTCAATCAGAAGGCTCAGTTTCTCTGACCATTTTTATAGTATAGGAAACCAATAGGTCTGATAGAGGGTGTTCAGTAATCCATCATATATCTGAGGTTAACCAAATACCATTAATTGTCCTCCATATGATAGTAAGTTGACAATGAGTATATTTACACACAGTAGCTGTATTGACTGTTACTGTTTTTATTTTCTCTTAGACGCCTTCACTGTAGATTTCAGTTTGAACTTGAAACATATGATTAAAATGCCTGTCCTTTGTAATAACGACATAATGTTTGCAGTGGCTGCAATATTTCATCAATATCAGTGTAATAAGTACCAGCGGTTACGCCGTAGGACGGAAAGCAATATTATCAAGAACATCGCAGTTGCTGACTTACTTGCGCTCATCACTTGAAATGATGTTAACCCTGTTAAATGCAATTCTAAGTAGATATGTTTCTGCTACCATCAACCGATCTACATGGAGTTGTGAGGAGCTCCTCTTGGTGGGAGGATATCGTGCTCAGTACTTGGTCAGACCAGGAATGGGTGCCAAATTTCAGAATGAAGCGTTCCACTTTTCGTATGCTTTGCAATGAACTGGAACCATTCATTCGTAAATGTGACACTCAGATGAGGGATGCTGTACCTGTAGAAAACGAGTGGCCATTACACTGTGGCGACTGGCCACCAATATCGAGAACAGGACTCTAGGTCACCTGTTTGGGTGTGGACGAACCACGGCTGGTCAGATTGTGCTACAGGTGTGCAAAGCTATTGTAAAGTATTATTTCCAAAAGTTATTAAACTGCACAACCTTGATGACATAATTTTGGGATTTGAGAGAAAGCATGGTTTCCCTAATTGTGCAGGTGCTGTTGATGGGACCCACTTGCCCATTATTTGTCCTCCGAATCATGCTGTAGAATATTATAATCCCAAATGCTATTATTCTGTGGTAATGCAAGCTCTGGTCGACAATAAATACTGTTTCACTGACATAAATGTTGGCTGGCGGGAAAAGTGCACGATGCACGCATTTTCAAAAACAGTTTGCTATTTCATCGTGGTCAGGAGAGAACTCTGTTCCCACTGTCAGCATTCAAGATTGGAGAGACTAATATTCCTGTCTTAATCCTAGGAGATCCGGCCTACCCTCTTCTTCCTTGGCTGATGAAACCCTATGCTGACATTTCTGAGCGAAAAGAGCCAAATTCAACTACCGTCTTAGTAAGGCCAGGATGGTGGTTGAATGTGCTTTAGTCGGTTAAAAGCAAGATGGCGTTGCTTACTGAAAAGCATGGATTTTGATATCCAAAACATTCCAAATGTAATTTCAGTTTGCTGTGTGTTACACAACATATGTGAGAGTAAAGGTGAAGTTTTGACTCTGAATGGATGTGTACAGGGAAGTCAGAGGGTTCATGCAGCCAGAATTAGATAATGTATATGTTGAAGACTCTGGTACTGTTACACATGGTGGACATGCCAACATGGTACGAGAAGCTATAGCTGAGTATTTTCAAATGAATGATTAAAAAAATAGTCTGTATGCTAGTAACTGTGTTGTACAAGGTACTGGCTTTATTAACATCAAAGTTGTCATAGTAATAATAATTAGTATATAACTCATTTAGATAGGCATAAACATTGTTTCATATATTTTTTCTGTTGCTATAAATTCAAGTGCACTCTGATGACATATGTCAAAACATATGTATATATTCATATTCTGTTAAAATGTTGGCAATATTCTGAGCCCAAATTTATAATGAGTTACAATGATGTACATATTATGGCAATGCATGTGCGATAAGATAGATACAGAAATCACTATCACTCGATGTAAAATATTATTGTATTATGACGGACATAACAGATTTCTAATCTACTGGTGTAATATAGAATGTAACAGAATTTAATTAAACAGTATGATCTTATGAACTTTTCCTTTTCTGTTCGAATCTCATTTATTTATGTTTTACATGCATAAATAGAATAAAGATAAAGCAAGTTGCGAACTTTCAGTTCATACATTACAGGTTTTAACTTTTCACCTACTATTAAATAGAATCAAAGAAACAATTAGTGAGATTCTCATAAAGCTCTACAGTTCTGTCCATGTAAATGAGTCACTCATCAACTCATCTGTTAGACTTCTATTTGGTGTTGAGTAAATGAATGAATGTTGCTGATTAGAATTATTTGCAAAATGTTGTGGGTCTGGCTAAACATCATGATATCTGGGTTATTCAGTGACTGGTTACTTTGTGGTTGCATCACATTGAATGCCTGGCCTTGTTGCATTGGCTAAAGCAAATGAGGATGTCGAGGAGGCATGCTACATGCTTGACTTGATGTTGGTTTAATCAACTCGGTAAGAGTCTGTATTAGTTGGTCTGTCTGTTCAGACTCCTTCTTCCGTAGTCTTTCCTCCATCTCACGATCTGCAGCTGCCCTCTCTCGTTCAAAGTCAGAAGTTTACTAAATTGGTCTTGGATAAGATGTCTAGTGGGTTCAAACACCGACTCCATTAGCTCTTGCATTCTTGACATTTTTTTTTCTTTCTTAGGTTTGCTAGTGGCTCCTTTGAATGACGCTTGACCTGCATATTTTGTGCAGTCATATGTGACTATTCATTGACATTTACCTCTTCTGTTACTGATATTGCACTCTGACTTGCTTGTGTCTGACCCTCACAAGTCACTTGGTGAACAGGGTCATTATTGACATGACATTTTCTGCCTCTGAAAAATAATACAAATGTTTACTATTCCCATGCTGAGATAACATACCACCATACATTGAAAGTATGTTATTACATCATAATTAATTTTGTGACCACAGCATTGTGGCCAATGGCACTAGTCGCCTCCCATTACATTTCAGTATGTTTTACTGATTCACTGTAATAGCAAGTTGGACACAAGGAAGTAGTACAGATCACATGATTCTGAGACTTAGTGTACTTTTATTTGTATATTGGTGCCGCATCATAAGCTTATGTCATCTTGTGACCACAACACAGCAGGCTGCCAAAACAGAACAGCAGTTCAAATAAATTCCCACTGGAAGCATAGATTAACAGCTGTAATGACTTCCCTGCTGGAAAATCAGTCAAGCAGTTACTATGCCAGAAAATTCAGGGGACCAGAGGCAGAAGACAGTATAAATGTATTGGTCTGTCATCTGAATCCCTCCCAAAGAAATATTGAAGAAAGGGTGATTTTAAAGCTGTTGCAGAAATGTAAACAGTGACACAGCTTAACTGGCATGATGGGTGAATGGGGTGAGGTCGGGGTTGAAGGGCCTATTTCAAAATGACAGTGGGTACTGCTTTAGTAATATGTCTCACAATCCTCACTTTCAATTTAATTTCTGGATGGCTGGAAATTAATCTTTCCAGGCTGAAGCCAAGTTACCTTCATAAAACCCTGGACAGGATGCTGTATAATGACATCTAGGTGTATAACATGGGACTGTGCATTGACTGAACCCTAACCCACCATAACGACAAGCTGTCCTGTCGCATAACTAAGAGTTTATTGTGTACCTTGAAATCACATTGAAAACAGGAGAAAAATGACTAGAGCACAGAACTGTGTTTCTGCTCCCAACATCAGTCAAGTTATCCCTTTGACAGCAGCCTTCCATTTAGCAAGCATCTCCTTGTCTTTGGGGAATCAGAAAAAAAGATATGCCTCTGCAGTTTTTTTTGAGGCATTAAAGCAACGGACAGTACAGCAGTTCACCATGATAGCAGTATGCAAATGCTGCTGAATTTATCATTTTAATACTGCTTTTGGCTAGTAATCGTTATACAGGGCTTGACAGCTTCCACACGAGTTCTATGGTTTCCGCAGTAGCGCTGATTCAACAAGCCCATCGATGAAGTCACAGCGCTGCCACACATGTGCAAAATGGCATGTTCAAGCGGAGCTTTCACTGACTTTTTAAACTTTTTAAACATTTTAAAGGCTGTAACGGAGAGCTAAGCAATGATTACATGACAGAGTGGACAGGGACTGCAAACATTAATGTACAATTACCAAGCAATGTTTATTTTCCTTGAATTACAGTATTTCATCATGGGGACAGTGTCAAATGTTTTCGAGAAATCTAGATAGATACAGTCCACTGGCAATCATTTGTCTTATGCTAATGTCATTGTTTTCTTTTAAACTTAGCAGGTTCATTACACAATATATTTTAGCTGTGAATCCGTGTTGGTTAGTGTCTAGCAATACAGTAGTACACTGTATGCTGATTTGTATTGTCATGTCACATCTGCCTAAGTAGTTCACTGAGGACATGTACTGGAATATACCCAATGGGTCACAGGAAAAAATTTCAAACTTATAAATACTGTAGCTGTGACATCACCACATCTGATATAGTGGCTGTGGGTGGGGGCAGGTCCAGACTATAGACTGCAAACTCGGCAGAGTTTCGCTGATCACTGTCAGACATTCTAGTCAGCCCTTTCTCCCCCACTGACTTAATGAAATAAGAGAGTGGCATTCATGCAGTCGGCGACTGTCATACAGTCATGCTTTGAGCTGTGCAGCGGTTCTGCTGCTTCACCTCTTGCAATTTGGCTGACAGGAAACAGTGCAGGCACCTGTCAGACAACACATTCAGCCAGTAGCTGTTTGGATCTGTGGGTGCCTGCCCGTAGCCTTGGCTGTGCATATGCCTCTGGTTGTGCATACAAACGTACAGTGCCATCTTGCATACATGTATGTGCGCACCGCTGCTAAGTCTGACTTCAGTGCATTATACATGCCTTCATGCACAGGGCCCTACTGAGCAAACCAACCCCACCCCAGTACAATTAAAAGAACATTTATTCAGTAAAATCATGTGCTTATTGACAGTAAAAAGACAGTTTTTCCTGATTTTAATTTTATTCAAAAATTACTGATAACACCTACATGACAGTTATGTTACTGTCTCACAGACACTCATTAACACAGGTCACACAGGAATTGGGCAAAGCAGAACGAACGAAGGGGGGAAATGGGAGCAAGCATTTTATTTTTACTTGTAAATCGGAGATTTGCTTTCCCGTCGGGGGCGGGAGGTCAGTGGGACTCTCCCTGCCAAAACGGGAGACATCACATGTCTGGGTGCATTGTGGAGAATGTAAGGCGAGGGGAAAAAAAGCATCTTGCAAATGTCTGCACCGCTTTCAAAACAGAGGTGCAACACATAAAAAAATCACTAAAACCATAACGTGGGCCACAGACACATTGAAACTGTTGAGAACCACAGTACGTGATTTAAAACATATTTTTTTTGCCCATATTTCTCCTTTATGCCTAGGGGTTAGCTGACTACTGTATGTATCTAGCATCCACAATTTTGTGAAATTTATACAATATTTTGAAACCTCTTTGCTTATCTGATGTATTCTGTTTTATTGCTGTTTTCATGGGCATAGGGAACACCAGTGTCTGTGGACACCATCAACAGGTACCCGCATCTGGCTCACCAGGTTGAGGGGGTCAGCAGGCAACCTGCTGTTGTGGGCCAGTTCAGAAACCAGGGTACCCAACCTTACATTCACAAAGGCTACAGTACACTTATTGGGGAAGGGGCAATAACACAGGAAGAAATCAGTCCCTCCCCAGCAGGTGCAGTCTGAAGTAATTGAACTGGACTGTTTTGACTCCTTTCTCCCCAAGATTCCCCGATGTAGTGGTGCAGAGACATGTCAATAATTCTATGCTGACTAACAAACAACTGCTGTTCTTTACTCCTTCCTTCATAGACAGCAATAAACATAGGACTCACGGCTTCTCCTTTTTCCCCATTTACCTACCAGCTTCATATAGCATTTCATGTGTGACATCATCCAGTGTCCCATCCTCTTCTGTTGTGCCACTTTGAATAACCACGGAGGCACAGATGTGGGTTTGGTGCCAACCAATACTATCAAACTCTTCATAAAATGGACAACTTAGCCTCCCGACCCCTGATTTTCTATTATTGTCCTTCACCTTATGGTACCGAACTTTTAACTGTTTTATTTTCTCAGGCACTGCTTTGCACTATGTTCGTGGCCCTAGCCATGAGATGAGCAGATATCATCTCATAAATTTTACTGTTCCTCATAAAATTGTTCAACTGTTCCTGCACAGCCTCTTGTGACCAGTAATCTATAAGCAATTTTGTAGCTTCCTCTGACCAACTAGCTGAACGATCTACCATATTTTAACACTTTTAATAACGATAAATTTCTCCTCAGATGACTGAACTGATTCAGCGGCTCACTTCAAGATACCGCAGACTATTTACTTCCTGGACAAGCGTTCCGTGTGCATCAAGGGGCAAAGGTTATTAATTCAGTGGTAGCCACTGGATACACATGCTTTGCGGACACATTGACCAAACTAACCCGTGTTGCTTTTAAGCTGTTTTCAAACCCGTGCTACAGACTAGCTTTTAGCAGGGTTAAAACACGACTTTTTAAAACGTTTTATCAAGCATTGCTGTGTGGTCACAACCCGAGTTAACAAGCCCAAATTTGTGTTAACATTGTTAAATCGGATTAAAGTCAGTGTGTCCAGGCACTTAAACAACATGAACGAGTTACTGATAAAGTGCCAGTGAAAGGCAGGAAACACCATCTGCTACTTATGAGCAGACTGTGGTACACTTGTCTATATTCCCAGCTGTTTATCTTGTATTTGTAGGTCAATAAAATACTTTTTGTACTGCAAAGTAATATATTTTATTGCCTTACAAATACCAGATAAAACAGAATGGGACATACAGCCTAGTGTTCCACAGTCTGCCAGTAAATACCTGATAAAATTTTTCTGCCCTTCACCGCACGTTTATTTTAATTTTATTTATTTATTCATTCTCGGATTACAATACCTTTGAGCACATGCTCTTTTACAAAGGTTCCATGTCAGTGGGAAGGGTGACCGACATACAACGGATGGTATTACATAACATTTTGACAAGAGATATTTAAAATGACACTAACATTGCAACTAAAATTAAACTATGACAGCAAAAAATCAAGATGATATTTTAGTTCCCTATGGGCCCTGCTATGATCTAATTCCTGGATGGAGCCTCTGCAGTGGGATGTGCACCATGTTGAAAATGTAAATTTTGTGGCTGTATTAAAATGTAAATAATTTTGTCACCATATTGGGGCAACGGTTGAAATTAAGCAATTAATAACTTGTGATATGTCAGGTATTGCCTATAGGGCAGAGTGTATATGTGGGGCTCACTATATAGCATTTATGTCTTGTGCCTTTAAATTATGAGTTGCCATTAAATTATGTGCAGGAATGTGCCAGTTACATTCTTGTACAGCTGGGTGCTGTGGTCAGTGCACTGAGTGAGTGCGTAAGAAAACTCGCAGATTTGAAGTAGTGACAGTACAAACTCCCACAAATGGATTCATTCTCATTGGGTTAAATTGTCATTTAATGCTTCAGAAGAAGCTCACAATACAACAGACAAAATGTTAATTTATTTTATTTATTTATTTAAAATTTGGTGACCCGTAGGCCCACTGAGGCCCGAAGGTCACTTTTTCAGGGGACCCGGATAACAATACATATTTTATTTGAATGTTGGAAAATATTACCCAAACAGGAGTCTAAGCTCAAAGGAAATATATGCGTTGTTGCTATCATAAATCCTAAAGGTTCACATCAAATAATGGCTCAGGAGTTCCGGTCCGTTAATGTTTCAGGGCTTTTTCCTATCACCAGGTACAAATAAAGATTGCCATTTGCAATCTCATAAGGATCCTCTATAAATTTACTCAGATAAAAGCTCATATAATATGATACACACGATCCCCCGCCATGTTTTGTTTTATTTTTTCTTGAGACAGATCACTGCCAAGTGCCTCTTTGAAGTTCCCCTTACAGACAGCCGAGCCGTGACCAGCACTTCAAAACAGAAGAGTTCGATTGCTGTAACACAGAAGTGTGAAATGCCTGCAGTACTCCTAACAACAGTAAGGACTCTCCTAAAGTATTTACTCCCAACCTCCTAAAGTGAAATAAATAGACCCCTTTATACCTTTTCCTTGCTAGTGAGGGCATTTTTTTTGTGTGGGTGAACTGTAGCTGATGTAGTCGCCCAATGTTGGTGCCTCCATGAATAGCAAGTCTCTGTTACAACTAATGGTTCTAGCTTAGCCAGGTGAAAATGTGCCCACCTGGGACCACCTGGGGCTCGGACGTCCCTGTGGCTCGGAACTTGCCACCAGAGGAAAAGCTACAAGCCTGTCCTGGAAGCAACCCAGGATTTTGCTACTGCAAATCAGCAGACCTTGAGGCTTTTTCCCCTGCTGAAACTGCCACCCTGGATCCTCAAACACGGTTCATTGCAGGACCCAAAATCTACAGAAACAGATAAAGCTGTATACCCCCTTAGGTGTGCCGTGCTCACCTATGTCTCAGAACTTACCGCAGAGGAAAAGCTACAAGCCTGTCCTGGGAAGCAACCCACGATTCTGCTACTGCAAATCAGCAGACCCTGAGTCTTTTCCCCTGTTGAAACTGCACTTCCGGAATCCTCCAAACTCTAATTCCTTGCAGGGCCCAGAAATCTACAGAAACAGCCAAAAGCCGTAAACCTCCTTGGGGTGTGCGTGCCCACCTGGGGCTTGGATCTCGCCACTAGAGGAAAAGCTACAAACCTGTTCTGGGAAGCAACCATGATTCTGCTACTGCAATCAGCAGACCCTGAGGCTTCTTTCCCTGTAGAAACTGCCTCCCAGGATTCTACAAACCCGCCCATGTAGCTCCAGAAATCCACAGAAACAGCCAAAAGCTGCACACCTGCTCAGGAGTGCCATGCTCACCTAGGGTTCGGACCTTGCCACCAGAGGAAAAGCTACAAGCCTGTCCTGGGAAGCAACCCACGATTCTGCTACTGCAACTCAGCAGACTCTGAGGCTTCTTTCCCTGTAGAAACTGCCGCCTGGGATTCTACAAACTCCGGTTCACTGCAGGGCCCAGAAATCTACAGAAACAGCCAAAAGCAGTATACACCTTAGGTGTGCAGTTCCCACCTGGGGCTTGGACTTCAGCCACCAGAGGAAAAGCTACAAGACAGTCCTGGAAAGCAACCCACGATTCTGCTACTGCAAATCAGCAGACCCGTGACCTTTTTCCCAAGTTGAAACTGCTGCCTGGGATCCTCCAAATTCTGATTTGTTGCAGGCCCAGAAATCTACAGAAACAGCCAGAAGCTGTATAGCCCCTCGGTGTGCTGTACCCACCTGGGGCTCGGACCTCGCCGCCAGAGGAGAAGCTACAAGCCTGTCCTGGGAACAACCATCGATTCTGCTACTGCAAATCAGCAGACCCTGAGGCTTTTTCCACTACTGAAACAGCCACCGAGGATCCTCCGAACTCCAGTTCATTGCAGGGCCCAGAAATCTATAGAAACAGCCAAAAGCCGAATACACCTTAAGGTGTGCCATGCCCACCTGGGACTCGGACCTTGCAGCCAGAGGAGAAGCTACAAGTCTGTCTTGGGAAGCAACCCACGATACTGCTACTGCAAATCAGCAGACCTTGAGACCTTTTTCCTCTGTTAAAAGTGCTGCCGGGATCATCCCAACTCCAGTTCATTGCAGGGTAAAGAAATCTACAGAAACAGCCAAAAGCCATATACCTCCTGCGGTGTGCCGCGCCACAAAAGCTCGAAATCACCGCCACAGGAAATGCTACAAGCCTATGCTGGAAATAACCCACGATTCTGCTACTGCAAATCCGCAGACCCTGAGGTCTTTTTCCCTGTTGAAACTGCCACTGGGGATCGTCCGAAATCTGGTTCATTGCAGGGCCCAGAAATCCACAGAAACAGCCAAAAACCAGATATTCCTCAGGTGTGCCATGCCCACCTGGAGCTCGGAGCTTGCCGCCAGAGGAAAAGCTACAAGCCTGTCCTGTTAAGCAACCCACGATTCTGCTACTGCAAATCAGCAGACCCTGAGGCTTTTTCCCATGTTGAAACTGCTGCGGGATCCTCCAAACTCCGGTTCATTGCAGGGCCCAGAAATCTTCAGAAACAGCCAAAAGCTGTATACCCACTCAGGTGCCATGCCAACCAGGGGCTCAGGACTCGCCGCCAGAGGAGAAACCAAGCTTGTCCTGAGAAGCAACCCACAATTCTGCTGCTGCAAATCAGTAGACCCTGAGGCCTTTTTGCCAAGTTGAAACTGCCACCGGGGTCCTTCCAACTCCGGTTCGTTGCAGGGCCAATAAATCTACAGAAACTGCCAAAACTCATATACCCCTCAAGTGTGCCGTGACCACTTGGGGCTCGGACCTCGTACAAGAGGAAAAGCTACAAGCCTGTCCTGGGAAGCAACCTCGATTCTGCTACTGAAAATCAGCAGACCCTGAGGCTTTTTCCCCTTTTGAAACTGCTGCCGGATCCTCCAGAACTCGGTTTGTTGCAGGCCCAGAAATCTACAGAAGCAGCAAAACCATATACCCCCAGTTGCCATGAGTACCTGGGGTTCCAGACTTCCCGCCAGAGGAAAAGCTACAAGCTTGGACGGAAGCAACCCACGATTCTGCTACTGCAAATCAGTAGACTCTGAGGCCTTTTTCCCCAGTTGAAACAGCTACATGGGATCCTCCGAACACCGGGTTCATTGCAGGACCCAAAATCTACAGAAACAGATAAAGATGTATACCCCCTTAGGTGTGCCATGCTCACCTATGTCTCAGAACTCACCGCCAGAGGAAAAGCTACTAGCCTGTCCTGGGAAGCAACCCACGATTCTGATACTGCAAATCAGCAGACCCTAAGGCTTTTATACCCTGTTGAAACTGCTCCCGGGATCCTAAGAACTTGATGCGTTGAAGTGCAAGAAATCTACAGAAACAGCCAAAAGTCATTATACCTCATCAGGTGTGCCGTGTCCCTGAGGCTCAGACCTCACCGCCAGAGGAAAAGCTACAAGTCTGTCCTGGAAGCAAGTCACAATTCTGCTACTGCAAATCAGCACACCCTGATGCTTTTCCCATGTTGAAACTGCCACCCAGGATCCTCTGAACTCTGGTTCATAGCAGGGCCCAGAAATCCACAGAAACAGCCAAAGCCGTATACCCCATTAGGTATGCTGTGCTCACCTGGGGCTTGGAAATCCCGCCAGAGGAAAAGCTATAAGCCTGCCCTAAAAGCATCCCATGATTCTGCTACTGCAAATCAGCAGACCCTGAGGCTTTTTCCCTGTTGAAACAGCCACCCAGGATCCTCCGAACTCTGGTTCATTGAGGGCCCAGAAATCTACAGAAACAGCCAAAAGCCTGCATACACCTAAGGGGTGCCATGCCTACCTGGGGTTGGATCTCGCCACCAGAGGAGAAGCTACAAGCCTGTCTAGAGAAGCAACCCACAATACTACTACTGAAAATCAGCAGACCTTGAGACTTTTTCCCTGTTAAAGCGCTGCCAGGAACATCCCAACTCCATTTCATTGCAGGGTAATGAAATCTACAAAAATAGCCAAAAGTCAGATACCTCCTGTGGTGTGCCATGCCCACCAAAGCCTCAGACATCACCACCACAGGAAATGCTACAAGCCTGTGCTGGGAAGTAACCCATGATTCTGCTACAGCAAATCAGCAGACCCTGAGGCCTTTTTCCCTGTTGAAACTGCCACTGGGGATCGTCCAAATCCGTTCATTGCAGGGCCCAGAAATCAACAGAAACAGCCAAACCGTATACCCCCTCAGGTGTGCCATGCCCACCTGGGGCTCGGAGCTCGTCACCAGAGGAAAAGTTACAAGCCTGTCCTGTTAAGCAACCCACGATTCTGCTACTGCCAATCAGCAGACCCTGAGGCTTTTTCCCCTGTTGAAACTGCTGCACGGGATCCTCCGAACTCCGGTTCATTGCAGGGCCCAGAAATCTTCAGAAACAGCCAAAAGCTGTATACACCCCTCAGCTGCCGTGCCCACCTGGGGCTCAGACCTCGCCGCCAGAGGAGAAACTACAAGCTTGTCCTTGGGAGCAACCCACGATACTGCTGCTGCAAATCAGCAGACCCTGAGGCCTTTTCTCAAGTTGAAACTGCCACCGGGATCCTTGAACTCCGGTTCGTTGCAGGCCAAGAAATCTACAGAAACAGTCAAAACTTGTATACCCCTCAAGTGTGCCATGACCATTTGGGGCTCGGACCTCGGTACAAGAGGAAAAGCTACAAGCCTGTCCTGGGAAGCAACCTCAGATTCTGCTACTGAAAATCAGCAGACCCTGATGCTTTTTCCCCTTTTGAAACTGCCACCCGGATGCTCTGAACTCTGGTTTGTTGCAGGGCCCAGAAATCTACAGAAACAGCAAAAGCCATATACCCCTCAGGTGCCATGAGTACCTGGGGTTCAGACTTCGCCGCCAGAGAAGAAGCTACAAGCTTGTGCCAGGGAAGCAACCCACGATTCTGCTACTGCAAATCAGCAGACTCTGAGGCCTTTTTCCCCAGTTGAAACAGCCACACGGGATCCTTTGAACCCGGTTCATTGCAGGCCAAGAAATCTACAGAAACAGAAAAAGGATATACCTTCGGTGTGCCGTGCCCACCTGGGGCTTGAACTCGCCAGAAGAAAAGCTACAAGCCTGTCCTGGGAAGCAACCCAGGATTTTGCTACTGCAAATCAGCAGACCCTGAGGCTTTTTCCCTGCTGAAACTGCCACCATGGATGCTCCGAACACGGTTCATTTCAGGACCCAAAATCTACAGAAACAGATAAAAGCTGTATACCCCTTTAGGTGTGCCATGCTCACTTATGTCTCAGAACTTACCGCAAGAGGAAAAGCTACAAGCCTGTCCGGGAAGCAACCATGATTCTGATACTGCAAATCAGCAGACCCTAAGGCTTTTATACCCTGTTGAAACTGCTGCCTGGGGTCCTAAGAACTTCGGTGCGTTAAAGTGCAAAGAAATCTACAGAAACAGCCAAAAGCTGTATACCTCATCAGGTGTGCTGTGTCCAGGGGCTCAGACCTCACCACCAGAGGAAAAGCTACACGCCTGTCCTGGGAAGCAAGCCACGATTCTGCTACTGCAAATCAGCACACGCTGATGCTTTTTCCCCTGTTGAAACTGCCACCCAGGATCCCCTGAACTCCAGTTCATAGCAGGCCCAGAAATCCACAGAAACAGCCAAAAGCTGTATACCCCATTAGGTATGCCGTGCTGACCTGGGGCTCGGAAATCCCCACCAGAGGAAAGCTATAAGCCTGTCCTGGGAAGCATCCCATGATTCTGCTACTGCAAATCAGCAGACCCTGAGGCTTTTTCCCATTGAAACTGCGCCTGGGATCCTCCAAACTCCAATTCGTGGCAGGGCCCACAAATCTACAGAAACAGCCAAAAGCGTTTACTGCCTCAGGTGTGCAGTGCCCACATGAGGCTCGAACCTCACTGCCAGAGGAAAAGCTACAAGCCTGTCCTGTGATGTAGCCCATGATTCTGCTACTGCAAATCAGTAGCCCCTGAGGCTTTTTCCCTGTTGAAACTGTCGCCCGGGATCCTCCAAACTCCAATTAGTGGCAGGCCTACAAATCTACAGAAACAGCCAAAAGCCGTTTACTCCCTCAGGTGTGCCTTGCCCACCTAAGGCTCGAACCTCGCCGCCAGAGGAAACGCTACAAGCCTGTCCTGTGATGTAACCCGTGATTCTGCTACAGCAAATCAGCAGACCCTTAGGCTTTTTTCATGTTGAAACTGTCGCCGGGATCCTCCAAACTCCGGTTGTGGCAGGCCCACAAATCTACAGAAACAGCCAAAAGCGTTTACTCCCTCAGGTGTGCAGTGCCCACCTAAGGCTCGAACCTCGCCACCAGAGAAACGCTACAAGCCTGTCCTGTGATGTAACCCGTGATTCTGCTACAGCATATCAGCAGACCCTGAGGCTTTTTCCCCTGTTGAAACTGCCACCAGGATCCTCTGAACTCCAGTTTGTTGCAGGGCCCAGAAATCTACAGAAACAGCCAAAGCTATATACCCCATCAGGTGTGCCTTGCCCACCTTGGGCTTGGACCTCACCGCCAGAGGAAAAGCTACAAGCCTGTCCAGGGAAGTAACCCAGATTCTGCTACTGCAAATCAGCAGACCCTGAGGCTTTTCCCCTGTTGAAACAGCCACCTGAGATCCTGCGAACTCTGGTTCATTGCAGGGCTCAGAAATCTACAGAAACAGCCAAAAGCAGTATAGCCCCTCAGGTGTGCTGTGCCCACCTGGGGCTCGGGCTTCGCCGCCATAGGAAAAGCTACAAAAGTGTCCTGGGAAGCAACCGACGATTCTGCTACTGCAAATCAGCAGACCCCATGGCATTTTCCCCAGTTAAAACAGCCGCCCAGATCCTCCTAAATCTGTTTTTGCAGGGCCCAGAAATCTACGAAACAGCCAAAAGCCTTATACCCATTCAGGTGTGCGTATCCATCTGGGGCTCGGACCTCGCCACACAGAAAAAGCTATAAGCCTGTCCTGGGAAGTAACCCACGATTCTGTTACTGCAAATCAGCTGTCCCTGAGGCTTTTCTCCCTTGGAAACTGCCTCCCAGGATCCTCAAACTCCAGTTCATTGCAGGACCCAGAAATCTACAGAAACAGCCAAAAGCCATATACACCTTAGGTATGCGTGCCACACCTGGGCTTGGACATCTCTGCCAGATGAGAAGCTACAAGCCTGCTCTGGAAAGCAACTCACGATTCTGCTACTGCCAATCAGTAGACCCAGAGGCCTTTTTCCCTGTTGAAACTGCCACCGGGATCCTCCAAACTCCGGTTCATTGCAGGGCCCAGAAATCTACAGAAACAGCCAAAAGCCATATACCACTTCAGGTGTGCCGTGCCCACCTGGGGCTCAGACCTCTCTGACAGAGGAAAAGCTACAAAGGCTGTCCTAAGGAAGCAACACTTGATTTTGTTACTGCAAATCAGCAGACCCTGAGGCCTTTATTCCCCTGTTGAAACTGCCACCGGGATCCTCCAGACTCTGGTTCATGGCAGAGCCCACAAATCTACAGAAACAGCCAAAAGTCATTTACTCCCTCAGGTGTGCAGTGCCCACCTAAGGCTTGAACCTCGCCGCCAGAGAAAACACTACAAGCCTGTCCTGTGATGAGCCCATGATTCTGCTACTGCAAATCAGCAGCAGCCCCTGAGGCTTTTCCCCTGTTGAAACTGTCACCGGGATCCTCCAAACTCCAGTTCATAGCAAGGCACAGAAATCCACAGAAACAGCCAAAAGCCGTATACCCACTTAGGTATGCCATGCTCACCTGGGGCTCGAAATCCCTGCCAGAGGAAAAGCTATAAGCCTGTCCTGGAAGCATCCCATGATTCTGCTACTGCAAATCAGCAGACCCTGAGGTTTTCATGTTGAAGCTGCCGCCCGGGATCCTCCAAACTCCGGTTCGTGGCAGGGCCCACAAATCTACAGAAACAGCCAAAAGCCATTTACTCCCTCAGGTGTGCAGTGCCCACCTAAGGCTCGAACCTCGCCGCCAGAGGAAGCGCTACAAGCCTGTCCTGTGATGTAACCCGTGATTCTGCTACAGCAAATCAGCAGACCCTGAGGCTTTTTGCCCTGTTGAAACTGCCACCCAGGATCCTCCGAACTCCAGTTTGTTGCAGGGCCCAGAAATCCACAGAAACAGCCAAAAGCCATATACCCCATCAGGTGTGCCTTGCCCACCTTGGAGGCTTCAGACCTCACCACCAGAGGAAAAGCTACAAGCCAGTCCAGGGAAGTAACCCATGATTCTGCTACTGCAAATCAGCAGACCCTGGGGCTTTCTTCCCCTTTGAAACAGCCACCTGAGATCCTGTGAACTCCAGTTCATTGCAGGGCTCAGAAATCTACAGAAACAGCCAAAAGCAGTATAGCCCATCAGGTGTGCTGTGCCCACCTGGGGCTCGGGCTCGCCACCATAGGAAAAGCTACAAAAGTGTCCTGGGAAGCAACCAACGATTCTGCTACTGCAAATCAGACCCCATGGCATTTTCCCCAGTTGAAACAACCGCCCAGGATCCTCAATCCATTTTTGCAGGGCCCAGAAATCTACGGAAACAGCTAAAAGCCTTATACCCAGTCAGGTGTGCCATATCCATCTGGGGCTCGGACCTCACCACCACAGAAAAGCTATAAGCCTGTCCTGGGAAGTAACCCACGATTCTGTTACTGCAAATCAGCTGTCCCTGAGGCTTTTCTCCCATGGAAACTGCCTCCCGGGATCCTCAAACTCCAGTTCATTGCAGGGCCCAGAAATCTATAGAAACAGCCAAAGCCGTATACCACTTCAAGTGTGCCATGCCCACCTGGGGCTCGGACCTCTCTGACAGAGGAAAAGCTACAAGCCTGTCCTAGGAAGCAACACTTGATTTTGTTACTGCAAATCAGCAGACCCTGAGGCCTTTTCCCTGTTGAAACTGCCACCGGGATCCTCCGAACTCCGGATCGTTGCAGGGTCAGAAATCTACAGAAACAGCCAAAAGCCGTATACTGCCACAGATGTGCCTTGCTCACCTAGGGCTTGGACCTCGCCACCAGAGGAAAGCTACAAGCCTGTCCTGGGAAGCAACCCACGATTCTGCTACTGACAATCAGTGGACCCCTGGGCTTTTCCCCTGTTGAAAACTGCCTCCCGGGATCCTAAGAACTTCTGTTCATTGCAGGGCCCAGAAATCTATAGAAGCAGCCCAAGAGCATTATGCCCCTCGTGTGTGCCATGCTCACTTGGGGCTCGGTCCTCACCCGCGAGAGGATAAGCTACAAGCCTGTCCTGGGAAGCAACCCACTATCCTGATACTGGAAATAAGCAGACCCTGAGGCCTTTTTTCCCTGTTGAGACTGCCGCCTGGTTTCCTCAAACTCCAGTTCGTTGCAGGGCCCAGAAATCTACAGAAACAGCCAAAAGCCTTTTACCCTATCAGGTGTGCTGTGCCTTCAGGGCTCAGACCTCGTCGCCCAGAGGAAAAGCTACAAGCCTGTCTTGGGGAAGCAACCCCAGCTGGGCCGGTGTGTTTCTGGTGCTACTCCACTTCTACCGCATCTCATAACTCTTAAGATGCCCACTGAGTTAAACAAAAAAGCAGAAGAAGCAATTAGTTCTAATACAACTGGTATAATTGACTCACATTCAATATCTATATATTCCAAGTCTTGCTATCTTTATATATCTTTATATAGCCCCTCACTCCATAAGAGTCTTAATGGACATAAATGCATAAATAACCACACATGTGACAGTAAAACTTCCTAATAACTACATGAATGACTGCACTACACAGGTAGATAGTAACTAAAATGCACCAGACTTGAAATGTTTTGTAGTTGTCAATTATCGTTCACTGGAAATTTTCAAGATTTCAAGATTTTGAGCAGTGATTCACTTTCTGTATGCAGAGTTTATATACTTTCTAACTTTGTTCAAAAGTCGGCAAAAAATAGCACCGGATAGCAGACCATGTAGAAAAATATTACTACATGCTTTCTCCTAGCTTAACTCACACAGTGGACTCACAGCTTTACAGCTTTGCTTTGCTCGAACTTGGAAAAATGCCAAAGGATGCTCTGTGTGTGTGTGTGTGTGTGTGTGTGTATATATATATATAGATGTATCTATATATATATATATACTATATATATATAGTTATATACACAATGGGGGTGAGAAGCTATTCCAGTGCAATAAACTGAGATATTCTCACTGCAGTGAGATAAATGCTCACTGCAGTAAGATAAATGCTGATGACATTAGTGGGTGAGATACAGTATATTCTGTTTATCCATACTCTGCTGATGTCATCACTCACTCAAGCTAGCATTCTAAATGAAAGTGCTTAAAAATCAGTTTCTGTGTCTCACTGAAGCCTGCAAATCATCCAGTTAGCACTGCAAACACACTTATCTGCTTCCCAAAGTTTCCAACACTCCTAGTCCATTTCTGTGTTAATCTCAGCTTCAAAGCAACCTGAATTCAAATGAAACTCATTCACAAAGCAGTTTCTTTCTCACTGCAAGCTGCAACTAACACAAATAGCATAGTAAAACACACTTACCTGTGTCTCAAAGTTTCCAACACTTCTTGTCCACTTCTGTGCTAATCTCAGCTTCAAAACAATCTGAATTCAAATGAAACTCATTTTGCAAAGCAGTTTCTTTCTCACTGTATGATGCAACTAACACATCACCACTTCAGCACCAGTGGGCTACAGTGACCATATGTATGTTAAATTCAGGTTCTGAGGCAATTTAGACAAACTGGGACTGGGATTACTGAAAGATTGAACTTTAATAAAGCTAATTTTGACAACATAAAGAGAAACATGGCTAACTGGGATTGGGCAGGTGAATTTACAGGTCATACAGTACAGGAAATGGGATCTATTGATCTCTAAACTTAAGGGAAGGTCGTTAGGAACATACCCAGCACTAAGAAATATTCCACCAGGAGAGTTACCTCCAGTTGGATGAAGTATCCAATCAAAAGTTAATTGACAAAAAAATAGATTGTTTAAAAAATAAATTGTGGCAATCAGCATATATTACCGAAATATAGGGCATTAGTTAAAAAATTAAAACATTAATCAAAAAGCCAAAGCACACATGGAAATAAACCTGGCATCTAGGGTAAGGAGAATAAAAAGCCTTCTTTTGCACCTAAATAAATTAAGAGGAACCGCAAACTCAGTTGGCCCATTTACTAACAGTTCAGAGTTATCAGCTAGTAATAAAGAAACTGCTGACATACAAAATAATTATTTCTGTACAGTGTTTAATAATAATGTTGTTAAATTATCTGAGGATAAATTACTTTCCAATCAGGACTAATTATAATTGGCAGCACTAATGTATATCAGACTCAAAGGTTAGCTATTAATAAATCACCAGGACCAGATGATGTGCATCCCAGAGTATTACAAGAACTAGCTGAATTTATGTACGACCCTTAACCCATATTTTCCAGCATTCTCTGGATTCTGGAGATGCACCTCTGGGTTGGAGGTAGCCACTCTGGTGCCCTCCTAAAAAAGGGTCCAGAAGCAAGCCAGAGAATTTCAGACCAATTAGTGTGACATTGTTAATGGGAAAAATACTTCAGGGAATAATTAAAGACTATTTACACCAGCAACTATTGACACATGGTTATGCAGATTCTTACCAACATGGATTCACCAAAAAGGTCTTGTTTGACTAATCTACTGGCATTTTATGAGAAGGTTAGTAAGGAACTTGACAAAAAAAAAACCTGTGGATGTAATATTTCAAACAACATGAAGTCTTGCTATATTATAGACATTAGCAGTTTGATCCAGCTCTAGAACTGCCCCGGACTGAAATGGTTAAAACCATTCCAAAATATAATTTTGGCAGGAGAGCAGCTCTATCTGTGTCATTTCAAACTTGAACTGTCAGATTCTTTACTCCGCCTCAGTGAACAGTCGCTCGGAGATTTCTCCTTCTGCTCGGTTCATTTCTCGGTTTAAAAGTGTTTTCTCGGTTGGATTTAACTGAGAATAGTTTTATTTAACCGCAAAACCGTTCAGTTCAAGCTCTATCTGTGGTAACCGTAAGTAAATGAAGGTTTTGTCTGTGTGGAACTTGTAAGTTATCGGTTCGGTTTTGAACCGATCAGTGGGTTTAAAACTCATTTAAAACTAAAAGTTACTATTTTAGAGTCGGTTCCAGTTCTTGTCGGTTCCTAAAAAAGCAGTTTATTCGTTTTCCAATACCAGTGACGGTTAGGAACCAATAAGGGTGTCTTGCCTGGCACTGCCGTTAAAGGGCAGGATTTTGGTTAGGCTGGCATTATGTCTGAAACCCAAAGAAAACCGGGCCCACTGGGTTTCAACACTGTGATGTTTGTGGGGAAGTCTTTGCCAAGGCTGACCCACACACCCATATGTTTTTGTCTGGGTTTTGACCACCTCCAGTCAGACTGCCAGGTATGTAAATTTCCTGCAGCCACCCTGGAAAAAGATTGAGCAGGCTCAGGGAACGAGAGGCCAAAGTCCGCTGACCCGGATGGCCAGCCCGGTTCGGTGCCAACCCGAACCAGAGGAAGTGCCCTCTGACCAGGGCCAGACTTCCTCAAGCAAAGAAAAGAAAACAAGAAAATCAGCAGGTCTGAGTCCAAAATTCCTTCTCCAACTGCTGCAGAGATAGCAAAGCCATACAAATTGTCCAGTCACTGTCTCAGGGTCTGTCGAACCACCACTGTCTGGTAAAGGTCGGTTCGTCCGGTCCCAGTGGTTCAGGATTATGATATTGAGAATTTTATGAACCAGAGGAGGGAGGAGGATTATGAACAGTCTGAATGTGGCTGGGAAGGTCTGGGTGTGCCCATTGAACGGACATCTCCCCAGACAGACCTTTAGAATCTCCCCATGCTGTCTGAGTCCCCATCTCATTTTATGTTTTATAAAAAGTTGCTGAAACCCTCCAGCTTCCTTTAGAAGAGGCTGTGGATGAGCAAGAGCAGCCTGATTTTGTAGAAATGATGGATATTCCAGAGTCTAGGAGATTGTCTATTCCTTTACATAAGTCTTTTAGAAACAAACAATTAAAATTTTAAAAGCTCCTAATTCTGTGCCTCCTGTAGATAAAAGATGGACAGAAGGTATACATTGTCAGGCCCTGATACAGAATTCCTTTCTCAGCAATGCAGTCATGTTAGGGGTAGTTCAGGCTGCTGCCTGTGATAAAGCTAATATTCCTTGGCTTCACATCCTCCTGACAAGGATTCAGGAAGATTGATGCCATGGCAAAAACAGTATATGGCAGCCTCTCTGGACTCAGGCAAGCAAATTATATGGCTTATGTAGCTAGGTATCAGAAATCTAGATGGGATACTGTTATGCAATTGGCTGCTATGGCCCATGGCTAGCTGGCTAGTGAACTAGAACAGGTGGCTGCTGATGGCATTGAAGCCTCTAAGGTTCAGTTTCATGCTGCTGTGGATGTTAATGATGTTTCCTCTAGGGTCATGGCCACATCTGTAGCTTTTGTAGGTTGGCCTGGCTCAGGTGTACTAGTTTGTCACAGGATACCCAGACTAAGGCTATGGATTTTCCTGTGGTGGGAAATTCTCTGTTTGGAGAGCAGACAGAGGTACATGAAAGAAAGATGGATGAATATGGACTACTTACAAGAGTGCCCAGGCTAAGGGCGGCAAGCCACTCCTCAAGGCATGCCCCAGGGGTAGGGGTGAGGCCTTTTCACGAGCCTTTCTACCAGACTCAGGCCTCCTCTGCCTATGCTCAGAGGGGCTTCTTCAGAAGCAGGGGCAGACGAGGGGTGGGCAGACCTGCTCCCACCCCAGCCTAAAGCTCCTGTGAAACAGGCACCCTGATGGGGTGCCCAGGGCCAGTCTCCTGTACCAGTGGGGGCAGGCTGGCTTACTTCAGTCAGAACTGGGCTTCTTTAACCTCAGACAAGTGGGTTCTGCAAGTAGTAAGCCAGGGTCTGGTTCTCAGCTTCAAAAAGTTTCCCAAGTTGAGAAGCAGACTTTTTCTACCAAGTGCTTCGAGACCTCGCTCTGGAAACAGAGGTCTCATCCCTGTTAGCTCTCAGAGCAGTAAAAGTGTTCCTCCCTGCATCAGGGCAGGGGTCTGTATTCAGATACTTCCTTACCCCAAAAGACAGGAGAATGGTGGCCCATTTTAGATCTCAGATATCTGAACAAGCATCTTTTGAAACAAAGTTCAAAATGGTAACTCTGGCAATGATTTTACCTTCCCTAAGGCCAGGGGACTGGCTAGCCTCCCTGGACCTCAAGGATGCCTATTTCCATGTCCTAATCAGAAGATCCATGAAAGTACCTCAGATTCGAACTGCCCTCAGGTCATTACCAGTTCAAAGCAATGCCCTTCAGCCTTACCTCTGCTCCAAGGGTATTCACAAAGTGTCTAGCAGTGGCAGTGGCCCACTTAAGGAGGCAGAGGATTGCTGTTTTCCCTATCTAGATGACTGGCTCATTGTAGGCCAGTCCCAGAACAGGAAAATCTCACCTGCAGGTCACCCAGCAGCTTCTCACCTCCTGGGTTTTCTGCTAAACCTACCAAAGTCAGTTCTGGAACCAGTCCAGGTACTCACTTTATAGGGGCAGAGTGGACACAAAGCTAGCCAGAGCCTTTCTTCCCCAGAAAGGGTAAGGAATTTAGTGGCTCTGGCCTCTTCCTTCACTCTGCAGGTCTCTCGACCAGCAAGACACTTTCTTCAGCTCCTGGGGCACATGGCTGCATCCACAGCTGTTGTGCAGGAGCCAGATTTCAGATGAGAGACATTCAGTTTCACTTGAGAACCTTTTGGTCTCAGAGAAGAGACCCCTTTCAAGTTGGTCCCAGTGACTCGAACCTTGATCCTAGCTCTCCAGTGGTGGCAGGATCAGAGCAATTTAAAACAGGGGTCCCTTCATTTCCCCTTCTCATGACTTGACTCTCACTACAGATGCTTCCCTTCTGGGTTGGGAGCCCACATGGGCGACCTTTCCACTCAGGAGTTTGGTCCCCCAGGAATCTCTGCTCCACATCACTTTGCTGGAACTTAGAGCTGTCTTTTTAGCTCTTCAAGCTTTTCTGCATCTGTCACGACAAAGTGATACAAGTCAGAACAGACAACACCACAACAATGTGGTACATCCAACAAACAGGGGGCACTCGGTCTTGACCTTGTGCACCGAGGCAATGAAGTTGTGGTCTCTGGCCTATTCCCTGAACACTTCCCTCATAGCAGTTCATCTTCCAGGGAAGGACAATGTCCTAGCGGATGCCCTCAGCAGGATTCCCAGGGCCATCACCAATGGTCCCTGGATCCTCAAGTGCTGGGATAGTTTTTGCCAGGTGGGGCATCCCTCAGATAGATCTTTTGCAGCCCCAGACAATCACAAACTTCCTCTGTTCTGTTGCAGGCCTCCAGTGCTGGGCTCAGTTCCTCTGGATGCCCTTCTTCTGGATTGGGAGGAAGTTCCTCTATGCTTTCCCCCACTTTCCTCTCCTATTCAAGTACTAGTCAAAATCAGATCTCAGCCTTGCAGGGTGATTCTGATTGCCCAGATAGGCCAGGCAGCCCTGGTACCCACTCCCTTCTGTCTCTGACAGTCCATCTTCCCCTGTGCCTCCCCAGGAATCACAATCTGTTGACTTGTGCCCAGGGAAGGGTTTGGTATCGGACCTCAAATCCCTCAACCTCAAGGCCTGGCTCTTGAGGAGTTAGAGATTGCTGATTTACACCTCTCTCAGGGTGTTCTTGAGATCCTAAAGGCTTCCAGAAAGCCTTCCACTAGAGCTACTTATAGTTCTAAATGGAAAAGGTTTTCCATTTGGTGTGCTAGGAAAAATATTTCCCAGAATCTGCTGAATTACCCATTTTGTTAGATTACATGGTACATCTTAATTCCTTGGGTCTCAGACCAGCTACCCTGAGAGTTCATCTGGCAGCTGTGTCTGCTTTTTGTATCAGCAGGAAAGTCATCCCTCTTTCCTCTCATCCTGTGTTTTCCAAGTTTTTTAAGGGATTACTCCATACTAATCCTCCCTTTCAGGAACCGGCCCCTGCTTGGGACCTTAATGTTTGCATTGCCCAGTTAATGCAACCCTCTTCGAACCTCTGTCTTCTGCAGAGCTTAAAGTACCTAACTTGGAAAACTGTTTTCTAGTGGCTATCACTTCTGCCAGATGCATAAGTGAATTGCAAGCCTTGTCAGTGGAGACTGACTTTATTTCTTTCCACAGGGATAAGGTAGTCCTTAGGACTAATAGGAAGTTTTGCCTAAGGTGGTTTCAGATTTCCATCTTAATCAATCTATCTCCTTCCAGTATTTTTCACTGATCACTCCTCTTCGGGTGAGAGGAGGTTGCACAACTGGATGTTAAGAGAGCTCTTAGTTATTATATAGAGCATACCAAAGGTCACAGGCTCGAATTCCTCCAACTTTTCCTTACCTATGGTGAAGTTGGGAAGGCAAACCTGCCACTAAAGGATCAATAGCCAGGTGGATTGTCTCTTGTATCCAATCTTGTTATCAGAAAGTGGGCAGAGCCCCAGTTTGAGGGCTCATTCTACCAGGGGGTACAGCTGCGTCTCTAGCTGCTGCCAGAGATATCCCTTTATTAGAGTTTGCCAGGCTGCTACTTGAAAGCAGTGCACACTTTTACAAAGCATTACTCCTGGATGTCCAGGCCAGGAGAGATGCTCAGTTTGGCACAAGCAGTTCTTCAGAGCCTATTCCTAAGTAGGTTCTGCCCTCCTCCATGGAGGTACTGCTGTGTATTCTGCTAATGTCTATAATATAGCAAGACTTCATGTTGTTTGAAGAAAAATTACTCACCTTAGTAATGTTGTTTCTTCTAATGGAGTCTTGCTATATTATAGAACCTCCCAACCTGCCCTCTCAGAACCTCTACTTGGTGGGGTGCGGGCAACTTAGTGTGGGCACTTACTTATGTCCTGTTAGCATTTTGTCCCCTTTGGGACTTTGGGGAGTGTTATGTGTAGCGTGTGTGTGTTTTATTATACTTATGTTCCATTTCATATTATTAGAATGGTGTTAGTATTTCTGGTCCCCTGACTTGAGTCTTGGGTGTTGGGACCATCAATGGTTGTTATTATTTAGGTAGCCATTTGGCTAGTGTAGGTTACAGCTTCCACACAGACCTTAGTGAGTTTGGCTCGTAAAGATCTGACAGTTCAAGTTTGAAATGACACAGATGAGAGCTGGTCTCGTGCCAAAATTCTATTTTGGAATGGTTTTTAACATTTCACTCCGGGGCAGTTCTAGAGCTGGATCAAACTGCTAATGTCTATAATATAGCAAGACTCCATTAGAAGAAACAACATTACTAAGGTGAGTAATTTTTTTCTGGACCTTGCCAAAGCTTTTGATAAATTACCACATCTGGAACTGATCAAAATGTTAAGGAAACTCAAGCTATGTACCAACATCACTCACTGGGTTGCTAGTTGGCTGAGGGATGTCAACAGTGAGTGGTTGTCAATGGCGTATTCTCGGAGTGGGTTGGAGTCACGAGCAGTGTGCTGTAGGAATTGGTCCTGGGTCCCATTCTTTTTAACATATACATCTCCTCCCTTAAATTGGACTCACAAAACATCTGGTTGTTGAAATTTGCTGATGACTGTCGGCTGGGAATGGCAGTAGATGGTTCTGATAGTACCTCTTTATTACAAAAGTGTTGGATTCTATTTTGTCTGGACTGAACATAGTAAATTGACCCATAATATTAGTAAATGCAAAGTTAGGCATCTTGGTTCTGGGAAAAAACACTAAAAGTATTATATGAACAACGTACCCTTAACTGTAACCTGCTGTGAAAAAGATCTTGGAGTGATTATATGCCCAGACCTTAACTTTTTATTTTTATTTTTTTTTTAGCTACATACTTTTTCCTCCTTGAGCCACCAGACTGCCCACCTTATCCTTCAGGCTTCCCCTTCAGGTCTCCGGCCACTATCTCCGGAATCCTATCACTCCCATTGTGGGTCCCAGCTACCCCTGCAGTTTACCCCAGTGGCAGGGTGGAGGGAGCTGTCCCTCTAGCTCAACCCCGGAAACAGGATCCAGTGCCCGTCCCCACAGAGCCCGACTGGTCTCCTCGCTAGAACAGCCATCAAGCCGCTGCATCTGGTGCCCATATTTCCACTGTTCCCCCCCTTCCCGGCCTATGGCATGCAATGACACCCAAGGACCCAAGAAATGCGTCCACATGCCCCCCTGATCCTGGCATCCTGCCACAGTACATCTCCACAGATCCTGCCCGTGTTCAGTGATCCCCAGCCATCACTGGGGCTGCCTGAGCACTGGCAGCAGTACACCCTCCCAGGAGAAGGAGAGCAGTCCATGGACATGAGTCCTTCTCCTCCTCTATGACCCTGACAGCCCCTGACTCATTTAAACCTGGGTATCCAGTGTGGAGTAGGTGTGGCATCCAGTGCCTCAACCCTCAGTGCCACCAGGGGCAACACAGACCTTAACTTTAATATTCATTAGGAGCAAGTAAAACAAGTCCGTCAAATATTAAATTCTATTTTTAGGCATATCTCCAGTCGAGCAATTAAAGTTATATTCCCCTTTATGTTGCTCTGGTTAGGCCTCACCGTGAGTACTGTGTGCAGCTTTGGTTCCCCTTATAGTAGAGAAAATATTAATAGGGTTGAAGCAGTACAGCGCAGATTGACTAGGTCCATTTCAGGTTTAAAAGGATTGTCATATCAACATAGATTGAAAACACTGAACTTATATTCACTTCAAAACAGAAGGTACAGGGGATTTATGTATGCTTTTTAATGCACTAGAGGACAACAATCTCAGAACTGAATTTGGTTTGGAATATAACCAGTGTAGATTTAGTGGCAGGAATCACCTAGGCAACTACTTCTGGAGAAATGGAATGTTTTACTTAGAAAGAATCGGTATAGTCTAAGAGCAAGTGTATATTGGAACTGTCTCCAACTGGAACTAATTCAAAGTAAAGACATTAATACTTTTAAAATAATTTGGATAAGGTTATGAGTAATGAGGTTAAATTCAGGATTAACTATTTTACTTAAATTTACATATTCAAAAAGCAAGCATAAAGGCGCAAGTCTATTAAAGCTTGAATCGTCCTATGAGACCTATGAAATAGCATAGCAAAACACACTTACCTGTGTTCCAAAGTTTCCCAAATTCCTAGCCCATTTCTGTGCTAATCTGAGCTTCAAAACAACCTGAATTCAAATGACACTCATTTACAAAGCAGTTTCTTTCTCACTGCAAGCTGCAACTAACACAACTAACATAGCAAAGACAATCACCCATGTCCCACAGTGCTTCTAACAATCCCAGCCCATTCAGAAACACTCCCACACTCTCAGACCACAGACAAACACTGCTTTCAGTATAGCCTAGAGCATGGAGTAATGAGCTCTGAACAAGCTTGGTACAGTCAGCAGATCAGACCTGGGTTTGATTCTCACAACATCCACTTGCATACTGTGTAACTCTGAACAAATCACTTAACTGCCCAGTACTCCTAAAAACTCACCTGCCTACCAAAGATTAGTTACCAAAGACTAAAACAAAAACAAAAGCACATAGGTACAGAAAAAGACACAGCAAAACATGATACTTCATACGCTCTCACCCCATTTGTATAAATAGCATACATGATGTGCATGTCATGAGATATAGAAATATTCTCCCTCCTGCAGAGTGAGCTGTGCATTCTCACTAGTACCTTTGGCACTCATGAGAATACAGAGTTTCACTTGCAGGAGCGAGAATATTTCCCATATCTTACTCCTGCCCATCATGTATCCCCTATTTATATATACATATATCTATCTATATCTATATAGCAGCAGCCTTTGCTTCTGTGGATCAGAAAAAAATGGATGCAGCCCAAATTTTGCCTTCTCTGAAGCAAATTTAGGCAGCAATTTTAGAAAAAGCAGCATAAAAGAACATCAAGCTACAGTCTTAACAAGTCATATGTTGCCTCTTACTTCTTGCTTGCTCTGTACTGTAAGTGACGATTGACTAGTAGCTCCACAGGTGTGTTCACATAGAGGAGGCCACGTGCATAAGCTGATACATATATGATGAATATACGTGTGTTAATCTGTGCAAGATGCGCTACTGTGAACTACCCTCTGTTATCAGATACCATATGTTACCAGGTATACTACCAAGTACCGAATACCATATAACTTAAATGTAGTTAATATATACTTAAAAGCATATGAATCTAAGCTAAATTTGTCACCATTTTCCATTTGCATAAATAGTACCTAGATAATGCAAAGATAGCGACAATATTAGCAACATTTAAGATAGTGCTGTTCAACAGTTAATAGTTAAAAACACCAAAGTCACAGTTTATACTTGTAAAATCACAAACAGAAGTCTAAATTTGATAAGTCCAAATTGGACATTCAGATAGTCTTGCAGATAAATATAAATGACTTCTGTATAGCAATATTTATATCCTTTTATCCACAAGATCCTAAAGAGGCAGCAGGTCAGAGTTGAAACAACTATTCATCTTTGGTGCAATCCTTTTGCCAGGTCCTTAAGCTGGCCCGACAGGCAATCCTCTCACTTCTCAGTCCCAGTCCACCTCAAGGAACCACCGTGGGCCTTCTTCCAAAGAAGAGAGAAGACGAGACCCTACAAAGGTGCACAACAGTGGCTTGCAGAAAGCTGGTCTGGTAAGAAGACAAACCTCAAAGGCTTAGGTGGCTTACCTTTATAAAAATTTAAATCACAAAGTGTCACTGCTTCTCTGAGCTACTCCTCAACTCAAAGAGTGATAGCAAGCATATGTCTCTCACATCTCTGACCTCTGCTGGTGGACTAGCTTGGAAGCAATTTCTGACCTTCTATCATGAACCTTTTAGATGTGAAGGACAGGGCTGATGAACTTAACTTCCCTGGTGGCAATATAACCATTTTTCACTTGTTGGATCTTTTTTTCCTGGAAGATTTGGACTTATATTATTTTCCATAACTTTAGCTCAATTTCTGAATACTACTGTGTTCAAAGTTAGACTTATATCAACTCTTCTGTCCTACTACCCCTACAGTCATATCTTTACACAGTTATATGAAACTGTTGATTTTAAGCTCCAGGATTTAAGAACTGAACTAAGATTCAAAGAAAGTTGAGGCACTGAGAACTAATGAGAACTAATTGAGAATTTAAGTATTTAAGGATACTCAAGGATATTAAGGCCATCCAGGCCAAGCTGTTTTATTTAAACCTGTGCTATTTTGTGGTCTACAGTTACACTGACATATTGAATTCTTGAATCACTGTTTATGATTTATTATTTACTGAATTGTCTGCCAGTTATTATTGTTATTTGGATATTTTAATCTTTGCTAATATCTGATATTATTAAGAAGTTAAATTTGTTTTAACTATTTATCTCTTGATACAAATGTATACTAGAGTGGGAAAATGCTTACTGCAAAGGGGAAAAATGTAAGTGCTTGTGATGAGTCCATTCTCATAACCACTTCTACTCCATCCAAGGTAAGGACAGATGAGAAACACTTTTCATATGCAGAAGCATTAAAACTTCAGACACAGAAGAACTTTGACAAAGAGAAGATAGAAAAGATTGAAATATCTAATAAGAATATTACAAAGGCTGTAATAACGTCAAATAGCAAAGAAAGGAGGAGAAGAAGCCCAGTTCAAATTTTCAAGAAGCAGTCCCAAAAAAGGAAAAAAGTGGGCAAAGAGTAGATTTGGTGTCTCAAAAGATGAGCCACAATCAAATTTATAGAAAAGTACTGAATATTTTCAACTGATCAACAAAAATATAAGAGACTGAAAGATGGATGATGCCAGATAACTCCTATATTAAAGAAAAATCAGAGGTAATTTCATTTCATTTGCCCTACTCTCCTTCAAGTAATCCACAAGTTTATGTTTAACCCTTGGAAATGTCTTTACGTCTTTCAAGAAGTTCCTCAAATGAATGCTTGTGCTGCCATTTTAGCTGGCTCTCCCAGTGCAGTCTTTCCTAGATTAGATAAGGAAGTGAAAAATTGAACTAGACAATAACTTCTTGGTCCAATGCCCAGCTACATTATCAAAATACACAATTAAGCACTTGCACATCCAGTAATGGCCAATGTTGTTCTTCTAGAAGCCTTTAAAGAATTAAGATCTAGAATGGAAGGTTTCATTACTTCCATCTATACTAAAATACATAGTTTAGATAATAAAACTGAGATCCTCATGAATGAAATGAAAACTGAAAAACCTTCCTTTTCGGATCAATATGTATCTCTGAAATTATGCAAAATATTTAAGGAAAAAAAAAGGCAAGAGGCATAAAAGGACAAAAAGGGGTAAAGGAAAAGCAAGAAAAATGGCACCCATGGATACTTAGTAGCAGTTAATCCACAAACTAAAGTGTCAAACATCCCTTTAGAAATTAAGATGTTAGAGAGGCTCTAGAGGTACCTTGTAAAGATGAGGCTCTCACAAATAACCAGCAACCAGTGGATGGACCTAAAAAACTGAGACAGAAAAATCCAAGGGAAAGAGGACAACCCACAGACTGGAGCAAAATGCTGAGAAAAATGATGTAGGCCAAGGGCAGGAAAACAAGAACTAGACACTAACAGGAAATGAGGTGTGTTTAAGGATAGATGGAATTTTTGAAAACATTATGAAACAGTAGATACACTTAAATATATTATGGATCACTTAGTGATAGCAGAACTGGGTATTCCCAGGCCAACAGTATATTATTTTATCTGTAGAGATCACAATAGTGAACATAAATCAGTATATATCCTTGTTTCTGATATGAACTTAGCTAAGGAGGATTGGACAAACAATTTAGGTTAAATTACTTAGGACTGGAACTATGGACCCCGATAACTTGGAAAACAATTGATCTGCAGTTGTCATATGGTAAGGCCCAAAGGTCCTTTGTAGTTTAGGATACCTTTACAAATTAACTTGGGTTCCTCAAATGTGAATTTAAGACCCTGAAGCAGTTGAGAAACATGAGAAACCTTGTATTCTTTCACTATTTGGAATTAATAAGCTGCCTGGAGAGAATGAGGTTACATTCTCCTCTTGTATTAATTTTCTGATTTCCTTTAAATTAAATTTGGATATTGAAAAAAGCATATTAAGCATGCCATGAGATCAGTCCAGGATGGACAAGTAATGCAGAGTGATCTGTATTGTGAACGCTCTGAAGTCTATTCTTTGATCCTAAATAGTAGGGAGGGACTTGACAGTGAAGGTTTATTTATAGTTGATATGACTGATCTCCCAGTAGGAAAACGCACAATTCAGAAACAAAACAATGACTGGGTAATGAACAATCTTTCTTTGGAAACAGGAATAGGCTTTGAAGATTCTAAGTTTGATTCATGGAATGGTAATTTACTATCTTGGAATGTAGCAGGGCTTTCTGGTACAATGATAGATTATGAATGTTGCTCTTTCGAAACATCACATGAAATAATATTCTTCCAAGAGACTTGAGAATGGAGGACATACATCTCAATGGGTACCAGACAATCATAAATCCAGCTGTAAAGGTGAAAATGTTTAGCAGTCCAATTGGAGGACTGGCAATTTTTATTAAAATTGGGCCTACACTTAAAATTATAGAAGTACTTAAAAATACACAAAATTACATTATTCTAGTAATATTCTGGGACCAATCTCTCTTTATTCTTATTAATGTTTATTTTCCACACAAAAAAAACTTATTTTAATAGTATTAATAAAAGTTGGGATCTTTTAAATGCAGATATTAATTCTGCTTTCATAAGATATCTGCAAGGTACCATTGTGATAGCAGGGATTTTAATTCTTGCATTGCCAAATATGACAATTTTAACATACTACAGACACATTATAATTTTAAAGAGAGTAAAGATAAAGAGATTAACAAACAGGGAAGGATTAAGAAAAGTTTATTGAGGAAAATGTTTGTTTTAATACTAAATGGCAGACTTGAGGGTGACAAGGAATGAGAAACTACATTCATTTCACCAGATGGCAAAGCACTATTGATTATGTCATTATTAACCCAGAGAGCTATGAAATGTTTATATTTCTTAAAATACAAATGACAACAGAAAGTGACCATTCCCCTTTGAGCCTATATATTAAGACATAGGGAAAATGAAACCATTTTACTGGATACAAGAACTCCTTTGGCACAGCTTAGTTCAGTGGGAAAACAATGATTAAAATATAATCATATCAGAGGTGGAGCATTAAGAGATATTCTTGGCATATGTGATGATTTTCCATTCTTTTGGGAAGATCCCTCTGTGAATAATGCCCAAACTGTCGATTTAATTCTGGGACAAGTAAATCAACAAATAAGGAGTTTAATTTATGCCACTACTAATAACAATTCAACTCCAGAAGTAAAGACATGGTTTGATCATGAGTGTAAAATAGAAAAAAAGAATATTAGAAAATTAAGCTGATTAAAAATACCCCACAAGAAAAAATCATAATACAATAAATAAAGTTAGAAAACAATCTAATAAGTTTCTTCAAGTTAAGAGACATAATTTCCGAAATAAAATTGGGATTAAATATATAACATCATTCTGGAGAAAGACTCAAAGGCCTGCTGGAATATGGTGGCACTGGGAACTAACCAGGTCCAACCCTATTTGGCAGTATATGTCCCAAAGGAATCTTGGGTGAAGCATTTTAAGGATATTTTCTTTATGATTCTAGCTCTTACACTAGATGATAACAACATGGAAGACTCTGTAGGGGTATTGGAGACCCTATTGTTTTCTTAGCAGAAGAAGTGAAATTGGCCATATTTGCACAAAAAAATAATAAAGCCCTGGTCCTGACTTTATCCCCAGAAATTTACAAAGAATATCAAGATTTTTGGGTTCCAACTGAAACTTTTTTTTATCTATGTCCATCACAAAATTATATCCCAGTACCATAGACCCCAAATATAATTGTCCCCATTCATAAAAAATGGTTATTACATGCACCTATTAATTTTTGCCTATCAGTTTGATGGATAAAGTTCACAAATGTTCTCTAGACTGTTATTAAATGGGCTAATTTGATAGTCAGATGCTACCGATCAAATCTCTATGTTTCAAGTAGGTTTTAGAGAAGGTTTCTTGGAAATAGATAATATTTTTGTTTGAATCATCTGATTGAAAATACGTTCATTTAAGAAAATGAAAATTGTTTGCATTATATATAGACTTTTGTCAGCTTTTGACTCTATTAACAGGGAAGTACTTTGGGAAATACTTTGAGCAAAAGGTATAGATTATTCATTACTCAAACTAAGGTAGAAGTCACATTAAACTGTTCCTCAAGCTCACTGCTCTGGCGTTGTTTTTCTGTGCTGCTAATGCCATGGCAATTTTAAATGCTTAAAACACAAACTCTTTTCTATTGAAACATAGAAACATAGAAGTTGGCGGCAGATAAGGACCCAAAGGCCCATCCAGTCTGCCCATTTCTTTTCTACCTTATAAATGTGCCATCAGCCTTTGCTCTGTCAGTGACCTATCTATTCATAGTCATTTGTATTGCTCCCTTATGCCTATCCCATGCCTGTTTGAAGCCCTGCACTGTATTCATAGCCACCACTTCTTGTGGTAAGCCATTCCTGCATCTACCACCCTTTCTGTGAAAAAGAATTTCCTCATTCCCCTTAATCGGCCTCCCTCTAATCTCATGCTGTGTCCTCTTGTCCTGCTATTTTTCTTATATTTAAACATGTTAGACTCTTTCACCTTGTTTATGCCTTAAGGTGTTTAAATGTCTCGATCATATCACCTCTCTCCCTCCTTTGCTCAAGGGTATACATATTGAGCTCCGTTAATCTGTCCTCCTATGTCTTCTGATGCAGTCCCTGCACCATTTGGTTGCCCTTCTCTGGACTGCCTCAATTTGGTTAATGTCCTTGTGAAGGTGTGGCCTCCAATACTGCAGTACTCCAGATGGGCCTAACCAATGTCTTGTACAGAGGGATTATTACCTCCTCTTATGACTTGTGATACCCCTACTAATACACCCTAACACCCCTTAGCCTTACCTACTGCTTTAGAGGTCTGCTTGGATGATTTTAGGTCATCAGTGATGATGATGCCCAAGTCTCTTTCTTCCTTTGTGACTGCTAGCAACTCCTCCCAGCCTATAAGTGGCTTCAGGGTTTCTCTTCCCTATGTGCATGATTTTGCACTTCTTTGCATTAAATCCCAGTTGCCACTCTTCTGACCATTCTGCTAGTTTATCCAGATCTCTTCTCATTCTGCCCACCCCATCTGGATCATCTACTCTGTTGCAGATCTTGGTGTCATCTGCAAACAGACAAGCCTTACCCTCTAGTCCATCTAAGAGGTCACTAATGAAGATGTTGAATAGGACTGGCCCCAGGACTGATCCCTGAGGTACCCCACTTGTGACTTGCATCTCTTCTGACTGTATACCATTTACCACCACTCTCTGTTTTCTGCCAGTCAACCAGTTTGCCACCCAGTTGACCAACTTCTGACCCACCCCGAGCCTACCTAGCTTATTTATCAATCTTCTATGTGGAACAGTGTCAAAAGCTTTGCTGAAGTCAAGGTAGGCGACATCAACTGCTACCCCTTGGTCCACCACTCTGGTTACCCAGTCAAAGAAATCTATGAGATCAGTTTGACAGGACCTTCCTTTTGTAAACCCATGCTGTCTTGGATCCTGTGCCCCTATGGATTCCAGGTGTTGCACTATCCTTTCCTTAAGGAATGCCTCCATAATCTTGCCCACTACTGAGGTAAGACTGACGGTCTGTAGTTCCCGCCTCCTCCCTGCTACCACTCTTGTGGAGTGGGATCACATGAGCCCTTCTCCAGTCTTCTGGGACCTCTCCTGTGCAGAGACTCACTAAACAATTCTGCTAATGGCTCTGCTAGTTCCTCCTTTAGCTCCTTAAGTACCCTGGGATGTATGCCATCAGGTCCCATTTCCTTATCCACCCTGAGCTTAGCAAGCTCTTGTAGGACCCTTTCTTTTGTGAAGGGAGTAGTGCTCACCTCCTTCCCCTGTGTCCATGATGCTGAGCTGTGGGCCCTGCCTACCCTCTCTTCAGTAAATACTGAGCAAAGTATCTATTTAGGATAGATGCCTTTACAGGGTCCTCCTCCTCGCATGCTCCCTTTTCTCCATTAAGCTTAGCAATACCCCTCTGGACTTTCTCCTTTCACTAATGTATCTATAGAAAGTCTTGTCACCTTCTTTTACTGTTTGTGCTAGTGTTTCCTCAGTTTGGGACTTGCCTGCCTTACTGCCTTACCTGCTTCCCTTAGGCAGTTTGGTATGCCTCCCTATCTTCATCCCGCTGTGTTCCTTATATTTTCTGAAGGCCAGCCTTTTGGCTCTGACCTTTTCTGCTACTGTATTTGAGAACCAAAGTGGTTTCCTTCTTCTTTTACTTCCTTTTCTAACACAATGGGATGTTGCTTCAAGTATTGTATCCTTAATGCTTGCCACTTTGCCTGTACCTCCTCACCTGTGTTTCTTTTGCCAGGGCTAGCTTAACTCTGTTGGCCATCTTATCAAAGTCAGCTCCTCTGAAGTCCCATATTTTGCCTTGGAATGGGATGATTTAGATGTAGTAGCCAAATTGAACCATACCATGTGATGGTCACTGGCCCCCAGGTGACCTTCTACCTGGAGATCTGTGATCTCTTCTTTGTTAGTCAGTACTAGATCTAGTACTAATCATCTGCTCATATGCAATGCACTTCCAGCCACTATACAATTTACTTCAGCTCCACTCCAGTGGTAATGTAATGCATTGTCAAATGCAGTTACAGTGCAGTACTGTGCTGTACATAATTTCAGCACTGCAGCATCCACCATCTTGCCTCTGGTTTACTGTACAGTAAACAAAAACATAAAGGGTAGGCAAGGTACTGTAGAGAAGTTAACTTTGTTTAATAAACTTTTATTTTATTTTTCTTTCATTTTAGTTTCATTTACTGTACAATAATGTAGAGATACAGAGCAGACTGCACTGCTTGCTACTCCCTGCCTGCTTGCCGACTATTTTGGTGCTCTCCACACTGCTCGCTCACTACCCACTCACTCACCCATTTGCAGACTGCTTTCTGTGCTCTTGTCCCCACTCACATACTGTGCAGTACATAAGTTTTATCATTTGTACAGTACTACTGTACAGTAGGTACTGTACCTTCCCTGAACTCCATCATGGATCACCAGCTCTCCTGTCCCCTCCCCAACAAATGCTGTGCTGAGGTCTTGGAAAGTGAAAGTGAATGACTACACCACCATCAGAGATCAGTGTACAGGTAGAGCACAGTATGTGAGCAAAAGCAAGGCTTGAAGTAAGCTGATACAGTGGAAAACATTTTTTCAACAGTACCTACTGTACAGGTATGTCCAGCTTAGCTCGGAATAAACTGCATTTCCATCGGGTGGGGTTGGGAAAGTGAAAGTGCAGAGTGCGTGATCATGGTTTAAAGGTGAATCACGGAAGGACAGTGGCAATCAACGGTTGAGCTCCCAGAAAATGAACTCGGATGCCTGGAATTCTTTTTTCCCCTCAAATAAATTCCAAATGTACTGTAAACTGGATGAGTCAGATTTCTACTGCACACTGCAGTTCAGTACAGTAGTGAAATCAGGCTCCAACTCAGTTTTTATGGGTTGCTTAATGCCTGCACTGATTAATACACTGCATTGTTAAAGTTTCCAGAGAGCTGAAAAGTAAGCTGAAACTGAAAGGCAGCTCTAGACAAGCTATTATGAAATGTTTATTAATGCAGTGCAATGAGCTATGCTAACAATAAGCAACTCACTGGAAAATGTTACACCAGCCAGTTGGAGGAACAGTTTAATGTGACTTGTACTGCAATAAGGCTTCTTTACTCAGGTACCTCCACGGCAATAAGATTTAATAACAAAGGTTCACTGACACAGTTTTTCCTACAAATAGAGGGTAAAACAAGGATGTCTCCTTGCTTCATCATTGTTTAATTTTTTATATTAACACCTTACATGAATTTCCAGAAAGTGATACATTAGAGTAGCCTAAATTAGATAAACTACTATTGCATTCATTAGCATATGCAGATGATTTGGTAATCTTTTCCTTAAATAAATTTGGAATACAAAAAAAAAAATAGTCACTTTTCCCAGAAATTTAATTCTCTTGAATTAAAAGTAAATATTAACAAAACTAAAAGTGTAATTTTTGGAAACAATCTCAAAAACTTTAACAAACTTAAATTTATAATAGGGCAGGAAAAGACTGAGGTTGTAAAGGAATATTGCTATTTAGGAGTGAAATTTGTCTCATCAGCATCCTGGTCAAAACACATTAAGGAACAGATAAAAGTCAAACTTATAGTAAAAGCCCTTCTAAAATGTAATTATCAATATTGGGGAATACTATTTTTCGAGGATTAAAGGCAGGGAAGCAAAATACATCTATCTATTGGTTCACATTTCCTTTTAGGAATACTGCTTGTTATCTCTGCCATTTACTGTAACCTGAATTTAATGTATTTGTAAATCTGAATTTATTATATTTTGCAACCGTGTATCTTATATAACATTGTAGTTTTGTTTTGTCCTGTTGTTTCTTGCCTACTGCTCATTGTACTGTACTTATAGTCTACTTCTATGCCATTGTATGTGGCCTGGGTAGTGCCTGAAAATGATCCCTGGGATCAGTGCACTTACCCACTTACCAAAGTCATGAATAAATAAATACATTAAATCAATCAATCAATAAATAAATCAATCGTTGTTACTATATGTATCAGAAGTTTGGGGTTACATGAAAGCTGAAGATCTGGAAAAACCTTTGCCATACTTTTATAAAATTCTTCTTAAGGTTTCTCTTATGACATCAAATGCAATGGTAAGGGGCTGAACTGGGAAAATCTTCCAATAAGATTCCTCAAGGAATTAACACATATTTCATATTGGTTAAAAATAATAAAGAATAATAAAATATTATCTCAAAAAATGTCTTTTAGTAAAGATCAAATGGCATGAAGAGGAATTCCTTGGTATGGCTCAGTGCATTGAAAAACAACTTAGAAACAATTAAAATGCTTTCCTTCTGGAATGATTATAAAAATTACATTTTGGTTTCTGTACATTATAGGAAAAAATTAAAAATAAACTGATTCAATTAGGGAAGAATTTGATATGAAAATAATTAAAGGACAAAAGTGTGCTCCATGGTTTAAAAAGAATAAAATTGACCATTCATTAGAAAACTATTTGACCTTCCCTTTGAATCCAGGGCAAAGGAAATTAGTCACGTGGACTTAGTTTGAAATTATTAATTCAAGATATACTTATTTTAATAATATAGAGAACAATATGAACAAATTAGGAACCTGGAAATTTCTTGCCTCTGTACTAAGTATTTATGGAAACTTTAGATCACATAACATTGCTTTGCCCATTATATAACAAAGTTAGGAATCAGTTCTTACGGAACCATTTGGAAATATATGCAAGTTCAAACTATAGTGTGGTTTTTATATTGATGCATCCACAAGTTTTAGAAGGTACAGCACTAATATCTAGATTCTTATCATCTGTTGTTAAACTCAAGAAAGAAAGATACAGGATTGTGAAATATGGAAAAGTCAAAAGTCCTCATATACCTCTCCTTTTATTAAGTAAAATCTGGGTATAATCTATTCTATGTTTTTGAGTTTTGCACCTCCATATTTAAAATGTATTGTCCCATTATACAAGTATGTATGTATATATGTAAGATGTGTATATATTTAAGTATTTAATTGATGTTTTCATTGAAATAATCATGATGTTTGTTCTATCATGATTGACCAAATAAACTGAATTGAATTGAATACAAGATCATGTCAACCCACCAGTACAATGGCATGGTATTCAACATGTACAACTACCTAACTGCATTAAAGATGCTGCCTGTCTATAGTACAAGATCATGTTGGCCCATTGGTGCAGTGGCATGGTATTCCACATGTAAAGCTACTGAACTGCATTAGAAATGCTTTGCTATCAATAATACAAGATCATGTTTGCACCCCAGTGCAGTGACATAGTATTCCACATGTAAAGCTACCCAACTTCATTAGAGATGCTGCCTATCAATAATTTATTTATTTAATTTATTATTTCTTTTTTTAACCAGGAGAGACACACTAAGTTTAAAGCTTGTTTACAGAGTGCGACCTGGGAGTACAAGGAAGTTAAGTGACTTGTTCAGGGTCACACAGTATGCAAGTGGGGGCTGTGATTCAAATCCAGGTCTCCAGGTTTGCAGCCAGAGCCTTAAACCACTGAGCTATACTGCCTCCTATGCCAACCCACCAGTACAGCGGCATGGTATTCCACATGTAAAGCTATGTAACTGCATTAGAGATGCTGCACTGTCAATACTACATGATCATGCCAACCCCACATGTGACAGGGTAGAATAGGAACCTGTCCGGTTGTTATGGAGAAAGTGTTTAAATGCAAGGATCTTTCCTTTTCTGTCTCTCTCTCTGTTTGGTAGCGAAACCATATTTTCCTGTGATACCTCGGACTTGATCAACCTGACAGTTTCACAGTTCTTTGCCTCTCTCAGTCTCTCAGTTTTCTCTTGCTGTCTGTTTTCTCCCTTGCATATCTACTGTAGATCTGCTGATATAAAAATATGTGCAAATCATTGTATGGAAATGTTACTAATATTAGGATTCCTTGTTTGGAAATATATAGCACTACCGTTGAAATGCATATATTTATAATGTGATATGACTGCAAAAAGCTGTTGGAAGTTAGAGGTTACCAGAGTTCAATTTTTGAGCTTTTTGCAAAAGCTGTGCAAAAGGGCCTCAGCTCAAGAAGCACACTGTGTTCTTCCTGCCCTGAAATATACAAGAACAGAACACTTTGGAAGAAACAGGATGCTTGCTAAGAATGGGGGTTAATAGGACTTATAAAGGACCTAAGCTGCAAGTGCAAGAAAGATTAGAAGAAAAGGGACACAGAGCCTGAAAGAAAATACTATTTTATTTTGCCTTTGTAAATTGTTATATGGAACAAGTTTATTTTTTCATTTACTGCTACTGTAAATACATTTTTTTGGTGAATTCTACAACTGCTTCTGGTTTCCTATGCTTCCTGACCTGTGTCTTGATGACAGATGGTGTTAGTGTGGGATTTACACTATGCATATCCTGAGACAGGAGCTTTGTGTGTGGGTACTGGGCCTAGTATCAGGGAAGGATAGAGAAAGGTATGGATTTTGGCAGCAAGTCCAACAATGGCTACCAGGAGAATGGCAGCCAAACTAGCAGAGACAGAAGTCCAAGCTGAGATTGTACAGCCAGCACACCCTATGGAAAAAGAACAGGAAGTGACAGAACCTGAAAGCCTGATGGACTTTTCAAACGGTGGGCTATACAACAAAATAGACTGAGAAGCAGAGAAAAAGAAATTCAACATTTAGTAGCACAGAGGAGAAGAGATGCAATGACAGGAGCAGCAAATGAGAGAAGAGGTGCAGCGACGGAGCAGCGATGGCTGGATGCCTTGCAAGCTATCAAAGGCAAAGGATCTGGCACACATTCAGATGAGCAACAAAATGCAAGCAACTTAAAAGCCATTAAACTTACAAAGTTATGTCCCTCAGATGATACTGAGGCATACCTAACAACTTTTGAAAGAGTTGCCACAGCCTGCTAATGGCCAAAGCAACAATTGACAATCAGACTTGTACCCTACCTGACAGGAAAGCCCAACTTGCCTACAGCAGTCTGGACACTGCATAGTCAGAAAACTATGACTAGGTGAAAAGTGAAATCCTGAAAGGTATGAGATCTCCAGAGAGACCTACAGGCAGAGATTTCGATCTCTGAGGTACAGCGGTGGACAATCCTCAAAGCCTTCACCCAACTCAAAGAACTCCTGATAAAATGGATCCATGCAGATAGCAAAACAGTCCCACAGATCATCGACACATTTGCCATGGAGCAATTCATCAACAGTTTGCCTACAGATGTGCAGCTGTGGGTAAAGGAACACTGACCAGAGAGTGGAAACAGCTGTTTATTTGGCCGAGGACTACCAAATGGCCAGACAGATGCCACAGCAGTGAGGTAACAGACACTCTTTTTCCCATTTAAACTCCAAGCCTGATAAGAACTCTGGTGGGGTAACAAATCTGTGCCCAAAGACATTATTTGCTATAATTAAAATAAGCCAGGCCATTTGCAAAGAAACTGCCATAGTAAGGAGAGTGGCACTGGAGCAGATTTGTCCTTGGCAAATTGGAGCAAGTACTTAACAGATGTGAAGGTGGGGGATAAGACTGTGAAGGAGTCATTGATTCGGGAAGCAGACAGACCCTAGTGCATGTTAAAGTGCTGGAAAAACACTGTGCAAAGGACCAGGTAATGGTGCCATCTGCATCCATGGGGACACTCAATGCTATCCCACCACCCAAGTGACTCTAACCATTAAAGATGTAGCACCAAATGAAAGTGGGGATAGTACCTAAGTTACCTGCACCTGTGATTATTGGAAATGACTTTCCAGGATTTACTGAGTTGATCAAAGAGGGACTACATCCTTATGTTTCAGCAGCAGTGGTGACAAGAGCTCAGGCAAAGAAAATTTCAGATGGTGGGGACACTTTTCCTTTCAAGATTTTAATTCAGACTTGTTTGAGCACAGCTCAAAGATCTGAAATCCAGGAAAGAAAGATGAAGCCTGGAAACTATGGCAACAAATGACTGATGGACATGAAGGGTTAACATATGAGAATGCAGAAACTAAGTTGATAACTGATTGTGATTTTCGTTCAGAACAAGCTAACAATGTTTCTCTCAAGGTTATTTTAAGCAGCTGGGGTGAAACCAAAACAGGGTGAACCAATGTTTAAAAATGCAATTGGCTACTGTACAGAGTTTGGGTTAAACCTCAGACACAGAAACAGACAGTACATTTGGTTATAACACAGAAGTATAGAACTGAATTGTACAGATGGCACATAATAGTCCTATGGCTGGTCACTCAGGGAGGATTACACCCTTGCAACATTGCTGTATAGATTTTAATGTCCTGGAATTCATGAAGATGTTGCTATCTGTTGTAATTCCTGTGCTGAGTGTCAGAAAGTAGCCCCAGTCACTAGAAAAGACAAGGTGCCCTTGGTGCCCCTACCCTGATAGATGTGCCCTTTGAGAGAATTGCAATGGATGTGGTTGGTCCCTTAGACAAAAAGTAAAATGGGTAATAGATTTATCCTGGTAGTATGTGACTATGCTACTCGATACCCAGAAGCAGTTCCAATGCATGCTGTTACAGACCCAAAAGTTGCAGCAGAGCTTGCCAACATTTTCAGCAGAATGGGCATACCTAAAGAAATCATTACTGATCAGGGTATTAATTTTGCTGCTGCATTGTAAGGAGCTGTACAGACTGCTAGACATCACTGCTATAAGAACCTCCCCATCACCCTCAGACAGACGGTCTTGTTGAGTATTTTAACCAATCCCTAAACGCATGTTAAAAAGGTTTGTAAAAGGGAAGGAAAGACTGGGACTAATACTTGCCTTACCTAGTTATTGCCTACAGAGAAGTGCCACAGGCATCCACATGGTTTTCACCACTTGAAATGCTGTATGATAGGCAGCAAGAGGGCCACTGGATGTAATAAAAGGTGGGAAGATAACTCCACTCAGAAACAGTCTATATCTTATTATATTTGTGCTCTAAGAAAGAAGCTGGCAAAATATGTTGAAATTGCCCATAGTAATCAGGAAGAGGCCCCAAACCAGCGGAAGGTATATTATGACAGTGGGTAAAAGAAAAAATTTCAAGCCAGATGAAAAGGTTTTGCTACTGCTAACTTCTGCCAGAGAACAGGCAGAGCACCAGGAGGAAGGAGCGGCTGGTATAACCAAACTTCTTTACTGGGACTAAGAACTAGAACTCTTATACTGGGACTTTCAATTTGGGGTAAAAAAATTAGTGTGTTTGTCAGAGTTAGTTGAGTGAATTGTTATCTGTGTAATATTATTATCCTGTGTAGTTATCTAGGTGCTTGTCACAGGTGGCTGAAGGAATTGTTATCTGTGAAATTAACTAAGTGTAGAAAGAGTTGCAAAGTAGGGAGAGTGATTAGCTAGAAGGAGCCAGGTTAAAACCAAGTTTAAACACTGCCCTAGATAGCTTCTGCCAGAGAACAGGCAGAGCACCAGGAGGAAGGAGCTGCTGTATAACTAAACTCTCTACTGGGACTATATTGCCCTACTTCCCTCCTTCCACCCCTCACCCAAAGGCAGTTCTAATTTTATAGGCACAGGATTTGACTGACAACAGGAACTTCCTGTTTGGGAGCAGGAAATGAGTGATCACAGAGCCACCAAAGACTCACCATGCTAGAAGGGCAAGAGTAGCTCTCTGCCCCCAGCTGCTGGAGTTCTAACCTGAGCAAGTATGGAGACTACTGAGAAATATATGAACTTTGTCTCAGAACAGGATGATCAGGAGCTAAAAGGGCAATGAGGCAGTAAGTAAGTAGGGAGAGAAAAAAAGAAATAAACAAACAGAGGAAAGAGTAAGTATTCAAATAACAGTTAGGGGCCTGAAATAAGACATGATGGGAGTGGTGCAGTGGCTGTAGAGCAGCAGTCTTCAGGGAGGCATTCTGGAGGATGCGGTGTTGTCCCATCTGCAGGCACCTCTCTGGGCTGAGGAGGAGGTTGCTCATCTCAGGCTGAGCTGGCCAGGATTTGTGGGACCTCCTCCCACCCAGGGACCACCAGGGTCACTGCGTTGCCTCAGATGTTGCCAAGAAAGAGGAGCTGTTGGACCACAGTGGGCTCAGGGAGGGTGAGGGTGGTGGAACAGAGGCACATCCCTCCAGTTGTACCTCTCCACAATTTCTATGCCATTCTGGAAAAGTGTGGTTCCTCTATGGAGGCAACCACAGTGGAGACCAAGGAGGATGCTGGGAACTTCCACAAAGGAGACCCACAGGAGGGTGGCATGGGACCCCACAGGGAAGGAAACAACCCTGGTGGGGGACTCCATTGTTAGGAAGGTAGAACTGGGAGAGGAAGGGAGTGGGAGGTAAAGTGCCTGCCTGGTGCCATGGTTTGGAGGGACAGGCAGAAAATCCTCAGGATCGCAGGAGCAGCTGCACAGGGAGGGAGCTGGATGCCATGTCCACCTAGGGACAAATGATCTGGCCAAGAAAGGGATCAGAGTAGTGCAAGAAGTGTTTGTGGAGATGGGCAGGGGCCTTAGAGAAATAGCACACACATTAACCTTCTCAGAGTTGATGCCCATCTATGGCATGGGTGAGGCTAGGTGCTCTACACCATGGGATTCAATCAGTGGTTGAAAACTGGTACAAAGCTCAGGGATTTGGCTTCATTGGGGACTGGGGTTCCACCTGGAGGGATGCAGGCCTATACTGGTGTGATGATCTGCATCTGTCCAGGAGGAGACCCAGGATCCTAGCTGATAGGTTTAAATGCTTCATTGGCAAGCATTTAAACTAATAAGGTGGGAAGACACTGGAGAGAGCATGGAAATCCTAGCCCCCAAAACATCAGAAGGTACTAACTAAGTGAGGTAGACACCAAATAGAGATGTCAATAGGAGAAGCGCAGGGTAAATGGAGAAAGTGACAAGCATAATATAGACAGGGATGGGGAAAAAGGGTGAGGCCATCAAGAAATGGAGGTTATGGTACCAGCACTGTAGTCTGGGCAAAGCTCCTGAACTGGTGGCCTTGATGGAAGAGGGATGCCTGGATATCATAGCAGTCACAGAAACATGGTACACAGAGAACCATGACTGAGATGTTAAGCATCCAGGTACACAACCCACAGGAGAGACAGGGAGGGAAGAGAGGGGAGGAGTAGCTCTCTATCTAAGGAAAGGGATAAAAGCAACTGAACAAAAAGAGTATACAGGGGAGGAGAGGAGGTACTGTGGGTCACCTTAGGGGGCGGAATGGCACCTGATCCCACATAGGGATTGTGTGCAGACCCCATGTCAGGGGAAATGGATAAGGATATGATAGAAGGCATACTTACAGTAGAAACGGCAGAGAAAGGAGGTAGTGTTGATGGGGAATCTTTACCATGCCAGATGTTAACTGGAGCACTTTGCTGCAGCCACATCCAAAAGCAGGGCCATTCTCGATACCTTCAGGTGGCATGCCTCAGACAGCAAGTTTTGGAATCTACTCATGAGGGAGCAATCTTAGAACCTCATACTCTCAAATAGGGACAGTGGAGATCTCAGATCCAGAAGTGGGTAGCCATTTAGGGAACAAGTGACCACTTAACAGTATGGTTCATGACAAACTCAGCTGCAAAGTCAAGCCACACAAAGAGAGAAGATTGAACTTCAGGAGGGCTGACTTTGGAAAGATGGGACAGTGCCTTTGAAAAGCACTCAGCAAACAGGCGAGAAGGAGGGTGGAGCAATAATGAGGATATATCAAAACTGCCATCACAGAGGCAACAAGCCTCTGTGTGAAACAAATAAACAAATCAAAATGAAAGAAAAGCCACTATGGTTCTCCAAAAGAGGTGGCGGTGAAGGTTAGGGAGAAAAGATAGCATTTAGGAAGTATTAGGAAACACAGAAGGAGCAGGGACAGAGAACTGCGCCCAGTTAAAGCAGAAGGAAGCAGGAGGGTAGTCTAGAATAGCAAAGGCACAAACTGAGGGAAAAGATAGCCAACTCCAGTTAAGAAGCGCAACAAAACCTTTTATAGGTATATCAGGAGATTAGAAAGACAGAGGAGGGAGGAGGAGCTGAATAGAATGGACAGTGAGTGGGCGAGAGGGACAGTGAAAAATCAGGATACTGAATGAATACTGTTCAGTATTCACAAAAGAGGAGGTGGGGGTGCTTAATCCAATTAACAGAAGCACTCTGGAGAGGGGTGTGGATCCTAGTCCTTTTACAGAAGAAAAGGGTTCTGAAAGAACTCCTAAAACTGAAAGTGGACAAAGCAATAGGGGCCAGATGGAATTCACCCCAGAATTCTAAAAGAATTAAACAGAGAAACAATGACACCACTGACTACCCTTTTAACAAATCATGAGAGGATTCAGTCGTACTCAGTGACTGAAGAAGGCAGATGTGATTCCCTTCCCAAAAGTGGGACCCAGACAGAGGCAGGAAACTACAGACCTGTCAGTTTGACATCTGTGGTAGGGAAAGTGATGGAATCACTTCTGAAGGAAAGAACTGTTGAGTACCTAGAGGCCAGTGGGTACAGGACCCAAGGCAGCATGGGTTCACAGTGGAAGGTCATGCTCAGACTAAATCTAATTGATTTCTTTGATTGGGTGACTAAAGTAGTAGACCAGGGAGGGGTCTGGACATGGTCTACCTAGACTTTAGCAAGGCATTTGACACAGTCTCACACCAAAGATTAATAGTCAAATTAACCAGTCTGGGAGTGGGTCCCAGGGTGTTAACCTGGGTAAAACATTGGCTGGACAACAGGACACAGAAGGTAATTGTAAATGGAGTCCACTCTGAAGAAAGAGTTGTTACTAGTGGGTACCGCAGGGTTCAGTACTAGGTCCAGTCCTTTTTAATGTCTTTATAAGTGACATTGCAGAGGAACTGGAAGGAAAAGTATGCCTCTTTGCAGATGACACAAAGATCTGCAACAGGGGTTGATACACAAGGAGGCATGGAAAGGATGAAAAGGGACTTGGCAAGGTTGGAGGAATGGTCAGAAGTATTGCAGCTTGTATTCAATGCAAAGAAGTGCAAAAGAATGCACCTGGGAAACAAAAACCCGGGGAAGATTACACAATGGGGAGGTAGTAACAACAACAAAAATGGAAAGGTACATAGGGTAATCATATCAAATGACCTTAAGGTTGGCAAGCAATGTGAGAAGACGGTAGGGAGGGCTGGGGATACTGGGATGTATAGGAGAGGCATCACCAGCAGAAAACAGGACATTGTTATCCCTCTGCACAGACAGTTGGTGAGACCCCATCTGGAGTACTGCATCCAGTTCTGGAGACCCCATCTCTGCAAGAACATAGACAGGATAGAAGCAGTTCAGAGGAGGCAACCAAAATGGTCTAGTGTCCGCAAGAGAAGCCATATGAGGTAAACATTTCCTTTCCTTCCCTCCGTGAGGGATGTCGATGGAAAATAAATAATCAAATGTTAAGGATCCTAGGGAGGTCCATGCTCACCTGAGAAAATTGGGGGAATTTATAGAGATTAATAAGAAAGAAGATGTCCGTCTGGACATTTTGTGGGCTGCTTAAAGCTTACATCAGGGGTTTGTTGATCAGTCAGGCCACGAAGTTGAAAAAGAAAGGAATTCCACCATGAATGATCTATTAAACCAAATTAGGTCCCTAGAAAATACATTGCTTCCCAATTCCCAAGAAGAGGACAGAGTTAAACTAGGTAAACTCAAGGATGCGTATCTTAAAATGTTGGGAGATCAAGCAGAATTAGCTATAATCAAAACTAAGGCCAATTATGTAGACCAGGGGAAAAGTCAGGAGACTTCTAGCGAGATGTATAGCACAGCTGGAATCATCCGCTTGATAGAAGGGATTCGGTCAGATGAGGATGGAAGCATTAAAACTTCCCTGAAGACATGGTCTTGATTTTCCGAAATACTACGAATCATTATATAGTGGTATGCATTGTCCCCAATTCAATCCGAAATATCAGCTTATTTGGAAAATTTGTCCCTCCTAGGTTAAGCAAATTCGATTGATTTTCTTAATACTGAAATAACACAAATGGAAATAGTACGTAGCTATCAAGGCCCTACCTGTGGACAAAACTCCTGGCCCAGATGGGTTCTCGTCTAATTTTATAAAACTTTTTCTTCCCAGTTAGTCCCTCTATTGTATAATCTATTTCAATATATTCTGTCTGGAAATAGTGTGGACCTGGCTTTGATGGAAGCACTTATAGTTTTAATACCTAAGCCTAACAGGTCATTGGTTGAACCACCTTCTGACCTATTTCCTTGCTAAATTATGATATAAAATTTTTGGCTAAAATATTAGCTGATAGAATTAATAAACTATTACCAAAACTGATAGGCCCAGAACAGGTGGGTTTCATGAAGGGTAGGTCGTCTTCTGATCATTTTAGAACCTGGGCATGTCTTCTCGGCATCCGAGGAGATCGACCTCCAATGGCGCTGGTCTCCTTGGATGCAGAAGGCATTTGATAGAGTTTACTGGGCATTCTTATTTACGGCAATGGATAGATTTGGTTTCCCAGAGAAATTTGTGGGATGGATCAAAGCACTCTATTCGAACCCCACAGCCAGAGTTACATGTAATGGAGCTATTTCATCATCCTTTAAATTACTAGTGGGCACAAGGCAGGGATGTCCTTTATCCCTTTATTATTTAATTTGTATTTAGAGCCTCTGATAAGAGACATAGTAAGACGCTCTGAAATCAAAGGATTAGGGTTAGGAGCAGACTACTAAAGTCACATACACAGAATGATTTATTAATTTATGTCTCAAACCCAACTAGTTCAGTTCCGAATTTGTTAAAAGCAATACATAAGTTCAGCACCTAGCCAATTATAAATTGAACCATGATAAAACAATTGTCTATCCCTTAAACAATAGGGTATTTAGAAATGAGATCCAGAATCTAGGGCTAGAATGGGCCCCAAATCTTTCAAATATTTAGGCCTTACTCTGTCTAATAATACAGACCGGTTCATCAATTGAACCTGGACTCATTGATTCATACTATAGAACTGGACATGAAAAGGTGGGCACAACTTCGTTATCACTGTGGGCAGAATAAATATTGCTAAAATGAATATATTTCCTAGACTTTTCTACCCTTTAACTATATTTGAACATTTGGCTCCCTTTGTCATGGTTCAATAAGCTTCATAGGAAATAGCCGATTTTATTTGGAACTATAGGAAAGCCAGGATGTCTTATTCTAAGTTAGGCGGCCCCAAAGGCCCAAGGAGGCTTAAGGCTCCCTCTATTTTGCACTTTACCACTGGGCTGTACACGTAAACAGATACAGGAGATGGGTGCACACCTCGTCTGATCCTTTAACGGTGGATTATGTCCCATTATGGGTTAACTTAGAAATTAATTTCATTAAGAGTGCGGGCCTCAACCCAGAGGCCTTGTATTATATAACTGGAAGTCACTCCCTTCTCAGTTGAGAAAATCCCTATAGGATCTCTTTACTGATTCATAACCAGCTTTGTAACTTCTTAAAATATGACCAAACCAAGATAAGGCTCAGCTTTTTGTAGGAAAACCCTATGGAGAATAGGAAACAAAATTATTAGGCAAAACTGGATATCCCTGCTGGGGACTGTCCATTAAAAGACTTCCTTACTGATGATGGAGCCCAATCTCGACTGCTGAAATTTTAAATAAACTTAAGTTGACTTTGAGAGAAAGCTTCAAAGCATTTCAACTGAGGCACTTGCTAGTCCAGAACGTAGGGCCGGAATACATTTGTCTCAACTGGAATTCCATTCTGGACAGACCTAAGTCCGTTCATAGGAAGTCCACATGCTGTTTCCAAAATATATCAAGTCTTGTTTCATTGGGCCTTCATTGAAAATCTCGCTCCATCTTCATATTGTACTAAAGTCTTTCCCACTGTAGAACTAGACTGGTCACAGATATGGCAGAATAATCATAAACTTATTAAACAGGACTGCCTGAGACTTATTCAATTCAAAATTTGACATAATATTTATTATTCTCCACAAAAATTGGCGGATTTAAAAGTGGTGAAGGATCCAAAGTGTTATAGATGTGGTCTGAGAGGTGGGGATTTATTGCACATTTTCTGGCATTGTCCCAAAATTACCCCTTGTGGAATGAAATACTAACTAAAGTTAACCCATTACTCAGATTAGAAGATATGTTTTGTCCGAAGTCTGTTTGTTAGGAGACATGTCAGGCGTTCCAGTTAAGTCAAGGAAATTTTATATGGCATTGATCTCATTACAGTGAAAAGGCTAGTCCTTAAACATTGAACGATTCCCTTAAAATTACTTACTCCGAATGGTTAGCAGATCTGCTCACAAGCCTCAGGGTCGAAAAGAATGATTGCAATCTTGCATAATCAGTTGCCTCTATATGAGAAAATCTGGTCCCCTTGATAATATCATATACATAACTTTAATTCTACTTTTGGTATTTAGAGTTAGTTGGGCCTTTGTGTGTGGGAGGGGTATGTTAAGTGTGGGGGTTTACTGGGGAGGGAGGTGGGGGGTAGTCAGAGACTCATTGTTATGACTCATTTGTATAATGGCTGGATTGCTTCAAGATGATGCTTTGACTGTTTTGTATGGCCTTTTGCTTTGTCTCTCTTAAAATTTGTATAAAGAGAGAATGGCAAAAAAAAAAAAAAAAGAAGCCATATGAGGAGAGAGACTAAAGGAGCTTAATATGTATACCCTTGAGGAAAGGAGGAGAGACGGACATAATAGAAATGTTTATGTACCTCAGTGGAATCAACAAAGTCCAACAGGGTAGCATCTTTCAGAAAAAGAGATGTGCAAGAACAAGGGGACACAATTTAAAGATAGAGGAGACAGCTCAGGGGGCAATGTGAGGATGCATTTTTCACAGAGAGGGTGGTGGACCGCATGGAACAGCCTTCCTGATACATAGATACATAGATACATAGACAGCATCGGCAGATAAGGGCCTATGGCCCACCCAGTCTACTCATTAGGCTTATAAGTTCAGTTTCCTAGAAGTCTGTTGCCCTTACCCGACCTCTAGAATTCCTTTATGTCTATCCCATGCATTCTTAAATCCGTGATTGTTTCAGCCCCCACCACTTCCTCTGGCAGGGTGTTCACTTGTCCACCACCCGTTCTGTGAAGAAATTCTTCTCACGCTTCCTCTGAATCGTCCTCCCTCCAACTTCATCCCATGCCCTCTAGTCCTGGAACATCTTTATGTTCTGATGAGATTGTGGGGTCTAAAACTGTGGGAGAATTCAAGAATGCATAAGACAGACATAAGGCAATTTTGTGGGAGTAGGAAGAAATAGGCTGTTGGTTAAATAGGATCTGCAACTTATCCTCTAGGTAGGGAAATGGGCAGACTAGGTGGACCAAGCAGTCCTTATCTGCCATCAAAGTCTATGTTTCCATGTTACTGTTACCCACAACAAAAATAGGCTGTTAATGAAGTGGCAATGGTCCTATAAAGTGCTTAGATGTACTGGTACTGTTAACTACAAGATTGAGACCCTGACAAGAAAAATCCTTCTAAGATATACCTTGCTAACTTCCTCTAGAAATAGGTTGAAAAATGCCAAAAGCTGCTTTGCTGGTTTTACCAGAAACTGATAAGGAAGAACTTGATGTAGCTTATGTTAGACTGGAACAAACTGTAAATGCCGATGCTGTAAAGGTGAATGTTTCCTTAACCTGAGAACAAACTGCAGACATTTGTAATGTGCTAAAGACATTTAACAGTACTTTTACCATGGTACCAGGCTGAGCAAAGGGATTGACCACGTAACAGTGACAAGGAATGTTCATCCTATTAGCAAAAGACATACAGGTTGCCAGAGCGTTAAAAGCTGATGTGGTTAAGAAAATACAAAAAATGAAAGAACTGAGTATCATGGAGGAGTCAAGGAGTGCTTGGTCATCTCCCAAGGAAATTGTAAACAAAACAAAGGGGTGTTAGAATCTGCCTTGATTTTAGGAAGCTTAATCAAGTGTTAGAATTTGACAGTTATCCTATGAGCAGAATAGATGATTTGGTGGACATACTGGGAGTGCAAAGTATATCAGTATCCTCTAACCCACCAAGGTTGCTGGCAAATACCTTTAACTTTAGAATCCAGAATAAAACTGCATTTGCCACCCCTATAGGATTCTATCAGTTCACCACCATACCCTTTGGTTTACATGGTGTGCCAGTTACATTCCAGTGGTACATGAATGTAATGTTATCCCTTCACACTGGTTATTGGGTAGGAAAGTGATGGAATCACTTCTGAAGGAAAGAATTGTTGAGTACCTAGAGGCCAGTGGGGCACAGAACCCAAGGCAACATGGGTCTCACAGTGGGAAGGTCATATCAGATGAATCTAATTGATTTCTTTGACTGGATGACCAAAGTAGTAGACCAGGGAGGGCTGTGGACATGGCCTACCTAGACTTTAGCAAGACATTTGACACAGTCCCACCCAAAGATTAACAGTCAAATTAACCAGCCTGGGAGTGGATCCCAGGGTGGTAGCCTAGGTAAAACATTGGCTGGACAACAGAACACGGAAAGTAATTGTAAATGGAGTCCACTCTGAAGAAAGAGGGGTTACTTTGTGGGTACTGCAGAGTTCAGTACTGGGTCCAGTACTTTTAATGCCTTTATAAGTGATATTGCAGAGGGACTGGAAGGAAAGTATACCTGTTTGCAGATGACACAAGATCTGCAACAGGGTTGATACACAAGGAGGTGTGGAAAGGATGAGAAGGGACTTGGCAAGGCTGAAGGAATGGTCAAAGCATGGCAGCCTGGATTCAATGCAAAGAAGTGCAAATGAATGCACCTGGGAAACAAAACCCATGGGAAGATTACACATGGGGGTAGGTAGTAACAACAATAATGGAAAGGGACCTGGGGATAATCATATCAGATGATCTTAAGGTTAGCAAGCAATGTGAGAAGGCAGTAGGGAGGGCTGGGGATCCTGGAATGTAAGGGAGGCATCACCAGCAGAAAACAGGAAGTTGTTATTCCTCTGTACAGACAGTTGGCGAGACCCCATCTGGAGTACTGTGTCCAGTTCTGGAGACCCCATCTCCAAGGACATAGATAGAATAGAGGCAGTCCAGAGGAGGCAACTAAAATGGTGCAGGGTCTGCAGAAGAAGCCATATGAGGAGAGACTAAAGGAGCTTAATATGTATACCCTTGAGGAAAGGAGGGAGAGGGGACATGATAGAAATGTTTAAGTACCTCAGTGGAATCAACAAAGTCCAAGAAGGTAGCATCTTTCAGAAAAACAGAGGTGCAAGAACAAGGGACACAATTTAAAGATGGGGGGCAGTTCAGGTGCAGTGTGAGAAGGTATTTTTCAAAGAGAGGGTGGTGGACACATGGAACAGCCTTTCTGAGGAGGTTGTGGGGTCTAAAACTGTGGGAGAATTCAAGAATACATGGGACAGACATAAGGCAATTCTTGTAGGGGGTAAGAAGAAATATGCTGTTGGTTAACTGGGATTGGCAGCTTATCCTGTAGAGGAAATGGCAGACTAGGTGGGCCAAGCAGTTTTTATCTGCCATCAAAGTCTATGCTTCTATGTTTCTATTGTGCTGCATTCCTGGATGATGTCATGGTGTACAGTCCAGACTGGAAAAACACCTGGAACATCTACAAGCAGTTATTCAAGCTATCAAAAATGCAGGTCTGACTATTATTCCTATCAAAGGTGCATTGGGCATGCAGAAACTCGGATATTTGGCTGTGTGTTGGGAAATGGAGAAGTTAAACCAAGATTTCTAAAATAGAAGCTGTAGCTAACAGCCCTGTACCTAAAACAAAGAAACATGTCAGGTCATTCTTAGGGCTGGTTGATTATTTTGGAGATTTGTTCCCAACTTTGCAGTGTTAGCTACTCCCTCACTGAACTCATAAAAAATGGTACACAAATAATGTGAAATGGACCCCAGAGTGTGATGAAGCTTTTCAGGCCATAAAGGCTGCATTATGTTCAGCCCCTGTTTTAAGAAGCTCAGACTTTGAGAAACCATTTTGTTACAAACAGATGCAACATTGGTAGGCCTTGTGCAGTACTGAGTCAAAATATAAATGGAAAGAACATCCTATTCTGTACCTAAGTAGGAAATTGCATGACAGAGAGAAAAGGTACTCCACTATAGAAAAGGAATGTTTAGCAGCAAAGTGGGCATGGAGTCCCTGAAGTTTTATTTGCTGGGCACTGGTTTTGCTCTTGTAACAGATCACAGTCCTCTCTATTGGCTTAAGCAGATGAAAGTTAAAATTCTAGAATCACATCCGGCAATTGGCACTATATTTTCAATTTATTGTGATACACAAATATAGTAGAGCGAATAGCATTGCTGATTTTCAGCCAAGATATGGATCAGAAATTGAGGTTCTGAAGGTTGAAATGAAATGTATGGGTTTGAACTTTACTGTTTGCTGTACTGTTATAGAAAAACTGATAATGCATATGTGCTTAATTGCTGACAGCAACACATGTTAGTAGAGAAATAATAAACGCTTCAGAAACCTGTCTAATAAAACAGGTTCCCTCTTAAAGAGGGAGGTATATGTGACAGGGCAGAAAGGACCCCGTCCCGTTGTTATGGAGAAAGTGTTTAAATGCAAGGATCTTTCCTTTTCTGTCTCTTCTCTGTCTTGTTGCGAAACTATATTTTCCTGTGAGATCTCGGACCTGATCAACCCGACAGTTTCACAGTTCTTTGCCTCTTGCTGTCTGTTTTCTCCTTGCATATTTAGATCTGCTGATATAAAAAAGATGTGCAAATCATTGTATGGAAATGTAACTTATATTGGGATCTCTTGTGTTTGGAAAATATATAGCACTACTGTTGAAATGTATATATTTAAATCTGAGATTACTGCAAAAGCTGTTGGAAGTTAGAGGTTACCAGAGTTCAATTTTTGATCCTTTTGAAAAAGCTGTGCAAAGGAGTCTTAATTCAAGAAGCACGCTGTGTTCTTCCTGCTCTGAAATATACAAGAACAGAACACTTAGGAAGAAACAGGATGCTTGCTAAGAATGGTGGTTGAAAGGAATTATAAAGGAGCAAAGCTGCAACTGCAAAAAGATTAAAAGAAAAAGGTACACAGAGACTGAAAGAAAACACTATTTTATTTTGCCTTTGTAAATAATTATACTGAACAAGTTTATTTTTTATGATAGTGCTACAGTAAATAAATATTTTTTGTGAATTCTACAACTGCTCCTGATTTTCTATGCTTCCTGACCTGTGTCTCAATGACACCCTCCTGTACACTGGCATGGTATTCAACATGTAAAGCTACCTAACTGCATTAAAGATGCTGTACTGTCAATAATACAAGATCATGGCTAACGCTGGTGCAGCGACATATTATTCCACATGTAAAGTTACTTAACTATATTAGAGATGCTGTCTGTCAGTAATACAAGATCATGTTGGCCCCCGTGCAGCAGCATGGTATTCAACATGTAAAGCTACATAACTGTGTTAGAGATGCTGTCTGTCAGTAATACAAGATCATGCCAGCCCCATCAGAGCAGAGGCATGGTATTCAACATGTAAAGCTACCTAACTGCATTAGAGATGCATCCTGTCAATAATACAAGATAATGTCTGCCCACTGGTGCAGTGACATGGAATTCCACATGTAAAAGCTACCTAACTGTATTAGAGATGCTTCCTGTCAATAATACAAGATTATGCCATCCCACCGGTGCTGCGGCATGATATTCCACATGTAAAGCTATATAACTGCGTTACAGATGCCTATCAATAATACAGGAACATGCTGCCCTCGTGCAGCGGCATGGTTTCCACATGCAAAAGCTACCTAACTGCATTAGAGATGCTGTCTGTCGAGTAATACAAGATCATTTTGGCCCTCTGGTGCAGCATGGTATTCAACACGTAAAGCTACCTAACTGCATTAGAGATGCTGCCTGTCAATAATACAAGATCATTTTGGCCCTCTGGTGCAGCGATGTGGTATTCAACATGTAAAGCCACCTAACTGTATTAGAAATGTTGCCTATCAATAATACAAGATCATTTTGGCCCTCTGGTGCAGCGCATGCTATTCAACATGTAAACCTATCTAACTGCATTAGAGATGTTACACTGTTAATAATGAAATGTTTAAAATCATGAGTTTAAAAAAGACAAATCCAGACAGGATACATTTCTGCCTTTTAGCTATAAGCAGGAGGGAAGCACAGAATGTTAATCTTTTTTTTCAAAGTGAAGATAATAGCTTTATTCGGCTAATGAAAAGTTACTGCCCTTCTTCAAATAGGTTTCACTATGTGGCTGGAACACCCTGTGTTGGAGTTCAACTCCATTTAGCAATGCAAACAAAGAATAAAGCTGCAGAGTATCAGTAAACTTATCAGTGCTTATTTACTATATTAAGTATGTATGTATATATTTATTTATTTAATTATTTGCTTGTGTATTTATTTATGTATGTAAGTATTTATGGTATCTATTTATTTGTGTATTTATTAATTTATCTTGAGCGTTTACCAGGAAAGACATACTGAGCTGAGAACAGCTAATTTCCTGACGTGTCATCAGAGACAGTGTTGTTGAAGACAGCACAAAAGGAGAAAATAAATAGTAATTAATGGAAATACAAAAATAATGGTAAACACTAACAGTGTAATATACCAGAAGGAGATTGATCTTAAACCCTGAAGGCAAAATACTACAGTAAGGTACATAGTAGATAAAAACTCTGGTCAGAGCCAACAATATTGAGGAGGCAGTATAGCACAGTGGTTGTTGGCTCTGAGCTGCAAACCTGAAACCTGGGTTTGAATGGAATTGAAGAAGGAAGTGATGCTCCTCTGTATAACCCTGCTTGGTGAGGCCACACCTTGAGTACTGCATGCAGTTTTGAGGCACTTAAAGAGGACATTAAACTCCTGGAGAGGGTCCAGAGGAGGGCAACCAAAATGATTTGGGGCTTGGGGACAGGACCTATGAGGAGAGGCTTGAAGGAGCTAAATATGTACACATTGGAAGAGAGAAGGGACCGGGGACATGATAGAGGTCTTCAAGTACATGAAGAGGGAAAATAGGGGAGAAACAGTCAGGGTGCTTCGAAGGAAGGAGGAGGGCCACTAGAGGCATGGGTGGAAGCTGGAGGGAAGATTCAGGGAGAAAGGAGGAGGTGCTACTTCACTGGAGAGGGTGGTGGAGCCATGGAATGCACTGCCTAGGGGCTTGGTGGAGGCAGAGGCAGTAGGGGTTCAAGAGGGGCTGGGACAGGTACAGGGAAGGTTCTGGAAGCAAATCCAATGCAGCAAGAATATTAGGAACTGGGAGGGAGAAGCCAGGAGAAGGCAGAGCAAGGTCAGCACCCAGGGTGTAGCTGACCAATCGAAAGCAGACTCGGAAGACCATTAGGCCTATTCTGCTGGCATTTTAGTGGCAGCATGTAATCCCACAGCCCTCACTACATACCGTGGGGACCCTGAGCAAGACACTTAACTTCCTTGTTCTTCCAGGTTGCACCTGTAAACAAGCTTTCAGCTTAGTGTCTCTCTGCTGGTTAAAAAAAAACATGGCTGCAAAATGCTGACACTTATGCAGCCCAAAAAGTGAGAGGCTGCTTCACCCAACAACTTGAACCCTATAAACAAAACTTTTCAAATCATCATTCCATCATACTATCATTCCACACCACCAAAACGTAATAGGTGCCACAGGTGTGAAAACACATTTTGAGCAGGCTTTGAAAATGACAGCTGTCTCATTCATGAGGTGGTGTGAAAAAATGGCTATGTTGAAAATCTGGGGTCAAAATATTTAAAATTATCAAAGTTATGAGCAAACATAGAAAAACTTTTCATTGTGCACTCATAACTTTGTCATTACATCTATTGACCCTGGATTGTCAGCATAACATTCTATGACAACACCTCATGAATAAGGGCAGTGGAAATTCCAAAACCTGCCTGAAAGAGGATTTCATAACACAAGCATGAAGTCACCTTTTGGCCTGCTTTGCTAAATACCACCACCATTGTCCATGAGGTGTGGTCTAAAATGTCCATGTTGACAATTTGGGGATAAAATATGCAACAGTGATAAAGTTATGCATCAAAGTTAAATCCAGTTGAAACACAGTGATCACATTTACTTAGTTTCTCATATTGCAGTCAGTGGTTCCAGCAGCAAGATGAGTCTTTGATTAGGGAAGAGTGGATGTTCATAATGTTACCTTTTCAGGTGAGTCAGCGTGTGTGAGAAGTGTGGGGTTGTGGGAGGTGGGGAGGTCAGATTGCAAGGGACCATTTTTTTTGCAAGTTACAAAACAACTAACAACCAGGACCAGGTTTCTGTATTTCAAAACTGGACAGTGATCGGTGGTTGAGGGACACTAGACACCAAGGAAAGAGAAATATATTATGGAGACAGTTATCAAAGGGTGGGTGTTGCCACTAGACACCTTGCCTTTATTTCAGACTGGGTCAGTGATTTGAGGATGTGGTGGTGCCACTAGACACCAAGGAAAGAGAATACATTATGGGGATGGTGATCAGAGGTTGGGAGTGTTACAAGACATCAGGAAAAGCACTAGATTGCAGGGATCACAATCAGAGGGAGGTGCCACTAGACACCTGGGAAAGATTATTAGATGTCTATAAGAAGATGAAAAAGTGCTCGCTTGGAACTCAGAAGTGAACTGGAAGACACTGCAGGCAGAAGAAGAAATAGTACTCGGGGGGTGGGGAACAGCATTGTAGTACATAGAAAGAACCACATGTGCTTCAATTCTACTGTGGAAGGACATAGTGGAGGTATCCAGCCATGTGCTTTCAGAGTCCTCTCTCCCTACTAGTTCATAGCAATATGTCAGCATAGCCCTGCTATGCAGCCATAAAATACTGTGTTGGATTCAGGAATCCCAGCCATACTGCAGGAAATAACAGCTGAGCTAGTACTGCTTGCCTACCAAGGTATACAGAATACCATGCTCTGATGGTAGCAGGCAGCAGTAGCCAGACTGTGTGTAACAGCCAGTCAGTAGGCTCATGAATATTCATGAAACTATCTGCTGACTGTGTGGTTCAGGTCCCCTTGATAACACTGTCTGGTATGGCAACCCATCTTGCTGGGACAGCAGTGGAACTGACTTTCAGGCTATAGTGCAACCACCATCAGGACTTAGATGTATTGTGAAAATGCAACATTTCAGCATTTCCACTATCTATGTGTTCTGCTGGCTAGCACTGAGATCAGGCTCTGGCTGTGCCCAGGCTCATCCGGCTGTGTAGTGGGTTCCACTGCAGCATGCAGATACTCCTGAAAGTTACGTCAGATTATTTCAGACTTAATGTTTCTCAGTCCACAGTACTGCCATCTCTGCATGCTGCACTCCTGTGAGGATCTGATGCTAATAAGCCTGGTGGCCCCTGGCACTGCTCTGGGTGTTATCTAGGAGACACTGCAGTAATATTAGCCATGGCTAAAGCAGCTGGGCTCAATTTCTAGTTAGGTTACGTTACATCTTTCTCATCTTAATTTGTGTTCAAAGGTGGCAGTATAAAAATCAACAAAATTTCATTAAAAAATCACAATGTTTAATATGGAGTTCATAAACAGCACATACACTAGAATGTGCTTTGACAATGTACGGCAGAAACATGTAACAGGAAGTAAAGAACAATAAATTGAAATGGGACGATATTATAAACGTGTCAAGGAATATAGCAATAAAGGTACAAAAAAGGCAAAAAGAATATAATGACAATTGCATTTGTCAATGCAGTAAGTTTCTGTATGAACATACAGTCCTGAAAATTTCATTAAATGTCATGTTACACCTGGGTGGTTGTGTGGAGTGGTGATCTTCCTGATAAAGAGTGACAAACGACACCCCAACAAGAAAGGCTACATGGCTTTATGGATTCCTTGTTGCTTGCAGAGGCAAGTCCAGGCTCTCTGAGGGTTCTGTTTTTTTCCTCCAGTGCAGATACCAGTATTAGAATAAAAAAGAGGTGCAATAATTAAGTTTTTAACCTGAATAGCAGTTAAGGACATCGGAGGAAATCAGCAGAGGACAGAGGAGGGCATGAAACTTCAATGGTAAACAGAAGTAATGCAGACCCTAGTGCAGCAGAACTGTAGGAAAATAAACTGTTTGATGCTTTCAGAGTGACACCTTTTATGGTGCTCAGTGGGTGGAGGACTGAGTACCTTCCAAACTGTTGGGATTCTCCCAAAAATTTAATAGCCAATGAGTATGACCATGGACAAACTTCAATTTTACTTTCTTCTTTTTTTTTTACTACCAGCACAAAGTAGTAGAGCTATTAGGAGTTAGTTAACATATCTGGAATGGTCTCCCCATGACATCGACAGCATGCATTGCTCCCCATGTATGCCTCCCCATACGCTTTCCTATAACTATAAATAATTAATTCCGATTAACTGATAACTGGTAAATTGCTCATTGCTTACAGGCTGTTGACTTGCCAGCTGGAATTTTACAGGCTGTAAACTAATGATTAACAGGTCTCTGGCTGGCTAACTGGATAGTGATTGCTGGACTGTTGGCTAACAGTTAAAATAGCTATAGTGACAGGCTTACTGGATGGCAACATGTTGGGGATTGAGTCTTTCAAACTGCTGGCAAGCCTCTCTGTCCTTCTTCCCTTTTGCCTTTCTACCCTCTGTTACTATCCCCCTTCCATAGCCTGTACATCATCTCTTCTTCTTCTTCAGGTCTCTCGATTGTGCAGCTAGCAGCCCTTATACTGCAGCTGCACGCCACTCCACTCCCCAAGTGACCTTCCCCTTACTCCTGTCCCATCCCTTTGAAGCAGCCCACTGTTCTACAGGATACCACTTCTCTGGCAGTGGGTTCCACCCAGACACCGCCCTAATGTGTTTCATTTATTTTGTGATAACATAGTTCCTCCACCTGCAGTACAATGCTGTGTGTGTTTTTTTCTTTTGAGGTACTGACTTTTGTCCTACTAGAGTCTCTGTAGTTGCTAGTTTTGGACTTGTTGTCATAGTTACCCCCACCCCAACAAAAAACATGCAGAAGGCTTAAAATTGGGAAAACACTTTTGTTTTCATTTTTTGTTTTATTTATTCATTTTCAGACAAGTAGCCCTTGGACTGAGACAGCGATACCAAATTGCATGGCCTAGGGGTTATGATAACTGAACATGATGCGCGCTGGGCACACACACACAAACACACACTAACTCAACCTTAACATACTTGTACAACTGCTACATCACATGTACAATACAGATGATGTGCAAGAAGGAAAGAAATTAGAAGGGTAAACTAGAATTTTAAAAGCATCTAGAGAGAGAGGAAATAATAAATGGTTCTTTTAGTATGAAAAAGGATGGTTAGGGAAAAGGGATGAGCAGTTGAAATTACAGTGGGAGGCATAAGGAGTTATCATAATGAGAATGTTTAACTGCTACTATAGTTTAGTATTTACTAAGGAAGTGTGACTCACACAGTCGCACATGGATTAAGATTATTTAGGGGATGAGAAGAGAATACTGCGTACTGTAGTCTCCATCACAGACACTGCAGTATTAGTGATGGAACATGAAGGGAGGCTAACAGTGATTACAGGGGCATGTGAAGAGGAATACTGCATGTAGTTTCCATCAAAGACACTGCAGTATTAGTGGTGAAACATGTAGGGAGGCTAACAGTGTTTACAGGGCATGTGAAGAGGAATAGGCACGTACTGTAGTACCATCACAGACACTACAGTATTACGGAAGAAACATGTAGGGAGGCTAACAGTGATTACAGGGGCATGTGAAGAGGAATACTGCATAATGTAGTTTCCATCCCAGACACTGCAGTATTAGTGGTGGAACATGTATGGAGGCTAACAGTGATTACAGGGCATGTGAAGAGAATAGTACGTACTGTAGTGTCCATCACAGACACTACAGTATTACGGAAGGAACATGTAGGGAGGCTAACAGTGATTACAGGGGCATGTGAAGAGGAATACCACATACTGTAGTCTCCATCACAGACACTGCAGTATTAGTGGTGGAACATGTGGGGAGGTTAACAGTGATTACAGGGACATGTGAAGAGGAATATTCCAAACTGTAGTCTCCATCACAGACAATACAGTATTAGTGGTGGAACATGTAGGGAGGCTAACAGTGATTACAGGGACATGTGAAGAGGAATATTCCAAACTGTAGTCTCCATCACAGATAATACAGTATTAGTGGTGGAACAAGAGGAGGCTAACAGTGATTATGTTACAGAGACTTGATATGTTGTAGTCCAGGATAATGTCAATATAGCATGTCCGTAATAGCGAGGCAATATAGCGCTACCTTTTAGTGCTTGCCTAAATAGCATTTAATCTTCACAGCACGCAATAATAGCGTTTTATAATTCTAAATGTTACTTACAGCTACGATCACAGCAATTGTGTGTAATTTTTCAGCTAGCATTGAAAAGATCTGGGACCTCTATCTATGTAGTTCTCATTTGGTCCTACTCTGAAATTGTTCCCTGGAACACAAGTAGTACTGTTTAGTTCCTTTTCCCAGTTACCATTACCTACATGCCCATGTTTCCTTTGGTTCAGACGCCAACAATAGCAAGGAGTCAGATTTGAATGCAAGGTAATTTATTTGTATTTACATTGATTACTATACTATAACCACACTAATTCCCGTTATCCCCAGTGCTAATTCAGGTTAATCTGTGCTTCAGTCTTTAGTTGTGGCAATGTTTTGCTAGCTCATGAGTGCATTCAGGCCTGCAGTTGAAAATTATATGTGACTCCGTGCAAATACTCAATTCTTGATCTAATGCTGAATTCAGAAATGATTGCTGCAATTCACTTGGTGGTATCTTTATATTTTTTTGGGGGTCACACGATGCAGTGCCTGCAATTAGCTGCTCCATCAACACAGAACTGTAATGTTGTTCCTTTCAAGGCACTGAAGGAACTTCCAGATGGAAGGTGATGTGCTCCCACAAAATGGTTAAACTTGCAGTGCCATGCCTCCACAGAGTTAGTAGTACGTGGAATTCCATGCTTCAACGCATCATTGCAATTCCACATCTTGATCTCAAACATGGGTCTCCTGCATCCTCCTCTGCCAAGGGCTGTCCCAACCAGGTATCCTCAAAATAGTCTTTAATTGGAGTAAGTACTGTATATTGCCATTGCTTTTGGAAAAACTCTGATGTGATAAGGTCCTCAAATTGCAGATCACTTCAGGCACTGGTACATATGCAAGTGCAGGCAGTAGTCACATATTTAAAGCAAAGCTTGGGTCAGAGATGTACTAAGCACAGACAGGTTTATGCTCTTGTTTTTAAGCAGAATGCTTGACACATGTGGAAAAATAGCTGCTGAATATGAGCAGATGGAAATGCTGTTTTGAAAGCTTTGATAGCTGTGTGCTCATAGTCTAGCATAATGGTTTCTGGATGCAAATCAGGGCACAGACTGAGAATTTCATTAAACACCATGTTGTATGATGCTGTTGTACGGTTTGCCATTAGAATATATATTAGGGCACCACGCAGTTATTTCTAATGTCATGAATAGTGTACATTTGCTGAAATATTTTAGGACAGCATTTGAAGGTGCCATCTGCAAACCAATGAACGCTGCTTTTGAGGTGCTCTAGGTCCTGAGTGGTTCTGAAAATCAATATTCGATCTGACACTGGGCCAGAATCATAGAACAGGAATTTATCGCTTTTAACAGTCACACAAGTCATCTGTTAATTCAAGAGATGCAGCATTAGATGGTTCTGGTAGTGGGCAGGCTGCTGCCCTGAGTGTGCCGGACTGTGTGCTTTATGAGCTACATTGCAGGGAGCTGGAAGCTCAGAGGGGCACAGCTCTGCAACTGCTCCTGCAACAATCTGGTGGGTTGTTTCGCTACTGGTTGCTGCTGCTCCTTCATGCCAGCCACTGCTTCCTTACCAACACAGCAGCAGAGTCAGGGACATGAATGTGTTCTCGATTTTGTTTAAGACAATCTCCATTCAAATGCAGCCTTGCGCTGCAGTGCCCTTATCATAATCTAGGCACTTATAATAGGACTTTGACGATACATAAAGTCATTTAGCAGAGCAGCTTCTACTTTCTAGCTCTTGAAAAATCACACAGACTCAGTAGCAGCATTCACTTGCAGACATTGTAAGTAGCTGGGGAATCGATGGTCTAATATACCATGTAGATGCATGATGCGTTGCAGGTGGCAGACTTGCATTGAGTTTATGCTCTATTTTAGATCAGTCGCTAAATGTCAAGCGCTATTAAGTACACGGTTGTTATGTCAGCTTATGATGACTCCACGCTTAAATGGTCACGCTGATTTTGACCGCATAAATTCTGTTGTCCATGTTATTAAGAGAAGTATTGCATAAAATAGCATGTCCACTGTCTGAGACTTTGGGAGACCTAGAAACAGGAGAGTGCAGAGAGAGCTGCAGAGATGTTAGGTGGAGCAATACATGATTTAGAGTTAAAATTATACTATTTAACATTTTAAACAATTTGTATGAGGAATTCCGTGGTAGTGTGACATGCAGCTAACTTATGAAGAATGTTTTAGGCATCTGAGGATTTTTAATGGATAAAAGTAAGAGGGGTGATCATAGTAGTCAAGATCAGATTGGGTACCAATAACATTAATCAGCTATTATACAATGCCAAGAAAAAATCCTGGAACCTGATTGGCTGTCTGCCCTTGGCAACTGTGGAGGTTATCTGAGCACAACTTCACTGTACAGATTTGTCATTGATTTGTTGCTTCTACCTTTCAGAAATAAAATATAGTCTCACATTACAAATCTATTAAAAGCATTTTTAAATTTGTATTTTTTATTTTGTATAGCAGTGAGCCATAGTATAATAGCAATAATCGCTCAGGGTGTGGGTTGTGCTGAGATAACCTCATGCCTGGGACGCTGGACTCGCTTGCCTGCAGACTTGTGCTCAACCCCCAGGCATGAGGTTATCTCCAGCACAACCCACACCCTGTCATTCAAAATTGCTTAACTAAAATACAGTAACAAATAGGCACTATTTCAGACGAAGATAAGGGAAGAGATAGGGAAAACACTTACTGTACTCGAGTGGTTGATTATGAAATAGGTTGTAGACACAGTAGAGGCAAGTAGAAATGAGGCCTGTATTATTTTAAACTTGATTTTATTGATTTTAGAATGTTACAAGATATGAAGACATTCAGGAGTGGCATGTACATAATTTTACTGTACTATTTGCAACCTGTTTGCTTGCATTCACTTTGTGCTCTTAGGCTTCTATAAAATAACTCAGAATAAATCACATTGCATAGAGGATTTTAAAGTCCATCTAGACAAGCTCATATTAACAGAACTACCCAAATATGAAGATCAGTAGCATATTGGTAAGATTATGAAGTCATGCAGGTTTCACTTTAGACACCGAAATTGTATATTTAAGAGGAACAGGTAGGTCCGATGGGCATAATATTCCCTCAGGATGTTCCTCCCTCATAGTCAATGCTCATAGCATAGTATTATGATGCTTTGCAGCAGCTGAACTAGATAAACTAAACTTGGAATGCAGGTATCATGGGGAGTTAGTAGTGAAGTAGACATACTGGTATGTCTGACTCCATTTCATGAATTTCAAATTTTAGTATTTAACATCCTTGTAAAATAGAAATGGCTCCTTTTACAAAGTGTGTTTAGTGTGATTTCCGTGTTACTGATTCTTTAGTGTTCAAATCAGGTCTCAGTAGAATAACATAGCACTTTGGAAAGAAAATACAGCTCAGTAACCCAAACCCTGGACGACAAGATGGCAAATATCTCCACAGCTACCACATACTTCCCTTTTTGTGCTTAGGGTACGCTGGTATGAATGACAGCCAACACTAACAAAGATTAGCATGCTAAAAGTGATGAATTTGGCCTCGTTATATCTATCTGTAATTTCCGAACTAAAAAGCAACTATGAAGCACAATTGCCAGTAGTCCAAGGTATCCCAGCATGCAATAAAACATGGTCATAGATCCTTCATTACATTCAATTATTATTTTGTCCTTGTAAGAGTTCATGTTTTCTCTGGGAAAGGTGATGAATGTCCAAGCCAAATAGCACATACAAAGACCTGCAGAATGGCACAGAAAAGGCTTATAAAACTTGAGTCTTGGATCCCACCCACTTCTGGTGGATGCTTCGAGTCTCGTTGCACTGAATGCAATGACTACAGTGATTGTTTTTGCCAGAATTGAAGAGATACAAACAGAAAATGTTATACCAAATGCAGATTGCCGAAGTAAGCAGCATACCGTGTGGTTTACCGATAAATATTAAGGAGCAGAGGAAGCAAAGAATGAGACCAACCAGGAGAAAGTAGCTGAGATCACGGTTGTTCGCTTTTACCTGGTGTGTCCCGATATCTAATAAAATCCACAGTATGGAAGCAGGAATGATGGAAAGGAAAACAGTGACACCAGTCAATGTTGCACCCATGGGATCATCAAAGGACAGGTACTGACATGCTTCAGGATACAGTTTATCTTTCGTTCATCAGACCACGAATCTTCTGAACATTTGATACAATCAACTGCATCTAAAAGAAGAACAATAAATAAATAAATTGATTTAAGAGCAAAAGCCATTGATTGTTTACATTGAATATACAGTACTACCCCACAGTTTCATGGCTACTATGTCCTTGTGCAAGAAAGTGCAGTATGAGAATGAAATGGTAGACTCACAATTTGTTGTTCACCCAGCCACTGGTTGTCTCTAATTCTGATCTAATATCTAGTATCCTCCCTAATTAAATCTCTGTTACCTGACATCTTAAATGATAGCTCCTTTCTGCACACTGTGAACAGCTGTAGCTAAAACATGTGTCAAAATATTCTTTCCAGAATGGTGGCACATGGCTTCTTTTCTTGGGATGGTCTACCTCTAACCCCCATACTCATGTTAGGATACAGTTCAGCCAAACAAACATTCTGTATTGCATAGATACATACTGTAAATGCTGATAGGAGAACAAGGCTTTGGCTCATCCAGTCTGCCCAATCTACCTATTCTGTCTTGCACTGGTGGCAATCATCGCCTTTTGTCACTGTCCCCTATTTTGTAACTAAACTCACATGACTCTCCCATCGCTGCTTGAAACTGCAGATTTACTTGGCCGGTACAATTTCCACTGGCATCTTATTCAACTTGTCCACTGCCCTTTCCATGAGGTACTTCAGTCCAGATGTCCTGTTTGAATCCCCTGACAGTTTTAGCGCATTTTCCTCTCAGCCTAATTGCACTATCAAAGCTGACAAATGTCTGATTTCCCTCAAAGTATAGTAAACTTGACTCAGATGACATTTTCTTCTATGTATTTATTCAGTACCTTTGCCTTGCCAGAGATTACTGTTCCTGTTCTACAGTGTGGAGGTGTAGATAACATGGAAACATAGAAACATAGAATTTGACGGCAGATAAGGGACCGCTGGCCATCCCAGTCTGCCCATTTCCCTACCTAATGGATAAACTGCAGATCCTAGTTAACCAGCAGCCTACTTTTTCCTACCCCCAGAATTGCCTTTATGACTGTCTCATGCATTCTTGAATTTCACCACTGTTTTTGACTCCACAGCTCTCCGGAAGGCCGCTCCATGCATCCATAACCTCTTTGTGAAAAATACTTCCTTCCATTACCTCTGAGCTGCCCCCATCTTCAAATTGTGCCCTTGTTCTTGCACACCTCTTTTTCTGAAGGATGCTACCCTCTTGGACTTTGTTGATTCCCTTGAGGTATTTGAAAGTTTCTATCATGTCCCCCCTCTCCTCCTCTCCTCGAGGCTTTGCATATTAAGCTCCTTAAGTCTCTCTTCATATGTCTTCCAGTGCAGACCCTGCACTATTTTAGCTGCCCCCTCTGGACTTCCTCCATCCTGTTTATGTCTTTGTGGAGATTGGTTCTCCAGAACTGCACACAATACTACAGATGGGGTCTCACCAGCTGTCTGTACAGAGGGATAACAACTTCCTGTTTTCTACTGGAGATGCCTCCCTATGCATCCCAGTATCCCCCAGCACTCTTACTGCCCTCTCACATTGCTTTTCCACCTTTAGGTCATCTGATATGACTCACCCCAGACCCCATTTCTGTTTGTTGTTAATAGTATCTCACCCCCATTGTGTACTCTTCCCTGGGTTTTGTTTCCCAGGTGCATTACCTTGCATTTCTTAGCACTGCATCGAGCTGCCATACCTCTGACCATTCCTTCAGCCTTGCCAAGTCCCTCTCATCCTTTCCACCCCACCTTGTGCATCAACTCTGTTGCAGATCTTTGTGTCATCTGCAAAGAGACATACTTTTCCTTCCAGTCCCTCTGCAATGTCGCTTATAAAGACATTGAAGAGGACCGGTCCTAGTACTGAACTCTGCGGTACCCTACTAGTAACCCCTTTCTTCAGAGTGGACTCCATTTACTATTACCCTCTGTGTCCTGTTCTACAGCCAATGTTTTACCCAGGCTACCATCTTTTGTTTTTCCAATTGTTTAACCAAGTGGGAGACACACTGTTGAAAGGTTGCTTACAGGTGAGACCTGGGAGCACAGGGAAGTTAAGTGACTTGCTCAGGGTCACACCAGTATGCAAGTTGGGGCTGTGGGATTCAAACCCCAGTCTCCAGATTTGCAGCTCAGAGCCTTAAACCACTGGCGCTATAGTGTGGTGTTGGGACCCACTCTCAGGCTGGCTAACTTGTATATTAATCTTCTGTGTGGAACTGTGTCAAATGCCATGCTAAAGTCTAGGTAGGCCATGTCCACAGCACCTCCTGATCTACTACTTTGGTCACCCAGTCAAAGAAATCTATTAGATTTATCTGACATGATCTTCCTGCTGTGAATCCATGCTGCCTTGGGTCCTGTGCCCCTGTGGCCTCTAGGCACTTGACAATTCTTTCCTTCAGAAGTAATTCCATCATTTTCCTTCACTGAGCATACCTCTCAACTGTACCACATTATGAGGAACGTTCTCATTTTACTTCACAAAAGTTCCCTGTTACACATTATGAGGACTTGTCCCACATTCAGTCTTATGATTTTAAAGCAAAATCTGTAGTAAATGACATAAAACATATATTATTCAATTAATAACAGACTTTCTGAACGTAAATGCAAACATTATAACAGTGTTCTGAGCTTCTTAGGCAAAGATTTGATTAAGTGTTCCACATTTTGCTCATTTGTTCCACATTTTGAGAGGCAATGTTCCACATTTGGGGTACAAAGGTTGAGAGGTATGTCACTGAGGTTAAACTAACAGGTCTGTAGTTTCCTACTTCTGCCCTGCTCTCACTTTTGTGAAGTGGAATCACATCTGCCCTCCTCCAGTCCTCAGGTACCACCCCATCCTCCCATGATTTGGTAAAGAGGGAAGTCAGTGGTGTCACTAGTTCTACCCTTAGTTATTTTAGAATTCTGGGATGAATCCCATCAGGCCCCATTGCTTTGTCCATCTTCATTGTTAAGAGTTCTTTCAGAACCCTTTCTTCTGTAAATGGGCTAGTATCAACTTCTGTATCCAGAGTGTTTCTATTGTTTGGTTTAAGTACCTCCCTCTTTATTTTTGAATAACAAAGCTGAACCTGCAGTGAATCATGTTTCATACACTGGGTTTTTCAGGATATTAGCAAATGGTTAACTGTTGCCTAGGGTGTTACGTTTATGCTGTGTGCCTTTAGAAGACTATTTGGAGTACTTTATACCTGTGTTTTATAATGTTACCTATTACTGAAATATAAAGAGTGTGTATCACTATTAACTGTTAATGTATTTACTAGCAACATAAAGTATTGGACTGATCTAATTCATGACTCAGATTATGTTGTTAAAGATATGCTCACATATTAATAATAATAATCTTTATAAAGCACAATTACATGTATCAAAGCACTTTTGTGTATTTATTTTTATTTAGCTATTACTTTCTCTCTCCTGGCATAACTGGTCTGCTCCCCATGTCCTGGCAACCCCTTGGGACTCTGTCCACCATCGTCCATCCGCACTCCTTCAGGGTCCTCGTCTTTCATCCCCTGCGGCTTACCCTGCAGCCTCCAACTCTCGCCCACCCTGTCCGGATCCAGATTCAGGCGATGCCCCTAGAGCATGTAGTTAGACTTAAGGGTGAAGGTGCAAGAGTGCTTGAGGTGGGCCTAGAAGAAGGTGGCATGTTAACTAATTATTTTTGTTCAGTATTCACAAAGAAAAGGCTGAATAATGGACCGCAGACAAAGGATAATGGAATTGCTGGGGGTAGACAAGCCGTTTGTTTGGAAGAAAGACAACTCAAGGAACTGGAGAAAATAAAAACTGGATAAGGCAATGGATCTTGATGAAACTGAGGGTAGAGCTGGCCACGCCCTGGCAGACCTGTACAACCAATCATTGGAAATGGGAAAGATAGTGAGGACTGGAGGAAGGTGAATGTAGTACCAGTTTAGAAAGGTGGAAACAAGGAAGAGGCAGAGAACTATAGACATTAATTGGGTACAGGTTGTACAGAGAAAGGCAACCAAGATGTTACAGGAATACATCAGAAAAGCTATGAGGACAGACTCAGGAATTAAATATGTACTCCTGGAGGAAAGAAGAATGGAAAGTGGGGACATGATTGAGACATTTAAATACCTCAAGGGAATAAATAAGGTACAGGATTGCAGCATTCTTCAAGAAAAGAAGCACAAGAACAAAGGGACATGACATATGCGGTTGGGAGGGACTCAGGGGAAATATAAGGAAGTACTTCTTCATGGAGAGGGTGGTGGATGTCTGGAACAAGCTACCAGTTGGGGTGGTGCACGCAAACACTGTGTGGAAATTTATGGGATAGACAAAGGGGCTCTGGAAAACAGGGATGGGGAAGTACTGTAAGGTCACAGGTCAGGTAGGATCTGCTGTTCATAAGTAGGCATGAAGTTTACAAACTGCAGCAAACTTGATGGACCAAAGGGTCTTCTTCTGCTAACATCTACTATGTAACATTGTGCCTTGTGCAGCATTCCAGGTGTGGATGTACCAGTGACCTGTACAGTGGGAGGATCCCTCAGACGTCTACTGCTTATACCCTCCCTATATATCCAAGCATTCTCTTTGCTTTCCTCATGTGTGGGCTCCAGTACCTTGTGCAGTATACCAGGTGTGGATACACCAGTGCTCTGTTCTATGGGAGAGTCTCCTCCTGACTTCTATTGCTTATTCTCCTCCCTAGCCATCCCAGCATTCTCTTTGCTTTCCTCATGAGTGGGCTCCAGTACCTTGTGCAGTATTCCAGGTGTGGATGCACCAGTGACCTGTACCATGGGATGAGAGTTTACTACTGGATCCCGACACCCACTAGCTCAACACCCAGTAGCCAGACACTGAAAATCCCTACTGCAGAAATCCCAACAGTGGGGATTTTGCCAGTAGTGAATTTTTTTTTCATGTTTTCAGGGAGGCTCACTTGCAACCCCCAATGCAGGGGGCTTCAGCCCCCACACCTCTTACAAATGACTGCAAACCCACGTGGGCAAAACTCACTGTTAGGATTTCTGCAGTCTGGATTGTAGTGCTGGCTAGTGGGTCTTGGGATCATGTAATGATACCTGGGATGGTCCTTTCCAACCTTCTACTGCTTAGACCCTCCAAATGCATCACAGCATTCTCTTTGCTTTCCTCATGTGTGGGCTCCTGTACCTTGTGCAGTATTCCAGGTACAGATGCATCAGGAGCCTGTATTGTGGGAAGATCCCATCCTGACGCCTACTGCTTATCCACCTCCCAATGCATCCTAGCATTCTCTTTGCTTTGCTCATTATGCTGTTACAGTGTGCAGACATTTTAGGCTCTAAAATATATCATGATCCCCAAATCTTTTCCTTCCATAGTGCTACCAAGGACCCCCCTTCATATTGCACTCTTGAGTTCCTTTCCCAATGTGCATTACTTTATATTTTCAGTGTTGAAACTCAGCTGCCATCTTTAATGTTCAGCCGTGTTTTAAAGTCTTGGGAAAATAATCAGTGGTTGAAACTAATCCTAATATTTGAATAATCATAACAGTTTTATTCTTGATGCCCCTTTTAGTAAAAAATGCTGAATGTTACTGCAGAAATAGCATGTTTCAGAACATGAATTATATTTTATATGACACACTTCGCAAACCTGGTTTAAACCAGAACTCAGCTTAACTATATTTCTGGTACTGTGGTGACTGACACAGATAATGCCGAGTCCCATAACCTATATGGAATTATATATGAGAGGTAAGGGTATGAAAGGAAGAGAGGAGTAAGGAAATATAGCAAAGCAGCCAAGGGAAGGCAGAAGGGCAGACTAGATGATCCAGGTGGTCCTTTTCACAACAGATTTCTGTGTTTCTCTGTTTCTGTAATTTTCCTTAAATAATCAATTGCGAATAACAAATGTTTGCTTGTATTTGCTGTGTACTTCTTATATTACCACAACTGTTAAAACTGAGAAATTAGTGACAGTAGTTATCCGAGTGAAATTGTCATTTATTTATTTTATTTATTTATTGGACAGTCAAGTCCCTTTTAAATGAATGACCTGGAGAATAGCGACAATTCAAGAGTAGATACAAATACAATTAGGTGCAAGAGGTAATACAATAAATAGTAATGAGAACAGTATGTGGCAGGAGAGCAACACGTATGTATTGAACACATAGAGCTATTGGGTCCTTCTTGAACATAGTCAGTTCCACAACTTTAGGCTGATGATTACATGGTGGTCCTGAAGCATCCATTGTGGATAAGACTTTGGTAGGGTTTGGGTCCACTGTGATGGAGACTTGAGACTGAGAGAGTTCAGGCAGTGTATTTGCAGAGTAGATATATCATCCATATAACCAGATTTAGTAGTTAAAGTCCAACATTATAAAGTATATGAGGAGCCAGCACTAGGAATTAAACTTATTTACAAAATATACACAAGCTAATTACAACATATACTGTAAAAGAGGGGAGAGAAGGGAAGGAAGGAGTTAGTGTATAATAACAGGAGAGCAAGTGAAGCATTATAATTAATGCTAGGAATAGGTGGGAGATTTGGAGAGATACAAGATACAGTTGTGAGAGAGTATAGGTTTAATAGAGGATGTTAAGTACAGTCACCTCAGCAGGGGAGGGGGGGTAGAAAAGTTCCTTATAGCTTTTAAACAGGGGAAGAGTTGCACATGGGAGTACACCATGGGGGAGGTATTCCATTTTGAGGTGCAGAGAAAGTGAAGGATCACCAAGCAATGGCTAAGGAACCTTAGGAAGGCTCAGCAATGGGAGGTGGGAGTGTCAAGGGTCCTGGGGAAGGATTTTTGGGTGAGTGGTCCTGAGACAATGGGTGGGGAGGAAGGTGAGAAGTCTGAATGTGTACATAGTACAGGAAGTACATTCTGGGCTCGAATGATGCCAGCCTAAGGATTTGAAAACCACACTGTGGTGGGCCCAAGCTGGAGCTGCACCAGTCAAACAAGTTATTTGTGGTAGGCCTGTTTGATCTTGGCCAGAGTGGTGATCTTGGCTGAGTGAGTGACAGTGCACTGTAGAATAAGGTGGGGAGGAGGTGGCTGAGGCAATGATTTTCTAGCACACGGAGTAAGGTGGGGGGGACTATGGTGGAGGAGCCAATTTCTATTTGTATTTTGATAATGCTATTGACACGTATATCAAGGAAAGGTGTCTGGCCAAGAATCATACCCAGGTATTTGAAGGTTTCTACCCTTGAGAGGTTGGCCCGATGATGTGTTGATGATCAAAGGAGGCTGAGAAGTTAGGTCAAAGGATGTATGGCAGAACAGCATTGATTTGGTTTTGTTTGTATTCAGTACCAGCAGATTCCCTCTGAACCAGGATTCTAATTGATGGAAGTTAGTTTCAGGTTAGACCTGATAACTGAGACGTCTGTGCCATGTCAGTATAGGAATGGCATCATCGGCATACAACTGGATTGATCCCTCCCCACAGTTAAGGGGCAAGTCGTTAATAAAGATAGAGGAAAATAGGGCTCGAGAATAGATCCTTGGGGACCCCGTCCATGACTGGAGATAGGGAGGAGGGCCCTCCCCATTTATTTATTTATTTATTTATTTGTTTTGTTAACTCGGTAGGGCACACTAGACACCAAGTGCCTATTTTCAGGTGCGACCGGAGGGTTACAGTGGTGGAGGCATACAGGAATCAGTTACATACAGTTGGTGGTAAACCGAGTCAGTATCATACAATAGAGGCAAACAACGGGATTGACAGAATAAGCAAACAGTAAGGTACAAGTATGGTAATCAAGAACAAACAACGAATAATACCTGAAAAAAAAAGAAGCAATGCTTCATTAGAACTAGAGGTAGGAGATGCAGGTACACACAATTGGGGAGTAAGCTAAGAAAATTTTAAGGTCACACTGAATCAGCTGGCAAATAGTTTGAGATCCAGAAAGGAAGCTGTAATCGAGACCTAACAATTGTAGCTTGGAAATGAGAAGGAAGTGGTTGACAAGGTCAAAGGCCTTTGTGAGGTCAATGAAGACAGCCTCTGTGGCACTACCATGGTTCAAAGCATGAAAGATGTCAGAGGTGACCTTCAAGAGAACAGATTCGGCAATTGCAGATTTCATGAAGCCACGTTGATGTACTGTAAGGGAGTTAGTCTGTTCAGGAAGGAGTACAGCTGATAGTACAGGATTCTTTCTTGATTTTCAGTATTGAACACAGTATGAAATGGGTCTGTAATTTTCAATGAGGTTAGTCGGGCCTGATTTGGCACAAGGACAACAGTAGCAGTTTTCTATTTATCTGGGATAGAGTGTGTGAAGAATGATCGGTTAATCAACAAGGCAATTGGGTGAGCCAGTGCGGGGCACCAAGCCTAAGAATCTGGGAGGCAGGGTGTCAAAGCCATGGAAGCTATTGGGATTGAGGCCCATAAGGAGTTTAAGGACTGCCCCTGGAAGTAAGTTTTAAGTGAAAGAGGTGGGTGGGGGTTCAGTATAGGGGGATTGTGGCACAGGGCTGTTAGCTGGGAGACCTACTTTGTAGACATCAAGGTCAGGGAAGAATAACTCTATTCCTATAGCAATCTCAGAGGCAAGGATAGCTCTGGGCCCTTCAGTATCATGATCTGGGGTGTTCCATTCATGTCCCTTGAGGAGGTTGTTAATTTGCTTCCAGAAGCATTTAGGGTCACCAAGATTGCTTGTTTGTAGGGACTGTAGATAGTGTCACTTGGATTTGGATACTTTAGCCTTGCAGATGTTTCATAACTGCTGGTAGAATTCCAATCAGTTAAGAGCTCTGACTTTTGTTTGAATGCCAAGCCTTATCTCTTGAGTGCATTAAGAGCTGGAGCTCCTAAGAGAGCCAGGGAGTGAACTCCTTTAGCCTTTCTCATCGTGATGGGGTATGGAGGTCAAGAACGGAGGTGAAAGTGTTGATTAAGTAATCAAGAGAGTGACTTGATATCAGAAAGGGTGAGATGGGTGACCAATTAGAGGAAGCAAGACTATGAATAAATTCAGAGTTGGTAAAGTATGTTAGGTCTCTGGCTTTGATTTTTTTGGGGGGTCATTTTTCCAGATACAGAAGGTCGGAGAGTGGCCACTTAGTGAATCGGAGGACATCTGCAGTCCTAATATGGGACCTGTTATTTGTTAACATCCAGTAGAGGAGTGTACGATTCTCCGATTTCATGTTAAGCCTAGTTGGTTGTTGCTAAGTTGTTCTAATCTAGCATCAGATATAACTGACAGGTATAGAGCATTTTAGGGCCATGCCAGTTGAGACTGAAGTTACCACAGACTATAATGTTACTGTGATGGAGGGTGTCTAGACTGGCAAAGAGTTCAGTGAAGGAGGTAGGTGCAAGTTTGGTGAGTTGGTAGGTGCACCCTATGGTCAAACCATTTGATTTTGCCAAAGGTGATAGATATGAATAGGTGATCAATACTGGGGTCAAAGCTTAAGTCTGACAGTTCGTTGACAGCCAGCCCAGCCCTGGTGTATATAATTACACCCCTCCCTTCTTTCTGGGTCTGTCTCGACAGTATGAGGAGTACCTAGGAGGGCAACTTCATGGGATTGTATAGATGGTTTTAGCCAGACTCTGTTAAGCAAAGAACATCTGGCTTGTGTTGTTGAATCCAACCTTCACATTCAGACATTTTACGCCTGATGCTTTGGATGTTCATGTGGCTATCTTGAAACCTTTTATCTCTGACCATGAAGGACAGGAAGATTGAGGTGATCCAGAACCTTCTTACTGGGTCCAGGGTTTAATTCAATGTCGCCAGAGAGAGTAGGAGCAGACAAAGTTTGAACGGAGAATGGGTGGGTTTATGAACGGAGATTTAAAACCGGTTCCATGGCCGTGCACACACATGGTTGTTTTTGCATGCGGTCAAAGATTGATATCTAGGTTAAGGATAAACATGCTTGAGGTGTAATGTACACTGTGACAGGGAGGTGAGAGAGAGTATGGGAGGTGAGAGGTGAGGTGGATGTCATGTCCTTAAAATGTAGGTCTGGCCAAGGACAGACCAAGAGAGTATATCCATAGCAAACTAGTTGACATGGGGAACAGCATGCTTGCTTAAGGAGGTGTTTGGAGTAAATTGAGAGCAAGGAAGGCTGATACTGGCCCTCCTTGAGTCTCAGGGCATTAACCTTTAATGTAACTAATGGCTAGCCTGTTAAAGGTTACGTGTGCAGTGAGGACAACCGCAGACTCCTGGGGTCAGAAGACGAAGGGCTTGAAGAGTTTTGAGTTAAACCAGCTTTGGGAAAGAGAGAGAGAGAAAGAGAAAGAGAGAGCTATAAGCTTAAAATTAAGCCCAGTATGTTAGGGTAGTTCCACTGTCAGCAGGAGACAGGAGGTTAGTGCTGAGAGTAGTTTAGCAGGTCTTAATATGTTGCTTCAGGATATAGGGCTGGCCAAGGAACAATAGTTGAAGCCCTACTTAATAATGTCTAGCAAGCTACTTGGAGTATTTGCCCAATGGAGAGGTCACAATATAGAGGTGGGAGGGTCAATGTGTTTTAACATAATCTAGGGCGGGGCAGGAGGGTGGGCCAAAAAACCCTTAGAGTGCAGGGGCTGAGAGGCTATGCTGGCTGCCAGGGACCTATCTTTCTGGCTGAGAAACCATAGAGAAGCAGCCCTGGAAAGCCAGCAAGGACAGTGGTAGCTAATCCGAAGTCTGTCTGTTGCTAAAGGCAGCCAATGAGTGTCCTCCATCAGCGGGTGGCTATCCAATCATTTTTCCAGCTTAGCAACCAGTTCCAAGGTGCTATACCTGGGGCTGTGGAGTCCTCTGGGGATGCAGCGGTAGTGGAGGGACTGACTGGCGGCTTCTTCTCACTGGTTGGAAGCCAGCAGAGTGGTCGGGAAGGGCATCACCTGGGGAGGAAAGACAGAGTAGAAATTACAATTATAGCCTGGGGACAAAGGCTTGGCTGGGCATTAAATCACTGGGCATAGAAAAAGATTAAAGGGGGCTACTCTAGTTGCAGACGGGGGAGAGGGGGAGCTCAGGACAGCACAACTGGTTGCCATTGTTTTGCGGTGCCAAGAATCAGCTTTAGGCAGTGACCTTAAATTAAGTTTGAATGTTTAGGTGGCTGTTGCATTGGTGCCAGAAATCAACTTTGACAGGACCTTTCCAAATTAAATTTTAGACTGTAAGATGGGTCAGAAGAGCAAAGGTTTAACACAGGGAGAATTAAGTTAAATTAGAGAACCCCTAAAACAGCTGTGAGGGTAAAAGTTAGGTAGATCAAAAGCTATGGTTGTGCTGCACTGCTCAGAAATATTTAGAGATAAAGATAAAGTAAGCCCTACAGTTTAAACAGAGATTATGTAGGATGTGGGTTGAGGGGTTAAAACAGTCACCCAGGTTAAAAGACATTTTTTAGGCAGGATGGGAACACAAGTATGAATAACATTTAACTCCCTAAATTTTACAGTTTACATAATTCGCTAACTGAAAAATACATTTGCTACCTCACACATTACAATTTTAAACACTGACTTTCCTTTGAAAAATCCTCCTTAGAATGCAGGGGCTGAGAGACTAATGCTGGCTGCCAGGACCTATCTTTTGGCCAAGAAGCTGTAGAGAAGCAGCCCTGGAAAGCCAGCAAGTACAGTAGCCAATCCAAGCCTGTCTGTTTCTTAAAGGTAGCCAATGAGTGTCTTCCACCAGCGGGTGGCTATCCAATACTTTACGGCTTAGGAGAAGGTTCAAGGTGCCATACCCGGGCGGAGTACCCAGGGATGCAGCAGTAGTGGAGGGACTGCCCGGTGGCTTCTTCCCACCGGTTGAAGGCAGAAGATTGGTCCTGGGAAGGGTCTTCACCGGGTTGTGAGTCCTCCGGGATGCGGCAGTAGTTGAGGGACTGACTGGTGGCTTCTTCCGTCAGATAAAGGCAAGGGCAGAGCAGACCTGGGAAGGGTCTTCACCTGGGGTTGTGGAGTCCTCCGGGATGCGGCGGTAGTGGAGGGACTGACTGGTGGCTTCTTCCCACCTATCGAAGGCAGCAGAGTGGTCCCAGGAAGGGGCTTTACCTGGGGCTGTGGATTCCTCCCGGGATGCGGTGGTAGTGGATAGACTGACTGGTGGCTTCTTCCCACCTGTTGAAGGCAGCAGAGTGGTCCCAGGAAGGGCTTTACCTGGGGCTGTGGAGTCCTCTGGGGATGCGGTGGTAGTGTAGGGACTGACGCAGCTTCTTCCCGCTGGTTGAAGTCAGTGGGCGGTCCCGGAAAGGGCTTCACCTGTCATGACTGGGCAATCAAGGTTCACACACAATGTTAATGTTTTCTTAGATCGTGACCCTGAACATGTCATGACATAGACACAGCTAAAGGTATACAGGACCTACAGGATGATCTGGAAAAGGTGGGGAAGTGGTCCAGGATCTGGCAGCTTGACTTCAATGCCAAGAAATGCAAAGTTACAACATTGGAGCCAAGAATCCCAAGACAGAGTACTACCAGGGTGGAATCCAGGTATCTGCATCAGAGGAGGAGAAGAACCCAGGAGGATAATCACTAGTGACCTGAAGCACTCCACACAGTGCAAGAAAGCAGCAGCAATGGTAAACAAAATGCTGGGAAAAGTATACCTAATACTATTGGTCGCCTACTTATTGAAAACAAGCAGCTCTACACCCAACAGATATGGCAAATGCCTTTAACAAATATTTTTGTTCTGTGTTTGAAGGAAAACAAACCATCTCCGGTTGCATGATTAATTCAGAAAACAACCAGAGATTGGAAATAAGTAGAGAAGACATAAAAGGAAAATATACACTATTAAAATAAATACTTCTCCGGCCTCTGACTTACTTCACCCCAGAATTTTAAAGGAAATTAATTCATGGTTATCTACCCTTTACATAGACTTTTCAACCTTTAAACACTGGTAATGTACCCAAGAAATGGAGGCAAGCCGAGGTGATACCCATTTTTAAAAAGGAAATCGAGACAGTCCATCTAATTACAGACCTATCAGTCTTACTAGCATTATTGGTAGCTGATGGAATCTATAATAAAAGACAAAAGTACTAAAGAATTGATGGAGAATAATATTTGTGATAATTCACAACATGGTTTTAAACCTAAGAGATCTTGTCTGACTGCAAATCTTACCTTTTACAAGAGAGCGATAGCATTACTAGAACAAAAGAAATCTGTTGATGTTATCTATCTAGATTTATGCAAGGCCTTTGACAAAGTCCCACATTCTATACTTATTGAAAAACTGATCACGTTAGAATTAAACCCATCTGTAATTAGATGGGTAAAGTCATGGCTTTCAGATAGAGAACAAGTAGTTAGAATTAGAGGTTTTAAGTCTAACACAGAGATGGTGACAAGTGGAGTACCGCAGGGCTCTGTCCTGGGTCCGACATTGTTCACTTCCTTCATCTCTGATCTCGATACAAGCACTAGTAGTTTGCCATAAAATTTGCCAATGATACTAAAATTCTGGCTGATGTCAGTACAAAAAGAGGTGTGGATACCTGAAATCCAATCTTGTAAAACTTGAAAATTGGGCTAGAGCAAATGGTATGATGTTCAATCAAGATAAGTGTGTTGTTATGCACCTAGGTAGAGCCAACAAATGCTATGACTATAGTCTGGCAGGAAAGACTTTAAGCGCAATAACCAGCAAAAGTGACCTGGGAGTAACTGATACTAATGACCTGAGGTTTGGAAACACTGTACAGAGCTTGAAATTAAAACAAATATAATCATTTCTTGTATAAAATTCAATTACATCAAGAAATAGGAGTTTATCATATTGTTATATAGCACCTATCTCGGCCATTACTGGACTACAGTTCTCCCATCTGGAGTCCCTACTTCACATAGGGATGTGAACAAACTGGAAGGGTGAAGAGGCATATTAGAAGAATGGTCAATGGTTGTAAAACTATAACTTATGAAACAGAATTAGAAACCTAAACTTGTACACTGGAACTGGAGATTAAGAGGTGACCTTCTTTTAATGTATAAAATCTCTAAAGATCTTACTTTGTTATCAAATCTCGGACTTGTTTTTGTGTATAGAGATATTCCACTTAGGAGCCATTCTTACCAGTTAAAACTTAAGATCAAAAAACAATACTAGAAGAGATTATTTCACCCAAAGAATAATACCAATGTGAAACACGCTCCTAAAAAGGTGGCGGAGGCTACTCCTTTGGCAAATTAAAAAAATATATGGTCACCTTTTAGGGACTGAAAATGGAAATTAAGCCCACCTGCAGGAGATATACCTTAAAGGGCACATGGCCATCTGTACATCTATACCTTCATAGTATAATTCATAGTATAACTGGTGGGGGTCATCAGTAGAGCAGCATGTTATACTGTCCTCATACAGGTCACTGAGTGAGGCCACATCTAGAGTATGGAGTTCAGTACTGGTGCCTACACCTTTGAAAGGACATTAACCTGCTGAAGAAGGTCAAGAAGAGGGCTACAAAGATGACAGCCAGTCAGCAGGGTAAGGCATATGAGGAGAGGTTGAGAAACTAAACATGTACTGCCTGGAGGAAAGGAGAGAGAGAGAGAGAGAAAGGACATGACTGGGATGGTCAGGTACTTGAATGGGATAAATAGGGTGGATAAGGAGGGTCTCTTTAAGCTGAGTGGTAACCATAACATGAGGGGCACAGTCTTAAGCTGGAGGGTGGGAGGGTTTAGGAGGGGGTCAGGAAGCACTTCTTCACAGGAGAGGGTGGTGGACACTTGTAATGCACTGCCAGAAGAGGTGGTCATATTGAAGACAGAGGCAGCTTCAAGAGAAGCTGGGATAGGCATAGGAGAAAGGTAAGGATCATGGGTTGAGAGGATGGAGGGAGTCAGGAGGGATTGCAGGACAGTAGCTCAAGCTGTGCACTCCTGTAAGGGAGCAGACTAGATGACCAAATGGCCTTTCCTGCTGGCTTCTTTGTATGTCTGTATGTTTGTATGAAATGCCACCCAAAATGTGATTGTGCAGGATGACCATAAAACTGGTTTTGAAGGGGTTTGGAAATGACACCTGCCATGTTCATGAGATGAGGTAAATAAATGAGTTTATTGAAAATGTGGATTCCAACAGGAAAGAAATTGCATCATTACTTCACTCATTACTTCATCCCCCTACCCTGGATATGGTACTGTACCACCCTTTCCACTACTTCCGCCCTCACTGTATTGTTCCTGTTGATCGATTATGTACTTCATAAACATATCACTTTGTGGCTTCTTGATCCTATCCACTATTCCTTCTCGCTCTGTCCCCCACCACCATGCACTTGTTGACTTAGCTTATTTACCACTGACTGCTGAATATTGTACCGTTGGAGGATCCTTCAGGCCCACCCCTATGTTATTGACGCTATCTGAAACACTGTTTGTTTTGTACATATAGCTTGACTGTATAATATTGTTGTATTATTAACCTGTATTATACTTTGACTATGCCTTTTTATTTTATTTTTATTTATTAAATTCTCGAATTACAAATACCTTTTGTTATTCGTTTTCATATTGTATCCGTTGTTCATACATTTTTCTTTGTATTGAACAACCAGGTCCACTTTGAAATGAGCATTGCTCAACAGTGTTCACCTGGTTAAATAAAGATTTTGATTGATTGGTTGATTGATTATGAGTAAATGTTGAAAAATATGAATGTTTCTTTATAAATGTGTTGCTTTTCTGAGATTTTGATTCCAAATTTTCAACTTAGTCTTTCATGGTACTGTACTTCCTATGAGCATGACAAGTGTCATTTACAAAATCATGTCCAAACATCATTTGTGTCATGTGTGAAAATAATTTTTGGGCAGGACTGGAAAAAGACACCTACCATGCTAATGAGGTAGGGTAACAAAGGACTATGTTGAAAATTGGGGTCAAAATGAAAAAAAATAAAAAGCTAACAGTAAATGTTAAAAATAACTTTAGTGTTACTTTTTGACATTTTTGTGGACATTTTGGCTTCAGTCCCTCGGGAACTCTCTCTGGCATCCACTTGCCATGAGCTCTACTCTCCTACTCTGAAGCTCTCTCTCCTCACCCCGCACTGACCTGGCATATCCACTGCTCTGCACCCCTTGAGGTAGGGTCACCCTATATGCCCAGGGCATTCTATCTAGAGTGCAATGTGCAGGTCGTGTGGAGGTCTCCCAGAGAGGAGAGGAGAGTGCCTGGCAATGGAGTGTGGTTCAGTGGATCATGGTGCCTTCACCTATCCCCTCGGACAGGATTTTCCCTTCCGTTTCCCAGGGTGTGGCATACAATGATGCCTATGCATGGCTGCCTGCTGACATCTGCCGCTCTGCCCCCTTAAAATGGCTGGTGTTCCTGCAGTACCCTGATCTCCATCAGGGCTACCAGGACACTGAGTGACCCTGGATCCCTCACCAGGAGAGGAGAGCTGTCCTTGGGATGCTCAATCCTCTCCTTCCCCTGCCGACCCCTAACAACCCAAGTCCATTGCCAAAACCAGGTCTCTGGCATGGCATAAGGTGTGGCGTCAGTGCCTCAACCCTCAGAGCCACCGTGCTGACACTTTTGACATCTTGACCCCCAATTTTTAAAAGTCTTTTCATGACCCCACCTTTTGACCAGGACAGGTAATTTTTTTAATCCAGTCCAAAAGGTGATTTCACTGAGTGACTGTGAAAACTTGTTTCAGAGAGGATTTAAAACAATGACACCTGATTTGTTTACGAGGTGTGGTAAAATGCTATGTTGAAAATGTGGGATATAAATGTTAAAAAATGATAAAGTTATGAGTTCAGTGAAAGTTAGAGCTGTGTGGAATATAAAATTCTGCCCCCAGAATGCCCGGGAATGACCAATAGAATTCTGCCTGTAGAATGCCGGGGAATCCCTTACAGAAATAATTATATGAAATGTTTTCATGCTGCACACATAAAACTACCTAAGTGATATGCATGCTGCAAGTATGATTTACATGTTGAATTGGAACCAATTGCATATGGCACACATGCAGCAAGCAAGTGTGGAAAGCATGCTTTTATGTTAAATTGGGAAAGACTGCATGTTGTGGCATGCTTGCAAAAGCAAGTGGTTACTGATAACTGTACACGTAAAGTTACGTGATTTGCACAGGATCACACCATACACAAGTGGAGGTTGATGAGATTCAAACCCAGGTCTTCATTTCTCCAAGTCTCCTGGCTTGCAGTTCAGTGTCTTTAACCACTAAGCCATACTGTCTGCATGCTTATGGCTTACTTGCTTCAATACATACTCTATCTGAACATATCTGCATGCATGCAGCATGCTTGTAGCCACTGTTATGCCTCTCAGTGTTCTTCTCTCCCTCATCTCAGTTTCACAGTTAAACTGTAGCACACATACCAGAAAGAGGATTTAAAGCCTTCCTCCCAGTGGGAACTGAAAGGTTCCGGATGGGTTGGAGTGCTGCCACTGGTTTCCTGCCCAACTGCTGAAGCCAGTGCTGAAATCACTGGACTAGGACATAAGACTGCAAAGAAACACTTACCTTTGACCTTTTCCTTTTAGCAGCTGTGCAGAGAAGTCCTGATCTTTTCTTGCCAATGCACTCAGCTGGACACTTCTGTGAGCAGTTCAGTGCAGAATATCATTTGCAACCTGCACTGGCCTGTCAGTGATTTGTTGATTTTGTTTTTTTGTCTACTTTTCCATTTGCAAATTATTCTGTAAAGCCACTAGAGGCAACAACACAAGTAGGTTGCAATCCTCTACCACTACTCTCCCTTAATACTCCCTAGTCCTGGGTCATTCATCACCTAAAGCAATTTTTAACATCCTAACATTCAATGGTGTGATCTGAATCTGTAAGCCTGCACAATGCCTCTACTACCCTATCCAGAATGGTTTTCACCTCCCTCCTATTCACACCCTTCCTGGTTCTTACCCTTATCCCAGTCTCCCCTCTACACTTATTGTCACTTCTCTCCCTTCCTTCCAGATACCTCCTTCATTCTGTCAATTACTCCTATAGCTCCTCTTGTATGCAGACCCCACTTTCCCTACTACCCTCCAGCATTTCTGTTTTCCTTCCTAGTCACTTTGCCTTTGTTCGTTTCCTTATCTCCTTCTTTCCACCCCTCCTCCCTCTTCCCTCCCTCACATATTTCCTACTCAAATTACAAAGTGCTAAACTTCACTATTTCATCCTTGCCTCCTCCTTCTTTCATCAGGGAACATCCACCTAAACCATGGCCCTATTTCTTCCTATCCTGGCTCCTTACTCAAATAATATGTCTTATTTATTTATTTATTTAAGAATTTACCAGGAAGGCATGCTGAGCAGAGTACCACTCGATTCCAGATGCACCCTAGGTTCCAGGGTTACAGTGGAAACATGATACAATCAGAACAAAACACACAGTGGAACATGATACAGTCAGAAACAACATACATAATGTGTTTAGAACAGCAGTGGGTAGTCTACATAATGTGAATGGAACAAACTGAGGGTAAGCAGATTTTAGTACAGTAAGCGTGAGGTACAGTTTTTTTTTTTTTTATTTCACAAGGAAACAGATCAACAGTGGAGAACCAGACTTGATGCTATCACTGGGCGATTCAGGAGTGAGGGGTGTTGGGGGTTACAGGAGCAGGTGGTAGAAAGTGCGTTTTGAGAAGGGCATTTAGTTGGGAGTACTTGTGGAGTGTCTAATATCGGCTGCCAGGGAATTCCATAATTTGGGCAACCTAAAGCTGAAAGCAGCCTGGCCGGACCGGGTGGATCTATGTGGGATATGCAGGAGCCTGGCGTCGATGTTACGGAGCACATAGGATGGTGGGGGTAGAGGAGTTAGGGAGGATGACAGGTAGGAAGGGAGGACTGTGACCAGAACTTAGCCAAGGTTCTAGCGCGGTGAAGTGATCTTCTGTTGTGTAGCGAGGTGAGTTCAGGGATTGTAGAGGACACAGTGGTGGGTGTTGGGAGGGCGGTCCAGCGAAAATCGGCAGAAGGAGTTAAATAGGGGTCTAGCCTTGCTAGGGAAGTTTGTGGGGCACAGTAGACAATATCACCATAGTCAATAATAGGGAGGATAATTTTGGACTATTTCTTGCCTGGTTGGCAGGGGTATGCAATGTTGTTCCGGTAGAGGGTCCCAACATGGGGTGCAATTTTTGTGTATAGAATCAATGTGAGCAGAGAAGTCAAGATGTTGATCTAACCAGACACCTAGATATCGATAAGAGGTGCAGGCCTCCAGTGGGAGCTGTCCAGAGTGTAGAACGTGAGGTGGTGCAGTAAGCCGGTGAGTTTGGGCTGGGAGCAAGGTGAGGAGATGTTTTTTGAATTTAGGACTAGTTGGTTTGAGATGAGCCAACGTTGGATGGAGTTGAAGTCCTTCTGTAGGCAGGCTGTCACTGCACTAGAGGATGGGCCAGAGGTGAACAACACCATATCGTCAGCGTACATGTGGATGACCGTGATTTGGGCAGGCTGCAGGCGGTCGTTGAGAAAAATAGAGAACAATAGTGGGCGAGCCGACCCTTGGGGGACTCCGCCAGTGACTGGGAGTGGGTGGATGTAGCGAGCCAACACAGACAGATTGGGACCTGTTGGACAGGTATGAGTGGAACCAGTTATTTGCAGTTGCCGACAGACCAGATTGAGCGAGTTTTGCCAGTAACAAGGGGTGGGAGATGGTGTCAAGCTTTCACCACATCAATAAATATGGCAGCTGTTAATTCCCTTTGTCCATACCCATGAGGATGGCGTTTGTGAGCGGAGGAGGAGGTGGTGGTGGAGTGATTCTTCCTGAAGCCGGCCTGGTAAGGGGTGAAGAAAGCTATGGTCTCAAGATAGTGGTGGAGTTGGGGAGGGACAGGCGTTCTTGAAGTTTGGCCAGGATGGGGAGCAGGATATAGGATGGTAGTTGGATGGTGAGGAGAGGTCCCTCCTTTGGGAAGGGAATGACTCCAAACCCCACTCCCACTACAACCTCCCAAATGGCTTGAAGCTCCTCACCTGAACATCTGCAGCCTGCTACCTAAAATTGACCTCCTACAAACTCTTATGATTTCACATACCCCTGACATCCTAATTATTACAGAGACATGGCTCAAAACAAGCACCCTGACAGTGCCATAGCTATCCCTGGGTATTCCATCTCCAGACAAGATCGATTGGATCATGGAGGGGAGGCCAAGTATATCCTGTCCTCACTGCAGTTTACTACCACCCCTATCTACATCCATCCCAGCTACCTATGAAGCCCTTGTCACCTGCATTACCCTTCCTTTCTCAATCCAATTTTGTGACTGGCATCTATTGTTGCCCAAGCATTCAACCCTCAGTCACTACTGAACACTTTGCAAATATCACCTGCCTCTTACAATCTGGTGAACTTTTCATAATGGGTGATGTGAATCTAAATTGGTTGTCTCCCAAGTTAAACAAGCTATGCAATGATGTCTCTGCTCTAAACTCACTCAACTTATACTTGAGCCTACACCCTAATCCCAAAACACAAAACCACACACACCTGCTTGACTGGGCACTCACAACCCACCCACACCCGTCATTAAATCTGGTCTCCTCCCTGATGCCCTTAGTGACCACAACCCCATTTTCATTGTACGTAAGGTTCATCAGCTCAAACCTCCCTTAAAATCATATGGCTCTGGTCCTTAAATCCTTAGATCTTACCCCAATCAGCTCTGCACTCGCTTCCACCCACTGGGCCCCCTCCACTGCCATTTCTGTTGACTAAGCACTTGACTATTTTAAGGATAGATTCATTGCCACCTGGAATGTCTTTGCTCCTTTCAGATGGACCAGAGTCCATGAGCTTCACCTCCCTGGATCACCCCAAACTACTGGCCTGCTTCCAGGGAGCATGATCGAGCCTGGAGAAAACACAAATCTGCTAAACAGCCAAACAACTACGCCAAGTACAGATGCTATGCAATTCATGTACTAAAGCTACTACACTGGCTAAGTCTGATTATTTCAACTCCTCCTTCCTGACTAACACTAACTCTCCATCTAAATTCTGAGAGTAGTTCATGCCCCGTTCTCCCTCCTCCAGTTCTCAAAATAAATAACTCCCTAGTTTCTGACCCTGGCTCGCGGCCAATGAATTTAACGTCTACTAGACCTCGTGCGCCATGTCTCTTCTAAATTCCTATCCCCATTGCCACCCTACCTCTTCAGCCCTCGCTTCAGCCAGTGCCTACCCCGTCCCCATTTTCCTTTTCTACTGTCTCCTGATGAAGCTCTTAATGTTGTCCAATCCCTCAACCCATCTAAAGGCTCCTCACCAGATGAGCCCAATCTTAAACTTCTCTACCTTTCTGCTCCTGCAGTTGCTTATCCTATCTCCTAATACTTAACATGTCCTTTATTTCTGCCCAAGTACCCTCATCCTGGAAACATGCAGTAGTCCTTCCTCTCCCCAAGGGTGGTGACACGTCCACTCCTGGCAACTATCGCCCCATTTCCTCCTCTTCCTACCCTTCCAAACTTCAAGAACATTTACTTTCTCTCAACTATCACCATTCCTCTCTAACTCCTCCTTCTTCACCCTTTCCAATCCGGTTTTGGAAGAACCACTCAACAACCACCTCCTCCTCAGGTTTACTGCCTCCATCATTTTCAGGGATGGATGATGGCCCGATTACCTCGGCCATCTTTGTCAGCGTAGCCAAAGCTTTCAACACTGTTTCCCATGCCCTGCTTCTTGATTCACTCTTTCAGCTAGTCTTGCTCCATCAGTCACCAACTGGTTTAAATCCTACCTCATTGGCAGGACCGAGTCTGTGAGAATCCTTGATTCCATCTCCTCCACTCCTATCAACACTGGTGTCCATCAGGGCTCAGTACTTGTTTCCCTCCTCTCTCCATTTTCCTTAATGATCTTCCCACAGCCTGCTCATCCTCTTCTATCCACATGTACGCTTATAATACTGTTTTGTACAATTCCAGCAGAAACCCTGCTGCTGTGCAAACCAGCTTACATCATGACTTCAGCCAAGTTCAGCTCTGGTTTGCTTTTCACCAGCTTTTCTAAACACCAAGAAGACAGTTTAAATGACCTTTGGCACCAGGCAGAGACTTTCTAAGCTCCCGCCCTACCTACCTTCCACACCCTTGATGGGACCATCTGAGGACACCTCCTCATTTCGATATCTGGGAGTTTGGCTGGACCAGCACCTTAACTTCTCTGTGCATATCGATGCTATCCTGAAGAAACTGTGCCCCAAGCTTAGTGCTCTGTACAGGAATCGTAGTTGCATCCCGCTTGACTGAGAGGTACAAATTGTCCAGAAGATGATACTCCCATCTTTGACTACAGCAACATAGTCTATGCTGCTGCTCCTAAATCTTCCCTGACCAAGTTGGACACTCTCTTTAACTCCTTCTGCCGCTTTACTATGGACTCCCTTCCCGCTCCCACCACTGTGAACTCTATCGCTCTGACCTTCTTTCCACTGTCTCACAGACACATCTCTTACTGTGCCAAACTACCCTCCAAATTCTGGGTTCAGGGGCACCCTCCTATCTCTCATCCTCTCTGTCCACTCTACCTCCCTCCACCCACTCTCTCAGATCAAATGACACCCGCACCTGACGGTCCCTCGCCACTCCACCCTCATCAGTCAGACTGGTTTCACCAATCGTTTCACTAAAATCTGAAATTTCCTTCCCCTGAAATATGACACTCCTCCTCCAACTACTCCCTTACCTCTGCCCTTCACAATTACCTTTCCCTCAGCTGTTCCTGCTTTAACCCACCTTAATACCTGTCCCCAGTTTCTGCCTTCCTATCATGACCCCCCGGCAGGGTTCTCAGCATCCTGAAGGGGAAATCAGGAAATGGCTACCCTTCTCCTCATATTCAGTTATTGCCTCTTCCCCTCACTTCTCCACCTGCCCTACTGGGTCACCAGTGTGCACAACTTAACCCCATCCTTTTTCCTCCAACAGCACTTGAGTACTAACGTGAGCCTGCTCCTGGTACACTCATGCACTATAAATGGTTCTATAGCCTTGTTACTGTTTGTAGCTTCCTGTGTTCTTTTGTATGATTTTGGACAAGTATTGTAATTTACCCAATGTTCCACTACTGTTTATTGTACAATACCTTGTGTTCCAACTGTTGCAGAATCTTACAATGTTGTATTGTTTGTACTACCCACATACTATTGTAACTGATTCATCCTTCACAATCCTATGTAACTCCACCCCCAGGGCACACCGTTAGATGAGCAACTTGTTGTTCAGTGTACCCTCCTGGTGAAACATTTCAATAAATACATAAAATCAATAAATAAATACCAATGGAAACACATGTGGTTTTCCCATCCCAATACACAAACATACCCAGAAAACCACTTAATTGCTTCTGTCTGGACTGTACTCCTACTATTTTCTCTCCATAGTTTTGAATGCTTCACACAAACAGACTTTAACATGCAAACATAAAAGTAGCAATAACTCAACACACACCCACATAGCCAGTCTCCCCCATCTACACACACATGTAAGTGCAGTCATACTACTACAGACAACCCACCAAGTTTAGATAAAAGTAAAAATCTCTTACTTGAGTACAAGGGGCCAGAGGCAGGAGTCTTTAAGAGATGATGTGCATGGGTCTGAGTGTTGGGTGTACACCTTGAAATGAATGGAGCTATTTTTTATCACTGTTTTATACATAATGATGGTGAGCTGGAGAATAATGAAGGTCACTGTTCTACTAAAAGGCCCTTGTTAGTCGAGTGGTGGCCTTCCTTATCTCCAACTCTCCATCAATAATATATACAGTAGTAATTAAAAATACCCCATTGATTAACGGTAGACACCCCTTGCAGTCCCATTTACACTTTGTCATAATGTGCCTGAGCATGGGGATGTAGAGGTCAGCTTCACTGGGTGGGGGACATAACCCTGACTATAGTGGGGCTCCAATAGTCTGTGCATACCATACTGCTCAACTGTCCGGGAATGCAAGGGACAGCTGTAGAATGTCAGTAACATCTCTAAAGATACAACTAATTTATTTTGACTGAAAGTAATATGCAAATCAGGAAAAATTCAAATGTATAAGATTCATCTGTATATATCACAGAGCAGTGCATCAGATTTGGGCTTAAACCCATCCAGTTACTAACCAGTTTTTTCCTGGCTGACGTTCTGCTCCCCAAAAAAAAAGAACTTTGTCCTGATTTTTATCCCAACTCCATTACATTCAGTACTCATCCCCTATGGATCATGAAACTGCCCAAAGGTGAAGAAACATGAAAAACACATCACTATTTCTGTCCTTCCTCCTTCCCAATCCGCCTGTAAAAAAATGATTTACTTTTACAAACCCGCCATATGGCCAGAACCTGCAACCTGACACAGGAGTGCCACCAGCTCAGTTTTCCATCTGCTCCCCTTTCATTCTGCCAGAAGCTGGATGCTGAACTGATCATCACAGATCCCCAGAGTGGCTCAGACCAAGTCACCTCTCAACCAAACCCACTCCAACCTGGGCTGCTGCTTGCTTGGTTGCTGCTGTGGTTACTGCTGCACTGCACAGATCAAGGCCGATGAAGGCCACCCAACCACTGTCACCACTGCTGCACTGCACAGATCAAGGCCAATGAAGTCCACCCGACCACTGTCACCACTGCTGCTAAGCCTAGTTTGCTGCCGTGGCAGTCTGTGTTGTTTTTTTGCAAGGCGAGCCTGGTAGAGTAAGTAGGTAGCAAAGTCTTGAGTTAGCTTCGAGCTCACCCTCTGCCACTTCAGTCACCAGGGAGATGGAGACTCAGTAAGAGTACACCAACAAAAATATGCTGCCACAACACTGCTATTGAGAGTTCAATGCTCACTGATGCTCCAAGCTGTAGTGTGAAGTCTGTCTGCTCTGTGGCAGGAAAGACAGTCACGCACTTGCAAGACTCATGTGCTTTTTCTTGGTTGGAGCCCTCCACATCACATGATTGTGCACCACTAATAGGTGGAGAGTGGACAACACAATACAGACACAGTCAAGTCTGGAGAGTACCCGAGCGTGAGCACACAAGGCAAGGTGTTCACTTATTGTGCAAAAGATTAAATCTGAATTTAATGCCATTATTGCCACAACCATAAGAACAACCTAGGCACAAATATGGGGAGCAACTGCCTTCCTCTTTCTACCTAAATGACACCTCTGCAAATGGTAGAAATTCATTCTCAGTTGCTAATACAGTGGGTTCCACTGTGTTCTGAGGTGCTGTATCTCCATGTTTTATGCTGTGTCCTGATTATCATGTGGATTAGTGTCCCTCATTGTCTGTCATTTTGAGCATCCATGTCCCTCATTTCAGTGACAAAATGTGAGGTATGGTGCATGATTCCAAGACCCTAGTCAGCACAAAGAGTGTTGAACATGGCCATAGTGTATATGCTCCATACAGAATGACAAAGGGAAAGTAAGTGAGATGAAGCAGTAATGGAGAAGCACATTTGTAGCACTAAATATATACAAGGGATTTGCATGGTCCAAAACAAAAGGATAGGCTTCACAGCAAAGAGGCCCTCTGCATACATTTGGAATGGGGGATGTTGACTGGCTATATCCTAGGTATTTAATGCAGTAAGCAAACAATACTTTATAAATTAATGGTGATTTAATGACAAAATCAAAAGCCATTAAACAACTTGCAAAAGGATCAGAATTAATGAGTTTACCTAATTTTTATGGGAATCCAAATAAAAATGTATTTAATGACTCTAACTGCTAGCAGTAGTATAAGAAATAGAAACTAATGTATTTTTTTAGATGAGAGTTATACTAGCCTAGCTGCTGCACATATGGCAAGAGTGCAGTATATGAACTTGATGTGATATTTAATGATGTTCACATCTAGCTTAACTGTTGCACTCATGTCAAGAATGCAACATGTGAACCTGATGTAATTTTTAGAAGATGTTCACACAGCTTACCTGCTGTGCACATGTCAAGCTGCAGCATGTGAATCTGATTTGCTTTTTAGACCTGGTTCACATAGGTTCACTTTGTCTATGCGAACTGCATGCAAACATTGCACAATTAAACATGTGGCATGCATTCTGAATGTACACAACACATCTATATTTCTGTAAGGGATGATCAATAAAATTCTGCCTGCAGAATGCCCAGGGAATGATCAATAAAATTCTACCCGCACAATGCCCAGAGAATGATCAATAAAATTATGCCCACAGAATGCCTTTGGGAATGACCAATAAAATTCTGCCTGCAGAATGCCCAGTGAATGATCAATAAACTTCTGCCCGCAGAATGCCTGCAAAATTATAATTCAGATTCCCTGAATTTTACAGAATTTGTGTGATAATTCTGCAGAACATCAACAAATTTTAAATTATTTTGCTCAAATTTTAAAAGTGCAATTCCACTGATACCAAATTTGGTATGTAGACAGTGTGTACCTGATTTCAGAGTTGTAGATTGAAAGTGGGGACTTATGCGTACAAACATGTCATCAAAATTACATTTTTAGTTATTTCAATCTAATTTTAAATGTTTTATCTAAATGTCTCCACAGTTTCAGGAGTTAGAGAAACATACAGCATGGGTACGTGTGCCATGTTTTAAGTCTCATGCTTCAGAGGAGGCTGAATTATAGGTAGCCAAACATTTTGCCAAAATTTAGATTTGTTATTTTAGTTTAGAAAATGTGCTTGGAAAATAAATTAATCCAATTGGCTGAAACACCAAACCAGGGATTCATTTATTTTCCAATAATCCACTCAAAAGAAGTGCCAATTTAGGGTGCCCCATTTCTGAGGGTATCATTGGGCACCCAAATTTTCCAACTGGCTAGCCATCATTTTTTTCTCTTGCTTAATGAGAGAATTAGTTAGTGAGTTGGTGGTTGCTAGCCCCCAAGCCACTCCCCATTTGTCTTTCTTTAATTTTAATAAATATAAGAAGTGGCCACACATCTGGAAAAAAAGAAGCAAGGAAAGATAAAGAAGTCATCAATTTCATAGGCTTCAGGTCACCGCAGTCACAGCAGCTTTCAAAATGGCAGCACGAGCTTCTCCACAACAGCAAAATGAAATACACATGTGTTGCTTGCCTGTGCTACCTGCCATGCACTGTTTATGGCACACAAGAAAAACATTTCTGCCAAATGCCTCTGTATCCTGGACTGTTTTCTGCCTCCATGGTAATTTCTCTTCACAGGCAACTGACCAGGCAGTCTTTCTTCATCCTCACCACCACCTCCTCCCTTCCGACCTTCCATTATGGCTCCCATTAGCAGTACACCTACTGACCCCAACTCTGCCATCGTGCTAAAGAACCCCTTTAACCTGTAAGTACTGCAAAAATTTTAGGTTTATTTTTTTATCTTTTTAAAGAAACTGAGTCCCTACCATACTCAGCTGTTCCTTCTCTTTTGAAGTAACTCTGTAGCATGGCTGCTGTTCTGGATTTATTTGTATTTATTTAGTTCATTTTTGTTGACTGGTAAGTGCACTAGACAAGTCCTGCCTATTTTCAGGCACGACCCAGGGAGGGGGACGCAGATGAATGCCAACTGACTGTGAACCAGATTAAGCTGTTGGTGGTATTTTAGTGACTTGCATGAGTCTTGTGTTGTTTCTGTCTTTCCTCTTGCCATTTACATTGTTCAGAAACCAAACAAAAAAAGGTACCTCTTACTTTTATATTCCATTTGATTTGCCTCTTTAAACTCGGTTCACTTTCCCATCCCAGTAAAACCCTTGACGCATCACATAGAAATGGATGGGGGAGGAGGGAGGGATCAATGTCAGTAAAGGTACACACACATAAACTATAGAAACATAGAAACAGAATTTGACGGTAGATAAGGACCACTTGGCCCACCCTAGTCTACACATTTCCCTACCTGATGCATAGGCTGCAGATCCTCAGTCGTATCTCAATACTTATGACAAAGCTTATTACTAAGCTGCTAAGGACTCATAACTCTGGTATTGTTTGCATCCATCCTACCTGTACCAGCTTGTTTGCATCTATGTCTTAATTTTACTGTTATACTTATGTGTTGTACTGCTATACTGTGTATTTTGGTTTGTCTTACTGTGACAAGTACCTTTGTAAATGAGCCTATGGCTCAAAGGTTTTCAAACTGCTGTTTAAATAAAATAAAATAAAATAAATAAATCCTAGTTAACCAACAGCCTACTTCTTCCTACCCCACTATAATTGCCTTATGTCTGTCACATGCATTCTTGAATTCCTTCACTATTTTTGAGTCCACTATCTCCTCAGAAAGGCAGTTCCATGTATCCACAACCTCTCCATGAAAAATACTTCCTCATTACCTTTGAGCCGCCCCTCTATGTTCAAATTCCAGCCCCTTGTTCTTGCACATCTTCTTTTCTGAAAGATGCTACCCTCTTGGACTCTGTTGATTCTCTTGATGTACTTGAAAGTTTCTATCATGTCCCCTTCTCCCTCCTCTCCTCGAGTGTATACATATTAAGCTTCTGTAATCTCTCTCTCGTATGTCTTCTGGTGCAGACCCTGCACCATTTCAGTTGCCCTCCTCTGGACAGCCTCCAGCCTATAAAGGAAGTTCTGTGTTTTTCATCTTTGAGGTGGGGACAGTAACTTCTCACAGGAAACAACTTTGACTAGGTCTCTTCCTGTGTGTGTGGTGGGAAGATGACAGGAGGAACTTCTCTGCAGGCAAGCAATTGTCAAACACTGCAGTGCCCATTGCTGGCAAATATATCAGTGGAGGGACTATTTTACCAAAAAAAAAAACTTTACAATCATTTGTACATTTTTATATTTTCTTGTCATTTTCCTTTTCTTACATAAATAAAGGAATAATGCATGACAGGATGTGTGTCGGTTGGGATAACGCCACTTGGGGGTTAGGCACGAGGCCATAGATGTTTTTGTGTGGAAACATATTTTTGTTTTTAAGAGAAGATGAAACAATCAATCAAAAGGCTCATCTACATGGGTTCACGGTGAGGCTGAGACTAGACCTGTGGTGTCGTGGTTGATAGCGCCAAGGGTCCAGCCCCAAACTGATCAATCACAGTCCAAGATTCTTTCTTGCCATTGTATAATGTCACATATAGCACATTTCCTAAGTGCAATAATACCCACCAGAATACAGCGCGGGCCTCATTATGCCCTGGCAGTCTGTTATATCCCAATAATGCCCACCTTGAGGTATTATTATTGTTTACATAATTTTGAGGGTATTCATTGAAATGTTATAACATTTTACTGGTATACAGGTTAGCACTACATGCACAAGAACACCGCAACATCAGGTCACTTCCTGACCAAGCATCAAGCCATCCTCAGCTTGTGGCTTAGGCTCTGCCTGGTGTACTGCAGCTCCATTCCAGACCCACCCAAGGACACCGCAACATCAGGTACCATCCCAGGGAATTGAGCACCAACACTACTGGCTGCCTCTTCATATCTCCCCATGGCTATTGGGTGAGCCTTTCCTACAGTCGGCCCATGACTGGGTACTAGCCCCACTGCCTGAGACCATTGGAGAATGCCGTTTTTGGCTCCCCTACTGATTTCCATGGGGAGAACTCTGGACATTCACTCAGGGGAATCAAGGTAGGGAAACCATGGTGGTGCTACCAAGGAATCATGGCTCCCACCTGCTCCTTTCATTAGCGCTTACGGCCCTGCTTCCTACCAGGGACTCTCAAATAGTACTGAAGCAGTGAGGCGGCACTAGCTTAAATTTCCCACCCTCCTCCTAAACTGAAACTCTTGGGAGATTTTCAAAAGAAATGATTTTGTACCACTGCTTTTTCACTATATAGAACTGCTCAAGCCTGTATTTTTATGATGTAAAGTAATGTTTATGCTGTGTGGAGGCACTAGCTTAAATTTCCAGCTCCTCATTCTAAGCTGAAGCCCTTGAGTTAAATAAGAACTATTTGGGGCCACTGCTTTTTTTCATTCTAAGCTGAAATTCCTGAGTTTTCTAAAGGGCCTGTTTTGTACCACTGCTTTTTCAGTATAGAACTGTTCAAGCTTGTATTCTTATGATTTAAAGTAATGGTTATGCAAGTTAGGCATTGTATGAAACTGCTAGGAGTTTAGTGATAGGTGATTCACAGCTCCTTTGGAAAATTGTGTGTTAAGCTACCCGATTACCATCTTCCTCCTCACCCCTCCCACAGCTCTTTGTCTCTCTCTCTCTCTCTATGTCTGGTGCCTAAAGCCAGGCACCTCCAATGACCTCTTTGTCTCTCTAACCCCTTGCCCATTTTGCCCTGTAAGACGCTCAACCTGCACTGTGAATAGGACCCCTTGCTACTGTAGTCAGCCAAAAGCATTTATTTTACTGTTGATAATTTGTCCTTTCCCTCTCTACAGGTCACTTGCTATGACTGGGCATCAAGCCACCCTCGGCTTGCAGCTTAGGCTCTGCCTGATCTGCTGCAACTCCACTCCAGATCTGCCCAAGGAGACCGCAACATCAGGTCACTTGCCCTGATCCGCATCATACCATCCCTCGCTTGCAGCTTAGGATCTGCCCATCCTGCCGCAGCTCCACCCAGGCCCGCTCAAGGACATCACAACATCAGGTCACTTGCCCTGACTGGCCATCAAGCTATCCCTCAGCTTACAGCTTGTGCTCTGTCTAGCCAGCCGCAGCTTCGCTCCAGACCCACCCAAGGACACTGCAACATCAGGTACGATCCCAGGGAATTGAAGAGCACCAATACTACTGGCTGCCTCTTTACATCTCCTCCATGGCTATTGGGTGAGCCTTCCTATAGTCTGCCCTTGATTGGATACTAACCCAACTGCCTAAAACCATTGAGAATGCCATTTTCAGCTACCATTACTGATTTCCATGGGTAAAACTCAGACATTCACTCAGAGGGAATCAGGGTAGGGAAATTGCGGTCCAGCCAGGTAATCGCGACTGTCACCCAGCTCCCTCAATAGTGCTGTGGCACCCACTTATCAGTACAAGAACTCTCAAATAGTACTGAAGCAGTGTGGCAGCATTTCAACGAGGCAGCTGCACTACCTTAAACTTTCTGCTCCTCCTCCTAAGCTAAAACTCCGTGAGATTTTCAGCCCTCCCAGCCACCCATGTCCCTCGTCTTATTAAATGCACCTAAGCTCCTCCTACTTCTCGATTACCCTGCCAGTATTAGATGTATGATTTTCCACCCACATCTCAGCTACCCTGCCACTATTGGATGTAGGACTTTCCCTTATTTTTCTCACACTACCATTTCGTGACACACTACTTACACTCCCAAATCAACTGCTACCCTATATTGCCACTGCAGTCTTGATTTGTGGAAAAGGACCCAAATTATTATGTTTACTAAAATGCTGACACCGCTAGCCATCTGCTCCTTACATGAGTCCTCTACTGCCTCTGCAAAGGATTTAAGATCTGGGCAGATGGCTAGTGGAACAGTGCTTACTATGGGGGCTGAAGAAGGCTGAGAAGGAACCGTCAGGATCTGGGACTATCTAGGACTTAACCCACTGGGTTAAAGATCAGTATACCACTGTGCATGTGATGGTTACGAAATGTTTATGTTGATGTGCTTTGGTATGCAGAGCATTGGGGTCAGTCGCCATAGTTTATGCTCTTGGCCAGTCACCCTCCTTTTCTTACCTCCCATACCCTTTAACATTGAAATTATGGTCTGGGTGCAGTGACTGGCAACCCATGACCCACCTACTGGCACCCCTCTTTACCCCTGTTTCCCAGGCACCCATTGATGGCCTCCTCTCCCTGCTGCTGAGGAACAGATGGGCCTCGATGCACATACCCCCTGCCATGAGAGATGGACTCCTGGAGTGAGGAGGGTCCCCATTTCTCCCAATCCAGATGAGGTTTGACTCCTCTTATCCTGAATTATTGGGGATATTACCCTTCAGCTCCTCATTTTAAATGCTGCCCTGACCTCACAGCTTTCACGTATCTGATACTTGACTAGCTAAACAGGAATCACTGGGTGTGTGAGAGGGCACGACCATATGCCAAAAGCCATTTTGTACATGGAGATCCCCTTTCCTGTAATGCATGTCTTCCACAGGGTCATGGTATTTAGGACCAGTCTCACCTTCCTCTTTGCCAACCTCTACACAGGATACAGCAGGCCTTGCAGATAAGGTCCGGGGAGGACGGTACTTCAGAAATTTAAAACCAAAGAGTACTTACCCCCCACGAGGTGCCAACGTTGTGTAGTTGAGGCTAGCAGGCTTTGCCTGCAACTTCTTACATTCTGTTCCTTGGTTTTCCTTGGTGATATCATTGATATAACAAACAGTACCTTAGGGTTTATGCAAACTCTCTACCTAGGGCGGGATGGCACCCTGAGCATAGCTGGGTGTCATCTCCTGCTCCAAGTGTCAGAACCACTACTTCTCTTACTGTATCTTGTGTTACTTTTTCTTACTGCTGTTTAGTAAGGTTGTTAGTAAGGGCCAAATCTGGCCCCTAAATTTTCGTAGTTACTGTTGTTTAAGTATACTTCTTACTTGAAATTGTGCACAGGTGTTACATATTAGTCATTGGGACCATTAAGTGACAGCATAGGGTACATTACTACTCTTTTATTGCCTAACTTCTAATTCATTGTTTGCTCTCTTTGCTGCAGTTTTATCAACCCAGAAGAAGTTAGAAATCCAGAATGGAAACCAGAACCTCTGGTGTAAGCCCGCCTGACACTCCATTGGCTAACAAGACCAGATGGTTAACACCAGAAGGCTTGTCCCATGGCTGGTATCTGCACAAGGTAAGTGAACCTGGTTGTTAATAGTTGGATAATATGGCCAACAACACACAGAAGGGGTGGAGTTGTGTTTCCTGGAACGTTAATGAGTTAAACCATCTGATTAAGAGAACCAAGGTGCTTCATCACCTGAAGTCTCTTCATACTGATGTGGCACTGCTCAAGGAGACACACCTCACTGCCAGGATGACCCCATGGCTTCAAAACACTGGATGGTATGGATTGTTCATAGCTCCTCCTCCTCCAAGGTAAGAGGGGTAGCAATACTATTCACAAAACATGCTATTGGGAGGAGGAGGTCGTCAAGGCAGACAACTAGAGCCTGTGGGCCATGGCTCAGTTCATGTTTCCTGGTGGAAAATTCATGGTGGGAAATATCTATGGACTAAATCAGGATGACCCAGACTTTCTCCTCAAGTTAGCCAGGTGTTATGGACATGAAAGTGGGGAGGAGGATGTGCCGATTATATTGGGTGGAGATTTCAGTTTGGTGGCAGACATCTTCCTTGACAAATCGAGACCTACCTTGGCACACACCAGAAAGCAAAGCTGCTTTGCTGGACATGCAGGAGGAATGGGGACTTGTGGATCCCTGGAGGAGAGATAACCCACAGGAGGGACTACACATTATTTTCCTGGTCCATAACATTCAGGGCCAAATTGATTTCTGGTTGACCAGCAAGCTGGCAGCTCAGGAGGTACACAGCACCACGATCGAGAGGCAAGTCAAGGCAAATTTTATTTTTCGAGCGTCCAATCCAGGAGGCTCTGGGCACTGCACAATAAGAGCACACTATCAGTACAATACCATAAATTAATATAAAAAGCAGTAAAAAAGAGCAGCGTAAATAGGTATAATTAATAAACATCTCTATTAAAACTGAAACTCAGATAGAGAGGAGCAGGGTACTCAGGGAAGGACTAATATATAAGGTCCGGGAAGGCCTGATTAAACATGAAGGCCTTGAGGCGGGCCTCAAAACCTCCACCAAAGGGGACTCCCAAATAAACGGGGAAGTGAATTCCACAGGACGGGCCTGGTGACACGAAATGCTCTGTCACCGCAGTTTTAAGCCTCGTCCTGGAAATCACCAGGAGGCCCCTAGAGGATGTCCGAGGGAGTGGACTGAGACAGCAGGTATAAGAAGGTCTGACAGATAGTCAGGACCCAGCCCATGGGGCTTAAAGGTGAGCAAGCCCACCTTAAAGAGGATCCTCCACCTCACTGGCAGCCAGTGCAGATCACGCAAAACTGGGGTAATATGGCAGAATTTAGGCTGCCCAGTCAGCAGCTTGGTGGCTACGTTCTGCACTACCTGCAGCAAGTGGAGGTTACTCCCAAGGCCTGAGGTAGAGCGATTACAGTAATCAAGTCTGGATGCATCCTGTCAAGTCAAAGCATCCTGATATCGGACCATGCCCCAACAGTGCTGTGTTACCTTTCCCCAGGAACCTGCCCCTCTTCTCCTAGATGGAGATGTAACCTCCTCCTGTTTGGGGACCAAGAGTTCCGCACATGCATGCAAGAAGAGATCTGCACCTATTTCCAGGAGAATGCCACTGTGGAAGTAGAAAAGGGCATGGTCTGGGAGGCCTATAAAGCATACCTGGGCTGTATTATTTCATATACCACCACAGAAAAAAAAGGGCACGGCCGAAGTGGACAAGCTTCAGCAAGAGCTCTCAATGCTGGAAGAGCAGTTTATGGGAACCGCCAGCCCTCCCTTCACTCATTGCCTGCATCATGGGGCTGAAGTATAAAATCAATACTCTGCTGCAACGGAAAGCAGAGTGACATCTCTTAAGGCAAAACACAAATTTTGGGAGTCAGGGATAAAGGAGGCAAACCTAGCCTACCACCTGTGGAAGTAGAAGGCAACCTCACAGATACATGCCCTTAGAAACAAGGCTGGATAACGGTTAAGGAGCCAGGTTCCATAAATGAAACCATGAAACAGTTCTATCAAGAGCTCTACATTTCCAGAACACATGTAGGGGCCCTGGGGCAGGATGATCAGATGAAGAACTTCATGGAGGCTACACCCTTGCCACAACTAACACCGGCTGAGGCACAGTCCCTTGAAGCACCTATCTCATTCCAGGAACTTAAAAATGCTTTAGCCCAGTTGACTAAAGGAAAGCCCTGGAGCTGATGGCATGATGGTAGAGCTATATCAGCTATTATAGGAGGAGATAGCACCCCGCTGTTGTCCAATTTGTAAGCAGCACAGATCAAAGGGATACCACCCTACCTGAATGAAGCTATCATTACCCTCATCCTAAAAATCATCAGACCCGGTGGACTGCACAAATTTCTGCCGTATCTCCTTAATTTCAGTTGATATGAAGGTACTGTCCATTGTGCTTGCCAATAGGCTTGAGACAGTGCTGCCCTCCCTGATACACCCTCACAGGTGGGCTTCAGGAAAGGCAAATGTGGGGTGGACAACCTCCACACACTGCTGAATTTGAACTGGATGGCGTTACACTCTGCTACACTGATGGCAGCTCTAGCAATAGATTTCTAAGGCATTTGACTTGGTGCAGTGGAGATACCACCATTATGTTTTGGACAGGTATGGGTTTGGCAGCTATTTTCACTCATGGATCTCAACCCTATACATGGCACCCACAGCCAGGGTGTTAACTAACAGAGTTGTATCCTTCCTCTTTACTCTCAGAGGTGTGCCCATCAGGGATGTTCTCTCTCACCTTTGCTTCTTCTACTGGCTTAGATCCCTGACAAGGACCCTCATCTCCCATTGAAGATACAGGGGCAGAGGCAGAGGGCTGTTAATACCTTGTCAATGCATATGTGGACGATATGTAATTGACTATAGCCAACCCTACCTCTCCCTACCGCCAGTCCTGAGATCCTGCAGAACTTTGCAGCTCTCTCAGGCTACTCATTAACAAAAGAAAACAATACTATTCCCTCTGAATCTCCCTGCACTAGGGCATGCCTGCAGGGCATGACAGTGTATGGGCTCCCAAGGGTGTTCCTAATTAGGAATTACCATAACAACCCGATGAAAGGATTTAGTGAAGAAGAATTACTCTCCCCTACTGGCTTCTTCCACAGGAGGATCCTGCAGGCGCAGTAGCCAGAAGCGGCTACACCATCTACCATGGGCCACAGCAACTTTTTTGTCTGCCACCCACGCCTCCCTCCCAGCTAATTCCACCAGGATGATCCTCAGGTGCCATAGCCAAAGTGGCTATGCCTGTCACCACAGGCCATGGTATTTCTTTAGCTGCTGCCATGTTCCTCCTTCCTGGCTAACTCATCCAGGAGGATCCCACAGGGCACCGTAGCCAGAAGCGGCTACATCCATCTATCACAGGCTGCGGCATTTCTTTGGCCATTGCCCACGCTGTCCCCTCTCAGCTAACTTCACCAGGTATAACCACTGCCAGTGCCAGTTGAACTCCTGTATGGCTTCAGGTGTGATTGGCTGCCTCCCGAACTCACTGGGACTTGATTGGTCCATTCGGTGAGCCCAGGAGCTGCAATTGGCTGCCGCTTCAGCCAGGCTTGTTCAGCTGCTTCTGTCTCTCTGCGGCTTTTAAATTAACAACAGCGTGGGACCAGTTTTCAAAGGCTTTTATTGCTGCTCCTTTGCTGTATATTTAGTTCAATACCTGTTTGCCTTCCTACTGTTTCTTACATATTTTTAGTCACCCTGTGTTGCTTAGCCTTGAAAGCAAAATGTTCTAATGTAGTCTAAATTGCTAATGCCTGTACTGAACTTGCAATTACTATCTCTGTTGTCCCCTCACGCTCTCTCTCTCTCTCTCCTGCCTGATTCCCAGCCTACTCCTCAGTTATACCCTGTTTGCTCGTGTTGTCACTGGTACCCCCAACCAGTCTACCCCTACCTATTGGGATCCCTGCTGCTATCCTGTCTCTTCTCCCTGTCTGTCCCCCGCCTAACGCTTTAGCTCCTCTGAATTGCTGCAGTTTGTCTCGCCTGCCTTTCTTTGTTATGCAGGATGCTTTTGTCTTGCTGATAACTCCAGTCTGTCCTATTCCTCAGCTTTGAGCACCCCACCCCTGTTCCCTGCCTTTATATTTCCAGCAACTGAAGCTCTCCTTCTGCTTCTTCCATGGAGGATCCTACAGAGTGCCGTAGCTGAAGCGGCTATGCCCATCTACCATGGGCTGCAATTCTTTGGCTGCCCTCACGCCTCCCTCCCAGCTAACTCACCAGGCATTACCACTGCCAGAACCATTTGAGCTTCTATGGTTCCAGCTGTGATTGGCTGCCTTCTGAACTCACTGGGACTTGATTGGTCTGTTCGTGAGCCCTGGAGCTGCAACTGGCTGCCGCTTCAAGCCAGGCTTGTTCAGCTGCTTCGGTCCCCACAGCTTTAAATTAACAACAGCATGGGAACAGTTTTCAAAGGTTTTTATTGCTGCTCTTTTGCTGTATATTTAGTCCTGCCCACCCCGGCCCCGATCTCTATTAAATGCTCATTAGCCCTTCCTCTGCTCCCTGAACATTCTATTAGAGACTGTAAGAGCCTATCCTTTGACTTCCTGTACTATACCTTCTTTCCACTTGGCCACTACTAGATCTTAGTGTTCTTCACATTTTTGCCCATTGTATCACTTACATTTGTCCCAAGAGCACTCCTGCATCTACCTCTGCCAAATGTACAAGCTCTGTCTTTTCAGGGTGATTGCCTGCAACAAGTATCCCATCTGTTTCCCCCCCTCCTTCTCTCCATCTCTCCATTGCTCTTCTTGCCGTCTCTCTCATTCCCTGTCACTGTTTCTGCACCTATCATCTACTTGCCCTAACCTATGTATTTGTATGTAGTTAGACCGTCCTTGGAACAAGCCTGTGGTGACCTCCAGTTAGAGTTTTTTTTTCCAATTGTTTAACCAGGTGAGACACACTAAGCTGAAAGCTTTTTACAGGTGCAACCTGGGAGCACAGGGAAGATAAGTGACTTGCTCAGGGTCACACAGTTTATGCAAGTGGGGCTGTGGGATTCAAACCCAGGTCTCCAGATTTGCAGCTCAGAGCCTTAAACCACTGCACTATACTGCCTCCTAAGAGTTCAATCACTTACAGGTAAATCTCCTTCACCTAAGCTCCTACTAAAACCAAGAAAATGAAGGCCATGATTTTTGTCCCTCTGCAAACTGCCCCAAACTTTGCCCGTTGGTAAATGCACGTAAACTTCATACCCTGCTCAGTGAGCCTCTGGACTACATTGAGACTTTTAAATACCTGGGAGTGTGGATTGACTCAGATCTCTCATTCATATTCCATATTGAAGAAATCTCCAAGAAACTCAAGCAGAGACTTGGGATCTTCTATAGAATCAGGCACTTACTAACACTAGAAGGGAAAAAAGGCTGGTGCAATTGATGTTTCTGCCCATCCTCGACTATGCAAACCTTCTTTATGGGCAATGTTCATCCGCAGCACTCTCCAAACTAGACACACTGTACCATCGAGAGATTAGGTTTGTAACTAGTGACCCCTATTCTACACGTCACTGTTCCCTTTATAAGAGTGTGGGATGGAGCTCACTTAGCTTCAGGAGGCACTTAAATGTTGTGCTCTGGACTGACTACATCAGGGACTGTTAACCTATCTGTTACCCAGGTCCCTATCTGCTAAGAAGCCTCTCTAGTGTCTCTTTTCATTCCTAAAGTCAGGACACGCTTCAGCAGTGCGGCAATAAGTCATGCCCTGTCTGTACTCTGGAACAACGAACAAAAACTCTGCAGCTTGCTTCCCTCGTGCCGCTGTCCTCCTTCAAAAACTGCTTCTGCAGTCCTTTCAGAAGTCCTGTAATTTTTCTTAATCACACTGTTCTACTTTCAAGCTACCTTACCCTAACCTCTGCACCAATGCTCCCTCCTCCTTGACTAACAGCTATTCCCACCTCTCCCCTACTCCTGTTGCCTAGTTCCGCATTACCTAATATTTCTCACACACTTCTTGCTTCTGCAACCTGTTGGCCTTAAATGACACATTCCATGCATGTGCCTTTTATTTTCAATCAATCAATCAAATCTTTATTTAACCAGGCGAAACACCGTTGAGGAAACTCATTTTGAGGTGGACCTGGGCAGCAAAGTACACACAATAGCAGTACATAACCACATAATACTTACATTTCTATACATAATCATTTCTAAACTAGAATTTAAATAGGGTGCAGAACAATATATACATAACACGTACATAACAGGATATACAAAAAAAACAAGTACGGATCAAGCATAGATATGCACATAATGATCAAATGGTTACAAGATCATGGTCTTGCAGAGTAGGATTGTTCTCTGCAGTGTACATAATATGAGCTCAGCACTACAGTGTTCAGAATAAGATAATGTGCACCACAGGTTACAGAGGGATAGCGTCCTGTATGGGTAATAGGCAGGGCTAGTATGAGGCTAAACTTTCAGATAGTCAATGCACTATGAGATAGTTCAGCCAGAACCTAGAGTAAGTACATTTATAATGAATTTGATGCTGCCTTATGAGCAGTGAACATAAGCGACTGGTGGGGGAAATGAATAGGTGAGATGGGCTACAGGCAGGCGACAGAAGGAAGCACAAGGAGGTTTGAGGAGGGTCCAATTGGTGAGCATCTACTGGCATTTGAACCTCAGAGTAATATATGTTCATTCCAAGACTATAATATAGTAGGTGTAGGGTATATACAGTAAAGCTGGTACCTGTCTGAGAACAAGATGTATAGCTGCCAACCTCAGCTGAATGTATACCTCCTATGAACTGAAATTGTATATAGCTATATTCCTTCCTGTCTCCCAGTGCATTTAAATCTGAACTACTTACTCTTCATTTTATGAATTTTGTCTTAACCTAAATGCATTTTACCTGCTTATGTTTATTTCCTTGACTGATGTGTATTTTGCTGATGTATAGCTATCCCAGGTCCATCTTGTAAATGAGTTCCACTCAGTGGTGTTCCGCCTGGTTAAATAAAGATATTGATTGATTGATTGGCCTCAATAGTAGGGCTCTGCAAATAATGAATATAATTTCCCGAATATCATGAATAATGGGCTAGTTGGCTGGTATTTGAGAAGCACTAATAAGAGCCCCTCTCTCCCTCCTCCTAGCTCAGATCCAACAAGAATAGAGAACTCCCCTTCTCCCCACTCTCAGATAGCACCCAACCCCCAACTACTTCACAAGTTGTAATTAAAAAAAATAAAACATACATAAAATTCAATGGGTGACCAGCACAGCCACTCACCTCCCGGCCAGCTGCCAGCCAAGGATTTCAATACTGTGATCCCCCACACACACACACCCACCACAGTAGCCAGTAGCAGCTGCCCCCTGCCTCCACCACACCCTGTACCTAAAGGTACATTTTAGAAAAAGAGCAGCCGCTGTGACCTGTCCTCCTCCTCGGCCAGCTGCCTTCTTGTGAATGAAATCACTCAATTGCTTGAGCTTATATAGTAGAATGAGCTGATCACGTGATCATCTTGTTCTACTATATAAGTGCAAATAAGCAATTGATTTCATTCACAAGAAGGCAGCCACCTGAGGAGGAAGGCAGGCTGCTCGGCTGCAATTTTTAAAATGTATCTTTAGGTACAGGGTGCAGTGGAGGTGAGTGCTGCTGCTACTGGCTACCGTGTGTGTGTGGGGGACCACAGTTCTGAACTTGGCAGCCAGCCATGGAGGCAGGTGATGTTCTGCCGGTCACCCATTGAATTTACATATTCACCTTTAGTGTGGGGGCTACTGCTACTGGCTACCGGGATGGGGTTTGGGTGCTATCTGAGGTGTGGGGAAGGGGTTCTTTCTATTTTTGCCTGATCTGGGCTAGGGAGGAGGATGGGGGCTCTTGGTTTTGTTTGACACATGGGCTCAGAATACCAAATATTTGACTGAATATTCAAAAAGGTATTTGCACAGCCCTACTTAATAGCGGCTGATCCTGTAGGGTGGCTAAAGCTAAAGCTGTCCCTGAAAGGCAAAGTAAAAGTGGTGAGAATGTTCACCCTCCCAAAATAGCCTATCATTTCCACAACCCCCCATCTGAGTACCCCTAACACCATCCAAAGCCTGGATAAGCTGATCTCTGCTTTCTCTGGGAAGGAAGCCCTCCAGATTCAACAAGAGTAAGCTATGATCCCACTGGTCAAAGGTGGTGTGGGCCTCCTGGTTCCATGCCTATTACTTGGCTTATAAAGTTGCCCAAGCCACCAGATGGGTTGTCCCAGAATCCACTGACACCCCAATATGGGTAACCCTGGAGACAGAACTGGCGGGAGGCACTTGGCTTGGCTCACTTTTGTAATAAGGGAAACTTTCACCAGTGCTTAACTAACCCAGTCCTGAAGGATACACATCACGCCTGGTGCCCCTACATGTCTTTCACCCAAACACACAAAGCTGCCTGTACCTTCCTTAAGGTTTACACCCTTATGGGGAATACCTTAATACAGATTCACAGGAAATCCAGGTATCTACTTCCTAGAGGACATGCTTGTCCCAGGTTCTGAGACACTGATGTCCTCTGAACAAATGCAGGAAATGTACCACCTTAGAAAAAGGAATTTTGGAGATACCTCCAGTTGTGAGACACCATCCTGCACTTCTCAGCACCCCTTATAGATACCAAGGGCTGGGAATGTCTGGGCACCCTACATCTCCCAGGGAAACTGAAGGGTGCCAGGTAGGGTATATGGGATGATAACAGAGATGCCCACACCGGGAGACACAGACAGTAGCAGGGTTAGTGGGAACAAGATGCCACAACACCCATATACCCGGAAATGTGGAACCAATGTCTCAGTGGGGCCCACACAGATTACAGGAACACTAGAGCCGGATGATACAGCTCAAAATACTACTTCACTGGTACCGCACACCAGACAGGTTGCATATCATTGGTATCCTTCCCTATGCTAGATGTTGGAGGTGCCAACATAGCCCAACCACCCTACTTCTCATGCTTCAGTAATGCACCATCTTTACCCATTTCTGGACAGCAGTATTGGAGGATTTTCTAAAGTAGTAGGCCTCAGACTATTAACAGTAACCTCACTGTTGCTGTTGGGCGACACCTCTACTCTGGCACTACTCCACGGACCCATGCGGAGCTGGCTGATCACAGCAATGATGGAGGCCAAGAGGGCAGTTGTAATGAAATGGAGGCAACCCCGCCCACCCTCCATACTGACATGGCACATGGCCCTGGCAAGACTAGCAATCTCTGAATGCCCTCCTACTTTAGGTTCAATCAGCTGCCCAGGTATGAGAAGAAACTGGATGCTTCCCTACAGTCACACCTGTGCTCAGTTCCACCACCACCGCCTAGCAACCCCTTCCTGAATGTTTTAGCACCTGCCCTGATGCACTGGCTACAGCCCACACCCATGACCTGTATCACCACCGTGTGCACATCACTATTATATCTACAGTAGCAGCCACAGACACTGCCAGCTATTTCCCAAAATTTCTGTGATATTTCCAGAAATATCTCATGCTTTCTCCATTTCCACAGTAGAGGCAGCAGAGAGAGTCTTTAGAAATTTCACAATATCTGGAAATAGCTGGCAATGTCTGTGGCTACTACTGTAAATGGTAGATATAGGGTATGGGTTGATGGGCAATTGGGGGAGACCTGGGAAGATAAGGGGCTGTATGCTAGAGATAAGTTCCATCTCAATTTGGAGGGAAGGAAACTTGGTTGAAAATAGAGGGGTTTAGTGGTGAAAGGTGGGGTTTAAACTTGTGAAGGGGGAGGGTGGGAGAAAAGGCTGTCGGGGGCAATAAAGGAGGTACTCTATCTCCACCCCATGGGAGCTGGAGGAATGCAGGAAAAGGCTGACTGGTAAGGTGCAGACCAGGGAAGACAGAATCCTCACGGAACACGTGCAGGGAAATGGAAGTATAGGGAAAGGGTGGAAGGTAGTCCCTAAATGCCAGGAGCTTGGGCACAAATGCCTGAGCTCCAGGTGATGCTAACTGAGGGAGAGGTGGATGTGGCAGCAGTCACTGAGACCTGGGCCACCGCTGGACATGACTGGGACCTGAACCTGGAGGGTAACACCATGTTCAGGAAGGACAGGGGGAGGGAAGGGAGGAGGGGTAGCAATAATAGTCAAAAACTGCACTGCCATAGGAGGAGTGGAGGAGGTGGAGGGAACTGTGGAGGCGATTTGGGTCACCTTGATAACAAGAGGGGGGCAAGAAAGTAAAAATAGGAGTAGTGTATAGACCCTCTGCGCTGGCGGAGGAGCTGGAGGAGAGTCTGTGGCAGATGTTGGGAGACACTGCAGATTGGGAAGGGTGGTGGTGTTGGGGACTTAAACATGCCAGGAACAGATTGGGGGACTATGACATCCTCGTGGCCAGGAAACAGAGGTTGTTGGATGTCTTCAGGACGCTGCTCCTAACTCAGCATGTGGGGAACCGACCAGGGAGGATCGGATAGTGGATGTGGTTCTGCAGACAGTGACCAGATTGGGGCCTGGAGGTAAGGGACCCATTGAGGGGAGTGACCATGCACGTCTGGTTCTGCCTGAACCTAGGAGGGGTAGAAGGCTGCACAAAGATGGAGGTAACTGACTTCAGGGGGTGTATTTCAAGGAAATGGGAAGGATCCTAAGGAGCACTTGGATGGGATTGGGCCAGACATGGACGCTGACAGAATGTGGGAAATCATTAGGAGGGGGTGCAGGATGTTACCAGCACTCAAGAGGGAGTAAGATGAAATGCGGGTAGGGCCCGAAAACCTGCTGGTGGACCAGAGGAGGTTCAGGAGGTGTTGAGGAAAGAAGGCGGCCCATAGGCAATTCAAGTGCTCAAGGAGTGAAAGAGACTGAGGGGAGTATGAGCTGATGGCCAGAAGGGCCACTAGGGTGGTGAGGGCAGCTAAGGCAAGGAAGGAGCAGAACCTGGCCAGGGAAATTAGAAGAGGGAACAAGGGGTTCTTTAGATACATTGGGGAACAACGAAGGGTAAGGCGCAGATTAGCAGGATTAAAACAGTGGAGGATGGGCACAAGACCCAGGGGAGCAGGCTGAGGTACTAAATAGAGTACTTCCCTCCGTTTTCACCTAAGGAAAATGGGGGCTGCATCATACATGGGAGGAGATGGTGAAACAGGGGGGGGACCTTTACTGATTGGCGGGTCTGGGGAGGGGGGGCATCACTGGCAGGTGGGGGGAAGGCAAAGCAGGGGACAAGGTAGCGGAGGTGGAAATCACGGCAAAGAGAGTGAGGAAGCCCTCAGGTCCTTTAAGATGGAGAAATCACCAGGGCCGGATAAATTACATCCCAGAGTGCTGAAGGAACTGGCGGATGTCCTGGCGAAACCCTGGCGGCGCCTTCAGCATCTCTGAGGACAGGATGGGTGGCCCAGGACTTGAAGGTGTGCATATAGTGCCTATCCACAAGGGGGGATCAAGGGAGGTGGCAGAGAACTACAGGCCCATCAGCCTGACATCGGTGGTGGGCAAGGTGATGGAGGTATTGTCAAGGAGAGACTAAGGGGACCTGGAAAATTTGGGCTGCCTGGACGATAGACAGCATGGATTCATCCCGGGTAAATCATGTCAGACAAACCTTGTGAGTTCTATGACTGGGTGATGAGTGCCTTGGACCTGGTAGACCAGTGGACATCCTCTTTCTTGACTTCAGCAAGGCATTTGACTCTGTTCCTCATGGGGCCTGTTGGATAATCTGGGAGAAATGGGGTGGGGACCCAGATGATCAGATGGATAGGAAATTGGCTCCAGAGCCGGACTCAGAGGGTCATGGTTGGTGGGATAGTCTTATCCCAAGGAGGGTCATTAGTGGAGTCCTCAGGGATCAGTCCGTGGGCCCCTCATGTTCAATGCCTACATCTCTGACATAAGTAAGGGTATCAGGAGTGAGATGAGTCTCTGCGGATGACTCAAAACTGGGGGCGGTGGTAGATGGGGAGGGAGGAGGTGGCTTCACAGGAGGACCTGGGAGGCTCTGGAAGAGGGTCTGAAAGCGGAAGCTGAGGTTCAATGCAGGAAATGCATGGTACTGCACCTGGGAGCCAGAAACCCGGGACAAGTGTACACCCTGGGGGAATGCTACAAGTCTCGATGGCTGAGAGGGACCTGGGGGTGGTGGTGGATGTCAAGATGAACAACTTGGAGACTTGTAGGAGGGCAGTGGCAATGGCCAACAGGATGCTTGGATGTATCGCTAGGGGATCACTTCCAGAAGGAGGAAGTGATACTCCCACTGTATAACTGTTTGGTGAGGCTGCACCTCGAGTACTGTGTGCAGTTTTGGAGGCCACATTTAAAGAGGGACATTGAACTCCTGGAGAGGGTCCAGAGGAGTGCAACCAAAATGATTTGAGGCTTGGGGATAGGACCTATGGGGACAGGCTCAAGAGCTAAATATGTACACATTGGAAGAGAGAAGGGACCGGGGACATGATAGAGGTCTTCAGGTACATGAAGGGGTAAATAGGGGAGGAGCAGTCAGGTGCTCCGAAGGAAGGAGGGGGGGAACTAGAGGGCATGGATGGAAGCTGGGGGGAGATCAGGAGAGAGGGAGGAGGTGCTACTTCACTGAGAGGGTGGTGGAGCCATGGAATGTGTTGCACAGGGGCTGGTGGAGGAAGAAACGGTAGAGGGTTCAAGAGGGGTGGGACAGGTATAGGGGAAGGGTTCTGGAAGCAAAACCAGTGCAGTGAGAATATCCAGGACTGGGAAGGAGAAGCCAGAGAGGGAGAGGGGGCAAGGTCAGCTCCCAGGGTGGGGGCTGACTAAGCGAGCAGACACGAAGACCGTTAGGCCTATTCTGCTGGCATTTTAGTATGTTAGTATGTTAGTAGATAAACCTGTTTTAATGCTGTTTCTCTTTCTTTGTTAACGCGTGCATAGGAGGCGAGGTTTTTAAACAGATGATTGAGTCTGCCGACATACTAGATCAGAGATATAACTATAAATATAACTATATTAATTTAGGGTCATCTAGGACTTACTGTATTTTAGAAGCTTATTAGAGATAGGTAGCAGTATATCTACCCGGTGCATTGAGAAGCTTAGTAACATCTGTAGGTACTATATCATAGGTATGTTTGACCTGGTTATCTTTGCTGTTTATTTACTGTTTCTATGATGCGAATACACTGTCTTTGAGTGTTGTTTTCTCCCTATGATGCATTGCTGTTGTAACACAAAAACAATAAACTGTTTCATGATTAAAAAATGCTGACACCCCTTAGAATGGGGCTGCTAATCCTCCGCATCTTCTACCTTGTGCTGGAGGTAGGCTGTAAAACTGCCGGACCCAAGATTAACCATGTCTCCAGTCCTGGTTACACCATCCCCATCAGGCTTAAGTCAAGAGGTACCTGGACTGAGTCATGCCTAAAACATGACCTCAGAATTCAACCAAAACTTACTTACCCCCAGTACCTCATAAAATCCTATAGCTGCCTTATTATGCTGCCGTACTGCCGTGGCTGCTACTAATAGTCTAAAGCTCACAGAGTAAAAGCAAATGGGCTAAGCTGGGTACAATGGTCATGCATAATAAAAAGTTGCTACTACTGCTAATAATCTCTGGAAATCTCCACCCAAAACCAGGGCCACCTCATGCCAGACCACACATGAGACTGGGTCATCTCAAGATAGTCTCACTAAACATACACAGTCTCCTTAGCAAACTACCACAGTTCCAGGCATGGGGGAGCTGCTTCAACTAGGTGCAATAGCTCTTACTGAAACCTGGCTCTCACCAAAGGACAGTGATGCTACCATCGCCTAGATGGCTACACAGTGTTCCATCAGGACAGATTGACCAAGCGGGTGGAGGCTGGTTAGTAAACCTGAAAAGAGAGATCAAAGCCCAACTACAGCCTAGTAGTTTTCACACCAAGGAGGCATAAACCTTAAGCAAATCACTCTGGACCAGCAACACAAAGTTTTATTACTATCCAGAATATACATACCCCTGGCACCTACAAAATGGGCATCCAGCAAGTACTAAGCAACCTAAAACAAATAAAGCACAACTTGAGCATACTATTGTTGGTGATTTCAGACACCAACTGGCTGCCAATTGACACCTTAGCAGTTCGAGATCAGGTATCCGGTCTCTACCTCATTCAACTGTTCTCACAAGCCAACAGATTTAATTACAAGACAGGCATGAGTACAGTGATTGATTGTCTCCTTGCAAGTTCAATCAATCAATCAAAATCTTTATTTATTCAGGCGAACATCATTGAGCAAAGCTCATTTACAAGATGGACCTGATTGGTCTTAATAATATAAGGTTACAGTTTTACACAAAAACAAGGTACTGATTGAATACAAATACAAAGATTTATAAATGAAACAGGTATACAAATATTTACATATGTACAAGGCAATGTGACATTAGATCTTGGTTATACTAAAATGAAAGAAACAAACAGTACTGGAGGGATAAAGCTAGGGTGATGGGACTTTGGGGATCATTTTTGTACGAAGTAGGTTGGAGAAAACTAGAAAACAAAAATAGGGGGCAGTGCAAAAAGGGTAGGAGAAAAGAGGGGTTGTGGGAGGACTAGGCCTTATGGAAGCAATTGCATGATTCTGGGAAGAGACTAGTGTACAGCTTTTGAAGGATGTTAATGGAATGAGGGTATCCAATTTCAAGGTCTTTTGAAGAGAATTCCAGATAAGTGCTAGGAATAGCTGATTGCAGCCCTTCCATACCGGTGCAGGTAATAGGAATCTTCAGCATGATGAGTTTATTGATCCTTAGGGTGTAAGGCCTGGATATGATCTGGTTGAAACAATCTGAAATGTAGGATGGGAGTTTGTTTGTCAGAGCTTTGTAGATCCAGACAGCAGCATTTTTGTTTCTTCTATGGTGTAGGGATGTCCAACTGACTGCATTGTAGAGAGAGCAATGATGGGTGCTGAAGGAAGATCTGTAATGAATCTAAGAGCTCTATGATACAAGGTGTCCAATTTATTTAAATGGGAGAGGAACAGTGACCATAAAGGAAGTCAGCGTAATCAATGAGGGATAGGAATGATGCCAGGATTAATCTTTGTTTGGAATCTCTGGTCGGGTAGTGTTTGATCCTATAAAATAGGCCAAGTCTCTGTCTAAGCTTTTCAGGAGCTCTTCAATGTGGCTAGTATAGTCAAGTTTATTGTCAATCCAGACTCCAAGATATTTGAATTTGTCCACATATTCCAGATTTTCACCAAGGATGGTAGATAATTGGGGAGGGTGAATGACGGAGAGTGGAAGAGAAGCTCTTGGTAGCAAAGAACATAGCTTTCTGTTTTCTTGGCATTTAATAGTAGTTTCTTTTCTAGTAATTTGTGCTGCAGGAGGAGAACTCAGATTGTAAAAGTTCACAGGCTTTTGATGGTGAAGGATTACTGACATATAGGACAGTATCATCTGCAAAGAGGTGAATATTAGATTGTGAGAGATTGGTCAATATTGTTGATGTAAATGGCAAAGAGGATGGGGCCCAAGATGGAACCTTGTGGTACACCTCTTAGGAGTGGTTTAGAGGTAGATAGGTCACCTTCATTTTTTACCTGTTGTATTCTTCCGGAGAGATAGCATCTGAATCATTTAAGAGAGAGTGAGTCAAGGCCTAAGGAATTCAGAGAGGAGATTAGTAGTTCATGGTCCACAGTGTCAAGGCTTTGCTTAGATCCAGAAACACAGCACAGATGTTACTCTTTTTGTCTAAGTCAGTCTGCCAGTCATTTGTAACTTTTGCTAAGGCAGAGATGGTGCTGTGCATGGATCTAAACCAAGATTGAGCTGGGTTAAGGAGATTATTGGTATCAAGGTAGGCACTTAACTGGATGTTCACTAACTTTTCAAGCATTTTGGACAGTACTGGTAAGATGGATATGGGCCTATAATTGTTGAGGTCCATGGGATCACCTGCCTTAAATAGGGGAAACACTTGAGCTGTCTTCCATATTGAGGGAATAGAACCAGTGGCTAGGGACAAATTGAAAAGGTGAGTTAGGGGGCAGCTAATGCGCAATGCTACTTTTAGAAAGTAGGGATCCAGAGAGTCTGCACCTGAGCTTTTAGTTGTATCTAATTGAATAGTAGGTCCTCTACTTTTTAAGAGTATTGGCTTAAAGGAGAATGTGGACAGCCTTTTGTCCTCAGTAGATTGGAAGTTTAATGATGACCTCATTAGATTTGCAGGTGAGGAATCGAAAGCTAGGCCAGCTGTAGTGAAATGATTGTTGAAGGCATTCAAGATTTCTTGCTTGTCAGTGATTTCCACACTATTTAGGTGCACTTTGGGTGGTAAGACAGGGTAGAAACTTGACCTAGGATCCCTTTATGGTACCCCAGAATCTGGAAGGGTTGTGGTAGGAGGCATCCAATTCAGCTGTGTAGAAGGCAGCCTTGGCATTTCTCACTTGTTTTGTGCAGGAGTTTCTGGCTTTTCTGAATTGAAGCCAGTCATTTGGATCCTTGGTCCTTCTTGCCCTTTTCAGAGTTTATCTCTGGCAAGAGTCGGTTTATGGTCAGCAGAGAACCAGCGACAAGATTTGAGCTTGGTTCTGACACTGGTGAGGGGTATGTATATTGAGGGCACTTATGATAATATCATTTAAGACCTGTAGAGCTTTCTATTGAAGCTGCTGGATAGAATTCTTGCCAACGTGTGGTATGGCACAGATCATGAAGATATCCTGTGATATTAAGGTTCTTTTAGACCTTCTTGGGAGAAATTTTGCAGGGTTGGGTGGCTTGATTGTTGATCTTATGCCAGCTATGGACAGTGATCACTTATGTCACTGAATAGCACTCCAGCATGAGAATACAGATGAGGCTTATTAACCAACATAATGTCCAGTAGTGTGCTGTTGAATTTGTTCTTTGGATTAATCCTTGTTGGTTCTTTGATTAATTGAGTGAATCCATAAGTGTCACAAAAGGTTACTAGGGGTGCAGATGCATTGGCTAGCCAATTTAAATTCAGGTCACCTAAAATAATGGTATCTTCAGGGCCTAGTTTAGTATAGATCCCAGGTGGGATAGGAGCTTGAGGTCTGCTGAGGGGGCCTATAGCAGCCAATCAATTGAAAAGATGACAAGTTGCCGGAGCACACCTCTGAAGTCACTGTCCTTCCAGACACCATCAGTGATCATTCTCCAGTAAAGTGGCCACCATTAGTCCTCCCCAGGTATCATGCAACCCGCTTCTGAGAATTGGGCAACTGGATTCATTTGAGTAATATTTGAAGCTTGTGGATTGGTCACCACTGACAGATCCGAGGACGGCAACCAAGCCCTTAACATCTTCATCACAACTTGTACTAAGGCCTGTGACATCTTGCCCCTTATAAAACCAAAAACAAGAGGGGCTACTAACCTATGGGTCACAGGCTCCCTCCTTGAGCTCATGTGGAAAGGGATAATCTGGGATAAGGCCAAAGCAACTTGTAAAGAGGCAGATCTCGTTGCTTATAGGACTGTCGGAAACAAATGTACCAAACTCATCCGTCTGACTAAGGCAACCTACTACAACGATTTACTAAAAGGAGCTGGGGATGTGGGAAGGAGTTCTGGGACTCTGTGAAATCGCCTCACAGGTAAAAGCCTCCAAATCTCAACCAGGTCTAACATTTATTGCAACTGGGACACTCCAGGAGACAGGATACATTGCAAATTCTTTCAACCTGACCTTCACAGATCTAAGCTCAGTACTTCCCAGAGACTACCTGACCCCTCAACTCTAAAGTGAGACCTCACCTCCCTTGGCCTCCCTCAGTCAAGGGCAATGCCCCCATTCTACTTCAAGCAGCTTACTAGAAATGACACCATCAAATATGTATCAAACATGGGAGGATGGGGTGGTACCTGAGGACTGGAGGAGGGCAGGTGTGATTCCTCTTCACAAAAGTGGGAGCAGAGCAGAGGCAGGAAACTACAGACAAGTTAGTTTAACCTCAGTGATAGGGAAAATGATGGAATCACTTCTGAAGGAAAGAATTGTTGAGTACCTAGAGGCCAGTGGGGCACAGGACCCAAGGCATCATGGATTCACAGTGGGAAGGTCATGCCAGACGAATCTAATAGATTTCTTTGACTGGGTGACCAAAATAGTAGACCAGGGAGGGCTGTGGACATGGCTTACCTAGATTTTAGCAAGGCATTTGATACAGCCCCACACAAAGAGTGGGTCCCAAGGTGGTAGCCTGGGTAAAAATTGGCTGGACAACAGGATGCAAAGGGTAGTAGTAAACAGAGTCCACAGTGAAGAAAGGAGGGTTACTAGCGGGTACCCCAGGGTTCAGTACTGGGACTGGCCCTTTTAATGTCTTTATAAGTGACATTGCAGAGGAACTGGAAGGAAAAGTATGTCTCTTTGCAGATGACACAAAGATCTGCAACAGAGTTGATAGTACAAAAGATGGAGTGGAAAGGATGAGAAGGGACTTGGCAAGGTTGTAGGAATGGTCAAATGTATGGCAGCTTAGAGTCAATACAAAGAGTGTAAGGTAATGCACCTGGGAAACAAAACCCAGGGAAAGAGTACACAATGGGGGTGAGATACTGACAACAGTAAAATGTAAAGGGACCTGGGGTAATTATATCAGATGACCTAAAGGTGGGCAAGCAATGTGAGAAGGCAGTAAGGAAGGCTGGGGGTTTACTGGGATGCATAGGAGTGGCATCAACAGTAGAAAACAGGAAGTTGTTATCCTCTTACAGACAGTTGATGAGACCCCATTTAGAGTACTGTGTGCAGTTCTGGAGACCCCATCTCCACAAAGACATAGACAGAGTGGAGGCTGTCCAGAGGAGGGCAACCACAATGGTGCAGGGTCTGCACCAGAAGACATATGAAGAAAGACTAAAGGAGCATAATATGTATACCCTTGAGGAAAGAAGGGAGAGGGGACTTGATAGAAACTTTCAAGTACCTCAAGGGAATCAACAAAGTCCAAGAGGGTAGTATCTTTCAGAAAAGAGAAGTGCAAGAACAAGGGGCACAATTTGAAGATAGAGGGGACGGCTCAGAGGTAATGTGAGGGAAGTATTTTTCACGAGAGGGTTGTGGATGCATAGAACAGCCTTCCTGAGGAGCTCGTGGAGTCAAGAACAGTGGGGAATTCAAGAATGCATGATACAGATATAAGGCAGTCCTAGTGGGGGTAGGAGGAAGTAGGCTGTTGGTTAACTAGTATCTGCAGCTTATCCATTAGGTAGGAAAATGGACAGACTAGGTGGGCCAAGCGGTCCTTATCTGCCATCAAATTCTATGTTTCTATGTTTCTATGTTAAATGCATATTAGGGAAGACAAGGATGGGGAGTTATTTATTTATTTATGACTTTGATAACCGGGTAAGTGCACTGATCCCAGGGACAGTTTTCAGGCATGACCCGGGCCATAACACATGGCACAGGTGACACTGGAGTACAAGGTAACAGTAATACACATGAAACAGATTTGATACAAGCAACAATAGTAAGCACAATATACAGGCTTGATGCATAGGTCCATTTGAGAACAGTGAATACAAGGTTTCAATATCGGACATGAGATTTGGTACAAAACAAACAAATCGTGGGCACAGTGTACAATGTGTGACTGCATAGTCCAGTGAGCAAGTAATACACAGAATACTCGGTAACAAAATATTTATACAATATGTACAGGCAAGGAGGTCAAATATTACTGTGAAAATACAATATAACAGGTGTTACCTTGTAGACATGAAGCTTGTGGCACTTATGTTAAAAGAGCTGGTGGATCCACTCCCTAAAGTTTTCAATGTCTTACTAAGATCAGGAGTGTTCCTAACAAGTGGAAGAAGGCACTTGTCACCCCATCTTCAAAGCAGGTGATGCTGCCAATCTGTCTAACTACAGGCCCATCTCCATTCTCCCTCCCTGTCTAAAGTTCTCGAATGAATTGTCTCCGACCAGCTCACGGACTACCTACTGAAGTGCAACTCTCTGTGCCCAGCAACTTGGGTTCTGGAAAGACCATTCTACAATCACCCTTGGTTGATTACTCCTCCCAAATATACAATGCTTTTGATGATGGTCTGGCAGGGGGTCTATTTTTTACACCTCACAGAGGCATTTGATATCGTTGACCATCAGCTCCTCCCTACTCTCAATAGGCCTGTCCACAGACATGGTTACCTGGCTCAAGAGCTACCTCTCATGCAGGACTCAATGTGTCAAAATAAAAGGTATTCTCTCTGAGCCAAGAGAGGTGAGTCTTGGAATCCCACAAGGTTCAATACTAGACTGCTCCTTTCAGCATCCTCATAAACCCTCTACCCTCAGTTTGCCCACCGCATCATGCTATATGCTGATCATTCGTTACCTCTGTAAAGTGGAAAAATCTACCCTCTATCACCTATGAACTGGAAGCAAATTTTCACAGGCTTGAAACATGGTTCTCTAATAATAAAACTGCTGCTCAACTATAAAAGCTAAAAGCATGCTTTTATGGTTCCACAGAATAGAAAGAAATTCAGGAAACTGCAGATAGAGTTGCAAAGGGATATACTGGAGCAGGTTGACACCTTTAAATATCTTGGGGTAGACATGGATAACGCCTCTCATTCACAACACATGTAGATCATGTAATCAAAACTGCCAATGCAAAACTAGGTGTTCTCTATCGACACCGTCACTACATGCCCTCTGATGCCTTAAAGCTGGTCACAAGCTGCTCAGTTCTATCTGCCACAGACTTTGGACCTATAGTCTACGGTGCAGGAACTGACACAGCCTGAAAAGGATAAAAACCCTTCTCAATAAAGTGTGTCGGTTGGTTCTGGAAGCAGATCGCTGGACACACGGTGACTTCTATAAAGCGACTGGTTGGCGACTCCTCTACCTCAGGGCCCAATATCAGGCCTGCCTACTGGAAAAAAAAAACATGCTCAGGCAAGCTCCTGAATCCACCTCTTTTCTATTCAAATTAGATCAAGCAACTGTCAGTACATGAAGTTCATCGATGGGTGGCTGCTGGTGCCTTTAAGCTGCATTCGATAGCTCACAGATCTCTTTCTCCTTTAGAGGCCCCAAGTGGGTAAATGATCTCCCACGGACCTTATTGAATGTAACAAGGTCAGCAAATTCAATGCTGGTCTTCAAACACACCTAGCTCTCGCTTGTGTCTGTGAGTGCCCCAACATAACCTAATCCTAATACAAACACTCAGAATGCTTGAATACAAACACTTGGAGAGTCTCTGTACACCCTCTCCAACCTCCCACTGTCTCATTACTATAGGTTTATTCCCCTCCGCCCTTTCCCTCTCCTGCCCCTTGTTGCCATCCTGTGCTACCCTCACCTTCTCCCACATCCCCACTAAAATGCCATCTCCTTATTCTACTCCCCACCCTGTACTAGCCCCACCCCTGACCCACTCTCTCTACTCCCCCGTACTACTTCCCCGCCACCATCAACCCCACAAACTCCCCCACCCTGTTCTTCCCATCCTGTCTCCCTCACCACGGACCCTCCACCACCCAGGACAAAGCCCTCTCAGGCTGCCTCACATGCACATCTTGTACAAAGCCATCTTTCTGGCTGCCTTATCCTACTCAAGCAAGTGATCCTGAAATCCTTCTGCTGACCTATGCACTCAGCACAGGGTGGCTTACTCCTTACACCAGTCTGGTACTACATGTCTATCTGTTGAAATGACGGTGAAATTTCATTGTGAATTTGTAGACCTATTGTAACAAAAACTGTAACTACCCAAATAAACACAATAGTTTTTATGTAACCTATGTAACCTCAAAACCAAAGTAATCTTTTGTAGGCCAATGCATTTTCTTTGTATATATTTTTGTTGTTGGTTTATCTGTTTTGTACTCTGTCTGATTTGGAACCTTTGTGAACAAGTCCTTGACTCAAAGGTATTAATCCCAAACTGAAATAAATAAATATATGCACACAGTTTCAGATTTCTGGCTTTAAAAGGGCCTGAGTTATATCTTGCCAAACATGCTGCCAACATTTAAATTTCAGTTATTCCTCTCAATTATAAATGCAAAGAAACAGACTGGAAAAACAAGGCCCTCACCCTTAACCTTTAAAATAGTTTATTCTCATGCATAATTTTCCAGAAAAGGAAAACCAGTATATTAGCAATAACCAATGTTTCAGGGATAGCTTCCTTCCTCAGGGTTACACTTGTTAAAACTATTTGTAAGCCCCAAGATCGTTGGGCTTACCTGTGTGTCTCCGCTTCTTCTGCAGTTCCGCTGGCTGTTTCTGCACTTTGGTGTAGCCGGGTGCTCTGTCCATATGCAGTAGCACATTTACAAATTTGGACCGCCATTGCTGTCACCCAAAGGTTCCCTCAGTGGTCCCAACCCCACAGTTGACATAGTGGGGTCTAGAGACACAAGGGCAATGATTCAAGATCCCAAGATGTATTTAGTTGAGGAGCGCCAATAGTGCTCGTGATTGAGGCATGAATCATGCATGAGGGTTGATGCATATTAATGAGCCTGGTGGCTGCCTTAGGAGGACGTGTTTTGGCAGCAGCGACTAGTGGAAAATCAAATTAAAATGTATAATGCTGCATTTGTGGGACATGGCAAAGGGACTGCTGCCAGATACTCGGGAAATAAATTTCAAACATATATGGTGTGGCTGAAAAATATATTTAAATGTGAGGACTATTTATTTGTTTAACAAATCGGAAAGACCTTTGAGCCAAAGGCTTTTACAGAGGTTCCACGTCAAGTCACAAGAATAGCAAATTACAATGGTTTCAGTAAGTAGTACAACATGAGGAAAGTAATTACATAAATAAAAGAACAATATGGCAAGGTAAATATTGTGTCAAGTGCAGCCAGTGGCCTTGTCTGAAGAGGGGTGAAAGGGATTACAAGGAGAGAAGGACAGGGGTGAATTGGGGTGGAAGGAGAAAATAAGAGCAAGGAGGGAGATGCCACAATGAAGCTTATGCAGGAAAGACCGACGGGATGGGGTAGAGAGGGTGAGAACAAGGTGAGGAAACAGAGGCGAGAGGGGAAGTTGGAGTGGAGGGGTAAAGGAAGAGGGATGAGGTAGGATGAAAAGTGGGCTGGAATGGGAAAGGGATAAGGAGGAAGTGCTGTGAGACTATGCTGGACTAAAAATGTAGCAGCCATGGTGTTCGCCTTTCACCCCGTTCATCCAATCAGGAGCTCAGAACCCTGCAAGAGGCTCTTAGGAGTAAAGAGAGGACTTTGGGTGAAAGACAGGGATTTTTCTTGGTGCCTATTCTAAGGACCAATAGGGCGTCAGGCTGGCTCATTGAATATTAATTTGCCTTAATGGATAAGTGTGGCAGCCAATAGAGAGGCTGTTTCAGAGCTTATAAAAGGGACTGTTTTTGCCCAGGATGGGAGAACCCTAACAGGATTTTGAGAGAGAGAGAGACTGCTGTGGGTTTGCTAGCCCAGCAGGCCTGTAGTTTTTCCAAAGGCCTTGCATGGCCACAGTTTGGGAAAAGCTGCAGAACATCTGGAAGGATATCTATTCCTAGGAAAGACTGGACTGTGAGAAAGTTTCCGGTGAGAACTGAACCAGCATCTTTGTGAATTCGTTTTAGAGCTTTTGGAGAGTTGCTGCTCAGATTGGAACCCTTGTCTGTGAAAAGGAGAATTCACAGTTCAAAAGAGAGATATTGTTGAGATTTGCAGCTACAAAGTAGTGGACTGGCTTGCAGTGCAGAAAGAGACCACTGAGTGTGGCAGCTGAGAAGCAGACACAGTAAACTTCAGAGCCTAAAGCATAATTCTGCAGCTGGGAGAAAAGTGTTCTGCAAAGTTGTATTTCCCTCGGTGGGGTCAGAACCTTACAGACTGTTGCTGTTGCAAGCCATTGTAATGGTGTGTACTGTTAGAGACTGAGTCAGTTCCACAGTCCCCATGTTATTGCATCGGAGGAAGCATGTGCCAGGCAATAGTCTGAGGAGCCATCAGCCTGTTTAGTACCCAGACTGAAGAGGAAACCAGCAGTGAGGGAGTGTAGAGGTCTGTCAGGTGAAGCCCGTATTCAAAGGCCTCCTAGGGGTGAAGATTGGAAAGGCCTGGCAGGTGAAGACCAGCATCTTCATCCTTTCCTCAGTTATCTACAGCTGTGGTGTGCCACTAACTACTCCAACAGCACAGTACCATAAAATCAAATATTTGCAACCCCCGTGACCCTTCAGAACTGTAAGTACCCCAGGCTGAGACTTTGGTGAGTATATTATTTAGCTAGCTAGGCCAAGAAATAAGGAGGTTAAGACCTGTGCTGGACTATGTTAGAAATCAAGCTGTGCCCAGGCAGAGGTCGGGTGCACTCATAGGTTGGAGGTGGGATTGTGTAGGGTAAGGGTTTTGCTACTGTGTTATGCACTTTTTCTCCTTCTTCCTCTCCCCAAAATAAAACTGCTTATTGTTAATGTTAGAGTTTGGTACAGCGATTCATTGTAAAAGTGTATCAGACTGCAGTGTGTACTGTGATAGGAGTACATGTTCTGAGTGTGAGCCATAGCTAAGCACTGCATGTAGAGAGTGTATCAGGCTGCTGTGTGTACTGTGATAGGGAGTACATGTTCTGAGTGTGAGCCATAGCTAAGCACTGCATGTAGAGAGTGTATCAGACTGCGGTATGTACTGTGATAGGAGTACATGTTCTGAGTGTGAACCATAGCTAAGCACTGCATGTAGAAAGTGTTTCAGGCTGCTGTATGTACTGTGAGAGGAGTACATGTTCTGTGTGTGCCATAGCTAAGCACTGCATGTAGAGAGTGTATCAGGCTGCTGTGTGTACTGTGAGAGGTAGTACATGTTCTGAGTGTGAGCCATAGCTGAGCACTGCATATAGAGACTACATCTGACTGCTGTGTGTACTGTGAGAGGGAGTACATGTTCTGAGTGTGAGCCATAGCTAAGCACTGCATGTAGAGAGTGTATCAGGCTGCTGTGTGTACTGTGAGAGGTAGTACATGTTCTGAGTATGAGCCATAGCTAAGCACTGCATGTAGAGAGTGTATCAGGCTGCTGTGTGCTGTGAGAGGAGTACATGTTTTGAGGACCCGTGGAGGTCAGTTACTGATCTAAAGATGTTCCTAAGAGATAGATGTCCAGACTTCTCAACTGTCCCTGATTTATGAGGCAGGAGGTTGAGAGGTGTGTAGATGTCCAGAGGATTTTCTTGAGTCCCTCATGATTCTGTGGCCTTTGATGATTGGCCTGAGAGTGGCATAAATTAGAGAAGTAAATGTTTGTTATTCTGTGAAAGATGCAGGTTTTCTTCTGGTTAGTTAGAGAGCATTTGGGGCATTGCAAATATCAAATTCCACTAATGAAATTCTGGAAGCATTACTTATGCTTCCATACATATTGACAAAATATTACCAATAGAACATTTTGGGGTAATTTCACTGTAAATTTAAAACTCTAAACCGCTTTTTTCCAGTATTGTTAGGAACCTGGCTACATTGATACTGGATATGCATAACACATGTCAAGTCTATACCTGCAAGAGCAGAGAAGTTACAAACCGTCGCATTTGTATAGGGTTTTACAACATTTCACAGACAGTTGCATTGTGAAATTGTAAACCCCAGTAACTTAAACCACACTTAAAGGATACCTAAACCCTGTTTTCAGAGATCACTGTTTAAAAAATCTGAGATTTTAGCGACCCTAAGTTACAGGCAGATATTTTAGAATATGATGTTCTTTACCAGAATTTTGGCCATCTATATAATTTCTGTCAGGTTTAAAAAGTAAATGATCCCTCTCATTTGAAAAGCCACACCACAATCTAGGCATAAGATGGCACTGGCATGAGATGTGATGATGTCACTGAAGTGATACCACAGTAACATAGCCATAGAAGGTCTATGTGCTGACCCGTTTATGCTCATAATGTTTAGCCTGTGAATCACACCAACATGTAAATTGGTATATACCACATTCATCAGAGTACAGTGGATTATATCAGACTTATTTTGCTTAGTTCTAGGCTGACATCTTCCATAACCACCAGGGGGACAACATATTTGACGTCATCCTCACAAATGGGGATAGCATGGAGGGGTGGTGGAGGGCAGCCTAGGAACAAGCGATCATAATACTGTAGGCTTAGGGTTAGGGCAGAGTACAAAGTAAGTAAAACACGGAGGTCCTAGACTTTAGGTGGGTGGATTTTCCCAGAATGAAGGAAATATTTCGGAAGGAAATGGAGGGAAAGAGACAACAGAGGAGGTTGAGGACCTATGGAACAAGATCCAGGGGGTTTGCTAAAGCCACACAGAGCTATAGGAGAAGAAAATGGCGTCCAGAAAATATAAGAGGATTCAGATGGAGGAGGACAGAGAAACTTTCAGGGAAGAGCTGAGGTGGTGAGGCAGAGGATTAGGAGGGCAAAAGCAGAAGCAAAAGATAAGAGTGCACGGCAGGCCAAAAGGGGTGATAAAACTTTTCAGATATATCGGAGACAGGAGGCAGTATTAGCGCAGTGGTTAAAGGCTCTGAGTTGCAAACCTGGTTACCTGGGTTTGAATCCCACATCCCCACTTGCATATTATGTGACCCTGAGCAAGTCACTTAACTTCCTTGTGCTTCCAGGTCGCACCTGTAAAACAAGCTTTCAGCTTAGTGTGTCTCTCTTGGTTAAAAAAAAGAGAAGGAAGGAAAGACATGGGATAGTAAGAGTAAGGTGGATGGGAGAGTACAGGTGGAAGGGGACTTCAAGAAAGAAGAGGTACTGAACAGATACTTTGGCTCGGTCTTCAAGACAGAGGGAGATGGAAGGGACCAGTGCTAGGGGAGGAAGGAAGGGAAGATGGGGGTGGATCCTAGTCTGATCAGTGAAAACAGGGTCAGGGAGGAGTTAGGTAAATTGAGGTTGGACAAGGCTATGGGGCTAGATGCTCTGCATCCTAGGGTGATCAAGGAACTAAGGGAGGAGCTGGTGGCCCTATTAGCAGGGTTGTTTAACCTGTCCTTAGATACAGGGTGGATGCCAGAGGACTGGGAAAGGGCAGATGTGGTGCCACTCCACAAAAATGTCAGCAGTGAGGTGGCGGGCAATTATCACCTGGTCAGCCTCACATCTGTGGTGGGCAAAGTGATGAATGCGATCTTGAAGGAAAGGGTGATCTGCTACTAGGAGGAGACTGAGCTACAGGGATGTACATCAGCATGGCATTATGTGAGAAGGTCATGCCAGATGAACCTGATAGCATTCTTCGATTGGGTGACACGGGTAGTTGATTGGGGGGCAGTGGTCATGCCCTATCTAGACTTCAGTAAGGCCTTCGACACTGTGCCCCACAGAAGACTGGAAAATAAACTAGAGGATTTGGGGTGGGTCAGAAAATAACAAGGTGGGTTGAGAACTAGTTGATGGGTAGAAACCAGAGGATGGTAATAAATGGGTGCATTCTAGGGAGGTACAGGTAATGAGTGGGGTCCCACAAGGGTAGGTGTTGGGGCACATCTTATTTAATATCTACATCAGTGACATAGCCAAGGGGTGAGGGGAAAGTCTGCCCTTTTAGATGACACAAAGCTCTGCAACAAGGTGGACATCTCAGAGGGGTAGAGGCAATGAGGGAAGATCTAAGGTTACTGGGGAAATGGTCGGAAACATGGCAGCTAAGATTCAGTTCCAAAATGTACAGTGATGCACAAGCAGAGGAATAATCCACAAGCAAACTATACATTGGGGGGATGAAAGTCACAGAGCAGGAGAAGGATCTAGGAATCATAATCACAAACAGTCTTAAGGTGGGGACCCAATGCAGCAAGGTGGTGGGTAGCGAACAGAATGCTGGATGCCACTCTATTAATCCATGGTGAAGCCCCGCCCCAGATTACGAGGTTCAGTTCTGGAGGCTTCACCTACACAAGGATATAGAGAGCATGGAAAGGGTACAGAAAAGAGACACCAAAGTGGTGCATGGCTTGGGGGGCATATGAGAGAGGTTAAGGGTGTTGGATTTGTACCTGCTGGAGACAAGGAGGGAGAGAGGAACATGACAGAGACATTCAAGTACATAAAGGGATTAATATGGTAGGGAGGAGCTTGTTTGCAGGGAAGGTAAACAACAGAACTAGAGGACATGGATAGAGGTTGGAAGGGATAGGTTCAAGGAGTAACGTGAGGAGCACTACTTCACAGAGGGTGGTGACACCCTGGAACAGTCTGCCAGAGTAAGTGGTGGAGACCGGAATGGTAGATGGATTCAAGGGAGCATGGGGCAAGCACAAGGGGTTGGCAAGGGAGATGAAGGTGGGTAACAAGGGATCTATGGTGGGAGCAAGTACAGAGGGAGTAATGGGCAGACTTGATGGGCCAAGTAGGTCCTTTTCTGCCAGCACATATCTATGAATCTATAAACTGCAAATCCCAGAATTCTCTGCAGCTGACATCAGCACAGTGGGCAGCAGCTGGAGATTCAGTGGCCTGTAATGCTATGTGAAATTAAGCTTCCACCGGCAGAATTTTGGCTCAAGTTGGAATTTCGCTTTAATAAAATTTTGGGATGCACTTTGGCAACTTTCACAGAAACTCCAACTTAGAATGGCAGAATGAATGTATGAGTTGTGGATGAATGTATTAAACTGTGGAAAGAAATTCTGCAGCGCTGATCACTGTCAGTGGTCAGTTCTGCAGAATTTCTTCCACTATCTATAATCTATCAATTCATATATTCATTCCACAATTCATTGAGTCTCTAAACTGTGGAATGAATTTATGAACTGTGGATTAATGTATTATGATTACTGGGTCACATTTTTTCCGGTTATAATTTGTCGTTATAACCAACTAGTTATAATGGCAAACACGCACTGGGTTTCCACGCTCCATGCATGCGCCAGCCTCTGGTCTTCCTTCCTCAGTGCCAGCCACAATAACTTACCACCAACACTTCACCACAACTCACACTCAGTGACAAGTGAAAATAAATAAATAACTGTCTCTTTCATGCACTGCCTCCACTACATAACCTGCATTAAAAATTATTTAAAAAGGAAGGGAAAGTTTCAAGCCGCTTCCGACCACAGACAGTGCTTCATTCCAGTCAGACCATGGTTGACAACAGATGTATCGTTATATAATTGCTGTGGTGAAATAACACTCCATAGCAATTAAATAAAATAAAGACAGGGTATGGGTAGGTTGTAAAACATGAATTTTACACACATCTTCAGTTTGGGATGCCTTTATAAACCCCTCAAGATTTGCTTTCAGGGTTTATGTGGCATCCCACACTCGTGTGTAAAATTATTACAACCACCTATCCTGCCATTATTCTATATATACTACAAAAGAAATTCCACTGAACTTATAAACCGAAGTGTGCAATGATTATATGCATTGTGGAATGCTCTATTAAACTGCAAATAAAATTCCTTGAACTGTCATTCCACAGTTCATGTGTATTATTCTGTTGTTCGCCAGAACATTTCACAGAACAGGGCAAAACTTGACAAACACATTCAGAAGATTCTGATTTTGCCAAAGGTAGAAGTTCGAAAATTTGGTGAAATTTATGAAATTTCATGAAAGTTCCATGAAAGCAGAATTTGCAACTTCCACCCAGCTCTAATAGCCTGCAATGCATGTTAGAGCATTTATAATCTCTGATCAGATGTTTTCTGGTGCGATTTTCTCCAGTGACTAAGTACAGTCCTTTGAAACTGTATGTAGCCTAGAAAGGACAATAAGATCAGCAAACAAAATGACAGCTTATGAAAACTCTAGTATATCTACAGTTTATTGTATCTCCTGCTACTGCGCACTGCACTGATGTCAGCTTCAGAGAATTCTGGGATTCATAGTAACAGAGATGTCAGCCTACAACTAAGCACAGTTAGTCTGATATCACCCAACATACTGCAGTAAACAGTAAGTAAACCAAATGTTTCTGCACACAAAATTGAAATTTGTTTTGTGCACATTTATTAATGCTATTCTTGCATATGTCTTGTATTTTGTATTGTTTATTATGTAATTTTATAATTTGCACAATGGACCTTGCTGGAAATGAGTTTGTCTCAGTTGAGCTATCCGATTCATTCATTTTGTATATGAATTGAATAAAGCATTTAGTACTACTACTACTACTACTGCACAAAGTGCACATTAGGATAAGCCCCACAATTGAGTGTGGCCATTGGTGCTGACTATTCCCCTTCAATGTGGTGGGGGTTATTGTTGAAATGAGGAAGGTATGCCCTGATGCTTTGTGCCATGTGTGCATTCCAATGACAGTGTGACCACTGGTTATGGCTACATCACTGTGATGAGTTGCATGTCTACAGGTGTACATTTTCTTCGCTGTTTATTTGTGGGGTTCATCTGGGTGCACTTTGGGGGTTATAGAGATTTACAGCAGGTTTACAGGTTGTGTATTGGTTATGGGTACATCACTGTGATGAGTTACATGGCAACAGATGTACACTTTCTGTATTGTATATTTGTGGGGGTTCATCTGAGTGCACTTTGGGGAGGGAGACATAGATCTACAGCAGGTTTACAGGTTGCATACTGGTTACCTGCCATTAGTATTATCTTGAGTGCATCTACATATGTGTATGTGTTTCCTCCCTTTACAGACACACCCAATTATAGTGCGTATAACATGTTTACATGTACCAGCATGGTGAAGGTTAGGCACATTTGCTGCACCAGTGTTGTGTACATGCTGATAAATGGTTCTGCCATGTTGTGCCTCATGTAACACACAGCATATAACTTGTTTATGTGTACCAGCATGGGGCAGGTTAGCCACTTTTGTTGCACAGGTGTTGCACAAGCTGATAAATGTTTCTGCTGTGTTGTGCTTCAATTAGTACACAGTAAGCACACTGTGGGTCAAGTTGGTCAACTGGGTGCAAACTGGTTGAGGGCAGAAAACAGAGAGTGGTGGTAAACGGTATACAGTCAGAAGAGATGCAAGTCACAAGAGGGGTACTCAGGACCAGTCCTCTTCAATGTCTTCATCAGTGACATTGCAGATGGACTGGAGGGTAAGGTTTGTCTGTTTTCAGATGACACCAAGATCTGCAACAGAGTAGATGATCCAGATGGGGTGGGCAGAATGAGAATAGATCTGGATAAACTAGCAAAATAGTCAGAAGAGTGGCAACTGGGGTTTAATGCAAAGAAGTGCAAAATCATGCACATAGGGAAGAGAAACCCTGAAGCCACCTATAGGCTGGAAGGGAGTTGCTGGCAGTCACAAGGGAAGAAAGAGACTTGGGCATCTTCATCACCGATGACCTGAAATCATCCAAGCAGACCACTAAAGCAGTAGGTAAGACTAGGGGATGTTAGGGTGTATTAGTAGAGGTATCACAAGTCAGAAGAGGGAGGTAATAATCCTCTTTACAAGACACTGGTTAGGCCCCATCTGGAGTACTCTGTGTGCAGTACTGAGGCCACACCTTCACAAGGACATTAACCAAATTGAGGCAGTCCAGAGAAGGGCAACTAAATAGTGCAGGGACTGCATCAGAAAACATATGAGGACAGATTAACAGAGCTCAATATGTATACCCTAGAGCAAAGGAGGGAGAGAGGTGATATGATCGAGACATTCAAACACCTTAATGTCATTAACAAGGTGAAAGAATCTAACATGTTTCAATATAAGAAAAATAGCAGGACAAGAGGACACAGCATGAGATGAGAGGGAGGCCGATTAAGGGGTAATGTGAGGAAGTCCTTTTCACAGAAAGGTGGTGGATGCATGGAACGGCCTACCTTAGGAAGTGGTGGATATGAATACAGTGCAGGGCTTCAAACAGGCATGGGATAGGCATAAGGGAGCAATACAGATGAGTCTGAATAGATAGGCCATTGACAGAGCAAAGGCCGATGGCACATTTATAAGGTAGAAAAAGGAACAGGCAGACTGGATGGGCCTTTGCGGTCCTTATCTGCTGTTAACTTCTATGTTTCTATGTTTCTATGTTATGTGATGCATAACACAGGTAATTAATTCATGCGCAGGGTCCACTGAATGTAACCCATGTCTCTTGTATTGTAGGGGCTTGGGTACTTAGATGCTATCCTGGGCTATAGATTTGGGGACAAATAGTGAGGCATAGCTGAAGGAGTCTTACCTCTAAGGCACAGGAAAAGACAATCTCTCAATGGGTTGAGTAAGACTCAGAACTCCCATTTCTATTAAAGTATTTTTATTAATTATTGAAGTGTTTGTATGAGCCACCTACTGTATCCTTACAAACATCCAACATTTCATGGGCAAGGGTCCACTTCTTCAGGGCTCATGGTGGTCCAATTGTAAAAGCAAAATAGTTTTAATAACTAGCGTACAATCCACCTTCTATGGTTCTGTGTGATAATAGCGATCGTAAAATAGCGATCGCCGTTATAGTAATACATCGCCAAAAATGAATTTTGGTGATGCACACTATGGCGACTGGGAAGAGGGTGCCCAAGATGCATGACTCTCTTTTTAATGCAGGGGCTTCACCCCACACCCGCCCTACTAAAATTCTCAACTCCAGGGGTTGCATGTCGGTGGGGATGAAATACTTGAATTTGAAAAACCGGCTGCCAGAAAATAAAACAGCCCCACCGGACCTGAAACCTGCACCTCCCAACTAACCACCCTCCCCACCACGCTAGTGGACCAGCTCGGCAACTGCCTGACACACCACCTCCCACATACATTTCCTCCCCAACCTCTCCCCCTTATGTGTGCGCGCATACACGCAGAGCTTCCTCGCCTACCCTGCCAGGTAGCCCTGAATACAGGCATCGTAATTCAGTCACCGCTTTTGTAGGCTCTCAATTGCAGATGCCGATTCACTGGATACCACCTTCTATACATGCCATGCCCAACATTCCTTGAAATTCTGCTGTTTTACAGTTTATACAGTGTTCTACCTTTTATGTAATACACCTAAATAGATAGATAAAACTTTTATTTTTAACAGGAAATAAATTTTAGGACTGTGAGGCCCTGTTTTACAAAGTTGTCCTGTAGTAAGATTATGGTTTCACAAGACGTGTTATAGCTTATTATAAAATGGGTAAAATAATTCTTGAATCCTGATTGGCTGGAAGCCCTCTCCAGCCGTGTCCTTATCAGGACATATCCTTACCTAGCACTCTACTTGTGCCAAGCACGACACACCACACAAAGAAATCAGTCCGTGCCACCTCTCCCTAATTCAGCTCGTCAGCTAGCAGCCCACGGAAACACAACTGCTACACTGTAACGGTAGAAGCGCTGGCAATGAGGAAACTGGCAGTGAGAGAGCGGGCGGTAACACGGTAAAAATAACTAATGACTGTCCAATATCCCAGTCCTGCAGAATAATGTCATCATTTTACTTTTTCTTTTACTCACTCACAGCTCCAGGTTTCAGCTGTCGCTCCGAATCCAGGCTTCCCATGCGCCAGACAGTGCCCGATACACAGGGCTGTTTCCAGGACTGTTTCTTCGATCTCCTGAATCCATCCCGCCCCAGAGAAGTCGATTACAACATACGCGCAGTACTTAATCCCTCAAAACCCCCAGACATTACTTTTCTGCTTCACTTCAAGCTCGCCAAAACTGTTATGATTTCAAAAATGCGAAGCAGAAAAGCAGTCTGTATGGCGGCCGCTGTGGGACACGCTCGCTCCCCTGATCAAGCAAGCTGCTCAAATTATACCTAAACACTGAAATTTCAGATAAAAACAAACCAAATACACATAAAAAGCTGTATATGTCTGTCAGTCTCAGGGAGGGGCACCTATAATGCCAATGAAACAGTTCTCGTTCTCAAACAAACGGCCGCTACCACTGTCCCTGCCTCACTACCACAGGCACACCTTTATCAGAATGGCTATGTGACAACCAGACATCTAAATTAATTTAATACAGTGTGTAGGGAATGGCATGGGAAACACAACCTCAATAGTGCCTCTGTTGGGGGCATTGCTGCCAATCAAACAGCTCAGAAATGTCATCAACAGAGGGACTATTTTTACTCCTTCAGGATATTAAACCTTACAGTTTTAATTTTCTTGACATATTTTATTACTTTTTTTCATAAATACTAATTTAAGGGACCCATTTTATAAAGCGCAATAAGACACTCCGAGGTGTGGGTTATGGCCTGATAAAACACTTCCCGGTGCTAAAGGCACTTTCGGCACTTAGCGCCTCATGCCTCCTCGCGCACCTGGGGCGTGCTCTTATAAGGCCATAACCTTTTCTCTTATTGCTTTAATGCAGAAGTGGCACCTCTGTTCAATTCACCCCAAAAACAGACCCCAAAATGTATTCATGAGATAAATTTACACACCTTAATCATTTGCATTGGCAAGATGCAAATCCTGTAAAAAAACAGAAGGAGGACTAGAGATATTGTAGAATGGAGCTATTACATATTCAGTGTTCTTTCCAGACCAAGTCCATACTGAGTCTGAAAGATAAATAGCATTAGCAAGATACAATCCTACAAAAGAAGACAGAAGGAGGACCAGAAACATTATACACAAGGGCCATAACATATATATTCATTTATCTTTTCAGACTAAATCTAAACATTGTTTAAATTGTCTTAGGTTGTTCACATTTTATTTTAACCTTATAATCCCCTTGTACAGTACCGATCATTCAGCGACAGTATGTGCCTCAAGTGAAAGGCTCTGCCTGCAGTTTAATGAGTGGTAGCAACCGACCATGCCTTCTGCCTGAGCTATTCAAGTCAGCTCCTTCCAGCTCACTCAGAACATTGTTTCTTTGCTGCAGCCGGAGGCTCTGCCCCTCCCTCTTTTCTCCCCTGTGATGGCCGCCCACTTTCCCTTTATGTTTTGCTCTCTGCTTGATGTGCTGGACCTTCTAATCTGTTTGTGACTCTCCAGCTAAGTCAGTATTTTGCTTCTACCTTCCTAGCTGCAGTGTGTGCTTCTCTCTGTCACCCTGTTCCTACTGCACTCCTGTATTCATGTACCTTGTGTTTCTTTCAGTTTTGTTTCTTTTTGGGCTTTATAGTTTTCCCACATTCCTGCCTTCTTCATTTGCTTTTGCCTTGAGCTATTCATGTTCCATTTTGCTGATTTTGTTTTCCAAACCTTTAGCAATCTCTCTGTTCCAACTACAATCCCTAATTGTTTATACCTGGCTCCTAGCTAGGCAACACTCCCTCTCTATGTTCTGTGGTTTTCACCAGCAGCTTCTTCTCCCTAGTTTTCAGTTCCCATGTACCCCTGCTTCCCTAGCAGTTTAATGTGTTTATACTGCCTCAGTCTACCTGACTTGCAATGAATCAGCAACTAACACTACCCTCCCTTACGGAACTGGTTGGCATGCACCATAATTTAGCCTAATCCTGTATCTTGCAGCCACATTCACTGTCCTAGTCGTCATTGAATGTCTCAAGCAGCATGGTCCCTCAGGCTTCGCCAAACCCATTATTCCTGCATTCCGATAAAAGTAGCTTCAGCCTTATCAATGTTTCTTCCATGTGCTCACGGCCATCAGGCTTTGCCACGGCCTCCCACTACTTCTGCATTCAGATAAACAGTAGCCATGCAGCCTTTTCTATGTTCCATTTCTTCACAGTCAATGAGCCGTGCGGCAAATAGTACATGCTCCATGAGGGCTCAGTCAGTGGCCCACCGCAGTGGTATGAGGTGTGCTGTGCTGGTCACTGATCACCAGTTGGGATGGAAGAGGTGGTGGGTCACAGTAAATGGGGTGGGGGAGGACCTAGGCTTCCAGGCAATGGGGTTTGTTACATTTGGGGACGGCAGTCTGTGAAAGGGGGAGGGACCGCTACATTATGAAAATTCTTTTTACCATATCAGGTGGGTGATGAGGGACCACTACACATGGAAAAGTATTTCAACATATCGTGAGGGTAAGTGGGACTGGAAGACACTACACTATGGAAAAGTGTTCTAGCATATCAGGTGGGCAATCAGGGACCAGGAGGGACCACTCAACTAAGGAAAAATGTTTTAACATATCAGGTGGGTATTCTGGGACCAGGAAGGGATCACTACACTATGGAAAGGTGTTTTAACATATTGAGTAGTGATCAGGGACCGAGAGGGACCACTTCACCATGGAAATGTGTTTTAACATATCATGTAGACAATCAAGGACCAGGGAGGGACCACTACACTATGGAACATTGTTTAATATATCGGTTGGCGATTGGGGATGGCACCACTAAACTACCAGTGAGTGCAGATTCGTGCAGGCATGGGCTGGTCGGGGCATCACGTTAAGCCACACGAGGGCCATGCAAATGGGACCATAATTGGCATGCTAAAGGCCAATAGTGCCTTGCATGCCCAGTAAGCTTATTTGCATGGCTCCCATAGTGAATAGGGGCTTAGCGCATGTGCACTATTGTTGCCGTCCCATTCTCCTAGCTGTCTGTGGGGGCAGTGCTACTGGGGTTCCTGATGCTTTGCCTGGGTTAGCGCTGCCTCCATCTGCCCCTATTCACAGTCAGATAACACACCATGCTATCTAATTTTAAATAGCCCAATTTCCCACCAGCCTAACTGTGGTATGCCACATAAATGTTTGCATGCCACATTCCATTTTTTGTGAATCCTGGCCATGGTATTTTTGCAAAAGGATTTAAGCAAGAAGGCAAACTGGCCATATTGATTTTCATAGTAAGCAGATTACTTCCAGTGAGTATCTCTTGATAGTACTGATTAGAATTGGTTGGCTTTATGAATAGCATGATGTGATGTCACCTGAGGTGATGCTAAAAAGATTATAATATAATAATAAGGTTAATGATGAACATGGAGCCAATAATAGAGTTTTTGGCACATAATATCGCTGAATGGTCTACAAAGGGGTTATAAGGTTAAAATTAAAGATGTATTACATAAAAATAGAAAATTGTATGAACTTTAAAACAGTAGAATTTCAAGGAATGTTGTGCAAAATGTGCATTCTTTCTTTTTTTTTATAGCTCCTCCAGCGGACCTGACGGGTTGCTACGGCCCGCCCTCAGAGGGACTCGTACTCTGACCCGAACGTGTCGGATCATCATGGACCCCATTGGCTCCCAGCCATTTTTCACTTCTTCTCCCGGGCACATGAACCATGCAATGGATGAAGCAGCTGCCCCACCTCCAAGGAAGCAGGCATGTGCCCTGGACTGGTGTTCTCACCTGGTCTGGGTGACACGCATGTGCTGACACCCAGCCACCACTACGTGTCAGTCTACAGCATGCCACACTGTTCCCCTCCTTGAGGAGGGATTGCTGTCTGCAGATGCTCAATCCTTCCTCCCCTGCTGACCCCTGAGTGACCTGAGGTGTGTTCCTGAATCCCATTGGCTGGCATGGCACGAGGTGTGGTGTCCAACTCCTGAACCCTCAGCACCCAAAATGTGCATTCTGAGGGCATGTATAGAAGGTTGTGTAACCTCCCATGGGTGGAGCTTACCATTTTCTGCCTCCTGACCACTTGCCCTACCAGTACTCATCCTCTGGGTGTCTCTGTTTTGCTCCTGCTCTCCCTGAGGGTTCAGAAATTACATGGGGGTCTGGCAGAGTGAAGAAAAGTGAAAGTTCCAGTTTGGCAATCACCGCGCAGCTCAAGTGTGCAAGCAGGTGGGTCAGCTTGCATTCTGTTTAGTGCTGCAGTGCTTAGTACATAAAGCCACTCCAGTGGGTCCTGCAGGTTCTCTTTGTGTGCTTCAGCCCTGTGGGTATAAAATGAAAATGGGTATCATTTACATCCACCCCTTGGGACACACCTATAGACACTTCCATATCAACCTATAGCCAATTTAAAAGGTTACTGAAATCTCCATTGGGCAATCCCATATATCAGCCCTTGTGGCTGAACCTAACCCTACAATTTTGTGGAAAACTCTTCAGAAAGACACTTGGGGCTCAATTCTCAAAGCCCATAGATTGGCGCAAGGTGCCTGCACAAACATAAATGATGCAAGTGGCACCTTGCATCGAAATTTCCCTCGAGCATTTACAGAAGCAGCCTGCATCAACCATACAGGCTGCATGCCGCATGCCCATGTGACCAGGGATATGAATATACGAAAACTGCTAGCAGCAAAGGCCAAAGGCCATCATGGTCTATCTAGGCTGCTCGTGAATGCAGGTAGCTTCCTCTTCAGCAGCTGCCCCACCCTCCCCATACCTCCTTTTACCCTCCTCTTTGCCCTGCCCCACCCCTTCTTGAAACATTCCACTGTGTTACATGCCACCACTTCAGCTGGTAGTGCATTCCACTTTGCCACCACCCTCTCCATAAAGAAATGCCTCCTCACCTCCCTCCTGAATCTAGCCCCTCCAATCTCATGTCATTTCCCCTAGTGTCTCTCACCGCCTCCTCCTGAATAGACCCTCTGTGTCTGTTTTGATTATCCCTTTCATGTATTTGAAGGTCTCAGTCATATACCCTGTGTCCATCTTCTCTTCAGTGTGTACATGTTTAACTCTCTTAGTCTGACCTCAAATGGCAATCCCCAGGCCCTGAATCATCTTCGTTGTTCTATGCTGCACCCTCCAGCAGTCTAATGTCCTTTTGTAGGCTGAGGCTCCAGTACTGCATGTAGTATTCCAGGTGGGTCTAACCAATGATCTGTATAACAGTAGAATAACCTCCCTTCTTTATTTTATTTATTTATTTAGTTTTGTTGACTGGGTAAGTGCACTAGACAAATCCTGCCTATTTTTAGGCACGACCCAGGGAGGGGGATACAGATACTGTAAATGCCAACTGACCATGAACCAGATTAAGCTGTTGGTGGTATTTTTAGTAGAATGAGGGAAATTTGGCCGGGACACGGGAAATTCCCTGCTCTTTTGATAAGTGCTATGGGATCTTTACCATCCACCTGAACTACCACCAATCCAAGCAGATGGGACCTCGGTTTAACGTCTCATCCGAAAGACGGCACCTCAGAAGTGCAGTACCCCTCTCATGCTGCAGTACAGTGTCAGTACTGGATATTAACCCAAGTGCCAGTTCTTCTTGAGATAATTCCCTTGCTATGCACCACAGCATTTTTTTGACCATTGCTGCTGCCTTTCTGCATTGTTCAATTGTTCATTGTTCCCATGATGAACACTCCCAGATCCATCTACTCTTCTGTTACCTCCAGCTGTACTCTCCCAGATGATAGCTTCTCCTTGGATTTTTGTTCTGAAGTGTAGCATCTTGCATTTTTATGTTGAACCCCAGTTGCCATCTGTCAGACCATGCCTCAACCTTGCCAGATTCTCCTGTAGCCCCTGCCACCCCTCCTGGTCATCCACCACAGCTCCCATCTTGGTGTCATCTGCAAGTCGGCTGATTTTGCTGCTGATACCATCTGAGATGTCTGCAATAAATATGCACTTAGCCCAACGCTTGACCCTGTGGAACACCTGGGCTCCGACCTTGGCACTAAGGGCATGTGGCAGATGCAATCTGCCACATCCCTTAATGGGATTTTCAGAATACTCCTGGTCTAAGTGTACTTAAAAAATCCCGTTTGGAGGAGTTGACTAGTGTTCGGCTGTGTGTCACCCCCCCCTGACATACCTGTAACAGCATAACAGGAATTAAACCATGACCAGGTGGCATAGCGGTCCCCTGACCCTGATGTCCCTGAATATGTGTAATTGATTATTTCATCTGGTGATCTGGTGATCTGGTGGTCCCCATGCCCAATCCCCAATGTCCCTGAATATATGCAATTCTAACAGTGGGACCCCACACCCTGGCGGCACTGTCCAATAACCCCGCTCCCCCTCCATCCCTAATGGAGCTGGCGATTGTCACAGCCATCTCTCACCATGTCCAGCCACTGACTAAGCTCTCAATGAGTTCTGCACTGTATTCAGTACATGCCATTGATTGACAGCTCAGTCAATGGTCGTGTACATAGATAGATAGACAGTGTCGGCAGATAAGGGCCTCATGGCCCACCCAGTCTGGCCTATTTGAGCTTGTAAGTTCAGTTTATGTTTTCCTAGAAGTCTGTTGCCCTTACCCTGACCTCCAGAATTTCTCATGTTATCCCATGCATTCTTAAATTCTGTGATTGTTTCAGCCCCACCACTTCCTCTGGCAGGGTGTTCCACTTGTCTCACCACCCGTTCTGTGAAGAAATTCTTCCTCACGCTTCCTCTGAATCGCCCCTCCCTCCAACTTCATCCCATGCCCTCTAGTCCTGGAACATCTTTTCGCTTATAAATAGTGTATTCCTGCACCCTGTTCCTCCCTGTAAGATACTTGTATGTCTCTGTCATATCCCCCTCTCTCCTCTCCTCCAGGGAGTACATGTTCAGTTCCTTCAACCTGTCCTCATAGGACTTGTGATGCAATCCATGTACCATCTTTGTTGCCCTCCTCTGAACCTTCTCTACCCCGCCTCATGTCCTTACGCAGGTAAGGTCTCCAGAACTGTACACTGTACTCCAGGTGGGGCCTCACTAGTGTCTTGTATAGTGGAATTATGACCTCCCTTTTCCTGCTGGTGATGCCCCTGCCTATGCATCCCAGCATCCTATTTGCTTTACCTGCTGCCTTATCACACTGTTTCCTACCTTGAGGTCATTAGAGATGATAACCCCAAGATCCTTTCCTGCTTGGTGCATGCTATATCCTCACCCCCAACTGATATATTGTGCCAGGGTTTTTGTGCCCATATGCATTATCTTGCACTTCTTTGCATTGAATTTCAACTGCCAAACCCCCGACCATTCTTCAAGTTTCTGCAGGTCCTTCTCATTCTGTTCACACCTCTGGTGTGTCTACTCTGTTACAGAGCTTTGTGTCATCAGCTAACAGTGAAATTCTGCCTTCTAGGTCCTGTGCAATGTCACTGATGAAGATGTTGAATAGGACCGGTCCCAGCACTGAGCCCTGTTTACCCCACTGGTCACTCTTCCCTCTGTGGAGTGACAGCCATTTACCACCACCCTCTGTGTCCTGCCGCCCAGCCAGTTACCTACCCACCACACTAATCTCCTGCCCACACCCATATTCCCCAGTTTGTGTAATAGTCTTCTATGTGGCACAGTGTCAAAGGCCTTGCTTGAAGTCCAGATAGGCCATGTCCACTGCCCTCCCCTGATCCACCTCCCTAGTCACCCAGTCAAAAATTCAACGAGGTTGGTCTGACATGACCTCCCCTGGTGAAACCATGCTGCCTTGGATCCTGTAGTCCATTGACAACCAGATGTTCCACCAATCTCTCCTTCAGTAGTGCTTCCATGATCTTCCCCACTACCGAGGTGAGGCTGACTGGTCTGTAGTTCTCTTTCCTCTTTGTTCCCACTTTTGTATAAGGGGACTACATCTGCTGTCCTCAGTCTTTGGGTACCTCCCTGTTTCCAGTGATCGGCTAAACAGGATAGCCAGAGGTTCAGCCACCACCTCTCTTAGTTCTTTAAGGTCCTGGGTGCACCCCATCTGGCCCTATTGCTTTATCAACTCTTATTACTTCCAGTTCCTTCAGGACCCTTTCTCGTAAGGGACTTGTGTCCATTTCTGCACCATTCTCACCCTGTACTCCTTCAGACACATTACCCTCCTCTTCCTCAGTAAAGACTGAGCAGAAATACCTGTTCAATATGTCAGCTTTACTGTTGTCATCCTCCATGCGCCCCATCCTCCCCTTCAGTCTCACTATCCTCCCTTTGCCTTTCTTTTTCACTTATGTACCTGTAACAGGTTTTGTCCCTCTACCCACTGATTTTGCAATGTGTTCTTCTGTCTGAGCTTTGGCTTCCTTACTGACCTCCCTGCCTCCCTTTGCTTCTCCTGGTACTTCTCCCTATCTCCTTATGCCTGTGTCTTTTGTATTGCCTGAATGCTATCTTTTGGCTTTCACTTTCTTTGCTACCTCTTTGGAAAACCATAATGGTCTCCTCTTCCTTTTCCTCTTGCTAACCTGTTAATGCATAATTCTGTTGCTCTTGTAATCACCATTTTAAATACTGCCCACTGTTCCTCAACCCCTGATTCCTGCCCCATTCCCCTAATGCCTCTTTCAAATATCTCCCATTTTCCCAAAGTCTGCCCCCTAAAATCCAGGATACGTGTTTTTGTGTGGTTTGGTTCTGCTCTTTCTGTGATTTCAAACCACAATGACTGGTGGTCACTGTTCCCCAGGTGCTCCCCACTGTTACCCCCATCACACTGTCCCTGTTTGTGAGCACAAGGTCCAGTATTACCTTCTGCCGAGTTGGTTCCATGACCAGTTGCTTGAGGAAGGCACCCTGAAGGGAGTCCAGGATAAATCTGCTCCTAGTTGATGCTGCTGCTGGGATGCTCCAGTCCACGTCTGGAATATTGTAGTCTCCAACCAGTACTACCTCACCTTTGTCTGCCATCCTTGGATGGCTAGCATCAGCTCCCTATCTGTACTGAATACAGTGCAGCGTCATTGAGAGCTCAGTTAGCAGCTGGCTCTGGTGGTGAGTGGTGGGTTGTGCCAGTCACTTGGCTCCATTTGGGGATGGGAGGGGGAGGGTTGGTGGGACAGTACCCTGGGGTGGTAATTCACTGGGCTACCAATGATGTTGTTGTGCAATTTCATAATGGGTGATCAGGCTTGGAGGGGAACACTAGATCACCAGGGAATTAGCACAGTAAAACCTTATATTAGACACACAAGTGGGATTGGGGTGGGCCCACTTGACCCCAGAGAAGTTTTTAGTTACATATATTCGAAACATTGGGGATCAGGGAGTTGGGCCACGAGATCACAAGGTGAATTTAGGAATTACATATATTTGAGGACATCGGGATTGGGGAGGGGCTGCTAGTTCACAAGGTGAATTTAGGAATTACATATATTTGAGGAGATCGGAGATTGGGGAGGGGGCTGCTAGGCACCATGGACTCAACTAGACCAGCACTCAGGTACCTCACAGCTTGCAGCACACACCCAGGGTGCACCATCTGTTTGGTGCACAGCCAGGGTTGCTGCAAGCTTTGTGACTCTGTCAGGACCCTGCTCAACAGAGAATCGGGTACAGTATCCCTAGCGACCAGGCGTTGACGAAGCTGCCTTTGTCAGCAGCTTGCATCAATCTAAGGGCTTCTTAAAAACTGAGCCTCTGGTATCAAAACTGCATCACCTGGGTTTCACAACTGTATAAAGAACAAAACTGGGTCCCCTTTGCCAAACTATATGTCAGCGGTATGGTTGGACCCCAAAAATAATTTTTTATTGTCAAATTAGTCATCTGCTATGAAAGAAACTTGGTACACTTCTACCGAGATCTCAGACTTATTTAACTTTGGCAGAGCTTGGGCACCTTAGTACGGCCTCCATCCCAATTTCTACAGTATATCAAATCCTTCAGTAGGCCTGGTTTTACAGGTAGAGTTCCACTCCCATACTGGCCTCAAGCCTTGGGCTTCAGTCTGGATGAATGAAAAGAACTGAAATGTGGAATGACATTCACCGCTATCTCAAATATGATGGCTATAGATTCATTCAGTTTAACATTGTTCTTGCCTTATATAATACTGCTTGGAAATTAGATAAATTAGAACTGTTAAACTCATCAACCTGTACAAGATGCAGTGGTGGAGAAAACACTTTGATGCATATTCTTTAGGATTGTTCTCAGCTCAGCCTTTGGCAAAGTATTAGGGAAGCATTGGATCCAATTTTGGGTCTTTCTGATGCCTTTAATAAAGAACACTGTCTGTTGGGAGTGGACATCCAGGCACTAATAGGTGCCACAAATCCAAAAGTCAGCACTCCCAGCTACCCCAGTGCTGTGGTGAATAGCCTTCATAAGGGGATACCCCTTACTAATGCTGTCTGCTGATGCACTAGGGATAGCTGGTGTTTTCATTTGTACTCTATAACAATCACAAAAATTATTCTGCATTCTGCATTATTTCAAATGTTTGTGCCTGTTTTCTTTGCTGCGAGTGCTGACTTTTGGATCTAAATACTTTGTTGTTAGGGCTGCCCCTTTCTGTACCCACCTTACGGCTGTGTACAGTGGCCATTTTGTTGGAGACTTTATTAATGAGTGCCAGAAGATACCACTTTGCATTAATTACTATAGCTGCCAAGAAATTCATCCTTAGGCATTGGATGGATCAAGTTACTCCATCCTTCTAAATGGCATAAGGATGTGTTGGATATGCTGAGGATGGAATGCACATTAGTTTTGGAGACCCTCACTTAAAAAAAGACATAAACTGACTAGAAACAGTACAAAGGAGGGATACAAAGATGGTACAGGATTTACATCATGAGCCGTACTAAAAACAGACTAAAACAATTACAGTTATACTCACTGAAACAAAGGAGGGACAGAGGAGATATTATAGAGACCTTTAAATACATCAAGGTAATAAAGTCAGTGTACAAGGAAGACCTCTTCCACTCATATGAGACTGCTTCGCACCAGAGGGCACTGCATGCGACTAAAGGGAGGTAGGTTCAAAAGCAACACTAGGAAGTTCTTCTTCAGAACGGGTTGTGGACTCCTGGAATAGTCTGCCAAAAGAAGTGATGGAGTCTAAGACAGGCAACCCAGAGATTTATATCAATTAATTATTATATACTGCCTTGTAATTTTAAGTTTTATGATAACGCTGTATGGGACAACTTAAGAGTCATTCTACATTAGATATTAAGTGACTATCCTGCAACTGATATACTTTTGCAAGGAGATTTTAATACCAGTATAGGTGGGTTTGAAGGTTTATATAACAATTCTTCTTTGAAGCAAAATTGCAAACTAGAGATTTTCCAAACAGGAAGGCTAAAGACAGTAAAATTAATGCTCCCGTAAAAATTGATAGAGCTTCTGACAGATGTTAATTTCTATCCTCTAAATGGTACAATGGAGGGAGGTAAGGATATGACTTTACCTTTATCTCTAATAGGGGCATCAACAATTGATTATGCCTTCTGGACTGGAGAGTTAAGGTTTGGAAAAACTTGTATATTATTATCAGATCAGAGGCAACCACCTACCCTTGGTTTTAGAGATGGCTCAAACTAGAGTTAAAATATGTCCTAATGTAGTACAGAGGTTCCTTCTCTGAAAAAGGGCAACCAAAAATCATTTGGCACCAAAACTCTGGTGAACTGATTGGACACTTATTGACAGAATCTTCTTGACATATAATTTAATTACAATTGACTCTGCAGAACTAGAACATCTTGACACTGAGCTTAATAACCTTTTGATGCTATAAAAGAAAACTAGACTATACCCCTAAAACTACTAATAGGTTCCCAGAAGAAAATGGATGACTCGATAAAGACTGTAAAAACTGCAATCTGAAATTAGTAAACTATTAAGACTCATCAGAAACAAACATAATTTAGACAACCTGAACACTTTGAAGCAAAAAAGTTGCAGTGTAAGGATATGATCAAACAAAAACAAATGAATTATAATAAACAATGGTCATGAATGCTAGAGGCAGTCGAACTAAAAACAGCAAGACTTTCTGGAATCTAGTAGCTAAAGGATGAATACCTATAAAACAATAATAGATTCATACATTACAGAACATACATGGGTAAATTACTTTACGTAGATTTTCAATGACCCTAACATTAAAAAATGAATCTGGACTTTAATATTGACTGGAACTTATTTAAATCATTAGTGTTTGATGAAGTTTCACCTGGCCATCAATTCATTAAAGATTAATAAGGCTCCTGGCAGCTCGGATACTGGCAGAGGTATATTTATGTGAAACTGGACTTTGGTGTAGGTACTAACAGTATATTATAATAAATGTATTGCTTCTAATTACTTTCTACACTCCTAGTTGGGTTCAAACATAGTCTCGACTTATAAACCAGCATTTGTCAATGCCGAATGTTGTCTCGCTGACATTGGCATTGGTAGTGCAGGAGTTAGAGATGCATAATAGGAACAGCAGTGAAGTATTGAACTGATGGTAACCCCAATCTAGAGACTGACAGGCATTGGAGTGTGCCTTTGGGTTGTCAGCTATAATGCTCATGACATTTTACCTCACCCTACCCTGTAGACACTGACAAGTGTCGTGGTGTACTTTGGTCTTTGGGCCTTATACTTATCCCATTCCATAAGGAAATACACTGAGATGGGTGCAGTATAGGAGAAGGGATGAACTTTAGGCCGAACACTCCAAGACACACCCCGACGCCTGTCACTGGCTGCAGGGTGGGGTGGGGTGGAATGGCTGAGCATTACAGCCAATGATCCCAAGTCACACCCCTGATGCCTGGCAGTCTCTACAGGGTGGGGTGTTACAGTTGGAAACCCTAATGTTGTAGGTGTTTGTTGGTATTTTCACTCCAAAATTTCAACATAGGCTGCTTGTGACCCCACCTCACTAAGAGCGGCACAATCAGTTTGTTAGCTGAAAAGTGGTTTTGCACAGCATCTATGCCATTTGGTGACACAGGATGAAAACACATTTTGGGCAGGATGTAAAATGACAACTGTATTGTTCATGGAGGTGTAAATAAACGTAACGTTGAAAATCTGGAGTGTAAATATGAAAATTGGTGAAGTCATGAGCATGCATAGAAATTGCGCAACACACGTCCTGTAACCCAATTATTTTGGGGATTTTTAGCCACATTTTCAACATAGGCATTTTGGGACCTCCTCATGAACAGCGGTGCTGTGATTTTGTTAATCTGTCCCAAAAGTTGATTTCCACAGCATCAACGCCACTGTGCACCACAGGTGCAGAAACACATTTTGGGCAGGCTTTGAAAAATGACTGCTATACTGTTCATAAGGAGGTGTGAAAAATGCCAGTGTTGAAAATCTGGCATGCAAATATTGCAAATTTGCGGTTACAAGGGTGCGAAACTGCACAACGACGCTTGTAACACAGTCATTTTATGGACTTTCATCGCCAAATTTTCAACATAGGCATTTTAGAATTCTGTTCATGAGCAGTGTCACCGCTATTTTCTCAAGCTGTCCTGAAAACTGATTTCCGCACAGCGACTTTCCTAGTCTGAGCAGGACGCATGAAAACACATTTTGGCCAGGATATGTAAAATGACAGCTGCACTGCCTCATAAGGAGGTGTGGAAAATGCCTATTTTGAAAATCTGGAATGAAAATATTACAAATTCATGGTTATGAGCGCATGGAAACCGTGAATGCACGCTCGTAAATAGCCATTTTTAGGATTTATTTCACCAGATTTGCAACATAGGCTTTTTGAGAGCCCCTCATGAACTGTGGCACTGTCATTTTGTTAATTGTTCTGAAAGGTGATTCCGGCAGTGACCGCGAAATCACCTTTCGGACTGAATAACGCCATGACAGTGACTGAATTCACGAGGAAGGGTCCCAATAACCCCATGTTGAAATTTTGCTGCAAAATTCCTCAAAATGCCCAAGATATGCACCAAAGTTGAAAACCCTATTTATGCCATTATACAGCTTACCGGCATTTCTTCAGTTCGCGGTTGGCTTTGAAGAGTGCAAACGTGTTCCCAGTACACCAAGATCATCGCGCCAGACTCAGAGGTAAGTATGGGGTGAGGGAGGTGTGGAGAGGCAGGGTATGCAGAGGGTAGGCACAGATTGGGGTGGGGGCAGGAGAGACAGCAAGGGACTGTTTTATTTTTCACAGGTTAAAAAAAAGACAACGAGGGTTGGTTTTCTTTTTGCCATGATACACTGGGGTGAGCTCCCAGTGTATCACCTTATAACGGGAGGGGATCACAGCTGACAGGGATTGGGCCCACTGCTGGCACAGAAACGGGTGGGGCGTGCATGATGCCGAGGGGGGATTGACACCCTCGCACACAGCACATATCGGAGGCTGGGGACATTATGCCTAGTGGGGAGTGGGCTCCCCATCAGCAAATTAAACTAGGCAGGGGAGGACTGGAAGCTATGGGGATTGGGGCTCTCCTGGTCGGCAAGGAAAGATTGTTGGGGGCGATGATGCCGAGGGGGATTGGGCACCCCTTGGCACACAATGTAGAATGGGAGCGGGGCATTATGCTGATGGGGAGGGCTCCACCGTGGGCAATAGTTGCTGTGCAGTCAGTGCCGCCATATTTAGGTTAGGGAAAGCACGCCGGGAGGTGCCACTGCTTATGACGAGCTTTGCTCTCGTTGCAGCAGACCTTTCCTTAGATGTGCTCACCACATTATATATTCCTGGTGTAGCGCCTGCATGCTGGCTTATTGGGGAATGAGGGACGCCCTACAGATGTGTGCCCTGCATTCACCCAACAGTGACCTGCCCAACTCTGCCATTGCAAAGATGTTGGCTTACAAGGCAAGCGAGCCAACATAAAAAGACAAAGTAATAGATCCTGTGATGTACAGGCCAAAAGCCTGATTGGTATTAATGCTAAAGTATTTTAACATCATATTAGAAAGACTTAAAGAACAGGTTGAAGTTTCAGGAAGATTGTCAATACTTCAGGCTGGATTTAGAGCTCAATATTCAACATTAGACAACATATTTATTTTAAGACTCATACTTGAAAAATACGCCTTCCTGAGAAAACAAAATGTATACATGATACACGACACAATAGCAATCCACGTGACCCTCCCATTTACCCTACCTATCTTTGTGGCTGGCATCTAAAGCCGCCAAACATCCAGCCCTCTACCACTCTCGACCTCCTTGCTTCCATTTCCTTCCTCTCAAATCAGGTGAGCTATATACCCTAGGTTACTTCAACCTAAATTGGCTGTCTCCATTGACAAATAATACCAGAAATGCAGTCGGTACCCTCACTGTCACACAGCTGATATCGGAACCCTCACACCCTAACCATGAGACCCAAAACCACCCCTACTTGACTGGGCTCTAACCTCCCACCCCCATGGGGTCATTGCCTCTGGAATCCTTCCTGATGCACTCAGCAACCACAATCCAATATTTTTAGTCAGGAAAATCCACAGCCCCAGATCCCAACATAAAACCCTGCAACTACGCCATATAAACTTAGAATTAGACCTCTCCTGTGTAGTCTAATTCTTCCGACTGCTCCACTAACCACTACCCTTTCGCTGATAGGGCCATTGAAGATTTTAAAAACATATTCCTAGCAAAATGGAATGCCTATGCCCTCTCAAACGAACCAGGGTTAGGGGTAGTCACCTCCACGGATCACACCAGAACTTCTGGCCTGTCTCCAAGCAAGAGGTCAGGCCTGGAAATGCCATAAAATTGCTCAACTTCCTAACACTCTCACATCCTATTGCTCACTCCATAATGCCTGCACTCAGGCAATAAGGCTAGCTAAATCAAAATATTTAAAAACTGCCTTCCATACAAACATAAACACCCTTCCAAATTCTGGAAAGTGGTCCACAACCTATTCTTCCTCCATCCCACCCACCCTCACCTGTACTTAACATAAATGGCTCCCTTGTGGACAATCCAGGGGCTGTAGCTTCCTCTTTTAATTCCTACTACACCTCATGCACTGCTGAGCTACTGAAATCCCTCCATAACTGCCCTCCCACTGCTCCACCCTCAAATGGTCACCCTCTTCCCTTACTCCCATCCTCCTTTCTCCTTCACTGCAGTCTCCCCATATGACACCCTTCAGGCCCTCCTAGCAATCAACCCCTCTAAATGCTCATCCCCAGATGGCCTAGACCCTAAACACCTATCTGTCTCTGCCTTGGCCATTACCAGCCACTCTTTCTTATTCTAAATATTTCATTCTAACAGCCCCAGTTCCTTCCCCATTGAAACATGTGGTTGTCCTCGCCCTACCTAAAGGCAGTGACCCCTCCTCCCTGGGAACTGCTTTCCTGTTTCTCTCCTTCCCACCCTAGCTAAACTATAAGAGCACCTAGTTCTCACCCAACTTACCTCTTACTAACTGACACCTCCTTCTCCACCCCTTTCCAATCTGGCTTCAGGAAACATATCTCCACTGCCACCTCCCTACTTCTGCTCACTGACTCCATCCTTACAGGGATGGACAATGGGCAAATTACTTCAACCATCTTTGTTGACCCGCCAAAGCCTTCAACACTGACTCCCACCCTTCTCCTAGTTACCTTCTCAACAGCTGGCCTGTCCCCTCAACCACAAACTGGTTCAAGGCCTACCTCACTGGTAGAAAACAATCTGTTAAGATCTCTGACATCATCTCCCCTTCAGATTAGAACAGGTGTCCCACAGGGCCTCAATTGCAGGGCCTATATTATTCTCCATCTTTCTAAATGACCTGCCATCCACCTGCACACCCTCCTCTGCCATACTTATGTATGCTGATGATCATGGTCCTGTATACATCTGGCTTCAGCCCTGCCGAGGTTACAACCAACTTGCAGCATGACTTTAACAAAGCTCCAGCTTTGGTTTGCTAACCAACAGCTTTTCTTAATGCCAAGAAGACCAACTCCATGACCTTTGGCACAAGGCAGAGACTCTCTAGGCTTCCTACTTGCCAACCTTCCACATCCTTGACGGGACCCCATTTAAGGACACATCCTCCTTCAGGTACTTAGGTGTCTGGCTGGACCAACATCTAAACTTCTTGTTCATATTGATGCCATCCAGAAAAACTGCTCCCCAAACCTAGTGCATGGTTCAGGAACCGTAATTGCATCCCTCTCACTGTCAGGTGTGAACTTGTTCAGAAGATGATCTTACTCTTTTTGACTACTGCGATGTAGTCTACAATGCTGCTCCCAAGTCTTTTCTGGCCAGATTGGATACCCTCTTCAACTCCTTCTACCACTTTGCCCTCGATGCTCCCTTCCACACTCATCACTGTTCTCTCTATCATGCCCTATCCTTCCCTCCCTCACAAATAGATGACTTTCCCACTGAGCCAAATTCACCCCAATCACTGGTTGGGCATACTCCTACCTACCTCTCCTCCTCTTCATAACCCTGCCAATCTTGCCCACTCACTACAATCAACCGACTGTCATAACCTGGTGGTTCAACACTCTCACCACCCTCTTTGGTCAATCGGGTTACTCCCATCTGAATCCCTAAAATGTGGAATTCCCTTCCTCATATTCATCAGTCTTCCTCCTACTATTCCATCAGCTCAGCCCTTAAAACTTATCTGCATGGGAGCCGCCCATTGGCACAGCAGTGGGATTTCCACTCAGGACGCTTGGCAACCCGGTTTGGGAATGGACCCGGTCATCGGAGGGCCAGCCGGGCAGAAGGATGAAGCATCCCATGGACTGCTCTTCTTCTCTGGGGAAGGTGGGAAGAATGTTTGTGCACAGAGGGACCCCTGGTGGAGACTGAGGGCACCACAAGCAGCCGGGCATCTGGACGCCTGGGGCGGGCGGACGCTGGTCGTCATTGCACATCCTCACACCCAAGCCTACAAGGGGAAAAAATACTGCCACCAGCATCTCCATGACACCCACCTCACGCTCCTTCATCAGTTCCCAGCCGGCTCCCCCAAGACCGAGGAGGGCCGTGCCTGGCACCCTGGTCGATGCCGCAGCCCCACACTGGGGTTATGCCAGGGGCAACCACGAGTCTTGGCTATCTGGGGTGGAGGGATACAGATTGCGGACCGCAGAAAGCCTGATGTTGGACGGACAAAAGTATAATAAATAGAAAAAAACAGAAAAAACTTATCTGCTTTAGCTGTTCCTGTTTTGACCCACCAACTCCTACCTTTTGTCTCTGCAAGCCCCTCTGCCTCCACCCCATACCATCCTACTTCATCAGGAGCTATCCTTGCCCCATCCCCTTCCTTCCTCCTAATCTATCAGGCTGCAAGACGCTAAACCTCCACCCCTATACCCATCAATCGGGACCAGTATTGATCCCCCAACTCCTCCTAAGCTATCAGCCTCCTCCCTCCCTCTCTTTCCTCCCCACCCAATACCTGTGACCCTACCCTCCCTATACCCATGCAATTTCAGCCCAGGTTCATCCTGCCTCCTACCTCCAAATCTTCAAGCCTCCTCCTTCCACTTTACTCCTCCCAAACCTGATATCTGTATCCCTACTACTTGCACAGACAGGGTTCATCTGCATACTGGTGTAGCCAGGCCACAGCCTTCCATTCTCATTCCCCTTCACTCCTCCTTGCTTTTACCCTAAACTCTTTCTGCCCTCAACCTGTTCCCTCTTGTGCTAGACCACTGCCATGTGCAGGCAAGGTCACCAGCATGCTAGAAGGGATAGACCACCTCTCCCCCTCCCATTCCTTCCGCCTCACTGACCCCTGCCTCTGCTTTCAAACCCCTCCCCTCTTAACTAACCCTGTTTTGGGCAACCCCTAAACTCAAAGCACTTATATTAAACCTCTAACTAGCACTTCTGTTCACCTTGTAATTGTGGTTTATCTGTGTCTCTCCTCACCTTGTCCTAGTTTAATCCTCCTGATCCCACTCTGCCATTTTCTAATGACAAGCCTATGCCTCACCAGGAATTGCCAAATGTTAGCTGTGTTACCGTACTTATCTAGCTCTCACTGTTGGCTACAAATCCATTTAGTTCATACTGCACATATTAGCATTCTTCCATTCAATACTTATGAACTGACTGCTCACTGTATTGTCCTAATCAAATTGTTATTCCTATATTGTTTACCAAATCTCTGGATACATTTGAATTATTCAAAATGTGCTTCTATACTGTGTACCAGAACTTTGTTTACTATCCCCATGTTCCCTCCCTCCCAGGTTGCACGGGAGATGAGCAACTTATTGCTCACTGTGCCTTCCTGGTGAAACATTTAAATAATTACATACAAAAGTGTTCATTGATTACAATTCTACTTTTGACTCTCTCTCAAGAAATATCTTATGGACCCATCTCCTGTTAAGAGGAGTGGATAGAAATCTAGTTGCAATAGTTGCGGATTGTATAGTAACAGTAACATGTGGTCTTCTATTAGATTAGGCATTAGAGGTGGATTGTCATACCCTTTAATACAAGTAAAGGAGTGAGCCAAGGGTGTGTGCTAGCCCCCTTTTATTTCCCTATATCTCAATAGCATGTTAAAGGACCTGATGTTACTTTCTGCCGATTCACTTAAGATTCAAAATATGGAATGTCCAGCATTGGCGTACACTGATGATATTATTTTGCTTGCACTATCTAAATCGGACTAAAAAATAGATTTCCTTAATAAAAAGCAAAACTGGAAACCCAGATACTTTATGGCACTGAGATCTGGGAAACTAGCAATGTTAAAAAGTCTACGATTCCTCTTTATAAAATGCTGAGATGTCTATTAAAACTGGGACATTCATGTCCAGCTGCCTATATTAGGACTAAAACTGGCCTAATTAATTTGTCTGCACTAATTGAATCACGGAAAATACATTTTGGTTACACTTAAACAACTTACAGAATTCTTCACTGGCAAAATTATGTCTCACTGAAAAGAATATTGGTTCAAGCTTGATTCAAATCTAAATTTTGGTATACATCTATTACTGAGATATGGAGCAAGCACAATTTGATATTACATAAAAAACAGTTGACAAAATCAAACTAAGCATCCAATATAAAAATATGTTTCAAAAGAATAGTTAATTTCTGGAAAAGAAAGATCTAGAAACAATTAAAATCTTGCTTTACTCAGAATGATTCATGGATAATAATCTGGATTGTGGGTTCAAACAATATTTGGATACCTTAGATAATCCTGAATTATGCCAAAGCTTTATTACATTCAAATTTGAATGATTTCCAAATAATGTTCTCCTAAATCACTATAATAAATCATCACAAATTACAAAAGCCTGTGACTGTTCAGTTGGTGAAAAAGAAAATATTCCCCATGTGCTCTGGGTATGCCTTGGTATTCCAGAGAATGGAATAATTTGTTGGGGTCATTCATTAATAATGGGTATGAAACTGAATTAAGCACCTAACAACAATTCTAATACATACAGCAGATCCTTGGACCTTAGATAAGATGGCCAAATATTTTTGTCAATACTTGAAATTAGACAGAAATTAAAACCCTGGTAATATATAGCGGCTTTGCAAAAACTATGATGGGCAAGTACAATAATATAATATGGTGATAATTGTCTAAATAACTACTTGTGCAATGAGTAAAGTGGCACTTTCTGTTTTATAAATGTGATGTCATTTTAGAGATGTGAACTGTGTATATGTTTAGATGTATTTTAATTGAAATGGCAATTGTTGATCAATGAACTTGTACTGACTAAGACAGTCAGGAGTTCAAGTTATCATGGGAGAGGTGCTATGGAAAACTGACCAGAAAGAATTGCTGGGGGGCTAGCAAGAAAAAAGGGCAGACTAGATGGACCAAAAGGTCCCCTTCTGTCATCACTTTTCTTATGTTCTTATTGTTTTAAGTCATACATAAACCACTGGACCCTCTGGATGCCTGGCTCTACACTCTTCCTCCCAATAAACCTTAATATAGATCCTTTTGCAAGATACTACATTCTCCTATCTACTCATGAGCCCAATATTTGGGGGTAGGGGTAGGAGGGTTTGGGAGGGGAAAGGAGGTTGTGGTGACTGTATTTTCACTGTAGGTATTTTGCTGGGAGTTGTTTATTGTTTTTACTGGTTTCCATACAGTTTATGTAATAACAAAATGGCAAAAGGGGTCTAGAAGCACTTGGTGAGGAAAATAAATCCAGTGTTAAATAAGAGTGCTCTGAAGCACTGTAACATATAAGGGCACTGTTACTTTAAGAAGCAAGTGAGAATGCTATGTGTTGTGTAGCTCTTCCTATTGCATGGGGATCAGCATTATGGTGCTCATAACAGGCAGGGGAGCACCATCCAGAGCCCACTCTGCCACTGGGTGACAGAACAGAGGGCACCCATCAAACCCTGGGACAGTGAAATTTAAAATAATACAACTGGGCTGCAAAACACTGTTAATACTGGGACTTGTATAAACTCTGTGTACAGCAGCCATATATGTTACCTCTGACCACTTGTCCAGCCAATCAGCGATCAAGGAGCTTGAGGACCTGCAGATATGGGTCCTGGCTAGGGGAATGAATAGTGTTCTTGGTGCACAAACAATCAACCAATCAAGCATCTAAGGGATGCCATACATATTAATTTTAAAGATAGACAGCTGTGTTCAGCCAATCGAAAGCTGCATTTTCTCTTTAGCACCAGGGATAGTTACAGCTTGGACCATCTGTCTGCAGAATGGCTTAGACTGATGGAGGAAACATTTGAAAGTTGGCATAAGGCTTCCACAGCCCAACTCCAGGAGACTTGACAAACGTTTTCTACTGTCATCTGGAAAGCCAGAGTGTTTGCATCTGAAACTCTGCAGCATCCTGAGAAAAGCTCTAAGCCTGTGAGGAAGGTCAGACTGTACTTGTTGGGAGCCCGAAAGTACCTAGCTTAAAGCAACCAGCCAGGAGGCACCTGCAGAAAGTTTTCATTGTCTGTGGATGAGACAGTTTGAAGTGAGAAAGCTGCTTGTGGTTTTAAGTAGAAGTCTGGATCCTGCCTAGAGACTGTGTGCCACTCCTGGCCTTAAAGAGTGAGTTAGCTGTTCCCAGAGGTATCCACTGTTGCCAGCCACAGAGAAGAAAAGATGGTGTGATCTCTTGAGCTCCAGGACAGAAGCTACTACCAGCAAAGGATAGTCTGGGGTGTCCACCAGCTTGTGCTACTGCTTGGCACTACTGATTATCTCCCTGGAGGCATGTTGGCCCTGGTCCCCAGTACTAGCCTGTTCCAACAACTGATTCAGCCTGCAGAAGGTGACAAGCTGCACAGGGTGACAAGCTGCAAGACCCTGCCACAGCCAAGAGAGCTGCCACCCTATTAGTACAGCTCAAGGCCCCAGCATCATTGACTGTACCTGCACCCCTTGCCAAACACTGTGAGACTGTCTTTGGAACCATGAGTATCGACAGGGTATGCCCTTTCCTGGGGAAAGATCCAGAAGCAAATAATGATACCTTTTATTGATCAACATAGATGTTACAAAAAACAATGTAACATCTATGTTGGTCCAATAAAAGGTATCGACTATTTGCTTCTGGATCGATTCTTATAAGGACAATTACGGCAACTAATCTATTTCTGTCTGTCCTAGGGATTGACCCTAAAGCTTCATTCCAAGTTACAGTTTATTTTAAAGTGCACCAACGCCGCCAACCATGGTGATGAACAGGCCTGCAATGTTTCCTGGGTACCCAGTTAAACTATTTAGGACATGGTACCAGTGCAGAAGTGGGGCATAATGTTGTGTGTTGGGGAGTGGGCCTGTCTTCGCTGTTGTTGTCGCTTGTTTGTTGCATCAAATCTACCAAACTGTTCTTTGTTTATACATCCCCTTTTCTCCCCTGCCGCTTAATAAATCTTTCATTGTTGTGGTTCAATACTGTCTGTGAGCATATTGTTACTAATAGTCATTCATTGCATGCAAGGTAAAAGTATTGCAGCTGCTTGTGGAATTCCATGTGTGGATTGGCTGAAAGAGGAGGTGGGTAAGTAAAGCATCACAAGAAGGTTGTGCCCTACAAATATCTGGCCCACTATATTTTATTCTGGAAGAAGACACCATGTTGTTTATTTTCTGTTTTGGGAAATAACCCATCCATCACCATTAGAACAGAGTCCAGGTACCTCAACCTGTTTGGAGCCCAACAGGCAGGGGTAGTAGCCCGCTGTTACATGGCTCCCAGATAACAGTCAAGGTCTTTAGTTTATGTGGAACTTTGGGTCCAAGTTCTGTGGCAGGATTATCATTTGCTGCAGAACATTGTACCATATCTTCCTGGGTTCAGGGTGGTGGTGTGCAACAGGGCTGCCCCCACACCCACTCCTTGTGCTGCCCAGCCAGCTGCCAGAGCTTGTCCCCAAACCCGAGTCACTGGCAGGGAACACAACATGCTACTCACAGGCTGAACAGCTTGCCCTGCACACAACATTTCTCCATAACGTTTAGTTAATTCTATCAGCCCGTGATAACATGTAATCAGTAACCCTTGCAAAAATGTGCAGTGCAGTTATTCATTTAATAGATCTATTCTTTCAGCAAGTCTACACATTATTATATTCCACCATTCTTTATTTTTCATAAAATGACAGATAAATTCATTTACCAGTTATTCATTTCAGACAGCATCCCTATAGCTTAAAGGCATGAATAAATCTGTACAAAGTAAGGTATGGAGTAATCAGGTCTACGTTATTGTCAAGTATTTGTTTAAGTTGGCTGTAGTGTAATAACTTATGACTGAAAATTTCATTAGGCTGTAGTACAGATTGAGCAACTATCACACTACCTGATGTGCTATGCCACTTTCTCTGGGAGTGGGAGCTGTGGTAGATAGGTGACTACTTATTTCTGTGCAGAATGGAGCCATATCATTTGATAATGCATGATGTGCTAGCAGTGATAACATCTCATGCAGAGCACAGAGGGTTTTGGATATAAAAGGAAGGAAAGGGAACTGGGAGCTACAGATAAACTGGAATATTAATAAACACTCACCAAGAACAGTGAATTCTGTGCCATTGCAGATATTCTGCATTCTGTTGCAAGTTCTGCACAACATAGAAGACAGTATGGTGCAGTTGTTTAAGACTCTGAGCTGCAAACCTGGAGACCTGGGTTTGAATCCCACAGCCCCCACTTGCATACCGTGTGACCCTACGCAAATCACTTAATGTCCTTCTGGATTGCACCTGTAAACAAGCTATCAGCTTAGTGTGTCTCTCCTGGTTAAAAAAAAAAGAAATTCTGCGGCCACAGAATTCTAGGGGCCTTGGTTACAGTTGATTGTACACTGAGTAAAAAATATTTTGGTTTCACAATAGTACCACCGTGAGTACCACCATGGGCCCTGAAGAAGTGGCCCCTTGTCCACAATATTTTGACTGTTTGTTAGAGAAGATAGTTAATATAAAACTTCAATAATTACTAATATGCTTTAAATGAAACAGGAGTTCTTAGTCTTCCTCAACCCATACAGAGAAAGCCATGTCTGTCATCTGATGTTTCTGAACAGATATACAGGACATTTTACTTCACATACGTTATGGGTTATCCCATGCTGATGAACTTTCACTCAAGAAATAAAAAAAGTGAATGGATGACTGCTCACGGTATGGTTGGCAATTTCTCCTTCAGGGCATGGCACGAGTCATAACAGCAAATGGGCTTTCCCTGAAGGGCAGCTTTCGACAGCCTGGAGGGCAACAATTACTGCAGACAGAACGGGGGTCTGTGAAAATAAAACAGAGATGGTCAATGCAGACATTCCCTGTAACATTTAGGATGGCGTTAGAAGTGTTCCCGCTAAACAAAATAATATAGAGTATACCATGGGATGTTGTTAGAAGTGTTCCCTATACATGAAATATTATCCTGTATCTCTTGGGATGCTGTTAGTAAAGTCCCTGTACACAAAATAATGTACTGTATACCTTAGGATGCTGTTAGAAATGTTCTTTATGAAATAATGTACAGTAAATCACGGGATGATACTAGAAGTGTTGCCGGACTGTATAAAAATTATATAATGTGCACCTGTATATGCTACAATTAACAGTATACAGTGGGATGCTGTTAGAAGTGTTCCTGAATATGAAATAATGTACTGTATCCCTTGGGATGTTGTTACAGTAGAAGTGTTCCTGTGTACAAAATAATATACTGTATCCCTTTGGATGCATTTAGAAGTGTTCCTGTGTAGGACATAATGTACTGTATACCATGGGATGCTGCCAGATGTGTTCCTGTATCCAAAATAATATACAGTATATCTTGGGATGCTGTTAGAAGTATTCCCTCTTAATGAAAAATAATATATATGTACCTTGGGATGCTGTTAGAAGTATTCGCATACAAAATAATTCACATTATACTTAGGGATGCTGTTAGGCGTGTTACCTGAATATGAAATAATATTCTGTATACCTTGGGATGCTGTTAGAAGTGTTTCTTATATACAAAATAATGTACATATCCTGAGATGCTGTTAGAAGTGTTCCCTGTATATGAAATACATACTTGGCAGACTAGTCTTTATCTGCTGACAGATTCTATGTTTCTATGAAATTATATACACCATACCTTGGGATGCTGTTAGAAGTGTTCCTTGTACATGAAATAATGTACACATATCTCAGGACATGGTTACAAATGTTCATTATTTTCAAAATAAACTACAATATACTTTTGTATGCTGTTAGCCATGTACTCTATATACTAAATATTATACAGTATATTCTGGAATGCTTTTAGAAGTGTTCCTGTATATGCAACATTATATTGAATATCATGTGAAATGCTGTTAGAAGTATTTTCGGTATATGAAATATTATACATTGTACCTTGGGATTCTGTTAGAAATGTTCCTGTATAAAAATAATATACTGTGTATCTTGGGATGCTCTTATACGTCTTCTATGTATGTAAAATAATGTATAGTAGCCCAGAGATTCTGTTAGAAGTGTTTCCTGTACATGAAATAATATATCATGTATCTTAGGATGCAGTTAGAAGGGTTCCTCTGTATGACATAATATATAGTGTATCTTCGGACACTGTTAGAAGTGTTCCTTTATATAAAATAATATACTGTTTATACTGGGATGTTTTTAGAAGTGTTCTCTGTATACAAAATAATGTAGTATACCTTATATCTTGGATGCTGTTACAAGTGTTCTCTGTATACGAAATAATATCAGTATATCTTGGGATGTCTTTAAAAGTGTTCCCTGTATACAACATAATGTACAGTATATCTTGGGATGCTGTTAGACGTGTTCCTGTATATGAAATAATATACCTATACCTTGAGATGCAGTTAGAAGTGTTCCCCATATAAATAAACTCTGGTCAGAACCACTGCAGCTGCTACACAAGAACATTTGGTTGTGCAGCCAGACAGAGAAGAGACAGAAAGGAAGGATAGAACAAACCCTTGCATTTCAACACTTTCTGCATAACAAATGGGCAGGGCATTATTCAACCCTGTCACAGGCCAACCTGGAAGGATAGGAGCCTATATCGAGGTAATGACCTGCTTCCATCGAGTCTTCAATGGACAGTTTAAAGTTATTTTAATGGACATTTAAAGGACATCTAAACCATCTTTTATTTAATTATTACTTTTATGGTAGGTTTTTTGTCAGTTTTACCCCACCCACCGGAGGCCTGCACATGGCCATGCATGCATGTAGAGGCCCACACACCCACCGTGGACCCAGCTTAGCCCCTTCTGCCTCCGCTCTGCCACCCTCTCCACTTACACTTCCCACTGACCTCCATCCGTGGAAGTGGACCCACGGAGGGGTGACAACCCATCCCCACCACCTCAGAAGAGGAGAGCAGTCTACCAGCACCGCCGATCCTGCTCTCTCCCATGCCGGCACCCTGATGACACAAGGTCGTTTCGAACCCCGTCACTGGTGTAGTAAGTAAAACATCCAGTGCCTCATCCCTCAGTGCCACCAGGCTGGCCCATAAACCACCTTTTTACACATTTTTTGAATTACTCCACAGGCTTGTAAAGGAGAGAATGTTGTTTACATTATACTGAAACTGCATTTATTAAAGTATGATAAATGAAGTTTCATAGCATCTGAAAATTGTAAACACAGCCACTTCTGATTCAAAAATCCTGCCTCAGAATCCTAAAATGGCAGCCTTGATTATATCAACCATGAGAGAGATGACAGATGTGCAGCTGTATTCTAGCTCTTCTAATTGTATTCAATGTGAATAACTTTGAAATGAAAATGATACCATGGTACTGTTATGCAGGTCCCTACACTCTAACTGGATAACCTACTGTGCAAAAGGAAAAATTACCAGCACTACTCAGAACTGTAGGCAACAAAGATCAAAACTGATTTAAATGACAGACGCCATGAAGCAGCCGTCCATGAATAACCCTCTACTGGTTTCGCTGACGTATAAGTGCATCATCAGGAGGTCCTGATGGGGAAGATTGAGGCCTAGATACTGCCCCTCTGATTGCTGCTCTGACAAGACCTGACAAAACAGAGATCGATCAAATAATCAAGGCTGCCCTCTCTAAATTGAAGTTACCTGAGGAGAGCAAGCAGTGCTTCAAGGGGCATTTGGATGTGATGATGAAGAAGGCTGCATCCCAGGCATCCATTGTTCATAATGTGGCAGACACCACAGCAGAGGTCGTCCTTCATGGAGCGTTAAACTTGAATCCCTCCCTTAAGTGTCTGGCTCACAATAATCTCCTTCAGCTAGCTCACTCTGTACAGCAGATTTCTGACAGTATAGGCCACGTGAATCCTAGTGAAACCTCATTTGAGATTTGGAAAATGTTTGTTCCAAATGTGAAATGCTTAGCCTGCTGATGAACTACCAGGTACAGATCCTTTGGCAGACTATTGACCCCGCTTTTGGGTGAAACTCCAGAGGTGGCTCGCTAATCTACTTCTGCAACCTTTGATGATATTGCAGCAGAAATTATCTCCGTGTATACTCCAGGTGTGGCTGGTGTTATGTTGGCCTACCCTGTCAAACAGACTGCCAAGGACAGCCAAGTGTCATACCATTAGAGACTATGGTTGGCTTACCGTACTTGGTAAAATTCTTCTGGATGAAGGAACAGATGTTGACCAAATTGAGTACAAATATTTGTACCTCCATAACCTGCTTCCAGCTATTCGTTAGAAAGTCAAGCCTACAATTTTGTCCCAGAACAGATACATCTGCAGACATTCTCTGGAAAGCAGAGCAGGTTTACCAGCTCTACCTCCGAGATCTAAATTCAGGCTCGAAAAAGGTGGCCGTAGTAAAGTCTACCACCAAGTCCACAACCTCCTACAAAGTGGAGGGCAGGGACTAAGACAAGAAGGTCACATCTACAGACAATAAACAGCACCACAAGTCCAGAAATTGAAGCTAAAATCACCAGAAAATTAAGCAGACTTGAATAAGTCTAATTCCAATAGAGGTATTCCAAATCACAGGCCAGGCCCCTCCTACTCTGAGATAGTGGAGGAAAACAACAATCTTCATACTCTTCTTGGGCAAGTTTGATCAGTAGTGGACTCAATCCTGATGCGTACTGTTGCAGCATTAGCTCCAGGACAGCAGGCCTCATTAGTCCAGGGAGATGTTGGAGCCTCTCAGGTCAGGCCACATCAGGCCTGAACCTTAATGCCACACTCTTCATCGTGGCTACGAGTGATCACTTAGAGGAAGACCAACCTGAACAAGCTGGCCTACTTCTGCAGAACAGCAAGATCAGTTCTGCAGATTGACAATTACATACCCCAGTCCATATTGTGAACAAGCGCACCTTGACACAATTGGAAGGCCTTGTACCAAGGCCATGGAGGGGCCACCAACTTACTAGCTTGTTAGACACAGGTGTGGCTGTATCTGTGCTACATGATGAGGATCCAGCAAATTCCTCATGGTCCACCAGATGGAGGATGAGTACAAAAGGTGTGGGTGGCCCACAGCTATACAGCTATCATTCTATAGTGCTTCCCGTGGTGATGGGTAACCTCAGAGCAAATCATACATTTGAATTCATGGTACTACATGATCATCCCAGTATCCTGGGAACTGATTTTCTTGCAATACATGACTGTGTAGTGGACTTGGCCAACATGCTCCTGATCCAGATCAGAGGACAATACCATGCAGTCATGATTTCTGATTCCCATGTGGTTTCTGCTATCACCACCAATGACAAAGAATATGATGTCATAGAGATATTTCAAAACATGAGTTTTTCAAAAACTCTTGCTCAAATTGCAAAAGCACTTGGATGCTTTTGCTACACACAACATGACTGTGGAAGAATGCAAACTGTCATCAAAATCCTAGGTGCAGCACATGAAAGGCAAAGACAATATACATTTCCTGCTGAAGCCTTACCATCACTCAGAGAAACCATTAAGTCATTCCTCTGACAAGGAGTGATTAGGCCTTGTGTTTCAACAGCTAACTAACCCATTTGGCCAGTGAAAATGTGCACAGGATCTTGGAGACTTACTATTGATTACAGGAGGCTTAATCAAGTCACTAATAATTGGTCACCTACTGTAGCATCAGCACCTGATATGCTCAAATTGTGAACCCCAGATCATAAGTGGTTTAGCACCCTAGATATCTCAATGGCTTTTGGTCACTACCCCCACATGTAGTTCAAGAAAGTCAATACAAGTTTGCCTTTATCTTTGAAGGTCGACAGTACACATGGACCTGCCTACCCAGGTACTTTCATAATAGTCCTTCTTTCCATCAGCATATGATGGATGCCCTGAGGGTTTCTCTGCTCCACAATGTCTTCTGCAGTATGTAGATGATCTATTGCCGGCAACAGCCACAAAGGAGCAACATTTTGACCTCCTGGATGAACTACTGACACTCTTACAGAGAGAAGGCCTCAAGTGCAACCCCGAAAACACAACTCTGCCAAAAAGAAGTTGTCTTTCTCAGCCTACGATAACAGAACAAGGCAGAAGCCCAGCCTGGAAAAAGATCCAAGGCCTACGAGACTTGTCATTACCTACTAGTGTGGCAACACTCAGACGCTTTCCTTGGAATAGGTAACTATTCCAGGGACTTTATTTGTGATTTTGTTCAAAATGCCACCCCTCTCTATGAGCTCCTGAAAAGGATGTTCCCTGGACCTGGGGTCCCATTCATTCTCCAGCAGTCACACTTTTGAATCAGGCCTTGGCCTCCACTCCAGCTTTAGTGAACCCCAATCCAGCTTTTACCCTTCCACTTGAAACAGCTGCTTCAGACATGGCTATGTCTGCAGTCCTTGCTCAAAAAGTAAATGATACCTTGAGACCTACTGTTATGCATCTCAACTACTGTCACCAGTCTAACAGAAAGTGCAGTATTTGTGAAAGAAATCTTCTGTCCACCTAGTGGACCATCAAGTATTTTTAAATAACATGGAATTTAATGAAAAAAAATGTTGTAATGCACTTTGGTCCCTGAAATCCACATGAGAAATATTCTATTAATAATAAAGAACTGAGGCATGTTCAAACTGAGAAAGATCTTGGAATTATGATAAATGAATTACTAATCCCAGGGGAACCCTGTCGATATATAGCACTTGGGACCAATCATATCCTTAGATTCATCAAAAATCTTTCATTTGTAGACAAGAGACTTTCATAATAGCAGTGTATAATACTTACATTTGGTCCCACTTGGATTATGCAGCTGCTTTTTGGTCCCATATCTATCCAAGGACAGAAAACTTTTGGACAATATCCAAAGGAAACCCACCAAACTCATTCCTAGACTAAAAATTTACTGTATAAGGAAAGATACCAAAATTACAATTGTACAACCTTGAAACTAGACGACAGAGAGGAGACAGTTTATTACTGTTTAAAATCTTAAAGGATTAAAACTTATTGAAGAATGCAATATCAAATATGCAAATAAACCGAACACACTAAGATGTAACAACAAACAGTTATTTGTACAAATGGCATCTAGAAATAAAAGAAATCGGTATTATACAATTAGGGCAATGAAATTATGGAATGAAAAAACACAGAAAATATTTTATTCAACCAAGTTTGAACAATGTAAAAATGAACTAGACAAATATTATATGGGCACTATATTGTATTGACCCACATGGTGTGGGGAGGTAGACTTGATGGGTCAAATAGGCCTTCTTCACCTTATAAAACTGTGTGTAAGTATTTTCTGTACATCATTGGGTATGCACCTATTATTTTTGAACACAAATCACACCTCCACTACTTTTCTGCTATCAGACAGAGTAAAGGATGGATCAGTATCCAACATCAGACTGACTCACTGGTCTCTTCTTCTCCAGAATCATGAATTACAGTTCCAGCCTACCAAAATGCCTTCAGTTTTGGCCCATGATCTCTTGTATCAAGGAGCCCCACATGGCTGCACACCTCAATCACCTGATTTGCCTGAACCAGGCCCTTCCTTCCCACTACTCCAAAACATCTTTCTGACTCCTCTTGTGTCATGTTTATACTGATGGCCTCTACCTCATACTATCAAGGAGAACAAGTAGCTGGATTTGGTGTGATTAACATGTATCTTAACGGTACTGTGTATCCAAATGCTGCAGTGTTATATCATCTCAGTATGCAGAATTGGCAGCTGTGGCCTGTGCCCTGGATCTTATACAACAATGGCGTCTAGGATACCATCATTTTTACAGACTCTAATTAGGTTGGTTTGCACTTTGACAGAATTTTTTATCCTTCTGGCAGTAGAATTACTTTGCCTGTTCTGATGGCGCCCAGTGAAATACAAAAGCACTCTTTGTCTATATTGATGAACTTACTCAGCACTTTCAGCATAAACTGTATATCCTTAAAGTGAGAGCCCACTCAAACTCTGATCAGTATCATTCCTTTATTGATCAAGTAGACACTCTTGCAAAAGAGGGTGCTCGGACAGGGGAGACATGGAAATGGCTCACCCCAATACCCTGGCAACTGTACATATAGCTGCCATGAAGAAGGAACCTGAACCTTTGTGCCACTGGACTTATCCACAGTATAAACGGCTGATACTAGTTGAGAAATGTATTCAGATTCCTTAATAAGGGAACTGAAAAGAACTGCCTAATCACAGCCATACAAAGAGACATGCAGGTCAACTGCATTTGTCCCAGGGCAATAAATTAACCTGGTACCAGCCTGATGACTCTAACTAAAAGCAGTGGGTAGTTCCAGAATCCTTGAGGTCTGGGTTCATTTACCACGTCCATGATACCCCAACTGGTGGACACGGGGTAGAAACACACTTCAGATACTCAGGCAGGAGGCAGTATAGTGCAGTGGTTTAATGCTCTGAGCTGCAATTCTGGTGACATCCAGCAGACCAGACCTGGGTTTGAGCCCCACAGCTTCCACTTGCATACTGCGTGACCCTAGGCAAGTCCCTTAACTTCCCTGTGCTCCCAGGCCACACCTGTAAAAAAGCTTTCAGCAGTGTGCTAGCCCTGGTTAAACAACTAACTAACTCAAATCCATCGACTGGAGGCCTGGCATCACAAGTGATGCCAGACACTAAAAGAAAAGTGTCTGATCTGTGCTCAAAACAACCCAGATACAGTCAAATGAAATGCCAAACTACTCCCTCAGAGACAATCTGGCCCCTTGACATGTGATCCAAATTGACTTTATTGGCTCACTGACCAATACCAGCAGGAACAACAAATATGCACTTGAGGTTACTGTCCTATTCTCCAAGTGGGTTGATGTTTTCCCACTCAGAAGTGCACGCCAAGCAACTGCAAAAATCCTGGTGGGGCTTACCTTTTAAGGTAGACTCTGACAAAGGAACCAGTTTTACAGGTGAGTTAATGCAAGAAACATTTGAACTTCTCAGAGTACATGAGAAGTTCCACATACCCTATCACTCTCAATCATCAGGTCAGGTAGAAAGAGCCAACAGACAGATTAAGCAAATGCAAGTGAAATTATCAGAACTATATAACCTATTGTCCTATGTATTCCTCCTTGACACCATCTTTACTCCTAGGGGTATTGGGAAACTTTGGCTCCAGTGTCAAATGGTAAGACAACTGTTTAGGGCAACTGATTACCTTTTGTGTAATAAACAAGTTTATTACCGCATATGCCACTTGTCTGTGTCTCTTTTACTAGTTTACTACTGCCAAGATTCTGACCATGTCTCAGCGACCCTAATAGTAGCATGAGCAAGACAGTTGTTCAGCACAAAAATATCTACAAAATGAGTGGTGTGTCATTTATAGATACTGTTTAGTTTTTTCAAAAGCAGCAGAAAATTCCAATTTTTGTCACTTTTCAACAAACAAATGAAAATACCTTTGAAGCAAAAAAAAAAAAGCGATAGCATTGTACTTTGAGCACAAAGTTGTTCAGTACAAAAATATCTAGAAAATTTTATTTATTGAAATGTTTCTCCAGGAAGGTATACTAAGCAACAAGTTGCTCATCTCCTGGTGTGACCTGGGGGAGGGAGGGAAACACAGGAATGTGAACAGAGATACAGGTACAATAACATAATATAGCATAAAAAGTTACATACAAATACATACAATACAATCTAGTAGACTGTACAGAGAGTAATAAAATAGGGAATGCTAACAGTTTTGGGCAAGGAGTTAGGTAGAGAAACACTGGAAAATAATTACAGTAATTCAGCCTTTGCTAGAGAATGCAAATACAAATTAACTTTTAGCTGATTAGGGATGTCAGAATGGAGTAACTTGTTATATAGCTAAGTCAAGTGCAGAGGAGTAACTTCATACAGTACAATGTCCAAGTAAGCCCCAAAGTGCAGGTAGTAGATGAAAAATAGATTTGGGTAATGGTGAAATAGGGCTGAGTAATGGGGGAGAGAAAGGGAGTAATAAGCGATGGAGGGGTAGGGGATAGAGACAAGGCAGTGTTAGCTTATGAGGTTACAAGTATGCAACCAGGAGGTGAAACAGGGCTAGGAAGAGGAGGATGAGAGCATAGAAGGAGAAGTGGGAGGAGGGAGGCAGAGGGGTGAGGATGTAGGGTGGAGATGGGGGAGGGAGACTTACCAGTTCAAGTCCCTTCAGAATGTTGATAACTCTGCCAGAGGATGAAGCAGGCATGGGAAAGGTGAATTTAAGTGCCAATGGAGGTGAGACATTAAGGAGTTGGGGTGGGAGGTAAAGGTTTATTTGGGGAGGGAGCTAGGACCGGGTATGACATGCACAGAAAATCCTGGTGTTTCAGAGTGGGAGCTCTGAGGAGGGATAGGACAAACAAAATGGAGGAAATTGAGAAAGGAGATAGAGGTCTTGAAGAAGAGGTAAGGAGAGGTCTGCCAGGGTCTAACACCTCCCAGATAATAAGTAGCCCTGCCTGCACTAGGTAGAGGTAGACGCATGAGGAAGGAAATGGGCAATAGGTAGCAAGGGAGAGTAGACAAGGGAGGAAGCAGAATAGTAGGAGAAAGACTGATCTCTCCTGATGCTGAGTGTGCTGCCTGCAAGACAGTGGTAAGTACATCAGGAAGGACACAGAAAGCAGGTTGTAGGCAGTTCAGGGGATAAGGGAAGTAGGGAGGAGGGAATCAGGGTAAGGAAAGAGAGAATTTGTGAGGGTGAAAAGGTAGAATGGTAGAAGAGTAAAAGGAGATATATTTAGGGTACAGGAGTGTGGGGAAATAAGGAAGGTTGAAACAGGTGCAGTTAGAGGAGAGATAGTTGTGTAAGGCTGTACCAAGGAGTGGGAGGAGGAAGAGTGGTGTGTGAGGTGAAGAGGTTCCAGGCTTTGAGGAAGTGACAGGAGAAGACAGACTTACCAATGAGTGTGGAGCGGCAAGGGACTGTCAATGTGGCGTCAGAAGACCTGAGGGAATGGGGAGGTTCTGGAGGGGTTGATAGAGAGGTGAGGAGGTAAGGAGATAGTTCATCCAACCAGTATTTAGAGATGAATTTGACACAGTGGGAGGCATCAGTTATCAAGAGTGGGAAAGGCCAGGCGTGATAGAGCTCTCAGTGATGGATCGAGGAGGGGCAATAAGAGTGAAATGGCAAAGGAGTTAAAAGAGTGTCCAGTCTAGCCAGGAGGACTTGGTAGCGGCACCATAGACTACCGCCACAGTAGTCAAAAATTGGTAGTATAATCTTCTGGACAAGTCATGCCTGGCCATAGGAGAGGATGCAACTATGGTTCCTGCATAAAGTGCCTAGCTTGGGACACTGTTTTTCAGGATGGCATCAATATGACCAGAGAAGTTTAGGTGTTGGTCCAGCCAGACACCAAGATATCTGTAGGAGGTAGTGTCATCCAGTGTAGTCCCGTCCAGGGTGTGGAAGGAGGAAGGCTGGACAGCCTTGAGAGTCTCTGCCTTGTGCCAAAGGTCATGGAGACTGTCTTCTTAGCACTGAGGAAGAGCTGATGGGAGGCAAACCAGAGCTGAACCTGCTGGAAGTCATGCTACAGAGTGGTAGCAACATCAGCTGGGCATTTGACAGAGGAGTACAAAACCGTATCATCGGCATACATGTGAATAAAGGAATTAGGGGAGCAGACTAGTGGAAGGTCATTTAGGAAGATGGAAAATAGAATAGGGCCGAGCAGTGAGCACTGAGGGACTCCAGTGGTGATGGGGAGAGGAGGAGATGGAAACGCAGACCTTGACAGACCGGGTTCTGCCAGTCAGGTAGACCCTGAACCAGTTGGTAGTAGATGTAGATAGGCCAGCTGTCATGAGGGGAGTCAATGAGGAGAGTATGGGATACTGCGGCGAAAGCCTTGACAAGGTGAACAAAGATGGCAGAAGTGATGAGGCCACTATCCATCCCGTGAGGATGGAGTCAGAGAGCCTGAGAAGGGAGGCGGAGGTGGAGTGATTTTTCCAAAAGCCAGATTGGAACTGGTTGAAAAGGACAAGCCAGTGAGTAAGGAGGTTAGCTGGGAGAGAACCAAGTGTTCTTGAAGTTTAGCGAGAGTTGGGAGGAGAGAGACAGGGTGAAAGTTGGCAGGAGAAGACATGTCACACTTGGGTAGGGAAGGACCACTGCATGTTTCAGGAGGGATGGAAGAGGACGAGAAGGAGGGTTAAGATAGAGACATAGAGGGATAGCTATGGCTGGGGCAGAGAGGAACAAGAGCTTTGAGTTGATATCATCTGGCGATGCGTTTATATGGGTTTAGTGAGAGCAAGGCAGTTAGTGTTACATCAGGGAGACAGCTGTGAAGAAGAGCGGGGGTGGGAGAGGGTGTGGTTGGGTGTCAGAGTTGGGGTGGAAGGAGTTGGGGGAAGATGGGAGTGATTTAGGAGGACGGCGCATGTGATGTAATAGGAATTAAATTCCTTAGCCACAAGGGAGGGTCAGAGATCAAGAGTTGTTGACGTTTATCATGAGGGAGGGGATGAGTCAGAGGGAGAAGAGAGCTTGGACCACCTTCCAGAATTTAGAGAATGAGTTGATATTTGTGAGGAAGACAGATCTAAAATATTCTGATTTGGCTAGCTTAGTTGCTTTGGTACACACATTTTGTAGTCTGCGGTGGGTAGTGAAGTCTGTGGGAGCTGGGAGGCCTTGTGATTTTTCCAGGCTTTGTCCCATGCACTGAGACAGGCTAACAGTTCAGGGGTGCCCAGGGAGGTGGTTTCCATGAACCGTAGTTTGTTTGAGGGAGCATAATTATTCCATGTTGCTGGGAATTTGTCTTTAAAATGCCAAAGCATGGTCAACAGATGGGGCAGAGGAGAGGGGAGAGTCAGAGAAGGTAAGGTCTTGTAGCAGAGAACAAGATTCAAGGAATTGTAGGATCAGTTGTAGTAGTTTGTGAGGGAGTTTGAGCCTATGAATTTTCCTTACCAGGAAGATTGGGTGGTGGTTGCTGAGGCCATCAGGGAGGATACTGGATTTGATAACTCTGTGGGGGTGGGAGGTAAAAGCCCAGTCAATCAGAGAATGATTTGTGGTTGAGGCGGTGGGTCCTTTGATGAGTTGGACAAGGTTTAGGGCTGACAGGTTTTTATGTATTTTAGATGTGGATGGAGACAGCCAGTTAAGATTGAAGTCACCTAGTAAGAATAGCTTGCCTGATTAGGAGAGGAGGTTAAGGTTGTTACCAGTTCCGTGGTGGCTGCGGGTAGTATGCCTGGATGACAGTAGGTACCAGCGCTAAATAATGGGACCGGTGACCAGTGGGGTACCACAGGGATCAGTGCTGGGACCGGTCCTATTCAACATCTTCATCAGTGACATTGCATGGACTAAAGGCAGAATTTCACTGTTAGCTGATGACACAAAGCTCTGTAACAGAGTAGACACACCAGAGGGTGTAGACAGAATAAGGGACCTGCAGAAACTTGAAGAATGGTCAGGGTTTGGCAGTTGAAATTCAATGCAAAGAAGTGCAAGATAATGCATATGGGGCACAAAAACCTGGCACAATATATCAGTTGGTGGGTGAGGCTATAGCATGCACCAAGCAGGAAAGGGATCTTGGGGTTATCATCTCTGATGACCTCAAGGTAGAGAAAACAGTGTGACAAGACAGCAGGTAAAGCAAATAGGATGCTGGGATGCATAGGCAGGGGCATCACCAGCAGGAAAAGGGAGGTCATAATTCCACTATACAAGACACTAGTGAGGCCCCACCTGGAGTACAGTGTACAGTTCTGGAGACCTTACCTATGTAAGGACATAAACAGAGTAGAGAGGTTCAGAGGAGGGCAACATAGATGGTACATGGATTGCATCACAAGTCCTATGAGGACAGGTTGAAGGAACTGAATATGTACTCCCGGAGGAGAGGAGGGAGAGAGGGGATATGATAGAGACATACAAGTATCTTACAGGAGGAACAGCGTGCAGGAATACACTATTTTTAAGCGAAAAGATGTTCCAGGACTAGAGGGCATGGGATGAAGTTGGAGGAGGACGATTCAGAGGAAGCGTGAGGAAGAATTTCTTCACAGAGCGGTGGTAGACAAGTGGAACACCCTGCCAGAGGAAGTGGTGGGGCTGAAACAATCACAGGTTAAGAATGCATGGGATAGACATAAAGGAATTCTGGAGGTCAGGGGTAGAGGGCAACAAACTTCTAGGAAAACATAAAGTAAACTTACAAGCTCAAATGGGCAGACTGGGTGGGCCATAGGCCTAATCTGCAGACACTGTCTATGTATCTATGTATCTATGAGAAGGGAGGGTGATTCTAATGACAAAAGCCTCATAGGTAGCAAGGAATGAGGCTGCAAAATGGTGTAGTAGTTTAGTGAGAACAGGATGTACATAGCTACTCCGCCACCTGGTGGCCTGTCCTGATGAGTAATGGAGTAGCCTGGGATGGAGATAGTGGTCAGAGATCTTATTGATGAACCATGTTTCAGTTATGACAAGAAGATCTGGTTTAAGAGACTGACAAAGTTTGCAGTAGGTCAGTCTTGGAAATGAGACTACAGATATTTAGGCATGATATTCAGACCATTTGGGAGGTGAGGGGTTGGGAGTTAGGCACGGAGGTAGAGGAGGGGCACGGGGAGAGTTCAAGGCATTTGGGCCAGGGTTAGGGTGGATGTTGCCAGAAGAGTAGTAGAAGAGCAATTATGAGGAAGTGGAGCTTAGGGGATTTGTGGGGGTTTGAGAAGGTGGAAGTGAGGTGGAGGAGGGTGAGAAGGAGATGAGGAGGTGAAGGAAGGCGAAATGGCTGGGAACTGAGAGGAGGTGGGCCACTGGTTGGTAGGAGTAGTGTGACCAGTGTTCAAAAGGGGTTGGTGCTGTAGCAAGAATAGGGGCATGGGCTGAGATGAGAGGGGTGATGGGCGTAACCAGATTTTTAAGTTGTGAAGGTTGGCATACAGAGATAGGCAGAATGACAATGAGAAACAGGAGGAGTAGGGTAGAGGAGGAAGGAGAAGGCAGTTTGGGTAGTAGCTGGGGGACATAGTGAGGAAATGGAAAAGAATGGAGCACATAACATGATAAATGAGTTAATTGACCGTAGTCTGACTTTACACCCCCGAATATCCTAAATAAAATGTGTATCACGAATAGAGGTTACAAAACTAATATAGGAGTTTATTTTTGAAACAGATGGCAGTAGGAATCCTAAATCTAAGTCTTGCGGATAAGCAGAGGTCCAACATGTCCCTGGATGAAAGGAACAACAGCTGGAATACTACTCTTGGAGCATGCAGAGAGTCCAAGGGTAGACTAGACTAAAACAATACAGAATCTCACGTACATTTCACTACTATGCCTGCATGCTAAAACACTTGGGTTTAATCAAATGATGGCTGGTGCTGGAGATGCTTAAATACTAAGGGTTAGATATAGCATCTTGTTCTGCACTAAACTAAACAGCTTGTGGGGCAAAGTGCAGAAGATGTGCAAAGAAAGGGCACAGGATGCTCTAAGAAGAAGAAGAAAAATAGGTGCTTTGATGGACTTTTAATCTAAGAAGTGAGTGCTGACCTCTAGTGGCCAGCAAGGATAGAAACATAGAAACATAGAAGTTAATGACAGATAAGGACATAAGGCCCATCCAGTCTGCCCATTTCTTTTCTACCTTATGAATGTGCCATCTGCCTTTGCTCTGTCAATGGCCTGTCTATTCATACTCATCTGTAAGCTCCCTTATGCCTATCCCATTCCTGTTTGAAGCCCTGCACTGTATTCATATCCACCACTTCCTGAGGTAGGCTGTTCTATGCATCCATCACCCTTTCTGTGAAAAGAACTTCCTCACATTACCCCTTAATCGGCCTCCCTCTAACCTCATGCTGTGTCCTCTTGTCCTGTTATTTTTCTTATATTGAAACATGTAAGACTTTTTCACCTTGTTAATGTCCTTAAGGTGTTTGAATGTTTCAATCATATCACCTCTCTTCCTCCTTTGCTCTAGGGTATACATATTGAATTCAGTTAATCTGTCCTCATATGTTTTCTGATGCAGTCCCTGCACCATTTTGGTTGCCCTTCTCTGGACTGCCTCAATTTGGTTAATGTCCTTGTGAAGATGTGGCCTCAGTACTGCGCGCAGTACTCCAGATGGGAGCCTAACCAGTGTCTTGTAAAGAGGATTATTACCTCCCTCTTCCGACTTGTGATACCCCTACTAATACACCCCAACATCCCTCTAGCCTTACCTACTGCTTCAGTGGTCTGCTTGGATGATTTCAGGTCATGGTGATGATGATGCCAAGTCTCTTTCTTCCTTGTGACTGCCAGCAACTCCTCCCAGCCTATAGGTGGCTTCATGGTTTCTCTCCCTATGTGCATGATCTTGCACTTCTTTGCGATAAACCCCAGTTGCCAGTCTTCCAACCATTTTGCTAGTTTATCCAGATCTCTTCTCATTCTGCCTAAACCATCTGGATCATCTACTCTGTTGCAGATCTTGGTGTCATCTGCAAACAGACAAACCTTACTCTCAGTCAGTCTGCAATGTCACTGATGAAGATATTGAAGAGGACTGGCCCAGAGACTGATCCCTGAGGTACCCCACTTGTGACTTGCATCTCTTCTGACTGTACACCATTTATCACCACTCTCTGTTTTCTGCCTGTCAACAAGTTTGCCACCCAGTTGACCAACATCTGACCCACCCCAAGCCTACCCAGCTTATTAATCAGTCTTCCGTGTGGAACAGTATCAAAAGTTTTGCTGAAGTAAAGGTAGACAACATCAACTGCTCCACTTGGTCCACCACTCTGGTTACCCAGTCAAAGAAATCTATGAGATTAGTTTGACAGGACCTTCCTTTGTAAACTCATGCTGTCTTGGATCCTGTGCTCCTATGGATTCCAGGTGTTGCACTATCCTTTCCTTCAGGAGTGTCTCCATAATCTTGCCCATTACTGAGGTAAGACTGACGGTCTGTAGTTCCCTGCCTCCTCCTTGCTACTCCACTCTTGTGGAGCAGGATCACATGACCCTTCTCCAGTCTTCTGGGACCTCTCCTTTGCTCAGAGACTCACTAAACAGTTCTGATAATGGCTCTGCTAGTTCCAGCCTTGGCTCCTTTAGTACCCTGGGATGTATGCCATCAGGTCCCATTGCTTGTCCATCCTGAGCTTATCGAGCTCTTGTAGGACCCTTTCTTTGTGAAGGGACTAGTGCACACCTCCCTCCCCTGTTTCCATGGTGCAGAGCTGAGTGCCTGCCCTACCTTCTCTTCAGTAAATACTGAGCAGAAGTATCTATTTAGGATTGATGCTTTTACATGGTCCTCCTCCTCACATGCCCTCTTATCCCTTTGATCTTAGCAATGCCCCTCTGGACTTTCTCCTTTCACTAATGTATCTATAGAAAGTCTTGTCACCTTCTTTACTGTTCATGCTAGTGTTTCCTCAGTTTGGGCCTTTGTCTGCCTTATTGCCGTCCCACTTCCCTTAGGGAAGGTTGGTATGCCTCCTATCTTTATCCTGCTGCATTCCCTTATATTTCCTGAAGGCTAGCCTTTTGGCTCTGACCTTTTCTGCTACTGTGTTTGTGAACCAAAGTGGTTTCCTTCTTTTGCACTTCCTTTTCTCACTAACACAATGGGATGTTGCTTCAAGTATTGCATCTTTGATGCTTGCCCACTTGCCTGTACCCCCTCACCTGTATTTCTGTTTGCCAGGGCTAGCTTAATGCTGTTGGCCATCTTTATCAAAGTCAGCTCCTCTAGCACCATATTTTGCCTTGGAATGGGATGATTTTGTTCTAGTGGCCAAATTGAACCATACCATGTGATGGTCACTGGCCCCCAGGTGACCTTCTACCTGAAGATCTGTGATCCTTTCCCTGTTAGTCAGTACTAGATCTAGGATAGCCCCATTTCTAGTGGGTTGTTGTACCAGTTGTTTGAGGTACTCCTCATGCATGGAATCCACCATGTGGCTAGTTCTGGCAGATGTCCTTGCTGGTATTGACCAATCTGTATCTGGCATGTTTAAGTCTCCAATTATCAGAACCTCCCTTTAGCTGTCATGTTTTTGTATATCTTCTAACAGTAACATGTCTATGTCCTCCCCTGGTCTGGAGGCCTGTACACAACCCCAATTCGTATGGCTGTCCTATTTCCTGTTTCCAGGGTGACCCACAGTTCTTCTGGCTCCTTATGTGTATTCTGAATTTCTGTAGCTTTGATATTTTCATTGACGTAAAGGACTACTCCACCCCTTTTTGTACCTCGGTCTCTTCTGAACAGTACATAGCCAGGTACTGAAGTCTCCCAAGTGTGGTTACTGGTAAGCCATGTCTCACTAATGGCTACTATGTCCAGTTTAGCCTCTGTCATTATTGCCTGCAGGTCTGGGTTCTTGTTTCCCAGACTGCCAGCATTTGTGTACATAATTTTCCATTGGTCAGATTTCGGTGCGTTAGTTGTTGGGCTTTTCCTATGCATCGTATGGGGAGCCAGACCTTTTCTTTACCTGGTGATGCAAATGAACTACAAACATGCTGAACTCCTGTTTGACCACTAGCTGAGGGAGGTGTTCTTCACATTCGATGTTTTGGGTGCTACCCCTCTTCCCATTGCTGGTTTAAATATTCTGCAAAGGCATCAAACTTCTGCCCCAATGCACTGACTCCCTCCTTAATCAGATGCAGTCCATCAAATTTAAAGAACTTTCGCTCTCAAGTTGGGATCACTATTATACGAAAATGTCAGTCTTGTTTGTAAAATTGATGAATACAGAGTTTGGGCTTCTGAGTCATCATATGATATTTTAGCAATTTCAGAGCACTTGGTTGCATGCTGGTATTGCTAATGAGGAAGTAGAATTAGCAGGTACAACTTGTTAAGACAGGACAGGGGTAAAGGGGTGGTGGAGTTTTGCTTTATTTAAAGCATTCTTTGGGTTCATATCAGATTTTGTTTGGAAAAAGTGTGGAAGGAATTGATTGTTTGATTATAAAATTGTTGAAATCAAAATTGATAGTGGGTGTTTTTATGCACCTCCTAAAACTAAAGTAACTACATTTGATATTTTAGCTGACACCCTTTTGGAAATATTGAAAGACCAAAGTGTGGTGTTAACTGGTGATTTTAATGCGGCTTGGGGACAAATGAGAGGTAAAAACTTAAATCTAGTTTTGACATTTTGGGTTTACAACAATTGATACATCATCCAACAAGATGTTTAAATAATAGAACTACAGGAGCTATATTAGATCTGTTTTTATTTCATCTGATTTGAAGGTTGAAGGTTGTAAAGTGTTGTCATTGAATTTGGGATCATAACCCTATTCAATGTCATTTATCAATTCAAATAAATAGGGTTAAGGAAAATTGTGAGTTTTGGATCCATGATTTAAGGCACTTTAATGAACAATCTTTTAGGGATTGTCTTAAAAATTTTGATTGGTCAAGGGTGTTTTAATACCAGATTTGAACTTGGCTATTCAAGAATTCACGGATTCTTTTTGCACATAATTCAAATCCATGCTCCAAAAATTAAAAGGGTAGTAATGCTAGAACCTTATGGCTTAATGAAAATTAAAACTCATTTATGTATTAAAAAAGGTTATGGAAAAAGCTAAAAAATCTGAATTGGAAAAGGACTGGGATCTTTTTAAAAGATGGAGTAATAACTGTAAAAGAAGATTAAATTAGCAAAAAGAATTTTTCGAATTCATTTTGTAATGCACAAGATCCAAATAAATTTTGGAAGGTTATCTCCAAATTAAAAATCCAGTGAAAGCTCAAGCTTCTATTTATTTAGTAATGGGAGAAAATTTAATAGCTATCTTGAAGTAGCAAATTTGTTAAATCACTATTTTAGAGATTTACCTGACATAGAGACACCTAATTTTGAGTCTGTGGTTCAGGAAAATATATCTTCTGTAGTTTTTGCTAATAATAATAATAACAAAGACTTTATTCTGAAAAATATAAAGGTACAAGATGTGACTAAAGAGTTGAGAAATTTAAAATATCAAAATGTGCAGGAATAGATGGCATTGATCCCAAATTTTTGAAATTGGGGTCTGATATCATAGCCCCTATAACATATATTTTTAATTGTAGTATTCAATCTTCAACAGTTCCTGATTGTTGGAAAATGGGTGATGTTATTCCTATTCATAAAGGTGGTGACCTCACAGTTCCCTCTAATTATAGACCAATTACTTTGCTCCCTATTTTGTCTAAGGTGCTGGAGGGCTGATAAATAATCAGCTTAGTCAGCCACCTTGACTATTAGGGTTATTGACTAATTGTCAACATGGATTTAGAAAGGTAGGTCCTGGCGCTGCCTTACTTGAATTTAGTAACCTGGTGTCAACATCTTTGAACAAGGGTAATTGTACTGGGGCAGTGTTTGTGGACCTTAGTAAAGCATTTGATTTGGTACATCATGAAACACTTCTGTTAAGACTACAAACGATGGGGATAAATAATAATTCCTTGCAGTGGTTTAGATCTTACTTAACGAATCGTAAACAGAGGGTGGTTTGTGGTGTGGCTGTCTCAGATCTCCTGGATTTATATCGAGGTGTACCTCAGGGCTCAATTTTGGGCCCTGTGTTATTTAACATTATATTAATAATCTTTCTGATTATGTGGTTAATACTGATGTTAGACTCTATGCAGATGATATAGTTTTGGTAGCATCTGCTACTGATCAGGAGATCTGAGACAGCAACTTCAGACAGACTTTACTAATGTTGAGTCTTGGATTAGAGATTCTGGACTTTTAATAAGCTCTGGGAAAACTCAGAGAATGACTTTTTCTGTGGGATCTAGAACTAAGAATTCTACTGATTTAAAGATTAGTTTTTGGATGGTACATGTGTTCAAGAGGTTAATACCTATAAATATTTAGGAGTTATGGTGGATTATCGTTTTTCTTTTTCTGACCACATAACATCACAAATTAAAAAAGTAAATCAAAGATTGGGAGTATTAAGAAGGGTATCAGGATGTCTGAATAAGGCTATAAAGTCTAAATTGATAAAACAACTGTTGTTACCTGTATTAGAATATGGTCTTCCATTATATAAACATTCTTATAAAAATCTTTATTAAAGTTGGATCAGATCTACTATAGATTGGGAATTATATACTGAATAACAAATCTCGAGTTCATCATTGTATAGTCTTTCAAGAACTTGGATGGTTATATCCATCAGCTCGAAGAGAATTTGTGTGGCTCATGATATGTCATGGCTTGATACATTCAAATATGCATTCTTTAAGGTATTTGATTTGTTTGAATTCAGACACTAAATACTTAGATATGTTTAGGAGATCAACAAGAAAATTGCCTACAATTCAAAATTTAAATCGCATGGGGGATATGGTTTTACAGAATAGTGTAGCTAGGTCATGGAATGGTTTGTCTTGTGAAATTATTGAAATTTCTGACTTGTATACTTTTAAGCATGAATTGTTTAATTATTTAAATGTTAGTTGTAATTGTTATTAATTTTGTTATTGTATTGTGTGTTTTTGTTATGTTTGATGTTTTGTATGATAACACAGGTATTTGTTGAAAATGGGGATTAATTTCCCAACAGATAAACCTGTATAAAATAAATTTTAAACAAACAAACAAACAAACAAAACTGTTGCCAGTTCTACAAATTTGTGTCCTTTTCCTGGCACCAGCCCTTGAGCCACATGTTTAGCTCCCCTATCTCCCCTTCTCGGACCTTCTGTCCATCTGTCCCCCTCTCCCAGACTGGCAGGATCTGAGAGAAGGAGATGCTGGACGAAATGGATGATAGTTGCCACCCAACCTGGTCAGGTGTTCCCTGGTCTCCACAACTGACCGGCTGGCCGAATCGTTAGTCCCTATGTGTACCAGGACATCAATGTTTTCTGCTGCTTCCTGAACAATTTTAGCAATGCGTTCAAGCGCTCTCCGTGCTGATGTACCTGGGAGACATCTGACCATTACCCTGTCTGGAGATACGTATCAACTCCCGAATCATGGAGTCACCTATGATCAAGTTTTGGATTTCCTTTTGCTTTCTTTGTTGATAATAAGCTGCAGGTGGGAGTTTAGACTGCTTGGTTTGAGAGGATAGGGTGCATCAGGTGATCCAAGCTATATATTCATTTATTCACCAAGGGTGGTGGTAGGGGTGGAGGGTAGCTGATCACGAAGCATTGGTGGGGTAAATCCTGCACTGCGACAGCAGCCAGTTCCTGAGAACAGCCAATAGCTCTGTAGCAATTGTACCTGAACATTTAGCCTGGCGTGGAGGGAGGGCAGAAGAGATCTGGGTTGGGGCCCTCACGACCACCAATGGCGACCGCTGTAGAGAGAAGAGGACAGAAGTCAGGCTGGGCTATATTTCAGGTAATGTCTGGGGGAGGTGCTAGAAGTGGGGAGGAGTAAATGTGAACAGGCAGAGACCTAGCCCCAGTGCTGTGCAAGTAAAGTAATTAGGAATTTGTTATACTCTTGCACTCTGCTGCATTGAGGGAATTTACTGGCACAAGTGTGCAACTTCAGTTCCAACCCAGCGTTTAAAAATCTGACCCAGTTCTATGCTGAGAGGGTTTGAGACCTGACTGAAACAAACAGCAAGTAATTTAGTCCTTAAGGCAATTCACAGCTTTAAAATAGTAAATTACACAGTGGGGAACAGACATTTGGCATTTGAATTTGTAGCTAGAAATGCCTTTGGGAGCCCCATAGGAATTTTAGAACCAATGAAGGCATGAAATACATTTAAAAGTGAGCACATTTTGAGACAATAGTAGAATCTGAGTAGGAAGCATTTCATTACATTAAGGTAACCATTGGGATCTGACTAAACCAGCAGTAATTAATTTTCCTTAAGGCAACAACTTCTAAATGGATATGAGAAATAATACTAACAGGAAAAACAATTGAAAAAAGCAGACAGTAATGCTGTGGCGACTTAAAAATAGGCAGAGAATTGTGCATAGAGACCCTCTTGGTGCCAAAATTTGAAAGTCCCACTTGGCACCAAGATTTTAATCCTGCACTGCGACAGCGATTCCTGAGGACAGCCAGTGGCTCTGTAGCAATCGCATTCGAACGCCTGTCCAGCGGTTCGGGAGGGCAGAAGAAATTTGGTTAGGCCCTAGACCACCAATGGCTTACTGCTGAATCTCTGTCCAAATGAGTGGTCTATCATTTATAGATACCGTTGGATTTTTTATAATCAGGAAAAATGGAAGGAAATTATTATTTTCCACATTTTGGAGGTATGGCATGAATGGAATATGCTACCTCCTTCTGGAAATATTGTTGATACTTTTTGCCATTAATTTTAGCTACGTGGCTTCCTTTTTAGTATTTAGGCATTTTAAAATATAGTATATGGGTGGGTTAGTTTGGGGTAGGGGTGGGTTGGTGTTTTGAGTTATTAGTGTATGTGTGGGTGTATGGGAGGAGTGTGTGGAGTGTGTGGTGTAGAGTGTGTTTGTGGGTTGTTTTTTGGGACAGGGTTTGTGTAATTGGCAGGGATGTGTCTGGGAAGGTATAAGGGCTTGGGGTGGGCTAGGATAGGTGTATGGGGCATCCCAGCTGTACAATCTATGGCCTTTGTCAGCCTCCCAGTGTCTGCTAGTACAGCTAGGTGTAGTAAGGAGGTCAGAATATGGAGGAAACATACTAACATACTATTTGCCAGCAGATTAGGCCTTACGGTCTATCAAGTCTGCTCGAACCTCAGATCCCTAGTTGGGTGCCGAGGCCCCCTTGTGTTCAGAAACCCCTATCATCCATCCCCACCCCTGGGACAGGCCATCATCTGATACATCCACTTTCTGTGTCTGTCCCACCCTGTCTTGAAGCCCTCCACTATGGATCTCTGAACCAGCTCGCCAGGCAGTGCATTCCAAGGGTCCACCACCCTCTCAGTAAAAACCTCCTCCTCTTTTCCCCCTCACCCTTCCACCTTCCAACTTCAAACCATGCCCTCTGGTGATACCTCCCTGCTTTAGTCTAAAGATCCTCCATGTTTACCCTATTTATTCCCTTGAGGTACTGGAAGACCTCAATCATGTTCCCCATCTCCTCTCCTCCAATGAAAACAGGCAGAGCTCCACAAGTCTGTCCTCATACATCAAATCCCTAGCCCTCGTATCATCTTAGTTGCCCTCCTCTGTACCTCTCCAGGAGCTGTATGTCCCTCTTCAAGTGTGGTCTCCAGTACTGTACACAGTACTCAAGGTGTGGTCTAACCAGTCCATTGTACAGCGGCAGAATCACTTCCTTGCTCCTAGAGGTGATCCCCTTACGATGCATCCCAACATCCTGTTTGTCTTGCTAGCCACTCTCCTGCACTGCTCAGGTTATTCATACACCCTAGGTCTTTTCCCTATTGGGCCTTCAGCACCTCCCTCCCAGGGTGTACCCGTGTTTAGGGTTTCCCCACCAAGATGTAACACCTTGCACTTGGTGATATTGAAATTTAATTTCCATGTGAACCCAGCTTTCCAGGGTGTCCAGGTCCCTTGCAGGGCCAACCTCCCTCTTCTCCCTCAACTACTGCTCCCATCTTAGAGTCATCAGCAAAGAGACTCATTTCACACCTATACCCTCCCTGATGTCCGATATGTATGCATTAAACAGGATCGGACCCAGGACCGAACCCTGCGGTACCCACTACCAACCTCTCTGGGGTTGAGGCTCCCCACAGACCACTACTCTCTGGGTGCATCCAGCTAGCCAGTTTCAATCCATCTGACTATCAAAGGGCCTACTCCCAACCCGTCAGTTTCTCCACCAGTGACCCCAGCAGGGGACAGAGTCAAACGCCTTGCTGAAGTCCAAAAGAATACATCCACAGGCTTTCCCTTTCCAGTTCTGATGTTACCCATTCGTGAGAACTCCACAAGATCGGTTTGACATGATCTACCTGGCACAAACCCATGTTGCCGACTATCCAGACCTCCCACCTCCTCCAAATACACCCCAAATCGTTCCTTTAGTATACTCTCCATTAATTTTCCCACCACGAAGTCAAACTGATGGGTCTATAGTTACCTGGTACTTCCTCGACCCCCTTTATGGATTGGCACCACATGTGCCTCTACTTAATCTAGAGTACACTCCCTGTCTCAAGTGACCTGTTGAAGGAGCTTTGCCAGGGTGCAGCCAGTATGTCCGTCCAATTCCAATATTACCTCAGATGAATGCCATCCGCCCAGGAGATTTGTCTTTCTTTAGGGTCTTGAGGGCTAACCACACCCTTTTGGCGGAGATAGCATCATCCGTCCCCTCCACCTTACTGGCCTTTTATCCTTGTCCAGATCGACACCCCTGGGTACCTCTCCCTCACACTGGCTCCATTTCTGTTGCTCCCTGATCCCTCACTGCCGCTTCTATCCCCATTGTGCCTTGCTTTGTAGATATCCCATCCCCTCCTAGTGAACACAGAGGCAAAGTACTCATTAAATACCTCTGCCTGGTCCCTCGCCTCTTCCACCCACCCTCCTTCTGATCTCAATCTGCTGAGATGGCCCTTAGTTTTCTCCACTCCCCAATGTACAGGAAGAACCCTTTTCCCTCCATGTATCCCTGTGCCAGCTGCTGCTCTTTACTGGACTTTGCTCCCTCATCATCCAGGTGACTTTTCTAGATGCAAGATGGTACATTTCCTTATCCCTATCCTCTTGTTGTTTTATAATTTTTGTAGGCCGCCTTCTTTCTCTGACCGCTACCTGAACCTCACTGGACCACCAGCATGGTTTATGTGACCTTGCTCACTTATGTTTCACCTTAGCGCAGGTCCTGACTGCCTCATGAAGTCCCCGTTTATGACCTCCCATCTCCTTTCCACATTTGTCATTGATGTAATCCCCTTCAAGTGATCCTTGAGAATATTTCCCATGCCCACAAAGTCTGTCCCTTGAGTCCACTGCCAGTGTCCTAGATCTCACCCCTCCCCCATGCTTATTTGAAACCAGACAGTATTGTGGTCGCTCCCAGTCAGGGATCCTCTACAACCAGGTCCCTTACCAGATCCCCATCTGCCAGAACCACGTCCAGGACATGCCCCTACCTTGTGGGCTCCATCACATGCTGTGTTAAGAACACATTCTGGAAGCCGCCCAACAGCCTCTGCTCCTTGGTCACCTTAGAGGACATGGTTCCCCAGTTTGTACCTGGCATATTAGGTCCCCATCAACACCACTCCTTCCCTTTTGGTCCACACTGGGCAATGATGTTGTCCAGCAAACCATCCTCAGAACATCACCCATCCCGGGGGCCTATATACTACTCCCAGCTTGACCTTATCTCCTGCTGGGGATCGTAGAGTGACCCATAGGGCCTCCACGTTCCCTCTGCCTCTTCTACCCTAGCAATTTCTATGTCATCTCTAATGAACATAGCCACTCCACCCCTCTGCCCTCCTTTCTATTCTTCCTAAGCATAGTGTACCCCTGCACGTTTAGGTCCCAGCCATGGTTTTGTTGGCCCACGTCCCTGACCACCGCCACATCCACCTCCTCGAACAGCATGGCCTGGAACTCTGGCAACTTGTTTCAAGCTCCTGGCATTTACTAACATCAACCCCACCCTTATGCCTGATCCCTTTGTGAACCCACCCAGGTTCCTTATACTTCCTTCCTCCCTCTGTTCCTCCTGAAACCTCCACCCCAGTCTGTGTCCCCCTCCCCCTTGGGTTGAAGGCTACTCCCCTCATCTGGAGAGGGGCTTCAGGTCAGCCCTCCCTTATCCCTTCCCCCTCACAAGTTTAAACCCCACCTTTCTTGATTGTAGTCAGCCATCCCTGTTTAAGGACTTCCTTCCCTAATGGGGCAAGATGAAGCCTGTCCTTGGCATACAGTCCTTATCGTCCCAAACTCCTTTCCAGTTCCTAACACCCCAACCCACTCTCTTCACCCCACTTCCTGAGCCAGTCATTAACCTCTGTGATCTTCATTTTTCCTCCACTGAGGCCTTTGGTACTGGCAATATCTCTGAAAAGGAAATGTTGCATCCATTATCCCGACAGACTCTGGCAAGTTCTTGGAACCTTGCTTGGATTTCAAAACACTATTTCCTTTAGATCATTAGTTCCCAAATGCACCAGGAACTCGGTTTCCCTCCACAATCCCTAACCATTTCATACACCATGATCTTTGCTCTGTGCACTGTCAGCCCAGAGATACTCACTGCCTTCACCTGGCTATGGCATCCACCCTCCCGTCCCTCCCACTGGATACCCCTAATCATCGAGTCTCCCAATAACAGAACCTTAACACCGCCATCATCCTTATGGTTACCTCCACTATGCACTCTCAGCCCCCATCCCCCACTTTATTCATGGTCTCAATTCCATGGGAGTCTTCCTGCCTTATTAGAGACCCCTTGTCACCCTCCCTTTCTGCCTCCCTCAATATTTTGCCCACTTAACTCAGACCCCTCTGAATAGGTGTCCCCTTTAACCCTCTCTTATCTGAACCATTTATCCTGGCCCTGATGGTTTCCCTTCCCCACACCACCATCCTCCCCTTGTAATAGTACCCCTACCTCCAGAGGCTTTCTGTGGGTCCCCTTTAGCTAGGACCCCATCCTTGGTACTGACCCCTGCTGAAGGTGGGCTCCTCCCCACCTCCTTGTCTCCCAGTTTCTCTCCAGTCATGCTCTCCTCCATCATGTCTGCAATATGTTTCATCTCCCCATCTGCTTAACATTTATGTTTCCCTTCCCCTCTGGAACTATTTCTATCCTTTCCATTGCTGGTCTGTGATGCCCTATGGGTATCCAACTCCCTCCCGCCTCTGTATCAGTTTCCTCATTTCCACCAACCCTTTCCTCCCCTCTAGGTTGTAGTAGCTCAAATTTATTGTGACACTCTATGTCAGCCTCCGTCAAGTAACCGAGTTTCCCTGACTGTACCTCTAAACTGCCCCTCTTCCTCCCCCTCTTGCTCTGTTCTCCTTAGAGCTCCTTCCCATCTGCTGTTTTAGGCTTCCACAACAGCCCCTCCCTTCTCAATGTCTGTTCTACTAGGCTTCCCACAACAGCCCCTCCTGACTCTTTCCTCCACTCTCTTTGTATTGAATATTCACCCTGACGCTTCCCTGAGTGTCAACATCCCTATCTTAGGGTCCTCTGTCCCTAATATCCCCCTCCTGCTTGCTGTAACATAACATCCTGTAATTTCAGAGCATTGCCCCAGCCTCCCTCAGCCCCATCCTCTTCTGCTGCCCATATCCACACCCTTATCCTTGGACACCCCCAACTCCCCAGCTTACTCCTTAACAATATACTTCACTCCTGATACAAGGCAGCTGTCTAAAGAGTCGGCAGTCTCCTCTCTCCAGGCCCAATTGAGAATTATTGCCATCCCACAGCCTGTGCAGCCTACAACCCTTCCGAAGATGCCTGCCATGGTGGAATATGGCCACCCTGTTTGTCCCCTCTGTTTATAATGGCACACACCCTTTTCTCAGTCCCTTCCCCTGGAATACAGTTTTCTCTATACTGGCTGCAGTTATTTACAAACCCAATTTCAACCCCACCAATAAAGTTCCCAAGTCTCACAAACACATACAGTCCAGTGTGTGTCCAGTCCCACTAACAGTGTGTGTATGCAGACATCAGGTACCGTATCATGTCTCAGGCCCACCAGTTCCTGTTGCTTCAAATTTCATTCCCAAACAGAAATACACGCCTTTCAATCCCAACCCCAGTGGCTTTTCAGTATTTAAGAAAGCCTACAAAACAGGGTGGGAGGAGGGCTCTTACCAACACCAGGCAAACATCACATTTAAATTTCACTCCTAATTATCGCTGTCAAACAAGTGTTCCCAAGCCCCAAAAGTTACAATATCACAGCCCAAGTAACAGTTCTAACTCAAAGTAATAATTTTAACACACAGAACTAATTTCACGTACAAAACTATTCAAATATTTCAGTTAAAACAGAATATAAACCCAGACCTCTGTCTTTACCAGCCTCCTGCTTATGTTCCTGAGTGAACAATGAAAGACAAGGTGATTCTTGTTAATTTCCCTCCCTAACACCAGGCAAACATCACATTTAAATTTCACTCTAATTATCACTGCCAAACAAGTGTTCCCAAGCCCCAAAAGTTATAATATCACAGCCCAAGTAACAGTTCTAACTCAAAGTAGTAAATTTTAACACACAGAACTAATTTCACGTACAAAACTATTCAAATATTTCAGTTAAAACAGAATATAAACCCAGACCTCTGTCCTTACCAGCCTCCTGCTTATGTTCCCAAGTGAAACGTGTGACTCATTTTGGCTGGGATGCCCCATGCACCTGCGGTCAATGGTAGGATCGGGGTAGTGGGGTGTAGAAGGCACCCTGGGAGTAGGCGGGTTCTGGAGAGAGGCCAGACGTGTTTAGTCCCATCACTAAGGTTCCCACCAGTCTGGTGGGCAGGTAGCCAGAGGGTCTGCACTATCCGCCAATCCCTGAGGGCGGTGCTGTGCAATGACAGATTGGTCAAAAACAAGACAGCAATTATAGCTGACTTGGTTACTTTGGCCAATCTGACTTGCATATGGAAACCTGGATTGGTGAAGATGCTGGCCCAGTTCTAGAGGCTGCCATCCTCCGGATATACTTTGGTACACTGGCCCAGAGTGGAACACAGGGGTCGGGGTAGCTATCTGTTTTAGATCCGAACTAGGTTTCACCCTGTATCCAGTGAAAGCACCACATTCATTTGAATGTGTGGCCATCCATGGGGTCCGGGCGCAGGTTGCCTGATTCTTTTGATTTATCGCCCCTCCGGGCAGTGAGAGACTTTCCACAGGAGGTGGCTGATTTTGTGGTTGATGAGACATTGGAGGCCCCCAGATGATTAGTGCTGGGGACTTCAATGTCTGGGCTGATGACGAATCTTCTTGGCTTGGTTCCAGCTTCCTCCAGATGATGTCTTCCTTGGACTTTGCGAGGGTGTTTCCTCCGAAACTCATTTGAGTGGCGCATATTGGATCTGGTGTTCTCACTGGGGCTTGAGATTAATTGTCACAGGACTGATCGGGTCATTTGGTCCAATCATTACACAGTGAAGTTCTCATTTGGGGTACCCCATTAACCCTCCCCTGCAGAGATGGTCAGTTATCGCCCGCTGCGGGGTTGACCCCTGAGGGTTTTGGCGGTGGCTGGCCTATTGTCAGTGTGGATAGTGCATGCATTTGGGGTGTGCGCGGCATGGATGCCTATAATATGGTGCTTGCTGGTGCACTTGGCTCCTCGCACCAGTCCGTGTACAACCCAGGTCTTCTCGCAGGGTCCCTTGGTATGATGCTGAGCTCAAGGGGATGAAGACCTGGGTCAGAGATTAGCGCTGCTGGTGGAAGTCTGGTCTGGAGGTGGACAAACTGGCCTGCGTGTGCACTACAGTGCATACCAGGGAGCAATCAATCATAAGAAGGCAGAATTCCTGTCCAGGAGATTGCTGCCAGGAGGAACTGGCCAACTATGCTCTTTTGGACTGTGGACAGGCTCCTCCATCCTTCCTGTCTACAACCAAAGGTAGCTTTATCTTAAGCATTGTGTGAAGAGTTTGTTTGGTTCTTCTTGGACAGGGTCTCTGCCATCAGGCAGGGCATTCTGCCAGTGGGTCAAAGTCTGGCTGACAGTGGTCTCCGTTGGTGACTGAAGAGCTCTCTGCCTGGTTGGGGTGAGTTTAGACTGGTGGAGGTGGCTGAGTTCATTGAGATTGCTTCCAAGCTTTGGCACACCTTTTTGAACTGGACCCAGTGCCAACTCATTTCTTAATGAGATGTACTGACTCCATTGGCCCCAGTGTTTGCCTTGATCATCCGGTGTTCCTTGTCGGAGGGGACTTTCTGATGTCTTGAAGGAGGCATTGGTGAGATCTCTTCTGAAAAAACATCATTGGACCCTGAGATCAAGGCAAATTACGTCCTATCTCCAATCTTCCATTTATGGGTAAGATTGTGGAGAAAGTGGTGGCGCTTCAGCTTGAGGAGCATCTCGTGGCCCATGATTTATATGAGCCGCTCCAGTCTGGGTTTCATGTGAAGCATAGCACAGAAACTGCTCTGGTTCGGGTGCACAATGACCTCCTTAGGGTGAGAGATCGATGGACAATTCTTGTTCTCTTGATCTCTCTTCAGCATTTGACACGGTTGACCATCGAGTGTTACTTGACCGCTTAAGGGAATTCATGGACTTGCTGGCAAAGTTATCTGCAGGACTGAGTCCTTTCAATCTAACAGGAGGTAGAGGGTAGTGATAGGTAATTTCTCCTTCTCCCAGCCACCTGTCATGCGGGGTTCCCCAGGGTTCGTTTTGTCACCGATGTTGTTTGCTGTGTATGCTACTCTTGGGAGCGCTCTTTAGGAAGTACAGTCTGGATTTTCATTGCTATGCCAATGACACCAAGCTGTATTTTTCATTTGCCCGGAACATCTCATGCAGTGGAAATGCTTAACAGCTGCCTCGCTGAAATCAATGACTGGATGGTCTCCAGCTGGTTGCGACTGAACCCTGATAAGATGGAGGTACTGGTGGTGGGGTCGATCAGGGTGTGATAAGTTGGCCTCTGGTGCAGAGACAGGGTTTTCTTGGCCTCCTCTAGGGTGCAGGATCTTGGCTTTATTCTGGAAAGTGGATAGACACTTGAGTTCCAGGTGTCTTCCAGTGTCCGTACTAGTTTTATCATCTGAGGAATATTGCCAGGATAAAGCCCTAGTTCTGCCACAGGACCTCCCTACCTTGGTACATGCCTTCGTGAAATTGATGTTGGACTACTGTAATGCGCTCTATCTCGGGTTCTCTGGGGTATCCTGTGCCAACTGCAGCTGGTGAAGAACATGGCAGTGAGGTTGTTGACAGGACAGTCTAAGTACTGTCATATCACTCCGGTCCTGTGTCAACTGCACTGGCTGCCAGTTAGTTGTAGGGTCCTCTTTAAGGTTGGTTTACTCACCTTTAAGGCCCTACATGGCCTGGGCTCTGGTTACCTGAAGGATCTTCTCATTCATGTTGTCTCAGCCCACTCCTCCATTCCTCCTCTAGGGGCCTCCTTGCGATTCCCAGGACAAGGTTAAAACAGCTGGTGACAGAGCATTTAGTGTCACCGCTTCCGTCCTGTGGAATTCACTTACTCCAGCTGTTAGGAGGCCCCTTCTGTGGAGGTATTTAAGGTCTGCCTCAAGGCCTTCTTGTATAATCAGGCCTTCCCAGATTGCGTCCTATAGGCCTTACTGTTTTATAACCTATGTTAAGATTAGCCCTGTCTCTTTAGGTAGTGACTGTTACTGCATAAGTTACTATATATGTATAAAATTTTGTTTCAGCTTGATGTATTATTTTATGTTGAGATATTGTTATGTATTTTATGTTATAATGAGTAGTATTTATATTTTTAAATGTTTGGCACCTAGAGCCTCCGGGTGGGTGTCTAAATAAAATTTGCCTTGCCTTGCCTTTTGTACTCATGCTGATTGACATGATGACATTACTTTTGGTTTGGCCACTCGTGATGTCATTGGATCAATCGGCACTCGAACAAAAACATCAACAATATTTCCAGTAGAAGGTAGCATATCCCATATATATTCTTTGCAAAACTCCATTAATGCATCAATTCAACTTCTGTTATAGTGGCAATAGTATGGAAATGTGATATTAGGGTTTTCAAAACTATTTCTGCATCCCCCAGCAGTCAAAGGGAAAGGCAACACAACCAACTGCAGACATCCATCATCAGGTAAGACAAACAACAAACAACTCTTTCAAATGACATAAGAAACATCCATCCTCATGATCCAGTGCTTCTGTACCCATTGATACACATGCACACTTGCACACCACCTGGGAAGTGCAGTACAAAACCACATGCCCAAGATGGGTTGTAAGGCATTCAACCACCTGGGAAGTGCGATATAAAATTCACATAAGATCACATTGTAAATTGTAAGAAAGGAATAACACATGACAGGGTGTGACAATGGTAAATTACCACATGCCCAAAGTGGGTTGGAAGGCATTCAACCACCTGGGAGTGCGATTTAAAATTCACATAAGATCACATTGCAAATTGTAAGCAAGCAATAGCACATGCCAAGGTGTGTGGTACTACTAAATTACTGCACACCCAGGTGGGTTGTGAGGTATGAGGTACAGCTGCATGCCATCAACCACCTGGGAAGTGCTGATATTTTGACTGAGGTGCAGAAGGCACCTATGATACCAATGAAAGCACATGCTAAAACATGGGAGAGTCAGCAGTGGCTGCTCTGAGGAGCACCAGGCACCTGGCTTCTTGCCTAGAAAGAGAGAGATAACATTCTAACTTAAATGGCGCACAGCTGAATGACACAAAATGAAAACAAAAATGAGACAGCAGCAGAACGAGATGCAGCTCAGGATAGTACAGTGAAGGCAGTTTTCATGTGCACTGACTAAATGCAAGGAAGGAAAAGGAAGTGCAACTACATGAGGAGTGGTGTGCCCTAGATCACATTGCCTGATAACATAAAGTGGGAATATGAGAATCTGTGGCTCATACTGTCATGGCAAGGCAACATTGACAGAGCAAGGAAAATAGAAATGGAAACATTAAGTGTGCAACAATTTTGTACCCTCTCCCCCATTCAGAAGACAGGAGGTGGAGCTTTTTGAAAACCAAATTGAAATTTGGTTATTTGGAAGAAGGCATGAGAACAAAAATATCAACAATATTTCCAGTAGGAGGTAACATATTCCATTTATGCCATATCTCCAAAAGTTAAAAAAACAACAATTTCCTACCATTTTGCTGATTACAAAAAATCTAAAAGCGGGTCACGTGGCGCCAATGGAGGAGTAGCAGCTGCTTTCTGGGGCTCCGATCTCATCCAGCGAATTCACGTTTTTCCACTTTTGACACAACTTGCTCTGCTTTATCCTGACCGCTGAGTCTACTGAACCCCTCGGGGCTATTTTGGAGTTGCTTGGCGTCCAGCGATGCAAGCAGGCGAGCAGGGAGCTAGAGCAAAGCCGGCACCGCAGTTCATCACGGAGCATGGAGCGGAGGAGGTTAAACCTGATAAAATCTACAGCGATCTTTCAGTCATTAAAGAGGCATTATTTAAGTTGGTGGATGAAGTGGCTGATATAAAACCGGCTCTGACCCAATTGGCATGTCGTGTTACGGACACAGAGGCTCGTATTTCATCAATCGAGCGAGCTTTTGAAAAGTCGAGGCCTACTATCTCAGATTGCAAAAGATGGTCATGAAATTAGAGGAGCAGCTCGGACGATCTTGAGGGAAGGAGCCGCGAAATAACCTTGTCCTTTTGGGGCTACCAGAGAGGAGAAGAGGGCTCTAACATGTTGCAGTTCCTGCAAAAATTACTATAAAAATCTGCAGGCCCTTCACCAAATGGGCGGAGTATGTGATTGAGCAAGGACATCGTGCCGTAAGAGCTAAGCCAGCACCAACAGAGCCTCCATGTCCTATTATTTTCAAACTCCTCAACTTTCTGGATAGGGAGCATATTTTGAAGGAAACAAAGAAACTGTCTTCCTTTCATTGGGAAGGTAAAAGCTATGCCTTGTCCCTGACCTGCCGTGGAAAATGAGGCAAAGTGGAGCTGCTTTTCCACTATCACTTCAAAATTATGGGCAGCGGGATCCCCATCGATTTTGTATCCAGCCAAGCTTGAGGTTACAACAAAAGAAGGAATTAAAAGATACGATTCGGCAGATGACACTGTAACTTCCCTTCATGCTCTGATGCCAGATCTATTTCCTAAAGGATGAACAACGAGACAGGCTGTATGGAACTCTAGAGACTAAATTACTTTATGTAATTTGACTTGCTTCAATAGGGTGTTTCCTTTTCCCTTCTTTCTGAGCTTCTACCTTTATTACATGGCTAAGCCACAAGATTCCTGCTATAATATTTTGAGTTTGGTTATATTTAATACCTTCTTTTGTGTGGCTTCTACAATCGGTAGTTATAGGATTTTTCTAATTTAAGGGAAGGTTTGCTAGCCTCCCTATGTTTAGCAGAGGGGTTGGCAATTAGCCTTTATATCTCTGATAACCTCACCTTTTGCATTTTTGATCCTAAAGTTATCAGTATTGTTTATTGTAACAAGCTTGCCTAGGTGGTACGTGGGTTATCTTGATTATGGTGGCAAGCCTCCATTATAATTGTGATACGGGGTGTAGCGGGGCAGGAGGGTTCGTCTTGTTTTATGGTTCTCTACTCCTTGGGGTGCCATCCTCCCTTTCCTCCTGTATGCTGCTTACATATGCAGGTATATTTATTTTGCTTTATATATGATACCACCTCACGGTTGGGCCAAGCCTTAGCTGCTACCTGGATTGAGATTTTTGAGTGGTGGGAGAAGCCTTAGATGGGCATGAGTCCCTCTTTTATGGGGTTTGACTCAGCTTTTCTCAGTTTTAAAGGCTTTTTTTTTTTGGAGGATTATTAGGAGGCCTCCGTTAACAGCTAGTTTTCATTTTATATACTGGGATACAAGGCCTCCTGCTACTAATCAGTTTGTTGTATTTGAATTATGATAGACAGTATAGTTATATGTGGGGGGGCTACATCTGGTTGTGTAATAATGTTTCTAATTTTCGGTGGTTGTATGTTTATCCTTGTCGCTCTGTGAGTAATCATGAGGTTAGGGAGGCCCCACCTCTATGGCTCACCTTGAACCAGTGCATGAGGAGAGGCTTCGGGCCTGGGGGCTGTGGTTTGGCAGTTTAATTGGGGAATACTTTGGGGAAGGGGTGTTTGGGGATGGATGGGGTGGACCAGTTTAGTTATATGGGGGAGGGGCAGCTATCCGTATATTGTTTCAGGGCAAAATAAGGTAAATGGTTTCTAACCTGAATTTTTTCATGGAACATTAAGGGAAGGATAACTGTAAAAGTATGTAATTTGAACCATCTGGAACGTTATCAACGGCATTTGTATTTTACAGGAAACTCATGTCTTGTCAGACCGCCTATCACACTTCAGGAAGAAATGGGTAGGCCAAGTGTCTGGGTCTGGGTACTCTTCTTCTAGTTGGGGAGTGGCAATTCTGGTAGCCAGGGCGTCCCCTCCATACATTCAGATATTTGAAGACCGAATGGCAGATACATTGTTGTTTCAGGTAAACTCGGGAAACCTCTTGTGCTAGGATCTGTTATGCCCCAATGCTGAGACCCCTCCTTTTTGCCCATCTGGCAACAGTTTTCCCCTTTAGAGACACCAATTATTCTAGGTGGAGATTGGAACTTAGTCCAATCTGACAGGTTAGATAGATCGGTCAGTAGAAAGTCATATCCTCCCCTGCCCAACAGGCTCTGGCTGAGTGTATATCCTTTTAGGTTTGATCGACCCTTGGAGACTGTTTAACCCTTCTGCCCGAGAATATACCTTTCTCTCACGGTACACAATTCCTTTTCAGGTTAGACTATTTTTGGTGAGTCGAAATATTATTTCTGAGGTAACGGAGACTGAGATCCTTCCTAGGTGATTTCGACCACTCTCCAGTTAAGTTTGTTTGGTCCCCATCCTTATCCCTAAACGTTCTTATACATGGGCCCTAAACAACAATATGCTTAAAGATTGTTTATGCCTTGGGTAGGTTTCGTACCTTTTTACAAGATTCTATCAAATTTAATTGGGGTACTATCTCTGATACAGACAAATCTTGGGCTGCTCTTAAAACGGTATGGAGGGAATTAATTAGGATAGCTACGTGAAGAAAGCAAAACATAACCAGAAGATGTTTACTTGTTTGAACAAAATCAAAGAATTAGAGGATATCCCCAAATATTCGAGGTCAACCGACCAGGATCTGGAGCTTTCACTCTGAGAACATGGTATGCTGCAACACTGAGGGAGAGTGATTAGCTCTTCAGTTAAATCTAGGGCCCTATATATCGGACAGGGTAGTAAACTGAAATTATTAGCTTGGCAGTTAAAACAGAAATCCGAATCTAGGTAGGCGCCGACTTAAAAATCCCCAACTCTAATATTCTGATTACCGACCCCAAGGGTATTCTACATTCTTTTGTGTTATTTTATAGGGACCTATACTCGAGCCAGTCACCCTCTGCACATGATCCTTCCAAATGTATAGGTTCATGAAAGACTTGCCATTGCCTACTTTATCACAGGGCTCTAGGTCTAAGTTAGTTTCCCTATAAACAGTGAGGAGGTATTGTCAGCCATAGATTCACTTAAGTCTGATAAGGTGCCCGGCCCTGACGGTTTCACCCATTCTTCTATAAGACATTTAAAGCTGAAATTGCCCCATTGTTGAAACAACTTTTTGCTTTTTGGTCCGAGGTGGAGTTAGGGATGCGTCACTCTTGAAGCCAGAATAATTTTACTACCCAAGCCAGGCAAACCTCCAGACTTGGTTGGTAACTATAGACCTATCTCCTTACTGAATTTGGGACGTAAAAATTTTTGCTAAGATATTAGCTTCTAGGCTAAGAGTATCTGGCATGAGCTGATTAATCGGAACAAGCTGGCCGTGGAGGGGCGCACCTCGGCTGACCACTTTAGGAAACTGTTTTATCTAATTTGGCATCAGCGGCCCCTAGTGTTGAAGCTTCTCTTATCTCGGTTGAGCGGAAAAAGCTTTCGACCGAGTGGAGTGGGCCTATATGTTTGATGTTCTTCTTAAATTTGGAATCCCCAACAATTTATACAACTAATTAAGATACTCTATTCATGTCCAACTGCTAGAATTCAGTGCAATAATTTAATTTCTGTTGCCTTTCCGTTCACGGAGGGAACAAGTCAAAGGTGCCCTTTGTCACCATACCTGTTTAACCTGTATTTAGAACCTCTAATTAGAGCAATCAAGACCGACAAACAAATACATGGCATTAAGATTGGAGATCAAGAACACAAATTGTCGGTATTTGCGGATGACATTTTACTTCATAGGGACACAACCTCAACCTCCCTAGAGCTTTAAACCTTATTGAGGATTTTAGCAGTTTTTCAGGCTTTAAGCTTAATCTTTCCAAAACAATTTTTCTCCTCTTCCTCCAATCTGGTAAAAGGATGGTGTCTATCTTTGGGCCTTCAGTGGCAACCTAAGTCTTTGGTTTATTTGGGTATCCAAATTTCTAGGAATTTGGAGGAGCTGGCCCAGATGAACTTAAGACCAGTCCTTAAAGCTATTAGAGAGGATCTGGAGAGATGGTTGAAATTACCCTGTCTCTTTCTGCGAGGATCAATACAGTAAAAATGGTGGTTTTGCAGAATCTTATATCCACTTCTCAATCTGAACATATACCTCCCCAAATCCTTGTTCGACAACTTAAGTAGGTTTTGCTCAGAGTTATTTGGAAAAATAAACCTCCCATGAAAGCCTATTCTAAACTCTGTTGACATCGGAGATTGGGTGGCTTGCAGCTACCGACTTTTTAAATATTACCTGGCTATACATGCAGCAAGACTGTTTTATGGACCGGAAAATTAAGTCTCCTACTGATGGCCTAGTATTTGAACAGGCAGTAGCGAAGGACTTAAAGTTAGACCTAGAATCTTTCTATATACTACTTGGTCCAAAATACTTAAAAGTTCAGGAACACTCCTGGGGTGGGATATTAGGGCTATTCATCAGTTATATGTTGGGCTGAAAGTTAACCCTAAATACGACTTTTCACAACCCTTGTTGAAGAACCCAAATTTATTAATAGGTAATCAACCTATTAGAAGCGCATTTTATCATCCCAGCCTAAGACTGGATTTCGGACCTGTATGAAGGTAACTTTTTGTTGCCACTTTCATCATTAGCTTTAAAATTTGAGTTAAGCCCCAGCATATGTTAAATTTGGCCCAAATCAGGAGTTCTATCTCCTCATCAATGAGGAATGCCAAAGATCGGATCTAGTGGGGATCTATGAGGCTAACTGTCAGATGTTTGTTCATCTGGAAGGCTGGTATCTAGGAGCTACCAAAATATTGTTAAGAAGTTTGAATTGAAATTATCTCCATCCTTATTATTGGAAAGTTAACAAGTCCTTAGATTAGCGGGAAGGAATCTGGGAGAAAGTATGGGATGATATTTATACATGTATCAAGCAAGACAGGCTAAGAGAAATTCAATTCAAATTGTTGCATAATATGTATTGGTCTCCCTAAATTACACCGTTGGAATAACAAATGCTCCCAGCCTGTGAGAATTGCGATGGCTCTTTAGCTACTACTTTTCATAAACTATGGTCCTGCCCTAAAAGTACTGAATTGTGGGAGGTGGTCAAAGGGCTAAAACCCTTTTATGATCTCACAGCACTCTTTACTCCAGAGATATGTATTTTTGGGATGTACAAATCTGTTCCAAACAATATCTTAAGAGTCCAGATAGCACTTGTGGCATCGGTCACTAAGTTGGTGATTCTCGTCATTGGCGAGAGACATGGACTCCTTCTTTTAAAGAGTGGTGGGAGGAATTTTGGCTGCTTTATATGCTGAAAAGAACTGTGTATGTATTGTCTAATACTCAGCAGAAATTTGACAACTACTGGAAGAAACTAAGCGGTGTTTAAGTGATAAATTTGGTTTCTAGGAAGGGGTATGGTGTGTATGTTTGGCCCTTTAGGCCTTACTACCTTATTTTGTTGTCTTTATACCCTTTCCTATCTTGTTTACTTCTGTTTCTTCTTTGTTTTTCCTTTTTCCATAGGAGTTCCTTATACTATTAATCCTTCTCTTTCTTTTTTCTTTTTCGTAACCTTTGCCTCCCCTCTTATTTGATTATTTGATTATTTGCTTTTATTCCTCTCCTCCCTTTATTAAAGTTTGTAGGTGGTTCATGTCAATGCTCCTGTCCTCCTGTTTACCTAACATTTGTAGTATTTACTTTGTGGATAGCTCGGGATGGGGTGGGCTGGGGGTGGGTTGAGTTGGGGGTTAATGTTCAGTTTGTGTTATTTTTCCTATTGTTTCAAGTAATTGTATTTTTGTTACTGTGCACAAACCCTAACTGTAGTTGATGTAATGACTTTATATGTGTGCACTTGTATAGTTGTTGTTTTCTTTTCTTTATAATAAAATATTGTTATTGGCAAAAAAAAAAATCTAAAAGGCATCTATAAATGAAACACCATTCATTTGATAGATATGCTTGTGCTGAGAATATTTTGTGCTCAAAATACCATGCTATTGTTTTCATTTTAAAGCTATTTGCATTTGTCTGTTGCAAAAAGTGAAAAAAATTGAATATACTGTTTTTGCTAATTATAAAAAGACAATGGCATATATAAATAAAACACCACTCATTTTGTAGATATTTTTGTGCTGAGCAAATGTGTTCACAACACCATGATATCATTTTTTATTTTAAAGTTATTTGCATCTGTTTGCTGAAAAAGTGACAAACAATTGAATTTGCTGCTGTTTTTGCTATTTTTTTAAACTAAAGGTATCTATAAATGAAACACAACTAATTTTGTAGGTGCTTTGTGCTGAACAACTTTCATGCTCATAGTACCATGCTATTGTTTTTCATTTTAAAGTTATTTGCATTTGAATACGGTTAGTAGAGCCAAAATACATCTGCGCACCTGGCATCTCTCTCATGACTAACATCATCAAGGCAGCCATTTTAGTTTTCTGAGAACAGGATTTTTGAATCAGGAGAGCTGTGTTTACAATTTTAAATGCTATGAAACTGCATTTATTCTGCTTCAATAAATGCAATTGCAGTATAAATGTAAACAGCCTCATCTTTACAAACCTATGGAGTCATTTAAAGAAAACCAAAATGTGTAAAAAGATGGATTAGTTGTCTTTTAAAATAGCCTATGGAAGTGACAGAAGAAATAGGGAGTCAGAAATTATTATATAGGTAGATCCCGAGGGGAGATAGTCCCACCAGGATGCAAGTTATTCAAGAAAGCCGTTAGCAAATGAGCAGTCAATGGAGAAAGAGAGGAAGTAGGAACAATCAGAAAAAGGAGAAAGCATCAAGAAGAGTGGAGACCCCAGTAGGTGACCAGCACAGCCCTCTTGTCATCTCCTTGGTTGACCACCATATGGGATGAAAGGAGCATGTGTATAGTGTACTAGACACCAGCAACCATGATACCAGCCATGACAGGAAACTGGAATGTGGAGTGCCACTAGACACCAGGGAAAAATGAGCAATACATAGAAACATAGAAACATAGAATTTGACGGCAGATAAGGACCGCTTGGCCCACCCAGTCTGCCCATTTCCTACCTACTGGATAAGCTGCAGATCCTAGTTAACCAGCAGCCTACTTCTTCACCCCACCCCCAGAATTGCCTTATGACTATCCCATGGGAGCATGGGACAGGAGCAGGGGTTGCCACTGGACACAAGGATGAACTCAAGCATTGCAATGATAGCTTATCAGATGAAGAGGGATGCCACTAGACACTAGTTTGGATGTCTGTGTTACTGGGACATATGAAAGAAGGGTGAGGGTGCTACTATACAGCAGGGAGGATGTATGAACTACTGGGGCAGGTGATTGGTAGGGTGCCACTAGATACCATAGTGTGCATTGGTTCAACAGGATATGGTTTGGAGGGTGGGGAGCAGCTGCAGTATCACTGTCTGCTAACAGTGCCTTGCACCCTGTTTAGCCTAACTTTGCAAAGGCAGTTACTTGTGCCCATTTGGGTGGCATTTACTGCCATTGCAAACCTTTCAATTGCCACTGCACCATATGAGGGCCCTCATTTGCATGGTCTTATGGGTATGTTAGCACTGGACATAACGGGTTTTGCCTATGCTGTGGGGGGGTTCTTTGAATATGGACCCCACCAAGAATCTGGCACAGAACTTTTCTAGCATGAGCAAACACCACTTAGTGCTTGCAGTAACTTTTGAGTGTCTGGCCCCATATGTTCCTTTTAGTGCTGTATATGAGTTTCAGAATACAGTTTGACAAATATAATTATAGGATCAAAGGGACACACTAACTGGCCCAGTGGCACTGAGGGTTGAGGCACTGGATGCCACATCACGTCTGCCAGCAACCCAGGTCGAGGAATGAGCCTGGGTCGCCGGGAGTCAGCTGGGAGGAGAGGATTGAGCATCCGTGGGACTGCTGTCCTTCTCCAGGGAGTGGGGTGGGTCATCTCGGTGCCCTAGTGGCTTCTAGCAGTGGCTGGGGGTGAGGCAGGTCACAGGCAGACTTGGGGGACATGCTGTGGCAGGCGTCGAGGAGCAGGTGCATGCAGTGGCGTCGCAGCTCCTATCCCTTGGCATCATTCCGCGCCAGATGTCACGGGAAGGAGAACAGGAAAATATGGCACTAGTCATGGCGGCATGATGGCGTCCCGTAGGACTAGCTCAGCGCAGAGGGTGCATGGCTTAACTGGATCCTGGTCTGGTGCGAGAGCTTGAGAGGGTATCTCCACCTCCCACCATGGGGGGCAAGCCGCAGGGGTGTGCAGAGGGCCTGGATGTGGAGCCAGGAAGTCCTTGGGATGGTGGCGGACAACCTCAGAAGGAGATGCCTGGCAGTAGAGGTAAGCAGACTAGGTGGCCAGGGAGAAAAGCACTAGAAGAAAAAAAAAAAAAGGACACCCTTGTGCATCATGAGTACAGGGACAGTGCTGTATATATGTTTACAGCATACAGTTTGACAAATATAATTATAGGATCAAAAGGACACACTTGTGCACCTCAGTACAGGGACAGTGCTGTATATGTTTCCAACATACAGTTTAACAAATATAATTATAGGATCAAAAGGGACACACTTGTGCACCTCAGTACAGCGACAGTGCTGTATACAAGTTTCCAGCATGCAGTTTAACAAATATAATTATAGGATGAAAAGGGACACACTTGTGCACCTTAGTTCAGGGACAGTGCTGTATATAAGTTTCCAGCATACAGTTTGACAAATATAGTTATAGGATCAAACAGGGACACACTTGTCCACCTCAGTACGAGGACAGTGCTGTATATATACAGTAAGTTTCCAGCATATAGTTTTTTTTATATACTTTCTGTTTATTGCTTTATAAAAGTAAAAACAATACATACACTATTCTCCTGAAAGAGATAAACAAGTTGTAAAGGTACATTTGAAATATCACAAGTGTTCTCTCACATTCTGTTACAATAGGAAGGGGATGAGAAAATAACAACATATATACAGTATGCCAAAAGTCTGAAAATGTCCATAAGTAATGCCAGCCACATCATGGCTAAGATTGGAGTCCTTAGGGAGAAAACAAAGTTAGTAAACCTGCACTAACCAGTAAAGCAATAAACGTTTATTTAATATAGGTTACAACTCAAAGTGGGCCCTTCCCTACTCCACACGTCCATCCTCTTCACCACTCATTAACTGATATAATTACTTTCAAAAACGTTTGAACATTTGAGCCAGACACTTTATGTAACTTACAAAACAAGTATTGTGAGCCACTCCGCCAATGATTAATATCTCTGTAAGACTAGTAGGGTAACAATTATAAGTTTAGAAGTGAAAAGGTAAATTATTTATAACTTCCCAATCCTTATCTCCCTCAACTGTTCTCGGCTCATATTAAAACTATAAAGTCATCAGATCAAATATTTTATGGTGAAACACCAGATCAAATGTTAAACGAACAGTAAAACAAAAAGTCACTTAGTCCTCTTCTGATTCAGAACTCTCCGAACTGTTGCCCTTGGTGGCTGGGCTTGAAACTCCTTTTCAGTCTTCTCAACCCACCGACCTGCATCCTGAGGATCATTAAATTGCCACATCTTCCCTCCATATGTGACTCAAAGATGTGCCTGCAGCATAAAGGAATGAACTGTCCCAAATGTCTAAGCCTCTGTCGGACTGCATCAAACTGTTTCCGACGAGCGGGTTTGAAAAGAAAGATGGGGAATAACTTGATATCCTGTCCATGGATGTTCAGCGGGTAGGCCGCCTCATGCAGCACTGATCAGTGCATCTCGAACCTCTGGCCTCATAGTTTTCAGGGACCACAGTATGCGGTAGGTTGGGATATGAAGGTCGGATTCTGGGTGTGATTCAGTATGCTTGTCACAGTTCAGCCCAATCGAACTGCTCAACAACGTGAGATTCTCTACAAACCAGGACCTTAAATAAGTAAGGAGATTTGTTCCCGCTTCTTCAGGAAGACCCACTATCGGACATTCCTGCCCGCATAGCTTTTCACTGCTTCCAGTCTGCCCCTCAGTTGCTGATTCTCTTCGTTATCTGAAACATAGAATTTGAATGCAGATAAGGACTGCTTGCCCACCAGTCTGCCCATTTTCCTACCTAACAGATAAGCTGTAGATCCTAGTTAACCAACAGCTTACTTCCTCCTACCCCAACTAGGACTGCCTTATGTCTGTCCCATGCATTCTTGAATTCCCCACTGTTCTTTACTCCATGACCTCCTCAGGAGGCTGTTCCTTCATCCACAACCCTCTCTGTGAAAAATACTCTCACATTACCTCTGAGCTGTCCCCTCTATCTTCAAATTGTGCCCCTTGTTCTTGCACATCTCTTTTCTGAAAGATGCTAACCTCTTGCACTTTGTTGATTCCTTGAGGTACTGAAAGTTTCTATCATGTCCCTCTCTCCTTCTTTCCTCAATGGTTATTAAGCTCCTTTAGTCTTTCTTCATTATATCTTCTGGTGCAAACCCTGCACCATTTTGGTTGCCCTCTTCTGGACAGCCTCCACTCTGTCTATGTCTTTGCAGAGATGGGGTCTCCAGAACTGCACACAGTACTCCAGATGGGGTCTCACCAACTGTCTGTACAGAGGGATAACAACTTCCTGTTTTCTACTATTGATGCCTCTCCCTATGCATCCCAGTATCCCCCAAGCCTTCTTTACTGCCTTCTCACATTGCTTGCCCACCTTTAGGTCATCTGTTATAATTACCCCCAGGTCCCTTTCCAATTTACTGTTGTCAGTATCTCACCCCCATTGTGTACTCTTCCCTGGGTATTTGTTTCCCAGGTGCATTACCTTTACTTCTTTGCATTGAATCTGAGCTGCCATACATTTGACCATTCCTCCAACCTTGCCCAAGTCCTTCTCATCCTTTCCACTCCATCTTGTGTATCAACCCTGTTGCAGATCTTTGTGTTGTCTGCAAAGAGACATACTTTTCCTTCCAGTTCCTCTGCAATGTCACTTATAAAGACATTAAAAGGACCGGTCCCAGTACTGAACCCTGCGGTACCCGCTAGTAACCCTCCTTTCTTCACTGTGGACTCCGTTTACTACTACCTTTCGTCCTGCTGTCTAGACGATTTTTATCCAGGCTACCACCTTGGGACTCACCCAAGGCTGGCTAACTTGTGTATTAATCTTTTGTGTGGGACTGTATCAAATGCCTTGCTAGAATCTAGGTAGGCCATGTCCACAGCCCTCCCTAGTCTACTACTTTGGTCACCCAGTCAAAGAAATCTATTAGATTTGTCTGACACAACCTTCCCATCATGAATCCGTGCTGTTTTGGGTCCTGTGCCCCACTGGCCTCTAGGTACTCAACAATTCTTTCCTTCAGAAGTGATTTCATCATTTTCCCTACCACTGAGGTCAAACTAACTGGTCTGTAGTTCCCTGCCTCTGTCCTGCTCCCACTTTTGTGAAGAGGAATCACATCTGCCTCCTCCAGTCCTCAGGTACAACCCCATCCTCCCATGGTTTGTTAAAGAGGTAGTCAGCTGAGTCACTAGTTCTACCCTTAGTTCTTTTAGAATTCTTGTGCGAATCCCATCAGGCCCCATTGCTTTGTCCACCTTCAATTTTATTAGTTATTTCAGAACTTTCTTCTGTAAATGGACTGGTATCGACCCCATCTTCAGAGTGTTTCACTTGTTTGGTTTAGGTACCTCCCCTCCCTTCCTTTGTGAATACTGTGTCAAATGCCTTGCTAAAGTCTAGGTAGGCCATGTCCACAGCCCTCCCTGGTCTACTACTTTGGTCACCCAGTCAAAGAAATCTATTAGATTAGTCTGACATGACCTTCCGCTGTGAACCCATGCTGCCTTTGGTCCTGTGCTCCACTGGCCTCTAGGTACTCAACTATTCTTTCATTCAGGTCTGTAGTTTCCTGCCTCTGTCTTGGTCTCACTTTTGTGAAGGGAATCACATCCGCCTTCCTCCAGTCCTCGGTACCACACCATCCTCCCATGATTTATTAAAAAGAGTAGCCAGTGGTTTCACTAGTTCCTCCCTTAATTCTTTTAGAATTCTGGGGTGAATTCCATCAGGACCCATTGCTTTGTCCACCTTCAGTTTTAGGAGTTCTTGCAGAACCCTTTCTTCTGTGAAAGGACTGGAATCGACCCCCTATCAAGAGTGCTTCTGTTAATTGGATTAGGCACTTCCCTCCTCTTTTGTGAATACTGAGCAGAAATATTCATTCAGTATCCCAGATTTTCACTGTCCCCTCTGCCCACCCACGTTCTTTCTATTCAGCCTCACTATCCTCCTTTGTCTTTCTACACTCACTGATGTACCTATAAAAGGTTTTATCCCCTTCTTAACTGAGTTGGCTATCTTTTCCTCAGTTTGGGCCTTTGCTATTCTGACTTCCTTCCTGCTTCCTTCTGCCTTAACTGGTACAGCTCTCTGTCCTGCTCCTTTTGTGTTTCCTTATACTTTCAGAATGCTATCTTTTTCTTCCTGACTTTCACAGCCACCTCTTTTGAGAACCATAGTGGCTTTTCTTTCATTTGATTTGTTTATTTGCTTCACACAAGGCTTGTTGCCTCTGTGATGGCAGTTTGATGATTCCCCATTCTTGCTCCACACCTCCTTCTATCCTGTTTGCTAGTGCATTTCTGAGGCATTCTCCCATCTTGCCAAAGTCAGCCCTCCTAAAGTCCAGTACTCTCACTTTTGTATGGCTTGACTCTGTAGCTGAGTTTAATGTGAACCACACTGTTTGATGGTCACTTGTCCCCAGATGGCAACCAACTTCTAGATCTGAGATCCTCTCACTACCCCCATTTGAGAATCACGATGTCTAAGATTGCTCCCTCACAAGTGGGTTCGAAACTAGCTGTCTGAGGCCTGCCACCTGAGGGCATCAAGAATGGCCCTGCTCTAGGATGTGGCTGCAGCAAATGTGCTCCAGTTAACATCTGGCATATTCAGGTCTCCCATCAACAGTATCTCCCTTTCTCTGCCATTCTAAGAATGCCTTCCATCATATCCTTGTCCATTCCTTCCCCTGACATGGGGTCTGTACACACCCCTGTGCGGACTGTGGTGCCCTTTCCAGTCTCCAAGGTGACCCACAGTGCCTCCTCTCCTCCCTGTTTACTCTTTTGTTCAGTTGCTTTTATCCCTTCCTTTACATAGAGAGCTACTCCTCCCCTCTTCTCCCCTGCCTGTCTCTCCTTTAGGTTATGTGCCCTGGTATGTTAACATCCCAGTCATGGTTCTCTGTGTACCATGTTTCTGTGACTGCTACGATATCCAGGCATCCCTCTTCCATCAAGGCCACCAGCTCAGGGGCTTGTTGCCCCCATCCAGACATTACCTTTCCTCCCCCAGCTCCCTTGCGCTTCTGATCACTCAAGCCTTCTCTGCCTGTGCTGCCCTACCCACCCCTGTGCTACAAAACCCCTTCCTCATCCTACGCTCCCGGCGTAAACTCTCCATCTGGCACCTCTGACCAGAACACTTCTCCTCCTTCTACTCCTAACAGGGAACATACATCCCAACCCAGGCCCTGCCCCTCACCCACCCAACCAGCCCATTGGTCTTCAAGTAGCCTCCATGAACATATGCAGCCTGCCGAAGAAATTTGACACCCTACAGTGCTGGGCCTTGGCTCATCAACCAGACATCATAGCCCTGGTTGAAACATGGCTGTCCAAATCCACCCCTGACTCATTTGTTTCCTCCCAGGCTATACCTTATACGGGAGGACCGAGTAGAGCAAACGAGGGGAGGCTGTGCAATCTACACTAGGGACACAATACTTGGACATGCACTCCCCACCCTGCCCTTGTAAATGGGGCCCAGGCTCTTACCCTCAGACTCACCCCAGACCCTCTAGGAGCCTCTGTATCTCACCACAGCCTATGTTCCCCAAAGAACCAGCACCCGGCCCTGGTATCTTTAACGGACTACCTGGCAACCCTCCACCATAAGGCGGAGCAAATCCTATTTGGGACCTTAATGTAAATTGCTCAGCACCTCCTCATCTGCGATCAGAGACTCATTTTCCTCAAGACCTGACGACTCGTCACCCAGCCCACAAGATTAAACCCAAGAGAGGTACCAGCACCCTTCTGGATGTTATTATAACTAACCTACCCCATAAAATCCAAAACATCCAGGTCCTCCCAGACTCCCTAAGTGACCACTCCCTATCCTATTTCATTGGGCAGTCTCAATCCCAAACCCAAAGCCCAGACCACCCTCCATGAGGCGCCTCCGCCTGGTGGGCTGAAAAACTTAAAGTATTCCTCACCCAGATAAACTGGTCCCCATTCATCATGCTACTGACATTGACACTGCCCTCGCCTTCTTCACACACCTTCAACATGGCCTGTGATCTCTTTTCACCCTCACCAAAATCCAGTCCAAAACAGAATGCACCATGGGTTAGCCGGCCCTTCTACAATTACTAAGAAATCGGATAACCTCTGGCACCTTGCCACTGAAACGGGTCATCTGTCTGATAGGCAGGCTTACAATGCAGCCCAGAATAAGTGCTCATGGGCCATCAGGAAAGCCAAGGCCGACCATTACCAGGCCTCCCTTACCTCCTCCTGGGGCTCGGCCCGGACTTTCTGGGATAATATTAAGCAACTTAACGGAAAAGCTCACTCCCCTGCCCCATCCCAACTCACTAGAAATGGCACTACCACCACCGAGCCTGCCACCATAGCTAACTGGTTCAAAACCGCTCACTGACCTTAGCTCAGTCCTCCTAGTAATTTCTTTGACCCTCCCCCAACCAACCTCCCCTGTCCTCCAGCACCCCAGCTTCCACCTCGCAAGATTTCCACCGGGAAGCCAGACCCATCCTAGTCAAAGCTTTGAATGGCAACTGTCCGGCAGTGACTCACTGGACCCCAGTATCCTCAGGCTGGTGCTAGATGAAGTCCTTGCCCCACTCACCAGCCTAATTAATCAGTCACTGCCTGGGACAATTTCCCACAGCGTGGAAAACAGCCATAATCACGCCCATTCATAAAGGGGTGACAGGTCATTGCCAACAACTACCGGCCAATCTCCATCCTCCCCCATCTCCAAAGCCCTGGAGAAAGTGGTGGCCATTCAAATCACTGATTATCTGGCTAAGCACAACATTCTATGCCCAGAGCAACATGGCTTCCATATGGGTCACAGTACCAGCACTGCCCTTATTGAATTCTCCAACTCCTACACTCCTCCTTGGATACCAGCTCCTAGCTGGTGCAGTGTTCATCGACCTCTCAAGGCCTTGACACCGTCTCCCATCCACTTCTGCTAAATACATTCTACCACACTGGTCTCTCGGCTGGCCCTTAGCATGGTGCACAAGCTATCTTGGCCTTTCGATCGCAGTGTGTAAAATCAATAGCACAGTCTCCGATATCCATCCCATTCACTCTGGGGTCCCCAAGGCTCCATCCTGGTCCCCTTCTTCTCGCTGTATCTGAACACCTGCCCAGTGCATGCCCTGGCAAAATTCTACTGTATGCAGATGACGCTGTCCTTTTGCCACCCACCGCAATCCTGTCTCCCTCCAGGACACCCTACAGCAGTCTTTCAACAGTGCCAAGCTTGGTTTAAGGAGCGCAGACTCGTCATCAATCTTAAAAGACCAAAGCTATGCTCTTTTCCCACCCCAAAACAAAGCTAGCAACCACCCACTGTATATCCTTCAAGTACCAATCAGCCACTGGAACAAGTCTGCTCCTACAAATACCTTGGGTTACCTTGACTCAGCCCTCACATTTCACAACCACATCGATGCCCTAATATCCGCCACTAATATAAGGCTTGGCATTCTCTTCCGCTATAGAACCTGCCTTCCCCAAATGCCTCCGCTCGCTGTTACTTCATCCGTTCTGTCCCTTGTAGACTATGGTCTCACCAGTCTATGGTGCTGCCGACACCATTGCACTCAAAAAATTCACTTAACCCTGAACAAAGCCTGCAGATTGATTACTGGTGCCCCCAGGCTCACACACACACCTGTCAGCTGTATGTTGAGGCTAAATTACTTACCCTGGATGAACGGCTCCAATACCAAACCTGTCTCCTCACAAAAACCCTACTGGGCTCTCCCCTGGGGTAACAGCATCCATCCACCAGAGCCCTCCCACTATTGCAACACGGTCTTCCAACAAGACCACTCTAATGGTCCCCAGATCAAGAACCAGCCATGGCCAGAGGTTCTTCTGCTATAGAGCCCCAACCTGGTTTAACTCTCTCCCTGCCCCCATCACCAATGCCACCACCATCTCCAAGTTCAAATCCACCCTTCAAAACCACATCATCAACACTCGTGACTGCTCCTGTCTCTGAAAGTAGCCTCCACCTCTACTTCTCTTGACAACGCCCTCCGGCGCTCTCCACCTAGCCATCCCCACTACCACTTCCCTGTACACCGTGCCTATATGTTTAACCTGGCCAGTGCCAGCTGTTTCAGTGTTTACCTATTAGATTGCTCACTATTGATACCAACTTGTGTAACACCTGTTCTCAATTTACATGTAACCTGTAACCCAATTGTATTTGTCTGACTACAGTGTGACGTGGTGCCTCTGTTGAACGCCTATTGTTTTGCAAACCTACGCTATGTAACCAAAAACACAATGTATGTCTTTATGTGAAAGTACCTTTGAAACGTAGCCTCTGGCTCAAAGGTTGTAGACTGATTTTACAAATAAATAAATAAATAAAATGCCCAGACTACGGACATTGGTACTCATTACCCTCTATTTCCTGATGGCCTTACTCCTTTTGCCCCCATCCCTGTCCTTCTTGCCTTTGTCACTTTCTCCATTTACCCTGCCCTTCTCCCTATCGACACCTCTATGTTGGTGCTGCTTGCTTCTACTACCATGATTATTTGGGGTGGCTAAGGATTCCCTGCTCCTTTCAGTGCCTCCCCTTGGCTAGTTTAAATGCTTGCCAATGAAGCATTTAAACCTATCACTAGGATCCTGGTTCCCCTCCCAGACAGATGCAGCCCATCATGCCAGTATAGGCTTGCATCACTCCAGGTGGACCCCAGTCCCCAATGAAGCCAAATCCCTGAGCTCCACCAGTTTTTCAACCACTGGATTGAATCCCATGGTGCGTAACACCTAGCCTCTCCTATGCCATAGATGAGCAGCACCTCTGAAAAGGTTACCATCGTGCTACTTGACTAGGCCCTCCCAATTCCACAAACTCTTCCTGCCTTCTCTAATCCCTTTCTTAGCCAGGTCATTTGTCCCTAGGTGGACAATGACATCCAACTCCCTCCCTGTGCAGCTGCTCCAGCAATCCTGAGGATTCCTCCCTGTCCCTCAAGTCATGGTGCCAGGCAGGCACCTTACCTCCCTTACCCTTCCTCCCCAGTTCTACCTTCCTAGCAATGGGTCCCCACCAGGAGTTGTTTCCTTCCCTGCCACCCTCCTGTGGGTCTCCTTTGTGGAGGTTCCCAACATCCTCTTGGTCTCACTGCAGGAGCCTCCATAGAGGAACCACACTTTGCCAAAATGGCATAGGGAATTGTGGAGGTACAACTTGAGGGATGCACCTCTGTTCCACCCTCACCCTCCCTGAGCCCACTGTGGTCCAGCCGCTCCTCTTTCTTGGCAACCTCTGAGGCAATGGTAGTGGCACTGATGGTCCCTGGATGGAAGAGGAGGTCCCACAAATCCTGGCCAACTCAGCCTGGAGATGAGCAACCTCCTCCCTCAGCCCAGAGAGGCACCTGCAGATGGGACAACACCGCATCCTCCAGAATGTCTCCCGGAAGACTGCTGCTCCACAGCCACTGCACTGCACCACTCCAATCATGTCTTATTTCTGGCACCTGAACTGTTTGCAATCCTTACTCTTTCCTCTGTTTTTTTCTCTCTCCTTACATTCTGCCTGTGTGCCCTTTAAGCTCCTGATTGTCCTGTTCTGAGACAAGAATATCCTATATTTCTCAGTAAACCCCTTACTTGCTCAGAGGCAGACCTCCAGCAGCTAGAGGGGCCAGAGAGCTACTCTTGCCCTTCTAGGATGGTGGGTCTTTGGTGGTTCTGTGATCACTCACTTCCTGCTCCCAAACAAGAAGTTCCTGTTGTCAGTCAAATTCTGTACCTATAAAAGTAGAACTAGCTTTGGGTGGGAGGGTGGAGGGAAGGAAGGAGGGCAAAATAGTCCCAGTAGAGAAGTTCAGACACACAGCAGTCCTTTCTCCTGGTGTCTTCTGCCAAGCTATTAGCAGAATCTTTCTAAGGCAGTCTTTAAATGTAGCTTCCTTCTAGCTAAGCCACTCCCCTACTTACTAGATCTTTCTACAAGTAATTTAAACCTCACAGCTATTAAGTCCTTTCAGTCACCTGAGATTTACACCTAGATAACTGTTCAGATAACCATTCAGTTCAGTTAACTCAGACAAACACACTCTTTTTTTGTTGTGTTTGTTGGTTTTTACCCTAAATTAAAGGTCCAAGTACAAAGTTCTTCTTCTTTAGTCCCAGCAGAAGTCCAGTCACACAGCAGTCCTTTCTCCTGGTGTCTTCTGTCAAGCTATTAGCCGAATCTTTCTAAGGCAGTCTTTAAATCAATCAATCAATCAAGTCTTTATTTAACCAGGCATTCATCGTTGAGCAGAAGCTCATTTGCAAGATGGACCTGGGTGAGCATGAACAATTGTATATACAGGTCAACACATGTATTTACAAGGCAATACAGATAATACTATTTACAGAGAGGAAGAAAAGGAGTTCATATGTACATAGAATTATACAGATATTGTACAGATTACACGGTATTTACGTACATAGAAGTGTCTATAGAAAGATAAAGCAGGTTATCTAAGGTTGCAGGAGGAAGTAACAGAAGAAAAAACAAATATACACCAGGTGGGGGAAGGGAGGGAGGTAGGGGAGAAAGGCTAGGAGGGCACGGTGCACAGAAAGGAGTTGGTAAAACGGGATATAGAGAGGTGGATGAGAGAAGGGTATGTGTGAGCCCTGGGATTGAATGCTATAAGTATGGGCATGGTAGGATGTCACAACCAGGGTAGTGAGCTCCTATCTGAGGTTGGGAAAGGAAGAATAAGGGGATGGACAGGCCTAGTGTTGATAAGACAGGGGATAAGAGAGACAGAGAGCAATTAGGCTGGTGAGGAGCAAGCTGGGGGTCAGTACTAAAAATTGGTCTGGGTAAATGTAGGTTCCTTCTAGCTAAGCCACCCCCTACTTACTAGATCTTTCTACAAGTAATTTAAACTTCACATCTATTAAGTCCTTTCAATCACCTGAGATTTACACCTAGATAACTGTTCAGATAACCATTCAGTTCAGTTAACTCAGACAAAACACACTTTTTTTGTTTTGTTTGTTAGTTTTTTACCCTAATTAAAGGTCCAAGTACAAAGTTCTTCTTCTTTAGTCCCAGCAGAGAAGTCCAGTCACACAGCAGTCCTTTCTCCATGTGTCCTGTGTGGACCTTTCCTGGCTGGATGGGTCAGAATGCCTGTATCTGATGACAATGTCTATAAATCTATATAAGTCAGTGAGGAGTTGCTGAGCCAAGCAATGCAATGACTGAGAGAGATGGCTGACAAACCAGTGGTCAGCCAACAGATTGGATCATTTCAATAAAAGAATATAACAAAACAAACCTCACTGGAGCACACATTTATTTGAACTGACAGTGCTAATGAAGAAAGTACATCCATGGTAATGTATGGTTTCAAGTAAGGGTCACACATTTTATATTTGGTTGCTTATGTTTGGCAAACATATTGTGACTGGTCTGAGTTCTGAGTAGGCTTTTGGAGCTTGTCTATCCTAACCTATCACAGCTTCACAAAACCAAATCACCACCCCAGCCAGTTCTACCCCATCTCCATCATTCTGTGCTTTTCACTTTGAAGTACATGGCTGATCACTACGAAAAACTGCAAGGTGGAACTCACTTTGCTTGTGCAGCTTGTACTTCATACAACCAAGGTTTCCCTTGTTATTTGCTTCACATACATGATGCCATTCAGTGCTTTGTTTCTCTCTGTCTTGGGAATAGTAGAGGTGTTGCACAACACTCCTACCTTCCTATTCCCTGCACCTGTAGTCACTGGCTTTCCTGGCCACCCTTCCTTCTGTTTTTTATTCCTCCTGACGATGAGGCTGGTGTAGCTTCGATGAACTGTGGACCTTTCCTGGCTGCAGTTCTTTTATTTGATGGTTATTCCACAGTATGTGGTATGTGGAAATAAAAAATCTTTATGCAGCATCACCTGCCTACAAATGCTGCATTTTTTGCTTTGCTTGAGATGCCAGGTTTATGTAATGCACTGGGATTTACTGAGAGTGCTAATTTCAAGCTCTTAGCGTGTTTTGAAAGCCTCTACTCTCTGACCTCTCTCTCCCTCCTCTACAGTTGCTCTGCATTTCATCTTCACCTCTGTGCACCATACATACCCACACTGTTGTGCCTCTTAGCCACTCTGCAACATTTCACCTTCCTCCCTGTCACCCAGCATACTGCTACCAGTATTTCTGGAATCATAAATCACTCTATAACATTTGATCTCCCCAACAAAATGACAACACTGGCATGCAGAAGTCTCAGTGCCAGCAAACAACACCCTGCCACATTCTGTGACACTGGTACTGCCAAACACCTCACCACCACACTTCAACATCAGGTGCCCAACCCAAGGAGCAGACACTCAACAGCCCCTAGCCATACTGTGGCAGCAATGTGCCTTAACCCCTGGAACCATCAAACATCACCCCACTGCCACACTCTTATAGGCAGGTGCCCCAGTGCCAACAAACAACACATTGACATGGGGTGCCCTGTGTCCATCATTGTGTCCTTTTATTTTACCCCCAAAAATTGTCTACTTCTGTCTTGTAGCTCCCCTACCCCCATTACTACCTACCCACCAACTCACAATGCCCCAGTCCCTCAATTACCTCACTAGGGTCCCATGAAGCAATCCTCTCAGAGATGCTGATGATATTCCTGCTGCCATGCCTGACCATGGACTGACTAAAAACAAAAGTAAGTCCAGTTAATATATTTTAATTCATTTTGAAATTCTTTTTTTTTATAATTTAAAATTTATTGAAAGTTTCACTATACACAATGGACAGGGTCAAACCATCCATAGAATAATCCTTGAGACAAAACAGATTGACCCTGTCCCCCTCCCCAAACACCCCGAAACCCCCAACACAGTCCCCAAGGTTTGACAGTCCATGACAACAGAGAAATTAGAGAAAGAATATTAAAAATTAGATAGTATATAATGTATGAAGTGAGGCCCAGATCTTTCAGACTTGGAATTATTATATTGATACCGAGATAGTCTTCTCCACGGAGATTAAATAATAGCTCATTTAGCCATTCAGAATAAGAGATAACCTCAGAACTCCTCCAATACTTAAGTACCAATTTTTTAACAGACATGGAAATTAAGGTAATATGGAACTTATGCTTATTAACTGAAATCTGCAAGTAATCCCCAAAAATACAAACCTCTGGGATGAACAAGTCTCTCAGCCCAAGGAGCTGAGTCGAGCCTTGTCCCTTATAGCCTCTCAAAGGGTAATATCTTGGGACATTCCCAGAAAATATGGAGACGAGAACCCTCTGCCTGAGCACACTTAGTACATAGGCTAGAGGGAGATTATACCCCATTTAGCCAGCTTCTGGGGATAGTGGTAGAGATTATGGAGAATACGAAATTGCATCAATCGTAGCCTATCTTGTGTTACAAAACGATGGCAATTATTCCATATAGTTGTCCAGTCCTTATCCCAGTTTGGGAAAAAGGCCGACCAGAACTCTGTAGGGCCAAAGGGTAGGGAAATGCCAACCATACAAGATATTGTACAATTTGGAAATGCTTTGGGAGAGTTAACACAAGGGCTAATTCTGTAAGGAAGGCAAAATCGTAAGATATAGGATACCCTCCCAATTTTTTTAATGAGAAGGTGTCTAAGCTGATGTACCTTGAAATAGTCACTTCCCTTGAGCCTGAATTTTGCCACAATATCCTCAGCTGATAACCAAGTACCATCCTCCTTGAGAAATAAATGAACCTTCCCTTCACCTAAGCTAAGTATCATTTTGAAATTCTAATCATACCCTCATTGTTTGTCAACATTCTATTCCCAAATTTAAAAATAGCATTTTTACCCATCTCATGAAAAGGAAAAGGTGTAATTTTCAAATCCTTCTGAAACATGTTTTTGAAGTCTCTACAATATCACTTTTGGATAAGATTTAAAACATACCTTTCTTGATCATAAGGTGGAGTAATAAACAGGCTATATTGAAATGTGGGGTCAAAATCTTAACAAACAACACATTTATAAAGAAATGTTTAAATGTTTCAATGTTTTATGCTAACTTTGCTGTTTTAGGAGTTTTCCCAGATTTAAAACATAGACTTCTTACCCCACCTCATGAACATGACTGGTGTAATTTTCAAATCTCACCCAAAATGTATTTTCATAGTCTTGTCCCACATTGACATTTGGGCAGGATTTCATAACTGGAACCTGTTATGTTCATAAGGTTGGGTAATAGAAAGAATATGTTAAAAATATAGGCAAAATGTCAAAAACAACAAAGTTATGAAAAATGTTGACATTAAACATAACATTGCAGTTAGTTTCACATTTTGAGCCTCACATTTTCCAACATCTTTTTACCCCACCTCATGAACACAACAGGTGCCTTTCTATGGCTGTGGGCGGGCCGGCAGCCATCCTGCTTTCACTTGAAAAGAGGTGTTTCCGTGGAACACATCTTTTAGGAGTTTTCAGTGTATCCTTCTATTCTGCAAATCTCCATGGCAGTTAAAGAAATACTCCCTTCTTTCTGTTTAATTAGAATGACGGACGCAGAACTCCAAGCTGCTTTTCTCTGAGAGCAAATGTGCACACCTTCCATACAAATCTAAATATCTTTAAAATGTTTAAGGTGCACAAAACAACCAGTGTAAAAGCTGTTCAGGGCACAAAGTTCTTTCTCATGAGGGTAGTCACTAATATGAATTCTTTGTATTTTGTAAAATATGGTCTTTCAAACAACCTCATTTTTTTCTCTCTGAGTGAACACAGTAGGAGTCATGCCAAACAAATGTAAATATCTTGGAAAGTATACAAGTTATCAATATACAACCAACATGAAAGTTGTTCATGACATAATGTGCTTTCAAATGAGGGTGGTCACTAATCTGAATTCACTAGATTTGGTTAAATAGAGCCATCTGAAAGGTGAAAATTGTGATGAAAAATGAAAATTCTGGTAATCAGATGGCAATAGTTTATAAAATATAATAAGTGCAGCTTAATGAATAGGCTCATTTGAAAGGTCTTGTTGTCCAGAACAACTTTCATACAGGTTTGTTATCTATAAGATGTGTACCTTTAGAGATATTTACATTTGTTTAGCATAACTCCTGTTGTACTTCTAAACAGCCTCAGCTTTGCAAATTACTTCATCAAGACAGGATTAGTTCCATCAAAAGACAGCTATACCAAGGTCAAATTTCACTGACTTGAACATTCACTCCCTGACACAAGCTATAAAACAACTGAAGTTTCATTTTACAACCCTCTGTGTGTGTCTGTGCTAGCATTAGTAAATGACAATGATTAAAAACACAAGGAAAATAAGCAATACATAGCAAATAATGTTAAGTCTTATACATATGGAAATATATGTGTTAAGTGAAAAATAGGTTAGAAGACAGCCTGCCCTACTCTAAGTTAAGCATTCACCAGCTGTTTCACACAGTGGTGTCAAACAAATTTTACACAGTGTACTGTTCAGATACATTTTTTAAACTCTGTGTACAATAGTCCATATTACTCATGAACAGTCAAACTTACACTATCTTAAACATGATATATCTGCAATTCTGTAACAAGAGATTAGTGTACTGTATGTACATTCAAAACCCAAATCTAACACAGACCCCCTTGTAACTGAGACACTGTTATCCTAATATGTCCATATGTACATAATCTGCTTTTGTATTAAATAACAATTCTGTAAATCTAAAACCAAAACAAAACACAACTGACAGCTTCAACTTTTATTCAGGCACAGTTAAAAATAAGGATCCTTTGGAGGTATGGAAATAACTTAAAAAATAGAGACATTTCAAACAGCTGCACATAAGTAATCAATTCTATCCCCTTTAACTCAAGGGGTCATTTGTAAAATGTGCAGATGAGCATGGGGACCACTTTTTCAGAGCATGCCACCACTGGCAGCAACCTCTTCAAGACTGCTACTACCTTCTCCTAATACAATCAGAGGAAAACCAGGCGTAGTTTACCAGCACTGAGATTAATATGGTTAAGGCATATTTACAGAAATTACTGCTTAGAAAAGAATTAGAAAGTGACTGTGATGATGAGCAAATTGGGGCCCAGATCTCTAGTTTGATAATTGTCTCCTCTTCAGTCTGATTTTTACAGTTGTGTGGGCAAGCTTCACAGATGTTGTGCCACCATCAGATTTGTAAAGAGCACTGTGGAAGCTACGTAACCAGACTTCTGTCTGATGTTCTGCCACAGTGGTCCAGCATAGTTCCAGTGATTCTGTTTATGCAGCCTACCCCTCTGAGGCCGCATCAACATACCACTTTCTGGCACACTATGTTTCCTTTCTGCAAGTGTGGATGTGATGGCTGTCATGTGCAACATGGTGGTGCAGACTTAAACTGTGCATGCATGAGTATCATACATATGTATGTAACCCCACACCACCTTTGACTAGCTGACACCCCCATTAAAAGAATTAATGACAACTACATGGCATGCAATTTTCTTTTGGCAGAGCTACACTCATGGTACCACCCTAGCATTGGAGTGTATACCAGGCTCATTATCTAGAGGATGGGGTGAAGGGTACATACTAAATGGACCTTTTTATTTACAACCAGGTCCAGGGAGAAGATACTAGGCATATGCTAGACCTAACTCCTGAGGAGCCCCAATAATGTTCACACTAGAAGCAATAAGTGGAATGTCCAAAGCAGTAACTGGGATTTTGCAGTATGACTTTATTACAGATGTTGCTTAAAGCAAGGGTGGTCCCCAAATGTGTATCATTGCAATACAGGCACACTCTTGTTTTCAGGACACGTTGCTAGACAGTACTGTTTTCCACAAAAAAATTCTATCTCTCTCCAAAGTGTATATCTGTGGGACGTGCCACACACTTTAAACATATTCCACACATTTCCATTTCCAAAGTGTATATCTGTAGGATGCACCACCCACTTTAAAATCCTTCAGGTGCATGGTTGTCACCCAGATAACACTGATGCCCATCCACAAACCACTTAGCCCTGACTGAAACTCCAGATGGTGTCCCTCATCCTTTGCCCCAAACAGTCTCTGCCATTCCTTCAGGCTTATACCAAATGATTCTCCCATCCCCAATGAATTGCTTAAGACTCCCAACTTTAACTTTAAATTCAGCACAGTTGTGTTGAAAGGGGTCCTGGCTGGTGTGATCTAGCCTTATCTAGGGCACAAAACCTCAGACAACTCCCTCAGAGAACAGTCTCAAATTCTGTACTCACAGATTAGTTGTTCCTTCCTTCCAGTCATGGGAAAACAAAAGGCACCTTTCTTTGACTAGTAGCTGTCATATTCTACTCATTGTTCTTCCTTAAGGCAGCTGTGAACTTCAGAAACTTCAGGGATTGCCTTGGATCCACAAGAACTGTAGTCCTCTCACTCCCCTGGAGTAAAACTAAAGAGTCCTGCAGGCACACTGAAGATTTTACCAAAATAGGGTGAGAAATAACAGGATCCATTTGACAGAGCCCAAATGACAGACCTCCTGCCACTCTGGCTGCCACACTTGAACTTACTGTTACTGATGAACATTCTAAGCTCCCCAAGATCAGCTGACTCTAAAATGGCTGCAGTATTACAGCTGACTCCTGTGCAGTGAGAGCACAGCATACTCTGTTCACTGCTCTTGCCACTCCTAAAAGCTCCCCACAGCCATATTGGCTCTGACCAGAGTTTGTTACAGATCCCTGTCCCAAACCAGTTTCTCAGTCATTCCACAAAAAAAATCACATTTCGAGTGAGACTTGGTAAATGACACAAGTCAGGTTCATATGGTGGGGTAATAAAAATACTGGTCTGGATTTTCAGAGGCCTTGAACATCCCACAGCTGCAGGAAAAATCTGGTGCAAGTGGGTTGCCACTTGAAGCTGCAGTTTTTCCACAGCTGCAGTATTTCAAAGATGAAACCAGTTGCAACTGGCTCCATGATTCTGGCGGATTGCAGCTGTTTGTGTCCCTGCAGCTGCGGGAAAATATTATGCCAGGTGGGACCAGGCATAATATCTCCCGCAGCTGTGGGGACTGAAACTACAACTCTCCTCAGGTGTGGAGATGTGGACCACAGCTGTAGTTGTGAAGTGGACTTCATTGTAAAACTCCTGCCCTTTGCCTTGATAGGTTCTGGTCCATGATCCAACAAAACAACAACATCATGCGTGAATATCTATATTTCCCTGTCTGAACAATTTCACTATTAAAACTCATGTTTTTAAATTGTTAGTTTTAACTGCCATGCTATCTGCTATGGGGTGGCAGCATAGTGCAGTGAGCTGCAAACTTTGAGAACAGGGTTTGAATCCCACAGCCACTGCTTGCATACAGTGTGACCTTGAGCAGGTTACTTAACTTCCCTGTGCTCCCAGGACACAACTGGAAACAAGCCTTGACTTAGCGTGTCTTTCTGTGCCAAACAATGTAAAATAAATACAATAATAAATAATTGCCCCAAACAACTACACAGCCAATGCAAGAAAACATGATTGAAGATGATCTTAAAATGGTAGCAATTTAAAAGAAACATTCTCAGCTGGCAGGGTGATATGTTCAGGAATGGAGAAATGTTGGTGCTGGCTCTTTCCCATTGGTTGTGCTGAGATATGAGTGAGGGTACCAACCTGTCTTGGCAAATGAGAGAACAGAATTTTTTTATCCCTTTTATTATGGGTGAATGATCATTTTGGAAAAGCATTATTGGCAATTGTGTGAGGATCCCTGGGCTTGTAATTAGGCAATAATGCACAACAGGGTGTGTGTCATGCTGAGATAACATCATGCTTTTGGTGTTTGGGTACTAAAGCCACAGGCCAAGTGCATCCAACACCCAAGAAGTGACATTATCCCACACAGATACAGATGCTGGAGTGATTATTACTTTTATTCAATGGCTCATTTGTGAGAAAAGGCAGAAAAAGGTTACAAAAATACATTTAAAACAAATTTTATACGTGGGGCAAAAGTGCAGATTTGCTGCTGCTGCTCGAAAGCATCTCACATTCCTCCCTGTCTTCACAGTGTGTTTTTGACTCCCCAACTGCTGTTGACAGCTATGTATTTTGTAGTGCTGGGAGAATGTGTTTTATTGTTTCTTAAAGTTCTTTACGTGGCGCTGCAGTCACGGTGCTCAGGAACAGCGTGGAGCAGAAAGGTTTCAAAGGACAAGCACTGGGAGTGGGTCCCAGGCTGGTAGCCTGGGTAAAACACTGGCTGGACAACAGGACACAGCGGTAATAGTAAATGGAGTCCACAGTGAAGAAAGGGGGTTACTAGTGGGTACCCAGAGGGTTCAGTATTAGGACCGGTCCTCTTCAATGTCTTTATAAGTGACATTGCAGAGGGACTGGAAGGAAAGTATGTCTCTTTGCAGACTACACAAAGATCTGCAACAGGGTTGATGCACAAGGAGGCGTGGAAAGGATGAGAAGGGACTTGGTTAGGTTGGAGGATTGGTCAAATGTATGACAGCTTAGATTCAATGCAAAAAGTGCAAAGTAATGCACCTGGAAACAAAAACCAGGAGAGAGTACACAATGGGGGTGAGATACTGACAACAATAAAAATGGAAAGGGACCTGGGTGTAGTCATATCAGACAACCTAAAGGTGGGCCAGTAATGTGAGAAGGCAGTAAGGAGGGCTGGGGAGATACTGGGATGCATAGGGAGAGGCATCACCAGTAGAAACAGGAAGTTGTTGGCCCTCTGTATAGACAGTTGGTAAGACAACATCTGAGTACTGTGTGCAGTTCTGGAGACCCCATCTCCACAAAGACATAGACAGGGTTGAGGCTGTCTAGAGGAAGGCAACCAAAATGGGGCAGGGTATGCACCAGAAGACATATGAAGAAAGACTAAAGGAGCTTAAGATGTACAGCCTCGAGGAAAGGAGGGAGGGGACATGATAGAAACTTTCAAGTACCTCAAGGGAATCAACAAAGTCCAAGAGGGTAGCATCTTTTAGAAAAAGAGATGTGCAAGAACAAGGGGCATAATTTGAAGATAGAGGCGGCTCAGAGGTAATGTGACAGTATTTCTTCACAGAGAGGTTGCAGATGCATGGACCGGCCTTCCTGAGGTCGTAGAGTCAAAACTGTGGAATTCAAGAATGCATGGGACAGACATAAGGCAATTCTAAGTGGGGGTAGGAGGAAGTAGGCTGTTGGTTAACTAGGATCTGCAGCTTAACCATTAGGTAGGAAATGGGCAGATTAGGTGGGCCAAGCGGTCCTTATCTGCCACCAGATTCTGTTTCTATGTTTGTTTCTATGTTTCAATGTTTGAAGCAGTGCTCAGTACTGCTTCTGTTGCCTGTCATAAGGGGATGAAAGTGAGCAGGACAGTGAGGGTGTTGGCAGATGAAAAAATATGTATTATCCTGAACGTGAAGGGGTTATCTTAATATTTATGCAACAGTGTGAGGGTGTGGAATACAGCCTTCATGGATTGTATGATCTAACACAGGGTTGTGGTGTTGTGACTTCCACCCCACCCCTTTTTCTTGGTATTTTTCCATACTTTCTTTCTCTCTCCATTTTTAATTTTTCCAGTAGCTGATAAGGAGCAGGCTTGCTTGCACTTTGCACGTGGTTCTCTGGATGTTATGCAGCAATGACCACTGGTAGGTCCCGGCACCTAGGACACCTCTCAAGAAGAAGACTTTGGAAATGCAACTCTCTTGTGGCCTCAGCGGAACAACACAGACATGGGCACACCCACGACCAGCTGGAAAATAAGGAAGGGCCATGCATGACATTAACTGGCATCCCTCATGCTTGAGCCAGGGTGGCTCACGACTGACTCACTACCGGATACCTCATTAGCGCTCTCTACCATTACTGTCACAGGACTGATGCTGGAACACCTGTGGTGGAACGTCAGAACAGGCTGACATCACTGGAGGTGGCGTGCTGCAGATGGTGGGTGGGCGAAGACCTCCCTGGGTCAACCTCAGGCTCTGGTGAAGCTGGTCTGGCAGCAAGGCAAAGCTGGACATCTGGTACACCAAGGCGCAATTTGATAATGCAGTTCAATTGCAAGCAAACAATTTAGTTTCAGCAGACAGTTCAGTTCTTGTAGAAATACAGTCTCCAGGGGTGTTAGGCAGGCAACAGTGCAGTTCGGCTTTGATGTTGAGCCACTTAGGCCATAGGACTATCCCTCCCCAAGGGTACTGCACCTCTTCCCCTTTTTTGGAAGTTTTGCAGATCCAACCCACATTACCAATATTAATATCCACCCCTGGGCCATAGTTAGAGCCTTATTGTTAGATTTCACCTCTTTTTGGGCTTCGTACCGTGGCACCTCTCTTTACCCAGCTAGGGGCAAGCTACTATTGGCTCAGCCTACCTTCTTTGGAGCCACATTTGACTATAACAAAAATTTAATTAAAAAACTAAAATAGCTCAGTTATCTCTGGCCACTCCTGAGTCCTTCCTTCTGGGCATTCAGCCCTCACCTGCACATTCCCTTTCCCTCAGGACTGGCAGCTCACCCAGGGGCTCACTGTGCCCCCATCCTTACTAGGGAACTGGCCTTCAATTTTCCTCTGGTCCCTTTGCCAGCTGCCCTTTCCTGCACTTTTTGGGCTCGGACCTCAAATCTTCCCTTCCCTTTCCCCACCTCTGGCACCTATGGTGTGAGTTAAAATAAAGATTGGGTGCTTGGCTCACTCACCAACATAGCCCTGGACTCCAGTGCTGCTGGAGGCCAGGAAACCTGGTGGGGAGCCATGCTCCCCACCTGCTTTCTCTCTAGCCTGCACGGCTGCTCAGATGGAACTACAAGGTCCAGGGCTTTTGCTTGGACCAATTTCTGATGCACCGCTTTGGTCCCTGATGCTTTCATTCCTCCCTTGCCGATCGGGGCTCTGCCCAGGAAGGACAGGTCACATTGGGAGCTGCACTCCACTCAACCAACCCTGCTGCTGATGCCATCACTGCCAGACCGAACAAGAAGGTAACAATGCCAGAGAAGCCATGGAGTAGATTCAGGTACCTTTTGTTTGTCTGTGTTCCTGCATCCTCTACCCTCCACTCTAGGAGCCAGTGACTGCCCCAAAAACCACTGCCCAGGCCCTTTTGTAGGGCAGGGAGGTCCTAGCTTCTGGCCATCAGTTTGGTCACTCGGATCCCAACAGGAGGGTCTCCTGTCCATGGCCCCGCCGTAGCTCCGAACAGCGTGAAAAGAACCAAATGGACTGGGTGGGGTATGAGGGACTGGAGGCGAGGGACTAGCGAGAGAAGAAAAAGAAAAAATGTCCACGTTGGGGAAAGGGTCCCTGTTTCTTTGTTGTGACCCCTAACTTCGGGTACTACACACTATCAAATAAAAATGCTGTTTTGGAAATCTTTTAAATGGGGAAATGTTAGTCCACATTTTTATCTGTATTCATGGAGTTGGAAATGTGTTTTTTTTATATATCCATGTACATATTGTGAATACTAGATATTTAGAAAGTAGGGGTGTGTTTTTCACGTTGAGTGACACTGTCAATTACTATAAGGTGTATACAAGTAGAGAGAGAAGCCAGATTGGGCAAGATGTGCTCAGAGACACTGATGAGGCAGGAACTCTGGATTCAGGTTCCTTTGTTTTGATACTGATACTGGAAGTCACAAATTGCATGTAGGATATATATATATATATATATATAGAAGTGGCTACACAATCCTAATATACTGGCCTACTAGGCCAGTTATGTATATATATATGTAATAGATATACCACTCTGAGGTCTTGTGGGTGCTCTGATATCATGCGCCTGCGGTGTGCGTTATGCGCACGCGGGCCGCAAGGCCGAGTCGTCAAGCAAGGTGTGCGAGTATCAGAGCGCCGACCATCGCACACCTCAGAGTGGTATATCTATCTTATAAAATGTCAAAATTGTTTTGAGGGGGTAAAAGTGCAGGTGTGCGGTCGCGCTCTGATATACGCGCGGTCATGTGGTGCTCAGGATCCAATAGAGCAACAACAATGTCCTATCCATTTTATAAATATATATTATGGTAGCCGGTAGTGCTACCATAGATTAGGGTTGAGGAGCCATTTCTATGTTAAACCCCAAATTCTTTGCACCTTAATAACTTTGCAACCTTTCGATGGATTACCCTGAAATTTGGAATACATGATCAAGAACCATAGGCCTTGGGATCTGACAAGTTTTGTACTGGTTGGACATACAGCTGCGGAGTTATTAAGCATGATCTGTTGCGCGTTTATGCTTTTCTGGAATTCTATGGTTGCGCCTACAGGTCGTACGGTTTGTGCGACCGGCCCAAAATCTTCAGGGAACGCGCGGCCAGGGTCCCCGATGTGCCTTTTGAAGATTTCGTGAAAAAATATTGAACGGTTCAAAGTTATTCAAAAACAGTTTCCCATTATAAGTCAATGGGAAAAGTTAACAAAAGTTCAACACTTTCATAAATGCATTTTACTTTTCGCAAATGGGCCTATTACTCGCAAATCGGCCATTTGTTTTCAGTTGGTGATCAGAGAAATGGTTGGCATTTAAATTTGGGAACCTCTAGCAACCTAATTATTTTTGTATTCACCTAGTCGGACCCTGAGGATGCTTGCCATGTCTTTATTTTTGTGGTAAAAGACCCCAGAAATATGTTTTCAAATTTCTGGAAAAGTACTTCATAAATTACTTTCATGCTCACGAAAGTGTTGAACTTTTGCAAAAGCTTTACATAAATTGCGACAGTAGTTTTCCATCTGTGGGAAAGTAACAGCGATTCTTTGGCACTGCGCTGCAAAAGAACCGTTGGGAGTTTTGGGCTGAAATTTGGAAGAACAGAGCCGACATCTCACAGATGTGCCTTTCAGTGTTGTATTGAAAAATATTACACAGTGGGAAAGTTACGGCACTCCAAAGTTGACAGTTTTCCCATAGGATAACATTACGGCGTGACATATTACAAATCCTTTGGATCCCTGCTGCAAAATAACGGTTTGGTCTTTTTTCCTGAAATTTGGAGGAAGACAGCCAACAGCCCACGGATGTGCCTTTCAGTGGTTTGGTTAAAAATATTACACGGCGGCAAAGTTACGGCACTCCAAAGTTGACATTTTTCCCATAGGATAACATTACGCACCCAACGCATTACAGAAATCCTTTGGATCCCTGCTGCAAAATAACGGTTTGGTCTTTTTCCTGAAATTTGGAGGAAGACAGCCAACAGCCACAGATGTGCCTTTCAGTGGTTTGGCCCAAAACATTACAAGGAGGGAAAGTTATGGCGCTCTGAACTTTCTTTTTCCCATAGGATAACATTACGGCGTTCGCCGTGCATTTCAAGGCCCATATCTCGGAAAGCGGTGCGAGATACGGACTTTGTTGGAAAACTCTTAGCCCCTAGCCAGGACAGTTGTAAATAATATGGCTTTTACATTTTTTCTCGTCGTACAGTTCCTGAGATATAGCATTTAGTATTCCAAGTTCTCATTTTCTGCGCCCGATACTCATTATTATGCATACATTATTTGTACTCACTGTCTTTCTCCATGCAGGTTTTGGGAAAACCAGCCTGTCTTTACATTACTGTTACTGTTGCCCTTTCCACTTGCAGTTCGTGCCGTTTCACTTACCGTTGATGTCTGCGCCACCATATGCGTTTTCATTTGCTTGCGTTTCTGTTATTTTTGCCATTTCTGTCTACAGTACTGTTTATCTTTCTGTTTCAGTTTACATCACCATGCCCATTGACATTTCTGTTTGCAGGCACCGTGTTACTATGTGACAACACATCACGTGGCAGACCGTTCCGTCTCGCCACCATGTCGTTACCCTTTCTGTTCTCATTCGCTTGTGTTACCATGTGTGCCACTGTTAGCATTTCTGTTTGTGTTGTTGTCCCTGTTAGTATGCTACAAGACATCCGCGCTCCCGCCCGCTACGTACATTCACTATTTTTCGTTATCATTCCCAAAAGAAGGAAATTAGAGGCAAAAACTCCGTTTAATGCATTAGTTAGGGTTGTTCCACAGCGACAAAAGTGAGGAAATTAGCTGTTAGGGTTGAAAACCCTTGGACCCCGCCCACCCCCAACCCGGCATTGGGGTGTGCATTGGGATCGTGGGTCCTAACTCTCACCGCATTCTCCTATACTTCTGCTGCTTTACACATGTCATGGGGTGAGAGTTAGGGCTGATGATCCCAATGCCACCACGTCACGTCATCCTTTGCGTTTTCATTTGCGCTTGCGTTTCTGTTACTTTTTGCCATTTGTGTGTGTACCGTGCTGTTTCTCTTTCTGTTTCACTATGCGTCACCATGCCCATTGACATTTCCATTTACAGGCACCATGATACTATGTGACAAGACATCACGTGGCACACCGTTCCGTCTACGCCACCGTGTTCGTTACCCTTTCTGTTCTCATTCGTGCTTGCATTACCTTGTGCGCCACTGTTAGCGCTTCTGTTTACGTTACTTTTCCTGTTACTGTGCCACAAGACATCATGTGGTGGGAGCGCGGGGCCCTATGTGTGTTATCCTCTGCTTTCATTTGCGCCTGCATTTCTGTTATTTTTGCCATTTGTGTCTACAGTACTGTTTCTCTTTCTGTTTCACTTTGCGTCACCATGCTCATTGACATTTCCGTTTGCAGGCACCATGTTACTATGTGAGAACACATCACGTGGCAGACTGTTCCATCTATGTCACCGTGTGCATTGCCCTTTCTGTTGTCATTTGCGCTATGCGTGCCATGTGCACCACTGTTAGCGCTTCTGTTTGCTGTTCTCTTCTGTTACTATTCCACAAGACATCATGTGGCGGGTGGGGTCCTTTGGGCCCCGCTCTCGCTGCTGCATTATGTGCCGGAGTGCGGTGCCCTATGTGCATTATCCTTTCTGTTTTCATTTGCGCTTGCGTTTCTGTTACTTTTGCCATTTGTGTGTACTGCTGTTTCTCTTTCTGTTTCACTTTGCGTCACCATGCCCATTGACATTTCCATTTACAGGCACCATGTTACTATGTGACAAGACATCACGTGGCACACCATTCCCGTCTACGCCACCGGGTGAGTCACCCTTTCTGTTCTCATTCAGCGCTTGTGTTACCATGTGTGCCCTGTTAGCATTTCTGTTTACGTTGCTGCTCCTGTTACTATGCCACAAGACATCAGGTGGTGGCAGCATGGAGCCCTTTGGGCCCCGGCGCTCCCGCCGCCGCATTACATTCACTATTTCTCGTTATCATTCTCAAAAGAAGGAAATAGAGGCAAAAACTCAGTTTAATGCATTAGTTAGGGTTGTTCCACAGCGACAAAAGTGAGGAAATTGGCTGTTAGGGTTGGAAAACCCTAACTCCGACACCCCCCCAGCACCACACACACACAGACACACACACACATTCAAGTATGGGGGAGGACCAAGTCAACACAACCAATGACAGACATCCAGCAGCAGGTGACAGAAATAACAAACAATTGTCTAAATGTACTACGAGACATCCCCACCTACCTGACCAGGTACTGCATGCTCAGTGGAGATCAACAGCAAAACTGAGGCCATGTACAAACGCACACATCCCTGATTGCAGCTGCACAAACGCACCACACTTAGTAGTTGCATGGCCTTACCTACCGATGCCCCACACCAGACCACACCACATGGTGGGCCACCTGAGCAATAGAGTTCAGCAAAACCAAGGAGTTGTACAGGTATAATATCTCTGATTATTACAAGGGTTTGAGAAATGCAGCTTTCTAATTGACTGTAAACATTGTAACAGCCTTATGTTTAGTTTTTATTAACATACATGTAGAGCCTAACCATATGATGAACATGGTTTAATGTTGTTTAAAAAACAGTTTTATTATGATAGCAATAAGCCACTCCCAGGTATTATGTTAATGGTCAGTTTATCACTATCTAGCGACATGTGGCACTCGACTATGCCTCATTCAACATTAAACAACTACAGGGTGATTAACAGACCATTTAGCATAACTGTTGGTCATGGCTTATTGCTTAATTGTCTTATAGTAGATACTCTCCCTCTGCTAGGCACTGCAGCAGCTTTGCAACACAGCGTCCCACCCAGTTACACCATACACTGTCTAGTTACTGGAGAATGGCTGTGAATATGACCTCATGAAGATGAACAGTGTAACTTGATCATTACAGTCATCGAAACCTAGTGTGATTATAACTGACAGAGTCAGTGATATAGGATAACCCCTGCTGTCCTCGTACACTTACCCCATTGTGAGTTAAATCAATACTAAAAGACATTCTGTTTATATCTACACCATACCTACTTGATTCCTGTTGTACCACAATTAACATAGTTATCACTTTGATAGCATCAGTGACAGAAGTGTAGCAAATCCAAACACTAGGCATACAGCCTGAGTATGAAACAACTGTTAAAAAAAATTACACTGTGTCCATAAGTGGCATAGATCACTCATTGCAACAATAGTAAATGTATTTCTGTTTGAATAAGTTAGTCATCACAGATGCAATGAGATTGTCTTTATCAGGTACAACATACTCAGTAAGTGCCTACAGGAAAATCTATCTATATACATCTCCGATACAGGTACATCATTGTTGGCTCAGTAGTGCTATTATATTTAGAAGTTGCTTGGCCTGATCCATGCAATTACAATGTTTCTTACAAAGATACTTACTGCATCTTTAGTATTGAAACACACTGAAGGTCTATGTATGTACATCAGCAGTACACCTTCATCAGTAAGAATGCATGTGATACTGGCAGTACAATTTCACAGCGTTGAACAGGCAATGCTTTTCCATACGTTTACATCAGCCTCTCTATGTTGAGTAAACCATTGCAGTGAATGTACTACTATGTAAATCACCTACTAAATGTATCACTACTTTTATCTTGAGCATGCTAGTGTCTTGTAGTTAATTTATGTGCTTCTCTTAATTAATGTATACTCACTAGTGTTAAAACCTTTCTACAACTGTCATCATGCACCTTCAGCATTTATATTGAATAACGGCACAGTACCAGTTGTGGTGTGGTGTAGGCATCGGTAGGTAAGGCCATGCAACTACTAAGTGTGGTATGTTGTGTGCAGCTGCAATCAGGGATGTGTAGTTTGGTGTACATGGCCTCAGTTTTACTGTTGATCTCCACTGAGCATGCAGTACCTGGTCAGGTGGGTGGGGATGTCTCGTAGTACATTTAGACAATTGTTTGTTATTTCTGTCACCTGCTGCTGGATGTCTGTCATTGATTGTGTTGACTTGGTCCTCCCCATACTTGAATGTGTGTGTGTGTCTGTGTGTGTGTGGTGCTGGGGAGTGAATTCAGAGTTAGGGTTTTCAACCCTAACAGCAATTCTCACTTTTGTCACTGTGGAACAACCCTAACTAATGCATTAAATGGAGTTTTTGCCTCTAATATATACAGTATATATATATATTATGGTAGAGGAGCCATTTCTATGTTAAACCCCAAACTTTACCTTAATAACTTTGCAACTGTTTGACGGATTTGCCTGAAATTTGGAATACAGATCAAGAACCACCGGCCTTGGGATATGCCAAGTTTTGTACTGGTGGGATATATGGTTGTGGAGTCATTAGCGTGATCTGCCAAGCGTTCACGCTTTCTGGAATTCTACGTCGCTTACAGTTCGCTACGGTTTGTGTGACCGCCCAAAATCTTCAGGGAACTTGAGGCCAGGGACCCCAATGTGCCTTTCAAAAATTTCATGAAAAATATTAAGCGGTTCAAAAGTTATTCAAAAACAATTTCCCATTATATGTCAATGGGAAAAGTTAACAAAAGTTCGACAGTGTCAGAAATGCACTTTTTACTGTCACAAATGGCCCTGTTACTGTCGCAAATCCACCATCTTGTTTTCAGTTACTGATCAGAAAAATGCTTGGCATTTAAAATTGAGACCCTCTAGCAACCTAATTCTTTTTGTATTCACCTAGTCGAGCCCTGAGGATGCTAGCCATGTCTTTATTTTGAGGTAAACACCCCAGAAATATGTTTTTCGAATTTCTGGAAAAGTACTTCAGCAAAGTAGTGTCGCACTCATATAGTGTCGCAATTTTTTGAAGCTTTCAAAATTGCTACACTACTTTGAGACAGTATGCCCAAAATAACAGTAATTCTTTGGCACTTTCCCTGCAAAAGAACGGTTGGGAGTTTTGGGCTGAAATTTGAGAGGAACGAGATGACATCTCACAGATGTGCCTTTCAGTGTTGTATTGAAAAAAATATTACATGGCAGCAAAGTTATGGCACTCCAAAGTTGATGTTTTTCCCATAGGATAACATTACGGCCCCGACATGACAGGAATCCTTTGGCACCCTGCTGCAAAATAACGTTTGGTCTTTTGGACTGAAATTTGCAGGAACACAGCCAACATCCCTCAGATGTGCCTTTCAGTGGTTTGGTGAAAAAATATTACAGGAGGCAAAGTTATGGCACTCCGAACTTCTCTTTTTTCCTATAGGATAACATTACGGTCGCTCGCCTTTCAGGGCCCGTGTCTCGAAATGGTGCGAGATACAGACTTTTGTCAAAAAATACTTAGCCCCCTAATGGGGGCTAAGTATAATACTAGCCAGGAAAATCATAAATCATATGACTTTTAAATTTTTTTCTCACGTCGATACGGTTCCTGAGATATACGCTATTTAGTATTCCAACTCCTCGTTTTCTGCTCCGAGACCCATTATTATGCATACATTCTTTATACTCACTGTCTTTCTATGTAGCTTTTGGGAAAACCAGCCTGTGCACTTACATTACTGTTACTGTTGCCATTTCCACTTGCAGTTCCATACCCGTTTCACTTACCGTTCACGTGTATGCCACCGTGGCGTTATCCTTTGCATTTTCATTTCGCTTGTGTTTCTGTTATTTTTGCCATTTCTGTCTACAGTACTGTTTGTCTTTTGTTTCGCTTTGCGTCACCATGCCCATTGACATTTCCGTTTGTGGGCACCATGTCACTATGTGACAAGACATCACCGTGCGACCGTTCCCGTCTACACCACCCGTGTACGTTACCCCTTTCTGTTGTCATTCACGCTTGCGTTACCATATGCGCCACTGTTAGCACTTCTGTTTGCATTGCTGTTCCTGTTACTATGTCACAAGACATCATGTGGTGGGAGCACGGGCCCCTGCCATTACATTCACTATTTCTCATAATCATTCTCAAAAGGAAATTAGAGGCAAAACCTCCATTTAATGCATTGGTAGGGTTGTTCTGGCGACAAAAGTGAGGAAATTTGGTGTTAGGGTTGAAACCCCCTTGAACCCAAGCACACCCCCAAACCGTCATTGGGGTGTGCATTGGGGTCGTCGGTCTAACTCTCACCCCATTCTCCTATATTTTTGCTGCTTTACATGTGATGGGGTGACAGTTAGGGCTGATTGACCCAATGTGCACCCCTAATGCGGTTGGGGGTGTGCTGTAGGTCCTAGGGGGTTTTCAACTCTAACACCAAATTTCTCACTTTTGTCGCATGAACAACCTAACTAATGCATTAAATGGAGTTTTTGCCTCTAATATATATATACTATATATATATATATATATATATAATAGTGGCACGGGTAGTGCCACTATAGTTAGTTGAGTACCCCATTTGCGGTTAAATGGTGAAATTTGCACCTTAATAACTTTGCCACCGTCTGATGGATTTGCCTGAAATTTGGCAGACATTGAGCATTAGCATAGGTTGTGGGATCTGTTAAGTTTAGTACCAGTCGGATATACGGTGGTGGAGTTATTAAGTGACATTTGGGAGCACATTTATGCTGTTTTGCACATTCTTTGTTCGCACCTACAGGTCATACGGTTTGTGCAACCAGTCCAAAACATCAGGCAACATGCAGCCAGGGTGCCTGAAGTGCCTTTGAAGATTTTGTGAAAAAATATTAAACTGTTCAAAAGTTATTCAAAAACAAGTTTCTCATTATAGTCAATGGGAAAAGTTAACAAAAAATTCAACAGTGTCACAAATGCAGTTTTTAGTGCTACAAATGACCCCTGTAGTGTCTTGAGTCAGCCATTATGTTTTCAGTTACTGATTACAGAAATGCTTGGCATTTAAAATTGGGACCTCTAGGACACAATTCTTTTTGTGTTCACCTAGTCGAGCCCTGAGGATGCTAGGCATGTCTTTATATTTTGGGGTTAAACACCCCAGAAATATGTTTAAATTTTGGGAAAAGTAGTGTCACATCTACTGCACTTTCATGATTTTTTGGGAAAGTGTTGCGAATGATGACACTACTTTGCAACACTATGCCAAAATAACAGGACTTCTTTGCCACCCTGCTGCAAAAGAATGGTTTGGTCTTTTGGGCTGAAATTTGGAGGAAGAAACCAACATCCCACAGATGTGCCTTTTGGTGGTTTGGTGACAAAATATTGCGAGGATGCTAAGTTATGGTACTCCAAAGTTGACACTTTGTCCCATAGACTAACATTGCAGTGTCTGCCGTGTTTTCGGGGCCCGTGATCTCGGAAATGGTGCGAGATATGGACTTTTGTCGAATAGGTTAGCCTCCTAGGGGCTAAGTGTTAAGTGCAAACCTGGCTAGGAAAGTCATGAATCATATGTAATTTAAATTTTTTTCACGTCGTGACGGTTCCTGAGATATAAGCAATTTAGTATTCCAAGTGCTCATTTTCTGGTCCGTGGCCCATTATTAGCATTCCTTCTTTGTACTCATAGTGTTTCTCTATGCAGCTCTTGGGCAGAAACAGGGTGTGCACTTTCTTTACTGTTACAGTTAGCATTTCCACTTGTGTTTCCATACGTTTGCATTACCTTTCCCGTGTCGTTACCCTGTGCGTTCTCGTTTGCGTACGTGCTTGCATTGCGTTTCCATTTCTGTTTCCTTTGGCATTATTTCTGCTGTACAGTACCATTTGCATTTCAATTGTGGTACCCTGACCGTGTGCATCACAGTTTGCGTTTCCTTCAGCTTGCATCCTTTTTGCATCACTGTTAGCTTTGGTGTCACTTTGCACTTGTGTTTCTAGTAGCGTTTGCTTTTCCATTTATGTTTCAGTCACCGTGTCCACAACCATTAGCGGTTGCCGATCCTTGCACTTACCATTACTATGTTAGAAAAATCATGTGGTGAAACCCTGCTACCACCACCATATTCCATTCACTATTTCTTCAGCACATTCTCAAAAGAAGGAAATTAGAAGCAAAAACTCCATTAAATGCATCAGTTAGGGTTGTTCCACAGTGACAAAAGTGAGGAAATTTGGTGTTAGGGTGAGAGTTAGGGCCGATGACCCCAATGCACACCCGTTCATGGTTGGGGTTGTGGGTTGGAGGTGCAAGGGGACTTTTAACCCTAACACCAAAATTCCTCACTTTTGTCACTGTGGAACAACCCTAACTGATGCATTAAACGGTTGTTTGCCTCTAATATATATATATATATATATATATATATATATATATATATATATATATACATATATATATAAGTATATATATATGTATATATATATATATATATATATATATTCTTAAAACTTCATTAATGCATCAACTAAGGTTCTTCTACTGCAAAAAAGTGAGGACATTCGATTTTAGGGTTCCCACCCTTGCACCCCCCCAGCCCACCCCACCTACAGGCATCAGGGTGTATGTTGGGGTCATCGCTCTAACTCTTACCCCATCCCATGTGTAAAACAAGCTGAGGTGGTGCACCTGTAGAGAATGGGGTGAGATTTAGGGCTGACAACCCCAATGCACACCCGATGCCTGTTAGAGGGGCGGGGCGGGAGTGCAAGGGGTGGGACCTAAAGGTGAATTCCTCACTTTTTTCACTATAGAAGAACCCTAACTGATGCATTCACAAAGTTTTTGCATAGAATTTCCTTACTTTTAAGAAAGAATAGAAAAGTAGAACGTTGACGTACGTTGGTGGGGTCGTGTGGCCCCACGCCCCACCAACTTGTGTCAGGCCACATTACACACCCAATGACTAAAAAGTACATTGACAACAGCAAGGCCACCCACCAAACAAATGTTAATCTAGTACAGCAATAGAAAACACTGTCCAGAAAACGTAAAGTGCACGACACAATATATCCGCAAAAATATACTGTCCAACACATAAAAACTGTTGCTGACATCTACAGGACATGCCATCAAAACCTCCAAATTTCAAGTAAACAGACCAAGCCATGTCTGAGATATAACATGTTAAAAAATTTGAAATTTTCATTTGTTAGAGTGGCACAGTTCCACACCTGTTGACATTTAATGCACACAACAACTGAAAATTACATCCATGACACTAAGGCTAGGCACCCTAACAATTTCAAGCCACCAGCAGAATCCAAAACACTGTCCACATCACGGAAAGTCCACACAATATCTCCACAAAAAAATTTCTCAGACACATAGACACCATAATTCACATCTACAGGACATGCCGTGACCACCTTCAAATTTCAAGTAAAAGACTAAACGTTTCGAGATATTCAATCTTAAAGATTGGTAAAATTTCCCTATCTATTGCATTATAAAAAATCTGACCATCTTGTTCCTATCTCTTGATCAAAGATGGCGATCAAAGAATCTCATGGTCAAAGAATTTGCAGGTTCGCGATCAAAGAATTTGCAGGATCATGAACAAAGAATTAAACTGATCTAATTTAAAAATTCAAACAATTGCAGTAAACTACCACCATGGTTTGTCAGAATGAAGCCCCTGAGTAAAACCCACCATCATTTGTCTTCCTAGGACACCCTTGGGCTGAGAAAATTGATTTTTTATTGGGCCATCTCATCCCTTGCTCGCGATGCACAATCGTGATCGAAGAATCTCGCTATCAAAGAATTTGCAGGGTTGCGATCAAAGAATTTGCAGGATCACGACCAAAGAATAAAACTGTTTAAATTAAAAATTAAAAGCATTGCGGTAAACCACTGCCATGGTTCATCAGACGAAGCCCCTGAGTAAAACTCACCCTCATTTGTCTTCCTAGCACATCCCTAGGCTGAAAAATTGATTTTTAATCTGGCCATCTCGTCCCTCACTCGTGATGCACGATCGTGATCAAAGATATCGCATCAAAGAATTTGCAGGCATGCGATCAAAGAATTGCTCGCTCGCGAACAAAGCGCGAGGGATGATGGCCAGATTTTAAAATAGATTTTGCAGCCTAGGGTGCCCTAGAAAGTTATATGAGGGTGGGTTTTGCTCAGGGACTCTTTCTGCCCCATCTGAATAAAAAACATAAGTTTTCAATATCCCTTGTAGAGTAGTCGCCCCCACCACTGATCATGATAACAAAGATAACGATCTCTGTATCCCTGATGATAGTCTAGTGGCCCCCAATGTGTATTTTATTAATATCTCTTTGTAATCCCTGGTAGTCTAGTGCCCTCCCATGTGTATTTATTTATATTTCTTGTTTATATCCCTGGTAGTCTAGTGGCCCGCCTCCGATCTATATTTAATTATTATTATTATTATTAATATCCCTGGTAGAATAGTGACCCCCCATCATAATAAAATAGATAAGCATTTGCCATTTCCTGGTAGTCTAGAGGCCCCCACCCCCACCCAGCCATGCCAGCCCACCCAGCACCCTCCACCCTTCCCCAGCCGGCGACTGGCACAGCCCACCTCTCACCTCCACGGCCAGCCACTGACTGTGTATTATAGTGCTAATTCAAACAGGCACTCAGAAATAATTCAGGCGCCTCTCCTGAGTAAAACCCATCCAAGTTTTACTTCAGAAGTGACCCCTGAGCCAAGATATTTGTGTTTTTCTGATCGGAAAATTGAAAACAAGATGACAGACCTTGCGATCAAAAAATTTTAAAATCCTCAGGGACAAAGATTCTTGAACCTGATGCTGCAAATTCTTTGATCGCCAGGTGGGACCAGATGGCCAGAACCCCATTCTTTGTTACGCAAAATATACATATTAATTTTCCCGTTGACTTATACTGGGAACTTAAAAGTGGCATAACTTTTGAATACCTTAATATTGTTTCACCAAACAAAAAGCGGCATGTTTGGCCACCAAAGCTCTTTCAAATGAGTCATCTCACAGAACAGTACCCTACACAACGGCCGTTCAGGGCCACGTCCAAAATCCAAAAGTTGCTTCCAAAAACAGATAATTTTGCATTTTCTGTGTTTTATGCACAAAAACCGTAAGTCTGACAGAAACACAATTTGGCAGATCAAGAGTTCTCCTATGCCCCACGAACACTCCAAATTCAGGCAAATTCATTAAATGGGTCCAAAGTTATTTACGCCTAAACTTTTGACTTTAGTATGTAGCGACTGCTGAACCCTAACTATAGTGGCGTGATTGTGCCACTATAATATATATATTATACGTAATATTGGCCCAGTATGGCCAGTATATTTGGGTTGCACAGCCACTTCTATGTTAAACTCATAATTTTGCACTTTAATAACTTTGCAACCATTACTTCGATTTGCCTGACCTTTTGCATGCTCAGTGTGGTACCATAGATATCTGGATCTGGAAAGTTTTGTACAGTAGTAGCTGTAGGGAACCTCGCTGTTGAAACATCACTGTGGGTGGGATTACCAAGAAAATTTAATTGCAGTCATAATCTTGACTTGGAAACCTCACAAGCGTAGTTCTAAAGGTGGACTAAGTGACGAGTAGCAAAAATCTGTACCTAGAACTGTTTTTGAGATACAAGCACTGAAAGACAACATGGGCAGAGCAATGTTATTGTATGGGAAATTGCACAACTTAGTAGAGCTGTAACTATGGAACCAATGTATGTTTTCACCAGTCCACCAAAGGCACATTGGTAGGGCAAGGGCTTGCCACCCTGTAAAATTTCAGCCCATAAGCCCTATCCATAGTTTTGAAATGAAGTCGGCAAAGAAACATGGGCAATGCAATGTTATTCTATGGGAAATTACACAACCGGGCACTGCATAATGGCATGGCCCCAACTCCCATTTATGCATAATGGTATACATGTGGGAGTGATGCCCTGTGGGCTCTGCTCCCATTTACACATAAGTACTGACACATGCATGAGCCTAGAGACATGAAAAGCAACCCTAGTAACACAAATTTGGCAATGTCTCAATAACCGTAGCAACTATGAAAAATTTCTACCACCCTTGTAATCATGACTTGGAAACCTCCACATGTGGTTAATGCAGTTAAAGATGGACTAAGCTGTGAGTAGCAAAAATCTGTATCTTGAACCGTTTTCAAGATCACGAGTTTGAAACCACAATAGGTATATTGGTGAAGCAAGGTCTTGCCAGTCTGCAAATTGGAGCCCAAAAGCCCTATCCATTCTTTTGCTATGAAGTGTCAAAGAAACTGTTTGGGGCTGTTTCCAGTGTTATCCTATGGGACAATTTTGCAATTTGCTGCACCCACACCGTTTGGAATTTTATCCTGACATTTTCAGGGTAGAAAGAGGTTGGCATAAGGAACAATCCACCATTGGTTTGGTGAAAAATAACACTGCATTCAAAGTTATTAAATGTTGACATTTTGGGTTCTGAGCATGCTCAGTTTTGTGGTACATATATGTTTCCACATGCTATAATGGGAAACTTTAAACTTTAATGACTTTTCAACGGGTTAATATTTTTCACCAAACATTCAAAAGGCACTCCCTGACCCAGTCCACATATACCCAGAGGCAGAATTCACAAAAGGATGCACCAGCGCATCCCCAACATGTGCCAAAGGCAATTCTAGAAGGGGTCTGATGCACTGGTGCAACCCAGATATGCCAATGCATCACAGATATGCCTCACAATGCCAGCAATGATATGCTGCACATCTGGAGGGGCTGTGAAGGGGTGTGGCCATGCATACCAGGCACAGCCCTATTCACAGCCCAAATCAGCAGCACATCCTCGTGGCATGTCCAGGGATGCACTGCGAAAGATAATTCAGACAAATGAGACTTATGTAAGTGCGCACCCACAGGCAGGCTGCCATACTGCAGACAGCAGCACAGCAGACTGCACACTCTGGCAGCCCAGTGTGCCCCCTCTGCCTGTCTCACCATTATTACAGGACAACCAGCTGAACTCCTGGTAGTGATGTGGACCCTATCCTGCCCCGACCAGAGTGCAGCATCAGTAGAATGACCATGATCTCCCTGGTGGTCAGCACCCTCCCACTCTTCCACAGCAGCGACTGGTACAGCCCACCTCTCACCTTCATGGCCAGCTGCTGACTGTGTGCGTACTATAAGCTAATGCAAAAGGCGCTCAGAAATAATTTCAGGTGCCTCTTTGCGTCTACTCATAATACACACAGTTGGTGACTGGCCGTGGAGGTGAGAGGTGGACTGTGCCATTGCCGCTAGGAAAGGGTGGGGGTGCTGGGTGGCTGGCATGGCTGGGCGGTTGGGGCCACTAGACTACCAGGAAATGGAAATCCTTATCTATTTTATTATGATGGGATGGGGCCGCTAGACTACCTGGTATATGAACAATAATTATAATTTAATACAGATCGGGGAGGCCACTAGACTACCAGGATCTAAAAAGCAATATTTATCAAATACACACTGGGGGTCACTAGACTACCAGGAAATTGCAGATGGTTATATATTTTATTATGATGGTGGGGCCACTAGACTACCAGGGATATGAATTACAATTATTATTTTATACACATTGGTGGGGCACTAGACTACCAGGGATATAAAAAAATATTTATGACGTAGACATTGGGGGCCACTAGAGATTGTTATCTATTTTTTTATGATGGGGCACTAGACTACCAGGGATATTTAAAACATTTGTTTCATGCAGATGGGACAGAACCAAAGCCCCCGACAAAACCCAGCCTCATTTAACTTTGTAGGGCACCCTGGGCTGAAAAATAATTTTTTATATCTGGCCATCTAGTCCTCATTCTTTGTTCTTGAGCAAGCAATTTCTTTGATCGTGACCCTGCAATTCTTTGATCATGAGATTCTTGATCGCAATCATGCATCGTGTGTGAGGGACGAGATGGCCAGATTAAAAAATCAATTTTCTCAGCCCAGGGATGTCCTAGGAAGACAAATGAGGGTGGCTTGTACTCAGGGGCTTTGTTCTGATGAACCATGGTGGTGGTTTACCACAATATTTTGATTTTTAAATTAGAAAAGTTTTTATTCTTTGGCGTGACCCTGCAAATTCTTTGATCGCAAGCCTGGATCGTGAGATGCTTTGATGTCAATCATGCATCGTGAGTGAGGATGAGATGGCCAGATATAAAACATCAATTTTCTCAGCTCAGGGGTGTCCTAGGAAGACAAATGAGGGTGGGTTTTACTCAGGGACTTCATTCTGATGAACCATGGTGGTGGTTTACCGCAATATTTAGATTTTTAAATTAGAAAAGTTTTATTCTTTGGTCATGACCCTGCAAATTCTTTGATCATGAAGCCTGGATCGCGAGATGCTTTGATCGCAATCATGCATCGTGAGCGAGGGACGAGATAGCCAGATATAAAACATCAATTTTCTCAGCTCAGGGGTGTCCTAGGAAGACAAATGAGGGTGGGTTTTACTCAGGGACTTCATTCTGATGAACCATGGCGGTGGTTTACAGCAATTGTTTGATTTTTTTAATTAGAACAGTTTTTATTCTTTGGTGTGACCCTTCAAATTCTTTGATCATGAGCCTGCAAATTCTTTGATTGTGAGATTCTTTGATCGCCATCTTTGATCACGAGGAGGGACAACTTGGCCAAATTTTTTATAATGGAATAGATAGGAAATTTTACCAATCTTTAAGATTGAATATCTAACAACGGTTTGGTCTTTTACATGAAATTTGGAGGGTGTTTGGCATGTCCTGTAGATGTGAATTTTTGCAGAGATATTGTGTGACTCACTTTACGTGTTGCAGACAGTGTTTTGGATTGTGCTGGTGGTTTGAAATTGATAGGGTGCCTAGCCTTAGTGTCACGGATGTAGTTTTCAGATGTTGTGTTTGTTAAATGTCAACAGGTGTGGAACTGTGCCACTCTGACAAATAAAACTGTCAAATTTTGACATGTTATATCTTGGACACAGCTTGGTCTTTTACTTGAAATTTGGAGGTGTTGACAACATGTCCTGTAGATGTCAATAGTGGTGTTTATGTGTCGGACAATATTTTTTTGCAGAGATATTGTGTGGCGCAGTTACATTTCTGGACAGAATTTTCTATTGCTCTACTAGATTAACATTTGTTTGGTGGCTGGCCTTGCTGTTGTCAATGTACTTTTTAGTCATTGGTTGTGTAATGTGGCCCGACACTTAAAAGTTGGTGGAAGCAGCGGGCACCCACCACCAGCCAGCCCCACCAACAGGCATCGGGGTGTGTGTTGGGGTGGTCGGCCCTAAACTCACTACATTCTCCTACCCTGCACCACCTCAGCTTGTTTACACATGGGATGGGGTGAGAGTTAGGGCCAATGACCTCAACGCACACCCTGATGCCTGTTGGTGGGGTGGGCAGAGGTGGGGTGCAAGGGATGGGAACCTAAAATTGAATTTCCTCATTGTTTATTGCTGTAGAAGAACTCTAAGTGATGCATCAAGGAAGCTTTTTGCATAGAATATAGAATATATTATGGTAGCATGATAGTGCTACCATAGTTAGAACTAGTACCCCATTTAAGGTTAAATGGTGAAAGTTTACACCTTAGAAACTTTGCCACTGTTCAACAGATTTGCCTGAAATTTGGCAGGCATGGAGCAAACCATAGATTTCAGGATCCACCAACTTTTGTACTGGTCGGATATACGACTGTGGAGTTATTAAGTGACATTCTGGGGTGCATTTACTTTTTGTGCATTCTTTGCTCCTTGCCTACAGGTCGCACAGTTTGCGCAACTGGTCCAAAAACTTCAGGGAATGTGTGGCTGGGGTGCCCAATGTGCCTTTTGAAGATTTCGCTCAAAAATAATGAATGGTTCAAAACTTATTCAAAAACAAATTTCCTTTATAGTCAATGGGAAAAGTTAACAAAAGTTTGACAGTGTCGCAAATGCAGTTTTAGTGTTGCAAATGACCCCAGTAGTGTCGTGAGTCAGCCATTTTTTTCAGTTACTGATCACAGAAATGCTTGGCATTTAAAATTGGGACCACCTAGGGACACAATTATTTTGTGTTTACTAGTCGAGCCCTGAGGATGCTAGGCATGTCTTTATTTTGGGTTAAACACTCCAGAAATACGTTTTGAAATTTTGGGAAAATTAGTGTCACAAAGTAGTGTTGCACCTACAACACTTTCATGATTTTTTGTGAAAGTGTGCAAATCACGACACTACTTTGCAACATTGTGGCCAAAATGACAGGAATTGTTTGCCACCCTGCAGCAAAACAACGGTTTGGTCTTTTGGCCTGAAATTTGGTGGCAAGAGGCCAACATCTCACAGATGTGCTCTTTGGTAGTTTGGTGAAAAATATTGCAAGGCGGCACAGTTATGGCACTCCTAAGTTCATTTTTCCCATAGGATAACATTATGGTATCCGCCACGCCTGATGCAAGATATGGAGTTTTCTTTGAAAAATGCTTAGCCAAGAAATGGGGCTAAGTACAAAACTAACCAGGAAAGTCATAATTCATACGAAATTTTAATTTTTTCACGTCGTACAGTTCCTGAGATGTAAGCAATTTAGTATTCCAACTCCTCATTTTCTGCTCCAAGCCCCATTATTATGCATACACCTTTGTACTCACTCTGCTTCTCTATGTAGCTGTTGGGAAAAACCAGATGTGTGCGCTTCCATTACTATTACCCTTACCGTTTCCACTTTGTTTCCATACCCGTTTGAGTTAACATTCCTGTGTACGCCACTGTGTGCTTTATCCGTTGCGTTTCTGTTTGCGCTTGCATTTGAGTTAATCTTACCATTTGTGTCTACAGTACTGTTTCTGTTTATATTTCAGTTTGTGTCACCATCGCATTATCATTTGCATTTCGGATGCCCTTCCGTTTGCATTTGTGTTTGTCTTTCATTTGCATCATCCGTTACCATTACCATTTGCGTTTCAATTGCGTTCAAGTGCCCGTCTGGCGTTACAGTTTGCATTCCATATACACTTACATTTGTGTTCCTGTTTCCTTTGGTGTTATTGTTGCTGTTACTGTTACCATTTGTGTTTTCAATGGTGGTACCGTGACAGTGCGTGTTACAACTTGCATTCTCACGTGCAGCTTGCGTTTGCATTTCTGTTGCCTTTGGTGTTATTGTTGCTGTTACCATTACCATTTACAATTGCAGTACCATGACCGCGCGCATAACAGTTTGTGTTTCTGTACTTGCATTTGCACTTCGTTTCTGTTTCATTTGGTGTTATTTTACCTGTTACCATTACCATTTGGGGGTGTGCATTGGGGTCGTTGGTCCTAACTCTCATCCCATTCTCCTATTCCTCAGCTTGTTTACAGATGTTATGGGGTAAGAGTTAGGCTGACGACCCCAATGCACACCTGTCTCGATTGAGGATGCTGGGGGTTGCAGGGGGACTTTTCAACCTTAACACTGAATTTCCTCGCTTTTGTCATTGCTTTTAAATGGGCAGACTAGGTGGGCCAAGCGGTCCTTATCTGCCATTGAAGTCTATGTTTCTATGTTTCCAATTGTGGTACAATGACCGTCGCATTCAGGATTGTGTTTCCATATCGCTTGCATTTGACTTTCCGTTTCTTTTGGCATTATTTTGCTGTTACCATTACCATTTGCATTTACAATTACGGCACGTGACGTCGCATTACTCTTTGCATTTCTGTATCGCTTCGTTTGCCTTTCAGTTTCTGTTCCCTTTGGCATTGTTGTTGCTGTAACACTTAACATTTGCATTTACAATAGCAGTACTCATGACCATGCGTGTTTACCAGTTACGTTTCCATATGCACTGCATCTCCGTTTGCGTCACTGTTCCTTTGGCATCACTTTGCGCTTGCTTCTATTAACGTTTGCATTACCATTTACATTTGTGCCACCATGTGCGTAACCGTTAACACTTGTGTTTGCATTGCATTTGCTGTTACTATGTCACAAGACATCACGTGGTGGGAGCACGGGCTCGAAGGGCCCATGCTCCCACCACCGCATTCTATTCACTATTTATAGTCCTCATTCTCAAAAGAAGGAAATTCATGGCAAAAAGCTCCATGTAATGCATCAGTTAAGGTTGTTCCACAGTGATAAAAGTGAGGAAATTTAGTGTTAGGGTTGAAAGTCTCCTTACGGCCCCAGCATGCCCTCCAACCGCGGCATCAGGTGTGCGTTGGGTCAGTTGGTCCTAACTCTCACCCCATTCTCCTATTCCTCAGCTTGTTTACAGATGTTATGGGGAGTTAGCATGATAACCCCAATGCACACCCCAATGTCAGTTGGGGAGCATGCTGGGGTAAGGGGTTCAACTTTAACACTGAATTTCCTAACTTTTGTCACTGTGGAACCACCCTAACTGATGCATTAAACAGAGTCTTTTGCATGAATATGAATATATATATATATATATATATATATATATCTCTTATACATGTGCATGATGCAAAATAAAGCAGTTTTTAGAGTGATATTGGCCATCAGTGTGATTTGTTCCTTGTCTGGATCCAGAGGACCCACGAAATCCCTTGTAAACAGGCTGATTGTCGTTAAATTATACCAGACTGCTGAAACATGGGTTTTTCTTTTAACAAATAAGCAGTATTTTAAGGCACTTGACCCCCAATCAGCCTCAGTCCTTCATCAGATAGTATTGGTATCCTCTCAGCTGCACCACCCTGGGGAGTAAACCAGGTGCACCCAGGGGAGTAGTGAGGTTGGAGGTGGCAGGGGATGGACAAATGGACAGATGGCAATTTATTTATTTATTTAAAAGTTTTACTAGGAAGGCATACTGAGCAGAGTACTGCTCGATTCCAGATGTGTCCTGGGGTGAGGGTAGAGGAGAATACATAATTACAGAGAATGCAAATTAAGAGTAACAAATAAGCAAGTCACAGAGGATAGGGAGCAAAATACAAAACAAATTATGCTACAGGGCATGGAGGAAACCCAGCAACTGTTAGGGAGGCCATGCAATTTACAGGGTGAGTAGTTGTGTGAGGCACTAAAACTTATACAAGTGCCGTACATAGATACATAGATACATAAACAGTGTCAGCAGATAAGGCCTATGGCCCACCTAGTCTGCCTATTTGAGTATGTAATCAGTTTATGTTTTCCCAGAACTCTGTTGCCCCTCACCCTGACCTCCAGAATTCTTTTATGTCTATCCCATGCATTCTTAAACCCTGTGATTGTTTCAGCCCCCACCACTTCCTCAGGCAGGGTGTTCCACTTGTCCACCACCCATTCTGTGAAGAAATTCTTCCTCACTTTTCCTTTGAATCGTCCTCCCTCCAACTTCATCCCATGCCCTCTAGTCCTGGAAACATCTTTTTCGCTTAAAAATAGTGTATTCTTGCACCCTGTTCCTCCCTGTAAGATACTTGTATGTCTCAATCATGTTCCTCTCTCCCTCCTCTCCTACAGGAGTACATATTCAATTCCTTCAACCTGTTCTCATAGGACTTGTGATGCAATCCATGTACCATCTTTGTTTCCCTCCTCTGAACATTCTCTACCCTGTCTATGTCCTTACGTAGCTAAGGTCTCCAGAACTGTACACTGTACTCCAGGTGGGGCCTCACTAGTGTCTTGTATAGTGGAATATGACCTCCCTTTTCCTGCTGGTGATGCCCCTGCCTATGCATCCCAGCATCCTATTTGCTTTACCTGCTGCCTTGTCACACTGTTTCTACCTTGAGGTCATCAGAGATGATAACCCCAAGATCCCTTTCCTGCTTGGTGCATGCTATATCCTCACCCCCAACTGATATATTGTGCCAGGGTTTTGTGCCCCATATGCATTATCTTGCACTTCTTTGCACTGAATTTCAACTGCCAAATCCCTGACCATTCTTCAAGTTTCTGCAGGTCCTTCTCATTCTGTCTACACCCTCTGGTGTGTCTACTGTAAGTTACAGAGCTTTGTGTCATCAGCGAACAGTGAAATTCTGCCTTCTAGGTCCTGCACAATGTCACTGATGAAGATGTTGAATAGGACCAGGTACAGGTACAGTGCATATATAACCAACACAAGGAGAATGCTAGGAAGTGCAAAACAGGATTTAGTCACATGAGCAGGCTGAATTAGGAGAATTCTGAGGAGGGAGCTGAGATGTTGAGAGAAGGGGCATAATAAACTTGAAGGGGTAGGGAGTTTCACAGTTTAGGCATTCAGTATCTAAAGGCAGCCTGGCCAGCCATGATAGACATGAGTGAGACAGCCTTAAGCATGAATCAGAATTTCTGAGTGGGTAGGCTGGAGGGGAGCAGGTGTAAGGACTGAGGAGAGGTAAGGTGAAAGGACTGGGTCCAAAACTTGGCTGGCAGCCTAGCGCAGTGGGATTGCCACCAATCGTGGAGGGGAGGTTGAGGGACTGGTAGAGGGCACAGTGGTGGTTGGTAGGAGGGCAGTCAAGGGCAAAAATGAGAGAAGGAGGGAAAGAGGGTCCTGTCTGGCTAGGGCTGGGCTTGGGAGTGGCACTGTAGGCAACATTGCCATAGTCTAAGATGGAGAGGATAATTTTTGTACAGCTATGTGGCAGGTGGCAGTGGGATGCATCTGTGGTTACAGTATAGGGCACCTGTAATGGTGTAGTATCTACAGATGGACACAGAGACAATAATTCAGGTGCAACCCAGTGTTTGTCTTAGTGGGATGTTTATTAACTTTATAAACATATACTCAGCACCATCAATTAATAACTTGAGCAAAGTAAAATAGTCAAAACAGCAAAAGAAAATCAGTTCTGTGGCTCTGTAACACAGAACCTCTCTCACTGCTGGTCAGAAGGAACTAACCCTATCTATCTGCTACCTGCTCAGGTAGTGCTTTATGTACCCACCTACCTGAGTCAGGTGACTTAGCATCAGCAAAACTTTTAAACATGTTTTATATCCCCACAATATAGGTTTAGACAGGCAGAGCACACTAGATGCAAAGCAAAATCAACAGTTATTTCAGGAATGAAAGAAAAACCTTTCTTGAGATCTGTATTAATCAGTCTGCTTCCTGGAATGACTGACAGCAAGGTAGTATAAGAAAGGTCACAAGGTGCCACTGTTTCCTATAGTAACCCTTAGTTCAGAGGCAGAACTCAAAGAGAACAGACCTCTCATGTCTGCAAGGCAGTCTTGAATACTCCAGCCATGAAGAATAAACAGCAACAGGACCATTGGGAGGACATTTAGAGCAGCAGAGCCATCCAACGTACTATATACACATTTTTCCCATTGTTTGAAGGTCTGTCCTGTTTGTTTTACTTAGGTTTAACCCTCCAATTGTGTCCAACACCTAAAACTAAGGCGCTAATAGGGCTACTACCAAAATAAAATGTTATTTATCTTCAGCTGCTAAAATCTTTATTATGTAGGGCAAAAGTGGTCATTAGAGGTTTTATTAGGATTTACAAAACTGTAGAGCTCAATGGCAGTAACACCACAACTGAAATGTCAAGCCATGGCTGACATGTTCACTTTCTGTCTAGACTCAGGAAGCTAAATACTTGTCTCTCCTAACAAGGAAGCTGTATTGTCCTAGTGCTACTTTACGTGAAGTGACTAGGAACAGCAGGAACTAGCAGAAAGAGTATATTTAAAAACAATAGCACTAGCGCTAGCACTACACATAGTCGCATGCTTATGGAGGCTTTGTGGTCGCGGCTAAATCTCGCATCGCTAAGCAATAGCGTGTTTCTGTTCATAGCAAATGAATTCAAGGTGCTGAACACAGATACTGCAGAAACAATCGTTCTGCTTTAGAACCAGACCTCCTTTTCCTATCCTCCTACCATACCAGCAAAGAAAGGGGTGTACAAATGTACTATTCCTCCTTCCAAACAACAAGGCATTGCATTCTTGTAATCCTTATTTAGATGCAGCAAGACATAGCATATTTAGAACCTTCTTTAGATACAGCAAGACAGCACAGGATAAAAAAGAAAAAGGGAATGCTGCTTACCTATTCTTAATCAACAATGCAGTTATTTCATCTAATAATCACTAACTAATCATCTGGTTTCTTATACCGCTAGACACCTAGCCAAATAAATTCAAGGTCTCTTTCTTTGACCTTCGAATTAGGACCCAGAGAAGGAAGGAAAATAAACAAGATGAAGATAAGAGAGGGGAGAGGGGTTGTATGGAGGTGGCCTGCCTCCAAACAGAAAAGAAAGGGATAGTCATAGCAGAGAGAAATATAGAGGTTGCAATCATCTAGAAAAAAACGGGTCCAAACATTAGTGGCGAGGACTGACCCTGTCACAGCACCGAACCTGGGGTGCAGCTTTTGTGGATAGCATCGATGTGTACAGAAAGCTTGAGTCGCTTAGTCAAGCCAGGCCCCAAGGTATGTAAAGTAGGTGCAGACCTCCAGCGAAGACCCATCCAGAGTGTGGACATTGGGGGGATGGAGTCGAGAAAGCTTCTGCCTTGTGCCAAAGGTCATTGAGATAGATTTCTTGGCATTGAGAAATAGCTGATTTGAGGAAACCAGAGCTGAACATCATTGAAGTCCTGCTGGAGACAGATCGCCACTTCAGCGAGTGAGGGTCCAGAGGTATACAGTACCAGGTCATCCGCATACATGTGAATGGATGAGCGGGACCGCACAGGGCAGGTTATTAAAAAATGGAGAACAATAGCGGCCAAGGACCAAGCCCTGGGTATGCCAAAGGTAACTGGGAGGGAGGGAGGCAGAGGTGGAGTAGGCTGGTAGCTTCCAAAAAGTTGCAGTCTACATATAGAGGATAATATACAGGAAACAGTGAACAACAATGCTGTGTACACTTCAAGAGGTTGTCATGATAACCTGATAGCCCTCATGAGTGAAGCTTGAGAGTTCTATGGTTGTCATGACAACCGTAAGAAGTGCATACAGCATTGTTGTTCAGTGTTGTCCATACATTGTCTTGTATAGTGTATACAAGGAAGTTATGGTACAATGTGCACTTCTGAGGTTAAGCAAGTTATAATATCTCTCTGCACAGTAAATTTGAAGTGCTCTTAGGATCTTAGACCTGGTACTCAAATGGGGATGGAGAAAGAATCTCAGATTTAGAAGTGGTAGCCATCTGGGAACAAGTGACCACCAAACAGTGTGGTTCATGATAAACACAGCATACAATCAAGCCATGCAAAAGCAAGAGTATTGGACTTTAGGAGGGCTGACTTTGGGAAAATGAGAGAGTGCCTCAGAAAAGCACTAGCAAACAGGCAAGAAAGAGGGGTGGAGGAACAATGGTGAGTAATCAAACAGCCATCACAGAGGCAACAAGCCTTTGTGTAAAGCAAATCAACAAAACACAATGAAGGAAAAAATGCTATGGTTCTCAAAAGAGGTGGCAGGGAAGGTAAAGGAGAAAGGATAGCATTCAGGAAATATGAGGAAACACAGAAGGACAGGACAGAGAACTTTATCAGTTAAAGCAGAAAGAGGCTGGGAAGGCAGTCAGAATAGCAAAGGTCCAAACCGAGGAAAGGATAGCCAACTCTGTTAAGAAGGGGATAAGACCTTTTATAGGTACATTAGGAGCGAAGAAAGACCAAAGGAGGGATACTGAGGCTTAATAAAGGGAGGGAATGTGGGTAGAGGGTGACAGTGAAAAGCAGGATACTGAATGAATATTTCTGCTCAGTATTCACAAACGAAGAGAAGGGGAGGTACCTAAACGAAATAAGAGAAACACTCTGAAGACGGGGTCTATACCAGTCCATTTACAGAAGAAAGGGTTCTGAAAGAACTATAAAATTGAAGGTGGACAAAGCAATGGGGCCTGATCGGATTCACACAAGAATTCTAAAGGAACTAAGGGTAGAACTAGTGACACCACTGACTACCTCTTTAACAAATCATGGGAGGATGGGGTGGTACCTGAGGACTGGAGGAGGGCAGATGTGATTCCTCTTCAGAAAATGGGAGCAGGACAGCGGCAGAAAACTACAGACCAGTTAGTTTGACCTCAGTGGTAGGAAAATAATGGAATCACTCTGAAGGGAAGAATTGTTGAGTACCTAGAGGCCAGTGGGGCAGAGGACCCAAGGCAGCATGGATTCATGATGGGAAGGACATGTCAGACAAATCTAATAGATTTCTTTGACTGGGTGACCAAAGTAGTAGACCAGGGAGGGGCTGTGGACATGGCCTACCTAGATTTTAGCAAGGCATTTGATACAGTCCCACACAAAAGATTAATACACAAGTTAGCCAGCCTTTGAGTGGGCCCCAAGGTGGTAGTCTGGATAAAAATTGGCTAGACAACAGGACACAAAGGGTAGTAGTAAATGGAGTCCACAGTGAAGAAAGGAGGGTTACTAGCGGGGTACTACAGGGTTCAGTATAGGACCAACTTTTAATGTCTTTATAAGTGACATTGCAGAGGAACTGAAGGAAAAGTATCTCTTTGCAGACAGCACAAAGATCTGCAACAGGGTTGATACACAAGATGGAGTGGAAAGGATGAGAAGGGACTTGGCAAGGTTGGAGAAATGGTCAGATGTATGGCAGCTCAGATTCAATGCAAAGAAGTGCAGTAATGCACCTGGGAAACAAAACCCAGGGAAGAGTACACAATGGGGTTGAGATACTGACAACAGTAAAATGGAAAGGGACCTGGGGGTAATTATATCAGATGACCTAAAGGCGGTCAAGCAATGTGAGAAGGCAGTAAGGAAGGCTGGGGAATACTGGAATGCATAGGGAGAGGCATCAATAGTAGAGAAGAGGAAGTTGTTATCCCTCTGTACAGACAGTTGGTGAGACCCCATCTGGAGTACTGTGTGCAGTTCTGTAGACCCCATCTCCTCAAAGACATAGACAGAGGAAGCTGTCCAGAGGAGGGAACTAAATGGTGCAGGGTCTGCACCAAACGACATACGAAGAAAGACTAAAGGAGCTTAATATGTATACCCTTGAGGAAAGAAGGAGAGAGGAGACATGATAGAAACTTTCAAGTACCTCAAGGGAATCAACAAAGTCCAAGAGGGTAGCATCTTTCAGAAAAGAGATGTGCAAGAACAAGGGAAACAATTTGAAGATACAGGGGATGGCTCAGAGGTAATGTGAGGATTATTTTTTCACAGAGAGGGTTGTGGATGATGGAACAGCCTCCCCGAGGAGGTCGTGGAGTCAAGAACAGTGGGGAATTCAAAATGCATGGGACAGACATAAGGCAGTCCTAGTGGGGGTAGGAGGAAGTAAGCTGTTGGTTAACTAGAATCTGCAGCTTATCTGTTAGGTAGAAAATGGGCATACTAGGGTGGGCCAAGTGGTCCTTATCTGCCGTCACATTCTATGTTTCTATGTTTCTATGTCTGCATTCCTTATCTTACATAGATAGACATGGAGATGATAGGATATCTGCCATAAACTTGTTTATTGAAATATAAAATATAGGAGAATAAGACAACAACAGAACAAACAATGATCATCTGTATCTAACTACTAAATAACTATTTACCAATTAAATAACAAACTACTATCTAACTAAATTACTAGAACAAACAGAAAACTGGAGAGAAGGTTGGTGTCATTGAGGAATCGGTCAGTGTCATCTCGCATGCAAAGGAGACATGTCGCGATGAAGTGAGTTAACAGAGCAGTCAGGGTGGAAGGAGGACCTACTCAACACGGAACTACCATGTACAGTTACTAAGATTTTCAGACCTATACTAAAGTGACATCCTGGCTTATAGCTGTTCTTTGTGGCTAGATGAAAAGGTGAGTCAGGAAAACATTTTTGGTGGTCTTTGAGAGGCATATTTTAAATGCTTGTATCTAAACTCTGTCTGAATTTATTTATTTATTTATTTATTTATTTATTTATTTATGTCTTTGATAACTGGGTAAATGCACTGATCCGGAGGACCATTTTCAGGCATGACCCAGGCCATTAAGATGGCACTGATAAACAACATACAATCATACTAACAGCAGGACAGTGAAAACACAAAAGTAAATACAGTTACATATGGGAATTTAGGCATACCATGATACAGTTACAGGTCATCAATACAGTAATGATTAGAAACAATCTCCCAACCACCACCCACCAACATCGTACATGGTTCACAGGAAGAAAAAGTAAGACAAGAATTAGGAACATGAGACAACAGGAATGGGAATAAATCCTGCAAAAGTGGCTGGGAGCTGGGGAGGAAGGTCACTGTAGTTAAAGGAGGTGGGGCTAACCTGGCTGAACATAGGAAATGGGTCTCCACCAGAAGCTAGGCTTTGAAGTGTGATTTGAAGACGGGATGGGTGTCTGATGCTCAGAGGGGCACAGGAATGACATTCCACAGGTTGGGAGCTGCAACTGATAGGGCTTTCCTCCCATGTTGGTTGAGACTCACTGGACCTCAAGGGGAGGGACAGCAGATGAGCGAAGCCTCCTGTGCATGGTTCTAAACTTGAGGATGGATGAGAAAGAGGACACATTCCACACCTAATGGTGCTATCAGAATGCAACCTGGGGCAAAGTGAAAATAGCCTTGAGGGGAAGCCATCCTAGCAAGCTGTAGAGGTCACAGTGATGGGTAGAGAATGGAGCCAAGAGAGCAAAGTGGCAGGCACTGTTGTAGACTGATATAAGCCTGGCATGGACGGTGGAGGACACTCATGAATAGATGGGGAAACAGTAATCAATGATAGGGAGCATGTTACCTTGACAATAGCTAGTCAAGCCTCCAGGGTTAGGAAGTGACGTAAATGATAGGCAGCTCCTAATTTTGATTAACCCTGTGAACTACAAGGTTGATGTGGTCTGAGAAGGAGAGGGGGGTCAAGTGTTACCCCACGTATTTGAAGGTGGCAACATTCTCTAAGACTGAACCATCAGGTGAGCATATTTTGAGAGTGGAGCATGATTTATGAGTTTTGTCGAGGTAGGGTTTAGACCTGAATAGCATGGTCATGTTTTGTTTCTCATTAACCAAGTGCAGGTTAGATGTGAACCAATTATGGGCACAGCCGTAGTTCTGGGAGAGAACAGTAGAAATGCAAGAGAGGGACATGTCAGTATGAAAATGACAAGATCACCCATGTACAGGAGTGAGTTATAGTTGAGTCTATCTATTTAAGGATGGAACTGAAAAAATGGAAAAAGTAGGGGCTCAGGGTAGAGCCCTGGGGATGCCAGTAGAGACCATCAGGGCAGGAGATATGGCTGAACCAAAGCACACAGCTTGTGAGTGGTCACAGAGGTAGCTCATAAACCAATCTGAGGTCTCAGTAGAGCAACCAAGCTGGTACAGTATGGAAAGGAGAAGGGCATGATTGACCATGTCAAAGGCCTTCATCAGATCCGTGAAGACAGTGCTGGTGGTGCAACCCCAGTCCACATTAGAAAGGACGTGGTCAGACAAGAGTGCCAGGGCAGAGGTGGTGCTATGAGTTGTGCAAAACCATGCTTTGACTACACATACAAACATATGGACATATGAATCTGCCTGCAGAAACAGGCCTTACAGTCTATCAAGCTAGTCTGTTGAATCGCAGCTAGCACCCTTATACAGTATTGCAGCTGCCTCCTCTCCCCGTCACCTTTACCCTTCCTCGCACCCTGTCCCATGTCCTTTAAAACTGCCCACTGTGCTACAGGACACCACCTCCTTGGGTAGAGTGTTCCATTTCTCCTCCACCCTTTCTGTGAAAAATGCCTCCTCATCTCTCTCTCTGATATCTTCCACTCTCCAAACTGAGACCATGCTCTTGGTGTCCCTTCTCTCCTCAGCTTAAATGTCCTTCAGTGCCTGTTTTGTTAATCCTCTTTAAATATGTGAAGGTCTTAATCATGTTCCCCCGATTCCTTCTCTCCTCCAGGGTGCACATATTCAACTCAAACAGCCTGTCCTCTTAGGTTTTGCCTCCAGCCCTGGATCATCTTAGTTGCCCTGTGCTGCACCCCTCCAGCAATCTGATATCCTTCTTCAAAAAGGATGCCAAAACTGCATGCAGTACTCCAAATGTGGCCCGACTAGTGACCTGTACATCCCTTTTCTGGAAGAGATCCTCTCAATACACCCCAGCATCTTGTTGGCCTTAGCTGCTACCTTCCTGCACTGAGTAGAGTTGTTCATGTTACCCATTATGATCACCCCTAGGTCCTTCTCCTCCTCTGGACCCTGTCTGAACCCCTCCCAACTAGTAGCTCATCCCTGGTTCCTTCTCCAAAGTGCATAACTTTGCACTTATTCACATTGAAGCTCAATAGCCATTTTTCCAACCATTCCTTTAGTTTCATCAGGGTCTCCTGTAGCCCCTGCACCTCTATGTGGTCCACCACCACCCCATCTTGGTATCATTTTCAAAAGACTGATCTTGCTCTAATGCCATGTGAGATATTTGCTATGAATAACCCAAACAACACCGGACCCAGGAATGAGCTCTGCAGCACCCCGCTTGTCACCACCTTTGGAGAAGAGAGTGCCCCCCACCACCATTTGTTGCTGCCTCCTTCAGTCAATTCACAATCCAGTTTACCATCTTTGTCCCTGCTCCCACATATTGCAACCTACCCCCAGCCTCCCATGAGGCACTGAATCAAAGGCCTTGCTGAAGTCTAAATACAGCATATCCACTGCATGGTCTTTATCCAGTTCCCCATTAACCAATCATAGTATTCAATTAGGTGAATCAGGCAGGATCTTCCAGACATGAATCATGCTGCTGACTGTCCTGGAGTCCATTTTTTCCAATAAGGTCACCAGCCTCTCTTCAGGATTGCTTCCATAAGTTTTCCTTTTATGGATGTGGGGCTTACAGGTCTGTAATTGCCTGGTTCATCCTTTGGATACATGAGATGTGCTACATACATTTTAAACATGGACACGAAATCCCACGCATGTCCAACACTGGCATTCCTTTGCGCATGCGCAGGATCTTTGCTCAAGACTAACATGCGGAGGTGTAGGATTTTGGTCTGTGTTTAAAATGTATGTAGCAGCACTCTCACTGCTCATTTTTTCAAGAAAGATGGCAAGAACAATTTCAAATAAAACACTCTAGCAGAGGAAATGTTTTTTTAAAACACGATGTCAAAAGTGGCACTGGACTGTTCTCCCTGGCAAACGTATGATCTCGGTGCTAGTATACTCCGGTCAGTGTTGATTTAAACTCAGACCACTGGAAAAGCTACTTTGGCAATAAACTGAAAAAGATTTAAAAATTATGACTTTATACATATACAGGGCATTCTACAATCAGTGTGCCCTTTAGGCACTGAATATTAATGCAATATGAGTTGCTAGTGCATTGTCAGCTGTAAAAACAATGCTAAACCAACTCATTTGTGAAACAGTTTAATGTGCCTTGTAGTGTAGATTGTCTTACCTGCAAATATCCTCCACTCCACATGATGACGCTGTCATTTATTATGAGCACTTGATTAGGGTCTTCTTGCAGTTTATATCTACCAACCTTTACACTCCTCATGGACTCTTTGGAGCTTAGCTGCCAGTTAATCACATCAAACAATACTGTGTATCACCATTTTCATCGAAATACACTTCCTGGCCAGCTTTGTTTCTGAAGTGGACTTCTTAACATAATGGAGTAGCTAAGAAGTAGAAAAAGTAATGAAATGCAAGGGCTTCAGTAACAATTCTAGTGGTGAAAACAAATGTATTCAAATAGACTAAACAAGTAGCTCTTGCTATCAGAACTGAGAGGCAGCACACTGAGGCAGCTCGGAACATTTCAATGATAAGCCTAAGGGTTATTGTAAGGATCCTTATTGGAATGAGGCTTAGCAGGGAGCAAGTCAGTTGCAAGGATTGTGGGGTACTGTTTCCGAGGTTACGCCTAGAGGAGCGGTCACTGCCCTTCTACAGGACCTTTTGGAGCTTCATGCTCAGCTAGTAGCAGCAAAGGAAGAGATATTTCTCCCATGGCACTGGCTCAGCTGGAGCCCACACCCCATTCCCTAAGAGGCACCACCACTTTCTAAGAGGCCCACTGCTCCAGTGAGGTGTAGAATGGTGGGGAGGGGTGAGGAAGGGTTCTAGGGCAACCACAAGGAGGTCAACCAACCCCACACCTAATGGCAATTGCTTTCCACCCCTGGAGGAGACTCAGGTACCTGATTAGACCAGGGAGACTCTGGTTCAGTTGAGGAAATGGGAGTGACTACCTAAGGTGGAAGTCAGGGATGACTGTAAGAAAGAGGCAGCTAGGAGAGCCTTAGTGATAGGGATTCTATGATCAGGGGAGTATATAGAGTCAGACATGTGGAGAGTCTCGCTGCCTTCCTAGGGCATCAGCCACCCAAGACATAGACAGAATAAGGAAGATAATGGAGAGACCGGAGGGGAGATGGGAGCTGGTACACTTGGTATGAGCAATTCATGAATCAGCCTATAGAGCAAGTGAAGTTGAAATATTTACAGGATAGGGACAGATTTCAGTCACACCTGCCTCTGTGGCCTTTTCCAAAGTCCTCCTGTGTGGTGTGGATGGAAGAGACAGAAGAATTTCATGGGTGGTTAAAGGGTGGTGTCAGGAGAAAGGGTACCACTTGTGGGGGATGGGGGACTTTTGGGACAGGATGCTCTTCTAAGGTGATAGCCTTCATCTGACAAGAGAGTGGACCAGCGTAATGGTGTAGAATTTTAATGTCTATATTAGACAATTAAAATGACTGGAGGGACACTCAGGATAGGGGAACCATGGTAAAGGGAGTGAGGAGGTGAACCTAGCTTGTGTTCCCTCATACTGGGGTCTGGTAACAAAAGGTAAGTAAAAATAGGGTTTAGGGTTCAAAAGGAGTAGTGGAAGAGGCAAGGGGAAGACTCTCAGGGTTTGTAAGCAACAGGAAAAATAAGAGTAAGGAGAGTGAAACATAGAACCACAGAACCATAGAATCTGATGGCAGATAAGGGCCACTTGGCCCACCCAGTAAGCCCAGTTTCCTGCCTATATTTCACTCCAGACACTACTTGAGCTACAGCTGTTTCTCTTGCTCCCTTTCTATCCAGTATGATTCCCTTGTGTTTACCCCATGCATTCATGAAACCTACTACTGTTTTCTCCTCACCACCTCTGCTGGATGGCTGTTTCAGGAATCCACCACCCTTTCTGTTAAGAAGTATCTCCTCACATGTTTCCTGAAACTACCTCCATTCAATGTGATATCATGTCCCATTGTACTTGAGCACCTGTTGTTCTGAAAATACTTCCTCCTGTACCTTATTTACCTCTGTGAGGTATTTAAAGGCATCTATCATATCCCCATTCTCTCTCTTTCTTCCAGGGTGTACATGTTGAGGTCCTTAGTCTCTCCTCATAGGGCTTTTGATGGAGACCCAGTACCATGTTAGTTGCCCTACTCTGGACTGCTTCTGTGTATGTCCTTACTGAGATGTGGTCTCCAGAACTGGACACAGTACTCAAGGTAGGGTTTTACAAGCAATCTGTAAAGAGGTAACACCACCTCCCTCTTTCTGCTGGTGATACCCCTTCCTATGCACCTCAGCATCCCACTAGCCCACTTGACTGTTTTGTTACACTGCCTGGCCACCTTTAGGCCATCCAGTATTATTACCACTAGGTCTCTTTCCTGCTTGGATGTTGTCAATATCACTCTATCCATTTTGTATTCAGCTACTGGGTTTCTGTGCCACAAGTGCATTATTTTATACTTTTTCACATTGAAACCCAGCTGTCATATCCTTGGCCACTACTCAAGTTTTCCCAGGTCTCTGCTCATTCTTTCTACTCCCTCCCCATGGAGTGTTTATCCTGTTGCAGACCATGGTTTCATCTCAAAGAGGCAGACCTTCCTTCCAGCTCTCCTGCAATGTTACTTACAAAGACATTAAAGAGGACAGGACCTCGCACTGATCCCTGAGATATCCTGCTGGTCATGCTCCCTTCTTCAGAGGGAACTCCATTTACCACCACCCTATGTCACCTATCTCATAATCAATTTCTTATCCAGTCTATGATCTTTATACCCACCCTAAGCTACCTAGCTTGCTCACTAGTCTACTGTGTGGAACAGTGTCATAAATTTACTGAAATCCAGATAGGCCACGTCCACTGCTCCTCCCTGATCTAATTTCTTGGTCATCCAGTCACAGAAATCTATCAGATTTGTCAGATATGACCTCCACCCTGTGAATCCATGGATCCAAAGAAGGTAAGGAGAATGGGAAGGAATGGAGGTGTAGGATCACAAAACAGCTAGAAGACCCAGTTCAAGTTGGAAGGGGTCTGTCTTAATGGCAGGAGCCTGGGTACAAAAACACTGGATTTCAGGCACTGGTGGCGCATACTCAGATGGACCTCATAGCTATCACAGAAACTTGGACAGAGATAATTATTGCAGTGCAGCCTGTTTATGTCGGACACCTCCATGCTTATCAGTTTGTTCCAGTATAGCTGGTGTCCGTCTTAAATTTAATGCCATATTACCATTACTGTAATTGCTTGTGGTTGCTGTAATGTGCTATAATTTTTATGGTCCATAGCACAGAACGAACACATTACAGTTCATGCAGTAATCAGCTTTATGCTGTTATTGTTGTATGGGATATATTTCCTTTTTTACTTGCCAAGTGTTCCTAGTGCTTAGTTCTTAGTGCTTAGTGCTAGCTTTGATTCGCTTTGATTTATGAGTGAAGCAAGTACTTAGTGATACGCTTGTGGTTGAGGGATCAGTTTTATATTTTTGTCCCTTTTTAATTTTTATTTTAGGTAGCCAGTAATGCTTGCTTGATGTAATTTGGTTGTTGTTACAGTGTTACAAAATGCTGATGAGGTCTCATCTGGAGTACTGTGTGCAGTCCTGGAGGCCACACCTTCAAAACGACATCAACAGCGTGGAGGTGGTCTGGAGAAGGGAACAAAGATGGTGCAGGGCTTGCACCAAAAACATATGAGGAGAGATTAATGGACCTCAACATAAAACATTCAAGTACCTTAGAGGAATAAACAAGGTGCAGGGGTGACATTTTCCATTATAGGCAGAGTACAAGAACAAGGGGCATGATATGAAATTAGAAGAGGGCAAGTTGAGGGGAAACGTGAGGAAGTTTTTCTTCATGGAGAGGGTGGTAGTTGCATGGAATAGCCTGCCATAGGTGTGGTGAGAGTGATGACAGTGCAAGGATTTAAACATGCCTGGGACAGGCATAAGGGAACCTTAGAGGAAGATAGAGAGGCAAAAGCATCTTACCAGGTAGAGTCAGAGGCTGCATACAAGTGTAGGGCTTAGGGGTGGACTGGATGGGCATAGCAGTCCTTATCTGCCGACAATTTCTATGTTTCTGTTTCTATGTGTGTCTTGCCCAGTCATTGTCCATTTTCTGGATGAGTGACCAATAGAGATGCAATGAAGTTTAAATTTGCCTGCCGAGTTAAGAAGAAGTGGGCAACCTTGAAATTGTGTAACACTAGGCGAAATTCCCATTAAAAGTCAAAATTCACCTTAATGGACTTTGTGCTTGTGCACTTACATTCACTTGGCATTACATTTTGAGATGGCTACGGTTGGCAAAAAACAGCCCACAGATCACAAGTCTGACAGTCTGCAGGTCACATGATGCAGGCAGGAAGTTAATCAGGCAAGACAGTGAACTAGTTTCACTTTCCTTTGCCTTGTGCTAGAGAAGGAGCTTTTGAGAGTGTCTGCATAGTGCTAGTTAGATATTTACTCAGTGTTTCTGTTTACTGCCATGTTTCTGCTTTTGAGTTTTGCCCTTTTGTTATCATATTCCTCAGTCCTGATTTTACTGTTTTTCTTTTTGGTATACTGTAGTTCTGAATATTTGTATTCTTTTTTTCCCAAATGGAGAGGTAGTTTTCCTGCAGGACTCATGGTGGTCGTCTTGGCCCAAGGATGCATGATGGTGATGTTTGCATTAACCATGCAAACTTATTCCTATCTGCTACCCTCCCAGTAAATGTTGTATCCACTGGCAGTGGAGTTAGTGGTGCCAGCTGCAGCATCGGTGGTGCCTATCACTGCCCCTCTCTCCTACCACTGACCAATATTCAAGAACAGTAGCAGCAGGAACAGCAGCCATAGGAACAACGACAACAACAGCAGGAACAGCAGCCACATTAACAACAGCAGCAGCAGGAACAGCAGCTGCATTAACAACAGCAGCAGTAGGAACAGCAGCTGCATTAACAACAGCAGCAGCAGGAACAACAGACACATTAACAACAGCAGCAGCAGGAACAACAGCCATTAACAACAGCAGCAGCAGCAGGAACAACAGACACATTAACAACAGCAGCAGCAGGAACAAAAGCCACATTAACAACAGCAGCAGCAGGAACAGCAGCCACATTAACAACAGCAGCAGCAGGAACAGCAGCCACAATCACAACAGCAGCAGCAGGAACAGGAGCCACATTAACAACAGCAGAAGCAGGAACAGCAGCCACATTAACAACAGCAGCGGGAACAACAGCCACATTAATAACAGCAGCAGCAGGAACAGCAGCCACATTAACAACAGCAGCAGCAGGAACAGCAGCCACATTAACAACAGCAGCAGCAGGAACATCAGCTGCATTAACAACAGCAGCAGCAGCAGGAACAGCAGCCACATTAACAACAGCAGCAGCAGGAACAAAAGCCACATTAACAACAGCAGCATCAGGAACAGCAGCCACATTAACAACAGCAGCAGCAGGAACAAAAGCCACATTAACAACAGCAGCATCAGGAACAGCAGCCACATTAACAACAGCAGCAGGAACAAAAGCCACATTAACAACAGCAGCAGCAGGAACAGCAGCCACATTAATAACAGCAGCAGCAGTAGAAACAGCAGCTGCATTAACAACAGCAGCAGCAACAGGAACAACAGACACATTAACAACAGCAGCAGCAGCAGGAACAGAGCTACATTAACAGCAGCAGCAGGAACAGCAGCCACATTAACAACAGCAGCAGCAGCAGGAACAACAGCACATTAACAACAGCAGCAGCAGGAACAACAGCCACATTAACAACAGCAGGAACAGCAGCCACATTAACAACAGCAGCGGGAACAACAGCCACATTAACAACAGCAGCAGCAGGAACAGCAGCCACATTAACAACAGCAGCAGCAGGAACAGCAGCCACATTAACAACAGCAGCAGCAGGAACATCAGCTGCATTAACAACAGCAGCAGCAGAAGGAACAACAGACACATTAACAACAGCAGCAGCAGCAGAACAGGAGCTACATTAACAACAGCAGCAGCAGGAAGCAGCCACATTAACAACAGCAGCAGGAGGAACAAAAGCCACATTAACAACAGCAGCATCAGGAACAACAGACACATTAACAACAGCAGCAGCAGGAACAGGAGCCACATTAACAACAGCAGCAGCAGCAGGAACAGCAGCCACATTAACAACAGCAGCAGCAGGAACAAAAGCCACATTAACAGCAGCAGCAGCAGGAACAACAGCCACATTAACAACAGCAGCAGCAGGAACAACAGACACATTAACAACAGCAGCAGCAGAAACAACAGCCACATTAACAACAGCAGCAGCAGGAACAGCAGCCACATTAACAACAGCAGCAGCAGGAACAGCAGCTGCATTAACAACAGCAGCAGGAACAGCAGCCACATTAACAACAGCAGCAGCAGGAACAGGAGCTACATTAACAACAGCAGCAGCAGGAACAACAGCCACATTAACAACAGCAGCAGCAGCATGAACAGCAGCCACATTAACAACAGCAGCAGCAGGAACAACAGACACACACAACAGCAGCAGCAGGAACAGCAGCCACATTAACAACAGCAGCAGCAGGAACAAAAGCCACATTAACAACAGCAGCAGCAGGAACAACAGACACATTAACAACAGCAGCAGCAGGAACAGCAGCCACATTAACAACAGCAGCAGCAGGAACAACAGCCACATTAACAACAGCAGCAGCAGGAACAGGAGCTACATTAACAACAGCAGCAGCAGGAACAGCAGCCACATTAACAACAGCAGCAGCAGCAGGAACAACAGCTACATTAACAACAGCAGCAGCAGGAACAGCAGCCACATTAACAACAGCAGCAGCAGGAACAGCAGCCACATTAACAACAGCAGCAGCAGGAACAGCAGCCACATTAACAACAGCAGCAGCAGCAGCAGAACAGCAGCCACATTAACAACAGCAGCAGCAGCAGCAGCAGGAACAACAGACACATTAACAACAGCAGCAGTGCAGCAGGAACAGCAGCCACATTAACAACAGCAGCAGCAGGAACAGCAGCCATATTAACAACAGCAGCCACATTAACAACAGCAGCAGTAGGAACAGCAGCTGCATTAACAACAGCAGGAAAAGCAGCCACATTAACAACAGCAGTAGCAGCAAGAACAGCAGCAGCAGGAACAACACCAGCAGCCCCCAACTGTGCAGCAATCTGCGACATCTTGGCCCCTCTCTGCCTGTGCCTAGTCCTCCACACAGCTCGGCAGTCTGGCATTCTTTCACCACACCGCCAGGTGACCATAGTGTGGCGAAACAAATATCTGTGCATGATGGTGTGGCATTGTCAGAAGGGCACGCACCTGGGAACAGGTGGCAAGAGAACTCACCTGACTGTCCACCACCGTGCTGGAGTAGGAGGCCAAGATGGATGAAAGCAGGAAATGCTCCTGCAGTGCAAGAGGTATCAGCATGGCCTCAGCCTGCACGGCATGAGAAGCTCAGCAGAAGGGAGAAGGAACAAGTGGCTGCTCTTGCACCTGCATGACAGTGCAACCCAACCGAAAGCCCGGCCACACTGGCAGATCTTGGTCTACTGTAAGTGATGTCGACCACCTCTGTAACATTGTAGACAAAATGCAGCAGCAGTTGGACTGAATGGAGAGTCATCAGCTGCAAATAATGGCTATGTTCCAACTGCTGATTAGTCAGAACCAGGCCTAGTAGTCTTTTTGTTTTCTTTCTAACTTGTATTGTGTGTTCTGTCTTTGTTGTTCCTAACTTTCTTCCTCCCCAAAAATATTAAAAACACTCTCAAAAAAATTATAAAATAAATGCAAACAATCCTGTCCTGCACTTTCCTTCTTTTCCTACTTAATAATCTTTTATATACAGAAAGTATACATTTTTTTGCAGTTATGTTTTCTTCCTGTGTATTGTGTTAAAGCAGCAGTATAATAATATGTTAACAATTTTAATCTATACTGTCTTACTCTATTTTCAACTGTCCCTTATCTACTGACTTGTGTGTTACCATTCCTTCCACAATTAATCCTATTCTGCATTATAAAATGGGCATTAATGAAAGGTTAAATGTGACTGACTTGCCATTGAGCAGAAAGTGTCACCTGACTATTCATTAATGTCCCGGCACAGCAACAGTTGGCATACTCACTGTAGAAGCTTTTTATTTTTGCTTTTACAGTTAGTTAGCCTAGTGTGCGATAGTCCACTCCAGCCCATGGGTGTATCAGGGCATTAATGCATTTCCTCCCAGGTGCTTTTGCTAATATTCTTTAAGGCAAGCTACCTCTTGCTAGGAGCTACAATACTGAACATAGGATTTGCAAGAAAGCGAAGTTGTGCTCACAACAGAGGAGGTGAACCTTGCAATTGTCTTTGGTTTGTAGCAGATATTCTACAGGTGGAGGCTACGTCTAACTGAAAGGTGAAATAAGGAACTTAATCAGGAAAAGACAGTCTTGTTACAATTCTTAAGATTTTCAGAGCAGGAAGAGTTTAAAACCCTGGGCTAAACATTTGTCACAAATCCTGAAAAAGTGCAGGTACTGGTTGTGTATTTGACCCAGACAGTAAACTGTTTTTGGGTTTATCTTTTGTGTGCCTTAAAAGGAAATTCCAGACTTTCTCAGGAAGAGATTACATCATAGCTACTTAATCAGCCAATAGCTTTGGTAACAGACCTGAGAACAACAGTATTATAAGCAAGTGTTTTATAGAAAACTCATCAGAACAGCTAATATTCTTTAAGGCAAGCTACCTCTTGCTGGGAGCTACAATACTGAACATAGGATTTGCAAGAAAGCGAGTTGTGCTCACAACAGAGGAGGTGAACCTTGCAATTGTCTTTGGTTTGTAGCAGATATTCTACAGGTGGAGGCTACTTCTAACTGAAAGGTGAAATAAGGAACTTAATCAGGAAAAGACAGTCTTGTTATGATTCTTAAGATTTTCAGTGCAGGAAGAGTTTAAAGCACAGCTGACTTATTTTGGGGCTGACTTCTTTCAGAAACACAAACCACTAGGCTGTTTTGGGGCTGGGGAGGTTTACCTGTGTCTGACTTGGATGTCTGGATTTTCTCTGTTTGATTAGCAGGGGATTTGCTCTGTCAAATTGTTGTGTACGGTATCTTGCTGACAGGAAGGCACTCAATCGCAGCGGTGGGTCAGAGCTCTTAGCTGATTGTTTTGTGAGGGCACAGTTTATGCCCAACCCCTTCCCACCCCTCACCCCACCCACCCCTGGAAATAGTTCCTTTATACCTGAGGTTCTGACATCATTTCCTCAAGAGTACAAGGTATATCAATGTCATATCCTTTCCAGCACGCAGCACTGAAAATATAAGCATACACATTGTATAATATATATATAGCTATATAACAAACCAACTACACACACACAAAAAAATATATAATCATGTGGGGAGTAAAATGTAATGGCTGTGGGCAGCAGTCTTCCAGGAGACTTTCTGAGGCTGAGATGCTGCCCTATTTGCAGACAACTCTCTGGCCTGAGGGAGGAATTTGCCCGTCTTCAGGCCACACTGGACAGTAGGGAACCTTCCCCAGGTCAGACTGGATGGTAAGAAGGAACCTCCCAATCCAGGGAGCACCAGAGCCACCACCACTGCCTCAGAGGTTGCAAAGAAAGCACGGCAGGTGGACCACAGTGGGCTCAGGGAGGGTGAGGATGGTGGAACAGAGGCACACCCAGTCAGTTGTTCCACCCACAATCCATACACCATTCTGGGGAGCACAGTTACCCTATGGATGCACCCATAGAGGAGATTAAGGAGGCTGAGGACACCTGTCACAAGGGAGGCCCACAGGAAGGAGGCAGAGGACACCACAAGGAAAGGAAGCAGCTCCTGGTGGGGGACTCAATTATTAGGGGATAGAACTAGGGGAGCAGGGAAAACTGAAGTAAGGTGCCTGCCTGGTGCCATGGCTTGGAGGGACAGGAAGCACATCCTCAGGATCACGAGAACAGCTGCACGGAGTCTGAGCTGGATGTCATTGTCCACCTAGGGACAAATGACTTGGCTCAACATGAGATTAGAGCAGTGCAGAAGGACTTTGTAGAACTGGGAGGGGCCTAAGACAAGTAGCACACAGTATCCTTCTCAGAGGTGCTGCCTGTCAATGGCATGAGTGAGGCGAGGGTACTTTGCACCATGCAGTTTAATGTATGGTTGAAAAATGGTGTGGAACACAGGATTTGGCTTCATTGGTGACTGGGGTTCCACCTGGAGGACACCAGCCTATATTGGCAGGATGGTCTGCATCTGTCCAGGAAGGGAACAAGTCTTTTTGAGCAATCGGTTTAAATGCTTCATTGACAAGCTTTTAAACTAGTCAAGGGGAGGCACTGATAAGCAACAGGAAAATCTCAGCCTCCCTACAAAACATGGTACTAAATGAGAAAAGACCAAGGTAGAAAGGTCAGTGGGGATGCTGCAGCTGAAGGTAAAGCCATCAAAAATGGAAAGCAATGAGTACCAATGCCCGTAGTCTGAGTAACAAGCTTCCTGAATTAGTGGCCTTGATGGAGGAGGAACATCTGGATATCGTGGCAGTCACAGAAACATGGTTCACATTAAACCATGACTGGGATGTAAACATACCAGGATACACTATCTACAGGAGGGACAGAGAGGGTAATAGAGGAGGAGGAGTAGCTCTTTACATAAGGGAAGGAATCAAAGCAGCAGAACAAAAGGGAAAACAGGGAGGAGAAGAAGCACTGTGGGTAAATTTGGAGACAGGCAATGGCACAACAATCCGCACAGGGTTAGATACAGACTTCTTCTCAGGGAGGAAATGGACAAGGAAATGATAGAAAGTATATTTAGTAAGGCAGAAAAAGGGAGATATTGCTGATGGGTGATCTGAATATGGCAGATGTCAACTGGAGTTCAGTTGCAGCAGCCACTTGAAAGAGTGGGTTATTCTAGATGCCCTACAGGGGCATGCCTTAGACAACTAGTATTGTAGCCCACTCGAGGAGGGAGCAATCTTAGACCTGGTTCTCAAATGGAGATGAAGAGAGGATCACAGATGTAAGTGGGTAGCCATCTGGGAACTAGCGACCATCAGACAGTATGGTTCACAATAAACATAGCAATAGAGTCAAGCCACAAAGGCAAAGGTACTGGACTTTAGGAGGGCTGACTTTGCCAAATGGGGTGAGTGCCTAAGGAATGCACTAGCAAATGGGCAGGAAGGAGGGTGGAAGAACAATGGGGAATAATAAAAACTGCCATCACAGAGGTAACTAGCCTTGTGTGAAGCAAATAAACAAAACTAAATGATGTAAGAAACCACTATGGTTCTCAAAGGAAGTGGCAGTGAAGGTTCAAGAGAAAATAAAGCTTTCAGGAAGTACAAGGAATCACAGAAGGAGCAGGACAGAGAACTGTATCAGTTAAAGCAAAGGAAGCTGGGAAGGCAGTCAGAACAGCAAAGGCCCAAACTGAGGAAAAGATAGCCAACTCAATTAAGAAGGGGATAAAACCTTTATAGGTACATCAGGGAGTGAAGGAAGACCAAGGGAGGGATAGTGAGGCTTAATAAAGGGGTGGGCAGAGGGTGACTGTGAAAAGGCAGAGATACTAAACAAATATTTTGCTCTGTATTTACAAAGGAAGAGGAGGTACCTAAAACAAACAGTAGAAACACTTTGGATATAGAAGTTGATACAGCCCATTTACAGAAGAAAGGGTTCTGAAAGAACTCTTAAAACTGAAGGTGGACAAAGCAATGGGGCCTGATGATTCATCCCAGAATTCTAAAAGAACTAAGGGTGGAATTAGTGACACCACTGACTATCCTGTTTAACAAATCATGAGAGGATGGGGTGGTACCCGAGGACTGGAGGAGGGCAGATGTGATTCCCCTTCACAAAAGTGGGAGCAAGGCAGAAGCAGGAAACTACAGACCTGTTAGTTTAACCTCAGTGGTAGGGAAAAATGATGGAATCACTTGAAGGAAAGAATTGTCGAGTATCTAGAGGCCAGAGGGCACAGGACCCAAGGCAGCAAGGATTCACAGCGGAAGGTCATGCCAGACAAATCTGATAGATTTCTTTGACTGGGTGACCAAAGTGGTAGATCAGGGAGGGGCTGTGGACATGACCTACCTAGACTTTAGCAAGGCATTTGACACAGTCCCACACAAAAGTTTAATATACAAGTTAGCTAGCCTGGGAGTGGGTCCCAAGATGACAGCCGGCAAAAAATTGGCTGGAAAATAGGACACAGAGAGTAATAGTAAATGGAGTCCACTCTGAAGAAAGGGGTTACTAGTGGGGTACCACAGGGTTCAGTATTAGGATCGGTCCTCTTCAATGTCTTTATGCTTACATTGCAGAGGGACTGAAGAAAAGTATGTCTCTTTGCAGATGACACAAAGATCTGCAACAGAGTTGATGCACAAGGTGGGGTGGAAAGGATGAAAAGGACTTGGCAAGGTTAGAGGAATGGTCAAATGTATGGCAGCTTAGATTCAATGCTAAGAAGTGCAAGGTAATGCACCTGGAAACAAAACCAGGGAAGAGTACACAATGGGGGTGAGATACTAACAACAACAAAATGGAAAGGGACCTGGGGGTAGTCATATCAGATGACCTAAAGGTGGGCAAGCAATGTGAGAGGCAGCAAGGAGGGCTGGGGGATACTGGGATGCATAGGGAGAGGCATCACCAGTAGAAAACAAGAAGTTGTTATCCCTCTGTACAGACAGCTGGTCAAACCCCATCTGGAGTACTGTGTGCAGTTCTGGAGACCCAGTCTTCGAAAGACATAGACAGGATGGAAGCTGTCCAGAGAGGGCAACTAAAATGGTGCAGGGTCTGCACGGAAGACATATGAAGAGAGACTTATGGGAGCTTAATATGTATAGCCTCGAGGAAAGGAGGAGGGGGGCATGATAGAAACTTTCAAGTACCTCAAGGAATCAACAAAGTCCAAGAGGGTAGCATCTTTCAAAAAAGAGGTGTCAAGAACAAGGGGCACAATTTGAAGATGGGGGCAGCTCAGAGGTAATTTAGGAAGTATTTTTTCACAGAGAGGGTTGTGGATGCATGGAGCGGCCTTCTGGAGGAGGTTGTGGAGTCAAAACAGTGGTGGAATTCAAGCATGCATGGGACAGTCATAAGGCAATTCTAGGTGGTGTGGGTAGAAAGAAGTAGGCTGCTGGTTAACTAGGATCTGCAGCTTATCCAGTAGGCAGGAAAATGGGCAGACTTGCTAGGGCCAAGCGGCCCTATCTGCCGCCAAATTTATGTTTCTATGTTTCTAAGTCACTCTGGCAATCTCCTCGTGCCTCACAACACACCCAGTGTATGCATTAATGCCTTGATACATCCATTGTCTGCCATGGGTCATAGCGCATTACTCCCCTATTTTTAGATATGAAATAATAACAGTAGTGCTCCTTTTAAGATTGTTCAGATCTGGTTTTCATCGGTATTCCTGCTGTTTTGAACACCTACTGTTCCATAAAGTCATGGTGGTGGATGTGTCCTGCTGGATTGCATGCTAGTTCATTATAGTCACAATAAAAATTATTTTAAATAATAGATGTACTGCACAAAAATCAGCGGCAATACTAATGGAAACTGGCTACAAGTTAGATTAAAATAAAGCTCTGTTTATTATTTCAGATGTGAACAAGCATTTGTCAATGCCAAATGTTTGCTTGCTGGTATTGGCATTGGTAGTGCAGAGTTAAAGAGATGCATAATAGGAATGGCAGTGAAGCATTGAAGTAACTCAACCCCCACCTATACCCTGTAGAAACTGACAGGCATTGGGGGCGTGCCTTTGGGTTGTCAGCCACATAACACTCACACCATCCCACCTCACCCCACCATGCAGACACCAACAGGTGTCGCAGTGCCTTGAGGTCTTCGGCCAATATGCTCACCCAGTTCCATAAGGAAATAAGCTGAGATGGGTGCAATATAGGAGAATGAGGTGAACCATAGGGCTGATGACCCTAAGTCACACCCCTGACGCCTGTCAGTCTGTACAGGGTGGGCGGCGGTTGGAAACTCTAATGTCCTGGGAATTTGTTGGTATTTTGTCCCAAATTTTCAGCATGGGCTTTTGGACCCCACCTCATGAACAGTGGCAGTATAATTTCGTTACTCAATCCTAAAGGTGATTTCACACAGCAAGTGTGCCATTCAGTGCCATAGGTGTGATAACACATTTTGGGCATGATGTGAAAAGTGACAGCTGTACTGTTCATGAGGGCAGTATGAAGAAATGGCAATGTTGAAAATCTGGAGTGAAAATATGAAAAAGTGGTGAAGTTACAAGTGTGCATAGAAACTGTGCAACACACTCTACATGTATGATCATTTTTGGAATGTTTTCACCAAATTTCAACATGGCATTTTAGGACCCCCTCATGAACAGTGGCACTAGGATTTTGTTAATCTGTTCCCAAAGTTGATTTCACACAGTAACCATGCTATTCTGCACCACAGGTGCAAAACACATTTCAGGAAGGATGAGAAAAATGACAGCTGTACTGTTCATTAGCAGGGTGTGAAAAATGGAAATGTTGGAAATTTGGAGTGAAAATATTAAAAATTTATGAAGTTATGAGCGTGCGTAGAAACTGCACAACAGGCGCTCGTAAGGCAGTCATTTTTAAAATTTTTCACCAAATTTGCAACATGGGCTTTTGGGATCCCACCTCAGGAACAGTGGCACTGTCATTTTAACACGTCCCAAAAGGAGTTTCCATGCAGTGACTGTGAAATCACCTTTGGGACCTAGAAATGAAATGATAGTAACAGCATTCATGAGGAATGGTCCCAAGAACCCCATGTTGAAAATGTGGGACCAAAACTTCAAAAATTGGCTGAGATGTCAACCTAAATAAAAAAAAATACATTGACTGCCATTATAGGGCTTACCATAATTTCTCCAGTTCCCAGTTGGTCCTTGAAGAGTGCAGACGTGTTCTCGGTCCACAGAAGATTGCTGCTCTTGACCTCCAGAGGTAAGTATGGGTGAGAGGGGTGTGGGGAGGTGGGGTGTGCAGAGGTAGGGTGATGGTGGGGAGTGGGGCCGTGGGAATGACGAGGACCTTTTCCTTTTTTCAGGTTTAAACAATTTTGTGGGACTGTTTTCTTTTGCAGTTGATATATAACAAAACAGATTTTGCACACTGGGGTGGGCTTCTATTGTGCTAGAGTGCTTGAGGGGGATCAATGCCAATCTGGGGATTGGGCACCCAAGGTCAGCTGAGAACATAATGGTGTGGGGGGCCATGCATCCGACACTGGGAGTGGGCATCCCGGTGTTGGACACAACAAACAAGTATTTTATGGCACACTGAGGTGGGCTTCCAGTATGCCACAGTAATGGGGAGGAGGACACATGCTGACATGGGAATTAAGTACCCCAATGTCAGCAGGGGATGGAGAACGGAGGGTGCGGGTGAAAATCAGCAGTGGGAGGAAGCTAATTTGTTGTCCTGCTGAGTGACTGGTTGGGAGGAGGGAACTGCAATGAAATGATGAAACAGCCCCTGATTGCAGCGGCAGATTTCACGGTGGGTATGGGGTGGGCAGCAGCAGTGGGAGAGAGCTAATTTGCTGTCCTGCTATGTGACTAGTTGGGGGACTGTAACTGCAATGACAGAAACTGCCTCTGATTGCAGCGGCAGATTTCTTTCAAGCACGGCTCACTCTGAAACTGCCATCATCAGTAGCTTCCGTATTAATTGGTGGCTAATGGACGCACTCATTAAAGCGTTTGCTGGATTGGCCATAACACTGCCACACCTCTGCCATGCTCTACTACCCTCAATATGTTTAACAATAAGATAGAGCCACACAGAGGCATGGGTGCTCTAAGACCACACAAAATAGCAAACAAAACAGTATTGGCACACCTTTTAAGACAAAGAAAAACTCTCACACATAACAAGTAACATATTACTTATCTTTATGGAAACTATCAAAAACAGCGACGGCAGACATAAAGTGCAAACAAGTGCAGACACAGAAAAACTCCTCACGCACATTTCACCTGAACACAGGTGTGCCAAGACTGTTTTGTTTACCTCAATATGTTTCTTGTGCACTCGTGCACAAGCAAACATAAACAAGGAGTACAGCAGCTGTAAATTGTCTAAAGAAGGGTATCATATAGACAAGTTAGTAGATGAGTACCAATCGAAACTGGAATACAAAAGTATAGGTAACAATTGTCACCAGATTATTGCGATGCTGCTGTACTTGCCATGCTATATTACTTTTTGTCACTGTTGACTGTGTTACATTTATTAGCACACCCGCAACCACAATCAAAATACACTATCATCACATACAATTATAATCCCCACTAAAAAAAATTAGTCATGAAAAGTCCCGCTGAACAATAATCACGAGAAACTGTTTTAGAAAAGTCACAAGTATTTCTTGATGCACTACTGAAAGCGTGTACCTAGAGCAATAACTCTGCACAAGTGTCCCAAGTGAGAAAATGGCTTCCTGCGCCTGCTGCTGCTGTTGTTGTTGTCGTCCGTCAGTTTTCTGCTGCTGCTGATGTACAGTGTGTTGCTAAATGATGATAGCCACAGATGACCATGGGTTGAACTATAATTTGATGTTCTGGTAAATTCTTCAGCTGTGCTGACTGGAAACATGCTGACCTATGTGTCTGTATTCATACCAACACTGGTAGCTAGTGTACATGTCACTGTCATGTTTTTAGAGACACTGCCATTTAATTTGTATCGAATCTTGTTTTTGTTGTAATAACTGAGCAGTCCATCATATTGTTCAATTGCAGAGAATCATCATACTTGTTGAATGTTTCTCCATCACCAGTGTGTTGGCCATGGCCACACTCCACGTGCCATCCTTATGTGTGCTATCTAATGTGGTACTGTAAATTTAATTTTTTCTGGGGTTGCTGCTGTGAGTGAGTGAGTGAGGAATTATAAGGATTTCTCATTACTGTTCTTTTCTTTTACATTCTCAGGTTACAGCACACACATTTACTACCGTAGTGATGAAACCATGTTGCCACTGCACATGTATTCCACATGTGTCTGATTGTTGACTTCGACTGTACGAACAATGTCAATCCATGAAAGATAAGTATTTTTGGGGGAGGGTTGCATGTGTTATTTGGAAAACAGTTTTCATTAATATTTCTGTCTTCTTTCCAGATCTTCAGTGTATCCAAACTGTTGTCGTCTTCAGATTGGAACATATGACAGTCCACAATACCTCGATGCTACTTGTAAACAGATGAAGAAGAAATTGTTCTGAGTTCATTCCAGTACCTCATTCAGTATCAGTTCCCCATGGAGCTGTTCCTGTCTTTGTTATATCCACCATCTGGCCTGTATGTCACCACTGTTAAATACTTTACACTGGCAGAATACAAGAGAAACAACTAAAAAGAAAGAAAGCAGCCCTCTCAGTCCTCAGTGACAGAGTTGTACCCACTTGGAAATTCCTTTGCCCATGACTGTATTAGCAACCTCAATTGTTCACTGCACCAGGATGGTCTGCTTCACCTGTATTATTCAGCACCACCATCATCGTGACCTGGTACAAACATAGATGTGATTGTCCTGCTTGGTATGTTGGACAAAAAAAGGTGAAGTGCTGTGATTCGTGATCGTGAAGATGAAGAAAATGATTTGTCCTGTGACTTGTGAATCTGTGATCATGACATGACAATGAGTACAACATTTGCACTGAGATATGCACCACACTGGTACTCTGAACACTACTTGAACATTCAAAGTCATCCTCTTCATGCCTGGTAGACCTCCAGTGTTAATTCACACCTTTACCTACAAGGCTACTTGCTGTTACTTGAGGACTGGCTGGCAGACTTTATTTCAGACACACATAGTTTATTTTACACACCACCTATGCTACAGGTGATTCTGCAGGCACTGCTGCTACCCACATAGATTCAGGGCTCTTACCTGGTCTAACCCTCACTGACACAATACTTTTTCCCTTTAAAGTATTTTTTCTTTTTATTTATTCCACGTGATGTGACGGAATGCCCTGACTGCAGAGCCAAAGCTCATACTCACTGACTTATGTGGCTCATACGCCTGAGTTAGAAACTCCTTTGCCTGATCATGTCTAAATGGGCATTTTTTTTAGATTACTGAGTCACCAAAAAAGAAACACGTTTTTACAAACAGTAATTTTTCTAATTTTGTGGGTTGGTAACAAATTCAAGAGAATTCACAAGACAGCACAATGCCAAAAATACTGCAATAGGTATGTTTTTTATTATGTTTTTTCTTTCAGTTAAATGCTATAATATGCAGTGAGAGACAGTATTCAATCACGGTACTATGGGAAACACATGATAGTCATGATAGTGGTACAGTGACAACAATTTCAACAGACTGAACACAGACAATTAACAGCAACATTATATTTATTCAGTTACTGGTGGATTGGAAGCCAAAAACAACAGTGACTTCTAGATAGAAATTAAGCACTAAACAGATGTTGCCACACAGGCACAATGAGACCTTAACCAGTCTTCAGAAATCCTACAGTGGAACAATAATACCTTATTTTGCAGGGGTGAGGGATGTAGAACAGTAGCTGGATAGAAGCAGGAAAAAATACCTAGACCGCTAAGAAATCAAGAGTACTGCTATTACGGTGGTGTAATAAAATGCATCTGACTCGATGTTATGCACATAGATTAAAGGTAATGTGCAGAAACTTTAACAGTTCAGTAAACTGCAACATATAGTCTTAAACAGACTGAAAAATGCACAGCAGTACAGCAAACAGCAAAACTGATAAAACTTAATAGAAGTATTACTGTGTGTACCTGAACACAAAAATACTTAAAACACTAGCCAACAACAGTTGGAAAAACTTCATTTCACTGTGAATCTCCTTCCACAATCTATATCACAGATTTGCCCTCCTCGAAGCACACTTCTACAGTGTTGTCAGTAGAGAGACTGAATGTACTAAATTAACATTCAGTATTCACACAAAATCAGTAAATGCTTGAAGATATACAGAAAACACACAGTGGTTTACTACAATCTATGTACTAACTTTGACACATAATTATGTGGCAAAAATGCATTTTAAAGGTTTTTCGATGATTTGATTCTCAGAGCTCTGACATCAAACTATCTCTAGCTTTCTACCACACACACCACGCTGAACTGAGGCTGTGCAAGACAATTTAGAGTCCATGTAATCTTACACCCCATGAATCACTGCAAAATTTACCTTACCTGAGCTGGTGGCCTTGATGGAAGAGGGATGCCTGGATATCATAGCAGTCACAGAAACATGGTACAAAGAGAACTATGATTGGATGTTAATGTACCAGGGTACATAACCTATAGGAGAGAAGAGGGGAGGAGTAGCTCTCTATGTAAAGGAAGGATAAAAGCAACTGAACAAAAGAGCAAACATGGAGGAGAGGAGGCACTGTGGGCCACCTTGGAGACTGAAAGGGCACCAGAATCCACACAGGGGTTGTACAGACCCCCATGTCAGGGAGGGAATGGACAAGGATATTATAGAGGGCATTCTTAGAATGGCAGAGAAAGGGAGATACTGTTGATGGGAGACCTGAATATGCCAGATGTTAACTGAAGCACACTTGCTGCAGCCACATCCAAGAGCAGGGCTATTCTCGATGCCCTACAGGTGGTAGGCCTCAGACAGTTAGTTTCAGAACCCACTCATCAGGGAGCAATCTTAGACCTCATACTCTCAAATGAGGGCAGTGAGAGGATCTCAGATCTAGAAGTGGGGTTGCCATCTGGGGAACAAATGACCATCAAACAGTGTGGTTCACGCTAAACTCAGCTACAGAGTCAAGCTCATACAAAAGTGAGGGTACTGACTTCAGGAGGGCTGACTTTGGCAAGATGGGAGAGTGCCTCAGAAAAGCACTAGCAAACAGGCTAGAAGGAGGGGTGAGCAACAATGGGGAATCATCAAAATGCCATCACAGAGGCAACAAGCCTTTGTGTGAAGCAAATAAACAAATCAAAATGAAAGAAAAGACACTATGGTTCTCAAAAGAGGTGGCTGGGAAAGTCAGGAGAAAAAGATAGCATTCAGGAAGTATAAGGAAACACAGAAGGAGCAGGACAGAGAGCTGTACCTAGTTAAGGTAGAAGGAAGCAGGAGGTAAGTCAGAATAGCAAAAGCCCAAACTGAGGAAAAGATAGCCAACTCAGTTGAGAAGGGGATAAAACTTTTATAGGTACATCAGAGAGCATAGAAAGACAAAGGAAGGGATAGTGAGTCTGAATAGAATGAATGGTTGGTGGGCAGAGGGGACAGTGAAAAGCAGGGATACTAAACGTGATATTTCTGCTCAGTATTCACAAAAGAGGAGGGGAAGTGCTAATCCAATTAACAGAAGCACTCTAGATAGGGGGGTCAATCCCAGCCCTCTATCACAGAAGAAAGGGTTCTGCAAGAACCCTAAAACTGAAGGTGGACAAAGCAATGGGCCTGATGGAATTCACCCCAGAATTCTAAAAGGATTAAGGGGAACTAGTGAAACCACTGACTACTCTTTTTAATAAATCATGGGAAGATGGTGGGTACCCGAGGACTGGAGGAAGGCAGATGTGATTCCTCACAAAAGTGGGACCAAGACAGAGGCAGGAAACTACAGACCTGTCAGTTTGACCTCTGTGGTAGGGAAAGTGATGGAGTCACTTCTGAAGGAAAGAATTGTTGAGTACCTTGAGGCCAGTGGGGCACAGGATCCAAGGCAGCATGGGTTCACAGTGGGAAGGTCATGTCAGACAAATCTAATAGATTTCTTGATTGGGTGACCAAAGTAGTAGACCAGGGAGGGGCTGTGGACATGGCCTACTAGACTTTAGCAAGGCATTTGAGACAGTCCCACACAAAAGATTTATAGTCAAATTAACCAGCCTTGAGTGGGTCCCAGGGTGGTAGCCTGCAAAACATTGGCTGGACAACATGACACAGAAGGTAATTGTAAATGGAGTCCACAATGAAGAAAGAGGGGTTACTAGTGGGTACCACAGGGTTCAGTACTGGGTCCAGTCCTTTAATGTCTTTATAAGTGACCTTGCAGAGGGACTGGAAGGAAAAGTATGCCTCTTTGCAGATGACACAAAGATCTGCAACAGGGTTGATACACAAGGAGGCGTGGAAAGGATGAGAAGGGACTTGGCAAGGTTGGAGGAATGGTCAGAAGTATGGCAGCTAGGATTCAACGCAAAGAAATGCAAAATAATGCACTTGGGAAATAAGAACCCAGGAGAAGATTACACAATGGGGAGGTAGTAACAACAACAAAAGGGAAGGGACCAGGGGTAATCATATCAGATGACCTTAAAGTAAACAAGCAATGTGAGAAGGCAGTAGGGAGGGCTGGGGTGATACTGGATGCATAGGGAGAGGCTTCACCAGCAGAAAACAGGAAGTTGTTATCCTCTGTACAGACTGTTGGTGAGACCCCATCTGGAGTACTGCATCCAGTTCTGGAAACCCCATCTCCGCAAGGACATAGACAGGATAGAGGTAGTCCAGAGGAGGGCAACTAAAATGGTGCTGGGTCTGCAAGAGAAGCCGTCACGAGGAGAGACTAAAGGAGCTTAACATGTATAACCTTGAGGAAAGAAGGGAGAGGGCAGACATGATAGAAACTTTTAAGTACCTCCAGTGGAATCAACAAAGTCCACGAGGTAGCAACTTTCAGAGAAAAGAGACGTGCAAGAACAAGGGGACACAATTTAAAGATAGAGGAAGGGTGGTTCCGGGCAATGTGAGGAAGTATTTTTTCACAGAGAGGGTAGTAGATGCATGGAACAGCCTTCCTGAGGAGGTTGTGGGGTCTAAAACTGTTGGAGAATTCAAGAATGCATGGGACAGACATAAGGCAGTTCTTGTGGGGTAGGAAGAAATAGGCTTTTGGTTAACTAGGATCTGCGGCCTTATCCTGTAGGTAGGGAAATGGGCAGACTAGGTGGGCCAAGCGGTCCTTATCTGCCGTCAAAGTCTAAGGTGCAAAAAAAAAAGACCAACTAACTACGAAATCCATAGAGAATAATAAGAACTTCACGTTACTTTGAGATGCAAAGTGATTCGTTTTGCTTTGTGGAATATTATGCAAATTCAGGTTCTACATGAAATAGTATGCATGGTGAATTTTAGGCACTTCACCCACCACTAGTGACCAGTCAGTGGTTAAGATAGCTCATTGTCTCACGGCTCTAGGGAGTGTGATAATTGCTTCACAGACGTTACATTTGGCTCGGTTACTCTCCATTCTGTGTCAGCTTCCTCATCCTCATCCTCCTTGGCATTGGCATTGGCAGTTGTTAGTGATAGAGAGGAAACCACAGCCGTGATATCATCCTCTTTGGGCTCGATTTCAGTGTTGTTCTCGAGATGGCAGAGTTTTGATAAATTCCTCCTCTGTCAATCGTGGTGGTGACTCTTTGTTTGGCTGCTGTATCTCTATGTCTAGCACTACATTGTTGGGAATGAAACCCCTTGGCAAAGCATCTGACAATTGTCTCGGTGGTTATTGCATCCCAGGTGGTGGTCATCATTTGCACTGCATCTAGAAGGCTTATCTTTTTATGCAGTTAGTGGCGGGCAGCTTGGATCCATCAAGTATCTCCACTATGCTGGTCCGCACAGCCCTCACCTAGCAACGTTTAAAGGCATAAGTTATGCCTTGGTCCAGCAGTTGAATCAGACATGTGGTGTTAGCAGGTAGGAACATCAGTTTAATGTTTCTAAGCCCTTCCACCTGATGATGGCCTGAAAAGTTATCGAGGAGCTAAAAATCTTTCTTGACCATAGTTTGTGGTCTCACACTCTGAGCCTTTCCGTAACCCCTCCCCACGATCATCCATGCAAATATGTGTGAGCAACAGAAGACAGGAAGGTGTCATATGCCCTGTAGCAACGTGGCTGGGCTGATTTATCAATCACTAGTAAATCATATTTATCAATCCCAGCCAGTTGCAGCAGCACAGCACAGCAGCACACTGAGCCACTTCTTGGCTTTCCTAACACCAACTGGCTGCTCATTCTAAACATAAGTGTCCCTGAACGAATGCATTGGAAAGAACCACATTTTATCACAATTATAGATGTTGTGGGGTTTGTAGCCTTCCAGCAAACCAGGCAGCACTTTGGAAGCCACTGCTTGGCACTAGCAGCATCAGTACTCTGTTTTCGCCATGAGCGTGGTGAAAGCAAATGTTGTGCCACACCTTCCATCGATGCACCCAGCCCATAGAGGGCACAAAGTTAGTTTTCCCAAAGTGGTGGCAATCTGGGTGGCTTTCTCAATGAGAATATGCCCACTGGTTTAGGCATCCTGATCTTCTGTATTCAAGAACCACCTCAGAAGAGCATCTTGAATCTCACTATCCTTTCCATCCCGCTTAATCTTCCCTTTGGGATTCTGGTTTGTATGCCAAGTAGCAAACAACTTGTTGTGATCCCTCTGCAGATTGGACAGTGTTGATTTAGGCATGCCAAGTTGGATGAACAACTCTCGTAAACTCACTTTTGGCATGCTTCTGAATTTTGGTGAAGATTTTCACCTTATGGGCTATGGACAGAGCATTGCGCTTTTGAGCCATACTTCACATAGGTAAGGGAAACAGCAGACTGACAGAATGATAGCTTGAGAGATTCCTTTGTGAGCATGAGATACAGTAATTAGCACCTAATTAACCCTCATTACATGGTCATTGACCCTGAGTAACACTGTTGGCAAGTCTGAATGCAGCTGAGTGACCATGAGTAACCACTGACTCGCACTTGTAGAAGTGTTGAAAGAAGTGTTAAATACACTGTTAGCACTGCTAGCTGTATGCTATAGAAGGGCTGCTTAAATTGGCATATTACAAATATTTAGTGTTGCGATCAATAGGATGCCATTTGGCAATGGGGATCCTCCAGTGTAACCAAGCTTCGGTTTATCGGTATCCAATATAAGGGCTCACACTGTATTAGGTCTTGTCGCTGCCAGGTTACCCAGTGTTTAGATTAGATAGAGGGAAAGGCAAGGGGTGTCCCTTATGTCAGGAGAGCATATAGTCTGTGGAGGATGGACTCATCAGGAAGCAGTGGGCATAGAGTCACTGGGGTTCACCATGGCACCTTCATGCAAGAAAATACAGGTGGAAGTATTCTATACACACCAGACCAAGGGAAGAGAAAGCTAGGAGCTCAGGGAAGGTCTGGAAGGAGAGTGAAGAAGGGAAGTGGTAGTGATGGGTAATCTGAACCTGCCAGATAGTGACAGGGACATTCCAACAGTCAGTGCACCAGATGTCAGACCCTATCAGATACATTGAGGACTATCTGCAGGTGCAGCTAGTTAAGGAACCCAAAAGATAGGTGGCCATCCTCGATTCATGTATTTATTTATTTAAACATGTCAGAACCCAGAAGGCTTGTTTCAGTTGCAACCAGGGCAGGGGGGAGAGTTTGAGGGAAGATAACTTTACCCACATGGTTTCTGCTAGTAGCAAAGTACAGTGATAAAACTACATAAATACAGGAAAGCATTTTCCACACAGGACCTTATAATTCAGCAGCAGAACATAATATAAGATATAACACAGCTACTTGCAATGGCAATAACTGGCAGGTGTAGCTGAAGTTTGTACAGCAAAACTTACTTTATCTTCAGAGCATGTTACCAGTGTAGCAATGCTTCTGGCAGTGTGCCAAGTAGGCTTGGTTGCAGAAGGGGTGCTGGATGCCCAGCAATCCCACTATATCATGTCAAGTGTCTGATAGATACCACCACAGGAAGGGTTACTGGCACAGCTTGGACATGAAGTCAGTAATGCATGGGGAACTTTGATTTGCCACCTTTTCATGAACCAGAATGGTCTGTTTTTCCTCTTGCTTCAGAAGAATAAGAAGGAATGCAGGTGTAGGCTCTCAAAATAGCAAAAGAGGATCCAGGGTAGTTGAAAGTTATCTGCATTAATGCCTGGACTCTTTGTAATAAAATCAGTGAGCTCTAGGCTCTGGTGGCATACACTGAGGTGGGAGCTCGTAGGCTTCAAATAAAGTTGTCCCACACATAATTATAACGGACTTGTCACTTCCAGGTTACACAATATTTAGACAGGACAGAGTGAAGAGGGGAGTCCTACATGTCAGGAAGGGCATAGAGGGTGCGAGTGAAGGACACTTCAGAGGAAGCAGTGGGAAACAGTCACTGTGGGTTTACTTCACAGCACCCTCTGTCAAGAAAATATTGGGGAGCTGATCTATAGATCACCAGCACAAACAGAGAGAGAGATAGGGTGCTCAGGGAACATCTGGCAAGGAGGATGAAGAAAAGGGCAGTGGTGTTGGGTTATCTAAATCTTTCTGGATATTGAGGACATTTCAGCAGCCTGGTACAGCAGAAGTCAGGCTCTGCTGGATACATTGAAGGACTGCCTGCTGGTGCAGCTGGTTAAGGAATCCACTAAAGAGGTGGTCTGTCTTTTTCTTTCTTTCTTTCTTTCTTTCTTTCTTTCTTTCTTTCTTTCTTTGCTTTTACCAGGTAAACAAACAGAATTCAGAAGGCTTATTTCCAGTTCTGCGACCTTTGGGGGATAGTAGAGTTATAGGAAGAACATATTTACCCACAAGAGGTATTGCTAGTAGCAAAATACAGTGATAACACTACATAAATATTGAAATGTGTTTTCTGCAAGGGACCTTATAAGACAGCAGCAGTAAATAATATAAGATACAACACAGATTGCATACAATGTGCAATAATTGACAGGTGCGTTTGGATTCTTTACAAAAGAGACTTTATCTACAGTGTATGTCATCAGCATATCAATACATCTGGCAGTGTGCCAGGTAGGCTTGGGTTGCAGAAGGAAGTTTGATACCCAGCAGGCCCATTAAGTGGTGTCAGGCCTTTGGTGGTTATTACCAGAGGAGGAGTTACTATATCAAGTCTTTATGCTGGAATGTTGAAGGAATTAAATTAGAAGACAAAGAATGGACCAAAGATTAGCTCGGTTTGACATTCTATTATTCCAGGAAACATGGGACCTGAATGCAAACTCAAATATTCAAACATAGTCACTACCAGCAACTAGGAAAAACATATAGGACACCCAAAGGGAAGAATCACCATGATGGTAAACACTCAATTTAAATGCACTCTGTATCGAAGCAGTATCAGATAACACATTTTATGCAGGAATTATACTGATACTTTCCTCAAATGAGTTCTTCACTTTTTAAACATCTACTTTCACCCAAAGGAAAAACTCTCTGGCCCAGATATTCAAATGGGTTGCACCATCGCAACAGAGATGTGCCAGCGCAAGTCTGAAAATGCACCATTCTGTGATATTCAGCGGGAGGCAGCTCGCGTCCTAAACTGCAATGCACAAGAGTGCAATGGTAATGAATGCATGTGCAACCATAGAGGAGGAACCATGAATAAATGGCGCAGTGCGATATTCAACAGCATGTGCCATGTGCAATAGGAGAGCAAGTGGAAGTTGTGAATAGCGAAATGATCCAAAATAAAAAGGAACAAGAAAGAGGTGCAATAACACTATAGGGAAGCCAGAGGTGGGAGCAAGGTGACAGCTACAGAAGAGAGTGAAGCAGTAAGTGTGACTGGAAAGGAGCAGGATAGGCACACCTGGGAACATAGAGCAACAGGACAGGAGTGGGGAGCCTGTGCCATAGTGGACTGAGGGCAGTGGCAGTGGGCAGGACAGCCAAAGCTCAGAGGTGTTCCCAGTGCAGGGGAGTATACACAGGACAGTGAGGGGAAAGGGATAACAGCTGTCTGGGGTGGGGAACACGAGCCAGGAACATGGCCAGTGCCACCTTTCAGATGGAGGCGGTAATGAGGGGTGTGAAGGCAGGCAGCAGGGGGCGCGGCCGTGAAGGGCCTGTCAGCTGTATGCCCCAACAGGTGGTACCCGAGCCTGCACCAGCTTTGAGCACTACAGTGACACAGAGATGGTTGCGGTGACCACCTGGAACCAGGTGGTCCTGAGGTGGCTCTGTGAGATGTGCAGTGATGAGATGCAGGCACCCACACGATGGAGCCATGCTCTGTCAGTGGAGACAAAGGTAACAGCTGTCATGTGCCTGCTCATCACGGGCACCTTCCAGAGACCAACAGGGACACAACAGGCATAACCCAGTTGGCCACGTCACGCCTACTCACACAATTACTCAGCGACTGCTGCCACATGTCACGGAGTACATCCATTTCCCCAGCACACCGTGGGAGTGCACAGCACACATACAAGAGTTCCACAGGGTAGCACATATGCCTGGCATGCTGCGGGCCACTGACTGCACCCATGTGGCCATCCGATGACACCGGCCCGGAAGGTGCCGTGTACATTAATCGGAAGGGCTATGCCAGCATCAACTGCCAGGTGGTGTCAATGCTAGGGGCACATAACTAATGTCTGTGCCACGCACCCTGGGGAGCACATGATGCCTTCATCTGGCACCAGTCTGCACTGTGCCACAGGTTCGAGAGGGGACATCCCCACTGGTCACCTAGTGGGTGAGTATGCAAATCACACAGGATGACATGGATCTTGGGGGCATAGTCAGAGGTGCCATGGGTACTGGCCTTGACGGCCCTGGCAGGCGACGCTGATCACCAAGTTAATGTCCACCCTCTCACACACAGGTGACAGTGGCTATCCACTCCGTCCCTGGCTGCTCACACCATACGGCGCAGCCCGTGACCCCATCGCAACAACGGTACAATAGAGCACATGCCACCACACGCAATGTCATACAGCGAGTGTTTGGGATGCTGAAGGCACATTTCCGTTGCCTGGACATGTCTGGCGGTGCCCTACAGTACAGCCCTCGAACGCCTGTGGGCTATTCGTGGCTTACTGCATCCTGCACAACATGGCCAACGTGACTGTGGATAGCGGTAGAGGTCAAAGAGGGGGCAGCGATGGGAAGATGAGGATGCCGGTGCAGATGGTGATGAGCAGCCCTCCTTGGGCTAAAGGGACCCTCGACTGATCCGGATGTCGCAGCTGCACTGGGACACCATCACAGAGGAGCACTTCAACCAACCCAGGTAAGTCATGGGCCATTTTCAACCACCAATGGCAAGGGCACAACCCACAAACTCACATGGACAAACCCCAGGGGCGCATGGTGGACAGGAATTGGCTGAGTGTAACCACACGCCATCAGGGATGGGCAAGCTAACACAGCACGTGGTCATGCACACACACACACCCCACAAGACATGCACAAAGGGTAGGAGGCACAGCGACCCTGACTGCCACCCCTATCCACACACACGTCCACAGACGATCATGCCCAGTGCCCATCATTATGCGTGTCTCAGATGCTGGGCACCACTGCACAGTGGCAGATAGCACAATGCAGTGTCATCATGCACACACCACAGTGGCCAGCAGCCGGAGGTGTGCATGGACTGTGTGTGTGTGTGTGTGTGTGTGTGTGTGTGTGCAGGGCCAGATACTCCACCCGTGCATTGCACATTGAACAGACATTGCGCACAGGGCAACATCAGACAGTAGCCACGGTGGGAGACAGGTCAGTCACGCGGCACAGTGCCACGGCCACCACGGATGCATGGGCGGCCCCGCGAGACCTGCCAGCCATGACAGGCTGACCATTGGCCTCATGGGTGGCACCGACGGCCCCAGGGATGACGCTGTGGGAATGCAACCGCGCGTTCGAGCCGGGTCTGCAGCTCACCAAACATGCCTGCACCAGGTGTGCTCGGATGTCCACAGCTGAACCCGTGTCGACATGGAGGGTGTCGCACGATGCCAGGAATGAGGGGTGGACATGTCACTGTGCGGTGTCTGCAGCGCATGGGCAACAAACTGTGTTCCCAATGTGGCCATGACAGCTGTGAATGCATGTGTCTGCCTGTCAATGGCAGCGGTCACATCCTCCGCTGCCGGGCCATCTCTGCCAGAAGCATAGCGTGGGCTCTGCTGCACCACTCCTCTACCTGGCGCAGAACCGCACAGAGTGCATCCACTGCACTGACAAGCTCTGACTGCTGATCCACGGAAGCCTGGAGTAGTCGGCTGTGCTCATCAAAGAGGTCATCCGCCGGATCGGCATGACGTCCCTCATGGTGTTTCTGGCCCTGCTGGGCATCACCCCTGATGATGGGCACTGCACACCAGAGCCATGCCAGGAATGGCCACACATGGTGCACTGACGCTGCCCCTGACACTGTCTCCCATTGCCATTGGCCAACTGGTGACACTGCCCCACCAGCCGCCACCGCCAGGGCTCAACGGGGCCGCTGCAGCCGCCACAACAGCTCCACTGTCCTGGACACACACCAGTGCTGTCCCACTGGTGCAGACAGGCACAGGCTGGGACTGTGATGTCACGCAGGCCTCCATGGTGGCACCACATATGGCTATGCCTGTGTTGTTACCTGCTGTGGGGCCATCCTGCCAGCCACATATAACTGTCCATGATGTGAGCGCCATCATCATCGGTGAGCGGATCCAGCACCAGTCTGAGTCTCAGCATGCTGGCATCCATGGATGCTGTCACGCTGGGACATGGGCAGGGCCTCCTCCGCACCAGCTCCACCAACTTCAGTCCGGACAGCCAGGCAGGCACACTGTTGTCCTGACCATCGGACACCTGTGGAGGTGGATGGGCACTCCTCTGTGTCCAGGGTATCACCCTCAGTGGATGAAACCACCACCGCTGACCCATGTAGATGCTCAGGAGCTGTAAGGGAACACAGTAGCATTAATGTCTCTGCCCTACCCTGTGGCATTCCCCCACCCCACACAGTGACAGATCAGGATCTACCATGCAGTGACGTGCTGCCACCTGTCTGGAAGCCACCACCTGGAACATCCTCTAGGGCACAACGCCGCATGCTGCCAGCAACCTGCTCTTCCTGTGGTGTCAGGCGTGGCATGGCCGGGCTGTCCACCACCAGTCACAGCCCATGCTGCCCTGATGGCAGCCACCTTATCTTTTATCCTCCCTCTTGTCTGTGCTCACCTTTTCTTGCACTCCTGCAGGGACTGCTGGGCTGCCATGCTGGTTGACGGCACGTGCCACCACCCCATGCCACAGCACGGGCCTGTGGTGTTCCCCGCTGTCTGCTGAGCAGCGGTTCCTGGACAAGGTAGGCCTCAAACAGGGCATCTGATTCTGCCCGGGTGAAGTTAGTTGGGCCTCCTCCATCTCCCACATCTCTGTTCCTTCTCCTCCACCTCATGTTCGGTCATTATTGATCCTGTGGAATGACAGGTGTTACCTCTGAATGTGCAGTCCCATGCATCTCCACACACCACAGTCCACACTGGCAAACAGCATGCAACTCACCACAATAGACTGCAGTACCAGACTATGGCCTCTGCAGCCCCATGTCGACGATATAGCGCAACGCATGCAAATCAGGTGAGGCTCAATTTCAAGCGGATGCTAATGCAGTAGCTACGCCATTGAATTGCTGATGAACTGATTTGCATATGCCGCGCTGAATATCGCGCTGTTGTGCCTTGTGCAATTTTGTTGAACGTGCTCAGGCAGGGTTGCAGCTCTGTGACATGTGCAGTAGACACCGAATGGCGTATGCCCAGGGTGCTGACACCGACGCCGCGTGCCTCTTGATGTGCTGAGTGCAGGTGGCAGTGCAGGGCACGCCCACCGCTGTGCCAGTGGTGCTAGTGCACTCTCACATGTATAGCGCTCTTGCCATGGGGTGCCATTGGTGCCATGGTGCCACAGTGTGGTAGGCCACTACAGGAAGTGCCACACAGACACCCTACCGCACTACACCAAGTGGGTACCAATCACGCTTGTGGCTGTCCATGCTAAGGGACCCATGACCCTGTGGTCGACCTTGCCCTGAAGGCACTAATGCGCTCAGATGGTGCACTTCTATCGCGCTGTTCGGTGACAGCACGATGGGGAATGGCAGCGCAGTACCATGCAGCATCCACATGTGGTGGACGTGCACTAGGAGTGCCATTTGATTCCGAATCGGTGGAAAGATGGCACGGAGATGGGCACCTTTCTGGAGCCTGGTGGAACTGGCTAACCTTGTCTCTTAGTTGAGCCTCATGCTGGTGCTCTTTGGTGAGACACCACTGGACAGGGCCAGGAGTGCCATGTGGGAGGAGGAGGCGGTGGCCCTGGAGGAGGCAACAGGGCTCCAGAGAACAGTGGAGCAGTGCAGGCACCATGCACGGGACCTCCAGCGGAGGGACCCGGACAGGTTTGCCCTGCCTGTGGGCACGCACCAGGAGGAGGCGCGTTCCACAGCGAGGTGGGTGCCCCATTCATACACTGGTTATGTCCATAACGGGTATCACGGTGGGCATGTGTCCACCACACGGGGGTGGTCCATCCAGTGTGGGCAGTGGTGGTGGTGGTATAGGGGGGCTGAATGATTTGGCTGTGTGGGATCACATGCTCCAGGGGTGGGGGCCTTTGCTACTGAATTGTACTGATGTTCCTCTCCATGTTTGCACCCTAGGCCCTGAGGAACATTGCTGTGCAAGGGAGGAGCGGCAGCGGCTTGAGGCACGTCCCAATGCCGGAGGACCCTATCGCTCAGCACCAGGACCAGCCTGATGATGGTGAGTGCCTTACATCCAGGATTTTCTGTGTATGCTTTGTAGCAGGGCGGGTGGTGGAGCATGGCCACCATCCATTGACACCACTGCTGTGCATGCCACATAGTACAGTCAGCACTGTCCAGTGGCACTGCATGTCTGGGAGTGCATCACTGGTGGTCCATGCATGCACCGGTACATGGCTGTGCCACTGTCTTCACACCACAAAGCCATGTCACTGTACAGCCATGGCGGTGCTGCAGGGACTTGGGCTGTGTGTGTGCAGCAGTCCGCATGGCTGTGTGTGCCTGGGTGGGCAGGTCTCGTGGACATGATCACTGTGGGTGGTCACACACCATCACAGGGCGTGTCCCATGGCTGTATGCCATGCACAATGGTGGGCTGCAGGGGCTGTGCATTCACACCTATTGACTCTGCTCCTTGTCATAGGTGGATGGAGGATGGTCCATATCGAGATGGCAATGCAGGAGCTGCTCCAGGTGGCCAGGGCCTCTCTGGCCATTCTAGAGAGGTGGATCAGCATGGTGTGCGGCGAAGACATTGCATGAGGCACCATAGGAGCAGGAAGCAGGGCTCCCACTGAAGACTGTCCACCCATGGACTACTACGACCTCCTGGACCCACCTCACACCCTCCTTCCCTCTCCCATTTGTTCTCCCTGCCCTTACTCCACCTCCACCCAGTTTGTGGCCCTCACCCCTTTTTTACTGTAAATATGTACATAGTTTTGTTTCTACTTCTAATACATTTGTTTAGTTATGCCTACTGTGGTGGTCTCTGATTTGCAGCGGCTAATGGTGCTCAGCTGCAGTGTGCATGGTGTCGGGGGTGGTGCTATCATGGGTGTGTGTGTGTGTCCATAGGGAGGCAAGTTTGTGTGGTCATAGCTCTCAGTCACTGTCTGTGGTTTGTGTGGTGTTCCCTGTGCACTGGATTACTGTGTGCAGTGGTACATGGTGCATGCGCTGTGTCCATGGTGCACCTGTCAGACCATCCATGGCCTGTGCAGCTGCCACCCTGCATGTCTGTGACCTGCACAGTCCACTGGCATGTCAGTGGTGGCTGCCTAAGCTGGACTGCCACTGTACCCAGGGCGATGCCGAATTGCCTCCTGTCACTGGTGGGTGCACGTCTTCCTCGGGTGGCACTGTTGCCTCCTCTGTTGTTGTCCCACCTCTGCTGCCACTTGTGTCTGTTGCAGGGATGTGCTCCACTGCCTGTCACTTGTGCTCAGCTGCATGCTGGTGTCGTATAGCTTTAGGGAAGCCTGTACAGGGTTGCTATGCACTGTGCCATGGAGGGGTTCTGGTTAAGTGTGTACTATGGCAACATGCCGGGGCTTGCTGACCTGCTACTGTTTCCTGTGTTGGTGTGCCCTTGGGTATGGGTGGTTGTTTGTCTGTGCACTGTGTTGCAACCTGTGTGGTGCATGCTTCCATGCAACACTGTGGGTGTCTGCGCTGGTTGTGTGTCTAGTGCTGGGACAAGGTGTGTCCTTGGGAGGGTGTGCAGGGTGCTGTAACACTGGTGGTGGGGTCTAGGGCATGCCCTGTGATGTGCGCACTCCCCTGGGTGCCGACGCATGGTCGGCCCTACAGCTGTACTTGGGGGGCATGCATGGTGGCACTGTGTATGCAGACGTTGCTTCACTGTCTACTGCTGCCTGCTGTTGGGTGCTCCTGGTGGGGCTGCCTTGCATGGTTCTGTGGTGCACAGGGTTGTATTGTCACAGTGGGGGTGGTGGCATGCTTGGGATGTCCTGCACTGTTGGGCACTACTCCTGGGCAGAGTGTATGGGGATCGTGGTGCAGGGTGTGCTCTGCATTTGTGGAATGGTGTGGCATAGGGTGGATAGGCATCCATGTGTGATGGTCCCAGCTTGCAGGGGTGTGCTGGTGCACCATGCCACGGCGGTGGGTTTGGTGCTGGTATCCCTGGGCCAGTGGTTCTTCCTGATCTCCTCCAGTTGTGCAGTGCATGGGGTGTGGGGGTGATATCTGTTCTGCTGTGTGCTCCTCTGCCCATCCCTCACCATGGGTGGTGGGCCCCTGCATCCTGTCCCTGCGCATCCCTGGTTGTGCTGTTGCACTGCTGCCCTACTCCGCTAGGTGTCCCTGGTTTTGCTATTGTGCATCTGACCTGCGCCACTGCATCCCTGGTTGCACTATGGTGCAGTTGGCACGATATTCAGTCGTGTGCCGCAGGTGCATCTTGACCTGCGAGTGTTTGAATATCACGTGTGTTGCACATGGACGCAGTGGACTTGTGCTTGCTTCTGCTATTGCGCACTTTTGTGGTGCAGATTGAATATCTGGACCTCAGTGTTTAAGAAGTTCTTACAAATCCTTTTGATGCAATCTTGAATGTACAAGACAGATATCCAAAATTATGATTTTCGTGGCTGGAGATATAAATGTCAGAGTGGACTATGACTCAAAGAACTGCAGTCAACACTGGACAATTGATGACACCCTGAAAATTCCTTTAAAAATACAATGGATACAAAAAATATTAGAGGGCAGACACTCCTTAAACACCTGGATCAATTGAATCTACTGAATAGCAGAGTTCAAGGAGACACACAGGAAGAAATCACCTTCCTCTTGAGTAAAGGGGGTCCCTTAATTGACTTATGGCTGTGTGATATTTATTATTTTAATAAGGTAAAACACTTGAAAGTAGTGAAAGCTTGGAAAGTCAACCACTTCCCAGTTTGATGTAAGACTGCATCTGAAGGGGATCTATTTCAGGTGAATACTAGAATGTATTCTGACTGTAATCAAAATATGGGTATTATATATAGTATGAAAATTAAATAGAACAGCTACACATCACAAAATCTACAAGAAGTTAAGAAGGCCCCATTTAGATTTTTTAAATATGAGGAGAGATGTTGAGTTAGTAAAGGCGGTTATGGACCTGAAGATATACTGGGGGAGGGAGTGTTATTCAGCAATAACAGAAGTGATTAAAATAAATGAATGGATAGATACCATTTTCCGGTGAGTAATACCATTGAGAGGTTCTAGACATACTGTAGGAACCTCAAGAGCTAAGCCAAGAGATTCCTGTGTTCAGAACCTCGAGATGGTATCACGCACCGGTAATGGACACTAATTTATCCTTTATTTTTAAATATATGGATCCTATTTTTGTGTTTTGTAACGAGCGGTTGGCAGGTGCAGAAAAGGCTCGGTTGTCGACCACCACAGTGGCTCGCTCTTGTGCCCTCGCTCCCTCCCTCTGCACCCGTAAGCAGGATATAGTAGAACAGTTTTAGTTTTGTTGGCAATCCTACCTCTTGTTGAAGTATAGCATGCAGGATCAACCAGAGAAGTCAAATTTTGTAAAAATAAAGAAAAAAAATGCAAAAAGCGGATGATGAGATACGCCTAAGTGAGGAGATGGCCACCATGTTTTTAAAAGTTTTCCACCCGCCCACAGAGAGAGCGACCAATCATGGCTGCACTGTTGTTTGATTTACACTCTAGCATGGCTCATGAGAGCTGCTACACTTGTTTCTTTAGTTTCAATGATAATAGTATCGTCTCAGAGTCTCAATGATAGTATTACAGGCTCTGAGCAATACTATTATCACTTTGAAACAGTGGTATTATCAGTTTAGGGACAGTGGTATTACTGAGAATTTTTGTATACTTTCCTATACTATTATTTTTGCAGTCCATATATTTAAACAAGTTTAACGCCAAAAGACAGAAGCTTTAAATCTTTATAGGTTAATATAGGTAAAACATGCTCTCTGGTGTGACATTACTTATTACAAGTTAAAGAAACCATTAAGAAGGTGGGCAGACATAGCTCAAGAACAAAGATGTTTCTATTAAAAAGTGTGAGACTTTTGAAAACAGAATATAACATGTGCTACACTTCAAAAAAAAGAAGACACAGGGCTTCCTTATGGGACTATCTTCAGGAAGCAATAAGGACTAAGCATAGTTCAATTTCTTGGGAGCTGGTGGCACATAGTACTTAACAACATAAAATATAACCTTCTGGGTTACATACAATAACTGCAAATTAATGGGACTCCCATTTTAAGAAGATATTTTGCCTCCTAGATGACAAATCAACACAGGTGTCTTCCCAGAAAAATTCTGAAATCAACTTACAGTACCACTTAGTGTGAACTGTGGGAGATGGTCACTAGCCCTTTTGGGGAAAATGAGTTCAGTGCAGCAATTAGGGCACAACGAGATATAAAAGCTGCCGGGCGGATGTTTTACCCACAGAGGCCTACCTGGAAAACCTTGGAAGAGTAGGCTATAATCTTTGCCTCGCCTTCTCACATATGCTAAATAATCTTATAATACCAATTGGCTGGAATATTGCTATAATTATACCCTTATTTCCAAAAAGGAATACTTCAGAGCCCACATGCTATGGACCTATTACCCTTCTTCCGATAGGTTCAAACATTTCCTCAAGATTAATTTTACAAAGATTAGAAAACTGGATGACACAAAACAACCATATTTCTAAATTTCAATGTGACTTTCAAAAATATATTCAACATTATACAATATTCACATTGAATTACATTATTGACAAATATGTTAGACATTAACTCTGCTTTTGATTCAATTAACAGAGAAATTCTGTGGAAAAATTAAAAGCACTTAACATTGAAGAAAGGCTATTAGCAGTTTTACATCTTTTGGATGAGAACACCTAGGAAAGAATAAGATTTAGCAAGGACAGTGTGTTAACTGATCCAATAGACATTACTAGAGGTGTCAAACTAGGATGTCTCTTAGCTCCTTACCTATTCAACCTATATATCAACAGCTTAATAACGAACCTTAACAAAGCAGACATGTTTGCTCCCACAATTAAAGGTGAGAAGGTAAAGATTTTAATGTCACGAGATGATGAGATGTTGCTTTATGCAGACCCCCGCCTAAAGAGAGGGATTTAGTACTATGAGTCACCTCAGAGCGATAGATTTAGAGCTCAAGGTGAAAAAAATAAGACTCTTGTCTTAGGTGAGAAAGCCCATAAAAAGGAAGAAATATGGCATATTAATGGAGAAAGCTTGGAGGAGGTTTAAGAATTCTGTTAACTGGGTGTTAATTTCAATAAAAATTTAACATGGAACACTCACATAAAAATACAAAAGATTCAGCAAACAAAACCTGTCTGGGAATCATAACCTTCGGGAAAAAAAAAATTGCAGACATAGAAACATGGAAACTGATGGCAGATAAGGACCACTAGGCCCATCCAGTATGCCCATTTTCCCTACCTTCTGCAAAAGCCACAGACTCTACTTGATCTCCAGTTTTACTGTCTCATTCCTATCGCTTAGTGTACCCCTATGCCTGTCCCATGCATTTTGAATTCCCCACTGGTTGCCCCCACCACCTCCACTGGGAATCTATTCCATGCATCCACTACCCTTTCTGTGAAGAAATACTTCCTCACTTTACCCCTTAGTCTACCCCTTCCAACCTCATGTCATGCTGTCTCGTTCCTGAACATCTCCTCCTTTTCTGAAAGATGATACCTCTGGTACCCTATTTATGCCCTTTAGATATTTGTAGGTTTCTATTATATCTGCCCTGTTTTTCCTCTCCACCAGGGTATACATATGGAGGTCTCTCTGTCTCTCCTCATATGACTTTTGGTGTGGACCCTGCACCATCTTTGTTGCCCTTCTTTGAACTGCCTCAACCCTGTTTATGTCCTTGTGGAGATGTGGCCTCTAGAACTGGATACAGTACTCCAAATGAGGCCTCACCAATGATCTGTACAGTGGCATCATGACCTCTTTTCTTTGCTGGTGATACCTATCCCTATGAACCCCACATCCAACTGGCTCTCCCACAGCCTTGACACTTTGTTTGGCCACCTTTGAGTCATCAGATATGATTACCCCAAATTCCTTTCCTGTCTGGTGACTGTCAATATCTCCCCACATCATATAATCCTCCCCTGGGTTCCTGGGCCCCAAATACATGATTTTGCATTTTTCGCATTGAATCTCAGCTGCCACACTCTAGACCATTCCTCCAGTTTACCTAGGTACCTCCTCATTTTCCACCCCTCCCAGAGTGTCCACGCTGTTGCAGATCTTAGTGTCATCATCTGCAAAGAGGCACACCTTCCTTCCAACCCCTCTGCAATGTCACGTATTAAGACATTAAACAGGACTGACCCCAAACTGATTCCTGTGGTATCCCACTGGCCACCCTCCTTTCCTCAGCTCGCGCCCATTTACCACCACCCTCTGTCTTCTATCAGACAACTCCTTTAAGGCTCAGTACAAGGCATATGAGGCCAAAGTCATAAACCAGCTAAAAAGTCATAAAATTCTGAATGAACACTCAGACAATGATTTGGAAAGTGTGTAAAAGGAATAGCAGACTGTGTAAAATCTGTTGCTGCATATCCGTTTCTCCCTCTCTGATATACTGAACTGTTAGAAGTTAGGAAAGCAGTAAGCATGAGCAGTATTATTTATACTAACTAATTTTAGTTTTGTCACTTCTCACTTACACAAAATAGAAACAGGATTAATAATAACAAATAGTTGGGTGAAAGGAAATTTTTTTCTGCACTAGCCAAGGGTGGATGTCAACCACCTACTTCTTCCTTCAGGGCTGAATGTGATCCACATGATATCATACCACTCAGCCAATGGAGAAGCTCTTCCTCTTCGCTTACATCTAGAGATATTAGGCTACACCCCATAGCAGGAGGGGTAATTACATCAGTGATGACATCAGTGAAGACATTGGTCCCCACCAGTGAAGGGTGATATAAACTGAGCATGTGCAGAGGTTAAGCTTCTCCTGTATGTCTGAGGAGATGGCTAATCCACTGCAAGCATTGTAGGTAAGATTTAACTTTAGAAAATGAAATCTTTACAAAATAAATTGAGTTTCCTAAGTAATATTAACATGTATATGAAGCAAAGTAAAACTGTCCATCCTTTCCATAGCTATGACTCTGCAATCAGTGCAACAGCAAAGAAAGAGCAGAGGTAAACAAAAACTCACAAAATGGACACGGGGAAAAGGGGAGAGAAGAGAAAACCTTCACGCTAATAATAATTTAATATTACTTTTCTTTTCTATCTTTACTTTAGTGTGAAATTATGAGTAATAAAGACTTTAGAGACAGCAGGAGAACAACATGGAGTCACAAATGTGTGGCTTTGTTATTTAAGTGTAAAACAGTAAGGAAACACAGTAATATTATATGTTTAGCAGTAATTAAGACCAAGAATAGCATATAAAATGTAAAGATAATGGTTTGTAATTTCCTTATTTACAGGAGGGTCATAACATTCTTTTGTTAGAAACAAAGAACAAAATTCTGTGATTTAAAGAGACAGTGAACATTGTTGAACAAGGTGAAGGTATGCAGTGAAAACAGTGGTTTTAAAAGAAATCTCACACATAGGTGATATTGGGAAATAGGAAATAATGAACCACAAGCAATCTATGTACATACAGTGTAAAGGTGAATTATCAATTGCTATGAATGCAAGGAAGCATCTGACATCCTAAAAAATATTTAAAAGCAACAAAAAGGCAATTAAATGTATATGCCACAACTTAGCTCACATGTAGAGGCACAAAATACAAAGCCCAGAAGATAGGATCATGAATAATGTTGCAATGAAGATTTACTGTATTTTATGGCATAAGGTGAATATTTATTCTAACAGAGTGGTGGTGGAGGAAAAGACACGAGAAATGTACATAATATTTATAATAATAGTGGTACTAAATATGTGTTTTATATGTTTAATTTAGAATACAACACTGCTTTTATGGGGCCAGATAAAGTGGTGTCAGCTATGAAACTGTCACCCAAGGAGGACTTACTGACAAATGAAAGCATTTGTGTGCTTGTCTAATACAACTTGTGTGTAGTGTAGTGGAGTTCATCCTATACTATTGTGTTGTTTGAATATGCCATCATCCCCACAGCTGGATGATATGTTCAGCACAGAGAGCTCTTTGTATACTTAATCAACTGGGATGGTCTGTAGGCTGAAAGTGCCAGTTGGGAGAGGAACACAGTTGCAGGAAGTAGACCCCTTGGGCACTCAGTAAAGTACTGGTTTAGATCTGTGGCTGCCAGCATAGAGCTAGGAGTAGCCTGGTCCCCGACAGATGATGAGGGGAGTTAAGGAGGCAGTGAATTGATTTCCAGAATTTAGACGGATCTGACTCTTCACAATCCAGGTTATTGTGGGAAGACGTGGCTTTGGCCATCCTTATGAGCTTTGTACAAAGGGAAGGGAAAAAGGAGCATTGTTTAACTAGGAGTAGCACACTAAGCTGAATCTTGTTTCCAAATGCAACCTGGGAGCACAAGGAAGTTATGTGACTTGCTCAGGATCACACAGAATGCACCTAAGGGTTCAAACCCAAGTATCCAGATTTGCAGCTCCGAGCCTTAACCCACTGCGCTATACTACTTCTATAAAGCTTACAGAGTATTGTTAAGGTGTGCATATCTGAGGGGAGCCCTGAAGATTTATGCCTGGCCCAGGCTGCATCTCTACATTGGAAGTTCTTGGTTATTTCAGGAGAAGTCCAGGGCAGATAGTGACCTTGGATTCTGGATCTTTAGCAGGATCATACTTGTTACATATTGTAAAGAAGGTGGCAGTAAAGAGGGTTGATAGCCATCTCCATGGTACCGAGCAATGGGGCACCCACTCGATATGCTGATGACCCAGATTCAAACCCAAGTCTGGGAACAGGAACAGAGGCCAACAGGGAGAGTGATAGAGCAGCCATGTGAATGTTCTCCTTCTGGGGTAAGGTGCTGTGGTGAACCACTCAGAGACTGACACCTGGTGGTGTGCAGAGCCTTGCTGGCATGTGTTATCACATGATGGCTGACTCCACCTCCAGGATGTTGCCAAAGTGCATGGCACTGGGGTGTGGGAAGGGCCCAAACACAGAAAACTATCACCTGTCTTGGCTTGCCAGGTGACAGTTGCTTTGTCCCCTCACACCACAACTCACCTGATGCACCATTCCTGCCTTCCTCAGTCCTGCATATATTGTAGGACTCCCAGGAATGCTACTCCCTTCTTGCTCCTGGGACAAAGGCTCCCCCACAGGGATAAGCTGGACCCTCTGTGGATACAGGGACTGCCTGGGAATCAGGTGGCAGGGAGTGGCAGTGAAGGGTAAGGATGGTGGGCAGACAAGGATGCTGGGCAGCCAGAAGGAGTGGGAGGTCAAGGGTTTCAGGGGATGTAGCAAACAAAATAAGGGTTGATGCCTCATATCGGTCAGCAGCTGTTGGGGAAGGGGCCCAGTTGGCCTAAAGTAGGTCTTGCATGAAAGCATAAGGTTTAAATCTTTGAAGGTTCTTGCTAGAGTACTTCTGGGGAGTGTTTTGACAGTTTTGATCTTGCACATGTAGAAGGTCATGTAGTGATCACTAAATATGTCTGGAAGCATGTCTTCAGCATGGATTCTCTGCAGGTGGGACAACTGCACCTACTCTGTTGTGCTGTGGTTGCTGAATCTGGCACTGAATCTGGTAGGAAAAGAAATCAGCTGACTGAGGTTCAGGGCTTTAATTTTGAGTGGATATTGGAAGGAGGAGGAGGCTGGCCCCTGTCCACCTGTTGTGATAAAGTCCCCGAATATGATGTGTTCTCAGTTGGGCAGAGGGTTAAGACTGTTTTGTAGTATTCATATGATTGTATCAGGAGAGGGCCTGGATAAGCAGTATGTACCAGTAATGAGGATAGGGATGGAATGGGGTCTAGTAAGGATCCCCAGGATAATCACTTGAGATTTGGGAATGGTGTCTTGAGAGAAGGTGCTGATGTTGTATTTGCAGTCTGCGTATATGAGACCCACCTCCTCTCTTAGAGCAATCTTGACTGTAGAAGAGGAAGCCAAGGATGTCAAGGAGGCAATACAGGGTGAAAATCATATTTTGCTTGAATTAGGAAGTCTGGGTTGCTCAACGAGACCCATGCCTTTACTGAGTCCAGCTTGGGAAGGAGGTTTCTGATGTTAGCATGAAAAAATGTTAAGGCCCTTGGGTGGTGTAAGAGCCACTGGTGGGTTGTGGGTTGGTCTGGTTGACCTCCATGTTTCCTCCCAATAGAAACACAGAAACGTAGAATTTGACGGTAGATAAGGACAGCTTGGCCCACCTAGTCTGCCCATTTTCCTACATAATGGAGAAGCTGCAGATCCTAGTTAACCAACAGCCTACTTCCTCCTACCCCCCACTAGGACTGCCTTATGTCTGTCCCATGCATTCTTGAACCCCGCCCCACTGTTCTTGACTCCATAGCTCCTCTGAAAGGCTGTTACATGCATCCACAACCTTCTATGAAAAATACTTCCTCACATTACCTCTGAGCTGTCACCTCTCTATCTTCAATTTGTGCCCCTTGTTCTTGCACATCTCTTTTCTGATAGATACTACCCTCTTGCACTTTGTTGATTCCCTTGAGGTACTTGGAAGATTCTATCATGTCCTCCCACCCTTCTTTCCTCAAGGGTATACATATTAAGCTTCTTTAGTCTCTCTTCGTAGGTCTTCTGGTGCAGACCCTGCACCATTTTAGTTGCCTTCATCTGGACAGCCTCCACTCAATGTCTTTGTGGAGATGGGGTCTCCAGAACTGCACACAGTCGTCTAGATGGGGTCTCACCAACTGTCTGTACAGAGGGACAACAACTTCCTGTTTTCTACTGTTGATGGCTCTCCTGTGCATCCCAGTATCCCGCCAGCCTTTCTTACTGCCTTCTCACATTGCTTGCCCACCTTTAGGTCATCTGATATACAGTAACTACCCCCAGTTCCCTTTCCATTTTTACTGTTGTCAGTATCTCACTCTCCATTGTATACTCTTCCCTGGGTTTTTGTTTTCCAGGTGCATTACCTTGCACTTCTTTGCATTGAATCTTAGCTGCCATACATTTGACCATTCCTCCAACTTTGCCAAGTCCCTTCTCATCCTTTCACTCCATCTTGTGTATCAACCCTGTTGCAGAGCTTTCTGTCATCTGCAAAGAGACATACTTTTCCTTCCAGTTCCTCTGCAATGTCACTTATAAAGACAATAAAGGACAGGTCCCAGTACTGAACCCTCTGCGGTACCCACTAGTAACCCTCCTTTCTTCACTGTGGACTCCGTTTACTATTACCCTTGTGTCCTGTTGTCCAGCCAATTTTTTATCCAGGCTACAACCTTGGGACCCACTCAAGGCTGGCTAACTTGTTTACTAATCTTTTGTGTGGGACTGTATCTAATGCCTTGCTAAACCCTAGGTAGGCCATGTCCACAGCCCTCCCTGGTCTACTACTTTGGTCACCCAGTCAAGGAAATCTATTAGATTGGTCTGACATGACCTTACCACTGTGAATCCATGCTGCCTTTGGTCCTGTGCCCCATTGGTCTCTAGGTACTCAACAATTATTTCCTTCAGAAGTGATTCCATCATTTTCCCTACCACTGAGGTCAAACTAACTGTTCTGTCATTTCCTGCCTCTGCCCTGCTCCCACTTTTGTGAAGAGAAATCACATCTGCCCTCCTCCAGTCCTCAGGTACCACCCCATCCTCCTATGTTTTGTTAAAGAGATTAGTCAAGGTGTCACTAGTTCTACCCTTAGTTCTTTTAAATTCTTGGGTGAATCCCATCAGGCCCCATTGCTTTGTCCACCTTCAATTTTACTAGTTCTTTCAAAACCCTTTCTTCTGTAAATGGACTAATATCGACCCCTCTCCAGTGTGTTTCTCTTGTTTGGTTTAGGTACCACCTCCTCCTCCTCCTTGTGAATACTCAACAGAAATATTTATTCTGTATCCCTGCTTTTCACTGTTACCCTCTGCCCACGTTCCTTCCCTTTATTAAGTCTCAGTATCCTCCCTTGGTCTTTCTTTGCTCCCTAATTTGCCTATAAAGGTCTTATCCCCTTCTTAACAGAGTTGGCTATCCTTTCCTCGGTTTGCGCCTTTGCTATTCTGACTGCCTTCCTGCTTCTTTCTGCTTTAACTGATAAAGTTATCTGTCCTTCTCCTTCTTTGTTTCCTTATATTACATAGAAACATAGAAACATAGAAACATAAATTTGACCAGATAAGGACAACTGGCCCACCAGTCTGCCCATTTCCCTACCTACTGGATAAGCTGCAGATTCTAGTTAACCAGCAGCCTACTTCTTTCTACCCCCACCCCCAGAATTGCCTTATGACTATCCCATGCATGCTTGAATTCCACCACTGATTTTGACTCCACAACCTCCTCCGGAAGGCCATTCCATGCATCCACAACCCTCTCTGTGAAAAAATACTTCTTAAATTACCTCTGAGCCGCCCCCTCTATCTTCAAATTGTTCCTCTTGTTCTTGCACACCTCTTTTTTGAAAGATGCTACCCTCTTGGACTTTGTTGATTCCCTTGAGGTACTTGAAAGTTTCTATCATGTCCCCTCTCCCTCCTTTCCTCAGGGCTATACATATTAAGCTCCTTAAGTCTCTCTTCATATGTCCTCTGGTGCAGACCCTGCACCATTTTAGTGCCCTCCTCTGGACAGCTTCCATCCTGTCTATGTCTTTCGGAGATTGGGTCTCCAGAACTGCACACAGTACTCCAGATGGGGTCTCACCAGCTGTCTGTACAGAGGGATAATAACTCCTGTTTTCTACTGGTGATGCCTCTCCCTATGCATCCCAGTATCCCCCCAGCCCTCCTTGCTGCCTTCTCACATTGCTTGCCCACCTTTAGGTCATCTGATATGACTACCCCCAGGTCCCTTTCCATTTTTGTTGTTGTTAGTATCTCACCCCCATTGTGTACTCTTCCTCTGGGTTTTGTTTCCCAGGTGCATTACCTTGCACGTCTTAGCATTGAATCTAAGCTGCCATACATTTGACCATTCCTCTAACCTTGCCAAGTCCCTTCTCATCCTTTCCACCCCACCCTGTGCATCAACTCTGTTGCAGATCTTAGTGTCATCTGCAAGAGACATACTTTTCCTTCAGTCCTTCTGCAATGTCGCTTATAAAGACATTGAAGAGGACTGTCCTAATCTGAACCCCAAGCGGCACCCGCTAGTAACCCTCCTTTCTTCTGGGTGGACTCCATTTACTATTACTCTGTGTCCTATTCTCCAGCCAATTCTTTACCCAGGCTGTCATCTTGGGACCCACTCCCAGGCTGGCTAACTATATTAATCTTTTTGTGTGGGACTGTGTCAAATGCCTTGCTAAAGTCTAGGTAGGCCATGTCCACAGCCCTCCTGATCTACTACTTTGGTCACCCAGTCAAAATCTATCAGATTCGTCTGGCATGACCTTCCGCTGTGAATCCATGCTGCCTGGGTCTTGTGCCCTCTGGCCTCTAGATACTCGACAATTCTTTCCTTTAGAAGTGATTCCATCATTTTCCCTATCACTGAGGTTAAACTAACAGGTCTATAGTTTCCTGCTTCTGCCTTGCTCCCACTTTTGTGAAGGGAATCACATCTGCCCTCCTCCAGTCCTCGGTACCACCCCATCCTCCCATGATTTGTTAAAGAGGGTAGTCAGTGGTTTCACTAGTTCTACTTAGTTCTTTAGAATTCTGGGATGAATCCCGTCGGCCCCATTGCTTTGTCCACCTTCAGTTTTAAGAGTTCTTTCAGAACCCTTTCTTCTGTAAATGGGCTGGTATCAACTTCTGTATCCAGAGTGTTACTACTGTTTTGTTTTATGTCCTCCCTCTTCCTTTGTAAATACTGAGCAAAATATTTGTTTAGTATCTCTGCCTTTTCACATTCTCCCTCTGCCCACCCTCCTCCCTTTACTAAGCCTCACTATCCTCCCTTGGTCTTCCTTTGCTCCCTGATGTACCTATAAAGGTTTTATTCCCTTCTTAACTGAGTTGGCTATCTTTTCCTCAGTTTGGGCCTTTGCTGTTCTGACTGCCTTCCCAGCCTCCTTTGCTTTAACTGATACAGTTCTCTGTCCTGCTCCTGCTGTGATTCCTTGTACTTCCTGATGCTTTCTTTTCTCTTGAACCTTCACTGCCACTTCCTTTGAGAACCATAGTGGTTTCTTTAAACGTCTTGTTTTGTTTATTTGCTTCACAAAAGGCTCGTTACCTCTGTGATGGCAGTTTTATTATTCCCCATTGTTCTTCCACCTCCTTCCCACCCATTTGCTAGTGCATTCCTTAGGCACTCACCCATTTGGCAAAGTCAGCCCTCCTAAGTCCAGTACTTTTGTCTTTGTATGGCTTGACTCTATTGCTGTGTTTATTGTGAACCATACTGTTCGATGGTCGCTAGTTCCCAGATGGCTACCACTTCTACATCTGTGATCTCTCTCCATCTCCATTTGAGAGTATCAAGTCATATTGCTCCCTCTCAGTGGGCTCCAGCACTAGTTGTCTAAGGCATGCCCCTGGAGGGCATCTAGAATAACTGCACTCTTGAGTGGCAGCTGCAACTGCGCTCAGTTAACATCTGGCATATTCAGATCACCCATCAGCAATATCTCCTTTTCTGCCATTCTAAGTATACTTTCTATCATTTCCTTGTCCATTTCCTCCCCTGAGAAGAGAGTCTGTATACAACCCTGTGCGGATTGTGGTGCCATTGCCTGTCTCCAAATTTACCCACAGTGCTTCTTCTCCTCCCTGTTTACCCTTTTGTTCTGTTGCTTTTATTCCTTCCTTTATGTAAGAACTACTCCTCCCCTCTTTTACCCTCCTGTCCCTCCTGTAGATAGTGTATCCTGGTATGTTTACGTCCCAGTCATGGTTTTGTGTGTACCATGTTTCTGTGACTGCCACGATATCCAGATGTTCCTCCTCCATCAAGGCCACTAATTCAGGAAGCTTGTTACCTAGACTACGGGCATTGGTACTCATTGCTCTCCATTTTTGATGGCCTTACCTTCTGTTGCAGCATCCCCCACTGACCATTCTACCTTGGTCTTTTCTCATTTAGTACCCTGTTTTGTAGGGAGGGCTGGGATTTTTCTGCTGCTTGTCAGTGCCTCCCCATTGACTAGTTTAAAAGCTTGCCAATGAGCATTTAAACTGATTGCTCAAAAGACTTGTTCCTTCCTGGACAGATGCAGACCATCCTGCCAGTATAGGCTGGTGTCCCTCCAGGTGGAACCCAGTCCCCAATGAAGCCAAACCCCTGTGCTCCACACCATTTTTTCAACCATTCATTAAACTGCATGGTGCCAATTACCCGCCTCCCCATGCCTTTGACAGGCACCTCTGAGAAGGATACTGTGTTTGCTACTTGTCTTAGGCCCCTACCCAACTCTGCAATGTCCTCCTGCACTGCTCTAACCTCATGATGAGCCAAGTCATTTGTCCCTAGGTGGACAATTACGTCCAGCTCAGAATCCCTTGCAGCTGTTGTTGTGATCCTGAGGATGCGCTTCCTGTCCCTCAAGCCATGGCACCAGGCAGGCACCTTACTTCAGATTTCCCAGCTCCTCCCAGTTCTATCCCTCTAATAATTGAGTCCGCCACCAGGAGCTGCTTCCTTTCCTTGTGGTTCCTCTGCCTCCTTCCTGTGGGCCTCCCTTGTGACAGTTGTCCTCAGCCTCCTCTGCGGGTGTATCTATAGGAAGCTATGCTCCCCAGAATGGCGTATGGATTGTGGTGTGTAACATGTGACTGGGTGTGCCTCTGTTTCACCATCCTCATCCTCCTGAGCCCACTGTGGTCCAACTGCTGTGCTTTCTTTGCAACCTCTGAGGTAGTGGTGGTGGTTCTGGTGCTCCCTGGATGGGGAGGTTCCCTTCCTACTGTCCATTGTGGCCTGGGGAAGGTCCCGTACTACTGTCCAGTGTGGCCTGAGGCAGACAGCTTCCTCCTCAGGGCAGACAGTTGTCTCGCAAATAGGGCAGCATCTCAGCCTCCAGAAAGACTCCCGGAAGACTGCTGCCCCACAGCCATTACATTGCACTACTCCCCACATTTTTTTTTGTGTGATTGGTTTGTAATGTAGAAATAAATATTTATTTTATACAATGTTTATGCTTATATTGTCAGTGCAGTGTGCTAGAGAGGATATGACAGTGACATGCACCTTGCACTCTTGAGGAAATGATGTCAGAACCCCAGGTATAAAGGAACTATTTCCAGGGGTGGGTGGGGTGAGGGTGGGAAGGGGTTGAGCCTAAACTGTGCCCTCGCAAAACAATCAGCTAGAAGCTCTGACCCACTGCTGCAATGAGTGCCTTCCTGTCAGGAAGATGCCCTACACAACAATTTGATAGAGAATACCCTGCTAATCAAGCAGAGAAAATCCACACATCCAAGTCAGACACAGGTAAACCTTCCCAGCCCCAAAACAGGCCTGGTGGTTTGTGCTCTGAGAGCTGTCACCCCAAAATAAGTCAGCTGTGCTTTAAACTCTTCCTGCACTGAAAATCTTGAGAATTGTAACAAAAACGTAAACCTTAATCCACCACCCTATTTCCTGAATGCTATTTTTTCTCCTTAACATTCCCAGCCAGCTCTTTTGAGAACCATGGCGTATTTTTCCTTTGTTGTGTTTTCTGATTTGCTTCACAGAAAGGCCTGTTGCCTCTGAGATGGCTGTTTTGATTACTCACCATTGTTCCTCCACTCCTCCTTCTTGCCTGTTTGCTAGTGCTTTTCTGAGACACTCTCTAATTTTCTCAGTCAGATCTCCTAAAGTCCAATACTCTTGCTTTTGTATGGCTTGACTCTATGGCTGTGTTTATCATGAACCACACTGTTTGGTGGTCGCTTGTTCCCAGATGGCTACCCACTTCTAAATCTGAGTTTCTTTCTCCATTCCCATTTGAGAGTACCAGGTCTACGATTGCTCCCTCCTGAGTTGGTATGAATACTAGATGTCTGAGGCATCAAGTATGACCCTGCTCTTGGATGTGCCTGCAGCAAGGTACTCCACTTAACATCTGGCATATTCAAGTCCGCCATCAACAATATCTCCCTTTTTCTGCCATTCTAAGGATGCCTTCTATCATTTCCTTGTCCATTCCTCCCCTGAGATGGGGGTCTGTATACAACCCCATGCAGACTGTGGTGCCATTCCTGTCTCCAGGAGACTCAGAGTGCCTTGTCTGCTCCTGTTTACTCTTTAGTTCTGTTGCTTTGATCCCTTCCATTACATAGAGAGCTACTCCTCCTCCTCCTCTTTTTTACCTCCCTGTCCCTCCTGTAGATTGTGTGTCCTGGTATGTTGACATCCCAGGCATGGTTCTCTGTGTACCATGTTTCTTTGACTGCCACAATATCCAGCTTCCATCAAGGCCAATAGTACAAGGAGCTTGTTACACAGACTATGGGCATTGATACTCATCACCCTCAATTTTGATGGCCTTACCCTTTTGCCCCATCCCTGTCCTTACTGCCTTTGCCTTTTTTGCATTGACCTCTGTCCTGCTCCCTTATGACTTCTCTATCTTGGTGTTTACCTCACTAATTACCGTGTTTTTGTAATGGGAGGCTGGATTTCACTGCTCCTTTTCAGTGCCTCCTCTTGGCTAGTTTAAATGCTTGCCAATGAAGCATTAAACCTATCACCTAGGATCCTGGTCCCCCGGACAGATGCAGACCATCGTGCCAGTATAGGCTTGCATCCTTCCAGGTTGCTCCCAGTCCCCAGTGAAGCCAAAACCTGAGCTCCACACCAGTTTTTCAACCATTCATTGAATTCCATTGTGTGGAGTACCCTAGCATCACCCTTGCCATAGACAGGCAGCACCTCTGAGAAGGTTACCGTAAGAAGGTTACCATATGCGCTACTTGTCTAAGGCCCTTCCAAACTCTACAAACTCCTCTTGCACTGATCTGATCCCATTTCTAGCCAGGTCATTTGTCCCTAGGTGGACAATGACATCCAGCTCCTCCTCATGCAGCTGCTCCCACGATCCTGAGGATTCACTTCCTGTCCCTCAAGCCATGGCACCAGGTAGGCACCTCCTCCCTCTTCCTTCCTCCCCACCTCTACCCTAATGATTCAGTCCCCACCAGGGTTGTTTCCCCTGTGGGGTCCTGTGCCACCCTCCTGTGGGTCTCCTTTGTGGAGGTTCCCAGCATCCTCCTTGGTCTCCACTGCAGGTGCCTCCATAGAGGAACCACTATCACCAAAACAGTGTATGAATTGTGGAGATGTACAGCTGGAGGGATGCACCTCTGTACCACCACCCTCTCCTCCCTGAGCCCACCTTGGTCCAGCCGCTCCTCTTTCTTGGCAACCTCTGAGGTGGCGGCAGTGACCCTAGTTGTCCCTGGGTGAGAAGGAGTTTCACAAATCCTAGTCAGGTCAGCCTGGAGATGGGCACCCTCCTCCATCAGACCAGAGAGGTGCCTGCAAATTTGGCAGCATCACAGCCTCCAGAATGTCTCCCAGAACACTGCAGCCCCACAGTCTTCACACTACACCACTCTCCTCATGTCTTATTTTGTGTCCCTTCTCCTGTTTCTCCATATGCTTACTCTCTTCTCTCCTTACAACTCTCACCTTTCCTGTTCTGGAAACAGAATGAGGATTAGGAGTTGCCTGTTCTGCTGTGAGGTTCTCACTTGAGTGTCTACTGGTACAGACAGCACTGGGCTGCAAGGTCTTGAAATAGTGCCTCTGGTACAGTATATACCAGTTCTGTGTCATTATGCCTGGAGGTAAGATAGAGTATAATGATCATTAGGGCCAGACTTGCAGAGGTTCTGTAGTGGGCTGAGAGGCAACTGGTTGAGGAATACAATCACCAGCATCTTGGCATACCATAACTAGTATTATTAGACAAACTTTAGGGTACCAGAAAACTGACAAATCAAGTCACTGAGCACAAACTGTATACAATCGTGCTCATTCAAACTCAGTCAATGGTTGGCCATGGTGGTGAGTGATGGGCTGTGCCATTGCTGCCTCAGTTATGGGTTTGGGGAGCGGGGTGGTATGGCACTGTGGGTTGGGGTGGGGATCCACTAGACCACCAGGTATATTAGAAATGTATATAATGGGGATCGGGCTCAGGGATCCACTAGACCACCAATTAATATTTCATACTTTATAACGGGGATCAGGGCTTGTGGGTAGGGAGGCACTAGGTCACCAGGGCATATAACATACATATGGACATATGGGAGGGGTGTCCACTAGACCATCAGGTATATTAAATATTGATGTAATGGTGGATCGGGGTCCTGCAGTTCACTAGACCACTAGGGTTATCTTATTTTATGGGAGATCAGGGCTGGGGCACTAGGGTTCATCTTCTGCACACTGCCAGAGGCTTGTGGCAACTGGTTCAGGCGCACCTTCTGTTTGGCACACTGCTAGGGTTCCTGCAAGCCTTGGGACTTTGCCACTGGGACCCTGCCCAATACAGAATCTGGTGTAGGGACCCGGGACATTGGCAATCAGCGCAAGCTGCCTTTAGCATAGCTTGCACCTAACTTTTAAGAATCGGTCTCATGGTAGGAACAGTATGAAACCTCTGATGCAAGTTACAGTATCTACTCTAAATTAAACAAAGAAGCTTTGTGTGCCACAGAAATCTGGGTCCTGTATGAAGTATCACAGTCAGAAACATCTGTGATTCCACTTTTCAAATCCTCCTTAGATCTGAATAGGTCTATCCCCACATTTCATGTTAGAGTAGAACTTCGGCTAGATAGTTACACAACCCTTGCTGATTCTTTCATTTTGGGTACTGGGCTAAATGTATCAGAGGGCCTAGTGGCAGGTTAATCTGTGCAACTCTGTAAGAAAAGGAGATTTTGGGAGCTGGTTGTCATTGGGCTATCGACAATCTCCTGGTCAAGTTATTTGTGTACTCTATTGAAAGATTATAAGCTCTTCTCTCTTTCTAATAATTTCAAAAGAATTATAATTAGTCTTAAATATAAAAATACATAAAGAATAAAACTGGAAACCATAATCATCAACTGGACTTCAATATTATTTCAAAATCTAAATGTTTACTTTGATATGCTTCTAATGAGGTAAGGGTGGGTGTAGGTTCTATTTATACCCTCTTTTGGATCCCAGTAAAGAGAGCTGTGTATGTTTGTGTTACAGGTTTGAGATCAAGCAATGCACTTTCTGCTAATGTGTCCATATTCCACATACTTCTGATCACCCATGTCTTGTACAGTGGGAGGAAAAGATGCTTTGCATTGTGTTCTTTCTCACTGTTTATGGTATCAAAATTATGAGCTACTTAGATAGAAATTATATTTGCAGAGTAAACGAATGTTCCAGATGATCTTCTTAGTTTTTGATTTATTGTTAATGATCCAATCATTATCAATAAGCTTACAAATTATTTTTAAATTATAATGAGGATCAGGAAGAGTAAACCTTTAGCTACCACAGAAAAATCCTGAAATATTTAAGATCTTGGTTTGAGTAAAGCCAAGAGAGATTTTTCTTCTTGCTTGAGAATTTTAAAGTTTTAAACCTTATATTATTTTTCTTAGAATTTTTACTTTTATTAGAGTGGTGAGGTAGGACCACTATAGTTAGAAGCTAAGTAGGCTGTTTAAGTTAAACCCCTAACTTTGCACATTAATAGCTTGCCCCCTTCGGCAGAAGTGCATAAAGGTTTGAATGTACTATCTGGGAGGCAAGGCCTCTTGATTTGTTAAGTTTGTTCCAGTTGGATGTGTGGATTCTGAGATCTAGATAGTGCATTTTAGGAAAAATCATTTTTCCCTTTTTTTCTCGTTACCTACAGACCAGACAGTTTGAAATTTGGGTCTGAAATGTTCATGGTAGAAAGGGCTTGTCCCAGAATGGTGCCTATCATTGGTTTCGTGAAACAATATTAATCCATTTCCATGCTATAAGGATTTGAAATTTAATTTCTGATCATGCTCAGTAGAGTGTTTTGAATAGATGTTTGATACTCTACTGCATGCTCAGAACTAGAATTTCAAACCTTATAACCAGGAACATGTTAATATTTTTTTACTAAATCAGTGAAGAGCACCATTCTGCTCTTTCTTGAAAATTTCAAACAAACCTTCAAACTGTCTGGGATGTAAATGATGACTCATCAAAAAAAAAAAAAAACACAAACAAAGATTTTTCCATAAAATATACTATCTGGATTTTGGAATTTGCACATCCAACTGGAATGAACTTGGTAAACAAAGACACCTTGACCCCCAGACTATGGATGCAAAGTTTCATGCAATTCTGTTGAACAGGGTCAAAGCTATATACCGTATTGTAGTGGTGCAATAGCATCACTGCAATTAAGGTTGATAGTCAATTTAACTTTAAACTCAAATTTGCATCTTAATAGCTTGTTACTCTTTCAACAGAATTGCATGCGCAATCTGGTGGCAAGGTCTCTGATTTGCCAAATTTCTTTATAGTTAGGTGTGCAGATTCCAAGATCCAAATAGTGTGTTTTAGGAAAAATTTTGGGTAGTTTTGCCCTTTTTATGTTGGCTCGAGCTTGTCGCCAGCCAACATATTGCGATATTAGCAGATTTGGAAGTGCGGTCACTGTGGGCGAATGCAGTGCCGCATCAGTAGGTGCATCCCTCATTCTCCAATATGGCAGCTGCAGGCACTGACACCAGCAACACTGAAATTGGCCACAGATCAAAGAAAAGGTCTGCTGCAATGACAGCCAAGCTTCTCATGCAGCGTGCCTTTTTCTGGTGAACTACGTTTACAAAAAAAACATGGTGGCATGCAGCCAAAGTGCCCCGACCCACCTTCATTTGCCGACAGGGAGCCCATTCCCCATCGGCATAATGCAACCCACCCATTTGAAGTGTGTGCTGAGTGGTGCCCAGTCCCCTCAGCATCATTTCCCCTCCTTACCAGTTTAATTTGCCAAAGAGGGGCCACTACCCATCGGCATAATCCCCTCCATTTGTTGTGTGCCAACAAGGGTGCCCAATCCCCATTGGCTACAGAACCCCCAATAAAAACACTCTCAGGTGGCATGCTGAGGAGCCCACCTAGCATGCCAAATGCCCTGTAAAAGAAAAACCATCCTGAGATTTTTTTCCTAACACCTGAAAAGCAGAAAACAGTCCCTCTTCAACTCCGAGGCCCTCCGAACCCGTGCCCACCCTCTGCACACCCTGCCTCCCCACACCCACATCACCCTATACTTACCTTGGGAGCATGGCACGATGATCTTGATTGGACTGGGAACACATCTGCACTCTTCAAAGCTGACCTCTAACTGACAAAATGTCGGTAAGCTGTATAATGGCACAAATGTTTTTTTCAACTTTGTGCATATCTAGGCATTTTGGGAATTTTGGCACCAAATTTTCAACATGGGGTTATTAGACCCTCCTCATGAATTCAATCACTGTCATGGCATTATTCAGTCCTGAAAGGTGATTTTGTGGTCACTGTGTGAAATCACCATTTGGGACCAATGAATGAAATGACAGTGGCACTGTTCATGAGGGGGCTCTCAAAAGTCTTTGTTGCAAATTTGGTGAAAAATCCTAATCGAGTTAGCTGTATGAGGCATTGTGCTGTTTCATGCACGCTCATAACTTTGTGAATTTCTAATATTTTCACTCCAGATTTTCAAAATTGACATTTTTCCACACCTTCTTATGAACTGTACAGCTGTCATTTTACATATCTTGACTGAAATGCATTTCTGCATATCCAGCGCAGAATAGCGTGGTAGCTGAGTGAAATCAGTTTTCAGGACAATTTTAGAAAATGATGGTGACACTGTTCATGAGCAAAGTCCTAAAATGCCTATGTTGAAAATTTGGTGATAATTCCATAAAATGACTGTGTTACTGTGTTGTGCAGTTTCCATGCACCCTTGTAACTTTGGAAATTTGCAATATTTTCATGCCAGATTTTCAACACTGGCATTTTCACATCTCCTTGTGAACAGTACAGCTGTCATTTTCCACATCCTGCCCAAAATGTGTTTTCAAACCTCTGGCGCACAATGGCATGGTGGCTGTGGAACATCAACTTTTGGGACAGATTAAATCACAGTGCCACTATTCATGAGGAGAGGTCCCAAAATGCCTATGTTGAAAATGTGGTTAAAAATCCCCAAATAATTGGGTTACAGATGTGTGTTGCGCAGTTTCTATGCCTGCTCATGACTTCACCAATTTTTTCTTATTTTCACTCCAGATTTTCAGCATTGCCATTTTTGTGCACCTCCCCATGAACAATACAGTTGTCATTTTTCACATCCTGCCAAAAATGTGTTTTCATGCCTGTGTGCCAAATGGCATAGTCACTGTGCAAAACCACCTTTCGGCTAACAAACTGATAGTGCTGCTCTTCATAAGGTGGGGTCACAAAAAGCCCACATTGAAAATTTGCAGTGAAAATAGCAACAAACACCTATGAGTAGGGTTGTGTTCAAACTGTAACATCCCACCCTGTAGAAATGACAGGCATCAGGGTGTGACTTGGGATCATTGGCTGTAATGCTCATGCCACTATACCCCACCCCCACCCCCACAGCCACTGACAGGCATTGAGATGTGCCTTGCAGTGTTAAGCCCCTAACGCTCACCCATTCTCCTATATGGCACCATCTCAGTGTATTTCCTTATGAAATGGGGTAAGTATAAGGCCCAGACCCCAAATCACACCATGACACTTGTCAGTGTCAACAGGGTAGTGTGAGGTAAAATGGCATGAGCGTTATAGCTGATGACCCAAAGGCACAGCCCACGCCTGTCAGTCTCTGCAGGGTAGGGGTTGGGTTGGCCTCAGTTCAATACTTCACTGCATTCCCATTATGCATCTCTAACTCCTGCATAAGCAATGCCAGCTAGACAACATTCGGCATTGACAAATGCTTGTTTGCCATTACCTACATCCCAGACAGTTTGGACTATTGGTTTGAATTTTTCAGGATAGAAAGGGCTTGTGCCAGAAAGGTGCCTTTCATTAATTTGGTGGGGAAAAAATCTGTTCCCATGTTATAGGATTTGATATTTTCATTTCTGAGTATGCTCAGTAGGGTCTTTGGATAGATGTCTGATATCCTACTGAGCATGCTCAGAACTGAAATTAAATTAAAGAAACTACATTTTACTGAAATTAATCCAGAGGGTGGTCAGGGACTACTGGCATAAGGACACTAAAAATAAATCTTCATTTTGCTAATTATCTCAAAATGTTTGACATATCACAGCAGGCTGTGAATATTGAGTATGCACAGTCTGTGTAACAGTAGCAATCACAATCATAATACAGTAACAAGAAATGTGCACCTCCCTACATACACAAATCATATTGCACACTGACACTTATCTCAAACGGTAAGTTTCCTATATACAGTGAACAATCCAGTAAGGCTAACATTATTGCAGAAACAGAAAAAAACCATGCTGCATTTTGACATTATTCATCCAAGTAGAATACACTTTGTCAACTGATTACATGAGTTTCAGTTGCATAACCACCTGACTGTAACTAAAATCAAATCTTATGAACCAGCATCAATATGCGGTGAATGAAAATTGAAACATTGAAATAAAAATATAACATTACTATGACTACAGTACTTGCAATTTAGGAAATCAGGACGATAACTTACAGTTTAATGTTAACTTGATTACTGTGCTTACTGTGTTGCTCATTGCTCAGAATAAGAGTTGTACTTATATGAATAACACTCAGACATTCTCATAAATAAAATTCAGATTACGTTTCATGCTTTTGAAAATTGTGAATGGGTTGGTGTGCTTATTGCAATTCTTAATTACTGTATTTGACAGCAGATCAAGATGCATGTCATTACCTGAAATGAACATTGCCAGCACACTTTGTCCATAGTTCTAAACCAAATAAAAGGGCTGTTAAAACATGCGGTACTGTTAGTACTAGCCACAGATACTATTTGTCTTAGCTGCAAGCACATACATCCCCTGAAATCAAGGCAGTTCTCCTTTAAGTGTACTCAGTTGACCAACCTCAATATCTCTTCTTTCTCCCTTCCCCAGTCAGCTGCCCCATGATTTCAGCCAATATACTATAAATGCTACATGTCATGTCTGTAAGGGCAGTCATAAAATGACTACCTTGAACATCTGAGGTCAAAATGAAATAAGAAAATAAAGAGTGATGTGTAGAGTGAATGTGTGAAGAGAGAATGTGTGAAGAGACTGTGTAAAGATGTGTAAAGAGAATATGTAAAGCGAGAGTGTAAAGAGAATGTGTAAAGAAAATGTGTAAAGAGTGAATGTATAAACAGTGAATGTGTAAAGATTGAATGAACAAAGATTGAATGCTCCAGGCTCTGCACTTCTGTAGATAGTTGGAGTCTTCCCATGGCACAGGGCCCAAGGGTTCTGCACATCTGCACCTGTTCATGCAGGTCCTGAAGGGACCTGCTTGAATGAGGATACAAATCTGCTATCTCAAAAAAAAATACATTTTTGAAAAAAAAATAATATATTAGTTAGAGCAACTTAATGCTAGAGAAGTAGGAAATGTGTTGGCAACATGTGGCAAAACACACTTCTCTACCTTTGAAGAGTGTATCACTATGAGGCATCGGCTCGTAGCTATACCTTATTCTTCAGATTGGAGGCTACGGGCTGGGGGTGAGCAATAGGGTTGACAACCTCAAAGAGACCCCACCACTAATTCACCAAGACTCCAGAGACCCAAAACCATACATTTTTTCCTTTTTCTGCTTAGGGGTGGGGAGTTAAGGTTGCAAACCCTAACACCGCATTCCCTACTGTATTAAGTTACCCTAACTGGTTGCATTAACAAAGGTTTTGAAAGTAATCTCTTTTATATTTTGTTATCTATAATTATATTAAGCTGTAATGGCATATTGCTGAACAATAAAACTTTTGACTGACTGAATATATATTTCGTTGACAATTTATTTATTTTAAATGTTTTACCTGGAAAATCATGCTGAGCAAGCGCTTGTTTCCAGATGCATCCTGGGGTGAGAGGATAGGGATAATGGTTAGGCATACAAACAGATACTAGCAACACAAGTGGTATAAACATATACAATGTAATATTTTTATTTATTTATTAAATTCTAGGATTACAAATATCTTTGAGCAGAAAATGCTCATTTACAAAGGTTCCACGTCAGAGGATAAGGGCAACATACATACAAATGTTGTAAAAGAATGCACAATATACCAAATTATACAGTTACAACACACTTTGAAGTAATATGCATACAGCGAGCAGCTTGAGTAGGCAGCTGGCTGAGGTAACAGTAACAATTACAGAGGGTATAAAGTTTGATGTGCAGTGAACATTGGAAGACAAGGAAAATATTGAGTCAGATACAGGCAACGTTATAAACAGTGCAAAAAATAGAGATTAAAGCAACAAAACATACAATTATCACCAAAGTATTACATGGGACAGAGTGATTTAGCTATTTAACATAAGTGCTAGTAGTACTTAAGCAACAGGGGCAAAAATATGGTGAGGAGTATTTATTTAGTATGTTTAGAATTAGGCTACGGAACAGACAGGAGGAAAAGGTTCCTTAAGAAGGAGAAGGATTTTAGGTGAGGCTGGTGCCGGACAAACTGAGGGAGGGAATTCCATATTTTTGGGAAGTGGTAGAAGAAAGCTGATTGGCCTGTAGATGAGGATCTGTGAGGAAGGTTTAGGGTTTGTGAGTCTTGGTTTCTAAGGGAGTGATTGGAAAGAGGTTTTACGGAGATAGAGGCTGAGTGGTAAAGGGAGAGTGTGAAACCAGAATTTAGCAAGAAAGAAGGCACAGTGGATATGTCATCTGTCCGCTAGGGAGGATGAAAAGAGATTGGTAGAATTTGTAGTGATGGGTGAGTGGGGACTGTTAAGAGCAAAATGGCAGAAGAGGTGAAAAATGGTGTCCATCCTGGCTAAGGAAGATTTGGGAGCAGCACTGCAGACTATATCGCCGTAGTAGAAAATGGGGAGTATCATATGTATTGTCCAGGCTATACGCCCTCGTGCTGTAGTTTGGATCCTGGACCAACTTCCCTGATTTTGGGTTGTATTGATTCCATCGGTCCAGTCCTTGCACGGATAGTCAGGTGCCTTGGAAACAGGTGAGTTTCCTAGCTACCTGAAGGAGGCGGTGGTAGCACCCCTCTTGAAGAAAGCTTCTTTGGACCCCGATTGCCATCGAACTACAGACCAATCTCAAATCTTCCCTTTTAGGGAAGATGATTGAGAAAGTAGTGGTCATACAACTGGAGAACCATTTGACCATCCATGACATCTATGAACCCCTATAGTCTGGTTTTCAAAAGAGGCATAGTACTGAGACAGCGCTGGTTTGGGTGCTCAATGATCTCCTGATGGCTAGAGATCGGAAGAGCTGTTCCATCTTGGTCCTCCTAGATCTCTCATCAGCATTTGACACTGTGGACCATGGGGTATTGCTTAACCATCTGAGGTACATCTGCAGATTATCTGGAGTAGTCCTTAGGTGGTTTACATCTTACCTCACCGGAAGAACGCAGAGAGTGGTGTCAGGAGTTTATTCCTCAGACCCAGTTTCTCTGTCTTGTGGGGTTCCTCAGGGTCTGTATTGTCCCCATGTTGCTCTCAGTGTACATGCTGCCCTCAGAGACATTGTAAGAAGGTACGGGCTGAGGTTTCACTTCTATGCTGATGATACCCAGCTCTACCTTTCTTTACACCTGACCAGGATGGAGCTCTCTCAGTTTTTAACAACTGCCTCACAGAAATCCAGGAGTGGATGGACTTGAGTTGGCTGAAGTTGAACTCAGAAAGACTGAGTTGCTGATTGTGGATCCAGCGCACGGATAGGGGCTTGGGAGTTGGTTTGCCCTTGGGGTTATACCTTGGGGCCTATCACTCCCAACCTCTGAACAGGTGCAGAACCTGAGGGTAATTTATGATGAAGGGCTTACTCTGCATTCACAGGCATCTGCCGTCATCAAATCCTCTTTCTATCATCTGAGGAATATCTCCAGGATTAAGCACCTTGTTCCATCCGACGATCTTCCTATGCTGGTCCATGCCTTTGTGTCATTGTGTTGGACTATTGCAATTCCCTTTACCTAGGGCTACCTGGGATGGAAATTCACCGTCTGCAGCTGGTGCAGAATGCAGCAGCCTGGCTTTGACAGGAACATCTCAGTCCAGTCATATTTCACCAGTGCTGCGTGGATTTTAAAGTTGGTCTTCTGACTTTTAAAGCCCTACATGGTTCGGCCCGGACTACTTGAAAGAGCTCCTGGTTCCTTACCACTCTGGGCAATTGCTATGCTCAGCTGATGAGGGGTTGCTAGAGATCGAGGATGTGTTTAAAATTTCTGGGGCCTGGGCATTTATGTTTGTGGCCCTACCCTCTAATTCTCTACCCCATCAGTTATGGGAGTGCACGACCGTGGAGGATTTAAACAGGCATTGAAAACTTATTTTGGAGGCAAGCATTTGGTGGTTAATCTCTTTTTGACTGTATTAGTTCTTTTATTGCTGTTTTATATTTTAGGACACTGAGCTGTATGATGTGTTTTAAACTTTGTTTGGCACCTTGGTTTTTAAAGGCACCATAAAAGTAAAGCTTATAATTATTATTGTCATTTTCTGGATCAGAGCATGGCGAGCCAGAAGTGGGATACATCCACGATTTCTATATAGGGCACCCAGTTTGGGATGCAATCTTTTGTGAATTGCATCGATGTGTACAGAGAAATGGAGGTTCTGGTCAAACCAAACCCCTAGACTGCAAAATAAGGAGGTGTCCTCAAACAAAGTCCTGTCAAGGGTGTGGAAGGAGGGAGGGAGGGAGGGATGTGAGCACAGTCTCTGCCTGGTGCCAAAGATCATGGAGACTGTCTTCTTGGCATTCGAGGATAGCTGATTTGAGCAAAACCAGTGCAGAATGCTATCAAAATCCACATAGAAACATAGAATTTGATGGCAGATAAGGACCGCTTGGCCCACCTGGTCTGCCCATTTCCCTATCTAATGGAGAAGCTGCAAATCCTAGTTAACCAACAGCCTACTTCCTCCTGCCCCCCACTAGACTTGCCTTATGTGTGTCCCATGCATTCTTGAATTCCATCACTGTTTTTGACTCCACTACCTCTTCAGGAAGGCCATTCCATGTATCCACAACTCTCTGTGAAAAAATACTTCCTCACATTAACTCTGAGTCGTCCCTGCTGTATCTTCAAATTGTGCCCCTTGTTCTTGCACATATCTTTTTCTGAAAGACGCTGCCCTCTTGGACTTTGTTGATTCCCTTGAGATACTTGAAAGTTTCTATCATGTCCCCCTCTCCTCCTTTCCCCGAGGGTATACATATTAAGCTCCTTTAGACTCTCTTCGTATGTCTTCTGCAGCAGACCCTGACCATTTTAGTCACTCTCTTCTGGACAGCCTCCATCCTTTCTATGCCCTGATGGAGATGGGGTCTCAGAACTGCATGAAGTACTCAGATGGGTCTCACCAACTGTCTGTACAAAGGATAACAACTTCCTGTTTTCTACTGGTGATGCCTCTCCTATGTATCCCAGTATCCTGTCAGCCCTCCTTACTGCCTTCTCACATTGCTTGCCCACCTTTAGGTCATCTGATATGACTACCCCAGGTCCCTTTCCATTTTGATGTTGTTAGTATCTCACCCCCATTGTGTACTCTTCCCTGGTTTTGTCTCCCAGGTGCATTACTTTGCACTTCTTTATATTGGATCTAAGCTGCCATACATTGGACAATTAATCCAACCTTGCCAAGTGCCTTTTCATCCTTTCCACCCCACCTTCAGTCAACCCTGTTGCAGATCTTGTGTCATCTGCAAAGAGACATATTTTCCTTCCAGTCCCTCTGCAATGTCACTTATGAAGACATTAAAAGGACTGGCCAGTACTGAACCCTGCGGTACCCCACTAGTAACCCTCCATTCATCAGGTGGAGTCTGTTTACTATTACCCTCTGTGTCCTGTTGTCCAGCCAATATTTTACCCAGGCTACCACCTTGGGACCCACTCCAAGGCTGGCTAACTTATTTATTACTCTTTCATGTGGGACTGTATCAAATGCCTTGCTAAAGTCTAGGTAGGCCATGTCCACAGCCCCTCCCTGGTCTATTAGTTGGTCACCCAGTCAAAAATCTATTAGGTTCATCTGACATGACTGTCCCTCTGTGAATCCATGCTGCCTTGGGGCCTGTGCTCCTCACCTTAACCTGAAGTCTAGATGCTGTATCAGCAGGGATGATCCAGATGTGTACAGGACAGTATCATCAGCATACACATGGATGGAGGTGGTAAGACAGGCAGAGTGAAGGTGATTAAATAAGATAGAAAATAAGAGTGGGCAAAGCACTGAGCCTTGAAGGACCCCTGTAGTTATGGCAAGTGGGGGATATTCTGTCGGAGACCCAAACAGATTGTGTTCTTCCAACTAGGTAAGAATGGAACCAGCTGGTAGCAGAATCTGACAGCCCAACAGGAGAGAGCTAGGTAAGCAGGAGGGAATGAGAGACAGTGTTGGAAAGCCTTGGCTAGGTTGACAAAAATTGTGAAAGTGATAAGTCCCTAATCAATGCTGGTAAGTATGGAGTTAGTGAGCCTAAGGAGGAGGAGGTGGTGAGTGAATTTTCCAGAAGCCAGACTGGTAGGGTATGAAAAAGGAGAATGAGTGAAGATAGGCTGAGAGTTGGAAAGAACCAAATGCTCTTGAAGCTTAGCAAGAATAAGTAGTAAGAGAGGAGCCAGTAGTTGCCAGGGAGGTGGGATCACCACTTTTAGCAGAAGGATTACAGTGGCATGTTTCCAGATGGATGGCACAGATGCAAGTGAGAAGGAGAGTTTTAGAGAGAGGCAACAAGGGTTGCAATAGCTGGAGCAGATACAGGATATTAGACTCAATCCCAGTGGAGCAGTTGCCTTTAGAGGGGTTTAGGAAGAAGGATTTCAAAGCACTAGCAGGGGTGTTAGGAGTGAAGGTGAAAAGGGCTAGATGGGTGATTTGGGAGAGGAGATTTAGGGGGGTAATGAAGAGATGGGAAGTAGGGAAGAAAGCAGGGTGGAGGTGCAGGAGAAGAAAGTATTAAACTCAGAGGTTAGAGGGAGGGGTCAGAGATGGTGATGTTGTCCACTACTAGAACTGGTGCAGGAGGTTGGGATGGAGGGAGAACAGGCAATTGCCACCTTCCAGAATTTGGATGGGTGGTTAAAGTTTTGTTAAAGTCTGCAGTGAAGTATTCAGCCTTAGCAAGTCTAGTTGCTCTAGTGCAGGTGTTTCATAGTGTACAGTAAGACTGGAAAACTAGAGGGGAGCAGGATGCTTTGTAAGTTTTCCACACCTGATCCCTGATGCATAGACAAGCAATTAGTTTGTCAGAGACCTAGGGAAGGTGGCAGCCACACAGAAGGGTCCATTTTAGGTAGCATAGCAGTCCCAGATAGAGAGGATTTTAGAATGGAAGTAATGAAGAGCCAAGTCAATTGATGTATCATGATGTATGGGTGACCAATCGGGGAGTATAGTTCATTTAGTTGTGGAGATTGCTCCAAGGATTGTAGGAATGGAGTATTAATGTTTTCAGGGAGCCTTTGGGATAGTGGATTTTCCTGACAAAGTAGATTAGGTGGTGGGCACTGATGGAGTCAGGAAGTGTACAGCTGAAATTATTTGATAGGGGTGGGAGGTGAGAGCCCAGGCAATTAAAGAGTGGTTTTGAGATGAGGGGTTTAGGCGTGTAGGTTCACCTACTGGTTATGTCAGATTTAAAGCAACTATTTCATGTTTGATTTTGTTTGAGAAGGAGCAAGCCAGTTTAAGTTAAAGTCGCCCATGATGTGAAGCTCCCCAGCGGTGGAGAGAGATTGAAGTGTGGTTAATAGTTCTTTATTAGAGGAGGGAGGGGAGGGGTTTGGGCAGCAGTACGCCCAGCAATGACAATGGGCAAGGAGAAAAGAAGTGAGATCGTTATCATTAGCAGCGCATGAGCTTTGAGGAGGGATGTTTTGAGTATAGGAGCAAACTGAATGGCGTTGCTTATATATGGCAATGTCACTGCCTCTGGTAGGATGGTCCTGATGGATGATGGAGTAGCCAGGTATTCAGATGGACTCATCAGTAACTTTAAGATTTAGCCATGTTTCAGATATAACGAGGATGTCAGGACTGAGGTCAAGAGCAAGGGTTGAAGATGAGTGATCTTAGGAGGAGGCTCCTGATGTTTAGATGGGCAATCTTTAACCCATTTGGAAGATTTGATGAGAGGAACTGGGCCTGGATTGTGCTTAATATCACCAGATTGAAGTAGCAGTAAGGCTATCAGGATTTTAGTGGCAAGAGCAAAAACTTTCTAATTCAGCGGTTAGATGTGGAATTTCTGAGGTGCAAGGTGGAGGTGAAAGGGTGAGAGTAGGCAGATTTGGATGGAAACTATGGGGAAGGATTGTTGGATATGGAGACAAGGAACTGTGTGTCATGGTAGTAGAAAATAGAGTAGAGGAGGAGGAGGGAGTAGGGTGGAGACACATAGGAAAGGGTTATTTCAGAAGTAGGAAAGCGGGGTTTGGGTAGGAATGTCTGATAGGGAGATGAGGAGGGGGGAGGGTAAGGGTTTTACAAAACATAATGAAGAGTGTACCAGGGTGAACCAGGAATGTTTAGCTTCTAGTAGAGGGCATTGGGAAAGAGATGTAGTAACAGTACCTCAAGTGGTAGAGATGTATAACCTGCAAATGGGAAAGCGGGAAATGGAAAGAAAACTGAGCTTTACTGGCTAGAGGACCTCAGAGGGTCTCAACTCCATTTTTCTGCAGTACCTGCAGTTTCAGTCAGGAGGAGAGTGGACAACTATGGCACAGCAGGTGGTCTCTGCAGCCAATTTAAATTGAAGCTGCAGTTTCGGTCAGAGGGGAGGCGGCCGACTCCTATAGGACTCTTGTGTCATTCCATTGTTTTCATTTTATGATGTTTGATTCCAAAATGCTAGTTATTACTTTAATATGGTTTCACAGGGGCTGGTAAAGATGGTGAGTAGAGGAAGTGACATATGGTGTACTGTTTAAGCAAGGTTACATTTTCGTTACAGTAGTGATAGTTGTAACTTTGTCTATTGTGCCTTTCCTAAGGCTCAAGGCACCTTACAAATCAAACAAATGTGTAGAATATAGAAACACAGACAATGGCAAATGCAGCATAAAAAGACCAATCGTCTATCCAGTCTGCCAACTTCCTATTTTGCCCTGGGACCAAAATAATACTTCCCAATATGCCTCCCTGAACCTCATTCTTGTTAGTTTCCACTCACGTCCACATTGTTCATGAGCTAGTATTCAACCTAAGTAGGTCCCCGCAGTTCACCTTGTTAATTCCTTCTAGGAACTTGAATGTCTTTATCATACCACCCCTCTCCCTCTGGTCTCCCGTCAGTACACATTCAGTGCATTGAGATGCTCCTTATAGAACCTGCCCTGTTGGCCAGGAATCATGTTTGTTACTCTGTGCTGCACCATCTCAGCCGATCTCTATCCTTCCTGAGGCGAGGACACAACAACTAGCACAGTACTCTAGGTGTGGCCTCAGTAGGAGCTATATAAAGGAAGTACTGCCTCTTCTCTCTCTTCTGCTATTAATATCCTCTCAGTATTTCCCAGCATCTTTTGCTGTGCTATACATCTTGTTTCACTGACTCGATTATATGAAGGAGTCTTTGATAATAACTCCACGGTCCTGTTCTTCAGCCATTGTAAAGTCTCATCCCACCCATTCAGTACTCTGTCTTGGGGTTCTTGTTCCTAGCTACAGTACCCTGCACTTTCTGATGTTTAATTTCAACTGCCATACCTTAGACCACCCCTCTAGCTTTCATAAGTCACTCTACATTTCCCTGAGTCCCTTGTTCCTATCCTTCCTCCTTCAGAGCTTTGTGTCATCTGCAAAGAGACACAACCTGCCCCAGACTTCGTCAGCAATGTCACTGATGAAAATACTGCAGAGGAATGGACCCAGGCTTGATCTCTGTTGTACCCTGTTCACGACTTCTGATTTGACCCTGTTGACCACAATCTTTTGCTGCCTCCCTTTTAGCCAGATGCCTACCCACATTACCATGACCTTAGCCACACATTGATACTCCATCTTCTTCAACAAGCATCTGCATGGCACTGGTCGAAAGCTGTACTGAACTCAAGTAGTGCCAATCCAGAGCATGGCCTCTATCCAGTTTCATAATCACTCAAAGAAAACTATCAGATTAGTCTGACAAGACTTGTTGCCTCAAATCTGTACTATTTATTATCCTAAAGATCACCACTCCATCTCAAAGATCCTGTATCCTACTGCAAGACAGCAGCTCAAACATCTCTGCCTGTTCAATCTTATTAACACTCTTCATGGAATGGTCCTGTGTCCTGCTGCAGAATACCAGATCAAAAATCTCTGTCTGTTTAACCTTGTTGATACCCTTCATGGAATGGTCCCAAATACCACTGCGTGACACCAGATCAAACATCTCTACAAGTTCAATCTTTTATTACCCTTCATGGAATGGTCCCATGTCCTGCTGCAGGACCCCAGAACAAACATATCTGCCTGTTTAATCTTGTTATTAATACCCTTTATTGGATGGTCCTGTGTCCTTTTGCAGGACACCGGATCAAACATTTCTACCTAGACTGGGAGAGCAGGGAAATTGATCGGGAGGTAGTGGACATGTTCTATTTGGACTTTAGCAAGGCTTTTACCACTGCACCACACAGGAGACTTATTAAGCAATTAAGAAGCCATGGTGGGATCTGTAGTGGTGAATTATGAATTGTGTAAGAAACTGGGTAGTGGGTAGGCATCAGAGAGTGGTGGTAACAGCACTCACTCTAATGATGTAAGAGTGACCAGTGAGGTGCTGCAGGGCTCAGTACTGGGACCTTTTTCCTCAATGTCTTCATAAGTGACATTGCAGAACAACTGGATGGGAAGGTATTCCTTTTGCAGTTAATAACAAAATCTGTAATAGGGTGAACACTCAGGAGGGGTGGAGGGGTGTGCAGGATCTTGGAAATTCAAAGAGTCAAAGAGCATGGAATGTTGGGTTCAATGCCAAAAGTACAAAATCATACACCTAGGGCATTGAAACACAGGATGGGAATATAGGATGTTGGAGTACTAACAGTCACTAATCAGGAAATGGACCTTGGGGTTATCCTAACTGATGACCTCAAAGTGGCAGAGTGGTGAGACAAAGCAGTGGGTATAGCTATTGGGATGTTGGGGTGCATAGGAAGCGATCTCTCCAGCAGGAAGATGGAGGTGGTGTTGCCACTATATCACTTGCTGCTGAGACCTCAGCTGGAGGATTGTGTCCAGTCAGGAGGATGCAAATCAGAATGGACATAGGCACAGCTGAGGCACTTCAGAGGAGAGCAACTAAAATGGGGCAGGCGTTTTATGAGAAGCCCTACAAGGTGAGACTGAGGGATGTCAACATATACACTCTGGAAGAAGCTAGCCAAGAGACCTACAAATACCTCAGAGGGATGAATATGGTGCAGGAAAGAGACTCCTTCAAATGAGAATGAGCACCAGGACCGGGGTACACGATGAAGCTGAAGGGAGGAGTTTCAGAGGGATGTGAAGAAATACTACTTCACAGAAAGGGTGGTAGATGCCTGGGACAGACCAGCAGTGAAAGTATTGCAGGCAAATATTGTAAGGGCTTCAAGCATGTGTGGGATAGGTATAGGAGAATATTAGTAAATAGACAGGGAGGAGGGAAGGTTACTGGAGCCCAGCTAGGGTCTGCATAGATGGACTAGGCAGGAAACATTTAGGCAGACTGGAAGAGCCAAGCAGTCCTTTTCCATTGATAAATTATGTATAATTAATGGGTTCCGTTTTTACATTGACAAAACCGTGTAGTTAAACACCGTAACACCTGAGTAGGTGTTACGGCATTCAACGCCCACTTCCATTCGAAAGTACAGTGCGGCTCGAGACTTTCAAAACATTCTGTCTCTCAAAATACACTTAATGACAAACACTCACCTCATCAGCCACTGTAAAACTGAAGCACGTTTCTTCTTCCGCTGACTACGTAGCTTTCTCCCAAATCTTTCAGTCTCCCCCTCCCTCTGCAGATCACAAGACTCCACTGCCAGGCAACACGTAGCAACGGCCGTAAGCGTAAAAATAAAAACAGCCAGGCAGAAGATTCAAACAGACATTTTTCTTTCTCTTTGCAGTTAAAGCTAATGAAATTGCAGTTCTAACAGTTAATTTAATATAGCTACTCATTACAAAGTACTCTGCCTACCGAATAAAGAAATCTATGACACAAGGTACGACTGTCTATATTTTATTTATCTTCAGATCTCTCAGTGACAAGAAAAATGAAACCCTTGAATTATATAAATAAAATATGGGGTGCAGTGTTTAACTCAATTTAACACACACCCTCATTGTTGGATAGCTATCATAAACCCTCGGGCTTCACCTCGGGTTTATGTGCCATCCAACAACTCGGTGTGTTAAATTCTCGTATACACTGCACCCCATACTTTATCCTATATTTCTATGTTCCAATGCCTGATCAGTCTTGTTAATACACTTCAAGGCATGATCTCATGACCTGCTGCATAATACTGGATCAAAATCTCTGCTGGTGTAAGTGACGTTAATATACTTGAGTATGGAAAGGACTAGGATCATGTACCTCTCATCCTCATTTTCTACATCATGAACATGTTAAGGACTGTCAGTCTCTTCTTGTAGTTTGTGTCTTACATACTCTGATAATGTTGGTGTCCTGTGTCACACCCATTCAACTGTCTAAAGATCTGTTTTATACTGAGAAGCCAAGACCTGCACACAGTACTTCATGTGGCCTATTCAAGACCCTGCAAAGAGGAGGTTTATTTCCTCTGCCTGCTGGTCACCCCTTTATTGCATGTCAGCATCCTGCTAACTCTCATGACAGAAGCTGCACACTGCTTGTTGTTCTTCAGCTGCATGTCAATTATGATTCAAGTCCTCCTCCTCCTCATTTGTAACAAGAGGAGCACATCACTACGTGTAGGCGGTATCCACCCTGGGCAGAGATACTATTACAGTGACTGTCAGTACAGAGACTACAGTGCCAGGTCACTGTACGGATGGTCGCTGAACCCAGGCACTGTATTCAGGGATTTTCACCTCTCCTAATCAGCTCGACTCGGAGTTGATTATATTTAGTGGGGTTGGGGTGGAGGCACAGCCCCTGCTTGGGAGGTTCGGGGCACACCCCTGAAGAAAACATGTTGCTGTGTAAGAAACCATATGCTGACGGCAAATAGCAGTTGACATGACGGTTTCGCTGTCTGCTCATTCGAAAAATGTTTGTCAACGACCAGTCTCAGAACCGTGTAGTACTTACCTCTACTTTCCTATCCAGGTGTGCCTCTTGAATTTACATTGATGCTGAGGCTCCAAGAGAAAAGCCAATAACTCAGATTGTTCAGATCCAACCTCAAATGAGTCCACCACCCTGTCCAGCTCATTGTCATCAGCAATGTTAGCAACCTACTTGAAATCAGCTTTTAGATCATTGATGAAAGGTTCAATAGTCCTAATACCTACCCTTGAGGGACAGCGTTGAGTGCCCTGAATTTCTATCCACCATAACTCCTGGTTACTGTATTATATTATGCATTAATTTTGAAAATAGGCTCTTACCTGCCATGGCAGAAAATTATTCCTGTCTGTACATGTTCTATTACTGAATGGTCCTTCTCCAGGTTTGCATGATTGCAGGTCATGTAATGCATGTGCCAGAGAGTACACTGCATTTACCATATTGTAGGTAGCTCTGAAATTGTCAACTGGATATATGGTCTGCTCAAGTGTGTTCAGTTTCTCTTCTCCAGTACAAAATTGCAATTCGGCAGTTTTCCTTCATTCTGTGCATTTTTATTAGTTTCATTGTCTGTCCACTTGCAGCTGAATACAGCCTCCCAGAATGGTTTTATAGATATCATGTGGATATCTGGAAGGGTGAAAACTGTAAAGGAAGTCTTTAAACCCTGGAATATTTCCACTGGCCACTGCAAACCCTACTGTGCCATTTAATGTTTTCTAAATTCTTCCTTGAAAAATAGACTCTGTTATCCAACTTGAAGATGCTATCCAGACTTTTCCTGTTACATTCTGTAAGGTCATCTCCTCCATGATTAGAGCTATCTGAGGTGCATTAGCATAAATCATGACCACAACTGCAGATGAAGTCACAATCATCTCAACAAGGGACAGAATTTTCCTCCTTTTAAGGTCTGTTGGAAGGATCTCATAAAATGCCACACAGACACGGGCCCCAACTAAAGCTTCCTTCAGCTGCTGACTTCCTTGTACACTAAGTCATTGTCTGCATAGATAATTCCTACCAGGTCCAACCAAAGTGCTTAATGAACTCTGCAAGGCCATATGGTTGATAGTACACACTAGCCAGTGAAGGAATGATGGAAACTGATGCTTATCACTTAGTAGTGGAAGTCCAGCACCATGGCTTATCTACAAATCAACAGCACAGTTTAAATTACTAACAAAAATAACATTTGGTAATCAGGGCCTATTAAATGTCACTATTTGTATAGCAAGCGTTTATAAGCACCACATAATGGCACAATTCTAGTGTACACTGCTTTGTGGCACATTTCTAAAATACACCACTTCATGACACATTTCTACTGTGCAACACTTTGTGACACATTTCTAATGTGTACCAATTTGTGGAACATTTGTAACATTCACCACTGTGTGACATATTTCTAACATGCATCCCTTTGTGGCACATTTCCAACGTGCACCACTTTGTGGTACCTTTCTAACATGCACCACATTTCTAAGTTCATTTCCTATTTCATAATCAGCTTATTTAATGTGTAAATAACCACACAATCACCAGACATTTCCTGGGATAGTTTTCTCATCCAACCTTCTGTGGCAAATTTCTAATGTGCACTCCTTTGTGGCACATTTCTAACATGTACCATTTTCTGCCACATTTCTAATATGCACCATTTTGTGGCACATTTCTATATGTTCACCCCTTTGGTACAATTTCTAACATGCATCATTTTCGCCACATTTCTAATATGCACCATTTTGTGGCACATTTCAATGTGCACCACTTTGTGGCACATTTCTAATATGCAGCACTTTGTGGCATATTTCTAACATGCACCATTTTGTGACACAGTTCTAATGTTCACCCCTTTGTGGCACATTTCTAATTTGCACCACTTTGGGCACATTTCTAATGTTCACCCTTTGTGGCACATTTCTAACATGTACCATTTTCTGCCACGTTTCTAATATGCACCATTTTGTGTCACATTTCTAATGTGCACTGCTTTTGGCACATTTCTAATATGCACCACTTTGTGGCATATTTCTAACATGCACCATTTTGTGGCACAGTTCTAATGTTCACCACTTTGTGGCACATTTCTAATTTGCACCACTTTGGGTACATTTCTAATGCACACCCTTTGTGCTGTACACAAATATAGAAACATTGAATTTGATGGCAACAAGGACTGCTTGTCCCACCTAGTCTGCCTATTTTCTCTGCCTACATTATCACATCAAACCCTAATCAATCTCGGCTGTTTCTCCCTCCACTAAGACTCCCTTATGCCTATCCCATCCATTCTTGAACCTCACCACTGTTTTTGCCCCCACTGCCTCCACTAGAGGGCTGTTAAAAGAATCCAACACTTTTCTGCAAAGACATACTTCCATACATCTCTCCTGAATTTACAACCTTCCAGCAACATAGCATGTCCCTTGTTCTTGAGTGTTTTTCTAAATAATACATCCCCCAATACCTTATTTACTCCCATAAGGTATTTAGGGTCTCTATCCTATCCCCCTTCTCCCAGGGTGTACATATTGAGGTTCCTAAGTCTCTCCTCATAGGGCTTTTGATGCAGACCCTGCACCATTTTAGTTGCCTTCACTCTATACCATTCTGGAGAAGTTGTCTTCAGAACAGGATACAGTACTCTAGGTGGGGTTTACTACTGATCCATACAGAGGTAACACCACCTCCCTCCTTCTGCTGGTGATACCCCTCCTTGTGCAACCCAGTATTCCACAAGCCCTCCCAACTGCATCTTGCACTGTCTGGCCAACTTTTGGCCAGCCAATATAAATACCCCTAGTCTGTTTCCTGCTTGGTTGTCATTGTGGAGATCTACCCCACTTCTATTTCTTATTTATAGATACTGTTCTGTTGTTTATATGTTTTCTTGTAATTCTATTGTATATGTGCATGCCAAGACATACCAGTGTCAGCATAAGGCTCCCAGAGGAAACAATGGATTTTTAAAAAAGGAGTTTGACCTTCTTCTGACCTAAAGGCAGCTGTTTTCCAGGAAGCTACTTGCATTTTCTGACTAGCTGACCAGAGGAAATAAAGTCCCATTGTATAGCCATAAACCTTACAGCGTCTTTCTGGTAACAAGGTAGTTCAAAAAGCCCAAGATATTTTAGCAAGGATATGATCAGCAGATGACCATTCTAACAGGACACTATAAATTTTATCTTACGGGTGCCAATGGACTACATGGGACTTCAAAGGGTTTAACTCTGAAATGTCATATCCATGCTAAATTATAGGTCTCAGTTTCTGACTTTTAATTTTGGGAAATCTTGGAAACAGTGCAACAGTGCCATCTCCTGGCAAAACTGAGTTGTTTCTCTGAGCTGGAAAACTGACGACATGGCAGGATTACAGAAGAGTATTTAAACCCCAACTAAGGGCATTTGGACACATATTCCTCTGACACTCTGCTTGACACACATCAGAAGCCAAACTATTGAGACCCAGTGTGGCTGCCAAGGACTAAAAGAAAGACTGCAATATTTTGCAAACCAGTGATTCACCACACTTTGAAATCTTCCTACTTAAGGCAGACTTAGCTAACTTGTTTTAGTGTTTTTTCTGTACATTTTCCCCATTTGTTTCTGTATACTGTAACCTAAATTAGTATATGTCCTCTTTTAGTTATAACTGCATTTATTTAATTATTTTAGTACAAACTTTGTTTTCTAAAGAAAGTCTGCCTGTATGAGAGTTCTTATACTGTATTGTAAGTGTGACTGTAGAAGGTTTATTAATAATCTTTGAAAACTGTTATTGCCAAAGGGCCACTCTAAGCAACCAAATTGAAAAAGGGTCTGTAAAGGACATCTGGAAGGATAGAGAGAATACCAGAGTCTCAGATGAGTCTGCAGGGATTGTGAACTAGGCTGCTGCATGTCCCTAGAGAGACAGCCAAATCAGGTTCTTAAACTGCTACACGAAGAGAGTGTAATACCTGGGTCTTCCTCCTGTGTATAATAGCCAAGGAAAGCTTCATATCTGGCCACAAGACTCGAGACTGGTATTGTGCCCTTATCCAGAAATAGAGGGAGGCCCAGGATCCTTGTGGCAGTGGTGCAGTCATGACCTCAATAGAATTCTAAAAGATGAGGAGAGTTTCCCTGTTGCCCCATCATGGATTGCACTTAAGGATGGGCACTGTGAGCTCAGTGGAGCAGACCCCAGGAGTGGGTTCATGACAGACATCAATACCACCCACTCATTTTTATATTCCTGCCCTGGGTTTCTGTGTCCTAAGCGCATTATTTTGCACAAAGGAGTCACGAATGTTTCCCTGTGTTAGTGCAAGGTCAGTGCACCAGCACAGGCATGGAGATGGAAGGGGGCAATGTTAATGAGGATGGCAGTGTGCATGGAGGCAGTGCACTATGCAGATACTGTCTGAGTCATTCCAACCTTAGGTCACAAAGCAACATGACTCCACAAGCGGAATTGGCTTGTCTGTCTTGTGAGCCAGAATGTTCAGTCTGGTTGGGGAGGGTTAGATGGCACACTGCACTGAGACAAAAACAGAACAGGATGGTGCCAGAGTTAGGTTGAGGGACCCACTGAATGGCAATGATTTAAGGCATGGTCTGGAGGAATTTAAGGGCCAGACCTCCACAGAACACAGGTAAGGGACACTTAAATAAAATGTGCATGATGAGGAAGCAGTCATCGAGGTACAGGGTGAGGGCAGTGACATTGGTGATAGTTCTATGACACTGGTTATAGCATGGCACCATGTTCCAGGTATCATGCCATGGGCAACCCTCTGTGGCAGTCAAAGTCTACTATATCAGTGATGGTACAACCTATGTGGGACCAATAAAATCTGCACATTATTTGTATAAGTGTATGCAATGAGCTGTCATGTGGGAGACACCACACCCTGCAGACAGCAACAACTTTATGTGTATGTATTCAGTTTTGGTGGGTGGTTGTACCCTTTCATCACTGAATATCACCACCTACCACTGCAGTTGTGTATAGTTCCACATATATTGTCTGATATCCTACAGTATACACACATCACTCATCAGGAGTGAGTGGAAGTACCCACAGCAGCTCTTTATCAGGAGGGCGGCAGTGAAGGAGCATTTGGGGTTGTAACACCAGTGCTACTAAGCTCCTTGCCATTGCATATTGGTGTGGACCCCTGAACAGACATGTCCAAAGTTTTATTAAACAGTTATTTATCCCCTTTAGTGTCTCTGGATGTACATTGTACTTTCTTACCTTTATTTTGATGTTTCTTACTTATTTTGTCAACTACTAATTTATGTTATGTATCCGACTAGGATATTTTAATGTTACTATGATGATGTTCTACCTTGCTTCCCAGTATCACTGTGTTTTGCTGAGTTGATGTGAAGCACCAGAGATGGGTGCCTTACAAATAAAATCACCTTTTCTTACATTATTGGTCAACAATCTGTATAATCTGTATGTAATCTGTGTATTGGTGACTAGAATATGTTATTTCTGTACTGGTGAATGGACAGTATGATTTTATATTGGTGACTAGACTTTATTAAAGATATACACAATCGCATATTGCAATAAACAACGATCATGGGAAGTATATGTAAATCAAGAATATGGAGGTCTGTCCACAATACTTAATCTCCTAGAGGAGCAAACTGTAATGTGATGGATGAGGAACTTCACCAAACTTGAAGCAGCAATCAGCAAAAGGTAGCTTGGTGAGTTCATTTCCTATTTCATAATCAGCTTCTTTAATGTGTAAATAACCACACAATCACCAGACATTTCCTGGGATAGTTTTCTCATCTAACCAACTCTCTTACAGTGATACCTACATTGATATGCATAACTCAACCTTTTTTTGCCAATTAACCACTCTCACCCCCTTTCCCCAAAAAATCATGTTAAGGTCACTGGGACTTGCAAAGATTAGTGTTGCATCAAAAAGTTTGGCATTGTTGCTGTTCAAAGATGTGAATTGTTATTTTTATTAAAAGGTAGCCAGTAAGCCAGTGCCTGGTAATGACAGTTTTGACCTAAATATACTTTAGCTACAGACTCAAGTGTTATGTAAATAATACCTATGTATGGGGGCTAGAAGGTATCAGTAGTTATAATAAGTTGTAGTTGGGTGAAAGAGTTACTACAGTTAGTTGTGTTCAATATCATCTCACATTAGTCACTCTGCAGTACTAAATAATCATGTAGTGTGCATTAATACCATCTTACATGAGTCACTCTGTGGTACTGTATAATCACGTACTGTGTATTAATATCCTCTCATTAATCATTATGTGGTACTTTAATCACGTACTGTGTATTAATACCATCTCACATTAGTCACTCTGTGGTACTTTATAATCATGTACTGTGCATTAATACCATCTCACATTTGTCACTCTGTGGTACTGTAATCATGTACTGTGTATTAATACCATCTCACATTAGTCACTCTGTGGTACTGTAATCATGTACTGTGTATTAATACCATCTCACATTAATCACTATGTGGTACAGTATAATCACGTACTGTGCATTAATACCATCTCACATTAGTCACTCTGTCGTACTGTAATCATGTACTGTGCATTAACACCATCTTACATTAGTCACTGTTTGGTACTGTATAATCATTTACAGTATAGAAGGTACATTTTCAGGTGCATTTCCCAACAGAGTAGACCTTTTCAAGTAGACCCCAATGTTACACTTATGTGTAACAGCAGATCTCTGTTTTCATCATAATATATAGGACAGTGTATGGCTCCTGATGCACAACAAGGCTATCTTCAACCGAAAGGGTTACTATGCCGACTTTTTAACCTGAACAGCGCAGCTCGAGAGGTCACCCAGTCGACATAGTAACCACAAGATTGGAGATTATCCTTATTGTGTATCAGGAGCCACACATTTTCTATATAGCATATGGAAAAAATGGTACTCTGAGGACAAGAAAGACTGACAAATGACAGGTACATTTGTGTCACAAACATTTCAGTTCACTGTCAGGGTGGGGACTTGGGGTCGCTATGGAGCAGGTGTCCATCATATGGTAGCGCAATATTTGGTTGTTAGTCAGGGTGTGAGGGTTTGTAAAAACAAAATGGTGGCAGTGGTGACCGTGAGGAGACTCTCTGATCTGTTTGTAGTAATATCTGAATATCTGGTTGATCCTCCTTTTAATTAAATGTTGAACATCTTTTGAACCTTTGACTATGCAGGTTCAGGTGATCTTGTTGCAACTGCCACCACACTGATTGTTATCTGGTTTAGACTGCCGTTCCTGCTGCAATCCGAGTGACGCCATAGTGCAGCAGAATGAATAGTCATTCTGCTGCAGTACTGACATCACTACTCGATTCAGATTCAGATTCTTTATCAAGTACGTATAAAATTTTACATCATTACATACAAACCTCATTATATATAATTCTTTACACTTTTGAAGTGCACATTATTTAAATTAATTAAAACACTTTGACCCAGATATTCAAACTGCGCCCAGGCTGTGGCGCGAAGCTCGGGCACAGCTCAACTTGGCTGCAGGGGCGGACCATATTCAACGAGCTGCGCCATGGCTCAGCAGCATTGAATATCTCACCCTGGCCACCTGCAGTGCTCATGGTGCAGTGGCACTGTGCCAGTGCCAGTGGCCAGAGTGGAGCATGTGGATGCGCTAGCGCAAGTTCCATTGTGCAGGCGCAGCAACCACAATATTCAAAAGCTGACATGCAAATGAGGCCATAATGTATGCAAAGTGCACATGAGGGCCATTTGCATGTCGACGTCTCCTGCTTCATTTGATTGCGAGAGCACCGATCACCGACGACTTGGGCGCCTCTGGCACTTACCAGGCAGCAGCCATCGGGGACCCGACGCCTGCAGTGCGGCATAGTCCCTAGCCCGATCGCGGGCTGCAGAAAAATAGAATAATCCTAAATCCTGGTGGTCCAGTGGACCGCTGCCCGCCTTGATCACGGGCTTAGTAAATAAAATATAAATCCAATATCCCTGGTGGTCCAGTGGACTGCTGCCAGCCAGATCGCAGGCTAACTAAATAAATGATAAATCCTATCATCCTGGTGGTCCAGTGGACCCCTGCCCCTCCCGCCCACTGATCCCCACCGCCTCCCCGGTCAGCGGCGGTGGCAGCACCACCACGCCTGCCGCCCCCCCGCCCGCCGACCGACACCATCGGTAGGGCTGCACGCCCATTGGTCCACAGCATGAGCTGCTCACTTTCCCTTGAATATCGCAACCAGAAAGCATCAGTGGTTGTGCATGGTGCAACACTGTTGCGCCATGAGCAACCCTTTTGAATATCTGGGCCTTTGTGTATAACTAATTAAAATTTACATCCCACAGGTTTTATTTGTTTCTCTATCAGAGATACTATAAATGCATGTTTACCAAAGTTTGACATAGCAAAATGTGACTTGATTTATCACAAAGAGCATGTATTTGATATAATTCTTTACAGAGTTAGAGCTTAAATTTCTCCATATTGGGTAAAGTCATTTTTCTCTTAATTTTGCCATTTTCATACATTCAAATATCAAATGTTTGATTGTTATAATAGAAGATAATTTGCATCCACATACATAGTTCTCAATATCAAAATAGACCCTTCCCATATCCCATTTTAAGTAGACCCATTCTAAATTTATGAAGGCATTCCTTTGAGAGCTATCCTCACAAAATATCAAATACTTTTCTTCTTTCAATATTTGTTTGTTTTCTAGGTAGGCTCTACAGAAAAGAGCTTCTCTCAATTTACTTGTCTCATTCTGAACATAGTTATCAATAAGCCTTTGTTTGGCTACATTTACATATTGTTTACACTTGATTTTATTTGGCTATCCCAAATCTGTGTCAAGCTCTTGACCAGATGCTGGTTTAGTTCAAAGAACCATCCACTGTTTGGCACCTGTCCCTTGGGTTCTTTCCAGCATTTGGCCAATAGGCTATCTTGAGGTGCAAACACAATTTTTGCCATAGTCCCAGAGCTCTTAATTGGGCTTCAAGAGTAATTGATTTTAATTGTAATTCAATCCTAAGTAAAGCTGTCAGAGTTTTTTGGAAGGCCTAAGGCCAATTTATAGAACATATTTTGAACCACCTCTAACGTCCTAGCATTTTTAGAAAAGCCCAAAGTTCTGCCCCATATAGCATGGCACTAATTACTTTATAGTCAAAAGCTCTTTTTAGTGCATTGTATGAGTTGTCTGCAAAGTTTGTACCAGATCTTAGTATAGCCCTTGCAGCATTTAAGCCTTGTTTCTTAGATCTAGTAAATTGTTGAGCCCAGGAAAACTTTGTGTTAACACAACCCCTAAATAGGTATAATCACTCCTAATTTCAAACATTAGATTGTCAATTACCCAATTCTGCTGCAACGTGTTCTGCCTACTTCTATCAAATATCAAGATAGCTGATTTTGAGGGTTAATAGACACATCTAAATTCTTTAATGTGTTTATATAGCCTCCGATTGCATGTTTTAAGCCAATTGTAGTTAGTGAGCACAGTACAATGTCATCAGCATACATTGATATGCCCACCTTATTCTGATTATTACATGGTGCTGAAAACTCCATTGCCTTCATTTCTCTAATCAAACGCTTCTAGATAAAGGTTAAATAGAATAGGGGCCAGAGGCAATCCTGTTTTACACTTTTTTCTATATGTATTGCCTCAGAAACATACCCTCCCTTGTGGTTCTGATATAGGCAGTGTTATTTTCATGTAAGCATCTCAAGACATTCAGGAATTGAGTATGTATACCAAGATCGTGTAGACTTTCCCATAACAGGTTCCTATTAAGGCTATCAAAGGCAGCTTTTAGATCCAAGAATGCCATATAATACCCTTTCTGTGTTATACAATGTTTTCTAATAAGGTGAATTAATACAAAGATGTTATCGATTGTGCCTTTATGTTTCCTGCAGCCTGCTTGTTCTTCTGAAATTAAGTTATTTAAAGTCACCCAATGCTCTAATCTCTCGAGAATGATTATTGAGAATATTTTTTCCACTATACATAACAGGCTAATCAGCCTGTAATTCCCAGGATCATTCAAATCTCCTTTCTTATAAATGGGTATAATTAGGCTAACAAGCCATTCTTCTTGGATCAACCCTTTTCTAGAACAAAGTTAAATAGGAGACATCATTCATTAGCCCACCAGTCAGGAGAGCCTGGACAAGTTCTGCACCTCTCATGTCTATACCAGCTGCTTTGTTTCTCTTCTGTGCCATTTATTTATTTATTTAGCTTTTGTTGACGGGTAAGTGCACTAGACAAATCCTGCCTATTTTCAGGCACGACCGGAGAATTTTAGATGAATACCAACTGACCTTTGAACCAGATTAAGCTGTTGGTGGTATTTTTTTAGTGAATAAAGGAAATTTGGCCAGGACACCAGGAAATTCCCTACTCTTTTCGATAAGTGCCATGGGATCTTTAACTTCCACCTGAACTACCACCAATCCAGGCAGATGAGACCTCGGTTTAACGTCTCATCCGAAAGATGGCCATGATTGGCCATGATAGCTTGCTTGACTTCTTTTATTGTAATTAAATATCACCTTGTTCTTCACCTTCTATGATCATCTGTCTTTGCCTGGGATTTAGTTTTAGAACTTTATATTTTCCCTGGAAAAATTCTACCCAGACACATGAGGATTTAACTGAGTGGGTATTAAACTCTGTATTCTTTGTCCCCAAAGCTACTAATTCCCAGAGATTTTTGCTATCTTTATTTTCTTTACTCTCTTGCAATTCTTGCCACAAACTCTTTTTGTAATTCCCTTTTTATGGTTAGTTAGATTTCTATACTCTTTTTGTAGCCATTTCAAGGTAGTATATGCAGTCCAGTCCAATGATTTTTAGAATATCTACTGATTTTCCTTAGAATTTTCCTTTCTCCTCACATTCTTTAGCATGCTTGATTTTTCCAAATGTATTGCTGGTAATTATCTCCTTAGCCTTTCTTTCCTGAAAATTGCCTTTTAGGTATGACACCAAAGTCTTATAGTCTATAGCAGGGTTTCTGTTAACCTCCCTCCTGTATTTGGTTGTTTTACTCCAATTCCCATTTTCCTATAAAATCTTTTATGTAATGTTCTGCGTGGGGTCCATTTTAAGAATTTCTTATTCCATATAATGAGATTATTCTCAGCATCCTGGGGATCTTTGTATTGTCTAATTTGCCTTTTCCTGTATACTTGAATTCAATTGTTACTGGAAAGTGGTCACTTCCCACTTGGGGTGGTGACCAATTCATTAACTCTACTTAAAGAAAAAGTCAATAAATGCCAAGTCCAGTGCACTACCACCTCTAACAGTTGGGAATGTATATTTCCCTAACTTGTCACCTTTCATCCTCCCATTCTGAAGTCATAGGTTATTTTCAGCAGCAATATTCAATAATCTTTTCATTTTTGATTGATCAAATTGTCTTTGGATAACCTCACTGGAATTCTAAATATGTCATCTAGGTGCCAATCTGGTTCATATGATTCCATTAATGAGCCAACCCTAGCACTGAAATCTCCCATGATTAAAATGGAGGCATCAGTGTGGTTATTTTGTATATAGTAACTGCCTCTTGAAAATTATCCATCATCTCTTTTATTTTAGATGCAGCCATGGGGGCGGGGTAGTAGATATTCATGATTATAAGTAAATCATCCTGTGCTACTACAATTTTAACTATCAGTATTGAGGGACTATCAAAGTCTATTTGAGTGCAGTGCAGGACTTTATTGGTAGTCACCATGGTGATTAATCAGCCTTGCCTTCCAAATGTATGAGACTTTGTAGCTCCCTTAACCCAGCTTGAGTAGCCTGCCATACAAAAGTCAGTTTGTATCATCCAGGTTTCTTGGAGCAGAATTATGTCATATTCTCTAAGCATTTTTATCCAGCCAGAATCAGATTTTTTTCCAAAGACCAGCAATGTTCCAACAATATTGACAAAACCTTCTGCTGTAAATTTGAGTCTATAGAAATTGTTATATTAGTGCTATCCAGTTCTAACTCATCTTCCACCTGTAAATATACGAGTTCTCCATGTCAGAGGATCGCTCCAGTACTAGTTTTGAATTTACTCTTTTACCATGAATCTTCCTCCCCTGCAATAATTACTATATATGGAGTTTCCTTCATCCCTACTATATGAGTAAATTCTGTTGGTCTTATATAATCTGTGATTCTTATTTGCAGCTTTATCGGGTTTGTATCTGATTATCAGTTCATGAAGTTCATAGACTACTTGATTCAATGTTTCCCTACTTCTAAACCTTTGTCTGTTTTCTCAGCTGTCCTTTCTTTTGTCTCTTTCTCTCTCTAATTTAGCTGTAGAGTCATCTAAATTGATACCAAATTCTCTGAACTCATGCTTTTTACTCAACATGTACCCTCTTATTTTATTTGACTTCAGGACCATGCCAACCATGCCTTTCATTGGTCCTGTCTGATACCTGTAGGTTGAGTCTATATCATTCCATGAGAATCTTGGACCTGAAACCCCTTTACACAAGTTATAAATTAACAATTGAAGTGTGAATGGGTTTTCATTTTTTATGTATGCCATCTAGGAACATTTTGGTAACCTTAGCCCTTGATTTATTTCTGTCTCTTTATCACTAACTGTCATGGAGTTACTCCCTGAGATCTATGGGTATTTTGGGTCCTTCCTTCCTTTGTGGCCCTCTCTTTCTCTGATGTCACACTTTTCCTATTATGGTTGTTCTTAATCTCTCTATTATCATAGTGGGTCCCACTATTCCATTTTCCTTTGATCTTAGTCTATCACTTACCACCATTTGATCATTAGTGTGTTCCTTTCCCTTAACCATGTCCTTTTGATGTTTCTCTTTCAGTTATTCTTATTATAGCCCTTTCTCTTATGTTTACATTCTGTTCTTAGTATTCGGCTTTCCTTCACCACTTTCTGTATGGCTATCTCCTCTTGATCGGCTATCTTTTGGTTGTAGTTCAATTTTGTTCTTTATTAATAACTAAGGTATCATTATGTCTGTTTACTTCCTTCGTCTTAGGCTTTATACTAGTTCCTCTTTCATTGTATTTATTGAATATTAGTTTATCTCTTAGTGTCTCAAGAATTTGTGCTAAGAGTCATTTTGTTGGCAACAACTGTTTTAATTACTAAAATCTCTTCACAAATTGCTTGCATGTAGTCTGCCCCAGTTGTTATGGGTTCACAGCCTTTATCCCTACACACATTCAATGCCAATGCCAACACCCTTGGCTGACATATCTGCCAGCCCTACAGGCTAGTTCCCTCTAAATTATCATTTTCCCACAAGTGCGGATATCAGGTGGAAAGGTGGTAAACAGATCAAGTTTCATCCTTTCTACATAGGGTGAGATAAGATTTTAAAAATCTAGGAAAAATGCTTTCTGGTTGTCATACTATTTATGTTATTTTGTGTCTCTAGGTCTAGGTTTTGTTTCTTCTCCCCTCGACTGTGTTTTGTAAAACGTGTTTTTAGAGGGAGGATCTCCCAGTTATCAATTCCTCCTCAACTCCACTATTGATCACCTTTCCACTCCCTGGGCCCTCCAGCTTATGTATCTCTGCTATAAGGGAAGTTCTAACGATAGCAGGGAGGGAGGGAGGGAGTATACTTCTCTGATTGGCAAAGATGTTCTCCTTGGTAGAGGAGCCTTTGACTCTCACAATATTATCTGAGCCAATACACTCTAACTGGGATCACGGTGTAACAAAATAATGTGTTATTTTTTTGTTTTTAGATTATAGGAATCTCCTTTTTGTTGTAGTTATTTTTCCTTTCTTTTTAACCATTCAGACTTGTTTTTCTTAGTCCCCATAAGACTGTATAAAACATTGCTTTAACTATCAAGGTTTTAGCACCCAAAGGCTATCAAGTTCCTCCTCTTTCAGGTTCAAACAATAGGCCTGTAGAGTATAAACTGTCTTAGTTAGCCCTTAAGTGTTACACAACTAGTTCAAAATTTAATGTGTAGTCAAGTAAATTACTAATCCCACACAGACGTCACCATTTGTAAAAGCTTCTTCACTTCAAACACTCTTCATTACAGAGGAACAGGTAATCAAGCAGCTCATTAAGACTATAATAATAATAGTACAGCAATAATTACAGCAATAATAGTGTTACCACTATATTAAAAAGTCCAATGTTTACCAATGTTCACCAGTGTTCACCACACAATCTCAGTCCTTTATCATTACTTCCAAGATTTCTTAATCTTTCCTTCCCTAGTTCACTTCTTGGACCCCGCTTTTGGAAATAGGGAGAATCTGATTGCATTTCCGCCTGGGCCATATTCAAAAGGGGTGATCGCTGCACAATTCAGATGCACTGAAGTGCATCTATAATGTACAGCTTTCATTCTAACTTTGTGAATGACACAAAGTTGTGAATGAAAGTCTACATTGCATACTGCAAGCCCACTGGTTGACAATGTCAACCAATGGTGTTGTAGTGAGTACAGAAAGCTGTCATTCAATGACAGCTCAGTCAGTGGCAGCCTTGGCAGTGTGTAGGTGGTTTTTCTGCCTGCTGGTTGCATCAGCCATGCTGGGGAGGAGAGGTGGGGTGGAGGTGTCTCAGTGGGTGGGGGTCCACTGGACTACCAGGAAAATGTTGGGGTTCATTACTAAGATTACGATCAGGGCTGGGAGGGGGGCCACTAGACTACCAGGATTTTCAAAGATAAATTATTTCATGGACAGGGTTCGGGATGGGAAGGGTGTACCACTGGACTACCAGGTGTTTTGATAATTAATTAGTTCATGGCCAGGGCATGGAATGGGAGGAAGGTACCACTGGTCTACCAGGGATGATTGGGATTGTATTTTAATATAAGGATGGGGTTCGGGGATGGAGGGATGGTCACAAGACTACCAGGGATTAATGAATATTTTTATTTAGTGGCACGATCAGAGATGGGGGCCACTAGACTACCAGGATTAATGAATATTTTTATTTAGTGGCATGATCAGGGATGGGGGCCACTAGACTGACTACCAGGGAGGTGGTGTGCTGTTGCTACTGCTGCACTTTTTTTATTAAATGATTCACCAGGAAGGCACGCTGAACAACATGTTGCTCATCTCTGTGTGACCTGGGGAGTAGGGGAACATGAGGATAATATACAGAGATTTGGTACACAATACAGATATACAATTTGATTACATTCAATAAAGTGAGAAGACTATACAGAAGTACTGAAAAGGAGGGATGCTAACAGTTAGGAACTAGATGGACACAATGCTAACAGTCTTTTTATTTATTCATTTCAGTTTCAGAATTACAACCTTTGAGCCAAACTGGCTCTTTTACAAATGCTCCCAGTCAGTAAAGCAGACAAAACAGTACAATTTACATCATAAGTAGAGACCATACAAAGGCTAAGTGACACGGTATTTTACAAGCAAGATAAATGTGGAGTATACCTCAAATACAAATATTTTTATAACAGAACTATCTCTAGTCTATGGGTCTAGTTACTAAGTGTAGGTTGCTTGTAGTTTGCAGCCAAAACTGGCTTTGTCAAGGAAAAGAGGAGGAAGGAGGAGGCAAGGAGAGTATTGGTATGGGCACAGAGGAGGCATATTGTATAAAGTTATTAGGGATAGAAGAAGGGATATGGTGATGAGGGAGAACAAGCTGATAAGTGCTGTATGCATGGGGGCAGCCTGGGGAAGTGTAAGCCAAGTGGAGGGGAGGGGGTGAGGACTCTTGGGGTGAGGGGTAGGAGGATGGTGGGTAAGGATTGGAAGTCTAGGGCAGGGATGAAACTCTTATCATTGTGCACAGCAGTTGCACTCTTGCGATTCTACCAAGATGCGATGGAGTTCTTTTTGAATTGGCCAAGTGTCTTAAGGTGAAAAAGGGAGGGGTAGGTCATTCATCCAAAGAGGGCCTTGATAGGAGAGGGACCTTGTGTGAAGGTGGTTTGTTTGTAAGGTATACGCAATACCTTCTAGCAGAGCTTCGGGTTGTTTCAGTGTTGGGGTTACACTGGAAAAGCTTCAGTTGACTCTGGGACCAGTCCTAGGAGGGCTTTTTTCCTATGATACATGCCTGGTACTGGGACCTTAGAGATAATGGAAGCCAGCCAGTTACGGAGTAGAGACTGCAAGAGTGGAATACCGATTAGCTCCTAGAGCAAGTCAGCAGGCTTTGTTGAGCAAGAGTTTAACCCTTTGAGAGCAGTTTCAGTGGTCGACTATAGATAGTCCATAGTCAATGATGGACAGTATTGAGCTTTTGATGACAAGGCTGAGGGCCCCAGTGGTCATAGCATTTCTGTGCCGTAAAGGAGTCCGAGTCTGATGTTGGCTGTTTTCATGACATGGTCAATATGGGTGTTGAATGAAAGGATGTTGTCTAGGATCAATCCAAGGTATTTAAAGGTAGTAACCTGTTCAATTATGATGCTTTGTTACTTATTATGGTAAGCGGGCCACCCTGCTTTTTTGAGCTTTGTAGGGTAAAGTGCATCACTTTTTGTGTTGCTTGCACATGTGCAAGAAACACATTGCATCTGCAGTTAGGGAGCATGCCACAATGCGCCAAGAATGTGGAAGACGTCACATTAATCAGCTGTTTTGGCCATTACAAGCCACCAAACAGCTGATTGCGTGGTGTCCCCATGGTGATGGCATCCTGTCGGCCTCTCACAGTCCACAGGAAGCCAACAGAAAGCCATTGCCCACCATTCAGTGTGCCTTCCTGGTGAAACATTTCAATAAATTAAGAAAAAGCTGACGGGTGCCCAATTCCCATCAGCATAATGCACCCCATGGCTTATGCATCCCCCAGCACACTGTATGGCGATGCGGGTGCCCAATCCCCATCAGCTCCACTGCCCCCAAAACAAACTTCCATCTGCCATGCTGGGAGCCCACCCCAGTGTGGCAAAAGTCTCCTTACAACGGGGTGCCCAATCTCCGACGGCTCCACTGCCCTCCAAACAACTGCCTGGTGCACCTTGGAGCCCACCTCAGCATGGCAAAAGTCCCTGTCATCTTTAAAAAAAGACCTAGAAGAAAAGGTCCCTCATTGATTCTCTTGCTCCCTCCCTAACCTGCGCCCACCCTCTGCGTACCTCACCTGCCCACCCCCACCTCACCCCATACTGACCTCCAGAGTCCAGCATGACAATCTTCAGTGGACCGGAACACATCTGCACTCTTCAAAAGCTGACCATGAACTGAAGAAATGCCAGTAAGCTGTATAATGGCATAAATAGATTTTATTCAACTTTGATGATATCTTGGCCATTTTTGAGTCTTTTCACAACTTTTCAACATGGGGTTCTTGGGACCCCACCTTATGAATTCAGTCACTGTCATTTTGTTATTCGGTCCCGAAAGATGATTTTACGGTCACTGCACGGAACCACCTTTTGAGACAGATTAACGAAATGACAGTGTCACAGTGCATGACATAGGCCCAAAACCCTATGTTGAAAATTTGTGAAAAAATTCCCAAAATGACTGTTTTACAAGCGTGCATTGTGCAGTTCCTATGCACGCTCATAACTTTAAGCATTTTTAATATTTGTACTCCAGATATTCAGCATTGTCATTTTATCACACCTCCTGATGAACACTACAACTTTATTTTTCATATCTCACCAAATGTGTTTTTCGCACATGTAGCACATGGTGGCATGGTCAAAAGGCCAAATCAATGTTTGGGACAGATTAAGAAAATCACAGTGATACTGTTCATGAGCAGAGGTCTTAAACTGGCTATGTTGAAAATCTGGTGACAAAAGTCCATAAAATGACATTTTCCACACCTACTTATGAACAGTACAGCTGTCATTTTTCACACCCTGGCTGAAATGTGTTTTCGCACTTCTGATGCAGAATTGCATGGTCGTTGTGGGAAATCAGTGTTCGAATAGATTAAGAAAATCACAGTGACACTGTTCATGAGTGGAGGTCCCAAAATACCTATGTTGAACATCTGCTGTAAAAATTCCCAAAACTAATTACATTATGGGTGTGCGTTGCACAGTTTCTACATACCACTTGTGACTTCACCAGTTTTTATATTTTCACTCCAGATTTTTAACATTGCCATTTTTACACCTCCTCATGAAGAGTACAGCTGTCATTTTTCACACCCTGTTCAAAATGTGTTTTCACACCTTTGCGCCAAATGGTGCAGTCACTGTGCAAAATCACCTTTTGGCTAATGAACTGATAGTGTCACTGTTCATGTGTTGGGATCACAAAGCCCAGGTTGAAAACTTGGAGTAAAATACCAAGAAACGCCTAGGGTGTTAGGGTTTTCAACCATAATACCCTACACTGTAGGGACTATCAAGACAGGATTTCTGAACTAAAACCTGTTGTTTACAGTACCTATGTAAATAATAGTTTACTGACTACAAACGATGTTACAGACATGACAATAACAACATTTCTGTTTAACATGGAAAACATCCATATAATGAACTTGTCATACAGGATTTGTGACCTTCTGTCTGCATGTATCTGACAAGGAAAAGGCACCGGCTTGAGCCTTTTATTTTCTATTTTATTTTTATGCCCAACTTGCCTATTATGTTAAAGCCAAATATTGACATACTTAGAGCTAAAAAAATTAAAATCATGATGCCTGTGTGTGTGTGGGGTATACCTAGATGCAGTTTCAGGCACTCCTTAATTACTTCCTTTAGGCAGCTCTGATAGTCAGTTGTCCTAGCATGATAGATCCACCTCATGCCCCTCCCACAACTAAAAAAATGGTGGAGGTGGATCTTTAGGAACTTCTCAGGTGGAGGTAGGGTGATCTTACTCCCCCAAAAACTAATGCTACTTCCCACTACTCAGGTTCCAGTTCTTGTACCTCCCATTTAAGAAGGAAAATAGTGCCTGCAACCATTGACTAGCATGAAAGCGTATTTATTTGAGGGCAGAAAACATTCCTTGCAGAAGGGTAAGGTGGGGAGACTATTTACACCTTCAGTCAGTTCCACGGACAAAAACATGACATCACTCCTTTGTACATGCAAAACATCTGCAGGCTCCTCCCACTGCAGCCATAAAAGTGGAAACAGGGAGGAGGAAGGAAATTACAGGCCAGTCAGCCTGACATCAGAGGTAGGCATGGTAATGGAAATGCTATTGAAGGAAAGGATCAGGGAATACCTAGTTACCAATAACCTGTAGGATCAGAGGTAGCATAGGTTCACAGAGAGGGAGGTCCCACAGAGAAACCTGATTGAGTACTTTGATTGGGTGAGCAGGGAAGTGGATCAAGAGGGGTGGTGTATGTACCTACCTGGATTTCAGCAAGGCCTTCAACACTAATTTATTTATTTATTTATTTATTGAAATTGTTTCACCAGGAAAGGCACGCTGAGCAAAAGATGCTCATCTCATGGTGCGACCTGGGGGAAGGGATTACAGTGGAGGCAGAACATATACAAATACAGAATAGCGCAATACAGATGGTGTACATGGGTAGAAGGATAACATGATCACATTGTTTACAATGGATGGAACAATACAGGGGACTATAGGGCATTTAAAACAATAGGTGCAACAGTACAGTGATCAGAGCATGAAGGACAGGGTATACATAACATGGAACACATCCGGTTAATACATGTTTGGTAAGTGCCAGTAGCTATGCAAGGTGTGGTAGTGGCAAGACGAGAGTTGAAACGGAGCAGTTGACAGTAGGAGTAGGAGAGGGAAGTGGGGGTGATAAGGGTGGGGGAAGAGGTGAGTAGCAGTGGAGCATGAGGTTGAGAAGTGTGGATTACTGAGGGGGAAGGAGCGGGAGGGTAGGGGAGATTCGGATGGAAAATTAGAGGTAGTGAAGAAGGTGTAGGGCAGTATATAAGCCAGCAATTGGCGGAGTCCAAGCCACTGGTCAGACACAAGGGGGTGGGGGGAGGAGCTGGGTGGGGGGTCAAGGGCAGATGCAATTTGGGGCAAAGAAGTTAGTGAGGGCCGAGGATAGGGAGTGTTTGGAAGATGAGAGGTGGATCTGAGCTGGCAGGTGATTCCAGAGCTTAGGGAAGAGGTAAGAGAAGGCTGATTGGCAGGCGGTGGTCCCAAGGTGAGGGATGACCAAGAGTCTTGCATCAGAAGATCTGAGGGAGTGGGTGGGGTGGGGGAAGTAGGGAGGATGCGAGGTAGGGAGGAGGGAGCCAAGCCAACAGTTGGAAGTGAATTTAGCACAGTGAATTAGGCACCAGTTGCTCAGGGACGGTAGGGCCAGAGATCGATAGAGCTTGCAGTGATGAGAGTGGGGAGCATCGAGGATAAATGGCAGAAGGCATTAAAGAGGGGGCCAAGTTTGGTTAGGGTGGTCTTGCAGAGTTATAAACAACATCACAGTAGTCAAAAGAGGGTAAAATCATTTTCTGGACCAATTTCCTTCTGACAGGTAGAGGGAGGCTAGAGCGAGCTAGGATAGAGGGCACCAAGTTTTGACCTAAGTTTAGAAATGATGGCATCCACATGTGTGGAGAAGGTGAGGTGTTGGTCCAGCCAAACCCCTAGATATCTGAAGGAGGGCACATCCCAAGGATGGAGTCATTTAGGTATGGAAGCTGAGGGGGCAGGTGAGTTTGGATAGACGCTGTCTAGTGGCAAAAGTCATAGAGACAGTTTTTTGGCATTTAGGGATAGCTGGTTGGTAAGGAACCAGTGTTGGATTTTGTTGAAATCAGTTTGGAGTTTGGAGGAGACTTCATCATGGGTCGACCGGAGGTAAAGAGGACCGTGTTGTCCAAATACATGGATTTAGTGTAGAGGAGCAAGAGTTAGGTGGTGGGCTGGTTTAGAAGGATGAGAAAAGGATGGGGCCAAGAACTGAACCTTGGGGACGCCCGTGGTGATGGGGGGGTATGGTCAGCAATTTTAGTGGATTGGGTTTGATTTATAAGGTAGGCCCTGAACCAGTTAGTGGCAGATTCTGTTAACCCAGCTCCGGATAGGTGGGATAGGAGGAGAGGGTGGAAACCGTGTCGAAAGCTTTGCTAGGGTCAATGAAGATCACAGCCATGATTAGTCCATTATCCATACCAGTGAGGATGGAATCCGTGAGTCGAACAGGATGAGGTGGTCGAGTGGTGTTTTCGGAACCAGACTGAAAAGAGGTGAAGATGTCTGCTTCGGAGAGGAAGTCAGAGAGTTGGGAAAGCACAAGGTGTTCCTGGAGTTTGGCGAGGGTGGGAGGAGGAGATGGGCGGTAGTTAGTAGTGGAGGTAAGATCACCTCCTTTGGGGAGGGGTATGACAGTGGCGTGCTTCCACTCAGAGGGAGGTCCCGGTGGAGAAAGAGAGATTTAGTAGAGCAGCGAGGGGAGTAGCAATGGCGGGGCAGAAAGGAAGAGGAGTTTGTTATCCAGACCATCTGGGGATTTGCCTTTGATGGGTTCAGGGAGTGAAGGGCAGCGAGGGTTTCAGCAGGGGATATAGGTGTGAAGGAAAAGTGTTCCTATCAGACGACAGGTGGGTAGGTGGCTAGGAGTGGGTGAGGTTGCTGGAGGAAGGATTTTAGAAGGGCCTGAGCGAGGTAGTAAATAGGCATTGAACTCGGAGGCGACCAACAGGGGGTCAGAGAGGAGAGTCCCATGGGCGAAGAGGAGAGGAGGGGGCTTGTTGTTTGGGGGTGAAGAGGAGTTAATGACCTTCCAGAATTTAGAGGGCATTGAGGTTTTCATTTAGGTATTGTTGAAGTAATCAGCCTTAGCTAAATGGTGGTCTTTTGTGCATTTATTTCAGAGCATACAGTAGGTAATGTAGTTGACTGGGAGGGATGAGATTTGTAGTTCAGCTAGGCCTTATCACGGGCTTGTTGGCAAGCTAACAGCTCAGGGGAGATCCAGGGTAGGAGACCCCGGACTCTAGTCCGCACAGGGGCTCATGTTTGTCCGGAGATGGCGAGGAAGGTGTTTCTAAAGTGAGAGAAGGCCATATCAATGCTAGAGCTGGTAGGGCTTGGGACCCAATTTGAGGGGCCAAATCCGCCAGGAGAATACACATAGAAAGCTGTTAAACAAGCTGGGAAGCCTAAGAGTAGGTCCTAAGGTAGTAAATGGGTGAAAATTGACTGGTCAATAGGAGTCAGAGGGTGGTGGTAAACGCCAGTCACTCCAGAGCAGGAAAAGTGGCCAGGGTGTACCACAGGGATCAGTACTAGGGCCTGTCATCTTCAATGTCTTCATCAGTGACATTGCAGAAGGGCTAGAAGGGAAAGTATGTCTGCAGATGACAGAAAACTATAACAGTGTAGACACATCTGGAGGAGTAGAAAAATGAGAAGTGATCTAGACAAGTTGAAGAATAATCATGGAGTTTAGCAACTGGTTTTAATGCATAGAAGTGCAAAGGCACTTTGGGATACAAACCCAGGGGCAATATACCAACTGGGAGGAGCAGTATTAACAGTTACAAAGCAGGAAAGGTACCAGGGTGATCATGTCTGATGACCTGAAGGTAGCGAAGCAGTATGACAAAGCAGTGGGGAAGGCTGGAAGGATGCTGAGTGGTATAGGAAGGAATCCTCAGCAAAAGAAGTGGGTAATAATACCCCTATACAGATCACTGGTTAGACCACACCTTGAGTACTGTGTACAATCCCCTACTCCATAAAGACATAGAGAGGGTAAGGGCAGTACAAAGAAGGGCAAACAAAATGGTGCATGGCCTGCATCAAAAGCACTATGGGGTAAAGCTCAAGGAACGTAACATGTACTCCTGGAGGAAAGGAGGAAAGGAGGGGATATGATAGAGACATTTATTTTTTAATTAAGTATACTTTATTGAATTTCAAAAATAACATACACAACCAAGAATACAAACACAATAAAGGAAACAACAGAAAAAATACAAATAGCAATACAAATAAAAGAACCCCACATAACAACCATCCCTCCCACCCATAATGATGCTGACTAAAAACTTCCATATAATAGACCTGCAAAACAAAAGGAAAAAAACCTGCAAGAACTAAGAGACCCATCTCAGGTACACTGCACCCAACTGTTACAACGCCAGAAACCAAATGTACAGGTCTCCCATTTTTCAAAAAGTTGATTGCTTATGATGAATATTCTATGTGCAGTTCTAGGTTTAAGGTGCTGAGGAGTTCTTATGTCACCAGACCAGGCGGGAAGATGATCATCTAGCCAATGCTGTACTATAACCATCTTTGTGGTAGCTGATAGAGCAATATAATTCTTTGGCAATTAAAAGGATATCTCAATACCAACCTAAAATACAAGTTTCAGGGTAAACAAGGCAACCAATGTAAAAGAAGGATCTACCCATACTTTAATGGTGTTCCAAAACAGCACTCCTTTCACATTGCCATGACATGTGAAAAGTGTACTGTCTTCCTTACAACACCTGCAATAATCAAGTTAGCCCTGCTGTCCCATTCTAAACAAATGGACCAGGGTAAAATACACATTGTGAAGAATTTTAAATTGAAATTGCTTACAGCAGTCCTGCTTAATCAGTTTCTATAAATCCTTCCAAATCTTGAACCATTCAGATGAATCCTGCTTCAAAGAAAGGAAATTTGTAAATAATAATCAATACCTGAAGGTTTGAAAGGGTCCATAGATTAACACAATTGATACAGTTTTGTTTTTTTAGAATTCAAAGTTTATTAATTTTCCAGTACACTTAAGAATACATGTATAAATGGGACATATTAATATAGAAAAATATAGAACTAATGAGATACTTAATATTTACACACTGACAAATTAAATTATGTAAATATTTTGAAATAGTGGATAATACCTATAACATACTTAACCCTTAGAAATCAACTAATCTAATAAACAAAGAAAGGTGTTTCCTTTACTATCTAAACTTGAGAATATTTCTATATAGGATAAAGGAACAACAACTATTAAATTCTAGTCAGTGAACAATTTACATATGATTCCCAAACATCCAGGAATTTGTCTAAGAGTTGTAATTTCACATAGGCAGTTCTTTCATAACTAGCTCTTATACAGTACTCAAATCTTCTAACCATTGTTTGACCGTAGAGATTTCTTGGCTATGCCAATGTCTAAGAATAAAATTTTTGCTGTAATCAACTATAATTTTTGACATACTGTCAAATCATAGAGCTCAGAGCAAATTCCAAGGATTGCAATTTATTGAACAGTGGATTGTGCAATCCAAAACATTATTACATATTGTTAAAACATTTACCCAAAAAGATCTAATGCAGGGGCAGAACCACAATATATGGGATAGGGAACCCTGCTCCTTTGAACATCTCCAGCATGTATCCACATTGGCAAGACCTAATTTAAACATCTTGATGGGCATATAACACCATCTATATATAACTTTGAACTGGGTAAGTCTGCCCTTGGCTTCTCTACAAGCCTTCAAAGTCATATTCCACATTGCCTGCCACTCCTCAAGTGAAATTTGTATATTCAATTTTGTTGCCATCTGTCTAATAGTGACGGATTTGGATCAGTAGAGAATCAAGCAATAAAGAATATATTTTTTGTGACCATTGTTAGTTGAACAGGTTTTGTCTAGGCAATGAAGCTGGGGACCAAAAGAGATATTCTTATCTAGCTTCTCTAAGCTGTATATATTTGTGAAATTTTGTCCTGATGAGTTTGTATTTTAAAGAAATTTGAGCAAAAGACATTGAAATTGACATACTAAGATCTAGAATATCTTCTATGAATGCAATACCTGCAGATTTCCAGTTTGACCAAACTATAGGCCTACCTTCTACCTTAATTAAAGGGCTCCCCATAAAGGACAATGTGGAGATGTTTTGGGACCAACCCAATGAGGAGGCCACCAAGTTCCAGGAACTGTATACTTGACTGAAAACCAGATTAGAAGAGATTTTTGAGTCAGAAAACAAAACTATTCTTGGGTTGCTACCCTTCAAAAGAACCTGCTCTACATACATAGAAACATAGAAACATAGACTTTGATGGCAGATAAGGACCACTTGGCCCACCTAGTCCGCCCATTTCCCTACCTACAGGATAAGCTGCAGATCCTATTTAACCAAGGACCTGTTTCTTCCTACCCCACAAAAATTGCCTTATGTCTGTCCCATGCATTTTTGAATTCTCCCACAGTTTTAGACCCCACAACCTCCTCAGGAAGGCTGTTCTAGGCATCCACCACCCCTCTGTGAAAAAAATACTTCCTCACATTGCCCTGAGCCGTCCCCTCTATCTTCAAATTGTGTCCCCTTGTTCTTGCACATCTCTTTTCTGAAAGATACTACCTTCTTGGACTTTGTGATTCCACTGAGGTACTTAAAAGTTTCTATCATGTCCTCCATCTCCTCCTTTCCTCAGGTGTATACATATTAAGCTCCTTTAGTCTCTCCTCATATGGCTTCTCTTGCAGACCCTGCACCCTTTTAGTTGCCCTCTCTGACTGCCTCCATCCAGTCTATGTCCTTGCAAAATGGGGTCTCCAGAACTGGAAACTGTACTCCAGATGGGTCTCACCAACTGTCTGTACAGAGGATAACAACTTCCTGTTTTCTGCTGGTGATGCATCTCCTATACATCCCAGTATCCCCCAGCCTCCCTACTGCCTTCTCACATTGCTTGCTAACCTTAAGGTCATCTGATATGATTACCCACAGGCCCCTTCTATTTTTGTTGTTGTTACTACTACCCTCCCCATTGTATAATCTTCCCTGGGTTTTGTTTCCAGGTGCATTATTTTGCATTTCTTTGCATTGAATCCAAGCTGCCATTATTCTGACCATTCCTCCAACCTTGCCAAGTCCCTTCTCATGCTTTCCATGCCTCCTTGTGTATCAACCCTGTTGCAGATCTTTGTGTCATCTGCAAAGAGGCATACTTTTCCTTCCAGTCCCTCTGCAATGTAACTTATAAAGACATTAAAAGGACTGGACCCAGTACTAAACCCTGTGGTACCCCACTAGTTACCCTCTTTCTTCAGAGTGGACTCCATTTACAATTACCTTCTGTGTCCTGTTGTCCAGCCAATGTATTATCTAGGCTACCACCCTGGGACCCTCTCCCAGGCTGGTTAATTTGACTATTAATCTTTGTGTGAGACTGTGTCAAATGCCTTGCTAAAGTCTAGGTAGGCCATGTCCACAGCCCTCCCTGGTCTACTACTTTGGTCACCCAGTCAAAGAAATCAATTAGATTCATCTGACATGACCTTCCTGCTGTGAACGCATGCAGCCTTGGGTCCTGTGTCCCACTGGCCACTAGGTACTCAATAATTCTTTCCTTCAGAAGTGATTCCATCACTTTCCTACCACAGAGGTCAAACTGACAGGTCTGTAGTTTCCTGCCTCTGTCTTGCTCCAACGTTTGTGAAGGAATCATATCCTCCTTCCTGCAGTCCTCAGATATCACACCATCCTCCCATGAATTGTTAAAAGGGTAGTCAGTGGTGTCACTAGTTTTCCTTAATTCTTTTAGAATTCTAGGCTGAATTTCATCAGGCCCCATTGCTTTGTCCACCTTCAGTTTTAGGAGTTCTTTCAGAATCCTTTCATCTGTGAAAGGACTGGGATCAATCCCCTATCCAGAGTGCTTCTGTTAATTGGATTAGGCACCTCCCTCCTCTTTTGTGAATACTGAGCAGAAGTATTCATTCAGTATCCCTGTTTTTCACTGTCCCTCTCACACACACACCACCGACCATTCTATTTAGCCTCACTATCCTCCCTTGTCTTTCTACTCTCCCTAATGTACCTATAAAAGGTTTTATCCCCATTCTTAACTGAGTTGACTATTTTTCCTCAGTTTGGGGCTTTGCTATTCTGACTTCCCTCCTGCTTCCTTCTGTCTTGACTGGTACAGTTCTCTGTCCTGCCCTTCTCAGAAGGAACTAGAAGAGGACAGGATCAGATCTGTTACAGTACAGTAGCTTCTTCTTGTTGTTTTACATTGTTTCTTGTGGATTCTACTTGGTAGAAGGTTATTTCTTTTCTTTCTTACTACTTTAAGGGGCTAGCAGGGTATCATTTGGGGCTGTTGGAATTTTGAAACCTGTTTTGGTAGCTATAAGTGGGCTCATTTCTTTGATGTTTCACTGTGTAGCAGGCTGCATTTGTATAGGCCTATTTCTTCTGATTTAAACCTATTTTGGGTGATTTAACTGGGGCTGTTTTTTTGAATTTGAGACCTATATCTTCTAATTTCAAGCCTATTTTGATGTGTTGTCGGTGAAGCTGTTTGAATTGGAGTCCTTGTTTTTTTTGGTAGCAAACCTATTTTGGGGCTTTGAGTAGAATTGTGATTCATTTGTGCTGGATTCACTAGCTGAAAAGTTTAGTGCATAGTAGGAGGAAGGTGCTAATGGTCTGACCAGGGGCCTCAGCTACCTGCTTGTTCCTGAAAGACTTGGGCTGGTCCCACCCCCAACCCCTCACCCCACCCGCCCTGCTCTGTGATTTCCTTTATACCAGGGATTCTGACATCACTCTCAAATGGGCAAAGGATATGCACCTGTCATAGCAGAAGCAGACATCCAGGAAAGGAACAACAGCAAGTGAAGAAGTGACTGCTATCTCAGTGGAAGGGAAGTAACTGCAAATCTAGGAGCTCTCATTGTTACTTCTTTGCATTGCTATTGCATTGGGGAAAGGTGGAGTAGGAGTTTGAAGAAGTTTTGCAATAGCTACTTAAAGCCTCTTTTGAGTGTGGATAGGAATATAAAAGCAGTTGCTCAATCTATCTAAATGTGTACAACAAAGGGGGTAAGGAAATTAAGAAAAGAATGTTTTGCACTGATAGAGAGGGAGAGGAGAGACTTGGGGAGTGTTTGGTATCCTGCATCTGAAGGGTGGGGGTGGCCGCTGGGGCAACGACAGCAATGGTAGGGTGGTAGGCTGCAACAACTGCGGTGCACCAATCTTTCTAAAAATTACCTGGAGTGGGAGGATTTTAGTGTGCAACCATACAGAGAAACTTAGAAAGGAGATCGAGGGTCTGCAAGAGGAACTGAGACAGTCAAGGCAGATTGGGGTGGGTTTAGCCCAATACTGGATGGAGGAAGAAGAGGAGATGAGGAGGGTGATTTAAGCCAACAGAGGTGAGAGAGGGTCAGAAGAAGGAAGCAGAGACAAAGGGCCCAGGCCAGGAAGAACGATTGCTGGGGAAACCAGGCCAGGAGACAAAAGACAAATGGAAGGAGGAGAAAGGAACTTGTGAGGGAGGTGAAGAAGTGGCAAAAGACATGGAGTGGAAAGGAGAGAACAGGTTACTATGAAGAGAGAGGGCAGCATTTGTGAAAGGTCTACAGAAAATAGTTTTGCACAGCAAGAGGGAAGAAGGTGGAGGAAGGAAATGATGAAATTAGAGGAGTAATTGATAAAGGCCTGGACTAAACCGGAGTGGGAGGAAGTTCTGCTAGGAGAATTGCAACAGGGGCAAAAGAGTGAAATAATGTGCAGGAGGAAGAAGAGGAACTGGAAATGAGAGAGGAGATGAATGGAAGCAAGCAGGGAGTAAGAGTGGCAGAATCTTAGTGCTGGGGACTCAATACTAAGAGGAGTCAGGTGGGGTAGCAAGGGGAGAGGAATAGTCACATTTGGGTGGAGGCCATGCCAGGAATGACAGTGGAAAGGGTGGGACAATCTGTTCTGAAATATGCTAGAAGGGTAGGGCAAGCATCATTTAATTATACATCTTGGGAGGAATGACCTGGCTGACAAGACAGTAGATATAGTCCAGAGGAGGTTTGAGGAACTAAGATAATTAAGTGTAGGGACAGGAAGATCAGTAACTTTTTCAAAGATACTTCCAGTTCCCAAGGCAAGTACAACAAGAAAGCTGAGAATAGAGGAATTTAATGGATGGCTAAGAACCTGGTGTTGTGCTAAAGGGTATGGGCTGTTAAGGGTGGTGGGAGGACCTGGGAGGACAGTAGTCTCTATGCCAAGGACAGACTACACTTGAGTGAAGAGGGAAAGAAAGTGTTGAAACAGAGGATGGAGGAGTACATAGAGGAAGCTGGGAATTTAAACTAGGAGTTGGAGGTGGACACAGGTTGGGAAACCATATGAGTTTACCCCCATAACAGTGACAAGGGACAAATGGCAAGTACTGTTGGTGATGCTAGGAAAGGGGGCAGGATGGGAGGGGAAGGTGGAAGGTGGTTACCCTTAAAGCTAGGAGCCTTGGGAGGAAAACTGTAGAGTTACAGGTGCTCATGGCAGAGGGAGAGGTGGACATTGCAGCCATCACAGAAACATGGGCCACCCAATACAATGGCTGGAACCTGTCTGTACCAGGGTACAGGTTATTTCATGAGGACAGGGTGATTGGGAAAGGAGGGTGTGGCACTAAATGTGAAGGAAGGACTGAAGTGTGTAAGGGAGGAAGGGAGGAGGGTAGTACGGATCACTTTGGATGCAAATCCAGGATTCCAAGAATAGGATTCTTAGTGGGAGTGGTGTACAGGCCGCCTTCTCAGATGGAGGAGTTAGACAGGGAACTAGCAGGACAGATCAGGAGGACCTGCAAGAAGGGTAGTGTGGTGATTGTGGGGGACTTCAACATGCCAGGAGTGGACTGGAGTACCTCAACAACCAGGAACAGAAGGAGCAGGTACTGCTAGATGCCTTCCGGGACAGCAAAGGTCAGTGAACCAACCAGGTTAGGGAATACCCTTGACCTTGTGCTGGTAAATGGGGACTTTGTGCGAACTTACAGTGAAGGAACCGCTGTCAGGGAGTGACCACCACTCAGTATGGCTCACATTGGATATGGGCAAGGAAGGAGTGGATCTGTGCAAGAGTGCTGGACTTCTGGAGGACTGACTTTGGGAGGATGGGGAAGTGGTGAAAGGGTACCTGGCCAGAATTCAATCTGGTATGGACACTAACCAGAGGTGGGAGCTCATAAAGCTGGGGATAGTGGGGCAGCCAAAACCTTCTGCAAGGCCCAGAGCAAGAAGGCTAGGGCTAAGAAACTGAGCTGGTTGAACAAGAAGGTCATGGAAAAGGTAAGGAGGAAAAGAGCTGCCTTTAGGAAGTACAAGAAAACAGGGAGGGGAGGACAGGGAGGAGTACTTGACGGAATCAAGGAGGTGACAGGGGCAGTAAGGGGAGCCAAGGCATCTACGGAACTCAGGCTGGCACAAGGCATTAAGAAGGGGAGAAGGACCTTTTAGGTACATCAGGGAGAAAAGGAGCTGTAAGGACCACATAGTAAGGATTAGGAAGGAGGGAGGTTGGGTGGAAGCAGGTAGGATAAGGCAGAAGCACTAAATGAGTACTCTGCTCAGTATTTACTAAAGAAAAGGGGTGACACCCAAGGGGAGAAATGGCAGAAACGGGGAAGGGGTGAAGATGGGAAAATCATGGAGGGCAGAGTTCGGGAGGGTTTGAAGGCACTGAGGGTGGACAAGGAGCCAGGCCCAGATGGCATCCACTCCAGGGTACTGAAGGAGCTGGCATGGGTCCTTGCAGGACCTTTGGCAGACCCGTCAATGCCTTCACTACATTCAGGCTGTGTACCTCAGGACTGGAGGATGGCTCATGTGGTGCCCTCCACAAGAGTGGCCCCAAGGATGAACCGGAAACTACAGACCAGTGAGCCTCACATCCATCGTGGGTGCTTTAATGGAGACTATCCTGAAAGAGAGGCTGGTGGCCTCCAGAGGTCAAAGGACTACAGGACAGCAGACAGCATGGTTTCATATGGGGCAGATCCTGCCAAACCAACCTGGTGGAGTTCTATGACTGGTAACTAGGCAACTGGACAGGGGCTATGCAGTGGATGTCCTGTATCTGGTCTTTCATTCAACTGTGCCACATGGAAGGCTGGGAAAAGTTAGTAGGCACAGGGCGGGAAAAGCTGGTGAGATGGGTAGAAACTGGCTTCATGGAAGGCAACAGAGGATGGTGGTGGGGTGGGGAGCTCTCACACCCAAGGGTAGTGAAGAGTGGTGTTCCACAGGGCTCGGTGTTGGGACCAGTGTTGTTTGGGATATTCATTGCAGACATATCATTGGACATCAAGAGCAAGAACACTCTTTGCTGATGATACCAAGGTAGGAGCAGTGGTGGATGACCTAGGGGATGGCTAGGGTTGCAGGATGATCTGGCAAAGCTTGAAACCTGGTCAGACACCTGGCAACTGAGTTTAATGCCAAAAGTGCAAGGTGCGGCATTTTGGGATGAAGAACCCAAGAGGAATTACCAGCTGGGGAGAGTGCAGCTAGCCCAGACAAAGGAAGAAGGATCTGGGTGTGCTCATTACAGGGTCAATGAACAACTCAGCACAATGTAGGAAGGCAGCTGCAAAGGCCAACAAAATGCTGGGTTGTATTGCAAGGGTATCCTCGAGGGCCGGAGGAGGCGATTCTGCCACTGTATAGGTCATTAGTTAGACCCGCACCTGGAGTTCTGCGTGCAGTACTGGTGCCCACGTATCTGAAGAGGACATTAAGTTACTGGAGGGTGCAGGCGCGGGTGACAAAGATGATCAAGGGCTGGGGACTTATCATACGAGAGGAGGCTGAGGAGCTGAACATGTACTCACTGGAGGAGAGGAGGACGGGGCCATGATTAAAACCTTTAAGTACATGAAAAGGAATAAACAAGACAGGTACAGAGGGGCTGTTCAAAGTAAGGGAGGGAGGGACACCAGGGGCCATGATATGAGACTGGAGGAGGAAGGTTCAGGAGGGAGATGAGGAGACACTTTTTACAGAGAGGTGGTGGCTGGGTGGAATGCATTACCTGCAGAAGTGGTATCCAGTAGAACAGTGGACTGCTTCAAAGGGGATGGGACAGGACAAGGGGAGGATCAATGGAGGAAGGGTGGAAGGAAGGGCAGCTGCAGGAATAGGGGTGCTAGCTGCACATTCGAGCAGACTTGATAGACCTCTAGGCCTTTATCTGCTGGCAAATTTCGTATGTTTGTATGTTCTGTGTTTCCTTATACATCCTAAATGCAATCTTTTTCTCCCTAACCTTCCTGCAACCTCTTTTGAGAACCATAGTGGATTTTCTTTCATTTTGATTTGTTTATTTGCTTCACACAAAGGCTTGTTGCCTCTGTGATGGCAATTATGATGTTTCCCCATTGTTGCTCCACCCTCCTTCTGGTCTATCTGCTAGTGCTTTTCTAGGCACTCTCCCATCTTGCCAAAGTCAGCCCTCCTGAAGTCCAGAACCCTCACTTTTGTATGGCTTTACTCTGTAGCTGAGTTTATCATGAACCACACTGTTTGGTGGTCACTTGTTCCCAGATGGCTACCCACTTCTAGATCTGAGATCCTCTCACTGTCCCCATTTGAGAGCACAAGGTCTAAGATTGCTCCTCATGAGTTGGTTCCAAAACTAGCTGTCTGAGGCATGCCACCTGTAGGGCATCGAGAATGGCCCTGCTTTGGATGTGGCTGCTGCAAAGGTGCTCCAGTTAACATCTTGCATATTTAGGTCCCCATCAGCAGTATCTCCCCTTCTCTGCCATCCAAAGAATGCCTTCTATCATAGAAACATAAAGTTGATGGCAGATAAGGACCAAGGCCCATCCGTCTGCCCATTTTTTTCTGCCTTATAAATGTGCCATCGGCCTTGCTCTGTCAATGGCCTATTTATTCATACTTATTTGCATTGCTCCCTTATGCCTATCCCATGCCTGTCTGAAGCCCTGCACTGTATTCATATCCACCACTTCCTGAGGTAGGCTATTCCATGCATCCACCACCCTTTCTGTGAAAAAGAACTTCCTCACATTCCCCTTAATCAGCCTCCCTCTAATCTCATTCTGTGTCCTCTTGTCCTGCTATTTTTCTTATATTGAAACATGTTGACTCTTTCACCTTGTTAATGCCCTTAAGGTGTTTGAATGTTTCAATCATATCACCTCTCCCTCCTTGTCTAGGGTATACATATTGAGCTCCGTTAATCTGTCCTCATATGTTTTCTGATGCAGTCCCTGCACCATTTGGTGCCCTTCTTTGGACTGCCTTAATTTGGTTAATGTCCTTGTGAAGGTGTGGCCTCAGTACTCCATGCAGTACTCCAGATGGGGCCTAACCAGTGTCTTGTAAAGGGATTATTACCTCCTCTTCTGACTTGTGATACCTCTTCTAATACACCCTAACATCCCTCTAGCCTTACCTACTGCTCTAGTGGTCTGCTGGAAATATTTCAGGTCTTCGTGATGATGATGCCCAAGTCTCTTTCTTCCACTGTGACTGCCAGCAACTCCCTCCCAGCCTGTAGGTGGCTTCAGGGTTTCTCTTCCTTATGTGCATGATCTTGCACTTCTTTGCATTAAACCCTAGTTGCCATTCTTCTGACCATTCTGATAGTTTATCCAGACCTCTTCTCATTCTGCCCACCCCATCTGGATCATCTACTCTGTTGCAGATCTTAGTGTCATCTGCAAAAGACAAACCTTACTCTCCAGTCCATCTGCAATGTCACTGATGAAGATATTGAAGAGGACTGGCCCAAGACTGATCCCTGAGGTACCCTACTTGTGACTTGCATCTCTTCTAACTGTGTACCGCTTGCCACCACTCTCTGTTTTCTGCCCGTCAACCAGCTTGCCACCCAGTTAACCAACTTCTGAGCCACCCAAGCCTACCCAGCTTATTAATCAATCTTCTATGTGGAACAGTATTGAAAGCTTTGCTGAAGTCAAGGTAGGCGACATCAACTGCTCCCCTCGGTCCACCACTCTGGTTACCCAGTCAAAGAAATCTGTGAGATAAGTTTGACAGGACCTTCCTTTGTAAACCCATGCTGTCTTGGATTCTGTGCACGATCCTTTCCTTAAGGAGTGCCTCCATAATCTTGCCCACTACTGAGGTAAGACTGACTGGTCTGTAGTTCCCTGCCTCCTCCTTGCTACCACTGTTCTTGGCGGGATCACATGAGCCCTTCTCCAGTCTTCTGGGACCTCTCCTGTGCTCAGAGACTCACTAAACAGTCCTGATAATGGCTCTGCTAGTTCCACCCTTAGCTCCTTTAGTACCCTGGGATGTATGCCATCAGGTCCCATTGCCTTGTCCACCCTCAGCTTATCAAGCTCTTGTAGGACCCTTTCTTTTGTGAAGGGACTAGTGCTCACCTCCCTCCCCCTGTGTCCATGGTGCTGAGCTGTGGGCCCTGCCCTACTGTCTCTTCAGTAAATACTGAGCAGAAGTATCTATTTAGGATTGATGCTTTTACATGGTCCACCTCCCTCCTCACATGCCTCCTTATCTCCTTTGATCTTAGTAAACCTCTAGACTTTTTCTTTCACTAATGTATCTATAGAAAGTCTTGTCACCTTCTTTTAATGTCTGTGCTAGTGTTTCCTCAGTTTGGGCCTTTGCCTGCCTTACTGCCTTCCCTGCTTCCCTTAGGGAAGTTTGGTATGCCTCCTATCTTCATCCTGCTGTGTTTCCTGATTTCCTGAAGGCCAGTCTTTTGGTTTTGATCTTTTCTGCTGTTTTGAGAACCAAAGTGGTTTCCTTCTTCTTTGCACTTCCTTTTCTCCCTAACACAATGGGATGTTGCTTCAAGTATTGCATCCTTAATGCTTTCCCACTTTACCTGTACCCCCTCACTTGTATTTCTTTTGCCAGGGCTAGCTTAACTCTGTTGGCCATCTTATCAAAGTCTGCTCCTCTGAAGTCCCATATTTTGCCTTGGAATGGGATGATTTAGTTGTAGTGGCCAAATTGAACCATACCATGTGATGGTCACTGGCCCCCAGGTGACCATTATATCCTTGTCCATTCCCTCCTCTGAGATGAGGGTCTGTATACAACCACTGTGCACATAGTGGTGCCATTTCCAGTCTCTAAGGTGACCCACAGTGCCTCCCTCCTCCCTGTTTACTTTTTGTTCAGTTGCTTTTATCCCTTCCTCATATAGAGAGATACCTCCCCTCTTCTCTCCTCCTGTCTCTTCTGTAGGTTGTGAACCCTGGTACATTAACATCCCAGTCATGGTTCTCTGTGTACCATGTTTCTGTGACTGCTATGATATCCAGGCATCCCTCTTCCATCAATGTCACCAGTTCAGGGAGCTTGTTGCCCAGACTATGGGCATTGGTTCTCATTACCCTCCATTTTTGCTGGCCTTACCCCATTTTGCCCCATCCCTGACCTTATTGTGTTTGTCATTTTCTCCATTTACCCCTGCCCTTCTCCCTATCATCATCTCTATCTTGGTGTTTACTTCACTTACTACCCTGATTTTTGGGGAGCTAGGACTTCCCTGCTCCTTTCCAGTGCCTCCCTCATAGTAGTTTAAATGCTTGCCAATGAAGCATTTAAACCTATCACCTAGATCCTGGTTCCCCTCCTGGACAGATGCAGACCATCACGCTGGTATAGGCCTGCATCTCCAGGTGGACCCCCAGTCCCAATGAAGTCAAACTCAAGCTCTGCACCAGTTTTTCAACCACTGATTGAATCCCATGGTGTGGAGCACCTTAGCATCACCCATGCCATAGACAGGCAGCACCTCCAAGAAGGTTACCGTGCATGCTACTTGTCTAAGGCCCCTCCCCAACTCCACAAACTCTTCCTGTACTGCTCTGATCCCTTTAGCGCAGGTCATTTGTCCCTAGGTGGACAATGACATTTAGCTCTCTCCTGAGCAGCTGCTCTGATGATCCTGAGCGTTCGCTCCCTGTCCTCCAAGCCCCCACCATGGAATATCCTGTTTTTATTTAGCCAGAGAGATTTAATGCATTGAGCAGTAATAAAGCATTATATCTCAATTTAAATTTGATAGCCAAAGCCACCCTTTATTTTCTGTTGTTGAAGTTTGATTAAGGATATCCTTGGGGTTTGTTATCCCACAAGAATTTCTTAACTAGTGTATAAACTTTGGTGAAGTAAATTCTGGTGATCTGAATGGGTAGATGCTGGAGGAGACAGAATATAATTGGCGCTATCATTATATTAAAAGCATGTATTTTTTTCCCATAAGGATAAACATATTTTGCCCCACCTAGAGATATCCGCTGACATCCTTTCTAAGATTGACTTAAAATTTAATGCATTTATTTGAGAAGTATCGGGGTGACAAATATGCCCAGAAATGTAATACTTTGGGTTAAAATCTTGATATTATATAAGTTAAATATTGACTTATCACAAACCTTAGTCAATGGAAGAGCTTCCAATTTCTTGAAGTTTATCTTAAAACCTGAGAAAGTGGCACATTTCTGAACAATGGTTAGAATCTGAGGAATAGTAGACTGGGTTAGTTATTGAAAGAAGAATATAATCCGTGTAAGCTGACATTTTCTGTTCTTTTCCAAGTTTAACCCCTGATATTAGAATGGAAGAGCAAAATTTAATAAGGAGGGTTCTAAGGCTAACAGAAATAAAAGCAGAGACAGAAGACACCTGACATGTACCCCTGTGTATTTGAAATTTATTGGAAGACATACCATTAATTTTAATTGAAGCATATACTTGAGTAAAGAATCTGTACCCACTTGCAAAAGTGGCTCCCAAATTATATTTCTCCAAGATGGCTATTAAATGCTTCCATTCTATCCTATCAAAGGCTTTATCAGCATCTAACGATAGAAGAATGGGAGAGTATGGATTATGCCTTGCCTCATCAATAATGTGTAGTATTTTGCGAAAAAGATCTGAGCTGTGAAGCCCGTATACAAATCCCACTTGGTCAGGATGGATAAGATTCTGGATAACTGAGTTTAGTCTATCAGCCATTATTTTAGCAAGGAGTTTGCAGTCAGCATTAATGAGAGATTTTGGCCTATAGTTACCACATAAAGTAGGGTCCCTATCTTTTTAGGAATGACCACAATAGTGGCTTCTCTCATGGACAGGGGTAAAAGCCTGTTTCATTAGTATCACAAAAAAATGTGTATAAAGCCGGGACCATCAGTTGTAGTGTATGGCTTTGTACAATTTGCTTGTAAGGCCATCTGGGCCAGAGGGCTTTAGCCTCCTGGAGGACTGAATCGTTTTTGAATTTCCCCCAAAGTGATGTGTTTCTCAACTTGGATTTATCTTGTTGTGATATAACAGGTATCTTAATGTCTTTCAAAACTGTTCTAAATCTGCCTGATTAAATTGTCCTTCAGATTTGTACAGATTAAAGTAAAATCTTTAAAAGCTTCCAAAATATGTTCAGATTTGTGCACCTGGTTGCCATCTTTTTCTTTATTGAGGCAACTAAATTTGTCTTTAACAGCTTTTTAAGTTTGTGAGCCAACAGTTTCCTTGCACTTCCCCAACTTCCCAGTAGGCTTGTTTGAGTCTAAATAAAGCATATTCTGCTTTTGATTATAAATGGTATTAATTTCATATTTAGTGTCAATGACTTTTTGTATAGTGAGAGATCTTTAGACCCTGAGAAAATAAATAACCTTTCTTTATTTTTAAATCCGTTTCTAATTTATTCAATTTTCCTCCTTAACTTCTTTTTTATAGGATGAATAGGAGATTATCGACCTCTAATGTAAGCCTTAAAGGAATCCCATTGAACAGAAGTCAAGACTTCTCCGTTGTCATTAAGTTGGAAGAATAACTTAATTTCCTCCTGTAACCAGCCTGCGGGTTGGGAGAGTTAAGTAAACTACTGTTAAATTTCAACTTCTTTCAGAGAGCATGATAATATCAATAGACAGATTAATAGATAAAGGGAGTGGTCTGACATGACAATATTGCCAATATGACTTGCAAGGACTTAGCAATAAAAATATAATCTAGTCTATTGTGAGAGCCATGTTAATTGGATAGAAAGGAATAGTCTCTCCTTTAGGAGTCATTATTCTCCAAGCGCCAATCAGACCAAATTCTTTGTAAAGACCATTCAAGGCTTTTGAAGAGACAGTATAATCAAACAGGTATGAATATGTACTATCGGTAAAAATGTCCATAGCAGTGTTCATATCGCCATCAAGGACTATATCTCCAGTGACATTATTAAACATTTTCTCTGCTACATTGGTCAAAAACGCAGCTTGATTAGTATTAGGCATATATATTTACCAAGGATAAAATTCTGTCTTCTATTTGAACATTAGTAATAATAAAGCTACCCTCTGTATCTAAGACAGTAGACTGGATCATAACATTTAGATTTTCATGGAATAAGATACAGACACCCTTACTTTTAGAGTTAAATGAACTGCCATGTACTGTCCCAACCCAAGATCTCTTGAGTATGGCAGTTTCCTCTGCTGTTAAGTGTGTTTCATGTAAAATAGAAATATCAGCTTTCATTGTTTGTAAGTATGTCAAAACTTTAGATCTTTTGATGGGGTTATTACAACCTTGTATGTTCCAGGAAATTATTCTAAGAGAATGTTTAGTTACAGGCATTTGTGTTAAATAAATGTCCACTTATTTGCTAAGAGAATCCTAAATTAAATATGTACTCTAGGAAACACCTCTACACCTACCCTTAAGCTATAATAATAATGAACCCTTTAAATGGAACAGTACAGCAACGTTATAAAAATAAGGATATATGAAAAACTTTAGCCAGGGCCTAAGCAACACTTACCTATGACTATACAATAAAGACAAACTATATTAAAAATATAAAAGAAAAAGAAAAGTTAGGATGTATATAGCTTATTGCCACACAGTCTCTGCATGGGCTGTTAATATACCAGATGACTTTTAACAGAAACTTTAAGAACCAGATCCAGTAACCAAGTTCTGGTTGGTGGTGTAAGTAGTCAATATATCCAGACTACCACGTCGTTAAAGTTAGAATAGATATCATACACTTTATTTAGAATAGAAAATTCCTGATCGTAACATTGTACAAAGGAAGTATCCTCTGCTAATAGAGTGCCAGCAGCAAATTTATAATGGGATAATGACATCAGTGTAAACACAAATAAGACTGGGATGTGTTAAAACCGCTTCCAAATCATCACCCTGACCGTTATGTCTGACACAGAGTAACCTTTATCAGAACTATTCAGAACCCAAAGCACGCTCCAAATAGATTTTCTTGTGGGAATAAAGGGTTTTAAACAAACGAATATAAACCTTGACAGAAAGGAAATAAAGTGCACGTTAGGTGATCGCCTCCCAACTGAGTGCCATATTAATCACACAACAATCTAATCATGCATGTCTGCCATAGAACAGTTTAAACAGATAGTGCAACCAAAATTTAGTACTGCGTGCCATCGAGTAACACCATAGCAGCCATGCAAATATGCAACCCAATTAGCCAGATTAGACCAGCAAAGTAATATTTACCTTTTAACCATGCAAAACCCACAATGGGAGCCTAGGTTTTATTATTAAGTATTAGCAGACCCCTCCAGCCTTTGCTAGTAATATACATATTCGAAACTATGACTATGGGGACAAGCTTACATTCTCTGTTATTTGAACCTCATAATACTCCATGTATTATAATATAAATAATTAAAAGTTCAAGGTTATAACAATAAAGCTGCTTCACCACCTCATAATCCCAATAAGTAGAAATCAAAAAGACACCTGTATAACAAACAGATACTTCCGTGTACTCTGCAACAACCTTGGGAATCATTGTAACGATATCCATGCCAACTGTAAGTATTTTCTAAAGAAACAAAACAAAGTGGCATCAAAGAATAATAAATGCATTTAGCCACCTTTCCTGTATAATTTCAAAAAGGAGGCAAATATAAAATATATAATGACGGTCACTAATAAAGCAGGATAAAGTTCAGGTATCTGGGAGGCAAACAGTCTAATAAAATGCAATGCACCAGAAACATATGGCATATGTTAACTGCACAGATGAGAGAAGTAAAACGTTATTCTTAATAAGCAATGGACTTCTAAAAAATAGGAAAGCATAAACAGAACAAGGATTGCCTGGAAAATGAAAATGTTGTGCAGGGATACTCACAGAATCTAATAAATAAGATTCTTCTATGCAGCAAATCACATTTCCACTGAGGAGACACAGTTCCTTTAAGATCCACAAAGGAAGCTGGGTGTATTTCCTGAGTGCATTGCGCTTTTGAAACTGGATGATTCAAGCTGGGCACATTTCAGTCGAACAGTCTGGGGCATTTGCTGAATCCTGATGGGACTTACTAGTAGGAGATGGTCAGGATTTTTGGGGACCTGCCTCCCTAAGGTATTACCTCTTGAATTCTGGGATTCTCCTACTTCTGCTTCTCTGTCTCTTCTTATTAAGAAAGAAGCTAGGTTGGGAGAATCTGTGTGAATGTGAAGTCCTGTTGGCTGGTTTACTTCATCTTGTTATGGATGAATAGGCTGGGATTTTAAAAGTTGACACAGCAGTTTTAACTACGGAGGCATAGGCAACAGGTGTACAATCACGGATGTTGTTCACAGCTGCAGGAATATTATCAGTACTTGACTGTGTAGTGATTGAAGAGTGTGGGATCGAGGAGAATCATTAACTGAATGTTGAAGGGCTTGACGAGCGTTTGCTGTGTTCTCTGAGTTTTTCGAGTAAGAGATGGCAGTTGGGGCACTAGAAGATTTTCCATGTCTCTCTAAAAGTTCCCACACTTGGTCGGCACAATCGCAATAGAAGGGTTTGCCCCTCAAGAGATACAACAAGAGTGGCAGGATATTTAAAATAATAAGACCAACCAATTTTTTTAACTGTTTCTTACCCTCATAAAACATTTTCCTCTGTTTGATGACCTCTGTTGAAAAGTCCTGGAAAAATAAATTCTTTCTCCTTGCCATATTAATTTCCTATGCTCCTTGCTCTCCTTAGAATCTCTTCCTTTATTGTATACCTCAGAAAATTCACAATGATGGACCATGGCCTGCCACCCTGAAAGGTTTAGCTCCAAGTGCCCTGTGTGCCCTTTCAGTTTCATGGGGCCAAGACCATTGTATGCACAGTAAATCTGGAATAAGATGTTGTAACAAAGATGTAAAATCATTACCCTCTGCCCCTTCTGGTAAACCCACAATACGAAGGTTATTCCTTTTCCCCTGTTCTCCAAGTCGCCCACCTTTTTAAGTAAATACTGAATATGCTCATTTTGTTGTTCTACTTTGTCTTCAAGAAAATTAACAGTATCTGTTAAGCCTGCAAGTGGGTATTTAAATTAGTGCCATTACAGAGAGACCAACTGCATGTTTTGTGTCTGCAATATCCAACTGCATTTTAGACAGTACCTCTTTTATAAACTGGATGTCTGATTTGCTTGGGTGATCATTTGAGGAGCCTGGATTATTTAGAGACTGTTTTTTGTTGTCCGTAGTGGCCCTGGCAGTTGGCGGTGACATCTTCACAGCTGATAAGGACGCAAAGTGGCTGACAGGATATGTTTAATTTAAAACTGTTGTCACTCCAAAATACAGTAATCAGACAGGTGGCTATAATGACAGAAAATGAACTTTATCATTTTAAACATGAAACTTCGATAAATTAGCATATATAGATAAAAGAAAATATACAGGCGGGCAGGAGCTGCCGTTTCATCCAACTACCATTTTAAGTGCTGTGTGCACGACCAACCACAATCGATACAGTTGAGTTACAGCATGACAGGAAACAACTGCAGAAATTGAATTACATGTAATAGGAGGTAGTTGATCCAACCAGGAGGTGAACTAAAATGTGTAAGGATCACCCTGAACAGCTGCAAATATTTAAAATATTTAGGCTCTACGTTAAATCTAGACTGGAAGGTTGGGAAGTTTAAAAGTCGACCTTCCAGAAGAAAGGCTGAAACAGAAGTTAAAGGATCCAAAGGAAGAAAAGGAAGCTGGAATTGACTGTTGAGCAATCCTCAGATTTGACTTACTAAATGTTAGTTGCTAAAACAATATTTAACCGTAAACCGTAATATCGACAAATCTGTACATGCTACGTAAGGACAGTGAACAGACTTGCCTTTCATGGAGTGAGGGGTGCTGTAATGCAGATATATAAAGGTGTGAGCTTGTAAACTAGCTCTTTTTTTCCTTCTATATACTTTATTCTCCTTCTCTCCCCGGCCTCCATCTCGACCCCCAGCCCAATCCCACGGATCCTCTAGGATCTTATCTTGTTAGCCATCCAGGCCACAGGATTGGCTGCCTGACCACTAGTGCAGAGCCTGCTGGGACACGACGTCATGTGCATATGTGGAGACATATGCATGCTACAGAGCTCCACAGCACCCACCCTTCCATTGGTGCCTCCTTCCATTCTACCCTCAGGCCTCCACCTGGAGGCAGTAATTTGGCTGGGCTGTCAAGTCACCCTACCCAGAAGAGGAGAACTGTCCTCTGGATGTTCAGTCCTCACCCTCACCGGCAACACCCGGAGACCTGCTCACACCATGAACATGGGTTGGTGGTGTGGCAGGAGATAAGGCACAGATGCCTCAGACGCCTATGCCTCTGGGCCAGCCCCAAACTAGCTCTATTACAAAGAGCCTCTAAAGTAAACCACGCTTGCACATAGGTTCCCTGTACATCCTCAGAAAGACTCCCCACCAAATATATTTAGACCCATGAAGCGCAAAGTAATACAAATAAAAATTAGGCAGCTAGAATCCTCTCTGTGTGTTGGGGAAAGTGAGTTTAAAATATGCCCTCCTGGCAACCCCATCCTTCAACAGGAAAGTGGAAAGCAACAAGTGAACCCAATGAAACCACTTATGGGTAAAGTAATGTTAGGCATCCCCAACGGTTATAAAATTCAGGTGAGAATGTTCATTTTAATCACAGTTGTCCAACCCCATAAAGAGAGCAGAAGTACAGCCCACCTCTTTAAATCTTACTTGATCTTACTCAGTAAAGGTTCAAAGTTAAGTTTTGATAAAGCAGTAAGATGACATGGAATAAAGATACCAAAGTAAGACAGTGCTTTAGGTTCCCATTGCAAACCCAGAGAAAGAGTATGAGCCTTGTCCACAAAAGTATTGTGTGGTAGGACCTTGTTCTTACCAAGATTTAGTTTATAACTAGCTACATTCAAAAATGATGTGATTCAATTGAGATCAGCAGAAATTGATGCTGCCAGGTCCGAAAAATGCAACAAAATATCATCAGCATATACAGAAAGTTTATATTCAGCTCCTTTCTAGGAGGTGCCCGAACTCCTGGGTAACCTTTCAGTTTCAAAATAAGTGGTTCCAAATACAGAGTAAAAAGAAAGAGGGAGAGAGGACAACCTTGGCGAGTTCCAGCAGTGATAGAAAATGGGCTGGAAAGAACACCATTACATAAGATAGTTGTTGATGGCTGGTCATAAAGAAGACAAATCCATTTAATAAAATCCTCAGACATGTTATAAGCTTGAAGAATAGTGACCAATAAAGCCAAGACACTTGATCAAAGGCTTTTGCTGCATTCAAGGAAACCAGAACCACAGAGTCCCTGGACTCCTCGGAGGCAACAATTAGACGATAAAGCTTGCAGGTATGAGTATGTTGGCTTTTCATAAAGCCCACCTGCTTGGTATCAATTAGTTCTGCCCAAACCCGCTCCAGCCTACTAACCAGAATTTTTAACAATTTAAAGTCTATGTTATTAAGTGAAATCAGCCAGTACTAGAGGGCAAATAGTAATCCTTTCCCAGTTTGGGTAAAGAATATACAAGCCAAGTAAGAGAAATATCAGTACGCCTTTGGTCAAATAGGAAACTGAAAACTGCAACCAAAATTGGAATTAGTTCTGTTAAAAAGTTATAAAAATTAGCAGGGAACCCATCTCAGCCAGTAGCAAGTTCCATGGGAGAGAAGAAATTACTAGATGTAACTCTTCCACTGTGACTGGGCCAGTTAAATGATGGACTCCGCCTCCCAGACAACTGAGGAAACACCCTGCAAATACTGCCTAACAGCATCTAATACATCTGGAGTATTTGGGAAGTATAGTATAATCCTTTGAAATATTTCCGAAAAACCTCCACTATTTCCCGAGGATGTGTGGCAAGTGTATTAGTATCGGTGTATAAAGCCCATGAACCATCCGGGATGCCTTCTGCTGTTGCAACCACAAAGCCAACAATTTATAAGCTCTTTCACTCTGCTCCAAGTCATGGCATTTTTACATAAATTGGCCAATTCCTCCTTCTCATTTAATAACGATAGGTACAGTATTTAGACGGAGAGAGTTGAGAAGTAACCAGGTGGATTCTGCACTGGTGGAAGACAGGGTGGATTGTAAGGCTCTAAGGTAAAGGAAAAGATCATTAAGAGGCTGACAGCATTCCTTCACTTTCCTAATATCCAAGCAGATACATTCCCCATGAAATGCGGCTTTGGCTGCACCCCACATCAGAAGCAGAATTACATAAAAAAACAAATAAACTGGCATAATGAATCAACCATTTATTTTATTTATTTATTTATTGAATTTTGTTGACCCGGTAAGCCCACTGGGCCTAGGCGTCCCTTTTTCAGGGGCGACCGGAGGAGGGGATACAGATGGTAAGCATCTGAAATTGAACCAGATTAAGCTGTTGGTGGTATTGTAGCGAATGGGAGCAATTTGGCCAGGACACCGTGGAAATTCCCTTTACTCTGTGTGGGGCACTGTTAGAGAGTCAGCTGGTCCAGATTTCCAGATGGCTGCGGAGAGCAGCGGAGGTCAGATGGCTATTTGTCCTCATTTCAACCTTCTGTGCGGGGACAGTGGTACAGCTGGGATGCACCCATGTGGTGGCAGCATAGTGTGCGAAATCCCCACTGGCAGTAATTATGTGCACGATGCGGTCATCGGGAACGTGGAGTCAGGAGAAGTCCAGCACTTGTGGTGGAGCCTGGAAGCTCGGAGAGATAGTGGAGAAACAGCTGCAGTATGAAGTGAAACCCAGGCCTCATCGCAGGGTCTGATGAGTTGAATGCCCTATTAGAAAAAAAAATGGCAGGATATTGAAGAAGCCATGGCTGAGTTTAATATCTTCAAAAACCGGCTGAGGAAGATTGGAAAAGAAAATGGCTGACTTTGGATTCTCCTCGGCCTGCCAGGCACTGAGCCTAAGGTTTTGAAAGGTCCACTTATCTCTGATTTACTGAGTGAGGTAACCCCGCTCCAGGATTCTAACCTTGTGGTTAGCGATTCCTGGTCCCCACAACAAGCTCTCTCCGGGGCGGGCTGGATCCAAACAGACAAGAGAGACTGGATAGCTGACTCAGTAATTCCTCTGCCTGGAACAAGCACGGAAGGTGGGGGTAAGGCTGAATCTGTTTTGGTGGATGCTGTATCTAGTTATGGGCCTGACTGTTTTGAGACTTCTCGTGTGTCTTTACACTCTTCTTTGATTTGACCCTCAACCTGGTATACATAATTTATAAGCTGATGTTTCCTTGTCCCCTGAGCACATGATATTGCAGGTTGAATCTCCTGAGGTACTGGGTAATGAGAGCATTTTGGGCTCAGATTTAAATACAGTACAGGACCAGTCTGTCTTTACTGAACCCCTGCTATGTTTGCTAGCCTGTTTAAAAAACAGTTTCTCTGGCAAAACGAAGGAATGCAGTACATTTATGGTTTCTAGGCCCCATGGATGGTATGCCAGATCGTTTTACATAGGGAAAGTTCTAATAAAATAAATGCTGGTTTTTTCCTAGTGAGGTGTATGCCCTTATACATACCCCAGGGATAACACTTATGACATTAGCTTCACACTCCAGATTTGCTGAATAAATTTTGGATGAGATATGCAATCTTGAAAACCAGTCTGGCTTGGACATATTTTCAGGCTATCCCTCTCACTAAACAATCATTTAAAGTAATAACTGTACTTTTCCGTAATGAGGAGTGAACGTAGAAGATATTACGTATTGGTTGGAAAGGAAGTGTACTATTCAGGGAATCCTGAACCTATATTGGACGATGAGGGTTTTGGAATGGAGGGTGGAGATATAAGATTAACTTACTGCAAACAGATGAAGGATTACAGCACTTTCAAGTTGCTTCTATTTGGGACGTGATAAGGATTTATTTTTTACCCGGGGCAACCCAGGCATTGTTATAAGTGTGGGTCTCTAGACACCTGAGTAAAATGTGTGAGGTTGTTAAATGTGCTCACTGTGGAGAATTGGGGCATGTTCTTTCTGATTGTCATCACCCTAGTAAATGTTCTCTTTGTGAAGAAACGCATTCTTTGTGGACTGCCTTCGGCTGCTTGGAATAAATCTGGAGACTATAGTATCCAAGATTTTTACATTAATACAGCAGTTAAAGCTGCATCGAGGCACAGAACCCTCCCCACCCCTAGGCAATTACACATTCCTGTTGACCATGAGTCTGCTCTGATCCATAAGGAGCCTTTGCCCCAGGTGGTTTCTGATGTTCCTGCACCTTTTCCAGTGTCAGAAAACCTTGTTTCTCAGGTGGAGGTTTCTGGTGCCTCTATGGTTTTAATGCCTCCATCTCTTCCACCTGAGGAAGCTTTTACTCTAGTAACTTCCAGAAGATGTAGTCTTCGATCTGGAACCACCAGAATGGTGACTCCTGACCCTCCTGTGAATCCACCATAATCCGTTTCATGTATTACAGGATGATGCAGGTACTGAGTCTCACTCAGCTTCTGTACATTCCTCACAATATGATGGTACATCTGATATAGATCAAAATTTGCTACAGGCCGATTCAGTTAAAAGAAAAAAATTGACTGGGAATGAGGAATTGTCTAGGAAAAATAATTTGCTGAGTATTCCTGTTTATTTAGAATGTACCTTAGTATTTGATTGTTTTTATTTTTCTGATGTTAGCAGTCTATAAAATTTCGTGGCCCTTTGAACGTAAATAGTATGCTATCTGATAGGAAATGTGTGTTGATTTTGTCCCTTTTGAAAAAAAGGATTATGATGTTGTATTCTTGCAGGATACTAGACTACATTCTAAAATTGATATTGAATTAGTATCTGCTGGCTGGAGATGGGGAGTTATGCACTGGTCAGTGGGTGATGACCTCTGTAGTGGTGTAGGTATTGCCCTTAATAATCCCACTGTACGAGTAATACAATTAGTAGATCTTTTCCTGGTCGAGTGTTGCTGTTGGATGTAGTGATTAGTGGCCTACAGTGGCGTTTTATAAATGTTTATGCACCTCAGACTAAATTTGCACTAATTGAGATATTTACGCTTACTTCAACCATATTTATTTACCTCTAGGTATATATTTTTGGAGGTGATTATAATTGTAGTAGATATAGGATGGATAGGGGATGTCAACTACTAAAATGTATTGTGATGCTACTTGCCTTAATTTACTAGTCCAAACAGGTCTTAGTAATGTTATGGCACTTAACAGGAATCCTGCAAAACAGTTTTTCAAGGCAATAAAGCCACATGTATAGACTTTTGGTTTCTTTCTGACTCCTTGCAGGTTATAGATACTAAAACTTTGCCTGTTCCCTCATCTGACCATGCAATCATAGAAACTACGGTTGCAAGTCATATGCCAATGCATCGAGGTCAAGGATATTGGAGGATGAATTTGGCTTTATTACTTCTCCTACAATAGAAGAAGGCTTTCTAGCAATTTTAAAAGCCCGGAAATCTGTAGTATGTCTCTATGGTACCTATTGGGAATGGTGGATAGATACAAAATGGACATTAAGCTTTGTTTTCAAACCATAGGGAGATTATAAGGTAAATATAAAACTGATACATATTTAAATTATAGAAAGGAATTTTGGATTTGCATTTCATGCAGCTAATGGCGAGGTATCAGTCCTTCCATGTTATACAAAATAAGAGAACAAATGAATAAATTACAATATGATCGCTCCAAATCATTAGCTAATGAACGCCGTTTGGTACCGGCACAAAGGCTTTTTTAATTTGTTTCAATTTAGTGCTGCTCAAAAACATCAGAAGCACATGATGAGTCTTACTGACCAGGCAGGGAGTTGGTGTACTGATCCCAGAGATGTTATGCATATTGTTGATTTACATGTGCAGAATCTTTTGGTGTTACTGAACCTTTATGTCACACACATGATAACTGGTTGGGATGGTGTAATTTGCCCAACTACCAAATTTAGGGTCATCTCTTAGTAGCACAGATTCCACCACTAGAGGTCTCTGCAGCTCTTTCACAAACAAGAGCTGGCACGCCCCGAAATGATGGCATCCCTTATGAAATTTATAAAATAATTTTCAACAATTATTGGAAGAATTTACTGGTGTTTTGAATGAAATACTTAAAATGGAAATATTGCCTGAAAGTATGAACAAGGGCTAGTAGTTTTTATGTATATAAAAGGGATAGAGGTGATTTGTTCAATTGGAGACCTATAACTCTACTAAATACGGATTTTAAGTTGTTTACTAAAATATTAAACAATAGACTATTATGTCAAACACCTCCCTTTTACATCCTGCACAAACATGTACCATTCCTAATAGGAACATAACAGATAGTTTAATACTTTTGCAGAAATTTTCCACAAGGGATCTATAGGGAACTTACAGGGTTGATTTTAAGTTTGGACCAAGCAAAAGCTTTTGATAATGTAAGACATGAATATTTGTGGGATTGTTTAGCTGTGTATGGTATACTTCATACCTTTATAGAACGGATTCAAACCTGTTATGATAAACTACTGCTCAAGCATACTGTAATGGTTGGTTAAGGGACCATATATCCCATATTATGGGGTGTGTGTCAGGGATGTCCCTTAGTGCACTTTTGTACTAATTCACTATTGATCCATTAATCAGGCGTGTGTATGGTCATACTAGTATACAGGGACTTTCTTTTTCAAGGACTGATCCGGTTAAATGTATTGTGTATGCAGATGATTTGTGTTTTTGATGATCGGAGATCTGCCCTCTGCCCTTTTTTAAAAAGAGTTTTGCAGGTTTTTGTTATTTACTGTAGCAAAAAATTAACTACTATAAATGTAATTGTATAACACTAGGGATAGAACATTTGCAATTTACACAGGTTATTGCATACCAGTGATTAAAGATAGTTGTAAAATTTTAGGCCTTCTATTTGGAGCAGGAGATTTAGCATACTTAAATTGGAAATTTAAACTACAAGAAGCACAAAATAAAGTAGATTTATGGAATACATGGAGGTTGTCTAAATTGAAATGGATTCAAATGGTCAAAACCTTTTATTGCCCATATTCTTATATTTAAGTGCAGTGTTTAGTCTTCCTTTAGCTTTGGAAACACAATTATATGGCTGGTTTTTGTCTTGCATTTGGGGCAGTAGACTAAACCCCATAAAGACATGTTTGTTGTTTGGGAAAAAACATGGGGGTCTAAAATGCTACATCCTATATATTTTTTTTACTATGTTTCTATACAAATTTAAAACCTTTATTTACAGATAGAGAAACACAATGGAAACCATGGCTTCTGGATTCTATAGGTGATTTATGTTTCTTCTGGCCTGAATATGAGATCTTTCAAGACAACGGTCCATAAATCATCTCCTGCAATCTCTTAAATTATGTTTTGGGAAAATTAAATTATGGGTTATCTCAAGGCATACCTTTCTGCATTTTAGTAGAAAGGAACTGTATGCTTATATTTTACAAAAATATTTTCAAGATTCTGCTCCTTTGATTGTTAACCTCTCCTCAGATTCCACCTCATATGTGGGATGTGCTATAGTTATCTTTATATGGTAAATTAAATGTTCATGCTAATTTAAAGCCTAAGCAGCTTACTGATCAGTATTGCCCTGGGGATACTTGTTTTGAGTTAGTTGAAACCATGGAACATTTATTTTGGAATGTCCCTAAATAATAGATTTCTGGAGTTATGTTATACGAAAATTGCCTACCTTTCCTTTATACCCCTTAACTTTAGAAATTTTGTGTACAGGGATTTTGCCTGTAACCACAATCAAATATGATAAAGTCACATTGTGGTTGATTTGCTTCTATTTTAAGTTTTATTTATGGCATGTGAGATGCTGTTTTACCATTCAACAGCAATACTTTACACAGGATGAATTATTTTGTATGGTTGCTAATGCTATTTCTAGTTTGAAAATACAAGATTATGGCAACCTTTCTTTATCCATTTGCCAATCTAGATGGGACTCTATCAGATTATTGTATTGTTTTTTTCTTTCTTCTTCTCTTTTAGTTCTGCTCTATAACATTTGTAATGCACATCTTTACTAAATATTATGACTTGGAAAGAGTAAGTATTCCTTCATATATTCTCAAAGGTTTATATTTGCTTTGGTTATTAACTTCTCTTTCATTTATGGTAATATGTATTGGACGGTTAGTCCTTATTTCAGTATTGAACTCAATATGATGTATTACTGATCATTTGATATGTTTTCTGTGGATAGGAATAAAATTCCCTACTCCCATTGTAGGTGGGGGGGACTATGTTCGATTATTCCTTTTATATTGCCTTGAAAATGTACTGAGTGTAACACTTTTTCCTTATATTATTATTTATTTATGATTTATCTTTTCTTTTGTGTGACTTAACACTGTTTGTATTCATTTTTGTTTGATGATTATGTTAATAAAAATTCTCGTATTCTTTTGTGGGGGACTATTTTCACATTATTCCTTTTACATTGCTCTGATGATATATGATTGTAATTTTGTTGTTATTATTTTCTATGATTTATATATTATTTTGTGTGACTTAACACTGTTTGTATTCATTTTGGTTTGTTGATTATGTTAATAAAAATTCTCTACTCATCAGTAGAGGGAGTTTCTGCTGTTCTGAACATGGAATGGAAGATGCTACTGGGTCGGTGATGGAGCAACAGGTTGGAGACACTGTGCAGTCTGGGCTCGTATTCTTGATGAAATACATGCAGGAGATGAAGTGAGTTAAACGAGTGTGCCATTAGATACTTGTGGTGATTTGCATGGAAAGGTCCATGCGACAGGAGAAAGGACTCGGAGGTGGGGTCTACTATTTTTCTGCCAAATACGCAAGGGTTATTAAGGAGAAATTAAGCCAGAATATGAATGACTTACCATGGACCACTGATGGCTTCTCTGCATTACTGGGTTCAGAGACTGATGTCAGGCACAGGTTTTGAGGGTCGATGCTGAGATGACTCATCCCTCTGACACTCGAGCTGAAGGAACGTGAAGGAAACACAAGGAAAGACAGTTTCCTATCTTGGATTGGTCACAGGAAGGTGCTTTGTCAAATGCCGTCTGGATTCTGCAGAACGGTCGTTGGGATTCTGGACTCCACCTGGGAGACATTCATGCAAGACACAGCATCAGGATCGGGGGCCCCATGGACGCTCAACTAGGTCAGGACTCTGTTTTACACCCTAGAAATGTTAAGGAAAGGGGAGATACCAAGCTTTTGACAATGTTGTTTCTAATGTCGGAACTGAGGTTCCGATGGTTTCTCTGCACTATACCTTCCTGTGTCTCCTCTCAGGGAACAACAACAATCTGAGCCTCATTTTTCTGATCTTTTAGATGAAATAGACTGAAACAAGCACCCAGAAGAAATGCTTTCTGCCTTTGATATAGGGGCAGGATAGAAGAACATCCCGATAGACTTTTGTTGCTAAAACTTTTAAAGACTATGAATTTCCAAGCCAGTGAGATTTATGCTTTGGTAAGAGGGAGGACCCTTTCAATATTAGTTTTAACATTTTTCTGGCTTGGACAAGTTTTAGCAGCGATATGAACATTGTAAAATGCAGCCTTTATGGTCATCTTTCTGGGCAATACCTATCACAAAGCCCCTATATAAAACTGTTAATATCATGTCCTGCAATGAGGGGTGAATGTAGGGATATCCTTTTGGTTGGAATAAAATGTACAGTGTTAGGGCCCCTTGAAGCAATAATTGATGGGGAAGGTATTTGGACTGGCAGCTGGAAGTTTAAAGTGAAACTGCATATAATAGGAGCTGAAGTGAATCATATCCTGAATACTTTTTCTGGGAAAGGATGGGGGTGTTTTTATCCAGAGCAACCCAAGGCCTGTTACAAATGTAGTAGTCGGAGACACCTCAGCAGTGCATGTGACAAAGTGAAATGTGCTCTTTGTGGAGACTTTGACCATGATAATGAGACATGTAGGAATATTTTTCATTGTAACTTGTGTGATAAGCAGGGTCATGCCTATCACCAGTGCCCTGGGCTGGTCAGAATAGGCTGGGAGGCATGAATAAAGAAGACCTGATAAACTCAGCACAAGATAGGCATCAGAGCAGGGATACACCTAGACCGGACCCTATGACCCCTGCTCCCTTCCTCTAGTGAAGGCCCCACTGCTTCAGCATCACCATATAGTAACAGGCCCAAATATGTCCGAGCACACACAGGCCATGGAATGGAAACCGGTACAGTTTACAAGATGCCCCACAACAGGTTACACATCAGAGTCCTTCTGATTTAGGTTCAGAAGTACCGAGTACTTCTAAAGCTCAAAGTAGAAATGGTACAACGCCACCAACACCTTCAACATCGAAGTTTCAAACCCCACATCCTAGAAGAGTGAGCAGGGCCTCTAGCAGACATGTTGTACAAACTACTGATATCCCTACTGGAAACTCTTTTCAGGTTTTACAGGATCAGGAGGGAGGTTTGCAATCTGATATTTCCCAAGGTCTGGTTTCTTTCTGAAACGGAATGTGAAGGGGGAGGATGCAGAGAATAAGAAAAAAGGAGAAAACAGAAGAAAGATGTTCAAACACCTTAAGGAGATACAAAACAAACCTTAAGGCAACAATTAAGCTTTTTCCTTAAATACTGCAACATCAGAAATTTTAAAAAGGATAGCCTGCTTGCATTTTTGTCACAATTTAGCTGTAGATATTTTCTTCAGGAAACAAGGTTTAGTTGTTTGCATGATATCAGTCAAGCAAAAATGATGGACCAGTGGGCCTACTTTTTGATCATATGGGGAAGATGCAGCAGATCATTTAGGCATTCTATTTAACCATATCAATGTCCAAGTTATACGGCTAGTGGACATACACCGGGAGGGCTCTCCTGTTGAATTGTGTGTATAAAGGTTTTCCTTTTAGACTTATTAATACATATGCCCTCAGGTCAAATCATCACGAATTGAACTATTCCAAACTATTCAACCCTCCCTTTTCATTCAGAAACAAGTTATATGGACGGGGGACATGAACTGTAGTTTAGATCAAAAATTAAGGATCAAATACAACAAAAATTCTATTGTGATACTCATGCATTACAAAAGGCTCTGAGGCAAACATCCCTTAAATATGCTTGTAGGAGTTATATAAGGACATAGGTGGTACCTATAGATGGAGTGCTTTCCATACTAGAATAGATGAGGTTTTTATCCAAAATCTTATTCTGCTTACTTGTCTTCTACAACCATGTGAATTTTCAGACCATTTGGTAGTTACATGTCATATCAGTTTGGTAAATTTTCCTACAAGGTTTCCTGCTTTTATGTCACGGTGGAAGTTAAATTCTCTTTGTTGATGAATCTAGTTTTCAGTATAAATTAAATTCTCTTTTGCTGCCAGAAAGTTGACAGTAGAACTGTATGACTCATGGGCACAATGGTGGCGGATACAAAGTTAGACGTAAGAAATTTGTTTATTTCCATTGGGAAGGCAACAGAAATAAAGATTATTTAACTTATTTAGAGTACCATAATCAATATTATAAGTTGACTTATTTACCTAATGTTTGGATGTGAGGATTAAACAGCAGATTGATAGAATAAAGGTTATATGAGAAAGTATCAATACGATCGGAAGTTTCTCTGCAGGCAGAAAGGAAATTTGGATTGGAGAAAACTCCATCAGTGGATCCATTTGCTGCATGCAAACAATAGTTAGACAACAAATTAATGGTGGATCTTATAAATCAGATTGGGCAGCGAAAACTACTAATATTGAGATGTTAGGTATTATAAGGCATTCTTTGCAGTTAATCTTTTTATTGTAGTTATTGTGATTATACATACAACTACACTACATTCTCAATATACACTTACATAAATTCTTAACGGAGAAAGAAAATCATGTTGTCTTTATAAAGGATTCTTTACAGACACAACAAGGAACTGCTTTCACGGCATCTGAAGGATGGGAGGAGATACTCACGTGTGTTTTGCCAAAATTATCAGAAGAGGAGAGGTAGACCTGGGAGAACCCATCTCTAAAGAGGAAATTCAATTTGAAATGAATTGACTGAAGTCCGTATCTTTCCAGGAAAGATGGCCTCACAAATGAGTTCTGTAAACTTTTAGTGGATGAGATGGGTGAGATTTTACCAAACGTATATAATGAAATTCTAGAACATGGAATATGCACAGAAGCTTTTCTGCTGCTATGATAGTGTATTTACATAAGAAAATGGGATAAAATGGATTTGTGTAATTGAAGGCCTATAAGTTTATTAAATACTGATTATAACATTGTATCTGCTATTTTGTGTCATAGGCTACAAAAATAATGTCTTCCTTAATACATCCAGTTCAGACATGCTCAATTCCTGGGAGAAATATACAACAAAATCTGGCTTTTAAGGAATGTGTATGATTTTGGGAGAAAGCAAGAAATTAACATGCTACCTTTTGGCCTTGGATCAAACTAAAGCATTTGATAGGGTTTCTCATGAATTCCTTTGGTTAGTTTTGGAGATGTATGCTGTGCATTCTAGGTTTATAACCTGGATAAAACTCTGTATGAGAGGGCAATAATGTTACCCACTGCAAATGGCTTGATTAGATAGGGTTTATCTCTAAAAGGGGAGTAAGGCAGGGTAGCCCATTAAGTCCCTTGCTGTATACTTTTATTTTGGATCCCATTGTCAGAGAAATTTATAGTAATAGGACCATTAGGGGCCTGACGCCTTCACCAGAATTAGAGCTTCAAAATTAGCACTATATGCTGATGATATAGTAGTCACAGTACAAAACAGGGAGTCAGGAGTCATGGTTTTATGGGCATTGGATAGGTATGCATGTATAGCGGAGACAGAAATAAATGATAACAAAGCACAGGGGTGTACATAGGAAATGGGTTGTATGAGTCTAGGATTGGGAAAATACATATCACTGACACTACAATTACGATTTTGGGCATTTATTTTGGGAGTGGTGATTTGGCAATTTTAAACTGGGAGGAAAAATAAGAGTGGGGAGATGAAAGTCCAATTATGGAAAACATGGGCTCTTTCAAAATCAAAAGAGTTTTGATGATCAAAAATTATTTTTCCCATATTTGTATACATTTGTGTAGTTTTCCTATACCAGGGACTCTGGAGACCAGATTGTTTAGTATTTTGTTTCAGATGTTGTGGGGAGTTGTCTCAATCCTGTAAAAAGGATTTTACTTATCTAGATGTTCATAGAGGGGTTTAGGGATGTTGCACCCGCTGGTGTTTTATTTCTTTTTCTTTACAAAAATGTTTCCAGATTTGGTGGGATGGACACATCAGTGGGTGACTGGACAGACCTTTTGTTTAGGCCTTTCTTGTTGAAATGGGGGAAGAGGTCCCTAGAATACAGGAAACATTAGAGATTCAAGGTTTTGCAGTGCCTGCTATCTGAAAAATAAATATATGGGGGTTACTAAAGGACACGTACAGGTTTTACATAGAAAATTCCTATATGCAGATATTATGGGAAAAATTTGCTACTTGGATAGATTTTCCTAAATGTACTCCCACTAACTTTAGGAACACCATAAGGACACTTAGAGATACAAGAATTCTGGTAAAATGTGGGATGTCCAGTGGCTTAGTTGCCATGGGAGGTTGAGGGTAAAGGAACCTGAAACATAAGCCCATACTAGAAAGACAATGCATTAGATTAGTGTGTGCTGGTTTAGAAGAAACAATGGAACATTTTTTCTTTCATTGTGTGTATGCCAACTAATTTTGGATGGACCTGGGGCTAGATGGAAATAGAGAATTGGCTAAGTGGATCTCTTATAAAAGTCTAGTATTAGGTGATTACACTGGGTATAATGTCACTATCACTGGAGTAGAGATGGGCGAAGTGGCCCCAAATGTCGCTCCAGAGTGAATCGTGAAGTGAAAGCAATTCACGGGTGCTCTGCAACGAGAAGCGGAGTATTTGGCATTGTAATGGGTAACTAGTCCATTGAAAACAATGACTTCGCCTCACTTCGCCTTGTTTTTAAGCTCCAAGTTGAATTTTGCAGTGATTCATGGGATTTCAGGTCACATGGGCTCTAGATTGTTCTACACAGCCTCAGTTTGAGGTAGTGTGTGTAGGAAGTTGTAGGAGACAGTCTACTCTGAGAGCTCTCTGTGATTCAGACCTTCTAAAAGCTATTAAAAAGCCTTTTTGAATAATGTTTCTTGCTGAAACTTTAGTTCATCGATTGTAGGAAACCCTCCTGTGCTCATATCATCAAGCATTTATTGTTTGTGAATGGATTTTGAATGTTAATGTATGACATTCAGTCTGTGTACTGAGAGACAGTGGAAGTGTGCTTTGGGGGAGGGCGTATCTGTGTTGTAGGTGGATTAACTTGGAGAAAAGACAGTTCTTTTTTTTGGTGATATTTTTCTTGTATAACTATGTTAATGTACACAGTTATGTTTTCAATAATTCTTGCCATTTTTTGCTGATTATTGTGGTGCAGTAGTGCATAATTTTAGTTTGTTTAAAATAAATGGTTATATTACTGAAGTTTTCAATTTGCTATGCATTACTTAGTGTGTGTGTCAGTAAGCGTGTGATGCGTGTCATCAAATCAGACACCTTTATTGTGTCACATAGTAATTTCAGCAATGAGAACCTGCTATCCACTGCAGCTGTGTGATTTCTGTACTTTTGTGGTATATTTACTGATACTGGTACTAGTACTAGTGACTGTTACTGCAGCAGTGCAGTACACTGCCACCCTCACAGCCCGCCCCAACCAGCAAAGGTATTCTTTTCCAGATTTGAATTTCTGATGGTGAGCACTAGTTAGGTGTTGTGCCTTTGCATCTGTATCTCTTCAGTGCACAGTGCAATCTTAATCTGTCTGTGCATTTGCATCTCTTTAGGGCCCAGTCTCCATCTGTAACTTAAGTTACAGTTATTTTTGACTTCCGTTCAGATTACTGGACTGGTGTGGTGCATAATTCTGTATGAACATTGTACTCATTAATATGCGCTTTTAAGTCAGGACCATCATCACGAGTTACTCATAATACAAATCACGTTCTTCATCATCACAATCACAAATACAGTCACAAATCACGATTCACGATCCGTCACAAATCACATTAATGTTTTTACTAGTTACTTGAATGTATTGTAAGCCTGTTTTGTAGTATCTCTCCAGGCTTCACCACCCTGCCATTGTACTCATTAATAAGTGTTTTAAGTCGGGGAGTTTTGTGCTACAGCTCATCGGGGAAGTACAGCTGCAGGCATTCACATTCCAATACAGTTCCATATTGATTATCTCACACTGCCGACACTTAATCATGTTCTTCATCATCACGGTCACAAATGCAGTCACAAATCACAATTCACGATCAGTCACAAATCACAAAATTAATTTTGTTACTAGTTACTTGATGTATTGTAAGCCTGTTTTGTTGTATATCTCCAGTTTTCACCATCCTCCATCATACTCATTAATAAGAGTTTTTAAATTGGGGAGTTTTATGATACAGGCTCAGCTCATCAGGGAAGTACAGCCATAGGCATTCATATTCCTTCCTGTACAACATGTGAGTTACAGTACTGTAAGTAGTGAGTGGGTGAAGTGGCCCCAATTAAACTCCAGCGAAGTGATTCCTGATAACGAGAATCATGGAGTACCCACAATGTGAAGTGAAAGACTTCTTCATAATGAGGAATGCAGTCTATTGAAACCAATGACTCATGTATTCCGCCTTCCCAAACCACTTCTCCACCAATTTTAAGGCAGTACATTGAAATCAATGTGATTCGCCTCACTTACCTTGTAATTGAGCTCCAAATGAAATTCTGCAGTGATTCATGGGATTGCAGGTCACGTGGGCTCTAGATTGTTCTGCACAGCCTCAGTTCTGGCCTGGGTAGTGTGTATGTAGTGGTAGCTGGAGACAGTTTGCTCTCAGAGCTCAGCAATTCAAAACCTCTAAAAGCTGTTTAAAATACCTTTTGGGTCATTTTTTTGCTCAAAACTTAGAACCCTTCTGTGCTCATATCATCAAGTGTTTATTGTTGCATGTGAATTTTGAATGTTAGTTTAGAACAGTCAGTCTGTGTACTGTGAAGTGTGCTTTGGGGAGGGGCGTATCTGTGGTGTAGGCAGATTAACTGGGAGAAAAAGGCAGTCTTTCTGTTTTGGTTATATTTTTCTTGTATAACTGTGTTAATGTACACAGTAATATTTTCAGTAATTCTTGACATTTTTGCTGATTGTTGTGGTGCAGCAGTGTATAATTTGTCTGTTTTAAAACATTTGGTTATATTACTAAAGGTTTTGAATTTGCTCGCATTACTTGTAGCATGTGCAAGAGTGTGTGTGCGATGTGTGCCATTAAATCAGACACCTTTATTGTGCCACAGAATAATTGCAGCTTTGTGAACCTGCTATCCACCGCACCTGCATGAATGTTTTATACTGCTTTGTGATATCTTTACTGGTAGTAGATTGTTACTGCCATGCACTAATCCCCAACTGGCAAAATGTATTCCTTTCCAGATTTAGATTTGTGACTTGTGAGCACTGGATAAGTGTTGTTGTGCCTTTTGTATGCATCCTTGAGTGCGCAGCTCAATCTTAATCTGTCTGTGCATTTGCAGTGTACCATTAATTCTGGAAGACTGCATTTCTTGTTATGCTCTCATTTCACTTCTGTCAGCACAGGGAATTTTCTGGACACAAGACAGTAGCATTTCATCAGCACTGGGGAATTTTCTGGACACAAGACAGTAGCATTTTGGGATGCACATTAATTCTGATGACTCTGTGTGTGACCACTGTGCACATGACTGAGTGTGCCATTAATCCTGGGAGACTTTGCATTTCTTGTAATGCTCTCATTTCACTTTATCAGCACTGGGAGTTTTCTGGACACCAGACAGTAGCACTTTGGGGATGCACATTCATTCTAGTGACTGTGTGGGTGGGGTGCTGCCAATATTGTTGTCACTCTGCCTTACTTTGCGTTTAAGGTGGAATGACAATGTGAAATAATAATAACAAGGCGAAGTGTGCCTTTTCTATGGGCACTCCACTAGAAAGTGCCAACACGGAAGTAGCCACTGCTCACTTCGTGTGATTTTAAATTCACTGCATCTCTACACCCAAGCACTCTAAATTTGATTTTTGCTTGTGTGAAATTCTATTTGTGGCAAGCAAGATGTCAATATTCTTTGCAGCATATTAATATGCCAACTATGGTTTTAATTAAACAAATAGAAGAAGCAGTTTGTCAACAGAAAGATTTTGAGAAATTGCAGTTAGATGCACAGAAATTCTGGCTTTTATGGAAGCATATCTTTGGTTATGACAGGACACTATGTATAGTTTAGATCTGGAAGTACTGTTATTTTTGTTTTTCTGTTAAAAATGAATTTTTCTTATCACGTCTGTCTGATTTAAACAGCGTGATGAATTATATGTCTTATTTAGGGGTAGTGGTGGAGGATTTGGGAAAGCAAAACATATGTCACTGAATTACAGAGTGTTTTTTTTGATTTTCTTTTTGTTTTTCTTGAAAATAATTTTTCAATATGTTGTAGTGATGTAATGTTTCTTTTCTGCAATAAAAATTTCCCTACTCTTTTCGATGAATGCCATGGGATCATTAGCATCCACCTGAACTACCACCAATCCAGGCAGATGGGACCTTAGCTTAACGTCTCATCTGAAAGACAGCGCTACATCATGCAGAAGCTGAACACTGAAACGCTAAACAAAATCCCGCACAACACCACCCTGAAACCTATAAACCAGTCTAATCAGTGAGTGGTTGGAGATGGCCATTCTCAGCTATCACAGTTCACCACCCCAGAAACCTGCTCCAGTGGGAGAAGAAAAAATTCAGTTTGAGAAAATGAATTATGAGCAGAGGAATAAAATATAGGAGCAGTCAGAGGAATATAACAAATGCCAGGAGGGGTCTGTATGACCAAATGAGTCAATAAAATCCTGAAGACCATGTTGCACAGGAGAAAGTCCTCCATACCATGGTGGATTTGTCCAAATCAAGCTGAAAATGAATTTCCACCTGCCTCTCCCCAACCACCATAGAGATGAAAATAAGGGCCAATAACACTGCTAAATGAGTAAAAACTGAGTGGTGTCACTGAAGGGCCCATAAATGGAACCCAGTAAAACTTCATGCAACCCCAATCTGCCATGACTAAAATATAATGCCCTCTTCATCATCATGTTCTGAAAGAAGCTGAAATGTGAGGCATCTAGCTATTAAAATACAGACCTCATTCTGTTAGCAACTATTACCAACTCCATAAACATATCCCACCCACTCAACAAAAAAAATGGAAACTTTATCTTCCTGTAAGAGGGATTCTTGCCAAAAGCAACATCAGCCTCTAATTGTCATAGGTGCTGCAAAACCTGATACCGCTTGTGAACATCCTGAGTGCCTTTGATATTCCAAGTTCCATACACATTTGAAGTACGATATAATTCCAAATTCAAAACACATAGCAAAAGTGGTCATTTCAGTACCAAAGTATACCATGATGAGTAGCAATATTCCATCCCCCAAAGGAAACATGAACAAGTGACCACCAGTGTGGTTCGAGATAAACTCAGCTACATAGAAACAAAGACTTTGATGGCAGATAAGGACCACTTGGCCCACCCAGTCTGCCCATTTCCTACCTACTGGATAAGCTGCAAATTGTAGTGAACCAACAGCCTACTTCCTGCCATCCCGACTACAACTGCCTTGTGTCTGTCCCATGCATGTTTGAATTCCCCACTGTTTTAGACCCAACAACCTCCCCAGGAAGGCAGTTCCACGCATCCACCACTCTCTCCATGAAAAACATTTCCTCACATTACCCTGAGCGTTCTCCTCTATCTTTAAATTCGCCCTTGTTCTTACACATCTCTTTTTCTGAAAGATGCTACTCTCCTGGACTTTGTTGATTCCCTTGAAGTACTTGAACGTTTCTATCATGTCCCCTGTCCCTCCTTTCATCAAGGGTATACATATTAAGCTCTCTCAGTCTCTATTCATATGATTTCTGATGCAGACCCTGCACCATTTTAGTTGCCCTCATCTGGACTGCTTCTATCCTGTCTCTGTCCTTGCGCAGATGAGGTCTCCAAACTGCACACAGTACTCAGATGGGGTCTCACCAACTGTCTGTACAGAGGATAATCACTTCCCTTTTTCTACTTGTGATGCCCTTCCTATGCATCCCAGTGTCCCCTTGCTTTCCTTACTGACTTCTCATTGCTTACCAACCTTTAGATCATCTGATATGACTACCCCAAGTCCGTTCCATTTTGTTGTTGTTAGTACCTCCCTGCTATTGTGTACTCTTCTCCTGGGTTTTTGTTTCCCAGGTGCATTACTTGCACTTCTTTGCATTGAATCTAAGTTGCCATATGTCTGACCATTCCTCCAACCTTGCCAAGTCCCTTCTCATCCTTTCTACCCCACCTTGTGTATCAGCTCTGTTACAGATCTTTGTATCACCTGCAAAGAGGCATACCTTTCCTCCAGACCTCTGCAATGTCACCTATAAAGATGTTAAAGAGGACTGGACCCAGTACTGAGCCCTGAGGTACTCCACTAGTGACCCCCTTTCTTCATAGATACATAGATACATAGACAGTGTATGCAGATAAGAGCCCTATCGCCCACCCAGTCTGCCCATTTAAATTTGTAAGTTCAGTTTATGTTTTCCAGGAAGTCTGTTGCCCTTACCTGACCTCCAGAATTCCTTTATGTCTATTCCATGCATTCTTAAATCCCGTGATTGTTTCAGCCCCCACCACTTCCTCTGGCAGGGTGTTCCACTTGTCCACCACCCGTTCTGTGAAGAAATTCTTCCTCACGCTTCCTCTGAATCGTCCTCCCTCCAACTTCATCCCATGCCCTATTGTCCTGGAACATCTTTTCGCTTAAAAATAGTGTTTTCCTGCACCCTGTTCCTCCCTGTAAGATACTTGTATGTCTCTATCATATCCCTCTCCTCCTCCTCCTCCAGGGAGTACATGTTCAGTGCCTTCAACCTGTCCTCATAGGACTTGTGATGCAATCCATGCACCATCTTTGTTGCCCTCCTCTGAACCTTCTCTACCCTGTCTGTGTCCTTACGTGGTATGGTCTCCAGAACTGTACACTGTACTCCAGGTGGGGCCTCACTAGTGTCTTGTATAGTGGAATTATGACTCCTCCTTTACTGCTGGTGATGCCCTGCCTATGCATCCCAGCATCCTATTTGCTTTACCTGCTGCCTTGTCACACTGTTTCCCTACCTTGAGGTCATCAGAGATGATAACTCCAAGACCCCTTTCCTGCTTGGTGCATGCTATATCCTCACCCCCAACTGATATATTGTGCCAGGGTTTTTGTGCCTATATGCATTATCTTGCACTTCCTTGCATTGAATTTCAACTGCCAAACCCTGACCATTCTTCAAGTTTCTGCAGGTCCTTCTCATTCTGTCTACACCCTCTGGTGTGTCTACTCTGTTACAGAGCTTTGTGTCATTAGTGAACAGTGAAATTCTGCCTTCTAGGTCCTGTGCAATGTCACTGATGAAGATATTGAATAGTACCGTCCCAGCACTGATCCCTGTGGTACCCACTGGTCACTCTTCCTCTGTGGAGTGACAGCCATTTACCACCACCCTCCTGTGTCCTGCTGTCCAGCCAGTTACCTACCCACTGCACTACTATCCTGCCCACTTCCATATTCCCAGTTTGTGCAATAGTCTTCTATGTGGCACAGTGTCAAAGGCCTTGCTGAAGTCCAGATAGGCCATGTCCACTGCCCTCCCCTGATCCACCTCCCTAGTCACCCAGTCAAAATTCAATGAGGTTGGTCTGACATGACCTTCCCTGGTGAAACCATGCTGCCTTGGGTCCTGTAGTCCATTGACAACCAGATGTTCCACCAATCTCTCCTTCAGTAGTGCTTCCATGATCTTCCCCACTACCAAGGTGGGGCTGACTAGTCTGTAGTTCCCAGCTTCCTCTTTGTTCCCACTTTTGTATAGGGGACTACATCTGCTATCCTCCAGTCTTTGGGTACCTCCCTGTTTCTAGTGATCAGTTAAACAGAATGTGTTCCACTCTCTATTACCTTCTGTGTCCTGTTGTGCAGCCAGTTTGCTACAGGCTACCACCCTGGGACCCACTCCCAGGCTGGCTAACTTAATTATTAATCTTTGTGTGGACTGTGTCAAATGCCTTGAAGTCTAGGTAGGCCATATCCATTGCCCCTCTCTGGTCTATTACTTTGGTCACCCAGTCAAATAAATCTATCAGATTCATCTGGCATGACCTTCCGCTGTGAATCCATGCTGTCTTGGGTCCTGTGCCCCTCTGACCTCTAGATACTTGACAATTCTTTCCTTCAGAGTGATTCCATCATTTTCCCTATCACTGAGGTTAAGCTAACAGGTCTGTAGTTTCCTGCTTCTGCCTTGCTCCCACTTTTGTGAAGTGGAATCACATCTGCCCTCCTCCAGTCCTCAGGTACCACCCCATCCTGCCATGATTTGTTAAAAGTGTGGTCAGTGGTATCACTAGGTCCTCCTTAGTTCTTTTAGGATTCTGGGGTGAATCCCATCAGGCCCCATTGCTTTGTCCACCTTGAGTTTTAGGAATTCTTTCAGGCTCTTCTTCTGTAAATTTACTGGTGTCAACCCCCTACCCAGAGTGCTTTTATTGTCTGGTTTATGTAACTCATCCTCATCTTCTTTTGTGAATACTGAGCAAAAGTATTCATTCAGTATCTCTGCCTTTTCACTGTCTCCCTCTGCCCACCTCCCCTCTCCCTTATTAATCTACAGAGTCAAGCCATACAAAAGTGAGGGTACTAGACTTCAGGAGGGCTTACTTTGGCAAGATGGAGAGTGCCTTAGAAAAGCACTAGCAAAAGGCTAGAAGGAAGGGTGGATCAACAATGGAAAACATCAAACAGCCATCATAGAGGCAACAAGCCTTTGTGGGAAGCAAATAAACAAATCAAAATGAAAGAAAAAGCACTATGGTTCTCAAAAGAGGTGGTAGGGAAGGTTAGGGAGAAAAATATAGCATTTAGTAAGTATATGGAAACATAGAAGGAGCAGGACAGAGAACTGTACCAGTTAAGGCAGAAGGAAACAGGGAGGAAAGTCAGAATAGAAAAGGCCCAAACTGAGGAAAAGATAGCCAACTTGTTTAAGAAGGGGATAAAACCTTTATAGATATATCAGGGAGCGAGAAAGACAAAGGGAGGGATAGTGAGGCTGAATAGAATGGACAGTGGTGGGCAGAAAGGGACAGTGAAAAGCAGGGATACTGAAGAATACTTTTTCTCAGTATTCACAAAAGAGGAGGAGGTGCCTAATCCAGTTAACAGAAGCACTCTGGATGGGGGTGTGATCGAGTCCTTTCACAGAAGAAAGAGTTCTGAAAGAACTCCTAAAACTGAAGATGGACAAAGCAATGAGGCCTATGGAATTTACTCCAGAATTCTAAAAGAACTAAGGGGCGAACTAGTGACATCAATGACTACCCTTTTGAACAAATCATGGGAAGATGGTGTGGTACCTGAGGACTGGAGGAGGTGGATGTGATTCCCCTTCACAAAGTGGGACCAAGACAGAGGCAGAAAACTACAGACCTGTCAGTTTGACCTCTGTGGTAGGGCACTTGATGGAATCACTTCTGAAGGAAAGAATTGTTGAGTACCTAGAGGCCAGTGGGGCACAGGACCCAAGGCAGCATGGGTTCTCAGGGAAGGTCATGTCAGACAAATCTAATTGATTTCCTTGACTGGGTGACCAAAGTAGTAGACCAGGAAGGGGCTGTGGACATGGCCTATCTAGACTTTAGCAAGGCATTTGACACAGTCCCACACACAAGATTAATAATCAAATTAACCAACCTGGGGTGGGTCCCAGGGTGGTAGCCTGATAAAACATTGGCTGGACAACAGGACACAGAAGGTAATTGTAAATGGAGTCCACTCTGAAGAAAGAGGTTTACTATTGGGTACCGCAGAGGGTTCAGTACTGGGTCCAGTCCTTTTAATGTCTTTATAAGTGACATTGCAGAGGACTGAAAGGAAAAGTATGTCTCTTTACAGATGACACAAAGATCTGCAACAAGGTTGATACACAAGAAGACATGGAAAGGATGAGAAGGGACTTGGCATGGTTGGAGGAATGGTTAGAAGTATGGCAGCTTAGATTCAATGCAAAGAAGTGCAAAATAATGCACCTGGGAAACAAAACCCAGGGAAGATTACACAATGGGGGTAGTAACAACAACAAAAATGGAAAAGGACCTGGGGTAATAATATCAGATGACCTTAAGGTTAGCAAGCAATGTGAGAAGGCAGTAGGAGGGCTGGGGATATACTGTGATGCATAGGGAGAGGCATCAGCAGCAGAAAACAGGAAGTTGTTATCCTCTGTACAGACAGTTGGTGAGACCCCATCTGGAGTACTGCATCCAGTTCTGGATACCCCATCTCTACAAGGACACAGACAGGATAGAGACAGTTCAGAGGAGGGCAACTAAAATGGTGCAGGGTCTGCAAGAGAAGCAATGTGAGGAGAGACTAAAGGAGCTTAATATGGATACCTTGAGGAAAGAAAGGAGAGGTGGACATGATAGAAACATTTAAGTACTCTCAGTGGAATCAACAAAGTCCAAGAAGGTAGTATCTTTCAGAAAAGAGATGTGCAAGAACAAGGGACACAATTTGAAGATGGGGGATGGCTAAGGGCAATGTAAGGAAATATTTTTCACAGAAATTTTGTGGATGCATGGAACAACCTTCCTGAGGAGGTTGTGGGGTCTGAAACTGTGAGGGAATTCAAGAATGCATGGGACAGACAAACTGCAATTCTTGTGAGGGGTAGGAAGAAATAGGCTGTTGGTTAACTAGGATCTGCAGCTTATCCATTAGGTAGAGAAATGGGCAGACTAGGTGGGCCAAGCAGTCCTTATCTGCCGTCAAAGTCTATGTTTCTATGTTTCCATGTTTCAACCAAAAAATACAGCACACCCAGGTCTGAAAGACCCAAATTCTAATCTTCTTGGTCCATAATCCATCCCCAACCTAACTCCTAATAGAATTATGCTCCCTCCTCAAAAAAATAACAATTACAGTAAAATAAAATGCCGATCAGGAAGGACTGAAAACAGAGAGAAGAAGGCCAAGGGACTCTTGATTTTAAACTGTAGGTGTAGGAGTTGAGATAGTCTCCTGCATGAAAAATTGTGCCCATTCATGGGTTTCTATGCTGGTTCTGGGAGGTGCCTTAGGGGAATAATTAGCTGACAAGCAGGAAACTACACTGGCCCCTAATTCTCCACCACTCCTGCAGGCTGCCTTAAGGGAAAAGTAAGACCTGGGATTCTGCAAAGTTAAAGCTGCTAATTTCAGGGCGGCTCTGGCACCACCGTAGCCTTTTCAAAAGCCATTCCACTAACAAACACCAAGTGTGGGTGTCTCTGTACCTCCGTAAGGTGCATTAAGGGGAAAGATAGTGGTGCCAGCAATTCTCATTGTGAAGCTAGGGAATGTTTATAGCATTTGTTTTAAAATCCGTTAAATAGAGTGTGGCTCCAGCATTATCTTTGCATAGCTCAAGTATTTAACAGCATTTAATTCTTAGCCAGGAATATACAGCATTTGATCTTCTCCCTAAATTGAGCTGCAACCTCACTGCTTAAATAGAGAGTTTGCAGCATTTGATAGAGATGCATTTGAATAAGGCTACTACCTAGCTCCCAATGAAACCATGTAAGCTTAAGCCCTCCCCATTCTGTACACTCCTCCCTGCAAAACACCCTCCCTGAAAAAGGACCTACCTGCTATAAGTGCTCACGATTTTTCTGTCTCCACACAGATGGTCCTGACTCCTGAGGAACAGACCCCCACCTGGGGGATGACGATCGAGAGGGCCAGCAAGCAGAAGCCCTCCTCTAAGGTGCAGAACAGGTATGAATTGAAATTGGACGCCACGCAGAGCTGCAGTGATCCGCTGAGGACTCTCATGCTTGGCGCCATTTCTCATTTTCAAACTGGGACTTGGAGCCCGCCACCACCCTTGGCAAATACCGTCTTATATAGCGGTGGTCTCGCGAGCGCATGAGCCTATCAGCTCACTTCACCATTTGCAGCCTATCAGTTACTGTCACTAGATGCCGCCTCCTAGGCTGCCTGAATTGCTATTCTCCTACTGCAGGAGTTTTTTTTTTTCTTTCTCGCTGTCCACAGCAAGGTGCTATTCTGCCTAGATCCTGGGCAAATTAGAGGGTCTCCAGATGACACATATCAATTGCAACCAGTTGGCTATTCAACCCACTAGGACTAAGACCCCAACACCGCTGGTACACACACAGCAGCGGAACCCACTTTTGTTGTTTTTGTCTAACACAGGGAGTGGAGAGGAACTAAGCTCACTTCCTTCAGTGTCCCAGCCAAAAAGCTCCTAAGGCGATACAGGCACCACCACTACTACTAGGACACACCCCACTTAAGGACAGACACCCCTGCAAGTTGTTCAACTCCACGCAGATCCGCACTTCACTATGGGGATGAAGGACCTGAGCCCAAAGCTTCAGTCTGGTGCTGCTCAGCCACAACACAGGAACTGGTGGGGAACGATCATGATGAAAGCCTTACGCCTGCCAAGATCCATGTCCTGGTTCTCTTGTACATAGCAGCATTAGCATGGGTGGAAGCAAAATGCACGCCAATCATGACCCTAACCTCCACAGTGGAACCCAGGGACACCACCTCCCGCACTTGACAGTATTCTCTGCAACTACAACACCGGACGCCCTGATCTGGTTGCATGGCCTCAAGCACAGGGAGGATGCTACCACATCTTCGCAGAAGCGACCATAAAGCAAACAAAACTGTCGCCCGCATCCAGCAGGGGGTCCTCTGCCTCACTGTGCTCACACTGCACGTGTTCAGCGATATCCAGCCCAACCCTGGGCCTCAACTCGTTAACTGGTTCTTGGGGTCCCTAGGGACCCAACATGGCTTCATGCCAGAGGCTTGAGAGTCACCCACATGAACATTTGAGTTTGAGACCCAAGATGCACGAGGTACAATCCTGGGTGGAGATGTACAGGCCAGATGTGCTTGCCATCTCTGAATCCTGGCTGAAGCCCCATATTCTCCCCTACGAGTAGAGCTAGCAAATTACCACAGCTTCTGTAAGGACAGAGAGGGAAAAAGGAGGAGGAGGAGTCCTAATTTATGTGAGTTCCTCGCTGGAAGCCTTCCAACCTCTATTGACCTGCCAAGCTCCTCTGGGCTCGAATCCATCTTCATCAAAATCATACTGGGCCATGCAAAACAGCTAACCTTAGGTTGCATATATAACCCCCACTGGTGGTAACACTGCCCTTCAAAACTTAGCACGCCCCAGCAGGGCCTCACACACTGAGCTTCTGGTCCTAGGGGACTACAACCTGAGGTGGGACAGCCACCAGCTAGCCCACAGGGCCTCGCCCTTGAAGCAAACCTGACACAGGTCATAACCGAGTTCACCAGGCTAAACCCTAAGACCGGCAACCACTCCACCCTTGATTGATCCTAGTCTCCAACCCGGCCAACATCCAAGTGGCTGGCGTGATGTCCGATGCCCTGAGTGATCACTCCCCACTTTCTGCATTTGAAAGAACAGGCCCTGAGGATTCCCCAAGGCTCATAGCGCCAGAGACTTCCCATGCTTCTCCCTAAGCCTTCCAAAACTCACTGAGAGATGCAGACTGGACGCCACTAAGGATACTAGGAAGTGTTGATGAAGCTGCCCAGTACTTCCAGCACACTTTCATGGCAGTGGCAAATCTCCATGCCCTGGTAAGGAAGCAATGGGCGAAAGGTCAGTGTCATAGATGGATATCACGTGAGCTGAAATCCCTAATGCTCACCAGAGACAAAGCCTGGAAAAAGGCCAGGCACACAGCAACCCGGTGGACCTCAGCAGCTTATAGGTCTCTACGGAACCAGTGCAAGAAAGTCTTGAAATCTGCCAAAGGAGTTCTTCAAAGCCCTTCAGCAGGATACCTTGTCAGACCCTAAGATCTTTTGGTCCAGGATTAATTCCCTGTTAAAAGGCACAAGTAAACCTCAGCAGGGCAGTATAACCTGCAATGGCCAAACCCTAACCGGCGGAGGTGAGGCCGCGCTGCATTCAACAGTTTCTTCACGGACCTAGGCACTCTCAGAAATGGCCACCAACAACACCTAAGGTCCCCAGTCACGAAAACAGGACCCACTGACCCCCATTTCCACCAAGGACCGTGTGCATCAAAGAAGAGCTAACCCTTCTGCAATCTTTAAAACCCACAGGCTCACCAGGACCTGATGGGCTGGACCCACGGCTGCTCAAGGCTGCTGCTCCCCCATAGCCTTACCTGTTACCCTGTTAATAAACAGAACCCTGATGGAGGGGTAGTCCCCAAAACCTGGAAGCAGGCCCATGTGGTCCCAATCCACAAGGGTGGATCCGGAGAAACAATCAGCCATTACAGACCCATCTCCATCCTCTGCCACCTCGCAAAGATCCAGGGCGGCTCCTGTATGGCCAACTAAGGGATTACCTTGAAGCCAACCGGCTCTTGGCCCCAACACAACACGGCTTCGACAAAAGCATGGGACTGATACAGCCCTCATCAGACTCACCACCCATGTTTGGCTGCCTTGGATAAGGGCTCCCCACTGGGGCAGTCTTCATCGACCTGACCGAGGCCTTGACCTAGTAGACCACCCACTCTTACTAGCTAAGCTGAGCACACTTGGGCTGTATCAACACTCCTGAGCTGGTTCCACAACTGCCTGACTGGCTCCCAGCAGGTCAAATGGAGTGGTGTAACTTCCAACCCTCTACCTTTAAATGAGGGAGTACCTCAAGGATCCATCCTGGGCCTCTCCTGTTCTCCCTGTTCATCAATGACCTCTGCCACCACTGTGGCAGCAGCTACGTGGTGCAGTACGCTGATGATGCAGTACTCTACAGAACAGCAGTGCACCTGGATGATCTTGGACTCCTGCTCCAGTCAGACCTCTCCCAGGCAGAAGCTTGGCTGGTTGAGAATCGCTGGTCCTCAACCCAAACACGACAAAAGCACTCCTGTTTGGTCCAAAATCCTTGGGTCCATCCCGGGCACATGTCCTGCCATTGACACCGTGACTGGCTCCTCAATCGAGTGGTACAATCCTTTAGATACCTGGGTCTTGCTCTAGACCAGGGACTCACCCTAAAGAAGCATGTGGATCAGGTGACAAAAACATTCACCAAAAACTCAGGCAGCTCTACTGTCTAAGTGCCAGCATGATACCTGAGACATGACTGGCAATCTCTCAGAGTGTCCTCCTACCTACTCACCTATGCAGCCCCAACCCTACTTGGCATTGCAAACTCGAGCAGGGCAGACTGCAGACCCTGTACCACAAAATAGCATGATTTGCCACAAATGCCCACCCAAGGACCCATCGCTGTGAAGCCCTTGCCTCTCTCAAATGGCCCACCCTGAACCATAGGCTCCAGTAGCCCCTGTTAAGCTGGACCTATAAGCTTCTCTCTGATGACCCTCCTGCAGGGCTCATCAGGCTACTTGCCCTGAGGAGGTCGTGGAGTCCAAGAACAGTGGGGGAATTCAAGAATGCATGGGACAGACATAAGGCAGTCCTAGTGGGGTGTAGGAGGAAGTAAGCTGTTGGTTAACTAGGATCTGCAGCTTATCTGTTAGGTAGGAAAATGGGCAGACTAGGTGGGCCAGCGGTCCTTATCTGCCGTCAAATTCTATGTTTCTATGTTTCTAAAAGCGGACTAGCAGGCCTTTCCGCACTACAAGCAAAACACTACTAGAGGTACCCAGGACCAGACATGCAGCAGGCAGTAAATGATTTGCCCACACAGCCCCTACACTGTGGAACAAGCTCCCTGTAAACTCCAGGAAGCCCCCTCCCAGTGACTTTTCAGATGGGATTACGCTCACCTCCTAAACCTCAGCTCCTGCTCCTGCTCCCGTCCTGAAGGATAGCTAAACCCACCCCACATAGTCAGGCTACAAAACAATCTACCTGCCCTAGCTGACAGAAAGCTGCCACAGCTGAGTTTGTCTATGAAACCGGTCTCTACCAATGTAACCTCCCAACTTCCTATACCGAATTACTTGTATATGATGTTGTACTACCTCCCTACACTTCTACGACCTCTCATATGCTAACCTTACCTATGTTCTACTCTTTACTGATTATGTCCTAAACGGTAGCAGCTGCATAGTTAGTTGCCCTGCTTGCTTAGAATGCCTGTTTGGCCTATTGTACCATGTGTACTATGTGTCTATACTTCTCAATCTATTGGAATAAGCCTGGCAGGACTCACTGCTGGTATACCCCATGTCATCATCTTCTGTATGAAATATGTATACTGTCAATGAACTTCCTGTATGCTATGTCCTACCCCTGCATTATCTGTTTGTATCTGCTCAACTCTAGGTAACTAATTCCGGGTCACCTCTGAAAAGGACCTCCAGGCCCAGTGGCCTACCCGTTACCAAAATTTAATAAATAAATAAATGCAGCAGCAGAATACAGACATATAGACAAGGATCTCCACTGTATATGGACAGTATTCCCATGCAAAGTGAAGGAGAGGAGAGAAAATCTATTAAAATAAAAAGCAAAACCATCACTTCCCAAATAATAGCTATCCAAATTAATGAGAGACAAAATTATAATCCAAAGGGAGGTAAATATAAAAATAAACGAAGACAGAAATAAAAAATGACTAATAGCCAATCCCCAAAATCACAAAGAAAGGAAGAAAAGAAAAGGGAGAGAAGAGGAGAAAACAGAAAGAAGTAACAGAACTAAAAGATCATAAACTCAGGAAGCTAATAGTCCCTCCTTGCAAACACAATATACAGTATCAGCCCCAAAGGAAAAGATCCTCTCAACTAAGACCCTCTAATGCCCCACCCCACAGTTGGAATCCAGGAACCAGAAATAAAAACTTGAAAGTAACTAAGTGGATGAAGTATCCTCAAATAGCCAGAGATGGCAGCAAATCCTCACAGATCTAATAAACTGCAAGAAGAAGCTGAAAAGTCAGCTGTACCATAATATTTTAAGAACACTCTAATTGACAAATTTAACTACAAAACTAAACATGAACACCTGGAATCATCAACTATAACACTCAGGTTGCTACACCAATGCTAAACATTAATCGTTATAAAGACCTAAAAAAAGCAAGGAAACAGCACAAAGAACAATACACAATGTGTTTTCTCATTCAGGGAAATAGTTACATGCAGAAAATGTTGTGCATGCAATGTCAAAACTAAACTTTAATAGTTCAAAACAGAGAAACGTACATCCATGAAAAAGAACAAGCCAAAAATAAACTGCCCATGACAGCCACAAGGACGTCAAAATCAAGAAAAATACCAAAGGAAATCAAAATCCTGATAACCAGTGCATGATCCTCATGAAGCCATTTTAAACAACTCAGGAAGCAGTAATGGAATCTCAGTCTTAGCTTGATCTGCCAAATCAAATATTTTCTGCAAACCTTCTCGAGGGATCTATAAATGGCCAGGGTGTTGAAGCTGAAACTGAATACCACCTGCAGCTAATTTGAAGTGAAGGACGGAATGCCACATGCTTCTGACAAGTCTCAAAGGGAGATCCTAGTAGAAGAAATTGAGGATACCTTCTAATATAGTTGCTTCATGCCCCCACTTTCACAACTGTATACTGCTTGTCCAAGAAATTCAACACACAAAGTGTAATAGGTCGCGTTTCTCACCCTCCTGAGCATAGGAAGAAGAGCTCTATGTGTCTGCTCTGTTACATACTGCAGACTGTTGGGACGGTAAATGTTTTCACATAGCTGCTGAATGAAGGAAATAACATCCTTGCCCTCTGTATTTTCAGTTGCCCAGGATCACCAGGTTGTTATGTCTTCTGTGCCCATCCTGGTCTTCTATTTTTGTTCCAATTCAGTGATCTTTGGTGTTAGGGAAGAGAGGCTGGGTCAACATTTACTTTCCAGTTCTCCACCAAACTGATCCTGGCTTCGCATCACTAATCTTATTTATTTATTAATGGGTTTTACCAGGAAAGCATACTGAGCAGACTACTGCTCAATTCCAGATGCATCCTGGAGGAGGGAATGGTACACAGTCATTCTATAAGCAGATTACAGGAAAACATCAAACATCAAAACATCAAAAATACAAGCTAGAGAAGTAGACATACAAAACAAATTAGGAGTCCCACTTGTCTAGTACTACCATAGGTACAATAAAGTTACAGTGTGGTACCATGCAGCAGCAGCAGGAGGCGCACATCATGTGGCTCTTAAGCTGCGAATACATAAGTACTTCAGAACTTGGGACAATATACAATACTGGCTCAATTAGAACAAGGGGATGGATTGGACTTGTGGATGGTTCATGTAGATTAGTTGGAGGTGTGGGGAGGTTTGAAATGAGCTTTGACGAGGTAGTTGAGGTACTTGAGTGAAGAGGCGATCTAACTCCCTTGGGAGGAGTTCCACAGAGTAGGCATGTGATAATTGGAAGCTTGTTGGGTGGCGTGTGGTGGACATGTGAGGTACTGCTGAGCCCTATATTGTTTCTCAGTGAATACATTGGATTGGTAGGGAGTAGATAGCACAGATGTGGAATAGGTGGGAAGGGACTGGGTCCAGTACTTGGCCGTGATGTTTGCGCAGTGGGTAAGCCTTCACGGGACTGGAGGGAGGAAGTGCAGGGACTGGTAGAGGCTCAGTGGTGGGTGGTAGGAGGACAGTCAAGAGTGAAGTGACAGAAGGAGTGGAATAGTGGGTCCAGTCTGGCTAAGGTGGATTTGGGTGTGGCAGTGTAGACTACATCTCCATAGTCAAAAATGAGTAGGATCATTTTCTGCACAATGGCATGGCGAGCAAGCAGTGGGATGCATCCACGATTCATGATAGAGCTTCCAGCCTGGGGTACAGCTTTTTTGGATGGCATTAATATGGCAGAAAAGCTGAGGTGCTGGTTGAGGCACTCTGAGATTTCTGAAGGAGAAGCAGTCCTCCAGGGGCGACCCATCCAGGGCGTGGAAAGCTGGTGTAGAGGTAAGCTGTGAGAGTCTCTGCCTAGTGCTGAAGGTCATAGAGGCTGTTTTCTTGCTGTTGAGTGAGAGATGATTTGCGCAAAACTAGTGATGAACATTGCTGAAGTCCAGCTGAAGTCTGACAGAAGAAGCAGAGCTACTGTGGTGGGTGAGTTCCACAATTGCTGGTCTGAGACCGTGCATGTCATCTGTAAGCCAGACAATCAATCAAATCCCTTATATGAATCATCTCCTGCAGAAGCACAGCTACTGTGAGAGAGATGGAGTCAGAATTACCAGGGATGTCCAGCAGAGTAACATCTTTCTGCCATTTTGGGCCTCTGTCCTTCTTGGGATTGCAGCAGTAGTGTGATGTACCACTGAGGTATCATCTGGAACATCCATTTTTTCTGCCATGTCACACCTCAATAGAGAGCTGGAGGAGTGAGATGAGGGTGAACATAATAGATTGAGCTAGGAAACACAAACAAATCACTTTTTTCAAAAGAAAAATAGCAGGAGGAGCTCAGCTGCACTAGAGAGCAGGTCGTCAGCACCAGAGCATCCCATGACTCCATGTTAGAGACATTCACATGCCTCACAGTGAAAACCAAGCAGTGTGACAAAGCAGTGGGAAGGCTGGAAGCATGCTGGGTTGCATAGGAGGGACTCACCAGCAGAAGGAGTGAGGTAAGAATACCCCAATACAGATCACTGATTAGGTCTCACCTCGAGTAATGTATACATTTCTGGAGGCCCTCTCCATAAAGACATAGAGAGGGTGGAGGCAGTAAGCTCAAGGAACTTAACATGTACTCCATGGGGAATGGAGGTAAGGAGTGGATATGATGGAGACATTCAAATACAGTATCTCACAGGCAAAACCAAGATACAGGAGGAAGCATTTCTCCAGAAAATGATGCTCAAGGACAAGGGGTCATACTGCTAAATTAGAAGGGTGGAGGCTCAAAGGAATGTGAAGAGGGCTTCTTCACAGACAGAGTGGTGGACGCAAAGAACAGCTTACCAGCAGAGGTGGTTGGGATGGAAATGGCGATAGGGTTCAGAATGCATGGGATAGACACAGAGGGATCTTAGTGGTGAGTGGGGGATAGAGATTGAGTAGGGTCTGGGGTGACACTATAGGTAGGGAAAGTAGGACAGACTAGGTGGGCCATCAGGTCCTTATCTGCCCGCTGATTCTGTTTCTATGACAGCTGCTGTAATGATGTGCCAAACATCATGACATTAGGATGCCTTGTCTCAAAATTATAGATTCTCACAGTCTGTCATTTCTGAACATAGAAACATATGAAATTTGCCAGCAGATAAAGGCCTAGAGGTCTATCAAGTCTGTCTCAAATGTGCAGCTAGCACCCTTATTCTGCAGCTGCCCTCCTTCCACCCTTCCCCGTCATTAACCCTCCCCTTGTCCTGTCCCATCCCCTTTGAAGCAGTCCACTGTTCTACTGGATACCACTTCTGCAGGTAACGCATTCCACCCAGCCACCACCTCTCTGTAAAAAGTGTCTCCTCATCTCCCTCCTGAACCTTCCTCCCTCCAGTCTCATATCATGGCCCTGGTGGCCCTCCCTCCCTCCCTTACTTTGAACAGCCCTCTGTACCCATCTGGTTTATTCCTTTCATGTATTTAAAGGTTTCAATCATGTCACCCCTGTCCCTCCTCTCCTCCAGTTAGTACATGTTCAACTCCTTCAACCTCCTCTCGTATGATAAGTCCCCAGCCCCTTGATCATCTTTGTTGCCCTGCGCTGCACCCTCCAGTAACTTAATGTCCCTCTTCAGATATGGGCGCCAGCACTGCACACAGTACTCCAGGTGTGGTCTAACTAATGACCTATTCAGTGGCAGAATCTCCTCCTCCCTCCTCGAGGATATACCCTTGCAATACAACCCAGCATTTTGTTGGCCTGCAGCTGCCTTCCCTACATTGTGCTGAGTTGTTCATTGACCCTGTAATGAGCACACCCAGATCCTTCTCCTCCTCTGTCTGGGCTAGCTGCACTCCCAGCTGGTAACTCCTCCTTGGGTTCTTCATCCCAAAATGCAGCACCTTGCACTTTTGGCATTAAACCCAGTTGCCAGGTGTCTGACCAGGTTTCAAGCTTTGCCAGATCATCCTGCAACACCTGCCATCCCCTAGGTCATCCACCACTGCGCCTACCTTGGTATCATCAGCAAACAGACTGATCTTGCTCTTGATGTCCCATGATATGTCTGCAATGAATATCCCAAACAACACTGGTCCCAACACCGAGCCCTGTGGAACACCGCCGTCACTGCCCTTGGGTGTGAGAGCTCCCCACCCACCACCACCCTCTGTTGCCTTCCCTGAAGCCAGTTTCTACCCATCTCACCAGCTTTGCACCGACCCTGTGCCTACTAACTTCCTTCCCAGCCTTCCATGCGGCACCCAGTTTAATGCCTTACTGAAGTCCAGATACAGGACATCCACTGCATGGCCCCTGTCCAGTTGCCTAGTTACCCAGTCATAGAACTCCACCAGGTTGGTTTGGCAGGATCTGCCATGTATGAAGCCATGCTGTCTGCTGTCCTGTAGTCCTTTGGCCTCTGGGAGGGCCACCAGCCTCTCCTTCAGGATAGTCTCCATTAGCTTACCCACGATGGATGTGAGGCTCACTGGTCTGTAGTTTCCGGTTCATCCTTGGGGCCACTCTTGTGGAGGGCACCACATGAGCCATCCTCCAGTCCTGAGGTCCTTGTGGAAAATTTCACAAAATTTAAATCTACATAAACACAGGCAACTTTGGACCTAGATACAGTATGTGAATTGGCACACATAACCTTTTGTAAAGGTTATAGAATTGATTAAATATGAGAGACTTGGATAAGAGATTTTGAGCTTACAGGGTTCAAAATTTTAATATTTAAATATTTATGAAGTTTTGTGAAAACTCTAAAAACGTGGATGTTTGTAACTCCTCTGCATGTTCATGTATAGACTTATCATGTGCTATGCATATCCAATACCAGTGTATCCTGGTATACTGTATATCACAACTAGGTCAATTGATTTAGTAGTTTTAAATTTACGTATAAAAAATAAAAATGTATTGGTAACATTTCTCAAATATTTATGACAACATGTAGATAAAGCCTCCAGAATTATTCTTGAATTTAGCATTCACAAAGCACATATTACCACTTCATCTGATAAGCTGAGTTGAGCTTTTTGAGTCCTGCAGTTCCTCTCTGGGTGACTATTTTGCCCCCCACCTTACTTTTATATAAATATATTCAGTGGGACTACTGATCCCCGACATCCTCTTTGTTCTGTACACTGAGAAAATCTCTTAAAACAAGAGTCACCTACTACTTTTACTATTAACCCGTTGTGTTGGAATAGCCAGAATTCTTCCTTTCTGGTGCCCCAGACATTTTTCCCCCACTGCATCTTTCTGAGTAAGATGAAGTCCCAGTCTTGTGATTCTTATTTATCCTGCATTCAGGATGGAAATGTTGACATTCTCTGCTTCCTTGCTCCAACTGAGGGGTCTACCATTATTGTGCTGCCCAGCTCAGCCGCCTGTTTCTTGGTGAAAAAGTGTCTACCTCCTGCAGCTGGTGACCCCTGCATTAGTTGCCTTTCCAACCCCTGTTCTTTAGTTTGAATTCTCTAGATAGGGTTGAGAAAATTAGAAAATTCCAATGTCCTGGAATTTTTATGAAATTCTGTGATATTTTGTGAAATGTTACATTTTCTGAAATGTTTTAATTGTTCATAACTCGGTTAGTATTATAATAAAAGGTATGTGTTTTGGCATGCTTATTGTTTGAAAAGGCATCCTAAATGGGTGCTAGGTTTCATGACATGTGGATGAAAGGTGAAGTTATAGGGACTCAAATCTGGCAATTCAGTATTTGTGTGAACATTTCTGAAAACATTTCTGTTTACAACTTAGCCACCATTTGAGCTAGATAACAGAAAATTTGTATGCATACTTTCTTGAAAAAGTCATAGAAACTACTAAACAGATAAGTAACTGGTTTTGCAAAGAGTATGTCACAGGAGTTCAAAATTAAACATTATGAACGGCGATCGTTAATGGGCCGATTCTGATTGGCGAGAAGGTTTTGAAGCCGTGATGATATCGGGCTACATCATCACGGCTTCAGAAAACCTCCGTCACCAGCCTCCTCACTGACCGCAGCAGTGTTCTCAATTTCCGCAGTCCACAGCAAGTCATACTTGTAGTCGTCACTACTTAAAAAAGAGGAAGAAAAAACGAATCTCGTTACGCTAAACGAACGATACTGCCTGCTCTCCAGGACCCACAACAATAAAGCGAACATTAAAGACATTCTGGAACAGATAAAACAAACCTGCTGCAGCTCGCGGGCTACACTGACCAGACGACGGTTCCCAACTCTCGCAGGCACACGAGATTCAAAACGGCATCGCCAGACACAATTGTCCTGTCAAACCCACTGCTTCCTAATCCAGTAATATTGCTCGTTGCCTTCATTTTCTCTATACAATCTCGCTACCGCGATCATCTACCGCGGGGGTGGGTGGGGTGGAGACAGACAAAGACACTGTTGTAGAGTTCAAAGGTCACACCATCCCAATACTGTTACCTCTTATGTCAGCTCCAACTACAACAGCGCCACCTGCTGTCCTCTAGAACTATTTTTTAAATGTATTCCACACTACCAAAAACTTTTTTAACAGGTTTAAAAGGTTTTTTTTTTTTACTTTATTTATAAAATCATTACTCCTGTTCATAATAGAATAAGGCACTCCAGGGTGTGATATATCGTGGGATATACGTCACTTCTCGGGTCGTTGGGCCTTTCGGCCTGCGACCTCGTGCTAACCACCCGAGGGATGATATCCCACTATATATCACAACTCTGTCGTGCCTTATTGCTTAATTATGAACCGGCGATCGTACTGAAGCAATCTGATTGGCCGACAGTTTCAAAGCCGTGATGATATCGGGCTACATCATCACGGCTTTTAAAAGCTCCGCAACCAGCCTCCTCGCTGAAAAATTCTCGCTTTTGCCAGGATTCTCCACATCCCTCACGACCCTTGCAAAACTCTCCCGATACAGAAGCTGTCCTACAATGGCATACAACGAGCCACATATTTAAAACAAAAAATAAATAAGTTACTAAAAGCGGTCGGCAGCTGCACAGAAGTTAAGGTCGGTAACTTCTGACTTGGTTTCGAAGCAGCACCACGACTCACAGTAACGGGTGATTTTTCTTGTACCGTAGAATAAAACAATCGCTGTGCCATTAACACAACAGCTGCAACTACTCCATTACTTACTCACCAATGTGCAGTATTTCAAGCTGACTCTGACTCGACAGAAACCTCTTCAAAATACCCACAAATCACATCCGCCAGTAACGAGAGATGAGTTCACAGAGACACAACAGTCCCACCACTGTCAACTACCAGTATCATAAGCGCCACCTACTGTCTCAAGAACTATTTTACCAAAATGTCACCCTACACCACCCAAAACTCATTTTAAAACCTGTTTATTTTACTTTTTATTTTTAAACATTAAAGCCAGTTCATAATAGTAATAAGGACTCCAGGGTGTGATATGGTCAGGATATCGTCACTTCTCGGTCGTTGGGCGACTCCCGCCTGCGGCCTGCGTGCCCAACCACCCGAGGCGGACGATATCCCACAGCGTATCACACCCTGTTGTGCCTTATTGCTAATTATACAATGGGCTTAAAAATACTCCCATCTGATTGGCTGGCTGACACCTTTCCCTATTGTAAAATCTAGCATTACCCCACGGAAAGAGGTGCCAGCCACCAGTCAGTCAGATCAGGTACTCCTGGAGATTACTCTGACCATCACCAGCAGGGCTGGCAAAGACGCAATCCCGCCAAATGGCCGTCTCACAAAACTGCTGCTCACAGTGCACTCCTGTTCCAACTGCTGCTATGGAGATACCGCAACAAGCAGATTTGAATAAAAAGCCTTTACACACATTTTTCAGGGTCGTTCCGTGATGGCTCATTGTACCCACCTCCCTTCGAGCTCTTTGTGTGATCCACTCCCAGCTTGCTCGCTGTCTCTGTGGCGCCACTCCCCCCGTTGTTTCTTCACTTTGGTCCCACTCACTCGCTGTCTGTTTCCAAACTGCAGTCCGCAGTATTTCTTGATACACGCCTCCAACCATCCCCATTCACCTGAAGGCACATTTAAAACTATAACAAACACTGAAGTGAGGAAACGTTTTAAATTAAACACCGGGACTAAGCGTTTTAGAAGTCACTGCTGAAAAGCTGAACAGTCATACCGGGCATATGAACATACGACATATGAATTTGCCAGCAGAAACAGACCACCGGTCTATCTAAGTCTGCTCGGGTATGCAGCTAGCACCCTAGTTTACAGCTACTCCACCCCTCCCTTTGTCATCCCACTGCACTTCCCCCTTCCCCCACCCTCACTCTCCCTGTTCCCTGTCCGTGCCCTTCTAAAAACTGTTCACAGATTTACATGATACCACCCATTCTGGTAGGGCATTCCATTTCTACTACCCTCTCCATGAAATAGGGTCTCCTTATTTCCCTCCTAAATCTTCCCTCTATTCTTAGCTCATGCACCTGGTGTCCCTCCCTCCTTAGCTTAAAGACCCCATCTGCCCCATCCTTAGATTCCCCTCAGATACTTGACTGTCTCTATCATGTCCCTCTGTCCCTTCTGTCCTCCAGGGTGTACACATTCAGGTCTCCCAGCTACTCTCATAGTCTCTACCTCCATTTCACAAATCATCTATGTTGCCTTCTTCTGTACCCCTCCAGTAGCCTGATATCATGCTTCAGGTATGGCCTCCAAACTGCACTAATACTCGAAATGTGGCCTTACTAGGAACCTGTAGAGGGCAAGATTACCTCTCTTCGCCTGGATGAAAATCCTTGCTATGCACCCCAGCATTTTGTTCACTTTTGCAGCCACTCTTCTGTACTGGGCAGTGTCATTTCATGGTCCCTGTTACCATTACCCCAGGTCCTTCTCCTCCTCCTCAGTGATCTCCAGCTTACCACCTCCCAGCCAGTATTCTCTTCTTGGGTTCTTCACCCCAAAGTGCATAGCCTACATTTCTTTGTATTGTACCCCAGCTGCCACCTCATTGACCACTCCTCCAGCTTGCCTAGGTCCCCTACAGTTGCTTCCATCCCTCCACTCCATCCACCACTGCTCCCATTTTGGTGTCATCTGCGAACAGACTCACCTTGCTCACCACCATACTCACGAATGTCTGATATGAAGAGCCCAAATAATACCAGTCCTACGCACAGAGCCCTGTGGTACCCGCTCATCACTGGCCTTGGATTTGAGAGCCCTCCCACTGCCACCCACTGTAGCATCCCACTCAGCCAGCTTGTAATCCAGTTTGTCATTTTGCCCCTACCCCTACACCAGTTAAGGTCCCCCAAGTCACCCATGAGGCACCGAATCAAAGGCCTTTGCTGATGTCCAAGTAGAGAACATCCACCGCCTGACCCTTATCCAGCTCACCTGTCACCCAATCATAATATTGTATCAGGTTGGTTTAACAAGACTTCCCTGAAACAAATTCATGCTGCCTCACATCCTGGAAGCTGATGTCCTCCAGGTACTACACCAGTCTTTCCTTTAGTATCATTTCCATGAGTTTGCACACTATGGAGGTGAAACTTACTGGGCAATAATTACCCGGTTCATCCCTTGGTCCACTCTTGCATAATGGCACTACATGTGCCATCCTCCAGTCTACTGGCACACATCCTGACTCAGTGAGGTGCTGAACAGATCCACTAGTGACTCTGCCAATACCTCTCCCATCTCTCTCAGCACCCTGGGGTGGATACCATCTGGCCCTGGTGTCTTGTTTACCCTCAGTGCTGTCAGCCCCTCTAGGACTCTACCTCCCTCAATTCTTCCATCTGTTGCCTCCTCTCCCCGTCCCCACCATACCAGCCCATGGTGGTAGCAGTCCCCTTTTCTTCCATGAACACTGAGTAAAAGTTTTCATTTCAGTGCTTCTGCCTGTTCCTCCCCCTTTTCCATCCACTCCCCACCCTTTTTCATCTTCACTATTGTCTCCCTGCACTTCCTTTTTTTTTTTAGGTCTTTGGTGACCGGGTAAGGCCCTAGGCTACAAGTGCTGTTTTCAGGGGTGACCCTGGGAGCACTGGGCAGTTAAGTGACTTGCTCAGAGTCAGACAGTATGCAAGTGGAGGTTGTGAGAATCAAACTCAGGTCTGGTCTATTGGATGTACCAAGCTCGTTCACACTCGTTCCTCTAACCTCTTGGCTATACTGTCAGCCCTCCCTGATGTATCTGAAAAGTCGTTCTCCCCTTTAATTCCCTGTGCCAATCTCAGCTCCCTCTGAGCCTTAGCTACTCTCACTTTTCTGGTCACCTCCCTAAACCATCTTGCATACTCCTCCTGTCCTCTTCCTTTCCCGTTCTCCTATACCTCTGAGTGCGCCTCTCATTTGCCCTCACCACCTCCTTCCTCGCCGTTCAACCAGCATTGTTTCCTTGCTCTGCTCCTCTTACTCTGTATCTTGGTGCAGACTTCCATTGCCTCTGTAATCCCACATCTAATAATATCCCATTTCTGCTCCATGTCCATCTCCTGCCTTATGTCCTCAGTTTCCTTTCAGTACTTCCTCCATCCTCCCAAAGTCTGACCCTTGAAGTTTACCACCTGGGTTAATGATTTCTCTGGCTCCCCTCACAGGGTGATATTAAACTACACCATTTGGTGGTTGCTGTTGGACCCTTATTTCTCTTACTGCCCTCCATTCGACAATGCCAGATCTAAAGTGTTCTTTAGCCTAGGAGGTACCGACCAACTGCATCAGGAGACCCTCCTGGATCGCATCCAGAAGCATTTGCTCTCCAGCACTGGAGGTGACCAGAATGCTCCAGTCAACCAGCGGCAAGTTGAAATCCCCCACAATGACCACCTTCCTTTTCTACTTACCTTTCTGATTCATCCCGCTAATTCCTGTCAAGCTCCTCAGACTGGGACGGTGGCCTGTATACCACCCCATTCTCAGTTTCCTACCCTGAGTCTAGGAGCTGCAGTGTATGCGTGTGTATGTATGTATGCATATGCATGTACATGCCCAGTATAATGGTTTGGCTTCCGGCACTGTTTTCTAAATGTTTTGCCTTGCTTTCTAACATAAACACTTTCCTCATTTCAGAGTTTGATACAGACTTTAAACACACCGTCAGGTGGCAGGGGATTGTTCCAGCACCACGCAGCATAGTCTTTGTTTCTTAGCCCATTGTGGATTCAAGATGTAGACAAGCTGCTGCGTTGCTTCACATGGAGTGGAAGGTTGACAAAAACTCAAATGGCAGCCGTTTTCCTCTTTGATGCAGCTCAGTCTCCATTTCCAGCCCTGAATTAAATTATGTGCATGACAATGACGGTTGCCTCAACTAACAGATACTACTAAAAAGGAAACTGGTGACAGCAGCCTTCCATATACAAGCCTAGCAACCCAGGACTTCTTTGTATCTGCGGAGTATGTTCTCTATTTTATTAATACAAAAATAAAATAACAGCTTGACACTAGAATGTTAATCTTATCTCTATTTCATACATTGTATAATCCTGTCGCCACTCCAGGGTGTGGGTAATGCCAGGATTACCCTTCTTGTGTGGTTTACTCACTCAACCTGCAGCCTTATGATGAAACCACACCAGGTGTGGGTAAATCCAACATTACCCACCTTGTCATGGTATATTGCTTATATTTACTTAATTGTTGAATTGTGTGAACATTTACAAAATATTTGGATGTTTTAGCTCTACTGCTACTGCAGGAATATTCTCAAGATTTGGCATGTATACCAAGGTAAGTATGTCCTGGCATATAATTAAGCTGGATAAATGTGGTTTAGTAAGTTAAAATTTATTTTAGAAACTGTTGAACTTACTAATTGGCACAATTTACTCTAAAATCATGGACACATGAAGGTGATGGCACAGATTTCACACTTGCGGAATTTAACTTTGAAAGTACTTATCACCACTGAATCACCTTACCTGCACTAGCACCATGACTGTGCAATGTGAATCACCTTACCTGCACTAGCACCATGACTGTGCAATGTGAATCACCTTAGCTGCACTAGCACCATGACTGTGCAATGTGAATCACCTTACCTGCACTAGCACCATGACTGTGCATTGTCCCTCCACCACTCCTGTGACAGTGATGCCCAGCATCATGTTCCATCATGACTAACGATATCCAGATACTTCTGTCACAGGTACCTAGGTCACAGCTAGTTGTAAGGTTTAAGGCTTGGTGTCTCTTGGTGCCACTGTTTTCAAATAGTAAAAATATACACTGCTATAACATGGGCACATAAGATGATTGGATAAAATGGTTCACCTGAGCATTCATTAATTCCTAGTATTGTCAGAGTAAGTGGATGGGGTGAGAAGCCATGGAGGAGAAATGTTACGAACTCACCAAACTAATTCTGCTGCAGTTTGAAACAAAATGACGAGCAGCGTTGGTTTTCCAAATAACCGCTGGAACCCACCAGTAACCCACCCACCCACCAACACAATGGACACTGTCACTCCCAGCTAAACGGCACACTGCACAATATGGAAGGACATTTAGAAGACAGAGAAATAGAAAGTAAGCAAAACCTGCTATCAGGGCAGCATGAAAGACACTTCCGAACCATCTGTGCAGTGGAAGTCCAAGTAGTCGTACAATTTGCAGCTGCAGCATACTTGCAGGATTGCAGTAAACTGCAGGAAAACAGAGGGGTTCCTCCAAATGAAAGCAAGTCTCTGACAGTAAACCATGTTGTTCCTACATCAATGCACGCAAAGTGAAAGCACATAAATGTCCAGTTCTGTTGCGCTATCCATGTTCGTGAGCTGCCCTGTGTACCGCGATGTTGGTAAGAGAAAGACAGACAAACAGTGAGAGCCAACAGAAAAGACAGTAGTCAGTTTAGTATCAGAAAATGGCACAAACAATTACAGGCTGTGTTTCTCTCTGTGTTTGTGTGTCATTATTTTAAGTGGACATAACAGAAGCAAAGGGATGAACTGTACAGCAACAGAAGCAGCCACCAGACAAATATTGCCAGGTACTTCATTAATGAAGTAGCTGTTAACAAAAGTCACGCAGTGCAGTCTCAATTCAATTCAATTTAATTTTCAATTTACTGGTTCAGAAGATACCTTAGAGCCCAAGCTCTTTACCAAGGTTCCACATCAGTGACAAGACAAGGTACAAAGAAATAATCAAGAGAGGAACATACAGAAAACACCACCCTGCTTAACATATGCACAAAAACAATGTTGGATACAAGATAGAGTAGTGGATAACACGTGTACAGTTATGGAGGCAGAGAATAGTGCAGCCCCTAGGAGCCTTGTCATCGGGTATGAGGGAGGGGATCGTCAGGAAGTAGTAAGCAAAGGCTGGTGTTAAAGGTAGGCTGTGGGGGCCTTGTCTTCACAAAATGCAGCCAGGGAGCGCAAGACGAGGGGAGACAAGTGCCGCATCAGTCATGGAATAGCAGAGGATTGAAGATACCCAAGATTAGTTGCATGAGCATTTAGAGATTGCACTTAGATGTTGTTTGAGGTCCGTTTTGAATTTGGCTAGACAGGTGGTGGCAAGGAGGTATTCGGTAATCATTCAGCCACAAAGGAGCACGGTAGGCAAATGCACCGTCTGGAGCAAGTGTGGTGGAAAAGAAACAGACAGGGCCTCTCTAGTCCTCCACCTAGTGGCCTGTGGTGTGTTCAGCCACTACCAGATTGCCAACACAGGTGGAGTTTTCCCAAAAGTTATTTTTTCCCTAGGGTGCAAGTCTGATGAACGACCCTGTTTGTAAGGATAGCCAATTCGTGGAATTCATACAGTGTACAGGTGTGCGTATCATGCTGTAAATCAAGGGATAGCCTACAGGCCTTGTTTAGAGCCACCTGTACCCGTTCAGTGCAGTGTCCGTTGCTGCCCCATATATCACTATTCCATGGTCGATATGTGATAATATGGAGCTATGAACTGCAAGCGGAGGCCTGGGTGATAGGTATTTCCTATGCCTGTAAAGGACACCAATCTTTATGTTGACTGTCTTGACCAGTGAGTCAATATGTTGAGCAAAGTTAGCGTTTCATCCAGTGTGATCCCCAGATACTTGAGCGTGCAGACTTGTTCCAGTGGCTCACTGCAGGAGTTTGTAATGATGAGGGGTTTAGTTTTTTGTGTGTGTGCTGGTAATAAGCATGGCCTTGGTCTTTTATAATTCAGTAACAGCTTATGTCTGAGAACCATGTCTCCGATGAGGAGAAGGATGCCCAACCTCGGATTGCAGACTAGTGAGGGACGTGCTATTTCCCAGGAACTCCATATCATCATCGTAGAGGATCAGTTTGGTTTTTCAGGTAGTGAGGAGGTAATTTAGGAGATACTGAAGAGTAGGGGCCCAAGTTGATCCTGGGGCATCCCCAATGATACCTCTCTTGCGCTCAAAACTGCATGTCCAGTTTTGACACATTGAGTTCTGCTTGCAAGGTAGTCTTGGAACCAACATAGTGCACTAGGTGCACATACAAGTTGCCATTTTGGTCAGTAACAGGCAGTGATTGACTGTGTTGAAGGCTATGGTGAGGTCTATGAAGATAGATCCCATAAGTTTGCCTTCATCCAGGGCCTTGTGTGCATAGTTTGTAAAGTTCAGCAGAGCAGTGGTTGTGCTGTGGCTTTGTCTGAAACCATGTTGATTAGGGTACAGTAGGTTATATTTGGTGAGGTAGTCAATGAACTGACCAGCCACAATCTTTTCAGTACTTTGGACAGTGGAGAGTATTGAGATGAGCCTATAGTTGGTCATCAAGGATTTGTCACCTCCTTGTGCACAGGTGTGACTAGGGCCTGCTTCCAGACCTCTAGGAATTGAGCAAGAGTCACAGATTTGTTGAACAGCTTGGTGATGGGCACTATGAGGACATCCAGGATGCAGGATAGCAGTTTCATGTCGATCCCATCACTACCCTGTCTTGTCTTGCCCGTGCTTTCCTGTCCTTAGCTAGTGTTTCCTTCACAGTCACCCTTTTAAGGTAGAAGAGTGGGAGGAGTGTTGGAGGGTCCATAGTTGGACTGGCTCTGCTCAGGGTGGAAGTATGCTGGTGGCAGAACTGCTGTGAGATCAGTGAAGGCCTTGTTGAAGGCCTCCCTATGGCTAGAGGGTCTGTGATGTGATTGCTACTGATATCAAGTAGCCGGGGATGCATCTTGTTCTCCTTGCCCAGGATGCTCTTGATGCTATCCCAGAACCTTTGCCATCACTCCAGAGTTAGCAAGCTGTGCTTTGTGGTAATTGTCTTTGTCGAGCTGGATTAGTTTAGTGCAGCGATTCCTGGCCGCCCTGTAACACTGGTAGTCACGCCTGTCTCCCGTAATTCTTGCCTTCTCCATGGTGAATCCCTATCGTTCATAAGGAGAGTAGTTCTCCATTACCACCCCTTAGCCTGCCCTTTAATTTTCCTCTTTGAGAGGGGCATAGATAATAGATGCTATTAAAGCCATTTGTGAAGTAGCTGAGTGACTGATTTAGGGAGGGTGCCTGACTGATTGGGGTCCAGTCATAAGGCGAGTGCGATTTGAGGGCTCTAAGCATACCCTTTCTCAGGACCCTGCTTGTTATGAGTTTGGGTGGGCTTTGGTGAATTTGTTAGACCACAGCAGTGTAATAGGGAGTGGTCACTTAGCATGTCAGGCAGAACCTTGACCTTGGAGATTCGAGACAGTGATCTTGTAGTACCCAGTCAAGAAGGGGCTGCTACCAGTCTTATAATTCTGTCTGGTAGGGTTGGTGACTAGTTGTGACATATTGCGGAGGCAATCATGTCCTTAACTGGTACAGTCTCCTTCCCATTCCAGTTTATATTAAAATATCCAGTAACCATGAGCTCCAATCTGTGAGGGAGGGTGCCTCATGACTTCCATCACTTTGGTTAACCCTGTAGTGGCTCCTTTGGGGGTAGATATACTGAGGCAAGGATTAGGGATTTGCCATTATGTCTGATCAGAGCTTTAAGTATTAATATCTCATGGTCTTCAGCCACCCTAGTTTCAGGGAGAACAGTACACGAGAGAGTCCTTAGCATAGCTAATGCATCCCCCTTTCTTTCCTATTCTGTCGATTCTGTAGGTTTGGTAGCCTGACAGGGCAATTTCACTGTCTTTGATTCTACCAGTCAGCCATGTTTCTGTTAGGCAGAGTACATCTGGGGTATGGAGGGCCAGCCATGCCTGCAGCTGCATAAACTTTCAGTTAAGCTGCAGATGTTTAGGGAGAGGCAATTTTCTCACAGGTCTTACGCACACCAGCACCCATTGAGTGACTGGTCCTGGGTTTGGGTGTATGTTGCGGAGAGTAGCAGAAGCATAAGGATGATCTTCCTAGCTGAGAGGTTTAGGCTGAGGTTAGACCTAACCTTCTGCCATCTGTGCTTCAGACAGTTGGACACCGGTTTGACCTTGAAGGTAAGGCTAACCATTATAACCCCTATGTTAGGTTTGCTCATCAGTCTTCCCAAATGAGGGGAATGGGATGTCCAGTACTAGCACCCAACTGGCTGTGGTGGGTTCCAATGATGCCATGGCTGCCCAATCAGTACTCAGGAGTGGATCAAGTGGAGGCAACTGTGGCTCAGCTGGACACCTGATACCAGCTACAGAAATCCAGGAAGTGATGAGCAGTGTTACACAGCACCCTCTGAGGAGTTGAATGTTTATTCAGGTCAAACACCGATACCAGAGCCTGGTGGGTGGCAGAAACAAACAGGCCAGGTATGGGCTTGCTTTTAAGAAGCTATGGCCAGTAGTACTTAATGTTGTGCTATTTGGTAGCTTTTAAGCCTTTATGGGTGACAGGCACATTGAGGCAGATAAGCTTTCATACCGCTTTTAGGGGCTGTGGCAGCTAGTTCTAGCAGGCGCTCATGAGCAGAGACAGAGTGTGGTTCTGCCTATTTAATAGAGGCAGGGGTCAAGGCAAGAGAGATGGGAAGAAAATACAGTCCCAGTGTCCTAAGGCAAGCAGGGCGCCTGTCACAGCCTTGGCTTATGACCCACACCAATGGATAAGTGAGCACTGCTCGCGGCAGCCAACTCGAGAAGAAGCACCAAAAATCGAACCAATGATGCAGGGACCAAGGGTGGCCATACCTTGCAGTGGTAGGATGGGCGCTGGCTGCTGGGATTACTGTAGCTTGTTTCACCTTTTCGTGGGCTATCTAGCCCTCAGAAGCGCCGGGAGAGCCCTGCCTAAGAGAAGGAAAGGAGAGAAGAATAAGTCTTTTTAACATATCAGCAAACTCGGTGGGGAGGAGTAACTCCAGATTAGACAAAGTGGTGAGAGAAGCCTTACGGTGATCAGCGCCAGCGGTCTGGGGGAGAGCAATTTGGTCGAGATTTACAAGTGAAAATTGGTCCCTCTCAGAGTGCTTTTGGCCACCAGGGCTTCACAAGCCTCTGAATCAATTTTAGTCCTGAACACAAAATTAACAGTTTGATTCCCCACATGATTATCACAGGTTTAGATTCACTAAACTGGGAAATTTGTGCTGATGAACAGGACAGGGTGGCCCTAGATATTTGAATACAGTTTGAGTCACCACAATTCTTTACAGATAATTCACTGAACAGGACTGTATTAGATTCAGCATGCAGGTCAAAACTGTGACTCTTTAGACTGAGTTCAGATCCGACACAACTCCTTCATTTAAAATTCCTGATAACCTCGGTGCTACTGTATTTTTGTAGTATGTGAACTGTGGCAGAACACAGAAAACTGTGGTTCCATGGCCAAAAATAATGCAGCAACACTAAGTAGTTCCCACATGTTTTCAGTGTTATACCAACAAGTGTTGTGCATTTGTGCCCAAATTTGGCCCATGTTATAAGCTTCTAAAGCCACTCCAGGGTGAGCATTTGTTGGGATTAATCAACACCCCAGGTACACAGTGAGGACATCTCGGCCTGTGGCCTCTTGCCTCCACAATGCACCAAGTTGATTAATTCCAATAAACCACACCCTATCATGGGTTATTGCTTACTTAATTGCAGTAGAGTCGTTAAAGAGTCAGTAGATGGCACTGTACAGAAAACAATGCTGCAAGTGCATGAGCTTCTGCAAGTCATTAAGTCAGTGATCTGTAGCGGTTTACTGTCATATTGCTAGAATTCAGGCTAATTTACAATGATGTTCATGACTATTCTTCATGGTTCATCACTCAATACAGTGACCTGACACTTGGCACCACTACACTTTTACTGTGGAGCCTCCTATGAATGGTACCTTATCGCCACTTTACCAGCCTCTAGTTTCCTCTACAATGGGGCAACTCAAGTGTATGACTGGAAAATGTATGGACTTGACTTTGACATAAGTGTCATCAAGTTAATTGTCGGGTATGTCTACCTGCCCCTGGACCTTGTTTCCTCAGCCTGTTCAGAATTCCTAACCGATCTAGACAAATTACCCCATGGTAACCTAATCCTAACCATGGATTTTAATCTGAACTGGATGAGTGCCAAAAGAACAAACTACCTCTCAATTCTAGAGGATGCAAAGCTAGTACAATTAATTCACCACCCACCAGACTAAACATGAAATCAGGTCATCATGGTCTTCTAGACTGGGTTTTAACAAATAACAGCCAGCATGAAAAAATGGCAAGAATATTGCGGATGTTCTTAGTGATCACTCCCACCTACTGTGTCTGGAGAAATAATATTCAGAAACCCCTCAAAACTTACTAAAATGCGTGACCCTAACAAGGTTTAGGCGCTGAGGCCTTTCTTGAACGTCTTAAGTCAGTAGACTGGACTCCCATCAACAGCCTCCTGATGTCAACCAGGCATTAGACTACTTCATAAACTTTTCTCAACCACCTTAGACTGCCTAGCCCCTATTAGGTCTCCAAGAGCTAAGGGAATAAACTCCCCTGGCTGTCTCACAATCTTAGAGCACTGATGCGTTCCCATGACAAAGCTTAGAAGGAGTTTAAAAAACAGAACAGGTGTCTGACTGGCAATCCTATCATCAGTTGCATATTGTTTGTAAAACCCAGGCCACAAAGGCCAAACAGACTTACCTCTGCTCCTGCAGGAAAAAAAATTGCCAACCCAAAGACTTTCTGGACCCAAATAAACTTCCTCCTTAAAGGAAAGGACAGAAACATTCCCCAGTCCATGGTCACAAATGGTGCCACACTATCGAGCCCCACAGACATAGCTACTGGATAAATCACTTTTCACTGACCTGGAAAATGTAAAAAGACCTGCCTCCTGTCCCAGCTGATTCAACATCACCCGACCTCGACTGTACCTCCCACCTTCCACCTAAAACTATTCACAAGGCTAGAGGTCCTCAAACTACTCAAGCGTCTCAACCCAGACAGTGCCCCTGGATTCAATACCTTTCATCCAAAATTCCTTAGGATAAGAGCACCTGCCAGCACCTACCGGTAATGCTATTAATAAACAAATCTTTTCTTTCTCAGACAATCCGGACAAAAGAGAAACTGCAATTGAAGTCCCTACACTTAAAAGTGGTCCCACAAACCTGGTAGAAAACAATAGGCCTATATCTATCCTATGCCCACTAGCCAGAAGCAGGAGACAATTCATGGGACAGACATAAGGCAATTCTAGTGGGAGGTAGGAGGAAGTAGGCTGTTGGTTAACCAGGATCTGCAGCTTATCCATTAGGTAGGGAATGGGCAGACTAGGTGGGCCAAGCGGTCCTTATCTGCCATCAAATTCTATGTTTCTATGTTTCTACTCTTAATAATCAACTCTACTCACATCTCAAACTCAACAATTCCTTATCTATCCATCAGCATGGATTTTGTAAACTGCATGGCACAGAATCAACACTGCTATACATAACTTTGACATTTTCAGAGTAATGGATCAGTGTGAGGTTACAAGTACCACCTTCAGGCCTGACCAAAAGCCTTCGGCCTTGTCAACCACCAATGTCTCCTCACTGAACTCCATCAACTAGGTCTTGACCCTGCATCCCACTCCTGGCTAGCCAACTACTTAACCAACAGTCTGCAGTGTGTAAAATGGTCTGGTGCCACGTCCTCCTCACTCCCATAACCGAGCGTGTTCCACAGGGCTCCATATTAAGATCACTTCTATTCTCCATTTTGTCAATGAACTCCTGCTCAACTGTGGGCTGCAGCAGTTCAATTATATGCTGATGACACTGTTCTATTCAGGTCTGCTAAAGATATCAGTGTTATAAATGCCAACCTTGTGAGTGATTTTCAGGCTTTGGAGGCCTGGTTCAAAGCCAGCCTATTAGTACTTAACACTAAAAGACTCAAACCATGTTATTCCACCACACCTCCTATAAACTTGATAACCAACCACCTTTTGTTGTTAAAACATCAGCGGGATGACACTGGAATATGTCAAAGCTTTAAATACCTAAGCGCCACCTTGACGAAACCTATCCTTCGAGATCCATAACAATAAATTATAAAATTAATTCACCAGAAACTTGGGTTACTATACTGTACTGCCCCTCACCTCACTTCCCAATCCAGAAAGACCATCTCTAATGCAACCCTACTCCTAGGTCTCTCTATGGTGCATCCTTGCTTTCTACACTGAAGCCATCTATTCTGAACAGACTCAGGCAAGCACAAGCACATCACTGTATTACCAGATTTGCTTCTTCAGCCCCGGCCCAAACTCACCACTGTACTGTGCTCAGGACCTTAAATTGGCCAGGTTTGAGGTGAAGTTGGACTACCCTTGCTCTGTACCACCTTCAAATTAATTCACCTCCCTCCTCTCCAAGCCTGTCTAACCTACTGATCCAGAAACCATTCACCAGGTCCCTTAGAACATCTCACCAACCATTACTAAGTATACCTAAAACTCATTTAGCAGTTGGAAGAGATCTTTCTCGTATGCAGCTGCACATAAACGAACAATCTTCCAATAGGACTTCTATCCTGCACATCCCTCTCGCTGCCTAATGCTCTCAAGGTTTCTCTGAACTCTGTGTAACCAACGAGTCTGAAAGTTGTTTTTACCCTAAAGTGTATGATGTTTCTTCTTATGTACTTACTACATCAAATTGTTGAATATTTCTACTTGTTAATGTTACTACTGCTTGCACCACTGTTGGTACTATGTTTAATGTCCATCTACTATGTTTAATATCTAGCATTTGTGGAATGCTTAGATTCCCCAGTCACCACAGAAACAGGGACTGTCTTGTCTCAGTGGGCCTACCTGGTCATCAAAATTCAAATAAATAAATAATAGGTGAAATAATTCCATAATTTTACAAAATCTCATGAAATTCCACTTTAATTACTGATGTTATTTTGGAATCTTTGGCTGCTTCTAACTTGGACAACCTTTGCTCATGAGATTAGAGAGTTGACACAAACAGCCTCTTTTTTTACATATTGATTTTTCTCCTGCCAGCAGCTTTTCTCTCAGGGATATATCCTGTTCAGAGCATGTAACTTTTTTTCAACTCTAGTTATGTAATGCCCCACCAGACTGGAACTCTCTCAGGCTACCAGCTTGTGTGTCGCTCTACCGCCCACTGGGTCCCCAACCTCCTCAAGGCGTTAGTGCACCCCATGAGACCCCAGGCCTCTAAGTCCATGGGGAGTTCAAAGGGCAGAGGTGGAGGACCAGTTCCTGAAGTGTGGCGTCAGGCACTGTGGAGCCATCGCCCTATCCAGCTAGTGGGTGGTATTTCTCTTGTGCCTAAATTGCACCCCCTCGATGCATGGTGCATGCCCCAACACCTTGGTGCAAGGCAACCCTGCCTGCATTGGCCATGCAAGTTATGTGCCACTCGGCTTGCTGCAGTGCCCTGATCTCCACTGGAGGGTCACTGGCACACCAAGCCATCCCACCCCACCCCTCCCGGGAGTAGAGTACCACGAGGGCACTGCTCCTCAACCCTCCCTGTCGACCCCCGGCACCTGAGCTTACTTCTGAACCTGGGTCACTGGCACAGCGAGGTGTGGCGCCCAGCACCTCAACTCTCAGCACCACTGGGCCAGGCCACAGCATGCAACTTGATCAGGCAGAACCCAGCAATCATTCAGTTGACTACTGGATTTTTTCCACATGTTTTCCTGCCATCTCCCTGGTGGAGGCGGGCCTCTGTAAGCCTTGCACAGCTGCAGCTTCCCTGAAACAAGATCAAGCTCACTAGCCCAGCTTCAGGAGTCACAGCATAAGCTGAACTCGGCCCCAACCCTTCCTAACCAAGATAAACTGTCGAGCAGCAGCTGTCTCAGCCATGGAGTACCTCCTGACATTACTTCCCAGACTCATTTCCAAATCTGGCTTATCAGCATAACAGCACAACTCTCTGCTGTGTGGCTTAGGATGGTCCTCAAAACCTAATATTAAAGGTCAGTGAACCTGACAAAATTGGTGATATTTGTTCTCTAGGTTTAAAGTTATATTGGCTTAAAGTTCTGCCTTTGACATAATTGCAAAATGTAATTTCAAAATATCTTAACATTTCATGGCTTATAACACTGGCATCTTTAAAGATAGATATCTGAAACTTAGCAACGTCCTCTTACCAAATTTTGTACAATTTCTACAAGCAAGTTTTTAATTAGATGGAAATAACTGAAATCACAATTTTGTTGATGTTTGAAAATTTGTTGAGGAAATTTTGCAAACTTTCTAGAAAGCAAAGTCAGAAGTTTACCAGAATTTCACTGCCAGAAGATACATTTCACCCAGCCTTATCCCCAGATGTTATGTCCCTTGACATGATCATTAGCGCCTCATACTGACACAACAGCAGCACATTCTAAGCATGCAGACCTTCCTTGCCCGGAAAGCCCTAAAGCTTGCCAGAAAAATGATACCCTTTGTATTCTGACATAATGTTAGAAACGTTCTGCTTGTCTAATTGATGCCACTGCCACTCATCAAAGGCCTCAGAACCATGAGGGCTTCGGAGAACATTCCTCTGAATATCTTTCCCTTAGGAACATCACTCATTGAATAAGAGACATCTTCCTGTTCTCAGGACTTTCACTTCCTATCACAATGCAAACAACAGCCTGCTAATCCCACTACAATTTATACACACTGGAGATGAGGAGCAAGATGGGATATGGTAGAAACCTTCAGATATCTAATGGGAATAAACAAGGTGAGAGAGAGTAACATATTCAGGATGAGTGAAAACAAATCAACAAGAGAGCATGCATTCAAGCTGGAAAGGGGAAGATCTGGAGAAAACATGAGAGGATTTCACTGAGAGAGTGAGACTGGAATAGACTGCCAGAATGGGTGGTGGGGGTAGATTTGGTGAACAAATTCAGGAGGGCTTGGGATAACTACCTGGGTCTAAATAGAAGGAAAAATGGCATGGAGGGAAGAGGTGAGGTTACAAGACAAAGGGATGTATTTGGGCAGACTAGATGGGCCAAAGGGTCATTTTCTGCTAGCAAATGTCTATGTTTCTACTGTATAACATGGACATCCTTTAAGCAAGAAGTTAAAGATGTTGGGAAACAGTATTTACACCTCTAGATGCCTTCCAGTTGTTCTTGTATTAGCTACCCAGCATTCTGATATGTATTTCACCTTTTTGTTAAATTAATTGTCTAATTTTGCTCTTTGTAACTACCCTGAATCTATCTCCTCAGAAGATGCTGCTCTCATTTCATACTGCCTGAGCGTTCCATGACACAGAATCTCCCATTCCAGGACTTTCAGATGAATAGCATGGAATGGGAGCTATTGATGGCATAGAATGCCTTAGAAATATGAAAAGCAAGTGTAGTAGCTACTGAGTGTGGCAGAGGACCCCCAAATCTGATATGCACCTAGGGACACCATCTTATGTCTTTCTTTCTTCCTAGTCTGCTGCAGCAGCTCTCACTATTCTATGTTTCTTTCACCATTTCTACTTTGGTAGGTTAGCCACCTACTGAAGTATCTAACTGTTATTCTTTTCCCCCTGATATTCCCTTTCAAGTCCCTGGTGGTGCTCTTAGGCACACTGCATGTGCTGGAAAATGTCTGCACAAGTATTGGGTAAATCTAATAAGGAATGGCCCACAGGAATAATATAATTCTATTCATAATGATAGTGTGGTACTGTACCTTGGAATAGATGGCAAACTGGGGCCCCATTCCAGCAGAAAGGGTGAGACACTCTGTTCTGAAATATGCTAGAAGGGTAGGGACAAGCCTTATTTAATTATACATCTTGGGACGAATGACCTGGCTGACAAGACAGTAGATATAGCCCGGGAGGTTTGAGGAACTAGAACAATTTGAGTGGGCAGAAAGATCAGTAACTTCTTCAGAGATACATCCAGTGCCCAAAGGCAAGCACAACAAGAAAGCTGAGAATGGAGGAATTTAATGGATGGCTAAGAACCTGGTGTCATGCTAAAGGTATGGGCTGTTGGGAGGAGGAGGACCTGGGAAGACAATAGTCTCTATGCCAAGGACAGAGTACACTTGAGTGAGGAGGGAAAGAAAGTGTTGAAACAGAGGATGGAGGAGTACACAGAGGAAGTTGGGAATTTAAACTAGGAGTGGTGGGTGGCAAGTGGGCAAGAGACATGCAGACACCACAGGTTGGGAAATATATATGAGCTTACCCCCATAACAGTGACAAAGAACTAATGGCAAGTACTATTGGTGATGCTAGTAAAGGAAGATAGGATGGGGGAGGGTGGAAGGTGGTTAAACTTAATGCTAGGAGCCTTGGAAGGAAAACTGCAGAGTTACAGGTGCTCATGGCAGAGGGAGAGGTGGACATTGCAGCCATCTAGCAGAAGCATAGGCCACCTAATACAATGACTGGGACCTGTCTTTACCAGGGTACAGAGTTATTTCAATGAGACAGGGTGATTGGGAAAGGGGTGGCACATATATGTGAAGGAAGGACTGAAGTGTGTAAGGAGGAAGGAGAGGAGGGTAGTACAGAGTCACTTTGGATGCAAATCCAGGATTCCAAGAATAGGATTCTTAGAATGGGAGTGGTGTACATGCCACCATCTCAGACAGAGGAGTTAGACAGGCAACTAGTGGGACAGATCAGGAGGACCATGAGAAGGGTAGTGTGGTGATTGTGGGGGACTTCAACATGCCAGGATTGGACTGGGTACCCCAACAACCAGGAATAGAAGGAGCAGGTACTGCTGGATGCTTTCAGGACAGCTTCCTGCTGCAAATGATTAGTGAAACAACTAGGTTAGGAAATACCCTTGACCTTGTGCTGGCAAATGGGGACTTTGTGAGAGAACTTACAGTGGAAGAACCGCTGTCAGGGAGTGACCACCACTCAGTATGGCTCACATTGGATATGGGCAAATAAAACTAAAAGACCTGGCCCCAGATGTCTTTAAATGAACCCTGAAATCTCTAGTAATCCCTTGTCAGTCGATTGGAGAGCACAGAGGGACAGTAGGGATGAAGGAGATCTTGCAGGTAAACAGGTCCCTGGTCATGTAGGCCTTATAGGTCAGAAGACTGACCTTGAAGGTGATCCACCAGTGTACTGGCAGCCAGTGCAGTCCATGGAACACAGGTGTTATATGACTGGTCCTAGATGTATGAGTCAAAAGCCTGACTACAGCATTCTGCACAAGCTGCAGGTGGCAGATATCAACCCCGTAACCCTAGGTAAAGGGCATTGCAGTAGTCAAGGCGGAGGCAACAAAGGCGTGGACCAACATTGAAGGTCATCGGAAGGAACCAGATGCTTCACACGGCGATATTTCTCAGATGGTAAAAGAAGATTTGACCACTGCTGACACCTGAGATTTAAGTGTCAGACAGTCATCAAACATAACTCTCAAGTTCTGCACCGATCTGAGGTAGCTAGCAGAACACCCCAAGTCATAGACCTGAAGGTGATCCTGTCTGCAAAACCACCTCCTGACTACCTGGCTCCACAGCCAACACCTCAGTTTTATCTGGATTTACTGTAACCGCAGCAACTCATATTCATCCAATCCTGATTTCAGAGAGACAGTTGTTAAAAACCTAAACAGCATCATCCTGGCGGTCACAAAGGACATGTACAGCTGAGTATCATCTGCATAGCAGTGAAAACTCGAGCCATACTGCCTAATAATCACTCCCAATGGCAGCATACACAAACAACAAAGGTGCCAAAAGGAGCCCTCTCAGCTTCCCAGGATAGGGGAGTGATGCCGAGAAACATTTCAGATACCACCCTCTGAGCCCTACCCTCAAGAAAGATCAAACCATCTGAGGACCATACCAGACAGTCCACAGATGAACCAGAGGTACTCAATAGCACATCATGGTCTACAGTGTCAAATGCCACAGAGAGATCAAGAAGGACCAGAAAGGAACAGGTCCTTTGATCTCTCGCTATTAGAGGGCATTTAATACCCAGACAAGGGCGGTCTCGTACTATGTCTCTTCCTAAATCTGGACTGAGAGAATCATAAGCATTGTGGTTGGTCAAATGGTCCTCCAGTTGCAATGCAACCACCTTCTCAATAACCTTGCCCACAAAGGGCAGGTTAGAGACAGGCCTGTAGTTAACCAGACATTCTGGGTCCAAGGAGGACCTCTTAAGAAGGGACCAAACCACCGCCTCCTTCAGTGGATCAGGAAAGATCCGCCTCTCAAAGATATCCAGATTATCTTGGCAAGGACTGGGCTGATTTATCCACACAGCCCACTAAGAGATGTGTGGGGCCCGGTCCAAACTACAGTTGGTCGGACGCAATGACTGGATGATCATCACAGTGTCATTGATCATGGGAGGCTGAAGTCACCATACAAACTCAGTGTCCGACATCTCCTGCTGACCACCACAACTACCATTAGGGAGGGTCGAACAGATATCGGACCTGAGTGTGCAACCTTATCTGAAAAGAATCAAGCACACCTCACACCGTTCTTGAGAAAAGCATTTCCAGGCTGAAGACAGATTGGATTGCACAATCTGTCCACAGTCCAGAAAAGCTGAGCTGGTCGATTTTCTGCAGCAGCAAAATCCCTGGACAGGAATGCTGCCTTCATACAGGTGACTGCTGATTGATAGACCTGATAAAGGTCCATCAAATTATGTCTGTCACAATCCAGGCCCAACCTCCGCCAGCACCTCTCTAGCCTTCATCTGACTCTCCTCAACTCCCTCAAAGTCACATCAAACCAAGGAGACTTAGGGCAAAAGTGAGGGACGAATATGAACAGGATCTATGGAATCCAGGACCCCTAAACTGTCTTAATATAGGCAAGCACCAGGTCCCCTGGATCCATGCATTCACTTGGTAAGCCCGATAGGTTCAGTACCACCATCAGGCCATCTGGGAAACATCCTCAAAGGGTGGTACCAGACCATCTCCATAGGGGTTGGCCTACTAAGGATGGCCTCAAAACTGAACCTAAATGGTGTGATGATCAGACCACCTGACTAGTTCTACCACCAAATCAGATATCTCCATTCCCAGGAGAAACACCAAGTCCAATGAATGACCACCGATATGAGTTGAGGAGGAAATAACCTGTGTGAAGCCCAGCGAGATCATTAGCTGGAAGAAGTCCTGACCAAGCGGTGAGAGTTCATCGTCAACTCAGGCATTGACATCCCCAGAACCAACCATCTGGGGATCCCAATGTCAGGTCAACAATGAAGTCCATGACTTCCCACAGGAAAACATTTCTGTCTCCTGGTGGACGGTAGACAAGAAGTATCCTGAACCCCTCGCTCATGATACATTCAAAGGAGAAGGTATTAATATTCCTTATATGTGAGAACATATTCCAAACATTTTGCAAGAGATAGACATCTACTACCAAAGGCAAAACAGGCCTTGTTATAACCTCTTTCCACTGGAACAGAGGGCTATATGAACACTGAAATCAAACCACAACATTGTCATCAAAAAGCTGATAAAAGCTCTGCAGTGGTGATATTATTTATTTATTTATTTATTTAGCTTTTGTTTACCGGTAAGTACACTAGACAAGTATTATGCCTATTTTCAGGAACGACCGGAAGAGTACAACATAATGGTACAAAGACAACATATCAAATACAAGTTGACAGCATGGGCAATATAAGAGGAAATACTGAGGACACAACGTATAATAACAGCAAGGCAAGATGAGGGAATACAGTTGGCACATATTACAGAGAAGTAGGAAGCAAAGGTACAGTGGTACATATTACAGGGAAGTAGAAGCAATGGTACAGCATATGGTCATTTGGTTACGAGTAAAGTGAGTCAATAACATATGATAAGGATTTCAGTTTTACAGGGCCAGGAGACTGCAGGCCAATGGTTCTTCAGGACAGGTGGTGGTAGTGGAGTGGGCGGGCGGCAGTAGAGTCTGGGCAGCCCTAAGAGGCTAAGAGGCCCTGGGAGGCTGGAACAGTCACATGCTGAGGCTTGTTTCAAGAAGTCCCACATGGATTTTCGGAGGCACTGATGGGAGGGGCCAGCTGAACAGGTTCAGGAGGGAGTTCCAGAGTTTAGGTGCACACACAATGAAGTCCTTAGCTCCCATGGGGTTCTAGTGGCAGGGACTTTGAGCAACCCCTGGGCTTGAGACCTTAGTGAGTGGAAAAGTCAGCTGGTGGAAGGGTTGGGCCATTCCCAATGGAGTACCCGTGCTAATCACCTTGCCTGTAAGCGCTATCCCAAAGTCCAGGTATGTGGCTGGGGAGAGCCACGGAGTTATTATAGAGCTCACAGCGATGGGTGAGGTGGGAGCTGCTAGGGTGAAATGACAGATATTGTTGTATGCCGTATGCCACCTGGAGAGATAAGAAACCTTCATGGAGCAAGCAAAGATATGCAGACCATAGAGGGAAGAAGGACTCTCCCTCTAGGCTAGAAACTTGAGCCACAGCAGGGTAAGGTTGTACTTGGCCCTGTAGGCCAGTCCCAGCTTTATTAAATCGAGAGGATTATATTAATGAACCTAACAGGCAGCTAACTGGTCATACCAACTACAGAGAACTGGAGAGTGACCCCACTACAACATATAAAAAGAACTACAGGATTTAATTAGAACTTTTCCAAACCATATCCAAAAAGACTAACTGTCCTCATCCTTGCTGAACCCAAGCCAGGGTAATTCTACATGCTGCCTAAAATACATAAACCTGACAATCCAGGAAGATCCATAGCGTCTGGTAATGGTACCCTTTCTGGGTGGATCCCAGGGTTTGTAGAAACCATTTGAAACCACTGGTTATAAAAGAGAGTTATATCCATGATACTACACACTTCTTGTGTGTACTTTCTGGTTAAAATGACTTACCACCTGATACCATTTTAGCAACAATGGATGTAACATCCCTCTACACTAATATTCCACACACAGATGGCATTTCAGCCTGCCTTAAATACATACAGGAGAAAGGACTGGACCAAAACACCAACTCTGAAGTGATAGGAAACTTATGGAATTCATTTGACACATAACAACTTCAGCTTCAATGGTAAACATTGTGTTCAAACTATAGGAGACAGCAAAGCGCACCGGAATGACTCGACAGTATGCTAACAACACATAGCAGATTTGGGAGGACTTCTTAAGGCACTGCCCCCACAAACCACTCCCTTATTTTTGTTACAGTGATGATTTGTTTAGCATTTGGACACGGCACAGATGCACTTAAAGATTTTCATCAGGAACTTAATAACTTTCTCCTACCATGAAGCTTACCCTGGAGTATTCTGCCACCAGTGTTAATTTTCTGGACACCACAGTCACCATTAAGGATGGAACCTTACATACATGTATTTACAGGAAGCCAACAGACAGACAGAGATATCTACACAGGAATAGTTATCACCAAGCCACACAGAAAATCTGTCATATACAGTCAAGCACTTCAGTATCACCATATCTATTCAAATGGGGAGGACAGAGATACACATTTGGCTATGTGAAAAACACCTTTATTAAGCAGAGACACTCTTCCAGAGAAATTGACAGGACAATAGAACATGCAACATAAGTGCCAAGACAACAACTACTTCAGTATAAAGAAAGGACAGCTACCAACAGAATACCCTTTGTAATCACATATCATCCAGGCTCTGAACATCTGCATAAGATTATTAAAGACCTCCATCCAATATTTAGTGAGGATGAGACCCTTAATTGTATTTTTAAGGAACTACCATTACTATCTTTAAAGCAACCACCAAACTTAGCCAGCCTAATTATTAGGAGTATGCTTTCGCCAGAACAGAATACCATGACACTAAATGGTACACGACCCTACAAACAATGCAACTGCAACACTTGTGAGCACATTTCCACTTTAGACTGTGTGGTTACATCACAAACAGACAATTCCAGGTACATGGGAATTATACATGTACATCACAACATGTTGTTTATTTCATTCAGTACAAGAGATGTACACAAACAGGTTATGTTGAGAGACAAGCCAACTGCTCCACACTAGGATAAACTCGCACAGACATAATATTAAACTGAAGAAAACTGAAAACCAGTGGGACAACACTTCTCTCAGCCTGATCACTCAATCTCAGATATGTCAGTAATGGCCTTAAAAGAAATCAAAAGAACACAACAGAGACGAGGTTTTGAGGTCAAACTTGTTTTACATCTCAGTATGGCAGCAGATGGTATGAACACAGATTTGGGGTTTATGGCGCATTATAGGACTTAACATCCACAGACCTTTTCTTCATAGAATAGACATATTATGGGACTTCAGCATCTCCTTGCATGTGTGTGTGTGTGTGTGGGGGGGTTATGTGAGTATAGCAGGTGTGGGATTTGCAGTTACACTGAGGTGGGCTTCTATTGAGATGCATGGAGTTACAGTGTGTTATTACTCTTTGTTCACACACTTAATGAACATTACTTCCTTCTTAGTATTTATCTTCTGCTGGGGAGGGGTTAATTCCATTGGGTCTTATTCAGATTCCTAGCCTGTTACTGTGCATACAGTAGTTTTATTATATACTGTCACATTTTTGAACTTTGAACATATTGAGTGGGGATCTCATTTGCATGGGGGTCCTTGATAGATCTAATTACATTGGGCTAATATTGTAGTGATTTGTGGAAATGTAGGTATGTTCAGATTCTTGTGTCACACACGTACTGTACATTTACTTCTTGTTACCTTACCCTGGGGAGGGTGGAAGTTTTATTTCATTGTGGTTCTATTCAGAATCCTTGGACTGTTACTGCGCAGATAGTAATATGGTTACATAGTGTCACATTTTATTCTATACTTATTAGGATACATGATCCTTTTACTTGGAATTTCATGACAAGTTGAATTTCTTTGGGTAACAATTGCAGTGATTGATGTGAATGATGGTTAAGGCTGTAAGAAAATCACGACGCATAGATTTCACGATCTCTGCGATTTTGATGCTGTTCCATGAAATTGACTAATTTTCTCGTTTTACCGTGAATTTGATTGAAATTTTATAAAAGCCCCAAAAAGCTTCAGTCAAAGCTCACACTACTATCCTACCCATCCAAATAAATTTGTTGTGCTGGATTAGCATCACCTGTCTTTAATGACATGTAAAGTAAGTGTTAATCGAAGTCTTTTGTTACCTTGATTGCCGGTTTATGAAACAGCACTCAAGGTAACAAGGTACTAAATTGAAGCCTGTTAGTGACCTTTTCATTGTCATTAATTATTAACTGCTATGCAGGATAAAATAGGTAACATCAGCTTGAGTCAGGTATAGCAGGTAATCAGAGGCTACTGTTGTGAGCACCAGAGAGCTGCGATGTATGTTTCTCCCAAATCGGTGTCCACCAGTAAAACTGCCAAAGTGGAAATGTATACCCAAAGCAGAGATGTCAGCAGTATGAGAAGGGACTTTCCATATATTGGGGATATTTTATTTTGTACCAGTTGCAGTATCCGGTGGACCATAAAAGAAAAGCTTCTTGTGACCGCCACTTGGAATCATCTACACACCTTGCTAAAAGAGGAAGACTGAATCAAAATCTGAAGGGGCAGTGGAAAAGCAGGTAACTGTGCAAGAATTATTTACAACAAAGGCAGCACACAAAGAGACTAGAAAGCTGTCATTATTTAACCTTGTCGAGCATTTACTTCAGCTAACATACCACTACATGCCCTAGATAATATAGTGCTTCACTGCTTCTTGGAAGAAAATCTAAGTCAGTTGGTGTTCTCCCCTCCTCACAATGATTTCTGAGCGAATATTTGCCAAAAGTTTTTGCATATCATGTGGCGAAATTAAAAGTAAAATGCAGGAAGCAGTTTCTGCCTCTATTGTCTGTGACAGACAACAGATGTAGAAGGCGTTAGATTTTAAATATTGTTGCTGTGTCATCTCTTCACAATAACAAGGTGTACTCAACTGCAGTTGCAAAACTTGAGTCATTCCTCTTTGAATGCACTATGTTGGAGGCTACTAATTTTAAAACAGTATGTAAGCAGTTCTGAACTGTTTATTAAAATATGAAATCCCTACACAAAAGTTGCAGCTTATGTTACTGACAACGCCATGTATATGAATAAAAGTTGGGACCACAGCCTCAAGCATGTCCTTTTAAATGCAGTCCGTTACCTGCTCAGCACATCTTTTAAATTTATTGGGTGACATTTGGCGTAAACACTTTCCTGCAGTGAATAATTTTGTTGTTTCAGTTAAAAAGCATTTACTGCATGCCCAGCCAGAAAGGCTCGGTTCAAACAATATCTGTCTTCAAAGGGACAATCAAATGATTTGCCACCATGCCAGTCTTAACTCACTGGAATACGTGGTTTCTAGCAGTATTTTATCATGCAGTTCATCTCAATGAGTACTCTGAATTTTTAGAGATGAGGCGCAGCATGTGTTGAAATTGTTGGCTTATGTAGATGTGATGCAGTGAAGTTTGAGTTAAATGAAATTGCTGAAAATGCTCCACCCTGGTACAACTACTTCAAAATATGAGGCAGATGACATCAAAGCTCACGTTGTGTTTGACGAACTATTAGATTTTCTCGTTCCTAGAAGTAAAGACTGAAACCAAAGATCATCTACCCACTAAGAACACACTTTGTGCTTGTTCCATAAAAATAAGAGATTACATGACAGGTATTGGGAGATTTCATCAGTATGCCAATAATTTTTTGCTGCTGTGCGGTTGTTTAATCCATCGAGACTTGCCACATTTGCTGTCACAGAGCAATCAATATGTGAGGTATCCCTGGTTCGAAGATAATATTGCAGCAAAAGCTGAGTTTAGAAACTACATTGCCGAGTTACAGCGTGGCACTGAAATACCTGAAGAGAGAGACATTTTAAAATATTGGATTGACTGCAAGGAAAGATTTGTGCATCTGTCAAAAATTGCTATTACGTGCTTAAGTGTACGGTACACAGTGCCAGTGTTGAGCGTTCGTTTTCAAGATATGGAGCAATGCTGCAAGATAACAGACACAGTATAAAACCAGATAATTTAAGAATGTATTCTATGCTGCAACAAAACTAATTCTCCTGATGCACTTTAATGGCATGCTTTTAATGCTATGTCTAAGCTTTTACGATTTATAGTTTAATAAAATAATTAAAGTACATTTATGTTTTTATTGCTTTGTGATAATTTGCATTTTACTGTGAAAAGCGGCATATTTTGCCGTGCAGGCGCCGTGAAAATGGCGATTTTGCGTAATTTTCTTACAGCCTTAATGATGGTGCATTAGGGTGTGTGTGTGTGTGTGTGTGTGTGTATCTCCTTAAAACTAGTTATCTTCCCCTTCCCCAGGATATGGGGGTGTGGTGAGTGAGGGTGAGAGAATTTAATTCCTTTGATTTCCTATTCAGATTCCTAAGACACTTACGGTACATTTTGTACACTGAGAATTTATTGAAATCTGTACATATCAGGCTGCATGGACTTAATTTCTTGGTGATCATTGACAAGTAGTTTTTTGTTTGACACTTATACTGCCAATTATATTTATATTATCATTTATAAACTCCTGTTACTACACTATAGGCTTTTGAAATTTATAGGGCAAAATATCTAGCTGGAGAGTATAGTTGTGTAATGGGTCCAGCTAAGTTTTACATTCCATACAGTGAGTAACTATTGCTCTTTTCAGAAAAACTTTACTGTTTACTCTTTGTATGCCATATATAGATGCTTTTTGTTGTTCTATTTTGTGTTGCTTGTTTTTAACTTACAATTTTAGCATGTCTTTAATCCACGTGGGTTTTGCTTTTCAGTAACTGCATTCTTATACATCGTGACACTCGTAATAGGATTTAGGAGCCCTCTGCTCGAGTAGTTATATTATATTGAAAGTATCTCTAAGTCATTTTAATTTATGTGCAATGCACTCCTTTGCATGTTGTTCTGCACGAAGCACCTCTGACCTTTAGGCCCTCTCAGCTGAACATGAAATAGTACTATTAAGCTTATCTGACATTTTCTTCTGTTATTTTTTAAATGAGCATTTTGAACCAATAGGGATTTTTCTGGGTTTTTCTGCATGATCTGGGTGTTAAAAGAATGGGATTTTCTAAACAACTGTCATTAAGCTTCGAGGAAGGACTTGTTGGTCTGAAGCTGAAGCACTTTATTGTTTTTATTACATCTAAGTTGGTCCAATAAAATGTATCAAATCATTTGCTTCTGGATCTGTTCTTACAAGGACCAATATGGCAAATACTATATCTGTATTTCAACATCTCTTTAAGACATGTTAACCCTATCTGAGCTATCTTTTGAACACTTTCTTTCCCTAAATAGTTGTGAACTCTTATATTAACATCTGGGAGTGAAAGCGGGGATATCAACCTTATTGTGATAGTGGCTGGTGTTGTGTGTGTGAGTGTGCAGTGTGAATGATTGTATGTATGTTAATTAGGTTATGTTTTAAGTATTTATTTGTTAGTGGGGTAAATCAGTAGGGAGGAATTAGTTATTCTGTATTATTAGCTATATTTGGTTTATTTGAAGGAGTTGTTTTATATTTTAGGGTGGGTTAAAGAGGTGTGGGTTGATACGTAGTTAGTGTATTTGTGTGCATTTATTTAGTGCTGCTAGATAATTTAAGGTTGTCATGTACTTCAAGGGGCTGTCGGTGGTCAGGCACCTCCCCACCAGGGTCAGGGACCTCTGGCCTTTTGACTGTCTCCCTTGCCTATGGAGGTATATGGGCATTGTTGGGCCTTGGGGATAGGCAGGAGGGAGGAGAAATGGCAGTTAGAGGGTCTGGGCCTGGTGGGGTTGTGGGCAATTTGGAAGATTGGGGTTGTGAGGACAAGGAGGAGCACTGGGATGAAATGGGTCCAGGAAGGGGATCTCTCGTCTGGTACCCATACCCAAGTGCTCCACCTTGAGTGGGCAGGTAGCTCGGTCTGCCTCAGTGACCCTATCCTACTTGGGTGGTGTTGTTTATTGTCAGGCCAATTAAAACACGACAACATTTATCTCTGATCTTGTTGGGTCAACTGATCTGGCCTGCATCACGAGACCTGGCTGCATGAAAATGCTGGCCCAATATTGGAATCAGCAATTCTGGTTGGGTACTCAGTGATACACCACCTGAGAGAGAATCGTAGGGGTGGGGGTGCCATTTGTTTTAAGGTGGATCTGGGCCTTGTAGACATCCTGGAAGGAACAACCAGATCCTTTGAGTGCATGTAGGTGCAGGTGCAGGCTGCAGGATACTTCTTATCTATGATCCACCCAGGTATGAGAGGAATTCCTGCAGAAAATAGCAGACTTCATTGTTGACCCTGTGTTGAGTCCCCAGATGGATAATTCTGGGGATTTTAATCTTGGGTCGATGATGAACTCTCACATTTTGGACAAGTCTTCCTCAAACTGATGAACTCATTGGTCCTGACACAGGTGGTTACCTCTGCTATCCATAATCACGGGTACTCATTGGATCTGATATTCCTGCTAAGGATGGAGATCTCAAACTTGGTGGTGGAACCAGTCAGATGGTCAGACCACCATACTATAGGGTTCAGATTTGAGGCCCCCAATAGATATGTTCTTATGGAGATTGTCTGGCACTGCCCTTTAAGTGATCTGACTCCAGATGGTCTTATGGTAGTGCTGGACCTATCAGGCCTGCCTAGTGTAAGCGGGGAGCCAGGAGAGCAGTTACTAGCCTATAATGAGGCAGTGACTGGTGCGCTGACTCCTGGCTCCTGTCCATGTCTGACCCCATTCTCTTAGCCCAAAGTCCCCTTGCTTTGATGGGACTTTAAGGAGCTGAGGTATATGGGGCAAGGGTTGGAGCACACTGGCGGACATTGGGCCTGCTTGGTGAAAACTTAAATTGATAGCTCATTACAAGGACTATCAATTAGCAATCTCTTTTAAGCAGGCAGAATTCCTATCCGAAGAGATTGCTGCAGTGAGGAATTGACCGCTCAGCTTTTCTGGACTGTTGACAGGCTGTACAATCCAACCTGTCTTCAGTTACAAGAGCATTTTCACAAGTTAAGTGCGATGAGTTTGCTCAATTCTTCACCGATAAGGTTGCTACTATTAGGTTGGAGATCTGTTGTGTGCCCTCAATGGGTGCTGTGGTGATTGGTGGAGGTTGCATGCCCTCAGTTTGCCAGGTCTGATTTTAGCCAGCTGGCAATCATGGAAGATGTGTGGGTCATCCTAGGTATGTGCCCAACCAGTTGTAGTTGGACCTGGGCCGACATGCCTCCTTGTGTGGTGTGTTGAGGTCATCAGCCCATTCTCATGTAGATTGTCCAGAGCTCATTGGTTAACTGACTGAAGTAACAAATACTGACAAGTTCAAGAGACCAGAGTTACCCGGTCATGGCTTGAGTCATCCGCGAGCAGCAGCAGCGTGCGTTTTTCCCCAGACTAAAGTTTCCCCAAGCAGGGTTCCACCACTTCGACTAGCGAGAGTCTGGAATGTCAGCCCAGTCCATGGATGGGGCTGACTCTACTATATAAGTTCAGGGCCTGGTGGTGGCAGACTGGCAGGGTTCCTGATGAATCATCATGGGACATCTTAGCTGGAGAGCAACATCTTGCAAATCCAGGGTAGTCGTTGGCGCTTCTCGAGCATTGTCTTTGGTGAGTAAAGGTTCCTGCAGCTCTGGGGGAGAGATGGTTGTTCAGCAGAGATATCCAGGGGTGATGTGCATGAAGCATTACACTGCCTGGGAAATCTAAGAAAGGGAACCTGGTCTAGCTGAATATTCATCCCTGAGGGACAGCCCACCGGAAGATAGAGTCCTAGTGGTTGCATATGGCACTGAAGCATCCCACAGCCTTCTGGATGATGTCGTCAGAGAAGGTAGATTAGGCCAATGCTTACAGATCCAGTGCTCCCCTGACCAGGACTGTCTGCCAGGATCTCCTTCCCTTCCTTGGATACCAGAGATTGGTGAGTCCCGAAATCTGTAGTGAAAACCATGAGCAGCTAGAAATTTCTTCGGGGACCATCGCCCTCGTTTGTTAGCAGTGTCTTGGGCAAAGTCTCTGTAAAAGAGATAGATGCTCCTCGCCATTTGATTTTCCCAAGATCGTGAGCTTCCCTTAAGATACGCTCATTGGTTGAAAATCTGGAAATAGGGCACTATAGGCCTTGGAGAATGCACCAGTCTGTCCTTCCTACCAGTGATACGATGGTCTCGTTCCACCTCCACGGGCCCTCAACGCCCCTAGTATCGTGAGCAGGAGTTTGTTCAAAATCTCTCCATGGATGTTCCCTCAGTTCCCTCTGGTACTCCTATGATTCGGAGGTTATTACGTCCCCCCTATTTTCTTGATCTTCTATTCTGTCCAGTAAGACTTCCAATTTTCCCTCCTGAGTCTGCACCTTTTGCTGCAAGTGTATACATTGTTGTTCAGGGTTTCAACTTGTTGTTCTGCCACATTAACTCTATCTTGTAATTGGCGAACATCGGCCATTGCCACGTGAGTGTGTGATATATCGTCCACCCATACCAGTAGGGCCTCAAGCATTCAGGTAATGTAGCCAAGTGAATCGTTTACAGAATTAGTTGCAGGGGATGCAGGTAATGCAGACAAGGGGCCATTTGGAGATTCTCCGATGCCATTCTCAAGGTAGAAAAAGGATCGCTGCTTGTAATTCTTACAACGTACCCAGCTGTAAACGAGTGTAGTTGGGGTATCAGGTTGAAGACTGTAGTTGAGACTTCACGGCCTACCTGTGCCAGGCGCATCATGAGTACCGCACTTAAATTAGCTCTTGTCGCACCGTAGAACCGCAGGACAGTCACACCAGACGATTAGGGGGATCACCCACGTGGAATATATTTGGTTTAATTAAGGTAAATCAGGGTTAGGCCAAGCAAGCACAGATTACTGGTAGATTCGGAAGAGCACAAGATTTAGGCAGCCATTCCTACGGTGGCTAAACCACGCTCCCCAATGTGCACACTACTTAACAATAAAAGACCAACAGGTCTCTCAGACAAAATGGTAAAACCTTCTCAGACTTACCAGCTAAGGAAAAATGTGTTAGAGTACCAGCTGTGCCAAAGGTCCGAAACAAGTTTGGTGAAATGACTTTTATTTTTAAAGTTGTCTTTACTTGGAACAGGATTCCTCTACAAGTGAGAACTCTTGACATGTCCATAGATGTGTTCAAGGACACAGTGAAGGAAGAATTTCAATACAGATGTACTTGTAACAGGAATCATATATATTTTCCATGTATAAGATTAAAATTTTAATGGTGCAAGTTGCTTGTATGTTATTACTATTGTATGCTGTTTATCTATTACTTGTAGCAAATTAATTTCTAGGCGACTAAATTACTCACAGGGGACCTTGTAAACAGAACATTTATTGGCCTAATGACGTATGTAAAGATGTTTTTACTATGAAAATCTATTTACTCCTGTATAAATACATTTTACTACTACTTTTACTACTGCTTCTAGTTTGCTCCCCAGCTCCTGTCCATTTCTTCATTCTGCAAGGACAGTCTGTACACCACCCCCAATCTAGCCTTCCTCCCTTTAGAGTTCTGTAGCTGTACCCATAAGGCTTCAATCCTGCCCTCTTCTACCTCCTCCCTAGTATATAAGATCCCACCTCTTATGAATAAAGCCACCCCTCTCCCCTTTTCTCTGTACATCCTATACCCAGGGATCATGAGGTCCTAGTCATGGTATTGGGTGGCCCACATCTCTGTGATGGCCGCTATGTCTACCTCTCCTCTGCCATCAGTGCCTGTAGCTCAGCTGTCTTATTAGCAGGGTCTTCACATTCAAGGATACTACTTTCCAATGTGACCCCTGTACACCATTTCTCCCTCCTATTCTTCCAAACACACCTTTCTGGTTTCCTTCTACTACACCCTGACAAAATGGGGAGGCCACCGATGCCCTACCTGCAGCACTCATTCCATTTCCATGGACCAGTTGCAAGGTGGGGATGAGGAGGCATGAAGCACCATTATCAGTACCAGCGCCCTATTTCCAGTTCTATCCACCCAGCTGTAAGTCAGTGATGATGGAGAAGCACGGATTCAGATTGCCCCTACCTGCAGCCCTATTTCTGATTCCATGGACTCCTGGGGGAGCACAAAGAACCATTTCCCCTACCTGTTATCTTCCTTCCAATTCCCTGGACCCTGTTGAAAGTTGGGGATGATGGAGGAGCCGCATTTCACCTACAGTACCTGGACCCTACTGCAGGACATGGATGATGGGGGCATAGAGTACCATTACTGCTACTTCCAATTTCCTGGACCACATTCAAGGTGAACAGAATAAAGAAACAAACATTTGATGGACTGTCAAATGTTTTAAAATAAACCGCACTGTATTGTAATAGTAATAACAGTACTGTGTGTGGGAGACAATATAGTTGTGTGGTTTAAGTGCAGAGCTGTGAACCAAGAGGTCCAAGGTTCAAATACAGATCCTTCCTCATTTCGTAACTTTCTGTAAGTCACTCAATGTGCCTGTTTTATTCTATCCAGCTGATTGGCTAGAAGCAGGACTCAAGTGAGAATGAGGTGTTACATCTTAGCTGGGTTCTTTGGGAAAACATTTGGTAAAAACCTAAAATGTTAGGAAATCTTAAAGGAATATGATACATTACTCAAAGTGTTACGACTGTGTTTTCCACTGCTTTTCTTATTCTTGCAAAGGGTCCATTGGCTGGAGCATTCTCATAGACACATTATACACAGTAAAAAACAATGCTTACAAAATAAAATGACAAAGAAAGGCAATTATAAACCCTGTGGAACTCTTCACGTGGACATCTGTGGGAGGAACCCTCGGTGTAAGCCTTTAAAAGGGCCTAAAAACATGGCTTTTGGTGGGTGTTTAATCTGCTGAGATAACAGCTACTTTTGTCTGCTGACTTCTAAATTTATTACACTGCTGATTAGTATTTTGCATCTGAAATTATGGTCTTCTTATATATTAATTTGTATTATTGGAATATTGCTTATTGCTGAGTGTGGGCTGGGTAGAACTGTTAGTCTCTGCCTCATATGTTATTTTGAATATGTATGTTTTTATTATTGTCAAGGGCTCAGAGCCTTGGGAAAGGCGTTATATAAATAAAGGCCCCATTTTCGAAAGAGATGGCGCACATATCTGGAACAAACAGAGATGAGTCGCTCATCTCAAAGATACTCAAACTTCCATTTTCAAAGGAGGGAGATGGGGAGCCCCAGTTGAGATGGGCCATGGCCCAAAGTTAATATATGCAGCCCAAGTTGAGGCAAGCCCATGAATATCCTGCAAATTGGGATATTCAGAGGAGATGGGCTGCCCAAGTGCAGGGAGATAAGAGGCAAAGTTAGGCATTGAAAAAGAATGCCTAATGTCTGGCCACCCACAGGCAGGCTGAGGTACTGCAAACATGAGCACAGCAGCCTGCCAGCCCATGCAGCCCAGTGTCACCCGCCACCCAGACCAGCATACCCTCAACTGTCTCTGATATTCTGGGGTGCCCTGATTGTGCCTTAAAATGTCCCTCTGTCCCACGTAAATATGTGTTGTCATGACAGAACAGTGGGGACTGTTATCACAATACAATGACAAGCATCAAAAACCATAGGCTTGTCCCTCTGCAAAACATGCATGTAACAGTAATCCCATGAATCTGTCAGCATTCACAATGAACAGAACAATGTTGGTAGTTGTGTCCTTGATTCTGGGACTTTGTCCCTGACGTGTCTCCCTAAGTCCCTGATGTATGAGGAAAGAGGTTGGGAGGCATGCATCCCAGTTCCCCGATGCTCTCTTGCCCTGCAGTACCACAACACCACTCTTTTCCATGGGGTAGGGAACACCAATCCACAGCCAATTGGGGTCATTACTGTGTACATAGTATGAGCCCATTGGCTGTCACAATGGAGCTCATCCACAAGTACGCATTCCCGATCGGATTAGTCAGCGGCTGGCCATGGCAGGCTATAGAGAGTTGTGCCAGTCACCAGCATGGGTGGTGTGGAAGGGTGCTGGGAGGTGTCCTGCCTATCGGAGTGGGGGCCACTGCACTATGGAAATTTGCAGTAGAGGATTGTGCATCATACAGGATTGTGGACTGGTGCAGCTTTGCGATCGGGGTTCACGGATCAGAAACAGGATATATGGTCCTCAGATGTGGCACTGCAGTACTTGGAATACTGGACATCGGGGAACGGGAGGGGTGGTGGATCACTATTATGGCACAGTGCCATTTTATTTATAACTGGGCAGCACTGAATGGGATGGGAGTTCACTCTTATGTGAGAGTGCAGATTCTTTATTATTGGGCAGCATTGAATGGGATGGGGTGAGGATCACTCACATAGCAGTGTGCCATTGTATTTCTAAAATGGCAGAATTGAGCAGGATGGGGGCAGGCCAGCCTGTCAGAGGGCATGCAAATGAGCCTCATAATGGGCATGCATGATGGTCGGTTGCTCCATGCATGCCTAATAGGCTCATTTGCATTTCCCAGCTGAATATCACCTTTGGGAGCATAGCGCATGACAGTATTCAGCCCATCCCCAGGATTGCCATGCATTGTCCACTGCCTCCTTTGTGCTGCTATAGGCCATATTCAAACGGGATGCATGATCCATTGGGGTCATGCACCTTGTTTGAATATAGCATTGGATGCTCTGGTACATCATTTTGGGTGGTACATCTAAATTCGAAGCTCAACAGCCCACTTTTGAATATCCTGGCCATAGTTCATTTCCTATCCTATCCTATCCTGTCCTGTCCTGTCCTGTCCTGTCCTATCCTATCCTATCCTATCTATCCTATCCTATCCTATCCCAATGTTACCAAATTATTTACTGTATTGTTTTCTGTCAAATTGTTTACTGTATTGTATTCTCCATCATCCATACCTGCAGCCCTCTTTCCAATTCCATGGACCCCAATTCCATGGTCTCCGCTGCAAGGTGGGGATGATGAAATCTGAACTCCATCATCCATACCTGCAGCCCTCTTTCCAATTCCATGGACCCCAATTCCATGGACTCCGCTGCATGTGGGGATGATGGGGAATATGAAGCTCCATCATCCATACCTGCAGCCCTCTGTCCAGTTCCATGGATCCCCTGCATGGTGTGGATGACAGGCAGCACGGAGCACTATCACATTTATCTGCTGTCCTCTTTCCAGTTCCCTGGTGCCTGCTGCAAAGCAGGGTGATAGGTCAAAAAGCCCCATTACCCAACCTGCGGCCCTTATTCCAATTCCATGGACCCCACTGCAAGGTGAAGATAATGAGGCAGCACAGATTCCCATTACCCCTTCTTGCTTTTTGCAATTCTGTTGCACCCTCTGCAAGGTGGGGATGAAGGAGGAAGAGCATGGACCATGATTACCCTACGTAGCCTTCCTTCCAGTGACTTGGTCCGCATACAAGGCGTGAGATACAGTGGAGCAGTCCCCATAGACACACATGAGCAGAGAGGTATGGGAGACTCTTCAGGCCACAGCTGTACTGGGCATCAACCCCAATGAACAGGGACATTTTCCCATGAAATTCTTCCTCTCTACATGTCAGCAGCACGGTCCCAGTGCATGCACCTGCACACAGTCACATGCCACATTACAGATGCAGTAAACATCCTTTCCTCTCCAGCCACTCCTGGCTACATGTCTATGTGTGGACAGCAAGGTGACAGTGCTGCAGTGGTCACTGGCATTAATCCTCCCAGCCACTCCTGCTACATGTCTATGTTTTTTTACCAGGAGAGACACGCTAAGCTGAAAGCTTGTTTACAGGTGTGACCTGGGAGCACAAGGAAGTTAAGTGGCTTCATGTCTACGTGTGGTCAGCAATGTGGCTGTACTGCAGTGATGGCTCTCATTAATCCTCCATGGCCACTCCTGGCTACATGTCTACTTGTGGTCAGCAAGGTGGCTCTGCTGCAGTGGTCTCTGGCATTAATCCTCCTGGCCACTCTCAGCTACTTGTCTACATGTGGTCAGCAAGATGGCTGTGCTGCAGTGTTGCCTGGCATTACTTCTCCTGGCCACTCCCAGCTAGATGTCTACTTGTGGTCAGCAAGGTGGCTGTGCTGCAGTGGTGGTTTGACAGGGTTGAATAAGGCCCTGTTCCATTTGTTATGCAGAAGGAGTTAAATGTGGGGTCTGTTCTGTCCTCTTCTTTTCTGTCTCTTATCTGTCTGGTTGTGCAACCAAATTTTCTTGTGAGACCTGTGAACTGATCACTCCAAAATTTTTAAGCTCTCCTCCTCTCACCTTGCCTTGCTTGTCTTTTCTCCTCCGTGCATATCTGTGGTTATAAAACTATATGTGAATCTCTGTGTAATATTGTATGTGAAACTGGGATCCCTTTGTTTAAAACTGTATATAGTTACACTGTTGAAATGATTGCAAAGCTATTTGGAACTCAACGGGTTAACCTGACATGCAGTTTTCAAGCCTTTGCAGAACTGTGAAGAAGAGGTAAGTTCTGGGTTGCTATGTACTTTTTGCTGCACCTGTAAGAAACTGACAAGAACACTGTAAACTGATAAGATCATTCTGTGAAAAACACTTTCTTCTTAACTAGCTTCCTGCAAAGACTTGTTATAAAAAGAGCAGCAATGTGTTTGCTAGCGGACAAGGAAGTGAGGAGACTGAAGCGTGGAATTAATAGATACTCCAGAAGGCGGACTTAGTTTCATTTGTTTGTACTGCCTTTGTAAATAGTTATACTGAGTAATTTTATTTTTTATTAGACTGTTATTGAGAAAATATAACACTATTTTCAAATTTTGAAACTGCTCCTGGTCATCCTATGCTTCCTGACCTGTGCCTGGATGACAGGTGGCCTGTATTAATCCTCTCAAGCGCAGAAGATCATCTGATTAAGCTGAAGCCACACCCTGGTCTCCAACGACACAAGCATCAGGTTTGGCACAGTGCTGAGAGGCCAGCCTGTTTTAGTATAATTCTATTCAACATTAACAGAAAAATATATTCTCTCACCTGTGGAAATCTGTAGATGCCCAGTAGTCTAGCAACTGGCACAGTCGTTGATGAGAAGCGAGCTCCTATGATGCCAGACAACTTTATTTCTTTTCACAATTATAATTGGGAACTAACTTTGTCCCCTGGACAACAACCATAAAGCACTCTCAACAGCAAAAGCTTCTGAGTAGCAGGAGTCTAGGATCTTGAAGCCCAAGCGTGACATTCGTTAGTAAAGATTGGTCACCATTAATTTCGCAGATGGCATAAACCATGGTCAGTACTTCCTGATATATAATTGCATCAAACCTACATTTGTATGAAATATTGTACAATTTAATGATAGATGGTTTACTGCATTGCATTATATATATACAGTATATATATATATATATATTGTAGCTTAGTTTCCTAATGTGCATACCTTATACTGACCATTACCAAGGGACAGAGGTTTGACCCATGGCATCCTGCAACAGCTCCCCGATACTGTGTAAGGAACTATGGTGGCTGAACTAAGGGATGGAGCTTTCATCACTCAGCATCATGCCTCAGCTGCCCATAGTGCTGAGGAGCTGCAGTGGTTCAACTAACAAATTCAGATTTTACCTTTGGCATCACAACACAGCTCCCTATGGTACTGTGGGAGCTGCAGTAGTTGAACTAAGGGACAGAGGTTTTGCCACTTGGCATCATGCCACAGCTCCCTATGGTACTGTGAGGAGCTGCAGTAGTTGAACTAAAGGACAGAGGTTTTGCCCTTGACATCCTGCCACAGCTCCCAATGGTACTGTGATGGGCTGAGGTGATTGAACTAATGGATGGAGGTTTCATGCATTGGTTTCCTGAAACGTCTCCCTATGGTACAGTGATGAGATGTGGTGGGTGAACCGAGGATGGAGGTTTTGCCTCTTGGCATCCTCCTACAGTTCCACATAGTCCTGTGAAGAGCTCCAGTGGCTGAACTAAGGGATGGAAGTTTCATCCCTTGACATCCTGCTATGGCTCCCATGCTACTATAAGAAGCTGTGGTGGTGGTTTAACTAAGGGTCTGTGGTTTCACCCCTTGATATCCTGTCACAGCTCCCTCTTGTGTGTGAACAGCTGCTGTAGTTGAACTAAGGGATGGAAGTTTCACCTCTTGGCATTATGCCACAGCTCCTATGATACTATGAGGAGCTGTGGTGATTGAACTAAGGGATGGAGGTTTCAGCCCTTGGTATGTGCCTCATATCCCCATGGTTCTGTGAATACATTTATACACCCTGCATCTCAAAGTGCTTTACAAAGCAGATAGACACTGGCAGTGCATGGACTGTGGAGTAGAATTTGATTCTATATAGTGCATTTATACACACGGTATCTCAAAGTGCATTACAGATAGATACTGGCAGCGAAGGGATTGTAGAATTGAATTTGGTTCTATATAGTATATTTATACGCACTGTGTCTCAAAGTGCTAACAAAGCAGATAGATACTGGCAGGGCAGGGACTATAGAATCGAATTTAGTTCTGTATAATACATTTATATATGGTGTATCTCAAAGTGCATTACAGATAGTTAGATACTAGCAGTGCAGGGGCTGTAGAATAGAATTTGGTTCTATATAGTACATTTATACACACTGTATCTCAAAGTGCTTTACAAAGCAAATGGCTTCTGGCAGTGCAGCAGCTTTGAAATAGAATTAGATTCCATTTAGCACATTTACACACATCCCATACAAAGCCATGTGTTTAGTTCTGTAAGTGCCAGGATAATACAGTCAAGGATGAGGTAGCTGATTAGCAGGCTAGTATCACACACATCCTGAACCACAGTAACGCATCCGAACCTCTGTTACTGAGGTAAGGAGTTTTGACGTGAACAACAACTGTAACTCAACCAACATAAACATAAAATAATTATGGACCTCCAACTTATTGGTGATAGGGACCTCCGTGTAATATTTTATTGAAGGAGGGCAACTTCAACAGCAGCACCTTCACAACACAGTACCATGGTGCAAGTGCTGGCAAAACCAGGTGTCCGTCTCAGACCTGAACACAGGAACTTTAAATCATTACAGAGAGTGTACTTCAGTCTCTAACAAGACCACCCAGCACATCACTATGATGTAAGTTTAGGTATTAACCCAAGAGTCTAGTGTGGGATGAGAACCCCAAATTATCAAATTATAACAGAGAGCATACATTGATGGAAAGCACCTGTAACAGTGACTCCCAGCAAAGCACTGTGTGTAAGTACAGGTATTAACCCAAGGGTCTGGTGTGGGACCTGAAACAGTGGGCATTCAATCATTGCAGAGAGTGTACATCGATGGAAGGCACCTCTAACTGTGACCCCCTGCACTGCTCTGCCATGTAAGTGTAGGCACTAACCCAAAGTGTGGTGTGGACCTAAATCCATAATCATCCAAGCATTACAGAAAGTGCACATCATTAGAAAGGTCCCCCGTGCAGCACCGTGGTACAAGTGTAGGTATTCTCCTAACTGACTGGTGTGAGATCTGAACCCATGATCATTGAATCATTACAGAGGGCACATCAAAGAAAGGCATCTCTATCAGTGCACCCTCAGCACAGCACTGAGGTGTAAGTGTAGGTATTATCGCAAGTGGCTGGTGTTGTTCCTAAACCCATGATCATGCAATTACACAGAGAGTGTGCATCGAGGGAAGGCACCACTAACAGTGCCACCCAAGGACAGCACTGTGGTATAAGTGGTCAGTACCACCCTTTAAGGGTGTTTCCGGATGACCTGATGGTGGTGCTGGACCTATTGGGCTTACCAGGATTGCATGGATCCAGGAGAGCTGGTACTTGCCTATAATAAGCGGTGTCAGGGGCCCTGGTTCCATTGCTCTGTTTGTGTTCATCCTCTCACTCTTACGCCCCAGGTCTCCTTGGTTCGATGAGACCCTGAGGGAGTTGAGGAAAGTTGGCAAAGGTTGAAGAGGTGCTGGCAGAGGTCGGGTCTGGATTGTGACAAACTTAGTTTGATGGACCACTATGTGGTCTATCAATTCGCAATCTCTCATAAGAAGGCAGAATTCCTGTCCAGAGATTGCGGCTGCACAGAATAGACCAGCTCAGCTCTTCCGGACTGTGGACAGATTATGCAATCCAATCTGTCTTCAGCCCAGAAGAGCTTTTCTCAAGAATAGTGTGAGGAGTTTGCTCTATTCTTTTCAGATAAGGTTGCCAAAATCAGATCTGTTGTCTGCTTGACCCTCTCCAATGGGAGTTATGATGGTCGGCAGGAGATGTCAGACACCCTGTTTGTGTGGTCTGACTTCAGCCTCCCTCAATCAATGACATTGTGATGATCATCCAATCACTGCGTCCGACCAACTGTGGTTTGGACCCGGCCCCACATGTCTCTTAGTGGGTTGTGTGGATAAAATCGGCCCCATCCTTGCTGAGATAGTCTGGAGGTCCTTAGAGAGGGATTTTTCCAAATTCTCTTAAGGAGGCTGTGGTTCAGCCCTTCTTAAGAAGTCCTCCTTGGACCTGGACTGTCTGGCAAACCACAGGCCTGTCTCTAACTTACCCTTTGTGGGTAAAGTTATTGAGAAGGTGGTTGCATCGCAGTTGGATGAACATTTGACCAGCCACAATGCCTATAATTCTCCAGTCTAGATTTAGGAAAAGGCATTGTACCAAGACAGCTCTAGTTCGGGTACTAAATGACCTCCTAATAGCAAGAGATTGAAGGACCTGTTCCATCTTTGCCTTCTTGATCTCTCTCTGCAGCATTTGACACTGTGGACCATGGTGTGTTATTGGTATGTTTGTGATCTATCTGTGGACTGTCAGATACAGTCCTCAGCTGGTTCGATCTTACCTCCAGGGTAGGACTCAGAGGGTGGTGTCTGGGATTTTCTCCTCGACATCAGTCTCCCTATCTTCTTGAGGTACGCAGGGGTTCCATTTGGCACCCATTTTTGTTTGCAGTGTATATGCTGCCATTAGGAGTGATTATTAGGTGGTACAGCCTGGGTTTTCACTGCTATGCAGATGATATTCAGCTGTACATGTCCTTTGTGCCTGGTCAGGATGCTGCCATTTCGGTCTTTAACAACTGTCATGCGAAATCCAAGACTGGATGAAAGTGAGTTGGCTGCGGTTGAACCGGAAAAAAATGAGGTGTTGGTTGTGGACCAGGGTCACTGGGAAGCAGGTTTGTTAGCTGGATCGCCTTTGGGTTTATGGCTTGGGGTGTCCAGCTGACTACCTCTTACTGGGTGCGGAACCTGGGCATTGTGTTTGATGACTGTCTGACATTTAAATCTCAGGTGTCAGCTGTTGTCAGAACTCTTTTACCATCTGAGGATCATCACCCGGTGAAACACCTGGTTCCTCCAGATGATCTTCCTACTTTGGTCCACGCTTCGGTACCTCCTGCCTTAACTACTGCAATGCCCTTTACCTTGGGCTACCGGGGTTGAGATTCGCCACCTGCAGCTAGTGCAGAATGCAGCAGCCAGGCTGTTGACTGGTTCTTCTAGGTCCAGTCATATAATGCCTGTGCTCCACGGACAGCACTGGCTGCCAATTTGCTGGCGAATCACCTTCAAAGTCGGTTTGCTGACCTATAAGGCCCTACACAATCAGGAACCTGCTTACCTGAAAGATCTCTTCTGTCCCTACTGTCCCCGCTCTCCAATCCACTGATGAGGATTACTAGAGATTCCCAGGGTTCATTTAAAACTTCAAGGCCAGATCTTTTAGTTTCATGGCCCCAACCCTATGGAATTCTCTACCTCTTCGGTGCGAAACTGCCCGACTGTCCAAAGATTTAAAGGAGCTTTGAAAACCTACCTTTTAGTAAAGCTTATAATGATTTTTGAATATTTTAATGTTGTTTTAATTATTTATTATTTTATGTTATATTGTACAGCGCCTTGGTTTAAGAAAGGCCTTATATAAATAAAGAATGATTTGATTTGATTTGATAATGTAGATATAAACCCAGGTGCCTGGTGTGGGACCTGAACCCATGATCATCCTATCATTACAGAGAGTGTGCTTTGATGGAAGGCATTTCTAACAGTGCCCCTGAACAGCACTGTGGAATAATGTAGTTATTAACCCAAGTGTCTGGTGATGGACCTGAACCCATGATCATTGAATCATTACAGAGAGTATACATTAATGGAAGGCCAAATTTGAAGACAAAATATATAAAATCCCAGCATGGGAAAAGAATGGCATAGAAAGGCTTCAATGTTTTCAGGCTTGACAGGACTAACAAGAGAGGAGGCGGTTATACGATCTACATTAAGGACTCCATCAAAGGCACGTCCTCCCCCAGGCGGACTAATGCCCAGGTGCTAGTAATCAAAGCCTTACTTGGAGCACACAACAATGCCCTAACTATCATCACTGCCTATGTTCCCCTAATGAACACAAAAGGGGCTTCAAGGGTATCGTGAACTTCATCCGTGGCCTGCCCTCTAACTCTGAAACCATCTTACTAGGTGACTTTAACGTCAACTGGCTTTCTCCTGATGCAGACACATACAGGGACGATATCTCTGCAGTTCACCTCACCCAACTTGTCTCCTCCTCACCAGGTTAATTACAAAATTGGCACCAGCACCATCCTAGACTGGATACTTTCAAGCAACTCAGAATGACTCACCAATGTGACAGTGCATCAGGACGCAATTAGTGACCACTCCCAGTCTCCTGTAGCTGGACAAACAAATTCTTCAAGCCACCTCCCACTTCACCATTAGTAGGGTACTAAAGCATGGGCATCTTGAGTCCCAAACATGATCTTGCCAACACCAACTGGTCACAATTTGACCACGCTACAAACGTCAATACTGCCTTGGAATACTTTATGAAACAGTTCACGAAAGTCTGTGACTTGCATGCACCCTCAAAAGGTCAAAGCACAGGGCCAGTTAACCCATGGTTATCATCTGACCTCATAAGCAAATTGAAGAAGCGTGATCACCTATGGCACCAACCAGAGAGGCAGGTAAACCCTCAGCCATACTAGCCTACAAGCAAGCCAGAAATGCCTGCACTTGGGAAATATGCCAGGCTAAATCAAATCGCCACAAGGAGTTGCTTACTGCCTCCTGGGGTGACAGAAAAATGTCTGGACCAACATGAAGGAAGTCTTAGGGAAGGATGCAAAGTCATCACCGAATATGATCAACATTCATGGTACCCTATCCAGGACTCTCGAATTTTAGCCAACGCCTTCTATGAAGCGTTCTCAGACCTCTCTGGGACACTCCCCAGGCTTCTTTGAAGACTCGCCTCACTCCAACACCTCTACTACTGATGCTCGCCATCAGTCTGCCCCTCCCCCTTTACTTCCAGAAGCTAACCCTCGCTAGTCAGAAAATACCTTCACAAAGTGCTTGGGAAATCGCGACATAGTGCAGACACACTGGACCTCAAACTTCTAGCACTCAGTGTTGAAGAAGTTCTCCTCCCATAACTAAGATCCTGAACCTGTCACTCTGCCAATCACAATTCTCACAGGTGTGGAAATCAGCCATCATGACTTCTATGCACGAGAATGGTGACAGGGCATCGCTGTCAAACTACCAGCCGATCTCAATTATGCCACTGCTTTTCAAAGCACTAAATGCATAGTGGTTCACCAGTTGGTCGAATACCTTGTAATATGCTCAATCTAATACCCTGAGCAGCATGGCTTCCATAAAGGACATAGTACCTCCATGGCACTACTGGAACTCACTGGTTTTATTCACAGGACATTGGACCAAGGAACCCTAGCAGGGCAGTATTCATTGACCTCTCAAAGGCTTTTGATACTGTCCACAACTTCCTCCTCCTTAACCAATTAATCTCCATTGGCCTCTCTGCAAAATCAACTCTCTGATTCAAAAGCTACCTAGGACAACATACACAAAAGTGAAATCAACAATGTCCTCTCCGACCATCTGCCTGTAAGATCTGGTGTCCCCAAGGCTCCATATTGGGACCACTCCTTTTCATCATCTTTCTTAACAATCTACCACACCACTGTCCACAACAGATGCTACTCTATGCAGATGATGCAATAATCTTCACAAGCTGCCCAGACCCAGAGGAACTTGAGGGCAATCTGCAACATAGCCTGGGATTGTTGAGGATTGGTTCCAAAACCATAAACTTATCCTAAACAGCAAAAAAACAAAACCATGATGTTCTGCAGCACTCAGAACAAGCACAAGTCCCATGCTGTAAACATCAGTACCCGATCTGAAGCTCTGCTTAAACATACCCAGCACTTTAAATATCTTGGGGTCACACTTGACAGTTGTCTGGCCTATGACCAGCACATTAGCAATGTTTCTAGGACTGTCAACTACAAAATCGGTCTCCTCCACAGGCACAATCACTGTCTCACTTCGGACGCCCTTAGACTAGCCATCAACAGCTCCATCCTTTCTGCCATAGACTATGGCTTCGTTATCTATGGTGCTGCTTGCCACACCTCCCTCTGCAGAATATCGGTTGCACAGAACAAGGCCTACAGACTGCTCACAGAGGCGAATGTCTCACCCATACCTGTGACCTCTATGCTCAAACAGGCTGGCTCAACCTCAGTGGGAGGCTACACTACCAAACCTGTTTACTGGCCAAAAGGCTCTGCTTGGTATACTTCCCCATGGCACAGCTAACCTAATTCAACCACACAGCAGCAACTTGCAATGTTCCTTGTCTTTATACGATGCAGGGTTAACACTCCTTTGCCTACAGAGCACCCTCTGGTTTAATGCCCTCAGCCAGGACATCTCCAACTAACCTACTCTGGCCCTTTTCAAGAGACTGCTATGCCAACATCTTTCCTCATCCAGCATATGTGATTGCTACCACTAGTCCCTTTGCCAGTAGGCTCTGCCCTACTTCTTAGCAGCTCCTGCATTGGCATGGTCCCTTGCTACCTCTACCTCCCCTTCACTCCCTCTCACCCCACTGCCCTGCCACCTAGTGGCTTGCTGCGCTGGCTTGGCCACCATCGCCTTCTACCCATCCACCACTCCCCCACACCCTCTCCCTTACAATGTCTATTACTGCTGCCACTCATTCTCACCTCACCAACTGCCATATTAGCCCCCAACTCCTTTTTGCCTACCTCCAACTATTCACTCCGCTAACTTACTATATACGCTAACTGAAGGTACCTTACCTTCTATTATTGTCTTGTATATATATATATACCTGCTTGTATAAACTACTGTAATTATTGTCCATGTTTTATACTCTCTGTTGTATAATCCTTTGTAATATATGGATAATTAAAATAATAGCCCCAAAATACATACAAAAGTCTCCTATAATACATCTCCCCAAACGCAATAATACCATTGATGGAACTCAATAATACTATCGTTGAGATCTCGTAATACTATCGATGGAAGATCTCAACGATAGTATTATTAAAACTCACAACAGCGTAAGCGCCACCAGACAACTGGAGCAGCTTTCACTGACCACGAGCCGGCTTTTTACTGTAACTGTCACATACAGTAAAAGCCGACTACACATTCACGCCGCTGGTTCCACACAAAAAAAAAAAAAACTAGTACTGTTTTGTTTGCAGTTTCTTTAACACTGCTGGCTTTTCCTTGTTAAACTGTTCAAAAGTTCTCCAAGTTGCGCAATCACTGGCTTTCTCTGTGACAAAATTACCTCACCGAACTCAACCCACCATTCCTGACTATACATAAGGTAAGAAACTACAATTTCCTCCCATCCATATTACAAAAATAACAAATACATTCTGGTGTTACAGGCAGTAATTCATCTCGAGGATCTGGGCGCTTAAACCTCTTGAGCTTGCCTCGAGGTTTACTGTGCCCCAGATCCTCTCGATGAATTACTGCCCTGTAATATATCAGAATGTATCTATTATTCTATTTATAATACTGTCTTCCTCCCACTGACATGGAACCTTTGTAAACGAGCTCCCAGCTCAAAGGTGTTTAATCCTAGTTCTCAATAAATAAATAAATATGGGCACTGGGGAACATACAGGATAAGTACTCAGGTGATTGCTCAGAGCAAATTTGAGTTTGCCCATGCAAATGAAGCTGTCTGGCACAGGGTTTGCATGCAGACAGTATTCAAAGGGGTGCAGTGTAAATGAAAGGGCAGGGACCTGAATATTGGTGCAGTCCAATATTCAGAGTATTTGATCCACAAGTCCATTTTGCATGGTGCCCTTGCTCAGCGCAGATACCTCCAACCTACAACATGACTTACTCCAGCACAACCCTAGTGGTTGGTGGAGGAAGTGCATTGGACCTGTATGGGTAAATTTGGAGACAGGCAATGGCACCACAATCCGCACAGAGGTTGTATACAGACCCCTTCTCAGGGGAGGAAATGGACAAGGAAATGATAGAAAGTATACTTAGAATGGCAGAAAAAGGGAGATATTGCTGATGGGTGATCTTAATATGCCAGATGTTAACTGGAGTGCAGTTGCAGCAGCCACTTCGAAGAGTGGAGTTATTCTAGATGCCCTACAGGGGCATGCCTTAGAACAACTAGTATTGGAGCCCACTCAAGAGGAGCAATCTTAGACCTGGTTCTCTCAAATGGAGATGGAGAGGATCACAGATGTAGAAGTGGGTAGCCATCTGGGAACTAGTGACCATCGAACAGTATGGTTCACAATAAACACAGCAATAGAGTCAAGCCATACAAAGGCAAAAGTACTGGATTTTAGGAGGGCTGACTTTGCCAAAATGGGTGAGAGCCTAAGGAATGCACTAGCAAATGGGCAGGAAGGAGGGTGGAAGAACAATGGGAATAATAAAACTGCCATCACAGAGGTAACGAGCCTTTGTGTGAAGCAAATAAACAAAACAAAACAATGTAAGAAACCACTATGGTTCTCAAAGGAAGTGGCAGTGAAGGTTCAAGAGAAAAAAAGCATTCAGGAAGTACAAGGAATGCAGAAGGAGCAGGACAGAGAACTGTATCAGTTAAAGCAAAGAGGAGGCTGGGAAGGCAGTCAGAACAGCAAAGGCCCAAACCGAGGAAAAGATAGCCAACTCAGTTAAGAAGGGGATAAAACCTTTTATAGGTACATCAGGGAGCGAAGGAAGACCAAGGAGGGATAGAGAGGCTTAATAAAGGGAGGGAGGGTGAGCAGAGGGAGACTGTGAAAAGGCAGAGATACTAAACAAATATTTTTGCTCAGTATTTACAAATGAAGAGGGAGGTACCTAAAATAAACAGTAGAAATACTCTGGATACAGAAGTTGACACCAGCCCATTTACAGAAGAAAGGTTCTGAAGAACTCTTAAAACTGAAGGTGGACAAAGCAAAGGGCCCAATGGATTCACCCCAGAATTCTAAAAGAACTAAGGGTAAAACTAGTGACACCACTGACTACCCTTTTTAACAAATCATGGGAGGATGGGGTGGTACCCGAGGACTGGAGGAGGGCAGATGTGATTCCCTTCACAAAAGTGGGAGCAAGGCAGAAGCAGGAATCTACAGACCTGTTAGTTTAACCTCAGTGATAGGAAAATGATGGAATCACTTCTGAAGGAAAGAATTGTCGCGTATCTAGAGGCCAGAGGTCACAGGACCCTAGGCAGCATGGATTCACAGTGGGAAGGTCATGCCAGATGAATCTGATAGATTTCTTGACTGGGTGACCAAAGTAGTAGATCAGGGAGGGCTGTGAACATGGCCTACCTAGACTTTAGCAAGGCATTTGACATAGTCCCACACAAAGATTAATATACAAGTTAGCCAGCCTAGGAGTGGGTCCCAAGATGACAGCCTGGGTAAAGAATTTGCTGCGAATAGGACACAGAAAGTAATAGTAAATGAGTCCACTCAGAAGAAAGGGGGTTACTAGTGGGGTACCGCAGGGTTCAGTATTAGGACCAGTCCTCTTCAATGTCTTTATAAGCGACATTGCAGAGGGACTGGAAGGAAAAATATGTCTCTTTGCAGATGACACAAAGATCTGCAACAGAGTTGATGCACAGGTGGGGTGGAAAGGATGATAAGGGACTTGGCAAGGTTAGAGGAATGGTCAAGTGTATGGCAACTTAGATTCAATGCTAAGAAGTGCAAGGTAATGCACCTGAGAAACAAAAACCCAGGGAAGAGTACACAGTGGGGGTGAGATACTAACAACAACAAAAATGGAAAGGGACCTAGGAGTAGTCATATCAGATGACCTAAAGGTGGGCAAGCAATGTGTGAGAGGGCAGCAAGAAGGGCTGGGGGGATACTGGGATGCATAGGAGAGGCATCAGTAGTAGAAAACAAGAAGTTATTATCCCTCTGTACAGACAGTTGGTGAGACCCCATCTGAAGTACTGCTTGTAGTTCTGGAGGTCTCTGCAAAGACATAGACAGGATGGAAGCTGTCCAGAGGAGGACTAAAATGGTGCAGGATCTTCACCGGAAGACATATGAACAGAGACGAAAGGAGCTTAATATGTATAGCCTCGAGGAAAGGAGGGAGAGGGGACATGATAGAAACTTTCAAGTACCTGAAGGAATCAACAAAGTCCAAGAGGCAGCATCTTTCAAAAAGAGGTGTGCAAGAACAAGAGGACACAATTTGAAGATGGGGGGTGGCTCAGAGGTAATTTAAGGAAGTATTTTTTCACAGAGAGGTTGTGGATGCATGGAGCGGCCTTCGGAGGAGGTTGTGGAGTCAAAAACAGTGGTGGAATTCAAGCATGCATGGTACAGTCATAAGGCCATTCTAGGGGGTGGGGTAGGAAGAAGTAGGCTGCTGGTTAACTAGGATTTGCAGCTTATCAGTAGGTAGGAAATGGGCAGACTGGGTGGGCCAAGCGGTCCTTATCTGCCATCAAATTCTATGTTTCTATGACCTGCGGCCCCCAACACAGTAGTCCCTAGTGCTAGTGATTCCCTCCCACTGATCACCATCCAGATGTATAATAAAATAATTCCCTGGTGCTAGTGCCCCCCACCGATGGACACCCCGATGTATAATAAAATCATTCCCTGGGGCTAGTGATTTCTCCCCACCGATCACCACCATGATGTGTAATAAAATCATTTCCTGGTGGCAGTGGACATCCTTCCCACCACAGGTCGCTGTCTCAGTCTATAATATATTCCTTCCCTGGTACTAGTTGTCCACCTGCCAATCATCGTCCTGATGTATAATAAAATCTGTCCCTGTTGCTAGTGGTCCCCATCCAATCACTACCCTGATGCATAATATCTTCCTTCCTGGTGTCCAGTGGTCACACCCCTAACTGTACACATGCCCAAAGTATAAATAATAGTTCTTGGAGTCCAGTGGTCCCTCCCCTCAACCAATCACCCACCCGACACTCAGACACCATTTTCCTGGTGCCCAGTGAATCCCTGCCCCCATTCTGAACTGCTGTATAATAAAAAATAAACCATGCCATAGAAACATAGAAATTGACAGCAGATAAGGACTGCCTGGCCCATCTGGTCTGCCCTTTGTGTCTAGCGGACCACTGTTCCTATCCCGATTACCTGTATACCATAATAATGACATTTCCTGGTGTCTAGCAGACCTCACATACCTCCAGTCCAGCAGATAGTGACCCACCACCCTATTCTCCCCATCCTGACCCTGAGCTGGCAATTGGCATTGCCATCGACTCTCTACCACAGCAAGCCACCGACAGAGCTGTCAATGAGCACGTAACGTGAAATGTTGTGAATATTGTTTAATTGGTCATAACTTGGTCAGTCTTATAGCTAGATATTTGAAATCTGGCATGCATACTCTTTTGAGGAGACCCTAAAAGATTTCTAGTTTCATGACTTTGGGATGAGGGCAGGAAGTTATAGGAATCAAACCCTGGCAAAATATTTATTATTCATGAAAAATGTCAAAAATATTGCTATGCTTGCAACAAAGCTACTTTGAGCTAGAAAACTAAAATTTATATGCATACACTTATTTATGTGTTTTTATACATTATGTCAGATACAATACCTCTGAGCTTGTAAGGCTTATTATAAAGGTTCCTCGTCAAATGCATAGAAAGGCTATATACTGTACAAATTTTGTTACATATAGAACAGACATTAGTACTTAACAGTCTCATGATATACAGTATATATAAAAGTGTTGTATGCCAAGTGGGTAGAAAATATTGACAAAATGTGATACTCAAAATACAGATGTTTTACAAAACAAACACGACACCTACAGGATTTAACAGTTGAGAGTAGCACTCATAAGTGTGGCATTGTCAGAATAGAGTTTTGTCAGGTTGATGTGGTTGACGAGGATGACAAGGGGTATGAGGGACTTAGCAGCAGGGAGTATTGGTAAGTGAAGGGAGAGGTGGTATAGATACATAGATACATAGACAGTATCGGCAGATAAGGGCCTATGGCCCACCCAGTCTGCCCATTTGAGCTTGTAAGTTCAGTTTATGTTTTCCAAGAAGTCTGTTGCCCTTACCACTGACCTCCAGAATTCCTTTTATGTCTATCCCATGCATTCCTAAATCCCATGATTGTTTCAGCCCCATCACTTCCTCTGGCAAGGTGTTCCACTTGTTCACCACTTGTTCTGTGAAGAAATTCTTCTTCACGCTTTCCTCTGAATCGTCCCTCCCTCCAACTTCATCCCATGCCCTCTAGTCCTGGAACATCTTTTCACTTAAAAATACTGTATTCCTGCACCCTGTTCCTCCCTGTAAGATACTTGTATGTCTCTATTATATCCCTCTCTCCCTCCTCTCCTCCAGGAGTACATATTCAGTTCCTTCAACCTGTCCTCATAGGACTTGTGATGCAATCCATGTACCATCTTTGTTGCCCTCCTCTGAACCTTTTCTACCCTAAGTCCTTACATAGGTAAGGTCTCCAGAAGTGTACACTGTACTCCAGGTGGGGCCTCACTAGTGTCTTGTATAGTGGAATTATGACCTCCCTTTTCCTGCCTATGCATCCCAGCATCCTATTTGCTTTACCTGCTGCCTTGTCACACTGTTTCCTACCTAGAAAGACTATACTGTACAAACTGTGTAACATATAGAACAGACATCAGTACTTAATAGTCTCATGATCTACAGTATGGCCCAGATATTCAGAAGGGTTGCACCATGTGCAACCCACTGATCGCCTGCACGATATTCAAACAGGGATTGTGCCTGGCACAAATCCGATCGCGGTGCATCAGTAATGTATGTAGCGCAGGTAGGGGCGGGCATGCCCATGCATTCTCCGCACATCCGATATTTAGCACAACCCCTAGCAGGCTGCACACAGGTGAGCCAAAAAAAAGGAACAACGGCTGGCCACCCACAGGTGAGCTGCCGTATTGCGAGCGCAACACGGCAGCTGCCACCGGGTAGCCACCCAGCTCCGGCTGCACCTGGCGGCGCCCCACCATGCCCAATGGTGGGCATACATAGAAAGGACCCTCCTAAATCCTGGGTCAGTGGACCGCTCGCAGCCTGATTGCGGGCATAGTATAAACAAAAGAATTCCAATAACCCTGGTAGGTCTAGTGGACGCTCGCAGCCCGATCATGGGCATAAGTTTGAATAAAGAATTCCAATTACCCTGGTGGTCCAGCAGTACCCCCTCCCCACCAGCCCACTGGGCCCCGCCCCGCTCCCCGGTCAGAGGCAGGACCACCAGGGATATAGAACCTCTATTCTTTGCAACTTATGCCCGCAATCAGGCTGCGAGCAGTCCACTGGACCACCAGGGAGTAGGACCCCTACTCTTTCAACAACATATGCTCGCGATCGGGCTGCAAACAGTCCACCGACCACCAGGGATATTGAAATTCTTTTATTTAGACTTATGCCCATGATCGGACTGCAAGCGGTCCACTGGACCACCAGGAATATTGGATGGTTATTTAACTCAACATATGCCCGTGATAGGGCAGTCGGGCACATGCCAAGCTGTGCAGGGCGTCGGTCCCCAGCGGCTGCTGCCTGGCAGGACACCAGGTGCAAATCGCCCAGGGATTGGCGCATCTGCATGCAAAAGGAGCCATAATGACATGCAAATGGCCCCATTTGCACCTTGCATACATTATGGCCCCACTTGCATGTGCACTTTGAATATTGTGGTTGTTGCACATAGCACAATGGAACTTGCGCTAGCGCATCCCCATGTTCCACTCTGGCCACTTACGCTGGCACAGCGCCACAGCACCATGCACATTGCGGGTGGCGGGATGCAATATTCAATGATGCTGTGCCATGGCGCAGCTCGGTTGAATATCACCCAGTCAATGCCCCTGCGCAGCCAAGTTGCGCTATGCCCAGGCTTGCGCCACAGCCTAGTGCAGTCTGAATATCCGGCCTATATATATATAAAACTATATATATATATATATGTGTGTGTGTGTATATATATATATATATATAGTGTAGTATGCCAAGTGGGTAGAGAAATATTGACAAAATGTGATACTGAAAATACAGATGTTTTTACAAAACAAACACATGATACCTACAGGGTTTAACAGTTGAGGCAGCACATAACTGTGGCATTGCCAGAGTGGAGTTTTGTCAGGTTGATGTGGTTGACGAGGATGGCAAGGGGTATGAGGGACTTAGCAGCAGCAGGGGTGTTGGTAAGTGAAGGGAGAGGTGGTATGTAGCACCTATGGTGCTGACTCAGTGGCAGGTACAGTTATTGTTAGGGGTGAGAACATGTATTAGTGCTGTTCTAAAGTGTTTTAATTTAGGAATGATTAGTAGAGTATCTGATAACTCATATAGCCATTTTGGCGCCATAATAGCAAAAGAGCATGAGACTTGCTTTGTTCTGTGAAATGGTACAGCTAAGGCATTTCAGTAACTTTTCTAGTGGCATTCTTGGAAGAGCCTTAAAACTGCCAAATAGAGGTAGTTGGTTATGTAAATTGTACGTTAAGGGAGTTCCAGTATATTCCACAATTTAGTAATTTGTTCAATTGTGTTAAATAAAAAAGATCTGTGTTCATTGCTGCACTGCTAATGCAGGTATAAACTCAAGATATGACATGCATCTCAAAGTAAATATGCCCTGGAATCTAATTAAGCTGGATAAATATGGCTCATACCAGCATGCATACTAGAGCGTGTTAGGAGCAAGTATGTGTTACCCATGATGCCCTGCTTATTCGTTGTTGTAAGTTAAATTTCCCGTTAGAAGTTTGGCCAATTTATTTTGAAGTCAGTTTTATCTTAGTGTATTATTATGTCTAATGGCAAGGAATTCCATGGGTTAATAATGTACTGAGTTTTTAGAGTTCCAAAGTTATGTCTGGTTATTTGTAAGGGTGGCCTCTTGTTTCCTTGTCCATTTGCTTGGATTTAAGATTTAGCTCAGATATTGAATATGGATATTGCATTAAATTATATAATGTCAATAAATTCCCTCTCGGTGTCTGTTCTAATGTTATTAATTTTAGATCACTTAGTCTTACGGAATATGTTTTATCTTTTAGGCTGTGTACAGCCATAGTTGCTTTCCTATGTACATTTTCTATTTGATCTATATTTTCCTTTGTAGGGGCACATTACACGTGTTACAGAATCCAAATGTGAGCAAAAGTTGATGAATGTTTCTAAGGTGATTGTCAATAATGTAACAAATGGATTCTTATTTATAACGACTGTTTTAAAAATATAAAACACAAGCGGAGGTCTAAGTGGCCACACCACTGCTGAAGAGGTATATCACCTCAAAGCTTGGCTATTTTTTGGTATGTGAACCTGTCACTTTTATTCTGAATTCATCAACTTGCATTAACTTGCATCAAGTGCACAGTAAAATGTCACTAACTGATTCCTGGAGTGCTGGTTTTCTATTTGATCTTGGTTACTCATTTTCTAGCACCCAGTCTACACCGTCAGCATAGCCTTCTTTCTTTATGTGATCGAATGTTAGCCCTAAACAGTACAAAGAAGAATGCTGGGTGCCTAGATTTAATGTTTCTTTTCATTGCCTGCAACACTGACTTAGCTCTTGTAACAGCTTCTGTAGTTTGGTTTGCTTTAAGTTATCAGAGTTGTTATTCCAAGGTCGTGTTCATCGTCAGTAGTTGATAATGCAGTGCCACAGAGGCAGCAGGTGTTATTATTGTTCTGTTCCCTGATGCATCACTTCACACTTATTTATATGAAACTGCATTTCTCATTGTGATGCCTAAGCTCTTATTGTGTCTAGATCATCTCGGATTAATTTACAGTCACTTACAGATATACAGTGTCTGCCAACTTTAGTATAATTGGTGTATTTTATACACTATGAGCCCAATTTTAAAAAACTTTAGAGCAGCACAAGGTGCATTGCTCAAAGTGTTGCAGCAAACTTTGGGTTACAGGGACCCTGCACTTGATTTTATAAAGCTCAGGGTCCTGGTGCAAACTTCAGCTAGGTTTGCAGCAAGCCTCTAGCTGTGCAAAACAGTTGGCGCCTCTGTAGACATTGCAATAGGGATCTGCCCTCCCCACACGGTGCAACATCAGAGGGGCCAGGACGGTGAGGTGATAAACTGCATGGCAGGAGGTGGGTCAGGGACATAAGGGGCATGAGAGGTGGTAGTGGGGATGTTGGTGGAGAGGTTGTGCAGAAATGGGTTGTGGCAGCACCCGATGGGGTTGGTATGCTGTAAAGTGTGATTCTCAATCATACATTCATATAGAACCCCCAATCCAAAATCCACCCCAAAATAGCCAACAATTTGTCCCTGGTGGTCTAGCAGACTCTCATTTCCCGATCTCCCACATTATTTAGTATATACCCTTCCCTGGTGGCCAATAAGATCCCCCTCCTTCCATAATCACCATATATGATATAGGTAACTGTCCTGATGGTCTCGACCCCCACACTCAGTGGTTAGTATCCCACCAGCCCCTCCCATCCCAAATTGGAGCTGGCAACCAGCACAGCCCTCCTCTAATCACCATGGCTGGTCGCAGACTGAGCCCACAATGGCGTAGTTTATACAGGCAGCGTTCATTGAATGACAATGCTGTCATTCAATGAGTGCATACTGTATGCAGTACACACGCTTATGTAGCTCAGTCAGTGGCCAACCATGGTGGTGGAGGAGGGTTACTCTGGTTGCTGGCACCGATTTGGGATGGGTCACCAGGATGATGGGACACTACCTGATGGTGTAGGTGGGTAGGGGGTCCACTAGACAACCAGAGACAGTTGTACTATATGGGGGTGATCATGGGAAGCAGAAGGTCCACTGGACCAACAGGAAGGGCATATACTAAATAATGAGGGAGATTGGAGATGGGGGCTGTTAGACCACCAGAGATAAATCTTTAGCTATTTCAGGGGGACATCGGGGTTGGGGTTCTATATGAATGTAAATAATTGACAGTCACACTTTACAGCGTACTCACCCTGATGGGTGCTGCCACAAACCCATTTCTGCACAGCTGTCTCCCACAAACACCCCAATACCACCTCACATACCACTAGTGCACCTTACTGTCCCCAATAGGGTCCTATCCCACTGGCACAAGCCACTAGACCACCTCCTGGTTAGTCTAAGTGGTGCCCCTGCTGTGTCCATACTGGGCTTGTAAAATCCACCAAAAGGATGTTTCAGCCCTGCAGTTCCAAATGCCCCTGTGACCTGGTGCACTGGGTTGTTTGACACATTCTTGGAGCAAGGGGCTTCGGTGCAGCAGTGTCTGGATCTGATGCAGGCTGCATTGTAAAATCACATTTGGAGCAAGTTGTGACACATGTCATCTCTTACATCAAACTCTTTCGATGCAAGCCTCTTGCATCGATTTAAATCTTTTAAAATTAGGCCCCATGTATTTAAATCTCTGTATAAGTCCATGATGAAAATACTAGAGACTGGGACCCCTGCGGCACTGCACTGGATACTTCCTGTTACCTGACTTGTATCCATATATGGTCACATATTGGGACCTAGTGTTGACTCCTCAGCACTGCACTGGATACTTCCTCGTTACCTGACTTGTATCCATATATGGTCACATACTATGTCCTAGTACTGAACCCTACAGCACTGTGCTGGATTTTCCCGTTACCTGGTTTGTATTGATATATGGTCACACAGTGTGACTTAGTACTGACCCCTGCGGCACTGCTCTAGATACTTCCCCATTACCTGATTTATATCCATGTATGGTTACACACTGTGACCTAATACTGACCCCTGCGGCACTGTGATGGATACTTTCCCATTACCTGATTCATATCCATGTATGATTACACACTGTGACCCAATACTGACCCCTGTGGCACTGCACTGGATACTTCCCCATTACCTGATTTATATCCTTGTATGATTACACACTGTGACCTAATACTGACCCCTGCAGCACTGCGCTGGATACTTTCCGTTACCTGATTCATATCCTTGTATGATTACACACTGTGACCTAATACTGACACCTGTACACTGCACTGGATATGTCCCTTGACCTGATTTATATCCATATATGGTTACACACTGTGACCTAATACTGATCCCTGAGGCACTACACTGGATACTTCCCCATTACCTGATTTGTATTGATATATGGTCACACATTATTACCTAGTACTGAACCCTACAGCACTGTGATGGATTTTTCCCATTACCTGATCTGTATCCATATATGGTCACACACTGGGTTCTATCTATAAGCCAATATATAAAATGGGCAGTCAAGTTCTGATATCTGATTGGCTAGTTGGCATGTGGCAAATCTGTTCTATGCAGGGTTTAAAAAGTGCTGGCATCCACAGAGCTGAGCATAACTCGAATCAATGCCTGGTAGAATTCTGACAAATCAATTGAAGCCATTTTTATTTGTCCACTAAAGTAAGACACACCCTACTTGCCATGGCATTTCAAAATGAAGTCATTTTAACATTAGCATATCAGAAGATGAACTACAAAACATTTCCAATGATGCGATGGAAGGACCAGCAGACACAGCAACATAGAAACCAGTACTGGCGTTGTAGTACCATAATAATTACAAACACCTCAGCCACCAGTACAGTTTCACCGGACACCTGTCCCCTACAAATGAACAGCTGAATGAGATAGAGGATGCTAGAAATGAACCAAATATAAGGATCTTTAATGACTGGGAAAGCAGAATTTAAAACAACACAGCTGAACCGTTAAATGAGACATTCGAAGATTCTATACTGAGGTGTGTAACTCAGCTGGAAAGGAATGCTCACTCAGTAGTTACAACAGCTTAAGGGCAGCACTAAACAGGCACTTCAGTTCTGTGGCAACATTAAGGAAAATAACTATGAGTGACCCGCCTCTGTCACCAGCAACAACGTGTCTGTGGCAGTCATGAAGATTCAGAAAATCTCAAAAGACCACACCAAACACTACCCTGCCATCTCTAAAGTGGACCTTCACAAGCTACGGAGTCACCAACTCTGTCACCTAATACCGCAGCAGGCATCATCCGAAGGTCTGGCTGGCTGTCCAGTTCACGTGGCCAGGCATAGTCAGAAGGATTAATGCAGTTGAAGCCAGATGGCTTTGAAATAAAGGCAGATGAGAGAGGTCTTGAGTATGTCACCCTATGATTCAACAAACACATTAAGAATCACGGAGACTCAAAGGAACAAAACAAAGATACCCACACAGGGTATCTAGTTCCTGGTTCTCCATACTGTCCAGTTGCCAGTTTAAAAATACATCAACGAGCTGTCAAAAGATGCTCCATCATTTTACTGCCACTGCAGGAAACTTCCACAGTGCTTCCTGGATTCCATGGAGACCTGGTATATGAGACGACAGAACTCTATTTCCTGTTAACACTGGATGACACGCATTAACAAGGAGGCTGGGCTTAGACACATCTGTACTAGCCATTCAAGTCATGCTACTGCAGTATATCAGAGGCTGGCTTAGGCACATCTGTACTAGCCATTCAAGTCATGCTACTGCAGTATATCAGAGGCTGGCTTAGGCACATCTGTACTAGCCAGTCAAGTCATGCTACTGCAGTATATCAGAGGCTGGCTTAGGCACATCTGTACCAGCCATTCAAGTCATGCCACTGCAGTATATCAGAGGCTGGCTTAGGCACATCTGTACTAGCCATTCAAGTCATGCTACTGCAGTATATCAGAGGCTGGCTTAGGCACATCTGTACTAGCCATTCGAGTCATGCCACTGCAGTATATCAGAGGCAGGCTTAGGCACATCTGTACTAGCCATTCAAGTCATGCTACTGCAGTACCGTTGTTATCAGAGCTGGCTTAGAAGACGGGGAAATAATGGCAGTCACTGGTCAAGACGTGAAGCTAGCCTCTGATCTTACTGGGCTGCTTCCTGCTCGGACAGAAGACACTGGAGCAGTATTCTGGGGCAATACCAAGAGCTTGGAGAAACAAGCAGCACCTCTCAACACAGATCACCCTCAAGTAACTCCACAAAAGATGTGAAGCCAGTTTCTCCTTCCAAATGCAGTTTATTGTGCTGTGTCACACAGATGGAGGAAGAGCACATACATCGATGGTTATATAAGCTTTTTCTATTTAAATTCAATTTTGTATGTTTTTGTAAATTGTTAAAGTTTTGTTAAGTGTATAAATATGGTAACAAATAGAAAATTGTGAAAAAGCTTGATGTGATTTACATTTTGATTTCAGTTTATCATCCATGGCTACTAACATGTGATTGATGATTTAATGAACTTGCCAATATTTAAGGGTGAGATTTGCACCAGAACAGTACCCCCTGAGTAAGCTCTACCAAGCAAAGCACTACAGTTTCTGGTTAAGCAGCAACAGCTCTTGAGCGTGTATGTATGTGCCCTTCCTGCATCTGTAGCTCAGCACAATAAACTGTATTTGGAAGGAGACACTCACTTTGACATCTTTTGTGGGAGCATATAACCTTTAAGTTTCAGGAGTGCAGCTAGTCCTGGTGCTTTTCATTGTTAAGCTAGAGTCAAGCATGGTCCTTCAGTTGCACACAGCCCTGCACTGGGGTGTGCTGTCTACTCTTCAGTTGTCATGGCTGAAGGCACTCAGCCTGCAGCCTTGTGTCATAATATGCCCCTGGGCATGTGGTAATATATGTTCCATGCACACGCCCATCATGCCTTATTGCTTCTTGATGTCCATTTAATTAATTTATTATTTATTTTGTCTGCTTCCATTTTTCATAATTGCCCAATGAGGCACTAAATCAAAGGCCTTGGAAAAGTCAAGTTAAATGATGCCACATGGTATGCTTTTATCTAAAGAATCACTTATTTTTCATAGGAATATCACATATTTGTTGTACAGGATTTTCTGGACATAAAGCCATGCTGGTCATTATCTGTGTTATTAGGTACATTATTGAGAAGTTTTTTTTATAATACCTTTAAGCATTTTCCTGAGGGTAGTGGTTAGGCTTATGAACATGTAGTTATTAGGGTCTTGCTTGCTACCTTTTTAATAAACAACACTTTTATTTTATTCCAGTCTGCTGTGATGTTTCCATTATTAACGGCCTTCCGGAGGAGGTTGTGGAGACAAAAACAGTGGTGGAATTCAAGCATGCATGGGACAGTCATAAGGCAATTCTAGGGGTGGGGGTAGGAAGAAGTAGGCTGCTGGTTAACTAGGATCTGCAGCTTATCCATCAGGTAGGGAAATGGGCAGACTGGGTGGGCCAAGCGGTCCTTATCTGCTGTCAAATTCTATGTTTCTATGTTTCTATTAAGTGATACCTCAAAGACAGTATTGTGATATTGTCAGACATGCGTTTTAGCACCTTGCCAGTTATACTCTCTGGCCCTGGGGAAGAATCTTGTTGTAGTTTTTTTATACTGTCCCTTATAGTTTCTTCAGCAGGGGTTATTTTGGGGAGTTCTGTGTATTGTTTATATTTATATGTCTTGCAAACATGTTTTTTAAATCTATTTGCCATCTTTTCATGGTTTGCTTGTGGTGATTATCCCATCAGTAACAGGGGAAAAGTTTTTCTGTGTATTTTAGCAAATTAATACAGCTGAAAAAGCTTAATAATTGCATTTATTTGCATTCATTGCTATGTTTACCTCCATGTTTCTTTTTGCTTTTTGATTTTGTGCATTGTTTTCCTTAGTAGGCATTTATGTAGTAACTGTTGGATTTCTAACTACAGTTTTAGATTTTCCAGTAATAATAATACAACTTATATAAACATGTAATTTTATTCCAGAGGTAAAGACCAGACAGAAGACCACTGCAGTGTAAGTACATAGAGAAAAAGAGAATAAAACTAATTTTATATTTGTATTATAAATTGCCCAGTTACCTAAGCTAACTTTTGTTAGTTCTATTAAAGAATATATTCTTACAAAGGTTTATACAGGAGAAGCTCTCGTGACATCATCATGCCAGGCCTGTGTAACACAGACTGATAAAACCCCTCTGCTTATATACTCTTTTCAGTACTAACTCATACCACCCAATATCTGCTGCCTTGAGACATTCTTTAAGCGCAAAACCTGTTTTCAACTGAGGTGTTATGACCTCAGATCAAAGATATGTGCACATCTCTGAGTTGACCACAATGATATGTTTTTGTACCAAAGATAGGCACATGGACAGCACGACTTAGTTGGTAGCACATCTGCCTCTGGACCAGAAGTCTGTGGGTTCTTGTCCCACACTGGGATTGGACTTGCACCTAAAAATCGCTGGCATCCAAGTGCAGTATTGGGGGTGCTGTACTGTTGGTGTGCCATCCTTCGGATGAGACATTAAACCGAGGTCCCTTCTGCCCATCCTGGTGTTGTCCTGGTGGGTGTCCAGGTGGAAGTAAAGAACCCAGGGCACTCTTTGCAAAGAGTAGAGAACATTCCTGGTGTCCTGGCCAACATTCCCCTTCCATAAACCAGTTCATACAATTATCCAGGCTGTGTGTGAGTGATGATGTGCGATATGGCCACCCCACACATTCAGTCACTTCACTACCAGTCTAGCATTGCTTGTAAAGCACATTGGGATACACTGTTATGAAAAGCGCTATATAAATGCTGATTCTTCTTCATCTTCTTCATCTTATGGTTGTGCAAGATTCCACTAGACAGTTTGTCAACAGAAGTTACAACATGGCAAAAGTAATATATGATAAAGAGATAAGATGTGTTTGCTAAGGATTTGAGTCTCCACAACAACATTTTCAGCTTACAAGGTCCAACAATTTCAGTATATTGTCCCTTTCTTAACTAATACCATATTAATTCCTTAGTAGTGCTGTGATTTTCTATGGCTAGAAGAAATAAAATACTGTGTATGAATATGACATTTCAAGATATTGCTATAGTGCATATCATAATTTGCTCATCTAACAGTTACCATGTGTCATTGTTTCTTTTACAGGTATTTGTCGTAAGCTCTATTTTTTTGTTTCTGATTTGTTTAACCTTTTTGCTAGACATTTTGGTCTTCTGCCAATGTTGCTATATGTATATACATACATTTTTTTGGAAAATATGTAGTACTAATGCTATTTATTGTACTGGAGGATTTCCCACATGTCATGTACAGTACTTCTGCCAGTGTTGCTATATGTATTTAGACTTGGTATGTACGTGGCACTGGTATTTATTGTACTGGAGGAAGTTTCCCACATGTCATGTACAGCACTTCTGCCAGTGTTGCTATATGTATTTAGATTTGGTATGTACGTGGCACTGCTATTTATTGTACTGGAGGAAGTTTCCAACATGTCATGTACAGTACTTCTGCCAGTGTTGCTATATGTATTAAGATTTGGAATGTACGGCACTGTATTTATTGTACTGGAGAAGTTTCCCATGTCATGTACAGTACTTCTGCGGTGTTGCTACAGTATATGTATTTAGATTTGGTATGTTCACTGGTATTTATTGTACTGGAGGAAGTTTCCGCAGGTCACATACAGTACTTCTGCCAGTGTTGCTATATGTATTTAGATTTGGTATGTATGTGGCACTGGTATTTATTGTACTGGAGGAAGTTTCCACATGTCATGTACAGTACTTCTGCCAGTGTTGCTATATGTATTTAGATTTGGTATGTACACTTCTATTTATTATACTGGAGGAAGTTTCCAACAGGTCATGTACAGCACTTCAGCCAATGTTGCTATATGTATTTAGATTTTGTATCTTCACTGGTATTTATTGTACTGGAGGAAGTTTCCCACAGGTCATGTACAGTACTTCTGCCAGTGTTGCTATATGTATTTAGATTTGGTATGTACATGGCACTGGCATTTATTGTACTGGAGGAAGTTTCCACATGTCATGTACAGTACTTCTGCGGTGTTGCTACAGTATATGTATTTAGATTTGGTATGTTCACTGGTATTTATTGTACTGGAGGAAGTTTCCCATCTCATGTACTGCACTTCTGCTGGTGTTGCTATATGTATTTAGAAATGGTATTACGTGGCATTGCTATTTATTGTACTGGAGGAAGTTTCCACATGTCATGTACAGCACTTCTGCCAGTGTTGCTATATGTATTTAGATTTGGTATGGACATGGCACTGGTATTTATTGTACTGGAGGAAGTTTCCCATGTCACGTACAGTACTTCTGCCACTCTTGCTATATGTATTTAGAATTGGTATGTTCACTGGTATTTATTGTACTGGAGAAAGTTTCCACATGTCATGTACAGTACTTCTGCCGGTGTTGCTACAGTATATGTATTTAAATTTGGTATGTTCACTGTATGTTATTGTACTGGAGTAAGTTTCCACATGTCATGTACAGCACTTCTGCCAGTGTTGCTATATGTATTTAGATTTGGTATGTACATGGCACTGGTGTTTATTGTACTGGAGGAAGTTTCCACATGTCATGTACAGTACTTCTGCCAGTGTTGCTATATGTATTTAGATTTGATATGTATGTGGCACTGGTATTTATTGTACTGGAGGAATTTTCCCATATGTCATGTACAGTACTTCTGCCGGTGTTGCTATATGTATTTAGATTTGGTATCTTCACTGGTATTTATTGTACTGGAGGAAGTTTCCACTTTTCATGTACAGTACTTCTGCCAGTGTTCTATATATATTTAGATTTGGTATGTAAGTGGCACTGGTATTTATTGTACTGGAGGAAGTTTCCCACATGTCATGTACAGTACTTCTGCCAGTGTTGCTATATGTATTTAGATTTGGTATGTCACGTGGCACTGGTATTTATTGTACTGGAGGAATTTTCCCACAGGTCATGTACAGTACTTCTGCCAGTGTTGCTATAGGTATTTATATTTGGTATGTACGTGGCACAGATATTTATTGTACTGGAGGAAGTTTCCCACAGGTCACGTTCAGTGCTTCAGCCAGTGTTGCTTTATGTATTTAGACTTGGTATGTACGTGGCACTGGTATTTATTGTACTGGAGAAGTTTCCACAGGTCATGTACAGTACTTCTGCCAGTGTTGCTATATGTATTTAGATTTGGTATGCCGTGGCACTGGTATTTATTGTACTGGAGGAAGTTTCCCACAGGTCCGTACAGTACTTCTGCCAGTGTTGCTATATGTATTTAGACTTGGTATGTACGTGGCACTGGTATTTATTGTACTGGAGGAAGTTTCCACATGTCATGTACAGTACTTCTGCCAGTGTTGCTATATGTATTTAGATTTGGTATGTTCACTGGTATTTATTGTACTGGAAGCTTCCATAGGTCACATACAGTACTTCTGCCAGTGTTGCTATATGTATTTAGATTTGATATGTATGTGGCATTGGTATTTATTGTACTGGAGGAATTTTCCCATATGTCATGTACAGTACTTCTGCCGGTGTTGCTATATGTATTTAGATTTGGTATCTTCACTGGTATTTATTGTACTGGAGGAAGTTTCCACTTTTCATGTACAGTACTTCTGCCAGTGTTGCTGTATATATTTAGATTTGGTATATGCGTGGCACTGGTATTTATTGTACTGGAGGAAGTTTCCCACATGTCATGTACAGTACTTCTGCCAGTGTTGCTATATGTATTTAGATTTGGTATGTATGTGGCACTGGTATTTATTGTACTGGAGGAAGTTTCCACATGTCATGTACAGTACTTCTGCGGTGTTGCTACAGTATATGTATTTAGATTTGGTATGTTCACTGGTATTTATTGTACTGGAGGAAGTTTCCACATCTCATGTACTGCACTTCTGCGGTGTTGCTATATGTATTTAGAAATGGTATATGCAGTGGCACTGCTATTTATTGTACTGGAGGAAGTTTCTCACATGTCATGTACAGCACTTCTGCCAGTGTTGCTATATGTATTTAGATTTGGTGTACATGGCACTGGTATTTATTGTACTGGAGGAAGTTTCCACATGTCACGTACAGTACTTCTGCCACTCTTGCTATATGTATTTAGAATTGGTATGTTCACTGGTATTTATTGTACTGGAGAAAGTTTCCCACATGTCATGTACAGTACTTCTGCCGGTGTTGCTACAGTATATGTATTTAAATTTGGTATGTTCACTGGTATTTATTGTACTGGAGTAAGTTTCCCATGTCATGTATAGCACTTCTGCCAGTGTTGCTATATGTATTTAGATTTGGTATGTACATGGCACTGGTATTTATTGTACTGGAGGAAGTTTCCCCGCGTCATGTACAGTACTTCTGCGGTGTTGCTATATGTATTTAGATTTGATATGTAGGCACTGGTATTTATTGTACTGGAGGAATTTTCCCATATGTCATGTACAGTACTTCTGCCGGTGTTGCTATATGTATTTAGATTTGGTATCTTCACTGGTATTTATTGTACTGGAGGAAGTTCCCACTTTTCATGTACAGTACTTCTGCCAGTGTTGCTATATATATTTAGATTTGGTATGTAAGTGGCACTGGTATTTATTGTACTGGAGGAAGTTTCCACATGTCATGTACAGTACTTCTGCCAGTGTTGCTATATGTATTTAGATTTGGTATGTACGTGGCACTGGTATTTATTGTACTGGCGGAAGTTTCCCACAGGTCATGTACAGTACTTCTGCCAGTGTTGCTATAGGTATTTATATTTGGTATGTACGTGGCACTGATATTTATTGTACTGGAGGAAGTTTCCCACAGGTCACGTACAGTGCTTCAGCCAGTGTTGCTTTATGTATTTAGACTTGGTATGTACGTGGCACTGGTATTTATTGTACTGGAGGAAGTTCCCACAGGTCATGTACAGTACTTCTGCCAGTGTTGCTATATGTATTTAGATTTGGTATGCACGTGGCACTGGTATTTATTGTACTGGAGGAAGTTTCCCACAGGTCACGTACAGTACTTCTGCCAGTGTTGCTATATGTATTTAGACTTGGTATACGTGCACTGGATTATTTATTGTACTGGAGGAAGTTTCCCACATGTCATGTACAGTACTTCTGCCAGTGTTGCTATATGTATTTAGATTTGGTATGTTCACTGGTATTTATTGTACTGGAGAAGCTTCCACAGGTCACATACAGTACTTCTGCCAGTGTTGCTATATGTATTTAGATTTGATATGTATGTGGCACTGGTATTTATTGTACTGGAGGAGTTTTCCCATATGTCATGTACAGTACTTCTGCCAGTGTTGCTATATGTATTTAGATTTGGTATCTTCACTGGTATTTATTGTACTGGAGGAAGTTTCCACTTTTCATGTACAGTACTTCTGCCAGTGTTGCTATATATATTTAGATTTGGTATGTATGTGGCACTGGTATTTATTGTACTGGAGAAGTTTCCACATGTCATGTACAGTACTTCTGCCAGTGTTGCTATATGTATCTAGATTTGGTATATACGTGGCACTGCTATTTATTGTACTAGAGGAAGTTTCCCACGGGTCATGTACAGTACTTCTGCCAGTGTTGCTATAGGTATTTATATTTGGTATGTACATGGCACTGATATTTATTGTACTAGAGGAAGTTTCCACAGGTCACGTACAGTGCTTCAGCCAGTGTTGCTTTATGTATTTAGACTTGGTATATACGTGGCACTGGTATTTATTGTACTGGAGGAAGTTTCCCACAGGTCATGTACAGTACTTCTGCCAGTGTTGCTAATATGTATTTAGATTTGGTATGCACGTGGCACTGGTATTTATTGTACTGGAGGAAGTTTCCCACAGGTCACGTACAGTACTTCTGCCAGTGTTGCTATATGTATTTAGACTTGGTATGTACGTGGCACTGGTATTTATTGTACTGGAGGAAGTTTTCCACATGTCATGTACAGTACTTCTGCCAGTGTTGCTATATGTATTTAGATTTGGTATGTTCACTGGTATTTATTGTACTGGAGGAAGCTTCCCGAGGTCACATACAGTACTTCTGCCAGTGTTGCTATATGTATTTAGATTTGGTATGTCATGGCACTGGTATTTATTGTATTGGAGAAAGTTTCCAACAGGTCATGTACTTCTTTTGGCCAACAATGCATTACCAATTAGTTCTAATAATTCTCTGTTCATGCTGTTTATATCTGCTTTATTGTATAAGAACATTCCCATGATGCCATTTATTACTTGTCTTTTCACAGTTATATTCAATAATATTGTGTTTTGGTCACTGTTGCATAACAGGGCACCAGTAATACATTCCGCTGTATTTATCTTTTCTGAAGTGAGTTGGATGTCTAATATTTTTCTGCTCTTATTGTTTGGTTAACGTTGTTTATCTGAGCATAGAAAAATAGACGTTGATATTACACGAAATCTGGTGAATGGAAAATCATGTACACAAATGCCCACAATCTGGAAAACAAGATCCCAGACCTGACTGAGGCTAAACAGGACATACTGTACTTGTCATTAGCGAGACATGGTTCACCAACAACCACACTTGGGACACTTCAGTACCCGACTATGTACTGTTCAGAAGAGACTGGCGTGCAAAGGTGGGGGAGTAGCCTTTTATATCAATGAAAACACCAAAGCTACAGAAATTCAGAATACACATAGGGAGCCAGAAGAACTGTGGGTTACCCTGGAAACAAGAAATGGGACAGCCATATGAATTGGGGTTGTCTACGGGTCTCCAGACCAGGGAGGACATAGACACATTATTGTTAGAAGAGATACAAAACATGACAGCTAAAGGGAGGTTCTGATAATGGGAGACTTCAACATGTCAGATACAGATTGGTCAACAACAGCAGGAACATCCACCAGAACTACACACAGTGGATTCCCTGCAAGGGAAGGGCCACTAACAACTAGTACAACAACCCACAAGATAGAGGCTATCCTAGATCTAGTGGTGACTAATGGGAGAGGATCACTGATCTCTAGGTGAGAAGGTTACCTGAGGGCCAGTGACCATCACATGATATGGGTCAGTTTGGCCACTAGAACTAAATCATCCCATTCCAAGGCAAAAATATGTGACTTCAGAGGGAGCTGACTTTGATAAGATGGCCAACAGAGTTAAGCTAGCCCTGGCAAGAAGAAATAAAGGTGAAGTACAGCATACCTCTCAACATTTTGTCACTGAAATGAGGGACATGGACATTTTGGATACTCAAAATGAGGACAATCCTCAAACAAGAAGATACAAGCACAGAACATTGTGAAAAAATGAGTGTTTACTTGTACAAAGTTTATTTTGGATTTAGTATTTTAGAATATTAAGTGTTTCTGCTTTAAATTCTGAATTTACAACACATTAAGCTGTGTGGGCAACACCTTTTCCATGCGGGACAGATAAGGAACAGAGCAATTTTAGGGGCAAAATAAGGGATGTCCCTTGTAATGAGGGACACTTGAGAGGTATGGGTACAGGCAAAGTGGGCAAGCATTAAGGATGCAATACTTGAAGCAACATCCCATTGTGTTAGACAGAAAAGGAAGAGCAAAAGAAGGAGTAAACCACTTTGGTTCTCAAAATCAGTAGCAGAAAAGGTCAGAGCCAAAAGGCTAGCCTCGGGAAATATAAGGAATGCAGCAGGATGAAGATAGGGGCATACCAAACGTCCCTAAGGGAAGTAGGGAAGGCAGTAAGGCAGGCAGAGGCACAAACTGAAGAAACACTAGCATGAACAGTAAAGAAGGAACAAGACTTTCTATAGATACATTAGTGAAAGGAGAATATCCAGAGTGGTATTGCTAAGATTGAAGGGGATAAGGGGAGTATGTGGAAGAGGACCAAGGAAAAAATCTATCCTAAATAGATACTTCTGCTCAGTATTTATTGAAGAGAAGGTAGAGCAAGGCCCACAGATCAGCACCATGGACACAGGGGAGGAGGTGTGCACTATTTTCTTCACAAGAGAAAGTGTCCTATAAGAGCTCAATAAGCTCAGGGTGGACAAGGCAATAGGACCTGATGGCATACATCCCAGGGTACTAAGGAGCTAAGGGTGGAACTAGCAGAGCCATTAGCAGAACTGTTTGGTGAGTCTCTGAGCACAGGAGAGGTCCCAGAAAACTGGAGAAAGGCTCATGTGATCCCGCTCCACAAGACTGGTAGCAGGGAGGAGGGGAACTACAGATCAGTCAGTCTTACTACAGTAGTGGGCAAGATTATGTAGGCACTCCTTAAGGAAAGGATAGTGCAACACCTGGAATCCATAGAAGTACAGGATCCAGGATAGCTTGGGTTTACAACAGATAGGTCCTGTCAAACTAATCTCATAGGTTTCTTTGACTGGATAACCAGAGTGGTGAACCAAGGGGGCAGTTGATGTTGCCTACCTTGAATTCAGTAAAGCTTTTGACACTGTTCCACATAGAAGATTGATAAATAAGCTGGGCAGGCTCAGGGTGTCAGAAGTTGGTCAACTGGGTGGTAATCTGGTTGGCGGGCAGAAAACAGAGAGTGGTGGTAAATGGTATACAGTCAGAAGAGATGCAAGTCACAAGTGGGGTAACTCAGGGATCAGTCCTGGGGCCAGTCCTCTTCAATATTTTCATCAGTGACATTGCAAATGGACTGGAGGGTAAGGTTTGTCTGTTAGCAGATGACAGCAAGATCTGCAACAGAGTAGATTATCCAGATGAGGTGGGCAGAATGAGAAGAGATCTGGATAAACTGGCAAAATGGTCAGAAGAGAGGCAACTGGTGTTTAACGCAAAGAGGTGCAAGATCATGCAAGAGGGAAGAAATCCTGAAGCCACCTATAGGTTGGGAAGGAGTTGCTGGCAATTACACGGAACAAAGAGACTTGGTCAGCATCATCACAGATGACCTGAAATCATCCAAGCAGACCACTAAAGCAGTAGGTAAGGCTAGAGGGATGTTGGGGTGTATTAGTAGAGGTATATGAAGTTGTAAGAGGGAGGTAATAATGCCTCTTTACAAGACACTGGTTAGGCCCCATCTGGGGTACTGCGTGCAGTACTGGAGGCTGCATCTGCAGAAGGACATTAACAAAATGGAGGCAGTCCAGAAAAGGGCAACAAAATGGTGCAGGGACTGCATCAGAAAAACTATGAGGACAGATTAACAGAGCTCAATATGTAGACCCTAGAGCAAAGGAAGGAGAGGGTGATATGATTGAAACATTCAAACATCTTAAGGGCATTATCAAGATGAAAAAGTCTAACATGTTTCAATATAAGAAAAATAGCAGAACAAGAGGACACAGTATGAGACTAGAGTGAGGCTGATTAAGGGGTAATGTGATGAAGTTGTTTTCACAGAAAGGGTGCTGGATACATGGAACGGCCTACCTCAGTAAGTGGTGGATATGAATACACTGCAGGGCTTCAAACATGCATAGGATAGGCATATGGGAGCAATACAGATGAGTATGAATAGATAGGCCATTGACAGAGTACAGGCCTATGGCACATTCATAAGGCAGAACAAATGGACAGACTGGATGGTCCTTGCTTTCCTTATGTGCCATCAACTTCTATGTTCTATGACAGAATTCAAAACAGCTTTGAGAAAATCTATAAAGACAACATGACATTGCTACACTTAACCTGATGGAAAAGAAAACTTGGGAAATTCTAAAATTTGCTCCATCAATGTGTGAAGGTGTTTTTAATGTTCATTGTATTAATGTATGTTTTAACATAACGTGTTCTGATAAACAGTGCATACTTATTCAAAATAGAGGTTAACCCCTTTAAAGTTTGTTACCTGTACAAAAGAAAATTATGAATCATTCATTCAGATAAGGACCGCTTGGCCCACCAAGTCTGCCCATTTCCTACCTATTGGATAAGCCGCAGATCCTAGTTAACCAACAGCCTACTTCTTCCTATCCCCAGTAGAACTGCCTTCTGTCTGTCCCATGCATTCCTGAATTCCCTATGGTTTTGACCTCACAACCTCCTCAGGAAGGCCATTCCATGCATCCACCACCATCTCCATGAAGAAATACTTCCTCATGTTGCCCTGAGCTGTGCCCCTCTATCTTCAAATTGTGCCTCCCATTGTTCTTGCACATCTCTTTTCAGAATGCTACTACCCTCATGTACTTTATTGATTCTCTTGAGGTACTTGAAAGTTTCTATCATGTCCCCCTCTCCCTCCTTTCCTCAAGGGTATACATAGTAAGCTCTTTTAGTATCTCTTCGTATAGCTTCTGGTGCGGACCCTGTACCATTTTAGTTGCCCTTCTCTGGATTGCCTCCATCCTGTCTATGTCCTTGTGGAAATGGGGTCTCCAGAACTGCACGCAGTACTCCAGATGGGTTTCACCAACTGTCTGTACTGAGGGATAACAACTTCTTGTTTTCTACAGGTGATGCCTCTCCCTATGCATCCCAGTATCCCCCAGCCCTCCTAACTGCCTTCTCACATTGCTTGCCTATCTTTAGATCATCTGATATGACTACCCCTGGTCCCTTTCCATTTTTGATTTTATTAGTACCTCCCTGTATTGTGTACTCTTCCTGGGTTTTGTTTCCATGGTGCATTACTTTGAACTAACTCTGCTTCTAAGGCCTTGTAGAGCTCCTCAGCAATCCTTGATCAGACAAGGTTCTGGGGTGAATTATCGACTCCTCCACCCTATGAAGCCAGTCCATCGATATCCGCAGCATGTCCAGCCTAAAATAAGCCACATGTGGGGCTGGCCAACAGGTGTAATCTCATCTTAGGGTGCTGATGCGAAAAACCTCCACTAACCCCAGTTCCTTGCTCATCCCAGTCAGTGTTTGCGCTGCCCTCGGGGAGGAGTGCCCTCAAGGCACTCGACCTGTCCAGAACAGGATTTAGCGAAGTGTTAAAATCTCCTCCTACTATAAACAACTCGCCTTGTGGGGGCAATCTGAGGAAGACACTATTTTCTATGTCCTGATTTGGCGATATAGGTTGAGGATGAGCCCGAGGTCTCCCTGTATCTACCCTTAATAAGCAAGAATCTCCTTCCTGGTCCTCTTGTTTACTAATTAACTGGAAGGGGCAGTTTTTGTGAATAAGTGTTGTTACCCTCCTTCGATGGGGGTGGAGCTGTATATGTAGCATAATAAGCCTGGCCAACCCAAGAGTGCTTTAGCTTAGCACTTTCTTTTTGAATTCAGGTGGGTCTCTTGAAGCAGCGCTGGTTCAATTTTGGCTTTTGCAATACATTCAATACCCTTATTCTCTTAATTGGGTTCCCTAACCCCTGACATTGTATGATGCAACTAATCCTCGTCCATATTTTCCTAACACCTCCTGTCTATTCCCAAAGCGGCGACATGGTTTCCTTTCCACAACCTTAATATAGTCACTATAAACAGCATAGTGTGCAAACAATGAAAATACTTAACAATAACAGAGCTTCCAAGGTGAATTGAGAAGAAAAAAAAAGCATCCAATTGGTATTATGGATGGCCCTGTACCAACTGGATGAGGCACTCACCTATGTGCCCAGCACTAAACCACACTTATGGGTGACGTGAAGCTTATCGCTGACATCTAACTCTCTGTACAAAGCCTTCTGTCGAAACTCACCTACTATAAGCCCCTTCCCTGGTAGAGTAATATGTGGGTGAGGAGGGGCCGGGCCCAGATGTTGAGCCAGCTGAAGGATTCATAAGGTCCCAAGTGACCCCTTCCTGTCTACAGCCATTCTATTACCATTACTCTCTCCTTCTCCCTCAAAAGCCAGAAGTCTTTAGAATTGTGCCCCTTCCCTGCCAAAACAAAAGGCAAATACTGTGAAGAGTCCAGATTAGGAACCAAGGCACACCCCCAACCCCTCTCCCTGGAGAAGGCCTAAGCTGCACTCCAGTGGTCACCTTACGCAAACCTTGGGCCCCCCAGTGAGGAGGACAGCACGCCCCAGCTCCATTTAACACATGTAAGCAGGAGACCATATGTGAGGAGATACTCCTATAGCAGTATAGTGAGGGAAAGGGTCTACCTCAGTCTGTCCCACCAGGAAATGCCCTCCCCCGTATGAGAAAAGGAAAAAAAAAAAAAAGCAAATACTCCAACTCAGCGTCAATTTCCCTCCCTCCGCTCCTCCCCTTATTATCATTACCAAATTTCCTTTTTAGCCTGACCCATGAAATAAAAGTTAAAGTTAAGAGTCAGGAGGGTAATTGTTCCAATCAAGAGCACCCTTCAGGAGGCTTTTGCTATTTTCCAATCAAGAATTCAGCAATTCCAGCCTTTACACATATCATCGTTGATCTTCTGTCTCACCCAGGATCCAGTCCCGATGACCCATTTTAGCCTTGCTGCTAGAGGGATCTGTAGAGGATGATCTTCTTTATTCCTTGTGCCTTATGGCCTTTGACCACAACTCTTCTCTGCTCCCAAAGACTTTATCTGCAGTCGTTGGTCTCGACAAAAGATCCTGAGGGATACCCAATTTCAGGAGTATTTGCCTGGCTTCTCCCAGTGACCAAAAACTGTGGGCCCTCTGGTAGGAACATCTTGAGCTGAACAGGGCAATCAAATGCATACAAATATTCTTTGTAGCCAGGTTCTTTTTACTCTCTAGAAGCACTCTTCGTTTCTGCTGAGTAATAGGGCTGTAATTGTTATCAAAGTATAGTCTCCTATCCCCAAATAGCACTTCTTTTTGCCCATGCCACTTGTAGTATTCTATTTTTAATTCTATAGTCCAGGAATTTACAAACAATTGACCTGGGAGTAGCATTAGGGCCACTAGGTTTTTAGCTAAGGCCCTATGTGCCTGGACTATGTTCAAGGGAAGTCTGCTGGAAGGTCTAGCAGCTCTTTCAGGAATGAGTTCAAGAATCCTCCATCTTACCCTGCTCAGTGTCCTCTGGTACCCCATAGATCCTTAAGTTATCTCTTCTGGACCAAAAGCTCAGTGTCATCGAGTTTGTCTGTTAGATCCTTCTCTCAGAGCAAGAGAAATTGCAGCATCCCCTGGTGGCGGTCGATTACTCTATCTATGTTCATCAAGCCTTCCTCGAGGTCTGTAGTACTCTTCTCCACCTCTGCAATATTTTTTTATTTTTGGCCACTGATTGCTGGATTGAGCCCAGGGTGTCATTTAATTTTTCCAGCTCTAAAAGAGCCTCCGGGAAGTTATAGTGAATTCTTCCTCCTGGAGCTCCTCCCTAGATCTGGTGTCATCTGTAAAGCAGCTGCAGACTTAGCCTTGCCGTGGGCCTTGAGGTCACCGAAACTGGCGCTGTCGGCAGCTTGAGATATTGATTAGCGTATCCTTCGCCCTTGGTTTTGGAGGCATTGCAAAGCAGGTAGGTTGCAGCAACTATTCAGCTTGCTCTGTTATGTTTTCTGGTGCTGGGAGCGTATATTTATTAGTAATTACTCCCGGGAAAGGAGCTCTGAGAATCAAAGGCTTTCCAACATGAAGGTGGAACGAAGTCTACTTTGCACTTCTTTGCATTGAATATAAGCTGCCATACCTTTGACCATTCCTCCAACCTTGCCAAGTCCCTTCTCAGACTTTCCACCCCTTGTGTATCAACCCTGTTGCAGATTTTTGTCATCTGCAAAGAGACATACTTGTTCTTCTAGTCCTCTGCAATGTCCCCTTTAAAGACATTAAAGAGGACTGGTCCAATACTGAACCCTGTAGTACTGCACTAGTAACCCACTTTCTGTTGTCCAGCCAATTTTTGCAAGGCTATCACCCTGGGACCCACTCCCAGGCTGGCTAACTTGTTTATTAATCTTTGTGTGGGACTGTTTCAGATGCCTTGCTAAAGTCTAGTTAGGACATGTCCACAGGCCCTCCCTAGTCTACTTCTTTGGTCACCCAGTCAAAGTATTCTATTACATTCATCAGACAAGTCCTTCCAGCTGTGAATCCATGCTGCCTTGGGTCCTGTGCCCTGCTGACCTCTAGATACTCAACAGTTCTTTCTTCCAGAAGTAATGCCATCATTTCCCTACCACTGAGGTCAAACTAACAGGTCTATAGTTTCCTGCCTTTGCCTTGCTCCACTTTTGTGAAGGACTATCTCATCTGCCTTCCTCCAGTCCTCAGGTACCCATCATCCTCCCATGATTTATTGAAAATGGTAGTTAGTGGTGTCACTAGTTCTCCCTTAGTTCTTTTAGAATTCTGGGATGAATCCCATCAGGCCCTATTGCTTTGTCCACCTTCAGTTTTGGAGTTCATTCAGGACTCTTTAGTCTGTGAATGGACTGGTATCGACTCCCTCCTTTCAGGTGCTTCTATTGTTTGTTATAGGTACCTCCCCTCCTCTTCTTTTGTAAATACTGAGCAGAAGCATTCGTTCAGTACCCTGCTTTTCACTGTCACCCTCAACCCACCCTCCCTTTATTAAACCTCACTATCCACCACTGTTCCTCTATAGAGTCCTTGATTGGCTAGAACTGACAGGCGACAAAAACTACATACATTGCATTTGATGTACCTCTGCCAACTACAGAAATTGCCAAACTATATGTTAGATTTAATAAAAATGTAATGCTAGGAGGGTTTACATGCAACAAGGATAATAGAGTACACTGTGCCAATGGCAAAACTGTGAGTGGTAACTTTAGCTTTGTGCATATGGCCCGAGGCTCTTGAATAGTCTGCCAGGTCATCTGAGGCAAAGTAATTGTATCTTATCTTGGAATGCAATAAGATCTTGGTTTATTGATGTTGCTAAATCTCCTACAACTTGCTGTGGCTATGCTATGTTTGTTATTTATTGTTAAACGTATGTTTTGCAGTATTTGCACTGAATGGTCTGTAAATTTTATTGTGGAATTGCTACTTTTGTACAATGGGACCCCATGAAAATAAGTGTCAGCTAAACTGCGCTATGCTTTCGTTATTTATTTATTTAGTTTTGTTGACTGGGTAAGTGCACTAGACAAATCCTGCCTATTTTTCAGGCACGACCGGAGAGGGGAGGTAGATGAATGCCAACTGACCTTGAATCAAATTAAGCTGTTGGTGGCATTTTGAGTGAATGGGGAAATTTGTCCAGGACTCCGGGAAATTCCCTACTCGTCAGAGGGAACCTCTGTCAAGATGGCAGGCCTTTCCCTTGCTGTCTGAGGAGGGGAGCTGTGGAGGTGGGAGATTTGGTCTCTGCTCCTACCTCTGAACAAATGGAACCACGATGCCAACAACTGATGTTTTGCCTGTTGCTATTCCTACTTCAACTTTAAGTTCTGCCGCTCATACTAAAGCTGCTATACCTAGCCCTCTGCTTACTTCTTATGGAACTGACTTGCTGACCTGCGTGCCTACAGTCGACTTACTGGAGATTTTACTTCATCTGATTCTGAAAACCATTGTTTGACAGCACAAGAGATCCAGGAGCGTTTTGCAGCGGCGAGAGCACCGTTTTGCTAGTGCAAAACTGAAAATGCACAGAGATATGCAACGCCTGAGAGCCAACAGCACAGATGCATCTTCCAGTCGGGTGGAAGTTCTTGAAGAGTCACCTGACTTGTCTCCTTTACTGCCTGTTGCTGTGACAGGCTCTGACCCGACTAGTGCGTCAGGGCTGAAGCCCCTGCCTGCTCCCTGCGCCTGCAGTACAAACTGATTTGGTTTCCTTTTCACAACCTGCTTCCATTACATCACAGAGTTCCTCACATGTACAAGACTTATCTACAGTAAATGCTCCCTGCCACCTGCAGTACAAACAGATTCATTTTCCTTTTCACTACCTGCTTCTATTTCATCATGAGCTCCCTACATGTACAAGAATCATCTACAGTAAATATTAATAAAGAACCTACTTGGACTGTTGAATCGGCACTGAGAGGTGCTGGCTGGGTCAGGGTACTGTTCAGGAAGTTGGAAGTCTGGTCCATCTCAATTCAGTCCCCCACCCTGAAGATTTTCCGGAACTACAGAGCAAGATAGGTGCTTCAAAAGTCACTACTGACCCTTGTGTCTCCCTCATGAACTGGCGCTTACACAGAACCCTGTGTTGGATTATCTGAAGGGTTCTCCACCTCAGACTCCTCTTTCTACTACTTCTGTAGAGGCTCTGGCTCCCCACCACCACAGCCCCCCCATATTTCTGGACCAAGCCACTCATATTCTTCTTTCTTTAAATTTCCAATCCAGGTTAAGAGACACAACGCTGTTCGCTTGGCATATCATGGGGGTTACCTGAGCCACCTGATCGAGTCTATGTGGCACGTATGCTTCTAAAGGATTCTTTAAAAATTTTTCCCATGAAATATATGCGTTAATTCATATCTCTGGTGAAACCACATCTGACATTAGTTTCCAAACATCTAGGGGACTGGGCGTTTATGGTCAAAGTATAATTCTCTGCGGACTTCTGCATTATGGACCCCATTTCAGGCTATTCCTCTTTCTAATCGCACTTTAAGATGATCACTATTCTGTTTCGTAATGGGGAGTTGAGGTGGAGGATGTTGTATTGGCTGAAACAGCGTCGTGACGTCCAGGGACAGCCTGAAGCCATTTGGATACCGAGAACAATGGGACTGGGGCTGGAAGTTTAAAGTCTTGTTACGATGTAATGATTCTGGGGTTGTACATCTGCCTAACTCTTTTCATAGGCCGAGATGGGGGGGTCTTGTTCTACCGGGTCAGCCGAAGGCTACTGATTGTGGTGACCCTGCACATCTTAATAATGTATGTGATAAAATGAAATGCAACGTCTGTGGGGAATTGGGCCATGTAAGGGCACACTGTTTGAATGAATGTAGATGTAACCTATGTGATGAACAGGGCACACCTTTCAGAATTGTAAATGGGCTGCAGTAACCAGGAATTTCACGATGGTGGAGTGAACCAACACTTTATTATTACACAAGGTTGAAGGCCCGTCTCTGGACCACCTTGGCTGTATTCTCCCCTAGGGCAGCCCAGCCCAGCCTTTACTGCAGGCTTCAGTGCCTGTTGTATCCTCTGAGGTCGTACCTCAGATGGTTTCCTTCATGGATGACCCCTAGCCTGAGGTTTCTCCTGTCCCTGATCCTGCCCAGTCTAATTTTCCTGTTCTGGACCCGTCCCAGGTCCAAGTACCATGACCCCCAGGTAACTTACAAATGTCATATGAGAAAGTCACTGAGAAATAACCCTCGGGTTGCACCATCTCCTGTGAATGGTCCGGAACCCCCAGTGCCCTTATCTAATACTTTGAACTTCTCCAACCCTTTCTGATGATGCTGGAGGTGAGTCGGACTCTTCCTCCATAGCTTCTTCTCTCCCTGACGGTACCACTGACCCTGAGTTGCAACTGGCACTGGTCTTTCTCAGAGCGAAAGGCCAGAGTAAAACTTAAAGGGAAGAAGGTGGTTGGGAAAAGGAAATTGTAAAATGTATTTTGTCTGTTTCCCTTTTTTTGTTGCCATGTTTCACTTTGTTTGCCATACTATTAATGTAAATAGTATGAAGTCTATGCTAAAGGAGATTGATTTTTCCTTTCTACAGCTTTTGCCTTTGGGTTTAATTTTATTACAGGATACAAGACTTCATACTACACATGAGATCCAACAAGCACAACAGGACTGGTTACTGGGTCCTTCTTTTGGTCGATTGGTCAGGATTCTTGTTGGGGACTGGGAATATTAATTAATATCCCAGACTTCCGTTTCTAAAATTGTTTGATGTAGCCCCTGGTAGGCTATTATAGATTTTGTTATTGGGTCCTGTCCTTACTGGGTGATAAACATTTATCCCCTCAAATCAAAACTGAGCGCATAGCTTTATTTACTTTATCCGTCCTTATTTGCATACTTCCTTTCAGGTATTGTTTGCTGGTGACTTTAATTGTGGCCTGAGTCTTCAGGATAAGAGCTCCTTTTCTGCTACAAAGAAACTGTTTTGTGATTCCCACAATTGGGTAAATTGGTTCGAGTCTCCCTTAACGGACTCTTATCTCTCCTCTACTACACAACACACCACTACCTTGGCAAAGGGTAAACTAGCCACACGTATTGATTGTGTTTTCCTCTCCTACAGTACCAATTATTTCTGCCAAAGTTCAAGCGGTTGAGTTTTCTGATCATAAGCTGCTTTCTGTTGGTTTTGGTTCTGTAGTCTCTTCCTGTAAAGGTCCAGGTATTTGGAAATTCAATGCATCTTTGTTGCAGATTCTGATGTTTATGCAGTCCTCCTGTCCTTCATACAAGCCCGTAAATCTGTTTTATTTGTTATGAAGATCCTGTTCAGTGGTGGTTAGACACGAAACATGATCTGATCACTTTTTAAAAACTTACAGTCGTTTAAAATGTAGGAGGGAATACCTAGACTATTTGCAAAGAGGACATTTTCAGTCATTATTAACCATAGCATACACGACGGGCAAGACCTTACTCAACAAATAAAAGTCCTACAGAATGATATGTTGACTTTCCAATTATGGCAATCACAACAACTTTATTACCAACATAAATTCTGTACTGTTAGAACACGTGATGTTATTTGTCCTTTTGAATATAATTCCTGTCAGTCCGCCTGAAAAAATATGGCGTGTCTTCTAAATTCAGAAAGGACCTTATGTTCTCACAAACTGAGATTTGTCATATTGTAACAAAGTATACTACAGCCCTTTTTCTCCCTCCCTGCTGTGGCTGGTAACAGTGTGACTTTGTACAGTGGCCTTGATATCCCAGCTCCCTCACAGCTATGTCAGGACCAGGCTTGTTCTCCTATCACGGAGCAGGATTTGACACTGGCTATTTCTTCATTACCTGTACAGAGAACTCCTGGTCCGGATGGTTTCCTACTGGCTTATATAGGTGCTGGGTGACCATTTGGCCTCAGAACTTACATCTGTGTTTAATTCTCTGTTAACATGTGAATCTCTCCCTTTGGAATTTACTAAGGGTACTTTGATTTACATTTATAAACAGAAAGGTGATATCCATTCTCTAGAATTGGCGACCTTTATGTATGTTGAACACCGACGTTAAGCTCTTAGAAAATTATTGTGAAGCGTTTGGTGAGGATAAGCGGAGCTGGTTTTGCATCCTGCCCAATCCTGTTCTGTGCCTCAAAGGAGAGTTTTTGATCATTTGATCCTCTTACAAGAATTATTTTCTCATGGCTATGCAGGTCTGGCTCGGACTTGTTGTTTCCGTAGATCAGAAGGCTGCTTTTGATTCAGTTAGGCATGATTTTTATGGGAAGCACTTCGTTTTCTGCATGTTCTGATGTTGTATGCACGCTGGATTCATGCTTTCTATAGAACGGCTACTGTTGTGCCTGTAGTGAATGGTTGGATAGGACACATGATCCCCATAAAGGGGTTTCGTCAGGGCTGTCCTTTAAGCCCGTTGTTATATGTATTTTTCTTGATGTTTTGCTCCATCGGCTGAATACTAATTCTCAGATTCAGTCTATTTCTAGTTGTGCCTTATGCTGCCTTATAAGGCAATCGCATATGCAGATGATGTTTGTTTTCTTGTAGCTGATGCAGCCTCAGTGGTTCATTCTCTCCGTGAGTGCTCTATTTTTAGAAACTTCTCTGGTGCTGTTTTAAATTACACTAAAAAGTCTGGTTATTGGTCGGTTCAGCAACCTGTCCCTCGGACCGTATTGGCCCGTTACGTTTAGTTGAGGTCCCTATTCGCATTTGGGAATATTTTGGGGACACAGGACTCAGATTTGTTTAACTGGAATCTTAAACTGCAACAAGGTAAACTTCAGGTGGCCTCCTGGAACTGGGGCAGATAGGAAAAAAAAACGTGTTTTCTTAATTAAAACTATTTGATCTGTACTTTCCTTTTTCTGAGTCATGTATTCCCTATTCTATGACAGCAAGAACTGCTATCTTTAGCCTGTTCTTTCAGGCTCTTTGGGGTAGTAGGTTAAACCTGATAAAGTGGAATATCACTTATTTACCTATCCCTGAGGGTGGCGTTTGTATGGTTAACCCTTTGTTATTTTTTCTTGTATTTTTTCACTGCAAACCCTAGGCCTTTATTGATTCATGCCCAAAGGGATGGGAACCTTAGTTTTATGACTCTTGCAGGATTTGTTTCATCAATGGAAACTAATTCCTTAACTGTGTTAAGACAAACTGTTGGTATACCAACTTATGTAAAACATATGTTTTACATCTCAAACAATGGAAGGTGTCTGTTCAGATGTTTTAAATCATTCACATAAAGTTTTATATAAGAAATTACTCCTGACGGTTTGTGCTGTATCAGTACCCTTCGATAAGTGTCCTGGTCAACACCTCCCTTCCCTTTTTATTGTGGAAATGTAAGAGGGTTCCAGCCAAACTGTGGGATTTTCATTGGCTTTCATGCCATGAAAAGATTAATGTAAAATCAAATCATAAACATAAGCAGTCCCAAGATAGAATGTGTTCTCGCTTATTATGTATTACAGAACTTGAAACTATCCCTCATTTATTTTTGACTGTTCCTTTATCAAAATTAGAGGTCCTTTTGGCACAGGCATGGATACCCCTTGCTTCAGTCGGTTACTTATTTGAATCTTGTATACGGAGTTTTTCTCCCCAGTAGTCAAAATGGCACCAGGACACTTTAAACCTTGTTTTGTCTGCATTAAATGGAATATTTGGATGGTGCGTTGCATGTTTTCTTTACAGCAAAGGACTGTTTCTATTTGGAGCTCGAAAAAGATTGTACAAGATTTAAAAGAAATTTATGAGCATGACGTACTCTATACTCAGATATGACACTTTTGAAACTTTGGAAAGCTCTTCCTTGGATCACTGACTCTGATTTTGCAGTTTCCTGAATGATGGTATAATACTTATCCTGTGTTTCCTTTGTTTTGTATTATGCTTTGTCTACTATTGTACGATTTTGTCTCAATAAAACTTTCCCTACTCTTTTCGATAAGTGCCATGGGATCTTTAACATCCACCTGAACTACCACCAATCCAGGCAGATGTGACCTCGGATTAACGGCTCATCCAAAGATGGGTGATTGTTCCTGATGTTTCTCAGAATAACATTTTACTACTACTACTACTACTTCTACTACTACTACTACTACTACTACATCGTCACTCCTTAATGTACCTGTAAAGGTTTTAGCCCCTTCTTGACTAAGTTAGCTATATTTTCCTCAGTTTGGGCCTTTGTATTCTGACTGCCTTCCCCACTTCCTCCTGCTTTCTGATACAGTTCTCTCCTGCTTCTTCTGTATTTCCTTATACTTCTTTAATGCTATCTTTTCTCCCTAACCTTCCCCATCACCTCGTTTGTGAACCATAGTGTTTTTCCTTTGTTTTGTTTATTTGCTTCACACAAGTCTTGTTGCCTCTGTGGCGGCAGTTTGATTTTCCCCATTGTTCCTCCACCCTCCTTCTTGCCCAGTTGCTAGTGCTTTTCTGAGGCACTCTCCTATATTACCAAAGTCAGCCTTCTAAAGTCCAATACTCTCACTTTGTATGGCTTGACTCTCGGCTGTGTTTATCGTGATCCACACTGTTTGGTGGTAACTTGTTTCCAGATGGTTTCCCACTTCTAAATCTGAAGTCTTCTCTCCTTCTCTATTTCAAGTACCAGGTCTAAGATTTCCCCTACAGTGGGTTCCAGCACTAGCTGTCTGAGGTGCCCCTGTAGGGCATTGAGAATGACCCTGCTCTTGGATGTTGCTGCAGCAAATGTGCTCAATTTAACATCTGGCATATTCAGGTCCCTATCGACAATATCTCCTCTTTTCTGCCATTCTAAGGATGCCTTGTATCATTTCCTTGTCCGTTTCCTCCCCTTGAGATGGGGGTTCTGTATCTAACCCCATGTGGATTGTGTTGCCATTTCCTGTCTCCAAGGTGACACACAGTGCCTCCTCTCCTCCCTGTTTACCTCTTAGTTCTTTTGCTTTGATTCCTTCCCTTAGTAGAGAGCTACTCTACCTCTTCATTTACCTCCCAGTCTCTCTTGTAGAAGCGTGTACCCTGGCATGTTGACATCCCAGTCATGGTTCTCTGGTACCATGTTTCTGTGACTGCCATGACATCCAGGCATCCATCTTCCATCAAGGCCACTAGTTCAGGGAACTCATTTTATAGTACTTAATAGCTTTTCTCAGCTATACACTGCAATATATTGTTTTCACAATTCATGTCTCCAAGATTTTATGTCCCCATGAAGTCAGTTTCATCACTTTCATATGTGGTTTCTATTTCTGCCAGAGTTTCTGTTCTAATATATCAAGCTTGGAGTCAGGTGGTCTGTAACATAACCCTGTAGTTACTGCTGCCATTGTATTCTCAATAAATGTAACTCATGGTTGCCATTTGAGCATCATCATCATTTTTATTATGGATGCCATCTCCACAGGTTTCAGACTCTTATTTACAGGCCTGTCTCTATGAAAAAGTGTCTAAACATGTAGGTTTTCTTCAGTTAAGCTTTCATTACATGCTGCTTCAGTTATTGAAATAATAGCGAATTGCTTTATTGAATTTAATGCCTCACACTAATCACTTTGTTAGTCATGCTTCTTGTGTTTATCAATATACCACTTATGCTATTAGATTTTTCCTCAAATGTTTGCTGCCAGTTTTAAATTCAGTTCTACTTATATTAATTTGTTGACTGCCTGCATCCCTCCTACCATCTACTGTAAATCCATCCTGTTGCATTGTTCTAGGATTTGTTACCAGGTCTCTGCCCTTTTGTTTTGTTTTAGATGCAGTTTGTCTCTTGCAAACAGGTGATGTTTATTATAAAACACTCCCAGCTGTTAATAAGTCTACACTGTCCTTGCTGTACCAGTTAGACAGTGTAATGTTTGTGCTGTCTGTTGTGTGTGTCTTTTTCTGCATTTGCTCGTTATTGCATTGGGCTACTAGGGCAACGTAAGCCTCACTGTCCCATTGTAGTCTGCTTACTTAGTGCAGATTACATTCCTCCTTTGAAGTCGGCTGACCCACCTTGCTCCCCAGCTTTCTTCCTCCTCTCTACACCTTTGACCCAGCCCCAAGATTAAGTCCATCTATTGCCTCCTTGTTTTTCCCTCAGCTCTGCACCACTGTATTAGCCCCCCCCCCACCATTAAGCCCTTCTCTAAAACAGGAAACATGATCAGGTGGAGATCCAACAGCACACTCTATGGGAGCTGATAATGGTCGGCATGGTTACTCTCCTCAGTTTACCTGGGTTCCTTTGACCAGCCAGAAATCATGCAGGCTGTGTGGATTGCAAGGTATGTGCCCAGTGTGCTGTAGTTTTGGATCGGGCCCAACTTACCTGATAATGGGTTGTTGGCGATATCAAGCCGGTCCTGGTAAAGGATAGCTTGGTGCTTCTTAGAATCTGGTGAGTTCCTAGCTCCTGAAGGAGACAGTAATGACACTTCTCCTGAAGAAAGCTGTTCTGGATCCAAGCTGCTTTGCAAACTACAGACCAATCTCAAACCTTCCCCTGTTGGAAAGGTAATTGAGAAAGTTGTGGCACTTCAACTGGAGAACCACCTGACCATCCATGACATCTACAAACTTCTCCAGTCTGGTTTTCATAAGAGGCATAGTACCAAAACCACTCTGGTTTGGGTGCTCAATGATCTCTTGATGGCAAGAGATCAAGCGCCATTCTGTCTTGGTGGTTATTGATCTCTCCTCAGCCTTGACACCGTGGACCATGAGGTGCTTCTTGAGTGCCTGAGGTTCATCTGTGGCCTGTGGGACAGTTCTCAGATGGTTTAAGTCCTTCCTCACTGGCAGAACTCAGAGGGTGGTGTCAGGATTTTTCCTCTGACCCATTCTCTCTGCAATGTGAGGTCCCTCAGTGCTTGGTGTTGTCCCCATATTGTTCGCAGTGTATATGCTGCCCTCGGAGACATTGTAAGACAGTGTGAGGTTTCACTGCTATGCTGATGATACCCAGCTCTACCTGTCTTTGCACCTGACCAGGATAGTGCGCGCTGGTATTTAACAATTGCCTTGCTGAAATCCAGGACTGGATGAGCTCCAGCAGGTTGAAGTTGAACTCTGGAAAGACTGAGGTGATGGTGGTGGATCCTCGTCACCGGACAGAGGGTTTGGGGCTGGCCAACCCACTGGACTTTGTCTAGGGGTATCCAGCTCCTTTCTCCAAATGGGTGTGAGACCTGGGGTGATTCTTGATGATGGGCTGACACTGCGTTTGCAGGTGTTGGCAGTCATCAAGTCCTCTTTCTACCATCTGAGGAACATCGTCAAGAGTCAAGCACCTTGTTCCATCTGGCAACCTTCCAACACTGATCCACACTTTGTGACCTCGCCAGACTACTACAACTCCTTTTATCTCGGGCTTCCGGGGTTGATATCTACTGCTTGCAGCTAGTGCAGAATGCTGTAGCCCAGTTGTTGATGGGGACTCCTCGTTCAAGTCACATCACGCGGTGCTGCCGCGAACTGCAATGGCTGCCTATTCAATGGCAGATCACCTTCAAGGTCAGGCTTCTGACCTATAAAGCCCTGCACACACTGGGCCTGGACTATCTGCAGAGCTCCCTATTGCCCCTACCCTGACAACCTCTCCACTCAGCTGATGAGGGGTTGCTGTAAATTCAGGGTGAGCTTGAAGTCATCTGGGGCCCATGCATTTAAGTGCGGCTCCAGCCCTGTGGAATTCTCTACCCCATTAGATATGTGAGTGCACGACTGTGGGGGCCTTAAGAAGGCCTTGAAGACACATTCATGGCTGATTGCCTACCCAGACTGATTATTTTAGCTTTATTTTAGCCTTGTTATTCATTCTGTTTTTGGTTATATTATTATGTATTTTATTGCTTTTATCTGTTTATTTATTGTTCAGCGTCTTGGTGCCTGAAAGACGCTTTACAAATAAAGTTTATTATTATTATTTATTATTATTTCTGTATCACCCCTGCACCTATTCATCATACTTTTCACTAGTCCCTCTTCTGTCCTTCAATTGCTAAATACTTCCTCCCCACCATAATTCCTTGCATACCCTACTGCCCTGTTAACCCTCTGCTTCAACCAAGTGGCAGCTCCAGCGTCTTTTATCACCTGGACCCACTTCTCTTCAGGCATTTCGCCCCTCATGTCTTTACCTTACTCTTTCACTTTACTGTGCATCCTTAAATTTCAGCTTTCCTCCTTCAGTTATTCGCTTCACCCCTAAACCATCTAACAAACCTTGGTTCAAGAGTACCAGGCTGCATTTCATCATTATCTCTCTTACTCCTCTTGGCAGGAGACATAAATCCCAACCCGGGTCCAACACTCAGTAAAGCCCCTATCTCATCCACTCCCCTCCTCAGCCTCTGCTCCAACCCCAGTTTCCTCCTCAGTGGCCTAAAACTCTTCCACCTTAACATTCACAGTCTTCTCCTAAACTTGACCTGATACTCCCACTTGTAGGATCCTCAATCCAGACATCCTCATTGTATCAGAGACCTGGCTAACAAACAAAATCCCTGATGCTTCTATCACAATTTCTGGATATGCCTTTACCCACCAAGACCACACTGGTAGGGGTGGGAGCATTGCTATCTACTCCTCCTCCTCCTCCTCTCTCCAAACCACTACTGTTCTATTGGCCACCGAACCCAATGCCTATGAAGCCCTTGTCATTAGATTATCTCTACCCTTTTCTGTACCAATATTTATCGCAGGAGCCTATTGCCATCCTGGTCTGCTCCACTCTGTAGCCACTGATCTAATCACCACTATTGGGTCCCTTACCTCCTCAGGTGAACTCTACCTGTTAGGGGATCTAAACCTGAACTTGTTGTCACCCACCCTAGATAAGACTCATACTGACATAGCTGCCCTTAACCTGTCCCAATTAATCATGCCATCTTCTCGCCTAAACCAGAGATCCCATAACCACACTCATAGACTGGGACCTTATCTCCCATCCTCATGGGTTAATCCAGTCGGGCCTACTGCCAGATGCTCTTAGTGATCACCATATGATCTGCATAGTTAGGAAAGTACACAGTCCTAAAGCACCCCACAAACTACTAGCAATCTGCTCTTACAAAACATTAAACCTTGCCCCTACATCATGACTTAACTCACACTGACTGGGCCCCTATTTCCTCAGCCAAAACTATCGATCACACCCTGGCTTATTTCTAAAGATCATTTCATCAATGTCTAGAACAAACATGCTCCCCTGAAGCAAGTTAGAGTGCACAGTAGTCACCTCCTGGTTAACCACCTGAATTCCTGGCCTGTCAACAAGTGCGTGATAAAGCGTGGAAAACCCACACATCCTCAAAAGCTCTCATGACTATGCTATCTTCCGGACACTCTGAAATGCCTGTACCAAAGCCATCCACCTGGCCAAAGTGGAATATTTCTGGTCCACCTTTAATACTAACATAACAACCCACCAAAGTTTTGGAAAGTAGTTCACCCACATTTTTTTCTCCCCAAACTATGCCCCCATCCCGCTGCTTGAAATAAACAGCTAAATCACTGCCGACCATCCTACAGTAGTGGCGGAATTCAATTCTACTTCACTTGCTGTGCCTCCACCCTGTTTGCCTCCTCCCACCCCACCCTACTACCTCTTTCTGCCCTCCTGATTCCTCCCAACACCACCAATTAGCGAAGAGCTTTGCCTTTTCACCCATCTCTCCAAATGACACCTTAAAGGCTCTGCTCTTTATCAACCCAACTAAGGGCAACTCTCCCAAGGCCTTGACCCTAAGCTGCTATATCTCTTTGCTTTTGCTAATTCCTCCCTCTCGCTGATCTCCTCAACCTGCCTTTCCACACTGCAACTATCCCTGAAGCATGGAAACATGCTACAGTTCTCCACCTACCAAAGGAGGTGATTCTCATCTCTGGGAATTACCACCTCATCTCACTTCAACCCACCCTGGCTAAACTTCAGGAACACCTTGTTCTCTCCCAACTCTCCTCTTTTCTTGATGACTCTTCCTTCTTCACTCCCTTTCAATCTGGTTTTCAGAAGAATCACTCCACAACCACATCCCTACTTAGACTCACTGACTCTATCCATTCAGCCATGGATAGAGGTCTCATTACTTCTACTATCATTGTTGACCTTCCAAGGCTTTTGACACAGTCTCCCACCCTCCTCCTCAAAACTCTCTCATCAGCTGGCTTGTCTCTATCAGCCTGCAACTGGTTCAGAGCCTACCTGGTAGTAGAACTCAATTTGTTAAAATAGCTGACTCTATGTCCCCTCCACTGCCCACCTCTACTGGTGTGCCCCAAGGCTCCTTACTTGGCCCACTCTTATTCAATTTTTCTAAATGACCTACTGTCAGTATGCTCCTCATCCTCCATCCATATGTATGCTGACAACACGGTCTTGTTCACCTCTGGCCAGTCTCCTCTGATGTGACTTCCAGACTACAGCTTCATTTTAATAATGTTCAACGCTGGCTAAGCTCGCATCAACTCTTCCTCAATATCAAGAAGACAGTCTCCATGACCTTTGGCACTAGGCAGAGACACTCTAGGTTACCCTCGCTTCCCTCCGTCCACACTCTTGAAGGGACAACACTAGAGGACACCACCTCTTTCAAATACCTGGGTGTCTGGCTTGACCAACACCTCTTTTCTGTACATATAGATGCCATCCTGAAAAACTGCACCCTGCTCGGCGACCTTTACAGAAACTGTAGTTCCTTACCACTACCGGTTAGGCGTGATCTTGTTCAGAAAATGATATTCCCTATTTTGATCATTGTAACATAGTCTACAGTGCTTCTTCTAAGTTTTCCTTACCAGGTTGGATACTCCTTCAGTGCTTTCTGTCACTTTGCACTTGATTCCTCCTCCCACACACATCACTGTACCTTGTATCATTCTCTAGCTTTCCCCATCCTTGCAGGCGCCTCCCTCTCACTGTGCCATGTTCACTTCTAAATTCTGTTCAGGACTCTTCCTCTTACCACTCCACCTTACTCTCTGCTCCACCTCCCTCCTCCAGCTCTCTCAGATCCACTGACAAACACACTCTAGCTATTCCTCATCGCTCCTCCATAGACCAGAAAGCTTTCTCTACTGCATCCCAAAGCTTTGGCACTCACTGCCACCTCCTATCAGACTTTCCTCTTCCCCATTTTCAATCTCCTTAGCCCTTCATAATTTTTATTCCCTAACTACACTTGTTCTTAGCCCCCAACCCTGGTACATTATCCTTTAGCTCTACTTTACTTCTATTCTCCTAACTGTACTTGTTACTAGCCACCCTTCACAACCCCTCCCCACCCTTGTGCATTATCCCCTACTCCTCACTCCTGACTTACCACCTGTCTTCTAACTGAACTGTTCCTATGATTACTTCCTCGTTACCACCTATTATACCCCCACCTCTCACCCCTACCACAACCTACTGTGCCATTTGACTCTCTACCACCATCCACAGCCTACTGTGCTATTTCAACACTCTACTGCTGTTCTTCCCCACTACCCTCTCCCCAACCCCACTGATTCTCTCCCTTTTTCTTTCCTAGTTTACCCTATTTTCTTCAGCCTACCTATTCCTTATCCCTCTTCTCCCCATGGTCACCTGCCATTCCACTCCTCCTCCTTGCCACCCTTATCTCTCCTCCTTTCCTGCCTGGTACTGTCCCCCTTGCAGTGTTCTCTGTCATCCTCAAGGGTATAAATCTAGCTCCTCTCTTCTACCCTCTTCCTTCCCCCACTTTCTAATCCTGACCCCTTGCAAGGCTCTCTGCATCCTGAAGAGGTATAGATTGGCTTGCACTCTTTTCTCCCTCTCCTTTCCCATCACTTTCAAATCCATAGCCCACCCACCTCCCTACTTCCCTATCCTCTCCTCTCCTCTCCTCCCTCCCTCCCCCTCCTGTTCCTCCGCCTCTCTTTGTCTACCTCCCCAGCTCCCTTTCTCTCCCTTCCCTTTCTGCCTGGTCCTGTCCCCTTGCAGGGTTCTCAGCATCCTGAAGGGTTAGATCTTGGCTTGCCCTCTCTCTCTCCCCCTCTTCCATCCCCACCTTCTACCCTTGCTTGCCCACTTCCCTCACTTGTCTTATAAATGCCCTCCCTTGGGTATACAATAGCACTTTGAATCATGTACTCAGCCTACTACTTCTAGCACTTCAAATGTGTTATCCATCCTCTAACCTTTACCTACTGGACCACCTGCTCTTGTGTTGTCACAATGAACGTTATGTCCAAACATGGTTTTGTTTACCTGGCCAGTTGGTCTGGTTATTTCTGCTCTGTAATTGTACTACACTGTTTGTTTTAGTAATTGTACTTGTGTTGCTCTGTTATTGCTATGTGTTTGCTGTTCTCCTAATTCTTGTATGCCACCCACGTAGGACACTTCTGGAAATGAACTGTTTACAGCTCATGTTGTCTTTCCTGGGAAACATTTTCAAATAAATAAAGAAATAAAAAATAATTTGCTCTGGGCAGTGGCAAGAACCAGAGATTGCTGTATTGCAATCTTTGAGATTAAAGTGGTTTTAATATCGAGGGAAGTCATAACAAATGTCTTTCTCATGAGGTAGTAGGTTAAAATGTATTTGGAATATTTAGAAATTACTATATCATAGAATCATAGAAATGTGAAGCCAGAAAAGGCCCTCTTGGCCATCAAGTCTGCTGCTTATCCCAGTCCCTGCTTGCCCCTTGCACTCAAGACCGGTCAGCCTTGTGTCTGTCCCATGCCCTCTTGAATCCTTCCACTGTCTGGACCCCCACCACCTCTTCCAGCAGACTGTTCCAGGGCTCCACCATCCTCTCAGTGAGTAATGCTCCCTCACATCCCCTAAATTTTCCTCCTCCGCCTGTAGACCATTGCACCTAGTTCTAGCTTCAAGCTTTCCTGTGAAAAAGCTCCTCCCTACTTTATTAATCCCTTCATGTACTTGAACGTTTTTATATGCCCCCCACTTCTGGTCTCTAGTGTGGGTACAAATACAACTCCTCAACCTCGCCTCACAGGGCTTCCCATTCAACCCATGCACCATCTTAGTGGTCCTTCACTTTACCCTTTCAATGCAATCTATGTCCTTATGTATGTGAGATCTCCAGAACTGAACCCCATACTCCAGGTGAGGCCTCATCATGGATTTGTAAAGAGGCATCAACCTCCCTCTTTCTGCTTGTTATATAGCTCCCTATATATGCCAGCATTCTATTTGCTTTGCCCACCGCCTTGCTACATTGGGTTCCCACCTTAAGGTTGTCTGTAGTTATGATCCCAGATACCTATCCTGTTCAGTTGCTTTCATTTCATGTCCCCAGTGTGTAATCTGATTCTTGGTTATTCCACCCCATGTGCATTACCATGCATTTTTGGTATTAATTTTAATTGCCATGTATCCAACCACTCCTCCAGCAACCTTAGATCTTCCTCGTAACCTCCAGTCCCACTGGGGTGCCCACCTATTGCAGATCTTAGTGTCAACTGCGAATAGGCAGACCTACCCTGCAGGCCCTCTGCTATGTTGCTGATATAAATGTTAAACAGGATAGGACCCAGCGCCAATCCCTGGGGACCCGCTCATCCTCTACCTCCCTGGAATATACCCCATTTACCATCACTCTCTGTCTTCTACCCATCAGCCAGTTCTCCACCCATCTTGCTATTTTCTGTCCCACCCCCAAACTTTATTCACTAGCCTTCTGTGGGAACAGTGTCAAGGCCTTCCTGAGTCCAGATAGGCATAATCTACTGCCCTCACATCTCGACCCTCATCACCCAATCAAAAACTCGATCAGGTTCATCTGGCATGACCTTCCTTGGTGAAGCCATGCTGCTGATTGTCCTGCTGCCCACTTTCCACCAAGTAGTTGACCACCCTTCTTTTAGTGTTGCCTCCATCACCTTACCCAACACCAAGGTGAGATTGACCAGGGTGATAATTGTCCGTCTGCTGCCGCTCTTGAGAAGTGGCACCATGTCTGCCCTCTCCCAATCTTTTGGAACCCACCCTGTATCCAGGGACAAGTTAAACAACCTTGCTAGTGGTGCTGGTAGCTCCTCCATTATTTTCCAGATTACCCTAGGATGCAGGGCATCTGGTTCCATAGCCTTGTCTACCCTCAACCTACCCAATTCCTCTCTGACCCTGTCCTCACTGATCAAGCTAGGATCCACTCTTATGTCCTCCTTTCCCTTTTCCTTAGCACTTGTCCCCTTTCTACCCCTTCCATCCCTGAAGACCGGGCAGTATCTATTCAGACCTCTGCCTTCTCAAGTCCCTTCCACTTGTCTCCCCTCACCCTTACTGTCCCTGCTTTCCTTTCCTTCTCTCTCCTACTGTATATACAAAAATCCATTGTGTCCCATCTTTTGGCCTGCTTGGCAATCCTCTCCTCCATTTCTGCTTTTGCCTTCCTAATCTTCTGTTCCACCACCTTCAGCTTCTCCTGTACGTTTCTCTGACTTGGTTCCCCTGTGTCCTTTTATATGCATTAAACACCCTTTTCTTTCCCTATTGCCCCTTCACTTCCCTGGTGAACCAAAGCGGCCGCTTTGACTTCTGCTCTTCACTCTCCTTATACAGACTGCTGTCACTTTTTAGTACCGCCACCCCAATTGATTTCTATAATTCCTCCAACTTCCCTATTTTCTCCTTGTCCTCCATTTTTCCTAAATCTCCCTCATTGTGGGAAAATACATAGGCCTGAAGATCAGGACCTCTGGGCTGGTTTTACTCGCTCATTTCCCATCCTAACCCTGACGTTTACTGCACTGTGGTCACTAACACCTAGGATGACCCCTACTCCAACCCTTCCACACTATCGCCATTGGTGAGGACCATGTCGAGTATGTTGCCACTCCTGGTGGGCCACCTTACCAGCTGTTGAAGGAAATCTCCTTGGAGGGACTCTAGGATTTTCTTACTCCTGGCCGACCCTGCTGATGGGAGATCCCAGTCAACATCTGGGAGCTTAAGGTCACCCACCTTCAGAATCTCTCCCTTGAGTGCCATCCTTTGAACCACCTGCAACAATTGTCTATCCACTTCCTCCTCCTGCATTGGAGGTCTGTAAACCACTCCAGCCTTATTGATTCCCCAACCCATTTTTCTAGCTAGACCCACAGGATTTCTGCCTCCCTTTCTCCTCCTGCTCTTCTGTAACTTTGATGTCCTCCTTGATGTACAGTGTACCCCCTTTCTTCCAGCCCTGTCCTTCTGGAAAGGCCTATACCCAGGATACCTACTTCCACAATCTGATGCTCAGACCACCAGGTTTCCATTATGGCTACTACGTGGCAACATTTGCTCACAAATTCATGGACGACAATAGGTAATGCCACTAGAATACATTTGTGGGAATTTATTTTCACAGAGCAATTATCACCACTCAATCACCTTACCTTTACTAGCACCATGGCTCTGTAATGCCCTCTAACACTCCTGCAACTGTGAAACCCAGCATCATGTTCCATCGTTACTAAAGATATCAGATACTTCTGTCACAATGGGTAGTTGTATGACTTGGTATCACCTGGTGCCACTGTTTTCAAATAGTAAAATATACAGTGTTATCCAAAGAGTTGTTAAGAAGTCAGCAGGTGGCATTGTACAGCAGCACTGCTGCCGTGCATGTGAGTCCGCAAATTATTGTCAGTGAGCTCCACTGCATATATATATTTCCCTCCTGTCGTGACCCAATGGAACTCTCTCAGGCATCAAGCCCTTATCCTGCCCACCAGAGACCTCCCAAACCAAACCTCCTCACTGTCCCTCCTCCCTGCAGCCAGCACCCCTGGTCTAACCCTCCCAGGGTGGATCGCCTGCCTCTCTTGGGCGGTCTTATATTCAGACTCCAGCTGCAAGGTAGGGCCGGTGGAGGACCTAGAAGGTCGGTGAGGATGGCCCAACAAAGGGCATGGGGACTGGTGCGTCACTATCCATGCAACAATGTTTTCCCTGTTTTCTTGAGCACCCCAGAGCTCAGATGTGCAATGACATTCAGCTCAGCTGGTGCACGCTCCCGCGCACCCCGAAGGCGTCCACCGGAGCTCCAATCCCCAGCATCTTGCGGCCGAGCACTGCAGTGCCTACAGCCTCCACTAGAGGTCACCAGTGCATCAGCTGGTGATTCCCTCTCCCAGGAAGGAGAGCAGTCTGGGGATGCTGATCCCTTCACCCACTGCCGACCCCAATGACCCGGGCTGCGTTCCTGAACCCGGGTTGCTGGCGATATTGCAGGTGTGGCGTCCAGTGCCTCAACCCTTAGCACCACGGACCAGCCCTCATATGTTTCTCTGATTCAGTATCTGCACCATTTTGCTTGCCCTTCTCTGGAATGCCTCCATTTTGTTAATGTCCTTGTGCAGGTGTGACCTCAGTACTGCACACAGTACTCCAGATGGGGCCTAACCAGTGTCTTGTAAGAGGTATTATCACCTCCTCTTACGACTTGTGATACACTTACTAATACACCCCACCATCCCTCTAACCTTATCTACTGCTTTACTGGTCTGCTTGGATGATTTCAGGTCATCTGTGATGATGTTGCCCAAGTCTCTTTCTTCCTTGTGATTGCCAGCAACTCCTCCCAACCTATAGGTGTCTTCAGGGTTTCTCTTCCCTATGTTCATGATCTTGCACTTATTTGTGTTAAACCCCATTTGCCACTCTTCCAACCATTTTGCCAGTTTTCCAGATCTCTTCTCATTCTGCCCACCCAATCTGGATCATCTACTCTGTTGTAGATCTTGGCGTCATCTGCTAACAGACAATCCTTACCCTCCATTCTATCTGCAATGTCAGTGATGAAGATATTGACAAGGATTTGGCCCGGACTGATCCCTGAGGTACCCCTCTTGTGACTTGCATCTCTTCTGACTGTATACCATTTACCACCACTCTCTGTTTTCTGCCCACCAACCAGTTTGTCATCAGTTGACCAACCTCTGACCCACCCAAGCCAACCCAGCTTATTAATCAATCTTCTATGTGGAACAGTATCAGCAGCTTTGCTGAAGTCATGCTATGTGACATCAACTGCACCCTTTAGTCCACCACTTTGGTTATCCAGTCAAAGAAATCTATGAGTTTAGTTTGACAGAGACCTTCCTGTTGTAAAACCATGCTGTCTTGGATCCTGTGCTCCTATGGATTCCAGGTGTTTCACTATCCTTTACTTAAAAAGTGCCTCCATAATCTTGCCCACTACTGAGGTAAGACTGACTGGTCTGTAGTTTCATGTATCCTCCCTGCTGCCACTCCTGGGGAGCGCGGATCACATTAGCCCTTCTCCTCTCTTCAGGGACCTCTTCTATGCTCAGAGACTCACTAAACAGTTCTGATAATGGCTCTGCCCAGTTCACCTTAGCTCCTTTAGTACCCTGGGATGTATGCCATCAGGTCCAATTGCCTTGTCCACACTGAGCTTAGCGAGCTCTTGTAGGACCCTTTCTTTTCTGAAGAGACTTGTGCATACCTCCTCCCCTCCCCTTTGTCCATGGTGCAGCTATGTGCCCTGCCCTACCTTCTCCTCAGTAAATACTGAGCAAAATATCTATTTAGGATAGATGCTTTTCCTTGGTCCTCCTCCACACACTCCCCCTTATCCCTTTGATCTTAGCACTCCCTCTGGACTTTCTCCTTTCACTAATGTAGCGATAGAAAGTCTTGTCCCCTTCTTTTACTGTTTGTGCTAGTATTTCCTCAGTTTGGGCCTTTGCCTGCCTTCTGCCTTCCCTACTTGTTAGGGAAGTTTGGTATGAGACATAGAAACATAGACTTTGGCAGATAAGGACCGCTTGGCCCATCTAGTCTGCCCATTTCCCTACCTACAGGATAGGCCACAGATCCTAGTTAACCAACAGCCTATTTCTTCCTACCCCCACAAGAATTGCCTTATGTCTGTCCCATGCATTCTTGAATTCTCCACAGTTTTAGACCCCACAACCTCCTCAGGAAGGCTGTTCCATGCATCCACTACCCTCTCTGTGAAATAATACTTCCTCACATTGCCCCTAGAACCCCTCCCATCTTTAAATTGTGTCCCTTGTTCTTGCATGTCTCTTTTCTGAAAGATGCTACCCTCTTGGACTTTGTTGATTCCACTGAGGTACTTAAAAGTTTCTATCATGTCCCCCTCTCCTTCCTTCCTCAAGGGTATACATATTAAGCTCCTTTAGTCTCTCCTCATCTGGCTTCTCTTGCAGACCCTGCACCATTTTAGTTGCCCTCCTCTGGACTGCCTCTATCCTGTCTATGTCCTTGCGATGGGGTCTCCAGAACTGCACACAGTACTCCAGATGGGGTCTCACCAACTGTCTGTACAGAGGGATAACAACTTCCTGTTTTCTGCTGCTGATGCCTCTCCCTATGCATCCCAGTATACCCCCAGCCCTCCCTACTGCCTTCTCACATTGCTTACTAACCTTAAGGTCATCTGATATGATTACCCCAGGTCCCTTTCCTTTTTGTTGTTGTTACTACCCCCATTGTGTATTCTTCCCTGGGTTCTTGTTTCCCAGGTGCATTATTTTACTTCTTTGCATTGAATCCTAGCTGCCATACTTCGACCATTCCTCAACCTTGCCAAGTCCCTTCTCATCCTTTCCACTCCTTGTGTATCAACCCTGTTGCAGATCTTTGTGCCATCTGCAAAAAGCATCCTTTCCTTCCAGTCCCTCTGCAATGTCACTTATGAAGACATTAAAAGACTGGACCAATACTGAACCCTGCGGTACCCACTAGTAACCGCTCTTTCTTCCAAGTGGACTCCATTTAATTACCTTCTGTGTCCTGTGGTCCAGCCAATGTTTTACCCAGGCTACCACCCTGGGACCCACTCCCAGGCTGGTTAATTTGACTATTAATCTTTGTGTGGACTGTGTCAAATCCTTGCTAAAGTCTAGGTAGGCCATGTCACAGCCCTCCCTGGTCTACTACTTTGGTCACCAAGCCAAATAAATCTATAGATTCATCTGACATGACCTCCCGCTGTGAACTCCATGCTGCCTTGGGTCCTGTGCCCCACTGGCCTCTAGGTACTCAACTATTCTTTTCCTTCAAGTGACTCCATCACTTTCCCTACCACAGAGGTCAGACTGACAGGTCTGTAGTTTCTGCCTCTGTCTTGGTCCCACCTGTGAAGGGGAATCACATCCGCCTTCCTCCAGTCCTCGGTACCACCATCCTCCCATGATTTATTAAAAGAGTTGCCAGTGGTTTCACTAGTTCTTCTTAATTCTTTTAGAATTCTGGGTGAATTCCATCAGGCCTCATTGCTTTGTCACCTTCAGTTTTAGGAGTTCTTGCAGAACCCTTTCTTTTGAAAGGACTGGGATCTACCCCTATCAAAGTACTTCTGTTAATTGGATTAAGCACTTCCCCTCCTCTTTTGTGAATACTGAGCAGAAATATTTGTTCAGTATCCTGCTTTTCACTGTCCCCCTCTGCCCACCACCGTTCATTCTATTCAGCCTCACTATCCCTCCTTTGTCTTTCTCGCTCGCGTGATGTACCTATAAAAGGTTTTATCCCCCTTCTTAACTGAGTTGGCTATCTTTTCCTCAGTTTGGGCCTTTGCTATTCTGACTTCCTTCCCTGCTTCCTTCCGCCTTAACTGGTACAGTCTCTGTCCTGCTCTTCTGTGTTTCCTTATACTTCTGGAATGCTATCTTTTCTTCCTGACTTTCACAGCCACTCTTTTGAGAACCATAGTGGCATTTTCTTTTGGTTTGATTTGTTTATTGCTTCACAGAAAGGCTTGTTGCCTCTGTGATGGCAGTTTGATGATTCCCCATTGTTGCTTCACACCTTCTTCTAGCCTGTTTGCCAGTGCTTTTCTGAGGCACTCTCCCATCTTGCCAAAGTCAGCCCTCCTGAAGTCAATATCCTCACTTTTTGTATGGCTTGACTCTGTAGCTGAGTTTAATGTGAACCACACTGTTTGATGATCACTTGTTCCCAGATGGCAACCCACTCTAGATCTGAGATCCTCTCACTGCCTGTTTGAGAGTACGAGGTCTAAGATTGCTCCCTCACAGTGGGTTCTGAAACTAGCTGTCTGAGGCCTGCCACCTGTAGGGCATCAAGAATGGCCCTGCTCTTGGATGTGGCTGCAGCAAATGTGCTCCAGTTAACATGTGGCATATTCAGGTCTCCCATCAACAGTATCTCCTTTCTCTGCCATTCTAAGAATGCCTTCTATCATATCCTTGTCCATTCCTTCCCCTGACATGGGGGTCTGTACACAACCCCTGTGCAGATTGTGGTGCCCTTTCCAGTCTCCAAGGTGACCCACAGTGCCTCCCTCCTCCTGTTTACTCTTTTGTTCAGTTGCTTTGTCCTTCCCTTTACATGAAAGCTACTCCTCCCCTCTTCTCCTGCCTGTCTCTCCTATAGGTTATAACCCTGGTGTTAACATCCCAGTCATGGTTCTCTGTGTGCCATGTTTCTGTGACTACTACGATATCCAGGCATTCCTCTTCCATCAAGGCCACCAGTTCAGGAGCCTGTGCTCCAGACTACGGGCATTGGTACTCATTACCCTCCATTTCCTGATGGCCTTACTCCTTTTGCCCCATCCCTGTCCTTCTTGCCTTTGTCACTTTCTCCATTTACCCATGCCTTCTCCTATCGACACCTCTATGTTGGTGTTTACCGCACTTACTACCATGATTTTTATGGGGCTAGGATTTCCTGCTCCTTTCCAGTGCCTCCCCTTGGCTAGTTTAAATGCTTGCCAATGAAGCATTTAAACTTATCACCTAGGATCCTGGTTCCCTCCTGGACAGATGCAACCCATCATGCCAGTATAGGCTTGCATCACTCCAGGTGGATCCCAGTCCCAATGAAGCCAAATCCCTGGGCTCCCACCAGTTTTCAACCACTGATTGAATCCCATGGTGCGGAACACCCTAGCCTCTCCTACACAATAGATGGGCAGCACCTCCGAAGGTTACCGTGCATGCTACTTGTCTAAGGCCCTCCCAATTCCACAAACTATTCCTGCACATATCTAATCCCTTTCTTAGCCAGGTCATTTGTCCCTAGGTGGACAATGACATCCAGCTCCCTCCTGTGCAGCTGCTGCTCCGGCAATCCAGAGGTTCGCTCCTGTCCCTCAAGCCATGGCACCAGGCAGGCACCTTACCTCCCTCTCCCTTCCTCCCCAGTTCTACCTTCCTAACAATGGGGTCCCCCACCAGGAGTTGTTTCCTTCCCCGGGATCCCTGCCACCCTCCTGTGGGTCTCCTTTGTGGAGGTTCCCAGCATCCTCCTTGGTCTCCACTGCGGGTGCCTCCATAGAGGAACCACACTTTGCCTGAATGGCATAGGAATTGTGGAGAGGTACAGCTGGAGGATGCGCCTGTTCCACCACCTCACCCTCTCTCTGAGCCCACTGTGGTCCAACTGCTCCTCTTCTTGGCAACCTCTGAGGCAACAGCAGTGGCACTGGTGGTCCCTGGATGGAAGAGGAGGTCCCACAAATCCTGGCCAACTCAGCCTGGAGATGAGCAACCTCCTCCCTCAGCCCAGGAGGTGCCTGCAGATGGGACAACACTGCATCTTCCAGAACGTCTCCCAGAAGACTGCTGCTCCACAGCCACTGCACTGCACCACTCCCATCATGTCTTATTTCTGGCCCCTTAACTGTTTGCAATCCTTACTCTTTCTTCTGTTTTTTCTCTATCTCCTTACTTTCTGCCTGTGTGCCCTTTAAGCTCCTGATTGTCCTGTTCTGAGACAAGAATCTCCTATATTCCTCCCTATCTTCATCCCTCTGCGCTCCCTTATGCTTCCAAAGCCAGCCTTTTGGCTCTGATATTTTCTGCTTCTGTTTTTGAGAATCAAAGTGGTTTCCTTCTTCTTTGCTCTTACCTTACTCCCTATCATTACCGGATGCTGCTTGAAGTACTGCATCTCAATGCTTGACCGCTTTGCCTGTACCCTCACCTGTATTTCTTCTTGCCAGGGCTAGTTTAACTCTGTTGGCCATCTTATCTAAATCAGCTCAACTGAAGTCCCATATTTTGCCTTGGAATGGGATGATTTAGTTCTAGTGGCCAAAATTGAACCATACCATGTGATGGTCACTAACCCCCAGGTGACTCTACTTGAGATCTGTGATCCTTTCCCGTTAGTCAGTACTAGATCCAGGATAGCCCTGTCTCTCTTGTGGGTTGTTGTACCAGTTGTTTGAGGCCCTTCCCCTGCAGGGAATTCACTATATGTCTAGTTCTGGTGGATGTTCCTGCTGGTATTGACTCAATCTGTATCTGGCATGTTGAAGTCTCCATTATCAGAACCTCCCTTTAGATGTCATGTCTTTTATATCTTCTAACAGCAATGTCTAAGTCCTCCCCTGGTCTGGAGGCCTGTAGACAACCCCATTTCATATGGTTGTTCCATTTCCTGTTTCCAGGGTGACCAACAGTTCTTCTGGCTCCTTATGTGTATTCTGAATTTCTGTAACTTTGATATTTTCATTGATATAAAGGGCCACTCCGCCCTCCTCTTTGCACCTCAGTATCTTCTGAACAGTACATATCTGGGTACTAAAGTCTTCCAAGTGTGGTTTCTGGTGAACCATGTCTCGTTAATAGCTACTATGTCCAGTTTAGCCTCTGTCACTGTTGCCTCCAGGTCTAAGATCTTGTTTCCCAGACTGCGGGCATTTGCAGAATGATTTCATTGGCTTGATTGGTGTTTTAGCTGTTGGGCAAGGTCCGATATTTCCCCACGTTGTATGGGGTGCTGGACCCTTTTCTTACCTGGTGATGTAAATTAACTACAAACATTATGAACTCTGTTTGATCACTAGCTGAGGGGTAGTGGTGTTCTGCCAGTTCGATGTATCGGGTGCCACCCCTCTCCCTATTTACTAGTTTAAATATTCTGCAAAGACATCAAACTTCTGCCCCAATGCACTGACTCCTCCTTTGTCAGATACAGTCCATTGAATTTAAAACCTTCACTCCCAAAACTGTTGCCAGTTATCTATAAATTTGTGTCCTTTTCCTGGCACCACCCTTGAGCCACATGTTTAGCTTCCCTGTCTCTCCTTGCTTGACCTTCTGTCCATCTGTCCCCTCTCCCAGACCCGAGATCTCAGAGAAGGAGATGCTGGATGAAATGGATGACAGTTTGTCTCACAGCCTGGTCAGGTGTTCCTTGGTCTCTACAACTGACCAGCTGGCAAGATCATTAGTCCCTATGTGTACCAGGACATCAATGTTTTCTCCTGCCTACTGCATGATTTTAACAATGCAGTCAGTGTCTCTCCATGCTGATGTTCTAGGAGAAATTCGACCATGCCACCAGTCGGAGATAGGTAACAAACTCGAATCATGGAGTCTCCTATGATCAGAAGTGTTTGGATTTCCTTTTTGCTTTTTTGTTTTGGTCCCTGTTTTGGGTGAGTTTTGTAGCCCTAGCTCCTGTGCTGCAGTGTCCTGCTCTGCAGTGTCATCTGCCCTTTGTTTGATTTTGGAGACAGAGGCAAATACCTGATAGTAGTTTTATATGGTTTGAGGATACATAGGTGAGCACTGAGTGATGAGGCACCTGATTTGCCCCTCCTAACCACCTGCAAACCCCAGGACCAATTGTCCTCTAAGAGGGTCCCAGGAGCATAGAAAGTACAACCCGGAGGTGTGGGAGAAAAGCAGAAGGAGAGATGAGAGAAAAGAAGCCCAAATCAGAACTTGGCGATAAAGGATAATGAATGGACATGCCTTCTTTGTGAGAGAGGTGAGACAGAGCACAGAGTAAAGGGAGCAGTGGTGTATATGGGGAGGGTGTCAAAGCGAGAACTGCAGGAGTTTAGCATGGTATCCAGTTTAGAGAGGGACTTACGGGGCTGTGCTGTAGATGATGTCTGCATAGTCTAGGGACGGAAGGATCATTTTAGAGACAGGCTCATGCTCATGGCCTCTCTGTTGTTACCTGACTATTATGGTTTTAGTTTTATATCACTTGTTGTAACCTGTTTATCCTTTGTATCTCACTGTTGTTTTCCCACCCATGTGTATTGTAACCTCCAGTCGTGCCTGAAAATAAGCAGTTTGCTGTCTAGGACACCTTGCTGGTCAACAAAAACTAAATAGATAAAATATGGGAAGAGAGAGTGAGTCTTTATTTCAATAAAGAAATCCAAGTTTGGGACAGAGCTTGGAGACTAGTGCATCTAGTGAAATTCAACCTAAATTACTGATGTTATTTTGGAATCTTTGGCCACTAATAATTTGACAGGCTTTTAGGCAAAGAGTGGAGAGTTGACACACCACCTCTTGTTTTCCATATTGTTTTTCTCCTAGCTGGTAGCTCAACTCTCAGGAACATACCCTGTTCACAGGGATGTACTCTGATCAGGCTAAAGCCAGCCATCATTCAGTTGACTACCAGGTTTTGCTCACACATTTTCCCTACCATTTCCCCTAGTGGGGGCACTGCCTCTGTCAACCTCACACAGCCACAGCTTCCCCTGCAGCAGACATAGTTCTCTGTTCCAGCTGCATATGAACATACAAACATACGAATGTGCCAACATAAACAGACCACCCAGTCTAAGTCTGCTTGAGTGTGCAGTTAGCACTTGTATTTTGCAGCTGCCCCACACACCTCCCTTTGTCATCCCACTCCTGCCCCCACCTCCCCTTCCTCACTCTCCCTGTTCCCTGTCCCATGCCCTTTTAAAGCTGTTCACTGATTTACATGATACCACCATTATGGTAGTGCATTCCATTTGCTCCATCTCTTCCATAAAATAGCGTCTCCTCATTTCTCTCCAAATCTTCCCCTCTATTCTTAGCCCATGCCCCTGGTGTCCCTCCCCTCCTTAGCTTAAAGACCCCATCTGACCCATCCTTATTGATTCCTCAGATACTTGAATGTCTCTATCATAGTTACCCTAGCTCTTTTCCTCCAGGGTGTACATATTCCGTCTTCCAGCCTGCTCTCATAGTCTCTCCTATCCATTACATATATCATCTTTGTTGGCCTCCTCTGCACCCCCTCCAGTAGCCTGATATCATGCTTCTGGTATGGCCTCAAAACTGACACAGTACTCCAAGTGCAGCCTGACCAGAGACCTGAGGGGCAAAATCACCTCTCTTCACCTGGACGAAAACCCCTCGCTATGCAGCCCAGCATTTTTTGCTTTGCAACCTCTCTCCTGCACTGTGCAGTGTTGTTCATGGTCCTGGTGACCATTACCCCTAGGTCCTTCTCCTTAGTGTCGTGTGGCTGGCCATTTCTTTGATTCCTCCTCAGTGATCCCCAGCTTACCCCCAGCCAGTATTATCACCTTGGGTTCCTCAGCCCAGTGCATAACCTTCGCTTCTTTGCATTGAACCTCAGCTGCCACCTCTCTGACCACTCTAGCTTGCTTACATCCCCCGCAGCTGCTTCCTCCCTCCCTCCCTCACCTCTATCCACCACTGCTCCCATTTTGGTGTCATCTGTGACAGACTTACCTTGCTCACCATTCCATGCACAATGTCTGATATGAAGATCCCAAATAATACTGGTCCCAGCACAAAGCCCTGTGGCACCCTACTTGTCATCAGCTTTGAAGTTGAGAGCTCCCTCCCACCACCACACATTGCAGCCTCCCATTCAGCCATCTTGTAATCCAGTTTGTCATTTTGCTCCTACCTTTACACCAGTTAGCTTCCCCAAGTCACCCTTGAGGCACAAATCAAAGGTCTTGCTGAAGTCCAAGTAAAGAACATTCACCACATGACTCTTATCCAGCTCACCTGTCACCCAGTCATAATATTGTATCAGGTTGATTTGACAAGACTTTCCCAAAATGAACCCATGCTGCCTCACATCCTGAGGGCCATTGTCCTCCAGGTACGACACCAGTCTTTCCTTTAGTATCATTTCCATGAGTTTGCACACAATGGAGGTGAGACTTACTGGATGATAATTATCTGGTTTGTCCCTTGGTCCACTCTTGTGTAACAGCACTACATGTGCCTTCCTTCAGTTCAGTGGCGCTCCAGTGAGGTGCTGTACAAATCCAGTGGCTCCGCCAACACCTGCGCCATCTCCCTCCGCACCCTGGGGTGGATACCATCTGAGCCTGATGCCTTGACTTTACCCTCTAGCACTCTACTTCCTTCAAATCTTCCATCTGCTGCCTCCTTTCCCCTTCCCCACCCTCCCAGCACATGGTGGTCATGGTCCCCTTTTCTTCCATGAACACTGAGCAAAAGTTTTATTCAGTGTTGGTGGTACCCATTGCCAACCCTCCCAAACAAGATGCACTGCAGAGCTGCAGCTGTCTCAGTCATGGACTGCCTCCTGACATGACTTCCCACGATCATTTCCATCCCGGGTCTTCAGCTTGGCAGCATGTTGCTTTGCTGCTGGGTCATGGAGGTGGCCTCATAGCCCAATAATAGGACAAAGAACCTAACAAAACTTGTGATATTTCATTCTCTAGTTTTAAAGTTATGGGTTAAAATTCTGCAGTTTGCATAATTGTGAAATGCAATTTTAAAATGTCTGAATATTTTGCAGTCTTATGTCTCAGTCACCTTTAAAGATGGGATTTTAGAGTTTTCAGAATGAACCTTGGTAATGTCACCATACCACACTTAGTACAATGTGCACAAATACTTTTACATTAGACAGAAATAAGTGAAATCCAATTTTGGTGACATTGTATGAAATTTTTTGTGCAAATTTCACAGAAGTAAAATCATAATTTCACCAGAATTTTGCCAGCAGAAGATTAATTTCACCCAGCTCTCCTTGGCTGTCATTCTGCATTATATATACCTGAAAACAGGCATTCTTATGCCTAGTGCACCCACCAGTTACCAAAAGCAAATAAATAAATAAATAGGGAAACACTTTCTGGAAAAATGTATTTATTGCTATATGGAAATACAGGGTAAACTAGTACAGTTCAAAATGATTCACTGTCCATACCAGTGTAAAGTGATTGGGGTTACAGTTTGTATTAAAGGCACAATACATTGTAAAGGGAGGCATTTAGGAGGCAGTATAGCGTAGTGGTTCAAGTCTGAGCTGCAAATCTGGTGACATCCAACAGACAAGACCTGAGATTGAATCCTACAGCTTCCACTTGCATACTGTGTGACCCTGAGCAAGTCACTTAACTTCCCTGTGCTCCCAGGTCACACCTGTAAAAAGCTTTCAGCTTAGTGTGCTACTCCTGATTAAACAATTAAATAAAAAATAAATAAAAATAAAACAAACTGTTCTCTCCCTCCCTCTCCAGATTGCAGTGTGCTTGGATTACACTTTGTGTGAAAGGCATAATATAAAAGAAAAAATTATCTCCCTTTCTCACCCGACAGTAAAGTGTTTTTAGTTCGCTTTATATAAAAGGCATTATATAATACAGAACATTCTCTCATCTCCCTCACTGGATTGTAAAGTGTTTTTGATTACAGTTTAAATAAAATGCGCTATATAACACAGAACATTATGTCCCCTACCTCTCCAGATTGTAATGTGCTTTGGATTACATTTTATATGAAAGGCAGAATATAAAAGTGACAATTATCTCCTCTCCCCATCTGACAGTAAAGTGTTTTTGGTTACACTTATAAAAGGCATTGTATAATACAACACATTCTCTCACCTCCTCACCAGAATGTAAAGTGTTTTAGGATGCAGCATTTCTTAAAGGCTCTATATAAAATACAGCATTCTCTTAATAACCTCAACATACTGAAAAGTGTTTTGTGTTCGAGTTTGTTTAAATGTCACTATACCAAACCACATTCCTTTCCATCACCTACTAAATTAATATAGAATATCCCTGCTTTCTCTTTCTCTCTCTACTCCCACGAATGACGTTTTGCTTTAGTTCATCCTGTCTTGTCTGTAATTGCTGAGTAACAATATTTATTTAGAACAAGCAAGTTCCTGCAGTTTGACAAGTTAAAGGGTGGTCACTGCTTGCTACAATGGGCTGTCACAGTGTGGTGGTCATTGCTCAGGTTGCTACAGTACCAGTACGGGTGGCCACTGCTAGTGACAATGGGCTGTCACAGTGTGTTGGTCATTGCTCAGGTTGTTGTAGTACCAGTAAGGGTGGTCACAGCTTGTGACAATAGGCTGTCACAGTGTGATGGACATTGCTCATGTTGCTAAAGTACCAGTGAGGGTGGACACTGCTTGTTACCATAGGCTGTCACACTGTGGTGGTCATTGATCAGGTTGCTACAGTACCAGTAAGGAGTCACTGCTTGTGGCAATGGGCTGACACAGTGTGGTGGTCATTGATCAGGTTGCTACAGTACCTGTAGGGTGGCCACTGCTTGTGACAATGGGCTATCACAGTGTGGTGGTCATTGCCCAGGTTGCTACTAGTACCAGTAAGGGTGGTCACTGCTTCTGACAATGGGCTGTCACAGTGTGGTGGTCATTGCTCAGGGTTGCTACAGTACCAGTAAGGTAGGTCACTACTTGTGGCAATGGGCTGTCACAGTGTGGTGGTCATTGCTCAGGTTGATACAGTACCAGAAAAGGTGGTCACTGCTTGAGACAATGGGTTGTCACATTGTGCTGGTCATTGCTCAGGTTGCTACAGTACCTGTAAGGGTGGACAGTGCTTGTGACAATGGGCTGTCACAGTAAGGTGGTCATTGCTCAGGTTGTTGTAGTACCAGTAAGGGTGGTCACAGCTTGGACAATGGGATGTCACAGTGTGGTGGTCATTGCTCAAGTTGCTACAGTATCAGTAAGGGTGGTTACTGCTTGTGACAATGGGCTGTCACAGTGTGGTGGTCATTGCTCAGGTTGTTGTAGTACCGGTAAGGGTGGTCACTGCTTGTGACAATGGGCTGCCACAGTGTGGGGTCATTGCTCAGGTTTCTACAGTACCAGTAAGGGTGTTCACTGCTTGTGACAATGAGCTGCCACAGTGTGGTGGTCATTGCTCAGGTTTCTACAGTACCAGTAAGGGAGGCCACTGCTTGTGACAATGGACTGTCATAGTGTTGTGGTCATTGCTCAGGTTGCTACAGTAGCAGTAGGGTGGCCACTGCTTGTGACAATGGGCTGTCACAGTGTGTTGGTCATTGCTCAGGTTCCTGTAGTATCAGTAAGGGTGGCCACTGCTTGTGACAATGGACTGTCACAGTGTGGTGGTCATTGCTCAAGTTACTACAGTACCAGCAAGGGTGGCCACTGCTTGTGACAATGGGCTGCCACAGTGTGTTGGTCATTGCTCAAGTTGCTGTAGTACCAGTAAGGTAGCCACTGCTTGTGACAATGGGCTGTGACAGTGTGGTGGTCATTGCTCAGGTTCCTACAGTAGCAGTTAGGGTGGCCACAGCTCATGACAATGGGCTGCCCAGAGTGTTGGTCATTGCTCAGGTTGCTACAGTACCTGTAAGGGTGGACAGTGCTTGTGACAACGGGCTGTCACAGTAAGGTGGTCATTGCTCAGGTTGTTGTAGTACCAGTAAGGGTGGTCACAGCTTGTGACAATGGGATGTCACAGTGTGGTGGTCATTGCTCAAGTTGCTACAGTATCAGTAAGGTGGTTACTGCTTGTGACAATGGGCTGTCACAGTGTGGTGGTCATTGCTCAGGTTGTTGTAGTACCGGTAAGGGTGGTCACTGCTTGTGACAATGGGCTGCCACAGTGTGGGGTCATTGCTCAGGTTTCTACAGTACCAGTAAGGGTGGTCACTGCTTGTGACAATGAGCTGCCACAGTGTGGTGGTCATTGCTCAGGTTTCTACAGTACCAGTAAGGAGGCCCTGCTTGTGACAATGGACTGTCATAGTGTTGTGGTCATTGCTCAGGTTGCTACAGTAGCAGTAAGGGTGGCCACTGCTTGTGACAATGGGCTGTCACAGTGTGTTGGTCATTGCTCAGGTTGCTGTAGTATCAGTAAGGGTGGCCACTGCTTGTGACAATGGACTGTCACAGTGTGGTGGTCATTGCTCAAGTTACTACAGTACCAGCAAGGGTGGCCACTGCTTGTGACAATGGGCTGCCACAGTGTGTTGGTCATTGCTCAAGTTGCTGTAGTACCAGTAAGGGTAGCCACTGCTTGTGACAATGGGCTGTGACAGTGTGGTGGTCATTGCTCAGGTTCCTACAGTAGCAGTTAGGGTGGCACAGCTTGTGACAATGGGCTGTCACAGTGTGCTAGTAATTGCTCAGGTTGCTACAGTACCAGTAAGGGTGGTCACTGCTTGTGACAATGGACTGTCACAGTGTGCTGATCATTGCTCAGGTGGTTACAGTACCAGTAAGGGTGGCCACTACTTGTGACAATGGGCTGTCACAGTGTGTTGGTCATTGTTCAGAGTTGCTACAGTACCAGTAAGGGTGGCCACTGCTAGTGACAATGGGCTGTCACAATGAGGTGGTCATTGCACAGGTTGCAACAGTACCAGTAAGGGTGGCCAATGCTTGTGACAATGAACTGTCGCAGTGTGGTGGTCATTGCTCAGGTTTCTACAGGTACCAGTAAGGGTGGCCACTGCTTGTGACAATGGACTGTCACAGTGTGGTGGTCATTGCTCAGGTTGCTACAGTACCAGTAAAGGTGGTCACTGCTTGTGACAAGGACAGTCACAGTGTGGTGGTCATTGCTCAGGTGTTACAGTACCAGTAAGGGTGGCCAATGCTTCTGACAATGAGCTGCCACAGTGTGGTGGTCATTGCTCAGGTTGCTACAGTACCAGTAAGGGTGGCCACTGCTAGTGATAATGGGCTGTCAGAGTGAGGTGGTCATTGCTCATGTTGCTAAAGATCCAGTAAGGGTGGTCACTGCTTGTGACAATTGTCTGTCACAGTGTGGTGGTCATTGCTCAGGTTGTTACAGTACCAGTAAGGTGGCCACTACTTGAGACAATGGGCTGTCACAGTGTGTTGGTCATTGCTCAGGTTGCTAAAGTACCAGTAAGGGTGGCCACTGCTAGTGACAATGGGCTGTCACAGTGTGAAAGTCATTGCTCAGGCTGCTACAGTACCAGTAAGGGTGGTCACTGCTTGTGACAATGGGCTGTCTCAATGTGCTGGTCATTGCTCAGGTTGCTACAGATCCAGTAAGGGTGGCCACTGCTAGTGACAATGGGCTGTCACAGTGAGGTGGTCATTGCTCTGGTTGCTATAGTACCAGTAAGGGTGGCCACTGCTTGTGACAATGGGCTGTCACAGTGTGATAGTCATTGCTCAGGTTGCTACAGTACCAGTAAAGGTGGTCACTGCTTGTGACAATGGGCTGTCACAGTGTGGTGATCATTGCTCAGGTTGCTACAGTACCAGTAAGGTGGCCACTGCTTGTGACAATGGGCTGTCACAGTGTGCTGGTCATTGCTCAGGTTGCTACCAGTACCAGTAAGGTGGCACTGCTTGTGACAATGGGCTGTCACAGTGTGCTGATCATTGCTCAGGTTGTTACAGTACCAGTAAGGGTGGCCTACTTGTGACAATGGGCTGTCACAGTGTGTTGGTCATTGCTCAGGTTGCTACAGTACCAGTAAGGGTGGCCACTGCTAGTGACAATGGGCTGTCACAGTGAGGTGGTCATTACTCAGGTTGCTACAGTACCAGTAAGGGTGGCCACTGCTTGTGACAATGGGCTGTCACAGTGTGATAGTCATGGTTCAGGTTGCTACAGTACCAGTAAGGGTGGTCACAGCTTGGACAATGGGCTATCACAGTGTGTGATCATTGCTCTGGTTGCTATAGTATCAGTAGGTGGGGCACTGCTTCTGGCAATGGTCTGTCACATTGTGGTAGTCATTGCTCAGTTGCTACAGTACCTGTAAGGTGGCCACTGCAGTGACAATGGACTGTCACAGTGTGGTGATCATTGCTCGTGTTACTAAAGTACCAGTAAGAGAAGCCACTGCTTGTGACAATGGGCTGTCACAGTGTGATGGTCATTGCTCAGGTTGCTACAGTTCCAGTAGAGGTGGCCACTGCTTGTGACAATGGGCTGTCACAGTGTGGTGTTCATTGCTCAGATACTAAGGTACCAGTAGGTGGTCACTGCTTGTGACAATAGGTTGTCACAGTGTGGTGGTCATTGTTCATGTTGCTTGAGTACATTTAGGGTTGACATCGTTTGTGACAATCGGCTGCCACAATGTGGTGGTCATTGCTCAGGTTGCTACAGTACCAGTAACAGTGGCCACTGCCTGTGACAATGGGCAGCCAGATGTGATGGTAATTGCTCAGGTTGCTAAAGTAAAAGTGAGGGTGGACACAGCTTGTTACCATAGGCTGTCACAGTGTGGTGGTCATTGCTCAGGTTGCTAAAGCACCTGTAGGGCTAGCCACTGATTGTGACAATGGGCTGTCACAGTGTGGTGGTCATTGCTCAGGTTGCTACAGTACCAGTAAGAGTGGCCACTGCTAGTGACAATGGGCTGTCACAGTGTGCTAGTCATTGCTCAGGTTGATACAGAACCAGTGAGGGTGGTCACTGCTTGTGACAATGGGCTGTCACAATGTGCTGGTCATTGCTCAGGGTGCTACAGATCCAGTAAGGGTGGCCACTGCTAGTCACAATGGGCTGTCACAGTGAGGTGGTCATTGCTCAGGTTGCTACAGTACCAGTAAGGTGGCCACTGCTTGTGACAAAGGGCTGTCACAGTGTGCTGGTCATTGCTCAGGTTGCTACAGTACCAGTAAGGGTGGTCACTGCTTGTGACAATGGGCTGTCACAGTGTGCTCATCATTGCTCAGGTAGTAACAGTACCAGTAAGTGGGCGACTACTTGTGACAGTGGGCTGTCACAGTGTGTTGATCATTGCTCAGGTTGCTACAGTACCAGTAAGGTTGGCTACTGCTAGTGACAATGGGCTGTCACAGTGAGGTGGTCATTACTCAGGTTGCTACAGTACCAGTAAAGGTGGTCACTGCTTGTGACAATGGGCTGTCACAGTGTGATAGTCATTGTTCAGGTTGCTACAGTACCAGTAAGGGTGGTCACTGCTAGTGACAATGGGCTGTCACAGTGTGGTGATCATTGCTCAGGTTGCTACAGTACCAGTAAGGGTGGACACTGCTTGTGGCAATGGGCAGTCACATTGTGGTGTTCATTGCTCAGGTTGCTACTGTACCAGAAAGGGTGGCCACTGCTTGTGACAATGAGGCTGTCACAGTGTGGTGATCATTGCTCATGTTACTAAAGTACCAGTAAGGTGGCCACTGCTTGTGACAATGGGCTGTCACAGTGTGATGGTCATTGCTCAGGTTGCTACAGTACCAGTAAGAGTGGCCACTGCTTGTGACAAATGGGCTGTCACAGTGTGGTGTTCTTTGCTCAGTTACTAAGGTACCAGTAGGGTGGTCACTGCTTGTGACAATAGATTGTAACAGTGTGGTGGTCATTGTTCATATTGCTAGAAACAAATTTAGGGTGGACATCATTTGTGACAATGGCTGCCACAATGTGGTGGTCATTGCTCAGGTTGCTACAGTACCAGTAAATGTGGCCACTGCCCTGTGACAATGGGCAGCCACATGTGATGGTCATTGCTCATGTTGCTACAGTAAAAGTGAGGGTGGACACTGCTTGTTACCATAGGCTGTCACACTGTGGTGGTCATTGCTCTGGTTGCTACAGTACAAGTAAGAGTGGTCACTACTTGTGGCAAAGGGTTGTCACAGTGTGGTGGTCATTGCTCAGGTTGCTAAAGCACCTGTAGGGCTGGCCACTGATTGTGAAAATGGGCTGTCACAGTGTGGTGGTCATTGCCCAGGTTGCTACAGTACCAGTAAGGTGGTCACTGATTGTGACAATGGGCTATCACAGTGTGGTGGTCATTGTTCAGGTTGCTACAGTACCAGTAAGGATGGTCCTTGCTTGTGGCAATGGGCTGTCTCAGTGTGGTGGTCATTAATCAGGTTGCTACAGTACCAGTAAAGGTGGTCACTGCTTGTGACAATGGGTTGTCACAGTGTGCTGAGTCATTGCTAAAGGTTGCTACAGTACCTGTAAGGAGTTGCCACTGCTTGTGACAATGGGCTGTCACAGTAAGGTGGTCGCTGCTCAGGTTGTTGTAGTACCAGTAAGGTGGTCCTGGCGTGTGACAATGGGATGTCACAGTATGGTTGGTCATTGCTCAGGTTGCTACAGTATCAGTAAGGGTGGTCACTGCTTGTGACAATGGGCTGCCACAATGTGGTGGTCATTGCTCAGGTTTCTACAGTACCAGTAAGGATGGTCACTGCTTGTGACAAAGGACAGTTACAGTGTGGTGGTCAATGCTCAGGTTTAAACAGTACCAGTAAGAGTGGCAGCTGCTTGTGACAATGGACTGTCACAATGTGGTGGTCATAGCTCAGGTTGCTAGTACCAGTAAGGGTGGCCACAGCTAGTGACAATGGGCTGTCACAGTGTGTTGGTCATTGCTCAGGTTGCTGTAGTATCAGTAAGGGTAGCCACTGCTTGTCACAATGGACTGTCACAGTGTGGTGCTCATTGCACATGTTACTACACTACCAGAAAGGTTGGCCACTGCTTGTGACAATGGGCTGCCACAGTGTGTTGACCATTGCTCAGGTTGCTGTTGTACCAGTAGGGTAGCCACTGCTTGTGACACAATGGGCTCGTGACAGTGTGGTGGTCTTGTTCAGGTTCCTACAGTACCAGTGAGGGTGGCCACTGCTTGTGACAATGGGCTGCCACAGTGTGTTAGTCATTGCTCAGGTTGCTACAGTACCATTAAGGTGCCACTGCTTGTGACAATGGGCAGTCACAATGTGCTGGTCATTGCTCAGGTTGCTAGAACCAGTAGAAGTGGTCACTGTTTGTGACAATTGGCTGTCACAGTGTGGTGGTCATTGCACAGGTCGTTACAGTAACCAGTAAGTTGGCCACTTCTCGTGACAATGGGCTGTCACAGTGTGTTGGTCATTGCTCAGGTTGCAACAGTACCAGTAAGGTGGCCACTGCTTGTGACAATGGGCTGTCACAGTGTGCTAGTCATTGCTCAGGTTGCACCAGTACCAGTAAGGGTGGTCACTGCTTGTGACAATGGGCTGCCACAGTGTGGTGATCATTGCTCAGGTTTCTACAGTACCAGTAGGAGTAGTCACTTCTTGTGACAAAGGACAGTCACAATGTGGTGGTCATTCCTCAGGTGTTACAGGACCAGTAAGGGTGGCCACTGCTTGTGACAATGGGCTACTACAGTGTGGTGGTCATTGCTCAGGTTGCTGTAGTATCAGTAAGAGCAGCCACTGCTTCCGACAATGGATTGTCCAGTGTGGTGGTCATTGCTCAAATTACTACAGTACCAGCAAGGGATGGCCACTGCTTGTGACAAAGGGCTGACACAGTGTGTTGTTCATTGCTCAGGTTGCTACAGTACCATTAAGAGTGGCCACTGCTTCTGACAATGGGCTGTCACAATGTGCTGGTCTTTGCTCAGGTTGCAACAGATCCAGTAAGGGTGGTCACTGCTTGTGACAATTAGCAGTCACAGTGTGGTGGTTATTACTCAGGTTGTTACAGTACCAGTAAGGGTGGCCACTACTTGTGACAATGGGGTGTCACAGTGTGTTGGTCATTGCTCATGTTGCTACAGTACCAGTAAGGAGTGTCCACTGTGGTGACAATGGGCTGTCACAGAGATGGTCAATGCTCAGGTTGCTACAGTACCAGTAAGGGTGGCCACTGCTTGTGACAATGGGCTCGCCACAGTGTGCTGGTCATTGCTCAGGTTGCTACAGTACTAGTAAGGGTTGTCACTGCTTGCGAGAATGGGCTGTCACAGTGTGCTGATCATTGCTCAGGTTGTTACAGTACCAGTAAGGGTGGCTACTACTTGTGACAATGGGCTGTCACAGAGTGATAGTCATTGCTCAGGTTGCTACAGTACCAGTAAGAGGTGGTCACTGCTTGTGACAATGGGCTGTCACAGTGTGGTGGTCATTGCTCAGGTTGCTACAGTACCAGTAAAGGGTGGTCACTGCTTGTGACAATGGGCTGTCACAATGAGCTGGTCATTGCTCAGTTTGCTACGATCCAGTAATGGTGGTAACAGCTTGTTAGAATGGGCTGTCACAGTGCGATGGTCCTTGCTCAGTTTGCTACAGTACCACTAACGGTGGTCACTGCTTGTGACAGTGGGCTGTCACAGTGTGGTGATCATTACTCAGGTTGCTACAGTACCAGTAGGGTGACCACTGACTTTGGCGAAGAGCTATCCATTGTGGTGGTTATTGCTCGGGATGTTACAGTACCAGTAAGGTGGCCACTGCTTGTGACAATGGGCTGTCACGGTGTGGTGAACATTGCTCAAGTTGTTACAGTACCAGTAATGGTGTCCACTTCTTGTGACAGTGGGCTGTCACAGTGTGTTGGTCATTGCTCAGGTTGCTATAGTACCAGTAAGGGTGGCCACTACTGAGTGAAAATGGGCTGTCACAGTGAGGTGGTCATTGCTCCGGTTGCTACAGTACCAGTAAGAATGGCCACTACTTGTGATAATGGGTTGTCACAGAGTGTTGTGGTCATTGCTCAGGTTTCTGTAATATCAGTGAGTAGCCACTGCTTGCGACAATGGACTGTCATTGTGGTGGTCATTGCTCAAGTCACTACGTACCATTAAGGGTGGCCACTGCTTGTGACAATGGGCTGCCACAGTGTGTTAGCCACGTACTCAAAGGCTATGTAGTACCAATGAGGTAGCCACTGCTTGTGACAATGGGCTGTGTGACAGTGAGGTGGTCATTGCTCCAGGTTTCTCCAGTACCAATAAGGTGCTCACTGCTTATGACAATTTGCTGCCACAGTGTGTTGGTCATTTTGCTCAGGTTGCTACAGTACCAGAAAAGGGTGGCAACTGCTAGTGACAATGGGTTGTCACAGTGAGGTACATCATTGCTCAGGTTGCTACAGTACCAATAAGGGTGGCCAATGCATGTGACAATGGGCTGTCACAGAGTGATAGTCATTGCTCAGGTTGCTACAATACCTGTAAGGGTGGTCACTGCTTGTGACAATGGGCTGTCACAGTCGTGATGGCTGCTCAGGTTGCTGGTACCATTAAGGGTGGCCACTGCTTCTGACAATGGGCTCTCACAATGTGCATGGCACTGCTCAGGTTGCTACTGATGCAGTAAAATTGATCACTGCTTGTGAAAATTGGCTGTCACAGTGTAATGGTCATTACTCAAGGGTTGTTACAGTACCAGCAAGCGTGGCACTACTTGTGACAGTGGGCTGTCACAGTGTGTTAGTAATTGCTCGGGTGCTACATTACCAGTAAGGGTGGCCACTGCTAGTGACAATGGGCTGTCACAGAGAGGTGTTCATTGCTCAGGTTGCTGCAGTACCAGTAAGGATGGCCACTGCTTGTGACAATGGGCTGTCACAGTGTGTTGGTCATTGCTCAGGTTGCTAATGTAGCAGTAAGGGTGGCCACTGCTAGTGACAATTGGCTGTCTCAGTGGGTGATCATTGCTCTGGTTACTACAGTATCATTAAGTGTGGCCACTGCATGTGATAATGGGCTCGTCACAGTGTGATAGTCATTGCTCATGTTGCTACAGGTACCAGCAAGAGTGGTCACTGCTTGTGACAATGGGCTGTCACAGTGTGATGGTCATGGCTCAGGTTGCTACAGTAGCAGTAAGGGTGGTCACTGCTTGTGACAATGGGCTGTCACAATGTGCTGGTCATTGCTCAGGTTACAGATCCAGAAAAGGGATCACTACTTGTGTCAATGAGCTGTCAGTGTGTTGGTCATTCCTCAGGTTGCTACAGTACCAGTAAAGTGGGTCACTGCTTGTGACAAGGACAGTTACAGTGTGGAGGTCATTGCTCAGGTTTAAACAGTACCAGTAAGAGTGGCCTGCTTGTGACAATAAGCGTCACAGTCAGTGATGGTCATAGCTCAGGTTGCTACAGTACCAGTATGGGTGGCCACAGCTTGTGATAATGGGCTGTCACAGTGTGTTGGTCATTGCTCAGGTTGCTGTAGTATCAGTAAGGGTAGCCACTGCTTGTCACATTGGACTGTCACAGTTTGGTGGTCATTGCTCAAGTTACTACAGTACCAGCAAGGTTGGCCACTGCTTGTGACAATAGGCTCGCTACAGTGTGTGTTGGTCATTGCTCAGGGTTTCTGTAGTACCAGTAATTGTAGCCACTAGTTGTGACAATGAGCTGTGACAGTCAGGTGGTCATTGCTCAGGTTCCTACAGTACCAGTGAGGGTTGCCAATGCTTTTTGACAATGGGCTGCCTCAGTGGCCCAGCTGGTCATTACTCAGGTTGCTACAGTACCATTAAGGGTGGCCACTGATTATGACAATGGGCAGTCACAATGTGCTGGTCATTGCTCGGTTGCTACAGAACCAGTAAGGTGGTCTCTGCTTGTGACAATTGGCTGTCACAGTGTGGTCATTGCTCAGGTTGTTACAGTACCAGTGAAGTTGGCCATTTCTTGTGACAATGGGCTGCCACGTGTGTTAGGTCATTGCTCAGGTTGCAACAGTACCAGTAATGGTGGCACTGCTGGCCAGTTATAGGCTACAGTGGGGTGATCATTGCTCCGGGTTGCTACAGTACCGGTAAGGGTGGCCACTGCTTGTGACAATGGGCTGTCACAGTGTGTAGTCATTGCTCCGAGTTGCTACAGTACCAGTAAGGGTGGTCACTGCTTGTGACAATGGGCTGCCACAGTGTGGTGATCATTACTCAAGTTTCTGAATACCAGTAGGGTTAGTCACTTCTGTGACAAAGAACAGTCTGATGTGGTGGTCATTTCTCAGGTGTTACAGAACCAGTAAGGGGTGGCACTTGTGACAATGGGCTGCCACAGTGTGGTGGTCATTGCTCAGGGTTCAACAAGTACCTGAAGAGTGTCCACTGCTTGTGACAATGGACTGTCACAGTGTGGTGGTCATTGCTCAGGTAGCCACAGTACAAGTAAGGTGGCCACTGCTTGTGACAATGGGGTGTCACAGTGTTTGGACATTGCTCAGGTTGCTGTAGTATCAGTAAGGGTAGCCACTGCTTCTGACAATGGACTGTCACAGTGTGGTGAGTCATTGCTCCGGTTGCAACAGATCCAGTAAGGTTGGTCACTGCTTGTGATAATTGACTGTCACAGTGTGGTGGTCATTGCTCAGGTTGCAACAGATCAGTAAGGGTGGCCACTCACTTGTGACAATGGGCTGTCACAGTGTGTTGGTCATTGCTCATATTGCTACTGTTACCAGTAAGGGTGGCCACTGCTAGTGACAATGGGCTGTGTCACGGGAGGAAGTCAATGCTCAGGTTGCTACAGTACCAAGTAGGGTGGCACTGCTTGTGACAATGGGCTGCCACAGTGTGCTGGTCATTACTCAGGTTGCTACAGTACCAGTAAAAGAATTGGTCACTGCTTCTGAGAATGGGCTGTCACAGTGTGCAGATCCAATTCTCAGGTTGTCTGAGTACCAGTAAGGGTGGCCACTACTTGTGACAATGGGCTGTCACAGTGTGATGTTCATTGCTCAGGTTGCTACAGTACCAGTAAGAAGTGGTCACTGCTTGTGACAATGGGCTGTCACAATGTGCTAGTCATTGCTCTGTTTGACTACAGATCCAGTAATGTTGGTCACGGCAGCCCGAGAATGGGCTGTCACAGTGTGATGGTCATTGCTCAGGTCGCTACAGGTACCAATAGCGGTGGTCACTGCTTGTGACAATGGGATTTAAGATGTGGTGATCATTGCTCAGGTTGCTACAGTACCAGTAAGGTGACCACTACCTGTGGCAAAAGGGTTATCACATTTTGGTGGTTGATTGATCGGGATGCTACAATACCACCAGTAAGGGTGGCCACTGCACTTGTGACAATGGGCTGTCGCTGGCGGTGAACATTGCTTTCAGGTTGTTACAGTACCAGTGAAGTGGCCACTGCGCAGCGATAGATGAGCTGTCACAATGTGTTGGTCATTGCTCTGGTTGCTAACAGAACCAGTAAGGGTGGGCTCTGCTGAGACAATTAGCTGTCACAGTGAGGTGGTGCATTGCTCAGGTTGCTACAATACCAGTAAGGGTGGCCACTGCTTCGTGACAATGGGCTGTCACAGTGTGGTGGTCATTGTTCAAGTCACTACGGTACCAGTAAAGGTGGCCACTGCTTGTGACAATGGGCTGCCACAGTGTGTTGGTCATTGCTCAGGTTGCTGTAGTACCAGTAAGGTAGCCACTGCTTATGTCAATGGGCACATGACAGTGTGGTGGTCATTACTCAGGTTGATACAGTGCCAGTAAGGGGTGGCCACTACTTGTGACAATGGGCTGTCACAGTGTGTTGGTCATTGCTCAGGTTGTACAGTACCAGTAAGAGTGGCCACTACTTGTGACAATGGGCTGTCACAGTGTGTTGGTAATTGCTCAGGTTGCTACAGTACCAGTAAAGAATGGCCACTGCTTGTGAAATGGCTGTCACATGATGGTGGTCATTACTCAGCTAAGGTTGCTCTAGCATCAGTAGGGGTAGCTACTGCTTGTGACATGGATCGTCACAGTGTGGTGTGGTTACTGCCTGCCATTACAGTTCCGGCAAAATACCGTTTTGACAACTGGCCGCACAGTGTGTTGGTCAGCCGTTCAGGCTGCTGTAGTACCAGTAAGGGTAGCTCTGCTTATGACAATGGGCTGTGACAATGTAGTGGTCATTGCTCAGGATCATACAGTACCAGTGAGGGTGGCCACTGCTTGTGACAATGTGCTGTCACAATGTGCTGGTCATTGCTCAGCTTGCTACAGATCCAGTGAGGGTGGTCACTGCTTGTGACAATTTGCTGTCACAGTGTGGTGGTCATTGCTCAGGTTGCTGGTACAGTGCCTGTGGCGGGTGGGCCAACATTGGTGATACCGGGCCGCCATGGTGTGTTGGCTATTGCTCAGGTTGCTACAGTATCATTAAGGTGGCCAACAAGCTAGACAATGTGCTGTCACAATGTGCTGGCCATGCTCAGCTTGCCAGATCCAGTGGGGTGGTCACTGCCAGACAATGGGCTGCCATCTGTGTGGTGATCATTGGCTGCTCAGGGTTTCTCCAGTACCAGTAAGGGTGGTCACCGTTTGTGATAAAGGACATTGACATGTGGTGGTCTTGCTAATGTGTTATGTACCAGTAAGGGTGGCCACTGCTTGTGACAATGGCTGCCAGTAGTGTGTTGGTTATTGTTCAGGGTTTCAACAGGTACCAGTATGGGTGGTCACTGCTTGTGACACCATGGACTGTGTCAGTGTGTGGTGGTCATTGCTCAGGTTGCTGCAGCACCAGTAAGGGTGGCCACTTCTGACAATGGCCTTACAGTGTGTTGGTTTCGTCTGCTCAGGTTGCCGGTAGAATCACTATGGAAGCTACTGCTGTGACAATGGACTGTCACAGAGGGTGGTCATTGCCTCGTTACTACAGTACCAGCAAGGGTGGCCACTGCTTGTGAGACACAATGGCCATAGTGTGTTAGTCATTGCTCAGGATGCAGTAGTGCCCAGTAAGGGTAGACACTGCTTGTGACAATGGCCAGACAGTGGTGACATTGCTCAGGTCCTACAGTACCAGTGAGGGTGGCCACTGCTTGTGACAATGGGCTGCCACAGTGGATTGGTCATTGCTCAGGTTGCTAGAGTACCAATAAGGGTGGCCACTGCTTGTGACAATGGGCTGTCACAATGTGCTGGTCATTACTCAGGTTTCTTCAGATCCAGTAAGGGTGGCCACTGCTTGTGACAATTGGCTACACAGTGTGTTGGTCATTGCTCAGGTTGCTGTAGTACCAGTAAGGGTAGCCTCTGCTTATGACAATGAGCTGTGACAGTGTAGTGGTCATTGCTCAGGATCAATTAGTACCAGTGAGGTTGCCACTGCTTGTGACAATGGGCTGCCACAGCGTGTTGGTCATTGCTCAGGTTGGCTACATTACCATTGCGGGGTTACTGCCGGTTAGCACAATGTGTTGTCGAATGCGCTGGTCATTGCTCAGCTTGCTACAGATCCAGTAAGGGTGGCTGCCGCTGTGACAATTTGCCATCACAGTGTGGTGGCTGGTCTGCTCAGATTGCTACAGAACCAGTAAGGGTGGCCAATACCTGTAACAATTTGCTGTCACACAGTGTTGATCATTGCCTCAGGCTGCTACCGCACTGTGCAGGCGGCTACCTGCTGGTGACAATGGCCGTCACAGTGAGGTGTGATCATTGCTCAGGTTGCCGCGTGCGCAACAGTAACGGCGGGTTACCGCCAGACAATGGGCCGTCACAGTGTGCTAGTCATTGCTCAGGTTGCCGCAGCACCTGCAAGGGTGATCACCGTTGTCAGACAATGTGCTGCCACCGTGTGGTGATCATTGCTCAGGTTTCACAGTACCAAAGGCGGGTGGTCACCACCAGGACAAAGGAGAGTCACAGTGTGGTGGTCTTTGATCAGGTGTTACAGTACCAGTAAGGGTGTAATACTAAGCCAGATAACTGGCCGCAGTGTGGTGGTCATTGGCGTTTCAGGTTTCAACTGTACCAGTATGGGTGGTCACTGCTTGGTGACTATGGACCGTCACAGTGGTGGTCATTGCTCAGGTTGCCGCAGTACCAGTTAGGGTGGCTACTACTTGTGACAATGACCTGGCCGTGTGTTGATCATATCTCAGGTTGCCAGCATCAGTAAGGGTGAAGCCACCGCTTGTGAACGGACCGTCACAGGCGGGTGGCTGCTCAGGTTGCTACAGATCCAGTAAGGGTGGTCACTGCTTGTGAAAATTGGCTGTCACAGTGTGCTGATCATTGCTCAGGTTGCTACAGATCCAGTAAGGGTGGTGACTGCTTGTGACAATTTGCCATCACAGTGTGGTGGTCATTGCTCAGATTGCTACAGAACCAGTAAGGGTGGCCAATACTTGTAACAATTTGCTGTCACAGTGTGTTGATCATTGCTCAGGTTGCTACCGTACCAGTAAGGGTGGCCACTGCTGGTGACAATGGGCTGCCACAGTGTGATAGCCATTGCTCAGTTTTCTACATTACCAGTAAGGGTGGTCACTGCTTGTGACAATGGGCTGTCACAGTGTGATGGTCTTTGCTCAGGTTGTTACACTACCAGTAAGGGTGGTTACTGCTTGTGAGAATGGGCTGTCACAATGTGCTGGTCATTGCTCAGATTGCTACAGATCCAGTAAGGGTGGTCACTATTTGTGACAATGGGCTGTCACAGTGCATTGGTCATTGCTCAGGTTGCTACAGTACCAGTAGGGATGGTCACTGCTTGTGAACAATGGGCTGTCTGGTGGCAGCGATCATACTCAAGTTGCGGTACAGTAAGGGTAGCACTGCTTGTTTCAATGGGCTGACACATTGTAGTGGTCATTGCTCAAGGTTAAAAGTACCAGTAAGGGTGGCCACTGCTTGTGACAATGGCTGTCACAGTGTGGTGATCATTGCTCATGTTACCAGTACCAAGCAGAGTGGCCACTGCCTGGGACAATAGGCTGTCACAGTGCGGTATTCATTCACATTACTTAGGTACCAGTAGGTGTGGTCACTGGTGGTGACAATAGGTTGTCGCAGCGTGGTGGTCATTGTTCATGTTGCTAGTGCACATTTAGGGTCAACATTGTTTGTGACAATGGGGATCCACAATGTGGTGGTCATTGCTCAGGTTGCTACAGTACCAGTAAAAGTGGCCACTGCTTGTGACAATGGGCAGCCACATGTGATGGTCATTGATCATGTTGCTTCAGTACCAGTGAGGGTGGACACTGCTTGATACCATAGGCTGTCACAGTGTGGTGGTCATTACTCAGGTTGCTACAGTACCAGTAAGGGTGTGGTGCTGTGTGACAATTTGATCACAGTGTGGTGTCATTATCAGATTCCAGAACCAGTAAGGTGGCCAATACTTGCAACAATTTGCTGTCCAGTGTGTTGATCATATAAGTTGCTACCGTCCAGTAAGGGTGGCCACTGCTGGTGACAATGGGCTGTCACAGAGGTGATCATTGCTCAGGTGCTACAGTACCGACGCGGCGGCCACCTTGTAAACGGGCTGCCACAGTGTGCTAGCCATTGCTCAGGTTGCTACAGCAACAGTAAGGGTAATACCGCTTTGACAATGTGCTGCCACCGTGTGTATCATTACTCAAGTTTCTACAGTACCAATAGGAGTGGTCACTGCTTGTGACAAGGACAGTACAGTGTAGAAGTCTTTGATCAGGTGTTACAGTACCAGTAAGGGTGGCAACTGCTTGTGATAATTGCTGCACAGTATGGTGTTGCTCAAGTTTCAACTGTACCAGTATGGGTGGTCACCAGCATGACTTAAGGACTGTCACAGTGTGGTGGCTGTCAGGGTGCTGCAGTACCAGTTAGGGTAGTAAACTACCGGTGACAATGGGCCGTCGGTGTTGATATATCTCAGGTTGTAAAAGAGTATCAGTAAGGGTGGCCACTACTTTGTGACGGACTGTACAGTGGGGTGGTCATTGCTCAAGGGTTACAGTGCCAGCAGGGCAACCCTGCCAGTGACAATGGGCCGCCACAGTGTAAGTCATTACTCAGGTTGCAGTGGTACGCCAGTAAGGAGACACCACTTGTGACAATGGGCTGTGACAAAGTGGTGGTCATTGCTCAGGTCCCACAGTACCAGTGAGGGTGGCCACTGCTTGTGACAATGGGCTGCCACAGTGGATTGGTCATTGCTCAGGTTGCTAGAGTACCAATAAGGGTGGCCACTGCTTGTGACAATGGGCTGTCACAATGTGATGGTCATTGCTCAGGTTGCTTCAGATCCAGTAAGGGTGGTAACTGCTTGTGAAAATTGGCTGTCGCAGTGTGGTGGTCATTGCTCAGGTTGTTAAAGTACCAGTGGTGTGGCCACTTCTTGTGACTGATGGGCTGTCACAGTGTTGGTCATTGCTCAGGTTGCTACCAGTAAGGGTGACCACTACTAGTGACAATGGGCTGTACAGTAAGGTGATCAGTGCTCAGGTTGCTACAGTACCAGGAAGAGTGGACTGCCCGATAATAGGCTGTCACATGTGCTAGTCATTACTCAGTTGCTACAGTACCAATAAGGTGGTACTGATTGTGACAATGAAGCTGTCACAGTGTGTTATCGTATAGGTTGCTACAGTATCAGTAAAAGGACACTGAGCAATGGGATGTCACAGTGAAGTCATTGCTCGAATGGGCAGTACCAGCAAGAGTGGCCACTGCTTGTAACAATGAACATCACAGTGTGGTAGTCATTGCAGGTGCTACAGTACCAGTGGAATGGTCACTTTCATGACAATGGCCGTACAGTGTGCGGACTCCCAACACTACAGATCCAGAAGGTCACTGCTTCAGACACTACCATCACGTGTGGTGGTCATGCTCAGATGCTAGAACCAGTGGTGGCCAATACTTACAACAATTTACTGTCACAGTGTGTTGATCATTACTCAAGTTGCTACCGTACCAGTAAGGGTAGCCACTGCTGGTGACAATAGGCTGTCACAGTGAGGTGATCATTGCTCAAGTTGCTAGTACAATAAATTGGCCGCGCATGACAATGGGCTGTCACAGTGGGTCATTGCCCAGGTTGCTACAGTGCAGGAGGTGGTCACCGCTTGTGACATGTGCTGCCACTGTAGTGATCATTGCTCAGGTTTCACAGACCGAAAGGGTGGTCACTGCTTGTGACAAGGACAGTCACAGCGTGGTGGTCTTTGATCAGGTGTTACAGTACCAGTAATGGTGGCTACTGCTTGTGATAATTGGCTGCCGCAGTGTGGTGGTCATTGCTCAGGTTTCAACAGTACCAGTATGGGTGGTCACTGCTTGTGACTATGGACTGTCACAGTGTGGTGGTCATTGCTCAGGTTGCTGCAGTACCAGTTAGGGTGGCCACTACTTGTGACAATGGGCTGTCACAGTGTGTTGATCATATCTCAGGTTGCTAAAGTATCAGTAAGGGTAGCCACTGCTTGTGACAACGGACTGTCACAGTGGGGTGGTCATTGCTCAGGTTGCTACAGATCCAGTAAGGGTGGTCACTGCTTGTGAAAATTGGCTGTCACAGTGTGCTGATCATTGCTCAGGTTGTTACTGTACCAGTAAGGGTGGCCACTACTTGTGACAATTGGCTGTCAAAGTATGTTGGTCACTGCTCAGGTTGCTACAGTACCAGTAAGGGTGGCCATAGCTAGTGACAATGGGCTGACACAGTGGGAGTGGTCATTACCAAATTGCTACAGTACCAGTAATGGCCACCGCATGTGACAATGCATGCCACAGTGAGACCAGGCAGTTCAGTTTCTACATTACCAATAAGGGTGGTCACTGGCGGCGACGAAACAGGCTGTCACGGTGTGATGGTCATTGCTCGAGTTGTCTTCCAGTAAAGTGGTTACTGCTTGTGACAATGGCTGTCACAATGCGCCGGCCACACTCAGATTGCTACAGTCCAGGAAGGTCACTATTTGCGACAATGGGCCGTCACAGCATTGGTCAAACTCAGTGCTACAGTACCAGTAGGGATGGGTCACTGCTTGCTGACAACGGCGACCGCGTGATAGTCATTGATGGTTGCTACGAAAACCAGGGCAGGAAGTCAACACTGTGACAATGGCCTCACAATGTGTGATCATTGCCCAGGTTGCCAGCACCAGCAACAGTGCCACTGCTTGTTTCAATGGGCTGACACATTGCCATGGTCAATCTCAGGTTAAAAGCACCAGCAAGAATGGCCACCGCCTGTGACAATGGCCGTCACATGTGGTGATCATTGCCCGCATTACTACACGTACCAATAGAAGGGCCACTACGTGACAATGGCTGCCACAGTGTGGTGTTCATTGCTCAACACGAAAGTGTGCAGTACCGGTGTGCATGGGTTGTCCACAGGCGTGGTGGAGTCATTGTTCATATTTACTAGTGCACATTTTAGGGTCAACTTATTATTTGTGACAGTGAGGTTCTGATGATGATAATGTTCAGGTTACAGTACCAGTAAAAGTGGCCACTGCAATGGGCAGCAACGCACAGTGGTCATTGACCACGTTGCTTCAGTACCAGTAGGGTGGACACTGCTTGATACCATAGGCTGTCACAGTGGTGGTCATTACTCAGGTTGCTACAGTACCAGTAAGGGTGGTCACTGCTTGTGACAATTTGCCATCACAGTGTGGTGGTCATTGCTCAGATTGCTACAGAACCAGTAAGGGTGGCCAATACTTGTAACAATTTGCTGTCACAGTGTATTTTGATCATTGCTCAGGTTGCTACGTGCAGTAAAGTGGCCTACTGGTGACAACAGGCTGTCACGTGAGGTGACCATTACTCCAGGTTGCTACAGTACCAATAGCGGTGGCCACTGGTGACAATGGGCACATCCAGTGTGCTAGTCATTGCTCAGGTTGCTGGCACCAGTAAAGTGGTACTGCTTGTGACAATGTGCTGCCACTGCAGTCATTGCTCAGGTTTCTACGCAAGCAAGAATGGGTACTGCTTGTGAAAAAGGACATCCGTGTGGTCTTTGATCAGGTATTAACAGTACCAGTAAAGGTGGCTGCTTGTGATAATTGGCTGCACGAGTGGTGGTCACAGCCAGGTTTCAACTGAACCAGTATGGGTGGCCACTGCTGACTGGACTGTCACAGTGTGGTGGTCTGCTCAGGTTGCTGCTGTACCAAGTTAGGGTGGCCACTACTTCATGACAAAGTAGGCTGTCACAGTGTGTTGATCATATCTCAATTTCAAGTATCAGTAAGATAGCCACTTGTGACAGGACTGTCACGGTAGAATAGTCATAACTCCAAATTACCACAGTACCAGCAAAATTGGCCACTGCTTGTGACAATGGGCTGCCATAGGTGTGTAGTCATTACTCAGATTGCAGTAGTACAGTAAGAGTAGACACTGCTTGTGACAATGGGCTGTGAGCAGGTGGTGGGGTCATTCCTGCTCCAGTCCCACAAACACCAGTGAGGGTGGCCTGCTTGTGACAATGGGCTGCCACAGTGGATTGGTCACTACTCAGGTTGCAGAGTACCAATAAGGGTGGACAACATGACAATGAGCTGTCACAATGTGCTAGTCATTACTCAAGTTACTGAATCCAGTAAGGTGGTAACCTTGCGAAAATCACCGATGTGGTGGTCATTGCTCAAGTTATTAGTACCGTATTTGGCCACTTCTTGCGACAGTGGGCTGCTCACAATGTTTGGTCATTCTCAGGTTGCTACACCACAGTAAGGTGACCTACTAGTGACAATGGGCTATCACAGTGAGGTGATCATTGCTCAGGTTGCTACGCACCGGAAGGTGGCCACTGCAATCATAAACAGCACAAAGTGTGCTAGTCATTCTCAGGTTGCTACAGTACCAGTAAGACTGTTCTGATTAGCAATGATGGGCTGTCACAGTGTGTTAGTATTGCTCAGGTTGCTAGTATCAGTAAGGCGCACTACTAGTGACAATGGGATATCACAGTGAGGTGGTCATTGCTCAGGTGCGGCAGTACCAGTAAGGGTGGCCACTTTGCAGCAATGAGCTGTCACGTCTGGTGATCATTGCTGAGGTTGCTACAGTACCAGTAAGAGTGGTCACCTTTGACAATAGGCTGTCACATGTGCTGATCATTGCTCAGGTTATACATTCAGTAAGTGTGGCCACAGCGCGTGACAATTTGCTGCACTTTGTGGTCATTACTCAAGTTGCCTGAGTACCAGTAAAGTGGCCACTGCTTGTGACAATGGGCTGTCACAATGTGCCAGACAACTCAGGTTGCCAGATCCAGTAAAGAATGGTCACTGCTTGAGAAGGTGTATCCTATGTGATGGTCATTACTCAGGTTGTTACGTACCAGTAAAGTGGCCTACTTGTGACAATGGGTATCTGATGTGTTGGTAATTGCTCAGGTTGCTACAGAACCAGTAAGGGTGGCCACTGTGACAGTAGAGTTCACGGTAAGGTGGTCATTGCTCAGGTTGCAGCAGTACCAGTAAGGGTGGCCACAGCTTTAACAATGGGCTGTCACGGTGGTGGTCATTCTGGAGTTTCTACAGACCAGTAAAGAATCCCTCACTGTGACAATGAGCTGTCACAGTGCCTGATCATTGCTCAAGTTGTTATAGTTCAATAGTATAGCCTGCACGTGACAATGGGCTGTCACAGTGTGCCGATCAACACTGAGTTACTCATACCAGTAAAAGTAGCCACTGCTAATGACAATGGCTGTCACAGTTAGGTGGTCGTGCTCAGGTTGCTACAGTACCAGTGGGGTGGTATTGCTTCTGACAATTTGCTGTCATGATGTGATGAAGTCATTGCTCGAATTACTCATACCGTAGTGGCCACTGCTTGTGGCAATGGGCTGTCACGCACTGTGGTGGTCATTGCTCAGGTTGCAACAGTACCATTAAGGTGGCCACTGCTTGTGACAGTAATATGCAGTGTAGTGATCATTATCATATTACTACAGTACCATAAAAGTGGCCACTGCTTGTGACAATAGGCTTTCACGTGTGATGTTCATTACCAGTTACTAGGTAACCAGTAGAGGTGTTACCGCTTGTGCAATACCTTGTCACAGCAGTGTCATGTTGGCGTTGCTGGGCAACTGGGTTCAACATTGTTTGTGACAATGGGCACCACAATGTCGGTGGTCATTGCTCAGGTTGCTAGTACCAGCCAGCAATTGGCCACTGCTTGTGACAATGAGCAGAAACATGTGATGGTAATGCTCAAGTGCTACAGTACCAGTGAGGTGGACACTGCTAGTTACCATAGGTTTTCACACTGTAGTGGACATTGCTCAGGTGCTACTCTGCACGGAAGTGGCCTGCGCGCGACAAAGGGCTGTCACATGTACCAGTCATTGGGGTTATTCAGTACCTGCAAAGGTGGCCTACTTATGACAGTAGGCTGTAAGTGTCAGGTCGTACTCAGGTTGGTGCAGTACCAGTAAAGGTGGTCACTGCATGTGGCAATGGGTTGTCACAGTGTGCTGGTCATTGCCCTGGTTGCTACAGTACCTGTAAGGGTGGCCACTGCTTCTGACATTGGGCTCTCACAGTAAGGTGGTCATTGCTCAGGTTCTTGTACTAACAGTAAGGTGGTCCAGCTTATGAGCAGTAGGCTATCACAGTGTAGTGGTCATTGCCCAGGTTGCTACACGGTACCAGTAAATTGGTACTGCTTGTGACAATAAACGACACAATGAACTGGTCATTGCTCATTTTTGCCGCAATCAATGAGTGGAACCCTGCGCTACTGACAATGGGCTATCACGGTGTGTTGGTCATTGCTCGGTTGCTACAGTACCAGTAAGGTTGGTCAATGCTTGCTTGACAATGGAAATTGTCACGGTGTGATGAGTCATTGCTCAGGTTGCTACATTACCGTAAAATGGTCCTGCATGACAATGAATATCACGTGTGGTGATCATTGCTCAGGTTGCTTCAGTACCAGTAATTGGCCACTGCTTTGTGATAATTGGCTGTCATTGTGGTGGTCATTACTCAGGTGCTACAGTACCATAAAGTTGGCCTGCTTGTGACAATGGGCTGTCACAGTGTGGTGATCATTGCTCATGTTACTACAGTAGCAGCAAAGTGGCCTCTGCTTGTGACAATGGACTACCCATACGGTCATTGCTCAGGTTGCTACAGTACCGCAAGAGTGGCCACCGCTTGTGACAATGGGCTGTCACAGAGTTGTGTTCATTGCCCAGTTACCAAAACTACAGTAGGGGTGATCACTGCCTGTGACAATAGGTTGTCACAATGTGGTGGTCATTGCTCAGGTTGCTACAGTACCAGTAACAGTGGCTACTGCTTGTGACAATGGGCAGCCACATGTTATGGTCATTTTCATGTTGCTAAAGTACCAGTGATGGTGGACACTGCTTGTTACCATAGGCAGTCACACTGTGGTGGTCATTGATCAGGTTGCTACAGTACCAGTAAAGGTAGTCAATGCTTGTGGCAATTTGCTGTCACAGTGTGGTGGTCCTGCTCAGGTTGCTTCTGTAACTGTTGGGGTGGCCACCGCTTTGCATAAGGCCATAACAGTGCGGTGGTCACGCCCAATTTGCCAAAGTACCAGTAAGGGTGGCCCTGCTTGTGAAATTGGCTGTCACAGTATGGTGGTCACTGCTCAGTTCTTCAGTACCTGGGGTAGCCACTTCATGACAATAAACAGTATAACAGTGTGGTGGTCATTGCCCAGTTTGCTAAAGTAACAGTAAGGGTGGTCACTGCTTGTGGCAATGGGCTGTCACAGTGTGTATGTCATGGCCCAGGTTGCTACAGTAACAGTAAAGGGTGGCTACTGCTTGTGACAATGGGCTGTCACAGTAAGGTGATCATTGCTCAGGTTGTTGTAGTACCAGTAAGGGTGGTCACAGCGTGTGACAATGGGCTGTCCCAGTGTGTTGGTTATTGCTTAGGTTGCTGCAGTATCAGTAATGGTGGTCACTGCTTGTGACAATGGGCTGTCACAGTGTGGTGCTCATTGCTCAGGTTGTTGTAGTACCAGTAAAGGTGGTCACTGCTTGTGACAATGGGCTGCCACAGTGTGGTGGTCATTGCTCAGGTTTCTGCAGTACCTGTTAGGGTGGTCATTGCTTGTGACAAAGGATAATCACAATATAATTCATTGCTCAGGTGTTACAATACCAGTAAAGGTGTCCTACTTGACAATGAGCTACAGTGTAGTGGTCATTACTCAGGTTCCAACAGCACCAGTAAAGAGGCCACTGCTTGTGGCAATGGACATCACAGTGTGGTAGTCATTGTCAGGCTGCTACAGTACCAGTAAGGGTGGCCACCCTAGTGAAAATGCTGTCCACATGTGTTGGTCATTCCTTAGGTTGCTGTAGTATCAGTAAGGGTTGCCACTGCTTGTGACAATGGACTGTCACAGTGTGGTGGTCATTGCCCAAGTTACTACAGTACCAGCAATGGTGGCCACTGCTTGTGACAATTGGCTGCACAGTGTGTTGGTCATTGCTCAGGTTGCTGTAGTATCAGTAAGGCAACCACTGCTTGTGACAATGGACAGTCACAGTGTGGTCATTGCTCAAGTTTCTACAGTGCCAGCATGGGTGGCCACTGCTTGTGACAATGGGCTGAAAAAGTGAGTTGGTCATTGCTCGGGTTACTGTAGTACCAGTATGGGTAGCCACTGCTTGTGAAATAGGCTGTGACAGTGTGGTGGTCATTGCTCAGGTTCCTACAGCACCAGTAAGGGTGGCCACTGCTTGTGACAATTTGCTGCCACAGTGTGTTCGTCATTGCTCACGTTTCTACAGTACCATAATGAGTGGCCTCTGCTTTTGACAATGGGCTGTCACAATGTGCTTGTCATTGCTCAGTTTGCTACAGATCCAGTAAGGGTAGTCACTGCTTAATAATTGTGTACAATATGGTGGTCATTCTCAGGTTGCTACAGTACCAGTAACAGAGCCACCTGCTGAGCCATGGATAACATAGTAGGGTGGTCATTGCTCAGTTGCTACTGTACCAGTAAGGTGACTACCGCTAGCACAATCAGCCGTCACGTGTGCCAGTTATGCTCAGTTTATAGTACCAATAAGGGTGGTCACACTTCGCAGGCCGTCAAGTGTGCTGATCATTCCTCAGGTTACAGTGTACAGTAAGGGTGGCCACTACCAGACAATTGGCTGTCAAAGCATGCTGGTCACCACTCGGTTGCTACAGTACCAGTAAGAATGACCATAGCTAGTGATGGGCTGACACAGTGAGGTGGTCATTGATCAAGACTACAGTACAGTAAAAGTGGCCACTGCATGTGACAATGGGCTGCCACAGTGTGATAGCCATTACTCAGTTTTCCTTACCAGTAAGATTGGTCACTGCTTGTGACAATGGGCCACAGTGTGATGGTCATACTCAGGTTGTTCACACTACCAGTAAAGTGGTTACTGCTTGGCAATGAGTGCACAATTGCTGGTCGTGTTAGTGACTAGATCCAGTAAGGGTGGTACTATTTTAATGAACATCACAGTGCATTGGTATTGCTCAGTTGCTACAGTACCAGTGAGAATTGGTCACTGCTTGTGATAATGGCGATCCGGCGATTATGATGGTCATTGCTCAGGTTGCTACAGTACCAGTGAAACGGTCACTACTTGTGTGGGCTGTAACAGTGTGGTGTCATGTCAGGTGCTGGTACCAGTAATGGTGGCCACTGCTTGTTTTCAATGGGCTGACACATTGTGGTGGTCATTACTCAGGTTACAAAAGTACCAGTAAGGGTGGCCACTGTATGCATGGGCTGTCAAGTGCAAGGATCAGTACTCATCTTACCACAGCAATGAAAAGTGCCCACTACTTGTGACAATGGGCCACAGTGTGGGTTCATTATCCAGTTACTTAGGTACCAGTAGGTATGGTCACTGGTGACGACAAGGCATCCACAGCGTAATAGTCATTATTCATTGCTAGAGCACATTTAGATCCGACATTGTTTGTGACAATAGGGATCCCAATGTAGTGGGCTATTGTCAGATTGCTACAGTACCAGTAAAGTGGCCACTGCTTGTGACAATGGGCAGCCACATGTGATGGTCATTGCTCATGTTGCTTCAGTACCAGTGAGGGTGGACACTGCTGGTTACCATAGGCTGTCACAGTGTGGTGGTAATTGCTCAGGTTGCTACAGTACCAGTAAGGGTGGTAACGCATGGCAATGGAACGTACAGTGTGGTAGTCATGTTCAGGTTGCTACAGTACCTGTAAGTGGCTACTGCTGGCGACATGGGCTGTCACAGTGTGGTGGTCATTGCCCAGTTACTCAGTACCAATGAGGTGGTCACTGCTTGTGACAATGGGCTATCCACAGAGTCGTGGTCATTGCTCTAGTTACTACAGTACTAGTAAGGAGTGGTCATAGCATGTCAATGGTCTGTACAGTGTAGTGGTCATTGCTCAGGTTGCTACAGTACCTGTGGTGGTCACTGTGACAATGGGTTGTCACAGGTGCTGGTCATTGCACAGGTTGCACAGCAGTACCTGAATGGGTAGCCTCGCTTGCTGACAATAAGGCTGCCAACTTGATATGATGGTCATTGCTCATGTTGTTGTAGTACCAGTAAATGGTCACAGCGACAATGGGCTGCCACAGTGTGGTGGTCATTGCTCAGGTTTCTACAGTACCAATAAAGAGGTCACTGCTTTGACAAGGACGGTGCGTGTGGTGGTCATTGCTCAGGTGTTAGTAACATTAAGGGTGGCCTGCTTGTGACAATGGTACACGTACGGTCGTCATTGCTCAGGATCCTACAGTAACAGTGAGTAGCCATTGCTTGTGACAATGGGCCGCAGCGTGCTGGCATTGCCCAAGTGCTGCCAGCACCACAAGGGTGGCCACAGCAGCGACAACGGGCTTTCATAATGTGCTGGTCATTGCTCGTTTACTACAGATTCAGTAAGGGTGGACACTGCTTCTGACATTTGACTGTCACAGTGTGGTGGTCATTATCAGGTTGTTACAGTACCAATAAGGAATTACCTCTTGTGACAATAAAATCATGGTGTATTAGTCATTGCTCAGGTTGCTGGTACCAGTAACATTGGCCACTGCTAGTGACCCATGGGCTTTCACTTTGGTGGTCGTGCTCAGGTTGCTACAGTACCAGCCTGGGTGGCCACCGCATGACAATGGGCTGTCACAGTGTACTGATCATTGCTCAGGTTGTTACAGTACCAGTAAGGGGTGACCGCACATTGAAAATGAACATCACAGTAAGTTTATCATTCTCGAGTTGCTCGAACCAGTAAGGGTGGCCACTGCTGACAAAGGGCTGTCACAGTGGGAGTGGTCATCGCTCAGGTTGCGCTACAGTACCAATGTGATGGCATGCACGTGACAATGGGCTGTCACAGTGTGATAGTCATTAACTCTGTTTGCTACAGTAACAGTAAGGTGGTCACTGCCAGACAATGGGCTGTCTCAGTATGATGGTCATTGCTCAGGCTAACACCCCAGAAAGGGTCACCGCTTTGACAACAGGCAGCCACAATGTGCTGGTCATCGCTCAGGTTGATACAGATCAGTAAAGGTGGTCACTGAGCGCGACAATTGGCTGTCACAGTGCATTGGTCATTACTCAAGTTGTACAGTACCAATAGGTTGGTCCCGTTTGTGACAATGGCCGTCACGTGATGTCATGACTCAGGTTGCCACAGTACAGTAAAGGCGGTCACCGCGGCGACAACCGGCTGTGATGGTGTGGTGATCATTACTCAGGTTGATACAGTACCAATAAGGCTGCCACTGCTTGGCAACCGGCAAACATCACATTGCGGTACTCATTGCTCGAGTTAACAACAGGCGAGGTGGCCCCTACTTGCGACAAAAGGCTTTCACAGTTTGAGGTCCTTACTCAGGTTGCCCAGTACCATAAGAGTGGCACCACATGACAATAGGCTAGGCAGGTCAGTTCTTGCTCAGTTACTAAGGTACCAGAAGATTGATCACTGTTGTGACACAATAGGTTGTCACGAAATGTGTTGGTCATTTGTTCATGTGCTGGGCACATTCAGTGTCTGTTGACAATGAGCTGCCATAACAGCAGTGGCCGCTCTCAGCTTGCTATTACCAGTAACAGTAGCCACTCTCAGGACAAGGGCAGCCAAACTGAGATGGTCAATGCTCATGTTGCTACAGTACCAGTGAGGTAGACACTGCGCATTACCATGGTATCACAGTGTGTGGTCATTGCTCAGGTTGCTAGTACCTGTAAAATGGCTTCTACTTGTGACAATGGGCTGTAACAGTGTGTTGATGGCACAGTTGCTAAAGTTCAGTAAAGTGGCACTGCTTGTGAAATTAGGCTTTCACAGTGTGGCGGTCACTGCTCAAGAGTTACCTACAATCCTGTGGGGTAATAAATACAATGGCCGTAACAGTGTAGTGGTCATTGTCCGCCTTAAAGTACCAATAAGAGTGGTCACTGCTTGTAACGTAGGCTGTCACATTGAGGTGCTCATTGCTCAAGAGTTCAACAGTACCAGTAAGGGTGGCCACTGCTTGTGACAAAACTCACAGTGTGATGGTCATTATAGTTGCTTCAGTACCAGTAGGTAAAAGCCCTGCGGCACTAGCGACATCGACTGTCACAGTGTGGTGTTCATTGCTCAGTTACTAAGGTACCAGTAGGGTGGTCACTGTTGTGACAATAGGTTTGTCACATTGAGGTAGTCATTATTCATATTGCTAGAGCATTTAGTGTCATTGTTGTGACAATGAGCTGCCCAATCTGATGCTCATACTCAAGTTGCTACACCACCAGTAACAGTAGCCCTGCTTGTGACAATGGCGCCAAATGTGATAGTCATTGCTCATGTTGCTACAGTAACAGCAGCAGACACCGCTTGTTACCATAGGCTGTCTCAGTGTAGTGGTCATTGTAAGGTTGCTACAGTACCCGTAAAGTGGCTACTTGTGACAATGGGCTGTCACAATGTGCTGGTCATTGCCCAGGTTGCTACAAGCACAAACAAGGTGGTCACCACTGTGACATGGGCTATCACAGTGTAGTGGTCACTGCCAAGGCTGCTAGTACCAGTAAGAATCACTGCTTGCGGCAATGGTCCGTCACAGTGGTGGTCATTGCTCAGGCTGCTACAGTACCCGTAAGGTGGCCACCGCTTGTGACAAACGGTAGTCACAGTATAACAGGTCACTGCCCAGCCAGCTACAGTCCAGTAAGGTGGTCTGCTTGTGACAATGAGCTGTAACAGTGTGGTGGTCATTGCTCGGTTAATACAGTACCAGTAAAGATGGTATGCTTGTGGCAATGGTCTGTCACAGTGGTTATCATGCTCAAGTTGACACAGTACCTGTAAAGGTGATCACTACTTGTGACATGGGTTGTCTGAGTGCTGGTCATTACTCAGGTTGCAACAGTACCTGAATGGGTGGCCTGCAGGACAAAAGGCTGTCACAGTAAGGTGGTCATTGTAGATTGTTGTAGTACCAGCAAGGGTGGTCTCAACTGACAATGAGCTGTCACTGTGTAGTGGTCATTGCTCAAGTTGCTACAATATCGGTAGGTGGTCACTGCGCATGACAATAGGCTGTAATGACGTGGTGGTCATTGCTCGTTTTGTAGTACCAAAAAGGGTGGTCACCCATGAACAAAGGGCTGCCAGTGTGGTGGTCAGTGCTCAGGTTCTCATACCAACGAGTTGTCACTGCTTGTGAGAAGGACGTCGCAGTGTGGTGGTCATTGCTCAAGGTGTTACAGTAACATTAAAGGCCACTGCTTGTGACAATGGGCTACCCGCAGTATGGTGGTCATTACTCAGGGCTCAACAGTACCAGTAAGAGTGGCACTACTTGAGCAATGGACTGTCACAGTGTGGTGGTCATTGCTCTGGTTGCTACAGTACCAGTAAGAGTGGCCACTGCTTGTGACTATGGGCTGCCACAGTGTTTTAGTCATTGCTCAGGTTGCTGTAGTACCAGTAAGGGTAGCCCCTAATTGTGACAATGGGCTATGACAGTGTGGTAGTCATTTCACAGGATCCTACAGTACCAGTGAGGGTGGCCACTGCTTGTGACAATGGGCTGCCACAGTGTGTTGGTCATTGCTCAGGTTGCTACAGTACCATTAAAGGTGGCCACTGCTTGTGACAATGGGCTATCACAATGTGCTGGTCATTGCTCAGGTTGCTACAGATCCAGTAAGGGTGGTCACTCGTCGACAGTGGCTGTCACAGTGTGGTGATCATTACTCAGGTTATTCCAGTACCAGTAAGATTGGCCCTACTTGGACAATGGGCCATCACAGTGTGTTGGTCATTCCTCAAGTTGCTGCAGTACCAAAGAAAGTGGTCATTGCTTCGACAATTTGCTGTCATGGTGTGATGGTACTCAAGTTGCTACAGTACCAGTAAAATGGCCACTGCTTGGCAACAATGAGCTTATCACACTGGTGGTCATTGTTCGTTGCAACAGCAATGAAGTTGGCCACCGCGGCGGCAATGTGCTATCACAGTGTGGTGATCATTGCTCATATTACTACAGTACCAGTAGGTAGCCCTGCGTGACAATAAGCTTTACAGTGTGGTGTTCATTGCTCAGTTACTAGGTACGGTGAGTGTTCCTGCTTATGACAATAAGGTTATCTGTGGTGTCACTGTTACGTTAACGAGCACCTTCAGGTTCGACATTGTTTGTGACAATGGGCTGCCACAATGTGGTGGTCATTGCTCAGGTTGCTACAATACCAGTAAAGGTGGTCACTGCTTGTGATAATGGGCTGTCACCGTTTGCTGATCATTTCTCAGGTTATTAGTACAGTAGGAGTGGTACTTGTGACAATGGGCTGACACAGTGTGTGATCATTACTCAGCTTGCTACAGTACCAGTAAGGAGCCCTGCTAGTGACAATGGACCATCACATTGAGGTGAATAAAGCTCAGGTGGCTACAGTATCCAGTAAGGTGGCCACTGCATGTGATAATATGGGCTGTCGGTGTAGTAGTCATTGCTCAGGTTGCTGGCACCGGTAAAGGGTGGTCACTGCTTGTGACAATGGGCTGTCACAGTGTGATGGTCATTGCTCAGGTTTCTACAGTAGCAGTAAGGGTGATCACTGCTAGTGACAATGGGCTGTCACAGAGTGATGGTCATTGCTCAGGTTGCTACAGTAGCAGTAAGGGTGGTCACTGCTTGTGACAATGGGCTGTCACAGTGTGTTGGTCATTCCTCATGTTGCTACAGTACCAGTAAGGGTGGTCACTGCTTGTGACAAAGGACAGTCACAGAGTGGTTGTCATTGCTCAGGTTGCTACAGTACCAGTAAGGGTGGTCATTGCTTGTAACAATTTGCTGTCACGGTGTGATGGTCATTGCTTAGGTTGCTACAGAACCAGTAAGGGTGGTCACTGCTTGTGACAATGGGCTGTCACGGTGTGGCTATCATTGCTCTGGTTGCTACAGTACCAGTAAGGGTGGCCACTGCTTGTGGCAATGATCTGTCACTCTGTGGTGGTCATTGCACGGGTTGCAACAGTACCATTAAGGTGGCCACTGCTTCTGACATTGTGCTGTCACAGTGTGGTGATCATTGCTAAGGTTGCTACAGTAAAAGTAAAGGGTGGCCACTGCATGTGACAATGGGCTGTCACAGTAAGGTGGTCATTTCTCAGGTTGTTGTAGTGCCAGTAAGGGCTGTCACAGTGTGGTGGTCATTGCTCAGGTTGCTACAGTATCAGTAAAGGGGAGTCACTTAGCGACAGTGGGCTGTCACAGTGTGGTGCTCATTTCTGCTCCAGGTTGTTGTGGTACTATTGAAATATGGTCACTACTTGTGACAATAAACACCACAGTGGTGGTCATTGCTCAAAATTTCTTCTAGTACCAGTAGGGAAGTGGTCAATAACTTGAGCAAAGGACAATCTCAATATGGTGGTCTTTGCTCAGGTACAGATTCCAGTAAGGGTGTGCACCGCTTACGACAATAGGCCGCCACAGTGTAGTGGTTATTGCTCAGGTTTCAAACAGTACCAGTAAGGTGGCCACCGCTTGTGACAATGGACTATCACAGTTTGGAGTCATTGCTCAGGTTGCTGCGGTACCAATAGCGGTGGCCGCTGCTTGAAATGAATATCTTACGTGTGTTGTGATCATTACTCAAGGAATTTGCTCTAGCATCAGTGATGAGTAGACACTGCTTGACATGGACTGTCACAGTGTGGTGGTCATTGCCCAAGTTACTACAGTTCTAGCAATGGTGGCCACTGCTTGTGGCAATTGGCTGCACAGTGTGTTGGTCATTGCTCAGGTTGCTGTAGTACCAGTAAGGGTAGCCTCTGCTTATGACAATGGGCAGTGACAATGTAGTGGTCATTGCTCAGGATCATACAGTACCAGTGAGGGTGGCCACTGCTTGTGACAATGTGCTGTCACAATGTGCTGGTCATTGACTGCTTGTGACAATGGGCTGTGACAGTGTGTTGGTTGCTCAGGTTGTTCAGTACAGTAATTAGCTACTGCTGGTGACAATGGGCTGTCTGAGGAAGTGATCATTGAGTTGCTACAGTACCAGTAAGTGTGTGTCTTGTCAATGGGCTGTCACAGTGTGCTAGTCATTGATCAGGTTGCCACAGTACCAATAAGGGTGGTCACTGCTTGTGCAGTAGCTGTCTGATGTTTACAGTCGACTGCTCGAGTTGTTACAGTACCAATAGGTGGCCACTACTGGTGACAATAAACTGTCACAGTGTGGTCGATATAGGTTGCTACAGTACCAGCCAGGGTGTCCTCTGAAGTGACAATGGGCTGTGACAGTGAGGTGGTCATTACTCAAGTGCCACAGTATCTGAGGTGGCCTGCCAGCAATGGGCTGTCACCTGTGTTGGTCATTACTCAGTTTGCTGTAGTATCAGTAAGAATATCCACTGCTTGTGACAATGGACTGTCAGTGTGGTGGTCATTAACTCAAGATTACTTCAGTACCAGTAAGGGTGGTACTGCTTGTGACAATGGAAACATACAGTGTGTTGGTCAATCTCCAGGTTGCTTTAGTACACCAGTGAGGATGGTCACAACGCTGATAGTGAGCTGTCACAGAGTGTTGATCATTACTCAGGTTGCTACAGTGCCGTAGGGTGCACTGCTTGTGATATGGTATCACAATGTGCTGGTCATTGATAGGTTACTGCCAGTAGTAAGGTGGTCACATGACAGTAACATCACTGTGTGTGGTCATGTGGTTGCTACAGTACCAGTAGGTGTCACTGCTAGTGACAATGGCTGCTCACAGGTGGTGGTCATTACTCAGGATTGCTACAGTACCAATAAAATGGCCACTGCTTGACAATGGGCTGTCACAGTATACTGGTCATTGCTCAGTTCTGGTACCAGTAAGGGTGGTCTGCTTGTGACAATGGGCTGTCATGTTCTGATCATTGATCAAGTATTACAGTACCAGTGAGTGGCCTACGCGGCAATAGACTGTCACAGTGTGGTATTCATTACTCAAGTTGCTTCAGTACCAGTAGAGTGACCCTGGCAATGGGCTGTCAGTGTGTTGAATGCTAGGTTGCTACAGTACCAGTAACAGTAGCCACTGCTGCTAAACCAATGGGCTGTCACAGTGAGGTGGTCATTGCTCTGGTTCCACACTACAGTATGGGTGGTCACTGCTTGTGACAATGGAGCCATCACAGTGTGATGGTCGTACTCATGTTGCAACAGTACCAATAAGGAGGTCTACTGACAGGTGTCACAATGTGCTGGTCATGATCAGGTTACTTCGATCAGTAAATGGACTGCTTATGGCAATAGGCTTTCATAATGCAGTGGTCATTGCTCAGGTTGCTAATTACCATAAAGGTATTTGTGACAATGGACTGTATCATGAGGTGTTCTGCTCAATTACTAAGGTTCAATAGGGATGGTCTCTGCTTGCTGACAGTTGGTTGTCAGAGTGTCTGACCATTGTTCATGTTGCTACAGAAACACATTTAGGTGGGTGTGACAATGGGCTGCCATGCTGGTCGTACTCAAGTTGCTGATACCAGTAACAGTGGCCACTGCGCATGACAATGGTCCAGCCATGTGATAGTCATTGCTCATGTTCAACAGTACCGTGAGGCTGGACACTGCTTATTACCATGAGCTGTCACACTGTGGTGGTCATTGTACAGGTTGCTACAGTACCAGTAAAGTGGTACTGCTTGGCGCAAGAGGCTGTCCACAGTGTGGTGGTCTGATTGCTACAGTACCAGTGAGGTGGTCCACTGCTTGTGGCAATGGGCTGTCACAGTGTGGTGATCATGCTCATTTGCTACAGTACCTGTGGGTGGCCTGCTTGTGACAATGAGCATCCAGTGTGATGGTCTTTGCCAGGTTGCTACAGTACCAGTAAATTGGTCACTCCTTGTGACAATAGGCTGTCACAGTGTGGTGGTCAAAGGAAGGATGCCTACCAGTAAGGGTGGTCACTGCTTGGCAATGGGCTGTCACAGTGTGGTGGTATTGCTCAGGTTGCTACAGTACCAGCAGAGTGGTCACTACTTGTGAAAATGGTTTGTCACAGTGTGCTGGTCATTGAACAGGTTGCTACAGTACCTGTAGGTTAGCCTGCTTGTGACAAGGGTTCTGTCTGTGCTGGTCATTTCTCAGGTTTCTACAGTACCAGTAAGGTGGCCACTGCTTGTGACAATGGACTGTCCAATGGTGGTCATGCTCAGGTGCTACAGTACCAGTAAGGTGGTACTGCTTGTGACAGGAGCTGTCACAGTGTGGTGGTCATTATGAACACATTACCACCAGGGTTGGCAGTGCTTTGACATGGGCTGCCACAGTGTTCTGATCATTGCTCAGGTTGTTACAGGCACACCGTGGGGTATTTTCTTTTTGACAGCTGGGCTGCCACAGTGTGATGGTCGTGCTCAGAGTTGCTACAATTCAATGGGCCACTGCTTTGCGACAATAGGCTGTCACAATGTTACCGGTCATTGCTCAGGTTGCTCACAGATCCGGTGAGTGGTCTGCTTGTGACAATGGGCCGACGGTATGTGGTCATTGCTCAGGTTGCTACAGTGGGGATGGTCTCTGCTTGTGTCAATGGGCTGTCACGGTGCGGTGATCAATATAAGGTTGCAACAGTACCAATGAGGTTGCCGCGGCAGCGTGGGCTGTCGTGGTGGTCACTCAAGTTACAACAGTTCCAGTAAGTGGCCACTGCTTGTGACAATGGGCTGTCCAGTGTGGTGTTCATTGCTCAAGTGCTTCAGTACCAGTAAGGTGGCCACTGCTTGAGACAATAGGCTGTCTGATGTGGTGTTCATTTTCTCAGTACTAAGAATTTTTTTTTCAGTAGGGTGATCACTAGTTGTGACAATGAAGTTGTCACAGTGTGAGTGGTCGTGTTCATGTTGCTGAAATACATTTTAGTAGAAACACATTGCTGTGACAATGAGCTGCCACAATGTGGTCATTACTCAAGGTTACTAGTACCAGTAACAGTAGCCACTGTTGACAATGGGCAGCCCATGTGATGTCATTACTCATGTTGCTACAGTACCAGTGAGAATGGACACTATAGCGACCATAACTGTCACTGTGGTGGTATTGCTCTGGTTGCAACAGTACCAATGGGGTGGTCTGGCCTGGGCAATAAACATCACGAATAATGGTCATTGCTCAAGTTGCTACAGTACCTGTAAGGTGCACTGTGAACAATGGGCTATCCAAGTATGATGGTATTGCCCAGGTTTCTACAGTACCAAAGTTTGGTCACTGCACTTGTGACAAAGGCTGTCTCATGTGGTGGTCGTGCCCAGGTTACTACAGTACCAGTAAGTGTGGTCACTGCTTGTGGCAGTGGTCTGTCTGATGTGGTTGTCATTGCTCAGGTTGCTACAGTTCCAGTAAAGGTGGTCACTGCTTGTTACAATGGGTTGTCACAGTGTGCTGGTCATTGCTCAGGTTGCTACAGTACCTGAATGGGTGGCCACATCTTGTGACAATGGGCTGTCCCAGTAAGGTGGTCATTGTTTAGGTTGTTGTAATACCAGTAAGGGTGGCCACAGTTTGTGACAATGGGCTGTCACAGTGTGGTGGTCATTGCTCAGGTTGCTTCAGTATCAGTTAGGGTGGTCACTGCTTGTGACAATGGGCTGTCACAGTGAGGTGGTCATTGCTCATGTTGTTGTTGTACCAGTAAGGGTGGTCACTGCTTGTGACAATGGGCTGTCACAGTGTGGTGGTCATTGTTCAGGTTTCTACAGTACCAGTAAGGGTGGTCACTGCTTGTGACAAGGTCAGTCACAGTGTGGTGGTCAATACTCAGGTGATACAGTACCAGTAGGATGGCCACTGCTTGTAAGTAGGCTGCACAGTGTGTTCATTTTCAGGTTGTTTCCAGTAAGGGTAGCCACCCAGCAGGCAATGGGCTGTCACATTGTTTTGGCGGGTCATTGCTCAGGTTCAGTACAGTGAGGTGGCCACTGCTTTCGACAATGGGCTGAGTGTGTTGTCCATACTCCAGGTGCTACAGTACCATTAATGGTGGCCACTGCTTGTGACAATGGGCACACGGTGTGATGGTCATTGTTCGGTTACTCATACCAGTAAGGTGGTCTCTGCTGTCAATGGGCTGTCACGCTGTGATCAATGCTCAGGTTGCTACAGTACCAGCATGGTGGCCGCGGCATGGCATGAGCTGTCACAGTGTGATCATTCAAGTTGCTTCAATACCAATAGGTGGCCACTGCTGACAATGGGTGTACGATGTGCGTGCATTTCAACAACTAAGGTACCAGTAGAGGTGATCACTGGTTCAGACAATAGGTTATCACAGTGTGGGATCATTGTTCATGTTAGAGTACATTTAGGGTCAACATTGTTTGTGACAATGGGCCTTCACAATGTGGTGGTAATTGATCAGAGTTGCTACAGTACCGGTAACATTGGCCACTGCTTGTGTGGGCAACCACATGTGTCATTGCTCATGTTTGCTACAGTACCAGTGAGGGTGGACACTGCTTGTTACCATAGGCTGTCACACTGTGGTGGTCATTGCTCAGGTTGCTACAGTACCAGTAAGGGTGGTCATTGCTTGTGGCAATGGGCTGTCACAGTGTGGTGGTCATTGCTCAGGTTGCTGCAGTACCTCTAAGGGTGGCCACTTCTTGTGACAATTGGCTGTCACAGTGTGGAGGTCATTGCCCAGGTTTCTACAGTACCAGTAAGTTTGGTAACTGCTTGTGGCAATGGGCTGTCACAGTGTGTTGGTCATTGCCCAGGTTACTACAGTACCAGTAAGTGTGGTCACTGCTTGTGGCAATGGTCTGTCACAGTGTGGTTGTCATTGATCAGGTTGCTACAGTTCCAGTAAAGGTGGTCACTGCTTGTTACAATGGGTTGTCACAGTGTGCTGGTCATTGCTCAGGTTGCTACAGTACCTGTATGAATGGCCACAGCTTGTGACAATGGGCTGTCACAGCAAGGTGGTCATTGCTCAGGTTGTTGTAGTACCAGTAAGGGTGTCCACAGCTTATGACAATGGGCTGTCACAGTGTAGTGGTCATTGCTCAGGTTGCTACAGTATCAGTAAGGGTGGTCACTGCTTGTGACAATGGGCTGTCACAGTGTGCTGGTCATTGCACATGTTGTTGTAGTACCAGTAAGGGGTGGTCACCAGGACAATGGGCTGCAATAGTGTGGTCGCCATTGCTCAGGTTTCAGCCAGTACCATAAGGTGGTCACCGCTTGTGACAAAGGACAGTCACAGTGTGGTGGTCATTGCTCAGGTGATACAGTACCAGTAAGGGTGGCCACTGCTTGTGACAATGGGCCGTCACAGTGTTTTGGTCATTGCTCAGGTTGCTGTATTATCAATGAGGAGTAGCCTAGCTTGTGACAATGGACAATCACAGTGTGGTGGTCATTGCTCAAGTTACTACACCTACTGAGGTGGCTACTGCTTGTGAAAATGGGCTGCCACAGTGTGTTGGTCATTGCTCAGGTTCCTGTATCTCCAGTAAGGGTAGCCACTGCTTGTGACAATGGGCTGTGACAGTGTGTTGGTCATTGCTCAGGTTGTTACAGTACCAGTAATGGTGGCTACTGCTGGTGACAATGGGCTGTCACAGTGAAGTGATCATTGCTCAGGTTGCTACAGTACCAGTAAGTGTGGCCAATGCTTGTGTCAATGGGCTGTCACAGTGTGCTAGTCATTGATCAGGTTGCTACAGTACCAGTAAGGGTGGTCACTGCTTGTGACAATGGGCTGTCATAGTGTTCTGATCATTGCTCAGGTTGTTACAGTACCAATAAGGGTGGCCACTACTTGTGACAATGGGCTGTCACAGTGTGTTGGTCATTTCAAAGGTTGCTACAGTACCAGTAAGGGTGGCCACTCTAGTGACAATGGGCTGTGACAGTGAGGTGGTCATTACTCAAGTTGCTACAGTATCTGTAAGGGTGGCCACTGCTTGTGACAATGGGCTGTCACACTGTGTTGGTCATTGCTCAGTTTGCTGTAGTATCAGTAAGGGTATCCACTGCTTGTGACAATGGACTGTCACAGTGTGGTGGTCATTGCTCAAGTTACTTCAGTACCAGTAAGGGTGGCCACTGCTTGTGACAATGGGCTGCCACAGTGTGTTGGTCAATGCTCAGGTTGCTTTAGTACCAGTAAGGATGGTCACAGCTTGTGATAGTGGGCTGTCACAGAGTGTTGGTCATTGCTCAGGTTGCTACAGTACCATTAAGGGTGGCCACTGCTTGTGACTATGGGCTATCACAATGTGCTGGTCATTGCTCAGGTTGCTACTGATCCAGTAAGGGTGGTCACTGCTTGTGACAATTGGCTGTCACTGTGTGGTGGTCATTGCTCAGGTTGCTACAGTACCAGTAAGGGTGTCCACTGCTAGTGACAATTGGCTGTCACAGGTAGGTGGTCATTGCTCAAGTTGCTGCAGTACCAATAAGGGTGGCCACGGCTTGTGACAATGGGCTGTCACAGTGTGCTGGTCATTGCTCAGTTTGCTACAGTACCAGTAAGGGTGGTCACTGCTTGTGACAATGGGCTGTCACAGTGTTCTGATCATTGATCAGGGTATTACAGTACCAGTAAGAGTGGCCACTCCTTGTGACAATGGGCTGTCACAGTGTGGTGTTCATTGCTCATATTGCAACAGTACCAATAAGAGTGGTCACTGCTTGTGACAATGGGCTGTCTCAGTGTGTTGGTCATTGCTCAGGTTGCTACAGTACCAGTAACAGTAGCCACTGCTAGTGACAATGGGCTGTCACAGTGAGGTGGTCATTGCTCTGGTTGCTACACTACCAGTATGGGTGGTAACTGCTTGTGACAATGGGCTGTCACAGTGTGATGGTCATTGCTCATGTTGCAACAGTACCAATAAGGGTGGTCACTGCTTGTGACAATGGGCTGTCACAATGTGCTGGTCATTGCTCAGGTTGCTTCAGATCCAGTAAGGGTGGCCACTGCTTGTGGCAATGGGCTTTCATATTGCGGTGGTCATTGCTCAGGTTGCTACAGTACCATTAAGAGTGTTCACTGCTTGTGACAATGGACTGTCACAGTGTGGTGTTCATTGCTCAGTTACTAAGGTTCCAGTAGGGATGGTCTCTGCTTGTGACAGTTGGTTGTCAGAGTGTGGTCGTCATTGTTCATGTTGCTAGAGCACATTGAGGGTGGACATTGTTTGTGACAATGGGCTGCCACAATGTGCTGGTCATTGCTCAGGTTGCTACAGTACCAGTAACAGTGGCCACTGCTTGTGACAATGGTCAGCCACATGTGACGGTCATTGCTCATGTTCAACAGTACCAGTGAGGCTGGACACTGCTTATTACCATAGGCTGTCACACTGTGGTGGTCATTGCTAAGGTTGCTACAGTACCAGTAAGGGTGGTCACTGCTTGTGGCAATGGGCTGTCACAGTGTGGTGGTCTTTGCCCAGGTTGCTACAGTACCAGTAAGGGTGGTCACTGCTTGTGGCAATGGGCTGTCACAGTGTGGTGGTCATTGCTCAGTTTGCTACAGTACCTCTCGGGGTGGCCACTGCTTGTGACAATGGGCTGTCACAGTGTGGTGGTCTTTGCCCAGGTTGCTACAGTACCAGTAAGGGTGGTCACTGCTTGTGACAATGGGCTGTCACAGTGAGGTGGTCAATGCTCAGGTTGCTACACTACCAGTAAGGGTGGTCACTGCTTGTGGCAATGGGCTGTCACAGTGTGGTGGTCATTGCTCAGGTTGCTACAGTACCAGTAAAGGTGGTCACTACTTGTGACAATGGTTTGTCACAGTGTGCTGGTCATTGCTCAGGTTGCTACAGTACCTGTAAGGTTGGCCACTGCTTGTGACAAGGGTTCTGTCACAATGTGCTGGTCATTTCTCAGGTTTCTGCAGTACCAGTAAGGGTGGCTACTGCTTGTGACAATGGACTGTCACAATGTGGTGGTCATTGCTCAGGTTGCTACAGTACCAGTAAAGGTGGTCACTGCTTGTGACAAGGAGCTGTCACAGTGTGGTGGTCATTGCTCAGGTTACTACATTACCAGTAGGGTTGGCCAGTGCCTGTGGCAATGGGCTGTCACAGTGTGGTGGTCATTGCCCAGGTTGCTACAGTACCAGTAAGGGTGGTCACTGCTTGTGACAATGGGCTGTCACAGTGTGGTGGTCATTGCTCACGTTGCTACAGTACCAGTAAAGGTGGTCACTGCTTGTGACAATGGTTTGTCACAGTGTGCTGGTCATTGCTCAGGTTGCTACAGTACCTGTAAGGTTGGCCACTGCTTGTGACAATGGGCTGTCACAATGTGCTGGTCATTGCTCAGGTTCCTACAGTACCAGTGAAGGTGGCCACTGCTTTTGACAATGGGCTTCCACAGTGTGTTGGTCATTGCTCAGGTTGCTACGGTACCATTAATGGTGGCCACTGCTTGTGACAATGGGCTGTCACAATGTGCTGGTCATTGATCAGGTTGCTACAGATCCAGTAAGGGTGGTCACTGCTTGTGACAATGGGCTGACACGGTGTGATGGTCATTGTTCAGGTTGCTACAGTACCAGTAAGGGTGGTCTCTGCTTGTGTCAATGGGCTGTCACGGTGTGGTGATCAATGCTCAGGTTGCTACAGTACCAGTAAGGGTGGCCGCTGCTTGTGGCAATGGGCTGTCACATTGTGGTGGTCATTGCTCAGGTTGCAACAGTTCCAGTAAGGGTGGCCACTGCTTGTGACAATGGGCTGTCACAGTGTGGTGATCATTGCTCAGGTTGCTTCAGTACCAGTAAGAGTGGCCACTGCTTGTGACAATGGGCTGTCACAGTGTGGTGTTCATTGCTCAAGTTGCTTCAGTACCAGTAAGAGTGGCCACTGCTTGTGACAATGGGCTGTCACAGTGTGGTGTTCATTTCTCAATTACTAAGGTACCAGTAGGGGTGATCACTGGTTGTGACAATAGGTTATCACAGTGTGGTGGTCATTGTTCATGTTGCTAGAGTACATTTAGGTTCGACATTGTTTGTGACAATGGGCTGCCACAATGTGGTGGTTATTGCTCAGGTTGCTACAGTACCAGTAACAGTGGCCACTGCTTGTGACAATGGGCAGCCACATGTGATTGTCATTGCTCATGTTGCTACAGTACCAGTGAGGGTGGACACTGCTTGTTACCATAGGCTGTCACACTGTGGTGGTCATTACTCAGGTTGCTACTGTACCAGTAAGGGTGGTCATTGCTTGTGGCAATGGGCTGTCACAGTGTGGTGGTCATTGCTCAGGTTGCTGCAGTACCTCTAGGGGTGGCCACTGCTTGTGACAATGGGCTGTCACAGTGTGGTGGTCATTGCCCAGGTTTCTACAGTACCAGTAAGTTTGGTAACTGCTTGTGACAATGGTCTGTCACAGTGTGGTGGTCATTGCTCAGGTTACTACAGTACCAGTAAGTGTGGTCACTGCTTGTGGCAATGGTCTGTCACAGTGTGGTTGTCATTGATCAGGTTGCTACAGTTCCAGTAAAGGTGGTCACTGCTTGTTACAATGGGTTGTCACAGTGTGCTGGTCATTGCTCAGGTTGCTACAGTACCTGTATGGATGGCCACAGCTTGTGACAATGGGCTGTCACAGTAAGGTGGTCATTGCTCAGGTTGTTGTATTACCAGTAAGGGTGGCCACAGCTTGTGACAATGGGCTGTCACAGTGTGTTGGTCATTGCTCAGGTTGCTACAGTATCAGTAGGGGTGGTCACTGCTTGTGACAATGGGCTGTCACAGTGTGCTGGTCATTGCTCATGTTGTTGTAGTACCAGTAAGGGTGGTCACTGCTTGTGACAATGGGCTGCCACAGTGTGGTGGTCATTGCTCAGGTTTCTACAGTACCAGTAAGGGTGGTCACTGCTTGTGACAAAGGACAGTCACAGTGTGGTGGTCATTGCTCAGGTGATACAGTACCAGTAAGGATGGCCACTGCTTGTGACAATGGGCTGCCACAGTGTGGTGGTCATTGCTCAGGTTTCAACAGTACCAGTAAGGGTGGCCACTGCTTGTGACAATGGACTGTCACAGTGTGGTGGTCATTGCTCAGGTTGCTACAGTACCAGTAAGGGTGGCCACTGCTTGTGACAATGGGCTGTCACAGTGTTTTGGTCATTGCTCAGGTTGCTGTATTATCAGTAAGGGTAGCCACTGCTTGTGACAATGGACTGTCACAGTGTGGTGGTCATTGCTCAAGTTACTACAGTACCTGCAAGGGTGGCTACTGCTTGTGACAATGGGCTGCCACAGTGTGTTGGTCATTGCTCAGGTTGCTGTAGTTCCAGTAAGGGTAGCCACTGCTTGTGACAATGGGCTGTGACAGTGTGTTGGTCATTGCTCAGGTTGCTACAGTACCAGTAATGGTAGCCACTGCTAGTGACAATGGGCTGTCACAGTGAGGTGGTCATTGCTCTGGTTGCTTCACTACCAGTATGGGTGGTCACTGCTTGTGACAATGGGCTGTCACAGTGTGATGGTCATTGCTCATGTTGCAACAGTACCAATAAGGGTGGTCACTGCTTGTGACAATGGGCTGTCACAATGTGCTGGTCATTGCTCAGGTTGCTTCAGATCCAGTAAGGGTGGCCACTGCTTGTGGCAATGGGCTTTCATATTGTGGTGGTCATTGCTCAGGTTGCTACAGTACCATTAAGAGTGTTCACTGCTTGTGACAATGGATTGTCACAGTGTGGTGTTCATTGCTCAGTTACTAAGGTACCTGTAGGGGTGGTCTCTGCTTGTGACAGTTGGTTGTCAGAGTGTGGTCATCATTGTTCATGTTGCTAGAGCACATTTAGGGTCGACATTGTTTGTGACAATGGGCTGCCACAATGTGGTGGTCATTGCTCAGGTTGCTACAGTACCAGTAACAGTGGCCACTGCTTGTGACAATGGGCAGCCACATGTGATGGTCATTGCTCATGTTGCTACAGTACCAGTGAGGGTGGACACTGCTTGTTACCATAGGCTGTCACACTGTGGTGGTCATTGCTAAGGTTGCTACAGTACCAGTAAGGGTGGTCACTGCTTGTGGCAATGGGCTGTCACAGTGTGGTGGTCATGGCTCAGTTTGCTACAGTACCTGTCGGGGTGGCCACTGCTTGTGACAATGGGCTGTCACAGTGTGGTGGTCATTGCCCAGGTTGCTACAGTACCAGTAAGGGTGGTCACTGCTTGTGACAATGGGCTGTCACAGTGAGGTGGTCATTGCTCTGTTTGCTACACTACCAGTATGGGTGGTCACTGCTTGTGACAATGGGCTGTCACAGTGTGATGGTCATTGCTCATGTTGCAACAGTACCAATAAGGGTGGTCACTGCTTGTGACAATGGGCTGTCACAATGTGCTGGTCATTGCTCAGGTTGCTTCAGATCCAGTAAGGGTGGCCACTGCTTGTGGCAATGGGCTTTCATATTGTGGTGGTCATTGCTCAGGTTGCTACAGTACCATTAAGAGTGGCCACTGCTTGTGACAATGGACTGTCACAGTGTGGTGTTCATTGCTCAGTTACTAAGGTACCAGTAGGGGTGGTCTCTGCTTGTGACAGTTGGTTGTCAGAGTGTGGTCATCATTGTTCATGTTGCTAGAGCACATTTAGGGTGGACATTGTTTGTGACAATTGGCTGCCACAATGTGCTGGTCATTGCTCAGGTTGCTACAGTACCAGTAACAGTGGCCACTGCTTGTGACAATGGGCAGCCACATGTGATGGTCATTGCTCATGTTGCTACAGTACCAGTGAGGGTGGACACTGCTTGTTACCATAGGCTGTCACACTGTGGTGGTCATTGCTAAGGTTGCTACAGTACCAGTAAGGGTGGTCACTGCTTGTGGCAATGGGCTGTCACAGTGTGGTGGTCATTGCTCAGTTTGCTACAGTACCTGTCGGGTTGGCCACTGCTTGTGACAATGGGCTGTCACAGTGTGGTGGTCATTGCCCAGGTTGCTACAGTACCAGTAAGGGTGGTCACTGCTTGTGACAATGGGCTGTCACAGTGTTGTGGTCAATGCTCAGGTTGCTACACTACCAGTAAGGGTGGCCACTGCTTGTGGCAATGGGCTGTCACAGTGTGGTGGTCATTGCTCAGGTTGCTACAGTATAGTAAAGGTGGTCACTGCTTGTGACAATGGTTTGTCACAGTGTGCTGGTCATTGTTCATGTTGCTACAGTACCTGTAAGGTTGGCCACTGCTTGTGACAAGGGTTCTGTCACAATGTGCTGGTCATTGCTCAGGTTTCTACAGTACCAGTAAGGGTGGCCACTGCTTGTGACAATGGACTGTCACAATGTGGTGGTCATTGCGCAGGTTGCTACAGTACCAGTAAAGGTGGTCACTGCTTGTGACAATGAGCTTTCACAGTGTGGTCGTCATTGCTCAGGTTACTACATTACCAGTAGGGGTGGCCAGTGCTTTTGACAATGGGCTGTCACAGTGTGGTGGTCATTGCTAAGGTTACTACAGTACCAGTAAGGGTGGTCACTGCTTGTGGCAATGGGCTGTCACAGTGTGGTGGTCATTGCTCAGTTTGCTACAGTACCTGTCGGGGTGGCCACTGCTTGTGACAATGGGCTGTCACAGTGTGGTGGTCATTGCCCAGGTTGCTACAGTACCAGTAAGGGTGGTCACTGCTTGTGACAATGGGCTGTCACAGTGTGGTGGTCATCGCTCAGGTTGCTACAGTACCAGTAAAGGTGGTCACTGCTTGTGACAATGGTTTGTCACAGTGTGCTGGTCATTGCTCAGGTTGCTACAGTACCTGTAAGGTTGGCCACTGCTTGTGACAATGGGCTGTCACAATGTGCTGGTCATTGCTCAGGTTGTTACAGTACCAGTAAAGGTGGTCACTGCTTGTGACAATGGGTTGTCACAGTGTGCTGGTCATTGCTCAGTTTTCTGCAGTACCAGTAAGGGTGGCCACTGCTTGTGACAATGGACTGTCACAATGTGGTGGTCATTGCTAATTTTGCTACAGTACCAGTAAAGGTGGTCACTGCTTGTGACAATGGGCTTTCACAGTGTGTTGGTCATTGCTCAGGTTACTACATTACCAGTAGGGGTGGCCAGTGCTTGTGACAATGGGCTGTCACAGGGTGGTGGTCATTGCTCAGGTTGCTACAGTACCAGTAAAAGTGGCCACTGCTTGTGACAATGGGCTGTCACAATGTGCTGGTCATTGCTCAGGTTGTTTCAGTATCAGTAAAGGTGGTCACTGCTTGTGACAATGGGTTGTCACAGTGTGCTGGTCATTGCTCAGGTTTCTTCAGTACCAGTAAGGGTGGCCACTGCTTGTGACAATGGACTGTCACAGTGTGGTGGTCATTGCTCAGGTTACTACAGTACCTGTAGGGGTGGCCACTCTTTGTGACAATAGGCTGTCACAGTGTGGTGGTCATTACTCAGGTTGCCATGCTAATATTAAGGGTGGCCACTGCTTTTGACAATGGGCTTCCACAATATATTAGTCATTGCCCAGGCTGCTAACGTTCCAGTAAGGGTGGTGACTTTCTTGTGACAATGGGCTGCCACTGTGTGGTGTACTTTGCTCAGATTACTACAGAACCAGTAAGGGTGGCAACTGTATGTAACAAGTTCTTGGCAGCGCTGATAGGGCTCTGAAGAGCTACCTTATGACCAGAGTCAGTTTCTTGTTGGTGCCATATAGTTCTGTTTAGTCACAATCACCACAGTGCTCCCAGATACAAATAACCATTTTCCTGTAACTAGCCTACATTTTTCCTGTATTTTTCCTGTAAAGGCAGCATCAAATCCCTGTAGATTTTTCCATAAGCCACTATTTCCTTATTTGTGACTTTGTTGTTTATTTAAATGTAATGTGTTGGCAGCCTTTTATCAGGAAAATGGCTCTTATTTGCTGTTAGGTAATAAAATTATATGTCAAGATGGCCTTGGAATGATTTGGATTTACATGGAATCTTTAAGGCATAATGAGGGAATTTATTTATTCATTGAATTTTGTTGACCGGGCAGGCGCACTAAAACTTGAAGTCCCTTTCTCAGGAGTGGGGGGTGGGGTGGGGGTACAGATGGTAACCAACTAAAGTTGTAACATGGCATAAATTCTTAGTTGAACCAGATTAAGCTGTTGGTGGTATTTTTAGTGAATGGGGGAAATTTGACCAGGGCACCATGGAAATGTCCCTACTCTTTTTGAGAAGTGCCATAGGATCTTTAACATCCACCTGAACAGGCAGACAGAAAAGACAGGAGCACTCCCCTTCCCCCATGCTGCAGTACAGTGTCAGTATTGGGATTTAAAGAGCTAGTGGAGCCAAACCAGGCAGACAGGAAAATAATATCAATTTTAAGAAGTAGTCAGTTATAAAACTTTATTTCTGAAGTACCTTTCTTTTACCTTTTGCCCATCAGAGAGTCTTCTATGTCACAATGTTGTGGTGGATGTGTGGAACAGATCTTAGCATAGCAGCTGACATATCTAACTCTACTGCCCCCACTACATCATCAGCATTGTGATTTTGCTGACAGTGAAATCACAGGTGAATGACCTGGCAGACACTGAATTACTGTTCCTAGGTAGCAGTGATGTCACAGTCAGTGAGGTCACGATGCTGGTGATGTAATGGGGGCAGTATAGCTAGCTATGTCAGCTGCCACACAGAGTGATGTTCAACACATCACACATATTAACATCAGGTAAACAATCTTCTAATTACACAAAGGGAAAAGATAAAGTACCTCAAATATAAAAGGTAATGGTTGACTGCTTTCAAAAATCTAATATTAGTTTTAGGCAGTACACAAGCACATTAACCCACATGCCTAGTGTGGGGCTAGAACCAACGGCCTTCTGATCTTCCAGTCTCAGAGGCCAGTGTGCATGCTATTTTTTGCATCTTTCAGTGAAATCACATGTGAATGACCTGGCAGTCACTGAACTGCTGTTCCTAAGTAGCAGTGATGTCACAGTCAGTGAGGTCACGATGCTGGTGATGTAGTGGGGGCAGTATAGCTAGCTATATCAGCTGCCACACAGAGTGTTGTTTCATACATCACACATATTAACATCAGGTAAACAATCTTCTAATTAAACTAAGGGAAAATATAACGTGCCTCAAATATAAAAGGTAATGGGTGACTGCTTTTAAAATCTAATATTAGTTTTAGGCAGTACACAAGCTCTAATGAAATCTTGGATTACAACCTTTGAGCTACAAGCTCATTTACAAAGCTTCCATGTCAGACATAAAGGCACAGATAAGCACAGTAGAATACAAGAAATTGTGGGGAAAAAAATAACAAGACAAGGAGGGCTGTAGGGCAACTAAAATACAGTAGGGACAGGTGATAGCAGTTTCTGTAACATTTCTTAAAAGATAAAAGAAATGTAGGAGGGAAGTAGGTTATTTGGACAGCACTATAGACCTAGAAGAGAGGTGGGGGAGTAGACATAGACAGAGGCAGAAGGATGGTGGTAACCTCGGGCACAGGGTCACTTTGTCATAGTGGTTAAGTTATGTTAAGGCAGAGGGTGGGTAAGAAAGTTGAGGCTGGGGTGGGTTGAGGATCATGTGGATAGGGAAAGGGGGCAGGGAGTGGGGGAGAAGGGGAAAATGGGAATGGAGGTATGAGTGATGCTGGGTGGGTAGCTGATAAGTGCAAACAGTGGGAGGGGCTCTATAACCCATGTGCTTAGTCCACTCCTTGCCTGCAATCTGTGCTGTGATAAGGAATGCCAGGCAGCTAGCAATCTGCATTCAACAGTATGTAATCTGACACTGAGTCTACAGATGACTTTCGTTTTCACAAAAACCAAGAAGAAATTAGTCCCCTAGGTGTTAGACTGAGCTGGAAAGGTAATAGAAACAGCAGTTTAAAAGGTTTTTTTTGTTAATATCCTGAGAATGTCTGAGGTACAGTAGAGTAGCATCCCTCTCCCCCTTCAGATGCCTTTAACATAGAGCAACAAATAGCACAAATCACAGGGGGAGCACACTACTTTGCATCTGTGGAGGAATACATACAAATGTCTAAAATAGAAGTTCTAAGAAAAGCCTTTTTTAAGCTACAGATGACAGAAGGGCTGTAGGCTCTGCAGCCCTAAAAATGGGCTGTCACAATGAGGTGGTCATTGCACAGGTTGCTACAGTACCAGTAACAGTGACCAATGCTTGTGACCATAGGCTGTCACAGTGTGGTGGTTATAGCTCAGGTTGCAACAGTACAATTAAGAGTGGCCACTGCTTGTGAGAATGGGCTTCCACATTGTGGTGGTCATTGCTCAGGTTGCTACAATACTACTAAGGGTGGCCACTGCATGTGACAATGGGCTGCCATAACGTGGTGGTCATTGTTCAGATTGCTGCAGTACCAGTAATTGTGGTCACTGCTTGTGACAATGGTATGTCACAATGCAATGGTCATTCCTTACGTTGCTACAGTATCATTAAGGGTAGACACTGCATGAGACAATGGACTGTCACAGTGCAGTGTCATTGCTTAGTTTGCCACAGTACCAGTAGGGGTGGTCACTCCCTGTGACAATGTGCTGCCACAATGTGGTGCTCATTGTTGAGGTTGTTACAGTACTACTAAGGGTGGCCACTACTTATGACAATGGACTGCCATAGTGCGGTGGTCATTGCTCAAGTTGCTACAGTACCAGTAAGGGTGGCCACTGCTTGAGACAATGGGTTGTCACAATGTGGTGGTCATTGCTCAGGTTGCTGCAGTATGAGTAAGGGTGGACACTGCTTGTGACAATGGGCTGCCACAGTGTTGTGGTCATTGCTCAGGTTGCTACATTACCAGTAAGTGTGGCTACTGCTTGTGTCAATGGGCTGGCACAGTCTGGTGTTCATTGCTCTGGTTACTACAGTACTAGTAGGGGTGGTCACTGCTAGTGACAATAGGCTGTCACAGTGTGGTTGTCATTGCTCAGGTTGTTAGAGTATCATTTAGGGTGACCGCTGCCTGTGACAATAGGCTGCCACAATATGATGGTCGTTGCTGAGGTTGCTACAGTACCAGTAAGGATGGTGACTGCTTGAGAGAATGGGCTGCCTGGGTGTGCTGCTCAATGCTCTGGCTGCTACAATACCAGTAAGGGTGGACCCTGCTTGTGACAATAGGCTGTCACAGCGTGGTGGTCATTGGTCATGTTGCTACAGTACTACTAATGGTGGCCACTGCTTGTGATCATACCCTGTCACAGTGTGGCGCTCATTGCTCAGGTTGTTACAGTACCAGTAAGGGTGGCCACTGTCCTGTGACAATAAGCTACCACAATGTGGTGGTCATTGCTCACGTTGCAACAGTACCAGTTAAGGTGGCCACTGCTTGAGACAAGGGGCTACCACAATGTACTGGTCATCGCTAACTACTAAGGGTGTCCACTGCAAATGACAAAGGGTCACCAGAATGTGGTAGTCATTGCTCAAATTGCTGCAGTACCAGTAATTGTAGTCACTTCTTCTGACAATGTATTGCCACAATGTGGTGGTCATTGCTCAGGTTGCAACACCACCAGTAAGGGTGGCCACTACTTGTGACAATGGGCTGCCATAATGAGGTGGTAATTGCTCAGGTTACTACAGTACTACTAAGGGAGGCCTCTGCTTGTGACAATGGGCTGCCATAATGGGTGATCTCTGCTCAGGGTACTATAGTACCAGTAAGCATGGTCACTGCTTGTGTCAATGGGCTGTCACAGTGAAATGGTCATTGCTCAGGTTTCTACAGCACCAGTAAGGGTGGCCACTGCTTGTGACAATGTGATGTCACAGTGTGGTGTCCGTTCCTCAGGTTATTACAGTACCAGAAGGGGTGGTCACTTCTTGTGACAATAGGATGTCACAGTGTACTGGTCATTGCTCAGGTTAGTAGAGTACCATTTACGGTGGCCACTGCTTATGACAATGGGCTGCCAAAATGTGGTGGTCATTGCTCAGGTTGCTACAGTACCAGCAAGGCCCCTTCTTTTCCGCGGCACAGTGGGACCAAGTTCTGCAGCAAGACTACCATTTGCCTCAGAACTTCTGCAGTGGCGGTTTGTAATTTCTGCGGAAGTTCTGCGGCACCAATGAACTACCCCATCACAGTGTCAGCTTGTTATCCTGACTTCACTTTCATGGCAGTGGTTATAGCAATCAGGATGGTGGAAAGCACAGTAACACTAGTTCAAAAAATAACAGACTTATAGAAATAATTGTATCCCTAAAAAGGCAAAACAAATGTCTCTTCCTTAAGGTCCTAGCCTGTTGCATAAATGACATATGCAGAGGGGACCTTATGTGATAAATAAAGTATTTCTATGTGCATGCTATCTATCCCACTAATGAGGTCTCCACTGTCTATCACTTATATATTTGTATGTGCTTTCTACACCACTCATGAGCTTCCCACTGTGTATCACTTATATATTTACATATGCAATCTGTAACATACATACAAGTGTGTGTGTGTGTGTGTAGTGAGACAGAGATACTGTATATATATATATATATAATTTTTTTTTTAATTTCCATGAAATTGCATCCTCATTCATACAGGTCCCATTGGAAATGGAATAAACGGAATAGAGGAATTATTACAAAACTCATTTTTCATGTCAACCTGCTTCCCCTGACACACTAAACAATGCCACCAGACCATGACATGCATGTGAACCGATTGTGAAATAGAGCTCACAATGTGTCCACCGTGTGACAGAACACTGCACCATATCTTCCCAGACTCCAAGCAGTGATGTGTTCCACCAATCCTTGTGCTACCCAGCTAGCTCCCAGAGCTAATCTCTGAACCTGAGTTACCGGCACGGAAACACAGCATGCTACCCTCTGGCCCAACAGCTGTCCCTGCACACAACATTTCTCCATATCTTTTAGGTGATTCTCTCAACCAATGACAATATGTAATGAATAACCCTGGCAAAAATGCATACAGCACAATTATTTAACAGGTCTATTCTTTCAACAGGTCTACACATTATTATATTCCACTTTTATGGGCATACTTACTTTATTTTTCTTAAAAATGACAGTTAAATTCATTTTACCAGTTATTCATTTCAGATGGTACAAATAAGTTTGCACAAAGTGAGGTATGGACTTAACAGGTCTGTGCTATTGACAATGTTTTGTTTTAAGTTGGCCCTAGTGCAATAATGTAAGACTGAAAATTGTATTAGGCTGTAGTGCAGGTTGAGCAAATATCATCGTGTGTGATGTGCTGTGCCACCGTCTCTGGTAGTGGGAGCTGTGGTAGATAAGTGACTGTTCATTTCTGTTGCAGAATGCAGCCATTTCATTAGCTAATGTATGATGTTATAGCAATGATAACATCACGTTCTAAACATATAGGGGGGTTTTGGATATAAAAAGAGGCGAAGGGAACCAGATTCTATGGAATACAGAAATATTAATAAAAAATCACCAAGAAGAGTGAATTCTGCGGCACTGCAGAAGTTCTGCGGTAGATTGCAAGTTCTGTGCAAAATTCTGCGGCCGCAGAATTCTAGGGGCCTTGAGTACCAGTAAGGGTGGTCACTGCGTGTGACAATGGGCTGTCACAGTGTGGTGGTCATTACTCAGGATGCTACAGTACTACTAAGGGTGGCCATTGCTTGTAACCATAGGCTGTCACAGCATAGTAGTGATTGCTCAGGTTACTATAGTACCATTAATGGTGACCATTGCTTGTGAGAATGGGCTGTCAAAGTGTGGTGGTCATTACTCATGTTGCAACAGTATCAGTAAGGGTGGCCACTGCTTGTGACAATGGAATGTCACAATGTGGTGTTCATTGCTCACTACTAAGGGTGGCCAGTGCATATGAAAATGGACTGCCACAATGTGGTGGTCATTACTCAGATTGCTGCAGTACCACTAATTGTGATCTCTGCTTATGACAATGGGCTGTTACACTGTGGTTGTCATTGCTCATGTTCTACAGCACCACTAAGGGTGACAACTGTTTGCGGCAATGGATTGACACACCATTGTAGTCATTGCTCAGGTTGCTACATTACCAGTAAGGGTGGCCACTGTTTGTGACAATAGCCTGCATTACGTGATGGTCATTGTTCATGTTACTGCAGTACCAGCAAGGGTGGCCACTGCTTGTGACAATGGACTGTCACAGTGTGGTGGTGATTGCTCAGGTTGCTGCAGTACCTGTAAGGGTGGCCACTGCTTGTGACAATGGGTTGCCACAATGTGGTGGTGATTGCTCAGGTTGCTACAGTACCTGTAAGGATGGCCACTGCTTGTGACAGTGGGCTGTCACAATATGGTGGTCATTGCTCTGTTTGCTAGAGTACCAGTAAAGGTGGCTACTGTGTGTGACAGTTGGCTGCCACAGTATGGTGGTCATTACTCAGGTTGCTACAGTACCTGTAAAGGGTGGTCACTGTGTGTGACACTGGGCTGCCACAGTGCAGTAGTCATTGCTCAGGTTGCTACAGTACCAATAATTATGGCCATTGTTTGTGACAATGGGCTGTCACAGTGTGATGGTCATTGCACAGGTTACTACAGTACCAGTAAGGGTAGTGTGACAGGGTGTGTCCCTGCCACTATAGTAGGACCCCTTCAGTATATTAGGTTGCAACCTCTCTCTCTCTCTCTCTCTCTGTATTCTTATGTAATAAAGCTATCCTTTTCTTTCCATCTGGAGGCAGGCCACCTCCAGACAACCCTCTGTGCTACTCTTTAACTTTCTTTTCTCTCCCTTCCATGGGTCTGTAGGTATGGACGTCAACTTCCAGTGACCTCCTGCTCCCAGACAGAATTTGACAATAAAATAGAATGGCTATAGCTATAGCTCTATATAGTGCCACAGAATGGCTGGCTACTTTATCTAGAATGAAATATATGTATTGTATACAGTAAAGTACCCTAATCAAAATGGATGCAGTTTCTATTTAGTGTGTAGGCAGAGTAAGACCTACATGACTAGCCTGTACATTACTATTTATTGTAAAGCGGCAAACCCCTTTCCCTTTTATTTTCAGTAACCCTGTTGCTGCACGATCCAGCCATAGCACCTCTACGGTGCAAGGAACCTGATCCACCAACCCCCCAAAGAGACAGATAAGGTGCCACTTGCCCCCACGGGCAGCGGTCACGATCCAGTCATAGAACCTCTACGGTGCAAGGAGCCTGATGCACCTACCCCCTCAAAGATATAGATAAGGCACGCTTGAAAAATTGCCACGATTTGTCTGGGTTGTGTGAACGCTGAACTGGATCATCACTTGCAATTTGCTGTTTTAAATTTCAGCGCCTTCTCAGGGTAGCGCTATTGGCTCCACGCCTGTGTAGAGCTTCCTGATTGGCTGGTCTCACTCACCTGACACAAGAGCGCCCGAGACATGTGGCTTAATGTAAGCCTGCATCCCTGTACTCAGCTTCTAATTTATATATTTTAATTTAGCCTGTTCTGCTCGGCCTGTGTTAAGTAACTTACCATTCCCCCCAGCTGCAGTTTCTCTCCAACTGTATGTGCGCTGATTCAGTGCTAGCTCTGCAAACTTCCCCTTGATTTTTCCCCAATTAAGCTTTCACTCTGTACACTGCCTTGAACTGAGTTTGTAAAAAAGTTTTACTGGCTTTGTTAATATATATTTTTTTAATCCTATTTAAGACTGTACTGGGTTTACATGCTTACTGCTATGGACTTAGTTACAAAATTCAGTGAACTGTAAAATCTGTGTAGCCTCTGTCTTGAGCCTAAGGCTGCTGCCCTTGACTTTCATTCTTAATCATCTTCCTTTGTCCCCCTGTCCTCCTCTGTCTCTGTTCTGTCCCTCCTGCCTTCCCCCATCAGTCTGTTCTTTTGTGCTTGTTTTGGATTCCCGAGTTAGCCGGCACCTTGCCTCTGTCTGAGACCACCCCCTGACTTGTCTTTCAAGTTGGTGCTCAGCTCTCTTTGTGTGTCTCTGTTTAGACACCCCCCCATCTGCTCCTATTTAATCTGCTGTCTCCTTCCTTACAGGTGCCACTTGCCCCCACGGGCAGCGGTCACTATCCAGCCATAGCACCTCTACGGTGCAAGAAGCCTGATCCACCAACCCCCCAAAGAGATAGATAAGGTACAACGCTTGAAAAATTGCCACGATTTCTCTGGGCTGTGTGAACGCTGAACTGGATCATCACTTGCAATTTGCTGTTTTCAGTTTCAGCATCTTCTCAGGGTGGCACTATTGGCTCCATGCCTGTGTAGATCTCCCTGATTGGCTGGTCTCACTCACCTGAGACAGGAGCACCGGAGACATGTGGCTTAATGTAAGCCTGCATCCCTGTACTCAGCTTCTAATTTATATATTTTAATTTAGCCTGTTCTGCTCAACCTGTGTAAAGTAACTTACATTCCCCCCCGCTGCAGTTTCTCTCCAACTATATGTGCTCTGATTCAGTGCTAGCTCTGCAAACTTCCCCTTGATTTTTCATCCCACTCCTCCTCCCCCTCCCCCTCCCAGGCCTTCTTTAAATGCACACAGTCTCTGCCCACTCCTATCTGATGTTTCAATTTATTGGTTACTTACTGTCAACAACTGCAATTCCTCCCATCCCCTTTTTGCAACTAAGCCTTCTTGCAGCTTTTTCTCATTATGTCTTGCTAAGGCATACCATTTGGTACTTTAGGTTTGCTTATTGCTGACTAGCATATCCTGTCTTGCTAAGGCCATTGATTTAGGTCAGGTGATCTCTCTAGCACTTAGTCTGCTCCAGAGTAGTAGCTAAGAAATTTGCTTCAAAGCCTCTCTGCCCCTAGTACTATTCTATAGTCAGGTGAACTATTTTCTTATTTGCCTGACTAGGAGCTGTACTTAAGGATTACTGCTTCAGGCTCCACTGCCTATAGTAGTATTCCGCAGGGATTAAGGAATTCTCCTCCATTGAGAATCCCTTCTCCTGCCCGCACTTGTAGTGCCTATTGGGGGAGAATCTCATAATGAGGGCATATTACCTGCTTCTATGCTTGTCTCTGCTCATCTTACATGTATTGGACCTGAACGTGAATCAAAAAATAACTCCTAGAGTGGAGAATGGCTCTCTTTTTACATTGTCTGACCGGGACTTTTCCTATCAAGTAGAAGAACTTGTATGTGCTCTAACTTCCCCTATCCCGCTGCTGGTCCTTCATCTGCACTGGCGTACATGAACTCTCCTAGAGCCTGCCCACAGGGCTACACCACCTTCTGCATGCTCCCCCTACTCCCATTGACTCTCTCGGTCAGGGTATTATTGTATGCTGCATCAGGAAAATTGGGAACTAGCCTCAGAACTCCCTATACTGCCACAGATAAATCACGCAACTGAAAGAAGACCCAGCCACCCACACTTCTCCTAGAACTCTGCAGGAAACTCTTGTTCCTGCTTTTACTATGATCAGGAAATGTTGAGCTTAATCCAGGCCCTCTAGCACCCATGGAATCCCCAGCAGAGCTACAAAGCCTCAAGGGGCTTATATTCTTGCATGTTAATGTATGTAGCCTATTAAAAAAAATCACTTCTGTTCAGGCCTGGGTATGTTATACTCCTCCAGATATACTGGTGATTATGGAGTCCTGGCTCTGACTGGCTACCAGTAACAATGAAGTTAACATCCCCTCCTACTCTTTGTTCAGAGCCGACAGGCAAACCAGAGGTGGTGAGGTAGCTATTTACATCAAGGATAAATTCCCTGCCTCCATAATTGACTCAACCTCTGTCCCAAAAGAATTCAAAATCTTGTCATTAAAGATTGAAATTGCCACTGGTGTCTCATTATGTATAATAGGATGCTACAGACCCCTATCAGCTGGACTACAGTTGTTAAAACATCTCAAAAACATCCTGGGTTCGGCATCTTCAGAGTGTATTATACTAGGGGACTTCAACTTAGACTGACTCTCCAGTGCATCTACCCTACTTAAAATGTTCTGTGATTCCCTTGGGTTGTCACAGCTAATAAACAAATCTACTCATCCTAACAAGTTCAACCCTAATAACAGTACTCTCTTGGATATCATTTTAGTTAACAAACCCCATTTATTCTCCCAAGCTGGCGTCTTTTTCTCTGATATTAGTGACCATTGCTTCATCGCGTGTGTAAGAGCCACTCTTAAATCCACAACTGTACCAAAATTCTCCTTTAAAAGATGCATACGCAACTTTGATCTCCATGGGTATATATCAGACCTAAGATACTCCATGCAATGGCAGAACTTCTATCTAGCCAAGTCCCTGACTACGGCTTATGATATTTTCTCAGAAATTGTGCTAGGAGCTCTCAACAAGTATGCTCCCATAGTAAAAGTTCATGCCAGAAACAAATCTTGTCCATGGTTTACAGAAGACCTGAAAGATGCTTTGTGGAGTAGGGATGTGCTCTGGAGAACTGCTAGGAAAACTAATTTAATAAATGACTGGAATTCTTTCCGGAGGGTGAGGAACCTCTGCACCAAAATGGTCAGAGAAGCCAAAGCTAATTTCTACTGATCTCTGCTGGAGAGCTCCTCAAGAAATGCCTCCAAATTCTGGCAGACTATCAAAGACATTGAAGGTCACACCACTGTAAATTCCCTATCTACTAAATTAATGATCGACAATACTGTCATCTTCGACAGACCGTCTATCCTCAATGCACTCAATAATCATTTTGCCACTGCAGGGCTGGCCTTTGATTCCTCTCCCGTGAATATCCTCTGCCAACAACTTAGATTGGATACACAAGAAAAACCCATCCCCAGTCCATCCTTCTCTCTGCAGCCTACCTCCCTGAAAGAAGTCGAAGATCTTCTCTTTCATCTGGACACTAGGAAAAGTGCTGGGGCTGACCTCATTGATCCGTACTTCTTAAAGGTCAGCTACTGTGTCCTCGCAGTCCCAATTACTCATCTCTTCAACTTATCCTTGTCCCAGGGTGACCTACCACCCATTTGGAAAAATGCACTTGTGGTCCCTTTGTTTAAGTCAAGAGATCCTTGTGACCTCAATAATTACAGGCCAATTCCCTACTTCCAATCCTGTCAAAGATGCTGGAGAAAATAGTGAACTCCCAGCTTCGGAAGTATCTGGAATCAGAAAAATTGCTCAAACCATTACAATCCAGTTTTAGAGCACAGCACAGTACAATATCTGCTCTAGCCAAGGTGACAAATGACTGGCAGCTTGAATTAGACAAAAAAAACTTTGTCTGCGCAGTTTTCTTGGACCTAAGCAAGGCGTTCGACACCGTTGATCACAGACTGCTTCTGTCGTCCCTCCGGAACATTGGCTTGGATTCCCTATCCCTTAAATGCTTCTCCAACTACCTCTCAGGACGACTTCAACAAGTAAAGGCAGAAGGGCAAGTTTCTCCACCAAAACCCCTATTGAGAGGTGTACCACAAGGTTCCATTCTTGGTCTCTTGCTCTTCACCATTTATATTAACAACGAAGATGCCCCCATCAAAGAAGCACACATACACCTATTCACGGATGATATGGTACTCTATGCTAGTAGGCTCACACCTGAAGTGGCCTGTAAAGCCCTTCAAAATGAATTTAATCTGCTGCAACATCAGCTTATAAACCAGAAACTGCTCTTAAATGCAAAAAATACCAAAGCAATGTTCCTCTCGCCCCTTCAAAATGCAATAAATCCTGCAATTGCTGGGGCACTCCCACAGATCACTACCATTCTAGGTGAGGAGTTGGACTATGTACCAAAGTTCAAGCACCTGGGGGCCTGGTTAGACCATAGACTTGCTTTCACAGATCACTTAGAAGAACTGGCAAAGAAACTTAGACAAAGACTAGGTCTGATCTTTAGGATTAATAATCTCCTCACAAGAAACGCTAAAATGAAACTGGTTCAAACTACCATTCTTTCCCTATTGGATTATGCAGACTTTCTATATAGTCAAGGACCTGCGGGTACCCTAGCCAAACTTAATACACTTTATCACAGAGCCATACGATTTATCATGCGTCTTCCATACTCAACCCACCACTATGCATTGTACACGGCAGTGGGATGGTCATCCCTTGCTTACAGACAGCAAAAAAATGCTGCGGTTTGGACATACAAAGCTATCTCAAATAAACTGCCCCTGTATATCTCTGTCTGTTTACCTTTGTGCACTCTGGGGAAGTATGCCCTGAGAAGCACCTCATGTATCTACCTTTATGTTTACAAAGCAAAATCTCATATTGGCAGAGCATCCATTAGCTTTGTGCTCCCTCAACTGTGGAACAAGCTGCAAAAAACTTTGAAATTAACTCACCCCATCAGCCTAGCAGCTTTTAAATCTCTATATCTACATCATAATAAGGAGTCCTGTGCCTGTCTACCCTAAATAGTGACTCCTATAAGTCCAAGCACACTGTAATTACTACTGCTAAAAGGCTGATCACATCTATAATCGACTCTTCCCTCTCCCCTTTTTCTACCCCCATATCTGTCCCTTCCACATTCCTTTGACCCTGGTTCCAGCGCTAAATTCTCCATACCGTATCACCATATATCTTTTTATATTAGGTTTTGTTTGTGTTCAGTGCACCTGATATGTATATTTCTTTACTTTTATGAAAAATTGTGTCCTACCCAAAACTAGCTGTATCTTCTGTTCCAAACATATACTACTGTCAATGCTACCTGCTGATACTTTGTATATACTGTATTATTGTATCTCACTTTATTTGTATTACTACTATTTTCTTATGTGTTGCATCCCATGTATATTGTCCCTTGTTCCTTGTTAACAAACCCAGGTCCACCTCAAAAATGAGCTTGCTCAACGGTGATAGCCTGGTTAAATAAATAAAGACTTTGATAAATAAAGACTTTGACTTTGAAATGTTAGAACCTGTACTGAATGCTTCAGTTTATCTATTGGATGCATTACACTGCTGTTAAATTGTAGTTGCATAGGTAGAAATTAGAAAGAACCCTGTTGTAGTTATGCCATATTATGTTCCAGTGCCTAACTGTAAGACATAGTGATTACCCTTTACTTAGCAAAGCACTTTACTTAGCTGCACCAGAGATAAACAAAAAGGGTGCAGAGCAAGCATTAGGCATGCTCTCTAAGAGAAAGATAGGAAGCTATACAGAAATGTGTAGAAGCCTACATGGAGGAAAGTGAAGGTATCAGACGATGGCTTGACATTTCAGCTGTCAGCTTGACATTTCAGATAAAAGTACATTGTCTTGCCCCAAATGCCCTGAAACACATGGCTAGCTTTGTGCTACATGAGCAAGAGATGTCGGATAAAGGATTTTATTGCTACCCTACAATAAATATAAAAGGTTAAGGGATATTATACTGCCTAATAAAGATTACAGCATGGGAAACTTTAGCATACTAACAAACCTGGCCATGATGATAGCTAGTGAAAACCAACAAACTAGAATACAAAAGGGGGTAAAGTAAACACAAACCTTCTTCTGGCAACATAATTTGCTTTAAACAAATATACTTCTTGAAGGAGAAGGAATAAATTATGTCTGTCCTTACCTGAAGCAGGGGAAAGAATGAAATATCGTGTATAGGAGAACAGCGACCCCTTGTGGCCCCTTTTTATAGTAAGCTGTCTGTCACTCAAGTCCCAGTGGAAAGTTTTCCTCATTTAAAAAGGGGAAAATAATTCTGGGAAAGTCCTTTTGATTATCTAAAACTGCTCCTCATTATAGAAGGGTAACTACATTGCTTGCTACAGTAAATTTGATCAGTACCGTGCTACCATGCAAATTGCGCAGTAGCGGTATACATGTTATTCAATGGCTACTGCAGTTGCGCAATGCTCAGTATACCATGCTACCATGCAACTTTACTATAGCAAGCACTGTAAGTCCTTTTAGCCTGTTATTTAATTAAATGAAGGGCCATGATGATGCTTGGTCACCTGACCCAGGTGGGCGGGTATAAATAGTACTGCCTGAGCAAACAGGTGTTAGATAGGGTCAGTGTCTTCTGACTGAGTGTGGCTGAAAGGCTAGGAGAGTCCTAATCTGCACTAAGGAGAAAATTGTGAAAAGTATTGACAAGTTTTTTCTTTTGAATTGTTTTGATCATTTTATGTTTACTTTATATGGTGCAAAAGCTGTTGTTGTTTATGATTACAAAATAAACATCCCACTTAGAAAAAGTGGGTTGCACCAAAAATCTTGTATTTGTGTCCATCTGAATTTCCCACACCTTTACAAATGGTGGCAGTGGTGGGATTTATAGCTGCTAGTGTCTTGCCATGGATCAGAGACACTGCAGCAAATACTATCTGGTATCCCAGGTGGATACATGGCAAAGGGCGTCCAAGTGACTTGCACCCTTAGCAGGAAGATGGCTGCTCAGATGGGAGCACCACTAATAATAATAATAATAATAATTTTATTTGTATAGCACCTTTCAAAATATCAAGGTGCTGAACAATTTTAAAAACGAGTTCAAAAACTCTAAATAAAAGTCATAAAAACATCCATAAAATATCAACATATCGTCATAGTAACAAATTTATAGTAAAATCCACACATAATCAAATAACTTAGTTATCTAAGAAGGCCATATTCCATAAGTGCATTTTTAAATCTTTCTTAAATGGCTCCACAGAGGTACACTGCCGTAACCGGCATGGTAGCGAGTTCCAAAGAGTGGGTGCGGCGTACGAAAACACTCTGCTACCAGAAGATTTTAGGCTTACTTTTAGAATCTCTAACAATCCCATGTCAGCTGAGCGGAGTGATCGGTCAGGGCAGTAGGGAACCAGGAGGTCTTTCAGATAGGCTGGACCCTGATCATGAAGGGCTTTGAAAGTCAGTAAAATGACTTTAAAGGTGAACCACCACCGTATGGGAAGCCAGTGCAGTTCGAGCAGCACGGAAGTAATGTGACAGGACCTACTTGTCCCAGTCAACACCCGGGCTGCAGCATTCTGCACCAGCTGTAGGCGATGGATTTCAACCCCAGAAAGCCCAAAGTAAAGGGCGTTGCAGTAGTCCAAGCACGAAGATGCAAAAGCGTGGATCAATGTTGGCAGGGAGTCAGACGGAACAAGATGCTTAACCCTGGCAATGTTCCTAAGGTGATAAAAGGAAGTCTTGACAGTGGCTGACACCTGAGATTTAAGGGTTAGCCTGTCGTCAAGAATAAACCCAGGTTACCACCCATTCTGAGGAAGGAGACACACCACCAAGGAAAATTCCAGATGGGTGCGTCAGTACGCGACACCTCGCAATCTGACCACCTGGGTCCACGACCAGAACCTCTGTTTCTCTGAGTTCAACTTTAGCCAGCTAGAATCCATCCAGTCTTGGATCTCCCCAGACAGTTGTTAAACACCGAGAGGCTCCATCCTGGTCGGGTGCAAAGACAGATATAGCTGGTATCATCTGCATAAGCAGTGAAACCTCAGCCCATTTCATCTAATGATACTTCCGAGGGGCAGCATATACATTGCAAACAACATGGGTGACAGCACAGATCCCTGAGGCACTCCACACAACAAAGAAATTGGGTCAGAGGAAAAATTCCCCGACACAACTCTTTGTGATCTCCAGGTGAGGAATGACGTGAACCATTTAAGAACAGTTCCAGACATTCCACAAATTTGCCTCAGGCGAGCTAATAACACCATGTGGTCCACAGTGTCAAAAGCCGCAGAGAGATCAAGAAGAACAAGAATGAAACGTCTCTTCTGATCCCTCGCCATCAGAAGGTCATTTAACACCTGAACCAGCGCAGTCTCGGTGCTGTGTCTTTTCCGGAAGCCAGACTGGAAGGATTCGTAGACATTATGGATGGTTAAATGGTCATCCAGTTGGACAGCTACGACCTTCTCAATAACCTTCCCAATAAAGAGAAGGTTAGAGATAGACCGGTAGTTTAAAAAACAGTCTGGGTCAAGGGAAGCTTTCTTCAATAGAGGAGTCACCACTTCCTCTTTCAGGGAGCAAGGAAATTCACCTGACTCCAAGGAGCACCAGACTATTTGTGCCAGGATCGGACTGATGATATCAGAACAGCCCAAAATAAGGGGAGTCGGTCCGGGATCCAAACTGCAACTTGTAGGACGCATAATATGGACGATCCTCATAATGTCCACGAACTCAAGTCGACGAAAGGAACTCCAGGAGAATTGGGGAACTGTGATCCCACGCTGTCCAACAGCATCACCATTAGAGGTTGCTGGACGCAGGTTTGCCCTGATGTCGGCCACTTTAGTTGTAAAGCATAGAGCTAGCTCATCACACTCTACTTGCAAAAAAGCTTTCCGAACTTGCAGGCAGGCTGGATTGCACAGTCTGTCTACCGTTCGGAACAGCTGAGCCGGTCGATTCTGAGCAACTGCAATCTCCCTGGACAGGAATTCTGCCTTCTTATGGGTGATTGCAGATTGATAGCTAACATAATGTTCTATCAATCTAGAGTGGTCGGCATCAAGGCCGGACTTGCGCCAGCAACGCTCTAACCTTCGCCCCTGTCTCCGCATCTCCCTCAAGGTCCCGTCAAACCACGGGGATCTGGGGGCGAAGGAATAGGGCACTCACGAACATAAGCCCAATAGAATCCAGGGCTGTGGTGTGGTATGACCTTGTATAGGCCAACACCAATGCTTCTGGACTACTGCTCACCGACCACGAAGGATGATGAATTCAGGGCCGCCTTCTAGACCTTGACAGTAACATTCCGTAATGAACGGAGGTGCACCAATCTCCACAGGGGCTGGTCTTCTCGGGGGGGGGTGCAAAAATTGAACCTCACAGTGTAGTGATCAGACCAGGCAACTGGGTCCACCCCCATGTCGGATGCAGCGATCCCTAGAAGGAAGACTAAGTCTAAAGAGTGTCCAGATTTATGCGTAGCAGTGGAAACCACCTGTGTGAGGCCCAAAGAAGACATCAGTTGGAGGAAGTGATTACCAAAATTAGAGAGTTCATCATCGACCCAGGCGTTAAAATCACCCAGAACCATCAATCTGGGTGACTCAAACGACATGACGACAAGGAAGTCTGCTACTTCCTGTAGGAAACGTTTCCCATCGCCGGGTGGACGGTAGATGAGCATGATTCGAACACCTCCACCTGCTACGACTGTGCACTCAAAGGACCCAGCCTCACCTACTACTACATTCATGAGACCCAATTCAGTCTTGAAACAGACTGCAACCCACCTGCCCCTGCGGTCCAATCTCGGGCGGTGTATCACCGTGTACCCAGCCGGAGTCACGGCCTCCAATATCGGGCCTGAATTTTCATCCAGCCAGGTCTCGGTGATGCAAGCCAGGTCAGCCGAGCCAACAAGATCGGCAATAATGGCGGTCTTATTCCTAACAGACCTGGCATTGCATAACACCGTCTGAGTTGAACAAACTTCGGGGGTTGTCGAGCCTGTCTGCCTACTGTAATAGGTGGCCTTCCGTTGACTGTCAGACCTAAGGTGAAGAAGCAACCTTTTTGGAGGATGATGATGATGACCACAGTGATCAGGTGGAATAGGATACTATTGATAAACTTCCAGAGATCGAGGAAAGTGAAGAGGATGTTACCTCCTGTCCAGATTTGGAACATACTCACCAAGAAGATGTGGGAGAACTGCTGAAGTGGCTTTGTATCCAACAGATCCAGTTGGACAGGGAAAGAGAGGAAGAGAGAAGGGGAAAAGATGCAAAGTGGATGGATATGATGAAGGTGTTGCAAGCCATACATGCTGAGACAACAGAACGTATGAAGAGCCCAAGAGACATTAAATTATCACAGCTCCAGGATAACAATGACATAGAGGCATATCTCATGACGTTTGAGAGGGTAGCTCAAATATATGGGTAGCCATGTGATCAATGGGTAGTTCATCTAGTCCTACAATTGACTCGCAGAGTACACGTAGTCTTTATTCAATTAGACATACAAGTGGATCAAGATTCTGACTATGTAAAGACTGAAATTTTAATATGTTACTACATCAATATGGAAACATATATGCAACATTTCAGGTACTTAAAGATGCAATCTTCAGATGCCCCATGGGAAACCTTTGCCCACCTAAAGGACCTCAGCTGCAAATGGTTGCAGCCGGAGACAAAGACAACTAAACAGCTAATGGAGGCCACAATTATTGAGCAATTCATCAAGATACTTCCCCAAGATGTTGAACCATGGGTGAGATAGCATAAGCCTGTGGGAGTGGAGAAAATGATTGCCCTAGTGGAGGACTTCTTGGCTGCCAGACCTGTGAAGGGGATGAATATCCAAGGAGGCCCATCACCATCCACCTCCACCAGTCTGGTAAGACCTATTCAGAATGTTGTAACTAGAGATTAACCTAAATGGAGACAAGACAGAAAAGGTAGGTTGCCCCTTTCAGAAATTGATTGCCATGGATGCCAGAAAAAAAGGGCATTTGATAAGAAACTGCCCGCATGTAAAATAAGACTATGGTCACTTAGCTCTAGCTAACTGGGGACCTTATATAACAATAGGGGAGGTGGGTACTCAGAAAGTTGTGGGTCTTATTGACTTGGGGAGTCAACAGACACTCATTCATACTGATCTAGTGGATATATATATAACGAACTAGGGAAAAGTACAGCAATAACATGTATTCATGGGGATACCCATGTTTATCCTACAATCCCCCTGGAGATGGCTATAAATGGGAGAGTGCATGAGTTGGAGGTAGGATTGGTACCTCAACTTCTAGTCCCCATAATCATCGGACAGCATCATCATGATTTTTCTTCATTGTTAGAAGGAGACAGAAGACAGCCGACTCTGGTAGCAGTTACTACCCAAGCTCAGGCCAAACAACAGGAAGAACTTGTCAGTGTATTTCCCTTTTCTGAGGAACTATTTCTCTGTCCAGGTAAAGACAGGAAAGGGAAAACCTTAAAAAGAAAGGAGAAGAAGGAATGATGAGAAACAAGGGACTTTGAAAATACTGAAAAGTGAAGAAGGGACGACGCAAGAGGAACAAAAACATGATAAAGCCCTAAATCCCTTTTCCTTGCAGATTGGACAAGAACAAAGCACCGGGGCCCCCACATATGTGGTAACGAATGATTTACTATATAGGGAATGTGGAAATCCTAGAAATGGGGCAATAATAGCTCAGTTGCTGGTTTCCAAGAAGTATAGGAATGCTGTGGTGAAGCTAGCTCATGATATTCCCTTAGCAGGTCATACTGGTAGGGATAATACCTTAAGCAGAATCCTTAACAGCTTCTTTTGGCCAGGGATACATGAGCAAGTGGCTAAGTATGTGCTGAGCTGCCCTGATTTTTAAAAATTAGCCCGGATAGGAAGAGAAGACATGGTGCCACTGCAAAGTATCCCCATTGACTTCCAACCTTTTGATCGCATAGTCATAGAGGTGGTAGGCCCCTTAGAAACCAGTGCAAAGGGAAACTGCTTCATTTTAGTCATATGTGACTACACCACAAGGTACTCTGATGCCATCCCCATGAGGACAGTGACAACTTCCAGAGTGGCAGAGGAATTGGCCAAAGTGTTCAGCCAAATGGGAATCCCCAAAATCACACTAGTCGACAGGGGTAGCAATTTTATATCTGTAATGCTGAGTGAATTGTATCATTTGTTGGGAATTCAGGCAGTTAGAACCTCCCTTTACCACCCCAAAACAGATGGTCTAGTAGAGAGATTCATCCAAACTATACAGAAGATGCTGCAGAAGTATGTGAATGAGGAAAATCTACCTTCTTTTCTCTTATAGAGAAATTCCACAGGTATCCACAGGTTTTCCCCCTTTTCCCTGCACTATGGATGCAACCCCCAAGGACCCTTAGATGTGGTCAAGGAGCATTGGGAGGAGAATAGGAGCATTGGGCATAGTGGTATAGCCTGTTATTTACTTAAATGAAGGGACATGATGATGATGCTTGGTAAACTGACCCAGGTGGGCAGGTATAAATAGTACTGCCTGAGCATACAAATGTTAGATAGGGTCAGTGTCTTCTGACTGAGTGCAGCTGAAGGGCTAGGAGAGTCATATGATGTACTAAGAAGAAAATTGTGAAAAGCATTGACAAGTCTTTTCTTTTGAATTGTTTTGATTGCTTTGTTTTTACTTTATGTGGTGCAAAAGCTGTTGTTGTTTATGATTACAAAATAAACACCCAGCTTAGAAAAAGTGGGTTGCACCAAAAATCATGTGTTTGTGTCCATCTGTATTTTGCACACCTTTACAGGTGGCTACTGCTTGTGACAATGTGCTGTCACAGTGTGGTAGTAATCATTTAGGTTGCTACAGTACCAGTAAGGGTGGCCACTGCTTGTGACAATGTGCTGTCACAGTGTGGTGGTCATTGCTCAGGTTGCTACAGTACCAGTAAGGGTGGCCACTGCTTGTGACAATGTGTTGTCACAGTGTGGTGGTCATTGCTCAGGTTGCTACAGTACCAGTAAGGGTGGCCACTGCTTGTGACAATGTGCTGTCACAGTGTGGTGGTCATTGCTCAGGTTGCTACAGTACTAGTAAGGGTGGTCACTGCTTGTGACAATGTGCTGTCACAGTGTGGTGGTCATTGCTCAGGTTGCTACAGTACCAGTAAGGGTGGTCACTGCTTGTGACAATGTGCTGTCACAGTGTGGTGGTCATTGCTCAGGTTGCTACAGTACCAGTAAGGGTAGTCACTGCTTGTGACAATGTGCTGTCACAGTGTGGTGGTCATTGCTCAGGTTGCTGCAGTACCGGTAACAGTGGCCACTGCTTGTGACAATGGGCTGCCGCAGTGTGCTGGTCATTGATCAGGTTGCTACAGTACCAGTAAGGGTGGCCACTGCCTGTGACAATGGACTGCCACAGTGTGCTGTTCATTGCTCAGGTTTCTACAGTACCAGTAGGGGTGGCCACTGCTTGTGACAATGGGCTGCCACAATGTGGTGGTCATTGCTCAAGTTGCTACAGTACCAGTAAGGGTGACCACTGCTTGTGACAATGGACTGTCACAGTGTGGTGGTCAATGCTCAGATTGCTATAGTACCAGTAGGGGTGGCCACTACCTGTGACAATGGGCTGTCACAATGTGATTGTCATTGCTCCGGTTGCTACTGTATCAGTAAGGATGGCTACTAATTGTGACAATGGACTGTCATGGTGTGGTGGTCAATGCTCAGAATGCTACACTACCAGTAACTGTGGTCACTGCTTGTGTCAATGGTCTGTCACAGTGTGGTGGTCATTTACTCAGATTGCTACAGTACCAGTAAGGGTGGCTTTGAAGATGTTGCCTAACTGAGAGCATCTTCTCTGCTAGGTCCTACTCGTGTAAGCAATAAGACATGACTGGGCATTGGTTGTGCTAGGTTTAACCCACACCCTGGGATGTAACAAGGCACAAAGCTGCAGGCTGGCTGTCTTTAGCCCATGGGCATAGGGTAAACCAAGTACAATCAATGCCCCAGACTGTCTTATTGCTAATATAAAATGGATATTTGCTAGATTGAAAAAAAAAATTAGAAACATGTAAATAAAATTATTTCAGTGCTATAAAAATATTATACTAGTTCTTCTGCCTAGTTGATGCCCCCGGGGGTTGCTATACCTTTTCTTTTGCTTGCCTGTCAATTAAAAATATTGCCCAGTAGATGACTGCCTCTTTGCCAACTGTGAATTATTTGTTTTTCAATTGTTTAACCAGGAGTAGCACACTAAGCCGAAAGCTTGTTTACAGGGAAGTTAAATGACTTGCTCAGGGCCACACAGTATGCAAGTGGAGGCTATGGGATTCAAGCGCAGATCTCCAGATTTGCAGCTCAAAGCCTTAAATCACTGCACTATACTGTCTCCCAAAGTAGAAAGAGACTGCCTGGTGGAGTTGGGTAAGTTACTTTTAAAAAATAATCAGTTACAGTTACTAGTTACTCTCAAAGAAATGCAATCAGTTACATTTACTGAGTACTCTGTCATAAACAGTAATGAGTAGCTGTAACTGTAATGCACATTACTTTCCATATTACTTTATATTACTTTTGATGATTTGGTGGCGCTTAGTCAGTACACAGATTTATGTGCTTAGGAAAGTTGAAAAACCATGAAGTAGAAATGAAATTCGTTTCTAGCGACATTGAATGAGTTGTATGTTATTTTATTGTATCTTTTCTTAGTAAACTACCTACACAATTTGTATTTCCATATGTCAGTTTGGAATAAATAAATCTAGAAGCCTCCTGTAAGGGCCTACTTGGAAGAAAGGCAGATAAGACAGTGAGGATGCTAATACATTCATCCAAAAGAGAACAGGTTGCTGACATTTTATCTGTTTATTACTGTGCTTTGGAACCCAGGTGAGGAACAGCTTCTAGATTTATTTTTACAAAACAGACATATGGAAATAAAAATTATGTAGGTAGGTAATACTGAAGGCTGGGATCCTGCATATGAGTATATCCTAGCACCTGCATTGCAATTAAAAGATTCTTTAAAAAAATCAAACTTATTCTTAATTCAGCGAGGCGGACAGTCTGTAGAAATGGTTGGGAAACAAAGGATAACTGTGCAGATGTGTCCTGCTGCCAGGCCATGGTGACAGGGCAACAGGGGCTGGCTGACAAACTACGGTACTGCAGGAGTACCTGGGAAGAGAAAGGCTTTACTCCATCCTGTTAAGAATTCCGTCTCGGTTTCAAACATACGGTGCAGTAAGTTCAACCAGGGAAAAGTGACTGTAGATTGATTGATCTTTGTCTGTGAGGCATGTCCTGTGACCTGCATTGTATTTGTATGGTAAAATAATTAAATTATAGGCAAGCCATTTTGTAGAATAACAGCCTCTTTCTTCTCCTTTTGGCCTGGTGAGACATTTCTTTTCCTAAAACAAAGGAGCATAAGGCAGTCTGCACAGTGGGACTACTAACACTTAATTCACAATTAAGAGAAAGATTAAACTTTCTCCTCAGAACCAAAAGAGGTGCTCAAGTTACTAGTAATCAAACATTAAAAGCAGTCAGTCCTAATCGTGTGCTAAATCACAGAGTAGGCATTTAGCTTCACTATGGATGACTGAGACAGTTAACTCGATGGCGTCCTCTGAAATCCCTTATGAGAGTCATTTGCTCCTTCTGAAAGATATCTAACCAGAAGCAAGAATTTCAGATTTTTTAGTTGTTGAAATGAGAATTACAATAAAGTAGTCTCAGTGCTGAAAACAACTGCTTTCTGTCCACATGTTGCAAATTGAGTTGTAGCTATCGAACTCAATCACCGGGTTTAAGATTTGTGTTATTGCCTGCAGCTAGTGATGTATTCTCCCTTGGGGGATTTTGCCACCACCACTATGCAGCTATGATATTGTCAAGATATAGTGACTTTCTTTCTGGAAAATGATAAACTGCCTGAAGAGAAATGAGGCCAACCTGCTGTTAACAAATGAGCCAAGGATACTGATAATCATCTTTATTTGTAATATTCTTTTCAGGGTAAATATCTCCATTTGCTCTATTTAAGGAACTACACACATGCCATAAGGAAGCACATCTGGTAAGCCCTGGTGCCACCAAAACATCTGTTAACAATGATAACACATTTATTTTTTTGAACATCTCTCATAGCAAATCACATGCTGCAACCTTCAAGTGTGGCAACATCCTAACATGGAACAGTAACAGTTTAAAACAAGCATTTGTCAATGCTGAATGTTTGCTTCCTGGCATTAGCATTGGAAGTGCAGGAGTTAGACAGATACAGAATAGGAATGGCAGTGAAGTATTGAAGTGATGCCAACCCAACCCCCATCCTGCAGAGATGGGCAAGCATTGTGGTGTGTCTTTGAGTCATTGGCCATAACACTCACACCATTTCACCTCACCCTGCCCTGCAGAAACTGACAAGTGTCGAGGTGTGCCTTGGGGTGTTTGTGCTTTGAACTCATCCAATTCCATAAGGAAATATGGTGAAATGGGTGCAGTATAGGAGAATGGGGTGAACTTTGGGGTTGAAGAGTCCAAGTCACTCCTCGATGCTTGTCACTGGCTGCAGGGTTGTGGTGGTGGTGGTGGAATGGCATAAGCATTGCTGTTGACAAACCCAAGTCACACCCCTGATGCCTGTCAGTCCCTACAGGGTAGGGCATTATAGTCAGAAACCCTAATACCCTGGGCATTTCTTGGTATTTTCACTCCAAGTTTTCAATGTGGGGGTTTTGTGACCCCACCGCATGGACAGTGACACTATCAGTTCATTAGCCAAAAGGTGATTTTGCACACTGATTGTGCCATTTGGCACCACAGCTGCAAAAACACATTTCAAACAGGATGTGAAAAATGACAGCTGTACTGTTCATGAGGCAATGTAAAAAGATGGTAATGTTGAAAATCCGGAGTGAAAATCTAAAAAAAATTGGTGACGTCACACACATGCATAGAAAATGAGCAACACACACCCGTAATGCAATTATTTTGAGGATTTTTTACACCAGATTTTCAACATAGAAACATAGAAACATAGAATTTGATGGCAGATAAGGACCACTTGGCCCACCCAGTCTGCCCATTTCCCCTACCTAATGGATAAGCTGAAGATACTAGTTAACCAACAGCCTACTTCTTCCTACCCCAACCCCCCAGAATTGCATTATGACTGTCCCATGCATGCTTTAATTCCACCACTGTTTTGACTCCACAACCTCCTCCGGAAGGCCGTTCCATGCATCCACAACCCTCTCTGTGAAAAAATACGTCCTTATATTACCTCTGAGCCACCCCCCCATCTTCAAATTGTGCTCCCTTGTTCTTGCCCACCCCTTTTTTGGAAAGATGCTACCCTCTTGGACTTTGTTGATTCCCTTGAGGTACTTGAAAGTTTCTATCATGTCCCCCCTCTCCCTCCTCTCCTCGAGGTTATACATGTTAAGCTCCTTAAGTCTCTCTTCATATGTCTTCCAGTGAAGACCCAGTACCATTATAGTTGCCCTCTTCTGGACTGCCTCCATCCTGTTTATGTCTTTGCGGAGATTGGGTCTCCAGAACTGCACGCAGTACTCCAAATAGGGTCTCACCAGCTGTCTGTACAGAGGGATAACAACTTCCTGTTTCTACTGGTGATGCCTCTCCCTATGCATCCAGTATCCCCCCAGCCCTCCTTGCTGCCCTCTCATATTGCTTACCCACCTTTAGGTCATCTGATATGAATACCCCCAGGTCCCTTTCCATTTTGTTGTTGTTAGTATCCACCCCCATTGTGTACTCTTCCCTGTGTTTTGTTTCCCAGGTGCATTACCTTGCACTTCTTAGCATTGAATCTAAGCTGCAATATATTTGACCATTCCTCCAACCTTGCCAAGTCCCTTCTCATCCTTTCCACCCCACCTTGTGTATCAACTCTGTTGCAGATCTTTGTGTCGTCTGCAAAGAGATATGCTTTTCCTTCCAGTCCCTCTGCAATGTCGCTTATAAAGACATTGAAGAAGACCGGTCCTAGTACTGAACCCTGCAGTACCCCACTAGTAACCGCCCTTTCTTCAGAGTGGATAGGTCAATACTAAGAGGAGTTAGGTGGAGTAGCAAGGCGGAGAGGCATAGTCGCATTTGGGTGGAGGCCATGCCAGGAATGACAGCGGAAAGGGTGGGACAGTCTGTTCTGAAATATGCTAGAAGGGGTAGGGACAAGCCTCATTTAATTATACATCTTGGGACAAACGACCTGGTTGACAAGACAGTGGATATAGTCCAGAGGAGGTTTGAGGAACTAGCACAATTATGTGAGGGGCAGGAAGATCAGTAACTTTTCAGAGATACTTCCGGTGCAAAAGCAAGCACAACAAAGACTGAGAATAGAGAATTTAATAGATGGCTAAGAAACTGGTGTTGTGCTAAAGGGTATGGGCTGTTGGGGGGGTGGGAGAGACCTGGGAGGACAGTAGTCTCTATGCCAGGACAGACTACACTTGAGTGAGGAAGGAAAGAAAGTGTTGAAGCAGAGATGGAAGAATATATAGAGGAGTTGGGAGTTTAAACTAGGAGTGGGGGTGGCAGTTGGGAAGAGATATGCAGAGACCACAGGTTGGAAATCATGTGACTTACCCCCATAACAGTGACAAAGGACAAATGGCAAGTACTGTTGGTGATGCTAGGAAAGGGGGCAGGTTGGGAGGGGGAAGGGTGGAAGGTGGTTACCCTTAATGCTAGGAGCCTTGGGAGGAAAACTGCAGAGTTGCAGGTTCTCATGGCAGAGGGAGAGGTGGACATTGCAGCCATCACGGAAACATGGGCCACCCAATATAATAACTGGGACCTGTCTGTACCGGGTAAAGGTTATTTTGTAGGGACAGGGTGACTGGGAAAGGAGGGGGGGTGGCACTATATGTGAAGGAAGGACTGAAGTGTGTAAGGGAGGAAGGGGAGGAGGGTAGTACAGAGTCACTTTGGGTGCAAATCCAGGATTCCAAGAATAGGAGTCTTAGAATGGGAGTGGTGTACAGGCCACCATCTCAGATGGAGGAGTTAGACAGGGAACTAGCGGGACAGATCAGGAGGACCTGCGAGAAGGGTAGTGTGGTGATTGTGGGGGACTTCAACATGCAGGAGGTGGACTGGAGCACCCCAACAACCAGGAACAGAAGGGAGCAGGTACTGCTGGATGCCTTCAGGACAGCTTCTGCTGCAAATGGTCAGTGAACCAACCAGGTTAGGGAATACCCTTGACCTTGTGCTGGCAAATGGGGACTTTGTGAGAGAACTTACAGTGGAGGAACCACTGTCAGGGAGTGACCACCACTCAGTATGGCTCACATTGGATATGGGCAAGGAAGGAGTGGAATCTGGCACAAGAGTGCTGGACTTCAGGAGGGCTGACTTTGGGAGGATGGGGGAAGTGGTAAAAGGGTACCTGGCCAGAATTCAATCTAGTATGGATACTAACCAGAGATGGGAGCTCATAAAGTCGGGGATAGTGGAGGCAACCAAAACCTGCTGCAAAGCCCACAGCAAGAAGGCTAGGGCTAAGAAACCGAGCTGGTTCAGCAAGGAGGTCATGGGAAAGGTAAGGAGGAAAAGAGCTGCCTTTAGGAAATACAAGAAAACAGGGAGGGAAGACAGAGAGGTACTGACAGAATCGAGGAGGTGACAAGGGCAGTAAGGGGGCCAAAGCATCTCACAGACTCAGGCTGGCACAAGGCATTAGAAGGGAGGAAGGACTTCTTTAAGTACATCAGGGAGAAAAGGAGCTGTAAGGACCACATAGTAAGGATTAGGAAGGAGGGTTGGGTGGAAGGCAGGAGTGCGATGGCGGAAGCACTAAATGAGTACTTCTGCTCAGTATTTACTAAAGAGAAGAGGGGTGACACCCAAGATGGGAGAAATGGCAGACGAGGGGGAGTGATGACAGATGAGGAAATCATGGAGGGCAGAGTTCGAGAGGGTTTGAAGGCACTGAGGGTGGACAAGGCACCAGGCCCAGATGGCATCCACCCCAGGGTACTGAAGGAGCTGGCAGAGGTCCTTGCAGGACCTTTGGCAGACCTATTTAATGCCTCACTACATTCGGGCTGTGTACCTCAGGACTGGAGGATGGCTCATGTGGTGCCCCTCCACAAGAGTGGCCCCAAGGATGAACCGGGAAACTACAGACCAGTGAGCCTCACATCCATCATGGGTAAGCTAATGGAGACTATCCTGAAGGAGAGGCTGGTGGCCCTCTTAGAGGCCAAAGGACTACAGGACAGCAGACAGCATGGCTTCATCGTGGCGATCCTGCCAAACCAACCTGGTCGAGTTCTATGACTGGGTAACTAGAGCAGCTGGACAGGGGACATGCAGTGGATGTCCTGTATCTGGACTTCAGTAAGGCATTCGACTCAGTGCCACATGGAAGGCTGGGAAGGAAGTTAGTAGGCACAGAGGCAGGTTGCAATGCTGGTGAGATGGGTGGGAAACTGGCTGCAGGGAAGGCAACAGAAGGTGGTGGTGGGTGGGGCTCTCACACCCAAGGGCAGTGACAGCGGTGTCCCACAGGGCTCGGTGTTGGGACCAGTGTTGTTTGGGATATTCATTGCAGACATATCATGGGACATCAAGAGCAGGATCAGTCTGTTTGCTGATGATATCAAGGTTGGTGATGGTGGATGACCTAGGGGGTTGGCAGGGTTGCAGGATGATCTGGCAAAGCTTGAAACCTGGTCAGACACCTGGCAACTGAGCTTTAATGCCAAAAAGTGCAAGGTGATGCATTTTGGGATGAAGAACCCAAGGAGGACTTACCAGCTAGGGGGAGTGCAGCTAGCCCAGACAGAGGAGCAGAAGGATCTGGGTGTGCTCATCACAGGGTCAATGAACAACTCGGCACAGTGTAGGAAGGCAGCTGCAAAGGCCAACAAAATGCTGGGTTGTATTGCAAGGGGTATATCCTCGAGGAGGGAGGAGGTGATTCTGCAACTGTATAGGTCATTAGTTAGACCACACCTGGAGTACTGCATGCAGTTCTGGTGTCCGTATCTGAAGAGGACATTAAGTTACTGGAGGGAGTGCAGCGCAGAGGCGACAAAAGATGATCAAGGGTCTGGGGACTTATCATATGAGAGGAGGTTGAAGGAGTTGAACATGTACTCACTGGAGGAGAGGAAGACAGGGGGACATGATTGAAACCTTTAAATACATGAAAGGAATAAACAAGACAGGTACAGAGGGCTGTTCAAAGTAAGGGAGGGAGGGGCCACCAGGGCCATGATATGAGACTGGAGTGAGGAAGGTTCAGGAGGGAGATGAGGAGACACTTTTACAGAGAGGGTGGTGGCTGGGTGGAATCGTTACCTGCAGAAGTGGTATGCAGTAGAACAGTGGACTGCTTCAAACGAGGATGGGACAGGACAAGGGGGAGGGTTAATGAAGGGAAAGGGTGGAAGGAAGGGGCAGCTGCAGAATAAGGGGTGCTAGCTGCACATTCGAGCAGACTTGATAGACCTCTAGGCCTTTATCTGCTGGCAAATTTCATATGTTCGTATGTTCGTGGACTCCATTTACTATTACCCTCTGCATCCTGTTCTCCAGCCAATTCTTTACCCAGGCTACCATCTTGGGACCCACTCCCACGCTGGCTAACTTGTATATTACTCATTTGTGTGGGACTGTGTCAAATGCCTTGCTAAAGTCAAGGTAGGCCATGTCCACAGCCCCTCCCTGATCTACTACTTTGGTCACCCAGTCAAAAAAATCGATTAGATTCATTTGACATGACCTTCCTGCTGTGAATCCATGCTACCTTGGGTCCTGTGCCCCTCTGGCCTTGAGGTACTCGACAATTCTTTCCTTCCTAAGTGATTCCATAATTTTCCCTATCACTGAGGTTAAACTAACTGGTCTGTAGTTGCCTGCTTCTGCCCTGCTCCCACTTTTGTGAAGTGGAATCATATCTGCCCTCCTCCAGTCCTCAGGTACCACCCCATCCTCCCATGATTTGTTAAAGAGCGTAGTCAGTGGTGTCACTAGTTCTACCCTTAGTTCTTTTAGAATTCTGGGATGAATCCCATCTGGCCCCATTGCTTTGTCCACCTTCAGTTTTAAGAGTTCTTTCAGAACCCTTTCTTCTGTAAATGGGCTGGTATCAACTTCTGTATCTAGAGTGTTTCTTTTGTTTGGTTTAGGTACCTCCCCCTCTTCTTTTATGAATACTGAGCAAAAATATTTTAGTATCTCTGCCTTTTCACAGTCACCCTCTGCCTACCCCCTCCCCTTTATTAAGCCTCACTATCCCTCCCTTAGCCTTCCTTCACTCCCTGATGTACCTATAGAAGGTTTTATCTCCCTTCTTAACTGTGTTGGCTATCTTTTCCTTAGTTTGGGCCTTTGCTGTTCTGACTGCCTTCCCAGCTTCCTTTTCCTTTAACTGATACAATTCTCTGTCCTGCTTCTTCTGTGATTCCTTGTACTTCCTGAATGCTTTCTTTTTCTCCCTAACCTTTCCTGCCACCTCCTTTGAGAACCATAGTGGTTTCTTATATTGTTTTGTTTTGTTTTGTTTATTTGCTTCACACAAAGGCTTGTTGCCTCTGTGATGGCAGTTTTGATTATTCCCCAATTTTCTTCCACCCCTCCTTCCTGTCCATTTGCTAGTGCATTCCTTAGGTACTCGCCCATTTTGTCAAAGTCAGCCCTCCTGAAGTCCAGTACCTTTGCCTTTGTATGGCTTGACTCTACTGCTGTGTTTATTGTGAACCATCAATAGTTCCCAGATGGCTTCCCACTTCTAAATCTGTGATCCTCTCACCATCCCCATTTGAGGGTACCAGGTCTAAGATTGCTCCCTCTCGAGTTGGTTCCAATACCAGTTGTCTAAAGCATGCCCCCTGTAGGGCATCTAGAATGACCCCACCCTTAGAAGTGGCTGCTGCAAATGTACTCTAATTAACATCTGGCATATTTCTAACACCTGGCAACATAGGCATTTTGAGACTTCCGCTCATGAACAATGGTGCTCTGATTTTCTTAATCTGTCCCGAACGTGGATTTCGTACAGTGACCGTGCCCATTGTGTGCCACAGATGCAAAAACATGTTTCGGGCAGCATGTGAAAAATGACAGATGTACTGTTCATAAGGCAGTGTGCTAAAATGGCAATGTTGAAAATCTGGAGTAAAAATATAAAAAATTGTCGAAGTTATGAGTGTGTGTAGGGATTGCGCAAGGCACGCTGGTAACACAGTCATTTTTTGGAATCTTTTCACCAAATTTGCAACATGGGCTTTTTGGGACATCTCCTTATGAACACTGTCAATGTGATTTTCTTAATCTGTTCTGAACATTGATTTCGCACAGCAACCACACTATTGTGTGCCAAATGTGCAAAAACACATTTTGGTTAGGATGTGAAAAATGACAGCTGTACTGTTCATAAGGAGGTGTGGAAAAATGTCAATGTTAAAAATCTGGAGTGAAAATATTAAAAATTCTCAAAGTTACAAGCATGCATGGGAACTGCACAATGCATGCTCATAACACAGTCATTTTTGAGAATTTTTTCACCAGATTTGCAACATAGGGTTTTTGGGGCCCACCTCATGAACAGTGACACTATCATTTCATTTATTGGTCCCGTAAGGTGATTCCATGCAGTGATCACAAATTCACCTTTTGGGACCAAATAATGAAATGACAGTGACTGGGTTCACGAGGTGGGGTCCCAAGAACACCATGTTGAAAATTTGGAGCCAAAAGTCACAAAAATGGTTGAGATATCCACCTAAGTTGAACCCACCCCATTTATGCCATTATACAGCTTACTGGCATTTCTTCAGTTCAGGGTTGGTTTTGAAGAGTGCAGATGTGTTCCCGCTCAACCGAAGATCATTATGCCAGGCTCCGGAGGTAAATATGGGGTGAGGGGGTACAGGGAGGTTGGGTGCACAGAGGGTGGGTGAGGGTTGGGGGAGGGGGACACTGCAGACAACGACGGGCAATTTCCTTGTTTCAGGTAGTAAAACCAAAATAAAAAAACACTGGACTTCACAAGACCTTTTTTTTTATTACAGGTGAATTCTGACAAATGTTGTGCACATTGGGGTGGGCTCCCAGTGTGCCATCTGTGTTTTTGGGCACGGGGGACTGAGACTGATGGGGACTGAGCCCCCCGTCTGTAAAGAAAGCATGTCTGTGTTGGGGGGAAAATGATGCTGAGGGGGATTGGGCACCTCCTTGGCAGACAAATTCCAACAAGGGAGACATTAAACCAAAGGGGATTGGGCTCCCCCATCAGCAAATGAACTGGGGAGGGGCATGCTGACAGGGGGATCGGTCACCCCCGATGTTGGCTTTGAGAGGCGACAGCGACAGCCGCTGCCATGTTTATTGAAATTTTACACGAGGCACAGCATGCTATGCAATGAGGGGGCGCTTCCTCATTGCAGCTGCAAAATTGTTTCAGGCTGGTGGCACACTTCTCAGCTGCTGTCATAGACAGCGTGCTCATTCATTTGTGCCACAGAGAAAAACATCAAAAAGCAGTGGCGGCATTGGCCACAACAATGCCGCACCTCCACAACCTGCTACTCCAGCAAGCTGTCACAACATGTTTCTTTCGCATGCATGCAAGCAAACATAAAAATCAAAATCAAGTTATTGCTTGAACCTCTGCCCCTCAACACAGGACAAACAATGTGTTTCAGGCAAAGTCATGGGACTTATATCCCCATGTATCACTTAAAAGTGAAAAAAGTCAAAGTAAGCAGATCTACATTTTTTAAGTGTTTATTGCAGTCCTTAGAAAAGAACCAAGGCGGTGTCTTTCTCTAAGGACAGCAATACACGCTGGACTAGATCTGCTTACGCTTTTTCAATTTTAAGTGATACATGGGGATATGAGAGCCATGACTTTGCTTGAAACTAGTTGATGTTTGTCACTCACTGGCACCTACACCTACTCTTCTGAGTGGCTCTTTTCCTACCACAGAACAAACAATGCAGATTCAGAACCAGGCTAGTACTGATATCTGGGAGGGAGTGCACACTATTCTTCAGACTTATTGTTATATCCTGCAGGCTGCCTGCAGTGTCCTGACCTGCACGTACCATTTTTGTGCTGGGTTTCTTCCTCAAATCAGACTCGGGAAGTCGGGTTGGTGTTACTATCAGACACACACTGCACAGCATGCCAGCTCCTGGTACCTCAGATTAGTTTGTTTTTTTCTCTTCTACTGGACCGACAGCTCACTGAAACACAGACAGGGATGAAGGAAGATCTGATTAGGGCACACAGCTCACAGGCACATTACTGCAATGGGAACTGCCACCTAGCACTAAAGGCAGTATCATTTAAAACAAATTCAAGAGCCCAGCATCAGTGACCTCGACCCCCCCCCCCACCAGTTAGCTAAGGAAGAATCTTGCCAGACATCACTATCATATCTTTGCTGCATGTTTTTTGTCTTCAATGAAGGGTAATTACTTAGGCTAGCAGCAAAGGCGTGATCGGGGCATGCTAAAGGTTTAGTTTGTCACAAATCTACCTTCCTATGTTTTCATATCAATATTTCAGTCATATATTTTGAACTGGAAGGACCATTTGTCTGACTGGTGGTGCCGGCACCCTGCAGAGAATATCAAAGGGAGAGTAGCTCCCTACAACACAGAATAGCAGAGTCTGAAATAAATCAATTTCACTTGCCTGCCTCCATGCTCTTCCTCCCAGCTGTAGCCAAGACCAAGTAATATGTAAAAGAGCTTTACAAGTAATGCATTACTTGCATGAAAATGTAATCAGTACATACAAACATACACATGAATTTGCCAGCAGATAAAGGCCTTATGGTCTATCGAGTCTGCTTGAGTGTGCAGCTAGCAACCCTTATACAGCAGCTACCCCTCCTTCCCCTTCTCTGACCCTCCCTCTTACCCTATCCCATCCCCTTTTGAAGCAGTTCACTGTTCTACAGGATACCACTTCCACAGACAACGCGTTACACCCAGACACCACTCTCTCCGTAAAAAAGTGTCTTCTCATTTCCCTCCTGAACTTCCCCCCTTCAGTCTGGGATCATGACCTTGAGTGTCCCTACCCCCCCTTAACTTAAATAGTCTCTCCATGCCTGTCTTGTTTATTCCCTTCATGTACTTGAAGGTTTCAATCATATCCCCCCGTCTCTCCTCTCCTCCAGTGAGTACATGTTCAACTCCCTCAGCCTGCTCACGTAGGGTATGTACCCTAGTCCCTGGATCAACTTTGCTGCCCTGTGCTGCACCCCCTCCAACAACTTAATGTCCCTATTCAGGTATGGGTGCCAGTACTGCACACTGTACTCAAGGTGTGGCCTAACCAGAGACCTATACAACAGCAGGATCACCTCCTCTCTCCTTGGCGATATACCCCTGGCGATACAACCCAGCATTTTGTTGGCCTTTGCAGCTGCCTTCCTGCATTGTACTGAGTTGTTTATTGAGCCCATTATAGTCACCCCCAGATCCTTCTCCTGCACTGTCATGGCTAGCAGAACCTTCCCCCCAGCTGGTAGCTCCTTCTTGTTTTTTTTTTGCCCTGAAATGTAGCCCCTTGCACTTTTTGGCATTGAACCCCAACTGCCAGGTGTCCGACTAGGTCTCCAATTTTGACAGATCATCCTGCAACCCATGCCACCCTCCTAGGTCATCCACTACTGCTCCCATCTTGGTGTCATCTGCAAACAAGCTGATCTTGCTCTTGATGTTCATTGAGATGTCTGATATGAACAACCCAAACAACATCGGTCCCAACACTGAGCCCTGCGGTACTCCACTTGTCACTACCCTCAGAGATGAAAGCTCTCCTCTCACCACCACTTTCTGTTGCCTTCCCTGCAACCAGTTTACTACCCATCCCACCGTTTTCACCCCTGCACCTGTACCTACCAGCATACTACCCAGCCTCCCATGCAGGACCGAGTCGAATGAATTACTGAAGTCCAGAAACAGGACAACCACGTCATGGCCCTTGTTCAACTGTCTAGTTATTCAGTCATAGTAATCCATGAGGTTGGTCTGTCAGGATCTACCCATGACAAATTCACGCTGCCTAACATCCTGCAGCCTATTGGTCTCCAGAAGGACAACATCCTCTCCTTCAGGATTGTCTCCATCAGTTTTCCCATGATGGATGTGAGGCTTACCAGCCTGTAGTTTTCCGGTTTGTCTTTGGGACCACTGTTATGGAGGGGTACCACGTGAGCTATCCTCCAATCCTGAGGTACATTTCCTGAGACCAGAGAGGCATTAAACAGGTCTGCCAAGGGCCCCACCAGGATTTCTGCCAGCTCTCTCAGTACCCTGGGGTGAATGCCATCTGGCCTTGGTGCCTTGTCCACCCTCAGTGCCCTCAGGCCCTCCAGTACCCTGCCCTCTGTGATTTTCCCATCTGTCACATCAGCACCCCAAGCCTGACCTCCCACCACCCCCTTAGTAGCGCCACTCCTTTCTCCTTAGTAAACACCAAGCAGAAGCATTCATTAAGTGCTTCTGCCTGCTCTTCCCCAGTTTCCTTCCACCTCCCCATCCCTCTTAATCCTTACTATTTACAGTAATTTTCTATTTATAGTAACTCAACAACATTACAATTTTGTACAAGTAATCAGTTACAAGTACACGTTACTGGTCAGTGTAATCTAACTACAGTAACACGTTACTTGTAATGCATTACTACCCAACTCTGCTGCCTGGCACCACAGAAACAGTAAAGTAAATTTATTTGCTTGGATGTAAGTCTCTTAGCCATGTGTCTGGCTATATCTCAAGTGCAAGTGTTGTCAGACTTGCAGTCAGAAAGGTTGGATGTGAGGATATAAACAGCCAGTGCTCTTTCTGTCTTTTGTTCTTCTACCCCACTGTCTTCAACACCTGGAGAGACTGCCATGCTGTAAGTGTATTGCCTGCCTCTGTCTCTCACACTGCACTGTCTTAGCCATGTGGTTGACATCATTAAACAAATGGCAAGCTCTCTCCATTTTAGGGCTGCAGTGGGCATAGCCCTGCAGTCCTTTTATGATCACTGAGAAAAAGGATGCCACACTGCTTCTGAACAAACAACATGTTGGATTGCATCACAGTCACCTCCACATCTGTGAAGCAGTCCGCCTATGTTGTCCCTGCCGACCGAAGCTCTGCACTATTTCACAATGCTGGTGGTCACAGCAGAACATGGTACTCTCTGTCATGTCAAGAATGGCCTCTGCAGTGTACTGTGCATGTGCTAGAAGTCATGCATGTGCACTAGCATGCGGCATCCATCTTGGTAATGGCAGAGTGGGCTGTATTCCACTGTGACCACTGGCGCTTATTTCTTTATATATCTTTTGTTACCGTATATCACTGAAATTCATCCACCTGACCCTCCCTCTCAGCACCCACCACTCCTGCCCCCCCAGAAAGATAGAAATGACACTGGGGGTGACCAGTCCCCAAGTGTCATGATCAGCCCCTCTTTGGTCTTTTTTTCTGACACTGGGTTGCCCAATCCCCTAGTGTCACATCGGGGATTGTCTGTCTTTTTTTTCACCTGTTAAAAAAAACAGTCCATCAATTTCTTCCCTACATAACTGTGACATTGGGTGTGCCCAATCTCCCAATGTCACAACTGGGGATCGTTTTTCTCTTTTTTTTTCCCACCTGTAAAAAATAAATGGTCCATCAATGTCTTTTGTGGCTGTTTCTTACCCCCAGCCTGACCCCCCCCCACTGAGCATCAAGCACTCCGCACCCCCCAAGCCCTTACTTACCCATCGGGGGTCCAACTTCATAATTCTTTCTGGACCACAGACGTTTCTTCACTCTTCAAAGTTGGACCACAAACTGAAGACACAGGTATGCAGTTTAATGTATTTGAATAGGGAGTTGAACTTAGTGCCATAACTTGGGCATTTTTACATATTTTTGGCCCAAGTTTTCAACATGGCTTCTATGGGACCCCACCTCATGAACAATGTCACTGTTGTTAGGTAGATCTGTCCTGAAAGGTGATTTTGTGGTCCCTGTGCAAAGTCACCTGTCGGGCAGGAGTGGAAGATTTTCTCTGCCCTTGTTCATGAGGTTGGGTATAAGAAGGCTATGTTGAAAATGTTTCTGTTTTCTTTGGTAACTGGGTAAAGCCCACTGGGCACAAGTGCCTGTTTTCAGGGGGGGGGGGCCCAGGAGCACTGGGGTGGTTAAGTGACTTGCTCAGAGTCACACAGCATGCAAGTGGAAGTTGTGGAAATGAAACCCAGGTCTGCTGGATGTACCAAGCTCATTCACAGTTAATTACTCTAACCTCTAGGCAATACTGCCAGTAAAATGTGGTGTACAAATATTGAAAAACAACAGATATGAGCCTATGCTGAATTTCACGAATACAGGCTCATAACGTTTGTAATTTTCAATATTTTTACCCCAAATTTGCGACATTGCCATAACTTTATAGCACCTCGTGACTGTGATAGCTGTCATTTTCCAAATCCTATCCAAAATGTTTTTTTATATCAAAAAAAGGTGATTCTGCAGTCTCTGGATCACCTTTTTGACACCAGTTGAAAATTGTTCATGAGTTGGGGTCATAAGAAGGCTATGTTTAACCAACTGTGATCCCATTCTGCTAACGCAATTGTAGTACCCAATTCATTTTCCCATTTTTGGGTTAAAGACGCCACCGGTTTTCTCTAGAATCTAGAACTATATTATAAATATTTCTATAACCTTTATAATTGGAAAATATATTGTCTAGAGAGTGGATTAGAGTAAATGTGACTGAATCATTAACCTTTTCCTTCTGAATTTGCCTGAGCTGCAAATATCTAAAAAATTCAGTTCTGGGCAATTGATTCTTGCTAACCAAGTCAGTAAATGACAGCAGTGTGGCTGTCCTATGGTCTAATGGGTCACTTAGATAAAGAATACCCCTTTCTCTCCAGATGTGCCAATCCATAATTTTCTCTTTCCTTTGAAAATAGCTGTTGTTCCAGATGGGACAGTGTGGAGACTTTGCTGGATTCCCATCAAAGGCCTTAGTAGTCTTAGACCAGGCCAACGATGTAGCTTTTAGAATGGGATAAGATTTGACTTCTTTTGGGAGGTCAGCAAACAAAATTACTCTTGTATTTAGCTAGCTCCTTTCAATAAGCTGTGGTGGTCAGACTTAGGAGGGTGGTTCATCTCTTCTTTTGAAGGAGAGGCAGGCACAACAGTTCCAGGTGCAAACAGCAAGCATTTATTGGGACAGCCACTGGTTATGCTGGAAAGATATTGGTTATGTGGTTACAAAGTACAAGGCACTTACAGTGATTGTCATGCACAATACAATACTTAGTGAAGAAAGCAACTATTCAGGTCTTGCTGCAGTGAAGGTGACAGTAAATAGTCATGTGTGTATATATATATATATATATATATATATATATATATATATAAAACATCAACATGAAAGGTACCTCTAACAGGGTCACCTAGTGCCCTACATCTGTAGACATCAATAATAATAATTTACCAATGCCTAACCACCTTGGCCAAGGGTAACTAAAGACACACCAGCTTATAGTCTAACAGTCCAGTTGGAGGAACAGTCTCTTTGATGTGAAGCAGGTGGGGCTAGCTAGCTTGAAGAGTGGATACAGTACATTAGTGACCAATCAGTTTCATTGGCGAGCAGGAGGGCTGAGGATGACAAGATGAAGATGAAGAAGATGAAGAGGATGCAGGTGGGTCCAGAGCTGGAGATGCAGGTGATGAGAAGATGAAGGATGGTCGAGGTAATGTCCTTTTATGGTGATGGTGGGTCCTCTGGAAGGCTCCTGATGAGTTGCTGCCCAGCCGGAGATGGGAGCTATGGTCACCTCAGAAAAGCAAAACAAAAAAGGGGCAATTTCCTAGTTGCGTACTTTGGAGGGCATCTCATTATCATGAGCTGGGGCAGCTCCTAAGCTGACTAGACCTGGGGGCGGTACTGACTACCACTATGCTAGCTAGTACAGGCCTTTGTTTTTTTGGGGGGTTGCTGGCATGCTGGGCAGGAGGCACTAGAAGCTTGGCCAAAAGGTGGGTGACCCCTGACCTCAGGGGTGCAGGCAACTGCAGTCTTTTTTAAGGCAATCAGTTGGATGATTGGACTACCACTGCCAGGCTGTCCATCCACTTCCCCACAGCAACAGCTCAGACTGGGGTTGGAAAGGGAACTGACGTGGCTCAATACAGTTGGTGAGGGGGCAGGCAGTTCAAGCCCCTTTAGGGACACTTTATGCATCGACTAGTTGAGATGCAGGGCAGGCAAGTTCAGCCCCAATATGTATGGGTGTCTTTGGTGGGTGCAGGGCAGGCAGTTCAGACCCTGCTGAAATCCTTAGCATACCCCAATGCAATCAGTTTAGTAGTTAGGGTCACTAACATCCCGGAGTGCAACCTGGGCAGACATTAAACACAGCAAAGTAATCAATAATACCCAACAGGGTAGGCATTATTGGGAAATACCGGACCGCCCAGGGGCGTAATGAGGCCAAATGCTGCAGACAGAGGGCCTTATAGCCCCTGGAAGGTCCAGTATTTCCAAATAATGCCCACTCTGGGGGGTATTATTGCTCTTAGAAAATGGGCGTGTTAGTAATTTCAATAAAATAACAAACGAAATAAGTTTAAAAATGAACAGAAGCAGTAGAACTGTTTTTTCTTGAAAAAATAGTCCATTTCTTTAAAGGCTTTTCCAGCTCCCCTTGGTTCTCCCCTCAGAGCTATTCTAATCTATTGACACCCCCCCATACACTCATACACCCATACATACACACACACACACACACACACACACCTGAACAAGAGGTGTGTAGAAAACGTTCACTGCAGCAGTGTCTGGATATTGTGTGTCTCCTTTTGTGCAAGACTGTTTTTTTTTTTTATCCAGTAGTCGTTGGAGGATGCCTGTCTTAGGCCCACGACTGACTTTGCGTGAAACTGATGGATAGCTGCATCTGCGATACCGAGGGAGAGCCCCGATGTAAATTATAAATTTCTTTTAAATTTGAGGCAGCAGGTTAACTAACTGTGGGGATTCTGTGGTATTTGAGCTGTTTTCTTGTACCTGCTTGCAAGCATGAAGCAAATGGACTAACGGCTTGCTTTTCATTCAGCATGGTACTGGAAGAGCACGGTCGGGAGACTGGTGCCATTGTATAAGAAGACAGCTGTGTGAAATTTATGTTTTATCACTCTTCCCGACCGCAAAGTATCCGGAGTGTGAGCTATCTTTTTTTTCTTGGACTGAAGTAAGGAGTGTGAGTGTGTGTGTGTGTGTGTGTGGGGGGGGGCAGTAGCTCTCGCTAAGCGAGAAAAAAAGATGGTGGGGATTTGAAATTTCGCCAGGTGCTTTCAGCCAATGAGAAAGCAGGCTGGGCATCAGTACACAAGGGTACTTGGTGAAGTGGCACTTGGACTGGCTCTTATTTTAAGCTGGGCATCTATTGAAAAATAAATGCCCAGCTTGGAATCTGTCTCAGCCAATAAGGTTTCAGAATTAATTCTTGCCATTTTCTAATACATAATTAACACTTTTGTGTACCAGGGACTGGGTTTACCTGTAGCCAGGGTCAGGGTGACAGGCAGCACAGCACTAACCTTGCCAATCTCTTGATTCAGAGCCCCAGCAGCTACCTGCCAGCAGTTCTATTCGTACAGGGCCGGGACCTAGCCTTGCTTTTTGTACGCCTCAATGGATGCCCCTTTAGCTGCTGGCCCCACCCCTGCACTGTTGGCTTGCATGTGCTGCCCACAGCTTCATTTCCCCTCTAATCCAGGTGGCGGTATAGCACAGTGGCTCAAGGCTCTGAGCTGCCAATCTGGAGGTCTGGGCTTAAATCCCATAGTCCCACTTGCACACTGCGTAACCTTGAGCAAGCCACCCAACCTTCCTGTGCTCCCAGGTTGCACCACTACCCAAACTTTGGCTTACTGTGTCTCGTTAAGGCCTTGAGCTGTCAATCTAGAGACTTGAGTTTGAATCCCACAGCTCCACCCTAACCGCTGGGGCTCATGCCGCATGGTGCACCCTGTTTTCTTCTTAGTGGGTTCTCTGCCTACCTGCTCCCTCCTTGTTCTGTTCCAGATTCTCCTTTATTCTGGGCCCCTGGTCCACTTACTGCCTGGGTCTGTTGCTTCTCACCCCTTCCAACCAGGCACCTCCGGCGCTGAAAAAGAGTAACTTTTTTCCTTGGGCTTGCTGCTCACCTACCTCCGGGCCCAGGTCCAGGGCCACCAGACAATTCCCTGGTGGTGTTAGCGGTCTGGTCAGGGAGCCACACTACCACCTGATGCATTATTTTCTTCCTTTAAATGCCACAGGTGCTGGTATTCACCCGGACCACTTTACCTCTGCACTTTACGGCCCGTCCCTCTGATGCGGTCCCCTCCTCTGATGTGGTGTAGACTATGAACATCAGTGAGTCTGCAACTGCCCTAGGGCTGCCGGCGCTTGTTGTAGTGACTAAGCAGTTTAAGTATCTTGGTATACTTCTGGATCCATGTTTCACTTTTTCCTTACAGGTATCTGCGATGGTGAAAAAAGTTAATAAAAAAATAGGGGTACTGTACAAATTTAAGTCATATTTTTCTCAGGATAATAGGTTGGCTACAGCCACTGGATCACTTCTTCCTCACTATGATTATATTTCTAGCATTTATCATAACGTTGGGGCAAAAGAACGGCAAGCTCTAAATGTTGGTTATAATAATATATGAAGGTTCATTTTGGGAGCTCCTAGCCTAACCAATCATTGCAGTCTTTATCTTAGTCTTGGTTGATTCTCCCCTAGTTGTCATGTGGATTATTCCTTGGGCTGTCTGATGTATAAATGTTTTCACTTTGGTTCTGTTTTTCCTCTTTCTAATGTAGTTGTTAGGAAAGAACTACTTTCAAGTTTAAGGGCAGCTGATGGTCCGTTATATCTTGTTCCTAGGTATCATTTACAAGTTAGTATAAGGGCCTTTTCTATCTATAGCAAAACCTGTTTTCTGGAATACACTACTGAAATTAGTTAGACTCGCTCTGTCTCTTCCTATTTTTAAAGTTAGATTGAAGCAATATTTGTTACAACAATCTGTTTGTCATTGTAATATGTAAAATGTTAATCTGATTTCTTTGTTGAATTGTTTTGTATGGTTGTATATGTGTGTTTTTTGTCTGGGTCGGGCCTGAAAAGGGACCTTTTTGTGCCCCTTACCCGATTAACAAAGAATAAATGAAATGAAATGAAGCGGAGAGAGAGGAAACCAGCCAAGAAAGGGAAAAAAGAAGAGAAAAGAAAACCCACGTTGGCGGCCGGGAAAGGCAGTGGGAGGCCCTTGCCTCTGCTCGGGTCTGGGGCTGTTCTGGGTGGGCCAGAAGGCATCCGTCAATGCTGACCACCCACATGAGCTCACCACCAGTCAGGAAGGGCAGGGCACAGATGGGGCAACCACCAACTGAACCCAGGAACCCACTTAGCGGCTGATTCCCCAGCACACGGTCTGCCTAGTGGGGAAAACAACTCCGAGCATCAGAGAGAACCAAAATGGCTAGCAGAAACAGAGGAGCAGCATGGACAGCCCTGGCAGGGTGCACTACCAGCCACCCAGGATATACCCCTCTCCCTCCAGGCAAACCCATGCAAGAGCTGCCCACCAAGAGAATGGACAACCAAAGGGACTCACCCTACTGGAATGGACTGCTGCTGCCTAGATGAAGGACTGCTGGACCCTGACTGGAACCTCTTCAGGCTGGAGGATTGCTGCTGCTGCTGCTGAGACCCCAGGACCCCTGGCTACAGAAGAGCAACCACAAGGGAGCTATGGACCTAAGCTAAAGCTATGTTTCCAGGCATACATTCCCCTGTGATCTCCACTCTGTCAGCCACCCAGTTCAGAACTGCCCTCCAGCTAGCAGGGGAGACCCTTTTCTAGCCTGGGGGTGGACTTGGCTTCTGGCAAAGTGATTGGGTCCCTGGGACCTTGATCAGCCCCTGGGGCTGATTTATGGCCCCTTTGAGCATTGGCTGGAGCTCTGGTCTGGCCAGAACAAAGTCTGAAGCCCGGGAAAAGTACAGGAGGGGAAGGGGGACCTGGACAGGAAGTGATCAGCCATCTAGCTTGGTCAGCAAGCTAGCTGGCTAGGTATGGGGTGGTTGGGGGGTTAACCCTTTCCCTCACGGAGTTCTTCCCTGGTCTTCTGGTCAGACAACTTCTGGGGCACTACAAAGCATTTTTCAATGTCTACCAACCGGGGACCATAAAGAACGGATATTTTGTGAGACCAGAAAGGTATCATGTCTTGCTCTAAAGTCTGGATAATTAAATCCACCATGGCTCCTAGGTTGTTGTAACTTAAGCCTAGATCAATCAATCAATCAATCAAATCTTTATTTATCCAGGCGAACATTGTTGAGCACAGCTCATTTGCAAGATGAACTTGGTAAGGTCAAGGTTCAATTTACATAAAAATATAATAAGATACAGAATATACACACTTTGAGGAGACAACAATTTGATACAATACATCAATTCAGTGTCACAAGTACATTGATACGCTACAATACAAAAGTTTTACATATATACATGATTTATGAAGCAGCCAACGCTACGTTGGTAGTAGGAGACACTAAGCTAACACTTTTGATGATAGGATTTAAGTGTGAGGGTTTTCTTAGATATTTATGAATCAGATGATGTGCTGTCTGGACAGCTGGAGGTTATTTCTCGAGGGTGATATGTAATGGGTAAATACGGAGGGACAGTGGCAGAGGAGATGGATAGGTTGAAAATACCAGAGGTTGTAGCCAGGTGTAAGGAAGGGGTTGAAGAGGTTAGTGTGGGGGAGGGATTGAGGAAGGCCGATACTGTAGAGGGATCAATAGTGGGTCTCGGAAGATGGGAGGAGGCCGGACTGGTGAAGTATATAGCAGAGGGTGTAAGGGTGATTATGTAAAATAATGATTATGATGAATGGATTGGGGTAATGGTATATGAATTGTGAGGTGACTGCTCTTGGGGTGCCGGAGAGCTTCCTTATAAAGGTCGGCCAGCTGGGGAGGAAGATTGAAGATTAATCTTCTGTTGGCGGAAACAGTTACATTTTTCTTTGATTAGCTTATTGTATAGATATTTGAAGGCTGTAATAGATATAAGTTTGTTCACTTTCAGTGTCTTCTGCATTGTGTTCCATAAAGCAGATAACACATAGCTATCGGCATATCTTCCATGTCGAGAGTGGGATTTAGGCACTTTAAGCATAATGAAGTTCAGACTTCTTAAGGCATAATTATTTGATGTGGCTTGTAAGAAGCAGCCTGAGATATATTTTGGAAGCCGCTGTGATATTGCTCTGTAAGTCCATAGTGTTGCATTCCTGTCTCTTCTAAATTGAAGCGAGGTCCATCCAACTGCAGTATATAGCAGGCAGTGGTGAGTGCTGTAAGGTAGATCTGTGATAAACCTCAGGGCTCTGTGGTATAGTGTGTCCAGTTTGTTCAAATATACGATGGGGCAGCGACTATATGAGAAGTCAGCATAGTCTAATACTGAGAGGAATGTGGCCTGGACCATCTTCTTTTTTGAATCACTTGTAAGAAAGTGCTTTATTCTGTAATAGAGTCCAAGTCTTTGTCAGAGTTTTTTTAGTAATTCTTCCAGATGTTCTAAGTAGTCAAGTCTGATATACGAGTAGGTTTATTATCCCATAGATATTTTAATAAAACAGAGCCCAGTAACTTATAATTTTTTGTCAGGTAATTGTAGGGTTAGATGACGTAATAGATAACATCCTCAAATCTTGTAAAGAGGCTAAAGGCAGGTTGATGCATTATAAAATATTGTACTTCACTGATGGCAACATAGAAGCATTTACATTTGAGCATATCTGATAATTACACATGTTGGAGATGTCTAAATGACATCAGCACTATTACGCCTATTATTTGGTCTTTTCCACTAATCCAAAACTTCTGGGAGGAAATCTTCGGGGCCTGTGAGAAAATTCTGGGTAAAAAGATTGTGTTATCTGAAAAACTAGTGCTATTGGGTGTCACATTTGACCTTAACCATTGGTCTCAATCCCATACACTATGGCTATTAGCAGCTAGGATTTCAGCTGCAAATCTTGGGCTGGATACTCAGAACACTCTGAAGGTGCAAAACCACCTGCAAGTCCCCAAAAATTATTCCGTTCACAGAAAAAAATGGCAAATTGCACTAAATGGTATACACAAAATGTCCGCAGCTGCAGAAAAAGTACACTGCGGAAAGAGGGAAAAAGTGCAGCTGCTGAAGTTCCTGAGGAAAAAAAAGCCATTGAAAAGTATGGCATATCCCCTTTAAGGCAATTTTCAGCCAGTGTTTTTTAGCAGTTGCAGAAAAAATGTTGCACACATGCGGCACCACAGAGTGAGGAGTAACTATCCGTGAACAAAATGCAGTGTACCAACAACTAAGATACAATTATAGTTGAGATTCAGGCACAAAGCAACAGGAAACCTGTGGGTGTATAGTAGTGTCAGTTGTTACAACAAAAATAGCACACATTTTCATTGAACAGCCACAAACCACAAGCACTAGATCCAGTTTAGCCCACAAAAGTGCCGCACAGACAGTGGAGGCAGAGACATACTGCAGTGAGTAATACTGGACCAGACAACATAAACACTCTAGGGAGACACACAACCATCAATTCCACCGTCAGTTACAGGCAGCCACTGTGGTGCATGGTCCTGCTGGTACAAGTGGTGCTGCAGTAAGTACTACTGGACCAGACAACATAAACACTCTAGGGAGACACGCAACCATCAGTTCTACCATCAGTTACAGGCAGCCACTGTGGTGCATGGTCCTGCTGGTACAAGTGGTGCTGCAGTGAGTGCTACTGAACCAGACAACATAAACACTCTAGGGAGACACACAACCATCAGTTCCACCGTCAGTTACAGGCAGCCACTGTGGTGCATGGTCCTGCTGGTACAAGTGGTGCTGCAGTGAATACTACTGGACCAGACAACATGAACGCTCTAGGGAGACACGCAACCATCATTCTACCATCAGTTACAGGCAGCCACTGTGGTGCATGGTCCTGCTGGTACAAGTGGTGCTGCAGTGAGTTCTACTGAAGCAGACAACATAAACACTCCAGGGAGACACGCAACCATCAGTTCCACCATCAGTTACAGGCAGCCACTGTGCTGCATGGTCCTGCTGGTACCAGTGGTGCTTCAGAGGTCCCAATTGAAGGACTGGCTGCAGGTCTCTCTGTGAACACTTTCTGCTGCATCTATGGCAAGACTGTCAGAGTCTGCTACTCTGGTTAATATGGATCACCTGTTGCTGTGCCTGCTGAGACTTTTCCTCAGCTGCAGATCCACACTTGTGAATTTTCAGCAGCTATGAAAAATGTTGCTGATTTTCAGCACTTGGGAATTTCACAGCTTGACTGTTTTGTGATTTTCCGCAACCTCGGAAATTTTCTTTGTGAATATGCCGCAACTAAACTTCTGCAGTGCTACGAGCCATTTTTCCACAACTTCAGAATTTTTGGCTCTCTTTAAGAACCCAGCCCCTTATCCTTAGGCATTAGAAACAAACTTCTGCAACCACCTTGCCTGAGTAGTTAGAAAATGTTACCATCAGGTCATGTTATGAAAGATTAACCTATGTTTGTAGCAATAGATTAGAGAGCTTCCTAGATATTTGGAATGCATTTTTGCATTATAAATTCTGCAGAATCAAAACCTAAGTATTGGTCCTTGTTATGTATTGTTATTACTGCAGTAATTATCTTTTATTTTATTGTTAATGTAATTACAGTCATTGAAAAGGTATCATAAGTGAAATTTAAATTTTTTCAATTATTCATGTTTTAATAGATTGGATATGATTTTATTTACTACTGCATCAGTTACTCTAACAGTTATGTCTCTGTCTTTAGCAAATATTTGTATAGTATGTAATTTTGAATGCTTTTGTTCTTGAATTATCAATAAAAGTTTTATTTACAAAAAGAATAAGGCTGCTATGTTGATAATTTAGTGCACAAATATTAAAAAAACAACCAAGTTATGAGACCACATAGATTTTTGCAAATGCAGGCTCATATCTTTGGTAATTTTCCATATTTTAACCCCCAACTTTCAACATAGCGATATCTTTACAACATTTCATGAATGTGAAAGCTGTCATTTTTCAAATCCTGGACGATATGTTTATTTATTTATTTATTTATTTATTTATTTGCATCCAGAAAGGTGATTTCGTGGTCCTGGCATGAAAACACCTTTCAGTTAGAACTTTAAAATTTCCTCTGCCCTTGTTAATGCGGTGAGGTCATAAGAAGACCATGTTGGAAATTTGGTGTAAAAACATTACAAAACAAAAACGTTATGAGCCTATGTTGATTTTCAGGAATGCTTTACAGCACCTCATGAATGTGACAGCTGTCATTTTTCAACTCATGCCCAAAATGTGGTTTTGCATCCTGAAAATGGATTTCACAGTTCCTGTGTAAAAATACCTTTAAGCCATGAGTTGAACATTTTGTCTATCTTCACATGGCAGGGTCATAACAAGGCTATGTTGAAAATTTGGTGAAAAATATTGCAAACCAACACATTTATGAGCTTATGTTACATTTTGCAAATGCATGCTTGTAACTTTCGTAATTTACAATATTTTTACCCCAGATTCCTCAGCTGCATCCTCATCGGCCCTGGAAAGAGTGTGTTTATTTTTTTCTACTTCTCACATGAGCTTGTGAATATTATGAGTATGGGGGTGATCAGACAGGAACAATGTGGTTCCACCACACTGCAACACGGTTTGAGCTAAAAGATGCTTTCACTTCCGGCTTTGGCAGTGAGCAATCTTTTGCTATAATGGCTTGACCAGGTGACATTTTTGAACACTGATGTACTCATACTGTTAGAATTTTGTTTTCCCACTTATTTTACTAGATTAACTGTCCATGCCAAGTGTAAGACAAGTTTGCTAGGAGGGGCAAACAGGTGGGGAAACGGGGGGGGGGTAGTGAGTGACCAGGACTGCCGGTGTAATTTACCAAAGTAAAAGAAAGAAATTGGTCTGTTTTTTTTTTTAGTTGTTTAACCAGGAGTAGCATACTAAGCTGAAAGCTTTTTTACAGTTACAGTTACTGTTGGATTCCATATTAAAAACTGACAGTCTAGGATCGCATGTGGGAGGCAAGTCATTCAGGAATGAAAAATTCCATTTTATGTACAGTTGCTGTCTGGGGAATAAAAATATGACTAACATTTAGAACTTGTTTTAAGACATTGGTAATGTTATCTTAACGCCATGACCAAAACCAAGTCTCAGCAAATCAGGACACAGTGGTTTTCTCACTCATTTTATATTCATCAGCATAATATCCTACTCTGTATGTTGACAGTCTCAACTTCCTCCTGAGCCAGTCAATTAACTACAGCTAGTGTACATGCTATGGTAAAAAAACAAAGCTATTTAAGGGGGAGTATGTTGGGTTCTGCAAAGCACTGTTAGTGGCATCGGAGCTTCTTGACAGTTCTAACCAGAGCTGAAGTAGTTTTTAGACAATAGGCTAACAGAAATTTTCCTCACAGTGACATTGATCAAAAGTAACCCATGGGATCACCAGCTTTAGGAAAGAGACACCACCATCAGATTGCAGCCGACTGGGGTGCCTGTGGCTGTGATCAGAGGATGCAACAGATTATTTTTAGAGGACTGCATTTTTGTTTCGAGTGCTGTACTTTTTTTATTTTTCTTTTAGAGGACTGTACTTACCATCTATCAATTAGAGGACTGCATTTTTATTTCAAGGCCTGTACTTTCTGTAATTTCTTTTAGAAGACCACATTTTCTATTTTCAGCAGGGAGCTACATTTGCTTCATTAAGGAGGTTTTCAATAGCTTGCGGGACTCGGATACATTACAAAGGATCGGAACCCTAACACCATGAGACTCATCACAATGCAGTACACCCAGTTTTTTTTGCCCTCCTTCCCATGCCCCGCCCATCCAATCAGTTTATATTTATTTATTTATTAAAGTTTAGGAGTTAACACCAATGCTCCAAAGAAACCGAGAACTATGTCTAGGAATTGCAGTTGGAATGCTGGGTAAAGAGATGATGGAAGAACAACGTGAGCAGTGAACGAGGAGCAGATAAGTGGTACTTTGTGTACAGTTGGGTCTTATTCACTGTGAGCATTGCGGGTGCATAGTCTAAAAGTATTTACTGGGTGCATTTGGGGCTTACAGTCTCGGTTTTAAGGGTCTCATCCTATCTTTTTTGGTCTGATCAAAATAAAATAAAATTAATTGTACAAGTAACCTAGTGAGTAAGCTTGTTTGTGTAATTATGTAATATCTAACCTGGTGTTGGTAAACAGTATTAGAGCTTGTGCATGTTTCTGTCCATTGTGGGATAATACCTGTATTGAGCTCCTAGGTCAGTTAGTGAAGGGTTGGCTTTATTAGTGAAGGGGTAAACCAGGTCCAGTAGAAATCAACAGGATCCAGAGGGTGCTCTAAAATTTGAGGTGACCCTGCTACTTACAGTTAAGTGGGATGAGGTGTAACACTCTATATAGGGCAAGGGGGAAAAAAGGGTTTCCTTGGAACATACCAGAGAAAGGATAGACAGTGTAGAAGGGGGAAATGATTGAAGGGGTGTGATACAGAGGCTGCAGGGCAGCAGTCTTCAGGAGAACCATCTGGATGCTGCAGTGCTTCTCCATCTGCAGGCACCTCTCTGGGCAGATAGCAGAGGTTATTAGTCTCTGGGCCTATATGGCTAGGATTCAGGGAACTTCCTACACCACCCAAGAGCCACCAAGTCTGCCTCCACTACCTCAAATGTTGCCTAGCAGAAGAAGTGGATGGACTAGGCTGGGCTCAAGGAGGGTGAGGACAGTGGGACAGAGGCACATCTGCCATCCTGTGCAACTAAAAATACCACTAACAGCTTAATCTGGTTCAATGTCAGTTGTCATCCATCTGTATCTCTCTCTCCTCCCGGGATAAGACTGAAAATAAGAAGAATTGTCTAGTCCTCCTTCCCGAGCAACAAAAACTAAATAAATAAAATAAAGAACCCCTACATTGTTTCAGAGGATTAGACACACAGTGACGCCTGAAGTTGTGACTGGGGGGGTTGAGTGTGTCCTCCATAAAGGATCCCCAGGGGTGGGTGACAGAGGACCCCAGAGGAGGAGGAAGCAACTCCTTGTGGGGGACTCTATAGTCAGGGGAATGGATTTGGGGACAGGTAGCATGGTGGAGAAGGAGGTTAACTGCCTACCTGGAGGCACAGCTCAGAGGGATGGAGAGATGATCCAGAGGATCACTAGGGTAGTAGCAAGGAGGAGGGGAGCTGGATGTCATGGTCCATCTGGTGACAAATGACCTGGCTAGGGAGGAGGCAGGGATAGGAAGGGTACAGGAGGAGTTTAGGGAGTTGGGGAGGGGCCTTGGGCAGACATCAAGCTCTGAGACCTTCTCTGAGGTGCTACCTGCCCACAACAAGGGAGATGCTAGGAATCTCTGCACCAGACACTTCAATGCATAGTTGAAGGACTGCTGCAGTGAGGAGGGTTACAGCTTCATTGGGGACTGGAGACCCACCTGGAGGGATAAGGTCCTGTAGAAGGGTGATGGCCTGTATCCATCCAGGGAGGAGACTATAGTCCTTAGTGAGCAGTCTAAATGCTAGATTGGAGGCATTTAAACTAACCAAGGGGAAAAGTGGAAGGAGGCGGGGAGACAAAAACTGCCCCCCCAAGTTCACAAGACCAACAGTGAAAATACTGGAGGAGTGAAACAAATAAATGAAGCAAATAAAAATGAAAGCCAGAGAGTAGAAGAAATGATTATAACTGAAATATATAGTGGGCAAAATAAGGGTGGAAAAAAGAAGGGGGGTGGCAACACAACCTGGAGAGCCATGTGTGCAAATGCTCGAAGTCTGAGCAACAAGATTGCTGACCTAGGGGCTACCATGGCAGAAGCAGACCTTGATCTGGTAGCCATCACAGATACCTGGTGCAATGAAAATCAGGAATGGGAATTGACAATACCAGGTTATACTCTGTTCAGGTAGGACAGGGTATTCATTTATTTAAATTTTGGTGACTGGGTAAACCCACTGAGATCATGACAGTCCCTCTTTCAGGGGTGACCTGGGGTTAATTACAGGCAGACAATCCATAAAGTTACACAAGTTACACATCAGGTACTGTTTTCAGCAGGCAGTTATGCAATGAGCATAGAGTGGTGCATACATCTGAACATTGCAGTGTTAACACAGATTATAGTTTATGGTTTGTCAAGTTTCGACACTCAGCATTGGTTAGCAATTAGGATACATTTTTGGTTATAGACAAAAGTATTGCAGTAGAGAAATGCAGAAGAGGGTACAGTAATTCAGCGATAGCAAGTGCATTGATTAAGTTCTAATGGATGAGCATTGAGTCCCTTTTTTAACTCCCCAAGGGAATTACAGGACTGTACATCAGATGAAAGAGCATTCCAGAGGGGTGGGATGCTGACCGAGAATGCTCTGTGTCCCACGGTTGACCTGATTCTAGACACAGTGAGGAGTAACTGGCACAAGGTTCTAAGGGGCCTGCTGTTTTGTTTGGCAGATAAAGTATTAGCTAGGCTTGGAGGTGTGGAGTCCAACCTAAGCTTGTAGGCAAGGGATAAAGATGGATTGACTCTTTCAGTGGAGGCCAAGACAGGGCTTGGAGAACCTGGAAGTGATGCTCCCTAGGGTGTGTCCCCAGGGCGAATCAGCACACCCTGTGATAAAGGGCACTTTATTTTGCATTTCCTCACTGTTTACTGTGAATAGCACTGGTGATCTGTACAGCAGGATGGATATTAGGGTACCGGTAGTTATCCTTAGCCGGGAGTCTTGTGTGAGGCAAGGGCTAAGGCACTACAATAGCCCCAACTTCTGATGTAGTGTCTTAGTTAGCAGTTCTGTGTGTGTTTTGAATGTGCAGTTACAAAGGGGGTAGGTAGAAAGGGGGAGTGGCTTTTTATGTTAGAGTCAACATAAAGGCTACAGAAATACAGGGGGAGCAAACAGGAGGGGAGGTACTTTGGGCCACCATAGAGACAGGAAAGGGGGCCACTATTCTCACAGGAGTGATCTACAGACCTCTAGTACAAGGAGAAGAGGTAGATAAGGAAATGCTGGAACCAATCCAAAGGTTGTCTTGACAGGGAGTGGTATTGTTAGTAGGAGACTTTAATGTACCGGATGTAGACTGGAGTCTCACTGCTATGGCAACAGCAAGGAGTAGGGATATCCTGGACTCCATGCAAAAGGCATTCCTCTGACAACTAGTTATGGAACCCACTCATGGGGGGGAACTACTGGACCTGGTATTGAAAAACATGGACAGAATTGCAGATGTCACAGTGCATGACCACCTGGGTGCCAGCAATTATTACGCAGTGTGGTTTGATAGAAAAAATGGGTCAGAATCAAACCGCACAAAGACAAGGGTCCTGAACTTCAGGAGTGCTGATTTTAAGAAAATGGGTGAATGCCTTAGGGATGCCCTGGCAGGGGTAGGGAAATGGGGGGGAGTAGAGGAACAGTGGGCAAAAATTAAAGTGGCCATTGAAAAGGTTACAAATCTATTTGTCAGGCAAGTTAGCAAGATCAAGAGGAAAAAGGGACCAGTATGGTTCTCCAAAGAAGTAGTAAAAAAGTCAGAGCAAAAAAATAGGCATTTGGAAGGTATAAAGTAACACAGAAAGAGGAGGATAGGAAGAGTTTCCAGGTGAAACAGAAGGAGGCAAGGAAGGTGGTTAAGAGTGCAAAAGCACAAAAAGAGGAAAATATTGCAAAATCAGTAAAAAAAGGGATAAACATTTTTTACATACACAAGTGGAAAGAGAAAGACCAAGGGAGGGACAGTAAGACTGAAAAGAGCAAGAGGGATGTGTGTGGCAGAGGGCCACCAAAAAGCAGATATACTGGCCAAATACTTCTGCTCAGTATTTATGGAAGAGGGAGCAAGAAACATATCACTGGTAAAGGACAAGGGCATTGAGGGACCAGAGATTAACACTAGTCCCTTTACAGAGTATAGCATCCTTAGGGAACCAGCACAATTAAAAGAGGACAAAGCAATTGGACCTGATGGGATACACCCCAGGATACTGAGGGAACTCAGGGAAGAGTTGGTTGCATATCTGACGACCCTGTTCAACCTGTCATTGGAAATAGGGGAGGTACCAGGGGACTAGAGAAGGGCAGATGTAGTCCCACTCCTCAAAAGTGGAAATAGAGAGGAGGCATAAAACTACAGGCCTGTGAGGCTGATGTCAGTGGTGGGCAAGGTAATGGAATTGCTACAGAAGGAAAGGATTGAGGAATACCTTTTTGCCAGTGATCTGCAGGATCTGAGGCAGCATGGTTTCACAGTGGGGAGGTCTTGCCAGACTAACTAATTGAGTTCTTTGACTGAGTTTCCAATGAAGTGTATTAGGGCGGAGCTTTGGACAATGCCTACCTGGATTTTGGTAAGGCTTTTGACACTGTTCAGCAGAAGAGACTGATAAACAAGCTGCAGAGCCTAGGAGTAGGGATGAAAGTAGGTAAATGGGTAAAGAGTTGGCAAGGAAATAGGAGTCAGAGGGTGATGGTAAATGGCATCCACTCAATAGTAGGCAAGGTGACCAGTGGAGTGCCACAAGGGTCAGTACTAGGCCCAGTCCTCTTTAACCCTATGGGGCCTAGCCATATCCCCATTAAGAGTACCTATTGGCCTAAACACTTTTTACAATGTCTGTGAGACATCTGGACAGTATGCATTCCAGCACTCCCAGTGCCACATTATTATAAGTACTACCATCTACCAGCATGTAATTCATCTTTTTCATTGGTGGAATATGTATTTCACAATGGTAGCACCCATGGTACAATATTAATCAAAACTGGGCACATTTGGAGGTCATGATAACAAATCAAGATTGCACCATAAATCTGAATAAACTTGAACAGTCCTGTTTTGATGACCTGACTCCTGTGTGTTTTTTCAGATGTCCAATTACTTTCGGTTGGTGGTTGAGCTACAGCAGGTGGTAGCTTGCACATAATGTCTCACATTCTCATGTTTGACTTACAGGTTTACATTGTTTTTGGTTCCATTTCTTGCCTAAATATATTACTTCTGTTTTGTGCTCTTTCAAGTTGGGTTTGTACACCCTTATCACAAAGTACTTTAATGAGAAATCCACAGTCACCAATTTTGAATGAAAGTTTATCAGATGACTTTGATGACCTGTATGACAGTTTGGTGAAATACATTTTTTTGTGTGGGAACAGGGGTCATAGAAGCAATCACGGCGTACACTGTTGTTTTCTGAACCTAGTTTTAATGGTATGAATCATGACCAGTTGACCCATAACTGGTAAAACTGTTATGCATGGTGATAGTTATCTGACATTAAAATACTTGTCACCGCTTCGGGTATGTATCACATTGGTAGGTCAGACATTGCATCTGACATCAATAGCGACAGAAAAGTCACCATCACCACCTACCATATGGGTTACGGGCTCCTGCCAACCTTAGTTTGGGCCCCTCATCTTCCATGACAGTAAATGATGGACCCAACAACCCATATGTTTATTTAAAGCTAATTAGTAGCCCTTTCTAGTAATATATGGCATTTGGTGAAAGTATGTTGTTTGCCCATGAAAGGGGATCACAGAAACCATTATGGCACATGTCACTTTTTTCCAACATTTTTAAATTTGGGTCAACCTAGCCACCAGACTGTTTAGTCCTTTGTCCTGGTGACTCCTATTTGAAGTAGTCCTATATATAGCATATATATATATATTTATATATGTATTAGTGACATCAAAGAGGGACTGGAGGGGAAAATATGCTTGTTCACAGACAACACAAAGCTCTGCAACAGAGTAGACACACGGGGGGGGGGTTGAAATGATAAGGAACAATCCAAACAAGCATTTGTCAAAGCTGAATGTTTGCTTGCTGGTATTAGCATTAGAAATGCAGGAGTTAGACAGATGCAGAATAGGAATGGCAGTGAAGTACTGAACTTCACATGAACCGCACCTCCATCCTGTAGAGATGGACAAGATTTGGGGTGAGGTTCTGGGTCGTCACCCATGATGGTCAAGCCATGTCACCTCACTCTATTCTGCAGACACCGACACATGTTGAGCTGTGACTTAGGGTGTTTGGCTTTACAGTCACCCCATTCTATAAGGGCATATGTTGAAAAGGGTGCAGCATAGGAGAATGGGGTGAAGTCTTGGGACAAAGAGTCCAAGGTACACCTCAATGCCTATCAGTGGTGGGAGGTGGGGGTGGAATGGCATGAGCAGTACAGTTGACAATCCAAAGGCACACCCAGATGCCTGTCTGTCTGTACAGGGTAGGACGTTATGGTTAGAAACCATAATGCCTCAAGCGTTTGTTGGTATTCACGGTACAAATTTTGAACATGGCCTTTTTGTGACCCCACCTCATGAAAGCATTTGGGACCTCTTGTCATGAACAGTGGCAGTGTGATTTTGTCAATGTGTCCTGAAAACTGACTTCCAACAGTGACAGTGCCATTCTGCACCACATGTACGAAAATACAGATCAGGCAGGATGTGAAGAATGACAGCTGTACAATCCATAGGGAGGTATGAAGAGATGGTAATATTGAAAATGTGTAGTGGGAATATTAAAAATGCATGCATTTCCGAGCATACGTGGAACCACGCAACGCATGCACGTAACACAGTCATTTTATGGAGTTTCATCACCAGATTTTCAACATAGGCATTTAACAACCTGTGGTCATGAACAGTGTCACTGTGATTTTGTTACTGTGTCCTGAACACTGATTTTCCACAGCAACCACGGTATTCTACGCCGGAACTGCAAAAACACATTTCAACCAGGATGTGAAAAATGACAGCTATACTGTTCATAAAGAGGTGTGGGAAAATGGCAATGTTGAAAATCTGGAGTGAAAATATTACAAAAGTGCAAAGTCTTAAGTGTGCATGGAAACTGCTCAACGCACACTTGTAACACAGTCATTTTATGGACTTTCATCACCAAATGTTCAACATAGGCATTTGAGGACCTCTGCTAGTGAACAGTGTCACTGTGATTTTTGTAATGTGTCCTAAACAATGATTTCCCAAAGCGACCGCACTATTCTGTGCCGGAAGTGCAAAAACACATTTTGGCCAGGATGTGGAAAATGACAGCTGTACTGTTCATAAGGAGGTGTGTGGAAAATGGCAATGTTGTAAATATGGGCGAAAATAATACAGAGTAATAGAAGTTAGGGCTTGTGTGGAAACATCTCAATGCATCGTAACACAGTTAGTTTATGGACTTTTGTCACCAAATTTTCAACATAGCCATTTGAGGACCTCTGCTAATGAACAGTGTCAGTGTGATTTTCCTAATGTGTCCTGAACACAGATTTTCCACAGCGACTGCACTTGTCTGCACCGGAAGTGCAAAAACACATTTGGGCCGGGATGTGAAAAATGACAGCTGTACTATTCATAAGGAGGTGTGGGGAAATGGCAGTGTTGGCAATCTGGAGTGAAAATATTGCAAATAATAATAATAAACTTTATTTATATGCGCCTTTCTCAAAACCAAGGCGCATTACAATAAAATACAGAATAAAAACATATTAAAACATATTTAAAAACTCAGTTAACCACACAAAATTAATCAGCCTCCAAATTATCTGCAAATGCCTTGCTCCATAAAAAAGACTTTAAGCCCCTTTTAAAATGGCAAAAATCGCCAAAAATGTGCCAAGGTGCAAGCGTGCATAGAAACTGTGCAACGAACGCTCATAACACAGTCATTTTATGAACTTTTCTCACCACATTTTCAACATAGACATTTAGGACCTCTGCAAATGAACAGTGTCACTGTGATTTTCTTAATTTGTCCCAAACATTGATTTCGCCCAGCAAGTGCGTCATTGTGCGCTACATACGTAGAAACACATTTTGGGCGAAATGTGCAAAATTAAAGCTGTACTGCTCATAAGTAGGTGTAGTAAATGGCATTGTTGAAATTCTGGACTCAAATATTACAAATTCACGACTCATTTAGCACATGCGTATGAACTGCACAATGCACACTCGTAAAACAGTCATTTTTAGGAATTTTTTCACCAAATTTTCAACATAGCCATTTTAAGACCTCTGCTCATGAACAGTGTCACTGTGATTTTCTTAATCTGTCCCAAACATTGATTTCACACACCGACTGCGCCACTGTGCGCTACACGAATGGAAACACATTTTGGATAAGATGTGAAAAATGACAGCTGTTCTGCTCATAAGTAGGTGTGATAAATGGCAGTGTTGAAAATCTGGAGTGCAAATGTTACAAATTCGCAAACTTACGAGCTTGCATAGGAACTGCCCAACGCACACTCATAAAACAGTCATTTTTAGGAATTTTTCCACCAAATTTGCAACATATGCTTTTTGAGAGCCCACCTTATGAACACTGGCACTGTCATTTTGTTAATCAGTCCCGAAAGGTGATTTCGCGCAGTGACCACGAAATCACCCTTCGGGCCTGATTAACGCCATGACAGTGATAGAATTCTTGAGGAGGGGTCCCAAAAACCCCATGTTGAAAATATGGTGTCAGAATTACAAAACATGCCTGAGATATGCAGCAAAGTTGAAAAAAGACTATTTATTCCATTATACTGCTTACCGGCATTTCCTCAGTTCGCTGTCGGCTTTGAAGAGTGCAGACGAGTTCCCGGTCCACTGAAGATCATCGGCGCCAGACTCCGAAGTAGAAGTATAAATTGAGAAGTGTAGAAGCAGAGATGTGCACAGTGGGTGGGCGCGGGTTGCGGGATGACGTCTGGTAGACTGTGAGGGACTGTTTCTTTACAGGAAAAAAAAATAAAAAGACAACGTGGGACGGTTTTCAATTTTACTGGGGCATTTGGCACACTGGGGAGGGCTTCCAGCATGCCAAGGAACTCTTTTTGGGGGGGCCAGCTGTAGCCGATGGGGATTGGGCACCCCCATTGGCACAAAAGAAAATGGAGGGGGACATCATGCCGATGGGGATTGGGCACCCCGTTGGCGGGCAATAAAATCAGGGGGGGTTACATCATGCTGCCGGGGAGTGGGATCTCCCGTCAGCAGACAAGGAAACCAGGTGGGTGGGTTACATCTTGCCAACAGGGAGTAGGCTCCCCCGTCGGCTAAATAAACATTGTGGGCATTGAAGCCGGCTGGGATTGGGGCCCCCGTTGGCCAACAAAGACTGTTTGGGGGGCCACATGCTGCCGAGGGGGATTGACCACCCCCTCAGCATGGGAGGCTGCCTAATACTGTTTGTGAATGCTGCGGCAAGCCACCCGCCATGTTCACAAACAGTATTAGGCTAGCTAACATTCCGCCCTGCAATGATGGGTCGTTCCCTCATTGCAGCACAATGACTGATGCTGCAGTGATGAGGCGGCCCCTGAGTGCTGGGGTGAAAACGTTACAACTTGGTGCACTTTTTGGAGACCAGTGTCATCGGCACACTGTGCCTCCATTGGTCCACCACTGCCAAGCCTCCAAATGCAGTGCCTCCCTTGGCTGTAACATTGCCGCGCCTCCACAACCCGCTTCTCTCCTAAGCTATCACATCATGTTTCTTGCACATGCGTGCATGCAAACATAAAAAAATGCAAGAATGGTCATGGGTCTGGCAGTTGGGTTTCAATGAAAAATGTGCCAAATCATGCACTTGGGGCGCAGAAACCCTGGGGCAACATACCAGATGGAAGGAGTGGAACTATCAATCACAAAGCCAGAGAGGGATCTGGCGGTAATCATTTCTAATGACCTGAGGGTAGCAAAACAGTGTGACAAGGCAGTAGGGAAGGCAAATAGGATGTTGGGATACTTAGGCAGGGGAATCACCACAGAAGGAGGGATGCAATGATACCCCTCTATAGGTCATTGGTGAGACCACACCTCATGCTCTATGTCCACTTCTGGAGGTCCCATCTCTGAAAGAACATAGATAGGGTGGAGATGGTACAAAGGAGTGCAACCAAAATGGTGCAGGGCCTGCATCAAAAGTCCTACAAAGAAAAGCTTAAGGATCTGAATTTGTACAACCTAGAGAATTGGGGGGGGATGACAGAAACATACAGTGGTGGAGGCTAAGATGGTTAAAGATTCAAGAATACAAGGGACAGATACAAGGGGATCTTGGAAGTAAGGCAGAGGGTGAAGACTGCAGACTGAGTAGGGTCTGCAGTGTAGCTGTAGGTAGGGAAAAATAGGGCAGACTAGATGGGCCAAGAGGTCCTTATCTGCCGACACCTTCTATGTTTCTATGTAACCCATTCTTGGTAGCTAAAGCTTGATTGAGGAGATGAGAAATGCTGCGTCACTGTAAAATGAGAATGTTCATCTACATCCTGTTCTGAGTTGTTTACAACTGTTTAAGTGATGGACAACAGTATCCTTTCCCTGAGGTTTCAGGAGCTCTTCAAATGCATAAAATAAATCACACTAATTAGATTACTAAAAACAATTTACCGCTATCAGAAATCCCACTTAATATGCAAGTCTTTACATAGCATTTCTTATATAATACCTAATCCACCTTCCTACTTCCATTTATGTAGCAATACAGACACAGGTGACATTCCTATAGTCTGTAGAAGACACTATACAATATTACATGTACTAAGGTATCTCTAATTTACTGTTTCTACTGGAGACTATGCAAAGTTCACTGTAGAAAGAATATACCACAGTATTTGTAAACAGCACACTGTACTGCAGATTATACAAGTGCACTGTAGAAAGAATATACTACAGTATTTGTACACAGCACACCGTACTGCAGACTATACAAAGTGCACTGTAGAAAGAATATACTACAGTATTTGTAGACGGCACACCATACTGCAGACTATACAAAGTGCACTGTAGAAAGAATATACTACAGTATTTGTAGGCAGCACACTGCACTGCAGGCTATACAAAGTGCACTGTAGAAAGAATATACCACAGTATTTGTAGACAACACACCGTACTGCAGACTATACAGTGTCCTGTAGAAAGAATATACCACAGTATTTGTAGACAGCACACCGTACTGCAGACTATACAAAGTGCACTGTAGAAAGAATATACCACAGTACTTGTTGACAGCACACCGTACTGCAGGGTATACAAAGTGCACTGTAGAAAGAATATACCACAGTACTTGTAGACAGCACACCCTACTGCAGACTATACAAAGTGCACTGTAGAAAGAATATACCACAGTACTTGTTGACAGCACACCTTACTGCAGGCTATACAAAGTGAAGTGCACTGTAGAAAGAATATACTACTGTATTTGTAGACAGAACACTGTACTGCAGGCTATACAAAGTGCACTATAGAAATAATATACCACAGTAATTGTAGACAGTACACAGTACTGCAGGCTATACAAAATGCACTGTAAAAAGAATATACCACAGTAATTGTAGACAGCTCACTGTATTGCAGGCTATACAAAGTGCACTGTAGAAAGAATATACCACAGTATTTGTAGACAGCACACCATACTGCAGATTATACAAAGTGCACTCTGCAAAGAATATACCACAGTATCTGTAGACAGCATACCAAGAAGAACAGAGAATATCAACAGGTATGGCTCTAGTTTCTAATAGCACACCGATCTTAATTTTTGTAGCTACTAGACATACTGTATAAAGAGGAATTCCCCTAAAACAGTTGGAGAATTAAAATAATATAATGTGTGACAGTGACATAGGGAAAGTGCCCTGTCCAATATGTAAAATGACTTACCTTACACACTGTCTGTGTTTTTCTGGCTTTGTGAAGCTGATTGATGGGTTGCCACTGGGCATATATATAGGCATAATCGAACCAAAAATAAAATCGCCATCCATGAAGTATGCATCAACACTAGGAAGGGACAGCTTGCAGGCAGGTGGAATGATATCATAGGCAGAAGAGGACAGTAGTAACAGGGCAATGACAGCACAAGGTGTAACACCTGAGGGAGTCAAAGCATAACCACAACAGACAGGGTGAATGTGAGGAAAGGAGACTGACACAGAAGGATCTATAACAGGATTTCTGCTCAGTTTCTCTTTCATACTAATTATGAATTACTATTATAATCATTTAGAGGCTGGCAGTATAGCCTAGATGTTAGAGTAATTAGCCATGAATGAGCTTTATACATCTAGTAGACAGACCTGGGTTTGATTCCCACAATCTCCACTTGCATACTGTGTGACTCTGAGCCAGTCTCTTAACCGCCCCAGTGCTCCCAGCTTGCCCCTGAAAACAGGCACCTGTGCCTAGTGGGCCTTACCCGGTTACCAAAAAAAAAAATGTTACAGTACTCTGCCTTTCTGTACCTGTATTCACAAATTTGATAGCACTGATTTTTTCCGTATGTCCTGTATCATGTTTTTTCCTTGTTGTCAAGCACATTTTTTCCACTGCAACTGACTACTATTTTGTTTTTGTTTACACTACTACTTACTCATGATGTCTAATAATTGTAACCCCCTGATAACATTGCACTCAATTAATGTACACTGTTTGCTGTATATTTTTCCTGCTGTTTGTCTGTAGCTCTCCCAGGTCATGCCTCAAAGTAGGCATAGGTATGCCTAGAGTATCTTATCTGGTATCAAAAACAAAAAAACAAATCTAACAAACAAATAAATAAACAGCAGCACATGATCTCACAATCAGTTACTCTGAACGCAGGAACATGCCACAGCCCTAACGCTGGTCTAAGCATACCAGTCTGGTCTGGTCTTTTGATTTGGTCCTGCATGGAAGGATGATTTGGAAATTGAGGAACCTGGGGTGGGAGAAGAATTAGTCGGGTGTATTGCAAACTGGCTTAACGACAGACAGCAGAGGGTGCTGGTAGGAGGTGAGGCCTTGACTCACAGAAAGGTCATCAGTGGGGTCCCGCAAGTTGAGTCTTGGGCCCTGTCCTTTTCAATGTGTTCATCCCAGACATCGGGGAGGGAGTCAGGAGTAAAATGAATCTGTTTGCTAATGATTCTGAATTGTGGGCTGAGGTAGACATCTAGAACAGAAGGAGGGTACTCCAGGAAGACTTGGAGAGGCTGAAAAACTGGGCACACACGTGGCAATTAGGGTTTAATACATGTAAGTGTAGTGTGCTGCACCTGGGTGTTAGGAACCCTGTATATAGTTACCATTTGGGGGGGAATAAGGCTGACTCCCTCCACAACGGAAAAGGATCTGGGGGTGATGACTGACACCAAACTGAACAACTCAGAGTAGTGCAGGACAGCAGCTGCTAAAGCTAATAAAATGCTTGGGTGTATAGCTGGGGGGATAACTTCCAGGAGCAAGGAGGTTATACTTTCCCTGTGCAACTCGCTGGTGAGGCTGCACCTGGAATATTGTGTGCAGTTCTGGGGTCTCCGCTTACAGAAGGACATCACACTGCTAGAGAGAGAGAGTCCAGAGAAGAGTGACTAGGATGATCATGGGACTATGGGAAATGTCATATGAGGACAGACTTAGAGAGCTGAACATGTACTCCCTGGAGGACAGAAGGGACAGGGGTGATATGATAGAGGCCTTCAAATACATGAAAGGAATCAATTGGGTAAAAATGGAGGGACTGATCAACTTGAAGGGGGAGGGGACTACAAGAGGCCATAGTCTGAAACTGGTAGAGGGATGGTAGAGAGGGGAAGTGAGGCGTCATTATTTCATGGAGAGGGTGGTGGCACCCTGGAATGCTCTTCCAGATGAGCTGATAAAAATGAAAACTGTGGGAGGTTTCAAGAGGGGTTGGGACAGGTACAGAGGCATGGTACAGGTTGGAGGAAAGGAGAACTGCTGGGGTATTCGGGGAGGGGAGAGTGGGAGTGATGGGTTAAAAAAGGGAGGTAGAGCAGCTACTGTACCTCACCAGTGAGCTGTGTTCAGGCAGACATGATAGACCATTAGGCCTAAACAACTATGTATGTATCTATCTCTATCCTCCACCAATGTGCCTACAAGTGCCCAACCACCTTACCTATCATACACTTTAGGAAAGAAAGCTCACACTTAGCCTAACCAAATGTAGGAAGCTTATACAGTATGACTTAAAACCTCCTTCATTCGCTATGCATTCATGCTACTCCTACTCTCCAGCAATATTCACCCGAATCCAGGCCCTACTGGGCTGCAGAGGGACTGGGAGACTAAGAGGGTGTCCTTGAAGCTGGCCTCCATCAATATATGCAGTGTCCTACCTAAATTTAAACAACCTCAAGTTTGGGTCCACCAGCATAACCTGATGTCCCTTAACCTCATGGAAACGTGTCTCAGTCCTAAAAAACCTGACTCTGTGCTTTACCTAAATGGCTACATCATTAGAAGAGACAGAGAAGGTAAAAAGGGGGGTGGTTGTCTGGTTTACCTTAAAGAAACCCTGCATGTCCACGCACCCGAATCACTAGACCTAGACAAAGAGGCACAGGCCCTAACCACTAGAATCCTACTTGGCCACCAAAACAAATCACTAACTATCCTTACAGTCTACTTGCTTCCCAGAGACCAGTCTGCCAACATTAATAGATTCATTAATTATCTTAATACCCTCGACCATGATAAGGAATTTCTTGTCAAATGTTTTCAACATAAATTGGCTCCCAAATGATGCAGCGCCCTATAAAGACATCCTGGCCAGTCACTGCCTCACTCAAATGATGAGTGAGCCAAACATACTTACCTACCACACTGGCACCCACACCCTGATTGACTAGATCCTAACAAATCAGCAGGAGAGAATAAATGAGGTCTCAGTACATCCGGACTCACTCAGTGACCATTCACTTATCACTTGTCTTTGGTCTAATAAAACTCAGAAATCCACCCCTTGTTTTACTGCTAGCGGAGTGCTAGAAAAAGGGCAGTTAAAAGCTTTCAAAACCCACTTCCAGCAGGTTGACTGGACTTACCTTGACACCCTGTGTGATGCTGACCAGGCATTGGAGTACTTCATCAGCACCTTCACTACAGCATGTGACATTTTTTCCCAGCCAAAAAACGTAAGTTAAAGAACCCTAACAATGGATGGGTTACCCAATCCCTCCTTGAACTAATGAGAGACAGAGACCACCTTTGGCACAGAGTCAAGGTGACTGGGGAAACCTGCAGACTGGCAGAAATACAAGGCAGCCAGAAATAGCTGCACCAGCAAAATCAGACTTACAAAAGCACAGCACTACAAAGACTGTCTAAACAAAACCTGTGGTGATAGGAACACTTTGCGGAATAATCTCAAGGAAGTCACGAGCAAAGTCAGGAAACCCTCCCCCTCAATGCTTTTGGTCAATGGTGATATTACACAAGATCCTAAAATTATTGCAGACAGTTTTAATTTTGGCATTCATTGACCTTAGCTCAGTACTTCCTCCGGATTATCTAGAATTCAATACGTACAGCATGGACAAAAAAACAGACCACTCACATGCCACCTGCCTCCACAACCCCTCCTTTCTACTTCAAGGAAATCTCTTCCACTGGTGTAAAAGAATACCTCTGTAGAAACCTCAGAATATCATGGTATAGCAATGACAACCTCGATCTCAAAATGGGGAAGGGGAAGAGAACATTCTTTAGACAGGAGTAGCACACTAAGCCGAAGCTTGTTTCCAGATGCGACCTTGGAGCACAAGAAAGTTAAATGACTTGCTCAGGATCACATAGTATGCACCTAGGTGGCTGTGGGATTCAAACCCAGATCTCTAGATCTGCAGCTTAGAGCCTTTACCCACTGCGCTATACTGCCTCCTTGATAGCACTCACACTAGATGAAGTAGCACATCCAGTCACAAAAATCATCAACCTCTCCTTCCAACTGGCACAATTCCCCACAAAATTGAAATCAGCTATATTTACCCAAGTTCATATAAGTGGTGACCATGTACTCCATTCAAACTACCAGCCAATCTCCATCTTACCCCCTATATCTAAGACCCTTGATATTCTCAGATCAGTTGGTAGACTATCTGGAAAAATACAATATCCAGTGCCAACAACAGCATGGGTTTCATAAATCCCACAGCACCACTACTGCCCTCTTAGAATTTACCAAATACATTCATGAGGTCCTGGACAATGGAAACCTTGTGGGGTCAATATATATTGACCTCATAAAGGCCTTTGATACAGTCAACCACAGTGCCCTCCTAAAAATGTTACTTGTCCTACGTTTATCCATTGAGACAGCCTCATGGTTCCAGAGCTACCTAGTCCAAAGAACACAGCAGGTAAAAATATACATATTCTCTGATGAAACAAAGATATTGTTAGGAGCACCCCAGGGATCCATCCTTTGACCTCTGTTGTTTAGCCTTTTTCTCAACTCCCTTCCTGTAATCTGCTCAGCCAAGATTTTCCTCTACACAGATGATGCTGTCACCTTTGCAAGTGGCCCCCACCTAACGGCATTAACAAACGAATTACAAGAGTTTCTCCAGGGTTGAGGAGTGGTTCACCCAGAATAAATGTCTCCTAAACTGTAAAAAAAAAACTATGCTGTTCTACAACCACCAGAGCAAGACAATATCTAGTTATCTTACTATTAACAGCAGCAGGCTTGAGCCGTTGGAACATGTGAACACCTTTAAATACCTGGGTGTCACCCTAGACAGCTCCCTCACCTACACACAGCACATTGACCAAGTTGACAAAACAGTCAACACCAGGTTAGGGCTGCTGTACAGGTACCACTCCTACTTGACTGTTGAGGTCCTCACTCTAGCAGTAAACAGCTCCATTTTTCCATTGAAGACTACAGCCTTGTCTTGTGCAGCACGACCATGAACAGGCCTGGAGACTGGAGCTAAGTGCAGATGTTCTCAAGCATACATGTGATCTTTATGCCCAAACAAAGTGGCTAAACTTAGTAGGGAGAGTACAGTACCAAGTCTGCCTCCTTGGGGAAAAAAGCCCTATTAGGTCTGACCCCAAAAACCATCCATAAATTACTCAAACCTGCACACAATTCTCACTGGACCAGAGGCAATGCTAGGAACCCATTGTACATCCCATTTTGTCACACTGCTCTGGCCCAAAGAATGTTCTTCTATAACCCCCCAACTCTGGCTCAGCGAGCTCCCAGCAAATATCCTAAACAACTCCAAACTCGAGCCGTTCAAAACAGATCTTAAACAGCACCTTTATGACTGAGGGAGATGCAATTGCTCAGACTAACCCCCTCCTTTTTGATTTCTCACTTCTCCTCCTCCTCCTTGCTTCCTCTTCCCTGTAGCATAGGTATGGATATCCACTATCACTATCCTTGCTCCACTCCCTGCCACTTGCACTATCACTCTGCCCTATCCCTAGTACAGGCTCTCAATTTCATACCATACCCCCACTTTCTTTCTTTTTTCTTAATTACCTCCCTCTTCAGAATCAGCCCTTCCAATCAACCTAACAATTATGTTTTTTCTCACCTTGACTCTTCCCCACGTCTTTCCATTCCCTCCCTCTCCTCCTTCCCTGTCCCATATCCATACTCCATCCACTGCTCACACTCGCTACTCTCCTGCTGTATCCCTACTACTAATCTTGATCTACCTCCTCCCCCTATTCCACTTCCACCTACCTCTCCCTACTCCCTTTGAGCATGCTGCTCATACTAGGATTGTACCCTGATTCCTCACCTTCTCCTTTACCCCACCTCTATCCAGACTCCCCACCACCTTCCCCCTCAAGTTCCCTCTCTCTACTGCCCCCGCCCGTCCCCCTTGCACATTAGTCCGATTTTCACTTTTCTGCCAGAATTACCTGTCTTTTAATACTTTCAGCTAACATAATTTCAGCCTTGTGTTATTGTATTAGTGTTAATTGCCATCTGATCCTGTTATGTTTTTTATATTCTGCTTTCCTGTTGTTCTTATGTAAAAATTCCCATACGCTGCTGTACCATTCACTGTAATTGCTCTACCTGTTGTCTGTTCTCACTCTGACATGAAACCTTTGTAAATGAGTCTCTAGCTTGAAGATTGTAATCTCAGACAATAAATACATAAATAAATACATAAATGGTGTCACATCTGATGGTGATACAGCACAAACCAAGAGAGAGAGCAAATGTGAAGAAAAGGGACTGATACGGCAGGAGCAGTAAAAGGACAATAACATCACATGATACCATACCTGATGGAGACACAACATAACCAGAAGTTAGACGGTGAATGTAAGGATAGGAGAGTGACACAGGAGGAGCAGTTGAAGGACAATGCCATCACACGGTACCATAACTGATGGAGACACTGTGCAACCACAAGAGAGAGGGTGAGTGTGAGGAAAGGAGACTGATACAGCAGGAGCAGTAACAGTACTAAGACAACACATGGTACCATACCTGATGGAGTCACTGCACAACCACAAGAGGAAGGGAAAATGTGAGGAAAGTAGACTGACATGGCAGGAGCAGAATCAGGATAATGACAGAACATGGTACCATACCTGATTGAGACACTTCATAACCACAATAGAGAAGGAGAGTGTGGGGAAAGAAGACTGCCATGGCAGGATCAGGACAATGACAGCACATGGTATCATACCTGATGGGGACACTGCACAACCAGAAGAGACAGGGTGAGTTTGAGGAACAAAGACTTGCATGGCAGGAGCAGTACCAGGACAATGACAACACATGGTACCATACCCGATGGAGATACTGCACAACCACAAGAAAGAGGCCGAGTGTGAGGAAGGGAGACTGACACATCAGGAGCAGTAGCAAGACAATGACGGCACAAGGTACCATACCTGATGGAGACAATATAAACCACAAGAGGGAGGGTGAGAGTGAGGAAAGGAGAATGACATGGCAGGAACAGTAGCAGGACAATGACAGGACATAGTACTTTACCTGATGGAGATACTGCACAACCACAAGAAAGTGGGTGAGTGTGAGGAAAGGAGACTGAAACAGCAGAAGCAGTAACAGGACAATGACAGTACATGGTACCATACCTGATGGAGACACTGCACAACTATGAGAGAGAGAGAGAAAGAGAGTGAGGAAAGGAAATTGACATGGTAGGAGCAGTAGCAGGACAATGAGAGCACATGGTATCATACCTGATGGAGACACACTGCACAACCACAAGAAAAATGGTAGGGTGTATAAAGAAGATTGACGTGGCAGGAGCTGTAACAGGACAGTGACAGGACAAGGTACCATACCTGATGGAGATACTGCACAACCCCAAGTGAGAGGGTGAGTGTGTAGAATGAAGACTGACAAGGCAGAAACAGTAGCAGGAGAATAACAGCACATTGTACCATACCTGATAGAGGTAATGCAAAAACACACAGGGAGAGTGTGAGGAAAAGAAACTGATGTGGCAGGAGCAGTAGGAGTACAATGATAACACATGGTACTATACCTGATGGAGTCACTGCAAATGCAGGTCAGAGAGGGGGAGTGTGAGGAAAGGAGACTGACATGGCAGTAGCAGTAATAGAACAATGACAGCACATAGTACCATACCTGCTAGAGACACTACACAACCACAAGAGAGGGTGTGAGTTTGAAGAAAGAAGATTGACCAGGCTGGGGCAGTAGCTGGACAATGAAAGGACATAGTATCATACCTGCTGGAGATACTGCATAACCACAAGAGAGGGTGAGTGTGGGAAGAGAATGCTGACATGGCAGGAACATTAACAGAACAATGACAATACCTGGTACCACCTAATGGAGACGCAGCATAACACAAGACAGAGTAAGAATGTGAGGAAATGAGACTGACATACAGTAGTAGAAGCAATAAGAGGTCAATGACAGCAGATGGTGACACACCTGATGGAGACACTCCACAACCACAAGAGAGAGAGTGTGAGTGTAAGGAAAGGAAACTTACATGGCAGGAGCAGTAAAAGGACAATGACAGCACATGGTACTATACCTGTTGGTGATACTGCACAACCACAAAGGAAAGGGTGCGTGAGGGAAGGAGATTGACATGACAGGAGCAATAACAGGACATTGACAGCACATGGTACCACATCTGATCGAGATACTACATAACCACAAGAGAGAGGGTGAGGTGAGGAAAGGAAATTGACACAGGCAGGAGAAGTAACAGGACAATTACAGCTCATGGTGCAACCCGTGATAGACACACTGCACAACCACAGGAGAGGGGGTTACTCTGAGGAAAATAGACTGATATGACAGGGGCAGGAGCAGTAGCAGGACAATGACAGCCCATGGTATCAAACCTGATTGAGACACTGCACAACAACAAGGAAGAGCTTGATTGTGAGGAAAGGAGACTGACATGGCCAGAGCAGTAACAGGACAATGACAGCACATGGTACCATACCTGATGGAGACACTGCACAACCAAAGAGAGAGGGTGAATGTGAGAAAGGAGACTGACACAGCCAGAGCAACAACAAGACAATGACAGCACATGGTACCATACCTGATGGAGACACTGCACAACCAAAGAGAGAGGGTGAATGTGAGGAAAGGAGACTGACACGGCCAGAGCAGTAACAGGACAATGACAGCACATGGTACCATACCTGATGGAGACACTGCACAACCAAAGAGAGAGGGTGAATGTGAGGAAAGGAGACTGACATGGCCAGAGCAGTAATAGGACATTGACAGCCCATGGTACCATACCTGATGGAGACACTGCACAACCAGAGAGAGAGGATGAATGTGAGGAAAGGGCATACAAAGACTGACACAGAAGGAGCAGTAACAAGACAATGACAACACATGGTACCATACCTGATCGAGACACTGCAGAACCAGAAGGGAGAGAGTGAGTGTGAGAAAAAGAGACTGACATGGTAGGAGTTGGAGCAGTAGCAGGACAATGACAGCCAATGGTACCAAACCTGATGGAGACACTGCACAATCACAAGGAAGATCATGATTGTGAGGAAAGAAGACTGACACAGCAGGTGCAGTGGCTGGACAATGACAGCATATAGTACCATACCTTTTGACAATACACAACCACAAGACAGAAGTTGAGTGTGAGGAAAGGAGACTGACACAGATTGACACAGAAGGAGCATTAACAGGACAATGACAGCTCGTGGTGCTATACCTCATGGAGATTTACACAATCGCAGGAAAGAGGATGAATGTGAGGAAAGCAGGCTGACATGGCATCATTTTGTGATGCAGGTAATGCAATAATATAATCAAAAGGGACTGTACCAGCTAAAATTCTAAACAGCAACAGCAAAATGTCTAACACTGCTGCAGAATGTGTGTGTGTGTGTGTTGAGTGAGTGAGTGAGTGAATGGGTGAAAGAGAGATAGACAGAATATTTTATATAGAGAACGATATCCTTTTAATTCTACTAACGTACATGACACCTGTCTATGATAGCCTTACCGTTGATCATCTTTGCTGCTTATTTCTGGCTGTTACCAACCTTTATTTATTGGGTTCTGGCAACCAGTGACATTGCTGGAACTTTCTGACCAATGGTTGCATACTCCATTTGGAAACTGAAAAATGTTCCCAAGAAAATTTAATAATTAAGTATAATTTATATGCAGATTACTATACTCACAATAGACGTGTATCTTCAGAGGTGCCTGACTTTTCTCAAATGGTCTGAAAAAATATTAAACTTTTAATTGTTGTTAACTTAATTATACCTTAAGTAAATGACTAGTTCTAGAGCCCCATGATGGTTAACGGCCCAAAATCCCATGATCTAATTATCTCCTAATCCCAAAGTTACAATTATCCAATAACCCCAGGATAATAAACAACACAGGCCTTGCACTATGGGATTTGCTATGCACTTTCTGCAACACACAACATCTATTAACAGTCTATAGCAGCAATACAAATAGATGTTTAAGTTATACTGTACTAGTGTACAGTAAATAATGAAACCAAACTCAGATACTGTAACTGTCTCTGGTCAGCATGGCTCAGTTAGTAGCACATCTGCCTCTGGGCCAGAAGGTTGGGGTTCTAGTCCCATGCCAGGACTGGGCTCATACCTAAAAACTCTGGCACCCAAGTGTAAGTATTGGGTGGGGTGCTGTACTGTTGAGGTTTACTGCCTTTCAGATGAGACATTAAACTGAGGACCCTTCTACCCATCTTGGTGCTGTCAAGGTGGAAGTAAAAGAACCCAAGGCACTCATTCCAAAGAGCAGTTTTTTTTTTTTATTAAAACAAGGTTCAGACAAAAGAAATACTTCAAATGTACATACAGGGCTGGATATTCAGACTGCACCAGTCAGTGGTGAAAGCCTGGGCACAGCGCAACTGTGATGCGCTGGGGTCAGGTCCAAGTGATATTCAATGGGGATGCACCATGGTGCAGCACCATTGAATATGGCAGGGCCAGTGCACATATTGCGCATGGCGCAGTGGCACTGTGCCGACGCAACCCACAGCTAGGGAGCACAGGGATGTACCAGCGGAAGTGCAGTTGTGCTAGCTGCATCACCCGCGATATTCAGCAGGGGGTATGCAACTAAGGCCATAATATATGCAAGGCACAAATGGGGCTGTTTGCATGTCATTATGGCCCCATTTGCATGCCTTGCACAGGGCAGCCTGGTGACTTGTGCCTGACACCCTGCACAGCATGATGTGTGCTGTGGGGATCCTGGGGCATCCCCCGCCCCGTAGCCATGATCACATGGTATATGTATGACAGGATGTCCCTGATAGTCTAGTGGCCCCCTCAGTCCCTGAAATATATTTTACAGGACCTTCCCTGGTGGTCTAGTGGTCCCCCCCATTGCCGCTATCGTGGCAAATGTAGATACAACATTCCCTGGTAGTCTAGTGGACCCCCCTCCTGCTCGAGTCCCCAGTCGTGGTAAATAGCCCATACTGATGTCCCTGGTGATCCAGTGGCACCCCCAGCCCTCCCACACACACAGGACCTATGCCCATCCCTCTCCCCCCATCATTGGTGGGCAGCAGCATCCTGCCCACATAAAGACCAGCCACCCGCTGAATGACAGGTACAGTATGGGCTGTAAGCCTTTGGTCCCCTGTGTGAACCAATGGGCTTGCGGGGCATACTGTACTAGACAGTACCAAATATGTGAATGAATCATTCACATATTTGGGACTGTCAATACAGCCGCAACTCAATCCACAGGAACATGGCTTACAGCCATACTGTGCCTGTCATTCGACCCGAGCAGTATGCAGGCAGGATGCTGTCACCCGCCAATGACAGGGGAGTGGGATGGCATGGGGTCCTTGTGGTTGGAGGTGGAGGATACAACTGGATCACCAGGACGTGGTGTGGGCCATTTACCATGATCGAGGACTCGGGCAGGAGAGGTCCACTAGACTACCAGGGAATGTTGTATTTACATTTACCACGTTCATGGCAACGGGTTGGGGGGTTCCACTAGACCACCAGGGAAGGTAATTGCAACATGTATCGGGGAACCGAGTGGGAGGGAGGACCACTAGACCACCAGTGATGGTCATGTGAAATATATTTCGGGGACTGGGGGGGACCACTAGACTATAAGGGTTTTATTTTGTACGTATACCTCGCGATTGTGGCTATGGTGGGAAGGGTACAGTGAGTGCTTGTGGACAGTGTTCTGGGTGGGTGGGTGGCCATCCAAGGCTGGGCTGCTGTGTTGCACCCTGCAGTATTGCAGCCCACCTTTCAGTGGCCAGGATTTGCTCCTACTCTGCAGGGGCTCAATTTTGAGCCTCTCTATGCAGCACAATGCAGGGTTGCACCAGCATATGCACTACACATCCTGGGCTGAATATCGGGATGTGTCACATATGCATGGGCACGCCCCCTGCATCTGCGCTGCATAGCATTACATTGTGCCCCAGTGCATTGGGAGTTGGTCTGCGCCAGGCAGCCTTTTCAATATCCCACCTGGTCACAATGCAGGGTTGCTCTGGTGGAACTCTGTTGTGCCAGGCGCAACCCCTTTGAATATCTGGGCCACAGTATTCTCTACATTCAATCAAAAAAGGAAACAAAAACATAATTTCATGCTATATCAATATTAATTACACAACAATAATATCAATTCATATTTATGAACAGATTATGTAATTGGTTGGTCCAAATCTGTAATCCAAGGAAGATTTCTCCACTGTTTGTTTAAGTGTATTCTGTATTTCCATTTTATTTCTTCTTGGTGAATATAACGTAGAGTATTTGTTATCCTATTCAATAATTCTAACAGTGGTGTCTGTTTCCGCTGTAGTGAAAAAGGTATCTAACATTCCAAATGAGTCACTTAAACAATGTAAAATTATTTTCAGTGTACTTTAATTCCATTTCCTCCAGATATCACTGATATAACCATATATTAAGGTTTCATAAGTCATTTTCCTAAAAGATGGTTCAGACCATTTATCTGCCACCAGGGCCCAAAAGTTAACAATATGTGGGCAGAAGGAAAAAGGTGCTCCATTGTTTCTAATTGTGTTACACATGATGCTCTGGTGCACATTGTTTCTAATTGTGTTACACATGATGCTCTGGTACACATTGTTTCTAATTGTGTTACACATGATGCTCTGGTACACATTGTTTCTAATTCTGTTACACGTTATACTCTTGTACACATTGTTTCCAATTCTGTTACACGTGATGCTCTGGTACACAATGTTTCTAATTCTGTTACACGTAATGCTCTGGTTCACATTGCTTCTAATTGTGTTACTGATGCTCTGGTTCACATTGTTCCTAATTGTATTACACGTGATGCTCTAGTACACATTGTTTCTAACTGTGTTACGTGATGCACTGGTACATTGTTTCTAATTGTGCAACATGTGATGCTCTGGTACATTGTTTCTAATTCTGTTACGTTATACTCTTGTACACATTGTTTCCAAATCAGTTACATGATGCTCTGGTACACATTGTTTCTAACTGTGTTACACATGATGCTCTGGTACACATTGTTTCTAAATCTGTTACACGTGATGCTCTGGTACACGTTGTTTCTAAAAGTGTTACACGTACTAACATACTAAAATGCCAGCAGAATAGGCCTAACGGTCTTTCGTGTCTGCGCGTTTGGTCAGCCCCCACCCTGGGTGCTGACCTTGCTGCCCCCCTCGCCTTCTCTGGCTTCTCCCTTCCCAGTTCTGGATATTCTTGCTGCATTGGATTTTGCTTCCAGAACCCTTCCCCTGTACCTGTCCCACCCCCTCTTGAACCCCTCCACTGTCTCTGCCCACCAGCCCCTAGGCAGCACATTCCATGGCTCCACCACCCTCTCAGTGAGTAGCACCTCCTCCTTTCTCCCTGAATCTTCCCCCCTCCAGCTTCCTCCCATGCCCTCTAGTGGCCCCCTCCTCCTTCCTTCAAAGCATCCTGACTGTTCCTCCCCTATTTACCCACTTCATGTACCTGAAGACCTCTAACATGTCCCCCCGGTCCCTTCTCTCTTCCAATGTGTACATATTTAGCTCTTCAAGCCTCTCCTCATAGGTCCTGTCCCCAAAGCCCCAAATCATTTTGGATGCCCTCCTCTGGACCCTCTCCAGGAGGTTAATGTCCCTCTTTAAGTGTGGCCTCCAAAACTGCATGCAGTACTCAAAGTGCAGCCTCACCAAGCAGTTATACAAAGGGAGTATCACTTCCCTCCTTCTGGAGGTGATCCCCCTAGCGATGCATCCCAGCATCCTGTTGGCCTTGGCTGCTGCCCTCCTACAAGTCTCAGAGTTGTTCATCTTGACATCCACCACCACCCCCAGGTCCCTCTCAGCAATCGAGACTTGTAGCATTCCCCCCCCAGGTGTACACTTGGCCCGGGGTTTCTGGCCCCCAGGTGGAGTACCTTGCATTTCCCTGCATTGAACCTCAGCTTCCACTTTCTAGACCATCTTTCCAGAGCCTTCAGATCCCCCAGTAGAGCCACCCTCCCCTCCTCCCCATCCACCACCACCTCCAGTTTTGAGTCATCCACAAAGAGACTCATCTCTGATAATCTGGTACTCATTGTTTCTAATTGTGGTCCACATGATGCTCTGATTCACATTGTTTCTAATTGTGTTACACATGATGCTCTGGTACACATTGTTTCTAATTGAGTTACCCGGTTTACTCTGGTACGCATTATTTCTAATTGTGTTACACATGATGCTCTGGTACACATTGTTTCTAAATGTGTTACACGTGATGCTCAGGTACACATTGATTCTAATTGTGTTACACGGTTTACTCTGGTACACATTGTTTCTAATTGTGTTACACATGATGCTCTGGTACATATTGTTTCTAATTCTGTTACATGTGATGCTCTGGTACACATTATTTCGAATTCTCTTACACGTTATACTCTGGTACACATTGTTTCTAATTGTGTTACACATGATGCTCTGGTACACATTGTTTTTAATTCTGTTGCACGTGATGCTCTGGGACACATTGTTTCTAATTCTGTTACACGTGATGCTCTGTTTCGCATTGTTTCTAATTGTGTTACAAGTGATGCTCTGGTACGCATTGTTTCTAATTGTGTTACACGTGATGCTCTGGTTCACATTGTTTCTAACTGTGTTACCCGTGATGCTCTGGTACACATCGTTTCTAACTGTGTTACCTGTGATGCTCTGGTACACATTGTTTCTAATTGTGTTACATGTGATGCTCCGGTATGCATTGTTTCTAATTGTGTCACACGTGATGCCCTGGTACGCATTGTTTCTAATTGTGTTACACGTGATGCTCCGGCATGCATTGTTTCTAATTGTGTCACACGTGATGTTCTGGTACACATTGTTTCTAACTGTGTAACACGTGATGCTCCTGGTACACATTGTTTCTAACTTCGGTTACAAGTGATGCTCTGGTACACATTGTTTCTAATTGTATTACACATGATGCTCTGGTACACATTGTTTCTAACTCTGTTACACGTGATGCTCTGGTACACATTGTTTCTAACTCTGTTACATGTGATGCTCTCGTACACATTGTTTCTATTTCTGTTACACGGGATGCTCTGGTACACATTGTTTCTATTTGTGTTACACGTGATGCTCTGGTTCACATTGTTTCTAATTGTGTTAAACATGATGCTCTGGTACACATTGTTTCTAACTCTGTTACACGTGATGCTCCGGTACACATTGTTTCTAACTCTGTTACATGTGATGCTCTTGTACACATTGTTTCTAATTCTGTTACGTGATGCTCTGGTACATTGTTTCTAATTGTGTTACATGATGCTCAGTATGCATTTTTTCTAATTGTGTCAGACGTGATGCCCTGGTAAGCATTGTTTCTAATTGTGTTACACGTGATGCTCCGGTATGCATTGTTTCTAACTGTGCAACACGTGATGCTCTGGTACACATTGTTTCTAACTCTGTTACACGTGATGCTCTGGTACACATTGTTTCTAACTCTATTACAAGTGATGCTCTGGTACACATAGTTTCTAATTGCGATACACGTGATGCTCTGGTACACACTGTTTCTAACTCTGTTACACATGATGCTCTGGTACACATTGTTTCTAACTCTGTTACATGTGATGCTCTCGTACACATTGTTTCTAATTCTGTTACACGTGATGCTCTGGTACACATTGTTTCTAACTCTGTTACACGTGATGCTCTGGTTCACATTGTTTCTAATTCTGTTAAACGTGATGCTCTGGTACACATTGTTTCTAACTGTGTTACACGTGATGCTCTGGTACACATTGTTTCTAATTCTGTTACACGTTATACTCTTGTACACATTGTTTCTAATTCTGTTACACGTGATGCTCTGGTACACATTGTTTCTAATTCTGTTACACGTGATGCTCTGGTACACAATGTTTCTAATTCTGTTACACGTAATGCTCTGGTTCACATTGCTTCTAATTGTGTTACACGTGATGCTCTGGTTCACATTGTTCCTAATTGTGTTACACGTGATGCTCTGGTACACATTGTTTCTAACTGTGTTACACGTGATGCACTGGTACACATTGTTTCTAATTGTGCAACATGTGATGCTCTGGTACACATTGTTTCTAATTCTGTTACACGTTATACTCTTGTACACATTGTTTCCAATTCAGTTACACATGATGCTCTGGTACACATTGTTTCTAACTGTGTTACACATGATGCTCTGGTACACATTGTTTCTAAATCTGTTACATGTGATGCTCTGGTACACGTTGTTTCTAAAAGTGTTACACGTACTAACATACTAAAATGCCAGCAGAATAGGCCTAACGGTCTTTCGTGTCTGCTCGTTTGGTCAGCCCCAACCCTGGGTGCTGACCTTGCTGCCCCCCTCGCCTTCTCTGGCTTCTCCCTTCCCAGTTCTGGATATTCTTGCTGCATTGGTTTTGCTTCCAGAACCCTTCCCTGTACCTGTCCCACCCCTCTTGAACCCCTCCACTGTCTCTGCCTCCACCAGCCCCTAGGCAGCACATTACATGGCTCCACCACCTCTCAGTGAAGTAGCACCTCCTCCTTTCTCCCTGAATCTTCCCCCTCAGCTTCCTCCCATGCCTCTAGTGGCCCCTCCTCCTTCCTTCAAAGCATCCTGACTGTTTCCTCCCTATTTACCTCTTCATGTACCTGAAGACCTCTAACATGTCCCCGGTCCCTTCTCTCTCTTCAATGTGTACATATTTAGCTCTTCAAGCCTCTCCTCTGGTCCTGTCCCCAAGGCCCCAAATCATTTGGATGCCTCCTCTGGACCCTCTCCAGGAGGTTAATGTCCCTCTTTAAGTGTGGCCTCAAAACTGCATACAGTACTCAAAGTGCAGCCTCACCAAGCAGTTATACAAAGGGGTATCACTTCCCTCCTTCTGGAGGTGATCCCCTAGCGATGCATCCCAGCATCCTGTTGGTCTTGGCTGCTGCCCTCCTACAAGTCTCAGAGTTGTTCATCTTGACATCCACCCACCACCCCAGGTCCTCTCAGCAATCGAGACTTGTAGCATTCCCCCCAGGTGTACACTTGGCCGGGGTTTCTGGCCCCAGGTGGAGTACCTTGCATTTCCTGCATTGAACCTCAGCTTCCACTTTCTAGACCATCTTTCCAGAGCCTTAGATCCCCCAGTGAGCCACCTCCCTCCTCCCCATCCACCACCACCTCCAGTTTTGAGTCATCCACAAAGAGACTCATCTCTGATAATCTGGTACTCATTGTTTCTAATTGTGGTCCACATGATGCTCTGATTCACATTGTTTCTAATTGTGTTACACCTGATGCTCTGGTACACATTGTTTCTAATTGAGTTACCCGGTTTACTCTGGTACGCATTATTTCTAATTGTGTTACACATGATGCTCTGGTACACATTGTTTCTAAATGTGTTACACGTGATGCTCAGGTACACATTGATTCTAATTGTGTTACACGGTTTACTCTGGTACACATTGTTTCTAATTGTGTTACACATGATGCTCTGGTACATATTGTTTCTAATTCTGTTACATGTGATGCTCTGGGACACATTGTTTCGAATTCTCTTACACGTTATACTCTGGTACACATTGTTTCTAATTGTGTTACACGTGATGCTCTGGTACACACTGTTTCTAACTCTGTTCACATGATGCTCTGGTACACATTGTTTCTAACTCTGTTACATGTGATGCTCTCGTACATTGTTTCTAATTCTGTTACGTGATGCTCTGGTACACATTGTTTCTAACTCTGTTACACGTGATGCTCTGGTTCACATTGTTTCTAATTCTGTTAAACGTGATGCTCTGGTACACATTGTTTCTAACTGTGTTACACGTGATGCTCTGGTACACATTGTTTCTAATTCTGTTACACGTTATACTCTTGTACACATTGTTTCTAATTCTGTTACATGTGATGCTCTGGTACACATTGTTTCTAATTCTGTTACACGTGATGCTCTGGTACACATTGTTTCTAATTGTGTTACACGTGATGCTCTGGTTCACATTGCTTCTAATTGTGTTACACGTGATGCTCTGGTTCACATTGTTCCTAATTGTGTTACACGTGATGCTCTGGTACACATTGTTTCTAACTGTGTTACACGTGATGCACTGGTACACATTGTTTCTAATTGTGCAACATGTGATGCTCTGGTACACATTGTTTCTAATTCTGTTACACGTTATACTCTTGTACACATTGTTTCCAATTCAGTTACACATGATGCTCTGGTACACATTGTTTCTAACTGTGTTACACATGATGCTCTGGTACACATTGTTTCTAAATCTGTTACACGTGATGCTCTGGTACACGTTGTTTCTAAAAGTGTTACACGTACTAACATACTAAAATGCCAGCAGAATAGGCCTAACGGTCTTTCGTGTCTGCTCGTTTGGTCAGCCCCCACCCTGGGTGCTGACCTTGCTGCCCCCCTCGCCTTCTCTGGCTTCTCCCTTCCCAGTTCTGGATATTCTTGCTGCATTGGTTTTGCTTCCAGAACCCTTCCTGTACCTGTCCCACCCTCTTGAACCCCTCCACTGTCTCTGCCTCCACCAGCCCCTAGGCAGCACATTACATGGCTCCACCACCCTCTCAGTGAGTAGCACCTCCTCCTTTCTCCCTGAATCTTCCCCCCTCCAGCTTCCTCCCATGCCCTCTAGTGGCCCCCTCCTCCTTCCTTCAAAGCATCCTGACTGTTCCTCCCCTATTTACCCTCTTCATGTACCTGAAGACCTCTAACATGTCCCCGCGGTCCCTTCTCTCTTCCAATGTGTACATATTTAGCTCTTCAAGCCTCTCCTCATAGGTCCTGTCCCCAAAGCCCTAAATCATTTTGGATGCCCTCCTCTGGACCCTCTCCAGGAGGTTAATGTCCCTCTTTAAGTGTGGCCTCCAAAACTGCATGCAGTACTCAAAGTGCAGCCTCACCAAGCAGTTATACAAAGGGAGTATCACTTCCCTCCTTCTGGAGGTGATCCCCCTAGCGATGCATCCCAGCATCCTGTTGGTCTTGGCTGCTGCCCTCCTACAAGTCTCAGAGTTGTTCATCTTGACATCCACCACCACCCCCAGGTCCCTCTCAGCAATCGAGACTTGTAGCATTCCCCCCCAGGTGTACACTTGGCCCGGGGTTTCTGGCCCCCAGGTGGAGTACCTTGCATTTCCCTGCATTGAACCTCAGCTTCCACTTTCTAGACCATCTTTCCAGAGCCTTCAGATCCCCCAGTAGGGCCACCCTCCCCTCCTCCCCATCCACCACCACCTCCAGTTTTGAGTCATCCACAAAGAGACTCATCTCTGATAATCTGGTACTCATTGTTTCTAATTGTGGTCCACATGATGCTCTGATTCACATTGTTTCTAATTGTGTTACACCTGATGCTCTGGTACACATTGTTTCTAATTGAGTTACCGGTTTACTCTGAGTCGCATTATTTCTAATTGTGTTACATGATGCTCTGGTACACATTGTTTCTAAATGTGTTACGTGATGCTCAGGTACACATTGATTCTAATTGTGTTACAGTTTACTCTAGTACACATTGTTTCTAATTATGTTCACATGATGCTCTGGTACATATTGTTTCTAATTCTGTTACATGTGATGCTCTAGGACATTGTTTGAATTCTCTTACGTTATACTCTGGTACACATTGTTTCTAATTGTGTTACACATGATGCTCTAGTACACATTGTTTCTAATTCTGTTACGTGATGCTCTAGTTACATTGTTTCTAATTCTGTTACATGTGATGCTCTAGTGCAATTGTTTCTAATTGTGTTACAGTGATGCTCTAGTTCACATTGTTTCTAACTGTGTTACCGTGATGCTCTGGTTCATTGTTTCTAACTGTGTTACCTGTGATGCTCTGTTACACATTGTTTCTAATTGTGTTACATGTGATGCTCCGGTATGCATTGTTTCTAATTGTGTCACACGTGATGCCCTGGTACGCATTGTTTCTAATTGTGTTACACGTGATGCTCCGGCATGCATTGTTTCTAATTGTGTCACACGTGATGTTCTGGTACACATTGTTTCTAACTGTGTAACACGTGATGCTCTGGTACACATTGTTTCTAACTCTGTTACAAGTGATGCTCTGGTACACATTGTTTCTAATTGTGTTACAGTGATGCTCTGGTACACATTGTTTCTAACTCTGTTACACGTGATGCTCTGGTACACATTGTTTCTAACTCTGTTACATGTGATGCTCTCGTACACATTGTTTCTAATTGTGTTAAACATGATGCTCTGGTTCACATTGTTTCTAACTCTGTTACACGTGATGCTCCGGTACACATTGTTTCTAACTCTGTTACATGTGATGCTCTTGTACACATTGTTTCTAATTCTGTTACACGTGATGCTCTGGTACACATTGTTTCTAATTGTGTTACATGTGATGCTCCGGTATGCATTTTTTCTAATTGTGTCACACGTGATGCCCTGGTAAGCATTGTTTCTAATTGTGTTGCACGTGATGCTCCGGTATGCATTGTTTCTAAGTGTGTCACACGTGATGCTCTGGTACACATTGTTTCTAACTGTGCAACACGTGATGCTCTGGTACACATTGTTTCTAACTCTGTTACACGTGATGCTCTGGTACACATTGTTTCTAACTCTGTTACAAGTGATGCTCTGGTACACATAGTTTCTAATTGTGATAAACGTGATGCTCTGGTACACACTGCTTCTAACTCTGTTACACATGATGCTCTGGTACACATTGTTTCTAACTCTGTTACATGTGATGCTCTTGTACACATTGTTTCTAATTCTGTTACACGTGATGCTCTGGTACAAATTTTTTCTAACTCTGTTACACGTGATGCTCTGGTTCACATTGTTTCTAATTCTGTTACGTGATGCTCTGGTACATTGTTTCTAACCGTGTTACCGTGATGCACTGGTTCACATTGTTTCTAATTGTGTTACATGTGATGCTCTGGTACACATTGTTTCTAATTGTGTTACACGTGATGCTCCGTTCACATTGTTTCTAATTGTGTTACACGTGATGCTCTGGTACACATTGTTTCTTATTCTGTTACACGTGATGCTCTGGTTCACATTGTTTATAATTGTGTTTCACGTGATGCTCTGTTTCACATTGTTTCTAATTCTATTACACGTGATGCTCTGGTACACATTGTTTCTAACTGTGTTACACGTGATGCTCTGTTACACATTGTTTCTAATTGTGTTACATGTGATGCTCTGGTTCACATTGTTTCTAATTCTGTTGCACGTTATGCTCCGGTTCACATTGTTTCTAATTGTGTTACATATGATGCTCTGGTACACATTGTTTCTAATTCTGTTACACGTGATGCTCTGTTTCACATTGTTTCTAATTCTATTACACGTGATGCTCTGGTACACATGGTTTCTAACTGTGTTACACATGATGATCTGTTACACATTGTTTCTAATTGTGTTACATGTGATGCTCTGGTTCACATTGTTTCTAATTCTATTGCATGTTATGCTTTGGTTCGCATTGTTAATTGTGTTACATATGATGCTCTGGTACACATTGTTTCTAATTCTGTTACACGTGATGCTCTGGTTCACATTGTTTCTAATTGTGTTACACGTGATGCTCTGGTTCACATTGTTTCTAATTCTATTACACGAGATGCTCTGGTACACATTGTTTCTAACTGTGTTACACGTGATGCTCTGGTTCACATTGTTTCTAATTGTGTTACACGTGATGCTCTGGTACACACTGTTTCTAACTGTGTTACACGTGATGCTCTGGTAAACATTGTTTCTAACTGCGTTACACGTGATGCTCTGATACACATTGTTTCTTATTCTGTTACACGTGATGCTCTGGTTCACATTGTTTCTAATTGTGTTACACGTGATGCTCTGTTAAACATTGTTTCTAATTGTGTTACAAATGATGCTCTGGTACACATTGTTTCTAATTGTGTTACACATGATGCTCTGGTACACATAGTTTCTAATTCTGTTACACATTATACTCTTGTACACATTGTTTCCAATTCTTTTACACGTGATGCTCTGGCACACATTGTTTCTAATTCTGTTACACGTGATGCTCTGGTACACAATGTTTCTAATTCTGTTACACGTAATGCTCTGGTTCACATTGTTTCTAATTGTTTTACACGTGATGCTCTGGTTCACATTGTTCCTAATTGTGTAACACGTGATGCTCTGCTACAAATTGTTTCTAACTGTGTTACACGTGATGCTCTTTTACACATTATTTCTAATTGTGTTACATGTGATGCTCTGGTTCACATTGTTTCTAATTCTGTTGCACGTTATGCTCCGGTTCACATTGTTTCTAATTGTGTTACATATGATGCTCTGGTACACATTGTTTCTAATTGTGTTACACGTGATGCTCTGGTTCACATTGTTTCTAATTCTATTACACGTGATGCTCTGGAACACATTGTTTCTAACTGTGTTACACGTGATGCTCTGGTTCACATTGTTTCTAATTGTGTTACACGTGATGCTCTGTTACTCATTGTTTCTAACTGTGTTACACGTGATGCTCTGGTACACATTGTTTCTAACTGCGTTACACGTGATGCTCTGATACACATTGTTTCTTATTCTGTTACATGTGATGCTCTGGTTCACATTGTTTCTAATTGTGTTACACGTGATGCTCTGTTACACATTGTTACTAATTGTGTTAGAAATCATGCTCTGGTACACATTGTTTCTAATTGTGTTACACATGATACTCTGGTACACATTGTTTCTAATTCTTTTACACGTTATACTCTTGTACACATTGTTTTCAATTCTGTTACACGTGATGCTCTGGCACACATTGTTTCTAATTCTGCTACACGTGATGCTCTGGTACACAATGTTTCTAATTCTGTTAGACGTAATGCTCTGGTTCACATTGTTTCTAATTGTGTTACACGTGATGCTCTAGTTCACATTGTTCCTAATTGTGTTACACGTGATGCTCTGCTACAAATTGTTTCTAACTGTGTTACACGTGATGCTCTGGTTCACATTGTTTCTAATTCTGTTGCACGTTATGCTCCGGTTCACATTGTTTCTAATTGTGTTACATATGATGCTCTAGTACATTGTTTCTAATTCATTACCACGTGATGCTCTGTTTCACATTGTTTCTAATTCTATTACACGTGATGCTCTGGTACACATTGTTTCTAACTGTGTTACACATGATGCTCTGTTACACATTGTTTCTAATGGTGTTACATGTGATGCTCTGGTTCACATTGTTTCTAATTCTGTTGCATGTTATACTTTGGTTCGCATTGTTAATTGTGTTACATATGATGCTCTGGTACACATTGTTTCTAATTCTGTTACACGAGATGCTCTGGTTCACATTGTTTCTAATTGTGTTACACGTGATGCTCTGGTTCACATTGTTTCTAATTCTACTACATGTGATGCTCTGGTAAACATTGTTTCTAACTGTGTTACACGTGATGCTCTGGTTCACATTGTTTCTAATTGTGTTACACATGATGCTCTGGTACACATTGTTTCTAACTGTGTTACACGTGATGCTCTGGTACACATTGTTTCTTACTGCATTTTACGTGATGCTCTGATACACATTGTTTCTTATTCTGTTACACATGATGCTCTGGTTCACATTGTTTCTAATTGTGTTACACGTGATGCTCTGTTGCACATTGTTTCTAATTGTGTTACAAATGATGCTCTGGTACACATTGTTTCTAATTGTGTTACACATGATGCTGTGGTACACATTGTTTCTAATTCTGTTACACGTTATACTCTTGTTCACATTGTTTCCAATTCTGTTACACGTGATGCTCTGGCACACATTGTTTCTAATTCTGTTACACGTGATGCTCAGATACACAATGTTTCTAATTCTGTTACACGTAATGCTCTGGTTCACATTGTTTCTAATTGTGTTACACGTGATGCTCTGGTTCACATTGTTCCTAATTGTGTTACATGTGATGCTCTGCTACAAATTGTTTCTAATTGTGTTACACATAATGCTCTGGTTCACATTGTTTCTAATTGTGTTACACGTGATGCTCTCGTTCACATTGTTCCTAATTCTGTTACATGTTATAGTCTTGTACACTTTGTTTCTAACTATGTTACACGTGATGCTCTGGTACACATTGTTTCTAATTGTGTTACACGTGATGCTCTGGTTCACATTGTTTCTAATTCTATTTGAGTGATGCTCTGGTACATTGTTTCTAATTGTGTTACATGTGATGCTCTGGTACACATTGTTTCAGGTATATTACACGTGATGCTCCGTTCACATTGTTTCTAATTGTGTTACACGTGATGCTCTGGTTCACATTGTTTCTTATTCTGTTACACGTGATGCTCTGGTTCACATTGTTTATAATTGTGTTTCACGTGATGCTCTGTTTCACATTGTTTCTAATTCTATTACACGTGATGCTCTGGTACACATTGTTTCTAATTGTGTTACACGTGATGCTCTGTTACACATTGTTTCTAATTGTGTTACATGTGATGCTCTGGTTCACATTGTTTCTAATTCTGTTGCACGTTATGCTCCGGTTCACATTGTTTCTAATTGTGTTACATATGATGCTCTGGTACACATTGTTTCTAATTCTGTTACACGTGATGCTCTGTTTCACATTGTTTCTAATTCTATTACACGTGATGCTCTGGTACACATGGTTTCTAACTGTGTTACACATGATGTTCTGTTACACATTGTTTCTAATTGTGTTTCATGTGATGCTCTGGTTCACATTGTTTCTAATTCTATTGCATGTTATGCTTTGGTTCGCATTGTTAATTGTGTTACATATGATGCTCTGGTACACATTGTTTCTAATTCTGTTACACGTGATGCTCTGGTTCACATTGTTTCTAATTGTGTTACACGTGATGCTCTGGTACACATTGTTTCTAACTGTGTTTCACGTGATGCTCTGGTTCACATTGTTTCTAATTGTGTTACACGTGATGCTCTGGTACACACTGTTTCTAACTGTGTTACACGTGATGCTCTGGTAAACATTGTTTCTAACTGCGTTACACGTGATGCTCTGATACACATTGTTTCTTATTCTGTTACACGTGATGCTCTGGTTCACATTGTTTCTAATTGTGTTACACGTGATGCTCTGTTACACATTGTTTCTAATTGTGTTACAAATGATGCTCTGGTACACATTGTTTCTAATTGTGTTACACATGATGCTCTGGTACACATAGTTTCTAATTCTGTTACACATTATACTCTTGTACACATTGTTTCCAATTCTGTTACACGTGATGCTCTGGCACACATTGTTTCTAATTGAGTTACAAATGATGCTCTGGTACACATTGTTTCTAATTGTGTTACACATGATGCTCTGGTACACATAGTTTCTAATTCTGTTTCACATTATACTCTTGTACACATTATTTCTAATTGTGTTACATATGATGCTCTGGTACACATTGTTTCTAATTGTGTTACACGTGATGCTCTGGTTCACATTGTTTCTAATTCTATTACATGTGATGCTCTGGTACACATTGTTTCTAACTGTGTTACACGTGATGCTCTGGTTCTCATTGTTTCTAATTGTGTTACACGTGATGCTCTGTTACACATTGTTTCTAACTGTGTTACACGTGATGCTCTGGTACACATTGTTTCTAACTGCGTTACACGTGATGCTCTGATACACATTGTTTCTTATTCTGTTACACGTGATGCTCTGGTTCACATTGTTTCTAATTGTGTTACACGTGATGCTCTGTTACACATTGTTTCTAATTGTGTTACAAATGATGCTCTGGTACACATTGTTTCTAATTGTGTTACACATGATGCTCTGGTACACATTGTTTCTAATTCTTTTACACGTTATACTCTTGTACACATTGTGTTCAATTCTGTTACATGTGATGCTCTGGCACACATTGTTTCTAATTCTGTTACCGTGATGCTCTGGTACACAATGTTTCTAATTCCCCCCGCCTGACGCCTCGCCGACCCATTGCTGCGGGTAGCACGCCGCTGGAGCCAGAGCATGGTCATCGGGCGCAGTAGCCTATACTGCGCTGGGTAGTCCTGATACGTGGAATTCATTCACACATCTGACCTTCCTAGATGGTATGGGCTGTGCCCCATTGGCTCATGCCTGAACCACGGGCATGCAGCCCTCACTGAGCTGTAATTCGGGCGGGGGTGGGGCTGGCAGGCGGTGCTGCCAGCTGATGGGGGAGCGGTGGTGGGCCCGTGGGCGTGAGGGGTGAGGGGCCACAGATCACCAGGGATTCTGGACGGGGGTGGAGGATGCTGCACGATCGGGCTACCTGGGGACCTTTACATATGCCCGTTCGCTACTCGTGGTGGGACCTTTATATTATGCCCATTATCGGGTTACTGGGGTGGGGACTTACAATATGCCCGCGATCGGGCTACTCCGGGTGGGGGACTTTCATTATGCCCACGATTGGGCTAGTCGGGGTCTGGGGGTAAGATTTACATTATGCCCGTGATCGGGCTGCAGGGGGCATCGGTCCCCGACGGCTGCTGCCTGACAGGGCACCAGGTGCAAGTTGTCTGGGATCAACGCACCTGCATGCTAATGGCATGCAAATGGGGACGTAATTAGATGCAAATGGCCCCCCGTACGCCTTGCATAAATTATGGCCCCATTTGCATGTCACCTTTTGAATATCTCAGGTGCTGCACATGGCGCAATGGAACTTGCGCCACCGCATCTCAATGCTCCTCTCTGACTACTTGCACTGGTGCAGTTCCACTGCACCATGCACAGTGGGTGTGGCTAGGGGCCGATATTCAAAGAAGTTGTGCCATAGCGCAACTCCGTTGAATATTGCCCTGGCCACACCCCTGCGCAACTATTTTGTGCGGCTCAGGGGCTTGCGCCACAAAATGGCACATTTTGAATATCTGGGCCATTGTTTCTATTTCTGTTACATATGATGCTCTGGTACACATTGTTTCTAATTCTGTTACACATGATGCTCTGGTACACATTGTTTCTAATTGTGTTACACATGATACTCTGGTTCACATTGTTTCTAATTCTGTTACACATGATGCTCTGGTACACATTGTTTCTAATTCTGTTACACATGATGCTCTGGTACACATTGTTTCTAATTCTGTTACACATGATGCTTTGGTACACATTGTTTCTAATTCTGTTACACATGATGCTCTGGTACACATTGTTTCTAATTCTGTTACACATGATGCTCTGGTACACATTGTTTCTAATTCTGTTACACATGATGCTTTGGTACACATTGTTTCTACTACTGTTACACATGATGCTCTGGTACACATTGTTTCTAATTCTGTTACACATGATGCTCTGGTACACATTGTTTCTAATTCTGTTACACATGATGCTCTGGTACACATTGTTTCTAATTCTGTTACACATGATGCTCTGGTACACATTGTTTCTAATTCTGTTACCCATGATGCTCTGATACACATTGTTTCTTGTAACTACTGATGTTCTGATTTACTTTAACATTCAGTTTATTGTGATATTTGTGGTGGTATTCTTGGTTCTATAGTTTGGTGTTTTAGTGCAGATAGGAATGTTAGTGGACAATGGTTGAATTACAGGTGTGAGAAAAAAAAATTTCAAATGCAGAATTTAAGTGAAAGTCTGACTTTCCAAACTTCTGCGAAAATTCTACCTGCCCTGCACCCTCCTTTATCCCTGTGTCTAGTGCCCCCCTGGCATCGCCATCCCTGATCACTGATCGCTGCACAATTACCCAAAATCAATCAATCAATAAATAAATAAATAAAATTAATCCCTGGTGGCTAGCGGTCCCTTCCTCCCCACCTGAACACCAACCCGCCCGATGAGTATTTAAAAAAAACAGCCCTGGTGGCCAGCACCCCCCCCACCTAATTACCTGCCCATATCCAGTAGATGTCAATAATCTGAGATGTAACCCCCCATCCTTATCCCCCATATAGTAAAAATTATGTTTTCCCTGTTGTTCTTGTGACCCCCCATCCCTGATCCCCATGTAGTTTTTTTTTAACTTATTCCCTAGTGATCTAGAATCCCCCCATTCCTCCCACCTCATAGGTAGTGTCCCACCCTGCTCCACACCCATTCTGAAATACAGAAGGTGACCGGCACAGCCCTTCACTCCCCTCCATGGCTTGTGTAGCACATGCTTATTCACTGATATCTCAGTGGGCTGCAGGCTGTGGACAGCAGCTGACCAACACAGCCCTTCACCCTCCTCCATGGCTTGTATAGCACGTGATTATTCACTGATATCTCAGTGGGCTGCCGGCTGTGGACAGTGGGTGACCAGCACAGTCCTTCACTCTCCTCTATGGCTTGTATAGCACGTGCTTATTCACTGATATCTCAGTGGGTTGCCGGCTGTGGACAGCGGGTGACCAGCACAGCCCTTCACTCCCCTCCATGGCTTGTATAGCACATGCTTATTCACTGATATCTCAGTGGGCTGCCAGCTGTGGACAGCAGCTGACCAGCACAGCCCTTCACTCGACTACATGGCTTGTGTAGCACATGCTTATTCACTGATATCTCAGTGGGCTGCCGGCTGTGGACAGCGGGTGACCAGCACAGCCCTTCACTCTCCTCCATGGCTTGTATAGCACGTGCTTATTCACTGATGTTTATTTATTTTATTTATTTATTACAGTATCAGAATTGCAACCCTTTGAGTCAAGGACTCATTTACAAAGGCTCATGGTCATACACAGAATAGAACAGGGCAGGAGGAACATACAGTGAGAGGAAAACAGACAGTAGTGCAGGAACAGTACTATGACTATAATATTTACAGGAAAAATTTGTACAAATAAAATACAGGTGGGGAGGGCCAAGCCAGTGAGAGAAGGGCCCCGTTCTTGCAGGAGACAGGCCTATACATGATGGTAGCTAAACAAGAATGGAGAGATCATTGAGCATACATACTTCAAAGCCAGTACTTAAATACAGTAGGGGTAGAAGCAGGTTTGCAGAAAGAAAACTAAAAGTTGTAGGAACAGGCCCCAACATGATTGAGGCTCAGTAATCATGTGCTAAGCACACCAAACAAATAGACGGAGGAGGGTGGGTTGGCGGGAGTGGGTCAGATGGTAGGAAGTGGAGCAATAGGGGAGCAATTATTAGCAATTGCAATGGTGGAAGCTGAGAAGGTGGCTGCGCAGGGATGATTTGAATGGTCCCATTCTGAGCTCAGATGAGGTACTGGGAGGGAAGGTGTTGAACCAGGAGGGTGTCCTGTAGGAAAAGGACTTCTGAGCGAGGGACTTCCTAACCCTGGGGACTGTTAGTAGGGGCTTGGTGGAGCTACAAATGTGGGCAAGAGGGGTGGCCATGCTGATATGTTTAGACAGCCCTGGGGGGGGAAGCCGATACAGATTTTTTGGTTGAGCATACAGGTCTGGTAGCAAAGTCGCTCATCCAGGGAGAGGAGATTAGACAGGTCATAAAGAGTGCAGGTGTGAGTTAGCCTGTCAGCCCCAGTGAGGAGCCGACAGGCCTTGTTGATTGAGAGCTTGATTTTGTCAAGGGCTGTGTTGCCAGCAGTGCCATAAATTAGGAGTCCATGGTATATCTCATAGATATCTGAGTGAGCTGCCTGCTGTGGACAGTGGATGACTGGCACAACCCTTCGCTCTCCTCAATGGCTTGTATAGCACGTGCTTATTCACTGATATCTCAGTGGACAGCGGGTGACCAGCAAAGCCCTTCACTCCCCTCCATGGTTTCTATAGCACGTGCTTATTCAATGATATCTCAGTGGGCTGCCGGCTGTGGACAGCGGGTGACCGGCACAGCCCTTCGCTCTCCTCAATGGCTTGTATAGCACGTGCTTATTCACTGATATCTCAGTGGACAGCGGGTGACCAGCAAAGCCCTTCACTCCCCTCCATGGTTTCTATAGCACGTGCTTATTCAATGATATCTCAGTGGGCTGCCGGCTGTGGACAGCGGGTGACCGGCACAGCCCTTCGCTCTCCTCAATGGCTTGTATAGCACGTGCTTATTCACTGATATCTCAGTGGACAGCGGGTGACCAGCAAAGCCCTTCACTCCCCTCCATGGTTTCTATAGCACGTGCTTATTCAATGATATCTCAGTGGGCTGCCGGCTGTGGACAGTGGATGACCGGCACAGCCCTTCGCTCTCCTCAATGGCTTGTATAGCACGTGCTTATTCACTGATATCTCAGTGGGCTGCCGGCTGTGGACAGCGGGTGACCAGCACAGCCCTTCACTCTCCTCCATGGCATGTGTAGCACGTGCTTATTCACTGATATCTCAGTGGGCTGCCAGCTGTGGACAGCGGGTGACCAGCACAGCCCTTCACTCGACTACATGGCTTGTATAGCACGTGCTTATTCACTGATATCTCAGTGGGCTGCCAGCTGTGGACAGCGGGTGACCAGCACAGCCCTTCGCTCTCCTCAATGGCTTGTATAGCACGTGCTTATTCACTGATATCTCAGTGGACAGCGGGTGACCAGCAAAGCCCTTCACTCCCCTCCATGGCTTGTATAGCACGTGCTTATTCACTGATATCTCAGTGGACAGCGGGTGACCAGCACAGCCCTTCACTCCCCTCCATGGCTTGTATAGCACATGCTTATTCACTGATATCTCAGTGGGTTGCCGGCTGTGTACAGCAGGTCACCGGCACAGCCCTTCACTCCCCTCCATGGCTTGTATAGCATGTGCTTATTCACTGATATCTCAGTGGGCTGCCAGCTGTGGAGGAGAGTAGAGGGCTGTGCTGGTTTCCTGCTTCATTTCAGGATGTGGGAGCAGGGTTTTACACTTCCTGCCAGGGTGGGGAAGCAGGGAGGGCCCCTAGGCCACCAGGGAATAAGTTAAAAAATGGCTACATAGTAGGGACTGGGAAGGGGAGTTCACTAGACCACCAGGGAAAAAACAATTTTTACTATGTGGGGGCTAAGGTTGGGGCCATGGGGGTTACATCTCAGACTATTGACTACTACCGGACACTGGTAGGTGAGTGGGTGGAGGGAGGGAACACTAGCCACCGGGGGGTTATCACATCTGGGGGCAAGAACAGGGTGAAATTTCCCCCCAAACATTCAGATGTTTTCTGATCCACCACAGGTGGAAGCTCAAAAACTTCCATGAAAGTTGCCACGTTTTGCGAAAGTTCCACTAAGGTGGAAATGGCAACTTTCACACACCTCAAGGTTGAATACCTTGGGTGCTTGGAAGTTATTATCTATGATCCATTGGCACAGTTGTTTCCTGTGTTAAAACCTGCTAGCTGCTAACTTGCAATCCCTTTAATTTTATGGAGGCATCTCTGATGTATGACAGTGCCAATGTAAATGTTCTGGCTTCTTTTAATGCACTTGTTTCACATGCTTGTTACCAAGCATATCAAATGAAATTTATTGGAAAAGGTTTCACTAAACATAGAAACATAGAATTTGATGTCAGATAAGGACCGCTTGACCCACCCAGTCTGCTCTTTTCCCTACCTAATGGATAAGCTGCAGATCCAAGTTAACCAACAGCCTACTTCTTCCTACCCCCACTCTCTAGAAATGCCTTAGGACTGTCCCATGCATTCTTGAAATCCACCACTGTTTTTGACTCCACAACCTCCTCAGGAAGGCTGTTCCATGCATCCACAACCCTCTCCATGAAAAAATACTTCACATTACCTCTGAGCCATCCCCCCTCAATTTTCAAATTGTGCCCCCTTGTTCTTGCACACCTCTTTTTCTGAAATATACTACCCTCCTGGACTTTGTTGATTCCCTTGAGGTACTTGAAAGTTTCTATCATGTCTCCCCTCTCCCTCCATTTCTTGAGGCTATATAAGAAGCGTGTATTTGCCCTCTTCCTTGATCTAAGTAAGGCCTTCGATACTGTGGATCATACCATCATGCTTACTGCACTGAGTAATATCAGACTTGATAGTTCTGCCATTAAATGGTTCACCAGCTACCTAACCAATAGGTTACAACAAGTCAAAGCCATAGGAGATCTGTCCCCACAATAATCCTTGATACGAGGAGTCCCACAAGGCTCCATCCTGGGCCGTATCCTCTTTGCAATATACATCAATAATCTGGACTCGCAGCAGGGGACAGCAAATGTGCACTTATTGGCAAATGACACTGTAGTCTATACCACAAATTCATCCTTGGACCTCGCCCATGAGTACTTACAGATAGACTTTGTCACCCTCCAATACAACCTTCTCACTCATAAGCTCCTCCTCAATGCCAAAAAGACTAAAGCAATGATTCTCTCACCAAAGTCTACTTCCGGATGTCCACATATCACACAGATCCGAATACTCTTAGATGAACCCCTTGAAGTAGTTGATACCTTTAAATACCTAGGGTTCTGGCTGGATAACAAGCTCAACTTTCTGTGCCACTTAAATGAAACCTCGAAGAAACTAAGACAGCGATTAGGTTTATCCTATCGCATAAACACCTACTCACGTTAGAAGCCAGAATGAGACTGGTACAAACTACATTCCTACCTATACTGGACTACGCTGTCTTCCGTTACAGTCATTGCCCATCAACGATGCTAAACAAACTGGACACCCTCTACCACCGGGCTTTAAGATTTATCTTAAATCTACCCTGTAGTACACATCACTGTCGTCTATACCAGGTTTCGTGATGGACCGCACTGTAAACTAGAAGAAAAAGGAATGCTCTCCTCTGGTTTTTTAGAGCATTATCTGATAACCTCCCTGCATACATCTCGAACATCTTCAAAAGGGCTAAAGGTTCCTATGGCCTGAGACGCTTCTCCTTAATCTGCTTCCATATTCCTAGAGTGAAAACTACCCTTGGCTCAGCAGCAATCAACGTCTCACTTCCATCACTTTGGAACACTATGCAAGACTCATTAAAATTATCCTCACTTCCAAGCATTTTCACATTCAAAGCTCTATTAACGGATTATCTGAAGGAATCATGCAACTGTTTCAGATGTCGATGACCCCTAAGTCCCGGGTGCCACTCTCAAATCCTACGCCTAAGTATCTCATCCACCCCACATTCCTAACAACAGAAACCTAGGACCTACAAGCCTAGTTCCCTTAATTTATTAATTTTGTTTATTTAGTTTTTGTTGACCGGGTAAGTGCACTAGACAAATCCTGCCTATTTTCAGGCACGACCCGGAGGAGGGGGATACAAATGAATTCCAACTGACCTTGAACCAGATTAAGCTGTTGGTGGTATTTTTAGTGAATGAGGGAAATTTGGCCAGGACACCAGGGAAATTCCTCTACACTTTTTGATAAGTGCCATGGGATCTTTAACATCCACCTGAACTACCACCAATCCAGGCAGATGGGACCTCGGTTTAATGTCTCATCCGAAAGACGGCACCTCAGAAGTGCATCACCCCTCTCATGCTGCACTACAGTGTCAGTACTGGGATATTAACCCAAGTGCCAGATGTGGGAACTGAACACACAGCCCTCTGATCTCCTGGCCTCAGAGGCGAGTGTGCTACCTACTGAGCCACTGACACTGACAAGATGGCCCTGCCTATTCTCTACCTTTTACCTATTCTGGCCTCCCTTTTGGTTGCCTGCTCTTTCACCCCAATTTCTACCCTATTCCTTAATACCTCCTTATTTTTTATCATTTTGGTATGAGCTCTTACTTAGCGGAGACTATATGGGATTGTTGTCTCTTCTCATTTCAGTAAAGCTTATCATTATGTACCTTTGCATGTTAATTATGTTGACCGGTATGTATAGGCCCATATTGACTGGCACCTTCACAATGTTTTTTCTTTTTTTTTTTGCACCATTGTCCACCGTAATTGCAATCTTATGAAGTGTACTGTATTGTATTAATGCCCAGGACCACCTTGAAAATGAGTTTGCTCAATGGTGTTTATGCCTGGTTAAATAAAGTGATTGATTGATTGATTGCTTGATTGATATTAAACTCCTTAAGTCTCTCTTCATATGTCTTCTGGTGCAGACCATGAGCCATTTTAGTTGCCCTCCTCTGGACTGCCTCCATCCTGTCTATGTCTTTGTGGAGACTGGGTCTCCAGAGCTGCATGCAGTACTCCAGATGGGGTCTCACCAGCTGTCTGTACAGAGAGATAACAACTCCTGTTTTCTGCTCGTGATGCCTCTCCTTATGCATCCCAGTATCCCCCCAACCCTTCTTGCTGCCCTCTCACATTGCTTGCCCACATTTAGGTCACCTGATATGACTACCCCCAGGTCCCTTTCCATTTTTGTTGTTGTTAGTATCTCACCCCCCATTCTGTACTCTTCCCCTGGGTTTTTATTTCCTAGATGCATTATTTTGCACTTCTTAGTATTGAATCTAAGCTGCCATACATTTGACCATTCCTCCAGCCTTGCCAAGTCCATTCTCATCCTTTCCAGCCACCTTGTGTATCAACTCTGTTGCAGATCTTTGTGTCATCTGCAAAGAGACATACTTTTCCTTCCAATCCCTCTGCAATGTCACTTATAAAGACATTAAAGAGGACCGGTCCTAATACTGAACCCTGTGGTACCCCACTAGTAACCTCCCTTTCTTCAGAGTGAACTCCATTTACTATTACCCTCTGTGTCCTATTTTCCAGCCAATTCTTTACCCAGGCTACCATCTTGGGATCCACTCCCAGGCTGGTCAGCTTGTATATTATTCTTTTGTGTGGGACTGTATCAAATGCCTTGCTAAAGTCTATGTAGGCTATGTCCACAGCCCCTCATTGATCTATTTCTTTGGTCACTCAGTCAAAGAAATCTATTAGATTCATCAGACACAACCTTCCCACTGTGAATCCATGCTGCCTTGGGTCCTGTGCCCCTCTGGCCTCTAGATACTCAATAATTCTTTCCTTCAGAAGTAATTCCACCATTTTCCCTATCACTGAGGTTAAACTAACAGGTCTGTGGTTTTCTGCCTCTGCCCTGCTCCCACTTTCGTGAAGTGGAATAACATCTGCCCTTCTCCAGTCCTCAGGTACCACCCCAACCTCCCATGATTTGTTAAAGAGGGTAGTCAGTGGTGTCACTAGTTCTACCCTTAGTTCTTTTAGAATTCTGGGATGAATCCCATCAGGCCCCATTGCTTTGTCCATCTTCAGTTTTAAGAGTTCTTTCAGAACCCATTCTTCTGTGAATGGGCTGGTATCAACCCCCATATCTAGAGTGTTTCTATTGTTTGGTTTCGGTACTTCCCCCCCTTCATTTGTGAATACTGAGCAAAAATATTTGTTTAGTACCTCTGCCTTTTCACAGTCACCCTCTACCCACCCCCTTCCCTTTATTAAGCTTCACTATCCCTCCCTTGGTCTTCTTTCACCCCTGATGTACCTATTAAATGTTTTATCCCTTCTTAACTGAGTTTGCTATCTTTTCCTTGGTTTGGGCCTTTGCTGTTCTGACTGCCTTCCCCGCTTCCTTTTGCCACTAGGAAAGACAACATGAGCTGTAAAAAGCTCATTTCCAGAAGCGTCCGGGGGGGGGGTACATAATGGGGATGATAAGGAAATACAGAATAAGACAAATTACCTGTAGTGTAAATTCAAATACATACAATGAGGTACTAGTACAATACATTCTTATCCTAGGCTACAGACAGAAATATAATAAGGATTTCCAACTGTTATTCTTAATAATGCTTTGAAATTCACTTAAAAGAATATGCACAAAGAAAAAAGCTATGAGATTAACCATATTTAAACCCCCTTGCTTTAAAGATTGAAAAGTCATGTTTCTTTGGATGGGATTCTATCTGTTTCCCTGTAATGCCTGAAAAAAAAACAATAATGCTGGCTCGGGTGATTTTGGTGGAGGGAATAAACACAAACATATGAGAATAGTGGCACTCGGTATGTTTTGAATAGATATGCTCTTTTCTTTTTTCCCCATTTGCCGTTTATTCCATTTGGCTACCATTGTCTTTCCTTGGCAATTTTGGGTTCCCAGCTGATAATATCTAAATTCTCTGCTTCAAATGTGATTCCTAAAGTCTTTATTGGTTCTGTTGGGATTTTTATATCTGCTATCTTAAATGTTCTTATACCTGTCTTTCCCAGTTGTAGGCCTGTGCATTTGTTAATATTTAATGTAACACCAGAGAAGTGTCACAATGTTTTACTTAAAGTTATTGCAGTCTTTAGTGAGTCTTCATCCTGTACTAGTAGACACAAATTGTCTGTGTATGCAATAGTTTTATATGGTATATTTCCTTCTTCATGTTTTAAGGGTTCAACGGGTGGAGGAGTTAAGTATTCTCAGTAATGGAGCTAAACAAAAAACATATAATAAATGGCTTAATGGACAGTCTTGTCTGACTCCATTTTTTATCTGAACTTTAGATCCACACCATCCATGAACAACTTGGGTAACAGGCACTTTTTTATAGAAAAAAAACTTTCTAGCCAATTGATAAACAGTTCAGGAAGTCCATAAAACTTTAAAACATACCATACATATTCATGGGTTACCAAGTCAAATGCCTTGCGCTGATCCAAAGATAATAAAAATCCTGTGATCCTGTCTGCATTCCCTCTTTCAACTATTTCTCTTAACAAAAGTAGGTGGTCTGAAATCTTTCTGTTAGGAACCGAGCATGTTTGTGGTGTTGAAATAAGTATGTCTGCTGCCTGTAATAGCCCTTTATTAATAATTTTTGCCAGTATTTTAAAATCTGAATTTGAGAGACTTATCAGATGCCTGTTTTGTATATCATTTTTGTCTCCTTTTTTGTGCAAATACTAACATACTAAAATGCCAGCAGACTAGGCCTAATGGTCTTTCTTGTCTGTTCATTTGGTCAGCACCCAACCTTGGAGCTGACCTTGATGTCCCCCCACCCTCTTGGGCTTCTCTATTCCCAGTCCAAGATATTCCCCTTGTATTGGACTTTGCCAGCACAACCCTACCCCTATACCTGTCCCAACCCATCTTCAATCCCTCCACAGTCTCTGCCTCCACTAGTCCCCTAGGCAGTACATTCCATGGTTCCACCACCCTCTCAGTGAAGTAGCACCCCCTCCTTTCCCTCCTGAGTCTCCCCCCTCTCCAGTGCCCTCTAGTTGCCCCCTCTTTCCTTTGGAGCACCCCAACTGAGCCACCCCTATTTATCCCCTTCATGTATTTGAAGGCCTCTGTCATGTTCCCCCATCCCTCCTCTCCTCCAACGTGTGCATGTTGAGCACCTCTAGCTTCTCCTCATAGGTCCTTTCCCCTAAGCACCAGATCATTTTGGTTGCCCTCCTCTGGACCCTTTCCAGGAGCACAATGTCCATTTTTAATTGCAGCCTCCAAAACTGCACACAGTACTTGAGGTGCGGCCTAACCAAGCAGTTGTACAGCGAGAGTATGACTTCACTCCTTCTGGAGGTAATCCTCCTAGCGATACATCCCAGCATCCTATTGGCTTTGGCTGCTGCCCTCCTACAAGTCTCAGAGTTGTTCATTTTGACATCTACCACCACCCCAAATTCCCTCTCAGCCACTGAGACTTGAAGCATCCCCCCTCCAGGGTATACACTTGGCCCGGGTTTCTGGTGCCCAGATGCAGAACCCTGCATTTGCCTGCCTTGAACCTCAGACTCCACTTCCTCGATTATCTCTCCAGAGCATTTAGATCCTCCTGCAGGGTCACCCTCCACTCCTCCCCATCCACCACCGATCTCAACTTTGAGTCATCAGCAAAGAGACTCATTTCACTCCTGATACCCTTCCTTATGTCAGAGACATGGGCGTTAAACAGGAGGGGCCATAGGACTGATCTCTGAGGGACCCCAACTTATGACCCTTCTTGAAGATGAGACTAACCCCCCCAACCACGACCCTCTGGGTATGCTTTGAGAGCCAATTTCCTATCCATCTGATCATCTGCTTCCCCATCCCCATTTCCCCCAACTTATCCAACAGGCCTCAATGAGGAACAGAGTCAAATGCCTTGCTGAAGTCAAGAAAGAGGACGTCCACTGGCCTACCCTGGTCCAGGACACTAGTCAACCAATCATAGAACTCCACAAGGTTTATCTGACATGATTTTCCCAGGACAAAGCCATGCTGTCTATTGTTCACGTACCCCAACTTCTCCAGTACCCCACCAGCATCTCTTTGATAATACCCTCCATCACCTTGCCCACCACTGATGTCAGGCTGATGGACCTGTAGTTCCCCACCTCCTCTGTTGATCCTCCCTCATAGATAGGCCTGATATATGCCACCCTCCACTCCTGAGCACCCACTCCATCATCAGAGAGATGTTGAAAAGCTCCGTCAGGGGTTCTGACAGGACATCCGCCCATTCTCTCAGTACCCTGGGGTGTATTTCATCTGGCCCTGGTGCTTTCTCCATCCTAAGGGATCTGAGGGATTCCCTCACTCTCTCTACTGGGATTTCCACCTCCCCTTCCACCCCCTGGCCCCCTATTCTGCCTTCCTCTCTCCTGACAGTGATGTCACCCCCCATTCTCAGACCCGTCAGGGCTCCAGATCATTAAGGGTCCATCCCCCTCCTCAGTTTCACCATCTCCTCCCTTGAATGATGATGCCCCCCATTTTCCCTGGTAAAAATTGAGGCAAAGTACTCATTTATAATAATAATAATAACACTAAATTTTATTTCTAAAGCACCTTTCAGATTTTCAAGGTGCTGTACAAAACACATAATACAGATCAAACATTATAATTCAATATAAAACACAGATAAAACTACAGTCTCATCAACAACTTGAACACAGTCAATACTATAAGAAAGCAATTTGATAAAAATGAGTTTTTCAACCCCTCTTAAATTCCTCCATGGAGGTGCACTGCCATAACTGACGGGGTAGAGAATTCCAAAAAGTGGGAGCAGCATAAGAAAAGGCTCTGCAGCCAGATGAATTTAGACTCACTCTTGGAATCTCTAGCAACCCCTCATCAGCCGAGCAGAGTGATCGGCCAGGGCAGTAAAGGTCTAAAAGATCTTTCAGATAGGCTGGACCCTGATCATGCAGGGCTTTGAAAGTCAATAAACAGACTTTAAAGGTGAACCGCCACCGAACGGGAAGCCAGTGCAGATCGCACAGCACTGGGGTAATGTGACAAGACCTGCTTGTCCCAGTCAAAACTCGGGCTGCTACATTCTGCACTAGCTGAAGGTGGTGGATTCCAACCCAGAAAGCCCAAAATACAGGGAGTTGCAGTAGTCTAAACGTGAGGACATGAAGGTGTGGACCAGCAATGGTAACGTGTCAGACGGAACAAGGTGCTTTACTGTAGCGATATTCCTAAGGTGGTAGAAGGAAATCTTGATGTCTGCTGACACCTGTGACTGTAGTGTCAGGCTGTCATCCAAGATAACCCCTAGGTTATGCACCCGTTCAGAGGTTGGAAGTGACACACCCCCAAGAAAAATTCCTGAGGGTGCACCAACAGGCGACCCCTCTATCCGACAGCCCGGATCCACTACCAAAACCTCTGTCTTTTCTGAGTTCAACTTCAGCCAACTAGAATCCATCCAATCCTGGATTTCTTTCAGACAGCTGTTAAACACTGAGAGAGCTCCATCCTGGTCAAGAGCGAAAGATGGGTATAGCTGGGTATCATCTGCATAGCAATGAAACCTCAGCTTATACCATCTTATAATGTCTCTGGGGGGAAGCATATACACTGTGAATAACATGGGAGATAGCAAAGAACCCTGAGGCACCCCACACAACAAAGGAGTTGGGCCAGAGGAAAAAAGCCCCGACACAACTATTTACGATCTCCCAGTGAGGAATGAGATGAACCATCGAAGGATGATTCCTGATATTCCGCAAATCTGCCTCAGGCATGCTAAAAACACCATGTGATCCACGGTGTCAAAAGCTGACGAGAGATCAAGAAGAACTAGAATAGAACATCTCTTCCGGTCTCTCACCCTCAGGAGATCATTAAGCACCCGAACCAGCGCAGTCTCGGTGCTATGTCTTTTACAAAAACTGGATTGGAAGGGTTCATAGATGCCATGGATGGTTAAATGGTTCTCCAATTGGACCGCCACTACCTTCTCAATCACCTTCCCAATAAAGGGTAGGTTTGATTTGGGTCTGTAGTTTGTGAAACAGTCTGGGTCCAAGGTAGCTTTCTTCAAGAGGGGTGTCACCACCGCCTCTTTCAGGGAGCTTGGAAACTCACCCGATTCCAGGGAGCACCAGACTATTTGCACAAGGATTGCACCAATGGTGTCACAACATCCCAATATTAGGGAAGTCGGTCCAGGATCCAAACTACAGCTCGTAGGGCACACACCATGGATAATCCTCATGGCATCCACAAAATCAGGTCTGCTGAAGGAACACCAAGAAAACTGAGGTACCGTGAACTCATATTGTTCAACAGCATCCCCCTTAGAGGCCGCTGGATGCAGATCCGCCCTAATGTTGGCCACCTTATTAGCAGAGAAACGAGCGAGCTCCTTGCACTCTAATTGCGAAAAAGCTTTCTGAACTTGTAGACAGGCTGTGTTTCACAGCCTGTCTACAGTTTGAAAAAGCTGAGCAGGTCGATTCCTGGCAACTGCAATCTCCCTGGACAGGAATTCTGCCTTCTTATGGGAGATTGCAGATTGATAGACAGAATAATGGTCTATCAACCTAAGGTGGTTGGCATCAAGGGTGGATCTGCGCCAGCAGCGTTCTAATCTTCGTCCCTGTCTCTGCATCTCCTTCAATATCCCATCAAACCTGGGCACCTTGGGATGAAGGGAAAGGGGGCATACACAAACAGGAGCAATAGTATCTAGATCCAACGCAACAGCCCTGTTATAGGCCGTCACCAAGTTCTCTGGACTACTGCTCATCAACGTGGGGGACGAGAGGTCAAGGACCGCCACAAGGCCTTGGGGAGTAATATCCCATAAAGGGTGGTATCTCGCCATCTCCACAGGGGTAGGCCTTCTCAGGGGGGTACTAAAATTGAACCTCACGGTGTAGTGGACAGACCAACTGACTGGTTCCATGCCCAAATTGGAAACATCAATCCCTAGGAGAAAGACTAAGTCCAAGGAGCGTTCAGATTTATGAGTAGCAGTGGAAACCACCGTGTAAAGCCCAAATAAATCATTAATTGGAGGAAGTGATTACCAAATTGTGAGAGTTCATCGTCGACCCAGGCTTTGAAGTCACTCAGAACCATCAATTTGGGTGACTCAAATCACATGTCAATGATGAAGTCTGCCACTTCCTGTAAGAACCGTTTCCTATCTCCTGGTGGACGGTAGATGAGTACGATTCGAACACCTACACCTGCTACCACTGTGCACTCAAAGGACTCAGCCTCCCCCACTACCACACTCTTGAGACCCAATTCTGTCTTAAAACAGACTGCAACCCCCCGACCCCTGCGGTCCAATCTCGGGCGGTGTATCACCGAGTACCCGGCCGGAGTCATGGCTTCCAACGTGGGGCCTGGATTTTCATCCAGCCAGGTCTCGGTGATGCAAGCTAAGTCCACCAAACCAACAAGATCAGCAATAATGCCAGTCTTGTTTCTGACAGACCTAGCATTGCATAACACTGGCCAAGCTGAACGAACCTTGGAGGCTGTCAAGACCATCTGCCTACTAAATTCCGTAGTGCCCTTGGGTATGGGCACCAGACATGGTGAACTACAGTCTGGTTTCCATTTCGCCCCAGGGCGCCTTCTAGATCTAACTACCCCGACACGAAGGCCCCCCTCTTCCATCCTCCCTAGTTCACAGCCTCCCACCCTCCTCCCTCTCCTACGAGCAATTCCCAATGCACTGCAATGTTGATATGTATCATAATGGAGAGGGGGAGGATAAAAAGGGCGGAGGGCATGAAGAGAGGAGGATGAATAGCACACCACCTTGGGGATTATAGGCCGGCACATGCCACTACAGTACAACTAAAGCAACACAATAATACAAGATATGTAAACTTAAAAATTCAAATAAACCCCCAAAATAAATCTAATTAAACATATAATCCAAAACTAAATCAGAATAAATTTCCAACCCCACCTCGAAGAAAATCAAGTCAAACCCAGCGAGAAGACTCTTAAAATAAAATAAATATAAATATAAAATCAAATCAAACAATTCAAATTTAAAATATACAATAACACATCCTTCCCCCCCCAAGTCCTCTCATGACCAGGGAGTGGAGGAAAACAATAAAATAAAATAACCCCCCCCACCTCTCTCACCATCGGAGGGCTCTTGCACTCTCAGTGCAAAAATATTTCAGAACGAACAATTCAAACATAACACATGAAATAAAACATCCTTTCCCCCACCCCCAGTCCTCTCATGACCAAGGAGTGGAGAAAAACAATAAAATAAATAAAATAAATGGAAACAAGTTCCTCTCACCACCTCGCTGTCCAGATCGGGAAAAAAAAAATAATAAAAGTCTTCAATCCACTGGGAAGGAGTCAAATTTGTTCACAGTTCAGAATCCATATAACAGACCAGGTTATCCATAAAAGTCAAATAAAATCAGGACCCAGGGCAATCAGATTTATCTCATGACCAAGAAACGAGACCCCACTCCCAACTGGACAGCACCACGAGATATGATGAGGCCTAATAAAGCAGCCCAGGGCAGGCCACACCAGTAGCCCAGCCTGTGAGTTACGAGGGCACAGAACAGTAGCCAATTCCTTGGCCACAAAAATTCTAATGCCCTCTTCAGACCGCAAATCAAGCAGAAACCCAGTGGACAGTAAGACTCAAACTAAGTCAAAGGCAAAAGATCCAAAAATGAACAAAGCCCCTGCTCCTTTTTTCCAAGGATGGTAGCCAAAGGCAGGATACAAATCCTGAGCAGCCCAAACAAAGCCCAGTCAAAGGAACCACTAGTAGATCCAAAGTCCAGGAAAGTCCTGTGCCAAATAAGATCCCATAGCACTTCAGCTGTGAAACAACAGATCCCACATTCTGTTCAGCATTCGTTCACTCAAATCAGGCAAAAAAACACTCCGGTGCATCAAACACGCAGAGACACCTTCCTTTGGCCCACAAAGTCCCATAACGGATGAAGGGTAAAATTCCAAATTATAGTCAGGGAAACCCCTCGGCTACTCCATGCACCTCGTTCACTGATGATCCCACCATCCCACAGTTTGCTCTCCGTCTGAATTAGAGTTCGAGCAACTGGTTACCAGGACAAGCATTCCCCTTCACCCAGGATTCCTACACTGGGTGGAGGGTAAAATCCAGACTACTGTCGTATGTTCTTCAAATTCACTCTACACCCATGCGATATGTATGATGGAGTGGAGGAGAAACAGTAATCTGGAACCTCCTTTCGTCCAGGCTCCCCAGGGTACGAGCACTCCCCGATTTCACCAAAAACTCCAACTCCAACTCCACCGAGCCACAACTCATAGCACGAAGTACAATAGATAAACGGAATAGCGAAATAAAAAAGAAAATAGAAGATTAAAAATAAAATAAAACAATAAAAAATGGTGATAATCTATAACCTATAGGTTATAACTTAAAACATGCCAGCACAGCAGCAGCACGCTCAGCCTGGCGGCCATCTTACCTTGGCCTGCTCCTCCTGGTCCTGTGCCCATCCTTCCCCTGTTCTAATCCTGCTAATCTACCCCTTTGCCTTCCTTTTTTCCCCAATGTATCTAAAGAACCCCTTGTTCCCCCTCCTGATTTCTGTGGCCAGGTTCTGCTCCTTCCTTGCCTTAGCTGAGCTCACCACCCTAGTGACCCTTCTGGCCATCAGCTCATACTCCCCTTGATCCCTTTTGCTCCTTAAGCATTCGAAGCACCTATAGGCAGCCTTCTTTTCCCTCACCACCTCCTGAACCTCCCGGGTCCACCAACAGGGTTTTCTGGCCTTACTGCATTTGTGCCTCACTCTTGCACAGATCTTGGTAACCTTCTGCACCCCCCCAATGATTTCCCACCTACTGTCAGCATCCATGTCGGGCCTTATCCCATCCCATTATGAGACCTTCTTTCATATTTGAAGGTATGGTTTGTGACATAAATATACAGTATCGGCTGGATATTCAGAAGGGTTGCACATGGCGCATTACTGTTGCACCATGCATCTACTCCACTGATGCAGCCTGGTGCGATATTCAAACGAGGATTGTGCCTGGCACAAACCTGATGTGCCAGAGCGTATCAGTAATGTATGCAGTGTAGGTGGGGGTGTGCTCATGACACTCCGCACATCCCGGTTTTCAGCCCGGGATGTGCTGAGCCCATGCATGTGCAACTCCTCACCTGCGCTGCCCAAGGCGAGTCAAAAAGGAACAGAACAGCTGGCCACCTGACAGCAAGCTGCCATATTGCAGGGCGCAACATGGCAGCTGCCACCTGTGGGTGGCCACCCAAGCCCGGCTGCACCTTCGCGGTGGCGCTTCCGCCGCCCGATCGCGGGCACATAGAAAATGTGATAGTCCAATATCCCTGGTGGTCCAGTGGTCTGCTTGTAGCTTCGATTGGCGGGCATATGTGAAGAAAATAATCATCCATATTCTGGTGGTTCAGTGGATCGCTACAGCTCAATCACGGGCATATGTAGAAGAAAATAATCATTCATTCTTTGTGGTCCAGTGACCACCACAGCTTGATCGGTGTCAGTAGGTTGGTTACCTGAAATTCCGGTGGACCAGCAGTACTCTCTCTCCATCCGCCCACTGAGCCCCACCGCCTTTCGCTTCGGTCAGCGGGCGGTGGCTATTTTCACTGGTTGTCGCTTCGTTACTCATCGACTCGTCACAGTAGTTAGCATTGGTCTATAGCGTGAGCAATGGTGTGCAGCTCTTAAGTACATATTAGTCCAGATATGTGAATGAATCTATCTACATATCTGGACTGGTAGTAAGGTACGGGCTGCACACCCATTGGCCTGCTGTGGACCAATGGGAGTACAGCCCAACCATACAGTGTCAGTTGGTGGGCATCGGGCTGCAAGCGGGTGAGGATGCCGCCTCCGCTGACCGGGCGTGGGTTTGTGGGTGGGTGGGCGGGGTACCGCTTAGTCCACCAGGGTAGTTTTGGAGTGGCATTATTTTCTACTGATGCCCGCTATCGGGCTGTGAGCATTCCACTGGACCACCAGGGACATTGGACATTTATTATATTCTACATTTGCCCGCGATCAGGCTACAAGCGGTCCACTGGACCACCAGGGAAATTGGACGATTATTATATTCTACATATGCCCGCGATCGGGCAGTGGGGCACTTTGCAGCGATGTGCAGGGGGCGTCGGTCCCTGACAGCTGCAGCCTGGCAGGGCACCAGGCGCAAGTCACCGTGGGTCAGCGCACTTGCATGCAAATGGGGCCATAATGACATGCAAATTACTCTATTTGCACCTTGCATGCATTATGGCCCCATTTGCATGTGCACTTCTAAATATCGTGGTAGTTGCACCTAGCACAATGGAACTTGCGCTAGCGCAACCCCCTGCTCCACTCTGACCACTTGCACTGGCGCAGTGCCACTGCGCCATGCGCACTGCAGGTGGCCATGGTGCGATATTCAGCGATGCTGTGCCATGGTGCAGCTCCATTGAATATCACCCTGTCAATGCCCCTGCGCAGCCAAGTTGCGCTGCGCCCAGGCTTGCGCCACAGCCTGGCGCAGTCTGAATATCCGGCCCTATGTGTAAATTCTATTGTCTATTCTGATTGTAGTTCTACCCCTAAAAATCTGTACTCTTCACTTGCGAGGCCATCTTAACCAGGGGATGGACTTGTTTTCAGGGAAGCTATGGCCTGTATTACTTCCTCACTAGATATACAGTATTTGCCACAAGTGCTGTCTTAGTTTTGTCTGGAAAGGTTGGGATTAGTATTTCAGCAAGGAGTTTATCCATACCTTCCAAAGTAGTGGCAGATGTTTGAAACAGTTCTGTTGTGTGTTTGGTTACAATTTGAAGGATAATATCTGTATCTTGGTAATAAATATTGGTTTGTCTGGTAGGCCTTGCATTTTCCTTTTCTGTATTCTGGAATGGCAACTTTAGTATGGACACACACACACACACTACCTGTTTCCCCCTCAGGTGCCAAAAGACTGTTGTGTCCAGAGGCCTTCTGCCTGACCCATGTGAAAGGTTAACATTTCTTGTTTGATGCTATGAATTTGTTGTGAATAATTTTGTTTTGTTTCATGAGCTAGGGACAGTAGTTTTTGTAGTTGCTGTCTATTTTTAGTATATTCAATCAATTCATCTTTATTTTACCAGGAGAAAACACCATTGCGAAGACTCATTTACAAGCTGGTCCTGGATGCAGCAATACAATAAGAAACATTGTGACATGCAATAGCATCAGACTATACAAACAGCCAATAAAATGAGAGGACACAAGGACGTTATATAGCATCATGATACATAAGAACAATATGAATCATCACAGGCTACATCGGCAACAGACTACACAAACAGCTGGTGAATTAAGAGCAATGAGACAAAATGCCACAACAGGATAGGTTAACAAATCAATCTAACAGTGTCATAGATTAAATAAAAGTGGGGAGAGAAGGCATAGTAGGAGCGGGTGGAAGGGGACAACTGAAAAATGAAGGGGGAGGGTGAGAGGGGGAAGTTAGGAGAAATATGTAGATGAGGGAAACATTTTCTATGGAGAGAGAAAAAATTGCTGTGGACGGGCTTGAGACCAGGGATAGTCAGCAAGATAAGCAGGTGCTGTAAACAGATATGAAGGGCAAGATACAGGAAGAAGGCATTGTTAGGAGAAGCAGCTACAAGTTTTCTTAAAAGAGTAACTCAGCAGTGACTTAAAGGCGGGCAGACCAACTACATTTGAGAGATTTAAGGTACTTTGAATAGTATTCTAAAAGGTTGGGAGGGCATGGCTTATGGAGGATATATCATGTCGAGTTCTGACTCTGGGAATGTCAAGCAGAAGGCATGGTAACGTCTGAGTGAATAAGGCCCCACATAACAGGTAAAGATATCCAAGATGTATCTGGAGGGCTTGCTGGTGACAGCTCTAAATGTCCAGAGAGTGGCATTTTTTAGTCTCCTGGTTTTCAGTGACTACCATCCAATTTGAGAATAAAGAACACAGTGTTGAATATCATATGGTGTGTAGGTGTTGACTCAGATTGCATGTACTATGGGGTATCCAGCCTTGCTATGGAAGCAATGGGGCAATGACCACATATAAAGTCTCTGTATTCTACCAGAGGGAGAAAACCAGTCTACATCAGTCTTATTTTGGCATTGCGGTTTAGAAGGTGTTTGATTCTATAGATGCTACATAGTCTTTGCTTAAGTTCTGTGAGCAGAGAAGGAAAGCTTACAATTGAGCCAAAAGCTGAGGTATTTGAACTTGTCCACTATTTCAAGTGGCTCTCCCAGCAGGGTCAGGATCTGGAACTTATGTACTGTGGAAGGGGTGTTCACCGATTGGGCATAAGGAGAGAGAAGCAGAGTTTTGGTATTTTTTGCACTGAGAAGCAGTTTTAGGGGCAGGAGATTATGTTGGAGGATGTTGAAATCATGCCGCAAACCCATGAACGCAAGTTCAAGGGAAGGTCTGGCAACATAAAGCACGGTGTCATCCACAAAGAGGTGGACAGTGGCAGTGTTGAGTTTACTTAATTTTGATGTCTTGTGTGATTTTGATGGAATGAATAAAAAAATAACATATAAGAAAGGTGGCACTCGGTATGTGATGATTAGATATACTCTTTTCTTTTTTCCCATTTGCCGTTTATTCCATTTGGCTACTATGGTCTTTCCTTGGGCAATTTTGGGTTCCCAGTTGAGAAGATCTAAATTCTCTGCTCCAAATGTGATTCCTAAAGTCTTTAGTGGTTCTGTTGGGATTTGTATACCTGCTCAGATTACCTTACACCTGTCTTTCCCAGTTGTAGACATGTGCATTTGTTAATATTTAATGCAGCACCAGAGAACCCTCACAGAAATATAAGTGTGCTGCGCACATGCAGAATGCATGCCACATGCTTAATTGTGCAATGTTTGCATGCGGTTTGCATACACAAAGTGAACATATGTGAACCAGGTCTAAAAAACACATCTGGATTGCATGCTGCAAGCTTGACATGTGCAGCAGGTGAGCTGATGCCACCGTCTTCTAAAAATCACATCTGATCTGCATATTGCATGCTTGACATGAGTGTAGCAGTTAACCTGGCATTAATGCATCAGTTAGAGTTCCTATTACAGCAACAAAAGTAAGGAAATTCAGTGATAGGGTTCCCAACCCAACCACCCTACCCAACCCCACTCTGCACACAACAACAGGTGTTGGGGTGTGCCTTGGGGTCATTGGGCCTAACTTTCATCCCATTCTCCTATCAATCAATCAATCACTTTATTTAACCAGGCAATTACACCATTGAGCAAGCTCATTTTCAAAGTGGTCCTGGACACTTATACAAGCCAAAAAAACCTGTACCATCTCAGCTTCCTTACACATGGAATGGTGTGAGAGTTAGGGCCGATGACCTCAAGACACACCCTGATGCCCATTGGTGTGTGAAGGGTAGGGGGGGAGGAGTGGGGTGGTAGGGTTAGGAACCCTAACACTGAATTTCCATACTTTGTCACTGTAATAGAAACCCTAACTCACGCATTAACAGAGTTGTCTTGTAATGAATATATATATATATATATCTATATATATATATATATATATATATATATATATATATATATATATATATATATAGATATATGGATATATCCATAGCTCAATGCAAGCTGCAGGAAACAGCAGCTTGCAATGAAGTCTGGTGCACCAAGGACCCTACACCTGATTGTGGTACAGGAAGGCTCCTGGTGCCAAACCCACACAGCTGATGCAAGTGCTCCCATGTGGCAAAGAAATGGCACACAGGAAGGGGTTGCTGCAAGAACCTGGAGGATTATGCAGCGTTCAAAAAGCAAAAACAGAGGTTGCACATGGAACCAGGTGCAGGGATCAAAACATGTAGTAAACCGGAGAAGAAAATCCTGCACTCTGCCAACCAAAATAAAGGACTGCTCATCATATGTATTAAAAAAGGTGCTTCATTTTATTTTAAAGGTGCTATGTGCAAGGCCCTAACGTGTTATGGAACTATGTTCCTTTATCAATGCCCTGTCATAAGTGTCTGTTGTTGACAGTGGCAGTGCAGGGGGCCAAAATTGGAAACAAGCCAAGATCATTCCCGTATCCTGGAAAGATGGTCTAAAAAGTGGAAGCTGAGGTTCAGTGCAGAAAAATGCAAGGTACTGCACCTGGGAGCCAGAAACCCAGGCCAAGTGTATATCTGGGGGGGGGGGAATGCCACAAGTCTCAATGGCTGAGAGGGACCTGAGGGTGATGGTGGATGTCAAGATGAACAACTCTGAGACTTGTAGGAGGGCAGTGGCCAAGGCCAACAGGATGCTGGGATGCATCACTAGGGGGGATCACCTCCAGTAGGAGGGAAGTGATACTCCCTTTGTATAACTGCTTGGTGAGGCCGCACCTCGAGTACTCCATGCAGTTTTGGAGGCCTCACTTAAAGAGGGACATCAAACTCCTGGTGAGGGTCCAGAGAAGGGCAACCAAAATGATTTGGGGCTTAGAGGACAGGACCTATGGGGAAAGGCTTGAAGAGCTAAATAGGTACACATTGGAAAACAGAAGGGACCAGGGGGGACATGATAGAGGTCTTCAGGTACATGAAGGGGGTAAATAGGGAATGAGCAGTCAGGGTGCTCCAAAGGAAGGGGGGCAACTAGAGGGCATGGGTAGAAGCTGGAGGTGGGGAGATTCAGGGGAGAAAGGAGGAGGTGCTACTTCACTGAGAGGGTGGTGGAGCCATGGAATGCGTTGCCCAGGGGGCTGGTGGAGGAAGAGACAGTGGAGGGGTTCAAGAGGGGGTGGGACAGGTACAGGGGGAAGGATTCTGGAAGCAAAGTCCTATGCAGCAGGAATATCCAGGACTGGGAAGGGAGAAACCAGAGAGGGTGAGGGGGCTGCAAGGTCAGCTCCCAGGGTGGGGGACTGGCCAAAAGAGCAGACACAAAAGACCATTAGACCTATTCTGCTGCCATTTTAGTATGTTAGTATTTAAAGAGGGGCGATGTGTTTAATCCATCGAATTACAGGCCCATTGCCTTATTATCAATAGCATCTAAAATTATGCAATGCTTGGTCCATTCCCAGTTAATGAAATATCTGGAAAAATATAGAAAACTAAAACCTATCCAATTTGGCTTGAGGAAAGGGCAGTCCACGGAGACCATGCTTACAGGCTTTATAGACCAGATAGCCTCTCCTCTCAGAGAGGGTCAAGCTGTGAGCACGGTCTTCATGGACCTGTCCAATTTTTTTTTATTTATTAGATCACAATTCATAAATTGAGGAACTGGGAGAAATTTGGATTAGGGAAGAACCCCTAAGGCAGTTCTAGTTATATTTAGAAAATCATTCCCAACTGGTAACTGTGGTCGGTAGAAATTCTAACTTAGCCCAGATCACTTGAGGAGTCCCACAAGGGTCCATTTTGGGCCCCTTTTTTAAAATGTCATTTTCTTTATTGGATTATAAAATATATAACCATTCATCAACAACATAACCAAAATAGAACAGATATAAAAATCAGTCAAAACTCTGGAAAATATAAGCCAGAAAAAGAAACCAAAACCCTATTACACCCCCCCCCGAGACGTGAGGGTGAGCTAAAAAAGGGTATTAACCTTAATTAGGTCATCATGTACCCTGCTTCTACAATCTTAAATTAGAGAAACATCTTATCATTAGAAATATAGAGTGTAGGTACAATATAACAAGCAAATATGTAGTGGGAGAAAGAAAAGTAGAAAAGAGAAAGTAAATTAAGACAGGTGGTACAACAATATAAGAAAGGAGGGCATTTCAAAAATTGAGAAATAACTCAAACCAAGAACCCCATGTAGAGTACAATTTGAATAATTTACCTTGACTACTGGCTATTACCTTAAATAATTGCTGGTTATAAAAGACAGTTGAACGCCACCCCTGAAGAGACAGCAATTCACTGTATGTCCAGTGTTTTAAGACGACTTGTTTAACCGAGATAGCAATAAGTGCCAAGGTAGCTCTGTTTGCAGGTTTTGTTATAGAGTCAAAAATTCCCCAACACGTATTCATCAAAGGGAAAGGCACTAAGAAGTTTTCATTTAGCAAAAAAAGTTATCTTTAAGAGTATCTCCAGAGGGGAATAATCAACGGGCAAGACCAGAAAATGTGCTTAATGTCCCCTGGAGACAGCTTACATCTGGCACATAAATTTAAATTAATAAGGCTTTTTTCATTAGAGTGATGGTGTAACATATGCATTGTGGAGAATTTTAAATTGTATACATCTTAGATTATCTAAAGAAATGTATTTATAAATGTTAGACCATAGATGTAGCCAGTTTTGGGGAGTGGAATCTAGAACAGCGGTCCAATATGAGGACTGAATTGGCTCATTTGGAAATTTGAAGGTAAATAATAGTTTGTAAGTATTAGTAATGGGATGGGTTCCCATGTTAGATCATATGTGACTAGTGAGAAGATCTTGTTTATTTATCAACCAAAGATAGGGACCAAAGTGAGATATTAAAGCTTGTCTTAATAGAAAAATGTGAATTAAATGTTTATTACTTCAATTGAATTTATGTAACAGAGCAGAAGACGAAGGTAAGCTTCTATTCTCTAATATTGAACTACAGTAATATTCAAATCTGCAATGCTTGGGTCAAAAGGTATATAAAAAGATACCTTGAAGGTTTTGAAGTTACAGCTATTAAAAATAGGTTGATTGATGTCCTGACACAAAGGTAGGAATAGAACATTGCACAATTGGTTATGTACGTTTAAGGAAATGCCCATTATAGAGCTTTTCAGTGAGTAGGGAAGGTTAGATAATTTGGTGTAAAACAAGGAGCAGGAGTAGCCTATAAATTTTAGGTTGGTATAATTCTATGTCAAGCCACATGTAATAATAATAAGGATCCTAAGGCAGCGGGAGAAGCCATTTAGTATATTTATTAATGTGTGTAGCCAAATACTAAAGTATAAAATTAGGAAGTTTAACACCACCTAGATATCCTGCTCCCATACCTTTCAACCTCCTGCCTCATAAATCAGGGACAATGCTTAAAAAATATCAGGGACAAAGGACCAAAATCAGGGACACATCTTCAAAATTGATGATGTCCACTCAGGAAGCTGGCAGAATAAGGGGCTTAGTGTAAAATATATTTTCTAAGGAAGAACAAATCTGTAACTTTAATGTTTGACATTATTTTGTCCTAACACCCCCCACTGTTTGGTCAGGAAAACACAATTTTTAGGAGGGACAGAGTAAAATTTTGAGGCAAAATCAGGGACAGCTGAGAGGTATGCCTGCTGTGATGTACGAGGCGGCGCTGCTGTTTCAATCGCTGCAGAAGGCAGCATTTCCTTTTCTTTTTTTCTTTTTTTTGAAATTCAACTTCTTTATTGAGTTTTAAGTAACAGTAAAGCATAGTGTACAAACAGTATTGCATGCTATAGTGAGACAAAAGGCATATATCCAGTGTAGCAACAGAGAGCTAGAAGTGCTGTATGCCTGTATATACATAACAAAACAAAAAACAACCCCAACTAACCCCTAAACCCCTCCTAGCCCTCCCCCACCCCTGGAGGGTGCCACATCAAACACCGGGGATAATAGAGATAAGATGGCAAGAGGTACTCTGAAATTAAAAATAGTATAAGGGCGGCAGAATGTACTAAAACTGTCAGAGACGACACTTATGTGAGATTTAGTGTAAATATAAGGCATATAGCCTGCCCCACTTCTGGTCAAAGGAAGACATGCAATTCCTGGAGCTAGCTATTAACCTTTCAATTTTGAAGCAGAGAGATATTTCCCTTAGCCATTCAGGATATGAAATAACCGTTTGGTCCATCCAGTGTTTAAGAACCAGTCTTTTAACTGCTATTGAAATTAAGGCCATATGAAACCGGCGTTCATTAACTTTAATGTCGGAGTACAACCCTAATATACATATCTCAGCTGTGAATAACTCCCCCAGACCCAGGAGAGGGTCCAGATTGGTTTGGATTGTATTCCATAGGGGAGCCACCTTATCAAAGTGCCAAAATATGTGTAGTAGGTTACCTTCACTTATCTCACATCTTGTACATTTAGTTTTGGCCAGCCTGCCAAATTTGACCAGTTTAACCGCCGTGTAGTATAGATTATTCAAGATGTGGAACTGGATTAACCTATTTCTGTCTTGAGTAAGATATCTGTATGTGTCTAGCCAAATCTGGTTCCAAAGTAGGTGGGAGTCGGGTAAGAGGGAGATCCAAATCTTGGGACTGGTTAGAACATTAGGATATTTAGCATCTAATAGATAAGAGTAAATTCTGGCAATACCATGGGGTTTGCTTGTACACTCTTGGATTTGATCTAAAAAAGGTTTTGTTTGGGACGGTATAAGTACAGTCCCGAACAAATTCTCTAAAAGGTGTCTCAACTGAAAGACCTTAAATATGTGTTTCTGTGAGACATTCAATTTGGTTAACAATCCAGTGGAGGATAAGAGAGAGCCCTGGGAATACAGAGTCTCCACTGGCAGATCATGTATTGGTGGAAGCCAGTCAGAAGTTAACGGAGAGCCGCCAATTTTAATGTTGGGATTTAGGGTAAGAGGTTGCGCCACATCCTTGGTGAATGGTATATTAAAAAAACTCCAACATTGAGAAAGTATTTTAACGGAAAGCCCTATAACCGATCTTTGTATAGCCTCTGGTAATGTAGAGTAAGAGTAGTAAAACATTTGGGGAAGATGCAGATTGTATTTGTCCAGCATATTGAGTTCTAGCAGCAACCAGATGGGCTGAGACACATTAGATTGAACGTTAAACCAACGTCCTATCTTGGCTAGATGACTAGCCCAATAATAAAACATGAAATTAGGAAGGCGGAGACCCCATCTATCCTTAGGTAAATTGAGCTTTAAAAAAGCTCGTCTAGGGTGTTTACCCCTCCAAATGAAGTTGGAAAGGGCAGAGTGAATTTTCTGAAAGTAGGATCTGGGGAGCCAAATGTTAAGTAAATTTAGGGTAAAAATACGGGTAGGATGTTCATTTTAATGATGTTGATGCGACCCTATAGAGACAACAGTAGACTGTCCCATCTACAGAGGTCCCTCTGAACTCTCGCCAGCAATTCGCCCAGGTTAAGCTTTTTAGTAATCTCCGGGTCTCGAGCTAGATGTATGCCTAAGCATTTAGGTGAGACTGGGGACCACCTCATACCAAATCGAGTGAAGTTGGCTTGAGGAGTGAAGGAGTTAAGTGGGAAGATAACTGATTTGGTTAGATTTAACCTATAGTTGGAAACTTGCCCAAACTGATCAATGATTTGTAAAGCCTCGTGCTAAAGAGGGTTCTGGGTTGGTAAGGTGTAGGAGGATGTCGTCTGCAAAAACCGAGAGGGTCAGAGATTTCTGGGAGATGACACACCCTGTGATCCGGGGTGATGCCTTAATACTGAGTATCAGGGGTTCTAAGTACAGGTTGAACAAGTAAGGAGACAGAGGACAGCCCTGCCGGGTACCGGAATACAGGGAGAATCGAGATGAAAAGACACCGCTACAATAGATTCTGGTGGAGGGTGAGTTGTAGATTATTCTAACCCACTGGATAAAGATTTTTGGAAAGCCCATTCTCTCAAGTGTGGACCACAAAAAATCACAGTTAACCCGACCAAAGGCTTTTTCTGCATCTAAGGCAATCAATGCCATGGGAACCTGGGAGTCTTGTGCCGCTTGAAAAATGTGGGAGAGCCTTTTCTTTTCTTTAAGCTCACAAGAGCTTTTCATCAATACCACATCAAGCATTTTTATTTTTATTTACTTAGCCCGACCTCGGGCTTGTAGCACAGCATTTCTGCACGACTGAAAGGGGCACCAGTTACAGTAGCGCATAACACTTCACTTTCTTAATAGAAGCACCGGCATGTCAGCGCTAAAGCACTACATAAACAACCGGGGGCACTTTATGAATGCAAGCATTTCTTTTCATTAAACCAGAAGGCTCCTTTATAAATAAAAGGAGATACTATTAATATGCAATAATGGGGAAAGTGGGATTTAAAGGGACATAAAGTTAATAAAGATATGCCAGGTTGGCCACCCTAACATGAAAAATAGCAAAGGAAGGAGGAAGAAAAGATGATAGGAAAGCATGAAAAGAATATATTAGGGGGTTACACATTTTTACTGCAGGACTATTCATTCATAACAGGGGCACCCTCTTACAGTTTTCTAAAGCCAGACTGGAATGGAGGGAAAAAAGAGGTAGATTCAAGGAAGGGGGACAGTTGGGACCAGACAATGTGTTCGTGAAGCTTGGATAGGGTTGGGAGGAGAGATATAGGTCAGAAGTTACCAGAAGAGGAGGGGTTTCCTCCTTTTGGAAGTGGGATAACTGTGGCATGTTTCCAGGAATCCAGAACAGTGGCAAGAGAGAAGGAGAGGTTGAGCAGGGAGGAGATGGGCTTAGCTAAAGCGGGAGTGGAAAGGTGCAGGAGCTTAGAGTTGAGGCCATCAGAGCTCCCACCTCTCTGAGGGTGGAGAGTCAGGACAGCTTTCAGAGCTGAAGCTGGGGAGACTGGTGAGAAAAATAATTGAGATGAGAGGGGAGGTTCAGAAGGAGGAAGGGGGAAGCAGGAAGGGCAGAGAGGAGAGAGAAGGCATAGATAGTGAAATATGTATTGAAAGCTGAGGCAACAGAAGGAGGATCTGAAATAGTAGAATTATCTATCTTAAGGACAGGAGAAGGGGAATTGGAAGAGGGGAGAGGGAATGAATTACTTTCCAGAACTTGGAAGGGTTAAGATTGTTCTGGAAGGATGAAGAGAAAAACTCTGCCTTAGCTAACCTTGTGGCTCTTGTGCATGAGTTCCTCAGAGCACAGTACTTATTTAGAGAATCTGCAGTGCCAGAAGATTTATAGTATTTCCAGGCTAGGTCATGCGCACGGTGACAGGCCAGTAGTTTGGCGGAGATCCAAGGGAGATGAGAACCTCTGACTGGTTTTCCTAAGGGGGGGTGTGTGTTGATCCCACGCCACAAAAAATTTAGAATGGAAGTAATGTAGTGCTGAATTGATATTTTGTAGCGAAAGAGATTGGGAACCAATCGATAGAGTATAGATCAGAGTGTAAAGTGGATAGGTCCATAGACAGGAAGGATCTCAGGTGAATATTTTAGGGAAAGCCTTGGGGCGGTGAATTTTGTGCACACAGTAAACTAGGTCATGGTCACTAAGAGTGTCAGGGAGCTTTCCCGCATCAATGATTCGGTGTGGGTGGCTAGCTAGAACCCAGTCCAGTAAGGAGTGATTTTGTGAGAGAAAATTGAGATGGGGAGGGACAGTAATAAGTTGCTTGAGGTGTAGGGATTTTATGCTCTGCCAGAGTTTAGAGTTAGAGGGGGAAAGTGAAATAAAGTTAAAATCATGAATGATAAGAAGCTCACCGGGATTAGCATGGGTGGAGATGATGGTCAGAAGCTCTGTACATAGAAACATAGAATTTGATGGCAGATAAGGACCGCTTGGCCCACCCAGTCTGCCCATTTCCCTACCTGATGGATAAGCTGCAGATCCTAGTTAACCAGCAGCCTACTTCTTCCTACCCCAACCCCCTAGAATTGCCTTATGACTGTCCCATGCATACTTGAATTCCACCACTGTTTTTGACTCCACAACCTCCTCTGGAAGGCCGTTCCATACATCCACAACCTCTCTGTGAAAAATACCTCCTTAAATTACCTCTGAGCCGCCTCTTCTATCTTCAAATTGTGCCCCCTTGTTCTTGCGCACCTCTTTTTGAAAGATGCTACCTTTGTTGATTCCCTTGAGGTACTTAAAAGTTTCTATCATGTCCCCCCTCTCCCTCCTTTCCTCGAGGCTATACATATTAAGCTCCTTAAGTCTCTCTTCATATGTCTTCCCGTGCAGACCCTGCACCATTTTAGTTGCCCTCCTCTGGACAGCTTCCATCCTGTCTGTCTTTGCGGAGATTGGGTCTCCAGAACTGCACACAGTACTCCAGATGGGGTCTCACCAGCTGTCTGTACAGAGGGATAATAACTCTCCTGTTTTCTACTGGTGATGCCTCCCATGCATCCCAGTATCCCCCAGCCCCTCCTTGCTACCTTCTCACATTGTTTGCCCATCTTTAGGTCATCTGATATGACTACCCCCAGGTCCCTTTCCATTTTTGTTGTTGTTAGTATCTCACCCCCCATTGTGTACTCTTCCCCTGGGTTTTTGTTTCCCAGGTGCATTACCTTGCACTTCTTAGCATTGAATCTAAGCTGCCATACATTTGACCATTCCTCTAACCTTGCCAAGTCCCTTCTCATCCTTTCCACCCCACCTTGTGCATCCACTCTGTTGCAGATCTTTGTGTCATCTGCAAAGAGACATACTTTTCCTTCCAGTCCCTCTGCAATGTTGCTTATAAAGACATTGAAGAGGACCAGTCCTAATACTGAACCCTGCGGTACCCCACTACTAACCCCCCTTTTTTCAGAGTGGACTCCATTTACTATTACTCTCTGTGTCCTATTCTTCAGCCAATTCTTTACCCAGGCTGTCATCTTGGGACCCACTCCCAGGCTGGCTAACTTGTATATTAATCTTTTGTGTGGGACTGTGTCAACAGTAGAAACACTCTGGATACAGAAGTTGATACCAGCCCATTTACAGAAGAAAGGATTCTGAAAGAGCTCTTAAAACTGAAGGTGGACAAAGCAATGGGGCCTGATGGGATTCATCCCAGAATTCTAAAAGAACTAAGGGTAGAACTAGTGACACCAGTGACTACCCTCTTTAACAAATCATGGGAGGATGGGATGGTACCTGAGGACTGGAGGAGGGCAGATGTGATTCACCTTCACAAAAGTGGGAGCAAGGCAGAAGCAGGAAACTACAGACCTGTTAGTTTAACCTCAGTGGTAGGGAAAATGATGGAATCACTTCTGAAGGAAAGAATTGTTGAGTATCTAGAGGCCAGAGGGGCACAGGACCCAAGGCAGCATGGATTCACAGCGGAAGGTCATGCCGACAAATGTGATAGATTTCTTTGACTGGGTGACCAAAGTAGTTGATCAGGAGGGGCTGTGACATGGCCCACCTAGACTTTAGCAAGGCATTTGACTTGTCCTCTTCAATGTCTTTATAAGCGACATTGCAGAGGACTGGAAGGAAAAGTATGTATCTTTGCAGATGACACAAAGATCTGCAACAGAGTTGATGTACAAGGTGGGGTGGAAAGGATGAGAAGGACTTGGCAAGGTTAGAGGTATGGTCAAATGTATGGCAGCTTAGATTCAATGCTAAGAAGTGCAGGTAATGCACCTGGGAAACAAAACCCAGGGAAGAGTACACAATGGGGGTGAGATACTAACAACAACAAAATGGAAAGGGACCTGGGGGTAGTCATATCAGATGACCTAAAGGTGGGCAAGCAAAGTGAGAGGGCAGCAAGGAGGGCTGGGGGGATACTGGGATGCATAGGGAGAATCATCACCAGTAGAAAACAAGAAGTTAATATCCCTCTGTACAGACAGCTGGTGAGACCACATCTGGAGTACTGCGTGCAGTTCTGGAGACCCAATCTCCGCAAAGACATAGACAGGATGGAAGCTGTCCAGAGGAGGGCACTAAATGGCAGGGTCTGCAACCGAAGACATATGAAGAGAGACTAAAGGAGCTTAATATGTATAGCCTCAAGGAAAGGAGGGAGAGGGGGGACATGATAGAAACTTTCAAGTACCTCAAGGGAATCAACAAAGTCCAAGAGGTAGCATCTTCAAAAAAAGAGGTGTGCAAGAACAAGGCGCATAATTTGAAGATAGAAGGGGTGGCTCAGAGGTAATTTATGGAAGTATTTTCACAGAGAGGGTTGGAATGTGTGGTGGAACGGCCTTCCAGAGGAGGTTGTGGAGTCAAAAAACAGTGGTGGAATTCACATGCATGGAGAAGTCATAAGGCAATTCTAGGGGGTGGGGGTAGGAAGAAGTAGGCTGCTGGTTAACTAGGATCTGCAGCTTATCCATCAGGTAGGGAAATGGGCAGACTGGGTGGGCCAAGCGGTCCTTATCTGCCATCAAATTCTATGTTTCTATGTTTCTATGAGGAAGGGTGGTGGGTAAGGGGAGAAGGGGCAAGATGGGGGAGACATACGGGTAGAAGGCTGGCAGAAGGGAGGGATGTAAGAGGAAAGAGACAGCAGAGAAAGACCAAGACAAGAAAGTGCAAGGAAGGAGGCTGCATAATGATGAGGGAGGAGGATGATGAAGATTACAGCAAGTGGGAGGTCAAGTGGAAGGGGGAGCTAGGAGCAATGGTAGTATAAAAAGTATGAAAAGCACATGAATATAAACAGTAAGAAGGGTAATACATACACTATGTAAGAAGTACAGTTGTCTGGACACAATACAACAGTTCACAAGATAGGCAATCAAAACACTGGTAAAAGAGAAAAAGTCAGACTAACATATTTCCGCTGGATCAAAGTAACCTATCAAACACTTGATTACATACAATAACTTAGTAAGAGAATGCTACACTAGCTGAAAAACAATACTGCTGAGCATTCAAAAAACAGTAAGGCAAAAAAGCAAGGATGAACAAATAATCATGGACTCTACCCCCAACAAAACTGATTTGAGGAGCACAGCACTGTGGGAATAACCAGTGGATTCAGGGCATTTAATAAGCAGTGGGGGAGGAAATAACTTAAACAAGGACCAAAATGCAGAGAAGTACAGCAGCCACGGTAAGATTAAAAACAATGCAAGCACAGTAGGTCCAGAAAAATTTAATGAGTCAAAAGTTCAGGCAGTATGTCCAAGGGTGCTGGGATGTATTTCAGCAGTTCCTTAACATGAGTTGTTCAACTGTAAAAATATGATTTAAATACTTGCGAGGTTGCAGGGGGAGTGGGGAGTAACAAATTAAATGAGGCGCTCTTACCCCTGAGTCAGCAGACATGAAGATCTGTGGTCATTAGAAGGACAGTGCCAGTGGGAATCTCAACACCATGGAGAAACACTTCCCTGAGAAGTCGGCCTTCTCTGAGACAAGAGGTAGCAACATAGCAGGCTTTAAAGTTGTAGGAAAGATGGGGCATAGATAGAATAAGCCCCTTGATCCTCTGATCAGCTGGCAGGATAGATACGATGCTCGTACATGGCAGGGGGAGTCTCGGTACAATAAAGACTCTCAATCCCTGTGATGCCAGTCGGCCGCCCAGTAGACTAGAGAGAGCGGAGATTGCTGAAGAATGCTGAGCAGAAGAGCTGGCACCCCACTGGTAGGCAAAGCCCTGGGACAGAAAATGATCATGGACTAAATTTAAACAGGGACCAAAATGCAGAGAAGTACAGCAGCCATGGTAAGATTAAAAGCAATGTAAGCACAGTAGGTCCAGAAAAATTAAATGAGTCAAAAGTTCAGGCAGTATGTCCAAGGGTGCTGGGATGAATTTCAACAGTTCCTTAATATGTGTTGTTTGACATTCACAATATGAATTAAATACTGAGAAGGTTGCAGGGGGAGTGGGAAGTAGTCAATTAAATCAGTTGCTCCTACCCCTAAGTCAGCAGGCATGAAGATCAGTGGTCATTAGGACAGTACCAGTGGAAATTTGGGAACCATGGAGACACACACCCCTGAGAAGGCGACTGCCTCAGAGACAGGAGATAGCAACATAGCAGGCTTTAAAGTTGCAGGAGAGATGGGGCACGGATAGAATAAGCCCCTCAATCCCCTGATTAGCTTGCAGGATAGATACAATGCTCGTGTATATATATAATAATAAAAATAATACATTTTATTTATATGGCACCTTATCCAAGACCAAGGTGCCTAACAATTTAAAACAGAATCAAGCAACAATACATTACCAGTAAAACAATAAAATATTCATCACAGAGGAAGATCAGTCGTTAAATGCCTGATGCCACAAAAAAGCTTTTAAAGCTTGTTTAAATCCTTCCACAGTTGTGCACTCCCATAACCGATGGGGTAGAGAATTCCAAAGGGTAGGGGCAGTATACATAAATGCTCTCATCTCCCGATGATTTCAGACCCACCCTTGGAATCTCTAGCAATCCCTCATCGGCCGAGTGGAGTGATCGTCCAAGGCAGCAAGGAAGAAGGAGCTCTTTCAGGTAGTCTGGGACCAGTCCGTGTAGGGCTTTAAAAGTCAGCAACTGAGTTTAAAGATGATCCACCACTGTACTGGCAGCCAGTGCAGCTCGCGCTGCACTAGCAAAATATGACATGATCAAGCAGTTCCCATCAAAAGCAGAGCTGCCGTGTTCTACATCAGCTGCAAGTGGCAGATTTCCACCCCAGGAATCCCTAGGTAAAGGGAGTTGCAATAATCTAAGCGTGAGGACACAAAGGCATGGACCAAAGTAGGCAAGTCGCCAGACGGAACCAGGTGCCTAATCCTGGCAATATTCCTAAAATGGTAAAAGGAAGATTTGATGACAGCCGATACCTGCGAATGCAGGGTCAGCCCTTTGTCAAAAATTACCCCCAAGTTACACACCTGTTCAGAGGTCGGGAGTGAAATGCCACAGAGAAAAAGTCCCGAGGGTGAACCAACCCCCAACCCCCCTATCCGGCGACCCGGGTCCACAACCACCACCTCAGACTTTTCCGAGTTCAACTTCAGTCAGCTGGAATCCATCCACTCCTGGATTTCTTTCAGATAGTTATTAAAGACCGAGAGATCTCCATCCTGGTCAGGTGTGAAAGAAAGATATTTTTTCTTTATTTTTATTTAGTTTTTTGTTGACCAGGAAAGTGCACTAGACAAATCCTGCCTATTTTCAGGCATGACCCGGGGGAGGGAGATACAGATGAATGCCAACTGACCTTAAACCAGATTAAGCTGTTGGTGGTATTTTTAGTGAATGAGGGAAATTTGGCCAGGACACCGGGAAATTCCCCTACTCTTTTCGATAAATGCCATGGGATCTTTAACATCCACCTGAACTACCACCAATCCAGGCAGATGGGACCTCGGTTTAACATCTCATCCGAAAGACGGCACCTCAGAAGTGCAGCACCCCTCTCATGCTGCACTACAGTATCAGTACTGGGATATTAACCCAAGTGCCAGATGTGGGAACTGAACCCACAGCCCTCTGATCTCCTGGCCTCATAGGCGAGTGTGCTACCTCCTGAGCCACTGACACGGTAGAGCTTGGTATCATCAGCATAGCAGTGAAACCTCAGCCCATACTTTCTTACAATGTCTCTGAGGCATAGCATGTACACTGCTAACAACATAGGTGATAGCACTGACCCCTGAGGGACCCCACATGACAGAGAGATGGGGTCTAAGGAAAAGACCCCATACACCACTCTCTGAGTTCTACCCATGCGGAAAGATGTAAACCACCTGAGAGCCATACCAGACAGTCCACAGATGTACCTTAGATGACCAAGCAACACCCCGTGGTCCACAGTGTCAAATGCTGAAGACAGATCCAGAAGAACTAGGATGGAGCAGTTCTTCTGATCTCTAACCATCAGGAGATCATTGAGCACCCGAATCAGCACTGTCTCGGTAGTATGTCTCTTTCGAAAACTGGACTGAAGAGGTTCATAGATGTCATGGATGGTCAAATGGTCCTCCAGTTGTGCTGCCACTACTTTCTCAATCACCTTCCCTAAAAAGGGGAGGTTAGAGATAGGTCTGTAGTTTGCATGGCAGTCAGGGTCCAAGGTAGCTTTCTTCAAAAGCAGTGTAACCACAGCCTCTTTCAGGGAGCTAGGAAACACTCCAGACTCCAAGGAGCACCAGACTATCCATGCAAGGACCGGACCGATGACATCAATACAACCAAAAATTACGGAAATTGGTCCAGGATCCAAACTACAGCATGTAGGGCGCACACCCTGGATGAGCTGCATGACATCCATGAACTCCAGTAGGCTGAAGGTACTCCAGGAAGGCCGAGGCGCAGTGGCCGCGCACTGATCAGAAGCAATGCCCATAGAGTGTGCTGGTTGGAGTACTGCTCTGATATCAGCCACCTTATTAGCAAAGAATCGAGCAAGTTCATCGCACTCAAATGTGAAAAGGCTTTCTGGACATGTAGACAAGCTGGGTTGCACAGTCTGTCTACAGTAAGGAAAAGCTGAGCTGGTCGATTCTGAGCAGCCACAATCTCCCCAGATAGGAATTCTGCCTTCTTATGGGTGATTGCAGATTGATGGACTTGATAATGGTCCATCAATCTAAGGCGGTTGGTATCAAGGGTGGACTTCCACCAGCAGCGCTCCAACCTTCGTCCTAGTCTCTGCATCTCCCTCAGAGTCCCATCAAACCATGGGGATCGAAGGCGAAGGGAGAGAGGATGAACTTGGACTGGAGCAATGGAATTCAGAGCAGCTGAGACGGCTGAATTATAGGCCGTCACAAGGGTCTCTGGGTCACTGCTTGCCAACTAGAGGGACGATAGGTCAAGCACCACCACCAGGCTATAAGAACTTATATCTCGTAAAGGACGGTACCTAACCATCTCCACAGGGGTAGGCCTACAAAGGGGGGTGCTAAAACTGAACCCCAAGATGTATTGATCAGACCACCCAACTGGTTCCACCCCGAAGTCTGATGTTTCGATCCCTAGGAGGAAGACTAAGTCAAGTGTCTGTGTTTATGAGTGGCAGTGGTAACCACCTGTGTAAGGCCCAGTGATGTCATGAACTGGAGGACGTGCTGACCAAATTGCGAGAGTTCGTCATCGACCCAGGTGTTAAAGTTGCCCAGAAGCATCACTCTGGGCAACTCAAACGCCATGTCGATGATGAAGTCCACCACTTCCTGAAGGAATCGCTTCTCATCATCGGGTGGACAATAAATGAGGGCGATCCGATAACCTACATCTGCCACTATGACACACTTGAATGACTCAGCCTCCTCAACTAGTATATTCGTGAGGGCCAGTTCGGTCTTGAAACAGACCACAATCCCCCCCCCAGCGGTCCAATCTCGAGTGGTGTATCACTGAGTACCCAGCTGGAGTTAAAGCCTCCAAAATGGGGCCAGAATTCTCATCCAACCAGGTCTCACTGATGCATGCCAGATCCACCATTTCAACAAGATCTGCAATAACTGCAGTCTTGTTCTTGGTGGACCTGGCATTGCACAACACCGCCCGCATTGGATGAACCTCCCAGGCCATCCGAGCCACCTGCCCACCACAATCGGTGGTGCCCTTGGGTATGGAAACCAGACATGAAGGACCATGTTCTGGGTTCCATTTCACTCCAGGGTGTATCCTGGATCCAATTACCCCGATACGATGACCCCCCTCATTCACCCTCCACTGTTCATAGGTCCCCACCCCCTTCCATCTCCTACGCACAATACCCAGTGCTCTACAGCGCTGGTAAGTTGTAAACTGAAGGAGAGGAGGGAAAAAGGGGTGGAGGGCACAGAGAGTAGAGGGTGAATAGCGTACAACTGCGGGGGTAGGCACCCAACACATTCCACACAACTCAAGGAATAAACAGAATCTTCCTTAATGCAAAAAGACACCCTCCAAATCCAACCCTCCAGATAACCCTAATTTACACTCTATCCAATAACACTTCTCACTTAAACAATATTTCAAAGCTCATAACCCCTACTAACAACAATATAAGTACAATAAAAAAACACTATAAACAAATCATTAATCAAACCGTAAAATAAATACCCTCAATCACCCACCCCAGATCAAAAAAATATATAAAAGGAAAAATATAAATAAATAAACTCAAAAACCAAAACAGTAAAAGGTCAGCCAAAGAAAACCAGTCATAAAATGAATGATACAGTTCCTTAGAGTTACAACTGTAACTTAGGTCCAGGAATGTGAAAATAAATAAAAGAAAAGATAAAAGTTTTCAGCCCCAAAAGACCCTCTCACAGCCTACATGGCAGGGGGAGTCTCGGTACAGCAGAGACTCTCAACACCTGTGATGCTGGTTGGCTGCCTCGTACTCTACCATGTTCATAATGCTAACATAATGATCATGAAGATATTTAAGAAGAAAACAATTATCTGTCATGCTATAACATGTCCTAAAACCTGTTTATCCTCACCCAAATCATTGTTCCTAACTATTGAATCATTCATTTAATTCAGGGTACACCTACAAAACATCTTGGCTGGAACACACTGACCAGACTTATTAGGTGATCATTTTAAGAGGTTCTTACCTGGAGCCCTTTATAAGTAATGGAACCATCGCCTCTGGGGTGTCAACCTCCAGTAAGGGTGAAGCTATTTTAATAAATTGTACCGTCTGCTTTCAAGCAGACCACATTATCTCGGACCCTCAGGGCTGTTACATATTTATTACTGGCTTGCTTATTCATCAAGAGCTGGTTTTGGGTAGTGTATATAGGCCGGTGGGTGGCAAACCAGGTTTCTTTATGGAGCTTGCTAACAAAATGACTCCCTTTCTCACCCTTCCCTTCATACTGGGCAGGGATTGGACTCTTCCCCCCTTCCCAAGACCTAGATCATTTGAACCGCTCCCTTAGACCTCTCTCAGTGGCTCAACAGAAGGAGAAGGACAGAGAATTTTATCAGTTAAAGCAGGAAGAGGCTGGGAAGGCAGTCAGAATAGCAAAGGCCCAAACCGAGGAAAGGATAGCCAACTCTGTTAAAAAAGGGGATAAGACTTTTTATAGGTACATTAGGGAGCGAAGAAATACCAAAGGAGGGATACTGAGGCTTAATAAAGGGGAGGGAATGTGGGTAGAGGGTGACAATGAAAAAGCAGGGATACTGAACGAATATTTCTGCTCAGTATTCACAAAGGAAGAGGGGGGGTACCTTAACCAAACAAGAGAAACACTCTGAAGATGGGGGTTGATACCTGTCCATTTACAGAAGAAAGGGTTCTGAAAGAACTAATAAAATCGAAGGTAGATAAAGCAATGGGGCCTGATGGGATTCACCCAAGAATTCTAAAAGAACTAAGGGTAGAACTAATGACACCGCTGACTACTCTCTTTAACAAATCATGGGAGGATGGGGTGGTACCTGAGGACTGGATGAGGGTGGATGTGATTCCTCTTCACAAAAGTGGGAGCAGGACAGAGGCAGAAAACTACAGACCAGTTAGTTTGACCTCAGTGGTAGGTAAAATGATGGAATCACTTCTGAAGGAAAGAATTGTTGAGTACCTAGAGGCCAGTCGGGCACAGGACCCAAGGCAGCATGGATTCACGATGGGAAGGTCGTGTCAGACGAATCTAATAGATTTCTTTGACTGGGTGACCAAAGTAGTAGACCAGGGAGGGGCTATGGACATGGCTTACCTAGATTTTAGCAAGGCACTTGAAACAGTCCCACACAAAAGATTAATACACAAGTTAGCCAGCCTTGGAGTGGGTCCCAAGGTGGTAGCCTGTATAAAAAATTGGCTAGACAACAGGACGCAAAGGGTAGTAGTAAATGGAGTCCGCAGTGAAGAAAGGAGGGTTACTAGTGGGGTACTGCAGGGTTCAGTACTGGGACCGGTCCTTTTTAATGTCTTTATAAGTGACATTGCAGAGGAACTGGAAGGAAAAGTATGTCTCTTTGCAGATGATACAAAGATCTGCAACAGGGTTGATACACCAGATGGAGTGGAAAGGATGAGAAGGGACTTGGCAAGGTTGGAGGAATGGTCAAATGTATGGCAGCTCAGATTCAATGCAAAGAAGTGCAAGGTAATGCACTTGGGAAACAAAAACCCAGGGCAAGAGTACACAATGGGGGTGAGATACTGACAACAGTAAAAATGGAAAGGGACCTGGGGGTAATTATATCAGATGACCTAAAGGTCGGCAAGCAATGTGTGAAGGCAGTAAGGAAGGCTGGGGGGATACTGGGATGCATAGGGAGAGACATCAATAGTAGAAAACAGGAAGTTGTTATCCCTCTGTACAGACAGTTGGTGAGACCCCATCTGAGTACTGTGTTCAGTTCTGGAGACCCCATCTCCCAAAGACATAGACAGAGTGAGGCTGTCCAGAGGAGGGAACAAAATGGTGCAGGGTCTGCACCAGAAGACATATGAAGAAAGATTAAAGGAGCTTAATATGTATACCCTTGAGGAAAGGAGGGAGAGAGGGGACATGATAGAAACTTTCAAATACCTCAAGGGAATCAACAAAGTCCAAGAGGGTGGCATCTTTCAGAAAAAGAGATGTGCAAGAACAAGGGGGCACAATTTGAAGATAGAGGGGGGACGGCTCAGAGGTAATGTGAGGAAGTATTTTTTCACAGAGAGGGTTGTGGGTGCATGGAACAGCCTCCTTGAGGCAGTTGTGGAGTCAGGAACAGTGGGGGATTTCAAGGATGCATGGAACAGACATAAGGCAGTCCTAGTGGGGGGTAGGAGGAAGTAAGCTGTTGGTTAATTAGGATCTGCAGCTTATCTGTTAGGTAGGAAAATGGGCAGACTAAGTGGGCCAAGCGGTCATTATCTGCCATCAAATTCTATGTTTCTATGTTTCAACAAGCCTTGACAGAATTCATGGGGTTACTGGGCATCTGCTACCCCTGGGGAGTTCTTAATCCATTATCTCGCAGTTACCCCTATTATTCAATGGTACATCACACTTCCTCAAGAACTGACCATGTGCTTACTAGTCTCTCCTTGCTTCCTGGTCTCTGTAACACCGGTCTTTAACCCATTGTGATTTCTGATCATGCGGTGGCCTGGTTGCTCCTTACCCAAATCCTAATCAGCAGCGAGATACCTCATTGACACTTAATATTCAGCTTCTAAAGGATGAACAGGTGGTTACTAGGCTCTATAATCTTATCCAATCCTTTGTCACTACCAATCAGAACACTGTTGAGAGGCAAAACCATGAATGGTGTGCACGGAAATGTCTTTTTAAAGGTGACTTAATCCGGCTGGCTTCCACTTGGAAACGTCACAGAGAAGCTGAGGCATTAACAACCCTTGCCCAAATATGCTCCCTAGAACCAATCCTGTCTCCTACAACCTCTCTGGAAACCCTAAGAAATATACTATCCCTTCAAGATAAGTATGCTACTCTTCTTCTTCAAGAGATTGAATATTCCATTCTCAAAACTAAGTCCAAATACATTGAGCAAGGAGAAAAGGCAGGACGACTGCTTGACCTCCATCTTAGACAGTTGGAGACCTACAGGATCATTCCTTCAATTTCTGCGATGTATGCTTCATTAAAAACTCTTCATAGGGAAGTGGCTGCTGTCTTTAAAAATGTCTACTCCACTCTATATGTTAAACGCCCCTCCCCACTGACTACCATGGAGATGTCATCCTATCTGGATGGTCTTCCATTACCCTCTCTCATGGAACACCATTGTGCTCTTCTTTCTGCCCCTGTCACTATAGCAGAGGTGGAAGCCGCAATAAACAGTTTAGCTCTAGATAAAGCTCCTGGTCCTGATGGATCTCCTTCCAACTTTTACAAAACCTTTCTAAAAACCTATCCCCTATCTTACTCCAACTCTACCAATACATGTTCTCTGCAAAAGAATTGGACCCTTCACTGCTGGAAGCCACTATAATCCTTCTTCTCAAACGAAACGAGCCCCCCTCTAATCTGGCGAGTTACCGACCTACTTCCCTATTAAATTGTGGCATTAAAATGTTAGCCAAACTCTTATCATCACGCATTAGAAATGTATGGTCCAGGCTACTAAGTCCAGAACAGGTAGGGTTTGTTCCTGGGAGATCCTCTGCTGATTATCTCCGTAAGATTAATCACTTGTTTCAAGTCACCAAAGCCTCCCCTCTCTCAATGGCCTTAATCTCTCTTAATACAGAGAAGACCTTCAATAGGGTGTATTGGTCCTTCCTGTGGCTCACCCTTCAGAAGATGGGCTTATCTGCTTCTTTTCTTCAATGGCTTAAAATGATCTATTCCTCTCCTTGAGCAAAGATCTACTGCAAAGGTGTCTTTTCTTCCATTTTTCCTCTATATTCTGGCAATAATCATGGTTGCTCCCTATCTCCCTTCCTCTTTTACCTATATCTTGAACCACTCATTCGGCATCTTAAGTCTTTCCCCAACATAAAAGGTATTCCCAGAGATGATCTAACTCCCTCTATTTTGGTATACGTAGATGACATCATCCTTCATCTTTCTGATCCAGTTCTCTCTCTTACTGAAGCCTTAAATGTGATTGATTAGTTTAGCTGTTATTCTAATTACAAACTTGATCTCAATAAAACAAAACTTTACCTCTTAATCACTTTCTTAATAGATTAGACGTTGCCTTATTTGGTATCCGTTGGTCTCCTCGCTCCCTCTAGTACTTGGGTATCTCTCTTACTTCTGACTCTGCTCTACTAGTAAAGCTGAACCTTGAGGACCTCCTGGGGTTGATTTGGCAAGATTTAACCAGATGGAATCACCTTCCTATCTCTCTCTATGGGGTAGGATCAACATACTGTAGTTAAAATTAATGTTCTCCCTAGGCTTTTCTATCTCTTTAGTATGCTTAATTTTGTACTCCCCCTATCCTTTTTCAAATGTATTCATTCCCTGATTACCTCTTTATTTGGCTAGATAAGTCACCTAAATGCTTGTATCTTAAGTTGGGCCTCCCTAAAGTCTTTGGTGGTCTCCAACTTCCTAATTTTCTATTCTACCAGTGGGCTAGCCACCCTTATTTTTTTTAACAACTCTATTTATCCTCCTCGAGGAGCGGATCTCAGCGATCTCCATCCGCCAGCACCCACGCCCCCCCAGGCCAGGTCTGGCACCCCCACAGAGCTGGCCATTATGGCTCATGCTACTCTGTTGCCGGATCCTTCTGGGAACTGGAGGGTGCCAGCATGGCTATCAGCCACCAGATCATCACCCCGCCATTTTCAGCCTGGTTTTCTCCCCTTGTGGAGTGTGGGCGTGTAATGACATCTGGGCACTACGTGCTGATGTCTGCTCTGGTGGTACACCACAGTCATAACCAGGGACCACCACAGAACAGTGGTTCCCTGGATCCCTCCCTGGGATAGGAGACCAGTCCTATGGATGCTTGATCCTATCCCTGCCCTGCCAACCCCTGGCTGCCCGGGCTTGTGTCTGAACCCAGGTCACCAGCATGGCGCGAGGTGTGGAGTCCAGTGCCTCAACCTTCAGCACCACTGGGCCAGTGCTAGCCACCTTTATAAATGTGGAAAATGGTTTTCTATTCAGCAGCTTGCACATGAATGAGACTACGTTCCTGTCTGGTTACAGATAGAATCCCGTCTTTTCGATCTTCATAATCTTTCACCCACCTCAGTTCTCTTTGCCCCAAGGAAATCTATGCTGGAGTCTGTCATTGCCTCCCCAATTGGTATTTCTCTTAAAGTTTTTTCTCAATTTTGTGCCTACCTGACAATTTCCCTAGTTAAAGATCACAGACAACCTATTTTCTTTAATCTAAACGTTAAGATTGGGGAACGTCCACTTACTTTCAGTTGGCTTCCCTTACCAAAAGAATGCTAATATTTCTGATCTTTATTCCCAATCCTCCCTCCTGACATCTCCAGAATTAATGGGGAAATTCCAACTAGGCCCAGCATGTGTCTCTAAACTTTACCAGCTCCGGCACTTAATATTACAACAATTTGGGTCAGTTTTAAAACCCTCTGGTCTCAGAGACCTCATCACTCAGATGCGAGATTGTACCCTTAAACCCAATGGCACATCTAGATCATATTTGTGGTTACTTACCGCCCCCCCCTTTCCCTGGCTGGTTCCAAAGTATGGGAATCCTTGCTCCCAAGTGTTAATCTCTACTGGCCAAGTCTTAGGAACGATGTTCACACTTACCTAACTCAAGACTGGTTGAGACTCACACGGTATCATATCTTAAACAACATGTATTACACTCCGGTTAGGCTAGTCTAAATGGGTCACCTTCCCTTCCCCATTTCCACTAGATGTGGAAAAGTAGATGGCACCCTATTACATATCTTCTGGTCTTGTGAGAAAGTATCTTCTCTGTGAGTACAGATAGAAGAATGGAGCGATCCCCTCCTGGGATTATCTGGACTTTTCTCCCCCAAAATTTGTGTTATTGGTGCCTACTCCCTGATCCTAGTCAAGGAGAGGAGATACCATATGGCCCTCATCTATTTGACTGTTAAGAAAATATTTCTTAGACACACTGGCCGGACCAATCCTATATTTCATACTCCGAGTGGCTGCAGGAACTTTCCTTTTCATTCTGGACTGAACAAATAATTGCCAGCCTCTGGCACTGCTTGCCTCTGTTTTACAAGAAATGGGGCAAACTTCACGTCCTTTACGTATCTTGAACTCTTGGGCACTTTCTGATTACCCCATTTAGCTGCCTGCCATATAATTGTCATTTGTATCTATTAAGACTTGACTCTTATTGGGTTGTCTGACACACTCCGGGGGATTGGGTTGAGATGGGGGGGGGGTTGTTTCTTTGTATTTGTTTTTACTGGATCAATGTACATTTCATTACCTGTGGTTGGATTGTGTACGTTTTCCTTTCCTTTTTTTAAAAATTGATAAAGTTGATTAAATTTCAAAAAAAGTAATGGAACCACACTATTTGCATTCTATGAACTTGGCATAGAGCCTGAAATAATAGCTTTATACTGAATGGTTAGTCAAAATAGGAACCCGATATTCAAGGTCAGAATCATAATCCTTAATAGGTGTGCCATCAGGTCAAGGGACCTTGCCCTTTGACTGTGAGGTTAAATAGTAATTAACCATGTTGTGTGTCAGCAAGCTGATATGAGTACTGGGTACACAAACCTGAGTTTGTCCATACACAGATATATAGATACATAGGCAGTGATGTAAGAAACAGGCATAATAGCCCATCCAATCTCCAGTCCAAACTGTGCAGACCCTTCATAGAGCTCCTTTTAAATGGTATTAGAAAATGTATATATGTACTGTATGTATGTATACATATATATGAACTGTATCTATGCATGTACAGTATGTGTATATGTATATATGTACTGTATGTATGTATGTATATACTGTATGTGTGTGTGTGTGTGTGTATGAATATATGTATGGTATGCACCGCCGACAGCAACACATTCATAGTGACCATCAGTACAGCGACTACAGCACCAGGTTACTGTACAGATGGTGCTGGACCCAGGCACTGTATTCGGGGGATTTGTACCCCCTCCTCTAATCAGCTCTGACTCAGAGTTGATTATAAAATGTGTGAGGGGTGCGAGAGCCACAGCCCATGCATGGAGGGTTCGGGGGTGAAGCCCCCAGAAGAAAACACGTCTCCAACTTTGAAACTGTCTGCCGACCGCAAATGCAGTTGACATGACAGTTTCGCTGTCTGGTCATTTGACAACATTTTTGTCGACGACCGGTTGTAGATCCTATATATATTGCATGTATGTGTGTCTATATATGTACTATATGTATGCATGTATATATATATTTGTATGTATGCATGTACTTTATGCATTCATGTACTGTATATATGTATAGTATGTATATATATATATATATATATATATATATATGTATGTATGTACTTATGTGTGTATATATGTACATATGTATGTATGTGTGTATGTGTATATGTATGGATATGGGCAGGGAAAGCATCCTGACTAAGACCAAAATCTTGGATTTCAGGAGGGAGGACTTCAGGAAAATGGGCGAGGTTCTAAGGAGCCATCTGGTGGGCATCAGAGCAGCTATGGGGGTGGACCAAAAGTGGTCCATCATAAAGGAAGGAATACTGGTTGCCACAGATGAGAGTGTTAGGCTCAGGGGGAAGAACACAAGGGCCAAAGCACCCAGCTGGTTCAGTTCTGGGGTTGCCAAGGCAGTAAGGGAAAAGAGGTTGGCCTATAGAAAATTCAGGAAGACCAAGAGAGAGGTGGATAGGGAAAAGTACCTAAGGTTGGCTAGTGAGGCAAGTAAGGAAGTCCAGCGAGCAAAGGCACAGAAGGAGCTGCAAATTGCTGAAGGAATTAAGAAGGGGGAGAAGGCTTTCTTTCACCATATATGTAAGAAAAGGGACAAGAAGGAAGGGATTGTTAGCCTTAAGAAAGGGGTGGAATGGGTGGAGGATAATGGAGGAAAAGCAGAGCTACTAAATGAATACTTCTGTTCTGTCTTCACCAGGGAGAAGGATGGATCAGTGCCTTCAGGAGGGAAAAGAGGAGCAGGGGGGAAGGGAAACACAGACATAGTGATAGAGGAGGATAGAGTGAGGGAGAGTCTGCTGGCATTGAAAGTGGACAAATCACTAGGCCCAGACAGAGTACATCCAAGGGTACTAAATGGACTGGCTGAGGATCTAGCAGGGCCACTAGCAGACCTATTTAATAGTTCACTAGAGTCAGGCGTGGTGCCTCCTCACCACGCCTGACTTCTGGGACATCTATGAGAAGTCATATTAGGCCTGTGCTGCGCGAACTGCACTGGCTGCCGGTTCAGTGGTGGATCACCTTTAAGGTCTGGTTACTGACCTATAAAGCCCTACACGAACAGGGACTGCAGTATCTTCAAGATCTCCTTATTCCCTACTGTCCCTCTCGCTCGCTCCGCTCCGCCGACGAGGGATTGCTAGACGTTCCCAGGGTTCATTTAAAAACATCTGGAGCACGGGCATTTTCTTACGCTGCCCCTACCCTGTGGAATTCTCTACCTCGTCAGATACAAAGCTGCCTGACCATTGAGGGTTTTAAGTTAGAATTAAAAACTTATTTATTTCAAAAGGCATATGGAGAGTGATTTTATTGTGATCTTACTGTGATTATATTGTTATTGTAGTTGTTTGTGTTATATGTATGTATTTTAATTGCTTCTATTTGTACAGTGCTTTGGCACTGAAAAGCGCTTAAAAAATAAATTTTTAGTTACTTACTTACTTACAAAAGTGGTCCCAAGGATGATCCAGGGAATTATAGACCAGTCAGTCTGACCTCCATTGTGGGAAAGCTCATGGAGACCATACTAAAGGAAAGATTGATGGCATATCTAGAGGAGCATGGTCTCCAGGATGAGAGGCAGCATGGGTTCATGGGGGGGAGATCGTGTCAAACAAATCTGATTGACTTCTTTGACTGTGTCACTAAGACAGTAGACAGGGGCCAAGCAGTAGACATCCTCTATCTTGATTTCAGTAAGGCCTTTGACTCTGTGCCCCACAAAAGGTTGACCAGGAAGTTGGTGGATCTTGGAGTTGGGGAGAAGATGGCCAGATTGGTGGAAAACTGGCTGAGGGACAGAACCCAGAGGGTGGTGGTGGGGGGAGAGTTATCTGGCACCAGAGATGTAGCCAGTGGGGTCCCACAGGGCTCTGTGCTGGGGCCAGAGTTGTTCAATGTCTTCATCAATGACATTGGGGATGGCATTAAAGGCAAAATGTGCATATTCGCAGATAACACCAAGCTCTGCGGGAGAGTGGACTCAGCTGAAGGGATACAGGACCCATTGGAAGATCTGGAAAAGCTGCGGAGGTGGTCCAAGATCTGGCAGCTTTGCTTTAATGCCAAGAAATACAAAGTTATGCATATTGGAGCCAAAAATCCCAGGACAGAGTATTGCCTGGGTGGAGTCTGACTATCTGAATCAGAGGAGGAGAAGGACCTGGGAGTGATAATCACTAGTGACCTGAAGCACTCCACACAGTGCAGTGCAAGAAAGCAGCAGCAAAGGCAAACAAGATGCTGGGATGCATAGCTAGGGGGATCAGTAGTAGGAGAGAGGAGGTTATACTGCCCTTGTACAGGTCACTGGTAAGGCCGCATCTAGAGTATGGAGTTCAGTACTAGTGCCCACACCTCAAAAAGGACATTAACCTGCTGGAGAAGGTACAGAGAAGGGCTACAAAGATGATAGCCAGTCAGCAGGGCAAGGCATATGAGGAGAGGTTGAGGACACTGAACATGTACTCCCTGGAAGACAGGAGAGAGACAGAGGGAGACATGATTGGGACATTCAAGTACTTGAAAGGGATAAATAATGTTGATAAGGAAAGTCTCTTTAAGCTGAGTGGCAACCATATCACGAGGGGGCACAGTCTTAATCTGGAGGGTGGGAGGTTTAGGAGGGATGTCAGGAAGCACTTGTTCACAGAAAGGGTGGAGGACACTTGGAATGAGCTGCCGGAAGAGGTCATCTCATTAAAGACAGTGAACAGCTTTAAGAAAGGCTGGAATAGGCATAGGGGGAAGATAAGAATCATGGGTAGGGAGGATGGGAGGAGTGGGGAGGGAGGGCAGGGACATTAGCTCAAGCTGTGGACCCTGCAATATGAGCAGACTTGATAGACCAAATGGCCTTCCTCTCCCGGGTTGTTCGTATGTTCGTATATATGTATGTATGTATGTATGTACTGTATGTATTTGAAAATTGGTGACCCGGAAGGGCACACTGAGAAAAGGCTTGTTTCCAGCTGTGAGTCGGGGGAGGGGGAAGTGGGATAATATAGTACAACAGCACAGTAAACAAAGACTGGATACAAAGGAAAGTTCATACAAGTGTAAAAATAGCAAGATAAAGTGTGCAGTGACAATGGTACAAATCACAAGCCGGAAACAGTAGTGAGCAGCATAAATGGGCAACACACGGTGACAACAGTGCAGGAAAATAAAAGAAAAACATGCACATAGCGTAAAACATGGCTGCAGGACTGAATGGAGGAGCCAAATACAGAGTGCAGGAGAATACTCATGGTAGTATTCCTCTAACAGGGGACACAGACTCCAGGCCAGGCAATGGCAGTGGCAGTAATGTGGATGAAAGCAGTGATAAGGGTGTAACAGAGACAGCCGGGGGGGGGGAGGGTTCAGGGGGAGGTTTGGCAGGAGCAGGACAGAACAAACAGAAGTTTTAGCTGGTGTTTTAAGGAGAGAGGAGGGGGCTAGAGATGGTGAGTGGGAGGGAGAGCATTCCAGATGGAGTGGAGGTGGTAGGAGAAAGCAGATTGCCCAGCAGTGTGGTGCAGAGGGAGAAGAGAGAAGGTGTGAGTCTTTCTGGAGCAAAGAAAGGAGAAGGCAGGGGGGAAGGGACAGAGGACTGAGGAGAGGTAAGAAGAGAGCTTTACCAATAGTTGGAGACAAAGGAGGTGCAGTGAGATTGGGAATAAGAAGGGATGGGTGGGGCAGAAAGGGAGAAACAGCTGGAGCAATGGTGAGGCCAAAAGATGGAGTTAGTAGCAAAATGACAGAAAGCATTTCAGAGGGTATCCAGTCTGGGAAGGGAGGAGAAGGGACAGTGCCATAGACCACAGCCACATTGTCAAACAATTGGAGAACCATGTTGATTATCATCTCCCAGTGGACCTGGAGAGAGAGGTTGTCCTTACTGCAGTACACAGCACCAAGTTTAAGGCAAAGCTTGGAGTGGATGGTATTGATGTGAGCAGAGGAGTCCAGCTTGCTGTCCAGCCACATACCAAGGTACTTGAAGGAGGAGACCACTTCTGAGGGACTGCCATCCAAGGTAATGAAAACAGGGAGAGGAGAGCCTGGCTAGTCTCTGGCTGGTACCAAAGGTCATAGACACTGTTTATTTAGTGTTGACGCAGAGATGGTTAGAATGAAACCAGTGTAGGACATTGTGAAAGACTTGCTGGAGCAAAACTGCCTTGGCCGATGTTGCAATCAAGTTGATGATAGAGTATCAGAGCTAACAAAACATTTAAAATTACTTTTATCCTTACCGAAACATGATTGGAAAGTCTGAGGATTATTTAATCGGACTGCAACATCAAGTTTATACAATAAGGAGAGCTTTCAAGCTTCTGTTTTCCTTTTGTTTTTTTAACAAGATTGTTGTTACTCGTTTATGTAATAAAGTACATTCTGACAGAATATTGACTGCATTTAAGACATTTTTTTATTATTTTGGTAACCGGGTAAGGTTTACTAGGCACAAGTGCCTGTTTTCAAGGGCAACCCAGGAGCACTGCGGTGGTTAAGTGACTTGCTCAGTCACACAGTATGCAAAAGGAGGTTGTGGGAATCAAACCCAAGTCTGCTGGATGCTCAAAGCTTATTCACAGCTCATTACTCTAACCTCTAGGCTATACTGTCAGCCACTGGGCACTCAGGAGGGGGTGAAGTGAATGTTGCCCTGTGTCGTTTGATTTTAAAAACATTCTATCTGGGCAGAGAGGGTGGTCCAAGTGGTCCTTTTCTTCTAACAAATTTAATGTTTCTATGTAACATTTAATTCCTATTTTTTATTGTAACTGGCTCAATCAAACCAAATGGCAGATCACTGATTATACTATTAACGTCTCTCTCCCCTCCTTATGGAATGCTATGCAAAGATCTCTAAAAATCATTACCATTCCTGGTCCCTCCACCTTCAAATCCTTGAGAATAGGTTACCTGAGGGAATCCTGCACCTGTTACAGGTGATCCTTGTAGAACATTGGTTGCTCTTTTGGCCTTATACAACCTCAAACTTGCCTATACAATGATAGCACTTGTTTTGTACTGTAAGTTGTCTCAAGCTACCTCTCCTGTTGTTTACTCCTCTGCTTCCACTTCCTGCTACCCCTCCTGACAGCTTATTATACCTTAGGTTGCACCCTTGAGACCTTTTCCTTCCTAGTTTACTCTGGCATGTAACTATACTTGATCTGACCTCATTATGTTTGTACCTATACATTTTATTTTACGCTCAGTGTTTTCTATGCCTGCTATTGCTTTTGCATTATTGTTGTTTACAACGTATTTGTCATATTCTTGTCCAGGACCACTTTGAAAATGAGCTTGCTCAATGATGTAATGCCTGAGTAAATAGAGTTTTGATTGATTGATTATGTTTCAGAATAATGGCTGTATAAAAAAGAGGAGAAATAAGATCTCATAAATAGCAGAATAAATCTTGTACATAGCAGCAGGGAGGAGGCTAGGCCAGTCAGTCATACTTCAGTGGTGAGGAAAGTAATGGAAACCCTGCTAATGGAAAGGCTGGTAGAGTATCTGGAATCCAGTGGACTATAACATCACAGGCATCATGGATTCATTGTGAGGGGGGTCATGAGAGATGAATCTGATTGATTTATTTGACTGGTGACCAGGGCAACACATCAGGGGAGGGTAGTGGATGTGGCCTCTCTGGACATTGGCAAGGCCTTCGACACTGTGCCACAGAGGAGACTAATAAAGACATTTAGCAGCCTATGGGTGGGACCCAAAGTAATAAATTGCGTTAGAAACTGGTTACCAGAATGGTTACAGAGGCTGGTGGTTAACGGCACTCACTCTAATGATGGGAGAGTGACAGCGGGGTGCCACAGGAGTCAGTGTTGGGACTGGTCCACTTCAATGTCTTTATAATTGACATTGCAGAAGAACAGTAAGGAAAGGTGTGCCTGTTTGCAGATGATACCAAAATCTGTAATATGGGGCACTCAGTAGGGGGTGGAGGGAATGGGCAGGGCTATTGGGAAATGTGAGGAGTGGGCAAGAGCATGGCAGTTGGGGTTCAATGCCAAAATATGCTACATCATGCACCTAGGGAATGGGAACTCAGGAGCAGAGAGGATGGGGGGAAGTCACTAAACATGAAAAGGACCTTGGGGTTAGTATAACTGATGATCTCAAAGTGACAGGGTAGTGTGCCAAAGTAGTGGGTAGAGCTAGTTGGATGCTGAGGTGCATGGGGGGGTCTCCAGCAGGAGGAGGGAGGTGGTGCTGCCACTGTATCATTCACTGGTGAGACCCCACTTGAAGTAATGTGTCCTGTTTTGAAGGCCCTGCCTGAGAAAGGATATAGACAGGGTGGAGGCAGTCCAGAGAAGGGCAATAAACATGGTGCAGTAGTTTCACAAGAAGCCCAAAGAGGAGGGACTAAGGGATCTCAACATGTACACGCTGGCAGAGAGGAGAGTGACGGAGGACATGATAGAAACCTATAAGTACATCATAGGGTTGAACAGAGTTCAGGATGAGAGACTCTTTCAAATTAGATAGAGTAGCAGTACAAGGAGGCATGTGATGAAACTGAAGGGGCAAGTTAGGGATGTGAGGAAGTGTTACTTAGCAGAAATGGTGGTAGATGATTGGAACAGACTGCCACTGGAAATGGTGAAGGCACAAATGGTGAGAGACTTCAAACGTTTGTGGAATAGACTTAGAGGAATATTAGTAAACAGGCAATAAGGTTGGAGTGTCATTGGAGACCAACTTGAGTGCACAGAGACAGATAACGCCGAGAACATCTGGTAGATTACATGGTCCAATCAGTCTTTTTTCTGCTGACAATGTCTATATTTCTGTATTTCTATGTATGATTTCAGTAGGAACTACACAAAATATAGTTAGATATTTTTCTTTGACCAGTGGAGAAACATGGGTAAAATTAACTGGTTCCTGTGACAGTACATTGTAGTATATAACAGAAATGGTAGAATAACAGGTAGAGTTGCCAGAGGTTTGAACATTTAGTAAATCATACCAGATGCATATGCTAATGAAAGAAGGGGCTGCACTTGAGGATTACAAATCCATCCCTTGGAACTCTTTGAGGGATATTGTATAACATAGAGGATAATGGATGTCCAGCAGACAATAACCATGCTGTCATCACTTCGAGAGGTTTCCATAACAACTTGGTAAACCTCGAGAGCGCCATGATTTCAGCGAGGTTATTGTCTGCTGGCCATCCATAAGCTTTTATAGTTCTTGGACACTATCATGTTAACTGGAACTCATAGCCCAATAATGGCCACAGGGAAAGGATTGTGAGTTTTATCTCTAACTCAAAAGGTTTCTGAATTCAACAGAACCAATTATAATGATAAATAATTAGGAAATGATAAAACGGGTACTCAAACATTCATTGACTGGATACAGGTCACCCACGCAGAGTGATTAAACGATGCTAAGATTCTCCTAGATATATGAACATATGAAATTGCCAGCAGATAAAGGCATTGTAGTCAATCGAATCTGCTCAATTATGCAGTTTAGCAGGCCTTATACTGTAGCTGCCCCTCCCTCTCATCCCTCCTGCTGTGACCCTCCCCTTAACCCTGTCCCATCCCCTTTTGAAGCAGACCACTGTTTTACAGGATACCACTTCCACCCAAACACCACCCTCTCCATAAAAAAGTATCTCCTGGTTTCCCTCCTGAACCGTCCCCCTTCCAATCTCAGATCGTGCCCTTAAGTGTCCTTCCCCCTCCTTAATTTGAAAAGTCCCTCCATTCCCATCTTATTTATTCCCTTCAAGTACTTGAAGGTCTCAGTCATGTCCCCCCATCCCTTCTCTCCTCCAGGGAATACATGTTCAGCTCCCTCACTCTGCTCTCATTGGGTAAGTCCCCTAGCTCCTGGATCATTTTTGTTGCTCTGCACCCCTTCCAGTAACCTAATGTCCTTCTTCAGGTATGGTCGTCTGAACTGCATGGCCTCATGGTGTGGTCCAATCAGTGACCTGTACAGTGGCAGGATCACCTTCCCCCTCCTGAAGGATATGCCTCTGGCAATACAACCCAGCATCATGTTGGCCTTTGAAGCTGCCTTTCTACACTGTGCTGAGTTGTTCATTGCTCCCATTATGATCACCCTAGATACTTCTTCTCTTCTGTCTTGGATAGTTGAATCCCACCGTGGCTGGTAGCTCCTCCTTTGTTTTTTTGCACTGAAATGTACCACCTTGCATTTCTTGGCATTAAACCCTAGCTGTCAAGTGTCTGACCAGGCCTCTAATTTTGCCAGATCATCTTGCAGCCCCTACCACCCTTCAACGTCATCCACTACTGCTCCCATCCTGGTATCATCTGCAAACAGATTGATTTTGCTCTTGCTGCCTATTGAGATGTCTGCTGTGAAGATCCCAAACACTGTCTCCAGTATAGAGCCCCGTGGCACCCCATTTCTCATCACCCTGGGAGAGGAGAGCTCCCCTCCCACCACCACCCTCTGCTGTCTCCCTTGCAATCAGTTCACTATCCATCCCACTATCTTCGCCTCCACCCCTATGCCTCCCAGATGACTTCCTAGGCTCCTATGTGGTACTGAATCGAATGCCTTACTGAAGTCCAGATACAGGACATCCACTGCATGACCCCTGTCTAAATACCTGGTTACCCAGATAGCATAAGTGACCACTCAATGTTTCAATGCAAATGGCTTATTCAACAGTACCTTGGGGCTCTATTTTGGACCCATTATTATTTGGCTTGTTTATTAATTAACTGCCAGAAGCCTGTCAGTCTGCCAAAACATTTTTATATGGAGACGATGCAATAGATTCTGTAAGGCACCGCAGCAAAACAAACACAAAAACAGTCTCTCTAGGGCAGCATGGCAGGTATAGTTAGAGGAACAGACACCGAAAGTGAGAAAAACTACAATTAGGAACAGATTAAGTTGTATAATTACAAAATAAATCATGGAGTCAAGACCATAATAAAGTGAGCCAAGTTTTTAATGATTCAAGCTGGGGCAGCTATTCCCACTTGCTTTGGTTCAAAATGAGTTTTCATCAGGGGGAGTAGCTAACAGTGCATAGGTATGCCTTTTATACAGCACCATTAAAGGTTCATACTGTACAATGAAGCAACAGTTGTTAAAACACAGCTGCTAATATGCCAGATACAAAGGTAGTAAACCCAAATGTGCAAAGCAATTGCCCAATGTTATTAATTAAACAATACATAGAAAAAGCACTAAATGTCGGGCTCAATCCACTTAATCAGATGCAGGTGTGGGATGCAGAATCCATTAAATTAGAGATACATAGATACATAGACACTGTCAGCAGATAAGAGCCGATGGCCCACCAAGTCTGCCCATTTGAACTTGTATGTTCCCTTTACTTTTTTCTAGAAGTCTGTTCCCCCTTACCCCTGACCTCCAGAATTGCCTTATGTCAGTTCAGAATGCCTGCATTAGGCTTACCCAACAGGCCAAAGCTAACTATTTCAAGGCCTCCTTCCACTCCAACTTAAATCACCCAACAAAGTTTTGGAAGGCAATTAAATCACTCATCTCCCTTCCTGCCCAGCCCCCCACTCCAGCCCTGGGTGTGGTGGGCTCTATCATTACTGAACTGAGTGCAGTGGCCTCAGTTTTTAACACCTTTTTTACAAACTGCTCATCCTCTCTCTTGTCCTCCCTCCTGCACCCCACCCACGTGCTCACCCCGATCCACCCCAGACCCCCCTCCAGCCTCCTGCTTCTCCTTTTGCCTATTTATCCCATCTGAAGTATGAAAAGCCCTGCGGACACTCAATCCCTCCAAATATAAATGCCCCTCAGGACTGGACTCCAACATGCTCTACCTATCAGTCCCTGCCATTGCCAGCCCTCTAGCCTCTCTCTTTAACCTCTCTTTCTCTCTTGCATTAATCCCATCTGGCTGGAAACATGCCACAGTCATCCCCCTCCCTAAAGGTGGTGACCTCTACTCCCCAGGCAACTACCGTCCCATCTCCCGCCTCCCCATACTAGCCAAAATTCAGGAGTACCTTGTTCTCTCACAACTCTTCGCCTTTCTCGACTCCTCTTCCTTCTTCACACCTTACCTGTCTGGATTTAGGAAATCACACTCCACCATCACCTCCCTACTAAGGTACACCAACTCCATCTTCACAGGTATTGATAATGGTCACACCACCTCAGCCATCTTTGTCAACCTTGCAAAGGCCATTGACACTGTCTCCCACACCCTTCTACTATTCAAGCGCTTCCTCGCTGGACTCTCAGGAGCGTCCACCAGCTGGTTCCACTCCTACCTGGCAGGCAGATCACAATCAGTCAGAACTGGATCTTACACTTCTGACTCCCTCCCTGTCGCCACAGGGGTCCCCCAAGGCTCGGTCCTTGGCCCGATACTGTTTTCCATCTTCCTAAATGACCTGCCCTCTGCCTGCCCACATACATCTATTCACATGTACGCAGACGATACAGTACTGTATGCATCAGGTCCCTCCTCTTCTGAAGTGGCTTCCAGACTCCAGCAGAACTTCAATGATGTCCTGCTCTAGTTTTGCTCAAATCAGTTTTTCTTAATCCCAAGAAAATGGCTTCCATAACCTTTGGCACGAGGCAGAGACTCTCCCAACTCCCCTCCATCCCCACCTTCCACACCATAGATGGGACTCCCCTGGAGGCTTGTACCTCTTTCAGATATCTTGGGGTCTGACTGGACCAGCACTTCAACTTTTCAGCACGTATCGAAGCTATCCACAAGAAACTGCACCTCAAGCTGGGCGCCTCTTATTGCAACAGTGGCTGCATCTCTCTGCCAACTCGCAAGGCAATTGTACAGAAAATTATCCTCCCTATTTTTGACTATGGGGACGTAGTCTACAGTGCTGCTCCAAAGTCCTCACTAGCCAGACTTGACCTTCTCTTCCATTCCTTCAGTTGCTTTTCCCTGGACTGCCCTCCCACAACCCACCACTGTGGCTTCTACAGGTCCTCAGACCTCCGCTTGCTCTAGGATCAGAGACAGGCCCACTGCGCTAGGATTACAGTGAAATTCTGGTCCCAGTCCTTGCCCCATACCTCGCGTCAGCCCTAACAGCTCAACCCCCGTCAGTGTACTTGCTCAGAAATACAGACTCCCAGCTTCTTTATGTCCCTCATATGTCCACCTCTGCAGGCCAGGCAGCCTTCAAATACCGTATGCCTAAAATATGGAACTCCTTGCCTGTAGACATTCGGCACGCTGCCAACACACAGCATCTTAACTGTCTCCTCAAGGCGCACTTCTCCTCCACCTGCACACTCACCTTGAACTGCTGGTGGCTATGTGTCTTGCTCTTCTCCAAAATTCAGACCACTCAATGAGTTGCACTCTGGCACCATACTGAAGTGTTCACAGACCTCTACCCTCAGCAGTATTAATGCCTCTGTAAATGTCCTCTTCTTGCTGCTCATAGCTGACTGTACCTGTATGTGTTATCTGTATGTATTTCAATTGTATTCTCCTCTATCCCCACAACCCCAGGACACATCTGGAATTGAGTAGTATCCCACTCAGTATGCCTGCCTGGTAAAACTTTTAAAACAATCAATCAATCAATCAATCAATCAAGCAATACATAAATAAATGAATAAATAAATAAATAATAAATAAATCCTATGCATTCTTAAATCCCTTGATTGTTTCAGCCCCCACCATTTCCTGTGGCAGAGTGTTCCACTTATTCATTGCCCTTTCTGTGAAGACATTCTTCCCAATATTTCCTCTGAATTGCCCTTCCTCCAACTTCATCCCATGCCCTCTAGTCCTGGAACATCTTTTTCACTGGAAAATAGTGTATTCCTGCACCCTGTTCCTCCCTGTAGGGTACTTATATGTCTCTATCATATTCTGTCTCTCTCCCTCCTCTACTCCAGGGAGTACATATTCAAGTCCTTCAGCCTGTCCTCATAGGACTTGTGATGCAGTCCCTGTACCATCGTTGTTGCCCCCCTCTGAACCTTCTCTGCACTGACTATGTTCTTATGTAGGTAAGGTCTCCAGAACTATACATTGTACTCCAGACGGGGCCTCATCAGTGTCTTGTACAGTGGAATTATGACCTCCCTTTTTCTGCTGGTGATGCCCCTTCCTGTGCATCCCAGCATCCTATTTGCTTTACCTGCTGCCTAGTAACACTGTTAAATCAGAGATGGACATATTGCCGTGAGTATGGGCAGACCCCCAGGTGTTTGGGCTGATCTGGAGCTGCAAGAAAAGACAGAATACAACACTGTTTATTTAACTATTGCTATTTTCTGATAGGTGTCTGGATGTTCTGAACATTTACTAATGTTGGACTTGATATCCTAAAGAGTTAAATGTTGGTAGCTGTATAGTCAGTAGCCACATGACAGGAAGGGGGCATTTCTGATAGTGCAGTTCCTGGAGGGATGCCATTTTGTCATCTGTAAAATACACCAGTACTAAGTCATAATAGCAACAACAACAACAACAAAAATAGCGAACACATTAGTGAAAGCAAAATAGTGTGTACCAAGATGGCGACAGACAACAACAGTGACAATCAACATGATCTGTTGCTTCCCCTTACAAGTTGGAGTATGAGATGAAGGGGGAGGGTGGGCGGCTGCACCATGGAGCTACTGAGGAATGGAAGGATTGCAAGAAAAAAACAGTTCCAGAGCTATTAAGTGTGCTCTTTCCAACTACAGGCAAAAGAAGAACAAAAAAGGAAGGCACCACACGTCTTGAGAAAAGTTAACTTCAATTCCTCTCTTTATTTGAATGCAGACTTGAACAAAAGGGCATATAGTGGTAAGAAAAAGCTGAACTCACATCATCACCACCAGGCACAATGATCCAACCAGTTTCGCTCAAAGAGCCTCCTCAGGGATCTAAAAGTGCTGTAATTAGTGCTCCTTATATAGTAATTAATTTAAAGTGATATAACCACCTAAAACACCTATAACAATAACATGGTTGTTATGATACATAACATTATTTAAAACTAAAAGAGCTAACCACAATCAGGTGTGTTATTCCAAATCTGAACACACAGTTATAACCATATACTTAAGATGCATTATATAATATATAATACAATATATAGGAGACTAGCTATAAAGCATACTTCCCCTATATTTAACTTATAAGTTCATTAGGACACATCAACATGCTACTTTTTCGTATGTGCACTATTTAGATTCTTACCAAAAACCATGACGCATATAGCTAGAACTCATTTTTTCCATACTATTGCTTGCATCAGAAATTGAAAATTATTGGTAAAAATTTATATAAACACTTTCTACATCTCCAACAAATATTTTAACAAAATAAATCAGCAGGTCATGAGCACAATATCTTCATATGCATTTGTTCCACCTGTTTCTGTTCCTCTGTAATTTAAGGTACTTGATAATCATACTAACAATCTAAGAAGCATTATATAAAATACATAATAATCATACTGACAATCAAAGAGATACACATAAATACAGCATCAACAATCACTTACAGTATTTCTTATTTAAGAAGGGGGATATATCAAAAAGCATCATTCAATCCTGGATATTTCAATGCTCCCAACTCTTATATCTAAAAAGCCTCTCTTTGTAATATTTTGACATTAATGTCCCCACCTCTTGGCCCCAAGTTTATTTTCTCAATACCACAAAATTTAAATGTATGTGATATACAAGCTTGATGTATGTGTCTGTATCGTGCATTCCCTTTAACCTGCCACCTGATGTCACTTAAATGGCTACAAATTCTTTCTTTAAACTTCCTGGATGTTTTTCCTATATAAAATGCATTACATATGCAAGTTGCCAAATAAATTACGTTTTCAGAAGTACAGTTAAGAAACTGTTTGACATCATAAATTTTAATTTGATTCACTGTGGAAAAATATCTTTGTTGCACACAATGGGCTGGATATTCAAAAGGGTTGCACCATGCGCAATAGGGTTGCGCCTGCGCAAGTCCGAAATTGCACCATTCTGCGATATTCAGCAGGAGGCAGTTGCGCCCCCCCCAAGTCATGCTGAGCAACAGCGCAATGCTAATGAAGGCATGCTCAACCGGAGGGGGAGGAACCATGCATAAACTGCACAGCCCGATATTCAGCCGGCCATGCAGAGTTGTGCAGGCGCAACCCCTACCTGTGCCTGTACAACTTTGAGCCAAAAAGGAGTAAGTCGAGGTCACCCACAGGTGAGCTGCCGCATTCCAGAGCACAACACAGCAGCTGCCACCTGTGGGTGGCCTCCACTGTTCCCTGTGCCCCCATAGCCCGATCGGCGGGCATAATAGTAACCCCTGTAGCCCGATTGGGGCAGAACACACTCCCCTGACTAGCCCGATCGCGGGCAGAATGTAAATGACCTCCTCGACTGGCCCAATCAAGGGCAGAATGTAATGGAAACTCCCCGACTGGCCTGATCATGGGCAGAATGGAGTTCAACCCCCAAAGACCATTATCCCTGGTGGTCCAGTGGACCACGAAGCCTGATCGTGGGCATAAGGTCAAACCCAACCCCAAAGTCCTATTTCCCTGGTGATCTAGTGGCCCCAACCCCACCCACCCATGGGCCCACCCTGCTCCCCCTTCGTCAGCGGCTGGTGGCAGCATCCCACCTGCCTGCCACCCGCCCTTCGACAACCGCTCGGTAGGGCTGCACGCCCATTGGTTCAGAGCAAGAGCCAATGGGTGTGCAGCCCATTCTGTACAAGGCAGTCCAGATATGTGATTTGCGGAGTGAAGGCGAATTCGTGGAGTGCTCCGCAATGCAAAGTGGAGTACTTCATGTTATAATGGGTAACACAAAGTCCATTGAAAACAATTACTTCACATTACTCCTTCTTCCCAAACCACTACTCCACCAATTCTTAAGGTGAAGTACATTGAAAACAATGTACTTCGCCTTGTTTTTAAGCTCCAAAGGAGAATTTTGCAGTGATTCATGGGATTTCAGGTCACATGGGCTCTAGATTATTCTGCACAGCCTCAGTTTGGGGTAGTGTATGTAGGAAGCTTTAGGAGACAATCTGTTCTGAGAGCTCTCTTCGATTCCAACCTTTGTTTGCTCTCAGAGCTCTGTGATTCAAAACCTCTAAAAGCTGTTTAAAATGCCTTTCTGAGTCATATTTTTTGCTCAAAATTTAGTACATTGATTGTAGGAAACCATTCTGTGCTCATATCATCGAGTGTTTATTGTTGTGTGTGGATTATGAATGTTAATTTAGAACAGTGTACTGTGAAGTGTGCTTTGGGGAGGGGCGTATGTGTGGTGTAAGTAGATTAACTGGGAGAAAAAGGCAGCCTTTCTATTTTGGTTATTCTTTTCTTGTATAACTCTGTTAATGTACACATAGTAATATTTTCAGTAATTCTTGAAATTTTTTTGCTGATTGTTGTGCTGCAGCAGTGTACAATTTGTCTGTTTAAAACATTTGGTTATATTACTAAAGGTTTTCAATTTGCTATGCATTACTTGAGTATGTGTGTGAGTATGTGTGCGATGCATGACATTAAATCAGACCCCTTTTATTGTGTTACAGAGTAATTGCTGCAGTGTAAACCTGCTATCTACCTCACCTGCATGAATTTTTTATACTGCTTTGTGGTATTTTTACTGGTAGTGGATTGTTACTGCCATGCACTAATCCCCCACCTGCAAAATGTATTCCTTTCCAGATTTGGAATTGTGACTTGTGACACTGGTTAGGTGTTGTTGTGCCTTTTCGTATGCATCCCTTGAGTGTGCAGCACAATCTTAATCTGTCTGTGCATTTGCATGGCACCATTAATTCTGGGAGACTGCATTTCTTGTTACGCTCTCATTTCACTTTGTCAGCACTGGGGAATTTTCTGGACACCATACAGTAGCATTTTGGGGATGCACATTAATTCTGGTGACTCTGTGTGTGACCTGACCACTGCATGTATGACTGAGTGTGCCATTAATTCTGGAAGACTTTTCATTTCTTGTTACACTCTCATTTCACTTCTTCAGCACTGCAGAGTTTTCTGGACATAAGACAGTAGCACTTTGGGGATGCACATTCATTCTGGTGTCTGTGTGGGTGGGATGCTGCCAATATTGTTGCCACTCCGCCTTACTTCGAGTTCAAGGTAGAATGACAATGCTAAGTAATAATAACAAGGTGAAGTGAGCCTTTCCTATGGGGCACTCCGCGTAGCGAAGTACCAACGCGAAGTGACCACTTCACGTTCACTTCGCTGGTGGATTTTAAATTCGCTGCATCTCTATTGGGAATGTTGTTGATGGTGTGGTGGGGGTGACAACTCGAGGCAAGTAGAATGGTATTCTTCTCAACTGGCTTCCTATATAGCTCTGTTTGGATAGTCCCATCATCTAGTTTACTTATTTGTAAATCCAGAAATGTAACTTTATCCATATCTGCCTCCACATTAATCCAGATGTGTGGATTACTGTCATGTAAATAATCCACAAATGCCTGTAGTTGTTGAAACGACCCCCCGCCACACCATCAACACATCATCAATAAAGCGCCTCCATAGGTCAATGAAGTCATAATAACCATTTCTTTCTTGATCATAGATACAATCTCTTTCCCATTCCCCCAGATAAAGATTTGCATAATTAGGGGCAAAAAATAGAGCATATACAAAAAAGTATCATATTGGTGTGTCCTAATGAACATATATGTTAAATATAGGGGTTGTATGCTTTATTGCTATTCTCCTATATATTGTATTACATATTATATAATGTATCTTAGGTATATGGTTTTAACTGTGTGTTCAGATTTGGAATAACACTCCTCATTGTGGTTAGCTCTTTTAGTTTTAAATTGTGTTTTGTATTATAACAACCATGTTATTGTTATAGGTGTTTTAGGTGGTTATATCACTTTAAATTAATTACTATATAAGGAGCACTAATTACAGCACTTTTAGATCCCTGAGGAGGCTCTTTGAGCGAAACTGGTTGGATCATTGTGCCTGGTGGTGATGATGTGAGTTCAGCTTTTTCTTACCACTATATGCCCTTTTGTTCAAGTCTGCACTCAAATAAAGAGTGGGATTGAAGTTAACTTTTCTCAAGACATTGAGTGCCTTCCTTTTTTGTTCTTCTGAGGAATGGAAGGATGGGAGCTGTATATTCCAGGAGGTTGACCATGGAGGGTGGAAGGTCCAGTATTACCCAATACTGCCCACCCTGGAGGATATTATTGCAATTAGAAAAGGGCAAACTGTATTGTACTATATATGTCTGAAAAAAATAATGTGCATGTTAAAATGTTAACACTCTAAAGTGTTTCACTTACTTAACAAAGTTCCTCCACCTGCAGTACAATGTTTTTTTTTTTTTTATGTGGTGGGGACTTTTGTTCTACTTGAGCCTAAGTAGTTGTGAGTTTGGAACTTATAATGGTTACCTGCTCCCACCCCCCCAAAAAAAAAAAACAGACAGAGGGCTTAAAATTGGGACAACACTTTTGTTTTTTTAATTTATTTTTATTTTTTTCATTTTCTGACTATTAGCCCAAAGGATAGACACAGTGCATTCCAAATTGCATTGTCTAGGTGTAATGATAACTGAGAAATATGCAGTCAGAATCCACAGTTTTAACACACACACACACGTGCGCACGCCCAGCATGCATGCACGGGCACACACACACACACACGCTAACTCAGCACTAACATACTGTACAACTGCCACATCACATGTATAATACAGATGATGTACAAGAAAGAAATTTGAAGAGGAAATTAGAATTTTAAAAAAGTCTAGAGATACTGAAGAAAATAATAAATGGTTCTTTGAGTATGAAAAAAGATAGGGAAACAGATGAGCAGTTGAAAATAGAGTGGGAGGCACCAGGAGTTATAGTGAGAATGTTTAACTGGTACTATAGTTAAGTATTTACTAAGGAAGTGTGGCCAAAGTCATACGTGGATTAAGATTATTCATGGGCATGTGAAGAGGAATACTGCACACGGTGGTCTCTATCACAGAAGCTACAGTATTAGTGGTGGAACATGTAGGGAGGCTAACAGTGATCATAAGGGCCAGTGAAGAGGAATACAACATTCTGTAGTCTCCATCACAGACACAATAGTAATCGTGGAAGAACATGTAGTGAGGCTAACAGTCACTAGAGGGGAATGTGAAGGGGAATACCACATACTGTAGTCTCTATCACAGACACTACCGTAATAGTGGTGGAACATGTAGGGAGGCTAACAGTGACTACAGGGACATGTGAAGAGGAATACTACATACTGCAGTCTCCATTGCAGACACTACAGTATTAGGGGTGGAACACGTAGGCAGGTCAAAAGTGATCACAGGGGTATGTGAAGAGGAATACAACATACTGCAGTCTCTATTGCAGACACTACAGTATTAGGGGTGGAACACGTAGGCAGGCCAAAAGTGATTACAGGGGTATGTGAAGAGGAATGCAACATACTGTAGTCTCCATCACAGACACTACAGTACTAGTGATGGAACATGTACGGAGGCTAATAGTGATTACAGGGGCATGTGAAGAGGAATTCAACATACTGTAGTCTCCATCATAGACACTACAGTATTAGCAGTGGAACATGTAGGGAGGGTAACAGTGATTACATGGGCATTTGAACTGGAATACTAGATACTGTAGTCTCCATCACAGACACTGCTGTATGAGTAATGGAACATGTAGGGAGGACAACAGTGATTTCACAGGCATGTGAAGAGGAATACTGCATACTGCAGTCACCATCATAAACACTACAGTATTTGTGGTGGAACATGTAGGGAGGATAACAGTGATTACAGGGGCATGTGAAGAGGAATACTACATACTGTAGTTTCCATCACAGACACTACAGTACTAGTGATGGAACATGTACGGAGGCTAACAGTGATTACAGGGGCATGTGAAGAGGAATTCAACATACTGTAGTCTCCATCATAGACACTACAGTATTAGCAGTGGAACATGTAGGGAGGGTAACAGTGATTACATGGGCATTTGAACTGGAATACTAGATACTGTAGTCTCCATCACAGACACTGCTGTATGAGTAATGGAACATGTAGGGAGGACAATGGTGATTTCACAGGCATGTGAAGAGGAATACTGCATACTGCAGTCACCATCACAAACACTACAGTATTTGTGGTGGAACATGTAGGGAAGTTAACAGTGATTATAGGGGAATGTAGATGAAAATGACATACTGCGTTCTCCATCGCAGACACTGCAGGCTTAGTGTGGAATATGTAGGGAGGCAAACAGTGATTACAGGTGCCTGTGAAGAGGAATACTACATGCAGTGGTCAGCATCACAGTCACTACAGTAATAGTGGTACAACATGTAGGGAGGCGAAAACTGATTACAGGGGCCTGTGAAGAGGATTGCTACATTCTTGTGTCTCCACTACAGACACTACAGTATAAGTTATGGAACATTTAGGGAGGCTAACAGTGATTACAGAGTCATGTGACGAGAAATACTACATACTGTAGTCTCCATCACAGACACTGCAGTATAAGTGGTGGAACAAGTAGGCAGGCTAACAGTGATTACTGGGGCATGTGAAGAGGAATACTACATACTGTAGTCTCCATCGCAGACACTAGAATATTAATGGTGGAACATGTAGGAAGGATAACAATGATTACAAAGGCATGTGAAGATGAATACTACATACTGTAGTTTCCATCACAGACATTATAGCATTAGTGGTGGTACATGAAGGGAGGTTAACAGTGATTACTGGGGCAAGTGAAGAGGAATATTACATTCTGTAGTGTCCATCGCAGACACTACAGTATTAGTGGTGGAACACGGAGGGAGGCAAACAGTGATTACTCAGGCATGTGAAGAGGAATACTACATACCGTAGTCTCCATCACAGACACTACAATATTAGTGGTGGGACATGTAGGGAGGTAAACCATGATTACTGGGGCATCTGAAGTGGAAAACTATACACTGCAATCTCCATTGAAGACACGTCAGTATTACTGGTGGAACACATTGGGAGTCTAACAGTGATTACAGAGGCATGTGAAGAGAAATACTCCTTACTGTATTCTCCATCACAGGTCCTACAGTTTTAGAAGTAGAACACGTAGGGAGGCATGTGAAGAGGACAACTACATTGTGTAGTCTCCATCACAGATACTACAGTATTTGTGGGGGAACATGTAGCGAGGCTTACAGTGATTACAGGGGCAGTGAAGTTGAATACTACATACTGTAGTGTCTATCACAGATGCTACAGTGAATGTGGCATAACATGTAGGGAGGCTAACAGAGATTATAGGGACATGTGAAGAAGAATACTAAATAGTGCAATCTCCATCACAGACCCTACAGTATTAGTAGTGGGACATGCAGGGAGGCTAACAGTGTATACAGGGGCATGTTAAGAGGAATACTACATACTGTAGTCTTGGCCACTTATACTACAGAATTAGTAGTGGAACATGTAGGGAAGCTAACAGTGATCACAGGGCATGAGCAGCTAAATACAACATACTGTAGTCTCTAGCACAGGCACTGCAGTAGTAGGGGTTGAACATGTAGGGAGGCTAACATTGATTACAGGGACATATGAAGAAGAATACTGCATACTGTAGTCTCCATCACAATTACTACAGTATTAGTGGAGTAACATGTAGGGAGGCTAACAGTGATTACAGGGGCCTGTGAAGAGGATTACTACATTCTGTAGTCTCCATCACAGACACTACAGTTTTAGTGGTATAGGAACATGTAGGGAAGCTAACAGTGAGTACATGGACTTGTTAAGTAGAATACAACGTTCTGTAGTCTCCATCACAGACACTACAGTATTAGTGGGAGAACATGTAGGGAGGCTAACAGTGATTACAGGGGCATTTGAAGGTGAATACTACATTCTGAAATCTCTATCACAGACACTATAATATTAGTGGTGGAACATGTAGTGAGGCTAACAGTGATTACAGGGGCATGTGAAGGTGAATACTACATACTGTAGTCTCCATCGCAGACATTACAGTAAATGTGGTGGAACATGTATGGATGAGAACAGTGATTATAGATACATATGAAGAAGAGTACTAGATACTGTTGTCTCCATCACAGAAAGTACAGTATCAGTGGTGTAACACGTAGGAATGATAACAGTGATTACAGAAGCATGTGAAGAGGAATACTACATAGTGTAGTCTCGGTCACAGATACTACAGTAATAATGAAGAAACTCATAGGGAGGTAACCCATGATTGTAGGTGTATCTGAAGAGGAAAACTATATACTGCAATCTCCATCACAGACACTTCAGTATAAGTGGTGGAACATGTAGGGAGGCTAACAGTAATTACAGGGAGATGTGAAGAGGAATACTACTTTATGTAGTCTCCATCACAGATTCTACAGTATTCATTGTGGAAAATGTGGGGAGGCTAACAGTGGTTACAGGGGAATGTGAAGAAAACTACATATTGCATATTCCATTGCAGGCATTACAGCCTTAGTGGTGGAATATGTAGGGAGGCTAAAAGCACTTATAGGGGCTTGTGAAGAGGAATGCTACATGTTTCAATATAACAAAAAAGTAGAACAAGAGGATACAGCATGAGATTAGAGAGAGGCCGATTAAGGGGTAAAGTGAGGCAGTTCTTTTTTACAGAAAGGGTGGTGGATGCATGGAACAGCATTCCTTTGGAAGTGGTGGATACGAATACAGTGCTGGGCTTCAAACAGGCATGGAATAGGTATAAGGGAGTAATACAGATGAGTATGAATAGATAGGCCATTGACAGAACAAAGGCAAATGGCACATTCATAAGGTAGAGAAATAAATGGGCAGACAGGATGGGCCTTGCTGTCCTTATCTACCATCAGCTTCTATGTTAATATGTTTCTAAGTTAAATTCTGTAGTCTCCATCACAGACACTACAGGATGAGTGTTTGAACATGTAAGGAGGATAACAGTGATTACAAGAGCATGTGAAGAGGAATACTTCAAACAGTAATTTCCATAAAAGACGCTATAGTAATAGTCATGAAACTTGTAGGGAGGCTAACAGAGATTACAGGATCATGTGAAGAAGAATACTACATTCTATAATATCCATCGCAGACACTAAAGTAATAGTGGTGGAACATGTAGGGAAGCTAATAGTGATTATAGAGGAATTTGAAGAAGAAAACTACATATTGAATTCTCCATCGCAGACACTACAGTATGAGTGGTGGAGCATGTAGGGAGGCTAACAGTGATTACAGGAGCCTGTGAAGAGGAATACTACGTACTCTAGTTTCCATCACTTTTACTACAGTATTAATAGTGGAACTTGTAGGGAGGCTAACAGTGATAACAGGGGCATGCGAAGAGGAATGCAACATACTGCAGTCTCCATCACGGAGACTTCAGTATTGGCAGTGCAACATGTAAGGAGGCTTACAGTGATTACAGTAGCATGTGAAGAGGAACACTTCATATTGTAGTCTCCATCACAGACCCTACAGTAGTAGTGGTGAAACATAAAGTGAGGCTAACAGTGATTACAGGGTCATGTGAAGAGGAATAATGTATTCTGCAATCTCCACCGCAGAAACTACAGTATTAGTGGTGGAACATGAATGGAGGCTAACAGTAATTACAGGGGCATGTGAAGAGGAATTCTGCAGTACATATCATAGTCACCATTGCAGATACTACAGTATTAGTGAAGGAACACGTAGGGAGGTAAACCATGATTACATGGGCCTGTGAAAAGGAATACTGCATTCTGTAGTCTCCATCATAGACACTACAGTACTAGTGGTGGAACATGTAGGGAGACTAACAGTGATTACAGGGACATGTGAAGAGGAATACGACATACTGTAGTCTCCGTTCCAGATACTACATTATTAGTGGGGTAACGTGTGGACACTCACAGTTAATTCACGGGCAAGTGAAGAGGAATACTACATACTGTAGTCTCAATTACAGACACAACAGCATTAGTGGTGGAACATGTAGGGAGGCAAACAGTGATTACAAGGGCCTGTCAAGAGGAATACTACATTCTGTAGTCTCCATCACAGACATTACAGTATTCTTGGTGGAACATGTAGTAAGGCTAACAGTGATTTCAGGGGCATGTGAAGAGCAAAACCAACATACTGTAGTCTCTGTCACTGACTCTACATTATTAGTGGTGGAACATGTAGGAAGGGTAACAGTGATTACACGGGCATTTGAAGAGGAATACTGGATACTGTAGTCTCCATCACACACACTACAGTACGAGTGGTGGAATATGTAGGGAGGACAACAGTGATTACACGGGCATGTTAAGAGGAATGCTATACGGAGTCACGTGATGTGGTGTGCTGGGTAGGACACCTCTCTGCTTGCTCTGATCTACCGCCTGTTAATTATCACTAAAAACCCTATTTTGCGTTGTTTTCCACTGCAGATTGCCTGTCTGTTATCTTCCTGAATGCAGAGTGCCCTCGATAAAGGAAGTCGATGGATGAAGTGATGCGGAAAATTGCTCCCAAACATACACCTCCCACTACACCTGACAAGGCCTCTAAGAAAGCCAGGGTCTCCTCCCTGCAATCCTCACTGCCTGCTACTACTGAGAGCCCTGAAACTGATCTTTTTACCCTTTCAAGATTTCTAGAGGAGTTTCATCCTTTCAAGGCTGAAATGATGAATATGGCAGGAGAAATAAAAGGCATCTCCAGTACCCTTGAGGAGCTCTCTAAGAAGATTGCGGATAATGAAGCTTGCATATGTTCCATGGAAAGGAAACAGGGTAAAGCAGAATTGGAGTTAGTGGCCCTGAGGCAAAGGCTAGTGAAAATGGAAAACAAGGTGGAAGATTTGGAGGGACGCAGTCGACGCAATAATGCAGTAATCATTGGTTTGCTCGAAGGTGAAGAGGGTTCTGAACCCATTAAGTTTATCAGAAAGTTCATGGAGAAGGTGGCAGGCCCTTCCCCCTGTGGTGCAAGCTATATAATTGAAAGAGCTCACCGAGCACTATGCCCCCTTCCCCGGTTGGACCCCCCCCAGGTCATTCATATTCAGCTTTTTAAACTTCCAGGAGTGGCAACATTTCCTATATAAGGCTAAGGAAGATCAAGATTTGCAATGGGAAGGTAAAAAGCTGAGAGTGTCGCAAGATTTGCCTTTATCTGTATGCCAGAAACAAGCCATGTTTCACAAGCTTGTTCTCAAGTTGATTGCCGTGGGAATCAAGTTTCGTATGGGTATTCCTGCAAGATTCCAAGTTTGCCTGAATGGTTCCTGGGAGACCTATGAGGAAGTGGAGTCAGCAACCGTAGGGCTCAAGAAAGCGCTTCCTGATCTTTTTAAGCCTGCATGAGAGTCAACCTGGTGTGGGGTTCCATATTGAGTTTTTCAGTGGTGGTGTAATTCAGCTGATGCAAATTATATTTCTCAACTTTGTCTCTGGAACTACGTTGGTCATAAACTATCTATTTGGCTATCTAATTCCAAGCTGCAGCTCTCGAGAAGGGTCTTCATGTTGACAGACTAATGGACATCATGTTTCCGATCTGGTTTTCTCTTTCAGGACTGTCTAATTTTGTTAACTCTCATAATTTTGACTCTAGTCCAGTCTTGTCTCATTTCATATTCTTCTGGGGTTACTATGTTCAAGTTAAATTTTACTCTGTCAGATCTGGCAATTCACTTTTTCAAGGGCGATATCCTGATCCCAAGGTTTGGGGGCGGGCAACGCTCAGTTTCTCTCTGTTTACATTGCTAATCTGTCTGTGGCTGCAGTCCCCTTCTGGTTCTGTTTTTATGGCCTGGTTTTTCAAGGTTTCCTTCTCTTTCTCATTCCCTGTTGCCATTAGGTGATAAAAATGGCTAGCTTGCATATTAGGTGGAGATTCTGCAGCCACAGACAGATGGCGATATCAGGTTTGTTGTATGCTTTAACTGGCGTTGGTCTGCCTTTCTGAACTACCTTCCTCGAATGCTGTTTATGGAGGACTCCTCATCTCCCTTTTTTTTTTTGTAAAATTCTCACTAGTGAAGTGAGATGGTCACTGCCCCTGGTCTCAGAAATATGGTTCTGACAGCGGCCCAGGAGACCTTAAGTGTCCCCTATACCAAAGCAGGCAGTAATGGCCCACTTTCTCGGCTGTTCACCTCTGTCATTCGAGGGTTGCGCCACAAGAGGGCATCTGCGATTACCATTTTCACGTTTGATGCAAGTGTTTTACACACTTTACCCTCTGTGAATCATGTAGTAGCATGGTTCATGGGGACTCTGTAGGGAGAATTATTTTCTTTACGGGTTTGTGCAGACAACTTCTCTACACTAGCTAGCAATGATGACAATTTATAAGAATGGTGGAGGCACTACTCTCTATTGAGTGTTCTGTTTACAAAGGGGTAGTGTTCTCGTTTTCTGGTTCACGAGGGTGGGGAGGTTGGAGGGAAAGGATCTTATTAGTTAGCTGATCATCATGTATCATGCAAAAGGTGGGTGGGTGTGGAAGGAGGGGGCTAGGTTTATGGGGTGCCTGGAGGGGTTTCAGAGGGGTGATTGGGGGGATGGATTTAGTGATGGCAGGGGCGGGGGGAGGTAGAACAACCCAGAGCATACCTCGTTTGGAAAAGTATTGATGGGAAATATAAATACATGTGGTGTTTTGGGGGATTTCTGACTGGCATCTTGAGTGATGGTTAGAAATATCCACTTTATCAGTTGGAATATTAAAGGGGCAAGGCACAGGACTAAGCAATACAAAATCCTGAAATATATACATCATCTGAAGGCAGAAATTATATTTTTGCAGGAGACACATTTGCTTATGAAGGAGGCTGACAAAATGAGATAGCAGCAAATTGGGCATCTGTTTGTGGCGGAGGGTATGACCCACAGTAGAGGGGTTATGATCCTTCTGCATAGGTAGGTTCTGTTCAAACCTCTGCACGTTATACATGATCATTCTGGCAGATTTTTGTTTGTAAAAGGTAGATTGCATACCTTGGATATTGTCTTGGGCATTATCTATGGCCCTAATGTAGACTTCTCCAGTTTTTTTGTCCAGATAATAGAAGCCCTAACTCCATTTTTGGACATCCCCATGGTTATAGGGGGTGATTTCAATCTCATTTTTGATCAGGCTCTTGACAGGTCAGGCCAATCCCGTCAAGGTCTTTCCCCAGCACAAAGAGCTTTTAGGTACCTGTTGGACTCTATAGGTCTTTGTGATATATGGCATGTTTTGCATCCTAATACAAGGGTATATACTTATCTTTCTCCAGTCCATGCAACTTCCTTGAGGACTAATTATATCCCCATCTCTCAATCTCTATTACCTGGGGTTATAAGCTCTAGTATTGTTTCAGGGCCCCTGTCGGATCACTCTGTGGTCACCTGCCAAATAACCCTAGCGTCACTGCCCAATAAAGGGGGCAGGTGGAAGTTGAATAATCAAATTTTGAAGGAGCCAAAGATGGTTCAATATATAATATCCCAAACAGAGCAGTTTATTGCCTCCAATTCTAACTCCGTGGAGAAGCCCTATATGATATGGGGTGTTTGTAAAGCATATCTAAGGGGAATTATAATCGGCCTAACATCGAAAAGGAAAAGAGAGAGGGCATCTCAGATCTCTGACCTTCTCTCTCAGATTAGAGGCATGGAGAAGGTCCTCTCTCCATCTTCCTCTGATCCATTTAAACAAGAATTAACGAAATTGAGAGAAGCCTACCTAGCAATGTTATCGGAGCAAGCCGAATTTGCCATTTTGAAAACAAAAGCGGTATATACTGATCAGGGTGAGAAGGCCGGCAAAATGTTGATGCTGCGCATTAAGCAACAGGAATTCACTAGATTTATTCCCGCAGTCCATTCCTCCAATGCAATTCCCTTATGGTCTCACCCTCGGAGATAGCAGAGGAGTTCACAAATTATTTCCAGGGCTTATATGGCCCTATAGTTAATTCCCCAACTAAGGAGAGACTTCTTGAATATCTGAGTGATCTACAATTGCCAACTCAATCACAATTCCAGGAGAAAATTTTGGAGTCTCCTGTCTCTGAGGGTAAGATTGAAAGGGTAATTAAATCTCTCCCATCTGTCAAATCTCCATGCCCCAATGGGTTTACCTCCAACTTTTACAAAGTTTTCTCTAAGCAATTGATCCCAATTTTCTGCCTCTGTTTCGGGCCATTATCTCCAGTCAAGCATCCAATCCCTCCCTTTTTGAGGTGCTGATTGTTTTGTTGCCTAAACCAGACAGACCATCTGATCTGGTCTCAAGTTACAGACTGATTTCCCTTCTTAACCATGATGTTAAAATCTGGCAACACTATTAGCCGACCTTTTGGAGGCAGTACTTCCCTTTTTAATTGGGGCAGATCAGGTTGGTTTTATGAAAGGTAGATCCTCAGTTGATCATCTGAGGGTCCTGTCACATGTCTTTTCGGCGTCCAAGGATGCTCCACATCCAATGGTTCTGATCTCATTGGATGCTGAGAAGGTGTTCGACAGAGTCCATTGGGATTACCTGTTTGTTACGATGGAAGTTTTCAGTTTTTCCCACAAAATTCCAGAATTGGGTTAGCTCTCTATATAAGTTCCCTTCTGCTAGAATTTCATGTAATGGGGTTATCTCGGCCCCCTTTAAATTACATGTAGGACCAGGCAGGGGTGTCCCCTATCCCCCTTCTCTTTAATATCTACCTAGAGCCTCTTACTAGGAGATTGTCTGGTGCCCAGGGCATCTTGGGTATCTCTCTCGGGGAGCAGGTGGTTAAAGTGGCGGCCTATGCAGATGATCTTCTGCTACAGGTAACCCATCCACTCACATCTATTCCCACTATTCTGCAGTTAAAAGATGTCTTCAGCAAGGTCTTGAATTATAAACGTAATGTGGGTAAGACTGTGGTTTTTCCTCTTAACCATAGAGTATATAAATAGGACATTATTATGTTTGGGCTCACTTGGAAGTCTGATTATATTAACTATCTGGGGCCCCTTCTCACTCAGAATGTGGCACAGCTTAGACAACTTAATATTGATGCACTGGTACAATAAATAGATCTAGACCTTCGTCGGTGGACTTTACTTCCCCTTTCTCTTTGGGGCAGAATTAACCTAATCAAAATTAATGTATTTCCTCAGTTATTCTACCCCCTTAACATGCTAAACATATGGCTTCAACTGGCCTGGGTTAAAAAAGTGCATAGTATGATCTCTACCCTTATATGGGGTGACAAGAAGGCTAGGATGGCTTTCCATAAGTTAGCAGCTCCGAAGACTAAAGGAGGGTTAAGACTCCCCCATATTGGACTTTATTACTGGGCCAGTCAGGCCAATAAATATCTCAGATGGCTGACCATGGATCAACAATCCATGGCTGTCACTTATATCCTGACTTGGTTAGCCGTTGAGTCTGCTACCATTAGAAAACATGGCCTCTCTCTGGCTGCATTGCTATACACCAAGGTTAGTTCCTTACCAGAATCTATACGTAGCTCCCCTATTGCTGTTTCAATCAGGGTTCATATTCAATAGTGCTCTTTTCTGAGGTTTAAAAATCTCAAGGATTTATCTCAACCTGTTACAAGCAACCCTAATTTTTTGTTGGACGGCAAGTTTCTCTCACCTAGTTGGATCCCTCAGATAAGAAACTCCCGTCTAGATGACTTTATGCTATCCAATAGTCGATGGTGCTCTTCTGCTGGCATTATGCACAAGTTTATGTTACCTCACACAGCAATTTTTAAGATTTTTCAATTTCGCCACCTACTGGTTAAGGTAATGAGTCCGTTCCCCCCTCCAGCTCCCAATATCAGTTTTCAGGCTACCTTTATGGAGTTGGCGGGTTCGCCCCATGCTGTATCTAAAATACATACTGCTCTGTTTACCTGGGCTTACCCTGATAATTGTGCTCCCGTCTCCTTTTGGGCCTCTCTCTTTCAGGGCAGAGATATGGATTGGTCTCTCCTGTGGCAAAGTTGCCATAAGTTCCTTAAGCAGGACAGACTTAGATTAACGCAATTCAAAATTTTGCATAACATTTATCATTCTCCGCAGAGGCTTGCCAAACTGGGTCTGACATCTTCCCCTGTTTGCACAAGATGCCAGTCTCAAGAAGGTGACCTCCTTCATATTTTCTGGAGCTGTTCTAAAATTGCCCCACTTTGGACCACGATTAATCAGCGTGCTGATCCCCTTTTAGGGCTCTCAGAATTGTTTACCCCTGAAGTATGTCTTCTCAGGGATTTCTCCTCTATTTCGGTGGTGAACAGGAGGTACTACATAGCATTGATGTCGATGTCTGTTAAAAAGGTGGTGTTGAGGCACTGGAAGGACATGGAGGTACCATCTTATGTTGAATGGCTTCAGGAATTGTTGGGGAACCTCAGAACAGAGAGGACCATTGCCAGCTTATACAACAAACTGGAAAAGTTTGACCGGATCTGGGGCCCACTGCAGACTTTTTATGCCCTACAAGCCTAAGTACTACCAGGTTATATTCTTTGGTGTTGTGCTAAAGAAGTATCGATGCACTGGGTTGTTTGGGGTGGAGTTGGGTTGGGTGGGTAGGGGTGGGGAGAGCGAATTATTTTGTATTTTGTGTCTGCTCTTTGGGGTTCATGATGTACTCCACTATGGTTCATTCTCTGTAATGGAAACTTTAATACAATTTGAATTATAACAAAAAAAGAGGAATACTATATATTGTAATCACCGTTACAGACACTGTAGTATTTGTGGTGGAACATCTAGAGAGGCTAACAGTTATTACAGGGCAATATAAAGAGGAAAACTACATACTGCAGTCAGCATCACAGATACCACAGCATTAGTTGTACAACATGTAGGGAGGCTAGCACAAACAGTGGCCTGGGAAGAGGATTACTACATTCTGCTGTCTCAATTACAGACACTACAGTATAAGTTATGGAACATTTAGGGAGGCTAACAGTGATTATAAAGTCATGTGAAGAGGAACACGATATACTGTAGTCTCCATCACAGACAATACAGTATGAGTTTTGGAATATGTAGTGAGGATAACAGTGATTATATAAGCACGTGAAGAGGAATACTACAATCAGTAGTTTCCGTAAAAGACACTACAGAAATAGAGGTAAAACTTGTAGAGAGGCTAAGAGTGATTGCAGGATCACGTGAAGAAGAATACTACGTTCTGTAGTCTGCATTGCTGACAGTATAGTATTAGTGGCAGAACACGTAGGCAAGCTAACAGTGATTAAAATGTGAAGAAGAAAACTACACACTTCTCTGTCGCAGACACAACAGTCTTTGTAGTGAAATATGCAGGGAGTCTAACAGTGATTACAGGGGCATGTGAAGAGGAATACTGCATGCTGTAGTTTCTGTAATAGACACTACAGTAACAGTGGAGGAATATGTAGGGAGGCTGACAGTGATTCCAGGGGTATGTGAAGAGGAATACTACATACTGTAGTCTCCATTGCAGACACTACAGTATTAGTGGTGGAGCATGTATGGAGGCTAACAGTGATTACACAGGCATGTGAACAGGAATACTGCATACTGTAGTCTCCATCGCAGACCCTAAAGTATTAGGGGTGGAACATGAAGGGAGACTAACAGTGATTACTTGTGCAAGTCAAGAGGAATAATACATTTTGTTATCTGCAATGCAGACTCATCTGCATAAGCGGTGGAACACGAAGAGATGCTAAACATGATTACACTGGCATGTGAAGAAGAATACTATTGTACATGCTATAGTGTCCATCACAGATACAACAGTATTAATGATGAAACACATAGGGAGGTAACCCATGATTATAGGTGTATCTGAAGAGGAAAACTATATACTGCAATCTCCATCACAGACACTACAGTATTAGTGGTTGAACATGTAGGAAGGCTAACAGTGATTACAGGGGCATGTGAAGGTGAATACTACATACTGCAATCTCCATCACAGACACTACAGTATTAGTGGTGGAACATGTAGGAATGATAACAGTGATTACAGAGGCGTGTGAAGAGGAATACAACATAGTGTAGTCTCGGTCACAGATACTACAGTATTAATGAAGAAACACATAGGGAGGTAACCCATGATTATAGGTGTATCTGAAGAGGAAAACTATATACTGCAATCTCCATCACAGACACTACAGTATTGGGGTGGAACATGTAGGGAGGCTAACAGTGATTACAGGGGCATGTGAAGAGGAATACTACATTCTGTAGTCTCCATAACAGACACTACAGTATTAGTGGTGGAACACGTAGGGAGGCTAACAGTGATTAAAGATACATATGAAGAAGAGTACAAGATACTGTTGTCTCCATCACAGAAAGTACAGTATCAGTGGTGTAACGTGTAGGAATGATAACAGTGATTACAGAGGCATGTGAAGAGGAATACTACATAGTGTAGTCTCGGTCGCAGATACTACAGTATTAATGATGAAACACATAGGGAGGTAACCCATGATTAAAGGTGTATCTGAAGAGGAAAACTATATACTGCAATCTCCATCACAGACACCACAGTATTGGGGTGGAACATGTAAGGAGGCTAACAGTGATTACAGGGGCATGTGAAGGTGAATACTACATACTATAGTCTTGATCACAGACATTAGAGTAAATGTGGTGGAACATGTATGGATGAGAACAGTGATTATAGATACATATGAAGAAGAGCACTAGATACTGTTGCCTCCATCACAGAAAGTACGGTATCAGTGGTGTAACGTGTAGGAATGATAACAGTGATTACAGAGGCATGTGAAGAGGAATACTACATAGTGTAGTCTCGGTCACAGATACTACAGTATTAGAGGTGGAACATGTATGGAGGCTAACAGTGATTACAGGGGCAAGTGGAGAAGAAGACTAATAGTAATTACAGGCATGAGAAGAGGAATACCTCATACTGTAGTATCCAACGCTGACACTACAGTATTTCTGATGGAACACATAGGGAGGTTATCAGTGATTACTGGGGCATGAAAAGAGGAATAATACAAACTGTAGTCTGCATCACAGGCACTACAGTATTAGTGGTAGAACACAAAGGGGGCTAACAGTGATTACAGGGGCATGTGAAGAGGAATACTGCATACTGTAGTCTCCATCCCAGACAGTACATTATTTCAGGTGTAGTCATGTAGTGAGGCTAACAGTGATTACAGGGGCCTATGAAGAGGAATGCTACCTTCTGTAATCTCTTTCATGGACACTACAGTATTAGTGATACAACATGAAGGCATAATAAAAGAGATTACAGTGGTCTGTGAAGAGAAATACTACATACTGTAGTCTGTATCGCATACAGTACAGAATGAGTGGTGGAACATGTTGGAAGGCTAACAGTGATTACAGGGGCATGTGAAGAGAAATTCTACATACTGTAGTCTCCATCACAGACTCTACAGTATTAGTGGTGGAACATGTAGGGAGGCTCACAGTGATTACAGAGACATGTGAAGAGGAATACTACATTCTGCAGTCTCCATCACAGATGCTACAGTATTAGTGATGGAACATGTAGGGCGGCTAACAGTGATTGCTGGGCATGTGAAGAGGAATACTACATACTGTAGTCTCTATCACAGACTCTACAGTATTAGTGGTGGAACATGTAGGGAGGCTAACAGTGTTTACAGGGACATGTGAATGTGAATACTACATACTGTAGTCTCCATCACAGACATTACAATTAATGTGGTGGAACGTGTATGGATGAGAACAGTGATTATAGATACATATGGAGAAGAGTACTAGATACTGTTGTCTCCATCACAGAAAGTACAGTATCAGTGGTGTAACATGTAGGAATGATAACAGTGATTACAGAGGCATGTGAAGAGGAATACTACATAGTGTAGTCTCAGTCACAGATACTACAGTATTAATGAAGTAACACATTGGGAGGTAACCCATGATTGTAGGTGTATCTGAAGAGGAAAACTATATACTGCAATCTCCATCACAGACACTACAGTATTAGTGGTGGAACATGTAGGGAGGCTAACAGTGATTACAGGGGCATGTGAAGGTGAATACTACATACTGTAGTCTTGATCACAGACAGTACAGTATTAGTGGTGGAACATGTATGGATGAGAACAGTGATTATAGATACATGTGAAGAAGAGTACAAGATACTGTTGTCTCCATCACAGAAAGTACAGTATCAGTGGTGTAACATGTAGGAATGATAACAGTGATTACAGAGGCATGTGAAGAGGAATACTACATAGTGTAGTCTCGGTCACAGATACTACAGTATTAGAGGAGGAAAATGTAAGGAGGCTGATAGTTATTCTAGGAACATGAGAAGAGGAATACTACATAGTGAAGCATCCATCACAATTTCTACAGTATTAGTGGTGGAACATGTATGGAGGCTAACAGTGATTACAGGAGCAAGTGGAGAAGAAGACTAAAAGTAATTACAGGCATGAGAAGAGAAATACCTCATACTGTAGTATCCATCACTGACACTACAGTATTTCTGATGGAACACATAGGGAGGTTATCAGTGATTACTGGGGCATGTGAAGAGGAATAATACAAACTGTAGTCTGCATCACAGGCACTACAGTATTAGTGGTAGAACACACAGGGGGCTAACAGTGATTACAGGGGCATGTGAAGAGGAATACTACATACTGTAGTCTCCATCCCAGACAGTACATTATTTCAGGTGTAGTCATGTAGTGAGGCTAACAGTGATTACAGGGGACTGTGAAGAGGAATGCTACCTTCTGTAATCTCTTTCATAGACACTACAGTATTAGTGGTACAACATGAAGGCATAATAAAAGAGATTACAGTGGTCTGTGAAGAGAAATACTACATTCTGTAGTCTGTATCGCATACAGTACAGAATGAGTGGTGGAACATGTAGGAAGGCTAATAGTGATTACAGGGGCATGTGAAGAGAAATTCTACATACTGTAGTCTCCATCACAGACTCTACAGTATTAGTGGTGGAACATGTAGGGAGGCTAACAGTGATTACAGAGACATGTGAAGAGGAATATTACATACTGCAGTCTCCATCACAGACACTACAGTATTAGTGATGGAACATGTAGGGTGGCTAACAGTGATTGCTGGGCATGTGAAGAGGAATACTACATACTGTAGTCTCCATCTCAGACTCTACAGTATTAGTGGTGGAACATGTAGGGAGGCTAACAGTGATTACAGGGACATGTGAAGAGGAATACTACATACTGTAGTCTCCATCACAGACGCTACAGTATTAGTGGTGGAACATGTAGGGCAGCTAACAGTGATTGCTGGACATGTGAAGAGGAATACTACCTATTCTAGTCTGGATCATGGACATGACTGTACTAGTGGTGGAGCACGTAGTTATTCTAACACTGATTACAGGGACATGTGAAGAGCAATACTGCATGCTGCAGTCTCCATCGCAGACACTACAGTGTTAGTTGTGCAACATGAAGGGAGGCTAACAGTGATTACATGGGCCTGTGAAGAGGAATGCTACATTCTGTAGTCTCCTTCACAGACACTACAGTATTTGTGGTACAACATGAAAGGAGGATAACAGTGATTACACAGCTATGTGAAAAGGAATACTACATACTACCTCTATAGCACTATCTCAGCCCTCGCCAAAGTTACTAATGACTGGCAGCGTAATCTTAAGAGCAAAAACTTTATTTGTGCTATTTTCCTTGATCTAAGCAAGGCTTTCGACACTGTCGACCATAGTCTGCTCCTCTCCGCCCTTCAAACCATAGGTGTGGACCCTTCCTCTCTGCGTTGGTTCACTGACTATCTTACAGTGCGCCTTCAACAAGTTAAAGCCGAAGGAGACCTGTCCCCCTTAAAAACTCTGCAAAGAGGGGTACCTCAAGGTTCTATATTAGGGCCCTTACTTTTTGCAATCTACATTAATAACATCGACTACTGTATAAAAGAAGCCAACATTCATCTGTTTTCAGATGATACAGTTCTTTACGTGAGTCGCCCAACACCTGAAGCTGCCTGCAATGACCTACAGTCAGAATTCAACCTTTTGCAAAGCCAACTCCTCCAAAAAAAGCTACTCCTTAATGCCAAAAAAACTAAAGCGATGGTCCTCTCTCCTTTTATCCATACAGCTAACCCTGTGTCCAGTGGGACAGTTCCCCAAATTACCACAGTTCTAGGTGAAAAACTAGAATTTGTTACAAAATTCAAGTATCTGGGAGTTTGGATAGACCAAAGACTCTCCTTCATTGAACATATCGAGGACTTGCTAAAACGACTTCGGCAAAGGCTTGGACTGTTTTTTAGAATCAGCCAATTTCTCACCAGAGATGCCAAGAAACAACTGGTCCAATCCATTTTCCTATCATTGGTTGATTACGCTGACTTCCTCTACAGCCAATGCCCCAACTCTTACATGGCTAAACTGGACACACTCTACCATCGAGCACTGAGGTTTATAACGGGACTCCCCTTCGACACACATCACTGCACCCTATATGCGGCAGTGGGATGGACATCACTAAAGTTCAGGCGCCACAGAAACGCCGCTCTCTGGACCTATAGAGCCATCTCTAATAAGCTGCCTTACTATATCTCCTGCTGTCTTCCCCTGAGTATAATTGGGAAATACGCGTTAAGAAGTTACTCAGCTATTACACTTAAAGTACCCAAAGCAAAATCCCGCTTTGGCAGGGCAGCCATAAGCTTCGTGCTACCTACCTTATGGAATGATCTACAAAAAAAACTCAAATTAAGCACTCTAATCGGTATAAATGCTTTCAAGATGTTTTATTTCCGTACAATCAGAGAAGTATGTAACTGCTTCACCCACTCAGACCCAGTACTGGTATATAGCCACGCCTAGACCCAATTTTAAGTACTGACCCCCCCAGCTTGCTCCTCACCAGCCTAATTGTTCTCTCTCTTATCCCCTTGTCTTATCAACACTAGGCCCATCCATCCCCTTATTCTTCCTTCCCAACCTCGGATAGGAGCTCACTACCCTGGGTTGTGACATCTACCATGCCCCATGCTATAGCATTCAATCCCGGGGCTCACACATACTCCCTTTCTCCATCCGCCTTCTCTACATCCAGCTTTACCAACTCCTTTCTGTGCACCGTGCCCTCCTAGCCTTTCTCCCTACTTCCCTCCCTCTCTTCCCCCCTACCTTCACCTCTACCTGGTGTATATTTTTATTTTTATTTTTTCTTCCGTTACTTCCTCCTGCAACCTTAGATAACCTGCTTTATCTTCCTATAGACACTTCTATGTATGCAAATACTGTGTAATCTGTACAATATCTGTATAATTTTATGTACATATGAACTTCTTTTTCTTCCTCTCTGTAAAGAGTATTATCTGTATTGCCTTGTAAATACCTGTGTTGACCTGTATATACAATTGTTCATGCTCCACCCAGGTCCATCTTGCAAATGAGCTTCTGCTCAACGATGAACGCCTGGTTAAATAAAGACTTGATTGATTGATTGATTGATTGACGTACTGTAGTCTTTATCGCATACACTATGGTATTAGTGATGGAACATGTAGGGAGGCTGACAGTGATTACAGGGTCATGTGAAGAGGAATACTACATACTGTAGTCTCCATCGCAGACACTATAGTAATAGTAGTAGTGCTGGAACATGCAGGGAGGCTAACAGTGATTACAGGGGCATGTGAACAGTAATACTACATACTCTAGACTCTGTCTCAGATACTATAGTATTAGCGGTGAAACATGTAGTGATGCTAACAGTGATTACAAGGGCATGTGAAGAGGAAGTCTACATACTGTAGTCTCTATCACAGACACTAGAATAAATGTGCTGGAACATGCATGGAGGCATACATTGATTATGGGGACATGTGAAGAAGAATACTTAATACTCTAGTCTGCATCCCAGACACTACAGTATGAGTGGTGTAAAAAGTATGGAGGGTAACAGTGGTTACAGTACCATGTGAAGAGGAATACTACATAATGTAGCCTCAGTCAGAGAAACTACAGCATTAATAGTATAACATGTAGGGAGGCTAACAGTGATTACAGGGGCATGTGAAGAGGAATATTACACAGTGAAGTTACTGTAACAGACATTACAGTAATAGTGGTGCAACATATAGGGATGGTGACAGTGATTCTAGGGACATGTGAAGAGGAATACTACATACTGTATTCTCCATCGCAGACACTAAAGTATTAGTGATGGAATATGAAGGGAGACTAACAGTCTCCATCACTGATGCAACAGTATTAGTGGACAAACACTTAGGGTGGTAAATCATGATTACACGGGCATCTGAAGTGGAAAACTATATTCTGCAATCTCCATTGCAGACATTACAGTATTAGTGGTGGAACTAGAATGGATGCTAACAGTAATTACTGAGGCATGCAGAGGAATACTACATACCGAGGTCTCCATCGCAGACACTACAGTATTAGTATTGGAAAACATATGGAGGCTAACGGTCATTACAGGGGCATCTGAAGTGGAAAACTATATTCTGCAATCTCCATTGCTGACATTACAGTATTAGTGGTGGAACTAGTAGGGATGCTAACAGTAATTACTGAGGCATGCAGATGAATACTACATAATGTAGTCTCCATCACATATACTACAGAATTAGTGGTGGAACATGGAGGGAGGCTAACAGTGATTACAGGGGCATGAGAAGAGGAACACTAGATACCAAGGTCTCCATCGCAGACAGTACAGTATTAGTGGTGGAAAACATATGGAGGCTAACAGCCATTACAGGGGTATGTGAAGAGGAATACTGCACAATGTAGTCTCCATCCCACACACTTTAGTATTTCTGGTGGAATCATGTAGGGATGCTAACAGAGATTACAGGAGAATGTGAAGAGGAATACTAAATTCTGTAGTCTCTACCCCAAACACTACAGTATGAGTATTGGAACATGAAGTCAGGCTAACATTGTTTACAGGGGCATGAATAGAGGAATTCTACACAGTATAGTTTCTATAACAGACACTACAGTAAATGTGGTAGAACATGTGGGGAATCTAACAGTGATTACTGGGACATGTGAAGAAGAGTACTAGATACTGTACTCTCCATTACAGACACTACAGTATTAGTAGTGCAATATGTAGGGAGGCTAACAGTGATTACAGGGGCATGTGAAGCTGAATACTACTTTCTGTAGTCTCCATCACAATAACTACATTATTAGTGGTGGAACATGCAGGGAGGCTAATAGTCATAAGGCTGGCAGAATAGCCTAGGGGGTTAGAGGAACAAGGTGTGAATGAGCTTGATACATCCAGCAGACCAGACCTGAGTTTGATTCCCACAACCTCCACTTCTATACTGTGTGACTCTAAGCAAGTCACTTAACTGACCAGTGCTCCCAGGTCACCCCTGAAAACAGGCACTGGAGTATAGTGGGCCTTACCGGATAACCAAAGACTAAAATAAAAAAAAAATAAGTAGTGGGACCTGTGAAGAGGATTACTACATTCTGTAATCTCCATCATAGACTCTACAGTATAGGTGCTGAAACATGTAGGGAGGCTAACAGTGATTACAGGAACATGTGTAGAGGAAAACTGCATGCTGTGTTCTCCATCGCAGACACTACAGTGTTAGTAATGGAATATGTAAGGTGGCAAATTCTGATTACAGGGGCGTGTTAAGAGGAATGCTACATTCTGAAGTCTCCATCACAGACACTACAGTATGCATTGTGGAACACATAGGGAGGCTAGCAGTGATTACAGGGTCATTTGAAGAGGAACAGTACATAATGTAGTCTCCATCACAGACACTACTGAATAAGTGGTACAGCATGTAGGGAGACAAACAATGATTACAGGGGCAAGGGAAGAGGAATACTGCATATTGTACTTTCCATAACAGACACTTCAGTAATAGTGGTGGAACATGTAGGGAGACTAACAATGATTACAGGAGCATGTGAAAAGTAATACAAAATACAGTAGACTCTGTTGCAGACAGTACATTATTAGTGGTTGAACATGAAGGGAGACTTACAATGATTACAGGGGCATTCAGGAGTCTCCATTGCTGACACGACAGTATTAGTGGTGGAACATGAAGGCAGGCAAGCAGTGATTTCATTGAAACAGTGAAGCCGGATACTGCATACTGTAGTCTCTTTCACAGACACTACATTGATAGTGGTGGAACATGCAAGGAGGCTAACAGTGATTAAAGAGACATGTGAGGAATACTACATAGTGTAGTCTCCATCACAGACACTGCAGTATTAGTGGTGGAACATGTAGGGAGGCAAACAGTGATTACAGGAGGATGTGAAAAGGAATACTACATATTGTAGTCTCAATCACAGACAACACAGTATTAGTGGTACAACATGTGGGGATGCTAACATTTATTATAGGGTCCTCTGAAGAGGAATACTGCATTATGAAGTCTCCATCACAGACACTACAGTATTAGTGGTACAACATGTAGGTTGGATAACAGTGACTACATGGGCATGTGAAGAGAAATAGTGCATATTGTAGGTTCCGTAACAGACACTACAATAATAGTATTGAAACTTATAGGGAGGCTGACAGTTATTACAAGGACTAGTGAAGAGGAACACTAAAGACTGTAGTCTCTATCACAGATACTACAGTATTAGTGGTGGGATGTGTAGGGTGGCTAACACTGATTACAGGGACATTAGAAGAGGAATATTACATTCTGTAGTCTCCATCCCAGACACTACAGTATTAGTGGCGAAACATGTAGAGAGGCTAACAGTGATTGCAGGGAGATGTGAAGAGGAATACTACATACTGTAGTCTCCATCGCAGACACTACAGTTTAGTGGTTGAACATGAAGAGGGACTACCAGTGATTACAAGGGATGTGAAGAAGTATACTACATTATGTAGTCTCCATCTCCGATGCTACAGTATTAGTGGTGAAACATGAAGGGAGGACACCAGTGATTACAGGGGCATGTGAAGTTGAATACTACATATTGTAGTCTCCATCACAGTCACTACAGAATTACTGGTGGAACATGTAGGGAGGATAACAGTTATTACCGATGCATGAGAAGAGGAATACTGCATACTGTACTCTTCACCACAGACACTACAGTATTAGTGGTGGAACATGTAGGGAGGTTAACAGTGATTACAGCTGCATGTGAAGAGAAATAGTGTACAATGTAGTCTCCATCCCAGACACTGCAGTATTAGTGGTGGAATCATATAGGAAGGCTAAAAGTGATTACAATGACCTGTGAAGAGAAATGCTACATTTCTGTAGTCTCCATCACAGACGCTACAGTATTAGTGGTGCAACACGTAGTAATTCTAACTGTGATTACAGTGGTCTGTGAAGAGGAATACTACATTTTGTTGTCTCCATCCCAGGCACTATAGTATTAGTGGTGGAACATGTAGGTAGGGTAACAGTGATTGCAGAGATATGTGAAGAGGAATACTACATTCTGTAGTCCCCATCACAGACACTACGGTATGAGTGGTAGAACATGTAGGGAGGGCTAACAGTAATTACAGGGGCCTGTGAATAGGAATACTACATACTGTAGTCTCCATTACAGACACTACAGTATTAGTGGTGGGACATGTAGGTAGGATCACATTGATTACAGGTATATGTGAAGAGGAATACTACATACTGTCATTTCCATAACAGACACTACAGTAATAGTGGCGAAACATGTAGGGAAGCTGACAGTTATTACAGGGGCTTTTGAAGAGGAATACTACATGCTATAGACTCTAACACAGACAATACAGAATTCGTGGTGGAACTTGTAGGGTGGCTAAAAGTGATTACAAGGAAATGTAAACAGGAATACTACATTCTATAGTCTCAATCATAGACACTACAGTGTTACTGGTGGAATATGTAGGGAGGCTAACATCGATTACACGGCCATGTGAAGGGTAATGCTACATTCTGTAGTCTCCATCTCAAGCACTACAGTACTAGTGGTGGAACAAGTAGGGGGCCTAACAGTTATTTCAGGGGAATGTGAAGAAGAATGCTAGAATCTGTAGTCTCCATCACAAACACTACAGTATTAGTGGTATAACATATAGTCAAGCTAACAGAGATTGCAGTGGTTAGTGAAGAGGAATAATACATTCTGTTGTCTCCATCACAGATACCATAGTATGAGTGGTGAAACATGTAGGAAAGGTAACAGTGATTACAGGGATTTAAACAGAAATACCACATTCTGTAGTCTCTATCCAAGACACTACAGTATGAGTGTTGGAACATGCAGGGAGGCTAAGAAATATTACATGGGCATGCGTAGAGGAATACTACATACTGCAACCTCCATCACAGACTCTACAGTATTAGTGGTGGAACATGTAGGGAGGGTAACAGTGGTTACAGGAGCATGTGAAGAGGAATAGTGCAAAATGTAGTCTCCATCCTAGCCACTACAGTACTAGTGGTGGAACATGTCGGTAGGCTAATAGTTATTACAGGGCATGAAAAGAGGAATTCAACACTCTGAAGACTCCATCTCAGACACTACAGTTTTAGTGGTGGAACATGTAGGGAGGGTAACAGTGGTTACAGGGGCATGTGAAGACGAATACTACATAGTGCATTCTCAGTCACAGATACTACAGTTTTAGTAGTTGAACATGTAGGGAGGCTAAGAATGATTACAGGGGCATGTGCAGCTCAATACTACAGACTGTAGTCTCTATCACAGACACTACAGTAATAGCGGTGGAACATGTAGGGAGGCTAAAAGTGATTACAGGGGCATGTGACGAGAAATACTAAAATCTGTAGTCTCATCCCAGACACTAAAGTCATAGTGGTACAACATGTAAGGAAGATAACAGTGATTACAAAGACATGTAAAGAGGAATAATACATTCTGTAGTCTCCATTGCAGACACTATAGTATGAGTCGTGAAACATGTAGGGAGGCTGACAGTGATTACAGGGGCATGTGAAGAGGAATACTATATACTGTAGTCTCCATCACAGAAACTACAGTATTTGTTGTGGAACATGTAGAGAGGCCAAAAATAATTACAGGGACATGTGAAGAGGAATTCTCCATACTGTAGTTTCTATAACAGACACTACAGTAATAGTGATGAAACTTGTTCGGAGGCTCACGGTTATTACAGTGGCTTGTGAAGAGGAATACTACTTACTATAGTCTCTATCACAGACACTACAGTATTAGTGGTGGAACATCTACAGAGGCTAAAAGTGATTACAGGGACATGTGAATAGGAATACTACATACTATAGTCTCCATCGCTGATGCTACAGTATTAGTGGTGGACCATGAAGGGAGGCTATCCGTGATTTCAGGGGCATTTGAAGCTGAATTCTACATACTCTAGTCTATTACAGACACTACAGTAATAGTGGTGGAACATGTAGGGAAGGTAACAGTGATTACAAGGACATGTGAAGTAGAATACTACATATTCCAGTTTCCATCACACTTACTACAGAATTAGTGGTGGAACATGTAGGGAAGCTAACAGTGATTACAGGGGCATATGCAACTGAATACTACATACTGTAGTCTCTATCAAAGACACTGCAGTAATAGTGGTGGAACTTGTAGGGAAGATAACAGTGATTACAGGTACATGTGAAGTAGAAGACTACATATTGTAATTTGCATCACAGTTACTACAGAATTAGTGGTGGAACATGTAGGGAGGCTAACAGTGATTACCGATGCATGGGAAGGGCAATACTACATATGAGAGGAATACTACATTATGTTGTCTCCATCACAGACGCTACAATATTAGTGGTGAAACACGCAGAAAGGCTGACAGTGATTACAGGTATATGTGAGGAGGAATACTGCACAATGTAGTCTCCATCCCAGACACTACAGTATTAGTCGTGGAATCATGTATTGAGGCTAAGAGTGATTACAGAGACCTGTGAAGAGGAATGCCACATTTCTGTAGTCTCCATCACAGACACTACAGTATGAGTCATGGAACATGTAGGGAGGATCACAGTGATTAGAAGTACAAAGATCAAGATGGCCACCAGGCTGGGAGTGCTGCTGCTGCTTTCTGTGGTTTTTTAGTTATCAAGTGTTATTTTATATTGTTTATTTATTTATTGTTTTTGGACTTTCTTTGTTTTATTGAGTTTTTGTTTATTGGTAATTATTGGTAGTTTTTTGATTTTGGGTTCTGAAGGTGTGGAGCGTTGTTCGCAGGCAAGTGACTTGCTTTGTAAACTCGGACAAATTCTTGCTCCATTTTTATTCTTTCCTGCCATTCCATCCCGTTATTGTTGTTGAGCTTGAGCAAAGTTCTGCAGAGCCCAAAGATTCCTTTTCACATTGATGTGGTCAATGCTTCTCACTCCCTTCCCAGAAAATAACTTTGTGGGTGTTAGGAGGGCGAGAGGCTGCGGAGAGAGAATTTAGTGGAGTAGTGAATGCAGGAAGGAGACAGGACATTCTCCCGGAATTGATTTAGGAGGAAAGTACAAGAGGAGACAGGACACTCTGCTGGAATTGATTTAGGAGGAAAATACAAGGGGATTTACAAGGGACTACAAGGATTTTTGTTGGTTGCCTTTGAAACTTTGGCAGTGAAGTAACTGAGACTGGCAGGGATCTCTTGGCTGGAACTCGTTCATTGGGGTTTGTCGACTGAGAGAGGCCCGACTCCAGCATGTGTTCTCCGCGGGATTTGCTGCCCCAAGGGGAGCTGGAGTATTTACCTAGCCAGGGAGTTGGCTGGGGTACTGTACTCCCCTGAATTCGCTGATATGGCTGCAATTGCGGCCTATCTTGGGCTCCTTGTTAGGGCTGCAATATTTCCCATGGGATTCACTTGGCTAGGAGTTATGGGCCTCAGATTACTGCAGAGAATCTTCCAGCAAGATTTGATTGAAGTGGACTTGGATCTGAAGGTTTTCTGTACTTCAGTGGAGTTATCCCATGGATTTTACTCCTAGTCCTGTTTTATTTGCGTGGTTTGAGTGGTTTGGTCCTGTTTCATTCCCTTTTTTATGGATCTTATGGATTTTGACTCCCCACTGGATTTCTGGATGCTATGAGTGCTGTACTTTCATGGTGAGACTGCTGATACCCCTCCTTGGATCTGAAGGTTTTCTGTACTTTAGTGGAGTTATCCCATGGATTTTTCTCCTATCCCTGTTTTATTTGCGCGGTTTGAATGACTTGGTCCTGTTTCACTCCCCACTGGATTTCTGGATGCTATGAGTGCTGTACTTTCATGGTGAGACTGCTGATACCCCTCCTTGGATTTAAAACTTTTGCTTTCTTTGGGCGACTGGGTGGTGAGAGGACCCTGAGTCCATATAATTAGTGTACTCATTTATGGTAAAGTTCTATGATTTTAATTTACAGTTTATAATTTATTCAAGTGTCAAATGTATCCTGTCTCCCTGGTTGTGAGAGGACTGGGGGGGGATTTTCATTATTTTGTTTTCTTTATTATTTTTACATGTTATTTTATGATTTGCCTTTCTGATTGTAACTGCTAATGTTAGCAGTGAGCATGCCAAATTACCCTTTTCCCTGGTTGTGAGAGGACTGGGGGTGGGGGAAAAACATTTCATTTTACATTTGTTTTTGTTCATTTATTTATTTTTGTTTGGGTGGTGAGAGAACCTAATTTATATTTTCTTTTATGTTATGTATTTATGTGGGGGGATTATAGCCTTCTTTAGATTTAAGTATAGAATTATCTCAATTAACTGGGATTAGGGTGGTGTTTTAAATTGTTCTACATTAAGATTGGTGCATTACTATTTTTGGGTGTGATTAGTTGATATTGTGAGTGGGATTGCTTTATTGTATTTATTTATTATTTGGTTGTATAGCTGCAACATGTGTTGGACTTTAATCCCCACAGTTGTGTGTAGTCTTCCTCTTCCCTTCATGCCCTTCATCCTTTCTATTCTCCCTTCTTCAGTTTGAGACCTACCAGCGCTGTAGAGTGCTGGGTATTGTATGCAAGAGAGGGAGGAGGGTGAGGGGTCATGAATGGAGGAGGACGGACGAGGGGGTCGCCGTATTGGGGTAGTTGGATCCAGAAGGTCCCCTGGTGCAAAATGGAACCCAGACCATGATTCGCCATGTCTAGTGTCCATACCTAAGGGTACTACCGAATACGGTGGGCAGATGGCCCGGGCGGCCCATGAGGCTAATCCAATTTGGGTGGTGTTGTGCATTGCCAGGTCCATTAAGAATAAGACTGCATTTATTGCTGATCTTGTTGGTACAGTGGACCTGGTTTGCATCACTGAGACCTGGCTGGATGATAATTCAGGCCCCATTTTGGAGGCTATGACTCTGGCCGGGTACTCGGTGATACACCGCCCAAGATTGGATCGCAGGGGAGGGGTTGAAGTCTGTTTCAAGACTGAACTATGCTTCAAGGCGGTACTAGTTGAGGAGGTTAAGTCCTTTGAGTATACAGCAGCAGCTGGTGTAGACTTTTGAATCGCTGTCATCTACCGTCCATCCGGTGATGAGAAGTGATTCCTTTAGGAAGTGGTGGATGTCGTCATCAACATGGCATTTGAATCACCCAGATTGATGGTTCTGGGCTATTTCAGTGCTTGGGTTGATGATGAACTCTCACAATTTGGTCAACACTTCCTCCAGTTAATGATGTCTCTGGGCCTTACACAGGTGGTTTCCACTGCTACATATAAACTTGGACGCTCTTTGGACTTAACCTTCCTTCTAGGGATTGAAACTTCCAATGTGGGGGTAGAACAAGTCAGGTAGTCAGATCACTACACCGTGGGGTTTAGTTTTTGCACCGCCTCTAGAAGGTCTACCCCTGTGGAGATAGTTAGATACCACCCTTTACGGGATATAAATTCCCTAGGCCTTGCAGTGGTACTTGACCTCTTGTCCCCCGTGTTGGCAAGCAATGATCCAGAGACTCTTGTGTCAGTTTATAATACAGCTGTTGTGGTGGATCTGGATTTTATTGCTCCAGTCCATGTATGCCTCCTCTCCCATCACCCCAAGTCCACTTGGTTTGATGGGATGTTGAAGGAGATAAGGAGATGGGGCGTAGGTTAGAGCATTGCTGGCAAAAGTCCGCTCTTGATGCCGACCACCTTAGATTGATGGACCATTATTCGGTCTATCAATCTGCAATCATCTGTAAGAAGGCAGAATTCCTGTCCAGGGAGATTGCAGTTGCTCGGAATCGACCAACTCAGCTATTTCAAACTGTGGACAGACTGTGAAACCCAGCATGTCTGCAAGTTCAGAAAGCTTTTTCTCAATTAGTGCAATGAGCTAGCACAATTCTTTGCAAATAAGGTGGCTGACATCAGGGCTGATTTGCAGCCAGCACACTCTAAGGGGGTTGTTGCTGAATGGTGTGAGATCACTGTGCCTCAGTTTTCCTGGAGTTCCTTCAGTCAACCAGAGTTCATGGATGTCATGAGGATTATCCAGAGTTTGCACCCTACATGCTGTAGTTTGGACCCTGGACTGACCTCCCTAATTTTGGGTTGTAGTAATATCATCAGTCCAGTCCTTGCGAGGATAGTCTGGTGCTCCCTGGAATCAGGTGAGTTTCTTAGCTCCCTGAAAGAGGAGGCAGTGACACCAATCTTGAAGAAAGCTACTTTGGACCCAGACTGTTTCGCAAACTACAGACCTATCTCTAACCTTCCCTTTGTTGGGAAATTGATTGCGAAAGTAGTGGCAGCTCAACTGGAGGACCATCTGACCATCCATCACATCTATGAATCCCTCCAATCTGGTTTTCATAAAAGACATAGTACCGAGACAGCGCTGGTTCAGGTGTTCAATGATCTTCTGATGGCAAGAGATAGGTAGAGCCATTCCATCTTGGTTCTTCTTGATCTTTCTTCAGCTTTTGACACCTTGGATCACATGGTGTTGATAGGTTGTCTGAGGCATTTATGTGGAATTTCGGGGACCATCTTAAGATGGTTCACCTTGTTCCTCATGGGGAGATCACAAAGAGTTGTGTCTGGGTTTTTTCCTCGGACCCAAATGGCTTTGTTGTGTGAGGTGCCTCAGGGTTCTGTACTGTCACCCATGTTATTCATGGTGTAAATTCTTCCCATCGGAGACATTGTAAGAAGGTATGGGCTGAGGTTTCACTGTTATGCAGATGATACCCAGCTATACTTTTCTGTTGCACCCGACCAGTATGGAGCTCTCTCAGTTTTTAACAACTGTCTGAAAGAAATCGAGGAATGTATGGATTCTAGTTGTCTGAAGTTGAACTCAGAAAAGACAGAAGTACTGGTTGTGGACCCGGGTCGACAGATAGGGGGTCGGGTGTTGGTGCACCTTCCAGAATTACTCTTGGCGGCGTTTCTCTCCTGACCTCAGAATGAGTGCGTAACCTGTGGGTGGTTTTTGATGATAGGCTGACACTGCAGTCGCAGGTGTCAGCTGTCGTCAAGACTTCCTTTTAACATCTTGGGAACATGGCCAGTGTTAGGAACCTGGTTCTGTCTGATGACCTTCCAACTTTGGTCCACGCCTTTGTGTCCTCATGCCTGGACTACTGCAACTCCCTTTATCTAGGGCTTTCTGGGGATGGAATCCGTCACCTGCAGCTAGTGCAGAATGCAGCAGCCTGGCTTTTGAAGGGCCCTAGTAGATCCTGTCATTTTACTCCGGTGCTGTGCGAACTGCACTGGCTGCCTATACAGTGACAGATCATCTTTAAAGACAGTTTACTAACATTCAAAGCCCTGCATGGTCAGGGTCAGGTCTATCTGAAAGAACTTCTGGTACCCTACTGCCCTGGTCGATCGCTCCGTTCGGCTGATGAGGGGTTGCTAGAGATTCCAAGGGTGAATCTGCAATCATCTGGTTCTAGAGCTTTTTCATATGCTGCCCCCACCCTTTGAAATTCTCTACCCTGTCGTTTACAGGAATGCACTTCTGTGGAGGAATTTAAGAATGGTCTGAACATTTTTCTCTGGCAAAAACCCTTCTTGGAGAATTAAATTGTTTATTTAATTATGATATTTAAGTAGTATTGAGTATTACTTGATTTTATAATAGTTGTTTTTAATTATTTCAAATTGTAAGGTACCTTGGAAGTAGAAAGGTGCTGTATAAATAAAGTTATTATTATTATTATTATTACTATTATTATTATGTATAGAGGAATACTACATGCTGTCATTTCCATAACAGACACTACAGTAATAGTGGTGAAACATGTAGGAAGGCTGAAAGTTATTACAGGGGTTTGTGAAGAGGAATACCACGTGCTGTAGTCTCTATCACAGACAATACAGTATTAGAGGTGGAACTTGTAGGGTGGCTAACAGTGATTACAGGTGCATGTGAAGTGGAATACTACATTCTATAGTCTCAATCACAGACACTACAGTATTAGTTGTGGAACATGTAGGGAGTCTAACAGTGATTACACGGGTATGTGAAGGGTAATACTACATACTGTAGTCTCCATCGCAGACACTACAGTATTAGTGGTGGAACATCAAGGTAGGGTAACAGTGATTGCAGAGATCTGTGAAGAGGAATGCTACATTCTGTAGTCTCCATCGCAGACACTACGGTATGAGTGGTAGAACATGAAGGGAGGCTAACAGTGATTACTGGGACATGTGAAGAAGAATACTACTTACTGTAGTCTCAATCACAGACACTACAGTATTAGTGGTGGAACATCAAGGTAGGGTAACAGTGATTGCAGAGATATGTGAAGAGGAATACTACATTCTGTAGTCTCCATCGCAGACACTATGGTATGAGTGGTAGAACATGAAGGGAGGCTAACAGTGATTACAGGGACATGTGAAGAAGAATACTACTTACTGTAGTCTCCATCACAGACACTACAGTATTAGTGATGGAACACGTAGGGAGGCTAACAGTGATTTCAGAGGAATGTGAAGAAGAATGCTAGATTCTGTAGTCTCCATCATAGACACTACAGTATTAGTGGTATAACATGTAGTCAAGCTAATGGAGATTACAGTGGTTTGTGAAGAGGAATACTACATTCTGTTGTCTCCATCACAGATACCATAGTATGAGTGGTGGAACATGTAGGAAGGATAACAGTGATTACATGGAAATGTGAAGAGGAATACTACATTCTGTAGTCTCTATCCATGACACTACAGTATTAGTGTTGGAACATGTAGGGGGGCAAACAGTGATTACATGGGCATGCATAGAGGAATACTGCATACTGCAGTTTCTGTAACAGACACTACACTAATAGTGGTAGAGCATGTAGGGAGGCTGACAGTGATTTCTGGGACATGTGAAGAGGAATAGTACATACTGTAGTCTCCATCACAGACACTACAATATTAGTGGTGTAACATGTAGGGAGGCTAACAGTGATTTCAGGGGAATGTGAATAGGAATACTACATACAGTGTGCAAGGGGGTGCTGCTATTTGGCTTGCTGACCTGCTAATAGCTATTTTATGTTTAATAAAAAGCTTTTATTATTGTGACCTAACTTAGAGGTAATTTTTTCTGCTTGGTAGGGTGGCCCAACTTTGCAGTTTGTACTTGGAATATTTTGTTGTGGCACCCACATTGCAATGAGTGGCCACCTGTTTCAAATTTTTGATTCCATCACAGATACTACAGTATTAGTGGTGGAATATGTAGGGAGGCTTAGAGTTATTACAGGGCATGTGAAGAGAAATACTAAACTCCATTGTCTCCATCACAGACACTACAGTATTCATGGTATACCATGTAGTAAGGCTAACAGTGATTACAGGGAAATGTGCAGAACAAAACTACAAACTGTGTTCTCCATCACAGACACTACAGTCTTAGTGGTGGAATATGTAGGGAGGCTAACAGTGATTACATGGGCCTTTGAAGAGTAATGCAACATTCTGAAGTGTCCATTGCAGACACTACAGTATTCATGATGGAACATGTAGGGGCTCTAACAATGATTACAGGGGCATTTGCAAAATAATACTTCATACTGTAGTCTCCATCAGAGACCAGTGATGAAAGTGAACAGGAATGCACATGAATTCAGTTCCTGTACCTTTTCTTCAGCAGGAATGGAGTTCCTGTACTTCTTCCCACTGACACTGGCACTGAAATTCTTAAAGGAGCAACATAATGACAGTTTCTGGGCCTGTGACCTGAAATTAGGGTTTCCATAACAACATTTGACTTGTACAATAATGCTGTTTTTCTAGAAGTACTTCAGTATCTCTAACTGAATCTATGAGTGACTAAATAGATAGATGTGTCTTGACACAGCTATCCTTTAGATTGAGGATTGTCATTCTGCATTTCATATTTGCCAATGCCTGAGTTCCTGTACTTCTAACCCCATGTAGCAACATGTAGGAAGGATAACAGGGATAACATCAGCATGTGAAGAAGAATACTACATACTGTAGCTTCCGTAACAGACACCACAGTAATAGTGGTGGAACATGAAGGAAGTCTGGCAGTGATTACAGGAGCATGTGAAGAGGAATACTGTACTCTCCATCACAGATACAACATTAATAGTTTTGGAACATGTTGGGAGGATAACAATGATTACAGGGACATGTGAAGAGGAATATTACATACTGTAGTCTCCATCACAGTTACTATAGTATTAGGGTGGAACATGTAGGGAGGCTAACAGTGATTAAAGGAGCAAGTGAATGAGAATACTACATCGAGTGTGTGAGGGGGCTTGCTGACCTGCTTCTGGCTTTTTTTTTTGTTTTAAAAAAATCTTTTATTATCCTGACCTAAGTTAGAAGTATTTTGTTCTGCTTGGTGGGGTTGCCCGACTGTGCAGTTTGTACTTGAAATGTTTTGTTGTGGCACCCACATTGCAACGAGTAGCCAACTGATTCGAATTTTTGCTTCCATCACAGATACTACAGTATTAGTGATGGAATATGTAGGGAGGCTTAGAGTTATTACAGGGCATGTGAAGAGAAATACTACATAATGTAGTCTCCATCACAGACACTAACAGTATTAGTAGTTGAACATGTTGGGATAATAACATTGATTACACGAGCATGTGTAAAGGAACACTACAGACTGCAGTCTCTATCACAAACACTGCAGTAATAATTGTGGAACATGTAGGGAGGCTATCAGTGATTAAAGGGGCATGTGAAGAGAAATACTAAACCATGTAGTCTCCATCACAGACACTACAGTATTAATGGTACAACATGTAGGGTTGCTAACAGTGATTACATAGACATGTGAAGAGAAATACTACATTCTGTAGTCTCCATCACAGACGATATAGTCTGAGTGGTGAAACATGTAGGGAGGCTAACAGTGATTATAGGGGCATGTGAAGAGGAATACTACATACTGTAGTCCCCATCACAGGCACTACAGTATTAGTGGTGGAACACATAGGGAGGCTAATAGTGATTTCAGGGGCATGTGAAGAGGAATACTACATACTGTAGTCTCCATCACAGACACTGCAGTATTAGTGGAGGAACATGTAGGGAGGTGAAGAATTATTACAGGGGCATGTGAAAAGGAATTTGAGATACTGTAGTTTCGGTAACAGACACTACAGTAATAGTGATGAAACTTGTAGAGAGGCTAACAGTGATTTCAGGGACATGTGAAGAGGAATACTACATACTGTAGTCTCCATCACAAACACTTCGTATTAGTGGCTGAACATGAAGGAAGGCTAGCAATGATTACAGGGGCATGTGAAGCTAAATACTTCATACTATAGTCTCTATCACAGACACTACATTGATTGTTTTGGAACATGTAAGTAGGCTAACAATGAGTACAGGTACATGTGAACAGTAGTTCATACTGTAGTCTCTATCACAGTTACTACAGTATTAGTGGTGAAACATGTAGGGAGGCTAACAGTGATCACAGGAGCATATGAAGAGGAAACTACATACAGTAGTCTCCATCACAGATACTACAGTATTAGTGGTGGAGTATGTAGGGAGGCAAAGAGTGATTACAGGGACATGTGAAGAGGAAAACTACACAATGTAGTCTCCTTCAGAGACACTACAGTATTGGTGGTGGAACATGTAGGGAGGCTAACAGAGATTACAGGTGCCAGTGAAGAGAAATACTAAAATCTGTAGTCTCCATCGCAGACACTACAGTATTAGTGGTGCCACAAATTTGCTCAACCGGTCAGCTCTCTATTCCCAAAGTGCCAACCTCTGAGTGTATAATTTGTGGACAGTGAACAGTACAAGGTAACCCTCTTGTCTGTTTTGTGGGTTCGAGTCACCTTAGTCTCAAGTTCTGGAGGGATTCAAATTGATAACCTCTTGTTAGCGTACCCAATTATCAGGCTCAGATAATTATGTCTTCAGGGGGCCAGATATCTTTGCCTACGGGCACCTAACCAGGTCTACAAAATGAACCCTTAGAACTCTGTGCAAGACCTTACAGAACTCTACCCATTTCCCAGTTTGGTATAACAATAAGTTCATATACAGTGTTAACTATAATCTTCAAAAGCTTCACTTAAATAAAAAGAAATGTCAAGGCACTCCAGGCAGTTCCCGTTTTAAAATACATATCTTTATTTTAAAAATAGGAAAACTGAAAATATTACAGCACAAAATATTTCAACACATAAGCCTTAAAACAAACAGGTTTGAAGTGCAAGTTCCTACAATACATACATTCAGACTGGTCTAATCTAATATACGCTTACTGTCTTTCAGTGCTGGGCCTTGGTATCTACACATCAAAAGTCTCTTTGATGAAATGAGCTGGTTTCCTGGGAGGTTATTCATAACATGGCCAGTGTCCCTTTTCTCAGGACATCTAGTGCAGATCAAAGGATTTCCCTGAGGACGTCATGAACGGCTAATTTTATTTCCTGGGATCAAAGCAAATTGACAAGATAATTGCATTCCAGATATCTGCAGTTTAACAATGTCCTGTCCTTTGAACTTATCCCTGGGGGATTTGAAGTGTCAGCTTCAGCAGCCAGCACCTCCTTCTGCCACAGTCCCTCATACATTAATTTCTTATATTTACAACAAAAAATTATACAGGGATCAGAACCAGCTGTCCAGGTGTGACAATTTTTCCCCACCTAGACTGAATTTGGGGGGTCTGTCCCCTGCATGGGATGAGCTTCCCAAATCAGTTCACCCCTCATACACCCTGGACAACCCATCTGAGTTCTGATTGGTCGCTCCGGCCCTATGTAGAATGGGCATATCATATCCCTGCAAAGCAAGACTCCATCTTAGTAATCAAAACATTTTTTCCCCATCTGCGTCAGCAAAACTAGGGGGTTGTGGCCAGTCTGCACCACAAAATGCTGCCCATACAAGTATGGCTCCAATTTCTTTAGGGCCCACACTATGGCACGACACTCCTTTTCCACCGTGGAGTACGACTGCTCCCTGGGAAGCAACTTTTTACTCAGGTAGGCTATAGGGTGGTCCCTCCCCTCACTGGATGTCTGGCTGAGTACTGCCCCAATACCCACATCTGAGGCATCAGTCTGAACTACAAAGGTTTTACTATAGTCAGGACTTGTCAAAACAGGAGCACTGCACAGTGACTTCTTTAGTTTGGAAAAGGCTTCCTCACAGGCTGGGCCCCAGGTAATTTTCTTGGGCATCCTTTTCTTTGTCAGGTCAGATAGGGGAGCAGCCAGGGCACTGTAATTGGGTACACATTTTCTATAGTACCCTGCTGTCCTGAGAAAACTCCTGACCTACTTCTGAGTTTCTGGTCTGGGCCATTCCTAGATTGCCTCTATTTTTATTTGGATAGGATGGAGCTGTTCCTGGCCTACCACATGCCCAAAGTATGCCACCTCTCCTATGGTCACCTGGCACTTCTCAGCTTTGACAGTGAGCCGGGCCCTCTGTATCCTGCCCAGCACTTCCCTAAGGTGGGATAGGTGTTCCTCCCAGCTGGCATTAAAGATGGCAATGTCATCCAGGTACACCACAGCATACTCCTCAGCACCATTTAACACCTGGTTCCCCAACCTTTGGAAAGTGGCTGGGGCGTTCTTCATTCCGAAAGGCATTACTTTAAACTCAAATAAGCATATCAGAGTGATGAAGGCTGACCTCTCCCTAACTCGGTCTGTCAACTCTACTTGCCAGTACCCCTTAGTCAGGTCAATGGTCTTAAGGTAGGTCACCCCTCCCAACTTGTCCAGGAGTTTGTCCATCTGGGGCATCAGGTGGGCATCTGACATTGTGACTGCATTCAGTCTATGATAGTCTACACAGAAATGAGTTGAGCCATCTGGCTTGGGTACAAGGACTACGGGAGAGGCTCAGGGACTGTTGGATCTGTGGATTACCCCTAAATCCAGCATCTCCTCCACTTCTCTCCTAATGTCCTTTTGGACAGCCTCTGACACCCGATATGCTGTCCGCCGCGTGGGCATCTGTGTTCCTGTCTCCACATCATGTGTCATTAAGGGGGTTAGTCCTGGCTTGGTGCTAAACAAGGGGGCAAAGTCTGCTAAAACCTATCTTACTTTCTGTGTCTAGCCCGGGGTCAGCTGGGGAGGCAATTTTACTGCCTTCACAGAGAACTCCCACTTATTCTCTTCTAGCAAGTCCAGAAGGGGGTCTCCTTCGTTTGTCCCCTCCCCATGACTTTACACTGCAAACACCATGTCAACCCTATTTGCATTTGGCTTCATCATGTTGACATGGTACATCCTTTCAGTCTGTCTACGGTCAGGTAACTCCACAATGTAGTTCACATCATTTACCCTCCTAACCACTTTGTATTGTCCTGCCCACTCAGCTTGCAGCTTGTCTTTCCGGACCGGAATAAGGACCATGACTTCCTGACCCACCATGTACGAGTGAGATCTGGCTCTGCAGTAGTGCCATACCTTTTGTTTCTGTTGAGCAGCTGCCAGGTTGCTCAGGACTGTCCCCATAAGCTCCTTCAGTGTTTCCTTAAACCTTAGGATGTAATCCACAAGGGGAGTTCCTTGAGTGGCGTGCTTGCCTTCCCAGTCCTCCTGGACCAAGTCTAGGAGCCCACGTACATGGCATCCATACAAGAGTTCAAATGGGGAAAATCCTGTAAACTCTTGAGGCACCTCCCTGTATGCAAACAACAGGTGGGGAAGGTATTTCTCCCTGTCCGTCCCATACTGTTCAGCAAACACCGGGAGCATTGACTATAGGGTACCACTGAATCGTTCCACTAGTCCATTGGCTTGTGGGTGATATGGTGTCATGCATCTCTGCACCACCCCACACTTCTCCCATAAACATTTTATCATGTCCGACATGAAGGAACCCCCTCGATCAGTGATTACCTCCTGTGGAAACCCAACACAGGAGAAAATCGCAAGTAAGGCATTTGCCACTTTGTCCTCAGAGAGGATAGGGCGACTGCCTCTGGGTTCCGGGTGGCATAATCCACCACAGTCAGGTTGAGTCTCTTCCATGAGGAGTTGGGGGTATTTAAAGGCCCCACAATAGCCATTACCACCCTCTGGAATGGCTTGCCTACTATGGGCAAAGGGATCAGAGGGTGGCTTGGGTTTTCTTGCCTGCCTTTCCTATTTCTTGGCACCGGTGACAAGACCAGGAATACTCCTTCACCTGCTGGGTGAAGTTAGGCCAGTAGAAATTCTGGGCCAACCGCTGTGTAGTTTGTGTGATTCCCAGATGACCAGAAAGGGGAATATCATGGGCAACCCTGAGCAACTGCTAATGATATCCCTGGGGAACGACAAGCTGCCTGCCTAGCATCCCTCCCTCTGTCTGTACTGGCTGTGTATACATAAGTCCATATTCCCAATAAACCTTATGTCTGCCATCACCTCCCTGTGTGCCCTCTGAGTCTGCCCAAGCCCTCAGCTTCTCTAAACTAGGGTCACTCCTCTGAGTATCTGCAAACCCCTCACACAGTCCCAAGGCATGGGACAGGCCCCCTTCAGTTGCTAAACTAGGGTCCCTAGCACTAGCACCAGGTCCCTCAGGGTCACTGTCAATCCCAACCTTCTGACAAGGGGTCACCCCTCCGTCTTTGGAGTAACCCCTTGTAGCTGTGTGGTTACTAGCTACTGGGGAAATTCCTACCCCCTTTTTATCAGTCTCCTCATTTGGAGACACAGGCTGGGGAACCAGCCTCTCAGTTGTTTCCACTCTGGTTTCTGTGGGGTTCAGGGAACCTATACTATTTTCCCTTGCCACTTGGCTGTGGGTAACTGCACATGCCACCCCCTGATGGAGATTGTTACCCAGGATCACATCCACTGCTAATGTGTTGGCTACAGCCACATGTTGCACAGTTCCCCCTGTTTCACCCCAGTCCAGGAGAACACTAGTGAGTGGCAATGTTTTCTCTTCACCAGTAAACCCTTGTACAGTTATGTATTTATTGGGTATAAGCTGACCAGGCTGTACCAGATCCCCCTTTACCAATGTCAGAGATGCCCCTGTGTTCCTTAACACTGGCATCTGTATACCATTTACTATGACTAGGTGCATGTGTTCCCTCATGTTCACTGGCATGCTCTCAGGGACACACAAACAACCCACTTCTTTACTAGCACTCTGTTGTGTATTATGGCTCACCTTTTTGTGGCACTGTCTGGCAATATGCCCAGTTTCCTTACACATCAAACATGCATTTCTTACTTCAGATAAATCTTTTCGATGAAATCTGGGGCTAATTGGTTTTGGTGGAGACAGTCAGGGTTTTAGTTGCCCTGAAGGCACGCTTTCCCTTTCTGCGCTGCCATGCCTGCCCCATTCATTCTCAGAGCAGGTCTGCTTTTGGCATAGCGGTCCAAGAGTTCAGCAGCCTCTTGCATTGTTTTTGGATCTCGGTCCTCTAGCCAGGTTTTTAGCTCTGCTGGGCATGCCCAATAAAACTGTTCTAATAAAATCACATTTTCAATTTTATCAACAGAGTTTGCCTCAATTCCTTCCCACCAGCATTTTAAAAACTAACGTTGTTTCGTGGCTAGCTCCTCATGGCTCATATTAGGGCTTCTGCTGAACTTACGGAATTTAGCTCTGTATGACTCAGCAGCTAATTCAATCTTTTTTAACAGTGCATCTTTTAACTAGCTGTACTCATCACTTTCCTCATTGTTCATTTGACCCAATGCGTCACGAACTTTCCTGGTAAGTAGCGGAGATAGCTGGAAGCTCCAGGACTCTCTAAGAATTTTAGCCTGAATAAAACCTTTTTCAAAAGAATGTAAAAAGGCATCCATGACCTCCCCTTCCTTAAACTCAGCTATTAATTTGGAGTTCAATATGTAACCCAGTCCTGCAGTCCCAGTTAAACCCAAGCCACTTACCTGCCCTGGTGCCACTGGTTGGAGTCGTAACTTCTCCAGTTCATGTTGCCACTGGCGCTCCTCTCTCTTCTTCTCTGCAGCTCGATGGTGCTCACGCTCCTCATGGTCTGCTGCTCTCTGTTGTTGCTCTGCCTCATGGTCTGCCTCCTTCTGTTCTCGCTCTGCCTCCAGTTCCATCCTGCGCAACTCGATTTGCAGCTTGAGTACCTCTAGATTCAGGATACTGGTGACCTTCCCCTGCTGCTGTGGCCCTTCACTGACAGTGGCCCTGCTGTTCTCCTCATTGGCTCGGGACCCCTCACTGACCTCTAGTCCTGCCACACTTGAGGTCTGGTCCCTTTCAGTAATGGTCTGTGACTCATTGCTCTGGGTATCTGCTACCATCAGGGCATCTATGAGGTTCTGCTTTTTGGCTGTCACCTTGAATAGGACTCCTATGTCCTTGCACAACTGTTTTAAGTGTTCTACAGTGTGCATGCTGTAGTTGGACTCCATCATTCCTGACGACTGCTAATCTGACTGGCACTTTAGAAAAAAAAAGAAAATGGGTAGGGACTTGACTGTAAGCCAAGGGATATAGTTCTGTTTCCTTTAAATATAAAACACTGCCTTTCTTTTTTCCAAGCGAGCTGTACGGTCTCAAGCTGACACACTGAACAATGAATCTTATACCACCAAACTTTTTATGCCACCACTGCCAACCAATCTGTCATAAATTCACTCAACCGGTCAACCCTCTACTTCCAAAGTGCCAACCTCTGAGTGTATGATTTGTGGACAGTGAATAGTACAAGGTAACCCTCTTGTCTGTTTTGTGGGTTTGAGTCTCCTTAGTCTCAAGTTCTTGAGGGATTCAAACTGATAACCTCTTGTTAGTGTACCCAATTATCAGGCTCAGATAATTATGTCTTCAGGGGGCCAGATATCTTTGCCTACGGGCACCTAACCAGGTCTAGAAAATGAACCCTTATAACTCTGTGCAAGACCTTACAGAACTCTACCCATTTCCCAGTTTAGAATAACAATAAGTTCATATACAGTGTTAGCTATAACCTTCAAAAGCTTCACTTAAATAAAAATAAATGTCAAGGCACTCCAGGCAGGTTCTATTTTAAAATATATATATTTACTTTACTTTAAAAATAGAAAAACATAAAATATTACAGAACAAAATATCCCAACACATACAGCCTTAAAACAAACAGGTTTGAAGTGCAAGTTCCTACAATACATACAGTCAGAGTGGTCTAATCTAATATATGCTTACTTTCTTTCAGTGCTGTGATGTTTCTTCCTCAGTCAGAAATATGAAAAATTCTCTGTCCAGGTTCTCTCAACAGTTAAAAACAATCCTGAGCCAGCTCTCTTTGAGGTCACGAAACTCCACCTTGGTGTAACAAAATCTGTATTTTGTAACATCAAGATGACCTACTAAGGTATTTAAAAAAATAAGAGATGACATAATAAATCTCCTCTTCTCATATTTACTGGTCTAAACTGGTTTGTGCTTTGCTTCACACACATCAAAAGTCTCTTTGATATAAGTCACTGTATATTCAGCAAAAGTGTATTTGATTCCTTAATTCCATCTGGGCCTTGGTGGCTACACATCAAAGGTCTTTTTGATGAAATGAGCTGGTTTCCTGGGAGGTTATTCATAACACTGACCAGTGTCCCTTTTCTCAGGACATCTAGTGCAGATCAAAGGATTTCCCTGAGGATGTCATGAATGGCTAATTTTATTTCCTGGGATCAAAGCAAATTGACAAGATAATTGCACCCCAGATATCTGCAGTCTAACAATGTCCAGTTCTTTGAACTTATCCTTGGGGGGGGTTGAAGTGTCAGCTTCAGCAGCCAGCACCTCCTTCTGCCACAGTCCATCATACATTAATTTCTTATATTTACAACTGTAACAAGGGATAAAGGAGTGTGTCCCTATATTTCAGGCTAACCTCATTTTGGTCTAAAACATAATGGGCCGGATATTCAAAAGGGTTGCGCCATGCGCAATAGGGTTGCGCTTGCACAAGTCCAAAAATGCGCCATTCTGCCATATTCAGCGGGAAGCAGTTGTGCTACCGAACACATGCTGAGCAACAACGCAATGCAAATGAAGGCATGCGCAACCGAAGGGGTGGATCCATGCATAAAGAACGCAATGCGATATTGAAAGGCTTGCGTAATGCGCAACAGCGGATCAGCCGGAAGGTGTGCCATGGCTGAAATGAGCCAAATTAAAAAGGTTCAAGGAAGAGGCTCAAGAACGCTACAGGGAAGCCACATGAGGCAGGGAGACAGACAAAGCGACAGTGGCAAACAGTGCAGGCCAGGGAGTGCACGGAGAGAAGAGGGACAAGGGAGGTGTGTGGGGCCACAGACTGCAGAGGCCAGTAGGTGTACCGGTGTAGTGGAGGAGTAGCAGTCAGGACAGTGGGGTAACAGAGCAACAACAGCCTGGGGGACCACAAGCCAGGGAAATGGACAGTGCCAGCTTCCTCATGGAAGCTGTAATGAGGGGGGTGAGAAGGCATGCTGCAGGGGGACGTGGCCGTGGAAGGGCCCGTCGGCGGTATGCCCCCAACAGGCAGTACCGTGCCCGCGTCAGCTTTGAGCTGTACACGGATGTAGAGATTGTGGGCCGGTACCACCTGAACAGGGCAATACTGAGGCGGCTCTGTGAGCTGTGCAGTGATGTGATGCAGGCACCCTCACAACAGAGTCACGCTCTGTCAGTGGAGACAAAGATAACAGCCTGCATGCGCCTGCTCACCATGGGTACCTTCCAGAGGCCGACAGGGGACACCACAGGCATAACACAGTCGGCCACATCACGCATCCTCACCCAATTCCTCAGCGTACTGCTGCCACATGCTGCGGAGTACATCCATTTCCCCAGCACCGCAGCAGAGCATACAGCAAACATGCAGGTGTTCCACAGGGTAGCACATATGTCTGGCATGCTAGGGGTGATAGACTGCACCCATGTGGCTATTCACAAGCCACCTGGCCCCGATGGGGCAGCATGCCGAAACCGGAAGGGTTTCTCGAGTGTCAACTGCCAGGTAGTGTGTGATGCCAGTGGGCGCATCATCAATGTCTGTGCCACACACCCTGGTGGAGCACATGATGCCTTCACATGGTACCAATCTGCACTGTGCCATCGATTCGAGAGTGGGGACATCCCCACAGGACATCTAGTGGGTGAGTATGCATGTAGGAATTGCAAGGTTGGGGCAAGGGTGGGAAAGCCACAGGTGCCATGGTAGTGGCACACAGGGATATGGGCAATATGGACCTGTACATGATACTAATCTCCACCATCTCCACACAGGTGACAGCGGATACCCACTCCATCCCTGGCTGCTCACACCCTACCGGCACCCCATGACCCCATCGCAGCAACGCTATAATGAGGCACATGCCGCCACATGCAACATCATCGAGCGGGTGTTTGGGATGCTTAAGGCACGCTCCGATGCCTAGACACTCGGGCGGTGCCTCAGCAGTAACAGCCCCCAAAGGCCTGTGGGATATTCCTGGCCTGTTGTATCCTGCACAACATGGCCAAAGACTGTGGGATAGCTGTACAGGTCATGGAGGGGGACAGCGATGGGGCCGCCGGAGATGCCGGTGATGATGGGGATGAGCAGCCCCCCCTTGGACGGCGGGACCCCCGACTGATCCGGCAGGCCCAGCTGCACCGGGACACCATCACAGAGGAGCATTTTGCATGACACAGGTAAGTCAAGGGGCCATGTGCAACCAACACTGTCTAGGCACAACCCACAGGCACACAGGGTAACACAGCAGGGGTGCATGATGGCAAGGGGAGTGTTAGGGTCCAGGCGCACAAACACACCATCAGGGAGGGGTGACTAGTCATATGGACAGACACACACACACACACACACACACACACACCAGGCACAAAGCGTACATGGGCAGGTGCACAGCAGAGCAGAAACAGACATGGCAAACACACAGATCAATGGACCACCCCACCACCTGTACTGTCCAAAGTACGTGTGTCAGATGCTGGGCACCGCTCACCTTGTGTACAGTACAATGCAGGCATCATCATGCACACGCACCTGTGGACAGCAGTTGGGTGGGTGTACAGGTGGTCCGTGTGTCTGCGTGTTGGGCAGGGGCACCCACCAGTGCACTGCCCACCGAGCCACATTGTACACAGGGCAGCATCAGACAGGGCCCGCACTGGGAGACAGGTCACTCAGGTGGCACTGTGCCATGGCCACCTCGGATGTGTGGGCGGCCCCGCCATGTCCCAGCAGCACTGGCAGGCTGATCATGGGCCACATGGGGTGGCACTGATGGACCACCATGGGTCCCACTGTGTGATTGTGACCTTGTCCGCAGAGGGGTGTGCAGCATGCCGAACATACCCATACCAGGTGTGCTCAGGATGCCCACTGCAGAACCTGGCGTCGACAGTCTGGGTGTCGCACGATGCCGGGAATGGGGTGTGGAGAGTGAACTGTGTGGGGTGTGCGGTACAGGAGCACCTGACTGTGTGCCCAATGCAGCCACGACAGACACCACTGCCTGGGTCAGCCTGTCAATGCCAGCGGTCACATCCATCTGCAGTCTGACCATCTCTGCAAGGATCAATGCATTGTCCCTGCTGTTCCACTCCACAGCCACGCACAGTGCCTCCATGCACGTTGCAACCCGCATCTGCTGCTCTACTGATGCCTTCAGCAGGCGGGTGTGCTCGTCCAATGAGTCCTGTGCCACATCGGCATTCTGTCCCAGGGTATGGAAGGGCCTGATGCTCAGCACCCCTTGAGGTGGGCGCTGTTCACCAGGACCAGGTGTGGGCAAGTCAACAGGTGGTGTGCATGTGCCACCGCTGGACCCTGTACCCCCAGATCTGGTGGATGACTGCTGCTGCCCCTCAACTGCTGTGCCCCAGGGACCACTCATTCCACTGCTGTGGCCGCAATAGTGCCAGAGGCCTGCACAGCCATCGGTGCTGCCCCACCGGTGCTGACAGGCACAGCCTGGGACTGTGCTGACGTGCTGGCACACACGTTGGAACCAGCTAGGTCCAAGGGCACGTGCTGGCCTGCTGTGTGTCTGTTATGAGACACACACGTGTCACTGCCCATTGCAGTCCTTGCATTATCTATGGTGCAGGTTTGTGCAACAGCCACAGTCACAGTGTGCTGGTATGCTCGCATGCCAGACTGCTGAGACACAGGCTGTGCACCCCCCACACATGACTCACCAACAACAGAGGTGGCAGCCAGGCGTGCATGCTGGTGCAGTGCATGCCGGCTGGCAGCAGAGGTGGATGGACCCTCCACCAACACTGGCAGGTCTTCCACACTGCATGGTCCCACCGCCACCATCCCTGCGAGCGAACAGGATCTGTAACAGAAAGTGAGAACATGTTAGTGCATGTGATCAACCCCCACACCACCACCATGTCATACCGTGCGGTGATGGGCTTCCACGGTCTGGAATCCACCTCCTGGTATGCCCTCTATAGTACTACTGCATTGATGCAGCCAGATAGTCCTCCGCGGGGTCAGCTCTGCCATCTCTGGCTGGCCACGCATGTGGGCGGCATGCCAACCCTGAGGGCTGCCACCTTCTCTTTGACCCGTCTCTGGTCTGTCCCCATCTTTTTCTTGCATTCCTGCATGGAGCGCTGGTGGCTTCCGTGCATGTTTACCACACGGGCTACTCCCTCCCATGCAGCAACATGGGCCTGAGGGGTGCCCCGCCGTCCACTCAGTAGTGGCTCCTCTTCCAGGTAGGCCTGGAAGAGTGCCTCTGTCTCTGACTTGGTGAAGTTGGGCCTCCTCTTTCGCCCACCATCTTCATCCTCACCTGGTCTTTACTTGGTCATGTCGGTCTGTATGGGTGGAAATGGACACCTGTCACTGTGCAGTCTACAGCGTTATCCCATGACCATTGCCCGGAACATCACACAGCTTGCAACTCACCTCTCACCTGCAGTACCTGAATCTGGCCAGCCAGTCCACTGTCGCATATTTATAGCGCAATGCATGCAAATTAGGAGTGGAGCAACTGTAATGAGATGCAAATCGCGCCACTGCACCTTTGAATGGCTGATCAGATGATTTGCATGTGTCGGCTGAATATCGCACCGTTGCGAGTTGCACAATACGGTTGAGCCAGCTGAGCCAATGGCGCTTTTCTGTGACTGCGTAGTACACCGCATTGCACATGCCCAGGTAGCTTACGCAGGCATCTGCCGTGCTGATGACATGCTGTGCGTGATCAGCAATTCCAGACACGGCCACCATTGTGCCAGTGGCGCTACAGCGCTGGTCACCAAATGGCGCTGTGGCACAACTGCACAATAGTCCACTGTGGCACTGGGACACAGGTGACCGATCACGCAGGACGTGTAGACGTCCGATGGCACTGTGCGTGGCCTTGCGCCACCGACTTATGACCTTGAGCCCGACTTTTGCCCCTTGGCTCTGTACGTCTGGCATGTGTATGGCTCTATTGCGCTGTTCGGTGACAGCGCGATGTGGACCAACGGCGCTGTACGAACAGCGCGATAGGGACTCATGGACTTGTATTGCGCAACATTTCCACTTGGGGTTGCTGCACTGCGGAGTGCCATATTGCCACTATATAACTCTGGAATGGCACGCAGGAGAGCTCGACAGTGGGGGGCCTTGGAGCTGGAAAACCTGGTGGCTGTGGTGGAGCCACACCATGGACACTGTTTGGGGAGTGCCCCTGCAGATGGCATGCACCCTTGTGGCAGTGGGTGGCAGCTGCCCTGAGCAGTGGCCACTGGGTGGAGGAGGACTCCTGAGCAGTGCAGGCACCGCTATAGTGACCTGCAAAGGAGGGGCATGCCCTGCTGGGCGCCTCAGGTCTCGTGGCTGGAGGGCATTATTGCCTAGGCCAGGTGGGTGTGCTGTGTATGCACCGGTTATTGTCCGCATGGGTGACACTGTGTGCTGTGACCTCGCATGGGGGTGGGTTGGGCTATGGTTTGCTGTGAGGGGTGTTTGCAGGTGTATGCTGTTTGGGTCTGGTTGTGTGGGCAGGCACACTCAATGGGGGCAGGCTGTCTGCTTTGGGATCTCACTGATGTGTTCTCTTCTTTTGTCTCCCCTAGGCATGGAGGAGCGGGAGGCGGGCCAAGACTGAGGCCTGGGATGGCAGTGCCAGGGTGGTGGAGGAGGTGTGCCACAGCCGCAGCAGCAGCAGCAGCCACAGCCACAGCAGCAGCAGCCGCAGCCGCAGCAGCACCTGCAGCAGCGGCTTGATCAGGGTGAGTGTCTTTACATCATGGATGCTATTGCATGCTGGGGGGGGCACGGCCACCTTCCATGGATGACACTACCATGCACGCAACATGTGACAGTCATCACTTTCCAGTGGCACTGCATGTGTGTGTGTGTGCATCACTGGTGGTCCATGCATGCACTGGGCACATGGCTGTGGCACTAGCATCCCACCATGTAGCCACGTCACTCGGCAGCCTTGGTTGTGCTGTTATGGACATGGGCAGTGTGTGAGTGCAGTGGTACACATGGCTGTTGCTGCCTGGTTGGGCATGTCTTGTGCACAGTCACTGTGGGTGGGTGCGGTCCATCACAGGGGGGCACTGGCTGTATGCCATGCATGATGGGTGGGATTCAGGGATGTGGGGGTCACAGCCATTGACTCTGATCCCTTGTCCTGGGGTATCTGGATCCTCGCCAGATGGGCGGGGACTATGGAGGCTCACTCAGGTGGCCATCGACACCCACACCATACTACTTGATTTGCAGCGGCATGAGGATTGCGGTGTCGGTGGGGTGCTTAGGCACAGCACCAGGCAGGAGGAGGGCAGGCTGCCAGGTGGTAGCTGGACATCAGCGACCCCACCTTCCCTCCTCCTGGTTGTTCACCCCTGCCCCTTACCCACCCTTTCATCTATACCCATACCTCCCACCCTTGCTTTGTAAATGTGGTTGATTGTTGTTTTGGTTATTCATCTTCATATTACATTTATATTTTGATATGTGAATACTGTGGTGGTCTCTGATTTGCAGCTGGCTATAGGTGCTCAGTTGCAGTGGTGTGCATGGCATCTGGGGTGGGTATGGTCATGGGTATGTGTGCGTGTGTGGGGGTAGTGTCTCTGGTGTGGGTGAGGCTTCCAGTCAGTATTGCTGTGTGCTTGCCACCCACTGCTGGGTGCTCATGGTGGGTTTGGCTTGTGTTTCTGTGGTTCATGAGGCTGTGTGCCGGGGTCAGGACTGCTGTGCTGGTCACTGCACTGGGTGGTGTCTGGGGTCACGTGCTGGAGAGCTGTGCACACGGGGTGCTGGGACACTGGGGTGCTCCGCCCCTTTGTGTGCCAGTCTCCTTTGACAGTGGGTGCTGCAGTAACGGCCGGGATGTGCTTTGTTTGCTTGTCCCCATGGTCAGTGGCTGTTCCATCCCTCCCCAGTTATGCTGGCTTGTGTGTGGGGTACATTGTTGGTTCTGCAGTGGTCCCTGGCCCATCTGTGCATGGTGGGTCCCTTCCTACCTCCTGGTTGCAGTTCCATTGCTATGCTGCTGGTCTCGTTTATTATGGCACCCTCAGACTGCCTGCTGGGCTTTTGTTGCACTTGTTGCATCTCTCTCAGCTTCTTCCTGGTGTTAGTCATGCGATATTCAGACGTTGGCTGGTTGTGCGTTGTCTTGCTCCATGTTTGAATATCATGTGTATTGTGCTAGTGCAATTGACTTGTGTTGTTCGCTGTTGCGCACTTTTTGGGTGGTTTAGTATCCGCCCAATGTGTTTGTGTAACAAATGTTGGCCTATATAATTGAACTTATAAAACCTGCACAAGACAAACTAAGCCACAAGTTGCAACATTAAAGTGCCTTTGATATTTGTTGATTATGTAAGTAAGAAACAGTTGTCTTATGTATCTGCAAAGACAGAACACAGGACAGAGTTCAAATTACCCTTCTGATTATCTCTAGTGTTTATTCTTATCGGACAGGCCAAATGCTTGTATGCACATTCCTAAGTCCAAACCTATTTTTACCTCTTAGACCTTGGTAATGGTAGTGACAACTGTAAATGGCCATATATAATAATAGAATCTACACTATCTATACTTGTGCTGACCCGGATGAGCTCATACATATACCAAAGAGTGTTGTTTTGTAAGTTGATGTTTTGTTGTTTTGAATAATCATTAGAAAACCATAGGGAATGATGATGCTGTCTTCCACTATATAAGCAAGCCAGCACACTGTTATTTTGAAGAATGTACCACTTGTAATTCTCGCGTTATTGTTATAATCATTAAATTCTTCGCCTTCAGTCTCATCTCGGTCGTCTCTTTCTAAGTATTTGTAATAGATAATTTACTAACTATAATTTTTTCAGTGCTACAATTGCTGCCTTAAGGCCTCGGTCTGGTGCTGCTGTGAGGAGTTCGCTAACTGCTGGTTGGTTCAAGGCCCCAATAAGAATGTGACGATTGAGATGCAGTTGCTGCTTCTGGCGATGAGGCATATTCAGACAGTCACAGCCACTGACAATCAGGTGATGTATGCCTTGTATGTTTCTCAAATTGTTTAAATATAAAGTAATGCTTAACTCTGTAGGAACTCATGGGGCAGAGAAAAGTGAGCTGGGACTTGCAAGCCGGACTCACAAGGAGTGTAGATGTAGCCAGACAGGGCATCAGTGCACAGGTGCACCGGCTGTAAAGACTAGGTGGGCAAAAGATAGGAAGAATGAGTATGGAACAATAATAGCTTCCTGGGAAAACACCTAAAGGGGGTTGTCATTTACCAGTGCCTGATGATCAACAGGCACAATTGTATTACTCAGCAAGTGTCCTTCATAATGAGGTAGAAAAATGAAAAGGAAATCTTTGCAAACGCATTGCAAGAGCTGTGGCAGTATAATCAGACTGTGTGTGTCGCCAGAATAAAGAAGTAGCTCAGATGAGGGATGAAAGGGATCAAATGCTAAACAACTATAAAATTAACATTGAAATAAAGATAGCCCCAATAGATCAACACCGAGAGTTGGAGCAGCAGTGTATTAATTTTAGACACTGCTAAAAGTACAAAGAGATTTGTGTCTGTTAAATAGGGATCATGCCTCACAGATTAAGCTAACCAACTGTCACAAGAGCAGGCTAGTGAAACCAGGCAACTGTATACAGAACCAGGGCAATGGAGAAGAGTCAAGTTAAGTAATATGAGGGGTGGTAAAGGTTAGTGGGTGCCGTGCAAACCTGGGAATGCGGTACTGGCGGTCCTATGTCTGCCGCCACAAGGTATCAGCAAGAACAATATGCTTTAGAGCTGCAAACAAGTGTGCCAAACATGGATTAAAAGGAAATACGCTGAAAAATGGGAAACAGGGAAGAAGCTGAAAGACATAAAAAGCAAGAAGATAGCTATGATAAAAGTATGCAGTAAAGAGATACTTGGAGAGAGTGATGATGAGGCACGCTGGCTATGAGCAGAGAAAGTGAAGAAGGGCCCACTACTTCCCACCAGGAGCTAAAAAGAGGAATGGGTAGGGTGGAAACACAGGAGATGAGAAGGATGGAGAAGTGTAATGGATGCAGAGTGGTAAAGACAGAAAGGTTGAGTGCGAGCCCCTGTCACCAGCAACCATTAAAGGAGGATAAAGCCCTATAGTCAAGGATCTGTATAGAGGAAATGACCAATTTGGGCCAAATGATAGGTCCAATTGATCTCAAAACCAACCACCTGAATTGTGGCAGAAATTAAAGCAGTTAATAACCACCCTCGGCTTAACCAACCAAGGCGTATGTAGGTTGGTTATGTTTAAATGTCCCCACCTATTGTATGCTGTCGAGAGGTCGAGAGACACAATGGGCATGCAAGCATAAATTCGTGGGTGGACTATATTGAAGTGGTTGAGGCTATCAGAAAAGCAAGAGAGAATCTGCAAGGCAAGAAGTTGATGGGACAGATTACTGCAAACAAAGTCCAGTCAGAGAGGGTCTCAGGTCTTTATCCTGGCTTTTGAGGTCTATCAGAGGTGGGAGGGCAGGATTGCCCCTTGAGATGATACTACCTTCTGAGACTTATGGATTAGGGCATATGGTTTTAGACCCCACCCTAAGGACAGTTGTAAACTGGCTCCAACCAGGAGGGAGAGCGGATTAGCCTCCTAGAGACTTATCTTAATGAAAAGCAGCTATGTGCGCGGAAGTGCGCCGTGACATGGATAAATGAAAGACCTAAAGAAACTGGAGCGATTAAACTGAATTGTAAAAGAAAGCCTGGCCATGTAATAGGTGATTCCTGGGCAAGGGGAGATGGGGAAGGACAGGGGACCTCGGCAAATGGGAAGGGCCGGGGAGCAAAAGGCAAAATACAAGAGAATAGAAACCAGGACAAAGGGGTGATAGTGCACAGGATTTGTTGGATGGGTTTAAAAGCAATATTAGGCGCGGTGGAATGAAAAACCAACCGCTGCCGCTAAGAATTCGCTATGGATAGAGAGCATCATGAGGCTGGCTGTAGCGATCAAACAGTTGGCTGAAGAATAGAATGCAGAGGCCCTGGGGCCCCTGACTCGATAGGTATGTGCGCTAACATTTGATCAGGGGCGACCAACACGTACTTAATTAAAGTGGGGAAAAAACAGTGATGGCTTTGGTTGATACGGGGCCGTATGTCTCTTACTACTATGCACATACCACTGGATCCAGAAAACCTCCCTTACAAATAGAGGGCTGCACAGGTCCACACAGCACAAGTATAGCGTGACTCACCTACAAATAGTTGCTTTTAGGAACCAAGGTAGTTGGGGAGGGAAGATTCATAGTAATGAAGGGGAGCCTCACAAAGCAAAATATAATAGGAAGTGATTCCGAGTTGAAATTGAAATTTTGTACAGGGTTTTGATTAGATAACTAAACAAATAGGATATTATACACTTTTGCTCTGGTTTTTATAAGCAGGTGTAGGTAGATGTGTTGGGTAAGAGAAAATTGGTGGTTGGTATTTTGCGTTCAAATATAGTGCTAAGCTTTTCCAGCGGATATTGCTTTTACTGTTTTTGATTTTATATTTATTTGCTTACCTACCTACTTATTCTATATGTATTCAGTAAAGTATGATAGGATATGTAATCCTGGGTCTGATTTTTCTTGTGCAATATTTAGTGAATCAGACCTAGGAAAAACTAAAACTGTTTTGGTAACCATTATTCAAATAAATTTTTGTCAAAAGGGCATATCTTTTTTTAGAACAGAAGAAATACTTTTACAAATTGTTGAATAAGTATATATTGAGTGGGTACTAAATTTAAGTGATACCTTTGAGTTTTAATAAGACACCTAATAGTTTTAGGGATGTATGTTATTTGGTTTTAATTTTGGGGTGATGTTGAATTAATCCAGGACCAAATGTTATCCATGATATAAAAATTTTACATGATAATGCTCTCGTAGATATATCAAAAAGGCTGATTTACTGGCAAACCATTATTGACTCTGATCACCCATGTATATTGGGATTAAGTGAAACATGGCTAAATGAAAGATTAGTGGAACTGAAATGAGTATGCCAGCATACCAGACTTTTAGACAAGATGAAAGAGTAAAAGGGGTGGGTTATGTGTTTTGTTAAAATACATTTTGGTGTTATGTGAAACAATGATGGCTGGAAGTGAGGGAATATAGATTATTTAATTATTTCAGTTGTTTATCGGAACTTAGCAGTAGCTTGTGATTTATTCACCCCTCGGATAAAATAATAAAACTATAGAGGGATTTTACATAAAATAGGACGTGTGTTGAGGATAAACCTATTATTTTATTAGGGATTTTAATTGTGATTGGACAAATTATGGGGGTAAACAACTAAGGAGATCACAACTGAAATGGGTCTAGTTCAGTTGATTGATATGCCTACGAGATATACATCCACAACTGAAAAGGGATCTATACTGGATTTGATATTTGTTTCTCAATCTCTCCAGGTAAGGGATCAGGGAATTTTGCCTCCTCATTTTAGTGATCATAATCCCGTTTGGACTGTTCTTACTGCCCATCCTAAAGGAGGGGTCAGTGGAGCAGTTGAAGCGGGTTTGGTCCTAGTGATATGAGGCATTTTCTCCAGAACCACTTTTTCTGGAGGCGTATTAGATTAGAAAGGTGGGAGAGGTGTTTGTTATACCAGATTTGGATCTTAGTATTGGATATTTTACTGATGCCTTTCAAAAAATTTGTGATTTTCATGCCCCTAAAATAATAAAAAACATAGTGATTTACCTAAATTTCCATGGATAACAAGATAAATTGCAAAAAATAATTAGACTCAAAAATAGAATTTGGAGAAAGGCTAAAAAGACCAAAAAAGCTATGACTGGGAGTTATTTAAAATTAAAAAAGAAATGAGTGGTAGAAATTAATAAGAAGGGCAAAAACATCTTACTATACGTAGTAAATTAAATCATAATACAAACCCTAAAAATTTTGGACTACTATAAAAATTTATCCGACTCCTGGAGGCATGGAGGACAAGAAAAAAAAAAAATGAGAACAAATGAAATTGTAACTGGAGATCTAGAGGAAGTGTCAAATATCTTAATAGATTACTTTGTTGACCTTCCTACTTTAGATAATAGGAGATAGACAAATTTCAACTGATGATAATTATGGAAATTTCCTTCAGACTCATCCTCCTCTTAGATTTAAAAGATTACAATATCCGAAGTTACTAAGGAATTATTAAAAATAAATCCCTATAAATCTCAGGACTGGATAAACTGGAAGGTCGTTTTTCTGAAAATAGCTGCTCCTTATATTGCACAAATAGTTTCAGCATTATTCATAATTGTTTACAGGAAAGGTATTTTCCAACTGTTAGGAAGCAGGGAAGATAATACCTATTTACAAAACTGGAGATAAAACATCTCTAATGATTATAAGCCCCATAGCTGTCTTGCCAGCTCTCTCCAAATGTCTGGAGAGATTGGTAAACCAACAAATGAGAATATTTGAAAAATATGATTTAACTAAATATCAATCAGGTTTTAGAAAGGGTTTTTCAACTCGTCAGCTTTAGTTGAATTTAATGACTTGATCTGTACATCTTTGAATAATGGTAAGATACAGCAAGGATATATATTGATTTATCAAAAGCATTTGACTTGGTGAGCCATCCTGTTCTTTTTGAGAAGTTGGTCGGTCTGGGTTTCTCTGGGGATCCACTAACATGGTTTATATCATATCTGACTGACCGTTCTCAGAGAGTTCAGTTGCAGAATAATCTCTCAAACTCTCCGGACTGTCAAGAGAGGGTCCTCAGGATTCCATTTGGGACCCCTATTATTTTGATATTCAATAATGACTTACCATCAGTGATTCAACATACAGACATTAGGATGTATGCTGATGATACTATTTTGGTGGCCTCTGGATATGGTTTGGTGGATCTCCAGAGAAACCTACAGACTGATTTTACCAGGGTACAGGAATGGTTCACCAAGTCTCAATTAATATTGAATATAAATAAGACAAAATTGATGTTTTTTGGAATTGATAGACAACACAGATACTCAGATGTGCAGATCATGGCATTGAATCATACTAAAATAGAACAAGTTACAAACTATTGTTATTTGGGAGTTAATATTGATTCTTTATTGACTTTCAAAGATCATATTGAGTCTATTATTGTTAAACACATAAAAGTTAGGTGCTTTAAGGAGAACTACTAAAAGCTTGAGATTACAGGACAGAGAATTGATTGCAGAACAGCTTATTCTCACTGTGATTAAATATGGAGAGTTTATATAGAGCAGCAACTAAACAACTTTTGAGTAAATTAGATAAATTACAGTATAGGGTAGCTAGATATAGTACCTACGTAGTAATTTTAGGACACATCATTGTGACCTTTTAATTAAGTTAAATTAGTTTGTCTCTTGATTTGGAATATAGGAATAGTTGGTCCATATTTATTTATAAATATAAGACAATTTATTTGAAACATAATATAGCTAAAATATCGGCAGATAAAAATCCGGCCCTTAGAAGACATTCAATTAGAGGAGCATTTGTCCCCGGAGAAACATGAGATGATAAAGGTCATGTATTGTTGTTGATGTATCGCGATACTGGGAAAAAGGAAATGCCTATACTGGGAGGTTGTGTATTTAATAGGGATGATGATGAAATGAGGCCCCTAGATCAGCAGCTGCTCATTAAATTGTCACTGGAGATTCGTCTGTATTTGTGAACTGGTAGTTATATATGGGGTAATAGTGGTAGTCCCATATAAGCATCACATTTGTACTGACTACAGTTGTTATAGGCTCGCTAATCACATTATTTGCCCATAGGGCTAGAAGGGATATGAAAGCAGCTACAGGAGCATGTGCCATGGGCAGCTTTTAAAGGCACTTTGAAGGAAGGAGAAGTTCCCAGGAGAAGAGCTTGGTTAAAGTAAAAGCTCACACTAACAGTGGTCGGGCCTTAGAATGGGAAATGAGAAAGGCAATGGGCTAAAATTGCTGCCAGGAAGGGGACCCTGGAGGCATCAGACCACAGACAGGCAAGGCTCAAGTAGTGTTAGTGAGGGTTAAAAGGGTGGATATCTGCCAACTTACAGGAGCCCAAAACCAGACCAGGATACAAGAGAAAATGAACAAGTGCAAAGATCTAAGGTCCATGTTTCACAATAATAGATATTGTTTATATCAAGGGAAGAAAATCCCAAAGTGGGTGGCGCCTGACTCTTACAAAGGACATTGTACTTGAAAACCATCGTTGGGCGGGACACCGGACAAGATAAACCTACCAAATTATCAGCAATATACGGCCGACATATCTAAAACTGTCCAATCAGTATTACAGGCATGCTTATTATGCCTGTTATAGTTCCCAAATGGTTAAAATACTCTACAGACATCTTAGCAGAAGGACTTGGGATGCATTACAATTGATTCGTTGGTGTTGGTCACCGAGTGGGTATAGGTAATGCTGGTAGTGATAGATATTCTCAAAATGGGTAGGTATTTCCAGTTAAGAGTGCCAATGCTTTCTGTAGCTCAAATTTTATATGCTAAGTTTGTGCTGGTGGGGATTTCCTAATATCATAGAATCTTAGAGGAACTCATTTTGTAAACTGTTATTCAGGAAATGTGCAAGATAATGGGAGTTCAGCAGCCACTACATTTGCCATAAGGCCTCTGGTCTTAGAGTGGAAAGACTAACGACTTTTAAAATGCTCTGCAAGGCAGGTGTTGGATGAAAGGAGTGGGCTAGCACTCCCGGGGATTTTGATGGCCATTAGAGGACAGTCCAGCTAGTACAGGATTAACCCCTTATGAATTGATGACAGGAAGAAAGTATAAGGTTGGTTCACCCACAGGATGTGCCCCACCAGGCTCAGCTACCCAAGATAAGGTTAAACATGAGCAGTTTTTAAAGGCAATACAGTATCAACTAGACAAATATTTAACTCATAGCTGTGGAACATATGTGTGGCACATGATAGCAAAATAAGCATATGACAGCCGGTGCAGGATGGGGCTACCTATAGAGGAGGAGATGTAGTGATGGTGTGAAATTAGAACAGAGAAATCCTTTGAAGGATGCTAATTGTTAGGACCATACCAAGTGGTGCAAACGTTAGGTGAGAGGACGTATATGTGGTTAAAGTGAGTGTCAAGAAGGGCTGGAGGAAGGAAGCCAAAAATTCTGGGTACATGTTGATCAGTGTAAAAAGTGTCAAACAAAGCTGGTTGAAAATTAAAATACTACACTTGATGTTTATAGTAATGAAGACAAAGGCATCATTATCATCGGCTTGGTGACAGCCATAAGATTTTCTATTATCCTCAGCCTATACATTAATGTGGAACAGACTAATGTCACGTGTGAGTATAGACAGATCCATTACTCTTGTTAATCGGTTGAACTTGGACCCTGTTGATACAAACACCTCTGATGATACTGAGCATGGGAAAGCCACCCTGACTAAAAACAGCCGTACTTTTCATATCTACAAACTGGTGTGGACATTTTTAATAGCTGGTCCAGCTGTGCATCAGAGCTCAAGACTGGATCACAGTGAAGCTACTGGACTGGGAGAACAGAAAATGGGTCTCTTGTTATAAACAGAAGCCACCACCAAAGGACAATGGTGTTTATGTGTTATCTCTTGTCCTACTGTATTTGGGGTGATAATAGTGTTTGTAACTATGCTGGTGTAAAACAACTCATTAGTTTGTAGTCTCAGATGCCATATACTTAACTGTAACACCAACCGAATGCCCAAATGTGACAACAGGGCTAGAGAGTGGACTTGCATTAACACCTATTGATTAAATGTTTGTGAATAATGTAAAGTACAGTAGAGTGTATATAAATCTAGATTTCTCTGGCTGGAACATAAAAGTTAATAGAAGTTGCAGACACTGGTGTGTCAAAGTTTTTATGCCACTTATGTTAATTGACATGTTAAGTGCCTTCCATGCCAAACAGGGAGTATTATGGACCTCTTATTAGTAAAGAAAGGGTTAGTATTATTAGTAAAAAATGACATTTGTGGGGAGACCTGGTTGGACCTTTTTGATCAAGAATGTATCATGGAATAGGGCAGACCTAGAGGCCATTATGAGTACCAAGATCAATTTAATACTCACACAGGAGAAAGGGTCTTGCTACCACTTACATTAGGCTGCAAGGCTTGGCAATGGAAGAGCGTTTATCTGTGTACAATACATGAGGTAGGTGCCTGTTTAAAGAGGTAGAGCAGAAAATTAATGAAGTTGTGGTTGAACATAATGAAGAAGTTTTAATAATACCATAAATAAAGCTATAGTGTAGTGCTTATGGAGTTTATTCTTTTAACTTAAGTAGTCAATTGTTATAGGAGATTAATAATCAATTGCCTAACCAAATTTCTGACGTACAGCCAAAATTGTGTATTGTCCAGATTGCCTTAATGTTAATGATAGTAAGTGTATGACTTTTTGTATTAAAACTCGAGCCCCACCTATGTGGTGGATTCGAAAGGTAACCAAAGTATTTGTTAAACCACAAGTGTTTAGATCTAACAGTACGCTTAGTTGCACCATGAGGGTATCCCTCGTGGTAAGACTACCTCAAGTTGAGTATAACAAGGAGGTGTACTCCCAAATAGTAAAAGTACACTCTGTAGGGTATTTACAAGGCCAGCATTATGATATCGGTGTCCTCGCCTCCAGAGATCCTAGTACGAAAGCAATGATGGGTCCTGGGTAGCACCAAACTTACATTGCTGTGAGGAAATAAATAGTCAATGGATATGCCAGTGTGACGTCATGTCACAAACGCAACCCATCTGTGGGGAAATTCCCATGGGTCAAGCTGAAAACAATACTGCCTGGTGCCCTATCCAGTTAAAATGATGGTATACCCCACAAGTAGTTGTAACCTATAATTGGTACTAACCAATACTGTGTTGTTACAAATGCACCCATCTTATTTTATGAAGGACAAATGTGTACTATTCACAACCCGAACTTTTGTATTATTCCAAACATAATGTATATATTAGTGACAAGTGTTGCAATCTTGTACCAACCTGGAGGATAAGGTTATATCGTGACATTTGATATCCCATACCAAGCATATGATATTAACAAGTATGTCCATCATTTGAGCTGTGATATCTCTCCTGTCTCTTAACGTGCAGTCACTTCTAAACGGAAAGATACTCATTTGATACAAATCCAAAATACTACCCATAAAGGCACAAGCAGTTGTAAATGAATTGCTCAGTGAGAGTGATAATGAGCACTTGATTTATAGCTATGCAGGGGGACCCTTAGGAGTCCTGTCTTTTAAAGTTTTACTTGTGTTGCAGGTGGTCTTAGTGTTCTTGGTAATTATAGGCCTGTGTCACTTAAGACTTACTATTCGTAAAGTACGTAATGAGATGTACATGCTCCGAGGAGCTGCACTGTTGCACAAATAATAATTAGGCAATATAGGGCCAAGGGGGGCTTGTAACAAGGGATAAAGGAGTGTGTCTCTATATTTCAGGCTAACCTCATTTTGGTCTAAAACATAATGTGTTTGTGTAACAAATGTTGGCCTATATAATTGAATCATATAAAACTTGTAAAGCCACAAGACAAACTAAGCCACAAGTTGCAATATTAAAGTGCCTTTTGATATTTGTGCTGACCATGTAAGTAATAGCAAACAGTTGTCTTATGTGTCTGCAAAGACAGAAACACAGGATAGAGTTCAAATTACCCTTCTGATTATCTCTAGTGTTTATTCTTATCTGTGACAGGCCAAAATGCTTTGTATGCACATTCCTAAGTCCAAACCTATTTTACCTCCTAGACCTTGGTAACTGGTAGTGACAACTGTTACTAGCCATATATAATAATAGAATGTACACTATCTATACTTGTGCTGACCAAGGATGAGCTCATACATATACCAAAGGAGTGTTGCCTTGTAAGTTGATGTTTGTACTTGTTTTGAACCAATCATAGAGAACCATAGGAAATGATGATGCTGTCTTCCACTATATAAGCAAGGCAGCACACACTGTTATTTTGAAGAATGTACCACTTGTAATCTCTCGCTGTGATTATTGTTATAATCATTAAATTCTTCCGCCTTCAGTCTCGTCTCTGTTCGTCTCCTTTCTAAGTATCTGGAATTGATAATTAACTAACTGTAATTTTTCCACAGCGCTACAACAACAAAAAAATTATACAGGGATCAGAACCAGCTGTCCAGGTGTGACAAGTGGTACAATATGTAGGGATGCTAACAGTGATTACAGATACATGTGAAGAGGAATACTTCGTTCTGTAGTCTCAGACACAGACAATACATTATGACTAGTGAAACATGTAGGGAGGCTGACAGTGATTACAGGGGCAGGTGAAGAGGAATACTACATACTGTAGTCTCCATTACAGACACTACAGTATTAGTGGTGGAACATGTAGGGAGGCAAAGAAAGATTACAGGGACATGTGAAGAGGAATTCTATGCACTGTAGTTTCTATAACAGACACTACAGTAATAGTGATGAAACTTGTAGGGAGGCTCACAGTTATTACACTGGCTTGTGAAGAAGAATACTACATACTGTAGCTTCTGTCACAGACACTACAGTATTAGTGGGGGAACATGTAGAGTGGCTAAAAGTGATTACAGGGACATGTGAAGAGCAATACTACATAGTGTAGTCTCCTTCACAGACACTACAGTAGTAGTGGTTGAACATGAATAGAGACTAACAGTGATTACAAGTGAATGCGAAGAAGTATACTACATTATGTAGTCTCTATTGCCGACGCTACAGTATTAGTGGTGGAACATGAACGGAGGCTGTCAGTGATTACAGGGGGCAGGTGATGCTGAATACTACATGCTGTAGTCTCTGTCACAGACACTACAGTAATAGTGGTGGAACTTGTAGGGAGGGTAACACTGATTTCAGGGGCATGTGAAGAGGAATACTACATACTGTAGTCTCCATCACAGACACTTTCATATCAGTGGTTGAACATGAAGGAAGGCTAGCAGTGATTACAGGGGCATGTGAAGCTAAATACTACATACTGTAGTCTATCACATACACTACATTGATTGTTTTAGAACATGTAGGTAGGCTAACAATGAGTACAGGGACATGTGAACAATACTACATACTGTAGTCTCCATCACAGTTACTACAGTATTAGTTTTGGAGCATGTAGGGAGGCTAACAGTGATTACAGGAGCATATGAAGAGGAATACTACATACAGTAGTGTCCATCACAGATACTACAGTATTAGTGGTGGAGTTTGTAGAAAGGCTAAGAGTGATTACAGGGGCATGTGAAGAGGAAAACTACACAATGTAGTCTCCATCACAGACACTACAGTATTAGCAGTGGAACATGTTAGGAGGCTAATAGAGATTACAGGGGCCAGTGAAGAGAAATATTAAAATCTGTAGTCTCCATCACAGACACTACAGTATTAGTGGTACAATATGTAGGGGTGCTAACAGTGATTACAGGGACATGTGAAGAGGCATACTTCATTCTGTAGCCTCAATCACAGACACTACAGTAGGAGTAGTGAAACATGTAGGGAGGCTGACAGTGATTTCAGGGGCCTGTGAAGAGGAATAATACATACTATAGTCTCCATCACAGACACTATAGTATTAGTGGTGGAACATGAAGGGAGGCGAACAATAATTATAGGGACATGTGAAGAGGAATTCTACATACTATAGTTTCCATCGCAGACACTACAGTATTAGTGGTTGAACATGAAGAGAGACTAACAATGATTACAAGGGAATGTGAAGAAGTATGCTACATTATGTAGTCTCCATCGTCAAAGCTACAGTATTAGTGGTGGAACATGAAGAGAGGCTATCACTGATTACAGGGGCATGTGAAGCTGAATACTACATACTGTAGTCTCTATCACAGACACTACAGTAATAATGCTGGAACATGTAGGGAGGCTGACAGTGATTACAGGGACATGTGAAGAAGAATACTACATATTGTAGCCTCCATCACAGTTACTGCAGAATTAGTGGTGGAACATGTAGGGAGTCTAACAGTGATTACATGGGCATGTGAAAAGGAATTCTACATACTGTAGACTCCATCACAGACACTACAGTATTAGTGGAACAAAATGTAGGGACGCTACCAGTCATTACAGGTGCATGTGAAGAGGAATACTGTACAACTGAGTCTCCATCCCGGACACTACAGGATTAGTGGTGGAATCATGCAGAGATGCTAACAATGATTACAATGGCCTGTGAAGAGGAATACTACATTCTGTAGTCTCAATTACAGATACTACAATATTAGTGGTGGAACATGTAGTTAGGCTAACAGTGATTATAGGGGCATGTGTAGAGGAGTACTACATAGTGCAGTTTCTGTGACAGACACTACAGTAATACTGCTGAAACATGTCGGGAAGCTGACTGTGATTCCTGGGGCATGTAACATAGAAGCATAGACTTTGATAGCAGATAAGGACCACTTGGCCCACCCAGTCTGCCCATTTCCCTACCTACTGGATAAGCTGCAGATTCTAGTTAACCAACAGCCTACTTCCTGCAACCCCCCACTATAATTGCCTTGTGTCTGTCCCATGCATGTTTGAATTCCCCCACTATTTTAGACCCAACGATCTCCTCAGGAAGGCTGTTCCATGTTTCCACCACTCTCTCCGTGACAAAAAAATTCCTCACATTACCCCTGAGCTGTCCCCCCCTCTATCTTTAAATTGTGTCCCCTTGTTCTTACACATCTCTTTTTCTGAAAGATGCTACTCTCCTGGACTTTGCTGATTCCCTTGAGGTACTTGAACATTTCTATAATTTCCCCCTTCCCTCCTTTCATCTAGAGTATACATATTAAGCTCTCTTAGTCTCTCTTCATATGGTTTCTGCTGCAGACCCTGCACCATTTTAGTTGCCCTCCTCTGGACTGCTTCCATCCTGTCTTGCATAGATGAGGTCTCCAAAACTGCACACAGTACTCCAGATGAGGTCTCACCAACTGTCTGTACAGAGGGATAACCACTTCCCTTTTTCTACTTGTGATGCCCATTCCTATGCATCCCAGTATCCCCCTGGCTCTCCTTACTGACTTTTCACATTGCTTACCCACCTTTAGGTCATCTGATATGACTACCCCCAGGTCCCTTTCCATTTTTGTTGTTGTTAGTACCTCCCCTGCTATTGTGTACTCTTCTCCTGGGTTTTTCTTTCCCAGGTGCATTACTTTGCACTTCTTTGCATTGAATCTAAGTTTCCACATGTCTGACCATGCCTCCAACCTTGCCAAGTCCCTTCTCATTTTTTCTAGCACCCCTTGTGTATCAACTCTGTTACAGATCTTTGTGTCATCTGCAAAGAGGCATACCTTTCCCTCCAGACCCTCTGCAATGTCACCTATAAAGATGCTAAAGAGGACTGGACCCAGTACTGAGCCCTGAGGTACTCCACTAGTAACCCCCTTTTCTTCAGAATGTGTTCCATTCAGTATTACCTTCTGTGTCCTGTTGTGCAGCCAGTTTGCTACCCAGGCTACCACCCTGGGACCCACTCCCAAGCTGGATAACTTGATTATTAATCTTTTGTACGGGACTGTGTCAAATGCCTTGCTAAAGTCTAGGTAGGCCATATCCACATCCCCTCCCTGGTCTATTACTTTGGTCACCCAGTCAAAGAAATCAATTAGATTCATCTGACATGACCGTCCTGCTTTAAATCCATGCTGCTTTGGGTCCTGTGCCCCGCTGGCCTCTAGGTACTCTATAATTCTTTCTTTCAGAAGTGATTCCATCATTTTCCCTACCACTGAGGTCAAACTTACAGGTCTGTAGTTTCCTGCTTCTGCCTTGCTCCCACTTTTGTGAAGGGGAATCACATCTGCCCTCCTCCAGTCCTGAGGTACCACCCCATCCTGCCATAATTTGTTAAAAAGCGTGGTCAGTGGTGTCACTAGGTCCTCCCTTAGTTCTTTTAGGATTCTGGGGTGAATCCCGTCTGGCTGCACTGCTTTGTCCACCTTGAGTTTTAGGAGTTCTTTCAGGACTCTTTCTTCTGTGAATGGACTGGTGTCAACCCCCCTACCCAGAGTGCTTCTATTGTCTGGTTTAGGTAACTCCTCCTCATCTTCTTTTGTGAATACTGAGCAAAAGTATTCATTTAGTATCTCTGCCTTTTCACTGTCTCCCTCTGCCCACCTCCCCTCTCCTTTATTAATCTTCACTATCCCTCCCTTAACCTTTCTATGCTCCCTAATGTACCTATAAAAGGTTTTATTCCCCTTCTTAACTGAGTTGGCAATTTTTTCCTTGGTTTGGGCCTTTGCTAGTCTGACTGCCTTCCCCACTTCTTTCTGCTTTAATTAATACAATTCCCTGTTGTGCTCCTTCTGTGATTCCTTATACTTTTTGAATGCAGCCTTTTTCTCCTTAACCTTCCCTGCCACCTCTTTTGAGAACCATCGTGTTTTTTTACTCCACTTTGTTTTCTTTATTTGTCTCACGTAAAGGCTTGTTGCCTCTATGATGGCAGTTTTGATTTTTCTCCATTGTTCTTCCACCCTCCTTTTTGGTCATTTGCTAGTGCATTTTTCAGGTATTCACCCATTTTGCCAAAGTCAGCCTCTTCTAAAGTCCAGTATCCTTGTTTTTGTATGGCTTATCTCCATGGTTGTGCTCATTGTGAAGTACACTGTGCAGTGGTCACTTGTTCCCAGATGTCTACAGACTTCTAAATTTGTGATCCTCTCTCCATTTGAGAGTACCAGGTCTAGTATTGCTCCCTCCCAAGTGGGTTCCAACATTAGCTGTCTAAGGCCTGCCCCCTGCAGGGTATCGAGAATGACCCTGATCTTGGATGTGGCTGCAGTACATGTTATCCAGTTAACACCTGGCATATTTAGGTCCCCCATCAACAGTATCTCCCCTTTTTCAGCCATTTTTATGAATGTCGTCTATCATTTTTTTTCCATTTCCTCCCCTTGAGATGGGGGTCTGCATACAACCCCTGTGCAGATTGTGATGCCATTCCCTGTCTCCAAGGTGACCCAGAGTGCCTCTTGTCATCCCCTTTTACTCTTTAGTTCTGTAGCTTTGATCCCTTCCCTTATGTATAAAGCTACTCCACCTCCTTTTTTACCTTCCTTGTCCCTTCTGTAGATTGTGTACCCTGGTATGTTGACATCCCAGTCATGGTTCTTGGTGTACCATGTTTCCATGACTGCCACAATATCCAATTGAAGAGGAATTGTACATACTGTAGCCTCCATTACAGATGCTACAGTATTAGTGGTGGAACATGTACGGAAGTTAATAGTGATTACAAGGGCATGTGAAGTTGAATTTAACATTCTGATCTCTTTGTCTCAGACACTGCAATATTAGTTGTGCAACATGTAGGGAGGCTAACAGTGATTACAGGGACATGTGAAGAGGAATACTACCTGCTCTAGTCTCCATCATAGACACTACAGTATTAGTGGTGGAACATGTATGGTGGCTAACAGTGATTACAGTGGCATGTGAAGAGGAATACTACATAATGTAGTCTCCATTGCAGACACTACAGTATTAGTGGCAGAACATGAAGGGAGGCTAACAGTGATTATAGGAGCATGTGAAGAGGAATACTACATACTATATCTCCACCATAGATAGTACAGTATTTGTGGTGGAATATGTAGGGAGGCTAACAATGATTAAAGGGGCATGTGATGAGGAATTCTACATACTATAGTTTACATCACAGACACTACAGTATTAGTCGTGGAACATGTAGAGAGGCTAACAGTGATTATGTTACAGGGGCTGGATATGCTATGATCCATGATATTAAAGAAAAATTGCATGCCCACTGGGTGAGATTTTAGGGAGCGTAGGTGATAGGGGGAGTGCAGGGGGACTGGTTAGAAGTGAAATGGAGGAATACAAGATTTGAAATTAAAGACTGCACTGCATAATTTAAAAACATTGTATGCTGGCTTCACTAGTAGTGTGATAACATGTGCAATCAATGTATGAGAAATGATTTAGTCATCTGATCATTTTTAAACTGAATAAAAGTAAAATGGATGATTATAGTATTCTAGATCATATAGGCTACTAACAGGATTAATTAGATGCTAAATTCCAATAAGAATAAGGACATAATTGTAGACTAAGATGAGGGAAGAGATACTGCAAAACAATGCTTAAAAGGGGTGAGATCATTGAACAGGTTGTAGACACAGTATAGGCAAGTAGAACAGAGGCTTATATTCTATTTATACTTAAATTTTATTGAATATAAAATGTTACAAGGTATGCAGACATTTGGGAGTGGCATGTCCATAACACTTACTATACTATTTATACCCTGTCTGCTTGCATTCACTTTGTGATCTTAGACTTTCTCTATGAAACATAACTCAGAATAAATCTCATTGCATAGTGGATTTTAAAGTTCTTCTCTAAATGTTCATAGTGATATTAAAAAGCTACCCTAATTATGAAGATCATTGTCATATGGGTATGAGTACGTAGTCATGCAGGTTACACTTCAGAAAATGAAATTGTATATGTAAAAGGAACATGTAGATGGGCATAAGTTTCCTGCAGGATGTTGCTTCCCTTGGAGCCAAAGCGCATAGCAGAGTATTATGATGCTTTGCAGCAACTGAGCTACATAAACTAAACTTCCAATGCTGGTGTCATTGGGAGTTAGCAGTGGTCAAGTAAACATACTGGTACTTCTGATTCCCTCCCTTAAATCCTATAGTTTAATATTAGCATCCTTATAAACTAGAAGTGGCTTCTTATACAAACTGAGTTTAGTTTGATTTCCGTGTTACAGATTCTTTTGTGTTCAAATCAGGTCTCAGTAGAATAACATAGCACTTTGGAAAGAAAATACAACTCAGTAACCCAAACCCTGAGGACAAGATGGCAAATATCTCCACAGCGACCACATACTTTCCCTTAGTGCTCAGGTACGCTGGTATGAATGACAGCCAAACACTAACAAAGATTAGCATGCTAAAAGTGATGAATTTGGCCTCATTATATCTATCTGGTAATTTCCGAACTAAAAAAGCAACTATGAAACACACACTTGCTAATAGTCCAAGGTATCCCAGCATGCAATAGAACATGGTTATAGATCCTTCATTACATTCAATGATTATCTTGTCCTTGTAAGACTTCATGTTTTTCTCTGGGAAAGGTGATGAATGTCCAAGCCAAACAGTGCACACAAAGACCTGTAGAATGGCACAGAAAAGGCCTATGAAACTTGGAGTCCTGGATCCCACCCACTTCTGGTGGATGCTTCCCGGCTTTGTTGCATTGAATGCAATGACTACAGTGATTGTTTTTGCCAGAATAGAAGAGATGCAAACAGAAAATGTTATACCAAATGCAGACTGCCGAAGTAAGCAGCTTGTACTGTGTGGTTTATCGATAAATATTAAGGAGCAGAGAAAGCAAAGAATGAGAGCTATCAGGAGAAAGTAGCTGAGATCACGGTTATTTGCTTTTACTATTGGTGTGTCCCGATATCTAATAAAAATCCACAGTATGGAAGCAGGGAGGATGGAAAGGAAAACGGTGACACCAGTCAAAGTTGCACCCATAGGATCACCAATGGACAGGTACTCGACATGCTTCAGAATGCAGCTTATCCTTCGCTCATCGGACCAAGAATCTTCTGGACACTTGATACAGTCAGGGGCATCTAATAAAACAATAAACAAAGAAACTGATTAAAAGCAAAAGCCATCGATAGTTTACATTTAATCTGCTACACCACAGTTTCTTAGTTACTAAGTCGTGCCAGAAAGGGCAATGTGAGAATGAAACGGTAGACACACAATTTGTTGTTCATCCAGCCAAAGGTCATGTCTAATTCTCACATAATATCTAGTATTCTCCCCTAATAGGGTCTCTTTTACATGATGTCTTGAATGATAGCTCCTTTCTGCACAGTATGAACAGCTTTGCTAAAGCATGCATCATCATTTTCTCTCTTAAATAGTTATGCAAGGCTGCTTACCTTGCAATGTTTTACTCATAACTGTGTACTCACGTTAGGGTACAGTTCAGTCAGATAAATAGTCTGCATTGTGAATAAACTTTATTGTTTGATCCTAAAATTAAAAATCATTACAGTATAACAGAATGTAAAAAATAAATACATCTATAAGACACAGTATAAGCTGAAAAGCATTATCAAAAAGAAAAAATAATAATAAGTTAAAAAGTGAATATCTTATAAAATTATAACAAATTCGTTAATGAAGAGACCCTAAGCAGCACAATAAGTTACGTGTATTGTAGGAAGGACAGCCAGCAGCAGATTAGTTGTTTACTTCAGATTCCAAATTCTTGCAAAGTCTCTTCCTGACCCCTTGGATAATCTGTAAGTACTGTGCCACTTTGATAACTATGTAGTCATCTACTGCAGTGAAGAGAATTGTTGGGATCATGTTTTGGTCTCTAGGTAAAAGAGAGTTTAATAGGAGAGATCCAGTGAGCTCTTGCCTTGTTATACCAGGTGCATTGAAATATTACATGTGCCATGTCTTCTACAGATTTATTGTCACAGTTGCAATAAGTGAGGGTCAGGTCAAGGGCCGTATAATACCTGGCCCTCAGTAGATTTGAATTAAATGTACCTAATCTGGATATTGCATAAGTTCACCTAATATTGGGATCACCTAGTACATCCAGGTAGTACCTGTACCTGTGATAGCAATCATGGGTACCTCACCATGTAGCAAACCTAGATTGGGCAAGGGCCTGCAGGACTTTACTTATGAAGTAATCTGAAATTTTCATGTATATGTGGGGTTTATATTTGAGAAATATTGTGTTTTTTATTTATATTTTAAAAGGATCTCCAAGTTATACCAGTTTAAAGCTTTCAGTAAGTGCTCTGACCAGGGGGAGGCCATACATCCCATGTCCTTCCAAAACATATTTTTTTAGATATTTTTTCACTATTCATGTTTCAGGCAATTGATTTCATTTTACTGAACAGCTGATAAAATTACAATCTTCTGAGACTTGCAGACAATTCAGGCCCAGCTCTGCTCTGACAAAGCAGCTCAGCATGGATTTATTAAAACTAGTGCAGCACGTAAAAGTTGTGTAACAGGTTTTTCTAAACTATCAGTGGGTGAGAGTGCTCATATTTCAGCGCTGTAAAGCAATTGCGTGTTATATTTTGCCTCAGCAGTGTTTATTAGGGGCCTAATACTATGCCTCCCCATATAAACAGTGCTCTGCTCCATAGCTTCTCAGATTCAGCTGACCACTAAGCTGCAGAAAAGTTCACTAGGGCCTGGATTTTGCCTTCCCAAATCCTGCTATACTCCTAATTGCAGCATCTCAGAGTCAGCTGACCACTGAGCAGAAGGAAAGGTCACTAGGGCCTGGATTTTGCCCTCCCAAATCCTGCTACACTCCTAACTGCAGCCTTTCAGATTCAGCTGACCACCAGAGCTGCAGGAAGGTTTGTGAGGCCTGGATTTCTCTCCCCATACTCCCTCTACATTCCCAACTACAGCCTCTCAGATTTAGCTGACCATGGTAGCTGCAGGAAGAGTTGTAAGGGCCTGGATTGCACCCTCTCTGTTCCTGATACACTCACAACTGTAGCATCGCAGATTCAGCTGACCACCGAAGCTGCAGGAAGGGTTGTGAGGTCCTGGACATTTGCCTCCTCACTCTCGCTACAATCCTGACTGCAAGTACAATAGTCTGGTCCCAGAACAAGTCACCCCACACACTGGAGCGTGGCTGTAAAGTGGGCAGCACCACATGTCATTGCTCACCTGCCCTCCCCAGTCACCCTCCCACCCTAAGCTGGTGTTGCTTTTGATGTGACAAACAAAAACATTAACTAACTTTCACACACCTATTTTCCATCGACTATCCCAACCCCTCCCTGTCCTCACTTGTACAATTGCAACCTTTCCCTAACTCTTCCTAACTCACCACCTAGCCCTACTCTACTCTATTCTGCAGTCCTGTATTACTGATCTCCTAGGTTGCTGCTTGTCTAGAGTCAGTTTTTTCAAGGGCAACTATCCATTAATTTCTGCTACCTTCTTTAGCTTTGGTTGGTTATCTCTCTCTGACTCAAGTTTCCGCTTGCTGGAATTTCCATCTCAACCCGCTGAATACACCTTTCTTGAGCTTTGTCTTCTCTACTCATCATTATTATCCCACCAACATCCTGGTTTAAAGGCAAAGCCAAGACACCGTAACAATTTGAGTAGATAAGATAGACAATGTGGTCTCCTTCTGCTGGCTACTTTCTTATGTTCTTATGTTCTTTGTTATATGTTACTCAGTGTTGCTTATTTTTTTTTCATTTAAAGTTTATTAACATTTTTAAATTTTACAATGGACAGGATCATAATTGTTCGAAGACAATATGTATCAAAGCAGAAATCAACTTACAGGATCCCATCCCCCTCCCTCCACCCACCCAACCCAATCCACCCCCACAGTCCCGATATACAGGCAGTTCAAAGTAACATATTCAGACCACAACTTACAGGTTAGGTGGTATATAACGTATGTAAAGGAGCCCATATCTTTTTATATTTAACATTGTTGTTATTAAGACTAGAAATAATCTTTTCTGTCCTAAGGTTTGCTAAAAACTCGTTAAGCCATTCAGAGTAGAGGACCGACTGTGTATTTTTCCAATATTTAAGGACCAGCTTTTTAACAGACATGGAAATCAAGGCTATATGATATTTACAAAGATTCACTGTTATCTGAGAATAATCCCAGAGAAGACATATCTCAGGTGAGAATAAATCAGACAACCCCAATAATGGATCTGCTCTGTCCTGTATCATCCTCCAAAGCGGAGCTATCTTTGGACAGTCCCAGAAAATATGTAACAAAGTACCTTCACTCTGTGAACACCTTGTGCATAAATTAAATGTTGTTACTCCCCAAGCAAGCAACTTTTGCGGTGAATGATAGAGATTGTGCAAAATATTGAACTGCATTAGCCGTAGCCTGTCTTGAGCTACAAAATGGTGACAATTACTCCATAGTGCTGGCCAATCTATGTTCCGATGTGGAAAAAGATCAGACCAATAACTTGAAGGTCCAAAGGCCTCAAGAAAGCACCAGTGATATAAAAAAATATACACTTTGGAGATTACTTTTGTAGTGTTAATTAGGGGACATAGATCATGTTGGAAAGAGTGCGTTGGTAATGTGAGAGATATCCTTTCAAATTTTTTAACCAAAAGGTGCCTTAATTGAAGAATTCTAAAATGATCCTTTGGTGGTAAACTAAGTCTCCGTACAAGTTCTTCTGCAGATAACCATGTTCCATCTTCCTTTAGAAACAAAGACAATTTCCCTTCTCCTAATCAAGGCAACCATGTGGGTAATAGAGGCTTATTATCTATTCTGAAAGCGGAGGAATTCCAAATCAATTGAGAAGGATCTGCATATTGTTTATATTTTAGAAACCCACATAACTGTGCGTGAATTCTAATAGATGTTTCTATAGTGGTGCCTTTTAGCTTTTTTGGCAGGACTGATGTTTTTAAAAATAACAATGTGGAAGGATCCATATTACATGAACGAATAATTTCCAATTAAATTTTCAACCATGGAGAAAGAACGAGCAATGAGTTTGGGACTAACCACTGAAGATGTTTGGAAGCCTGACTAGCCCAATAGTACAAGCTGAAATGAGGTAATCGTAGGCCCCCTTTGAGATTAGAAGCCACTGATTTGTGGTATGCTAATCTTGGTTGTTTCTTGAGCCAAATAAATTTCATTATTAGGCTTTGCACCTTTTTAAACCAGGTTCCTGGTAAATAAATATTCAATAAGTGAAGAGGATAAAGCAACCTTGGCAGTATATTCATTTTAACTAAATTTATTCTTCCCCATAAAGAGATGGGAAGAATTGCCCAGTGTTCTAAATCCTGCTTCACTATTGTTAGTAATGAATCCAGGTTTTTCTTGATGGAAAGCTGTGTGGTTCTAGTTAGTTCAATACCGAGAAAGATTCCTTTGACCACGCCAAGTCTAAGGCAGTAATACTATGCTTAAGAACTCTGTGATTTCAAGGGAAAACAGTGGACTTACCAACATTTAATTTATAGTTAGAGAACTTACTGTATTCCTCTATTAGGTCTAACATGACAGGAATGGAGGCCTCTGGATATGAAAGCTGTAAAAGTAAGTCATCGGCATAGGCGGACACTTTAATTTCTGTATCTAAAATTGTAATACCCTGTACCTGTGGACATAAAGACAATTTGCAGATTAACGGCTCAAGGTATAGATTGAAAAGAAAGGGAGAAAGGGGAAAGCTCTGTCTGGTACCAGAATGTAAAGAAAAAGAATCTGAAATTACACCATTACCTGATATTTTGGCTGAAGGATTTTGATAGAGCTCCTTAACCCAATCCAGAAATTGTTGTGGGAAGCCAAAGGCATTCAAAGTTTGCAACAGGAAGTTCCAATTAACTCTATCAAAAGCCTTTTCTGCGTCCAGGGACACTAAAGCTGGTGGAAAGGAGGCATACCTAGACACCGAAAGTACATGGGAAAGAGTACGTAGGTGATCTACAGAAGATCTTCCCTTCATAAAGCCTACCTGTTGTGAGCCTATTAGATCTGGAACGATTAGACTGAGCCTATCTGCTAAGATCTTGGTTAATATCTTAATGTCCTAGTTTAATAAGGAGATGGGTCTGTAGCTTTCCACAAATTCTAAATTCTTGCCAGGCTTTGGTAGAAGTACAATGAGAGACTCAAATAATGTGGGATCTACTCGCATACCAGATAATATAAAATGATATAAAGAAAGAAGATGAGGGATAATCTGTTCCTTAAAACATTTATAAAAATTGGACGAAAACCCATCAGGTCTCAGAGCTTTATCTGAAGGTAATCCCTGTATTACTTCCTCTACCTCTAATGATGAAATTGGGGCCACTAACTTCCTCTGCTGGGGTTCCGAAAGAATGGGTAGTTGAGCCTCTTTTAAATAAAGGGAAAGAGTTGAGTTAGAACGAGGGTTAGGCATAGCACCGTACAGTTGTTTGTAATAACTGGTAAATTCCAATATTGTTTCCTGAGGGGGAGATTTTAGAGATACATCCGATTTAGAATGAATTGGAGGAATAAAGCGTGCTGATTCCTGTTGTTTAATTCACTGAGCTAATAATTTCCCTGCTTTTTCTCCATGATCTACGTATGAGGCCCTTGCACATAATATTGCAAATTCCGACTTCTAATTAAGAAGGCTAATATATGAGTCTTTCAATTTTTCTAATTTTTGTTTGACCTCATCAGTTGATTGTGGATGTAAATTAGCCTCCATTGATCTAATCTGGGATAACACAGCTTTCTGCTTTGACTCTTGCTTTTTTTTCCTATCAGATGCCAAACCAATTAAGATACCCCTAAGATACGCTTTAAAGGTACACCACATAATGTCGGGTTTATTGTCCTGGGTAGAATTTATTTCAAAAAATTGCTTAATATGATCTTTAATGCAGTCAACAGTTTTAGAGTCCTTGAGTAATTGATCATTCAACTTCCTTCAGGTATGACGTTTAGACAGGGATGGAAGAGACAGCCTAGATTGCACCACTGAATGATCTGAAGGGGGAACCGGTTGAATAGAAGAGGCTATTACCCCAGGCAAAATTTGTTGTGATACCAATAAATAATCAATATGAGACGAGGATCTATGGACAGGGGAAATAAAGGTATACTCCCTAGCTTCTGAGTGTAGCACCCTCCATACATCGCAAAGGCCAAGGCGGTCCATTAAATCATGTACGGCTCGTTGAGCAGGAGAAGGTCTTCCTGAAGTGTTACCAGTACGTTCTTTTTCTGGATCCAACACCAAGTTAAGGTCTCCACCCAAAATTATTGATGCAGGTAATAATGGGAGTATAGAATTTAGTAACTGCATATAAACAAGAGGGTCCTCCTTATTAGGACCATAAATACTCCCAAATAAAAGTTCCTTGGAGTAAAGAGTACCTTTCACCAAAACAAATCTGCCCTATGGATCTTTAATCACCTGTGTGGCAGTAAATGGAATAATCCTATTAATAAGAATTAAAACTCCACAACTGTTAGAGGTACATTGAGCAGGAAAAACCTGCCCTATTTGCAGTCTTCTCATCTGAATGGCATCAGAGTCTAACAAGTGAGATTCTTGAATAAAAGAGATATGAGAATACAAAATATTCAAATGTTTCAGAATTTTGTATTGTTTTAATTTCTGATGGACCCCTTTAACATTCCAAGTGGAAATACTCACATCATTAGCCACCATGTCTAATCACCCACCAGGCCAATTTCGAGCTTGAAATCTATTATTTTTGAACCATTGTAATAATATGTTATACTGGACTGTTGAACCCACCCACAACAAAAAAGAAAAAACCCAAACAGAAAAAACCAAAACTAAAAACCCTTTAATAACCCCATCCCCCAGCCTTCCCTACCTCCCTTACTATCCTACTAATCATTTTGCAGCACACCATTACATCGCCTTTCCCCTCCCACCACCCACCTGTTCTATCCCCCAAAACCCTATATAATGTAATATAGAACCATCACCTTAGCCAGGTATGTATCTAGACATTTGAACCATACAAACTGTATAATAAATCCTAAGTACAAAAAGTATCTATAAAATATGAAGCTTCGTCTAGATGTAAGCTAACACTAAATCCGGAAAAAGGAAAAAGCAAAAGGAAAAGGGCAAACAACCCAAATCTTTACTATGAAGCATAAAAGCTTTCACTACACTATAAATAAAACCTCCAAACAAAATAAAGCAAAATAAATCTCCCATACCAGGTCCTCCCTGGCTATTTCTAAGACTTCACTACCTAATGATTTCCTAGCACTAACTCTAAACTCAGAATGCAACCAAATCAGTTATCCCGCATCCTTGAAAGCAACATGTATCCTATTGTTGCTATTATGTTCAATCACATTGCTACAGTAGCCTTGTCGCACAGCTCAGCTCATTACTAATCTAGTGGGAAACCAAGGCAACATCCCCCTCCTGTGGCAACTCCACATAAATACATCCCTGCCTTAGATCTCTAAGAGCTTTACTGTGCTTTCTGAGAATACAGGGGAAAAAACAACAAAAGAAAGAGAAGAAAATTAGACTCTGATCATTTCTATTTCTTAATTTAAACCCCTAAATTCACTGTAATGTGGTGTAGACCTTTGAAGCAGTTCTACAACACACATAGTGTAACTCTTTTCCTCTTTAAAGTTAGTGGAAATGCGCAAATACGCCTGCTTACTGACTGCATACCAGAAACCACAGGACTACATTCCTGAATACTAGCTTCATGGTAAACAATTGTTACTTCTCTCCACGGTACTGGTATTAGTCCCATACCTACAAACACAACCGCACGAGCAACTCAAACTTATCATTTACCTCAGAGGTAGAAAAGCAACTATCCTGGCTATATTATACATTTATTCCTGTTACTTCCTTACGATTTAAAAAACGTAAGCCTCTCCCTTTATTACATTCCCTCCTTACTGAAAGAGGGAGTAAAAATAATATAACCAGTGCCCAAGTCCACAGAGCTAATCCGATACTTAGAAGCCGACCGTTCTCAAGCAAAAACAACAAGTCAAAGTCTCATTTCTGTTTTTTTTTTGTTTTCCTCTTTTTTTCCGATCTTCCATTCCGATAATTTTTCTAAGAGAGCACCAGTCCTCCATCAAGTGTCCTTGAAAAATTCAGGCATAGCTGACTTCAGACCTTTGGTTGCCTTCTCCAAGTCCTTATAAGAGTGCCAGGTTCCGGAAATTAATACCTGGAGTTTGGTTGGGTATATCATTTTAAACTTAATTCCAGCTGCAATTATTTTGGTGACAAGAGGATGAAAAGAGGACCTGCATTGGCACACTGATAGTGGCAAATCCTGGGCAACACGTATTCTTACCCCCTCCAACTGAAGGTCTTGGATCTCTCGTATTTTGATAAAAAAATGTTGCTTCTCCAAATAGTTTAGAAAATGAAAGATCAAGGGTCTGGGGTGAGCCCTGGACGGTGGAGCTGGGCGAAGTGCCCTATGAGCCCGATCTATAATGTACCGGGTCCCATAAGGAGAAGGACCCATTATTTTCTCCAGAAACTGTTGTACGAATAGGATTGAATCGTGCCCTTCTTCAGCTTCAGGGAGGCCGATAATTATTGCATTATTTCTATGGGTACGGCCCTCTAAATCCTCCAATTTCTGCTCCATTTTTGCCAACTTTTGTTTAATGGTCACCATCTCAGGTTCAGATTTGTCTGCCCTTTTCTCTAAAGAAGTGATCCATGCCTCACTGTTGGACGTCCTCAATACGATGTCTTCTATAGCTTGTGTAATCGATTTAATTTCTGAGGTAAGACTCCTTAAATCCTCCTTAAAAGTTCTAAATTCAGCCAGGAAGCCTGAGAGAGTTAACGGCTCTTGTTCGGAGCTCTGTTGTGGCATGGCTTGCCCAGGCAAAGTGTTGGTCCTTTGTTTTTTAGGTGCCTTTTCAGGCGTGGCCGGCAGAGTATGTTTCGGCTGTATTTTCTTCAAGTCCACTTCCATCTCCTAAAAAAACACTCCACCTTGATACTCCAGACTTTCATACACCTTTTAGTTGCCTTTTCTGTGTTCAGCAAGTTAAATTATTTGATTTAAATTTGGATTAATGTGGCGGTAGGTGGGAGAGGTGACAAAAGGCGTCTCTTCAGGCTCGCTGCATCACGTGACCATCGCTCAGTGTTGCTTATAACTCATCTTATCTTTGACCTCTTACCTGCCTCATTACCATTATCCTAGCAAGGGATAATGGACCTGATCTTGGTTCCCCTTCCTCTTTCACCCACTCAGACCCTCACAGGGCTGGAACCAAGGGCCTGAGAATTGTTCACCTCAATATATGCAGCCTACTTTGCAGCCTCTCAGAATATGAAGTGTGGATGTCTTTGTATAATCCAGACATTTTATGTGCCTCTGAAACATGGCTAAAGTCCTCCGCTACTGACTCAGCCTGCTCTCTACAAAACTACAATCTACTGCAATGTGACCGCATCTCCTCCAAAAGGGGTAGTGGTGTAGCGATATATTCTAAAGCGCATCTGGATCGTTCAGTCCACCCTACCCCCACTACTCTCTCATAGATACATAGATACATAGACAGTGTCAGCAGATAAGGGCCTATGGCCCACCCAGTCTGCTCATTTGAGCTTGTAAGTTCAGTTTATGTTTTCCTAGAAGTCTGTTGCCCCTTACCCCTGACCTCCAGAATTCCTTTATGTCTATCGCATGCATTCTTAAATCCCATGATTGTTTCAGCCCCCACCACTTCCGCTGGCAGGGTGTTCCACTTGTCCACCACCCGTTCTGTGAAGAAATTGTTCCTCATGTTTCCTCTGAATCATCCTCCCTCCAACTTCATCCCATGCCCTCTAGTCCTGGAACATCTTTTTTCACTTAAAAATAGTGTATTCCTGCACTCTGTTCCTCCCTGTGAGATACTTGTATGTCTCTATCATATCCCCTCTCTCCCTCCTCTCCTCCAGGGAGTACATGTTCAGTTCCTTCAACCTGTCTTCATAGGACTTGTGATGCAATCCATGCACCATCTTTGTTGCCCTCCTCTGTACCTTCTTTACCATGTCTATGTCCTTACGTAGGTATCGTCTCCAGAACTGTACACTGTACTCCAGGTGGGGCCTCACTAGTGTCTTGTATAGTGGAATTATGACCTCCCTTTTCCTGCTGGTGATGCCCCTGCCTATACATCCCAGCATCCTATTTGCTTTACCTGCTGCCTTGTCACACTGTTTCCCTACATTGAGGTCATCAGAGATGATAACCCCAAGATCCCTTCCTGCTTGGTGCATGCTATATCCTCACCCCAACTGATATATTGTGCCAGGTTTTTGTGCCCCATATGCATTATCTTGCACTTCTTTGCATTGAATTTCAACTGCCAAACCCTGACCATTCTTCAAGTTTCTGCAGGTCCTTCTCATTCTGTCTACACCCTCTGGTGAGTCTACTCTGTTACAGAGCTTTGTGTCATCAGCGAACAGTGAAATTCTGCCTTCTAGGTCCTGTGCAATGTCACTGATAGAGATGTTGAATAGGACCGTCCCAACACTGATCCCTGTGGTACCCCACTGGTCACTCTTCCCTTTGTGGAGTGACAGCCATTTACCACCATCCTCTGTGTCCTGCCACCCAGCCAGTTACCTACCCACCACACTACTGTCCTGCCCCACCATATTCCCCAGTTTGTAATAGTCTTCTATGTGGCACAGTGTCAAAGGCCTTGCTGAAGTCCAGATAGGCCATGTCACTGCCCTCCCCTGATCCACCTCTCAGTCACCCAGTCAAAAATTCAATGAGGTTGGTCTGACATGACCTCCCCTGGTGGCTCATGCTGCCGTGGGTCCTGTGGTCCATTGACAACCCAGATGTTTCCACCAATCTCTCCTTCAGTAGTGCTTCCATGATCTTCCCCACTACCGGGTGAGGCTGACTGGTCTGTAGTTCCCTGCTTCCTCTTTGTTCCGCTTTTGTATAGGGACCACATCTGCTGTCCTCCAGCCTTTGGGAACCTCCCCTGTTTCCAGTGATCGGCTAAACAGGATGGCCAGAGGTTCAGCCACCACCTCTCTTAGTTCTTTTAAGGACCCTGGGGTGTACCCATCTGGCCCCATTGCTTTACTCAGACTCTTATTACTTCCAGTTCCTTCAGGACTCTTTCTTGTGTAAAGTGACTTGTGTCCATTTCTGCACCATTCTCACCTTGTACTCCTTCAGACCCATTACCCTCCTCTTTCTCAGTAAAGACTGAGCAGAAATACCTGTTCAATATGTCCAGCTTTACTGTTGTCATCCTCCACGGCCCCCATCCTCCCCTTCAGTCTCACTATCCCTCCCTTGTCTTTCTTTTTCCTTATTGTACCTGTAAAGGTTTTGTCCCCTCTACCCACTGATTTTTGCAATGTGTTCTTCTGTCTGAGCTTTGGCTTCCTTACTGACCTCCCTGCCTCCTTTTGCTTCTCCTGGTACTTCTCCTATCCCCTTCTGCCTGTGTCTTTTGTATTGCCTAGATGCAATCTTTTTGGCTTTCACTTTCTTTGCTACCTCTTTGGAAAACCATAATGGTCTCCTCTTCATTTTCCTTTTGCTAACCTGCTTAATGCATAATTCTGTTGTTCTTGTAATCCCCATTTAAATACTGCCCACTGTTCCTCAACCCTGATTCCTGTCCCATTCCTTAATGCCTCTTTCAAGTATCTCCCATTTTCCCAAAGTCTGCCCCCTAAAATCCAGGATCGTGTTTTGTGTGATTTGGTTCTACTCTTTCTGTGATTTCAAACCACAATGACTGGTGGTCACTGTTCCCCAGGTGCTCTCCACTGTTACCCCCATCACACTGTCCCTGTTTGTGAGCACAAGGTCCAGTATTGCCTTCTGCCGAGTTGGTTCCATGACCAGTTGCTTGAGGAAGGCACCCTGAAGGGAGTCAGGATAAATCTGCTCTAGTTGATGCTGCTGCTGGGATGCTCCAGTCCACGTCTGGAATATTGAAGTCTCCAACCAGTACTACCTCACCCTTGTCTGCCATCCTTTGGATGGCTAGCATCAGCTCCCTATCTGTTTCTTCCTCCTGGGCTGGTGGTCTATAGACCACACCTGTGCGGATGGCTGTTCCCATTTTCCTTTCCAGCTTAACCCATAGTATCTCACCCCCATTTTGTTCCTCCTGTATCTCTGTGGCCCTTATGTCATTGCTCTCACTGCAAGTTTCTACACACCGTCCACTTCGTAGGAGGCACAAAAAAACTCCATATCATCCGCGCTTAAAACCCTCTGAAAGACAGCATTTCTGGCCTCTCTGAGCCTCTTTCTCAAACCACCTCCTTAGCCAGTTGAAATTAAACTGTCCTCCTTGGTGACATCACTCTTGACTGGGGAGGTACATCTATCAAGACCTATGACACTCTAATTCAGAAACACAACCTTCACCAACTTATTACTGACCCATCTAGAATTTCTGTGACCACTGGCTCCCATTCCTTGATAGACTGGGTCCTGACAAACAGGACAGGTAGAATCTCTGATGCTGGTATCTTCTAGGATGCTATTGCTGGTCACTCCCCTCTTTATTGCATATAGCAGGTTCATGCCCCCTCAATCCCATCCCTTCCAACTAATCTCATTTCAGGACTTTTCAAAACTAAACCCTGCTGCCTTTCTTGATGCCCTATCCAAAATAGACTGGACCATACTCTTTACCACTAACAATGTCCATGATGCACTAGATTACTTCATATCTCAATTATGTGCTCTCCAGGAACAACACATCCCTAAAATGTCTCATAGGATCCATGGGACCCCAATAGATGGCTTCAGAAGGACATTCTTGCTCAGCTAAAGTCTAAGGATAATATTTGGTCTAAATTTAGGACCTCTGGACTACAGGTTGACCTGCATAAATACAGGGTAACGAGAAATGCCTGTAAGAGAACCATACACCTTGCAAAGAGCTCCTACTGCAAGAATCTGCCACTCACTGCTGCTGGTGACTCTCAAAATACTGAGCTCACACATCAGGGGGTTAGACAAGCACAGTTCACTAATGACATGGTGCTGAATGGGTCCTAGTGTAACAACCCTGTTACCATTGCTAATTCTTTCAATCATCATTTTACTGATTTATCCATTTATACTAATCCTGTCCTTACTCTCCCATGTCCTATCTCTATCTCTACTCCACCTTCTACTCCTACCCACTACTCCATTTTGGATCCAACGTCTGCTCCTACCTGCTTTCACTTCCATACGGTATCTAGCCAGCAAGTTCGCAGGGTACTAAACTCTATCTCTACCTGTGGTAGCATTGGTGCTGATGGCCTAGAACCCAGACTACTTACACTGGCAGTACCTCTCGTTGTTTCTCCACTGGTCAGAATTTTTACTCTATCCCTTTGTTCTGGAGTTGTTCTGGATATCTGAAAGATTGCTAGGATCATCCCTGTCTTGAAGTAAGGGGACCCCAAAGCCATCTTTAACTACCATCCAGTTGCCATCTTCTCTATCTTAAGCTAGCTCCTAGACAAACTTGTCTCTGCTCAAACTGTCACCTTCCTTCATGACTGGAACCTCCTCTCACATGCCCAGCATGGCTTTAGGAAAGAGCATAGCATAGCAACTGCACTCCTCAAATTCACTAACAACACCAAAATCTCAATCAGAAATGGCCTGCTAACTGGAGCAGTCTTCACTGACCTCACAGAGGCTTTTGACCGTGTTGACCATCCCCTCCTAAAGTCCAAAATGCTTTTCCTTGGCTTCTTTCCTGAGGTTGTAACATGGTATAATAGCTACTTAACTGACAGACAGCAATTTGTCAAATTTAACTCTGCAGTCTCTGAAAGTTCTACTATTAACATAGGAATACTTCAAGGCTCCATACTTGCTCCCCTTCCCTTCACCATTTTCAGAAATAACATATCTCTCAATGATACTACTTGCCCATCTTTGCTATATGCAGATGACCTTGTTCTCTACACTAGTCCTGAAAACATCTTGATCTTAATACTGCCTTCTCTTCCAATTTCTGTTGCATCCAACACTGGCTCTGAAGTAATAAATTACTTTTAATTGCTAACAAAACACACTCCATGATCTTTGGTTCTGCTCCTAGATTAAGAAAATGTCCTGAACAACTGTCCATCACCTGCAGTGATGGCACCCCCTCATAAATGTCAATGCATTCAAATATCTTGGTGTTACACTTAATCCCTCACTTGACTTTAATCAACACATCTTCAATACCTGCAGAGCTGTCAGCAGCATTAGCTATGCTCTCACACTCTCCACCAGAACTGCTATTGCCTAGGGTGTTCTTCTTCTTGTCCTCACCTCTGGATTGTCCACTTATTTTGGTGCTTCCAAATTAAATCTCCTAAAATGGGATGCTACCTATAACAATGTCTATCAATTTGGAGTAGCCTGTCATTGCCTCATGCATTGCTGTCAGCTCTATGGTGGCCTTAAATGGTTTTCTCCAGAGGCAAACTGACTCTATTCCCTTGGCATGTTGGTTCGCGGTATTATTCAGTCTGGCATTCCCTCCTCTCTAGCCCAGTTTCTGAAACCATCGAGCCCTCACTATTCCCTTCACTCAGGTGAGCAATCCTTGCTACTTGTTTCTAGAAGCAGAATGGCCATGGGATCTCAGGCTTTCTCTCACTTTGCTCCTCTTTTCTGGATGCACTACTTGCTGCAGTCCTTCTTTCCTCTACTCACACTAGCTTTTAATGGGAACTATGTAACCACCTAGTAGCCTTTAATCCCTGCACTTGTTTCTTTCCACCCTGATGGAGCTCTGCCCCTGCTTCCTACTTTACTTGACCACTGTCTGTTCACTTTGCTCACTCATGTGGCGCTTAACTGCTCACTGCTTCATGCAATTGTTGTTTTTTACACATTTTGGATTATTATCCTTCCAGTCCTGCTTCAATTGCTCCTTGCTACTGTGAACTTATTACCTTATTTACTATTTTTTATTATTGTATATCTCATCTAACTCGTTGTTTGTGCTACTGTTAAACCATGTTTCCTCTGTACTGTTTTACTTTATCTGTAAATGTGTTTATGTTATGACCTTTACCATGTACTCTCCCAGGCTGTGTCTTAAAATAGGCATTTTTTATGTCTAGTGCACTTACCCGGTTATCAAACACAAATAAATAAATAAATCTCTTCAGGCCCAAGATGGAGGCCTTTGCTTTGATCAAAAGGTCATCAATGTGCCCCTTCCTGCAGTGATTCCAGGTGATGGGTAATCCTAGATAGGAATATTTCTTTACAACTTCTATTGGGTGTGTTTTACACTTTCAAATGGTCTTGGTAAGGTGCTTCCCAAAGGTTATAATCTTTGTTTTAGAGATATTAATTTTTAGGTCTAAATTTTTATTTGGTATAATTAAAGTATCACATTTTTTTCTGGACTCCCTTAGTGGACAGCAAAAGAAGCACCAGATCATCTGCATAAGCTAGGATGGGGCAATTTAGGCATTCAACCTTGAGTGAAATAGAGTCAGGCATATCTAAGCATATTATCATTTTAGTAATATAAATGAAAAGAGTAAAGGGACTAGGATACATCCCTGCTTGTCTCCCCTGTTAGTGGGGAATCTATTGGTAAACTGACCCATTCCCTCGAGTTTGACTTGGGCCCATGTGCCTGAGTATAGATTCCAAATGGTGTTTATCCAATATGGCACATACCTCATTCTCCCAAGGTTGTGCAGAGTACATTTCTATTAACTGTGTCAAATGCATAGCTGAAATCAATAAAGTCTGAGTAAAGCTTTTGTCCTTTGATGGTAAGATACTTTTCTAAGAAATGATTTAAAATGAAGCAGTTGTCTAGGGTTAAGACGTTTTCTCTGAAACCAGTCTGGTATGGAGTGATATCCTCTAATCTGCTGAGATAGAACTTCAATCTATCTAAAAGAATTATGGTAACAATTTTTGCTAGGTTGTCTAAAATGCTTAGATAGATGTGCATTTTAGGGTCAGATTTATCACCCTTCTTAAATATCAGAAATAATTTTGCTCCTTTCCAGGAATGTGGAACCTTATTTTCAAAAATGCATCTATTGAAATAGTCTGTTACATTATCTGCCCAGTTTACTTTCCTTGTGTTACTCCTGAACCTCTCTCTATTTAGCTTCATGTAATGCCCCCTCATTCACCTGCTCTCTTTCAATTGGAAAAGCTCCTGAACGTTAACCTTATTTATACCCCTCACATATTTAAAAGTCTCAATCATATCGCCCCTCTGCTTCCTCTGTTTCAGGGAGCACATGTTTAGTTCCCTCAGTTGATCTGGTTCTGGTAATCTGGTAAGTTCAGGTTCTGCCACTTTGATGACCCCCACTGTGGGCCGGGTAGTTTGCACCTCTGCATGGGGCATGCCTGCAGTAGAGGTGCATAAAGTATGAATAGTATTTCCCAAGTATCACAAATAATGCTCCTCCTCCTGGGGCTGTGTGGGTGGCTGTTTGTGCTTGTCTGTGTCTGTAGGTTAGTTTTTGTTCATTTACATGTTTTTCTGTTGGGAATACCTGTGCCATTCTTGCACACAACATTGGTGAAAGTCTCCTGGACTGAATTTCTGCAAATCGCCATCATCAGGTATCAGCTTTTTAATTTTAAATCAACTTTCTTGAAGCCTCCTCAAGGAAGCATATGCCTTACAACTAGTCTTACAAACATGGTGATGCTGGGTCCTGCAACTGAATCAACATTTTCAACATTCTCATCTGACCACTCTTAAAGCAACTGCACTTGTGGACTTTAAAGAACAAAGGAATTTTAACACATTTTGTGACTGAATCAACATTTTTGTCTGACCTTTTCCAAAGATATTGTACTTGTCTCTGAGGACTTTGAAGATCAAAGGAAACATACAGACAAAAGGATTTCACACACTGCATATGCCTACTGTCTGACCTACTCCCAAGGTATTGTACTTATCTCTGAGGACTTCGAAGAACAAAGGAAACATATAGACAAAAGGATTTTACACATTGCATATGCCCAGGCCACAGTTTATCACCTTTCAGGAACTTTAACATATTATGTGATCCTGGATCTCAACAGTACTATAGTACTTCTCTTAAACCCTCTGGCACCAAACCCTCCCAGTCTTTTTTTTTTTCATTTTTCTCTGTACTTCACCATAGTGCTTAGCTATCCACCTTAGCCCACTAAAATCCATACCCTACCACCCTCCTTTTGCTCGCCACCCCCCCGACTGCCTAGCCCACACTACTTCTCGGCTCTCTCCTCCCTCGCTAAAAAAATGCTTTGGCTTAGTCCCCACCACCGTTCCTGCTCACCCTCATCCTCCTTTTCCTTTATGCCAACTCCCTCCTCCTACCCTACCCCTCCACCTACTCTCACCTTTCTATATTACTACCCAAACATTGTACCATGGCTTTTACTCTGGAAGTCTTAAACAAACATCACCCAATTAATACCTGGGTGCAAAGAGCCATATTTCCTAATTGGAAACTGCCACATCATTATAACTCACTAATGATCACCCTCTACTGGGACTCCAGAAGACAATCCAAGCATCTTAAAAAGTACAAGCAGAAACTCACTCCAACCTATTATGAACTACGAATGGCATCGCTGAAACTCCTGCTCCTCCTACTTTTAATATCTGGTGGGATACACCCAAACCCTGGTCCTGTTGCACTGAAGCCGACAAAAACAGGGAAAGTTGGTAGTGGTCTCTCCATTATCACTCTAAATATCTGCAGCCTCCTTCCCAAATTGGCATCTCTTCAAACTCTCATGGGACAAAAAAACCCTGATATACTAGCCATTGTTGAAACCTGGCTATCTCCCAGCACCCCGGATCATGCGGTCTCGCTTGAAGGCTACAATCTTTTCAGACTCGACCGGGCAAGCAAGAAAGGTAGGGGCTGTGCTATCTACATAAAGGACAACCTCTCCTGTCAACGCGGCAGCTTCACCCCCACAAATACGCAGATGCAACTCCTCCCTATCAAACTGCTTCTTGGTGCACAAAACAAAGTTCTCACAGTGGCCGCAGTCTATATCCCTCCAAAAGACCACCGTGCCAGTATTAAGTCTGTACTTGATTTTGTTAGTCTGCAGCCCTCTGAAAATGAGCTCCTCCTCCTCGGGGATTTCAACATAAACTGGCTCGCCTCTGACACTGGCTCTTACAAAGATGACATCCTAGCAGCAAACCTGACTCAGATGGTAACCTCCCCACCCAGAAAATTACAAAACTGGTACAAGCACCCTTATTGACTGGGTTCTCACAAATCACCCTGACCGGATAAAAACATTAAAGTCCTCCCTGACTCCTCAGTGACCACTCCCCAGTGTCCTGTACCTGGTCTAATAAATTTCTCAAGCCACCCCCCAAAGTTATAACAAGCAGAGTATTGCTTTATGGGAATCTTATCAAGTTGAAAACCCATCTCCTACAACAGGACTGGATGCCAATCCTTGAATCAACTGATATTAATACCGCACTAGAATACTTCATTAAATCTTTCAACTCTGCATGCGACTTATACGCCCCAGTAAAAAAACGTAAAATCAAAGCACTATCAAATCCATGGATTACTGCCAAACTACTTGCCGAGCTCAAGGTTCGGGACCACCTCTGGGCAGTTGCCAGAGACACAGGCTCACCTCATGATACCCTAAAATACAAGCAGGCACGAAATAGATGTACCTCACAAATTAAGCAAATGAAGAGCGCCTATTTCAAAAATGCCCTTAAATCCACCTGGGGTGATGGAAGAGCTTTTTGGGACAACATCCGAAACATAATGGGTAAACAATCAAAATCGTCACCTACCATTATGAAAGTTGATGGATCCACCACTCTTGACCCAAAGTCTATTGCAGATGCACTTAATAAGACATTCACAGACCTTAGTGGGGTCCTCCCCCCAGATTTCTTCTCGGACTTACCTGTGCCTAGCCTAGTATCACAAAACACCCCTCGTGACAAACCACAATTTTACTTCAAGAAAATCAAAGTGCACAAGCACACAAGTACATAAAAAAGGCCTGCCCCAAATCCAGAACAAGTAGTGACACGCTAGATCTAAAAATCCTGTCTCTCACCCTGGATGAAGTAATTCACCCCCTTGCAAAAATTCTTAATCTGTCACTTTGCCAAAGTCAATTTCCCAACAAATTGAAATCTGCCATAGTTACGCCAGTGCACAAAGGGGGGGACAAAACCTCAACAGGAAACTATCGACCAATATCAATACTCACTCCCCTCTCCAAAACACTTGAACGAATAGTGGCAGACCAACTCTCTGATTACCTGGACAAATACAATCTACTCTGTAATCAACAGCACGGCTTTAGGAAAGGACATAGTAAAACAACAGCCTTACTTGATTTCTCTGGAGAAGTCCACTCAGCCCTGGACAAAGGGTGCCAAACAGGTGCAGTCTTTATCGATCTTACAAAAGCTTTCGACACAGTCCATCATGGCCTACTTACCTCCCTACTTTCTAGCCTAGGCCTGGCGAAGGTCTTGTGCTTGGTAAAAGTTACCTGTCCAATCGGTCACAGGCTGTAAAATCTCTAATGAACTCTCCGACTTCAAACCAGTTCTCTGGTGTACCACAGGCTCAATTCTTGGACCGCTCCTCTTTAGCCTGTTCCTTAACTCCCTCCCAGATATCTGCCAGGAGAAAATAATCTTATACGCTGATGATGCTGTAATTCTCTCTTCCCACAAGGATCCAAACTCCCTATGAAAAAGCCTGCAACTTGCTTTCTCTAGTGTTGAAAGGTGGTTCCTGGATAGTAAACTTGTGCTAAACCACAATAAAACAAAAGCCATGCTCTTCTCCAATCACCAAAACAAAAATAGGCATACTCCACTCACCATACAAACCTCTGCAGGAATTACACAGGACCAAGTAAATACTTTCAAATACCTTGGCATCACTTTTGACCAAGGGCTCACCTTTGCAACTCACATTGACAACACTGCGAAAACAGTGAACCAACGCCTTGGAACACTATTCCGTAACCGTCAATTTCTAAATCAAGCGGCATTGAGAATAGCTATACAGAGTTCCATAATCTCAATCATTGACTATGGCCTTATTATTTATGGCTCAGCTACCTCCACTGCTCTAAGGTGTATTTCAATCACTCTAAATAAGGCCTGCTGGCTCCTCACGGGGGCTCAAAGACTGACTCACACGTGTGATCTGTACTATGAATCAGGCTGGTTGAACCTATCAAATCATCTTATTTATCTCACCTGCACAATGGCAAAAAAATCTATCTTGGGACTGACTCCATTATGTATTCAAAACCTACTCTGACTGAATCCTGGCTCACGACCCTCCACCAGATCTGAACGCCAACCTTTCCTTGTTCCGAGATGCCGGGCTGCACAGGGACAAAGATCTTTCGCATACAGGGCCCCGACATGGTTCAATGCGCTTAGTCCACCTACTCTATCCTCAACCTCGCTCGAAGCTTTCAAATCCATGCTCTATGCCCACCTCACCACCACTAGCAACTGTGACTGCGCTAGATAAAGACTACTACTCCTCATGTCCATCCTCACATCTGAGGCCTCTTCCTCCCTGACTAATGAACCCTCTGGTACCTCTACTACTTCCTGTCTCCCACCCAAACTCACTCCCCCCCTTTTTTCCTGTCCCTCTCTTACTCTCCTGCTCACCACCTTTCCCTCCTCTCTAGCCTCCTTTGTTGCCTAATGATCACCCTCTCCTGGAAGTTTCCTTAACCTCGAAATTGTCTACTCGCTTGAACCTGTTAGAGCTTGTTTTTCTATGAAACTTAAAAACGTTACTGCCTTAAACTGTTAATAGCAAATTTATGATGTAACTTTCCTGTCTGGTTTTACCTGTAATGTGTATCGTGCTTTGTTAAATGTTCTTTGTGATGTGGAACCTTTGTAAAAGAGCCCTGGCTCAAAGGTATTAATTCATAGACTAATAAACTAAACTAAACTAAACTAAAATGCACTATTATTCTTATTGGAGAAATAACGTAAGCAAAAGTAACAAAACCGCCAACCTCCTTCCTCCCCATCCCAACAGCTTAAAGATACAGAACTTCATCTCCCCACCCATCCTCCTCAACCCCAGAACCCACCATTTCAAGTTTAAAAAACAATTGGCACTACCTGCTCACCTCCATTGACACCCACCAACTTTATTAATGTTTTGTGCTTCAGATTCTGAAACAAATAAATGGTACCCCCACCTGACAGCAACACTCAACTCCCAGACTCCTACCCTAGCATCCACATTTCTTTATTCTGACACCCCCCAGGCATGGGAAGGTGACTGAAACAACCTGCCCTCCACCACAACCAGCTATCTTTTTGTGACTAGAAGTGCTCCCGTGCTTGCTCATATAGTAAAATAGCTTGTGGTACTGTATCTGTAATGTTTGCTTCTCTTATCCGTGTCCATTAGGGGATGATTTCTGTAATGTTTGCTTCACTGATCTGTGAGCATTAGGGAATGATTTCTGTAATATTTGCTTCATTGATCTGTGTGCATTTGGGAATGATTTCTGTAATGTTTGCTTCGCTGATCTGTGTGCATTTGGGAATTAGTTCTGTAATGTTTGCTCCACTGATCTGTCTGCATTTGGGAATTATTTCTGTAATGTTTGCTTCACTGATCTGTGTGCATTTGGGAATTAGTTCTGTAATGTTTGCTCTACTGATCTGTGTGCATTTGGAAATTATTTCTGTAATGTTTGCTTCACTGATCTGTGTGCATTTGGGAATGATTTCTGTAATGTCTGCTTCACTGATCTGTGTGCATTTGGTAATTAGTTCTGTAATGTTTGCTCCACTGATCTGTGTGCATTTGGGAATGATTTCTGTAGTTTGCTCCACTGATCTGTGTGCATTAGGGAATCTGTATTTCTACCCCAGGACTGGTGCTCTGATGTGCTCATTGTAACTAGCCATGCCATAAAATGAAGGATGATGGAACTTCATGGTCCTATGTCACATGAGTGTACCGTGGAGTCAGCCAGCATGCAAAGCTCTCATTGCAGGTCCTACTTGTGACATGCTGCAGAATACTGCAGGAATACAATGTAAACCAATGGGAATTACTCCAGTTTGTCACATAAGAAAGCATGACATGCTTAGAGACTAGAAATGTAGGCAATAACAGCAGAAAAAGAACAAAGGTCCACCCAATCTGTCTGAGTTCCCTATTTAGCCCAGGGACCTACTGATCCTCCAAGCTCCTGATTTGATTTGATTTGTTTAATTAAAATTCAGTAAGTCCATGAGCCAATGGCCCATTTTCAAGGTTGGCCAGAGTCACATTCATACTTCAATAAATACAACAAATGAACAATCATTAAATGCAATACAAACTACAGTACAGTCTAGTTAAAACATCTACACTGGTTTCTGGAGAAAATATACTACTTCATAAGTAATCTAAACTGATTTAAGGAAATAGTAGTACATTCAAAAGCTTTTACAACAGAGTTAAAAAACACAGGTAATTTATAGAACACAGTTCTCTGCCCCAAAGTTGACTTCATTATAGGAATATTAAAAGTTTGCAGCTCAGATAAATGCAGTAGTAGTAATAGAAATTATTTTATTCATCTATAAATGAACAAGGTAAACAATCATTGAGTACACAAATACACTAATTTTTAAGGAACACCTAAAATGCATAACCTGGTTAAAGTTTAAGGAGGAAATCTATCAAGACATACAAAAATACAAATATAGATATACATTATAAATACATTACAACACGTTGAGCAACATCCCACTAATCACTAATTTTCCTTCTTTTAAAACTATCCATTTTCCAATTCAATGCAACATTCATGCATTTCATCACTTTGTTCGTGGTACCACTGCCTAATCCTAGTCCAACTCACTTTGACACCATGGGTGGGATATTCAGACTGCAACAGACTGTGGTGCAGGCCTGGGCATGGTGCAACTTGGATTTGCCAAGGTGCTGACAGAGTGATATTCAACGGTGCTATGCCATGGCTCACCACCATTGAATATCGCGCCATGGCCACCCGCATTGTGCATGGCACAGTGGCACTGCACCAGCGCCAGTGGCCAGAGAGGGGCCTGGGATGCGCTTAAGTGCTAAAGTGGTGCACAACCACTTATATTCAGTGTATAGTGCAAATGGGGCCATAATGCATGCAAGGCGCAAATTGGGCCATTTGCATGTCATTATGGCCCCATTTGCATGCAGGTGCACCGATCCCCGGTGACTTGCACCTGGTGCCCTGCCAGGCTGCATCCGTCGGGGACTGACGCTCCTGCACAAGCGGCAAAGTGCCCCACTGCCTGACCACTGGCATAGGGATTGAAAATGAGAGTTTCATATCCCTGGTGGTCCAGTGGACCACTCCCAGCCCGATCATGGGCATATGTAATAAAATATTATGTCCATTATCCCTAGTGGTCCAGTGGACCACTCCCAGCCCGATCACGGGCATATGTAATGTAATATTATGTCCAATATCCCTGGTAGTCCTGTGGACTGCTCCCAGCCTGATTGTGGGTGTAAGTTGTAAAATAATATATACCAATCCATCCCTGGTGGTCCAGCGATACCCTCTCCCCACCCGCCCACTGAGCCCCACCATCCCTCTACCCCCCAGTCAGCGGAAGGTGGCAGCTGCCTGCCCGTAAGCCACCCCACTGCATGCTGATTGACTGTATGGGCCAATGGGCATGCAGACCGTACAGTACTACACAGTCTAGTGTAGTACGGTATGGGTTGTACACCCATTGACTCACGCTGTGAACCAATCTGCATACAGCCCTACTGTACGCAGTCAGTCAGCGGACAGTGGGGTGGCTTGTGGGTGGGGAACTGACACATCAAAATGAAGTATGTTCAGAATTAAGACGTGAAGGAGTATCTCTCCTTGACAGCAGCTTGTGAGAAAAACTACACTCGCGGTGACATGTTCCTAGCGCCAGTTTAAGTTCTGTCACTCACACTCACAAGAACGAGCATGTCTGTGAATGTTGAATGTCTGAACACATGCACAGATGAAATAACGGTGGGTGCCTGACTCAGCAGTCTTTAACTCACATCACTTTGACTCCAGTGTTCCACGCAGTCCTGATTTTTATTTTCAAACAGAAAACCCACAGCAATGGGGTATATAGTAACATCTGTGGAGGGACCCTGGTGTAAATATTCAAAAAATAAAACACCCAGACAGAGGTAGGCGACAATTCTTTATTAGCAAAGAAACATCTGTGCCTATATAAAAAAAAGAGAAAACAGTAAATACTTGCTCTTTAAATAATTGGAAAACCAGTCTGCAGCATTATCCAAGAATCTCATATTTTTCAATTTATTAATAAGTATACCATGATTTAAGGAATCAAAAGCTTTTGACAAATCTATCATAATTGCTCCTGTTAATAATCCGCTGTCCATTGTAATCTGAATATCCCCAGATACTTTTATTAATACAGTCTGAGTACTATAGCTTTCTCTGAAACCTGTCTGATTGCTATTTAAAATATCCTGTTCTTTTTATATACTGTTTTACCTGCTTAGCAACCATTTTTTCACACATCTTTGCTAGCACTGGTATCAAGAATATTGGTCGATAGTTAGTAATCTTTTTAGAGCCAGTTTTAAAAATAGGAATTACTTTTGCAAGTTCCCATTCATCAGGCACTTCAGCTGTGTATAATGATAAATTAAATATTTGTGTCAGGGGATGGGCAATGACTGAAGCTGCAAATTTCAAAAATTTACTACTGATTTCATCTAATCCCATTTCCCTTCTTTCATTAATGTTCAACAATTCTGACATTAGCTCATTAATATTTATTTTATCAGAATTAAACACCTGCTTTAAATGTCCAGGTATACTACCCTTGCTTGAATAATCTCTAAAAACGTTGGTACTTCCTTTAAAATCAGTTGTTTTCACCAATATTCCCAATTGGTACTGAAATCTTAAGCCCCAAAAAGCCAACCTGTTTTATTTAAAAGGACACCGTACTGTGTCCTATAAGGCATTTGGGTGGCAAAGCGAGTAGTTAATTCTAGTAGAGTTTTAAACTTGCTCAGTAGCCCTTTACATGCAGAATAATAAGATAGGATTCCATAGTCCACCATTGGGATTAAACAAATTCTGAGCAGGAGCTGTCTTGTATCTGGTAACAAGAGTGGGTTTAATCTATAAAGGGCTCCCAATCTTTGATGAGTTACCTTGATCATCTGTGTAATATGTGCTTCATACTGTAGGACATGCAGTCATCCACTGTTAAACCCATGTATTTAAAAGAATCAACCTTCTCTATTACTCTGCCAGTGCTAGTGTTCAGAGCCAGAGGAGGTCCATCTCCTCTTTTTTCCTCCCGCTACAAAAAACAATGGACTTTTTTTCATTCAAGACATACTAACATACTAAAATGCCAGCAGAATAGGCCTAATGGTCTTTCGTGTCTGCTCATTTGGTCAGCCCCCACCCTGGGAGCTGAACTTGCTGCCCCCCTCACCCTCTCTGGTTTCTCCCTTCCCAGTCCCAGATATTTTTTCTGCACAGGATTTTGCTTCCAGGATCCTTCCCCTGTACCTGTCCCACCCTCTCTTGAACCCCTCCACCATCTCTGCCTCCACCAGTCCCCTGGGCAATGCATTCTATGGCTCTACCACCCTTTCAGTAAAGTAGCACCTCCTCCTTTCTCTCCTGAATCTCCCCCCTCCAGCTTCCACCCATGCCCTCTAGTTGCCCCCCTACTTTCTTCAGAGCACCCTGACTGCTCCTCCCCTACTTACCCCCTTCATGTACCTGAAGACCTCTATCATATCCTCCGGTCCCTTGTCTCTTCCAATGTGTACATATTTAGCTCTTCGAGACTCTCCCCATGGGTCCTGTCCCCCAAGCCCCAGATCATTCTGGTTGCTCTCCTCTGGACCCTCTCCAGGAGTTCAATGCCCCTCTTTAAATGTGGCCTCCAAAACTGCACGCAGTGCTCAAGGTGCGGCCTCACCAAGCAGTTATACAGTGGGAGTATCACTTCCTCCTTCTGGAGGTGATCCTCCTAGTGATACATCCCAGCATCCTCTTGGCCTTGCCACTTCCTTCCTACAAGTCTCAGAGTTGTTCATCTTGACATCCACCACCACCCCCAGGTCCCTCTCAGCCATTGAGACTTGTAGCATTCCACACCCCCCCGGGTGTACACTTGGCCCGGATTTCTGGCTCCCAGGTGCAGTACCTTGCATTTCCCTGCATTGAACCTCAGCTTCCAATTTCTAGACCACCTTTCCAGAGCCTTCGGGTCCCCCTGTAGGGCCACCCTCCCTGACTTGCTATTTTCAAACCAATGCTGAATTAGTTCAAAATCAAATGCTAGATTGGTTTGGACAGTGTGGAAACAGATTCCACTCATGAGGACCATCGCATCATCAGCATAAAAACAGATTTGTGAGGTGATGCATGCCAAAGGTAAAGAATTCAAAAAGGACTAATCAGTAAAGGACCCTGAATAGACCCCCAAGGTGCACCCGGCGACATAGGGGATAGGGAAGAACATATACAATTAGTTCTGTTCAGCTGGGAACACTTAATCAAGGTGATTCTGGCACCAATTAACTATTTCACCACAGCCACACAATGATCCCTGTCTATGGCATGTGACTGCATGACTGCAATCGTGAACCCCACCAAGGCAGTCATGGTGCTCTGTCCTGGTCCAAAACCATGCTGTGCAGGTGTTAGTACATCATATTTTTGCAGTTATTACAACATCTGATCATAAACCACACAAGACCTTAGATAGAGGTGCTAATAAGGAAATGTGGCAGTAGTCCTTCATGTCAGCAGAATCACCTTCTTTAAAGACCGGGCCTGCTATAGCACCCTTCCAAACAGTCAGAGGAGAAGAATGACAGAGAGATAAATTAAAAATAGTAGTTAAAGGGAAACAAAGAATATCTGCGGTGATCCTTATGAGCCAAAAATAAACACTGTCAGTTCCCACAGATGGTTTGGGGTCGAGCTTTAGGAGATATTTCAAAACTTCATCTACTGTTAATAACCTAAAATAAAATTTAGGAGACAATAAATGTAAACAATCATCTTCCTTATCCATGGAAGGACTGGCATCCATATCTGGCTCAGCCTGAACATAATTTGATAAATCTAAAACTTATCTATTACATGCTGATGCAATGGTTGATGGTTCATTTAATACACTTGATGAAGTACAATTAGAGTTCTCCCCCAAGTAAATTATTAAATGAGCCCTAGGCAGCCTTTGCATTTTTACCTTCCTAGCCCTCCGATCCTCACCTCCATTCTCCCCCCCTTTTCTGATGCTCCAAACAACCACAATACCCTTCATTCCATCCCAGATATGCTTAAATCCACTAATGGTTTTCACACCAACCAGTTTGGCCAGCAGTCTGTTTCATGCTTCCACCACCCTATCTATAAAATAATACTTCCTCACATCCCTCCTTTACCTCCCTACTGTTAGCTTCCATTCACAATCACATGGCCAGGAGCCAGTATTCAAATTCCATAATTCCCCGCAGTTCAACCTGTTAATTCCTTTTAGGAATGTGAAGATCTCTATCACAGCTCCCCTCTCCCTTCTAGTTTCCTTCCCCTTCAGCTAGTGATCAAACAGGAGTTCAGCATGTTTGTAGTTCATTTGCATCACCAGATAAGGAAAAAGGCCTGGCTCCTCATATGTAGTGATGGGCGAAGTGGCCAAAATTCGCTCTGCAAAGAGATTCGTGGAGTAATGCGGTATCCGCAAACTGTTCCACAATGCGAAGCGAAGTATTTTGCATTATAATGGGGAACGCAAAGTCCACAAAGAACAATGACTTCACGTTATTCTGCCTTCCAAAACTACTTCTCCACCAATTTTAAGGCAAAGTACGTTGAAATCAATGTACTTCGCCTCACTTCGCCTTGATTTTGAGCTCCAAAGTCGAATTTTGCAGTGCTTCACGGGATTGCAGGTCACATGGGCTTTAGACTGTTCTGCACAGCCTCAGTTCTGTGTGGTGTGTGTAGTGGAAGATGAAGACAGTTTCCTTTCAGAGATCTGCAATTCAAATCCTCGAAAAGCTGTTAAAAAAAGCCTTTCTGAGCTATTTTTTTGCTCACAATTTAGTGCATCAACTGTAGGAAACCCTCCTGTGCTCATATCATCAAATGTTTATTGTTTGTGTGTAGATTTTGAATGTTAATTTAGAACAGTCAGTCTGTGTACTGTGAAGTGTGCTTTGGGGGAGGGGCAGATCTGTGGTGTAATAGATTAACAGGGAGAAAAATAAGGTCTTTCTTTTTTGGTTATATTTTTCTTGTATAACTGTTAATGTACACAAAGTAATATTTTTAGTTATTCTTGACATTTTTTTGCTGATTGCTGTGGTGCAGCTGTGTATAATTTCAGTTTGTTTAAAATATTTGGTTATGTTACTAAAGGTTTTCAATTTGCTACGCATTACTTGCAGTGTGTGTGAGTATGTGTGGGATGCGTGTCATAAAATCAGACACCTTTTATTGTGTTACAGAGTATTTGCAGCAGTGTGAGCCTGCTATCCACTGCACCTGCATGAATTTTTTATACTGCTTTGTGGTATCTTTACTGGTAGTGGACTGTTACTACCATGCAGTACCCCCCCCCCCAACTGGCAAAAGGTATTTTTTTCCAGATTTGGATTTGTGGCTTGTGAGCACTGGTTAGCTGTTGTGCCTTTGTGTCTCATCTCTTGAGTGTGCAGCACAATCTTAATCTGTCTGTGTGTTTAATTGCAGTACACCATTAATTCTGGAAGACTTTGCATTTTTTGTTACCCTCTCCTTTCACTTCGTCAGTACTGGGGAATTTTCTAGACACAAGACAGTATTTTGTGGATGCACATTAATTCTGGTGACTGTGTGTGACCACTGTGCACATGACTGAGTGCACCATTATTACTGGGAGACTTCGCATTTCTTGTTATGCTCTCATTTCACTTCATCAGCAATTGGGAATTTCATGGACACAAGACAGTAGCATTTTGGGGATGCACATTAATGCTGGTGACTGTGTGTGACTACTGCATGCATGGTGTCTGAGTGTGCCATTAATTCTGGGATACTTGGCATTTCCTGTGCTTTCATTTCACTTTATCACCATCAGCACTGGGGAGTTTTCTGGACACAAGCCATGAGCATTTTGGAGATGCACATTAATTCTGGTGACTGTGTGTGTGAAGGGCTGCCAATATTATTGTCCCTTCACCTTACTTCGCATTAAGGCAGAATGACAACGTGAAGTAATAATCACAAAATGAAGGGAGCACTTTGCATTGGCCACTCCACATAGTGGAGTGACAAGGCTAAGTGCCCACTTCATGTTCACTTCGCCAGCAAAATTTAAATTCGCTGCATCTCTACTCATATGATGCACAGGGGAAATGCTGGATCTTGCCCAACAACTAACACACTGAAACCTAGCCAATGGAAAATCATTTGTGCAAATGCTCGTAGTCTGGGAAACAAGATCCCAGATCTGCAGGCTACAATGACAGAGGCTAAACTGAACATAATAACCATTAGCGAGACATGGTTCACTAGTAACTACACTTGGGAGACTTCAGTAACCAGCTATGTACTGTTCAGAAGAGACTGAGGTGCAAAAAGGAGTGGGTATGGAGTGGCCCTTTATGCGAATGAAAATATCAAAGCTACAGAAATTCAGAATGCACATAAGGAGCCAGAAGAACTGTGGGTCCTCTGGAAACAGGAAATGGGACTGCCATACAAACTGGGGTTGTCTACAGGCCTCTAGACCAGGGGGAGGACTTAGACACATTATTGTTAGAAGATATACAAAACATGACAGCTAAAGGGGAGGTTCTGATAATGGGAGATTTCAACATGCCAGATACAGATTGGTCAAAACCAGCAGGAACATCCACCAGAACTAGTCACATAGTGGATTATCTGCAGGGGGAGGGCCTCAAATAACTGGTACAGCAACCCACAAGAGACAGGGCTATTATAGGTCTAGTACTGATTAACTGGGAAAGGATCACAGATCTCCAGCTAGAAGGTCACGTGAGGGCCAGTGATCATCACATGGTATGTTTAAATTTGGCCACTAGAACTAAATCATCCCATTCTAAGGCAAAAACATGGGACTTCAGAGGAGCTGACTTTGATAAGATTGGCAACAGAGTTAAGCTAGCCCTGGCAAGAAGAAATACAGGTGAGGGAGTACAAGCAAAGTGGGCAAGTATTAAGGATGTAATACTTGAAGCAACATCCCACTGTGTTAGAGAGAAAAGCAAGAGCAAAAGAAGAAGGAAATCACTTTGGTTCTCAAAAACAGTAGCAGAAAAGGTCAGAGTCAAAAGACTGGCCTCCAGGAAATATAAGGAAATGCAGCGAGATGAAGATAGGAAGGCATACCAAACTTCTCTAAGGGAAACAGTGAAGGCAGTAAGGCAGGCAAAGGCCTAAACTAAGGAAACACTAGCATAAGCAGTAAAAGAAGGTGACATGACTTTCCATAGATATATTAGTGAAAGAAGAAAGTCCAGAGGGGGTACTGCTAAGACCAAAGGGGATAGGGGGAGAGTGAGGAGGAGGAGCAAGGAAAAGCATCTATCTCAAATGGACACTTCTACTCAGTATTTACTGAGGAGAAGGTAGGCAGGGCCCACAACACAGCATCATAGACAAAGGGAGGAGGGAGGTGTGCACTAGTTCCTTCACTAAAGAAAGGGTCCTACAAGAACTCGCTAAGCTCAGGGTGGACAAGGCAATAGTACCTGAAGGCATACATGCCAGGGTACTAAAGGAGCTAAGGGTGGAACTAGCAGAGCCATTAGCAGAACTGTTTAGTGAGTCTCTGAGCACAGGGGTGGTGCCAGAAGATTGGAGAATGGCTCATGTTATCCCAATCCAAAAGAGTGGTAGCAGGGAGGAGGCAGAGAACTACAGACCAGTCAGTCTTGTCTCAGTAGTGGGCAAGATTATGGAGTCACTCCTTAAGGAAATTATAGTGCAACACCTGGAATTCATAGGAGCACAGGATCCAAGACAGCATGGGTTTACAACAGGAAAGTCCTGTCAAACTAATCTCATATATTTCTTTGACTGGGTAACTGGAGTGGTGGACCAAGGGAGAGCAGCTGATGTAGCCTACCTTGACTACAGCAAAGCATTTGATACTGTTAACCATAGAAGGTTGATTAACAAGCTGGGTAGGCTCGGGGTAGGTCAGAAGTTGTTCAACTGGGTGGCAAACTGGTTGGTGGGCAGAAAACAGAGAGTGGTGGTATATGGTATACAGTCAGAAGAGATCCAAGTCACAAGTGGGCTACCTCAGGGTTCAGCACTGAATCGAAGGCCTTGCTGAAATCTAAGTAGACTACAACTACTGCATGGCCCTCATCCAGTGCCCTCATGACCTAGTCAAAAAAAAAACAACAAGTTAGTCTGTGAAGAGGTGCCATGTGTGCTTCCCTCCAATCTCTGGGCACACATCCCATATTTAGTGAGGTGTTCAACAGATCTGCCAGTGGCTCTGCCAGAACCTCTGCCAGCTCCCTCAGTACTGTGGGATGTACCCCATCTGGCCAAACTGCCTTGTCAACCCTAAGGGACCTAAGGCCCTCCAGCACCCTTTCCACCTTGATGACCCCATCTGTGGTTATCTCACCCACCCCCACCTGTGCCCCCTTTCCCTGCAGGAACAGGCACATCCCTCTTCCTTGTGAACACTGAACATAAATACTCAGTTACTTCTGCCTTCTTGGCCCCCTTGTCAACCCACCACTGCCTATCCTGATCCTAACTATTTGATCCTTGAACTTCCTCTTTTCCCTGAGATACCTGATGAAATCCTTTTCTTCTTCCTTAATCTCCTGTGCTAATTTTCTTTTCCTGGCTGCCTTGCAGTCCTGACCACTCTGCTCACTTCCCTGGATTTCTTCACATAGTTCTCCCTATCCTCTGCCCTGTTGGTTCTCTTTAGGTTCGGAAGGATCTTCTCTTCTCTTATCCCTCACCTTTTCCATTACCTCTCTGGTCATCCAGCTTGGATGCTTGGTCCTTGATTTCTTTTGCTGGTTCTTGACACAAGCTTTAGTGGATTTAATCAGCCCTAGTTTTATGATCACCCATTTCTGCTCTGTGTCCATGTCACGGTGGATGCCATCTATGTGTGTTCTCATTCATTGCCCAATCCTGCTAAAGTATTCCTTTCTGAAGTCCAGGACCTTTGTTTTTGTATTGTAGATCTCTTTACCCATACTGATAGAGAACCACACTGTGTGGTGATCATTACCATTCAGTGGTTCCTCCACCCTTTCATCTGAGATCTGTTCTCCATCTTCCAGCACCAGGTCTAGAATATTTTCTTCCGTTGTTGGCACTGTCATCCTTTGGGTCACTTGTAATATATGAGACCAGTAGGTTTTGATGGTAGCAGAGGGTTACTCCAGTACTACACTAGGGGCAGTCTTGCCAGAGGAGATGGCAGCTGGATAAGGGGAGATGCTGGGAGTTGGAGATTCTGGTTGACAGCCATTATTCAGTGATGCAGAGAATGTTGGGGGAGTGTTGGGATACCCAAACTATGAGGAGGTCTGTCTTAGGGAGTAGGCTTCTGGCATTAAAGTTGTAAAGGGTAAGGCTTTTGGGAGTGGGGAATAATGTGAGGTTGGACTGGGGATTAGGTGGACATCCACAGCTAGTAAGGCAAGGCAAATTTTATTTTAATGGTGCCCAATTCCACGGGCTTTGGGCACCTTACAGAAAATATTACACAGACAGTGAAATAGGGAGATGAATACAAAATAAAACATACTGTATATACTGTACACAAATAAAATCATTTAAAACATTATAATAACTTTCAGCAATAGTAAAAGATAGGCTACATTTGAATGTATTATAGTTTAAAAGCAGAGCAAATCACAACTCAGACATGTTGGTGTACAGTAGGAGGAGTAGATAGAGGAAGAAACGTTTGTTAGCATATTTGTGTAGTTTTGCCTGACTATAGAGAATGGGTTTGTTAGTAAGTGTATTGGAGAGGTTTATAAGGTATTTATAAATTACAGATTTTAAATTAGAATTAACACCATCATGTTTGGCCTTAAACAAATCCTAATTTTGAGCTACATCTAAACCTATAAATTTTAGGTTTGTTCCAGAGTGCACATAGATACAAGAAAGAAAAATAGTCTTATACAAAATATTTGTCTTAGACTAAAGTCATTTCTAAAGAAAAAAAAAAATTCTGGGAAGTGATAATTGTCATCATACATCATCTGCTAGGGCCAATCAGATTCTAGTGATGATGTCATCTGATATAGAAACATGTAGGCAAAACAAGGCCAACCTATCTCAGAACTGCTGTAGCCTTCAGTGTGTAAGGACCTGTGTTGGCTGTCTTGACAATTTTGGTGGTCTTGGAACTTGTACTAGAACAAAAGCCCAAAGCCACGCCTGCTTAGGCCCATCATTTGGGTTGAGCCATTGCATACGCCAGGTGGTGCTAAGAACAAAGTCTGCACAATGTTTCAACAAAGCCATACTGCTAAAACTGTCACAGAAATGACTCATTCCAATATTGGATGAAGCAAGGCCTATGTTTTGCATACTAAGAATCTGGACTAGAGTAATGTTTTGGAATTTTGGCTAGAAACCTGGACAAGAGACTGACTTTGGAATTTACCAGCCAGGAAGCCCACAGTGCTGTTGGATATCAGTGAATTCGAAGTTGCAGGTCCAAGAGCAGAAAGGAACTGAAACAGGAAAGAGTTGCAGAGTCCATGTTGAGTGAGGGGAGCAATAAAGGACTATGTAGAGGACTTGGGAGAGGAGAAAGTGGGGGGTTAGAAACATAGAAACATAGAAACATAGAATTTGACGGCAGATAAGGACCGCTTAGCCCACCCAGTCTGCCCATTTCCCTACCTACTGGATAAGCTGCAGATCCTAGTTAACCAGCAGCCTACTTCTTCCTACCCCCACCCCGCAGAATTGCCTTATGACTATTCCATGCATGCTTGAATTCCACCACTGATTTTGACTCCACAACCTCCTCTGGAAGGCCATTCCATGCATCCACAGCCTCTCTGTGAAAAAATACTTCCTTAAATTACCTCTGAGCCACCCCCCCTCTATCTTCAAATTGTGCCCTCTTGTTCTTGCACACCTCTTTTTTGAAAGATGCTACCCTCTTGGACTTTGTTATTCCTTGAGGTACTTGAAAGTTTCTATCATGTCCCCCTCTCCTCCTTTCCTCGAGGCTATAATATTAAGCTCCTTAAGTCTCTCTTCATATGTCCTCCGTGCAGACCCTGCACCATTTTAGTTGCCCTCCTCTGGACAGCTTCCATCCTGTCTATGTCTTTGCAGAGATTGGGTCTCCAGAACTGCACACAGTACTCCAGATGGGGTCTCACCAGCTGTCTGTACAGAGGGATAATAACTTCCTGTTTTCTACTGGTGATGCCTCTCCTATGCATCCCAGTATCCCCCCAGCCCTCCTTGCTGCCTTCTCACATTGCTTGCCCACCTTTAGGTCATCTGATATGACTACCCCCAGGTCCCTTTCCATTTTTGTTGTTGTTAGTATCTCACTCCCCATTGTGTACTCTTCCCCTGGGTTTTTGTTTCCCAGGTGCATTACCTTGCACTTCTTAGCATTGAATCTAAGCTGCCATACATTTGACCATTCCTCTAACCTTGCCAAGTCCCTTCTCATCCTTTCCACCCCACCTTGTGCATCAACTCTGTTGCAGATCTTAGTGTCATCTGCAAAGAGACATATTTTCCTTCCAGTCCCTCTGCAATGTCACTTATAAAGACATTGAAGAGGACTGGTCCTAATACTGAAGCCTGTGGTACCCTGCTAGTAACCCTCCTTTCTTCTGAGTGGACTCCATTTACTATTACTCTCTGTGTCCTATTCTCCAGCCAATTCTTTACCCAGGCTGTCATCTTGGGACCCACTCCCAGGGTGGCTAACTTATATATTAATCTTTTGTGTGGGACTGTGTCAAATGCTTTGCTAAAGTCTAGGTAGGCCATGTCCACAGCCCCCCCTGATCTACTACTTTGGTCACCCAGTCAAAGAAATCTATCAGATTCGTCTGGCATGACCTTCCCACAGTGAATCCATGCTGCCTAGGGTCCTGTGCCCCTCTGGCCTCTAGATACTCGACAATTCTTTCCTTTAGAAGTGATTCCATCATTTTCCCTATCACTGAGGTTAAACTAACAGGTCTATAGTTTCCTGCTTCTGCCTTGCTCCCATTTTCGTGAAGGGGAATCACATCTGCCCTCCTCCAGTCCTCGGGTACCACCCCATCCTCCCATGATTTGTTAAAGAGGGTAGTCAGTGCTGTCACTAGTTCTACCCTTAGTTCTTTTAGAATTCTGGGATGAATCCCATCAGGCCCCATTGCTTTGTCCACCTTCAGTTTTAAGAGTTCTTTCAGAACCCTTTCTTCTGTAAATGGGCTGGTATCAACTTCTGTATCCAGAGTGTTACTACTGTTTGTTTTATGTACCTCTCCTCTTCCTTTGTAAATACTGAGCAAAATATTTGTTTAGTATCTCTGCCTTTTCACAGTCTCCTCTGTCCACCCTCCCTCCCTTTATTAAGCCTCACTATCCTCCCTTGGTCTTCTTTTGCTCCTGATGTACCTATAAAAGGTTTTATCCCCTTCTTAACTGAGTTGGCTATCTTTTCTCGGTTTGGGCCTTTGCTGTTCTGACTTCCTTCCCAGCCTCCTTTTGCTTTAACTGATACAGTTCTCTGTCCTGCTCCTGATGTGATTCCTTGTACTTCCTGAATGCTTTCCTTTTCTCTTGAACCTTCACTGCCACTTCCTTTGAGAACCATAGTGGTTTCTTACATCGTCTTGTTTTGTTTATTTGCTTCACACAAAGGCTCATTACCTCTGTGATGGCATTTTTATTATTCCCCATTGTTCTTCCACCCTCCTTCCCACCCATTTGCTAGTGCATTCCTTGGCACTCACCCATTTGGCAAAGTCAGCCCTCCTAAAGTCCAGTACTTTTGTCTTTGTATGGCTTGACTCTATTGCTGTGTTTATTGTGAACCATACTGTTCGATGGTCGCTAGTTCCCAGATGGCTACCCACTTCTACATCTGTGATCCTCTCTCCATCTCCATTTGAGAGTATCAAGTCTAATATTGCTCCCTCTCGAGTGGGCTCCAGTACTAGTTGTCTAAGGCATGCCCCCATAGGGCATCTAGAATAACTGCACTCTTCGAAGTGGCAGCTGCAACTGCACTCCAGTTAACATCTGGCATATTCAGATCACCCATCAGCAATATCTCCCCTTTTTCTGCCATTCTAAGTATACTTTCTATCATTTCCTTGTCCATTTCCTCCCCCTGAGAAGGGGGTCTGTATATAACCCCTGTGCGGATTGTGGTGCCATTGCCTGTCTCCAAATTTACCCACAGTGCTTCTTCTCCTCCCTGTTTACCCTTTTGTTCTGTTGCTTTTATTCCTTCCCTTATTTAAAGAACTACTCCTCCCCCTCTTTTACCCTCCCTGTCCCTCCTGTAGATAGTGTATCCTGGTATGTTTACGTCCCAGTCATGGTTTTGTGTGTACCATATTTCTGTGACTGCCACAATATCCAGATGTTCCTCCTCCATCAAGGCCACTAATTCAGGAAGCTTGTTACCTGACTCACGGGCATTGGTACTCATTGCTCTCCATTTTTGATGGCCTTACCTTCTGTTGCAGCATCCCCACTGACCGTTCTACCTTGGTCTTTTTCTCATTTAGTACCCTGTTTTGTAGGGAGAGGCTGGGATTTTTCTGCTGCTTGTCAGTGCCTCTCCCATTGACTAGTTTAAAAGCTTGCCAATGAAGCATTTAAACCGATTGCTCAAAAGACTTGTTCCCTTCCTGGACAGATGCAGACCATCCTGCCAGTATAGGCTGGTGTCCCTCCAGGTGGAACCCCAGTCCCCAATGAAGCCAAACCCCTGTGCTCCACATCATTTTTTAAACCATTCATTAAACTGCATGGTGCCAATTACCCTCGCCTCCCCCATGCCTTTGACAGGCAGCACCTCTGAGAAAGATACTGTGTGTGCTACTTGTCTTAGGCCCCTCCCCAACTCTGCAATGTCCTCCTGCATTGCTCTAACCTCATGATGAGCCAAGTCATTTGTCCCTAGGTGGACAATTACGTCCAGCTCAGAATCCCTTGCAGCTGTTGTCGTGATCCTGAGGATGCGCTTCCTGTCCCTCCAAGCCATGGCACCAGGCAGGCACCTTACTTCAGATTCAGAGGGTTATGATGATGGGGAGAGCTGGTTGTGGATGGGGGTCTTGGGTAGTTGTTAGTGGCATAAGGAGAAGGGAGTGATATAAGTGGTGTTAGATGTGTTGAAGTAGGAGATGGCAGATGCCAACAGCAGCAGTCAGGCTAATGATTCAATCTTACCATGGACACGGGGGAGGGAGGTGTGCACAAGTCCCTTCACAAAAGAAAGAGTCCTAAAGAGCTCACTAAGCTCAGGGTAAATAAGGCAATGAGACCTGATGGCATCCATCCCAGGGTACTAAATGAGCTAAGGGTGGAAGAGCAGAGCCATTATCAGAACTGTTTAGTGAGTCTCTGAGCAAAAGAGAGGTCCCAGAAGATTGGAGAAGGGCTCATGTGATCCCAATCCACAAGTGTGGCAGCAGGGAGGAGGCAGAAAGCTACAGACCAGTCAGTCTTACCTCAGTAGTGGGCAAGATTATGGAGGCACACCTTAAGGAAAGGATAGAGCAACACCTGGAATCCTTAGGAGTACAGGATCCAGGACAGCATGGGTTTGCAACCGGAAGATCCTGTCAAACTGATCTCATAGATTTCTTTGACAGCGTAACCAGAGTGGTGGACCAAGGAGGTGAAGCGGAAGTCATCTACCTTGACTTCAGCAAAGCTTTCTATACTGTTCCACATAGAAAAGTGATTAATAAGCTGGGTAGGCTCAGGGTGGGTCAGAAGTTGGTCAACTGGGTGGCACACTGGTTGGCAGGCAGAAAATAGAGAGTAGTGGTTAATGGTATACAGTCAGAAGAGATGCAAGTCACAAGTGAGGTATCTCAGGGATCAGTCCTGGGGCAAGTCCTCTTCAACATCTTCATCAGTAACATTGCAGAAGAACTGGAGGGTAAGGTTTGCCTGTTTGCAGATGACACCAAGATCTGCAACAGAGTAGATGATCCAGATGGGGTTGGCAAAATGAGAAAAAATCTATAAAAAATGGCAAAATGATCAGAAGAGTGGCAACTGGAGTTTAATGCAAAGAAGTGCAAGATCATGCTCATAGGGAATAAAAACCTAGAAGCTACCTATAGGTTGGGAGGGGAGTTGCTGGCAATCACAAGAACGAAAGAAACTTGGGCATCATCATCAGAGATGACCTGAAATCATCCAAGCAAACCATTAAAGCAGTAGGTAAGGCTAGAGGGATGTTGGGGTGTATTAGTAGGGGTACTGCAAGTCATAAGAGGGAGGTAATAATCCCTCTTTCCATGACACTGGTCAGACCCCATCTGAAGTACTGCATGCAGTACTGGAGACCACACCTGCACAAGGACATTAACAAAATGGAGGCAGTTGAGAGAAGGGCAACCGACATAGTGAAGTGACTGCATCAGAAAACATGAGGACAGATTAATGGAGCTCAATATGTACACCCTAGATGAAAGGAGGGTGACAGGTGATATGATCAAAACATTCAAATATCTTAAGGCCACTAACAAGGTGAAAAGTCTAACATGTTTCAATATAAGAAAAAGCAGGACAAGAGGACACAGCATGAGATTAGAAGGAGGCCGACTAAGGGGTAATGTGAAGAAGGTCTTTTTCACTGAAAGGGTGGTGGATTCAAAAAACAGCCTACCTCAGGAAGTGGTGGATATGAATACAGTGCATGGTTTCAAATAGACATGGGATAGGCATAAGAAAGCAACACAAATAAGTATGAATAGATAGGCCATTGACAGAGTAAAGCCTATGGCACATTTATAAGGTAGAAAAAATGGGCAGACTGGATGGGCCTTGCTGTCCTTATCTGCTGTCAGCTTCTATGTTTCTATGTATTTTGGTTACACATTTAGCAGGGGTGAGTGCGCTCAGCCAACTACTAGTTTACACTGCTCTTTGAGAAGCACCACCTTCCGTGTACTCACCACAACAGCTTCTCTAAAGATTCAATCAGCTGCTTTATGCCGATCAAAATAGCGTGAGTATCTTAGAGGGAAATGTCTCCAAATACCAAACTGCAGCATGGTTTTAGTACCTGTGGTTTTCTTGGATAGTAGGAGTAGCTGAGAGAAGGGGGAAGGGCCAGAAGAATGCACCCTTGCAACCTCTGGTGTCCTATCAGCATGGTCTGCACAGGATTCTGTGGTAAAAGGAAAAGGTATATGAAAGCCATTCAGAGATATCAGTGTCACTTTATAGGGAGTGATAGACTATAAATTCCCACCAGAGGTGGAGAAACAAAGAGTAAGACAAGACAAAAGGAGCATGGGGAAGGGTGAGGACTATCCGACAATGGCCACTGGAGGCTAATCGGGGGGGGGGGGCACAAAATGGCAACAAACAGAGAGGCCAGTAAAGAAATGCTACAAGTGCAGGTCAAGTACAAGTAGGAAACTGTGAAGCAGAAATGAGGACTAGTAGGGAGTGAAGCAGCAGTTGGTGTAGGGCTGTAAATGGAGAATGAGTAGTTAGGGCAGGAGATTTGCACACAAAACAAGGCAGGGGAGAAAGAGTAAAAGGGATAGACCAGTACTCAGAGTGCAAGCATTTGGGTCAGTACAAATCTGGGGAATAAGCAAAGTCTGATACAGTAAATACAGAGTTTAAGTTCATGTAAGGAGAACAAGGTGCCTGCCGGGTGGGTCTACCAGCCATCAGGCAAGTATGCCCTGTACTGCACTTCAGACAGCAGAAAAATCACAGTACATAAAATAAACGATTTAGTTAATCCCAATGTAAAAATCCAGGCATGAAGTACAATATAGTTATACCCAAACACAAGGAACAGATAACATGTAGTGAGAAACAAACACAAAATCAGGCCTTCTATCCTTTGCAGGTCAACCAGGGGACATCAGTTCTGAGCTTGCAATGTCCAGAATGAAGTGTGACGCAGTCTATACAGAATAGCTGACCTAATGGCCCCGAGAATGCTCTAAGACAAACACCTGCATGTGCTGCCTAGCAACCCCCAAGGAAAATACAGCTAACAATAAGGTACAGCTCATGGAGCCAGAATGGGCAGGCAGATATGAACTCATTCAGTGTTCCACATAGCGAAAAACAGCATTATCCATACTCACACAGCTAGGACTACAACACAGGTCACACATGCATACATAAATAAGAAATGTATACTGTACACTGTAGCTAAACATAGCTATACTAATGGAGACTGTGTGTAAAATCAAATGCTCTCCTACGCAGTGGCAGCAGAAGCAGCAGTCTGGCTGATGATTCAATCAACTGTTGTACACCAACTGAAATAGCAAGAGTCAGCTTAAAGGAAAATGGTACCGAACACCAAACCACAGCGTGGTTTCAGTACATGCAGTTTCCTCAGATGGTAGCAGTAACTGAGCGGAGGGGGAAGGGCCAGTAGTAGATGCCTTGTGACCTCCTCTTGGCTACTGGAACCTTCCAATCCACATCCAGTAGTGTCAGGTCCACGGCCACCACTATGGCACCCTTACCTACCATCTTTCGGTATCAACGTGGCTCAGTTGGTAGCACATCCACCTCTGAATCAGAAGGTCGTGGGTTCTCATCCCACACTGGGATTGGACTTGCACCTAAAAGTCGCTGGCATCCGAGTGCAGTATTGGGGGGTGCTGTACAACTGAGGTGTGCCGTCCTTCGGATGAGACGTTAAACCGAGGTTCCTTCTGCCCATCCTGGTGTTGTCCTGGTGGGTGTCCAGGTGGAGGTAAAAGAACCCAGGGCACTCTTCACAAAGAGCAGGGAACATTCCCGGTGTCCTGGCCAACATTCCCCTTCCCATAAACCTGTTCATGCAATTATCCAGGCTGTGTGTGGGTGATGATGTGTGATATGGCCACCACCACACATTCAATCACTTCACTACCAGTCTAGCATTGCTTGTAAAGCGCTTTGGGATACTGTGTATGAAAAGTGCTATATAAATGCTGATTCTTCTTCTTCTTCTTCTTCTTCTTTCATATCTCCTCAGGCCCATACTTCTCTCACCACCCCGGTGGGGTCTGTATATCACCCCCATGCACAGTGTCCTTCCTGCTGTGGTAGTTCGGTGAGCCTAAAGTTACTCTAACTCCTCCCCCATGCAAGTTTTGGCACTTATATCTTCAACTGAGGGAGCTGAACTTGTACAGTACTCTCTGGAGGAAAGGAGGGACAGGGGGATATGAGTGAGACCTTTAAGTACATGAAAGGAATAAACAGGACAGGCATGGAGGGACTTTTTAAAGGGAGGGTGGGGAGAGACACTCAGGGTCATGACATGAGATTGGAGGGTGGAAGGTTTAGGAGGGAGATGGGAGGCATTTCTTTGTGGAAAGGGTGGTAACAGAGTGAAATACACTATCGGCAGAAGTGGTAGCCTGTAAAACAGTGGGATGAATCAAGAGGGGCTGGGATTGAGCAAAAGGGAGGGTCATGAGAGGGGGTAGAGTGGGAGGGGCAGCTTCAGAGTAGGGGTGCTTGCTGTAAAATTGAGAAGACTTGATAGACCAAATTGCCTTTTTCTGCTGGCAGTTTCATATGTTAGTATGTTCATAACTGCTTCAATGCCCTCCCTCACATAGAGGCAACCCCTCTGCCCCTCCAATCCTATCTGTCCCTCCTGAACATCATGTAGCCTGGAATTGCAAGGTCCCAATCATTGTCTGTGGCCCAGGTTTCAGTTATAGCCACCAAGTCCACTTTTGTGTGTGCCACCAGAGCCTGGAGGCTCCTAGCATAGTGGCAGACTCCCCACCACGAGCTTGCGGAAGTGCCTTCAGCAAGGCTGATTGTAGTTGCCCCTTTCCCACAGATGCTCCCCTTTGTTGCTTCACTGATGCCAGTCCTATGTCATACACTTCCTTTGTCTTTATGTGAATGGAACAATTTTGTCTATTCACATTTTTATGCTGGCTCATGCTTGCATGGCCAACATATTACATTAGTGGCAGATTTGGAGGCGCAGTCATTGTTGGGTGAATGCAGAGCACACATCAGTAGGTGTGTCCCTCATTCCCCAGTAAGCCAGCATGCAGGAGTCACACCAGGAATACATAATGTGGTGAGCACATCTAAGAAAGGTCCCGCTGCAATGACAGTTCATCATGCAGTGGCACCAAAACACACCCTCCCTATGTGCCTTTCCTGGTGAAGCCCTTCAATTAACACGGTGGCACTGACTGCTGCCGTGTGGAAAGCCAACTTCAGGGCTGCTCAATCTCCCTGTCGGCATGCCCCAATGCACTCCATTTGTTGATGGTGGAGCCCACTCCCCATCAGCATTATGCACTCCCCCCATTAAAAGTGTGTACCGAAGGGGTGCACATTCCCCCTCGGCATCATTTACCTCCTTCCCAGTTTAATTTGCCGACAGGGGACCCCACTCCCTGTTGGCATAATGTCCCCCCATTTGTTGTGTGCTGATGGGGTGCCCACTTCCCCATTGACTACAGAACCCCACACACACACACAAAAACACAAAGGTGGCACGCTGGGAGCCCACCCCAGTGTGCCAAAATGCCCCTGTAAAATGAAAATGGTCATGAGATGTTTTTTTTTTCTAACCTGCAAACCAGAGTCTGGTGACCCTTCCCCATCCTGTGTCCACCCTCTGCGTACCCTGCCTCCTCACACACCCCTCACCCCATACTTACCTCTGGAGCATGGCGCAATGATCTTAGGTGGACCGGGATCATGTCTGCACTCTTCAAAGCCGACCGAGAACCGAAAAAATGCTGGTAAGCTGTATAATGGCATAAATAGTTTTTTTTTTCAACTTCGGTGCTTATCTTGGGCATTTTTGGGAATTTTGGCACCATATTTTCATCATGGGGTTATTGGGACCCCTCCTCATGAATTCAATCACTATCATGGCATTATTCAGTCCTCAAAGGTGATTTCGCAGTCACACTGCACAGAATCACCTTTCAGGACTGATTAATGAAACGACAGTGCCACTGTTCATGAGGGGGGCTCTCAAAAAGCCTATGTTGCAAATCTGGTGAAAAAAATCCAAAAAATGGCTGTTTTATGAGAGTGCATTGTGCAGTTTCCATGCACGTTCATAACTTCATGAATTTGTAATATTTTTAGTCCAGATTTTCAAAATTACCATTTTTCCACATCTCCTTATGAACAGTACAGCTGTTATTTTACATATCCTGGTCAAAATGTGTTATCACACATCCAGTGCTGAATAGCGCAGTTGCTGTGCAAAATCAGTTTTCAGGACAGTTTGAGAAAACGACGGTGACACTGTTCATGAACAGAGGTCCTAAAATGCTTATATTGAAAATTTGGTGATGAAAGTCCATAAAATAATTGTGTTACAAGCATGCATTGTGCAGTTTCCATGTACCCTGTAACTTCACAAATTTGCAATATTTGCATGCCACATTTTCAACACTGGCATTTTTTTCACATCTCTTTATGAACAGTACAGCTGTCTTTTTCACAATCTGCCCAAAATGGGTTTTCACACCTGTGGTGCACAATGGTGCGGCACTGTGGGAAATCAACTTTTGGGACAGATTAACAAAATCACATCACCACTGTTCATAAAGGGAGGTCGCAAAATGCCTATGTTGAAAATGTGACTAAAATAATTCCAAAAAGAATTGGGTTACGGATGTGTGTTGCACAGTTTTCTATGCATGCTCACTTCACCAATTTTTCATATTTTCACTCCAGATTTTCAACATTGCCATTTTTTTACACTTCCTCATGAACAATACAGTAGTCATTTTTCACATCCTGCCCAAAATGTGTTTTTGTCCCTGTGTCACCAAATGGCATAGCCACTGTGCAAAACCACCTTTCGGCTAACAAACTGATTGTGCCACTTTTCATGAGGTAGGGTCACAAAAAGCCTATGTTGAAAATTTGGAGTGAAAATACCAACAAACACCTATGATGTTAGGGTTTCCAACTGTAACACTCCACCCTGTAGACACTGTCAGGAGTCAGGGGCGTGACTTGAGATCACTGGCTGTAATGTTCATGCCACTCCACCCCTACCCCCACCCTGCAACCAGTGATAGGCATCGAGGTGTGCCTTGGAGTGTTCAGCCCTAAAGTTCACCCCATTCTCTAATACTGCACCCATCTCAGCATATTTCCTCATGGAATGGGATAAGTATAAGGCCCAAAGACCCCAAAGCACACCATGACACTTGTCAGTGTCTACAGAGTAGGGTGAGGTAAAATGGCATGAACATTATAGCTGATGACCCAAAGGCACATCCCAATGCCTGTCAGTCTCTGCAGGGTGGTGGTAGGGTTGGGATCAGTTCAATTCTTCACTGCCACTCCTATTATGCATCTCTAACTCCTGCACTACCAATGCCAATCTCAGTGACACACCATTCATCATTGACAAATGCTTTGCTTTTTTTTCCCCCTGGGATTGGGTTGGCTAGGCACAATACCTGTTTCCGTGCCTTAGCCCCCTTCCACTTAGTTTAAATGGTCCAAGTAAATTTACAACTTCTGAGCCAGTGCTCTTGCTCCCTCTGCTGAAAGGTGAAGTCTGTCCCATCTGAAGAGTGATCTATCCCAAAAGTTCCCTCAGGAACCGATAAAATAGAATCCTGTTTTCTGGCACCAGTCCTTCAGTAAGCTGTTGAATTCCTCTATTTCCACTTGTCTGATTCTTTTCATTCTGCCATTCCTACTCCACACAGGTAGGGCTTCTGAGAAGGCCAGGAAGTTGCTGCTGCCAAAAGTCTATCTCCCAGTTTCTCAGTGCTCCATTTAACATCCTCAACCTTCTGGTTCAGCAGATTGTAGGTTCCTTTGTGTACCAGCACTACCAGGTCCCCTTCTTCTCTGTCTGCAATTCTCCTGATTCACTCGCAGTCCCTCGGAGGCATCAGGAAGGTAAGTGACTGTCATCACTATCTGTGAATACATGCACAGTCATGATTTCACTCCTCTGTCCATTAATCACCAGCCATCAGAAAACCCTGACTTCCTGCTTGACCTTCTCTGATCTGTCACTGGTTGCTGAGGTGTCTTTCCTCTCCCCCCCCTTGACAGGACTAGTATCTCCCCTACCTGGGATTGACTCCTTCCCCTCTGCTAGGAGCTCAAATTGAATTGACATCCTTATGAGGGTGTTCTGAATTGTGCTATCCATACCAATCCTCCTTGGTTACCCATTTCCTTCTCTTGCCACTCTCCAGCCTCCTATCCCAGTTGATCTCTAAGGGAGCGGGGGGGGAGGATTTCCCCAGCATAACTGGTGATGAAGCCTGGTAATTTCACCCTAAACTGCTTCCAGCTGGGATTGTAGGTCATAGAACGTCTTGCAAACAGGGCAATGACCTGTCCACCAGAGATATTCCTTGGAGATGAGTGCTCCGCAGTCACTGCACTGCAATACCCTTACAGAAAAAATAATATGAAATGTTTTCATGCTGCGCACATAAAACTACTTATGTGATATGCATGCTGCAAGCATGATTTTAACATTAAATTGGAACCGATTGCATGCATGTGGCAACAGTGCAGCAGCAAGTGTGGAAAGCATGCTTTTTATGTTAAATTGGAACAGATTGCACGCATGTGGTATGCTTGCAAAAAGCACAAAGTTAAGTGACTTTCTCAGGATCACACCGTATACTGACGAAGTGGGTGTTGATGGTATTTAAACCCAGGTCTCCAAGTCTCAGGTTTGCAGTTCAGTGCCTTTAACCACTAAGCTATACTGCCTGCTCACATAAGGCTCACTTGTCCTTCAATACAATTATGCATACTGTAGATCTGCACACGTGCAGCTTGCTTGTAGCTACTGTTATACTTTTCAGTTTTTTATCCTCCTTCAGGTCTCTGACTTGTACTCCTACTATTGTCTTTCCATAGTTTTGAATGCTTCCATGCAAACAGACTTTAAGTTGCAAACACAAAAGTAGCAATAACTCGACAACACCAACCCGCATGGCCATTCCTGCTCACGTATGGCTCATTTGTACCTCAATACAAATCTTCATACTGTACATCTGCATGCATGCAGCATGCTGATACCTCTCAACCACTTGCCTCATAAATCAGGAACAAGACTTTAAAAAATCAGGGACACATCTCAAAAATTAGTACTATTTATTCAAAAAGCTGGTAGATCAAGGGGATTTGTGTAAGATGCATTTTCTAAAGAAAAACAATTCTGTAACTTTAATGTCTGACATTGTTTTGTGCTTACAATCACCACTGTTCTGCCAGTAAAACATAAACTGTACGAGGGATAGAGGAAACCTTTGAGGCAAAATGAGGGACGTTCCTGAAAATCAGGGACCGTTGAGAGGTATGAGCATGCTTGTAGCCACTGTCATATTTTTCAGTTTTATTGTCCACCCTCAGCTACACAACTGAACTGTAGCACACATACCAATGGAAACACATGAGGTTCTTCTCACCCCCAAAATCCACACTTACCCACAAAACTACTTAACTACTTCTCTCTGGCTTGTACTCCAAATATTGTCACGCCATAGTTTTTAATGTGTCAATGCAAACAGACTTGAAGTTGCAAACATAAAAGTGGCAATAACTCAACACCCACTCACATGGCCAATGCCCCCACCATGCACAAACACTGCAACAGGTGCAGCCAAACTGCTACAGACAGCCCACTAAGTATAGGAATGAGTTAGATTGTCTTGCCTAAATATTAGGGAGCCAGAGGCAGGAGTCTTTAAGAGATGATGTCCATAGGTCAGAGTGCTGGGGCATACTCATATCCCCTTAAAATGATGGAGTTATTTTTTATTACTATTTTATTCATTATGATGGTGAGTTGGAGAATAATAGAGGCTACTGTTCTACTAACAAGGCCTTTATTAGTCGAACAGTGGCCTTCATTAATCTCCAACACTCCATCAATAATATATAAAATAGTTATTAAAAAAAATACCCCCATTCATTTCAATGGTGCATGCCCCTGCACTTTCCCTTGCCGTGTGTCATAATGTGCCTGAGTGTGGTTATATGGAAGTCAGCTTCACTGGGAAAGGGCATAAGCTTCACCATAGTGGGGCTCCAATAGTCTGTGCATACCACACTGCTCAACTGTCCATGAATGCAAGGGACAGCCCTCATTTTACCCCTGAAAACTGGTCTGTTCCTCATCCATCCCTCATGGGAAACATGCTTCTCACACAGAGGATGTCCTGTAAATTTAGACTGTATGGCTTGGGCACTATTTCAGATTTCATCCTGTGGGAGCCATTCCATTCAGTACCCATCCCATTTAGGTCATGAAGCCAAAGGCACAGAGAAGTGAAAAATGCATAACTATTTCAGTCCTTCCCCAGTCCACCTTTAAAAAAAATCATTATTTACTTTTACTTACCTGGCCAACTGGCCAGAACATGCAGCCTGGCCCAGTATGCCACCAACCCAGTTTTCAGTCTGCTCCTTCTCCATCCTTCTGCTAGAAGCTGGATGCTAGAAACAACCATCCCAGGTTCCAAACAGGGTCTGTGACCAAGTCACCTCACTAACCAAACACACACAACCTGTGTTGCTTGTGTCTTGCTTGGCTGCTTCCATGGTTGCTACTGCACTGCACTGATCAAAGCCTATGAAGGCCACCCACATCACTTTCACCACTGCTGCTAGGCCTAATGTACTGTGTTTTGTTTTTTTGCAATGCAAGCCTAGTAGAGTAAGTAGGTAATCTAGTCTCGAGCTGGCTTCCAGCTCACACCCATCCCTTCAGCCACCAGGTGAGACGGAGACTCACTAAGAGTGGACCAACAAAAATATGCCGCCACAACACTGCTGTTGAGAGTTCAGTGGTCACCGACTCCTCCATGCTGTAGTGTGCAGCCTGTCTACTTTGTGGCAGGGAAGACAATGTCTCACTTGTATGACTCATGTGCTCTTGCTTGGCTGGAGCTCCTCCACATCATGTGTGATGGTGCTGCCATTAATAGGTGGAGAGAGTGGACAACAAATACAGACACAGTCAAGTCAGGAGTGCACCTGCAGCGTGAGCGGGAACAGGCCAGAGGGTACTTATTGTGAAAAAGATTAAATCCAAATGTAATGCCATTATTTCCACAACATAAGAACAACTAGAGACCAATGGGGGGGCACTGGTGACCCCCCCTTTCTTAAATGGTACCCCTGCTTTATTGTAGAAATTCATTCTTAGATATCGGTACAAGTAAATGCAACAGTTTTCTGTGTTCTGAGGTACCATATCTCCATGTTTCAGGATGTGTTCTGATCATCATGAAGGTTAGTGTCCTTCATTATACCTCATTTTGAGTGTCCAGAAATGTTGCCAGGATAAAGCCCCTTATGCCGCCTCTGGCCTCCCCACTTTAATACATGCCTTGGTGAAATCAAGGCTTGACTACTGTAATGCACTCTATCTCAGGGTTGCGGGAGGATCTCTCCGCAGGTTGCAGCTGGTGCAGAATGTAGCTGCCCGGTTTCTTATTGGGCAGCCTAAATATTGCCATGTTACACTGGTATTGCGTGACCTGCACTGGTTGCCAGTCAGATGGAGGATCCTTTTTAAGGTGGATCTTCTCACCTATAAGGCCCTACATCTGCAGGGCCCTGGTTACCTGTCAGACCTTCTTGCACCAGCTCTCTCTGTCCACCCCTTCTGCTCCTCCTGTGTAGTGGTGGGTGAAGTGGCCAAAATTAGCTCTGCGAAGTGATTCATGGAGTAGTGCAGAATCTGCGAAGTACTCGGCAACGCAAAGCGGAGTACTTCACGTCATAATGAGGAACGCAAAGTCCATTGAAACCAATGGTTTCACATTACTCCACCTTCCCCAAACCACTTTTCCACCAATGTTAAGGCAAAGTACATTGAAATCAATGTACTTCGCATCACTTTACTTTGTAATTGAGCTCCAAGGCAAATTCTGCACTGATTCATGGATTGCAGGTCACATGGGCTCTAGATTGTTCTGCACAGCCTCAGTTCTGGGTACTGTGTGTGTAGTGGTAGCTGGAGACAGTTTGCTCTCAGAGATCTGTGATTCAAAACCTCTAAAAGCTGTTAAAAAAGCCTTTTTGAGTCTTTTGTTTTGCTTAAAATTTAGTACATCGATTGTAGGAAACACTCTTGTGCTCATATCATCGAGTGTTTATTGTTTGTGTGTAGATTTTGAATGTTAATTTAGAACATTCAGTCTGTGTACTGACAGACACATGAAGTGTGCTTTGGGGGAGGGGCGTATTTGTGGTGTAGGTAGATTAACTGGGAGAAAAAGGCAGTCTTTCTGTTTTGGTTATATTTTTCTTGTATAACTGTGTTGATGTACACACAGTAATATTTTCAGTAATTCTTGACTTTTTTTGCTGATTGTTGAGGTGCAGCAGTGTATAATTTCAATTTGTTTAAAACATTTGGTTATATTACTAAAGGTTTTCAATTTGCTTTGCATTACTTGTAGTGTGTGTGTGTGTAAAATGCGTGCCATCAAATCAGATACCTTTTATTGTGCCAGAGTAATTGTAGCAGTGTTAACCTGCTAGCCACTTCACCTGCATGAATTTTATGTACTGCTTTGCGGTATCTTTACTGGTAGTGGACTGTAACTGCCATGCACTACCCCCCCTCCCAACCAGCAAAAGGTATTCTTTTCCAGCTTTGGATTTGTGACTTGTGAGCACTGCTTAGGTGTTGTTGTGCCTTTGCATCTGCATCTCTTGAGTGTGCAGCGCAATCTTAATCTGTCTGTGCATTTGCAGTTCACCATTAATTCTGGGAGACTTTACATTTCTTGTTACACTCTCATTTCACTTCATCAGCACTGGGGATTTTTCTGGACACAAGACAGTAGCATTTTGGGGATGCACATTAATTCTGGTGACTGTGTGACCACTGCACGCATGACTAAGTGCACCATTAACTTTAGAAGACTTTGCATTTCTTGTTATGCTCTCATTTCACTTCATTAGCAGTGGGGAATTTTCTGGACAAAAGACAGTAGCATTTTGGGGATGCACATTAATTCTGGTGACTGTGTGTGTGAGGGGCTGCCAATATTGTCGTCAATTCACCTTACTTCACGTTAAAGGGGAATGACAACGTGAAGTAATAATTACAAGGCAAAGCGAGCCTTTCATATTGGTCACTGCACGTAGTGGAGTGATTATAATCACTGCATCTCTACTCCTGTGGGGGCCTCCTGGCGAGTCCCAGAATGTGGTTGAAATGGCTGGCGACAGAGCTTTTAGTGTCACCTTCCCTGTCCTGTGGAATTCGCTACCCCTCTTGGTAAGGGTGGGTCCCCAACTTTGGAGGCATTCAAGACCCGCTGTAAGGCCCTACTATTTGCCCAGGCTTTTCCAGACTTAGCTTTCAGTGCCTTGGTTTAGATATAGTTCCTGGCACCCCACTTTTTAGCTTATTTCTGTGATAAATGTTATTCTTATTTATGGATTTTACTACTAAAAATGTTTTTTGTTTGTGGATTTATTTATCTTTATTTGTTTATCTTATTTGTGTGGCACCCAGAGCCTCCGGGATTAGGTGTCTTTTAAATAAAGATTGCCTTGCCTTACCTTGCCATGCCTTGCCTCATTTCAGTGACAAAATGTGAGGTACTCTATGGTGCATGCTTCCAAAACCCTACTAAGCATAAGGAGTGCTTAGCATGGCCATAGTGTCTATACTCCATACAGAATGACAAAGGAAAAGTAAGTGAGCAGAATCAATCATGGTCTGGAGAAACACATCTGTAGCACTCAGTACGTATAAGGGGATTTGCATGGCCCAAAACTAAAAGATCAGGCTTCACAACACAGAGGTACCACTTCGCACATCTGGAATGGGGGATGTTGGCTGAATATATCCTAGGCATTTAAAGCATTAAGCAAATCATACTTTAATATGGCTATTCTGCGATAACATCAAGGAACTGAATGGCAAAACCCAGCTCCACCCCCATCCCTACTTACCATAAACAATGTCCCTACCACCGATCCGCAGGACATAGCTGACTGCCTTAATGCATCTTTTTCCGACCTCAGTGCTGTGCTCCTGCTCAACTTCTTCGATCCTATTCCGGCAACCAAGCCTCCAAACTTACAGTATCCCCCCTTCCACTTCAAAGTAGTGACAGTGAATGAGACAAGGCCATTTCTCACCAACACCCTCAGTGGCTCTTGCTACTGTAAGGAATCTTTTGATATGAGGGTCCTTGGGCTTGTACTTGACACTATTCTCTCTGCACTGACTGACCTGCTAAACCACTCCCTGTGTCTGGGACAGTTCCCTTCAACCTGGAAGACAACCACTATCACCCCTATACTATAGAGTGGTGACAGTACACTTCCCAATAACTATCGGCCCATCTCCATCCCCTTCCCCAAAGCTCTTGAAAAGATTATAGCCACCCAACTTACTGATTATCTTCTTACTTACAATCTGCTGTGCAGGGAGCAGCATGATTTCAGGTCTGGGCACAGCACCACTCCTGCCCTGACTGAGTTCTCCAATTACATCCATTCTGCACTGGATAAGAAATACCTTGTGGGAGCTATCTTCATCGACCTGTCAAAGGCCTTTAACACCGTGTCCTACCCCTTACTCCTACACACACTCAATCACCTAGGCCTATCCAGTGGACCTTTAGCCTGGTTCACTAGCTATCTCACAACCTGGTCACAATGCGTCAAAATACACACCACCCAGTCCTCCACCTTGCCAGTCCACTCAGTGATTCCCCAGGGCTCAATTCTTGTCCCACTACTGTTCAGCATCTACCTGAACACCCTGCCCATGTCTTGAATCGGTAATCTGTTGTTGTATGCAGATGATGCAGTTCTCTGCCTCACACTGAGATCCGAATTCTCTGCAACCATCTCTCCAATATGCTTTTAACCAGATTGAGAACTGGTTCATAGACCAAAGACTCAGTTACTGTGAAAAAATCTAAAGCCTTGCTCTTTTCCCATCATCAGAATAAGGCCAAGAATATGCAACTATCCATCCTCTCCCACTCTCTCCTTCCTCTTGAGCAGGTACTCACGTATAAATACCTAGGCGTAACATTTGACTCCCACCTCTCCTTCCACTCACACATAAACAACCTGTCGTCAGCCATGAATGCCCGCACAGGACTTTTGTTCAGGCACAAAATCTGCTTACCCCCTGAAGCCCTTAACCTGGTGGTCAACACCTTGGTCCTCTCTGTCTTGTCGACTACGGGCTAACCATCTACTCAGCCACCAATCGTATGGCACTGAACAAAATCCATCTGGCCATAAATAAAGTGTGCAGACTCCTGTCAGGGGCAGATAAGAATACCCACACCTGCACCCTGTATTCCCAGACAAACCTCCTAGACCTGGATGAGAGAATACGTTACCAAACCTGTCTCCTTACAAAGAAAATTCACCTGGGACTCTCCCCCTCTGGGGGTATCTGTCACACGCCAGTCCTCTCACACCATGGTAAATACCCACACCACCAGCAAACAGGTATGGTTAACCCTGAGGGTCAGGACCTCACTAGCACAAAGGTCCTTCTCCTTCAGAGCACCAACTTGGTACAATGAACTCCCCTCTGATATATCCTCCATCTCCAACCTAGGCCCCTTCAAAGTAGCACTCAAAGAATATATACTCGCCTCTCCTCGTCGGTGCCTATGTACCATCTAGTTAGGCCCCACCTTGCTGCTACCCCACTGTCAACCTCCGGACAAGGCCTTTGTTGGACTGCTTGCATTCGTTAACTACGCCAGTCTTCCACTCCACTGTAGTAACAATCAGAGCTAGTCAGTGCCTAACGTATGATGATTACAGTTTCAGATCTGTTATAACAGCTACCAGACTCTGCATATTCTATTCAAACTGTCTTTTCAAACATGGCTGTATGTAACTATAATCTTGTACTCCCGTTGTTACTATAATTTCGTGTGTGTAACTCTAAATTCCATCATGCTGTTAATATGTATTCTGTATGTTCTGTTACTGTATTCTGACGCAGAGCTTTTGTAAATGAGCCCCTGGCTCAAAGGTTGTAATTCTAAAGTATGTTAATAAAAATGAATAAATAATAAGCATTTGTCAATGACGAATGTTTGCTTGCTGGTATTGGCATGGGTAACGAATAAGTTAGAGAGAGATGCATAATAGGAATATCAGTGAAGCATGGTACTAACTCCAGCTCACACCCCCTTCTTGCAGAGAATGACAGGCCCTGGGATGTGCCTTTCGGTCGTCGGCCATAATGCTCACACCATTCCACCTCACCCCACTCAGTAGGCACTGACAGGTGTCACAGTGTGCCTTAGGATCTTCAGCCCTTACGCTCACCCCATTCCATAAGGAAATAAGCTGAGATAGGTGCAGTATAGGAGAATGACATGAAAGTTAGGGCCAAAACCTCCAAGGCACACCTTGTTGCCTGTCAGTGGCTACAGGGTGGGGGTGGGGTGGAATGGCATGAGCATTACAGCCGAAAACCCCAAGCCATATCTCAGATGCCTGTCAGTCTGTACAGGGTGAGGTGTTATGGTTGGAAACCCTAACGCCTCGGGCGTTTTTTGGTATTTTCACTCCACATTTTCAACACAGGCTTTTTTGGGACCCCACCTCATGAAAACTGGCATTATATTTTTGTTACTCAATCCAGAAACGTGATTTTGTACAGCGAATGCACCATTCAGTGCAACAGCTATGAAAGACATTTTGGGTAGGATGTGAAAAAATGACATCTATACTGTTCATGAGGAGGTGTGATCAAATGGTAATATTGAAAATCTGCAGTGAAAATATGAAAAAGTGGTGAAGTTATGAGCATGCATAGAAATTGCATAATGCATGCTGATAATGCAGTCATTTTTGGGAATCTGTTCACCAGATTTTTAACATAGCCTTTTTGGAACCTCCCCTCATGAACAGTGGCACTGTGATTTCGCTAATCTGTTCCGAAAGTTTAATTCACATAGTGACTGCGCCATTCTGCTCCATAGGTGTGAAAACACATCTTGGGCAGGATGCAAAAAATGACAGCTGTACTGTTCATAAGGAGGTGTGAGAAAATGGCAATGTTGGAAATTTGTAGTGAAAATATAAAAAATTGATGAAGTTATAAGCGTGAGTACAAACTGCGCAAAGCAAGCTTCTAATGCAGTCATTTTGTGGAGTTTTTTCACCAAACGTGCAACATAGGCTCTTTTGGGATCCCACCTCATGAACAGTGGCTCTCTTGTATCAGTAATTGGTCCTGAAAGGTGATTCCACACAGTGACAGCAAAATCACCTTTCAGGACTAAGAAATGAAATGGCAGTGTCAGTGGTCACAAGGTGGGATCCCAAGAACCCCATGCTGAAAATTTGGGGCCAGAACTCCAAAACGTGACTGAGATATCAACCTATGTTGAAACCCTCATTGATTGCCATTATAGGGCTCATCATGATTGTCTTCAGTTCCCAGTTAGTCTTTGAAGAGTGCAGATGTGTTCCTGGTCCACAGAAGATTGCTGCTCCCAACCTCTGGAGGTAAGTATGGGTCAGGGGGGTGCAGGGAGGTGGGGTGCACAGAGTGAGGGTGTGGGTTGGGGGAGAGGGGCCGGCGGGAATGATGAGGGACTGTTTTCTTTTTTTTTCAGGTTTTAAAAAAAAATACATCATGGGACTGTTTATTTTTTTTACAGGTGAAAACAAAATGGATTGGCACACTGGACTGGGCCCCCAGTGTGCCAGACTAGTGGGGGGGGGGTCAGTGCTCACCTTAGGACTGAGAACCCTGAAGTCAGCTGAATAAAAGTGGGTATGGGGGCGCATCCAACACTGGGATTGGGCATCCCCATGTCAGAAAAAACATAATTTCCTCGACTCACTGGGGTGGGCTCCCAGTGTGCCACAATAGTTGGGGGGGGGCATGCCAACATGGGGATTGGGCACCCCGTTGTCAGCAAAATATGTGTTCTGGCTTGGAGGGCATGCTGACACAGGATTGTGCACCCTGATGTCGGCTTTGGATGGAGTATGTGGTGAGTGGCAGGCGCTCCAATTATGGAGGTGGGCTCACCAGGAAAGACACTGAGTGAGTAAATTGCTCGTCGCAATTCCAGCCATGCGCATTACTGTGCACTGTAATGCATATGGCTGGAATTTGCCTAGTTTGGATGGGGGTAGAGATCTGCCTCTGCAATGATGAAACTGTCCATGATTGGAGCCGTAGATTTCTTTCATGTCCCGCGCTTGCTCTGAAACTGCTGTCATCATCAGCTTCTCTGTTGATTTCTGGCCATGGGACAAGCCCCTGAAAGTGTGGGCTGCATTGGCCAAATACTGCCACAACTCTACACTGCTCTACTTAGCTCAGTATATTTCTTGTGTGCTGCGCACGCAAGCAAACACAAATATTAATGGAAATTCAATGATAAAAACCAAGTCATTAACTTGCAAAAAGATCAGAATTAATGAGTTTACCTAATTTTAATGGGAAATCAATGAAAAATGTATTTTAATGGCTCTCATACCTCTCAACCTCTCAACATTAAAAAGCATAGCACTGGCCTTCAAAAATCATAGCAAAGGGCCAGAATGTATAGCACTTTCTTATTTTAAACAATAACATGTCTACCGATAGTGGGCTCCATATAGTGAGTGATAATGAATGTTTCTATCAACTTAATTCAATGATTTAATAGTTTGTGTGTCCAGAAATAGCTCTAACATTATGAGGAAAATCAGTGCACCTGGGAGGAGCAAGGGTAAATTTGACTGTGAAAATCATAGCGCTATGCGGAATTCATAGCGGTTGAGAGGTATGATGGCTCTACTTGCTAGCAGTAGTATACTATAAGAAATACACAGAGATGTGTGTTTTAAACGTGATTTGCACCACCTTAGTCGTTGCACATATGGTAAGCATGCAGCCTGTGAACCTAATGTGATTTTAAAATGATGTTCACACCAGCTTAACTGCTGCACTCATGTCAAGCACGCAACACGCGGACCTGATGTGATTTTTAAGAAGATGTTCGCACCGGCTTACCTGCTGCACAAGTCAAGCTTGCATCATGCAAACCTGATTTACTTTTTAAACCTGGTTCGCTTAGATTCATTTTGTGTATGTGAACTGCATGCAAACATTGCAGAATTAAGAATGTGGTACTCATTCTGCCACCAGGACATTAACTCCACCAGCAGCTTCAGCTCCCTCACCAGGAGCTCTCTCCCTTAGCAGTGCAACTCCGCATCTCTGTCGCTGGCTGCTCCTATGGACTGCCACCAGGACATTAACTCCACCAGCAGGTACAGTCCCTCCCTTCGAGCCAGAGATTCAAGCGCTTGGAGTCTCACTTGAGGGCAGCCCGATTGGCCACTTTCCTACTAAATAATTGGTTCCCCTGTGGGCTAACTGCAGTAAGAAACTCAGCTGCTTCTTGCTGTTGCTGTACTAAAGGATTTTAAAGAAATGTCTGCTGTTTACCAGAACTTCTAGGTATTTTAGTAAAAAAATGCCTCTGTTACCAGGGCTCACAGTAACTGTAATTTTTTTATACATTTACAAAGGCTAGCAGGAACTGTTATTATATATTTTATACAAGTAATTAGACGGCATCTGACCATTTTCAGCTCATCTCTGTTGTCAATATTTTGCTTCATTGTCTTTCACCACTGTTTATTTTGTACTTTACTAAACTGCACTGCATGCATTAGAGTTTCAGTTAAGTCACTGTTCATTTCTGCCAGTGCTCCCCTGTTCCTCTACCCTTAAATTTGTTTCTCATTCCTTCAGCCATCCTACTACCTTCCTTCCTGATTGTGTTACAAACTCTCCCCCTAAGTCTACCTTCTGTGCCCGGCACCAACCCACCCTGCCCCCATCTCCTCTACCGCCTCTTAATTGCCCTCTAAACTTCTGATTCCAGCCCTCCAATTCTACCTATTCTCTCTTTTCTTTTCTGCCTCGGCTGTCTCTGACCCCTGCTGCTCTGCTGCCTATTGCTAACCCCCAACCCCTGGTCACAGGCCAGTTATTCCATCCCTGCCCCCTGCTGCCTTAGACTACCCACCCCCTGCTCAGACTCTTAATAATTCCTCTCTATTTGTTCCTCCCTGCAGCTTCAGCTCCCTCACCGGAAGGTCCCTCCCTTAGTGGTGCGACTCCTCATCTCTGTTGCTGGCCACTCCTATGGACTGCCACCAGAACTTTAACTCCATCAGCAGGTATGGTCCCTCTATCCAAGTTGGAGATTCAAGCACTTGGTGCCTCTTTCAGGTGCAGTCTGATCAGCTGCTGTCCTTCACTAGGTGCTAAATGATTGGATCCCCTGTGGGCTAACTGCAGTAAGAAGCTCAGTTGCTTCTTATTCTTGCTGTACTAAAGGATTTTCTCCTGCCCACTCTCACCCATCCCCAGCACTCTTTAAATCTACTCCCCCTCCAATTGCTACACAGCTGGAAAAACGCACTCTTGTATCTTTTCTGGTAACGCCCTCTGTGTCATCCTAATTATTATCAGTAGTGGGCACACACTTGTAGTATCAAGTTCTTTGCTCTGCTACACCTTTTGTTCTTCTTTGTTCCTTACCCCTCCAAAACTACTAATAGGTGCTACCACAGGCTATTTTACTCCCTTCCTCCTAAACTAGCCATAAGCACTGCACAGTCTGTTTGTGCTACCAGCTAATGCCATGTTTCCTTGTGTTACCTCTCTGGTCCCTAATAGGGTACTTATCAGTATCCTCTTTGCACTCTGGCTTCCTACCCTCACCCTGACTCCTGCTCCTTCACCCAAGATGACTAACCCTATCTGTTCCATCTTGCTGTCCCCACCTACTCTCAACTTGCTAACCACACCTTCTCCCTTTCATTGTTGCTGGACACATTACCCCTTCCGACCCTGCACCTCCCTCCCACATATACCTTCCTACTTCACCTACTAAAATTTAAACCTCCCCCTCACTGCAGTTTACCTACCTCATTCCGAACTAGTTCTCCACTCTTGTATAAGAGTGTGAAAATCCACATCCTGGTCCTTGTGCTCCTGCTTTTATCCTCAGGTGATATAAACCCCTATTCTGGGCCAGGCCTTACAGGTATTCACCCTACTATATTTCTAATTCTTGACCAATCCTCAAACAACCCCCTTTCCCTGCCCTGTGGCCTGAAAATCGTACATGTAAATAGACGCAGCCTACTTCCTAAAACTGATCAACTTCAACCTATAGTTGCTTCACTTACTCATCGCCTTACATCATCATCTTCTCCGAAACATGGTTAAAAGACAAAATAGGTGACCCAGCCCTAACCATCCCTGGCTACATTATATCCTGGCAAGACTGTCCTTCCAGAGGTGGCAATGTGGCAATATATGTCTCCTCAACTATTCAGTTCTCCAGCATTCTAGCCATCTCGCACTCGCACCAACCACTGCTCCCTCTACCACTCCCTAGCTTTCACCTCCTTAGCACATCATCGCCAATTCCACTGCATCAAATTCACATCAACATTTTGGTTTGGTACTTTGCTCCCTTATCTTTCCTCCTCCTCCCTATCTACTCTCCCCCCTCTGGAGCATTCCCTTAGGTCTTATGACCCTTGACTACTGGTAGTTCCTCGATGGTCTACTGTGGTGGGACAGTTTGCCACCTCACATCACTTCCTGAAGCTCTGGAATGCCCTCCCTCCACAGATTTGCCACTCCTCCTCCTCCCCCCACTCCATCTCTCTAGCCCTAGAAAACTTTCAAGTGGTAAATTGTACCTGTGACTAGTGCTCTTGTTAATTTACAAGTGATATCTATCCCACTTGGCTAGCTGCTCCTTTGATGACTGCACTTCTCTGTTCCTTTTTGTTGCATAGTGCAGCACTTTATTGTACATCTCTTGTGCAGTTTTTTTTTATACATTTATAATTATAATACCTGCTGAACTGTTTAGTCTGTCATGCATCTCTGTAATATTGTACCAAATGTTGAAATTTACACAATGTATATATTGTAAGCTTGTATGTTAATCTCCCTATGACCTCGCCTCTCCCAGGAATCACCGGAGATAAGCAACTTGTTGTTCAGTGTTCCTTTCTTTGTGAAACATTTCAATAAATAAATAAAAATACATTCTGCATGTACACAGAATACACTTATTTCTATAAGGGTAGTCCCAAGCCAAACATTCTAGTAAGGTATAGCAGATGCATTGGTGAGTTTCCAGTTGGTAGGGTTCCTTCTACTTAGTCGCAGCTCCTTTTGAATTGCTTGCTTGCTTTTTCTGTTTTTTTCCTTTACTTAATTGGATATTTCTATTACTGAAATCTAGAAATAGTACCCCAGCTGGTTCCAGCAAAATGAACTAAACTATGTTGTGTTGTTTGCTCACGTGTACCTGTAGTCAGACAGGAAGTAGTATGCTGTAGGAGCCTATAAAGGGTAGAGGAGCCTGGGTGGGTGGAATGGGGGGGGGCAGGACTTTCTGTAGGTGTGCAGCTAGCTAAAAACAATCAGCTTCTGCTTTAGGACAGACAACTCCTGGTGAGCAGCTGATTTGCTTTACTAATGAAGGTTAGCCTCTGAAGAGTTTTTCTTGTTTAAAGGAGAAGTAAACATTCCACAACTTGTACAAATTGTGTAAGCGCAAGACAAGACCATTCAAACGAAGTACCCTGCTTAGCTATAGGTTTCAGGAGTCCTGAGATATGTATGTCAAATTATCTGTAAATGGAAACAAAGCTGCAGCCATTTCATGTAATCTTACAACACGATGTGATGTCACTGAGAGGCCAGCTCTATGTTGTTAATTATAACTTGCTCCTCAGTGACATCACTTTCTTTCTCAGGATCCCATGAAATGGCTACTGCCATGTTTTGATTTACAGAGTATTTAGATATTCATATCTCAGGATTCTTGACACCTACATGGAAGTTCCATACCTCGTTTGAAGTATTTATTTATGAGCTTTCACAATTTGAGAGACTCCTGCAGTTTTCACTTCCCCTTTAAAGAAACCCCAAAGCAGACTGAGGAAAAGAACCTCAGCAACTGAAGGTGGGTGAAAGAGTACTCAGCAATTTATGAACATACAAACACATGAATTTGCCAGCAGAAATAGGCCCACTGGTCTATCAAGTCTACTTGAGTATGCAGGAAGCACCCTCACCTTGTAGCTTCCCCCCCCCTTCCCAATTACACCTTCTCATCTTGTCCCATCCCCTTTTGAAACTACCTACTGTCTTACAGGCTATCACCACCTCAGTAAAGCATTCTGTTCTGCCATGACCCACAATAAAATAAAAAAAAAATACCTGAAATTTGATTCCACCTCAAGTTACAAAGCACAGAATCTTCCTGAATTTAAGCAGCAAAAGAAACTCTCAAAGCAGACTGAAGATAAAACAAAATCAGCAACTAACCTAATTAAGGCAAAGTTGACATTACCAGCAGAAGAGATGGGGGACCACTCAGTGGCAGTTAAGTCTGCAAGGAGTGAGGACAAGTCCAGAGACTGGAAGGACTGGAGATGGAGGATTCTGTTCTTTGGATAATCCTCTATTGGGGGTATCTGGAGGAGGTTTATGTTGAAACACCACATTAAAGGGAGACACCTGATGTCAGGGATGGGCAGACATGGCAGCTTCCAATGGGGCCACAACAGTTACCACTCAGCAGGGTGGCACAGAGAGGGTCACTGTGTAACTGTGTGATATTGTCTGTGTGCTGATATTTGGGGGTGGGTGGGTTGTATTTTCACTTATGTCACCACTGGCACATTTATTGGACAGCACATTCGTGTTCTGTGTCATATTTTGATATTGTTTGCTACTTCATATTTTACAGTGTATTGCTCCATTAATGAGAGCAGTCACCACCAAGGGCCTCCACACTCAAGTGTGGGACTGATACCAATGTGCACTTTATGTACAAAAACACTTTGGCTTTTATAATCTCTCATCAGATGTTTTCCTAGTCTGATTTTCTCCAGGGACTACGTACCTTCCTCTGTGAGTACACATGGCCTAGGAAGGTCAGCGGGACCAGCAAACAAAAGATCAGGTACTAAATTCACAAAACTTTGCCCCAGCACAAAACTGATTTGCAGAACACAAACTGAGTTTTGCACCTAGTTGGTATTAGTCAAAACCCAGTCTGAGCCCTCAAACTGGATTTGCACCAAGCAAAGTGTGGTGAAGGCTGCAATGCAAATGGGGGGAGACATAAATATTGACACTATCTGACTCACAAATCATTTGCTTTATGCAAGGGAATTTTGTTGGTCCCCTTGCATGGAACAAATACCACTGACTGAGACCTTGCTTAAATCTCTTGAAATCCTAGTGACTGGTGGGGGTACTGCGGAGGCCACCCCACCAATGGCTGACCCAAGGCGGGTACTGCAGGAATGTTCTCTGTTGGATAGTGTTCCCCCCATGATCACCAATTGCCAGTTAAGTATAAAACAGAAATTCCTTGGTGCTAGTGGCCTCCCCACCACCAATCACCTTCCTGTTCCGCTAGATATATTAAAACATATCTTTCCTGGTGGTTAGTGGTCCTTCCCGCTACTGATCACTATTATGATCACCTAGATATATTAAAACATATCTTCCCTGGTGGCTAGTAGTCCCTCCACCCTGCCATTCACCAGTCCAAAATAAAATATAGATAATCCCCGATAGTCCAGTGGCCCCCCCCCCTCCCTAATCGCCAGTCCAATATCAATAAAGTTGTTCCCTGGTGATCAAGTGGCCCCCACGCTTGTTGCTAATCATTGCCTGACAACAAAACTATAAGATATCTCTTGTATCCAGTGGTATCCCCCCACTCAAAGCCCTGCCTGAAACAGTAATAGTATTCCCTGGTCACTTGCAATCCCTCCCCCCACACGATCACTCATCTAACACTGCAACATATTCCTTGGTGTTCAGTGTAACCTCCCCATCCCTATCCTCTGTATAGTCAATATAACCATTTCCCTGGTGGTCTAGATAATACCCCTACCTGTCCCCAGGCCTCAGTAAGTTAAATGACATCTATTCCCCAGTGATCTAGTGCACCACCCACCCCCTCCCTGGCAGGAAGTGTCCCACCACCCCACCATCCCACACCCAAGCCAGCGAGCAGCACTGCCCACCTCTTTCGACCATGGCTGGCCACTGACTGAACTGTAAGTGAGTGTGTACCATATACAGTATGCGTTCATGGACATAGATTGACAACTCAGAATGTACTGTCATTTCATGAACACATCTTGCATACACATACGAACATATGAACATATGAATTTGCCAGTAGAAACAGACCTCATGGTCCATCAAAGTCTGCTTGAGTGTGCAGCTAGCACCCCATAGAGTACAAGTTCATTGACAGTTCAGTTGGTGGCCAGCCATGGTGGAGAGAGGAGGGCAGTTCTGTTCACTGACTTGGGTTCGGGATAGGGGTGAGAGGGTTGAGAGGGGTTGTGGGACACTACCTGCTTGGGGGGCTGCACTAGACCACCAGGGATGATCTATTTTATTTTGGACCAGTGACTGGTGGGGGAGGGACTAGCTACTAGGGAAGTTATATTTTAATATATCTAGAGTGCTCGGGACAGTGATCAGTGAGTGGGTCACTAGCCACCAGTGAGACTGTTGTTTTCTTGGGCTAGTGCTCAGGGATTGGCATGGGCGAGGGACCACTAGCTACGAGGAAGACATCTTTGTTTCTTTGGTATGGCAATCAGTGACCAGCAGGTGGGACCACCACCACCAGAGACTGTGACTGCTTATGGGGCAGGGGCTGGGGGTCCTGCTATTTTCTTTACAGCCTATACAAATTGGCCTATGATGGGCATGCAAATGTCCACCTAGTGCCTTCTATATCCAATAGACTCATTTGCATGACTGCTTTTGTGAATTGGAACTAGCGCACCTGGGCTATTCCTGTCTAGCTCATACTTCTGGCTACATGTCAGGGCAGTGCTACTGGGGTTACTGCTGCCCTGGACTACCCCTATTCACAGTCGGATAATGCACCGTTCTATATGACTCTGAATAGTAATTGTGGATGCCTGGGCAATTACAAAGCACAATGCAAAATTTTGCACTGCTTTGTGATTTTTGGTGAATTAGAGCCGAGAGCTTATATAAACTTGGGGAGCACACTCAAAGCACCGGAGAAGATGGTCATGTAGACCGTTGGCTCTGTCGGCACCATTCACCTTTTTTATCTAACTTAAGTGCAAAACTTGTATTTCTGCTTACAAAAATGTTTTATTCCTGTGATTAAGTCAAGGGGAAATGAAATATACCTAACTTTTGTTACTTTTCACCACTTTTACATGTTTTGTTTTCTCTGGATTTAAAATTTTGGCAGTCAGATGCAGTTAAGCCTTCGATGCCACCCGGACATCCTAGCTCTGATGGAGGGCATAACAAAAAAGATTTAATGGATATTAAAAGTATGCTGGCAAGTATCCAACTAGATAGCAATGATCTTAAAGCCACTAGGGGAAAGACTAAGGTGGACACTGTAGAGCTGAGAGGAAGAGTGGAAATGAATGAGAGCAGATTAGCTTCACTCAAGGAATCATTTTAGTTTCTTTAGGACGCCACAGAACTTCATAAAGAACAAATTAATTTTTTTAATGAAAATAAAATGAGGCCCTTTAGAATAAAAGGAGTCAAAATAACTTGCTCACTGTGTGTTACATATTCAAAACTTTGCCCCAGGGCTAAATTAGCACTGCCCATTGGGCAAACTTCGCTGGGAGTAAAAAGCAGGCTATATTCAAAAGGAATAGCCCAGGGCAAAGAGCTGCTGAATATAACATGGGAATGAGACTGGGCAAACTGGGCTGGGAGTGCAGGGCCATTGTCAAGTGCCAAGCAGCATCCTCCCCCATCTGACTCCACTAAGCCGAGTACCTCACCACCCATGCTTCCATCGGTGGAAGAGCATCGGGTGCATTTGCTACCTGGTAGGCCACCCCTTCTGGAGGAGGAGGAGAGCAGCCATTGGGACACTCTATTTTCCTCCCCCCATCTGACCCCTGATGACCCGGGCCTGTTCTTGATCCTGGGTCACCAGTGTACGGGAGATGTGGCATCCAGTGCCTCAACCCTCAACGCCACTTGGCCAGCTCTCAAGTAATCTTTTTTTTTGAAGATGGTTTTAGTTTTACTAGTAATAATCTGAAGAGGTAGTGCATTCCATCTAGTGACCACCCTTTGCGTGAAATAAAACTTTCTTTTTTTAGTATTATCTCTGGTGTGAGAAAGCTGTAGGGGGCCGGCCCAGTGACATTGAGGGCTGAGGCACTGGACGCCTTGCCTCACGCTACACTGGTGACTCATGTTCAGGAATGAGCATGGGCCATTGGGGGTCAGCAGGGAGGAGAAGAATTGAGCATCTGGGGGACTGTTCTCCTTCTCCAGGGAGAGGGAACTTCAGTTGTTGGTGCTCCACTGGCCTCTGGTGGCCACTAGAGGGCATCGCGCCAATGTTACAGCTAAGGGGAAGAGATGGGGCTGACACCTGGAGAGAGCACATGCGGATGCGTGTGTGCTCTCTCCGTGGGTGTCATTGCATGCCCCACCTCCACGCACAAGGGAGTAAATGGAAAATAGCCCCAGATGTATGGAGCTGTCACCGTGGCGCCACCCCCGAGAAGGCACCTCCCTGGCAATGGTCCATTTGAGGTGGGTTGAGTTGCTCCCCACCACCCTGCCATGAAGGGTAAGCTGTGGGTGCTCAAGAGGGGGGTCTGTCCTTTGGGGTTGGTACTGGGGTGACAGCTGATGGCATGAGTGCCGCCGGAGCTCCGGAAGAAATACCATAACAAAAAAAAAAGAAAGTTGTAGGGGATGCCCTTCTAGTGCCTACTGTATCTTGTTTGAAGTTGAAGCCAGTTTCAGCACAGAGATACGAATCATTACATATGTCTCACACACATAGATCTCTATGTCTCCTCATTTCCAGGAACAATAAGTTTAATGTTTTTGATTATTCTTCATATGCCAGATCTCTCAAGCTATGCATTTGCTTGGTGAACTGTTTCTGTATTTTCTCCAAATTAATAATAACTTTCATTAACTAGGTAGACCAGAATTGATAACGATAGTCTAAATCCAGTCTTCATAAGACATGGTACAATGGTTATAAACCTTGGGGTCCTTGAAATTAATCTGCAAGCAATAATACCTGACAGGGTGGGCGATAGTTGGCAATACTGGACCACCCGGGAGCATAATGAGGCCCAATTCAGCAGGTGGAGGGCCTTATAGCCCGTGGAAGGTCTGGTATTTCCCATACCGTCCACCCTGGAGAGTATTATTGCACTTAGAAAATGGGCATCCGCTTAATTTTTTTCTCAGTTCTTAAAAAATAGGTACAAAATAAAAAAAAAATATTAACAATACAAAAATAAAAGTTTTATGAAAAAGTGGTCCCTGCCTGCCATAGTTTCCTTCCTTGCCTAGCACAGTTGCCACTAGAGGGCGCCGGTATAGGATGCTCACATGAAAAACTCACACATGTATCTGACTGCAGCATTCGAGAGTTTTTTTTTCTTCTGTTCCTTGGTACTTACAGTTCTGTTCACCCCTGCATCCCCTTTTCATGTATTGCTTGCAGCAGGTCTAAGCGTGATTTCAAACTGCCATCTCTTCCAGATTCCCAGTTATGTCATGGTTAACAACCCCACCACACACACACACACACACACACACACATATGGCACATTCGTGGTCCTAGTGCTGATGCTGGTAATCAGCGTTTCTCAATTTTTTTTTAAGTGCAGTGGGGGGACCCAGAAAGGTGTACTGTACTGTCTTAAGTTGTCACTCTGATTCCAATTTGCAGCTCGGGTCCAATAGAGTAACTTTGTTCCTGTGCACAGTATGTGGCATGGGTTGCTGCAGCTGTGTTTGGACAGGAAAACATGAGAGGACTGCAAAAAAAGGACTGTTTTAGGATAGGGCAGGGCTGCTGCCTGCAGAGTTGCAAAGAAGGAGCGGTAGGGCAGGAGCTGAGCATTGAGCTGGCAGCATGGAGAGAAGCCTATAAAAACAGGCACATTGCAGGGCTGTTTTGCGTTTTTCTGTGCAGCATTGAGTGGGGTTACAGTACGTAGCAGGGTGGGCTCCAATTTTAAAAGAGATGACACTGAAAAAATTAGCCCAAGGAGAGGTGGTGGGTTTTTTGGTTGGAGTCACTGGATATATAGACGCGCTGCTGACATTCAACTGCTACTGTGTCAGACAGTTTTGGGGGCAGTAGGGGACATGACCAGTAACTCTCTCATGTTAGAGCAGCTACTTTCCTGGTTAATGGTAAAGAAAAAATAATTTTTGCTTGTGAGTCAGACTCATGGTGTTTTGCTTGATTACTGATGGTGGTTATGCCAGACAGAGGGAGGTGGGGTGCAGACTGGCCCATACCACTTGCCTAGAAATCACGGTTAGCAAGAAGAAAAAACTGGTGGGTCTTCCATTTCAAAACTGCAGTGCACATTGATACTGGCAATGAGGTCAGAAGGGACTGGCACTTTTAATACCCTGGCTCCATAGGAGCCGACTCCATGGGTGCTTGGGTGTTCTAGCACGCATAAAGATGACATAGCACCCTCAATATTTTTAGCGCAGCCTGCATCAAAGGATTATTAGGGAACCTGATCACAGGAAAAATACTACATACTGATAATGAACACCCACAAAGATTCCTAAAAGCTGGCATTCCTTCCGGACTCTCTTGTCTGAAAGATGCCCACCTTGGCAAAGCTATCAGCCAGTCAGAGCCTGGAGATTTCTCAGACAAGTTTGTAATATTTTTTTATGATCCAGCTGAGTTTGTTTGTTTTACTGATTATTTCATATATTGCTCTAGTGGCACCTAAGTATACATATACGCTCAGGTCCTTTTCCAGTTTGGTACTATTTAGCTGTTTACCATAGAGACAGTAACTGTGCCTTGGGTTATAATGACCCAGATGCATTATAGAGCATTTTTCAATGTTAAAGCTCAGTAACTCCCTAACTGACCATTCAGAGCTAGTATGTTGTAGAAACATAGAAACATAGAAGTTGATGGCAGATAAGGACCGCAAGGCCCATCCAGTCTGCCCATTTCTTTTTCTACCTTATAAATGTGCCATCGGCCTTTGCTCTGTCAGTGGCCTATCTATTCATACTCATTTGTATTGCTCCCTTATGCCTATCCCATGCCTGTTTGAAGCCCTGCACTGTATTCATAGCCACCACTTCTTGTGGTAAGCCATTCCATGCATCCACCACCCTTTCTGTGAAAAAGAATTTCCTCACATTCCCCTTAATTGGCCTCCCTCTAATCTCATGCTGTGTCCTCTTGTCCTGCTATTTTTCTTATATTTAAACATGTTAGACTCTTTCACTTTGTTAATGCCCTTAAGGTGTTTGAATGCCTCGATCATATCACCTCTCCCTTCTTTGCTCAAGGGTATACATATTGAACTCTGTTAATCTGTCCTCATATGTCTTCTGATGCAGTCCTGAACCATTTTGGTTGCCCTTCTCTGGACTGCCTCAATTTGGTTAATGTCCTTGTGAAGATGTGGCTCCAATACTGCATGCAGTACTCCAGGTGGGGCCTAACCAGTGTCTTGTAAAGAGGGATTATTACCTCCCTCTTACGACTTGTGATACCCCTACTAATACACCCTAACACCCCCAGCCGTACCTACTGCTTTAGAGGTCTGCTTGGATGATTTCAGGTCATCAGTGATGATAATGCCCAAGTCTCTTTCTTCCTTTGTGACTGCTAGCAACTCCCCTCCCAGCCTATAGGTGGCTTCAGGGTTTCTCTTCCCTATGTGCATGATTTTGCACTTCTTTGCATTAAATCCCAGTTGCCATTCTTCTGACCATTTTGCTAGTTTATCCAGATCTCTTCTCATTTTGTCCACCCCATCTGGATCATCTACTCTGTTGCAGATCTTGGTGTCATCTGCAAACAGATAAGCCTTACCCTCTAGTCCATCTGCAAGGTCACTAATGAAGATGTTGAAGAGGACTGGCCCCAGGACTGATCTCTGAGGTACCCCACTTGTGACTTGCATCTCTTCTGACTGTATACCATTTACCACCACTCTCTGTTTTCTGCCCGTCAACCAGTTTGCCACCCAGTTGACCAACTTCTGACCCACTCTGAGCCAACCCAGCTTATTTATCAATCTTCTATGTGGAACAGTGTCAAAAGCTTTGCTGAAGTCAAGGTAGGCAACATCAACTGCTCCCCCTTGGTCCACCACTCTGGTTACCCAGTCAAAGAAATCTATGAGATTAGTTTGACAGGACCTTCCTTTTGTAAACCCATGCTGTCTTGGATCCTGTGCCCCTATGGATTCCAGGTGTTACACTATCCTTTCCTTAAGGAGTGCCTCCATAATCTCGCCCACTACAGAGGTAAGACTGACTGGTCTGTAGTTCCCTGCCTCCTCCCTGCTACCACTCTTGTGGAGCGGGATCACATGAGCCCTTCTCCAGTCTTCTGGGACCTCTCCTGTGCTCAGAGACTCACTAAACAGTTCTGCTAATGGCTCTGCTAGTTCCACCTTTAGCTCCTTAGTACCCTGGGATGTATGCCATCAGGTCCCATTGCCTTATCCACCCTGAGCTTAGCAAGCTTGTAGGACCCTTTTTGTGAAGGGAGTAGTGCTCACCTCCCTCCCCTGTGTCCATGATGCTGAGCCGTGGGCCTGCCCTACCTTCTCTTCAGTAAATACTGAGCAAAAGTATCTATTTAGGATAGATGCCTTTACAGGGTCCTCCTCCTCACATGCTCCCTTTTCTCCATTAAGCTTAGCAATACCCCCTCTGGACTTTCTTCTTTCACTAATGTATCTATAGAAAGTCTTGTCACCTTCTTTTACTGTTCGTGCTAGTGTTTCCTCAGTTTGGGACTTTGCCTGCCTTACTGCCTTCCCTGCTTCCCTTAGGGCAGTTTGGTATGCCTCCCTATCTTCATCCCACTGTGTTCCCTTATATTTCCTGAAGGCCAGCCTTTTGGATCTGACCTTTTCTGCTACTGTATTTGAGAACCAAAGTGGTTTCTTTCTTGTTTTGCACTTTCTTTTCTGTCTAACACAATGGGATGTTGCTTCAAGTATTGCATCCAGTAATGCTTGCCCACTTTGCCTATACCCCCTCACCTGTGTTTCTTTTTGCCAGGGCTAGCTTAACTCTGTTGGCCATCTTATCAAAGTCAGCTCCTCTGAAGTCCTATATTTTTGCCTTGGAATGGGATGATTTAGATGTAGTAGCCAAATTGAACCATACCATGTGATGGTCACTGGCCCCCAGGTGACTTTCTACCTGGAGATCTGTGATCCCTTCCTTGTTAGTCAGTACTAGATCTAGTATAGCCCTGTCTCTTGTGGGTTGCTGTACCAGTTGTTTGAGGCCATCCCCCTGCAGGGAATCCACTATGTGTCTAGTTCTGGCAGATGTTCCTGCTGGTATTGACCAATCTGTATCCGGCATGTTGAAGTCACAGATTATCAGAACCTCCCCTTTAGCTGTCATGTTTTGTACATCTTCTAACAGTAATGTGTCTATGTCCTCCCCCTGGTCTGGGGGCCTGTAGACAACACCAGTTCTTATGGCTGTCCCATTTCCTGTTTCCAGGGTGACCTACAGTTCTTCTGGCTCCTTATGTGTATTCCGAATTTCTGTAGCTTTGATATTTTCATTGACATACAGGGCCACTCCTCCCCCCCTTTTTGCACCTCGGTCTCTTCTGAACGATACATAGCCAGGTACTGAAGTCTCCCAAGTGTGGTTACTGGTAAACCACATCTCACTAATTGCTACTATGTCCAGTTTAGCCGCTGACATTATTGCCTGCAGGTCTGGCATCTTATTTCCCAGGCTGTGAGCATCTGTGTACATGATTTTCCATTGGCCAGATTTTGGTGTGTTAGTTGTTGGGTGAGGTTTGGCATTACCCCTGAGCGTCGTATGGGGAGACAAACCTTTTTTCTTGCCTGGTGATGCAAATGAACTGCAAACATGCTGAATCCCTGTTTGACCACTAGCTGAGGGGAGGGTGTTCTTCCCATCCGACGATGGGTGCTGCACCCCTCCCATTTGCTAGTTTAAATATTCTGCAAAGACGTCAAACTTCTGCCCCAATGCACTGACTCCTCCTTAGTCAGATGCAGTCCATCAAATTTAAAGAACTTTCGCTCCCAGAACTGCTGCCAGTTCCCTACAAATCTGTGTCCTTTTTCCTGGCACCAGCCATTGAGCCACGTGTTTAGCTCCCCTATCTCCCCTTCTCTGACCTTCCGTCCATCTTCTCCCCTCTCCCAGACTGGCAGGATCTCAGAGAAGGAGATGCCGGACGAAATAGATGATAGTTTGTCACCCAGCCTGGTCAGGTGTTCCTTGGTCTCCACAACTGACCGTTGTATGCCACAAATTCTATTATCAGTTAAATGTTCATCATTAACCATATTACTGTGTCAGAATTGTTTGCTTAACATCATGTCAGATGACACTACACCATGCTATTAATAACCCAACTGATTCTAATCAATACTGTCCAGAAACCCGTACTGAAAGCTATCTGTTTACTATGATAATCATGCCTACAGCACAGGGTCATAATGCCTAATACAAAAACAGCTAATGCAGTAACGGTGCAAGTAAAACAACTAACACTGAAACAGCTAATGTACATAATGTCACAACACAGAAACAGTGCATTCAGGGTGGCAGGGCAGAACCAACAACAAAGAGGCGGGACACAGGAATGGTGTGCAAAGTGCGTTTACTAGTGCAAATCACTCCCCCTCCTTTATCCTCTCTTCAGACCTCTCATCCCTACACTACCCCACCCTACTCTGCTATGTACCTCTGTTGCACACTTGACAATGCCTCATCTGGCTGCGTATTGCCCACTGCCCCCTACCCAAGTCAACATCTCTAGCCTCTGAAAGTAAAATGCACTTTTCTTTCCCGTTTAATCAATGTGCCGCACTACTGTAGTGTCCCCAGTATCCCAGCAGCACTTTGAGACTGTAACCTGCAATGTAAGAAGACAAAATCAATGCTTTTTGCCCACCACCAGAGCAACTCCAGAAATGTTCCCCTTTTTATGCTCCCCAGCACCCTACACCCCCTTGAACAGGTGTCTGAATACAAATATCTGGGCATCACTTTTGACTCTGCTCTCTCTTTCCACTCTCATCTTAATTCCCTAAACACCCAGATTGGACTCTTCTACCTCCACAAAGACTGCCTCCCTCAGAATGCTCTCTGGCTGGCTGTCACCTCCTCCATCCTGTCATTGGTTGACTATGGGTTCCCTATCTATGCAGCTGCTGACCCCACCACCCTCACCAAAGTCCAGACCTCAATCAATAAGGCTTGCAGGCTCCTGACCGGTGCCCCCAGCAGAACGCACACATGCCAGCTCTACTCCTCCTCGAACTTACTCACCTTTGATGAGTGCCTGCACTACCACACCTGTATACTGGCAAAAAAATCACTACTTGGGCTCTCCCCCCCACAGGTTGCTGCATCCCTAAAATTGGCCTCCCACTCGGTCACCACCCAAAGTGCAACCAAAGCCACCTTCCAGGTCTCGAGAGCCAGAACCTCTCTCGCTCAAAATCATTCCACCACAGAGCCCCCTCTTGGTATAACTCCCTCCCCAATCATATCACAAACATCCCCAAAATTATCCCATTCAAAATCGCCCTCTGAAACCACCTCATTGACACTCGGAGCTGTAAATGCCCCTGACTGGCCCATACCTAGAGCTCTGCCTGGCCCAATTTACAGACAACGTCCTTCCGAACTGCCTTCTCCCCCAGCAACCACCCCTTCCCCCCAGGTATCACTACTTAGAACCCCTTATTATTTATATACCAGACTAATTGTAACTAATTGAAGCCTTTGTACATCTTTGTATTACTGGAATTGCTTTGTGTGTTCTTTTATTGTATCTCACCTGTAATGTTCTCCATTGTTATACTCCACCACCAATTGTTGTCTACCCTCCCTGTGATGAGGTGCTTTTGTAAATGAGTCTTTGACTCAAAGGTTGTAAATCTGAGTTATGAAATAAATAAAATAAATAAAATAATATCATTGTATTAACAATTATTGTTATATGATTGTTTTTTTTACCAACTATTGTCTTTGTATTAATCAATCAATGTCGATATGTAACCCTGTATACTATGTATTTTGACATGTCTAGTTTCGACCTGGAGCCTTTGAAAAACAGCCTTTTCAGCTGAAAGGTAGTAATCAGAAACTGTAATAAATAAATAAATAAAAGGAACAGAATACAATGCTGTGCAGAACTTACACTTCCAATAGATACGCTCCAAGTGTACACACTTCCTCCGGTATAGGTAGTCAGCATGTAACAGTGAGAGGCATCCTGACGGACATTCTCACTGCAACTCCTCCTCCTCCTGTGACCATCTGTATACTAGCCCTGCAGTGGAATTGCCCTTATATACAGGCCTACAGGGTGCCTGAGTGGTGACACCTGTCTTATGCTGCAGTAGCACGTGTTTCCCCACCCTTTTCACTGCCTAACTACTGCAGCCACAACCTGTGCAGGGATGTGTGCACCATTGTTCTCAATGGTGCAGGCAGGCCCTAACAGGTGCCAGCTGCATCTGGTCAGCTGAGCTCAGTATGGGATTGGGGAGGCTGCATCCTATTGTCCACAGGTGTGCAGGTTTCAGCATAAGTATGGGTCACATGTCCCTTGGCCCCGCCCAACTCTGCTGTGTGCTGCAAGCTGTTGCACGGGAGAGGATGTCCATCAAGGAACTGCACACTGCAGCTGCAGGTATCCCACTATGTTGTGCATGGAATTGTAGGGCCACTCACCCCTCCAGGCACTGGGAGGCATGCAGGTGTGTGCCTGGTGATGATAGCACTGCTGCCGGGATGGAGGGTCAGACCTTGTGTGCAATGCGGTGTGTACTGTCCTCAACCCATACAGAGGAAGTAAAGTCTGCTGTGTGATGTTTCTGAAGAGGTATACAGGATATTTTACTTCACATACATTATGGGTTTATACCATGCTGACAATCTGTCACTCAAGAAAAAATGAAAAGAAAATTATGAACACTCACCGGTTTGGTTGGCAATTTCCCCTTCAGAGCAGGGCACACAATCATAACAGCAGGGGGGCATTCCCTGAAGTGGAGCTTTACGATAACCTGGAGGGCAACTATTACTGCAGATAGAGCGGGGGGTCTGTGAAAAAAAAAAACAAACAGAGAAGGACATTGCAGGCAGTCTGACAAGACCTAAGTAAACTTTCTTTGTTCCATTTAGGACAGTGTTAGAAGAATTCCCTGTATAAACAAGTATATACAGTGTATCTTGGGATGCAGTTATGTGTTCCCTGTATAAACAAGTATATACAGTGTATCTTGGGATGCAGTTATAAGTGTTCCCAGTATAAACAAGTATATACAGTGCATCTTGGGCTACAGTTATGAATTCCCTGTATAAACAAGTACATACAGTGTATATTGGGATGCAGTTATAAGTGTTCCCTGTATAAACAGTGTATCTTGGGATGCAGTTAGAAGTGTTCCCTGTATGAACAGGTACATACAGTGTATCTTGGGATACAGTTATGTGTTCCCTGTATAAACAAGTATATACAGTGTATCTTAGGATGCAGTTAGAAGTGTTCCCTGTATAAACAAGTATATTCAGTGTATCTTGGGATGCAGTTAGAAGTGTTCCCTGTATAAACAAGTATATACAGTTTATTTTGGGATGCAGTTCTAAGTGTTCCCTGTATAAACCAGTACATACAGTGTATCTTGGGATGCAGTTACAAGTGTTCCCTGTATAAAAAAGTATATACAGTGTATCTTGGAATGCAGCTAAAAGTGTTCCCTGTACAGGTACATACGGTGTATCTTGGGATAAAGTTATGTGTTCCCTGTATAAACAAGAATATACAGTGTATCTTGGGATGCAGTTAGAAGTGTTCCCTGTATAAACAAGTATATACAGTTTATTTTGGGATGCAGTTCTAAGTGTTCCCTGTATAAACCAGTACATACAGTGTATCTTGGGATGCAGTTACAAGTGTTCCCTGTATAAAAAAGTATATACAGTGTATCTTGAATGCAGCTAAAAGTGTTCCTGTACAGGTACATACGGTGTATCTTGGGATAAAGTTATGTGTTCCCTGTATAAACAAGAATATACAGTGTATCTTGGGATGCAGTTAGAAGTGTTCCCTGTATAAACAAGTATATACAGTTTATTTTGGGATGCAGTTCTAAGTGTTCCCTGTATAAACCAGTACATACAGTGTATCTTGGGATACAGGTATGTGTTCCCTTTATAGACAAGTATATATATACAGTGTATCTTGGGATGCAGTTATAAGTGTTCCCTGTATACACAAAAACATACAGTGTATCTTGGTATGCAGTTAGAAGTGTTCCCTGAATAAACAAGTATATACAATGTATCTAGGGATACAGTTATGTGTTACCAGTATAAACAAATATATACATTGTATCTTGTGATGCAGATAGAAGTGTTCCCTGTATAAACAAGTATATACAGTGTATCTTGGGGTGCAGTTATAAGTGTTCTCTGTATAAACAAGTATATGCAGTGTATCTTGGGATGCAGTTAGAAGTGTTCTCTGTATAAACAAATATATACAGTGTAACTTGGGCTGCAGTTATTTGTGTTCCTTGTATAAACAAGTATATACAGTGTATCTTGTGATGCAGTTAGAAGTGTTCCCTGTATAAACAAGTATATACAGTGTATCTTGGGATACAGTAAGTGTTCCCTGTATAAACAAGTATATACAGTGTATCTTGGGATACAGTAAGTGTTCCCTGTACAAACAAGTATATACAGTGTATCTTGGGATGAAGTTATAACTGTTCCTGGTATAAACAACTATATGCAGTGTATCTTGGGATGCAGTTAGAAGTGTTCCCTGTATAAACAAGTCCATACAGTGTATCTTGGGATGCAGTTATACTGTAAGTGTTTCCAGAATAAAAATGTATATACAGTGTATCTTGGAATGTAGTTAGAAGTCTTCCCTGTATAAACAAGTATATGCAGTGTATCTTGGGATACAGTTTTGTGTTCCCTGTATAAACAAGTATATACAATGTATCTTGGGATACAGTTATGTGTTCCCTGTATAAACAAGTATATACAGTGTATCTTGGGATGCAGTTAGAAGTGTTCTCTGTATAAACAAGTATATACAGTGTATCTTGGGATGCAGTTATAAGTGTTCCTTTTATAAACAAGTACATACAGTGTATCTTGGGATGCAGTTATACGTGTTCCCTGTATAAACAAGTACATACAGTGTATCTTGGGATGCAGTTAGAAGTGTACTTTGTATAAACAAGTATATACAGTGTATCTTGGGATGCAGTTATAAGTGCTCCCTGTATAAGCAAGTATATACGGTGTATCTTAGGATGCAGTTAGAAGTGTTCCCTGTATAAACAAGTATATACGGTGTATCTTAGGATGCAGTTATAAGTGTTCCCTGTATAAACAAGTATATACGGTGTATCTTAGGATGCAGTTATAAGTGTTCCCTGTATAAACAAATATATACAGTGTATCTTAGGATGTAGTTACAAGTGTTCCCTGTATAAACAGAGAATACTGGATGGGCAACTATGTGCAACCAGTTTGTTCTTTCACATAGAGGTTCTGATTCCCTCTGACCTCGAGAGCCAATCAGAACCCCAAGGTGGCAGAACACACTGGTTGTGCATAGAGTTGCCCATCATGTATTTATTATAGTGTATCATTCACCCCAACAGTGTTGTACTATTTTATTGCTTTTTTTTATACACAAAATATATTGTTCACTGCTACATTTCATTTCTGGACTTAGGGCTGGTTGCTAGGCTCAGTGGCATGGTTGCTAAGAATCAGATGTCTGTACATGTACAGCATGATATTTTATTGGTTGTAAATTGTGTGTGGGAGGGATTTCTAAAAAAAAAAAAAAACATGGTGTCTGGTCTTCTCACTTAGTGAGAAGCCAGTTATTGAGGGAATGGCTTTTAATTTGGTGAGCAGATTTGAATATCTGGCTGATCCTGCATAATGAATATATCTGACTGATTACCAGATTTTGTTTTTATCTGGTTGTTCCTGCATCTGCGGAATTTATTTGAGTGGTCGTGCCACCACTGTGAGAGTCTGTCTGGCTGCCTGAGTTAAACTGTGGCTCATGTGCTTTCAAAAACAGCTGCAATCTTGTCGTACCACAGTAGGGTATTTTCTCATTCTATGATCTCTGAACTGTGGTACAACAACATTTCAGCTAGGATGGATTTCAATGCTGAACATACCTTCACGATACACAATAATTATGTAGCGTATATCTTGGGATGTTCTTTGAAGTGCTCCCTCAACTAAACTGAAATATCTTGGGATGTTGTTAGAAGTTTTCTCTGTACACAAATGGCAATGTCTTGGAATGCTGTTGGAAGATGTTCTCTATACCATTTGGGACAGTGTTAGAAGTGCTCCTCATATACAAAATAATATAGATCTTTGGGTGTTGTTAGACATTTCTCCATACTATATACTAAATAATGTACTCTCTATCTTGGGATACTGTTTTAAGTGTTCCCTATATTTATGATAATATGAAGTTAATTTCCACATAGTATAAATATAATTTATTAGACATAATAAACTCTTCAGAACATATAGTGCTCCCTCACTATAGTGAACCCCTCTATAAGGAATTTATGTTATAGTGAACACCTGTGATGGTTCCCATTGTTACTTAAATAGGCATATTAACACCTCGCTGTCATGAACAATAGCTTTAGTGAACCAATTGGCTGGCTCCAGAGGTGTTCTTTATAAAGAGGGACCCCTAGAGTTGATTCTCCAAGAGGGAGCCCCCAGCCAGGATATGGTATTGTGGCTATGCTCTGCATGAATTGGAATGTGTTTTGCACTTGAAAACTTAATAAAACTGTTTCTATACAATAAAAGAAAAATAAGTGTTCCCTGTATACAAAATAATAAACAGTATAAATTGGGATCCTGTTAGAAGTGTTCCCTGGATGTAAAATAATGTACTCTGTAACTTGGGATGCTGTTAGAAGTGTTCCCTTTATATGAAAATAATGTACTGTATACCTTGGGATGCTGTTAGAAGTGTTACCTGTATATGAACAAATATACACTATATCTTGATATGCTGTTAGAAGTGTTCTTTGTATATGAAATAATATACAGTGGGAGGGATTTGTCAGTTGAGCTGCATCTGTCTTTTGGATATGGCTGCCAAAATGCATCCCTGGAGTTACACCAGAAAGAGGTGGTCTAAGTCCTAGGGTGGAATTCTGTTTTTGCATCTGAAAAAAGGACACAATTCCTGCACTTGCCTCCCTCCATAAGCTTTATCTTTTAGGAGAGCAATACTGAATTGGTATGTTTGTTCTCTGTTCTTCATTGATTTGACCAGAGTTCCCAAAATTCTTATTTTAGCAAGCTTTCTTAGTTAGGGGATATAGCAATGGCTTTTTAGTTTGAGGCAGGACAGCGGAGTGAGTAAGCTTAGGTAGTTAGTTTTCTTGTTTTTTATCAGACTGATCCGGAGGATTCGGTGTTGTCTACTGCACTGGCATCCTCTTGTTACCAGGTCACAACGTTTTGACACAAACAACTACAGACACAACTCACTGAGCGTTGCGCTTCACTGGAAGGTGCTCTCTTGAGTAACGGAGGGGCCAACTCCTGAAGATAGCCCAGGGACTCCTCCAACTGTGACTTGTCTTCTCCACCTGCAGCTGTTAGTTCTGTGGACTTGAACCATCCTGGAAGGTGCTTCTTTTGTACAAGATGGCCAACTGATTAGTTGAGGTTTTTTTTTCCACCCGGACTACTTACCCGAGAGAGCACGGTCATTGAGGGCATTTCTGCATTCTCCATCTCAGGGCAAAAGGTGGCCTGTCTGGTACTGTGTGTCATTTGGTGTGCTCGAGGGCAATTGCTTTGCTGGCTGAGCTGTGTTGTTGTTTCACCTTTGACCCAAGACCTCTGCCCCCACTGTATTATCATTAGGGGGTTGGTTTGGTTTGAAGGACGCTGGACTCTGGTAATTTTTCCTGGACTCCAGAGCTGGTGAGAGATGCCCTGGTGCAACCCTGGGAGCTTATCCTGTTGTGGCATTCTGATTAAATTACACAGCTGAGTTATCACTCCATGCAAAGACAGGGGTGGTGTGAGGGGCCCTTGTCTTCAACTGGTTCTGCTGTAATTCTGATTTTTGCATTTTGTTTTTCTCAAACTGCAGTATCTGTGGTCTTGCCTAGTGGGACCTCCTTATGTGAGCTGCAGACTGTACTCTCCTGAACCTAATCATTAACCTACAGGCTTTTTGCTCCTTTGGGAGTGGGTGGGGGTTGTGTGGGTAGCAGGTGGAGAATTTTGGTCTTAGTTATTGTTTGTATGATGTGTGGATAGTTTAGGTTGTTAGTGTAGAAGTATATGTTTGAGTGTGCATGTTGGGCTGTATAGCTAGGATGCTGTGTACCTGGGACATTAATGTTAGGCAGGATGTGTCTAGGGAAGTACAAGGTCCTTGGGTGAGCTAGGAGTGCGTATGGAGTGTCCCAACTGCTCAATCTGTGGCCTTTCTCTGATCTCCCAATTTATGCCACCACAGCTTGTTGCTGTCGGGAGGTTGGGATCAGGATGAGCCACATTGATTGATTGTGGTGGGGTGCCTTGGGAACATCAGCTGGGGGCAGGAGAGAGGTAGTTAGGTGCAGAAGGCACCCTGAGTTTCAACAGGAGAGGCCAGGCATGTTTGGTACCCATACCCAGAGTTTCCACCAGACAGAGTGGGCAGGTAGCCAGAGGGGCCGCATTTTTCAGCAGTTCCCTGAGGTTAATGTTCTGCAATGCCAGATTGATCAGAAACAAGACTGCAAATATAGTGGACTTGGTTTCTTTGGTCAGTCTGGCTTGCATCATGGAGATCTGGGTGGGTGATGATGCCAGCCTGGTTTTAGAGGCTGTCTCCACCACCCGGGGTACTGCATAGAGCACAGCCCCAGAGTGGAATGCAGGGGTGGAGGATGGTCATCTGTTCTAGATCTGAGCTGGACTTCTCTGTGCACCTAGTGAGAACAGCAGGTTCCTTTGAAAGTATGGCTGTCCATGGGGGGTTTGGGCGCAGATTGCAGGATCCTCCTAATTTACCGCCCCCCTGAGGCACCAGGAGAATTCCTGTAGGAAGTAGCCAACTTTGTCATCAGTGAAATGTTAGAGGCCCTCAGATGTTTAGTTCTAGGGGACTTTAATGTTCGGGATGATGATGAAGAATCTTCTAGGCTTAGTTACAACCTCCTCCAGATGACATAATCTCTGGGCCTGTCACAAAACGTTTCTTCCGAGACCCATGAGGGCGGCCATATGTTGGACCTGGTTTTTCTCACAGGGGCTTGAGATAAACAATCTTAAGAGTAATCAGGTCACTTGGTCTGATCATTGCATGGTGGAGTGCTTGTTTGGGCGCCCCCCCCCGAGAGCCCTCCCCCTGCTGAGATGGTTAGCTACCACCCTTTAAGGGGTTTGACCCCTGAGGGTTTTCTGGCTGTGGCTGATCTATCTGGTATGGAAAATGCATGCATAGGGGGGTACATGCATGGCAGTGGCAACCTACAACAAGACAATGTCTGATGCACTTGACTCCCTCACCAGTCCATGTATGACCCAAATCTTCTCACTTGAGGTCCCCATGGCTTGATGGGGAGCTCAAGGCAATGAAGATTATGGGTCAGAGGTTAGAGCACTGCTGGCAGAGGACTGGTCTGGAGGTGGACAAATTAGACCTGGGTACTAATTACGGTGAGTACCAGGGGGCAATCAACCATAAGAAGGAAGCATTCCTGTCCAGGGAGATTGCTCTCAGGAAGAATCAACCAACTGTGCTTTTTCGGACTGTAGACAGACTTTTACATCCCGCCTGTCTGCATCCAGAAAATACTTTTTCTGATTCTCTCTGCGATGGGTTTTCTCTATTCTTCTTGGACAGAGTATCCATAATCCAGCTTGAAATTCCACCAGTGAGCCACATTGCTGCCAACAGTGGTCACTTTGGGCACCTGAAGAGCACTCTGTCTAGTTGGGATGAGTTTACACCGGTGGAGGTGGCCGATGTCATTGAGGTGATTGCCAGGCTGAGGTACACATATTGAGAACTGGACCTGGTGCTGACATGGTTCTTGATTGGATGTTTCGGCTCTTTAGACTCAGTGTTTGCCTTGATTGTCCAGTGCTCTCTGTCAGAGGGGGTCTTCCTTGATGCCTTGAATGAGGCACTGGTGAGGCCCTTTCTGAAGAAACCATCTTTAGACCCTGATGTCAAGGCAAATTACTGTCCTATCTCAACCTTCCATTTTTAGGTAAAGTTGTTGAGAAGGCTATAGTGCTTCAGCTTGAGGAGCACCTCATGGCCCATGATCTATATGAGCCTCTTCAGTCTGGGTTTTGTATGAGACATAGCACAAAAACTGCTCCAGTTTGGGTGCACAAGGACCTCCTCGGGGCAAGAGATCGAGGGGAAGGGACAATTCTCGTTCTCCTCGATCTCTCCTCAGCCTTTGACACGGTGGACCATTGTGTGTTAATTGACCAACTGAGAGGATTTTGTGGACTCGTCGGCACTATCATCTGCTGGTTTGAGTCCTATCTCATGAACAGGAGTCAAACGGTAGTGATGGGGAATTTTTCCTCCTCCCCTAGCCTCCTGTCCTGTAGAGTACCTTGGGGTTCGATCTTGTCACCGATGTTGTTCGCTGTGTACTTTCTGCCCCTGGGAAAGCACATTAGGAAGTACAGTCTGGGTTTTCATTGCTATGCCAATGATATCCACACATACTTTTCCTTTGCACCTGGGACATCTAACACAGTGGATATACTAAATAATTGCCTTGCTGAGATCAATGACTGGATAGCCTCCAGCTGGTTGTGATTAAATCCTGATAAGATGGGGGTAATGATAGTGGAGTCAAAAAGAGGGGATAATAGGACAGTCTCTGGCACAGAGATAGGACATTTGCTGGGTTCTGTACCTCTGAAGGCCTCCTGTAGGGTGCGCAAACTTGACGTTATCCTGAACAGCAGACAGGCATTTGAATCTCAGGTGTTGTTCATTGTCTGTACTAGTTTTTATCATCTAAGAAATATCACCAGGATCAAGCCACTAGTTCTGCCCCTGGACCTCCGTACCTTGTGCATGCCTTTGTGACATCGAGGCTTAACTACTGTAATGTGCTCTACCTTGGGGTATCAGGAGGTACCCTCTGCCAGCTACAGCTGCTGCAGAATGCATTTGCCAGGTTGTTGACGAGGCAGTCTAAGTACTGAAACATCACCCCAGTGCTGTGTGAACTGCACTGCCTGCCAGTCAGGTGGAGGGTCCTCTTTAATGTGGGTTTGCTCACCTTTAAGGCCCTACATGGCCTGGGTCCTGGTTACCTGGCAGACCTTCTTACACCTGCTGCCTCAGTTTGCTCCCTTCATTCCTCCTTTAGGGGCATCCTTGAGATTCCCAGGAAGAGGCAAAAAATGGCCAGCGACAAAGCTTTTAGTGTTGCTGACCCTGTCCTGTGGAATTTTTTACCTCAAGCTCTAAGGGAGGCTCCCTCAGTGTAGATATTCAAGGCCTGTCTCAAGACCTTCTTGTTTAATCAAGTTTTCCTGGACCCTGTCTTTTAAATACTACCTTGGTAGTAACACACTGTATTTATGTATTTATTTATTTTTAGTTATTTAGGTCTAGGATTACAATACCTTTGAGCTAAGGCTCTTTCACAAAGGTTCCACTTCATTTACAATTTAATACATAATACAAGCTGACAACAGTATCAGAAAAACAGCAAGGTAATCAATACAAGTAGTTACAAAGTGTCTGAGAAACAAAACAAATTTTGGAGGCTAGGTTACAAAGTGATAGTCGATGAGGTGCAGAGAAGATAAGGGACAAGTGAGAGGGAAGAGTAGAGGGGGGAACAAGGAGAGTAGAGCAGCCAGAGGCATTGTCATTGACATAACAGGAGGAAGTGCATGCTAAGGGGTGGCCAAGTGTTATAGGAGAGAGAGAGAGAGAGCTGCATGAGGTTAGAGAAATATTCACGGTGTTAGCTAGTTGTGGCAGTCACAGGAGCTAGAGGCAGTGGGAGAGAGGCGGAGCCTTGATTTAAATGCGCCAAGTGTGGGAATGGAGAAGATGTAACTGTTGAGCCCATTTAGCCAGCTAGGCACCCTATAGGCAAAGGATCTTTGACCTTGTGAGGTATGACAGCAAGGAACCTGCATGGGCTGAGATTCTGACCCCCTGGTTGTGTGGAGGTTATTACTAGGGTGAAGGAGTGCACAGACTCTGGGGGGTGCAAGGCCCATAGTTATTTTCTTTGCCATAGTGCAGGTGAGGCACTTCATCAGATTGGTGAGTTGCAGCCATCCAGTTTGTGCATAGAGGTCACACGTATGTGTGAGGCGGTCGGATCCAGTGAGTAGCCGACAGGCCTTATTGAGGGAGCTGGAAATGCGTCTAAGAGCAGTAGCGGAGGCAGAGCCATAGATAATAAGCCCATAGTCAATGATGGAAACAACAGAGCTCTGAACAGCAACTGTCAGGGCTTCTGGGGAAAGATGTTACCTGTGCTGGTACAGAAGGCCAAGATGAGTATTTGCTGCTTTGGCTACTAGTCAATGTGGGCACCATAAGCTAGATGAGGGTCACGGGTGATCCCAAGATACTTAAAGGCTTGAACCTGTTCCAGGGTTACTCTATGGCTGGTTTTGATGGATAGGGGGTGCAGCCTATGTCTGTTATGAGAGCTGCTTAACATCATAGACTTTGTTTTTTTTATGACTGAGGACCAGATTGTGTTTTGAAAACCAGTTTTCAACAGATGTGAAGGCAAGCTGAAGGTTGTCTTGTAGAGGCTTAGGATCCTCGTGAGAGGCAAGAATTATAGCATAATCTGCATAGAGGATGATTTGTCCGGAGCAAGAATTCAGAAGGATGTTCAGGAACAAGCTGAAAAGTAGGAGGCCCAGAATGGATCCCTGGGGGACACCTGAGTGGACAGGTCTGGTATCAGAGAGGACATCCACAATTTTCACTCTTTGAGACTGGTTCTCCAAGTAACTTTTGAACCAGTCTGTGGTGTTGGGAGAGAGCCATGCTTTCAGAAGCTGCACAAGCAGTAGGTGGTGATGGACAGTATCGAACACCTTAGTCAGATCTATAAAGACAGACCCAATTAATTGACCATTGTCCAATGAACTGTGAAGAGCACCAGTGAATTCCAGTAGGGCAGACGAGGTGCTATGCCCTTTCCTGAAGCCATGTTGCTGCGAATACAAAATATTGTATCTGCCCAGAAAGTCCCTGAGCTGATCTGCTATGATACAGTCGAGATCCTTGGAGAGGGGTGGCAATATGGAGATCAAATGGTAGTTTCCATGAATGGCCCTGTAACCACTTTTGTGGACCAGGGTAACTGTGTCAGATTTCTATTTGTCAGGGAACTGGCTGAGCCTAAGAGAGGGGTTGAAAATACTTGTCAGTGGCTGTCACACCTCATCAAGGGTAAAGAACAACAATTTAAGGTCAAGTGTATCACTGCTGGATCTGGAATTGGTCATCGCTTTGATAATGTATTTGCGGGCTTCACGCATTTTGACTGCCTTGAAATAACAAGGCAGGTGGCTAGAAGGGGAGGCGCCGGGGGAGAAGTGGAGAGTCATAGTCCTTGAAGAAGTCAGCGGGGAGAACACTGCTAAAATCAGTGAATGCAGTGTTGAAGGTATTTGCTATGATTTTAGGGTCAGGTGTAGTAGTACCATTTATGTTGAGTAGGGTAGGGGAGGTTTTAGGCTGCTTCCCAGTGACCTCTTTAATATTGTTCCAAAATGCCCTCCCATTACCCCAGGTATCCGTGAGAGTTCTTGTAGTAGGTAGATTTCTTTTGCCGGATATATTTGGTACAGTCATTCCATGCTTGTCTGTAGTTTGGGATGTCAGTTTGTTTACCAGTGGTTCTGGCCAGATCCCAGAGGCAATTTCTAGATTTTAGTTGACATAAGAGGTTGGCTGAGAGCCAGGGATTGCTGAGGGCTTTGACTTTGTGCTTTTTAAAAGCAGCGTAGGAGTCACAGGCCACATTGAAAGTGCTGATGAAGTAGTCCAGAGTAGTATTTACACCTGTTGCTTTGTAAATAGGGGACCAGTCTTGCAGACTGAGGCATGATTTGAGGTGTGACAACTGCCCATGTGGAAGGGCTCTACTAGTGATGATTTTTGGAGGTGGCTTGCGGAATTTGTTTGATCATTAACAAATGACAGGGGAATGGTCGCTAAGCGAGTCAGGGAGGACTGAGGTGTTCATGATATGAGCTTGGTGGCTGGTAAGAATCCAATCCAGGAGGGTGCTGGTGCCAGATTTGTAGTTTTTTCTGGTCAGAGAGACTACCATCTGGGAGAGATTTGCCGATATGATGGCATCCTTATGGACCCCTGCTTCAGACGCGAGCCAGTTTATATTAAAGTCTCCTAGTAGGATCATTTCTAAGTCAGTAGGTTGAGACCTGGCAAAATCCAAGGCAGTGTTAAAGCCATTCCCTTGTTCTTTTGGAGGGATATGAACAGAGGCAACTTTGAGGGCTTTGTTGTGGGCCCCTTGTAAGATTCTGATAGGGAGAATCTGTGCTGTGGTGCTGGGAGAGGGGTAGTGATGAAGTGTCCCAGTAGTGAGTCTTTAAGGTAGATCCACCAGCTCTTTTGGACTTCTGGTCCAGCCTAAATACATTGTAGCCTGGCAGAGTGATAGCCAGGTCTGGGATTTTGGGTGTATGCCAGGTTTCTACAGCTGCCAGGATATCTGGGCTGTGCTGATTGGTAAATATTTATAGGGCATCAAGCTTGGGGTGTAGACTGCAGATGTTGAGAGTTGCTATTGAGAGTGCTTCTGAAGGTGTTCCCTGGCAGATAGGGGTAGAGGTGTTTGAGCTGGGGTTAGGATGGATGTTTCCTGACAGCAGCAGGAGGAGAGCACAAACTTCAGGATGAACGCATAAATCCCTGAGTGTGAGTCTATGTCCCCATTTCTTGCAGGAATGTACATTGAAGTGGTGGTAATGATCCCAGAGAGATGGCATGTGAGAGAGATGAGAGGATCCAGGGCCCATGGGTAGGGGAGGACAGTCATCCATTTACAGAGGGGAGCACCGGGGGGGGGGGCAAGCTTGTGATAGCATGTACCTGAGTGATGATAAGAGGTGCCAAATAGGATGCTAAGAGGGTAAGAGGGGAAGCAGGCCCCAGGGAGGTAGAAGAGTGGAAAGAGGGATGCGAGTAAAAAAAGCAGAGGATACAGAGCATGGAAGAACAACATGCTGTGGCAGCCAGGAGGATTGCCAACAGGCAGGCACAGGGGTAGAAGTAAGCTGGTAAAGATCACAGGAGAGAGGTCAGTGAGAAGAAGTAATGCTGAATGGAGAGAGGCAGAAAAGGAGAGGGTAACGGAGTGGGACAAAGCAGTGGGGGGGGAGGCGATCAGGGGGAGTAGTAGGAAGGTGTGGGAGGGAGAGCGTAGGAGGGGACAGGCGAGGACCTAGCGAGAGACCCAGTGGAGTTCAAGCAGGGATGTGCCTCTGGCAAGGAGGGAGGAGCAAATGCCTATATAATTAAGGTGGGGGAGGGGGGCTGGCATGAAACAGCTTTTGCCCCATGCTATCTATTTATCTATTTATAGATTTTCTGATTTTATATTATCATAGCAGTCTTTTTAATAGTGTTTTATTTATTGGTGTGCTGTCTTATTTATTTTTGGTTGTATTTTTATGTAAGAAACCCAGAACCTCAGGGAGTGGGCTTCTTAAAATAAAATTTACCTTGAATTGCTTTTGTCAGCTAAGGCTCTGAAAATGTCACCTGGTGTGTCTTGGGATACTCTTAGAATGGTTACCTGTACTGTATAGAAAATAATATATAGGTGATACATGATGGATGCTGGTGGAATGCACTATGCATCTGAATGAGTGGACACTGACCTCAGGTAATCTTACAAGAGGCGTAGCATAGCAGAGTCATGAATGATGAATCCCAAGGTCAGTCTCCATGAGTTGAGACACATAGTGTATTCCACCAGTGCCCATCACATATTCAATTTATACAATAGGGGCCCATTTTTTGTTGTGCGTTTTTGTTGTATTTTGGTTTTGTATGTGGATATTTGGGGTGGTTTGGGGGTTTATTTTGTGTGTATGTGTTCTCTGGGTTTCTGTTTGTTTTTATGAATTGAATTAATTTGTGTGTTTGGTTGTTGGTTGTTATGGTGCTATGTTTTTTATTGGATGTTGTATTTTTGTGTGTGTGTTAATATTGTGGTTTATGTGGGTCCGTGAGTGTGATTTGTTCTTATGGTGATTTTTCAACGTTCATTTATCGGCCAGCTTGGAATACTGAGGATCATTCGGTGTGTGTGGTGTGGCCTTCCTTTGTGGAGGTACACGGTGTGGTTTTATTGGACATTCTCCTTTTTTGTGGGTGAACTTATCATCTATAGAGAGGATATTTTCTGCTCCTGATGTTCGTTTCTTTGGTGTGTTGGAATTCTGGATGTTCTGCCAATGGAGTTCTATGGCTTCGTTTTCTGTGACTGTTATTGGTTCTGTCATTCTGGATCTTTGTATCTTTTGGGATTTGCACCTGCTATTTAATTTTTATCCTGGTTTATTTTGGGATATTCAGTGTTGCGATGTACTCATGTCATTTTATATAATGATGCTAGTTTGCATTTTAGTTTGCATTTTATACCAGAGAACTTGTTCTTTATTTGGGTGTCATATGGATTATGGCTTTGGTGAGCTGGATAAATGATTAGGCTGTGAGCTGAGTCATGTTTTTCATCTTTCTTTTTACTTCATGTTTGCAAATGTATCTGATTAGTGGTTTCTTCTACTAAGGGAGCAGTATTTTCCTGTTGTATAACTTTGTGACTAAAGTGGCATCTGTAACTTTTTCTTATGTTGTGAATTATCACAGGTACATTGTTATAGAGCTGTCTCTGTTATATTGTAGTATATTCTAGTTTATTTTTTTATATGACTGTTTTCCTTTTTTTTCAACATTGTGTATTTCTTCTCAATGTTGTCTTCTTGGCTGTAGTTCATGTTCGTTGTGGTTTCTTTCAGTTCAGTTGATGTCCTAGTCAGAGTCACTCTCTGAGTATAGGACTTGTGGTCCTTTCTCTTTACTCTGTCTGAGTGCTGTCCTGCTAGAACTAAGGGAAATAATGAATTTTTCCATGTATTGCACATTATGTTTGTTTCTCTTTTTTCAGGGGGTTGGGAGTAGACAGAAGTCTATTTTATTTCTGTAGTATTAGTTATATTTTAACCACTTAGTGCCTGATATTCAAAACTTTGCCCCTGAGCTAAATTAGCACTGCCCAGCATGCTAAATTATCCCAGATCCAATAGCCTGCCATATTCAGAAGGGATAGCCCCAGTGCTAAACCTGCTGAATATTGAATACTAAGGAAGCTGGGCAAACTGGGTTGGGAGTGCAGTGCACATATAGCCTGGGAATAGGATATAAGACAGCTCTGAATATAGCAACCAGGAAGTGCAAATGACAACAGCAGCCCAGTTCACAGCGATGTAAAGGAAGGTAGAGATGAACTATGTTGCCAATGTGTGTGCTAGCAAAGGAGTGGAGTCAGTAAAGCTGCAAGCAGCAGCACATGTGAAATTAAATTGTGCAAAAATGTACAACATTTCCAAAACATTTGCGTGGCACAAACATATTTGCGAAGGTTTAGCACAGAGCTAAGCTGTTTGCCTGGTGCAATCACGTTTATCCAGGGCAAAACTTTGCTGTATTCAAAAATGACATGCAAATGAACCTACTTAGGTAGTCTGTGGGCAAACATCCAGATTGACATCACATTATGACCTACTTTGCATGCAGTTGGCCTAGCACTATTGCAGGGTCCCACAGCCACACCTGTAGGTCAGTCTGGAAGGACAGGGGCTGGCTGGGTCTTCCTACAGCTCCACCTGTAGCTCTGTCTGTCAGTGGATGATGGTAGCTGCAGGCTACATTTGTGCAGTACAGCACAGAATAGTGTGCCCCAGGGGACTACACAGCACAGGTACAGGTGGTAGTGCTGCATGCTCTAGTCAAACTGTAGTTCCTTACACAGTGTACAACAGGCACTACAGTAACAAGGGGGCTAGTAGTGTGAGAGACACAACAATGCCAATGGTGTATAGGGCAGTGATGACCACTGCATTGTACACAGTGACAGGCCCAACTTGCAGGTGTTTACTGACTGTGGACATTACTGTTACGCTGTTGTGCAACCCACAGATTTATTTTATTTAAAATTGGTGACCGGGAAAAGTGCACTGAGCTGAGGCTCATTTCCAGGTGCAACGTGGGTACAAAGGTGTACGTAGAAGTTATGCAGAAAAAAAGTCCAACAAGTCTTAGTTACAGATAGTATGCATAACAATTCTTGGTTACAGACAGTAAGTACAACATCTAGAGCTACAATACAAACATTTATCTTTGTAGTATGGTATAAAAAAGTACAGTAATTGTACGGTAGAGATGCAGGAATTTAGTATAGTTTGAGGTTAGCGTATACTATATTGACCATCTGAGGCCTCCTAGTGTGGGATTAGGCCCTTGTCAGGGTGGGTCCCATGGAGCATCTTTGGCAAGGATGGGAGGGGAGGAGCCTGAGGAGTTGTTTAACTGCAGATAGGGAAGCGGCCTGGCAAAGGATGGGTAGGAGGTTGTTCCATAGGATGGGGGAGATGGTATGAAAAGGCAGCTTGACCAGAAGCAGTGTGGGGGCGAGGGAGGTTGCAAGTGTGGGAATCCCTGTGGTGGATGGTGTAGCTTAGGGAGTTGGCTGATGCAAGACTGGAGGTAAAGCAGGAGGCATGGAGCCTAACCAGTAGTTAGCAATGAGGGAGGTGCTATGGACAGTTCTCCTCTGGGAGAACGGGGCCAGGGAAACAGTTGCGTAGAGGGGACAATGATGAGTAAGTGGGGGGGGGAGGCTGTGGCAAAATGACAGAATGAGATGAGTAGGATGTCAAGTTTGGAGAGGGATGAGGTTGGGGCCGTACCGTAGATGATGCCTGCTTATTTAAGTTCTGGCAAGATTGTTTTATGTACTAGTTTGCTACAGGTGGGAAGGGGAAGGCTGTCTTTGTGGTGATAGAGGATGGCAAGTTTGGGCCTGAGTTTGGTGCAGACAGCCTCTATGTGGGTGGAAAAATTGAGGTGGCTGTCTAGCCAGACTCCCAGGTATTTTTTTGTTTTTTTGTTATACATTTTCATATCTCCTCTGTGGCTGGGGGGGTGTTACCGATGGTTCCCCCCCAATCCGGCCTGACCAACCAACCCCTAGTCTGCCCCACATCCCAAGCTCAACCCCTTACCTCCAACCTGCGCCACGATCTGTTTGCCGTGGTGGGCACGCGACCACCGCCACGGGATCTGAGGGGGTTATCAGTACCGGGGGAGCATCCAGGTGGAAGCCGGCAGGAGCTGCTCGTTGGCCATCATGTAGCCCACAAGGGTTTTCCTCCTTTCCTCCCATACATCTGTGGCGTGCAATGATGCCAAGGGACCGGAGCGTGCATGATACCACACGTGCTCCCTCCTAGTGTCTGCCACAGCATGTCCCTCTAGTTCTGCCCATGTCCTGCCATAGCCCCCAGCCACCGCTAGGAGCCGGTAGGACATCGAGGCATCCCCTCCCACCCTGGAGAAGGAGAGCAGTCTAATGGATGCTCAATCCTTCTCCACCCCCGCTGACCCCCGATGTCCCAGGCTCATTCCCAAACCCGGGTCGCTGGCGTAGCGTGAGTTGTGGCATCCAGTGTCTCAACCTTCAGCGCCACCGGGTCGGCCAGATTCTCAGGTATTTGAAGGTGGGGACCAGCTCAAGGGGAGAGCCTTTCAGGGTGGAGATTACTGGGGGGGGACAGATGTACAGACACTGCACCACTGGCATGGAATGCTCACATTGACATATACATGGCTGGCTGTGTGTGCTGTGGTGTCTGTACAGATGTGCAGTATGTGGCTGGGGTGGGAAATACCATCAGACAGGCACAGTGCTTTGGTTTTGAAAAGCGCTTAAAAATAAAGATTTACTTACTTAATTACTTACTTACTTACACTGGTGTTAGGGTATTCTCAACACTGGCCCATGTGCACTGCATGGCTTGCCTCAGCCTTGTGGCTGCACCCAGTCTGTGGTGCATTCTGGCCACTTGTCCACCCTCCCCTCAACACCCTCCATGACCAGCGTGCTGCATGTATGTGCTGGTGTCTGTTGGTGTCCACCAAAGGGTGGCCTGCAGGTGTGTGCTGTTTGGCTGCACTGCCAGGAGGCAGGTCACCACTTACTGCCTGGCATGGCTGGGACTGGTGGCAGATGATGGCATCATAGGGATGCCATCAGTGAGCAGCATGTTTTCTCTTTGTCTGGCTTTTTTCTGTGTGTCATACTTGCTGGTTAGGCTCTTGCAAAGATGCGCAAAGCCACCAAGTCGCTCAAAGCTGGTTTGCCCACAGTTAAGACTATCTTTTCCTGGGTGGCAATTCGTATTGTACAAAGTGTTCGGCTAAGTCATGCAAAAACACTTTGAGCGGCGCTATTTGCTGAATGTACCTTACATACATTATAATTTTGCCCAGCGCTAATGTAGTTTGCTCATGCTATTTGACCTTCGTAATATAGAGAATCTACGCTAACCCAGTGCAGACCCTGCACAAACGGTTTGAACCCAGAGCAAAGTTTTGAATATCTGGCTCTTAGTGTGGTTTTATTGGTTTTCTGAGGATTGCTGTGATTCTGTTTCTCTTTGGGGGGGGTTAGTGATGTTACTAACCATGTATTATGCTGAAGGTGATTTTGTTTGCACTTTTTGTTGGGTTATTAAAGCATGTTAGTTTCCTGTCACTGCACTTCTCTTGGGTAATATGGGACACAGGACTGGTTTGGACGCTTTCTGATGAGGATGGTGCTTTTTGACAGTAGACAATATTTGAGATATGCTGCTGTTTTTCTTTTTATTTGTTGGTGTAGTTATTTATGGACTGACATTTCTTCTGGCCATATACTTGGATTATGTCTGTTGGTGCTACTCTGCTATCTGTTAATTTTTGTATCGGGTGTTTTCATACAGAATATTTAGTTAATCATTTTTCAGTTTGTATGACAGCTTGTTTAATCATTTTATTTTACAATGGAGCCAAGTGTGTTTACTCCTAATATTTATTTTTTGTATTAACTTGTTGTTTTCTGTACCCTGGCACTCTTATTTACTACTAGAAAGGAGGGGAGTTCTGAGGGTAATGTTTTCTAAGGTCTGTGTGCCTTGTATAAGATGTAATTTGTCACTAGACATTTTGTGGATTCTGTGTTTCATACTCTCTGGGTTTCACTTTCCTGGGGTCTTTTGGATTTGCCCATGTTCTTGTTTCGTTCATCTTTCGTTACTGAAATCTAAGTATTGTTTGTCAATGTCATCTACTTTTAGGTGTACATATAGGATAGTGCATGGGGAACAGTTAACAACAGGGCTGTTCTTTCACCGAGTGGGCACTATGACGACGGATTACCTAAAGAGCGCAGCTCGAGAGGTAATCCGTCGTCTTAATGCCAACGAGGTGAAGTAATAGCCCTGTTGTCAACTGTTTCCCGTGCACTTTTCTTTATAGTGTATGGTGGAACGTCATTTTATGGGGAAAAAATCATTACAGCATGTTTCTGCTTCAAAACATTTTTACTGGGGTACTAGAAGGAAAAAAGAACTTTACATTTTGAATGTTTTCACGCTTGACATTTTAACTTTTGAAGAACTTTACATTTTGAATGTTTTAACGCTAAACATTTAAATTGTTAAAAACTTACATACAGCAGCACCCGGAACAGCAATTCACAATCTGCGGGGAAGAGCAGAGAAAAGGGGTCACATTTCATCACTCAGGAAACTATGTAATTGCCGCATGTCATTTCTCTTTTTTCTGCCTTTTTTTGTTTTCCTGATTGAGGATGAATCTATTCCATTCCGATAGTGGCTTTGACAGTACTGCCACCAACATTGCTGCTTTCTCTATGTGTCCTATCTATGGAGTGAGCCCTAACTGTCAAATGCTGCTCGAGGACACAGTGTATGATGTGCGCAGTGCAGCAGAACAAAAAATCGTTCTTCTGCACTGCGAACGTCACTAGTGCAGGTGAACAACATTTCGACAGCAATGGATTTCGGTTGAGAAAGACGTCCCACCATACACTATAGTATGTTTCCCCATTGTAGGATTCAGGACTCTGTAGTTCCTCTTATGCCAAAGTATAGTATTACTGTACCACTGTCCACATGGTATCAAGAAGAGGTTGTGATTGTCTGGACCTAGTTGTTTTGCTTCATAACATTTCTCGATTATGGTGTCTGTTAGTTCACCTGCTGCTCAAGGTTTGTTTCCTTTTCCGTCTTCTTTTAGGTGTTTTTGTCTATTTCATTTCATTTCATTTTATTTTTTATACTTGTATATCCAGATGAGCAAGATTGCCCGTTTTCACTGGTGGCAAGTTAGTTTTCATACTTGGCTTGTCTTGAAGACAGTGATGTGGGTAGTGATTCTGGGTACATTTTTTGTTTGAGGTGCCTTTCAATACTTTGAAAAATGGATCCTTTTTACTGCAGTTCATGAAGTAGTGGCATAGAATTTTGTCTCATTCTTCTTGTGCTTTCTGAGTTATCTTGTTAATGTTTATACAATATGTCCCAGTTTTTTTCACTGTGTTGACGATTTTGTCACTTACAATGCACTTGTCTATGTCTTCAGTGACTATTGTAGTTAGAGATGTATTTGGAAGTTTTAGGTGGTCTGTTTTGGATTGTGGTTACATGTCTTCACATTCTTGAGGATCCAGCAGAGGTTCTGTGTCCTTTTTCAAGCTGCATTATGATTTATTCTATTTCTGCTCGCAAGATGTGCCCTGGTTTACACATTATGTGTTCCTTTCATTTCCTTTGTTTGGATTTGGATTTGAAATATCCCATAGGGTTGTCTTGTCATTTTTTTTATAATTAATCTTTTTTAGATTTTCAACAACAAACAGAGGGAGGAGACATATGTAAAGAACTAATGATGATCCAAAATGAACACAGACCAATGTATAGAGTGGCATAGCCCATATATACATCATTTCTAAAATAAAGAACAACCAGTCTAAGGGGCTAATGCTGAAAGATTCTAAACATAGAATTTGATGGCAGATAAGGACCACTTGGCCCACCCAGTCTTCCCATTTCCCTGCCTACTGGATACATTGCAGATCCTAGTTAACCAACAGCCTATTTCTTCCTACCCCCCACACCTAGAATTGCCTTAATGTCATCCAATAAATAAAACAGTACAGTACAAATACAAATAAAATGAATATCATCAAACAGTCATATCGAATATTCAAGTAACAATAAGAAACAAACTCTAGCCAGAGAAACATAGAAACATAGACTTTGATGGCAGATAAGGACGGCTTGGCCCACCCAGTCTGCCCATTTCCCTACCTAACGCATAGGCTGCAGATCCTAGTTAACCAACAGCCTATTTCTCCCCCCCCCCACAAGAATTGCCTTATAGGGCTTACAGAGCCAATAGGGCTGTGAAGAGCTATCAGATGACCAAAATTGTTTTCTTGTTTGTTCCATATAATGCTGTTTAGTCACAATCATCAAAAACTGGCATGCTGCTAACTCAGTCCTCTTGAATTTATTTAGAGTACATGCATGTATGTGTGTGTGTGTGTGTGTGTGTCTGTCCACAGGGGTGCCAGAAGATTGTAAAAGGTGGTGGTGTCAAAGATAAAAAAGGAACTTGCTTCATTATAAGGGGCACTTTTTCCAAACCAGGTTTTTATATACAGTATATGCACATTTATGACGATGATGATAATTTTAAAAATACCTTTACACCATATGAGAAAATTTAATATGTAATATTGAGGATTCAGCTCATGTATAACAGTTCCAACATGTTTTTCAAAGTTAAAAAAGTGAGCCACAAAAAAAAGTCATCCTATTAGACAGCAATAAAACACCATCCAATTGTACAGAAATCAACAGTGAAATTTAAAACAAGCATTTGTCCATACCAAATGTTGTCTAGCTGGCATTGGCATTGGTAGTGCAGAAGTTAGAGAGATGCATAATAGGAATGGCTCTGAAGTATTGAACTGATACCAACCCCACCCCCATCCTGCAGAGACTGACAGGCACTGGGGTGTGCCTTTGTGTCATCAGCAATAATGCTCACACCATTTCACTTCATCATACTGTGCAGACACTGACATGTGTCATGCTGTGCCTTTGGGCCTTCTGGCCTTATGTCTACCCCATGCCATAAGGAAATACACTGAGATGGTTACACTATAGGAGAATAGGGTCAACCTTGGGGCTGAAGAGTCCAAGACACATCTTGATGCCTGTCACTGGGTGCAGGATTGGGGTGGAATGGCATGAGCATTACAGCTGAAAATCCCACGTCACACCCCTGACTCCTGTTTGTCTATACAGAGTGGGACATTACAGTTGGAAACCCTAATGCCCCTGCCACTTGTTGATTATTTTCACTCCAAATTTTCAACATGGGCTTTTTGTGAGCCCACGTCATGAACAGTGGCACTACCAGTTTATTAGTCGAAAGGTGATTTTGGACAGTGACTGTGCCATTTGGCGCCACAGGTGTGAAAACACATTTTGGGCAGGATGTGAAAAATTAGGGCTGTACTGTTCATGAGGAGGTGTAAAAAATGGTGATGTTGAAAATCTGGAGTGAAAATATTTAAAACTTCTCAAAATTACGAGTGTGTGTGGAAACTGTGCAATGCATGTGCATAACAGTCATTTTTTTTTTAATTTTGTCACCAAATGTTCAACCCAGACATTTTGAGACCTCCACACATGAACAGTGTCACTGTGATTTTCTCAATTGGTCCTGAACTTTGATTTCCCACAGCGACCTCATCATTGTGCACCAGGTGTGGGCAGGATATGAAAAATGACAGGTGTACTGTTCATAAGGAGGTGTAAAATAATGGCAATGTTGAAAATCTAGAGTAACAATATTAAAAATTCTTGAAGTTACGAGCATTTGTGGAAACTGCTCAATGCACACTTGTAACACAGTCATTTTTTTGAATTTTTTCACCAAATTTTCATCATAGGCATTTCAGAACCTCTGCTCATGAACAGTGACACTGTGATTTTCTTAATCTGTTCCAAACATTGATTTCCCAGCATGACTGCTCCATTGTGTACCAGATGTGCGAAAGCACATTTTGGGAAGGATGTGAAAAATGACAGCTGTTGTGTTCATAAGGAGGTGTGAAAAAATGGCAATGTTGAAAATCTGGAAAGAAAATACAAAAAAATTCTAAAAGTTACCAGTGTACGTGGAAACTGCACAATGCATGCTCATAACACAGTCTTTTTTTTTCAAATGTTTTCACCATATTTGCAACATAGGCTTTTTTGGGAGTCCACTTCATGAACAGCTGCACTGTCATTTCATTAATTTGTCCCAAAAGATGATACCATGCAGTGACTGTAAAATCACCTTTCAGGGCTGAATAACAAAATGACAGTGGCTGTTTTCATGAGGTGGCATCCCAAGAATCCCATGTTGAAAATTTGGAGTCAAAAGTCAAAATAATTGCTGCGATATCCACCTAAGTTGAAACCTCCCCCATTGATGCCGAATATTGTCAATTGATTATAGAACTTACCGGTATTTCTTCAGTTTGCGGTCTGCTTTGAAGAGTGCAGACATGTTCTCACTCCACCGATGATCTTTGTGCTGGGCTCCAGAGGTAAGTATGGGGTGAGGGGGGTGAGAGGAGGTGAGGTGCGCAGAGGGTGGGTGCGGTTGGGGGAAGGGGCCTGTGGACAGAGAGGGACTGTTTTCTTTGTTTCAGGTTAAAAAAAAGCAGTGCAGATTTTTTTTCCTTTACAGGTATATGAAACAATGTTGGGCATACTGGGGTGGGCTCCCAGTGTGCCTCATGACTTTGGGGGTGTGATGTTTGCCACATTGTGGTAGGCTTCCAGTATGGCTCACTATGGGGGTGGGCAGGGGCAGGAAAATGGCAATGCAGTCGGTTTCTGAATACAGGGAGGCACATTGAGGTGGGCTCCCAGTGTGCCACACAACCTTGGGGTGGGACTTTATACATGCTGACAGGGAGGTTGGGCACCCCCGAAGTTGCCTTGCTAGGGATTCCAAGAGGCGGACGGCGGAGCCATCACCATGTTTATTGTTGTGGTACACCACACAAGGCACATAGTGGAGGCATGTCATCAGTGCCACTGTATGATGAACTTGGTTCTGATTGCAGCAGTGAAATTGTTTCAATTTGGTGGCACTGAAAGTCACTTGTGTCACTGCTAACATGCTCACTAATTGGTGAATGAGGGACGCACCCTCTAAGACGTGCTCTGCATTCGCCAAAACTGGCACACTTCTGCATTTCTCCTACTGATCTCCTACTGCTACAACATGTTGCTTGTGTGTGAACAAGACAAAATAAAAAGAGAGATAAAACTGTACTATATTGATAATGTTACCTGTAAAATATGCAAACAATGGTTTACAAATTGTATATGATATCATAAGCAAGGTAGTTTTGCTTAGTCTTTTACTGTAATCATGTATTGCAATATCCATCAGTTAAAAATGGTCTATAGTGTTACAGAAAATGTCTAGGATGTAGTTCCTTACCATACGAACATATGAACATATGACATTCCCTATAAGCTTAGTTAAAGGAGAACTGCACTGATCCTGTGAGTAATGTTTCCTGTAGAAGTTTTTTTTTTCATAAAGTGGGTCCCCTTCTGTTTCTGTCCCATTTTTTGCCAGCCTTTTAGTTAACCCATTGGATATTTATGGGTTACATACTGCTGCAAAGTGCCATCTAAGAATTGTATGATATTGTTTTTATCCCCATTAACCTAAGAATTCTAAATTAGAACACAGATGCATTGTACCAACAATGTAAGTTCTTGACAAGATCATACTGTTCTTAAATGGTCACTGAATTTACCAAAAAGCCAGTTAAGATTAGGCAGTAACAAAATGAGAACTGGTATTTTAAAAAATAACATCTACTTCTACAAAAATGCATGTTTGCTGATTCAATGCAGTTCTCCTTTGAGATATTAACAGCCCAGTCTAAATTGTTCACAATTTATGGGGCTGGCAGTATAGCCAAGAGGTCAGAGTAATGAGCTATATATTAGCTTTGTACATCCAGCATTCAGACACGGGTTTGATTCCCACACCCTCCATTTCCATACTGTGTGGCTCTGATTAAGTCGCTTAATCTCTCCAGTGTTCCTGGGTTGCCCCTAGAAACAAGCACTTGTGCCTAGTTGGCCTTACATGGTTACCAAAGGAAAAATATATGTATTTATTAAATTATATTTTTAAACTGTAAACAAACATTAAACTCCAGTACATAGATTCCAGATCCATGCAATGACCAAGGAATACACCAGCCAAGCCTGAGACTGTCAATATAGCCTTAGAGGTTAAATATCTTGGTACATCCAGCACACAGACCTGAGTCTGATGCCCACAACCTCCACTTACACACTGTGTGACTCTGAGCAAATCACTTAACTTCCTCAGTGCTCCCGGGAAGCCCCAGAAAACAGGCGCCTGTGCCTAGTGGGCCATACCTGATTAGCAAAGAATAATAAAAAAGTCTTTAAATGCTTATATTCTTTTATCTTTAAAAGGCCACAGTTTAACTATTAAAGGTTGGTGTATGCTGCTTACAGCCTCAGCTCAGGAATAGACATAAATCAAATACTGCTGCTTTAAGCAACAAACCCAAAAAAGAAACTCACCCTGAGGAACGCAGGACTTTTAGAAGGAACTCCATTACAAATGAACTTCACTCAGTGGCTACATTCCCTAAAGCTGAATTCTACAACAGTGATAATCCCCTTCCCCATCAATGCAAAAAAGACAGGATACTGCCAATGAAGTGTAAAGTCTCATCTCCCCCACTCCAGATGTGAACCAGAGCCGAAAGGTCTGTGAAGAGCTACCGAATGATCAAAGTTATGTGTGTGTATATATATATATATATATGTGTGTGTGTGTGTGTGTGTGTGCGTGTGTATGTGCGCATGTGTGTGTGTGTGTGCTTACATACAACCTGTGCTGCACATAGGAATAAGACAGTTACCAGCAGAAGTTGCACAATCTGTAATCTGACACTGTAGTCTGACTTTCAGTTTCAGGAAAGGCCAGACAACATATAATGAGTTAACCCCTAGGTTGCTGAAATAAATAGAATAAATCTATTAGACTGAGCTGTACAGATAATAGAAACAGCAGTTTAAAAAGTTTTTTTTTTGTTAATATCCCTAGAAGTTCTGAGGTACAATACAGTAGCATCCCCCTTACCTTCGGATGCCTTTAACATAGAGCAGCAAATAGCAAAAATCAGAAGGGGGTACGCTATTTTGCAGCTGTGGAGGAATACTTCCAAATGTCCAAAAAGGGAGTTCCATGATCAGTCATTTTAGAGCTATATTCTAATTGATCCCAGAAGGGCTCTAGGCTCCTTCTACAGCCCTAAAAATAAGCTAAATTAATCCCATCATGGAACAAAGGAGGGCAAAATTGATCATTGTTACAGTAATTAACCCATGGCCTCCACTGCATCATGCAGACCTCCTCCTTATTCAAGTATCTATAGGTGGCTTTCTCTAGTCCATATACAAAATTAACCATGTCAAACCAAATATAAAGATCAGGAATTTGTGGCCTATGCCAAAACTTAGTGTTTTTGCCTATACAATCAACAACAAGAGCAATCTCATCTGACCTCTGGGAAGCATGAGAATCTATGGAAGGATATGGAGTAAAAGAATTTCATCATCTAGGACAAAACTGACACCAAATACCTGAGACAGGAAGGCAGAAATGTCATGCCAAAAAGAAACTAAAAGTGGACAAGACCAAAAAACTTGGGACTGATCAGCCCTAACCTCTCCGCATTGCCAACAACAACCATTAGCTTGGGGGCCTTTATACTTTGCCACCTGAAGAGGTGTTAAATAATAACTAAATGGACATTGCCATGCAAAAACACTTGAGATAAGGAGAAATACCTAACAAAAAACTGGAAAGAGCTGAGGTTTCCCATTCTTCCCAAGAACACATGGGGTGGGATATTTAGAACGGTTGCACATGGCACAACACAGTTGCACCATGCTCAACCCACTGATGCACCCTGGCACGATATTCAAAGGGGAAAGTGCCTGGTACAAATCCCGATGCACCAGACCACATCAGTAATGTATGCTGCGCAAGTGGGAGGGGTGCCCATGCGTGCTCCGCACATCCTGATATTCATCCCGGGATGTGCTGAGCCCATGCAGGTGCAACCCCTACTTGTGCTGCACACAGTTGAGCAAGAAAATAAAGAAGCAACAGCTGGCCACCCACAGGTGAGCTGCCGTATTGCAGGGCGCAACACGGCAGCTGCCAGCTGTGGGTGGCCACCCGAGCTCCGGTGGCACCTTCGTGGTAGCGCCCCCCTCCCCCATGCCCGATCATGGGCATATGTATTACAATAGCATGTTTAATATCCCTGGTGGTCCAGTGGACTGTTCCCAGCCCAATCGTGGGCTTTAGTAGTAGAATAACATGTCCAATGTCCCTGGTGGTCCAGTGGACCATGTCCAGCCTGATCGTGGGCTTTAGTAATAAACTAACCTGTCCAATATCCCTGGTGGCCCAGCGGTGCCTCCCCACCTCCCATTGGGCCCCACTACCCGCCCCCCTTCGGTCAGTGGTGGGCAGCAGCCCCCACCAGCAAGCTGTCTTGCCACCACCGACTGATTGCATACAGTAGGGGTTGATGTGCCCATTGGTCCACAGCATGGACCAATGAGTGTGGAGCCTGTACCATTACACAGCCCAGAAATGTGAATAGATCCATTTACATTTCTGGACTGTATAGTGTAGTATGGGCTGTATGCCCAATGGCCCATGTTGTGGATCAATGGGCATACAGCCCTACTGTATGCAGTCAGTCAGTGGGCAGCAGGGAGGCTTGTGGGTGGGAGCTGCCGATGCCCATGACCGGGGCAGGGTGGTGGGGGTTCAGTGGTGGTGGGAGGTGGCACCGCTGTACCATCAGGGATATAGGACAAGTTATTATATTACTAAAGCTCATGACAAGCAGTGGGGCACTTTGCCACTTGTGCAGGGGGCATTGGTCCCTGGTGGCTGCAGCCTGGCAGGGTGCCAGGCACAAGTTGCCAGAGATCAGTGCACCTGCTTGCAAATGGGGCTATAATGACATGCAAATGGCTCCATTTGTGCCTTGCATGCATTATGGTCCCATTTGCATGTGCACGTTTGAATATCATGGTTGATGCACCTAGCGCAACGGCACTTGCGCTAGCGCATCCCCCTGCACCTCCCTGGCTACTTGCGCTGGTGCACCTCCCTGAGGAGGTTATGGAGTCAAGAACAGTAGGGGAATTCAAGAATGCATGGGACAGACATAAGACAATCCTAGTGGGGGGTAGGAGGAAGTAAGCTGTTGGTTAATAGGATCTGCAGCTTATCTGTTAGGTAGAAAAATGGGCCGATTAGGTGGGCCAAGCGGTCCTTATCTGCCGTCAAATTCTATGTTTCTATGCAGTGCTACTGCACCATGCACAATGTGGGTAGGCACAGCATGATATTCAACAGTGCTGAGCCATGGCTCAGCACCGTTGAATATCACCCTGTCAGCACCCTGGCACATCCCAGTTGCGCTGCGCCCAGGCTTGTGCCACAGCCTGGCGCAGTCTGAATATCCCACCCAGAGAGTCCAATTCATGAAACCACATCATATAAATCATCCTAGAAGACCTGGATCTGGTTTCTCTAACAACAGAATACAAAGCAACTAAAAGGTGTTCCTGTTGAACAGCTATAAAAATTTGGATCGCTGAGATACCCTGTCTATCCAGGATTGATGAAGTAAAAGGCAAAGTCTATAAATACGACCGTAATTGTACATATCAATAATAATCCATATGGGCTTGAAGGGACGTAAAAGTACAACAACTCTTTGAATAAAAAACTGGCAAACATTACAACAAATTATTAACATTTTGAGGAAAATATTGCCCAGGTCCAGTTGGTTTAGCCAGTCACCTTCTTTTTGTGCTTGTTGATCACCTCACCTTCCCCTTAAAGTATCTTTTTGAATGTTTTTTGGCCAATAATTTTGTACCCAGTGACTGAAGGGAAGCAAAGATGGTCCCCATTCATAAGAAGGGATCCGAATATAATTGGGAACTTTATAGGCGCATTAGTTTGACCTCCTCTATCTGTAAAATCCTAGAAAGTCTCCTTAAGGACATTATTTCCCCAGTAATAGACAATAGCGACCCTGATCAACATGGCTTTAGAAAGGGTAGAAGCTGCTTAACAAATTTGCTCTGCTTCTATGAACACATAAGTTCACTTGTAGATAATTGATCATCCTGCAACATCATTTTCATAGACTTCAGTAAGGCATTCAATGTCATGCCTCATTGGGCCATTATCACCAAGCTACAGAATTTAAATATTAATACTTACATTATTAATTGGATTGTTAATTGGTTACACAATAGAACCCAAAGAGTCACTATAAATGGGATTTTATCCGAAAAGGGAAATGTTCTGAGTGGGATTCTGTCCTGGGCCCATGCCTTTTCCAAGCATTTGTTTCTGACCTAACTAGGAAATGTACCTCTTTAAATATTAAATATGCAGATGATGTAAAAATAGGAGGTTTATGTAATAACAACTCTCAGACTGCTACTATTCAGCATAATCTAGATAACATCCTTGATTGGGTAAACACCTGGGGAATGAAACTAAATATTTCCAAATGCAACGTGATGCATCTTGGTCCAAGGAACTTACGTTTCCCCTATATGTTTGCAGGTTTCCCACTTTCCATTTCTTCAGATGAGAAGAACCTAGGTATAATTATTTCACATTATTTTTTTAAAGATAAACATATTCAAGGTGTAATCAGTAATGCAAATCATATGGGTGGGTCCATTATCCGAAATATTATAGCTAGGGATCCCCAGGTACTAGCCCCCCTTTTTATAGCATATGTCAGACCACATCTTGAGTATGCTTCCCAGTTATGGTGCCCATATAAAAAATCTAATTGCCACTCACTGGAAAAAGTACAATGGAAATTTACAAAACATATTTCCGGTCTTTATTTATTTATTTAGCTTTTGTTTACCGGATAAGTACACTAGACAAGTTGTATGCCTATTTTCAGGAACGACCAGGGAGAGTACAACAGGTATTACAGACCACATCATTACAACAGGTATTACAGACCACATCATTACAGTGTAGCAGGTAAACAAGTGCAATATTGTAACTTAGTACATTGAGTGGGACAGACCGCATCATAACAGCGTAGCAGGTGAACAAGTACAATACTGTAACTTAATACATTGAGTCAGCAGAACAAACAGGCAGAAAATGAATCATTATGTATGACAGACAAAGGTAAAGTACATAATGAGCAAGCATTCGGTAGCATTGAGCATACATGTAGCATAGGCAAGTGCATAGGAAGAGATGGTCCAAGGTCAACAATCTCGTTGGTTCGGTAAGTGTTCCAAGTAAGAGAGTACCGAGGAGTTACGGTACCTAGAACATAGAGCAGGGGTGGCTAAGGGCACTCGCAATGTGAGGCCAGCTTTAGGTGCCCCCATAGGGATTTCTGGAGACACTGATGGGAAGGGGCGGTGCGAACCAGCTCAGGAAAGGTGTTCCAGAGACTAGGAGCTCATGCAGTGAAGTCCCTGTCCCCCATAAGGGTGCAATTTGGGGGTACTTTTAGTACCCCAGGACCATGGGACCTGAGAAGGTAGGAGGAGCGGTCAGCAGGAGAGAGGAGCTGAGCCTTAGGTTGGTACCCTACGAAAATAGGTTGACAACCTTAAACCTCATGTCATTATCTACTCGTCACCTTAGTGGTGACCTTATGTTTTTTTTTAATGGTCTTCAAGACCTTTATTTAATGTCTGAATTGTGCCTCAGGTTTAAAACATATGCCCATGATATTAGATGCCATCCTTCACAGCTGGTACAGAAACCATTTAAACAGATCAGTAGAAAATACTTCTTTACTCTCCGTGATATTAGCCCTTGGAATAAACTTCCTTTGAACGTAGTTATTAGCGAAACCAAAGATATTTTTCTCAGTTATAATTTTTTATTGAGGTATTACTTATTTAATGCAGCCAAAACAACTGCAAACAAACAAAGGTGACACACATCTGTAGCAAAGAAGGATCATTGCAGTAGTATCTAAAAGTTAGGAATGTGCATCATGTACGTGAAGGCAGACAAAGAAACAATCAAATAAACAAAAAAAAGAAAAAAAAAATGAATAATTTGTGACCAGGTATCCACATTGGTACACATCATATATTTATAAAGCATTTTAAACTGGTATAGACTACTTCACATTTACATGGTAACACAAACTGAGCTTATATCCGGGAGCAACACACCAGGTATTATCCATGGAAAAAAGCCATAACAGTGACCACAAACATGTTCACCCTATCTCCGTCTTAGGTTTCAGATAAACCATAAAGGGGGCTCAGCAAGCAGTGTATGCTGCAAGTTTGTTAACTATATTGTGGGACATTCAGTCAAGGGAAGCCAGTTGTGTGAGGGCCTGTAGCAGTTCTGAGATAGAAGGGACTGCAGTTGACCTCCGGTGGCATAGTATAAGTCGTTTGGCCGGAATACCAAGAAGAGCTAACCATCGGAGTTAGTGGACTTTAAAGCAGGTTTCTTGGAGAGGCAGACCCAGGAGCCAGATCAAAGGATCCAGTTGGATTGTAACACTTAGGGTCTGAGTAGCGACTTGACTTACTGATTGCCAGGAGGGGACTAACAGAGGGCAATGCCATATGATATGGCACAGGTCTCCAGTGTCACCATGGCACCTCCAGCATAGATTGTTGTCCAGTAGCTTGGATTTGTGCAGTACATCCGGTGTTCTGTACCAATGGTGCAACAATTTGTTCTGAATGAGTCTACTGCAAGCGTCTGGATAATTCAAGTGTGCCATTTTCCAGCAGAGAGCCCACTGAGTGTCATCTAGCATCAGCTTTAGGGCCCGCTCCCACTTCTGTTTTGATTCTCTAGATTGTGAGGGACAGCTCTCCCATACCACAGAATAAACTGCACTGGCTTGGCCCCTAGGGAGCTTAAGCCAGGAAGATCACTTTTGAGAGGCAGTCAAGCTGGTCTGACTCAATTTCAGGAAGTCGGCCAAGGAGCTGTGCAGTTTCAGATATCTCTAGAAGTCCTTCCTGCCCAGGCATCTTGTTTCTGCAAGAGCTTGGAAGGATTGCATCCCCTGTCCAGTCTCATCCATGACATCAGTTAGGAACTGGATACCAGTGTGTTCCCATTGAGGCCAGTTGATGGGCTTGTGCTCCACTATGATATGTTTATTATTGAAAATAGGGGCATGGAGATGGGGCCTGGAGTTAGCTTTGATCCTGGCATACACCATGTTCCAGATCTGGATCGCCGGCACAATGGTAGAATGGGTCCGAAAAGGTTTAGGTAGGGAGGTTGTATATTAGCAGAGGAAGATTATGTACCAGAGCAATAGATTTCTCCATATGGAGCCACTGTGGTGCATTGGGAGAGATGGCAGAGAACCACTTTAGGGATTGTGCCATGGAGTATGCCCATGTATACCCCTCAAACCATGGGAGACCCCATCCACCATCCTTCCAGTGGGAGCGGAGTTTGCCTCTGCTATACTGGGGTTTTTTGGATTCCCAAATTAAATTCCTCACCAGGCTGTCTATACTGTGCAGCCATTTAGCAGGAGGGGCCAGGGGAATATGAGAGAATGGATATAGAAGTTTGGGAGCTGTAATCATTTTAAGAGAGGTTATTTTTCCTGCCAATGTAAGGTGAAGCATTTTCCACCAGTCTAGTTCTGTTCTAATATCAGCTATTAGTGGGGTCATATTGAGATCCCAGATTTTAGAGCAGTCAGAGGAGATATGGATACCCAGATATACCAGAGATTTCGAGGCCCATTTGAGTACCAAAGGAGCAGCTGTGTTTTGAGTGCAAGTTGGATTGAGAGGGAGCAGCTCAGTTTTGGCTTTATTAATCTGTAGGCCAGACAGTTTTGCAAAGTCTGCGAAGAGACTGAGGAGCACAGGAAGAGCTTCTGTGACATCTGCGAATGTGACCAGAAGATCATCCGCATACATAAGCGTAGCATACGTATGCACCCTATTGGTGACCCCATGGATGTCTGGGTGCTGTCTAATAGCAGTTGCTAGTGACTCAACCGCTAAGATGAACAGCAGAGGGGACAGGGATCAGCCTTGACGGGTGCCTCTACCTAACTGAAAAGGGCTGGAGACCACTGCATTGGTCTGAACTCTGGCCATAGGTTTTTGGTACAGTGACATCACCCAGTTCTGGAAGGAAGACCCAAAGCTGAAGCAGTGCAACACCTTCCCCAGGTAATCCCATTACAGGGAATCAAATGCTTTTTTGAAGTCGACTGCAACTGCTGCCACAAGGGTTGAGGAGAGCTTCATCTGGTGGATGATATTGACCAGTGACCTGATATGATCCCAACTGAGATGTCCTGGTACAAAACCCACCTGTGAGGGGTGTATAAGAGAGGGGAGAAGTGGTCTAACCCTAGTGGCCGGAATTTTAGCAAATATTTTGCTGTCCATGTTAATTAACGATATTGGGCGATAGCTTGAGGAAAGGGTAGGGTCTTTGCCCTTTTTAGGAAACACGGTAATAACCACTTCTCAGAGAGTAGGGGGGAAGATGCCAGTGCTCAGGGCTTCATTATAGACCTGAGAGAGGAGGAGGGAGATCTGGGGGGCTAGAGTCTGCCAGATCTCAACCGGGAAGCCATCCCCTCCAGGGGTCTTACCCAAATTTAGAGCCTTAATTAGCCAGCACAACCTCGTCTGATGTGATCTGCTGGTCCAAGTTTGCAGTCTGAGATGGTTGGAGGGTAGGGAGTAGCAGAGAAGTGAGAAAGGGCTCCAATGCTTCGGCATTCTGGGTTGTGGTGGAGGAATAGAGCTTCGAATAGTACTGCTACATGATGGCATGTATGAGTTTGGAGTTGGTGTGGGTTACTCCAGCCTGGTTCCTGAGGCCTGAGATTTGACGTTCCACCTGCTGTTTGCGCAGGCAGTAAGCTAAGAGTTTGCCCGCTTTCTCCTCCCATTCCCAATACTGTTGCCGTAGCCTCAGTATTGAGATTTCTGCCTCACAAGTCAGCAGGTCATTGATTTCCATGCGAGTGACAAGCAGTTCCTTGCTCAGTGGGGATGCAGATTGTAAGTGAGGGGTCCGTTTGGACTCAGCTTTTAGAGTCTGTAGTTTGGCTTTGAGGGAGACCAGGAGATACTCCCACTTCTTCCGGCATCTAGATGCAAACCCCATAATAGCCCCTCACAGGGTGGCCTTGAAAGCCTCCCACATGACTCCTGGGGGGGTATCTTGAGGGGAGTTATCTGCAAGGAATAAGGCAGTCTCCGAGATTACCCACTGAATAAATTCAGGGTCCTTAAGAAGAAGTGGATCCAGTTTCCACGTGTTCGACTCTGAGAGAGACGGGCCCCATAGAATATGTAAGTGCACCGGATCATGATCTGATATGACTTTAGGCAAGATCTCTGAGTTGACTGCAGCCTGGCAGACATCTGCTGACACCAGCAAAAAGTCCAGTCAGCTATAGGACCCATGCACTGAGGACATGAAGGAATAGTCCTTCACCTTTGGATGAAAAGTTCTCCAGATGTCTGTGAGACCTGCTTCAGCCATCATCTGTTGTAGTGCCTGATGGCTCTTAGAGTGCTGCACTGGGGAAAGAGCACTGTGGTCTATCTGGGGGACCAGAACTAGATTAAAGTCTCCACCCAGGATGGTGGGCATGGGGTGGGGAGTGAGGGAGTTCACCTCTTGAGCCAGAGTGTGAAAGAAGGAAGGGTCATCCTTGTTTGGGGCATACACACAACCAAGGAATAAAGGACCTTCTGGGGTGTTCATCCATACTAGCACCAATCTACCATGAGGATCTGTTTGGACTTGAGTAGGGGTCCACGTAAGGGACTTGTAGAGGAGTATTGCAACTCCTATCTTCTTGGAAGAGGAGGAAGAGGAGAAAATCTGTCCCATCCAGTCTCTGGCCAGCCTAGAGTGGTCCTATTTTGTAAGTTTAGTTTCTTGAAGGAAGGCCAAAGTGGCCCTCAGCCTCTTCAGTTGAGACAATACCTGTTTACATTTTATTGGAGTGTTTAAGCCCCGTACGTTCCAGGCATATTCGTGAAAGTCACCCATGGTCCCGGCAGGCAAATGCCATGCGAAGCAGAATTATGGACCAAATGTTAACAGAGGCTGAGGGACCCATTGCCCCTATCCACAAGAAAACCCGGAAGGCACCCAGCCACCCACTGTAGGCAAACCATGCCATATCAAAAAGAAAAAAAACAACTGTGAGATACCCAGTCACCACCACATATGCAATAATAAATCAGGCAAACGGTCTGAAAGAACAACAAACTATATACAACTTTAGCAAGCAATAAGCAAGCAGATATCAAAGGAGGATGGTTAGACCGGCATAGAAGCTGCCAAGGTCCTTCATCCCTCTCTCATGGGGTGGGTGTGCAGAAGGGATCGCCACATCAGTCGCTGCCAGTGACTCATCCACAGCTACTCACTGTGCAACCAATGTTGCTCCTTTCCCCATGGGAGACAGGATTCCAGGGTAAACCTAAAGGGATTGTCTGAAAATCTAATAGGAAGGCAGAGGGAGAGGTGCTGTCTGCAGCCAGCTGATGAGGTTAGGGATTTGCACTCCAGTGCCGAGTGGTGAGTGGCATCCTTCCTGCTGATAATAGGCCAGTATAGTGGCCCTTGGGTAGGGCCCAGGGAAAAGCAGGAAGATGGGGGGGGCACCAGGGTGGCCATAAAAGTTCCTGTTCACTCTCCAACTAGAGCCCTAAAGGGATTCTCGAAGGCAGGGCACTAAGGGTTCATATGAACCCTGGGTCTTGAGATGGTGGGGGAGACTACCCATATCAGTAAAAGGCAAACATAAAGTACATGAATCTGGCCCTTAAGAGAGGGGTATGGGTAGATATCCAGCATCATAGGGAAACAATGACAGAGGGGTAGCAGTGCAGATCCACCACCCTGAGTTATCCGGATGGTAACAGCTGCATAAACCCATAGGACCAAAATAAAAAACGGGGCCCTTGTGGGCCTGCATATTAACAGTACAGGCAGGAAAAAGAGGAAAAATAAATGCAAAAACAATACATGAATATTAACAACAAACACTATTAGAGTCTGCTAGGTATTAATCCTTAGGATCTGGGCCAGTATACAAATCACCAGCAGGCTGTAGACTAGATCCTGCAGTTTCTGTTAGATCATCCCAGGGAAAAGATATCAGCCTAGAAGTCCCCAGTTCCTACCAGAGCTCCAGCTCTGATCAACCCGAGAGAAGCATTGCTTCCTGTTGAGGTACTGACCCCCATATTTGCCCCATATGGGAGAAATTGCCAAAAAAGAAAGAAGGTAGTCCATTTACTCTGGATACTTGTTCAGGGTGGCGCCTCAGTTGTCTGTGAGGAGGGCAAGACCTTCAATGCTTCTAAGCTTTGTGCCTGTCACTGGGGCTGATTAGGGGGAGGTAGGAGTTCTGCTGCTATTATTTCAGCCCACAAATTCTCTTTTGTGCTGGTGCAAGGGGGACTGGTAGATTTTCTTCCTGAGGGGAGTCTTCTGGCAGGTTTAACAGAGGAGCAAATGTGTTAGGGGAATGAAATTGGGATAGAACTCCAACCTCAGGTGCTGGGGCCAGCTCCTCCTGCTGCCTGGTGATTGGCGGCTGCCATTTTTCATGTCACTGTGGTGACTGGCGCTTTTTGCCCCTTGAAGGATGAGAGGCCTCAAAACGATAAACCGATGGCCTGGGAGAGTTCAGCGGTGAGCTTTGTGAAGCTACCATGTGACTCGAAGCGTCAGAGGCTCCGCGAGGACCTTTACGAAGTCAGGATCCTGAAAGTCTTTGGGGAACTCCCTCCTAAGTAGTCCATGAGGCTCTCGGGAGAGGAGAAGAAGATAGGAGCCCTGTTGATGATCACCCTCATTGTTGCCAGATAACAGAGGGAGAAGGAAATGCGGTGTGCGTGAAGGATCCTCCGGCACTCTGTATAAGCTTTGCACCACTCATTAAGCTCCCTGGAGTAGTCCTACGAACATACGAACATACGGAATTTGCCAGCAGATAAAGGCCTAGAGGTCTATCAAGTCTGCTCGAGTGTGCAGCTAGCACCCCTTATTCTGCAGCTGCCCCTCCCTTCCACTCTTCCCCTTCATTAACCCTCCCCCTTGTCCTGTCCCATCTTCGTTTGAAGCAGTCCACTGTTCTACTGCATACCACTTCTGCAGGTAACGCATTCCACCCAGCCACCACCCTCTCTGTAAAAAAGTGTCTCTTCATCTCCCTCCTGAACCTTCCTCCTCCAGTCTCATATCATGGCCCCTGGTGGCCCTCCCTCCTTACTTTGAACGGCCCTCTGTACCCGCCTTGTTTATTCCTTTCATGTATTTAAAGGTTTCAATCATGTCACCCCTGTCTCTCCTTTCCTCCAGTGAATACATGTTCAACTCCTTCAACCTCCTCTCATATGATAAGTCCCCAGCCCTTGATCATCTTTGTCGCCCTGCACTGCACTCCTCCAGTAACTTAATGTCCCTCTTTAGATCACGGACGCGAGTACTGCATGCAGTACTCAGGTGTGGTCTAACTAATGACCTATACAGTGGCAGAATCACCTCCTCCCCTCGAGGATATACCCCTTGCAATACAACCCAGCATCTTGTTGGCCTTGCAGCTGCCTTCCTACATTGTGCAGAGTTGTTCATTGACCCTGTAATGAGCACACCCAGATCTTTCTCCTCCTCTGTCTGGGCTAGCTGCACTCCCCTAGCTGGTAACCTCCTTGCTCTCATCCCAAAATGCAGCACCTTGCACTTTTGGCATTAAACCCCAGTTGCCAAGTGTCTGACCAAGTTTCAAGCTTTGCCAGATCATCCTGCAACCCCTGCCATCCCCTAGGTCATCCACCACCACGCCAACCTTGGTATCATCAGCAAACAGACTGATCTTGCTCTTGATGTCCCATGATATGTCTGCAATGAATATCCTAAACAACACTGGTCCCAACACCGAGCCCTGTGGGACACCGCTCATCACTGCCCTTGGGTGTTAGAGCTCCCCACCCACCACCACCACCCTCTGTTGCCTTCCCTGCAGCCAGTTTCCTACCCATCTCACCAGCTTTGCACCCGCCCCTGTGCCTACTAACTTCCTTCCCAGCCTTCCATGTGGCACTGAGTCGAATGCCTTACTGAAGTTCAGATACAGGACATCCACTGCATGGCCCCTGTCCAGTTGCCTAGTTACCCAGTCATAGATATACTTGTATGCTTGTATGCAGTTGCAATTCCAGGTAATGGATCCTTTAGTTCTAGCCACCATGACAATCAGCTCTTTCTGCCGATAGTCTAGAAAGTGAGCCAGAACTGGTCACGGGCGCTCCCCTGGTTTCGTTGGGGGGGGAGCTAACGTGTGATGAGCCTGCTTAATATGCAGGACAGTCATGGGTGGTAGGCCAAAAATCTGTGGTAGGATATCTTGAAGAAATTGAACTGCTCGGGCCCCCTCAGGGAAGCCAAAAAATCGCAGGTTGTTACGGCGACTGCAATTTTCCAAATCATCCTCCTTATCCTGTAATAGATGTATTAGATGGGCCTGTTCCAGACTGGAGGCAGTGAGGTCTTGCAGGACTGAATCATGAGCCTTAAGGTGTTGTTCTGTGTGAAACAGCCTCGTCTCAATAGTGTGTAAAGTCGGAGTGTTATTTAAAGCTAGAGTCATTTGTGCCATCAACTGGTTAAACATTAATTCCAGTTTGGCAGATTCAGCTGGAGGTGGAGAGGAGGAAGCCATCCTGCAGGCCACAGAACAAGGAGAGGCTCCTGAAGTCACTTTGCTGCCTAGGAAAGAAGAAAATGAGGACTGCGCGCTGTAGTAGGTATGTCCTTCTTCTAATTCCTGTGCCATCCCCTTAATGCAGGATTACTTAGGATACAGCCCACAGTTTAGGAGCTAGGTGATTGTGTTGCTATCTTGGTTGAAGGCTCACCAAAGATATTTTTAAATATCAATTGGACAAATTAATTAATTCCGGGCATAGGTTGTCCTATTATTCTCTGGCTTAGTATAGGAGTTATATGGGCCTCGGCCTCCTTGCTCCTTTCCGAACCTTAGTATGAACCTTAGTATAGTAGGTAAGACCTATTCTTGCCCACCTACTCAAAAATAGATCCACAGAATGAAGTGGGTTTCTCACATCATGTGCTGGGGCAGTAACAAGGAATGCATCCAATTGGGAAAACAAAATTAAAAATTTACATCAAACGTTTATTACTTCCTCAGAAAAATCACACAAATGTGAGAGATGTGGCCGAAATTTAGAAGTGGCAAAGCACACACAATCAATATTATAAAGACCATTAAGGGCCATCTCAGTGTCCTTCCGGTGAGCCACATAAGAGGTATTAACCCAGCAACACAAAATCCTAAGCTGGGAAGCATAGGCACAGCATTCAAAATTTGGAAGTCCCAAGTCTGCCTGGGCTGGAGACAAAAATAAAATTAGCACTTGCATTCAATGATTTTTACCTTTCTAAACAGAATTTAAAACAAGCTGACACCAGATCTCAAAATATGCTCATGAGGGAATTATTGGGAGAGACTTGAGGAAAAAAAAGAATCTTAAGTAAAATAATCATATGAATAATTTGTATGTCCGTAATAACTTTAATGCGACACATGAAAGATAACAGCAAGGTGGACCATTGTTAAAGATCACCCTCATTGTAATTCCATCAGCTCTGTTTGATTGGTGGATATAAGCCACCAATGGTTCTACAGAAAGGGCTAATAAAAAGGGAGAGAGGGGACAACCTTGCCAAGTGCCTCTAAAAAGCTGAAACAGAGTAGAAAGATGACCATTTATCCACACATAGGCGGATCAATTCCTGTAAAGGGTCTGCAATAAAGTGATAATAGGCAAAGGAAAACCAAAAACCTGTAATGTTGCCCACAAAAAAGACCAGGAGACAAGGACAAAGGCATTTTCTGCATCTAGGCTGGCTAAGACCAGGTGCTAGATTTCTTAGTTACGTGGTCAAGCAAAAGGAGTGTTCTTCGAACATTATCCTGTACCTGTCTCTTTCTCACAAAGCCTACTTGGTCCCGGTCCACCAAAGATGGGAGAAGGCCCTTGAGTCAAGCAGCATAGATCGTAGTAAAAAACTTATAATCCAAATTTAACATTGAGATAGGCCTATAGATTCTGATGAAGTAGGATCCTTATGTGGTTTAAAAAGGGCAGCTATAATTGCATGGTTCCATGAAAAAGGGAGAGGATCACCACCCTGGACTGCTTGCATCACCCTCAAATGAATGGGGACAAGGTGCTTTTGCAATAGATCTATTTTATGAAAATCAGAAGAGAAACCATCTGCCCCCAGACATTTCCCTGCCTTCGCTCACTGTATTGCACGGTATTGCACCTTTAAGTTCAGCCATGATAATTCATTGTTGTAAAAGATCAGTCTTGTTGGTTTTGATATTGTTTTGTGCAGGGCTGCTTATTGTCAGCTTCTCTGTGCTTTGGTGCATTGCACTGTCTGTCTCACTTTGTTTCTGTTTCTGAGTGGCTGAGGGGCGAGGATAGTATTTGTTTATGTGCTTGACATGACCTGTGTTCAGGTGGCGCAGATTTTGGTGATTTTTGTTTCTAAGCCATTCAGCTAGAAGGTGGGAAGTCAACTGTAAAGTGATTAACTTTCTGTGTGTGACTTTATGACTGTGTGGATAAACCGATAACTATAGGTTGATAACTTTAGTTACTCCGCAGCTGTGCAGATTTATTCCACAGTATCTATCCAACAGTTTCTCAACCCACCTCTATTGTATCAATATATTTTTATAGAAGGGTTACCTGTACTGTATGCAAAGTAATTTATATATTTTTTTGTAGAAGGGTTCCCTGTACTGTATACAAAATAATATATATATGTTTTATGGAAGTGCTCCCTATACCTTATACAAAATGATACATACATATATATATATATATATATATATATATATATATTTATAGAGGTGTTCCCTGTACTGTATCAAAATAATATATAAATATTTTTAGAAGACCTCCCTGTATTAAAAACTGAAAAATAGAATATTTTGGCCCTCCAGTGCCAGATTTTCCCGTTCCTATTCTGTTTCTGCAGAACCTCCCTGTTCTCGGGGGATCCTCCCCCCACCTTCCCTATTGACAAGTAATCCCTTATGCCTATCCCATGCACATTTCAAGCCCTACACTGGTTTTACTCCCACAACCTCTGCTGACAGACTGTTCCTGACATCAAACTCCGACACCACTCCACTATCCAAGTAAGGCTTCATTGTACAAAATAACAAATGAAACATGCTACAGGTCATCACAGTATCCCCGATCAGTTTTGTCTACTACTTTATCAAAAGGGATCCCTCTGAATACACAATAGGTGAAACCGGTCAGGATACTGTGATGACCTGCTTATGAGTGATTGTTATTTTATACAATAAAAGCATTATTTGGATAGTTGTATAGGAGTTTGCTTTCACTATTTTGCTGCTCTCTTCACGGGCATACTTTTGTCACAGTAGAGTGGTCTTTGTGAATTGCTGTTCCTGGCATCCACCACTCTTTCAGTGAAACATAGAAACATAGTAACATAGAATTTGACGGCAGATAAGGACCGCTTGGCCCACCCAGTCTGCCCATTTCCCTACCTGATGGATAAGCTGCAGGTCCTAGTTAACCAGCAGCCTACTTCTTCCTACCCCCAACCCCTAGAATTGCCTTATGACTGTCCCATGCATGCTTGAATTCCACCACTGTTTTTGACTCCACAACCTCTCTGGAAGGCCGTTCCATACATCCACAACCCTCTCTGTGAAAAAATACTTCCTTAAATTACCTCTGAGCTGCCCCCTTCTATCTTCAAATTGTGCCCCCTTGTTCTTGCACACCTCTTTTTTTGAAAGATGCTACCCTCTTGGACTTTGTTGATTCCCTTGAGGTACTTGAAAGTTTCTATCATGTCTCCTCTCCTCCTTTCCTCGAGGCTATACATATTAAGCTCCTTAAGTCTCTCTTCATATGTCTTCCGTGCAGACCCTGCACCATTTTAGTTGCCCTCCTCTGGACAGCTTCCATCCTGTTCTATGTTCTTTGCGGAGACTGGTCTCCAGAACTGCACGCAGTACTCCAGATGGGGTCTCACTAGCTGTCTGTACAGAGGAATAATAACTTCCTGTTTTCTACTGGTGATGCCTCTTCCTATGCATCCCAGTATCCCCCAGCCCTCCTTGCCGCCTCTCACATTGCTTTCCCACCTTTAGGTCATCTGATATGACTACCCCCAGGTCCCTTTCCATTTTGTTGTTGTTAGTATCTCACCCCCCATTGTGTACTCTTCCCTGGGTTTTTGTTTCCCAGGTGCATTACCTTGCACTTCTTAGCATTGAATCTAAGCTGCCATACATTTGACCATTCCTCTAACCTTGCCAAGTCCCTTCTCATCCTTTCCACTCCACCTTGTGCATCAACTCTGTTGCAGATCTTTGTGTCATCTGCAAAGAGACATACTTTTCCTTCCAGTCCCTCTGCAATGTCGCTTATAAAGACATTGAAGGGACCTGTCCTAATACTGAACCATGCGGTACCCCACTACTAACCCCCCTTTTTTCAGCGTGGACTCCATTTACTATTACTCTCTGTGTCCTATTCTCCAGCCAATTCTTTACCCAGGCTGTCATCTTGGGACCCACTCCCAGGCTGGCTAACTTGTATATTAATCTTTTGTGTGGGACTGTGTCAAATGCCTTGCTAAAGTCTAGGTAGGCCATGTCCACAGCCCCTCCCTGATCAACTACTTTGGTCATCCAGTCAAAGAAATCTATCAGATTTGTCTGGCATGACCTTCTCGCTGTGAATCCATGCTGCCTTGGGTCCTGTGCCCCTCTGGCCTCTAGATACTCAACAATTCTTTCCTTAAGAAGTGATTCCATCATTTTCCCTACCACTGAGGTTAAACTAACAGGTCTGTAGTTTCCTGCTTCTGCCTTGCTCCCACTTTTGTGAAGGGGAATCACATCTGCCCTCCTCCAGTCCTCGGGTACCACCCCATCCTCCCATGATTTGTTAAAGAGGGTAGTCAGTGGTGTCACTAGTTCTACCCTTAGTTCTTTTAGAATTCTGGGATGAATCCCATCAGGCCCCATTGCTTTGTCCACCTTCAGTTTTAAGAGTTCTTTCAGAACCCTTTCTTCTGTAAATGGGCTGGTATCAACTTCTGTATCCAGAGTGTTTCTACTGAAGAAGTACTTCCTCACATACCTGTTAAACTTCCTCCCTTCCTGCTTCATTGCATGCCGTGCAGTCCTAGCACACTTCCTTATAGGAAATAGATTCTTGTTCTGAACCTTGTTCAGCCACGTTCACCCCCATGGGGCACCTGTTGGTCTCTGTCATGTCCCTCTAATCCCAGCTCTCTTCCAGGGTGTACATACGAATATACGAACATAGGAAAGCACCAGTAGAAAAAAGCAGATAGGTCTATCAAGTCTGCCAGAGCATGCAGCTTGCAGTTTACTTTTCCTGCAGCTGCTCCCCAAGTCCCATTCCACCATCCATCCCCCAGATTATCTCTCCCTTTGCTCCTATCTGTACTCCCCCTCCCTTTGACTGTATCTCAACCCATTTTAAAACTGTCCACTGTCTTCAGCATTATTAACTCATCCAGTAGTGCGTTCCACCCAGCCACCACCCACTCTGTGAGGAGTACATCCCCATCTCCCTCTTGAATCTACCCCCTTTAACTTCAGACTGGGCTCCCTCCCGACTCTCTCTCTCTTTAAGCGGAACAGTCCTCCCTATTTGACCCTATTTATGTCCTTTAAGTACTTGAAGGTCTCAATTAAGTCCCCCATTTCCCTACTATTCTCCAGGGAATAGATGTTACGCTCCATCAATCATTCCTCATAGGGTTTATCCCCTAGATGCAGGATCATCTTTGTCATACATGTTGAGATCCCTCAGTCTCTCCACATAGGGCTTTTAATGTACTACTTTTGATGTAACCCGTACACCATTTTAGTTTTTTTTTTTTTAAGTCTTTGGTAACTGGGTAAGGCCCACTAGGCACAAGTGCCTGTTTTCAGGGGCAACCTGGAAGCACTGGGCAGTTAAGTGACTTGCTCAGAGTCACACAGTATGCAAGTGGAGGTTGTAAGAATCAAACCAAGGTCTGGTCTGCTGGATGTACCAAGCTTGTTCACAGCTCATTACTCTAACCTCTAGGCTAAACTGCCAACCACCTGCCAGTTACTTCTTCTAGATTTCCTCCACCCAGTCTATGTCCTTTCTGAAATGCAGTCTCCAGAAATGGACACAGTACTCTAGATGGCTCACCAGTATCCAATACAGTACTAACACTACCTCCCTCTTCCTGCTGTTTGTACCTCTCCCTATGTGCTCCAACACCCCACTGGCTCTGCCCAATGTCTTGTCACATTACCCCACCACTTTGGGGTCATCAGATATGACAACTTCAAGGCCTCTTTCCTGGTTAGTGACTGTCAGTACTGCCTCCCATTTTATGCTTAGCTCATGGGTCTCTATACCCTAGGTGCACAATTTTGCACTTTTTGGCATTGAACCCCAGCAACCATACCCTTTACCTCTCCTCAGGTTTTTGAAGGTCCCTACTCATTGTCTTCATGCCCTCCTGCATATCCATAAATATTTGAAAAATCAGCACTTCAGACACAACATTCAGTGAGAGTAATTGTGAGTTTTTTTTCCACTGAGCAATAAACTCTCCAGTACTTATAACTGACAACACTGTGCTAAAAATCACGCACTCGTAACTTACATCCAGCTCGCATTATTGAAGATGAACTAGCCTCAGCGCTTCAGGGTATGCGACCCCTTTGTCAGGAGGTGTGGCTTCCAGTGACTGTGGTAGTGATTAAATACCCACAAAAATAGGTGTATCCAATTAATCAACAATAGTGCAAGAAATCACACGCTATCATTTAACAATTGGCTTCAGATAACAATGAAAGGAGCATTTCACTGTTGGCTATGGCTCTCCTTAGTGAAATATTGACCTTACAAGCCCATTATTATAAGGTCAGTGAAAAAAGTAAATTACTTGGAATCTAGCTTTTCAGTGCCACAGGCAACAGTAAAAAAAGCAAGTTTCAGTGTAACTGAGCCAAATGCATCATATCATGATAGTGAAACACATCAACCATTTTCTCATTCATTTTATGATCTATTTCAGCTATGCCAGAGTTATTATGGAGCCATAATAATTTAGATCAATAAATACCTTATTATTACGTGCTCACTTATTGGCCAACAGCTTCTAAGAAGAAGGAAAATGAATGGCAACATGACACATCATGAAAAAGAAGCCCATGGAACTCATCATACATAAACACAAAATGTACATATTTTTGGTGTAAATGAAATAAAAAATACTTACATATGTAAATGCATCAAATTGATACAGACAACCCCTTATTCATAAATCCAAGCATTTATACCATTAGGGGCAGGATTTACAAAGCAGATGTACTGGGCACATCCAAGATAGCCCAGCACATTACAGAAATGTGCAATGGTGCCATTCACATGGGGTAGAGATGCCCCAGCACATCCTGGATGTGCTGCACCACACAGGATGCACTGGATGGTGAAAATAATGATATGCGGTGCACTTAATGGGGGCGTGTTGCTGCATACACAGCACAGAGCCATTCACAAAACAAAATGAATGCACAAACACAGTGCATTCACAGTGCATCCACCAAATGTGCTATAAGGAGATAAGTATGAAAAAGTAGACTTAAATGCAAGCCCCCAGAAGGCAGACTGCAGGACAGAAGCAGCAGCAGGCAGAACATAAGCAGCACCACTGAGGACACAGAGATGGATGGTGACTGTTCCTAATGGTGGCCATGATAATGGGGATGAGGAGATGGGCAAACCAACAATGTGGTGTCAGAAGGCACCATAGGTGACCTGCCCTGTGGCAGTATGGTGTCAGACTAACATTTGAACAACTAATAGACACAGAAACAGTCATCCAATACCCCCTAAACAGGGCAGTTCAGAGGCAGCTTTGTGAGCTGTTCCATAATGAAATACAGACACCCACTGGAAGAGGTCACGCCATATCAGTGGAGACCAAGGTGACAACGGCAATGTGCCCACTCACCAGAGAAACCTTCCAGAGGCCAGCAGGAGACACCACTGGCATATCCCAGACAGAAAGGTCACTGGGGGATGCTGCAACAGAAGGTAAAGCCATCAAAAAATGGAGAGCAATGAGTACCAATGCCCCTAGTCTGAGTAACAAGCTTCCTGAATTAGTGGCCTTGATGGAGGAGGAACATCTGGATATCGTGGTAGTCACAGAAACATGGTACACACAAAACCATGACTGGGACATAAACATACCAGGATACACTATCTGCAGGAGGGACAGGGAGGGTAAAAGAGGAGGAGGAGTAGCTCTTTACATAAGGGAAGGAATCAAAGCAACAGAACAAAAGGGAAAACAGGGAGGAGAAGAAGCACTGTGGGTAAATTTGGAGACCAGCAATGGCACCACAATCTGCACAGGGGTTGTATACAGGCCCCCTTCTCAGGGGGAAGAAATGGGAGGGGAACACTGTTTAACCAGAACTAGCACACTAAGCTGAAACTTGTTTCCAGATGTGACCTGGGAGCACAAGGAAGTTAAGTGACTTGCTCAGGATCACACAGTATGCACCTAGGCGGCTGTGGGATTCAAACCCAGGTCTACAGATCTGCAGCTCAGTGCCTTAACCCACTGTGCTATACTGCCTCCAATGGAGGCAAATGGACAAGGAAATGATAGAAAGTATACTTAGAATGGCAGAAAAAGGGGAGATATTGCTGATGGGTGATCTGAATATGCCAGATGTTAAGTAGAGTGCAGTTGCAGCAGCCACTTCGAAGAGTGGGGTTATTCTAGATGCCCTACAGGGGGCATGCCTTAGACAACTAGTATTGGAGCCCACTAGAGAGGGAACAATCTTAGACCTGGTTCTCTCAAATGGAGATGAAGAGAGGATCACAGATGTAGAAGTGGGTAGCCATCTGGGAACTAGCGACCATCGAACAGTATGGTTCACAATAAACACAGCAAGAGAGTCAAGTCATACAAAGGCAAAAGTATTGGACTTTAGGAGGGCTGACTTTGCCAAAATGGGTGAGTGCCTAAGGAATGCACTAGCAAATGGGCAGGAAGGAGGGGTGGAAGAACAATGGGGAATAATAAAAACTGTCATCACAGAGGTAACAAGCCTTTGTGTGAAGCAATAAACAAAACGAAACGATGTAAGAAACCACTATGGTTCTCAAAGGAAGTGGCAGTGAAGGTTCAAGAGAAAAAGAAAGCATTCAGGAAGCACAAGGAATCACAGAAGGAGCAGGACAGAGAAGTGTATCAGATAAAGCAAAAGGAAGCTGGGAAGGCAGTCAGAACAGCAAAGGCCCAAACCAAGGAAAAGATAGCCAACTTGATTAAGAAGGGGGATAAAACCTTTTATAGGTACATCAGGGAGCTAAGGAAGACCAAGGAGGATAATGAGGCTTAATAAAGGGGAGGGAGGGTGGGCAGAGGGTGACTGTGAAAAGGCAGAGATACTAAACAAATATTTTTGCTCAGTATTTACAAAGGAAGAGGGGGAGGTACCTAAAACAAACAGTAGAAACACGCTGGATACAGAAGTTGATACCAGTCCATTTACAGAAGAAAGGGTTCTGAAAGAACTCTTAAAACTGAAGGTGGACAAAGCAATGGGGCTTGATGGGATTCATCCAGAATTCTAAAAGAACTAAGAGGTAGAACTAGTGACACCACTGACTACCCTCTTTAACAAATCATGGGAGGATGGGGTGGTACCTGAGGACTGAGGAGGGCAGATGTGATTCCCCTTCACAAAAGTGGGAGCAGGGCAGAAGCAGGAAACTACAAACCTGTTAGTTTAACCTCAGTGGTAGGGAAAATGATGGAATCACTTCTGAAGGAAAGAATTGTCGAGTATCTAGAGGCCAGAGGGGCACAGGACCCAAGGCAGCATGGATTCATAGCGGGAAGGTCATGCCAGACGAATCTGATAGATTTCTTTGACCGGGTCACCAAAGTAGTAGATCAAGGAGGGGCTGTGGACATGGCCTACCTAGACTTTAGCAAGGCATTTGACACAGTCCCACACAAAAGATTAATATACAAGTTAGCCAGCCTGGAACTGGGTCCCAAGATGACAGCCTGGGTAAAGAATTGACTGGACAATAGGACACAGAGAGTAATAGTAAATGGAGTCCACTCTGAAGAAAGGGGGGTTACTAGTGGGGTACTGCAGGGTTCAGTATTAGGACCGGTCCTCTTCAATGTCTTTATAAGTGACATTGCAGAGGGACTGGAAGGAAAAGTATGTCTCTTTGCAGATGACACAAAGATCTGCAACAGAATTGATGCACAAGGTGGGGTGGAAAGGATGAGAAGAGATTTGGCAAGGTTAGAGGAATGGTCAAATGTATGGCAGCTTAGATTCAATGCTAAGAAGTGCAAGACAATGCACCTGGGAAACAAAAACCCAGGGGAAGAGTACACAATGGGGGGTGAGATACTAACAACAGCAAAAATGGAAAGGGACCTAGGGGTAGTCATATCAGATGACCTAAAGGTGGGCAAGCAATGTAAGACAGCAGCAATGAGGGCTGGGGGATACTGGGATGCATAGGGAGAGGCATCACCAGTAGAAAACAGGAAGTTATTATCCCTCTGTACAGACAGCTGGTCAGACCCCATCTGGAGTACTGCGTGCAGTTCTGGAGACCCAATCTCCGCAAAGACATAGACAGGATGGAAGCTGTCCAGAGGAGGGCAACTAAAATGGTGCAGGGTCTGCACTGGAAGACATATGAAGAGAGACTTATGGAGCTTAACACGTATAGCCTCAAGGAAAGGAGGGAGAGGGGGGACATGATAGAAACTTTCACGTACCCCAAGGGAATCAACAAAGTCCAAGAGGGTAGCATCTTTCAAAAAAAGAGGTGTGCAAGAACAAGGAGTACAATTTGAAGATGGGGAGCGGCTCCAGAGGTAATTTAGGAAGTATTTTTCACAGAGAGGTTGTGGTTGCATGGAATGGCCTTCGAGGAGGTTGTGGAGTCAAAAACAGTGGTGGAATTCAAGCATGCATGGACAGTCATGAGGCAATTCTAAGTGGTGGGGGCAGGAAGAAGTAGGCTGCTGGTTAACTAAGATCTGCAACTTATCCATTAGGTAGGGAAATGGGCAGACTGGGTGGGCCAAGCGGTCCTTATCTGCCATCAAATTATATGTTTCTATGTTTCTATGTTCTATGTTTCTATGTCTCTATGTTTCTATCCACATCCCGTCTCCTAACTCAATTCCTCACCTCACTGCTCTCACATGCTTCAGAATTCATCCAATTCACAAGCACACGGGCAGAGTGGACAGAAGCTATGCAGCAGTTCCACAAAGTGGCATGCATACTAGGCACCACAGGGGCCACTGACTGCACCCATTTGGCAATCCATGCACCTCCAGGTGAAGAGGACATGCTGTACATGAACCACAATGGGTTCTAATCTGTCAACTGCCAGGTGGTGTGCAATGCCAAAGGGTGCATCAGCAATGTCTGCTCAACACACCCTGGGAGTACACACTATGCCTTCATTTGGCACTGATCTTTATTTTATTTTTTTATTTTAGTCTTTGGTAACCGGGTTAGGCCCACTAGGCACAAGTGCCTGTTTTCAGGGGTGCCTGGGAGCACTGGGCTGTTAAGTGACTTTCTCAGAGTCACACAGTATGCAAGTGGAGGTTGCGAGAATCAAACTCAGATTTGGTCTGCTGCATGTGTCAAGCTTGCTCACACCTTGTTCCTCTAACCTCTAGGCTATACTGCCAGCCCCTAGCCTCTAGGCTATAATCTGTCCTGTGCCAGTGGTTTGAGGCTGGGGACATATTCAGTGGCCACCTACTGGGTGAGTGGGGCATGCATACATGACCAGAAACAGGACACCATGGTGCATCAGACAATGGAAGGCAGTGTAGGTGTGCGTGGGCCTCATCAGGGCCTGCGCAGGGGGAGGTGCCCAGGTGGGATAAAGGAGGTGGGCATGCCGATGGTACAGCGCACACATCGTGGGGGACAGTACAGCAGCACAGGAGGTGAGGTGATGCAGAACAGCAGGCTCATTTGGCCGGGCAGAATGCACCACATGTACCCAGGCACGGGCAACCGATGGGCAATGGAGGGCAGGCAATGCCGTACTGGACAGGGGTGGTCCACAGTGGTAGCATGCATGGGCTGTTACAGGGCAGCTGAGGGCAGACAGGGCAAGCAGTCACTGGTGAGTGCATGAATGCACCAACTCAGAATGGGGGGGGCACGCACCAGGTGTTGGGCCACAGGGATAGAGATGTACAGGCAGTAGCTGCACCAGTTCACCATGGTGAGTTGGGGGTGCTGTGATACACAATGCACATGTATGTGGGGTAATAATATACTGCATTATCCCCCCCCAGGTGATGTGGTGTATCACCTCTGACCCTGGCTCCTCACACCCTTTTGCCGATCTGGCACAGAGGCAGAGGAGCGCTACACCGAGGCACACATCGCTACACGCACCATTATCAAGCAGGTCTTCAGCATGCTGAAGATGCACTTCAGGTGCCTGTATAGATCTGGTGGTGCCCCACAGTATAACCCAGAGATGCCTGTGGCACATTCCTGGCCTATTGTATGCTGCACAATCAAAAAAGCAATTACAGCTCAGCAGAAATAAGGGTGTGAGTTTCAAAGCGTATTCAACAAAACTGCAAAAACACATACTCCTCAGTCAGATGGGGTGTAGAAAACTGCACAGTGTTAACATTCCCAATCAGTCAGACAATCAAACAGCACCGCTCCACTCATGCCCTCGGCTGCCTGCTCGCTCGCTAGACATTTATGAAAAAAATAAATCAGTGCTCCTTCAGAATACTTCACTAGTACCTCTTTTAAAATACAGTCCACCATTGCATTTGTTACTGCCACTACAAAGATGCTGCTTGGTTCTCCCTGCCCGCTCCTGATAGCTGCTGACCGTGATCATAAACCAACCATGCACTGTACCTCCTCAGTACATCCTGGCTTGCCAACTGTAATAAAAAAATGTTTCCTAAAACTGAACATATAACACTGAGAAATTGGGGGGGGGGAACAGATACAACCAGGACAAGAATTCAGTTCAATTTATTTTACCAGGAAGTACACCGTTGAGTAGGACTCATTTACAAAGTGGTCCTGGAAGGATATAGCAAAAAGGAAAATTTACAACAAAAAACAAGCATTCAATACAGGATACAAATAAGAACAATAACATAAGTAACAGATGAGCTTAAGGGAGTAGCTAAATACAATCATGTTGCGAGTAGATAAAGAAATAAGGTTCAAAAAAAGGAAAGCAAATGGAAGAAAGTAGAAAGATGAAGGAGGTATGAGCATATGAGAATACAGAAAACATAGCAGGTAAAGGATAAGGAAGTGCATAGGAGGAGAAAATAATCATTTGTCAATGCCGAATGTTGTTTCGCTGGCATTGGCACTGGTAGTGCAGGAGTTAGAGATGCATAATAGGAATGTCAGTTAAGTACTGAGCTAATGCCAACCCCAACCCAACCCTGCAGAGACTGACAGGCGTTGGGGTGTGCCTTTTGGTCATTAGCTATAATGCCCATGCCATTTTACCTCATCCTACCTTGTAGACACTGACAAGTGTCGTGGTGTGCTTTGGGGTCTTGGGGCCTTATACTTACCCCATTCTATAACGAAATACACTGAGACAGGTGCAGTATAGAAGAATGGAGTGAACTTTAGGGCTGAACACTACAAGGCACACCTCAATGCCTGTCACTGGCTGCAGGGTGGGGGAGGGGGTGGAATGGCGTGAGCATTACAGCTGATGATCCCAAGTCACACCCCTGATGCCTGTCAGTCTCTACAGGGTGGGATGTTACAGTTGGAAACCCTAATGTCGTAGGTGTTTGTTGGTATTCTCACTCCAGATTTTCAACACAGGCTTTTTGCGACCCCACCTCATGAAGAGCGGCACTATCAGTTTGTTAGTTGAAAGGTGGTTTTGCACAGTGGCTATGCCATTTGGCTACACAGGGGTGGAAACACATTTTGGGCAGGATGTGAAAAATGACAACTGTATTGTACATGAGGAGGTGTAAAAAATGGCAACGTTAAAAATCTGGAGTGAAAATATAAAAAATTGGTGAAGTCATGAGCATGCATAGAAACTCCGCAACACATGTTTGTAACCCAATTATTTTGTTTTTTTTTTTAAACCACATTTTCAACATAGGCATTTTGGGACCTCCCCTCATGAACAGTGGCACTATGATTTTGTTGATCTGTCCCAAAAATTGATTTCCCATAGCGACCATGCCATTGTGTGCCACAAATGCGAAAAAACATTTTGGTCAAGATGTGAAAAATCACAGCTGTACTGTTCATAAGGAGGTGCGAAAAATTGCCAGTGTCGAAAATCTAGCATGAACATATTGCTAATTTGAGAAGTTACAAGGTTGCATGGAAACTGTGAAACACATGCTTGTAACAGTCATTTTATGGACTTTTGTCATCAGATTTTCAACATAGGCATTTTAGGACCTCTGCTCATGAACAGAGTCACTGTCATTTTCTGAAACTGTCCCAAAAACTTATTTTGCACAGTGACCGCACTATTCTGCGCCGGACATGCGAAAACACATTTTGGGTAGGATATGTAAAATGAATAGCTGTACTGTTCATAAGGAGGTATGGGAAAATGTCAATTTTGAAAATCTGGAGTGAAAATATTACAAATTCACGAAGTTACGACCGTGCATGGAAACTGTACAAAGCACACTCGTAAAACAGCCATTTTGGGGATTTATTTCACCAAATTTGCAACATAGGCTTTTTGAGAGCCCCCCTCATGAACAGTGGCACTGTTGTTTCATTAACTGGTCCCAAAAGGTGATTCCACGCAGTGACCATGAAATCGCCTTTCGGGACCGAATAATGCCATGACAGTGACTAAATTCATGAGGAGGGGTCCCAATAACCCCATACTGAAAATTTGGTGCAAAAATTCCAAAACAATGCCCGAGGTATGCACCAAAGTTGAAAAATCCCTATTTATGCCATTATATGGCTCACCGGCATTTCTTCAGTTCGTAGTCGGCTTTGAAGAGTGCAGACGTGTTCCCAGTCCACTGAAGATTGTCGTGCCGTGCTCCAGAAGTAAGTATGAGGTGGGGGGTTGAGGAGGCAGGGTGCACAGAGGGTGGGCACAGGTTGGGGAAGGGCCACCAGACTCGACGAAGGACCGTTTTCTGGTTTGCAGGTTTAAAGAAAATAAATAAACATTGTGGGGTGATGTTTCTTTTACAGGGTCATTTGGCACACTGGGGTGGGCTCTCAGTATGCCACCTGAGTGTTTTGAGGGGTTCTGTAGCCAATGGGGGATTGGGCACCCCCATCGGCACACAACAAATGGGGGGGTACATTATGCCGATGTGGAGTGGGCTCCCCCATTGGTAAATTAAACTGGGAAGGGGGACATGATGCCAAGGGGAATTGGGCACCCCCTCAGCATGCACTTTAAATGGGAGGGGGGATTATGCCAATGGGGAATGGGCTCCCCCATCAGCAAATGAAGTGAGTTGGAGCATGCTGACAGGGGGATTGGGCACCTCTGAAGTCAGCACTCCACGTGGCAGCAGTCAGTGCCGCCATGTTTACTGACATGCTTCACCAGGAAAGGCACATCAGGAGGGCGTGTTGTGCCACTGCATGACGAGCTTGCCTCCATTGCAGCAGCACTTTTCTTAGATCTGGTAGCCACTTTACGTATGCCTGGTGTCAGTGCCTGCATGCTGCCTTATTGGAGAATGAGGGATGCAGCTACTGATGCGTGCCCTGCATTTGCCCACAGTGACCACGCCTCCAAATATGCTACTAACGCAATATGTTGGCTGGTGCGCAAGCACCAACCAACATAAAAATTACCCTTAAAATCCCAAACGTGTGTGACCTGGACTTCCAAAACCTATTACCAAAAACCATACTTGAACTTGATAGATGGAAATCACTACAGTTATCTATGGTAGGCAAAGTGGAAGTGATCAAAAGGATCACAGCCCCAAAATCTTCCATGTGATTTCCCATACACCTACCCACATACCAAATGAATGGTTTGACCAAATAGATTCCCTAATTTGCAAATTTATTCAGAATGGGTGGAAAGCAAGATAAAACAAGATTAAACTAAAAACCAGCTGGAAGGTAGGGTTATGGAACCTCCCATGGTTCAAAGCATACTGGTGTGCATTCTGCAATGCACAGTCACTGAGGTGACTTCCATGGGATGGAGACCCCCCCCCCCATGGACTCACACTGAGACAGCAATGTGTGACCAAATACATCCTATTTCCTATCTCAATGTTGCACTTTGTTCCCCCCCCCAGCACTCTGATCACAGTGAATACAGCATACTCAGCCTGGTGTCAAACGAGTAAATGGCTACACGTACCCCTGGAACACATGCCCTGCACCCTACTATAGAAACATATAAAAACAGAAGCTGATGGCAGATAAGAACCGCAAGGCTACCTAGTCTACCCATTTTTTCTACCTTATGAATGTGCCATAGGCCTTTACTCTGTCAATGACCTATCTATTCATACTCATCTGTATTGCTCCCTTATGCCTATCCCATGCCTGTTTGAAGCCCTGCACTGTATTCATATCCATCACTTCCTGAAGAAGGCCGTTCCATACGTCCACCACCCTTTCTGTGAAAAAGAACTTCCTCACTTTCCCTCTTAATTGGACACCCTCTAATCTCATGCTGTGTCCTCTTGTCCTGCTGTTTTTCTTATATTGAAACATATTAGGCTCTTTCACATTGTTAACTCCCTTAAGATGTTTGAATGTTTGATCATATCACCTCTCTCCCTCCTTTGCTCTAGGGTATACATATTGAGCTCCGTTAATCTGTCCTCATGCTGTATGTTTTCTGATGCAGTCCCTGCACCATTTTGGTTGCCCTTCTCTGGACTGCCTCCATTTTGTTAATGACCTTGTGCAGGTGCAGCCTCCAGTACTGCATGCAGTACTCCAGATGGGGACTAACCAGTGTCTTGTAGAGAGGGATTATTACCTCCCTCTTACGAATTGTGATACCCCTACTAATACACCCTAACATCCCTCTAGCCTTACCTACTGCTTTAGTGGTCTGAATGGAAGATTTCAGGTTATCTGTGAGGATTATGCCAAAGTCTCTTTCTTCCCTTGTGATTGCCAGCAGCTCTCCTCCCAACCTATGGGTGACTTCAGGGTTTCTCTTCCCTATGTGCATGATCTTGCACTTTGCATTAAACCCCAGTTGCCACTCTTCTGACCATTTTGCTAGTTTATCCAGATCTCTTCTCATTCTGCTCACCCCATCTGGATTATCAACTCTATTGCAAATCTTGGTGTCATCTGCAAACAGACAAACCTTTCCCTCCAGTCCATCTGCAATGTCACTGATGAATATATTGAAGAGGACTGGCCCCAGCACTGATCCCTGAGGTACCCCACTTGTGACTTGCATCTCTTCTGACTGTATACCATTTACTACCACTCTCTGTTTTCTGCCTGCCAACCAGTTTGCCACCCAGTTGACCAACTTCTGACCCACCCCGAGCCTACCCAGCTTATTAATCAATCTTCTGTGTGGAACAGTATCTAAAGCTTTGCTGAAGTCAAGGTAGGTGACATCAACTGCTCCCCCTTGATCCACCACTCTGGTTACCCAGTCAAGGAAATCTATGAGATTAGTTTGAAAGGACCTTCCTTTTGTAAACCCATGCTGTCTTGAATCCTGTGCTCCTATGGATTCCAGGTGTTGCACTATCCTTTCCTTAAGGAGTGCCTCTATAATCTTGCCCACTGCTGACGTAAGACTGACTGGTCTGTAGTTCCCTGCCTCCTCCCTGCTACCACTCTTGTGGAGTGGGCTCACATGAGCTCTTCTCCAGTCTTCTGGGACCTCTCCTGTGCTCAGAGTCTCACTAAACAGTTATGATAATGGATCTTCTAGTTCCACCCTTAGCTCCTTTCGTATCCTGGGATGTACACCATCAGGTCCCATTGCCTTGTCCACCCTGAGCTAAGCAAGCTCTTGTAGGACCCTTTCTTTTGTAAAGAGAGTAGTGCACACCTCCTTCCCTCCTGTGTCCATGGTACTGTGCTGTGGGCCCTGCCCTACCTTCTCCTTGGTAAATACTGAGCAGAAGTATCTATTTAGGATAGATGCTTTTCCTTACTCCTCCTCCTCACACTCCCCCTTATCTCCTTTGATCTTAGTTAACACAATGGGATGTTGCTTCAAGTATTGCATCCTTAATGCTTACCCACTTTGCCGGTGCCCCCTCACCTGTATTTCTTCTTACCAAGGGCTACCTTAACTCTGATGGCCATCCTATCAAAGTCGGCTCCTCTGAAGTTCCACATGTTTGCCTTGGAATAGGATGATTAAGTTCTAGTGGCCAAATTGAACCATACCATGTGATGGCAAGATTCAGGGAGCTCGCCAGGGTCTGTCATGACATAGGATGCAGTTTCCTTCTCAGAAATCCTGCCAGTGCCAAGGGCTAGTGGGGAACACAAAAGGAAAATTAGGGAGATAAACCAGTGGCTCAGGGAGTGGTGTGAGGCCAGAGGGTATGGGTTGATGGGGGATTGGGGGGAGACCTGGGAGGATAAGGAGCTGTATGCTAGAGATAGACTACATCTCAATTTGGAGGAGGAATCCTTAAGTTGAAAATAGAGGGTTCATTGGTAAAAGTGGGGTTTAAACTTGTGAAGGGGTGGGATGGGAGAAAAGGCTGTCAAGGGGTGCCGATAAAGGAGGACTCTGTCTCCACCCCTGGGGACCAGGAGGATTGCAGGAAAAGGCCAACTGGCAAAAGTGCAGACCAGGGAAAACAGAATCCTATGGGAACACAAGCAGGGAAATGGAAGTATAGGAAAGGGTGGAAGGTAGTCCTACTAAATGCCAGGAGCTTGGGCAATAAAATGCCTGAGCTCCAGGCGATGCTAACTGAGGAGCAGTGGATGTGGCAGCGGTCACTGAGACTTGGGCCACTGCAAGACATGACTGGGACCTGAACCTAGAGGGTTACACTATGTTCAGGAAGGACAGGGGAGGAAGGGGGAGAGGTAGCAATGATAGTCAAAACTGCATTGGCATAGGGGAGTAGAGGAGGCGGAGGGAACCGAGGAGGTGATTTGAGTCACCTTGATAACAAGGTGGGGCAAGAGAGTAAAATAGGAGTGGTGTATAGACCCCTGCCCTGGTGGAGAGGAGCTGGAGGACAGTCTGGTGGCAGATGTTGAGAGACACTGCAGACTGGGCAGAGGAACGGTGGTGGTGTTGGGGGACTTAAACATGCCAGGAACAGACTGGGAGACTATGACATCCTCTGTGACCAGGGAACAGAGGTTGTTGGATGTCTTTCAAGACGCGTTCCTAACTCAGCAGGTGAGGGAACCGACCAGGGAGGCACGGGTACTGGATGTGGTCCTGGCAGACAGTGACCAGATTGGGGGCCTGGAGGTAAGGGACCAATTGGTGGGGAGTGACCATGCCACGGTCTGGTTCTACCTGGACCTAGGAGGGAGTGAGGCTGCACGAAGGCGAATAACCGACTTCAGGGGGGGGATTTTAAGGAAATGGGAAGGATCCTTAAGGAGCATTTGGGATTGGGTCAGACATGGACGCTGATAGTAGGTGGAAATCATCAGGAGAGGGGTGCAGGATGCTACCAGCACCTGTGCAAGAGTAAGACAAAATGGTAGGGCCCAAAACCCTGTTGGTGGACCAGGGAGGTCCAGGAGGTGGTGTGGGAAGAAAGCAGCCTATAAGCAATTCAAGTGCTCAAGGAGTGAAAGGGATCGAGGGAGTATGAGCTGATGGCTAGAAGGGCCACTAGAGTGGTGAGGGCAGCTAAGGCAAGGAAGGAGCAGAACCTGGCCAGGGAAATTAGGAGAGGGAACAAGGGGTTCTTTAGATACATTGGGGAAAGACGAAGGGTGAAGGGGCAGATTAGCAGGAATAAATCAGGGGAGAGATGGGCACAAGACCCGGGGGAGCAGGCTGAGGTACTAAATGAGTACTTCACCTCAGTTTTCACCAGGGAAAATGGGGGTGCTGCATCATACATGGGAGGAGACAGAGATACTGAGGAGGGGGGACCCTTACCGATCGGCAGGTCTGGGGAGAGGGGGAGGCATCACTGGCAGGTGGGGGGAAGGCTAAGCAGGGAGAAGAGGTACCGGAAGTGGAAATCATAGCAGAGAGAGTGAGGGAAGCCCTCAGCTCCGTAAGATGGAGAAAGCGCCGGGGCCGGATAAATTACATCCCAGAGTGCTGAAGGAACTTGCAGATGTCCTGGCGAAACCCCTGGCAGAGCTTTTCAACATCTCTCTGAGGACAGGGTGGGTGCCCCAAGACTGGAAGGTGGCACATATAGTGCCTATCCACAAGGGGGGATCAAGGGAGGTGGCAGGGAACTACAGGCCTGTCAGCCTGACATCGGTGGTGGGCAAGGTGATGGAGGGCATTGTCAAGGAGAGGCTAGGGGGGGACCTGGATAAGTCAGGGTGCCTGGTCAATAGACAGCACGGATTCATCCTGGGGAAATCGTGTCAGACAAACCTGGTGGAGTTCTATGACTGGGTGACAAGTGCCTTGGACCTGGGTAGACCAGTGGATGTCCTCTTTCTAGACTTCAGCAAGGCATTTGACTCTGTTCCTCATGTGGGCCTGTTGGATAAGCTGGGAGAAATGGGGGTGGGGAACCAGATGATCAGATGGATAGGCAATTGGCTCCAGGACCGGACCCAGAGGGTCGTAGTTGGTGGGATAGTCTCATCCCCAAGGAGGATCATTAGTGGGGTCCCACAGAGATCAGTCCTTGGGCCCCTTCTGTTCAACGCCTACGTATCTGACATAAGGACAGGAATCAGGAGTGAGATGAGTCTCTTTGCAGATGACTCGAAACTGGGGGCGGTGGTGGATGGGGAGGAGGGGAGGGTGGCCCTACAGGGGGACCTGGAGGCTCTGGAAAGATGGTCTAGAAAGTGGAAGCTGAGGTTCAATGCAGGGAAATGCAAGGTACTCCACCTGGGGGCCAGAAACCCAGGCCAAGTGTACACCCTGGGGGAATGCTACAAGTCTCGATGGCTGAGAGGGACCTGGGGGTGGTGGTGGATGTCAAGATGAACAACTCTGAGACTTGTAGGAGGGCAGCAGCCAAGGCCAACAGGATGCTAGGATGCATCGCTAGGGGGATCACCTCCAGAAGGAGGGAAGTGATACTCCCTCTGTATAACTGCTTGGTGAGGCCGCACCTTGAGTACTGCGTGCAGTTTTGGAGGCCACACTTAAAGAGGGACATTAACCTCCTGGAGAGGGTCCAGAGGAGGGCAACCAAAATGATTTGGGGTTTGGGGCCAGGACCTATGAGGAGAGGCTCGAAGAGCTAAATATGTACACATTGGAAGAGAGAAGGGACTGGGGGACATGATAGAGGTCTTCAGGTACATGAAGAGGGTAAATAGGGGAGGAACAGTCAGGGTGCTTCGAAGGAAGGAGGAAGGGGCCTCTAGAGGGCATGGGTGGAAGCTGGAGGGGGGAAGATTCAGGGGAGAAAGGAGGAGGTGCTACTTCACTGAGAGGGTGGTGGAGCCATGGAATGCACTGCCTAGGGGGCTGGTGGAGGCAGAGACAGTGGAGGGGTTCAAGAGGGGGTGGGACAGGTACAGGGGAAGGGTACTGGAAGCAAAATCCAATGCAGTAAGAATATCCGGAACTGGGAAGGGAGAAGCCAGAGAAGGCGAGGGGGACAGCGAGGTCAGCACCCAGGGTGGGGGCTGACCAAACGAGCAGACACGAAAGACTGTTAGGCCTATTCTGCTGGCATTTTAGTATGTTAGTATGGTCACTGGCCCCCAGGTGACCTTCAACCTGGAGATCTATGATCTTTTCCCCGTTAATCAATACTAGATCTAGGATAGCCCTGTTTGTTGTGGGTTGTTGTACCAGCTGTTTGAGGCTCTCACCCTGCAGGAACCCACTATGTGACTAGTTCTGACGGATGTTCCTGCTGGTATTGACCAATCTGTATCTGGCATGTCGAAGTCTCCCATTATCAGAACCTCCCCTATAGCCATCATGTTTTGTATATCTTCTAACAGTAATGTGTCTATGTCCTCCCCCTGGTCTGGAGGTCTGTAGACAACCACAGTTCATATGGCTGTCCCGTTTCTTGTTTCCAATGTGACCAACAGTTCTTCTGGTTCGTTATGTGTATTCTGAATTTCTGTAGCTTTGATATTTTCATTGACATAAAGAACCACTCCACTCCCCCTTTTTGAACCTCGGTCTCTTCTGAACAATACATAGCCGGGTACTGAAGTCTCCCACGTGTGGTTGCTGGTGAACCATGTCTTGCTAATGGCTACTATGTCCAGTTTAGCCTCTGTCATTATTGCCTGCAGTCTGGGATCTTGTTTCCCAGACTGCAGGCATTCGTGTACATGATTTTCCATTGGCTCGATTTGAGTGTGTTAGTTGTTGATCGAGGTTCTGTGTTTCCTCTGTGCATCGTATGGGAAGCCGGACTTATTTCCTTACTTGGTGATGCAAATGAACTACAAACATGTTGAACTCCTGTTTGATCACTAGCTGAGGGGGTAGGGGTGTTCTTCCCATTTGACATATTGGGAGCTGCACCCCCTTCCCCATTTGCTAGTTTAAATTTTCTGCAATGATGTCAAACTTCTGCCCCAATGCACTGACTCCCTCCTTAGTCAGATGCAGTCCATCAAATTTAAAGATCTTTCTCTCCCAAAACTGTTGCCAGTTACCAACCAATTTTATGTCCTTTTTCCTGGCACCAGCCCTTAAGCCACATGTTTAGCGCCCCTATTTCCCCTTCTCTGACCTTCTATCCATCTGCCCCCCTCTCTCAGACTGGAAGGATCTCAGGGAAGGAGATGCTGGACGAAATGGATGATGGTTTATAGCCCAGCCTGGTCAGGTGTTCCTTGGTCTCCACAACTGACCAGCTGGCGGGATCGTTAGTCCCTACGTGTACCAAAACATCAATGTTTTCTCCTGCTTTCTGCAAGTTTTTAGCAATGTGGTCAGTGTCTCTCCATGCTGGTGCACTTGGGAGACATCTGACCATTACCCCCGGCTGCAGGTAAGTATCAACTCCCCGATTCATGGAGTCTCCTATGATCAGAAATGTTTTGGATTTCCTTTTTGCTTTTTTGTTTTGGTCCCTGTTTTGGGTGAGTTTTGTTGTACTTTGCTCCTGTGCTGCAGTGTCTTGCACTGCAGTGTCCTCTGCCCCTTTGTTTCATTTTGGAGATAGAGGCAGATACCTGTTTGTAGTTTTTATATGGTTTGTGGAGGTGATACATTGGAGAGCACTGAGTGATGGGGCACTCGATTTGCCCCTCCTAACCACCTGCCAATCTCCCGGACCAACTACCTTCTGCAGTTGAGGTGTTTCTGTTGGATGTTGAGGAAATGGTGGGCCATTCTTATAATATATTTCCTCCTGAATATGTGAATTGAGGGGTGCAGTCTCTACCCATGCTGCCTGGAGTGGAGCCCTTAGCTCTCCAATGGTCCATCATGTAGGACAGTGTCCTAAATCCTGTATAACTGCTAATTTGAAAAGTGTCCCACAGTACCTGCAGTAAATAATATCCATTCCAGATGATTTGCTGGGTTTATAACTTGGTCAGAGTAATTTGAAGGAGGAAAATGAAAGCAACAGTTTGATTTTGTGTTTTGTTTGTTTTTGCATAACTTGCAATATCAAGTTAAATTATTTGTGCCCCTGTAAATGAGGTCACTGTGTGTATGCCCCTCTGATCCTCCCCTTCCTGCTTTGCTACAGGAAATGCCACGACTGTGCTACCCTATAAAAGAAGTGCAGCATGGGGTGGTTGGGGATGGGCGAGGTGGCTGGGCCCTTCCCCTGCCGAAAAAAAAACACAGACAAAAGAAACAAGGAGGAAAGAGCAGAAACAATCAACCAACAACAAAAGCTGTAGCCCTGAAAGCTTAGCCTAATGATAGATACAACTGTAAAACCTGTAATTTCACAGAAGATATACCCTGTAAAAAGCACTTTGCTACAGAGAGAAATAAAGCAGTAACAGAAGATATATCTTGCAAAAAACAATTTGAATCAGACAAGATAACAGCAGTAATCTGTAAGCACAAACCTGTAGGCATACCCTGTAATAATGCAGCAGAAAGTATACCCCGCAACAACAGTTTGAATCAGAGAAAAGTAAAGCAGTAAAATGTTAGCAACAAACAGTAACAACCCCTGTGAGTACAAAAGAAAATAACACACAGTAAATCTGCCTAGCCAAAAGAAGCCTTAATCTTTTTCCTTGCTCTCTCCTCACAAGCAGCCTAGAAGAAAAGAGCCATTATGGCAGAACATCAAACTAAAGATAGAAGGGAAGCCAGTATACTGGCTAAAATGGGCAGTTAAGGGTATATGCATCACCCCTTACCTGTTAGCACCACGTACCATCACATTGGACTCTTTTCAGTCGCTTAAAACTCACTACGGCCTCCCCAACTCTGATTTGTGGAAATACCTTCAAATCTGCAGCTCCCTTGGACACTTATTAACTAAAATGGTCCGGCCCCCTCCTCTCCTGGTGTACCCATTTCACTGGTTGGAAGATGGACCAAAACTTTAAAAGGAAGAGCAGGTCTCATCTACTCACATATTAGAGAAGGCAATACCCGATCAGACAATTTCATCCAGAAATTATTGGACCACAGCTTTGCAAGTTCCCATTTCTGAGGAGCAATGGTTAAAGTGCTGGTATATAGCTCAAGAATCACTTAAAGATCCCAAGAGTCAACTTATACCAACTAAAATCATGCACAGTTGGTACCAGACACCTGAGGTGCTATATAAGGCCAAAATCACCCCATACACCAGTGCTGGAGATGCTCTCAACCACATAGAGGTCTATGCCACATCCTATGGAAATGCCTGTTAGTCCAAATGTTCTGGTCACAAGTAACTAGCCTCATGGCTACTATCATATGAACACCAGTTCTAGCTAACCCCAGCTTCTGGCTCATAGGGCTACACAAAGGTCAACCCATTCTTTCAAAGAAACACAGCTCCTTACTAATTAAATCTAGCATTATAGCCAAAAGACATCTGTTGCAAAAATGTAGGACTACCAGCATTCCAACCCTAAAGTAATACCTTTCTAACTTTTCCCAGCTAGCCTCATATGATAAGCTGTCTTGCACATCCAATAACACACTGCAGAGTCATATGACTACTTGGGAACCCCTCTATCAGTATCTAAGCAGTACGACCCCTACCTCACAAGGCCACACAAGCAACCACCCTGGCAGGGCATAGTTTAATAGCACCCATACCCATCTACCATTAAGGCAGTATCAGTGATTAGATATAGGTTAATAGCACCCATACCCATGTACCACTAAGGCAGTATCAGTGATTAGATATAGGTTAATAGCACCCATACCCATGTACCACTAAGGCAGTATCAGTGATTAGATATAGGTTAATAGCATCCATATCACCACACCCCACCACATTATTTGAGTGCAAGGGATAATGGACAATTATATAGATATATATATATATATATATATATATATATATATATATCAAGTGCTTTATTTTTTTTGTATCCCCCTTTTTTTCTTATCTTTCTGTGTCTGTTTATTTGTTTATGGATAACAGCAACCTTGCACAAGTGCCTTCTGCTACATAACGACTCAACACTGTCTCTTCTTGCAAACATTTCTCTAAACCTGACCAATGTGTATTATGTCAGGCTTCTAACCCTACTTGCCTATGACAGCTCTTTATTAAGTACTGGAATATAAGTACTTTATAAGGTAGTTAAAAATACAGAATATTCGGTCTATTGATATATACTGCCTTATTCTGCAGAAAGTAGATAGACAGGTCTAGCTCAGACTACTGAAATAATACAATTTCCCTAACAACTGGAAGAAGACACAACAGAGCCTAGAAGTGCAATTTTGCCTTAATGACACTCCTTTTCCAGCATGGTATACTGACACATTAAAGTCTAAAGGCACTCAAGTAGTTACATGTTAACAATCCAGGGTCAATTTTTGTTGCGATTTATATTGCGATAAGTAGGTACAGCATGTAGATAATACTTTATACTGCTGGTAGGCCTCAGTCACTCCTGTTTTGCATGTAACAGAACTAGAAATACCACCAACAGCTTAATCTGGTTCAGTTTCAGTTGGTTACCATCTGTATCCCCTCCCCGGGTCGCCCCTGAAAAAGGGACTTCTAGTCTCAGTGGTCTTACCGGTCAACAAAATTCAATAAATTAGCAGAATGGCAATACAAATGTAATACAGCACTTTTGTTTTGAGCTGTCTGTTGTATGTTTATGTTTGAAAACTCAATAAAAAATTAACTTAAAAAAAGTGTCAGTGTCATCAAGGATGATGCACAGAGTTTTCACTTGAAGGATGCCATTAATGGAGTGGATCCCAGGACTGATCCTGTTACCACCCCAGAGGCACTCCTATCACACCCACAACCAGGCTCAGTCACCAATACCTCTGTCTTGTTGGGGTTCAGCCTCAGCCAGTTAGAGGAAATCCAATTTTGAATATTGTCCAGGCACTTATTTAGCACTTCAACTGCACCATTTGTTCCAGGGCAAATGACATACAAAGTTGAATAATGTCTTTATACAGTAGCACTGGAAACCCAAACTGTAAGATCTAATGATTGCACCCAGGGGCAGTATGTACACCCTGAACAGAAACAGTGATAGGATCAAGCCTTGAGGAACTCCACATGACAGGGGCTTCGAGGAGGAGGAGGAGAAGGATAAATTGCCCATCACCAGTTCATTTCAATCAGTTCAGTTCAATTTATTAAAATTATGTATATATATAAAAAAACTTTGTTACATTCACAAAGTTACATCAAATAGACAAACAATCATTTTACATAAAACTATTCCATTACAGCTAATATATCAGTCAAACAAATCAGAAACCCATTTATTTATTTATTTATTTGAACATCAGTTTACAACCTTTGAGCCAGACGCTCATTTCCAAAGGTACCTCGTCACATTGAGGACAAATACATTACATTACAGGCTCACTGTTACATCACATTGAGGACAAATACATTATATTACATGCTTTTTGTTACATCACAGAGTTTCAAACTGTAATAAAATGACAATCATTTATATTGACAACCACATATATTTACAAATATTTGTAGAGCGAGGGAACCATTCTAGTTACAGTGGTGCCGCTCAAGCGAGCTTTGTCAGTATGTGGTGGACTAAGTCACAACTAGCGACAGGTGCAATTACGTGCATTAAACAGCTGGTTCCGCAGTGCGGTTTTGAAGGTGGAGATAGTAGTGGTGTCAGAGATGGCTGGTGGGAGCGCGTTAAACCAGGCTGGGGCTCTATAACAGAAAGATCTCTGTCCATGGCTTGTCCTGGTTCTAGGGATCAGAATGGTGATCTTGCAGGAGGTTCGGGTATTAACCAAGGGTTGGGCTTGGTGGATGGAGGCTGTCAGCCCAGAGGGGGATAGCCTGAGAAGGTTTTTTTTCATAATGAGGCTGGTTTGGTATTGAAGTCGTTCGTCCAGATTTAGCAGCCTTGCCAAGTCATATAGCTGACATGTGTGAGTGAGCCTGGGGGCCCTTGCAATAAGCCTACATGCCTTATTCAGGACAACGTGGATTTTATTGAGGGCGGTCGAGTCAGCCGCACCGTATACAGGTAGGCCATAATCCACCAGGGACAGTATCGAGGATGTAACTGCTAGTCAGAGGGCAATGAGGGGGAGACAGTTTTTATAGTGGTTGAGGATATCTAGCCGCACATTAGTAGCAGAGGCAAGTGCAATTTATACAATTATAATTTATACATTCCATCCTAATTTCATAGCAATTTTCTGTGCAAACATTGCAATTACAATATTTTTCTTTGTTCATTTACAATTTAGGACCACTATTAATTTCTCCTGCTTATTCAATTCTTCCAGATTACTAAAGTGCTGAATTATAAATAATTCTCTTTCTGACTCAAAAGTTTCACAATCAAAAATTAAATGTGTACCAAACAGGATTGCATCCTTATAGCCTGAGCAAATAATTACATTGTTTCCCTGCATTTTATTATACCAACCTGTAAATATACCAAGTCTTAATCTCACTAATGCTTTCCTCTGTCTTACATGTTCACATTTTAACAAATACTTTTCTACTTTAAATTCAGTTTTTATGAATTTCAAAGGATCGTTTTCCCAGGACACTGTTAATCTAATTTAGTACTTGTTCTTTGCACTGTCCTCTATTCATTGTATAGCGCCACCCACAAATCCGGATGGATTTGTTAAGTCCTTTAAAACATAGTTATACTCCAGATCATTTTTGTTCAATTTATCATTTAGAATACAGAACCACATTAGCTCCTTCCCACCTTGCCAATTTTTTTTATATCCAGCCAACAATTATATATTATAGTTCCTTCTATGGCGGGTACCATTTTTCTACAAAATAACAAAGCCTTTTTAATCAATCTAAAGTATACTGATAAGTTCCAGTTTCCATTCTAACCCCTGCTGCAGAGGCAAAGCTTGGAAGGCTCAATAGATTTTTCAGGTACTTCTTCTGAACTACCTCAAGTTCTTTTAAGTTATTTTTATATTTTAAACTCCATACTCCTGCCCAATACATCATTTGAGTTTCTACTTTGGCTCTTAAACACCTATACTGGGCAGTAAAGGAATTCCCAGTCATTGCATTGGCAAAATGTTTGATGCCATTTAGCATTTTTGCTGATTTTTCACAGACTTTCTCAATATGTCTTTTCCATTTCAAATTTGTATCAAATATTACTCCTAGGTAACAGAACTTTTTAACTTCCTCGATCTCCAATTCTCCAATTTTCCAGTTTTCCAACTTTGATGCTTTTTTACAAAACCCATTACTTTGCTTTTTTTTTCCTGATTTAATGTCATATCCAATTTTTTCAAACTTTCTACCGTCTCTGAAATTGCTCTGCTCAAACCAAAAGGAGTTTGTGATAACAAAATAGCGTCATCTGTGTATAATAAAAGTTGAATATCAATCCCATTTATTTTTTGGGGAAATGTCTCCACCAGTTTTAAGTCCACCAACAATGTGTCAATGTAGAGGCTAAATAATGTTGGTGCTAAAATGCACCCTTGCTTAACTCCAGTATTTACCTCTATTGTACTTGTGCTTCCTTCCTTATTGTATTTTATTACAATTTTATTTTCCTTATGCAGCAACTTGATGACATTTAATAATTTTACATTTATGCCCTTTTCAGCAAGTATATCCCATAAAACCCCATGGTTAACTGAATCAAAGGCTGCCTCGATATCTATAAATGCTGCATAAATCTCTGTCTCCTTCATGGTTACACATTTTTCCACTGTACATCTCAGAACAAATATTTGATCCGTCGTAGATCTTCCTCTACAGAAACCAGCATGCACTAGTGATAGAATGTTATTATCCTCTATCCAATACTGGATTCTCTTTAATATCAGACATGAAAATATATTCTGATTGATACTTAATAAGGTAATCAGATGATAATTTTCTGTGGACCCTTTTTTATGCAAGGGAACCAGTATTCCCTCACTCCAATTATTTGGGAGTGTCATATATTTTACTATTTTTTTTTATATAGACTTAATAAAACCTCCACCCACAATTCAAAATGTATCTGATATAGCTCTGCACCTATGTTATCAGTTCCTGGTGTCTTGTTTTTCTTTTGTAATTTTATAGCTTCTATTACTTCCTCCACAGTAAAATCCAGCCAACTATTCTTTTCTGCCCTATTTACATATTTCATGTTTACTTGTATAGAACTCTTATCTTTACTAAACATTCCTTCATAATATTCCATCCACTTCTCTGGTGAAATCACTCCAAGTATATTAAATCTGCTGTTATTTTATGCCCCGTGCTACTAAGCTCCAAAAGGTACTACCATCTTTCTCTTTAATTGAAATTTGCAGTTTATTCCAAAGCTCTCTTTTGGCAATCATTTTTATTTGTCTTAATCAAGTCTTTATATTCTGTTTTAAGATTTTTCAATGCCTTATGGCTCTACCTCATTATGCTTTACTAACCTTCTGCCCACCTGTTTAAGCAATTTTCTTTTGTGTTGACATTAAACATCAAACCAATATTACATTTAGATCTATTTTTCTGTTGCCCCTGTAGCTCTTTCACTATTCTTTGTTCAATTGCTTGAGATAGTAAACATATATCTTTTGTATTCTTTCCTACCTCTTTCTCCTTTAAATTCCACTTAAATTTTAGAATACAATTTTGTTTTATCTCCATAATCACCTTTGCTTTTTTAAAATTTAGTAGATGTTCTAAATTTACTTTTTGACACTTTATTTGTTTATTTTTCCTAAATTCTATATCTCTATCTATCCATTCCCTTTTATTTTTGTCTTCTTTGGGTATTTTATTACTACTCTCTACTCATATTTTAATAAGCCTATGATCAATGTCCCAATTATCTATAACTTCCAAATTTTTGTACTTTATTTTATTAATATATATCCACAATACCATAATCCAAAACACTGATTCCTTGCTTATATACACAGGTACCATTTCCTTACCTATCACTGTGGTATTTCTCATTAAGTATGCGAAGATTTGCCCTGTTCATTGCCCTTAAAAATATTTCTCCTGCTTTGTTTTTCTTTTTGTCTACTGACTTTTTTAGTGGGATTAAAAAGGCACAATCTAGATTCCAATGTCTACTCTTTTCTTCTAACTCTATACCCACCCTTGCATTACAGTCACGTACTGTTAAAATCCTTTTGCCTTGGTATTTATTTTGGAGATCTTACACTATATTAACACATGCATTAATACAGGCAGTAATGGAAGATGCAGTGGTATCGGGCAGAAAGTAAACATTTAGCAACAGACATTCCACTTTGCTATTTACAGAGATCTCTAAAACCTGTATATAATCACCAACCGTTGCCTCCTGCCTGAGAGATAGGACTCAAACCAGGAGAAGACATTTCTGGTGAGTCCACAAAATTCTCCAAGGTGATTTGAGAGCACGATGTGGTCCACAGTCTCAAACGCTGATGACAGATCAAGAAGGATGAGAATTGACAATTCTCCTGTATCTCTTGCCCTGAGAGCATTTTGCACCCAAACCAACACCATCGCTGTGCTATGCCAAGCCCTAAATCTGGACTGTAATAGCTCATAGATGTCGAAGGCCATGAGGTGTACCTCAAGCTGCAGTGACACCACTTTCTCAAAAACTTTTCCTAAATGTGGGAGGTTAGAGATAGGTCTATAACTCTCCAGGACATTGGGGTTGAGTGATGGTTTCTTCAAAAAGGGCTTCACCAATGCATCCTTCAAGAGCTTGGGGAATAACCCCTCTGAGAGTGAGCACTGGACTATCCCAGTGAACAATGGACCAGTGTCCTTCGCACATCCACTAGGAGATGAGTTGTGCCGGGGTCTAGTTCATAAAAGGTGGGCTGCAGCTTCAAAATCACCATAGCAACCTCAGCTACTACCACCAGCTGAAACATCCCCCAGACTATATGAGTTCCCTAGTTCCAGCCAGGTCCACCACTCTGGGACTGATTTTGCACCACTGAGGAGATCCCGGCACAAACAGAGTACACTCTGTCCAAGAAAAACAGAACAAACTCTTCGCACAATGTGGATGAAAATGCCCTGGGTGAAGTAGTCTGTCCACAGTCAGAGAGAGCTAAGTAGGTCTGTTCCTCCCTGCAGCAATCTCCTTGGGCAGAAACTCTGCCTTCTTATGGTCGATTAACCTTTGATAATCATTATAATGATTTCTCAAAGCCAGTCTATCCTCTATGGACCGAGTCCTCCACCAGCAATGCTTTAACTTCCTACCTTTGGTCTTCCTTTCTCTGAAAGCCCAATCAAACTATGGGAGTCTCAAACAAGAGGACCTGGGTTGTATACAGACTGGTGCAATGGCATTGAGCACCTTGGAAACTGTCCCATTATAGACTGCCACAGCCTTGCTTAAGCCAATTGCATGTGCAGCGCTCACATCGGAAAAGTCAACTACCGCCAGAAGTCCCTTTGAGGACAGTCCCCTTAAAGGATGATAGCTGACCATCTCAATGTGGGGGCTCCAAATGAAAGCTCAACTATGCAATGATCAGACCAAGTGACCCGATCAGTCCAGGGGTTGGTGACCTCAAGCTCCAGCAAGAATATCAGGTCCAAGGTGTGGCTGTGATGATGGGTCACAGAAGCCACTGCTTGTGCCAAGCCCAGAGATGTCATCCGCTGGAGAAGGTCCTGTCCAAATTGGAAGGATTCATTGTTGACCCAGGCATTGAAGTCCCCCAGAATCAATCATCTAGGGCACTCCAACACCCTGTTGGAGATAAAGTCTTCTACATTCTGTAGGAATTCTCCCCCCAGTCCTGGAGGACAATAAACAAGGACAATCCTGCCACCTGCAAGTGGACCCCCATGCATTGACACACATTCAAGCAATGAAGTGGAACCCACTGTGTGCATGGAAAAGTTCAAGCTGGATCTAAAGCAGATGGTCACATGCCCTGCATTTCCTCCTTGGGCAGTACACTGAAGAGTACCTGGCAGGGACCAACGCCTCCAGAATTGGACCCACATCATCTCCCAGCCAGGCCTCTATAATGCAAGCCAGATCAACTGAGGAAATCAAGTCCACCATAATTGCAGTCTTGTTCCTCATCTACCTGGCATTGCACAGCTAAGCCTGATGGGGACCAGCAGAGACTGCATGCCCTCTAGCTACCTGCCCACATGGTCTGGTGGGAACCCTTGGAATGAGTACCAAACACATTAGGCCTCTCTCTTTGCTGTGTTTAACCCCAGGGCACCTCCTTCTCCTAACCACCCCAATACTGCTGACCTCCATTGTACACACAGCACCCCATCACCAGCCCACCTGCCCCCTACCAATACTCACCTCCCAACAGCATCTTGCTGCTGTAGTTGGGAAGGCAATTTCAACAGGATGACAGCAGGACCACCATGTAAACAGTTCAAAGGGGCCTTGAACTCAAACACATTCTATTAAATCCTACTCAGATCAGTTTATAAAATTAAACTGTTTCTAAAACAGATTTATTTATTATATTAGAAGCCTAACCTAAACATGCATCCAACATCCACACAATAAATACATAAGAAAAACAACTTAACTACATACATACCACACTCATACACTACCTAAACTCACACACCACCCCCCCAAAAAAAAACAGCTTACCTATGTAGAATCCTATTGTTTTTTAAGTCCAGAGGGCTTCCAGAAAGTCTATTGAAGACCAGGTGAATAACAGCAAGTCCAAAACCAGAACAGATCATCGGGTTCAGATTCCAGCTGTGCTCTCACTACTGCTGAAAGGAAAGAGCAATGTTTGGGATGTACGTAAGTGATGGCACTGTGGGGATTTGCTGGACTAGTGTACCTCCATACTTGAGTATGACCCTCTGTAGTGGGGTGGGAGAAAAATATGAAAATGGCATCAGAGGGGCTCAGTGAAGCCCAGCCCGTCTGCTCCATACCCATGCTGCTGCCTGGTCACCATGCTGATCAGCCTCAGATATGTTGAATGGTCAGGATGATGGCCCTCAATCCTCAGCTCTTCCTTGGGAAACCATTTGACCAGGTAGGTGACTGTGTTGATAAGGAAGCTGCTGCCAGGGGCTGGGTGTCTGATGAGCTGCCCCCTTGATTCAGGGAGGAAAATATGTACATGGAAAAAAGTGAAAGGGCCAGCAGGCTAGTGGTTAGTCATTAAATTGGCTAATTTTATCCAAAGTGTAAAAACACCTTTATTTTAATTGACAGTGCTAGTGAAGAAAGTAGGTTTTGGGAAACTTATGATTTCAAACAAGGGTCACACATTTTATGTTTTCTTGCTTAAGTTTGCCAAATATATTGCAGTCAGTCTGAGCTCTGAGAGGGCTTTTGGAGGCTTGGCTATCCTACATCTATCACAGCCTGAACATACATCTCATTTAGGCCTAGATACGCCTGTAGGTGGTGTCTGAAAGCATAGAAACTCAGGCCAATAACACCTGTAGACGTACTCAGCTGACTATCACTCAGGCCTGGAAACATCTGAGGAAGTCAGCAGTTTTTACCTAAATAGTAAACAAACCAAATTGCTTAGACTTGATTGCATAGCACCGTTAGAAAGGCAATTTTGTGGTGAACAATTTTGCTACTGATACTTTGTGTCTATCATGTATACTTTAGGAGTTATTCCCATTTGTTTAAGGTATGGTGTGCATGGCTGACATCTGTATCGCAAGCCTCACCTAAGCACCTTGAATAAATCTGAAAAAAACACTGTTGTTTGGCATTTCAGCTAGTATAAAATAAAAACTAAATTAATTACAATTGATTTGGATAGTGCCATTGGAAAGGTAATGTTGTGCTGAACAACTTTGCCACTGATACTTTCTGTGTAGCACTTACTGTTCAAGAGATATTCACATTTGTTTGTGGCATGCAGATTATGGCTTGATTTTGCTTAGAAAGGCCCAAGATGCAGTGTTAAGAGTATACAGGGCACAAGTGGTGGCAGTCTCAAAGAGCTCTTGTGGTGTAAATGAGATAATCTCTATTCCAGTTCCACCCATTCTCCACCATTCTGCTGCTTTTCACTTTGAAATATTTGGCTAATCACTACACTGGAAATTGCAACATAGAACTCAGTTTTCTTATGCAGCTTGTATTTTCTACAGCCAATGTTTCTCTTGTGCTTTGTTCCACTTACATGGTGCCCATCAGTGCTTTGTTTCTCTCTGTCTTGGGAATTGCAGACATTTTGCACAACACTCCTAACTTTTTTGTTCCCTGCAGCTGTAGTTGCTGGTTCTTCTGGCCATCCCTTCCTTCTGTTGTTTCTGAAAGCCGCTGCTCTCTCTCTCTCTTTCTCTCTCTCTCTCTCTCACTCTCGCTCACTACAATTATTCTGCACTTGATCTTCCAGTCTGCACACCATAAGTACCTACACTGTTGTGACTCTAAGCCACTCTTCAACAGTTGACCTTTCTACCCCACCATCCAGCATGCTGCTACCAGTATTGCTGAAATCATAAGCCACTCTGCCACAGTTCACCTTTCTCCCACACCACCCAGCATGCTGCTACCAGTATTACTGAAATCATAAGCCACTCTGCAACAGCTAACCTTCCTTCCCTGCCACCCAGCCTGCTGCTACCAGTGTTGCTGAGGTCATAAATCACTCTGCAACAGTTCACATTCCTCCTGTCACCCAGCATACTGCTACCAATATTGCTGAAATTGTAAGCCACTCTGAAACAGTTCCCATTCCTCCCCACCACCCAGTTTGCTGCTACCATTATTGCTGAAATCATAAGCTACTCTGCAATAGTTCACATTCCTCCCCTGCCACCCAGCATGCTGCTACCTGTATGGTTGAAATCAGTAGCTGTTCTCTGACACTTGATCTCCCCCCCAACAAAATGACAACACCACCATGCTGTAGCTCCCATGCCAGCAAACAACATGCCCCACTACAATCTGTGATACCGCTAAACACACCCCACCACACTGCAACACCGGGTGGCTAACCCAAGGTGCAGACTGATACCCCAATGCCACAGTCTGACACCAGTGTGCCCAAACCTCTGGTACAATCAATCAGCACTTCCCACAACAGTCTGCAACACCAGAAAGGCAACCCCCCACACTGCAACACTGTGTGCTCAACCACTGATGCCACCAAACAGCCACTCACCACAGTCCACCTCCAGTGACACTAAACAACACACCAACACTGGGGTGCCCAAAGTCCATTGTCGTGTCCCTTTTATATATTTTTCCCCAGAAAACAAAATTGTCCACTGCTGTCATTTATCCCCCGTACCATCTTTACCACCCATCCACCCACCAACCCACACAGTCCCAGTCCCTCAATTACCTCACTAGGGTGCCAGGAAGTAATCCTCTCAGTGATGCTGATGATGTTTCTGCTACCATGCCCAAACACAAACTGACTAAAAACAAAGTAAGTCCAGTTAATAGATTGTTATTGCATTTTGAATTTGTTCTCATAGCTTCATAGTTTTTTGACATTTTGGCCCACATTTCACCAAAGCCTTTTGATTACCCTTCTCATTAACAAAACAGGTGAAATGTTTCACCCCTCCAGATGACCTAAAGGTGGGCAAGCAATGTGAGAGGGCAGCAAGGAGGGCTGGGGGATACTGGGATGCATAGGGAGAGGCATCACCAGCAGAAAACAAGAAGTTATTATCCCTCTGTACAGACAGCTGGTGAGACCACATCTGGAGTACTGCGTGCAGTTCTGGAGACCCGATATCCGCAAAGACATAGACAGGATGGAAGCTCTCCAGAGGAGGGCAACTAAAATGGTGCAGGGTCTGCAAGAAAAGCCATATGAGGATAGACTTAAGGAGCTTAATATGTATAGCCTCGAGGAAAGGAGGGAGAGGGGGGACATGATAGAAACTTTCAAGTACCTCAAGGGAATCAACAAAGTCCAAGAGGGTAGCATCTTTCAAAAAAAGAGGTGTGCAAGAACAAGGGGGCACAATTTGAAGATAGAAGGGGGGCGGCTCAGGGGTAATTTAAGGAAGTATTTTTTCACAGAGAGGGTTGTGGATGCATAGAACAGCCTTCCAGAGGAGGTTGTGGAGTCAAAAACAGTGGTGGAATTCAAGCATGCATGGGACAGCCATAAGGCAATTCTAGGGGGTGGAGGTAGGAAGAAGTAGGCTGCTGGTTAACTAGGATCTGCAGCTTATCCATCAGGTAGCGAAATGGGCAGACTGGGTGGGCCAAGCGGTCCTTATCTGCTGTCAAATTCTATGTTTCTATGTTTCTATGTAAAACATGTTTTATTTCATTTTCATTTCATTTGATTTTTTATACTTGATAACTTGATGAGCATGACTGCCTGTTTTCACAAGTGGCAAATAGTACATGAAACCAGTACAAACATTAAATCAGGAAATACAAAATATGCAATATAAAACAAGGTTTTTGGAAATCTCTCAGCACGGTCACCTTTTGGATGAGGTTTTAAAACTTATCACTGTCTTGATCATAAGGTGAGATAACAAGACTATAGAAAAATTTGGGGTCAAAATCTCAAAAAATAACAGATTTATATAGAAACATCAAAATATTTCAATGTTTATTCCAACTATGCTGTTTTACAGTTTTTTTTACCCCAGATTTGCAACATAGCCTTTTTTCAGCCCACCTCATGAACATGACAGGTGTCATTTTCAAATCTCACTCATTGTTTTGATAGTCATGCCCCGAACTAATATTTGGGCAGGATTTCATAACTGGCACCTGTCATGTTCATAAGGTAGGGTAATAGAAAGAATTTGTTGAAAAAAATAGAGAGCAAAAACCTCAAACAAAAAGGCAATGTTATGAGGAAAAATTGGCATTTTCTTTATGTGTATGAATACAATTGCAATTGCTTTTATATTTTGAGTCCACAGACTTGATTTTCAAAGGGTCAGGAATGACACAAGGTGTCTACATCTAAGAAACATGACACATGCAGTACTGGAGGCCATACCTGCACAAGGACATTAACAAAATTGAGGCAGTCCAGAGAAGGGCAACAAAAATGGTGCAGGGACTGCATCAGAAAACATGAGGACAGATTAATGGAGCTCAATATGTATACCTTAGAGCAAAGGAGGGAGAGAAGTGATATGATCGAAACATTCAAGCATCTTTAGGGCATTAACAAGTTGAAAGAGTCTAACATGTTTCAATATAGGAAAAATAGCAGGACAAGAGGATACAGCATGAGACTGAAGGGAAGGGTAATGTGAGGATGTTCTTTTTCACAGAAAGGGTGGTGGATGCATTGAACAGCTTACTTCAGGAAATGGTGGCTATGAATACAGTGCAGGGCTTCAAACAGGCATGGGATAGGCATAAGGGAGCAATACAGATGAGTATGAATAGATAAGCCATTGACAGAGTAACAGCCTATGGCACATTCGTAAGGTAGAAAAAAATAGGAAGACTGGATGGGCCTTGCAGTCCTAATCTGCAATCAACTTCTATGTTTCTATGACACAAGGGGTACACTACCCCATGCCTTGTGTCATTCTTAATTTTCAGACAGTGCTTGAGCCTCTGGCAGGTCCCATTGCACCTGACAGCTGTGCACCAGCCATGTGGTGATCTGCCTCCAGTGCCATGGTGCTGAAGAGGCAAGCACCACACCCAGCCACAGTATCCCCAACCATGGGAGTTTCAAATCCCCACACTGTCCACAAGCCTCATCTGTGGTTACACTAGTTAGTGCTGATCTAATGGCACCATGTGGTGATCTGCCACCAGTGCCGTGGTGCTGAAGAGGCATGCACCACACCCAGCCACAGTATCCCCAACCATGAGAGTTTCAAATCCCCACATTGTCCACAAGCCTCATCTGTCATTAGACCAGTTACAGCTGATCTAATGGCCCCATGTGCCACAATGGCTCTTAGATGTACAACAGCCAGGGAGAGGCAGTAGCAGGAAGTATCCCTCATCCAAATTGCACTGGCCTCCTATTCAATTACAGTATGTGGGCCATTTGTGCTGGTAAAACACAGTAAACATAGTTAATTTGGGCTCCAACATGGGTGTGGGCTGCAGTCTGACTGCAGGAGTGACAGTTATGGATACAGGGACATGACCATTCACTCTTGCCAGTGTTTTGAACATTCACCAGAGTTGGTGTGGATGGTTTGATGGTGGGCCGTCAGGTCAGTGCACGTGTACAGTAGTTGTAACACACTGCTTGGGCCACACTTCCCAGCATATTTTGTCCTATAACAAGCCAGCGAGGTGTGTGTTTTTTATGTTTTAACGCACAGCATATTACTGCACAGAGCTGGATGGCTGCAGAACTGGCAGCAGCAGCTGTTGCTTTGTACACATATATAACTAGGAATTTATTATCACTTCCATCTGAACATCTTACAATAACTGATTTACAGCTGAAGAACCCCACATCCATTTTGCAATTGGCCCCTTTTCATGTACTGTATGCGAGCCCTTTGTTCACATAAACCACTATATGCATGTTTATTTGTGGAGTCAGGAGGGATCTGATGGACGGGATGTCTTGCTGGAACAGAATACATTGTTGTCCTGTATAACTTTACAGTGCCCTTGAACTGCTGATGTGGATAAACAAGTAATGCCACAGCAATGCCAGATGTTCACCATGACAAATATTGTGCGTTGAACCATGCACTGTTATTTGCTGCATCATCTACATACAGTACTAGTGAGCCAACAACCAGTTTATGATATAGGGCCATATTTTCACCCTCCCAGGACGTGCTGAAAGCCTCCATCAATCTCCTCCTGTGCTCCAGCAGCTAGATTCAGGGGACCATATGTGGCATCATAGGACACTTTGGTGCCAGGACCCCACTTCTATCAAAATACACTGGAGCATCCCTAGTGTACCAGAGGCTTGCCACAAGCAGCTGCTTGGCACATCCTGCATTGCTTCAAGGGTGATTTGACAATCAAGCCCCAACATCTTTTTGTTACCCCACCTCATGAACACAGTAGATGTCTTTTTTTCAGTCCCCCCAAAAAAAACTGTTTTTCAGTCATTCCACAAAATCATGTTTCTTGTTCATATTTTTTTTAAAATTCAAGTTTATTGAAGTTTATTGTTTGACAGAGCAAAAAACATTCCAACAAAAACATAGATCAAAATATTATGTACTACTTTTGAAGGAAATGAAACATTTTTTACTCTCCTCCCTCCTTATGATCATCCTGCCTTCCCTCTCAAACCTCCCTCCCTCCATCCCTACAGCTTAATATGACATAGGAAGATTTGTTCTATAGTATGCTTGCCAGAATTGTGTTACCTTCCAATAGACGGCTTAGAGTGAAGCAGATAAAGCGTTTGGAAGAAACTCCATATCAAATCATATTTTGAAAGACTATCCCTTCTCATAGCCCCAAATTTCTCCATACTCAAATTAAATAGCAGATCTTGTAACCATTCCATGTACGTAATTGGGATGTAGTCCAACCAATGTTTTAGCACTACTTTCTTAAGTGAGGATGAAATTAAGGCCATGTAGTACCTCCTAACTTTCACTGTGATACTGGAGTAATCACCTATCAGACAGACTTCTGGAGTAAAATACTGGTCAATGCCTAAAAGTGGGTCTGTTTTACTTTTAATTTGATCCCACAGCTCTTTTATCAGTGGGCATTCCCAAAGAATACTATATAAATCTTCTTCTGCATGGTGACATCGAGAGCATGACGGGTTAGGTATACGACCAATTTTATATAATTTAGAAGGGGTCCAAAACAGATTGTTTAAAAAGTGGAACTGCATGACATGTAGCCTATCCTGAGTGACATATCGATATGTATGACATCAGATTTCATCCCATTTCCTTTCTTGCTTCCCTAATTGACATAGCCAAAATCTGGGTTTATTATTAATATCTACATATGATTGATCAAACAACGTCTTACATAGTTTGGAAACCGCATGTAGTTCCCAGACTGTCTGAGCCAGAGACTCAAACCAACCCCCCCGTCATGCGTCCATTATTAAGTTTGTTCTTAAATTGTTCAAGTAAATGCTTGACCTGATATACTTTAAATATTTGATTAGATCCCATATGATACTTGATTAATAACTCCGCAATTGGAAGACATCTATCTCCCTGTAAAATATCTTCAATCCTTAAGCCTTTCAACTGGGAAAGCCAGGAATCTATTATCATTTTTCCTCCAATCTTCAAGTTAGGGTTATGACATATTGGCTGGTGTCTATCTGTACTCAGAAAACAATGTAAGAAAGCACATAACTGAATATGAATACGTAAACACTCCTTTATTGGGGTAGCTGCCAATTTAGGGGGCAACGTTCTTGAAGTGGCATAAAGAAGAACTATCGGGTCTATACCAGCTTCCCTTATCAGCTCTATTTCCAATTTAATCCAGGAAGGTACATAAGACAGAGAAGCAAGTTCTGTGGGAGGTACAAGCCATCATAAATATTTACTAACAATACTTGCCCAATAATATAAACCGATATGTGGTAGTCTTAACCCTGCCTTCTCTCTGGGAGCGGCCAGCCTATGATAGGCTCTACAGGGAGTTTTCCCTCTCCAAATAAAATCTGAAATAATTGAGTGTATCGCCTTGTACCATTTTAGAGGTAACCACACATTGAGCATATTTAGAGGGTAAAAGACCCTAGGTAAGATGTTCATTTTAATTATATTAATCCTCCCCCAGAAAGAGAGAGTGGGAGTTTGTCCCATCTATTAAGATCTTGATTTATATTGTTCTTAAGGGTGTCCAGATTAAGTTTCACTAATTTAGAGTTAGTTCTTGCCAGAAAGATTCCTAAGTACTTCAGTGTGTGTGGAGCCCATTGCATACCCATGGAAGTCGCATCTGACTTATATACTTTTGTGTTAAGCAGAAATATCTGGGTTTTCCCTACGTTTATTTTATAATTGGATAGCTTGCTCTATTCTGCAATAGCCCCCAGCACTGCCGGGATTGAAGTTCGAGGATGGATAACATGGAGCAAAATGTCATCCGCATATGCAGATATCTTAAACTCCTGCGACCCAATCTTTATCCCCGTAACCTTGGGGTCTTGTCTGATTTTAAATAGGATGGGTTCTAAGTATAAGTTAAACAAAAGGGGTGATAAGGGGAAGCTCTGTCTAGTACCAGAACAAAGAGGAAACCATGATGAAAATACCCCATTACAATATATTTTCGCTCACGGATGTCTGTATAGAGCAAACACACTGTTAATAAAAGAGAGCGGAATGCCAAATTTCTCCATAGTCAAGGATAAAAACCTCCAGTCCACTCTATCAAATGCCTTCTCTGCATCCACAGACATCAATCCATGCAGAAATTTACTATCCTTGGATGCAGAGAAGATGTGAGACAACTTACGAAGATGGTCTGAGGCCATTCTACCATTCTTAAACCCAACCTGATCATGATGAATTAACCTGGGCATAACTTTAGCTAAACGGACTGTTAAGATTTTTGCCAAGATTTTGACATCATAATTAATTAATGATATAGGCCAGTAATTTGAGACCTTATCAGGTTCCCTCCCTTCCTTTGGAATGAGCACTATCAGGGCTTCAAAAAGATGATTGTCTACTGTATCAGAGGTAAGTATACTCTGGAATAATCGTTTTAACCCTGGACCTAACTGTTTTGCAAAACATTTATAAAAATTAGGCGAAAATCCATCCGGTCCTCCACCTTTATCTAATGAAAGCATCTGGATCACCTGTAAAATTTCAGTTTCTGAAATAGGGGAGGAGAGATCTTCCTTCTGATCCTCTGACACCAGAGGCAACTTACAAGAGAAAAGATACGTCCTTACCTCCTCTCTACTGGGTCGTGAGGTCATAGGGCTATATAAATCCTTGTAATAGTTTTTAAATTCTTTAACTATTTCGTAAGGAGAGGTTTTAGTAGACCCATCTGTCAGGGAAGTAATACTCTGGATAATTCTGGATGCTTCTGTTGCTTTTAAACACATAGCGAGAAGCCGTCCTGATTTTTCGCCTTGATCTAAGTATAAAGCTTTCGTTTTATCAATGGCATATTCCGCTTTGTCTCTCAAAATCTCATCATACTGGTGCCGCAGTCTGATTAACTCTTCCCTAATCTCTATTGACGTGTTCCTTGAGAGAGTCTGTTCTAGTTCTTTAATTTGTGTCAGTAACTGCCTGGCCCTACCCTCCCTCTGTTTCTTCCTAGATGCTGCTAATTGAATAAGTTCACCCCTTAATACACACTTCAACGCTCCCCATTCTATATCCCCTCTATCTGTTGAATTGAGGTTCTCTTTTTCATATTGTTCAATCCTCTGAATTATACAATCTCTAATCTCCCCAGAATGCAGGAGTTGGTTGTTTAGTTTCCAGATGGTCTGTCTAGGAATGTTAGGGACAAGATTAAGGGAGCAGCTAACCATAAAATGATCCAAAATAATCCCTGGAATGATGTCACTATATACTAGCCCAGGAAGCATACACTGACTCATTAAGAAGTAATCAATTCGAGATCTGGATTTGTGGACTTCCGATAGAAATGTAAACTCCCTAAGAGAAGGATATAACACCCTCCATGGGTCACACAAAACCAGATTATCGGACAGATCCCTAATAGCTCTCTGCACTGGTGAAAGGCCCTTACTTCGTTTACCCTCTTTATCCATCTCTGGAGTGAATGGCAAGTTCCAGTCTCCACCCAACAAAGATTCCTAAGTACTTCAGTGTTTGTGGAGAATATCAGAAGGTGAAGAAATGGGGACAAAACATTTAATAACTCCATGAAAAAGCCAGGTGAATCTCCATTTGGGCCATACACACTACCTAGCACTATTCTTGTCTGATTTAAGAGTCCTACTATAATTATATAATGACCATCAGAATCTGTCAGTTGGTTTTCACACACTAAAGCAATGTTCCTGGTAAATAGTATAGTCACTCCCCTACTGGCTGTGCTATCTCCGGCAGTATACACTTGGCCAACAAATTGACGTCTAAACAAATTAGACTCCTTTTCAAGTAAATGTGTTTTCTGCAAGCATATTATCTGGCCCCTTTGTATTTGCAGATGTTTTAAGACTTTATATCTCTTTATTTTGTTCCTGGCCCCTTTAATGTTCCACATGATAAAATTGTACATGCTACCCATTGTCTGAGTACCCAGTATGATACCGTAGAGTACTAACATCCCTATCACTTCTCACTTTTGCCCTTAGTACAGCCTGATGAACAGATCTCCCAATGTACCTTACTTTTAACCCGCATCTGATTATCCCCTTTCCCCATCCCTATTCTCCCCTATATTCCCATATATTTCCCACTTAACCCCCTATTCCCAACGACAAGTACTAAATTGAACCACTTATGTTTCGGGTAATATCTTTTCTCTCCCCCTCCCCCCAACAAAACAACATTACTGCCCATGATATCCAAAGTTCCATTCCTCCTGATCTCCCTCCAGCCTCCCCCTTCCTTATGTATCAAACTTTCAAACAAATGAACACATTTAAGATATAACATGAACATGTTCCTCTCTCCCAAAAACCTGAGTCTAAAAGTAAAAAACAAAAAAAAAAAAAAAGCAAAACAAAAAAACAAGTTTCCCCCTGTAGCATTACCTAGGGAGGTCATTTGACTATAGACTATTAAGTATAAAACCTTGACTAGAAAATAAATTAACACATAGACTAACCCCCAGTCCTGAGGGGATCCATTCCTTTGTTTCAACATTTGCACCGGATATCTAATCTCTTTTGTTTAAATTCTCTATCCTTTTAAAACCCATCAAAACAATACCCCCCCCATTTCAGTAGCTTTTTTAAAAAACAAGACCCCCTTAGTTTCAGTTTTCAACAGGCATTGTGTAGACATGCTTTCATACTGTGCAGCCCCAGAGCTATGGCCCCCTCGAATATGAGGAAGTTAAAAACAGCACCCTAACAGATAAACATACCTTTAATCACCACTTCCTCACTCAAAGTTGCTCCCAAAACCCTGTCGGGGAGTTATTCTTTGCAAAAGAAAACAAAATAAAAAAAAATAAACAGACTTACTATTCAGTCCACACCGTTACAATCACGGTCGCTAGCTAAAGGGAAAAATGGTGGGGGAACTCCCTCTTGTGGACAAATTCGAAACAGTCTCAGTCCTGTTTGACGATTCAACTTAGATACTCACTAAAAAGAAAATCATTAAAATAATACCCCTAGCATACAGTCCTTCAGTTTAGATAACGTGCTGGCATTCTTCTCTTTCAGCACATCCCCTCAACTCTCCGATTTCCTTCAGACTCCAGGTGGCTTCCGGAAGCAACAGAATCCCCCAGATAGAGCTCCAAAATGGTGTCCTTTTAGATCCCCCAAGCAAGAAGTGATTCCCTCACTGCGAAGTCAAGAAGACGTCAAATTGGGGGAGCTGCATCCAAATAGATGCTCACTAAAAAGAAAATCATTAAAGTAATACCCCTAGCATACAGTCCTTCAGTTTAGATAAGCGCTGGCATTCTTCTCTTTCAGCACATCCCCTCAACTCTCCGATTTCCTTCAGACTCCAGTTGGCTTCCAAAAGCGACAGCTTCCCCAAGATAGAGCTCCAAAAAGGTGTCCTTTTAAATCCCCCAAGCAAGAAGTGATTCCCTTGCTGCAAAGTCAGTAAGAAGTCAAACTGGGGGAGCTGCTTCCAAATATGAGTACGAAGAGTTAAAGCCAGTTACTAGATTAAAAGCCTTAACATCTCCGATAGTCCCATTACACTGCTTATATCAGGAAAAGAGTTTTTAATCTGCTAGTTCTCTCCTCCTTCACCCTTGCTTAAACAAATCTGGAAGGGCTTCCAGCAACGCCTTCTTAGCTGACTGGGCATCCGCAAACTGGACCACTGTCCAGACAGTAACACTTGCAGTACCCCCGGGTACACCTTTCTAAAGCGGGTACTTGAAGCAATCAATTTAGTCATGATCAGATGACATTTGGCTCTCTTTTGGTGAACTGATAGTGGCAGGTCTTGCGTGATCCTTAGCGGAGTCCCCTCCCATTTCACTTCCTTAAGCTCTTTAACTTTGGACAGTACAAACTGTCTTCCTGAAAATCAGAAAAACGAAAAATCAAGATGCGCTTGGGGGACCCTGATGATGGCATTACACGTGCTTCCGGTGAGCCCGTTCGATTGTGTAATTTTCCCCTAAGGACGTGGGGCCTGCAATCTTTCGTAAGAATTTCTGGACAAACAAAATAGCATCTGCTCCCTTTTCTTTCTCAGGGAGACCTATAAGTATCATGTTGTTTCTTCTGCTCTGTCCCTCCAAATCTTCGATTTTCGATTCCATTTTAATTATTTTTTGTCTCAGATTAACTATCTCTGGTTCTTGTTTTTCCACTCGCTTCTCCAATGAGGTAATTTTGATCTCTGTGTCCCCAGTACGATGAGATAGATCTTCTAACGCCTGGGTTACTGCCTTCAACTCTTCCGTTACCAAGCAGAGTTCCATGCAAAAAGGTTTGAATTCAGCAAGAAATTGTGCCAATGTCAGGGGTTCCTTCTCCAGAATAGTAATTTCAGATTTCAGGCCTCCTGTGAGTATCGAGGTTCTGGCTTTTTTCGGAAGGGCCTTCGCTGGGGAGACTGGTGGGGTATGTTTAGGCAGGGATCTTCTCATCTCTACTTCCATCTGCCCCCAATTCCAGTATAAAATGTTCTGGAGACCTTTAGCTAAAGTAGTATGCTTAAATTCTTGGTTTAGATCCTCTGGAATACATGTAAAAAAGACTTATAGTGGAGTAGGAGGCTGGAGCTATTCGACCAGGCTGCTAACACGGAACTTGCATCACGTGACTCCTCATGTTTCTTGTTCATATAATGGGGCAATAAAAATGCTGTCTTGAAAATTTTGATTCAGAATCTAACAAAACAACAGTATGTATGCACCTTTTCATTTCCCAGACATAACAATTTTACTCTTAAAATACCTGTTTTTTTTTTTGACCGGCCCAGTGGCACTGAGGGTTGAGGCGCTGGACGCTTTACCTCGCGCCATGCCGGTGGCCCTTGTTCGGGAATGAGCACTGGCCACCAAGGTCAGCAGAGGAGGAGAGGGATCGAGCATCTGTAGGACTGCTCTCCATCTCCATGAAGGGGGAACACTAGCACTCGGTGCTTGACTGGCCCCTAACAGAGGCTGGGGGCTGGTGCACCAAGGCTTCAGAAGGGAGACACGAGGCAGAGGCTCAGAGGAGTGCATACGGGAGTGTGCGCACTTGCTCCTTGTGGCATCCTTGCATGCCTCAGCTCAAGGGGAGTAAACATGGAGGAGAAAAGCAGGCACTGGTTTTCAGAATCATTGGATCCCTGCAGGTGCCACCTTCATGATGGACAGTAACCCTAAGCACTGGATTCATGTGTGATGGTGGGTTGGGGGTTCCCGCCATCCTGCCATGGGGGCACAGCCACGGGGTTTGCTGAAAGGTGAGCTGCAAGCAGAGGATGGGGCTGAGGGATCATGGGAGAACAGCTTCCAGTGCCAGGTGGATAAATAACAGTAGCTGCAAAAAAAAATCCTTATGTTTTTAAATTGTTAATTTTAACTGCTTTGTTATCTGCTATGGGGATGCAATATAGCATAGTGAATAAGAGTCCTGAGCTGCAAATCTGGAGGACTGGTCTGATTCCCACAGCCACCACTTGAGTATTGTGTGACCATGAGCAGGTTACTTGACTACTTCCATGTCCTTCTAAGATGCACCTGGAAATAAGACTCTGTTTAATGTGTCTTTCTGGGTCAAAAATTGTAAAAAAATAAATTAAAAAACATGCCCAAAACAACTATGTAGCCAATACAAAGAGTCAACCATGACTGGAGTTGACCTTTAAAATGCTGGTTATTTAAAAACAAAGTTTCTCAGCTGGCAGAGTGATATGTTCAGGAAAGGCAAAATCCTGGTGCTGGCTCTTTCCCCATTGATTGTGCTGAGATAAGCATGTGAGTGCCAATCTGTCTCGGCCAATTAAAGAACAGAACTTTCTTTACCCCTTTTATAATGGATGAATAATCACTTTTGGAAACACACTGCTGGCAATCATGCTTCAGCATCCCTAGGCTTGTAATTATGGAATAATGCACAACAGGGTGTGTGATGTGCTGGGATAACATCATGCTTCAGGTGGTTGGAAAATAGGCCTCAGGTCAACTGCATCTAAGACCCAAGGAGTGATGTTATCCCACACAGACACACACACTGGAGTACATTACTGCTTTACATTACTGTTTTACATTACTGTTTTTATGCAGTGACTCATTTGTGAGAAAAGGCAGCAAAAAGGTTGAAAAATGATTTAATATCAGATTTTAGACATGAGGAAAAATGTGCACATGTATTGTTTTGTACAGTAGATGGTGCTGTTGTTGCTCTAAAGCAATAGTTCTTAGACTTTGTTACAGTGAGCCTCCCCAAATCCATGGAAAAGATTTTGAGCCTCCCCCAAAAACCAAAATAATCTTGGGCCTCCCCAAAGAAAAATAACATACTGTACTTTGCGCAGTACACCATGAATAAATTGAAACCGCTTTGAGTACTTTGGCTCACATTCAGTTCTTTGTCTTATACTGATGTGAAACCTTTGAAAAAGAACCCCTGTGCTCAAAGGTGTTATCTGAATAACAAATATTATTACTCATCTTATTGTAACCCCCCAACACACACACACACACGCACACACACAGGCCAGCCTACTTACTCCACTATTTTCATTCTTGAACCATTGTTACCCTTTGTTGCAGTACCTGCATGGGTCAGACTAATTGTCTGTTTCCTCTATATGAAATAACCTTCCTACATATGTTACCTCTCCCCCTCCTTCCCTGATCCTTAGCAACTTCTCTGGGATTTCTTTGCTCCTTCCTGCTAGTGCCCTTAGGATCTCTATGCTCATCCGTTGTATTTGGGCTTTTCTACCATCAGTCTACAAATTGATCAATTACCACAACTCATTATTAGTTTATTGTTCATATTTGTTTGCACTATTGTTCATTGTGTGTTTCTTAATTGTTTTGCAGTTACCTTTTGAAATGTATTCACTCCCTACCTTTCCTTGGGTAAATCTGAAATGAGCCTTGGTTCATTCACCTTCCCTTGTCACCTATTAGTAAATAAATACATAAAATTGACCTACTTTTATCCTTTTTAAGTTTGCTTCATCTCTTTACACAAAGTGTATAAAACTCAAAATTTAAATACAGTACTTTTTCAGACTTGCTTGAGCCTCCCCTGGAACAAGCTGGGGCCTCCCCAGGGAGGCTGGCCTCACCATTTGAGAACCCCTGCTCTAAAGGATGTTCCACACTCCCTTCCTTGCTCATAACCTGTCTTCACAGCTTGTTTTCATCTCCCCCACCTGCAGCTTACAGTTATTTATTTTGTAATGGTTGGAAAATCTGTTTTTGTTGTTTTTAAGGCTGTGGGTGTAGCCTACAGCCCTTCTGTCATCGATCAGACTACAGCTCTAAAACGGCTTTTCATGGAACTTCCTTTTTAGACATTTGGATGCATTCCTCTACTGCTGCAAAGTAATGCACTCCCCCTCTGATTTTTGCTATTTGCTGCTCTATGTTAAAGGCATTGGGGGTTGGGGGTGCTACTATATTGTACCTCAGAACTTCTGTGGAAATAAAAAAAAGCATTTTAAACTGCAGTTTCTATCATCTGTCCAGCTTAGGCTAACAGATTTGTTGTATTCCTTTCAGCAACCTAGGGGTCAACTCATTTTTTCTGGCTTATGTGAAAGCGAAAGTCAGATTCAATGTCAGATTACAGACAGTGCAATTTATCGTCTGTTAGCTGTCATTCCATGGGCAGGACAGGTTGCTTGCATACACACACACACACACACTCACGCACACATGCACACACACACAGACACACACACACACACACACACACACGTGCAGCATTTATTATGGAAAACTGTATTTATTTATTTATTTATATGGGGAACCGCTGCCCAAGATTTAAAGCCCAGATGCAGTAAATTTAAACCAAACACTTATTCTCATTAGATACAATGTCTCAAGCAGAGTAAGCTGGAGCTTTCCTCAAAAGCCATCAATTACTTTCACAGCAAGGGCAACGCCTGTCTTACAAAGATAACAGATAAAGAGCCTGTCAAGAAAGTGAGGTCTCTGGATTTATTTGGACACCTGCTGAAGAAGTTTACTGTTCACAGTTCAGGAAGAAAAAAAAAGCACCTCTTGTTCTCTTGATTTTAAGAATGTATATAATTATCTGATTACTTATGTTCCTGTATGGAGTTTTAAAAAAAGTCAAAACAACTGAGAAAGAAGTTTGTAGGGGACAACAGCTCAGTTTTTCTTATGTTTTTGGCCACTAAGTCCAACCAGTGGCACATAAATTGTATTGTTTGAGGTTAGAATGAGCAATCTATACAGTAAGAAGGTCTGAGCAGTAATCTTTTTATTTACTAGTGATGTAATCTTGCATAATTTCTATTAACGGTCCTGAGCAAACAACTGGAAACAGAAGACTGTTATTTTTTTTTATTGTATAATATGATGTACTGAGTGTGTGTTTAGTTGCAGGATCAGGGCCTTGAAGAAAATAATAACATTTATATAACTCATTCAAGATTCCATCAGGTGGTCAGAAAAAAGACTAAGATAATTTATATAAAAACTAACAAATGAAAGATGCAACAAATAGCGTCTGTGTATGTGTATACTATATATATATATATATATATATATATATATATATATATATATATAAACCTCTCATTTCTTTGCAATAAATTTGTTTACAGGCATTACTATTATCTTTTGAAAGATTGGCTGACTTGTGATTACTAATTTTGAGTATAGTTCATGAAATAATGAGAGTGATATTTTGTTATTTCATATATCCATATCATATCATATTTCATCTCAGAGTCAGTGACTCAGCAGGCTGCACACTGGCCTCTGAGACTGGAAGATCAGAAGGTTGTGGGTTCTATCCCCACACCAGGCATGCAGGTTAAAGAGCTAGTGTACTGCTTAAAACTAATATTTGATTTTAAAATCAGTCAACCATTACCTTTTATATTTGAGGTACTTTTTCTTTTCCCTTTGTTTAATTAGAAGATTGTTGACCTGATGTTAATATGTGTGATGTGTGGAACAACACCCTGTGTGGCAGCTGACATAGCTAGCAACACTGCCCCCACTACATCACCAGCATTGTGACATCACTGACTGTGACATCACTACTACTTAGGAACAGCAATTCAGTGACTGCTAAGTCATTCACCTGTGATTTCACAGTCAGTGAAATCGCAATGCTGATGATGTAGTGGGGGGCAGTAGAGGTAGATATGTCAGCTGCTAAGCTAAGGGCTGTTCCACACATCCACCACAACATTATGACATAGAAGAGTCTCTGATGGACAAAAGGAAAAAGAAAGATACTTTAGAAATAACATTTTATAACTGGCTACTTCTTAAAATTTATATTATTTTCCAGCTCACCTTGTGATGCTGAGGGTTGAGGTCCTGGATGCCAATCCTCACACCACACTGGCTACCTGGGTTTGGAAATGATCTCTTGCCATCAGGGGTCAGCAGGGGAGGGATAGGATTGAGTCTCCAGAGCACTGATCTCCTATCCCTGGAGAAGGATCAGGTCACCCACCACTCTACAGTGGCCTCTGATGGAGATCAGGGGCTCTGCAGGGGTGGTGCACTAGACGGTGGAGTGCGAAGGATGTCAGCACATAGTGCCTCAGACATCATTGCACATCTGCAATCCAATAGTGGAATACAAGGAGGAAAAAGGCTGGGCATGACTGAGCAGCTTAATGGCTATGCTCGGTACTGCCCGGGAGGTCGGTTATAGAATTGCTCTGGGGGTCTGGTCCCCGCCCAGCATAGAGAGGCATAGGGGGGCCTTCTGGTGGGTATGGGAGAGGCTGCACCAGACACCATCATGCGAGTGAGCCTGCTGAATCCCGGGCAGTGGGAGCCTGCAGCTGGATGCCCCTGCCAGTTGGCTACAGCAGGAGAGAAAAATAAAGTAGTGATAAAAAAAAGTATGTATTATTTTCCTGTCTGCCTGGTTTGTCTCCACTAGCTCTTTAAATCCCAATGCTGACACTGTAGTGCAGCATTGGGGGGGGGTGCTGCATTCCTGAGGTGCCGTCTTTTCTGTCTGCTTATTTAGGTGGATGTTAAAGATCCTATTGCACTTCTCAAAAAGAGTAGGGGAATTTTTTATTAAAATCAAAACAAAATATATACACATCAATGTTACATCATTCAAACCCAAATAAGAAAAGAAAACAAAAACTTATATAAATATTATTTCTTATAATAAATCAAAAATAAGTAAATAACATTTTTAACCAATAACCCTTTCCCATTCCAACTACAGGATCAGGGGAAAGGATTTATTTTTTTCCATTTCAAAGAACAAATGAAATTCTAAAACAGTGTTCATACACACTAAAATAATTATATAAATCATCACTAAAAGTAAATAAGTATTATAGGCATACTGTCATAAAAAAAAATAATTTGAATTACCTGAGTAGGTATTTTTAAACAAAGGATCTGTTAAAAAAATCAAAACCACCCCCACACTTTTTTGAAATTATCGATATCCCCCAGAACATTCTTGACTATCCTAGTTAATAACTAATGTTTTATTGGTGCCATATAAAGGACTGATTTAAAATCAATTATGACATTGGAGAAAATCAAAATTGGACCACTTTGTTCCCCAAGTGTCATAATCTAAATGGTGAAATTCTACTTTTTTCCATTGACTTAAATCCATATTTATAATATGAAATAATTCCTGTTCAGAAATAATAATTTGCTGTAGAACCAAATGACACTGACAAATTCATATCCAGTACACTAAATGTGCACATACCACTCATGAAGTACTTATGTGATATTGATGCGTTGTACTGGGAATAATGCCACGAAACAATACATTTTCATCCGGAGGTATAGTTATATTACACTTCCATCTGTTTTTTACTATATCCCAAAAGCAAACTATAAATGGCCATGTATAGTACAGATGACATATTGTTTCCATTTCCAAGCCACATCCTTCCCTAGGGCAATACCTATCTTGTAGTGCTTTATGTTTTTGATTGTTTTTAACATTAATCCTTGAATGTAAGCCCAGCCAAACTGTATCCCACATTTGTTCTGGTATTCTATCATCTATAATGCACTGTGAAATTAAATCTTGGTCCTTTGGAGAAAACCCCATAAAGGGATGTTCTACATAATGCTCCACCATTGTATCCAAATATATTTGTTTCCTAGTGCATCATAACACCATATTATAGCCAATACCCCATTATTTTAATTCCATCGAACACCTGTTCCCATTTCTTAATTAAACATGGTTTCCTTTTATTTTTATGTAAAAATGTGTTTTCTTTCCATTCTTGCAAGACTTCCTGAAGTAATGTTAACCCTCTATCTCCTCATCCCCAAACTGAACCTTTCATTATTGGAAGTAAATTTGAGTAAAGATAAATTGTGAAGTAAAATAACAAAGGTTGTATCATATTAATACCCCCTAATTTTTTATCATTATATAAATAATCTCTCTTTATAGGGTTCAATCTACTTCCCCCAAAACAGGAGAAAAAACGTCTCATCAAAGCAACTTCTAAGTTTTTTGGAACCGAAAATACCGTACTAACATAAAGAAAAATTGGTACTAAATAGATTTTAATTAAATAGACTCTCTTCTTTTTGGAAACCTTCAAGTGATTCTATTGCCCTACTAATTCATTCCCTTTCATGAGAGCCTTTTCCCAGTTGTAAGATGTCATTTCACCGACTGCATAATATAGACCCAAATTTTTTCTTGAGGCTTTTTCCACCTGACAGTCTCCTAACATGTCTGAGTCAACCTGAAAACCTCTTAAATTGATTCATTTAGTTTTATTTATATTTAAACTAGCCCTGTAATCTTCCCTACTGCTTGCATAAGCCTGTTTATTAACTTAAAAGAATCATTATCTTTCAAAAATAAACACAACTAATCAGCATAAGCTATAATTTTACAGTTTTGGGAAACACACCCTTCTATTCCATATATATTCAGAGAGCGTTGTAATAATTGAATCAGTGGATCGATTACAAAAACATAAAGTAAGGGGCTTAGGGACATCCCTGACGTACCCCCCTTCTTATCCGATATCGTGCTCCAAAATTTCCATTTTCATAAGGGATCACATAAGCTAAGTCATAGCACAGTTTAACCCACTCTATAAACTTGTTTGTAATACCTTATGAGGCTAAACAATGCCATAAAAAAGCATGCGAAACCTTATCAAAGACTTTGGCCTGGTCTAAACTCATCATAAACTCTGTATGTGTCCCACCCAAACTAGCTTCCACCACTTCTCTAATAAAAATTAATGCTTCTGTAATCCGTCTCTTTGATACTAAACAGTATTGCTGTGGGCTTATCAATTCCCCCATTACTCATGACACTCTATTACCCAGTAATTTCACAAAAAGTTTAAAGTCCATATTGAGTAGGACACCAGTTACTGATTTCTGTCTTGTCCCCAGTTTTATACAAAAAAAATCATCAATCAATACATAGAGGTCAGCAAATAACAATCCTGAAGAAAATAATTATGTACTAACAAGAGTTCGTTAGGAATGACACCCCACAAGAGTTTATAAATTTCCCCCGGTAAGTCATCTGAACCGGGGATATACCATTCCGTAGTCCCTGTACCACTGTATTAAATTCCAACTTTGTAAAGGGGACAGTAATAGGATTACCTTGATGCAAGGTCAATTGGGCTGGTGCTGCTGCTTTTAAAAGTTGGGCTATACAAGGGCTTTCCTCCACCAGATTTTCAAATGTATTTTATACATGTAGTCCTATCGTTTCTAATATTCCCTCGTTATTCCTTACCGCTGTCCCATTTGAAGAATGAAGTCCCATCATTTGTTTTCTTTTCCTTCTTTGCGAACAGCTATCAAAGGGACTAATGCTTTCTGTATTCCCTTGAGTCCCATAAGTCTGTTCTCTTTGCAGAGAACTAAAACGATCATATTGATATTTTCTCATGCTATCCTTAATTTCAGTAATTTCCTCAATCAAATCTAACTTCTCAAAACTCTGTTTTGTCAGCAATTGTCCTAATTTATCTCTTAGAACCAAATATTCCTTATAGGAAGACCCTACCTTAACTTTCTCTATGTACTGAAAATAACTTCTAATAATTTATTTCGGATCTTCCCAGCAGTGTTCAATATTATCATATACAACCAAAGTAGTAACTTTATCCAATACTAATTCCTTAAAAGTTTCTACTATTTCTGTATTTTTCCAAAGATCTATGTTTAGTCTCCAAAAACCACAACCTGCTTCTCGTTTTATGGGAACTGCTATGTATATTCCTATTAAATTATTATCAGAAGTTTCCATCGGTATATTAAATGTTTCTGCAACTGGTAACATATTTTTTACAAAAAGAAAATCTATTCTTTAGGACAAAACCCCCCTATAATATGTGGGTGTCTTTGCCCTTTTACCACTCTCAAATGCATCTTTTATTCCAGCTAGATTCAACATTTGTTTCAAAAAGCTTTTGTCACAATACTGTTTCCCACCTTCGATACCCTGTTTAAATTTAATATTGAAATCCCCTCGCCAGAAAATCTGTCTACTTGTATATAAGTAGGGTTGAACCAACTTCAATAAAGTGATCCTTAGTTCCTTTGTTTGTGGTCCATAAATATATAACAAATGATAGACTGGTGTGTTTGTCTGGACATCTAACATAAACGCCTGACCAGGGTCAATATCAACCAGATGTAATACTGAAAGTTCTACTGAACGAAAACAAAAACGCACTCCACTGCATGTCTCAGTACCCAATGACCAGTATGAAACACCCCATTTCCAATCATTTGTTGCCTGTGCTGTTTCTATATTTGTATGTAATCTTGTCTCTTGCAACAAGAAAACATCAAAATCTAGCTGCTGCAACATTCCAAAAGTTGTCAAACGTTTACCAGATGTTGTAATGCTATTAACATTTATGCTGGCAACTTTCAAATTCAATAACTCAGGGAGGAGGTTTAATAATTTTTGTACTTGATCTCGTCATCCTCTTCTGAGGGCCTTCCAACACTTTTTTTGGTTCAATTACTTTATGAGGTTGTGACAAAGGCACCTCACCTTCTGCCATTGGATGTTCTAAATCAGCCTGCTCTCCCCAAGTGGTGAACATAGCAAACTGATTTGAAAGTGGAAGATGGGATAAAGGAAGGTCTGTACTAGGCAAATCAACACTTATCTCTTGCCCAGCGGGAAGTATAGAGCTTGATGTAGCAGATGATGTACCAGGAAGTACTTCTGTCTCAAATTCATTAGAGACAGTAATATCCTGTTCATCCAAATTTGTAGCAATCTGGGCTAGTGCTCGTTTTGGTGAACTTAGAGGGGTAGCATATGGAGTCTCTACTGCTTCTACTGAAAGCTCAGGAACCTCAGTCTGGGGTTCAGAGGAATGAGGATTCTGGTTTCTGCCAAAACCTTCCTAAAGTTCAGTTGTCCCATTCTACTAACTGAAGAAATACCCTGTCCCCTACCCTGCTGCCTTGGCTGGAAAAAAGGGGCCCCATCTGACCATGTGTTTTGCCCTCTCAGTTGCCTTGCTTGAGTGAGAAGAACATCATGATCAGATACCTCAGTCGAATTATGAGCCACCCATGGACAATTTTTGAAAAGCATGGTCATCATCCACACATAAATAACATACAGGGAGAGCTGTACACTGTGTCACTGAGTGTCCTAATACCACACATTGAAAAAATTTTATGCAGTCACAATCGTTATTCAAATTATTTAAAGACCCACACTTGTAACAACTCTTTGGTTGTCCTACATGAAATAATATACCCCTATCCCACCCCCCAAAAAAAGGAACTCAGTAGATGTTGAATCCCAGTCTCAGTTTGATTTAACTGTACACAAAAGTGCCATCCCCCAGTGCAAAATCCATTTTCATCCATAATTGGCATTGGATGGTCAAAAATTGTACATCTTTTCTATAACCAATATGTAATATTGGAAACGTCTATATCCTCATTGCGAAACAACACAGTCACAGTTTTAATTGTAGGTTTCGTGATTGGTATTGCTACAAAGTGAAGCCAGTTTTCTTGATGTTTCACCTCATAATGCAGCTACCAGAGTTTATCCAGTAACATCATTGAACAAAAACTTATATCATACATTCTATCCCCAGGAGCATGTATGAAGGCATAGATCTCCGTTGGATTAAAACCCAATGGATCCTTAATTAGTGTTTTTCCCACCCACAGTCTGCCAGTGGGAATTGGAGCCTGACCTTTGTATTGTAGTCGTACTAAATGCCATCTTTTAGCTGCTTCTGTTGTTTTTTGGAAAAGGCCTGCATAAGAACCAGGCCTACAAAAATCTGAGTGTGGAGGGGCTGGCATTTTATTTGAAGACTGCTCCTGTGTGTCATGAACCCCCAGACCATTACCTGTAATGTCATCTCCTACTGTTTCAACAGATTCATCAGATCCAAAGTCCTGAAGCTCTCCATTAGAGATACAAGCTGTTATTATTTTAGAATTACAGTCGTTGCAGCTTTGTTAATTCACTTCTATTAAAGCACCTTGGACTGAAGCCTCCAAAACATCCTGCGCAGTTACTACCGGTGTGCCAAAAGCCTCTGAGTCTGAATTTCGATCAGGTGTCATCATGTCCTGCAGAGGGGAAAACCCGGTAGTCGGGGAACCAGGGAGTGGAATCAAAGGATCCGAGATCCATTCCTCCCCTCTCAAAATCCATCCCTCCCGCGGTAATGCCGTTTCAGGAGTCCAATATGTTGGATCCACACCAGTATTATCTTTCATTAACTCTGTGGCCGAGACCTCAATTGGTAAATATTCTATATTCGCAGATTGGTTATGTAATCCTATAGGCATTCTTTTATGCTTGCCTTGCAAAGGGCTTACCCCAGTTTGTTTGCACTTCTTTTTCTCCTTATCCAACTTTGTTCTGCTTATCTCAAATTCTCTTTCTACCACTGAAATTAAAGACAGCAATTGTTGTTTCTTCTTTTCTAGGTCCATTTTTAGCCGTTCCTCCTCATCTTCAGTACATACTTCCATACTAGATATATTTAAAGGTTTGGCATTATTCTTTGTCTGTTCATCTGGAGACTGGTCAATACTCTCAGCTGAAACCTCCGCATTCTGCTCTAAAGGTTCTTCTTGAGCTCCTGAAACACAACCAGCCAGAACAGCTTCTCAAAGTCTACTGAGGTCCTCCATCTCTGCAGACAGATGGACAGTGCCACCCATCTACAGAGTATGGGAATTTCCATGGTGTCCTAGTCAAATTTTCCCCCATTCTTTAAAAACACCAACAGCTTAATTTGGTTTAAGTAAGGATTTATGCAATGTTACAATTTCAGTTGATTGCCATCTGTACCTCCCCACCGTTACCCCTGATAAAGGTTCTTCTAGTCTTAGTGGGCCTACCCGGTCAACAAAATTCAACCAATAAATAAATTCCCCCATTATGCCTTATGGATTCCATATAAATCCAAATCATTCCAAGGACATCTTGACATATATTTTTAATACCTAACAGCAAATCAGAGCCCTTTTCCTGATAAAAAGCCGCCAACATATTAAATTTAAATAAACAACAAAGTCACAAATAAAGAACTAGTGGCTTATGGAAAAATCTGCAGGGATTTATACAGGGATTTGATGCTGCCTCTACAGGGAAAATACAGGAAAAATGAGGGCTTGTTACAGGAAAATGGTTATTTGGAACAGGGAACACTGTGATGATTGTGACTAAACAGCACTATATGGCACCAACAAAAAAATAACTTTGATCATTTGGTAGCTCTTCACAGCTCTGTTGACTCTGGCTAGAGTTAGTTTAAAGAGGTACTGATACCTCAAATAAAACTTTAAAAAGCATAATAATTACACACAATTCTGCCTGCATTCCATTTATACTTTGTCCTCCCCATTATTTATTACTAAAGAATTGTGCATGAATGTATGATCTTTATCACTTAGAGTATCTTTAGAGTCCATCAGCCTCTATAGATTACTCCCTACTTCAAGTCATAGTCCTCTGTTGTGACATCACAATATGTTGCCATGGGAGTAACTGTGATGTCACAAGCAGTGCTCTGTGACTTCAAGTAGGGAGGAAGCAGCAGGAATAGACAAACTCTTCAGGAGCAAAGATCCTGTTTTCATACAGATGACCTCAGTAATAAATAATGGGGAGGAGGAATACAGCACTAAAGGGAAATACAAGCTGGAAGGTGTCTAAATATTAGGTTTTGTTAAAGTTCTCCTGAATGTGTCACCAGCTCTTTAAAGTTCTTTATGTGAAGCTGCAGACATGGTGATCAGGAGCAGAGTAGAGTGGGAAGGTTCAAAGCCAAGCACTGTTTGAAGCAATGGGCAGTATTGCATCTGTTGCTAGACCTAAGGGAATGAAATCAAGCAGGTAAGCAGGACAACAGTGGGGTAGGGGTGAGTGTTAGGAGATGAAAAAATACATACTGTACTGAAAGTGAAGGGGTTATCTTAATATTTATGCAACAGGACAAGTGGTTTAAAATTAAACAAACTGCTGGTGCATGGAGACTTTCTGACAAGCAAGCAGCTGAGCACGAACCCTTCGAATCAAGAAGGAGAGCGAGAGTGAAAAGTGAAGCTGCATAGAGTGGACAAAAAGTTTACCTTCTGAGGAAAAACTCTGTGAGTTTAAAAGCTTAAGGATATTCTGTAAATCTCAGTTGGTCCAATAAAAGGTATCAAATCACCACATTTGGGCATCTCTTATTTTGGTGCGTGATAATTTAATAAACTGAAATGTGAGGCAAGGGTGACGGGGTGTGACATGGTGGGAGGCAGGAATCGGGGAGGATGCAAGGTTGTTAATGCTACTGTGTCAGTTTCATGTGGGAAGACTAGATGGACCATATGGTCTCCTTCTGCTGTCATTTTCTATGTTTCTATGTGCCAGACCTTAATACAGTGACATCAGATAACATCACTGTTCTAGGTGACCACTGACCGATCAGAAGCCTAAAATTGTTATCTGCTATTGTATAATTAAGCAATTATGCATGACTGGTTCTGTTATCCCATGGGATATATTGTCATGCCTTGGACGTGATGTGAGTCATGAGGCCGCAGGTTGAGTGCAATGTGCATCTGAGAAGTAACACAATTCCATGATATACCAGACCCTGCTGTGCATTGTTGCTATTATGAACTGGATTCATATTTGTTCTATTTAAGAAGTACATTTTTTTATGTTTTAGTAATACTTTTTAAAGTGTAGTAATACTAAAACAAGATAGTCCCTTTAGGTTTTGTTGTGGGCAGCAGGTGGCACTGTTTTGTTAAGTTACAGTGGACTGTAGGGGGATAAGGTTCTCCATGCTGAGAGGAGCTTATAAAAGAGCAGGAATTTACAGCCTGCCAGCATATTCAATGAGGTACTTACAGCAAAGATTTGGCTGGGTTGTGCGTGAGCATTCAGTGGGTGCTTAAATGGGCAGGATGTTGTTGATCCATGGTTTTTAGTGGGATCGCTCAGATCCCAAGAGGGCTGTTACAACTGCCACTCATCCTAGTTTGTTGTTTTGGTAGAGGAATGTCTCATTACTGGCTGTTAGTGGGTGATGACATTTTCTTTAAGCTTTAGTTTCATTCAGTGTGGCCATCAGTGTTGGTTATTGTGTTGCCAGTGTGTGTGTGTGTGTGTGTGTGTGTGCGCACGAGTGTGTGTTGGGGATGCCAGCAGTGTGAGGAAAAATAAAATGGACATTTAAGCAATTGACAGGCAGTGTAAGTAGAGCTATTGACACGCCCGCTGACAGTGAGTTGAAACCTGGTGTGCAACTACCAGACAAGATCAAAACATGATTTCAGGCTGGCTGTTGAAATGTACCTTGGCTCTGATTCTCAGTTGCATCGGGAACATTGCAGTCAGAGGAATTTGTTGGGAGTGAGGAGGCTGGTGTCCAGAGGTTTCCTGAAGCTGTGATTACATTGTCATATTTAATCATGGCTTCAAAGACCTCTCAGTCAATCAGCTTCCTCAATTTTTTTTTATCCAGTACATAATGTTAGTTTTCTTGCTACAGTAGCTGGCTATTAAAGCAACAGTGCAACAAAACTGGGCAAAGGATTTGACCCCACCTTTTTTTACTGTAAGAGATCCCAGGCATCTGCCCATTTTGTTTGGTGATAACATATTCTTGTTCTGCTAATGTTTGAATATTTTTAAATGCTTTGTTTTCTTGCCAGGAAAAAACAAAGATGGAAACCACTTTTGGCTTAGAATTAGCATTGTAAACCTGGCACAGTTTAGACTCAAGAAAATAAAAACTTATGGTGCACAGCATAGGCGGTACCTAGTAAAGATGAGTTGACACATATATTAATATTTCTATAAATTGTAACTGAAACTAGAGTTTTGGAAAAAAAAAACATTTGTTGTGCACTGCTGCTTTAGGATTTGAAAAGATAAATATTCTTACCTGCAAGTATCCTCCGCTCCACATGATGGCACTGTCATTTATTATGAGCACCTGACTTCTGTCTTCTAGCAGTCTATATCTGCCAATCTTTACACTCCTCATGGACTCTTCAGAGCTCAGGTACCAGTTAATTATATCATACACTGCTGGCATATCACCGTTTTCATCAAAATACACTTCCTCGCCAGCTCTGTTTCTGAAATGGACTTTCTTAACATAATAAAGAAGCTAAGAAGTCAAAAAAAAAGAAATGAAATGCAAGGGCTGCAGTAACACTTCCAGTGAGCAAACATATTCAAATGAACTAGATAAGTAGCACTTGCTCTCAGAGTAAGGAGGCAGCAGACTGAGGTAGCGAGAGCCTTTAAATTAGAAGCCTATGATTTATTGTAACGATCAGTATAGGGATGAGGCTTGGCAGGGAGCAAGTCAGTGGCAGGGACTGTTTGGTGCAGTTTTCCAGAGTTATGCTCTGGAGGAACAGTTACTGCCCCTTCTGCAGGACCTTTGTAGAGCTTCATGGTCAGCTGGTAGCAGCAAGGAAAGAGAGATTCTCTCATTTTACTGGCTTAGCATGAAGCTCACGGCTGACACCCTCACTCCTTAAGGTGCCCCCTTGTTCAAGGTGATGTAGAGTGATGGAGAAGGGGTGAGGGAAGGGTAGTAGGGCAATCAAAAAGGAAGTCAACCAACCCCATGCCAACCTGATGGCAGATTGCTTTACACCCCTGGAGGAGACTCAGGCACCTGACCACACCAGGGGAGACTCAGGGTCAGTTGAGGGAAATGGGACTGAATACCTGCAGAGGCACATGGGTTTGAGTATAAGAAAAGGGCAGCAAGGAGAGCCTTAGTGGTAGGGGATTCCATTGTCAGAGGAGTACAGAGAGTCGGATGTGTGGGGAGTGCCAGATGCCTTCTTAGGGCATCAGCCATCTGAGACAAAGACAAATAAGGAAGATAGAGGAGGGGGAGGAGGCGAACTTGGGGTGCTGGTACACTTGGCTACTATTAATCCTGTGGAGCAAGTGAAGTGGATCTTTCAGAGCCTGGGAAACAGATTGCAGGCACACTCATCCTCTCTGGCCTTTTCCAAGTTTCTCCCTGTGTGGAGTGAAGGGGGAGAGAAAGATAGAGTAAAGTGGGAAGAGATAGAAGAATTAAGTGGCTGGTTAAACAGATGGTGTCAGGAGAGAGATAGGGTATCACTTTTCGGGGGACTTGGAGGGGGGACCTTTGGGACAGGAAGCTCTTTAAAGGTGATGACCTTCACCTGACAATGGAAGGGTCCAACTCACTGGAGTAGACGATAACATCCACATTAGACAGTTAAAATGACTGTGTAGGAGACTGAGGCTAAGGGAATCATGGTAAAATGAGTGAGGGAGAGGTACCTAGCTAGTGCACCCCCTATGCTGGGTAGTAAAGTGGGTAAAAACAAGGCTGAGGTTCAAAAAGGAATAATGGAAGAGGCAAAGAGGAGAAAGCTTTCAGTGCCTGCAAGCAAGAGGAAAAATAAGAAGGTAAGGAGAAGGAAACAGAACCATAGAAACACATTCTGACAACAGATAAGGGCCACTTGTCCCATACAGTCTGCCTATTTTTCCCTGCTTACATTTCATCCAGCCCCTACTTGATCTACAGCTATTTATCCCGCCCCCCTTTTTTCCACTTTGATTCTCTTGTACCTATCCCATGCATTCTTGAAACCCACCACTGTCTTTGCCCTCCACCTCCTCTACTGGAAGACTGTTCCAGGAATCCAGCACTCCTTCAGTGAAGAAGTACCTCCTCACATCTCTCTTGAAACTTCCCTCTTCTATCTTCATATCATGTCCCCTTGTTCTTCAGCATCTCTTTTTCTGAATTATACTTTTCATCCTGTACCTTATTTACCCCTGTGAGGTATTTAAATGTCTCTATCATCTCTCCCCTCTCCCTCCTCTCTTCCACGGTGTACATGTTGTGATCCTTTAGTCTCTCCTCATAGGACATTAACTGGAGACCCAGCACCATTTTTGTTGCATTCCTCTGGACCATCTCCACTCTGTCTGTGTTGTGATGGAGATGTGGTCTTCTGACCTGGAGATAGTACTCAAGGTGGGGTTTTAGCAGTGATCTATACAGGGGTAACACCACCTCAATCTTTCTGCTAGTGATGCCCCTTCCTGTGCATCTCAGCATCTCACTATCCGTTCCCACTGCCTTGTCATACTGCCTGGCTAACTTTAGCTCATCCAATTTGATTACACCTAGGTCTCTTTCCTACTTGGATGTCATCATTATCACGCCATCCATGTTGTACTCCGACCCAAGATTTCTGCGCCTCAAGTGCATTATGTTGCACTTTATCAAATTGAAACCCAGCTGCCATACCATTTACCTCTACTCGAGTCTTCAAAGGCCTCTGCTTATAACCCCCCCCAAAGTGTCCAGCATTTAGCATGTCTTGATGTCATCCACAAGGACATAAAGCTTCACTTTCAGCATCTCTGCAATGTTGCTTCTAAGGACATTAAGGAGGCTCAGATCCAGCAATGATCCCAGAGGTTTCCTATTGGTCACCCTCCCTTCTCTGGATCAAACTCCATTTACCGCCACCCTCTACCACCTATCCCCCAACCGATTTCTTACTCAGTCTATAACATTTTTACCCACCCCTACCCAACATGCTCACTAGTCACCTTTGTGGAATGGGGTCAAAATCCTTACTGAAATCCAGATAGGCCGCATTCACCACTCTTCCCTGATCTAAGTCCTTTGTCACCCTGTCAAAGAAATCAAACAGATTTGTTTGACAGGACCTCCCTCATGTGAATTCATTCTGTCTTGGGTCTTGCAACCTGTTAGATGCAAGACATTCTATAAGCCTTTCTTTCAGCAGTATTTCCATTAACTTTACTACCACCAAAGTCTGGCTGACAAGACTATAATTTCCAGCCTCTTCTCTGCTGCCACTTTTGTGAAGTGAGACTACATCTGCCCTCCTCCAGTCTTCTGAAACCACTCCTATATCCAGTAATCTGTTAAAGGGGGCTATCAGAGGAGTAGCTACTACCTCCCTGTGCTCCCTCAGCACCCTTGGATGCCCCTCTGAGAAAAGGACTAGTGTCTACCTCCCCTTCTTCAAGGTTCTTGTTACTTTTATGCAGTCCCTTCCCTTTCCTCTGTGAATACTGAGTAGAAGCATTTGCTTGAGATGTTTGCTTTTTCCTGGTCCCACTCTGTAAATTCCCCACCTTCCATTTTTAACCTTACATTCCCCTCCCTTGATCTTTCTCTTCTTAATTACATACCTTTTTTTTTCAAATTGTTTAACCAGGAGTGGCCCACTAAGCTGAACGCTTGTCTACAGGTACGACCTGGGAGCACAGGGAAATTAAGTAACTTGCTAAGGGTCACACAGAATGCAAGTGGGGGCTGTGGGATTCAAACCCAGGTTTCCAGATTTGCAGCTCAGAGCCTTAAACCACTGTGCTATACTGCCTCTGTTACTAAAGTGCTTTATCTACGTTTGTTAGCACCTAGGCTATTCTCTCTTTGGTTTGTGCTTCTGTGCTCCTTGCTGTTTTTCCCTGCTTCCCTCTGCTTCTCCGACACACCTCCCTGTTCTCCTCCCTTTGCATCTCCTTAAATCTTTTTATGCAATCCCATTGGCCTTTACTTTTCTGCCACCTCTTTCAGGGACCATGGCAGTCTTTTTCCTCTTCCTTGGGAAGAATGGGAAGGAATGCAGGTGTAGGGCCACAAAACAGCAACAAAGGACCCAGAGGTAGTTGGAAAGGGATCTGGATTAATGCCAGGGGGCTGGCTAATAAAATCAGTGAGCTCCAGGCACTGGTGGCACACACTGAGGTGGACCTCGTAGCCTTCAGAGAAAGTTGTCCCACACATAATTATTACTGGGGCTTGTCAGTCCAGGGATACACAATATTTAGACAGGACAGAGCGAAAGGCAAAGTGTGTGTGGGGGGTAGCCATATATACAAAGTCACACATGCCCCCACAATGCAAAGCATCATGGGCTGCATATGCAAATCACCACAGAATGTTATGCTGGTCCAACTTTAAGCAGAATTGCATGGTGCCGAAAGGCCTCTCACACAGTTTGCAAAGGGTGCTAACAGAAGACATAGACACGTGTTTCGTCCTACCAGGACTCATCAGTATGCCTCGTCTGTTTAGCCATATATGTCAGGGAGGGCATAGAGGGTGTGAGTGATGGACACATATGGGGAAGCAATGGGGAAAAAGTCACCATGGGTTTACCTCACAGCATCCTCAGGGAAGGCAATATGAGTGAAGGTGATCTACAGAGCACCAGCACAAGGGGAAGATGGAGATAGGAAGCTCAGGAAAGATCCAGTAAGGGGAGTGAAGAAGGGGGAAGTGATGATGAGTAGTCTGAACCTTTCTGGATATTGACTGAGGCATTCCAACAGCCGGGCACAACAGAAGTCAGGCCCTCATGGATAATTACATGACTGCCTGTTGGTGCAGCTGGTTAAGGAACCAACTAGACAGGTGGCCCTTCTTGATTGCTTTATTTAAACAGATTTTTTTCAGGTAAACAAACAGAGCCCAGAAGGCTTGTTTCCAGTTGTGGAGAAAAAAGTAATCTGCACTCCAGGTCAAGAATGGAGTGATTCAGGCAAGCTTGGCAGAGGAAATTATTTTATTTTACAAACCACAGTACATGATGCTCCCAGAGCTTCAGCCCTGCTAAAGAGCCCCATAGTGGGGCCGAAGTGCTGGGAGCATCATGTACTGTGGTTTGTAAAATAAAATAATTTCCTTTGCCAAGCTTGCCTGAATCACTCCATTCCTGACCTGGAGTGTGGATTACTTTGTTTCCATGACTGTGACTGCATGGGATCCCTTACAGAAATATAGGTGTGCTGTGTACATGCAGAATGCATGCCACATGCTTAATTGTGCAATGTTTGCATGCGGTTCACATACACAAACTGAACTTATGTGAACCAGGTCTAAAAGACAAATCAGGTTCGCATGCTGCAAGCTTGACATGTGTGCAGCAGGTAAGCTGGTGTGCACATCTTCTAAAAATTATATCAGGTTCGCATGTTGCACACTTGCCATGTGTGCAGCAGCTAAGCTGGTGCAAATCTGATCTAAATAACACATCAGTTTCTATTTCTTATACTACTGCTAGCGGTAAGTCATTAAAATACTTTTTTTATTTGAATTCCCATAAAAGTTAGGTAAACTCAATAATTCTGATCCTTTTGTAAGTAGTTTAATGGCTTTTGATTTTTGTCATTAAATTGCTATTAATTTGTAAAGTATTGTTAGCTTACTGCATTAAATGCCTAGGAAATAGCTAGTCAACATCCCCCCATTCCAGATGTATGAAGAGGGTCCTCTGTGTTGTAAAGCCTATCCTTTTTGTTTTGGACCATGCAAATCCCTTATGTATATTTAGTGTCACAAATGTGTTTCTCCATGACTGTTTATCTCACTTACTTTCCGTTTGTGATTCTGTATTGAGCATATACACTATGGTCATGCTCAGCACCCTCTGTGATGAGTAGGGTCTTGGAAGCAAGCATCATACCTCACATTTTGTCACTGAAATGAGGAACATGGACACTCAAAATGCAGGACAATGAGGGACACTAACCCACATGATGATCGGGACACATCATGAATCATAGTGATTCAATACCTCAGAACACGGTGGAAACCATTGCATTAGCACCTGAGAATGAATTTCTACCATTAAGCAGGGGTGTCATTTAGGTATGGCAGAGGGAGTGGTTGCCCCCCATATTTGTGCCTAGGTTGTTCTTATGGTGTGGTAATAATGGCTTTAAATTTGGATTTAATATTTTACACAATAAGTGCCCACCTGGCCTGTGTGTGCTCATGCTGCAGGTATTCTCCAGACTTGACTGTCTGCATAGTGTTGTCCACTCTCTCCACCTACTGTATTAGCAGTGGCACAATCACATGTGATGTGGATGAGCTCCAGCTAAGAAAGAGCACATGAGCCTTGCAAGTGCGACACTGTATTTCCTGCCACAGAGTAGACAGGCTGCAATCTACAGCTTGGAGGAGTCAGTGAGCACTGAACTCTCAGTAGCAGTGTTGTGGCAGCATATTTTTGTTGTTCTACTCTTAGTGAGTCTCCATCTCCCCTGGTGGCTGAAGGGGCACAGGGTGAGCTAGAAGCCAACTCAAGAGTAGGCTACCTACTTACTCTCCTAGGCTCACCTTGCAAAAAAGCCAGCACAGACCCTCTCGGCAGCAAGCTAAGCTTAGCAGCAGTGGTCACAGTGGTGTGGGTGGCCTTCATAGGCCTTGATCAGTGCAGTGCAGCAGCAGTCACAGCAGCAACCAAGCAAGAAGCAAGCGACACAGATCGGGTGGATTCAGGTGGCGAGGTGACTTGGTCGTGGACCACACTGGGGACCTGTGATAGTCAGTTCTAGCATCCAGCTTCTGGCAAAGGAGAGAGGGGGAGTGGTCTGAAAACTTGGCTGGTGGCACACTATGCCAGGCTTCAGGTTCTGGACATATGGCCGGGTAAGTAAAAGTAAATAATTTTTTTACAGGGGGATTGGGGAAGGAGGAAGGACTGAACTATTGATGTGTTTTTCATGTTTCTTCACCTTTGAGACGCTTAATGATCCATAGGGGATGGGTATTGAATGGAATGGAGTCAAGAAGAAAAATTGGGATAAAGTTTTTTTTTTTGGGAAGGGGTTGCAGAACTTTAGCCAGGAATAATATTGGTTAGTAACTGGGTGGGTTTAAGCCCGAATGTGATGCACTGCTCCGGGGTATATACAAATTAATCTTATACCTTTGAATTTTTCCTGATTTGCCTTTCACATTTCAGTCAAACCAAGTAAGTTATACTTTTTAAAGATGTTACATACATTCTAGAGCTGTCCCTTGCATTCACGGACAGTTGAGCGGTATGGTATGCACAGACTATTGGAGCCCCACTATAGTCAGGCATATGTCCCCCTCCCCCCCCTGTGAAGCTGACCTCCACATCCCCACACTCAGGCACATTATGACAAAGGGCAAAGAAGACTGCAGGGTTGTGCACCGTTGAAATGATTGGGGGTATTTTTTAATTACTGTTTTATACATTATTGATTTAGAGTTGGAGATTAATGAAGGCCACCGCTCGACTAACAAGGTCCTTGTTAGTAGAACAGTGGCCTTCATTTTTTCCATTTCACCATCATAATGTATGTCAGGCTTCTGACCTTAAAGGCCCTGCACGGACAGGGCCTGGACTATATGCAAGAGCTCCTGTGTCCCTACTGCCCTGGGTGACCACTCCACTCAGCTGATATGGGGTTATTAGAGATTCCCAGGGTACGTTTTAAAACAGCTGGGGCCTGTGCTTTTATGTATGTGGCCCAGTCCTTGTGGAACTCTCTACCTCATCAGATACATGAGTGCGCGACTGTGGAAAGTTTTAAGAAGGCCTTGAAGACCCATCTGTGGCATTGCACCTACCCAGAATGAATAGAACATAGAAACATAGAATTTTAGGGCAGATAAGGACTGCTTGGCCCACCCAGTCTGCTCATTTCCCTACCCAATGGATATGCTGCAGATCTTAGTTAACCTACAGTCTACTTCCTCCTACTCCCAGCCCCTAGAATTTCCTTATACCTGTCCCATGCATTCTTGAATTCCCCCACTGTTTTTGACTCCACAACCTCCTCAGGAAGGCCATTCCATGCATCCACAACCCACTCCATGAAAAAATACTTCCTCACATTACCTCTGAGCCATACCCCGTCTGTCTTCAAATTGTGCCCCTTGTTCTTGCACATCTCTTTTTTCTGAAAGATGCTACCCTCTTGGATTTTGCTGATTCCCTTGAGGTACTTGAAAGCTTCTATTATGTCCCCCCATCCCTCCTTTCCTTGAGGGTATACATATTAAGCTCCTTAAGTCTCTCTTCATAGCCGGCCCAGTGGCGCTGAGGGTTGAGGCGCTGGACTCCACACCTCATGCCGCGCTGACGACCTGAGTTCAGGAGCAAACTGGGGAGTCGGGGGTTGGCAAGGGAGGGGGACAGATTGAGCTCCCTCTGGGCAGCTCTTCTCTCTGGGTAGGAGGGTTAGGGATGCCTGGTGCTCTGGCGATCCCCGGTGGAGACCGGAGGCACCATCAAGCCGTCAGGCTGCATGTAAGAGCATGACTGACATAGGCAGGGTTGCCATGCACCAGCATCAGATATGCACATGCAGGGGTGAGGGGGGATCTTGGGTTCACTACAAGAAAACACCCCTCCAGCCCTGGATAGGCGATGGTCCTGCCAGTACCACTGCCACATGACCAACGCTGGTTCCCCCACCACTGCCCCTATGGTCTCCCCAGGTAGTCCTCCCAGACCCGGGGAACCGTAACGAACTTGAAGATGACAGGGGGAACACAGAGGGCGGTAGAGCAAGTTGGTGTGTGCAGTGGCCTGAAAGAGTTCCAGGCTGGGGGGCTACAAATAGAGTAAAAAAAAAGTTTCTCTTCATATGTCTTCTGGTGCAGACCCTGCACCATTTTAGTTGCTCTCCTCTGGACTGCCTCCATCCTGTCTATGTTCTTGCAGAGATTGAGTCTCCAGAACTGCATGCAGTACTCTGGATGGGGTCTCACCAGCTGTCTGTACAGAGGGATAACAACTTCCTGTTTTCTACTGGAGATGCCTCTTCCTATACATCCGAGTATCCCCCCAGCCCTCCTTACTGCCCTCTCAGATTGCTTGCCCACCTTTAGGTCAACTGATATGACTACCCCCAGGTCCCTTTCCATTTTTGTTGTTATTAGTATCTCACCCCCCATAGTATACTCTTCCTCTGGGTTTTTGTTTCCTAGGTTCTTTACTTTGCACTTTGTAGCATTGAATCTAAGCTGCCATACATTTGACCATTCCTTCAACCTTGCCAAGTCCCTTCTCATCCTTTCTACCCCACCTTGTGTATCAACCTTGTTGCAGATCTTTGTGTCATCTGCAAAGAGACATACTTTTCCTTCCAGTCCCTCTGCAGTGTCACTTACAAAGACATTGATGAGGACCGGTCCTAGAACTGAACCCTGTGGTACCCCACTAGCAACTCCCCTTTCTTCAGAGTGGACTTTGTTTACTATTACCCTCTATGTCTTGTTTTCTAGCCAATTTTTTTCTCAGGCTACCATCTTGGGACCCACTCCCAGGCTGGCTAATGTGTATATTAATCTTTTGTGTGGGACTGTGTCAAAAGCCTTGCTTAAATCTAGGTAGGCCATGTCCACAGCCCCTTCCTGATCCACTACTTCGGTCACCCAGTCAAAGAAATCTATTAGATTCATTTGACATGACCTTTCCACTGTGAATTCATGCTGTCTTGGGTCATGTGCCCCTCTGGTCTCTAGGTACTCAACAATTTTCTCCTTCAGAAGTGATTCCATCATTTTCCCTATCACTGAGGTCAAACTAACAGGTCTGTAGTTTCCTGCCTCTGCCCTGCTGCCACATTTGAGAAGTGGAATCACATCTGCCCTCCTCCAGTCCTCAGGTACCACCCCATCCTCCCATGATTTGTTAAAGAGCGTAGTCAGTGGTGTCACTAGTTCTACCCTTAGTTCTTTTAGAATTCTGGGATGAATCCCATCAGGCCCCATTGCTTTGTTCACCTTCAGTTTTAAGAGTTCTTTCAGAACTCTTTCTTCTGTGTATGGGCTAGTATCAACCCCGCTATCCAGAGTGTTTCTGTTGTTTGGTTTAGGTACCTCCCCTTCTTCACTTGTGAATACTGAGCAAAAATATTTTTTAGTATCTCTGCCTTTTCACAGTCACCCTCTGTCCACCCCCTCCCCTTTATTAAGCCTTACTGTCCCTCCCTTGGTCTTCATTCACTCCCTGATGCACCTATAAAAAGTTTTATCCCTCTTCTTAACTGAGTTGGCTATCTTTTCCTCGGTTTGGGTCTTTATTCTTCTGACTGCCTTCTCTGCTTCCTTCTGCTTTAACTGATACCCTTCTCTGTCCTGCTTCTTCTGTGATTCCTTGTACTTCCCGAATGCTATCTTTTTCTCCCTAACCTTCCCTGCCACCTCCCTTGAGAACCATAGTGTTTTTACATCATTTTGTTTTATTTGCTTCACATAAAGGCTTGTTGCCTTAGTGATGGCAGTTTTGATTATTCCCCATTGTTCTTCTGCCCCTCCTTCCTGCCCATTTGCTAGTGCAATCCTTAGGCACTCACCCATTTTATATTATAAAACAATATTTTTGAGATCTATTTATTTGGTTTTTAGCTGTATGGATTCTCTGTGTTTTATTTGATTTTATATGTTATATTGCTGTACTGCACCTTGGTTTTGGAAAGGCTTTTTAAAAATAAAGTTTATTATCATTTTTATAAAAGAGTAATAGAAAATAACTCCATTCACTTCAAAGGGGTATGCCCCAGCACTCTGACCCATTGGCATCATCTCTTAAAGACTTCTGCCTCTGGCTCCCTAGTACTGAAGAAAGAGACTTTTTACTTATAGCTATACTTGGTGGGTTGTCTGTAGCATCATAGCCCTACCCGCTACAGTGTGTGTGCATGGGGGGGGGGAACTGGTTATGTGGGTGGGTGTCAAGTTATTGCTACTTTTGTGTTTGCACTGTAAAGTCTGTTTGCACGGAAACATTCAAAACTATGGAGAGAAAATATTGGGAGTACAGGTCAGACAGAAGTAATTAAGTGGTTTTGTGGGTAAGTTTGTGTATTGGGGTGGGAAAACATGTGTTCCCATTGGTATGTGTGCTACAGTTCAACTGTGAAAATGAGATGAGAGAGAAGATAGCTAAAAAGCATAATAGTGGCTACATGCATGCCGAATGCATGCAGATATATTTAAATACATTATGTATTGAAGTAGAAGTGAGCCATATATGTGCAGACAATATGGATTAATGGTTAAAGGCACTGAATTGCAAGTCAGAAGACGTGGAGGTAAGAAGACCTGGGTCTGAATTTCATCAGCCCCCACTTGTGTATGGTGTGATTCTGAGTAAATCATTCAACTTTTATATGTGCAGTTATCAGTGACCACTTGCTTTTTTGCATGCATGCAGTCTTTCTGAATTTAACATAAAAATCATGGTTTCCACACTTGCTTGCTGCACTCATGATATATGCAAGCAATCAGTTCTAATTTAACATTTAAATCATACTTGCAGCATGTATATCATTTGGGTAGTTTTTTTTGTGTGCAGCATGAAGACATTTCATATAATTATTTCTGTAAGGGATGAGCCTTCTGCTGTCCTGCACCCTGGAGTTTTGTGACTCACCTGTCCTACTTTGTTGCAATTGTTTCCAGTTGTGAGCTGGGGCAAGGGGAGGTGGGTTATAGGGAAGAATACATTTACCCACAATGGTCTTGAGAGTATCAAAGTGATAATCCTACATAAATATAGCAATGTATTTTCAAAGCGCGGGGTCATAATGTTTCAATACATTATGCCACATGCAATAATCCCGTTTTGCACTCAGCATAATTGAACCCCCTCCTGTAAGGATTCTCAACTCTGGGGGGGGGTTCAACTTAAATAAGCACAAAGTAAGAAAAAAATAAAATTGTCTGAGTCCGGGAATCAAAGCCAGTCCCAGACACAGTGCCTGGGTTCCTTGCTGCAGTGGCTTATTCCATTGAGCCACATCAGCTGCTAGGCAGAATCCCATCCCAGCAGAGGTCTGATCCTCTGCCTGGGATGTTTCGTGTGGTGCAATACCAAGTACAGCAGTATTCATGGTATTGCACCACTCGCTGTATACCCTATAGTGCTGTTGAGGTTTGGCTATAATGTCGCGCACTATTAAGTGAGCAACATTATGACCCGGTACCTATTTTCACACGCAGGACCTTATAGACCTTATAAAACAGCAGCAGTACATAATATGAGATACAATGCAGATTGCATGCAACGTGCAGTAACTGGTAAATACAGTTGGAGTCTGTACAATACAGGCTATGTTTATCTACAGTGCATGTTACCAGCATAAACATTAATTCTGGCAGTGTGCTAAGTAGGCTTGGGTTGCAGAAGGGGAACTTGGATACCCAGAAGTCCCATTAAGTGGTGTCAGGCCTCTGATAGTTATTAAAAAAAAGATTGGTTACTGGGACAGCTGGGGCATACAGTCAAGAAGGCATGTTGAGGTTTTATTTGCCACTTGCATGAAGGACAGGAATTCGCTGATGTGAATGTAGGAGGCAAACTAGTCCAAATGGAGGGAAGTCTGTAGGTGATTGAGGCTTGCCCTTGGTTTGCATTGCAACATGGAAGTGGCAATTGTCCTCAGACCTGAAAGAGTAAGAATGATTAGTAGCTGGTGTGAAGAGACCCAGGAGGTAACTAGGGAGCTTTCATCTACAGTACCTATCCCCCACCAGAGCAGTGGACAGAGAGTCACTGGAGCTGTATGCAATGAGTGCCTCCTCAGGACATTTCTTTCTAAAACATAACTGAAGGTGGGGTCCCATTGTCTGCTTACTTTTTTTCATTAACTGTTGGACTGGGGGGCTGGGCACCTAGTGTGAGAATAGAGAGTAGGCAGCACCTGGGTTTGGCTGTCACTGTTTGCTTACTTTTTTCATTTACTGTCTGACTCTAGGTTTATGCACTTGGTGTTAGAATTGGGGAAGTCTGGTAACAACAGGGTTGAGCAGCAAGTGGTTACTTGCTTTCATTTTAGTTTACCACCCTACCCCATAATTAACTTTTTTTAAATAATGCCCCCCAAAAATACTTACCTTCACTTTCTTGACAGTATTACAACATCAGAATTCCTCATCAAGCCAAGTAATGCACACCCCAAGTTCGACTATATGACTTGTGATGCAAAAAAAAGCAATGATTACATATATATATATATATATAAAAAATATGTATATATATTTATACATATATATGAAATACAAAATCACACATGCCCCCATAATGCAAAGCATCGTGGGCTACATATGCAAATCACCACAGAATATTATGCTGGTTGATGAGTCCTGGTAGGATGAAACACATGTCTGTGTCTTCTGTTGGCACTCTTTGCAAACTGTGTGAGAGGCCTTTTGGCACCATGCATTTCTGCTTAAATTTCAACCAGCATAATATTCTGTGGTGATTTGCATATGCAGCCCATGATGCATTACATTATGGGGACATATGTGATTTTGTATTTCTTTGAAACTTGGCTTCCCAGCCAATGCCCTCTGGGGTAACCATTGCCTTAGTACACGTGCACTGAGGTTCTTTCTCTCTCTCTCTCTCTCTCTCTCTCTATATATACATGTCATATGAGCATTTAAGGTCAACTCAGGTTCTGTGGAAAACCATGATAGTGCCAGGTACATTAACTTGCCAAGGGCAGTATTAGTGTACACTCAGAGGGCATTCTTCCTGTTGGGGATCAGTGCAGCAGACATTGGGCAACTGACAGCATTATTACATCATCATGGACAGTTAACTCAATTGTCGGTTCATCCTTCTAGCACATCATTAGGCAAGACATGGCCATCGGCCCAGTCAGGTCAAGAAGCATTGCATGAAATTCTAGAAGCAGCAGCAGGGGACATAATGTAGTTCTTATTGGGGTGTGTGCACGCATGACTGAGTGTGGCATGAATTACTTTTCTTTCCATTTTATGCTCTCATTTCTCTTCACATAGAGTCAGAAATTTTCTGGACAAAAGACAGTAGTATTTTGGGGATGCACAATCATTCTGATGACTGAGTTTGACCACTACATGCATGACTAAGTGTGCCATTAATTTTGGGAGACTTTGTATTTCTTGTTGTGCTCTCATTTCACTTCCTCAGCACTGGGGAATTTTCTGGACACAAGACAGTAACATTTTGGGGATGCACATTAATTCTGGTGACTGTGTGTGTGTGTGGGGGGGCTGCCAATATTGTTGTCACTTTGCCTTACTTTGCATTAAGGCGGAATGACAATGCGAAGTAATGATTACAAGGCGAAGTGAGCATTTCATATTGGCCACTCCACATAGCAGAATGACAAGGTGAAATCCCAAGCTGGAATAAACGTTGATGAGCTGCCTGCTCATCTGCCTCTGTAGAACCCTGGAAAGGATTGGTAGGAGGGAGATGCTTAAGGAGGCAGTATAGTGATTTAAAGCTCTGAGCTGCAAACCTGGTGACCTGGGTTTGAATCCTGCAGCCTCCACTTGCATACTGTGTGACCCTCGCAAGTCACTTAACTTGCTTGTGTTCCCAAATCACACCTGTAAAAAAACTTCCGGCTTAGAGTGTCTCTCCTGGTAAAATAAATAAATCAAGATGGATAGGTAGTTAAAGGGAGCATCTGCAGGGCCATCATTGTGGATGGGGATGGCTTTTTCATGCTTCCAATTACTTGGGAATGAACAGTCTGTGAGGGATAGTTAAAGATGTGAATGATGGGCATCACTATTGCACAGGCACCTATTCTCAGCAACTTAAGGAATATGCCGCCATCCCTGCAGCTGGATGATATGTTCAGCACAGAGAGCTCTTTGCATACTTCATCAACTGGGATGGCCTGGAGGCAAAAATTGCCAGTTGTGAGGAGCTGGTTGTTCTGGATGAAGTACAGTTGGGGGAATTAGTGCCCTCAGACCTTCATTAATATAGAAATGTAGGTCTTCAATTGTCAGCATGGAGCTAGGAATATCCTGGTCCATGACAGATAATGAGAGGGAGTGAACTGATTTCCGAATTTAGATGATCTGAACCTTCATGCTTCAGCTTACTGTGGAAGTAACTGGCTTTGACCTTACTCATGAGCTTTGTACAAAGGTTACAGAGTGATGTGAAGGCATGCCTATATCAGTAGGATCCCTTAAGATTTGTGCATGGACAAAGTCTCATCTCTGCATTGTAAGCTTTCTATTATTTTGTGAGAAATAAAGGTCCAGAACAGATGGTGACAGCAGACTTTGGATCTGTGAACAGTTGCATGCATTTTACATATTGCAGAGAAGACAGCAGTAAAGAGTGTTGATGCCTCATCTGAATCAGAGGCTGTTGGGGGAACCCAGTTTGCTGAAAGTAGGACTTTCTTGAAAACATCTGGTTTAAAGTGTTTGAAGATTCTGGCTAAAGTAATCCTGGGGAGTGTTTAACCTGGTTTTTATTGTATTTTTTTGTTACAGTCTCGGAATTTGACTTACCTTTGAGTCAGAGACTCATTTACAAAGGTTCGACATCCAAAAGAAATCATAACAATTAGCTAAATACAACAATGTAACAAAAACATGGCAAGGATATAACAAAAAAAAAATCAGAGCTGTCATTATAACAGACTCTGTCAAAGTTGCAAATAAGAACCAAAAATAGATACCAGGTAAAAGCTAATATAAAATACAATAATGTATCAGTATGTGATAATAGGCAGTCAATAATAACTTTGTTGAAGTCAATAGGTTAACACGGGTCAGCAAAGCAAATAAAAAGGAGCAGTGAAAAAGGGGATAAAGGAAGGAGGAGGAATAGGTGGAAATCATGGTTCAGGAGCTACAGCGTGAGATGAAGTAGAGAGGAATCATGTCAATAGAGAGAGGTACCTATGGGGGACTGCAGGGGGAGGGGTTGGGAGAGTGGCAGCTCTTTAGCCAGGAAATGAGGGGATACGTGTGGGTGACGTAGCTTAAGTTGGGCAGTCACAGTGGTTGAGAGAAAGAAGGTACTCTCTTAGGTTGCATTTAAACTGCCCAAACTTGAAGGCAGTTTGTACATCACGAGGGAGATTTTGCATGCAGAAGCTCATACGGTGATCCGTAAACATGTCTGGGAACATGTCTTCAGCCAGGATTCTGTGTAGGTGGGACCACAGCACCCAGTTTATTGTGCTGCGATTGTTAGATCTGGCATTTATTCTTTTCTTTTTTTTTTATGAAATAACTCAGCTCATGGGTGCTTCAATCTTCGAGAGATTTTACCCAGTACTGAGGCTTTTCCTAGGTGTAATAATGACCCAGTACTCCACCCCAGCCAGATCTCTCATGAGCTTCCATAACATCATTGTAATTTCATCTGAGCACAATCTTCCACCAAATTATTATTCTAAATTCTGTAAAAATTTGGTCCAGATTAATATATATTTATCGATATTTTCTTCAAAGTATATATGGAACGATCTATCCTGGAATGATCCAACATTTTTTCTATCCATTCCAGGAATAAAGGTACTTCTACTTCTTTCCAGTGTTGCAGGAGGATATTTTTTGCCACCAAACCCCCCGTATTCAGTAGCACAAGTTGCTCATCCTACAAATCTGGATAAGAAGTTGTAAACCCAAATATAGTAATACCTAGATCAAATGGGGTATCAAGTCCCAAAACTTTTCCCAAAGTAGTCCACATATCTCCCCAATACTTATCTAACTTTTTGCAAGTTACTAACATATGTGCAAGTGTCCCTTTTGCTTTTTCACATTTCTGACAAGACTCGGAGTTGCAGCATCAAATTTATATAATCTGGAAGGGGTTAAATATGTTTTGTGAATTATATTAAAGTATATTTGCAATAACTTATTCTTTTTTACCTGGATAGAATCCAGAGTAATATATTTACTCTATTTTTCCTCAATCACTGGAGTCTCTAGATCTCTATTCCAAACTTGTCTTACATTTTTCATCAGTGGGGGGGGGGAGGTTCTATGAGAAACTTATAAACCTTTGACATTAAGTGTTTATTAGTATCCAAACTTTCAAACAGTGTGTTCAAAGGTATCTCTTGTATTTTAAATGTGTTTTTTTAATAAAATTTTTAACTTGAAGATAGTGCCATCTCTGCTCAGAAGTTATCCCATATTTTGCTTGAAACTGTTCAAATGTCAGTAATACATCTCCTTCGTAAAAATTCCTTATAGAACAAATTTGGTTTTGATAATACCATTCCTCAAACACCTTATCCACTAATGAAGGGGGAACGCTTCCATTCTTAAAAATAGGGGTCCACCCAGAAATAAGGTTTTTCCCCACACTTTTCTTTACTGCCTGATTCCAGGCTTGAAAAGTGGAGTTAGTTACATCAAGGTGATCCATAAAAGCTATTCCCTGTCTATTATTATTTAAGCCTAATAAATTTAAAAGGTGCAGCCATGCTACTTTCTTTTCTATTTCAAAGCCTGCCCCCTTTTCACCCCTATTCTGGATGGAACCAATAGTATATGATTTCCATTTGTGCAGCCAAATAATAATTTAAAAAGTTAGAGCAGCCCAATCCCCCAATTTCCCTATTAATCTGAAGTTTCTTCAGTGATATTCTAGCTCTCCCTCCCTGCCATAGAAAGCCCCTGATCATTCTATCCAATTTCTGAAAAAAGTATTTTACCTAAAACAGCTGGAATAGAGTCAAAAAAGAACAAAAGGTGCGGCAAGATATTCATTTTGCAAATATTTATTCTGCCAATCAGGGCTAGTGGCAAATACTGCCGTTTGTCTAGATCTCTTTTTATTCTGTCCAGCAATGGGACATAATTCAGTTGTCTCACTTTATTCATATTGGTTGCCAAAATAATTCCTAGATATTTAATTTTATCCCGTGTTATGTTTTTTAACACAGGATTTGTTATTTTATTTTCTTCTCCAAAATATAACATTTCACTTTTTGACCAGTTAACTTTATAACCTGAGATTTTACTACAATTGTCTAGTATTTCCTTTATTATGGGATAGGAATAATTTGGATTTTTCACCATTAATAAGATATAATCTGCATAGAGTAATATAGGTGATTTTTCCATAGCTCTCCTATCGAGAGTTCCACCTATCTGATCCTTTAACTCCCTAATCTTCATAGCCAAAGTTTCCAAAAAAGTGGGAAATAACAGGGGGGAAATCAGGCAACCCTGCCTTGTTCCCCTTAGTAATTTAAATGGACCAGAAAGAAGGCCATTAGTTCTAACTGTAGCCTGGGGAAATTTATACACCATCTTGAGCCAGTCTAGAATTCGCCCCTAAACCCATAGGCCCTCATCACCTCAAATAGGAAGGGCCACTGCACCCTATCAAAGGCTTTTTTGGCATCAAGAGATATGAGTGTAGTGTCCATTCCTACCTTAGCCTGTATGATAGCAAACGCACTTCAAGTATTATATTGTAATCTCCTGTCCTTAATGAATCCAGCCTGGTCATAATGAATTAAATCTGGAATTACTCTTGAAAGCCTATTTGTCAAAATTTTCATGATGATCTTATAGTCAGTATTTAGCAAAGATATTGGCCTGTACGACCCACAACACTCATGATCTTTGTCCTTTTTAAAAATAAGTGTAATGATAGCATCATTAAAGGACCCAGGGACTTGTGCTTCTCTCAAAAATGAGTTAAATAGTTCCATTAATATGGGGAGAAAAGCCTTCAGCTTGTTTTTATATAATTTGAATGTTAATCCATCTGGGCCAGGGCTTTTTCCATTTGGTTGTTCTTTTATAACCTTTTCAATCTCCCCCTGAGTTATATAATTATTTAGTAATCCCAGATCTTGTCCAGAAATTTTTAATAAAGGTGTTTTTTTGTATATATTCTCTAATAAGAGACACCTCTACATTCTCTTCTGGAGTATATAGTTTTTCATAATATGACTCAAATACTTTATTGATCTCATTCTCTTCAATAACCACTGAGCCATCTTCTGTTCTTATTCTGGAGATCCTGTTACTATTTTTTTCACATTTTAATTGATAGGCCAGGATCTTACCAGGGCAGTCCCCATAATAATAATATTTGGCTCTACATTTATACAATTCCCTATCTGCTTTTTCCTGCATATGGTTTTCCACCCTGCTCTTTGTCAAGATGAACTCTTCTGACTGTTCTGTCCCTACTTGAATGTGTATTTCCTCTGCCCTCATCAGTTCTTTCTCTAAATTCTCTAGACACTAATTGTATTTCCTATTTCTAATCCCTTGTTGAGTCATACACCACCCCCTGATACAAGCTTTAAGAGCATCCCAAAGAATATTAATTTTGATGCCCTTTTTGTCATTAAAGACCCAAAACCAGCAGATTTCCTCTTGTATTTGTTCCTTAAATCCCACAAAAAAACATAAGGAGTTATCTAATCTTCATGAAATTTGTACTCTACTCCCCTCTACTTTTCCTAACTCCATAATCAAAATAACTGGTGAGTGATCCGATATCCTGATGGGTTCATATTCAACCTTCTTGACTAATCACTTTATTCCCTGAGACAGAATAAAATAGTCTAATCCAGAGAACTTTTTATATGTTTTGAATAATACGAAAATATCTCCCCATCCAGATATAATACTAAATGGTTTGACTAAATTGAGATCCTTAATCATATTTTTTTAATATTGTGATAGCCCCTCTCTTTTTTTCCAGCATAGGTGGTTTTCTATTCAGAATCCCAAATGTTAAATTAATGTCACCCCAACTGTTATTTCCATATTAAACTGAGAGATTTCCAGAAAAAAATGGAAAAAAGATGGATCATCATGATTAGGGCCATATATCGAGGCTATCAACCAATTTGTCCTCTCAGTACCACATGGAGACTAATATAACGCCCTTCCATATCCCTGGCCATCTTTACCGCCTCATGTGGAATATAATTCCTAACATAAATTGCAACTCCCCTGGCATTTTCTGGATAGAATGAACAGTAGCCCCTGGCTCCCAAAAGATGTCCAAAATACACCCATCTTCTGACTTAAAATGAGTCTCTTGTAAAAGTAAACAATCTATGTTTTTTTTTTACTATACTAATAACTTTCCTTATTTTTGATCTTTCTCTACTTCCATTTAGATTCCAAGTCATAAAATTAAAGTTAGTCATTTTTTGATAACCCCCAGATTCAGATATTCATTTTGGTGCTGCTTCTCAAAGCTCCAGCCAGGCTTCTAATGATTTCTATTCTGGCTTGCACCCCACATTCTTTTTTTCCCAACTTCATTTTGTAGAAAAAAAAACATTGAGCACCCACGCTTCTTAAATCTTTGTTTACAAACTTTTATTTTCCTTTCTCTTCCCAGTTTTCCCCCAAATCCTGTCCCTCTCCCACATTCCTTAAATTGCTCTCTCTTCCTATTATTATTCAGCAGCCAGTTTACAAAAGCAGACAGACCACTTGATATTGGTCCCACCCCATATCCTGAAACAGAATGGTCACCCATCCTCCCCCCTTCCCCCATTTGAGGTTGTTGAGGACTCTGGTGCACGGAAAACAATTTAGGAGATGGACTGCTGAGCAATGGTCAGGTCCCCCCCCAAGCATAGACACCATTCATGTTATACCCCCATCTTCCTGTGTTGGTTCTTCCCTATAATCCTTTTCCCTATTCTGCATGAAAGTCTCTACTTCCTTAGGATCTAAAAAAAAATGGTTCTTCCCTCAAAAAAAACCTTTAACCTTGCAGGGTACAACATTGAGTATGAAATACCTTCTCCCTATGGTTTATCTCTCACTAAATCAAAACTCTTCCTTTTTGCTAACACAGAAGGTGGGGGATCTGTAAATATTTGTAACCTATGTCCTCTGAATATCAGACCTTTTTCATTTCTGGCTTTAGCCAAGATTTTTTCTCTATCTTGAAATTTTAATGTCTTGATATACATAAATCATGGTCTGTTCTGATTACCATGTGAAACAAATGCCCTATGGGCTCTATCAAGCTCAATGTTTTGTGAGGGATATTGTAATCCCATAATGTCAGTTAACATACTTTCACAGAAGCTCTGTGGATCTGAACCTTCTATACCTTCAGGTAGATTTCCAATCTTTAAGTTTGCCCTCCTTGATCGTGACTCAAGATCTTCCACCTTTAATTTAAGTTCTTCCAGTTCTTTGCAACATTTTGAAACAGAAGTGGATATTCTAGGGAGAGAATCTTCTAGCCCCTTCCCCACTCACTTTTCACATTATGTGGTTCTCAAGGAAAGTGATTCTGTCTTGTTGATTACTTCAGAGAATTTGCTAGACAGAATGGTTACTGCTTCATTTATTTTTTTGAAGCCCTCCATCTTTTGTTTTAAAATCAAATCTTGTAAATCTACCATGTTGATTTCACTATTTCCTTGTTATTGAGTTTCTGTATGGCCACTATCTAATTTTTCCTCCCTCAGAGCATCCCCCTGAGTATCCCCCACTTTATCTTTCACTTGGACATTCATTTCAATATTCTTTTCCAATTCTCCTTGTATTTTAGAATCACCCTTTGTTTTTTTAGCCTTTGAGAAGATATCATATGTACAAGTAGGTGAGGAAAGCACTATTGGAGGTAAGGGTGCTTTCAGTACTCCTGTATTCAAAAAAACTATTGGCTTTCTCTTTAGTTTTTGTTTTCTTCCTTTTTTGTCTTCAAACCAGAGGCTGTTGCACCCTGAAACACCTTCTCATGCTCCAATGTTGCTAAAGGACTACACTGCTTCTTTCTCTTTTTTATCTTTCACACCTTCTTCTAGAGGGGCCTCTTTCAGATAGTTTAAATCTAGCTCTTGATGGATTGATTCTTGACCCCACACAGGTGTTTTAGGCCTGCCCATGCCTTCTTTATTCAATTTAAACGTACTTTGCCCCACAGTTAAAGTTTTATCCACTTGAAAGAGAAAAACCCCCTCCGGCTGGGAAGACCAGGTGAAGCGGTTACCTGAGGCCTGTTTTGTTTCTTTCCACAGTCCTTCTGAAGAAATGTCCAGCTTTGCCTCCTCTCTTGTCCATTCATTTCTTTTGTCTCTTTTCCCATTCTCCGTACTTTCTTTCTTTCTGCTCTGCTGTGTATGTGGAATGACCTGGTTCAATTGCTACTCCGTACATTAATTCAGAGACTCAGTGGTAAAGTTTTGACATTCCCCTCGTGACTTCCCGCTACCAAAAGAGATTGTCATTGATTTATTTATTTTTTTATTCATCACCTGCCGCTTCTCTGAATAAAAAAGCCCCAATTACTAGACTTCAGCATTGCTCCACATTGCCCCATGATTACTTGCAATTTAGGGAAAAAAGAGCAACTAGCTATTTTAACACAACTAGGGCCAATTAGAAAGAGACAACTGTAAAAGGTGTAGCATTCTCCCCCCGACAAACCGCTATCAGGAAGAAACACTTGTACATTCTTTTGAAAGGAAAAAAGCCATCTTACCAACCTCTAAGCCCATGCTTTTTTACCTTATCAAGACCTCAGAGAAAAGTAAACCAAGAGGGCCTCAATTCAGCTGACACTTAGAGGACACCGTCTGCAAGCGAGCGAGGGGGGGTCCTACCCAGGCAAATGCTCAGTGGTTCTCCTAGTGCACTGCCCTTTCAACTGGGCATTCTGGGAGTTAAGAAAGATCCATCTCAACACCTGTTGGATCTGGCATTGAATCTGGTAGGAGAAGAGATCAGCTGACTTAGGTTTACGGTTTTAATATCTGATTGGAGATTAGAAGGAGGGGAGAGGTCTTCCCCTGCCCACCAGTTGGGGTTAAACTCCCTGAGTATGATGTCATCTGTGTTGGGCAGAGGGTCCAGAAGGTTCTGTAGGATGCATGTGAATGTATCAGGTGAGGACCTGTGGAGCAGTTTGCACCAGTGATGATGGCAGGGATGGGATGGGGCCTAGTAAAGAACTCCGAGATAATCTCTTGAGATTTGGGGATGGAGATGCCGAGGTTGTGTTTGCAGGCTGAGTATATGAAAACTCTGTTTCTCTACCTCTATAGCACTGTCAACATCCCCAGCAGGTACAGCACATTTTATTGTTTTCTTGCATGTTTTGTCCATATATTTATTTATTTATTTATTTAAACAGCAGTTTGGAAAACCTTTGAGCCATAGGCTCATTTAAAAAGGTACCTTGTCACAGTAAGACAAACGAAAATACACAGTATGACAGTATCTTAAGACATAGATACAAACAAGCTGGTACAGGTAAGATTGATGCAAACAATACCAGAGTTATGTTGTCCTTAGCAACTTAGTAGTAAGCTTTGTCATAAGTATTGAGTACGGCTTTGACTAGTGGCAATTACAGCTTCAGGTGTTAATAAGGTGGTTACGTAAGGAAGTTTTGAAGCACGATATAGTTGGAGCTTCGGAGATGGAGGGGGCAGTGTGTTGAACCAGGAAGGGGCCCTAAACCTGAAGGCTCTTTGGCCGTGAGAGGTCCTAGCTCTAGGGATAACAAGAGAGGTTTTCCCAGAGGTCCGAATATGAACTAGTGGGACAGAGCGGCATATGGTGGTGGTCAATCCTGGCGGGGATAGCCCAAGGAGGGTCTTTTTTGTAAGGGTACAGGTCAGATATTTAAGGCACTCATCAAGATCAAGTACCAGTGCTTTAGCGTACAGTAGACAGGTGTGTGTTAGCCTAGGTGCCCCAGTAATTAACCTGCAGGCCTTATTCAGAGTAGTGCAAATTTTATGGAGTGTGGTCTGATCAGCAGCACCATACACTGGCAGTCCATAGTCCACTAGGGACAGGATAGAGGAGGTGACTGCAAGTCGAAGAGCCTCCGGGGGGAGGCAGTGTTTATACTGATGTAAGATACCCAGTCGCATATTAGTGGCAGTGGTTAGGGCAGCGATGTGTCCATGGAAGGAGAGGGAGGGGTCTAAATGGATCCCTAGGTATTTATAGGAGCAAACTTGTTCGAGTGGGAAAGAGGACCCAGAGTGAATGAGGAGTTTGAAGTTGCAGGACTTGTTTTGAGGATGAGTGAAGAACATGGTTTTTGGTTTTTTAAGATTTATCACCGATCTATGTTCCTTGAACCAGCCCTCGGCTTCAGTGAAGGACTTCTGCAGTGAGTCCTGGAGGGCAATAGGGTTACGACTTGAGGCAAAGATGACTTCATCATCAGTGTACAATAGAATGTTCCCCGAGCAAGAGCATGGAAGAGTGTTAAGGTAAAGGGAGAATAGTAAGGGGCCCAGAATGGAGCCCTGGGGAACCCCAGAAAAGATGGGACAGATGTCTGAGTAGGTCCCATTAATTTTTACACGCTGTGAGCAGTCAGACAGACAACTGGTGCACCAGGAGATAGGCTCAGCAGCAAAACCAGAGAGACTAAGGGCATCAAGAAGGAGGGGGTGGGAAACAGTGTCGAAAGCTTTAGAGAGGTCAATGAAGACTGCACCAGCCAGAGAACCAGTGTCTAAGGAGGAGTGGAGAAAGTTGGAGAACTCTAGGAGGGCTGTGTTGGTACTGTGACCCACTCGGAAGCCATGCTGCTCAGGACATAGGACATTGTAGGTGGAGAGGTAGTCAGAGATTTGAGAGGCCACCACTTTTTCCAAGGCCTTGGAGAGAGGAGAGAGAATGGAGATTGACCGATAGTTTCCAGCCACAGTCCTATCACCACCTTTAAAGATAGGGTGACAGTGACAACTTTCCAGGCAGTTGGAACCTTCCCCAGGCAAAGAGAGTGGTTGATGAGGCACGTGATCGGGGTAAGGACTGTGTCTAAGACCAGCCATAGGATACACGGATCCAGGGTGTCACTGCCTGTACTATTACTCTTGAGGGCAGTGACAAGGTGCGGCCTAAATTCATGGGCAGAAACATGGTGGAGGAGAAAATAAGGGCGAGAAAGATTTACGGCAGGTGCTGGGGGAGGAAGGTCAAAAAAATTTGTAGGGAGGATAGGGCTAAGCTCAGTGAATGAGGTGTTGAGGTGGGCGGCTATGAGGGCTGGGTCTGAGGAGATCACGCCATTAATGTTGATCTGGGTGGGTGGAGGAGAGTGTGCACTCCCATTTAACTGTTTAATGTTATCCCAGAAGGTTCTGGGGTTCCCCCATGAGGCAGTGAGTGAGGACCGATAGTGCTCAGACTTGGCCTTTCTGATGGCCCGAGTGCACTTGTTTCGGGTGGCAGCATATAACTGCCTGTCACTGGGCGCCAGTCTCAATGGCACAGTGCCATAGGTTGCCCCTATGTTTGAGTTAGTGGATCAAGCTGGGATTACCAGGGGCATTCTGCCTTTTAGAACCAGGGTCAACATTGGGGCAAAGATATCACAGGCATTATTAAAAGTTCGGTAAAGAAGGAGAGAGCTGTGTCAATGTCAGGAGTTGCCTGTATAGGAGACCAGTCAATTTGGGACAGAAGTTCCTTAAGTTTTATCAGTCCACCAGGTATTAGACGCCGCCGGCATGTGGACTGTGCTATGGGTTTGGTGACTGAGGATGACCAGTGGAATAGAATGGGGGAGTGATCACTGAGAGAGTCTGGGAGGACTTGTACATTGGGGATCCGATTAGGGTGGTTGGTGAGTACTACATCAAGCAGGGTACTGGAGCCTCTCTTGGGGTTAGTCCTGGTAGGGTGGGTAACTAGTTGCGTTAGGTCTATTGCAGAAAAGGAGTCTCAGGTAGAGGAGGAGGAGGGGCTGAGCCAGTTTACATTTAAGTCACCCACCAGAATTTGATCAGCGGAAGGAGGTAGTGAGGAAAGGTATTCTGTAAGAGGCAATGGCCTGCGTTTGGTCCTAATAGAGACACGTATGCAGTAGTCAGATAAAGGGGTCCCTTTAAAGGGTCAGGGGTTAGTTTCAGCGTGAAGCGCCTGGGCCCTGGAGTCAAGGATGGGAGCAGGCAGGGCTAGTACAGGAGAGATTCCTTGACATAAATAGCGCAGCCGCCGCCCTGTCTCCCAACACAGTCAGATCGGAAGAAGGTGAAACCAGAAAGGGAGACTAGGGAGTCAGGGGAGGATTTCGACAGCCAAGTCTCAACCAGAGTGATGACATCAGGGTTAATTGATGTGACCAGGCATTGTAGTGAGTCAAACTTTTTTAGGAGGCTACAGCTATTCATGGAGACCATGCATAGGCCTGTGGTGCTAGTCGGGGAGCTCCTAGGAACCGGGCCAGGGTTTGGATGAATGTTCCCTGACAGGAGTAGTAGCATAACTAATACCCTGGCTGGGAGATGGTGAGAGGTTTTTCTACGATTGACATGAGGGGGGGAAGGGAGGCTAATGGAGCAGGGGGTGGGCAGGGTGGCACAGGAAGGGAAGGCAAGAATAAGAAGACACCCAGATGTGCATGAGGTGAGGAGGAAGCTAGGGGGAGTATATATCACTCTGCAAGGCCATGCTGCTTTAATTTACCTGTTCATCACATTTACTTCTTCATCTGTGATGCTGCCTATGTAAACATATGCTGATCATTAGTCATTTTTATGCTGTATGTACTTTCCTACCTCTCCCCCTTCCTACCCTGGATCATAACTGAAAATGAGCCTCAGCCCAGTGTGCCTTTCCCAGTTACCACATTTGTGAATAACTAAACAAACAAATAAATAAATAAAAACTCTTCCTCATCTCTTAGAGTAAATCTGCCTGTGAGTGAGGTAGGCAGGGATATCAATGACTGAGGAGGCTATGCTGATGATTAGTAATTTTTATGCCGGTTGTACTCCTCTTCCACCTCCCCTGGGTTGCACCATGAAATGAGCCATGAGTCAATGTGCCTTTCCCATTTACCACTTTGTAAATACTAGTGATGCATGGATATCTGACCCGGAGATCCGATCTGGTCGGATATCAGGCTTTTTACCCATATCTGACCCGATCGGTTTTCAATTTAAATCAGGTTGGGTTGGGTTGAGCATTTTTAAAGATGCACTTATAAAAAAAGTTTGTAATGGGTTTCATGAATGAAAACACACTCTTCTTTAAACTATTTTAATTTACAGCTCTTGAAATGGGCTTCCTTTCATAGTTTGGAAAGCCGTTGAGCTGTTTTTTTCCCCTTGAGTGACAATGCTGGCCACACATTTGCTCCGGCTTTTTTTCAAACACAAGCTGAAATGGAGAGAGAGAAAGCCATGTTGAGCTGTGTTGAGTTTCATTGGAAAGATTTCTAACCAAACACACATATCTGCCCCAGTAAAACAAAGGAATGATTAAGTGCAGAAACTTCAAAAAACAGATTTTACTTGTGCCTGATTTCATCCTGGAGCGAACTGAATCGGATCCTTCCTTTGTCTGTATTTATACAGCTACTCTGAGGAGAGCGAGCGGTGGTGTGCAGTGTGGCCAAGAGATATCAGATACCTGACCTGACTCTGAGCAGCCGAGCTAAAAAGTCTAGTTAACCATTAAGATCACCAAGAGTGAGACAGGTAGCTACATAAAGGCTTACCACACCTCTGACCTTCTGGTTCAAGGAGTCTTCCCTTAGTGAGCATCCAGGAAAATCGGTTCTCCTCCATAATCCTCAACAATGGAAAAAAAAGTTGTCCGAAACCGGGTCCTCCATCCTACGAGCTTCAAATCCTAACTTAGGAGCTTGTCTGGTGGCACAGCAAACAACAAAGTCAGACTAAGAGTGGTGGTATATCTGTTAGATGTGAGGAGATATGAAAGGCAAATGAGGGCTATTCAGTAAATCTCCCAACCAAAATCATGGTCATGTTTTATTCTTAACTGCCTGATTAGCACTGCATTTACAGGGACTGCTGCACATTAAGTTCTCCTCTCCGATCCAGCACTATGAGAGCATACTTTTTTAATGTCACACTAATTACTATCCAACCAGATGTTTAACCGATCCAGTCAGATAGTAGATGCAGGATATCCGGATCCGATATCCAGTGTAAAAGTGATATCCGTGCATCTCTAGTAAATACCTAAACAAACAAACAGTTACCAATTTGTAAATAACTAAACAAACAAATAAACAAATAATAGATAAAGCAAACTCTGACTCCTCTCTTAGATCGATGTTGCCTGTGTGTGAGGTAGCCAGGGATGTCAATGACTGAGGGGGCAATACAGGGAGAAAGCTGTTTCTGTTAGAATAAGGAAGTCTGGGTTGTTCAGTGAGACCCATGGTTTTACTGGGTTGAGCTTGGGGAGGAGGTTTGGGATGATCTTAGGTCAGTTTTAAAAAGAAAACACTGGACCAAAGAGATTTTTCAGATATCGACCCTCTAATGACTTTTAGAAGGGGAAAAATACTGAATACAGAAGTGAAGAGAGGAACACCTGTCTGGGACAGAAGCCGTTGGGCTTCCATCCATCCAAAAGATGCAAGACTTGCAATAATGCAGTAGCAAGAAAGAATTCATTAAGCCAAGCATGTTGGGAATTAGAAGTGTCTCCGTTACTCGTTTTATAATGTGGGGCACTAAATTCATTGTGTATGCCCTGTGGTACTCTTGTGATAAAACCTACATAGGAAAAACCACGCATACACTTAAAGAAAGAATTCAGGAGCACCACGGGGTTATACATCTCTCAGATTTAATACACCCAGTGGGAAAACACCTGACTGAGTTGACTGGCATTGGAATCCATGTCATTAGATACATGGGGTTTGATCAAGTGCCTGTCCCTGTGGCTCCCCACAGGGGACAGAAATCTATTGTTAGATCAATGGGAATCAATCTGGATATTCAGGTTAAGAACTCTCAGACCAAATGGTTTTAATGATTTCATGGACTAGAAACCATTTGTTCGTAAATATTGATACCTAAAATGCTGGTTTATGATAAATTGTGGATGTTATTGTACATTTGTACTTTGCACTTCTAGAAAGATCACTGAAATAACAGATAGCATTGAATAAATGTTCTTTTACTATAGCACTATAGTAAATTTGTGATTAAATAATAATAATAAAAAAAAATTGTAATTTTGTGATGTCATGGGTTTGTCATCCTTCCCTCAAGTGCAGCAGTGATTTTGGCTTTGGAAGGGAAATTACCTTGATTAGAGTTCTGTTGAGCTCAATTCCTTACCAATTTTCACTAAGGGGAGCTGCAGAGAATGGCTGACCTATGTTACCCAATGACAACAATGGGTTTTATTTGATTAATTGTTTATTTTATTAGGAGCTTTATCACTTTAAGTAATATGTTGCACCTGTCTTTATACTGTATTTAATAACTAAGGATTTGCAGTGTGGTCATGCCTCTAAGAAGGGGGTTAGAAGCCCGAAGCACAGAGGTCGTGATTCTGTGTGAGTGGGAACTTAAAATTTGCATCACTTTTGCTTTAATGCCTATGATGTATGCACACTTTTGATACACTTTGAATGTAAGTGTGGATTTGGAAATGTATTCAACACTAAAAAAAACTCATTTTTGAATTTACAGTCTGGGGTACTGGTTACTTTTCTAAAAAAGTACTGTTCAGTGGCACCAAGGATGGGTACCCTGGTACTCTCACATACATAGGGGGAATGAGGGTGGGTGACATGGATGAAATGGGGGTTAAGAGAAGTGGTAGCAGAGGTAGTCACCCCCATCCAGTTCTGTAATATATTTAATATGTAAGCATTGGGAAGAGCAGGCAGTCAACCTGGAGGGAAGTGGGGAGAAAGAAGTTGTACCGGGGTGGGCACCTTGGTCCATTAAGAATAAAAGAGGTACCAGGGTGGGTACCGTGGTCCACTTACAGGTAAAATAATTAAAGAAATAAGAAAGAAAGAAAGAAAGAAAGAAAGAAAGAAAGAAAGAAAGAAAGAAAGAAAGAAAGAAAGAAAGAAAGAAAGTGACAGACAGAGCAGGGGATCTTTGGATCGCTGCTTGAACTAAAATGACTCCAGATGTGACTTCACCATTCAAGAAAGTCCTGCTGTTCTCATACAGGCAGTGCAGGTGAATCACTCCTCTCACTAAGCTGGGCACCCTGAATTTTAGGGTGCATATAAAATGTATTTCCAGGGTAATTTTCGAAAAACAAACACTAGAATCTAGATAAACGGGTCCCATATGCTGTACCTAGGTTCAGATATTTATTGTTTGAACATATATCATTTCGATGTATTTTCAAAGTATGTGAGTTAAAACAAAGCAAGATGGTGGCTGTCACAATCAATATTTTTCCACATGTTCTTTTTGTCCCACATGACAAGTAAATTGTGAAAATAAGCACTCATGATATTTTTGTTTACTGTTCTTATTTCTTGGTTATCTAATAAATCCTTATAATTCTGGAATGGCATAATATGTTTTACATGGCCTTTGAAAGGCACTCCCTTGAAAAATGCCCCTTCAACCCTGAACATTTCATGAAAAATTCATAATTTCATGAAATTATATCAGATGACTTAAAGGTGGGCAAGCAATGTGAGAAGGCAGTAAGGAAGGCTGGGGGGATACTGGGATGCATAGGGAGAGGCATCAACAGTAGTAAACAGGAAGTTGTTATCCCTCTGTACAGACAGTTAGTGAGACCTCATCTGGAGTACTGCATACAATTCTGGAGACCCCATCTCTGCAAAGACATAGACAGAGTGGAGGCTGTTCAGAGGAAGGCAACCAAAATGGTGCAGGGTCTGCACCAGAAGACATATGAGGAGATACTAAAGCAGCTCAATATGTATACCCTTGAGGAAAGGAGGGAAAGGGGGGACATGATAGAAACTTTCAAGTATCTCAAGGGAATTAACAAAGTACAAGAGGGTAGTATCTTTCAGAAGAAGAGATGTGCAAGAACAAGGGGGCACAATTTGAAGATTGAGGGGGACGGCTCAGAGGTAATGTTCGAAAGTATTTTTTCACAGAGAGGGTTGTGGATGCATGGAACAGCCTTCCTGAGGAGGTTGTGGAGTCAGAAACAGTGGGAGAATTCAAGAATGCATGGGACAGGCATAAGGCAATTCTACTGGGGGGTAGGAGAAAGTAAGCTGTTGATTAGCTAGAATCTGCATCTTATCCATCAGGTAGGGAAATGGACACACTAGGTGCGCCAAGCGGTCCTTATCTGCCATCAGATTCTATGTTTCTATGTTTCTAAAAAGGTCCACACTGTCTAGGCTGTAGCTGAGATCAAAACAATACTCAATGTTAAGCATAGGGAATCCAAATGTGTTTTTTTCCCATTTTTTGGTGCTCCATATATCAAAAATCAAACAAGATACTGTCAAAAAACATTTCACGTCTTGGGACTCTGACAGCTTGACTACCCATGCCAAATTGTAGGCTTTTTTTGTCAAATGACGCGAATGTTATTAAGATGCAACAATTGTGGTTTATCATTAAATATTCAACTGTAATGGGGCAATATTTATCTAATTTATTTAAGAATTATTTTGTGGCACATATCACTGATATTTTCACTCCTTCTGGTCCCAGAGTAAGAATATCAAAATATTCTCACTGTGGGTCCCCAGGAGCAACCTCACAGTAAGTTTTGATTGTTTAGAGCTAACAGCATTAGCATTACATTTTCCCTGTTAACTGACTAGCATGCTGGCTTTAACTCTCCACATTTCAGTATCAGACAGTCTCTCTCATGCCAAAACATTTCTAGCCATAAAGATTAAAAACACTGCCTATTTTTTCTTCTGTTTTTTTATTCTGACCCCCCTTTCTGTGCTCAGTAATTAAACATTTCTTCTGGTGCTCTCACTCTGTGCTCAACCGGCATTCTCTCTGTAATCTTCACCCAACCGCTATCATCTCCAATGTCTCCCCAGCAGCTCCACCTCTTCCCCTGGACACTCGCCACTTACTGCCCAGCACCCCAGTAGCCACAGTGTTCATTTGGTTGCTACATCCTTTCCAACATGACCACTGACACACTGATACTTTGGCACAACATGCTAATGCATTATGTGGCTAAAGTAAACACTGCTCGCAGTTTCTGAAGCACTGCTCAGCTGTCCAAAAACATAAACCATTAATAAAATAAAGAAAAATACTTAATTTATAAAGAAGGAGTAAAAATACTCACAATCAATGGATAAATAAAATATTCCATGCCCCTAACAGAAATATGTGTGATATTTTTCACATGCATACTTTGACCTTTTACATCACTTGTGGCTCCACCACTTGGCATGTCATAAGGTTAAACTCAGTCATGAGAAATACCTCAGATATTTCACTTAAGGAGATAGCATATCGACTTCACCTCGTGACTCCAACCCCCGGGCATGGATTAATGCTCAGTAAACCCACACCCTGGAATGGGTTAATCCTTTTATAACATGGGCAAGGTTTTGTTAGAGTTTCACCTAAAGAAGTAGTAAAATAAAGCCATATAACTGTGGGTATATAAGAGAATATTCAATGCTCAATACTCAGTGGCCCGGTGACCTGTTTGGACCAATCAGAAGACAGTATTTTAGGAACTCATGTTATAACTATATATATATATATATATATATATTATAGGGTGCGGTCACATCCCTATATTTAGGGTTGAGTAGGCACTTCAATGTTAAACCTCAAATTGTGCAAGTTAATAACTTTGCAACCATTCAACCTTTGCACATGTTTTGTCCGGGGTGCTGCTCAGACACCGTGTGGTCTATTGGTCCAAAACTTAGGATGTAGAAAGAGCTAGTGCCAGGGAACATGCCATCATTTGTTTGGTGAACAAATATTAATCTGTTCAAAAGTTATAACAATTTGAAATTCCCATTATATCCTATGGGAAAATGTATATGTATTTTTTGCAATGTTAATAAGACCAGATGGCCCTAGGAAAGACTAGCTGACCCAAATTGGGATGACCATATCTCAATCACAGGTTGATCTTTTTACTTGAAATTTGCAGGGTTTTGAGGGGATGTCATAGAGATGTGAACTATGCTGTTTAGGTGTTGGGGAATGAATTGGTTGCAGAGATAGTTAATGACATAATTGACATTTTTCCCAATGGATTAAATTGCAGTCTGTATCCTGGCTTTTGGCGCCGTTATCTCGGAAATGAAATGAGATAGATACTTTTCACTATAGGTGGCTTAGATCATCATTAGGTGATCTATCCCCCAGGAAAAGGATTTGAAATTGTAGAGTAATCCTGCAGTGGAATTTTTTTCGTACATTGCATGGTTCATGAGATATTGTGAAATTACTGTCACAAGGGTTCAAAGAGTGCCTGTCTAGTGGTTTTCAGTGCCCATATCTTAGAAACTATGTGAGATATGGATTTGGTCAGTGATCATTGCATGATCTACTCACTGTCATGGTTAGAATGACACTTGAATATTTTTTCTAGCTGTTACAGTTCCCAAGATATGGACAAATTACTGTTACAAGTATTTGGTGGCCAATAGGAATGCTGCATGGTTCTGTAGCTATGCGTAAGTGGCAGCACAGGCCCAGAGGGCCCTCGCTCCCTCAGATGTATATTGTTATGCAGAAATGGGCAAGTTGGTGGGAGCACGGGGCCCTCTCCCACCAGTACATGCTTTTTAGTGGTTATTATTTTAGGGGCATGGTTGCACTCCCTTTATTTAGGATTAAGTAGACACTTTAATGTCAAATCTCAAATTTTGTGTAGTAATAACTTTGCAACCGTTCAAAGGGTTTTCCACAAAATTTGGAATGCACAAGCTGGTATGGTAGATCTTTTGATTTTCTTAATTGTGTTTCAGTCAGACATACGATTTTTGTGCAGCGAAGTACCACAAAATGCACTTTTCACCACTTTTGCACATATTTTGTCTGTGGCACTGTGCAGACACTGTGTGGTCTATTGGTCCAATACTTGGGACATAGAAAGAGTTTGGGCCAAGAAACATGTCATTATTTGTTTGGAGAAAAAATATTACTCAGTTCAAAAGTTATAACAATTTGAAATTCCCATTATAGCCTATGAGAAAATGTATATGGAAGGTTGCCAAGGTTGTCCCTGTCCCTAAGCAGGGCGACCCCAAAATCCTGGACAACTACCATCCCATAGCTATCCTCTCTGCTGTCAGCAAGCTCCTGGAAAAGGTGGTCGCTAAACAAATCTCGGATTATATCCACTCCCATGGTCTGCTGACCCCGGCCCAACACGGCTTTCGAAAAGGGCACAGCACTTCCACAGCTCTCATCTCAGTCTCTTCCAGCATCAGAGCTGCTATGGACCAGGGAAAACTCTCAGGTGTGGTATCTATTGACTTATCCAAGGCGTTCAACCTCATTGACCACGACCTGCTTGCCCTGCAGATGAGGTCCCTTGGTTTGTCCCCCCCACCTTAAACTGGGTCTCCAACTACCTATATGGCAGAAAACAACTAACCAAATTCAATAAAGTCCTCTCTGCCCCCCAGCCAGTCACCTCTGGTGTCCCTCAGGGCTCCATGCTGGGTCCCCTACTCTTTTCCCCGTTCATCAACAATCTCCCTGATGTGGTCTCTAACTGCCGTGTCATCATGTATGCGGATGACCTGGTTCTCCTGGCCCACTCCCGTGATACAGCCATGCTAAACCATCACTTATCTGAAGACCTTTGGAACATCCAGGCTTGGCTCTCCAACCATAAATTGGTCCTAAATCAAAACCAAACCCAGGCTATGCTCTTCGGCTCCTCTGCAAAAATACGAGCCTCTTCAACTCCTCTACATATCAACTATGAAGATGGCTCCCCTCTCCCTACCGTGACCTCCCTCAAATATCTTGGAGTGAAGCTTGATCCCCAACTGGACCTTGGTTGTCATATCCATAATGCCTGCAGTGGGGTAAACGCAACTGGGATGGCATGCAGGGCTCGGTACAACCTCACTCCAGCTGCTCGCATAGCTCTTGCCAGGGAGTACTACTTCTCTCCCTCAGCTACGGCTCCCTCATATTTGCTCACACTTCAAAGACCCTCCTCAGCAAGTGGAGCACAATGTACAACAACATCTGTCGTTTTGCCCTGGCCGCCCCCCGACTCACCCATCACTGTGAGCTCTACGAGAAGCTTGGCTGGCTATCCCCGGTCAATCACCTTAACTTTAGCGCTGGGTGCCTCACGAGCAAAGTAATCAGCTCCGGCACCCCTCCGGAACTGGCCTGGTCTCTTGCTCCTGCTGACCTCTCCCCCTACCTGCTTAGATCCCAAGGCCCCGGCCTACTAAATGTACCCACTTCCCGCACCAACATGGGTAACCGGAGTTTTGCTGTCCATGGCCCTAGACTCTGGAACTCCTTTCCTGAAAGAGTCCGTACTGCCTCCTCTCACAAGAGTTTCCGTGCCTCCCTGTGGGATCATCTTAAGGTGGCTTCCCACTGTGAATGTCCTAAGCCTCCTTAGCCTCCCGGTGTCCACTGGTGACGGCTTCATCTCTCCTGCTCTAGAGTCACCACTCTTGCGCTATGACCTTGTCCAAATCCCTCATCCCCTGCTTGACCGACGCTTATGAAGTTACTCTGCTCATAATCCTCACCAGTCCTGTTGGTCACTGAATTTATCTCTAACTTATACTCGCCCCAGCATTGTATCTGGGTGTACTCTCCACAAATGTAAAAACTGTAAAATTGTCTTTTCTCCTGTTTTGTACCTGAATGTATTCGTCTGTACCAATTACTGTATCAATGTACCTGTTGTACCCTTTTGTACTCTCCCGGGTCGTTCCTGAAAATAGGCATAAAACTTGTCTAGTGTACTTACCCGGTAAACAAAAACTATATAAATAAATAAACATGTATTTTTTGCAATGTTAATGAGAAAGACCAGATGGCCCTAGGAAAGACCAGATGGCCCAAATTGGGATGACCATATCTCAATTACAGTTTGGTCTTTTTACTTGAAATTTGCAGGGTGTTGAGGGGATGTCATAGAGATGTGAACTATCCTGTTTAGGTGTTGGGGAAATAATTGGTTGCAGAGATATTCAATGGCGTAATTTACATTTTTCTCATAGGATTACATTGCAGTCTGTGTCATGATTTTTGGCACCCTTATCTTGGAAATAAGCAAGATACAGACTTTTCAGTACAGGTGGCCTAGATCACCTTAAGGTGATCTAAGACACTGGAAAAAGATTTGAAATCATAAAGTAATACAGCAGTGGAATTTTCTTTATATGTTGCATGGTTCATGAGATATTGTGAAATTACTGTCACAGGGGTTCAAGGAGTGCCTGTCCAGTGCTTTTCAGTGCTCATATCTCAGAAACGATGTGAGATATGGGTCTGGTCAGTGATTGTGGCATAATCTACTCACTGTCATGGTTGCAATGACACTTGAATTTTTTTCTAGCTTTTTTGGTTCCCAAGATATGGACAAATTAGTGTTACAAGCATTCGGTGGCCAATAAGAATGCTGCATAGCTCTGTAGCTATGCTTAAGTGGCAGCGAAGGCCCAGAGGGCCCGCAATCCCTCAGATGCATATTGTTTTCCAGAAATGGGCAAATTGGTGGAAGCATGTGGCTCTCTCCTGCCAGTACATGGTTCTTAGTGTTATTATAGGGGCACAGTTGTGCCCCTATATTTAGGGTTGAGTTGGCACTTTAATCTTAAACCTCAAATTCTGCGCATTATTAAATTTGCAACCATTCAATGGATTTGCACGAAAGTTGGTATGCACAGTGTGGGATGGTAGATCTTTGGATTTGCCAAGTTGTGTTTCAGCCAGACGTACAGTTTCTGTGCAGCAAAGCACCAAAAAATGCACTTTTCACCATTTTGTTGCAGTTTTTGTCCGTGGCACTGTGCAGCCCCCGTGTGGTCTGCTGGGCCAAAGCTTGAGAGGTAGAAAGCGCTTGAGTCAAGGAATATGCCACATTTCATTTGGTGAAAAAATATTAATCCATTCAAAAGTTATTAAAGTTTTAAGTTCCCACTATAAGTCAATAGGAAAATTTGTATGTATGATTTGTGAAAGAAGAACTTTTGACCGCGATCACGGCCGATTTTTTTGCAGCCTCACGGTCAAAGAATTAAATAACTCTTAAATAGTTTGGTCTTTTTACTTGAAATTTTCAGGGTTTTGAGGTGATGTCCTAGAGATGTGACTTTGCTTGTTTAGGAGTTGAAAAATTAGTCAGTTGCAGAGATATTCCATGACAAATTTGACATTTTCCCCACAGGATTACATTGCGTTGCTTTGGTCTTTTTACGTGAAGTTTTCAGGGTTTTGAGGGGATGTTCTACTGATGTCAATTATGTTATTTAGCTGTTGGAGAATTAATTCGTTGCAGAAATATTCCATGACAAAGTTGTTTTCCTCATAGGATTACATTGCGGTCTGTGTCATGACTTTCAGTGCTGTTACCTCAGAAACAAAGTGAGATACAGACTTTTTGCTACTGCAGTTCCGATCACCTTCAGGTGGTCTGTGCTGCTGAAAAAAGATTTGAAATTGCAGAGTAAGCCTGCAGTGGAAGTTTTTCCATACGTTGCATGGTTCATGAGATATTGTGAAATTACTGTCACAAGGGTTCAAAGAGTGCCTGTCCAGTGCTGTTTGGTGCCCATATCTCATAAACGATTTGAGATGCAAGTGCGATCATTCTGATGTTGCATGCAGTACTCGCTATCATGATTACAATGATGCTAGAATATTTTTTCTAGCTCTTGTGGTTCCCAAGATATGCACAAATTCCTGTTACAATGGTTTGGTGCCCTATAGGGCTGTTGAATGGCTCTGTGGCTTTGTGTAAGTGGGAGCATGGGCTCAGATGCATATTGTTATGCAAAAATTGGCAATTTGGTGGGGGCACAGGGCCCAATGAGCTATACATATTGTACATATTGAGTACATATTGAGGTCCCTTAGTCACTCCTCATATGTTTTGTGGTGTAAGCCCTGCACCATCTTTGTTGTCCTTCTCTGGATAATCTGTACCTTACAACAGAATAAGGTGTGCAAATAAAGAAAATGAGGTGAAAGGAATTCAATAATAAACACCAGTGTGTTTTTACTCTCTTGCCACAACAAAGCCAGTATCCAGGCAAACCCTAGCGCCTCGACTTCTCAATGAGTCTTCAAAGGGTTAAAGTATATTATGAGTTAAAAGTTAACTGTAACTGTAGATTCAGTCCCTTTCTTTGATAACACTTTTTGATAACTCTTTTTGATAATTATCCTTTGTTCATCTCTTGACTCCGTGTATGATAAGCTGCATTTTCTCTATAAATTAGGTGGAGGTTTTCATTGCACATTTTTTTGTATTTGTTTACATGTATTGACTTTGCTATTATGCATTGACTGATTTCAACCCAGACTAGGGCTTTAAAGACAAATGACTGCATAATTTTTTGGTTTAACAAGATGCAGCTGTTTTGAAGCAAATTAAGTGTATTTAAAGCTGTGAGCTGCTCTTGTATTTTGACCCCTTTGAAGACTCGTTGAGGAGTCGAGGCACTAGGGTTTGCCTGGAAACTGGCTTTGTTGTGGCAAGAAAGTAAAAACACACTGGTGTTTATTATTGAATTCCTTTTGCCTCGTTTTCTTTATTTGCACACCGTATTCTGTTGTGATTGTTCATACTTATGGAGATTAGCCATCTCCCATAAGGAGCTGCATCAGCCGAATTGCAGGCACATGGTACTAGTCCTGGATGTGTACTTAGTGCTTTTTGTTACCATTGACTGCGAGCACTGTCTACATAGTGCAAGGCTTATTAAAGATTTAAACAACAAAGTTTCCAGGGAAGCTGCACCAGACGATCGATTCTAAACTGCATGAGCGAGTGATTTCAGTGGGAGCTACACTTGCTAAATGAAAGAATGAGCCATTCAGATACAGCATCAGCGTCATCAGGTTCCACGAATGTAAACGCTGCTTGCAGCTGGGAGCAGACTGACACAGATTCCTTTAATGAACGAAGGAGAAAATTATGAAGTAAATTTAACTTGAACAGAGATGACAGCGTGAATGATACTGATTCAGGGATCCGGGCTACATTTAGAAACCTGGAGAAACTATTATAAGGGAATTGGAAGTTTCTTATAATATAAGCACATTGGAAGAATATCTAGATCCTGGGCAGGCACTCAGGGGCTTATGTGTTTCAACAGCACCCTTAGTTTAGTTTAGTTTATTAGTCTAGGAATTAATATCTTTGAGCCAGGGCTCTTTTACAAAGGTTCCACGTCACAAAGAACATTTAACAAAGCACGATACACATTACAGGTAAAACCAGACAGGAAAGTTACATCATAAATTTGCTATTAACAGTTTAAGGCAGTAACGTTTTTAAGTTTCATAGAAAAACAAGCTATAACAGGTTCAAGCGAGTAGACAATTTCGAGGTTAAGGAAACTTCCAGGAGAGGTGATCACTAGGTGCCAAAGGAGGCTAGAGAGGAGGAAAGGTGGTGGCGGGAGAGTAAGTGAGAGGGACAGGAAAAAGGGGAGTGAGTTTGGGTGGGAGACAGGAAGCAGTAGAGGTACCAGAGGGTTCATTAGTCAGGGAGGAAGAGGCCTCAGTTGTGAGGATGGACATGAGGAGTAGTAGTCTTTATCTAGCACAATCACAGTTGCTAGTGGTAGTGAGGTGGGCATAGAGCATGGATTTGAAAGCTTCAAGCGAGGTTGAGGATAGAGTAGGTGGACTAAGCGCACTGAACCATGTCGGGGCCATGTATGCGAAAGATCTTTGTCCCTGTGCAGTCCAGCATCTCGGAACCAGGAAAGGTTGGCGTTCAGATCTGGTGGAGGGTCGTGAGCCAGGATTCAGTCGAGATAGGTTTTGAATACATAATGAGTCAGTCCAAGACAGATTTTTGCCATTGTGCAGGTGAGATAAATAAGATGATTTGATAGGTTCAACCAGCCTGATTCATAGTACAGATCACATGTGTGAGTCAGTCTTTGAGCCCCGTGAGGAACAGCAGGCCTTAATTAGAGTGATTGAGATCGCCTTAGAGCAGTGGAGGTAGCTGAGCCATAAATAATAAGGCCATAGTCAATGATTGAGATTATGGAACTCTGTATAGCTATGCTCAATGCCGCTTGATTTAGAAATTGGAGTTCTTGAATAGTATTCAAGCGTTGGTTCACTGTTTTCGCAGTGTTGTCAATGTGGGTTGCAAAGGTGAGCCCTTGGTCAAAAGTGATGCCAAGGTATTTGAAAGTATTTACTTGGTCCAGTGTAATTCCCGCAGAAGTTGTATGGTGACTGGAGTATGCCTATTTTTGTTTTGGTGATTGGAGAAGAGCATGGCTTTTGTTTTATTGTGGTTTAGCACAAGTTTACTATCCAGGAACCACCTTTCAACATTAGAAAGCAAGTTGCAGGCTTTTTCGTAGGGAGTTTGGATCCTTGTGGGAAGAGAGAATTACAGCATCATCAGCGTATAGATTATTTCTCCTGGCAGATATCTGGGAGGAGTTAAGGAACAGGCTAAAGAGGAGCGGTCCAAGAATTGATCCCTGTGGTACACCCGAGAGAACTGGTTTGAAGTCTGAGAGTTCATTAGAGATTTTTACAGCCTGTGACCGATTGGACAGGTAACTTTTTACCCAAACACAAGGACCTTCGGCCAGGCCTAGGCTAGAAAGTAGGGAGGTAAGTAGGCCATGATGGACTGTGTTGAAAGCTTTTCTAAGATCGATAAGGACTGCACCTGTTTGGCACCCTTTATCCAGGGCTGAGTGGACTTCTCCAGAGAAATCAAGTAAGGCTGTTGTTGTACTATGTCCTTTCCTAAAGCCGTGCTGTTGATTACAGAGTAGATTGTATTTGTCCAGGTAATCAGAGAGTTGGTCTGCCACTATTCGTTCAAGTGCTTTGGAGAGGGGAGGGAGTATTGATATTGGTCGATAGTTTCCTGTTGAGGTTTTGTCCCCCACTTTGTGCACTGGCGTAACTATGGCAGATTTCCGTTTGTTGGGAAATTGACTTTGGCAAAGTGACAGATTAAGAATTTTTGCAAGGGGGTGAATTACTTCATCCAGGGTGAGAGACAGGATTTTTAGATCTAGCGTGTCACTACTTGTTCTGGATTTGGAGCAGGCCTTTCTTATGTACTTGTGTGCTTCTGCACTTTGATTTTCTTGAAGTAAAATTGTGGTTTGTCACGAGGGTGTTTTGTGATACTAGGCTAGGCACAGGTAAGTCCGAGAAGAAATCTGGGGAGGACCCACTAAGGTCTGTGAATGTCTTATTAAGTGCATCTGCAATAGACTTTGGGTCAAGAGTGGTGGATCCATCAACTTTCATAATGGTAGGTGACGATTTTGATTGTTTTCCCATTATGTTTCGCATGTTGTCCCAAAAACCTCTTCCATCACCCCAGGTGGATTCAAGGGCATTTTTGAAATAGGCGCTCTTCATTTGCCTAATTTGTGAGGTACATCTATTTCGTGCCTGCTTGTATTTTAGGGTATCATGAGGTGAGCCTGTGTCTCTGGCAACTCCCAGAGGTGGTCCTGAACCTTGAGCTCGGCAAGTGGTTTGGCAGTAATCCATGGATTTGATAGCGCTTTGATTTTACGTTTTTTCACTGGCGTATAAGTCGCATGCAGAGTTGAAAGATTTAATAGCGTATTCTAGTGCGGTATTAATATCAGTTGATTCAAGGATTGGCGTCCAGTCCTGTTGTAGGAAATGGGTTTTCAACTTGATAAGATTCCCATAAGGCAATACTCTGCTTGTTATAACTTTGGGGGGTGGCTTGAGAAATTTATTAGACCAGGTACAGGACACTGGGGAGTGGTCACTGAGGGAGTCAGGGAGGACTTTAATGTTTTTTATCCGGTCAGGGTGATTTGTGAGAACCCAGTCAATAAGGGTGCTTGTACCAGTTTTGTAATTTTTCTGGGTGTGGGAGGTTACCATCTGAGTCAGGTTTGCTGCTAGGATGTCATCTTTGTAAGAGCCAGTGTCAGAGGCGAGCCAGTTTATGTTGAAATCCCGAGGAGGAGGACTCATTTTCAGAGGGCTGCAGACTAACAAAATCAAGTACAGACTTAATACTGGCATGGTGGTCTTTGAGGGATATAGACTGCTGCCACTGTGAGAACTTTGTTTGTGCACCAAGAAGCAGTTTGATAGGGTGGAGTTGTATTCATGATTTGTGGGGGTGAAGCTGCCACATTGACAGGAGAGGTTGTCCTTTATGTAGATAGCACAGCCCCCACCTTTCTTGCTTGCCCGGTCGAGTCTGAAAAGATTGTAGCCTTCAAGCGAGACTGCATGATCTGGGGTGCTGGGAGATAGCCAGGTTTCCACAATGGCTAGTATATCAGGGTTTCTTTGTCCAGCGAGAGTTTGAAGAGATGCCAATTTGGGAAGGAGGCTGCAGATATTTAGAGTGATAATGGAGAGACCACTACCAACTTCACCTGTTTTGTCGGCTTCAGTGCAACAGGACCAGGGTTTGGGTGTATCCCACCAGATATTAAAAGTAGGAGGAGCAGGAGTTTCAGCGATGCCATTCGTAGTTCATAATAGGTTGGAGTGAGTTTCTGTTGTACTTTTAAGATGCTTGGATTGTCTTCTGGAGTCCCAGTAGAGGTGATCATTAGTGAGTTATAATGATGTGGCAGTTTCCAATTAGGAAATATGGCTCTTTGCACCCAGGTATTAATTGGGTGATGTTTGTTTAAGACTTCAGAGTAAAAGCCATGGTACAATGTTTCGGGTAGTAGTATAGAAAGGTGAGAGTAGGTGGAGGGTAGGGTAGGCGGAGGGAGTTGGCATAAAGGGAAAAGGAGGGTGAGGGTGAGCAGGAACAGGTGGTGGGACTAAGCCAAAGCATTTTTAGTGAGGCAGAGAGATCCGAGTAGTGTGGGCTAGGCAGTCGGGGGGTGGTGAGCTATGAGGGTGGTGGGAATGGATTTTAGTGGGCTAAGGTGGATAGCTAAGCACTATGGTGAAGTACAGAGAAAATGAAAAAAAAGACTGGGAGGGTTTGGTGCGAGGGTTTAAGAGAAGTACTATAGTACTGTTGAGATCCAGGATCACATAATATGTTAAAGTTCCTGAAAGGTGATAAACTGTGGCCTGGGCATATGCAATGTGTAAAATCCTTTTGTCTATATGTTTCCTTTGTTCTTCAAAGTCCTCAGAGATAAGTACAATACCTTGGGAGTAGGTCAGACAGTAGGCATATGCAATGTGTAAAATCCTTTTGTCTATATGTTTCCTTTGTCCTTCAAAGTCCTCAGAGATAAGTACAATACCTTGGGAGTAGGTCAGACAGTAGGCATATGCAATGTGTAAAATCCTTTTGTCTATATGTTTCCTTTGTTCTTCAAAGTCCTCAGAGATAAGTACAATACCTTGGGAGTAGGTCAGATAGTAGGCATATGAAATGTGTAAAATCCTTTTGTCTATATGTTTCCTTTGTCCTTCAAAGTCCTCAGAGATAAGTACAATACCTTGGGAGTAGGTCAGACAGTAGGCATATGCAATGTGTAAAATCCTTTTGTCTATATGTTTCCTTTGTTCTTCAAAGTCCTCAGAGATAAGTACAATACCTTGGGAGTAGGTCAGACAGTAGGCATATGCAATGTGTGAAATCCTTTTGTCTGTATGTTTTCTTTGATCTTCAAAGTCCTCAGAGACAAGTACAATACCTTTGGAAAAGGTCAGACAAAAATGTTGATTCAGTCACAAAATGTGTTAAAATTCCTTTGTTCTTTAAAGTCCACAAGTGCAGTTGCTTTAAGAGTGGTCAGATGAGAATGTTGAAAATGTTGATTCAATTGCAGGACCCAGCATCACCATGTTTGTAAGACTAGTTGTAAGGCATATGCTTCCTTGGGGAGGCTTCAAGAAAGTTGATTTAAAATTAAAAGCTGATACCTGATGATGGCGATTTGCAGAAATTCAGTCCAGGAGACTTTCACCAATCTTGTGTGCAAGAATGGCATAGGTATTCCCAGCAGAAAAACATGTAAATGAACAAAACTAACCTACAGACACAGACAAGCACAAACAGCCACCCACACAGCCCCAGGAGGGGCTCTCCTCTTGTGGTATTGAAAATTTCAAATTCAAAGACGAATGGATAAAGGCTGCCTGTGAATGTTCCAAAATATTTTTACAATTATTAATTAAAGATTACCTCAGCAAATTTGAAGAAGTAATTCCTGACCTCACACTAGCAAAAGATAGTGTTTTAAAATTAAAGGCTTGTGATGAATATAATGATTTCAATGAACAGCTGAAAAATAAAATACAGAAATATGAATCAACATTACTTCAAAGGAAAAGCACTAAGCTTCAGAGGGACAAAAATGACTATGAGAGAGGGGACATATTAAGGTGGAATAAACCACAATCACAGAGCAGAGGAAGGTTCAGAGTGAGGTTTATGGGACAAGAAAATAAGGGACAAACCCAACCAAAGGAGACGACAATTAGAATTAATAACACAGATACTGACACTTCCAGAGATTATTCTTTTCAAAGATGCCCAGACCGCAGAGAAAAAGTAAAAGAGAAAAAAGGAAAACAAGGAGAGGGATCAGGGGGTCAGGAAAACAAATCGGCAAAGAGACTGCTGAGAGAGAGAGAAAGAAGGATCTAATCTACATATATTGAATCTATCACCTCTGCTATCAAATAAAGATCAAGAAACAGTTTTGAAAAGAGGCCTGAGTTTCATTCCTACCCCTCACATAAACGAATTTCAAGTTGCGGTGGACCTCAGAAAATTATTTCGTAAATTATATTTAAAGCTACATTTCTCTGGACATACTAATCAGGAACTGCCTGTGTATACTGGTCATGAGATGGGTTTTTCCATGAAAGAAGGGGATATTTCATTTGAGGACACTGATTTTTTTGCTGCAAGAGATCTCTAATGGAGTCACTGGAGGAAAGGGACTTGAACATAGAACCCTTACAGACAGCCCATATACCATTGGGACTGGCTAATATGGACCCAAGTAAAGAAATATTGGCAATAGATCAAGAGAACCTTCTGACACTAGAGGAACTTTTGAACACTAATAATATGCTACTTGACCCTGTGACCTCCCAAGCAGAATTAGGCTTTGGGATTCTTGGGGCTAACTTAAACATTAAGAAATTAAGACAACAACTATTTAGACCAGTTTCTACTTTTTTCCCTAATATTTACAGCAATGTTCTAGGAGCATTTCAGAAAACTGTTACTAAACAGGTTAGGGAGTTGATTAGTGAAAAAGCTAAGGTCACTAGATTCAGCCTCACAAAAAATGAAGAAATTTCACTATATACACTGTCACAATATGAGTCAATTGTTGTTAAACCCTCTGATAAAGGGGGTGACACTGTGATTCTGAAGACAGAACACTACAGGGAAATTGTGATGGGGTTAATAAGAAATAGAAAACACTATAAACAGCTTCCATGTAACCCTCTGCCTGAATACAAAAAAGAATTGTTTAAGTTACTAACTAAAGCACTTTCTTCGCATAATTTCTGAATCTGAATTTGGTTTTATCTGACAAGAACATCCTGTCACACCTGGATTCTACATCGTACCCAAGATACATAAAGACAGACATAGGCCACCTGGGAGACTCATCATACCCGGGGTGGGGTCCCTTACCCAAAATTTGGGGAAAATTGTTGATTTCTTTTTACAGTTTGGGGTTAAATATATAGACTCCTACATTAAATACACCACAGATCTTTTAGACAAATTATCAGGGTTGAAGTGGGCAGAGAATTACAAGTGGCTCACTATTGATGTGGAATCACTATACGCCTCAATAGGCCATGAGCACGGGTTAGTAGCCACTGAATACTTTTTGTCTCAATATCCCACAACAGAAGTACCTGTTGAATTCATCTTGAAATCTTTAGACTTCATTTTGACTCATAATCATTTTGAATTCAAAGGCAATCACTTTCAGCAATGATGGGGTACTGCTACGGGGGCAGCTATGACACCAAGTTATGCCAAACTTTTTCTTGGTAAATTGGAACAAGAGTATGTACTAAACAACACAACAAATCCATTTTTAGCAGAATAAAGCATTGGTTTTGCTTTATTGATGATATTATCTTTATCTGGGATGGATCGGAACAGGATGCAGAGTCCTTTGTAGACTAGTTACAATCTAATGATTTAAATTGCAAGTTTTCCCATCATTTTGACCCGCAGTCAGTACATTTTCTAGATTTTAATTTATTTATAGAAACTGATGGTGATAATGACCCCCAAGTGAATACCAAAACTTTTAGGAAACCCACAGCCACCAATTCAGTCCTTCATTCTGATAGTGCACACCCTGTTAGTTTGAAATAATCAGTTCCCTGTAGCCTATTACTGAGGCTTAAGAGGAACTGTACTAAAGAAAGAGACTTTGAACAACAGGCAAATGAGCTCATGGAAAGATTCAGAAATAGGGGTTATGATTCTGTCCTCCTTAAGGAAACCAAGATGAGAGTAGATCGAATTGCAAGGGACTCTCTAATCCATCCTAAAACAGCGGATGTAGCCCACCGATCACCATGTACAGTTAGCTCCGAGTACAATCATTTGCCAGGACAGATTGGGAATATTATTTTTAGGAACTGGCCTATTCTACTTAGTGATAAAGCAGAGGGTAGCAGCCCCAAACCCAGAGTCACTTTTTGTAGAGCAAAAAACATTCGGGATACATTGGTACATTCCAGATTACCAGCTATAGCCAAAAGGATTGGACCTAGCTGGTTACCACAAAGACCAAAAGGTTTTTACAAATGCAAAAGATGTAATGTCTGCAGATTTGCTACTGAAAATAATATGTTCTGTCACCGTGGCAATCTGGACTGTACTATGCAAATATGCAGCCTATGAACTTGTGATACTACGTTTGTAGTGTACGCACTATGGTGTAGCTGTAATTAATTATATGAGGGCAAGACAGTGAGACCATTAAAACAGCGCTTGCAGGAACATAAGTCTATTTTACATGCTAGGAATGACACACCAGTAGGTATACACTTTGATATGTATTATGGCTCTTCACCAGACAGCCTCAGATTTATGGGTATTGATTGGATACCACCACAAACAACAGGGGGTGACAGAGCTAGCAGACTGCTTCAGAAAGAGAGTATGTGGATATTTAAACTAAACAGCGCTAAACCTAGTGGTCTTAATAATAGTTGGAATATCAAACCTTTTTTGAAATAAGTGCTAGTTGACTTTTCTGATTCAAATGCTTTAATTGTATATGTTTATCCAGTTCAATAAGTAGATCCTGTGTGTGTATGTGTATATATATATATATATATATATATATGTGTGTGTGTGTGTGTGTGTGCGATTTACCCTCTGTTCTTTATTTACAGTGAAGCACCTCCTTTTTTGGACTCCCACCTATCCGGTTGGCATAGCCATATGGAGATCTGAATCTGGCAGACTTCCTACTTCAGTACAAAACAAGTAAAAGTTAAAAGTTAAAAGTTAAAAGCTAAAGAACTGTAACTATAGAATATTTTTAGTAATACTTTTTAGTTTTTATCTGGTTGGTATAGCCATATGGAGTACTGATTTCAACAGATTTCTTACTAAAGTACATTATCAGTTAAAAGATACCTATAACTGTAGATTCAGTCCCTTTTTTGATAACGCATTTTGATAATTATCCTTTGTCCATCTCTTGGCTCTGTGTATGATAAGCTGCATTTTCTCGATAAATTAGGTGGAGGTTTCCGTTGCACTTTTTTTGGTTTTGTTTACATGTATTGACTTTGCTATTATGCTTTGACTGATTTTAGCCCAGACTGGGGCTTTAAAGACAAATGACTGCATAATTCTTTGGTTTAACAAGATGCAGCTGTTTTGAAGCAAGTTAAGTGTATTTAAAGGTGTGAGTTGCTCTTGTATTTTGACCCCTTTGAAGACTTGTTAAGGAGTTGAGGCACTAGGGTTTGCCTGGATACTGGCTTTGTTGTGGCAAGAAAATAAAAACACGCTGGTGTTTATTATTGAATTCCTTTTGCCTTTTTTTACTTATTTGCACACCGTATTCTGTTGTGATTGTTCATACTTGTGGAGATTAGCCATCTCCCATAAGGAGCTGCATCAGCCGAATTGCAGGTGAACAGTAATAGTCCTGGACCTGCCTGTACCATATCTATGTCCTTGTGCAGGTGTGATCTCCAGAACTGCACAAAGGCCTTACCAATATTTTATACAATGGCTTCACCACCTCTCGCCTCCTGCTAGTGATACCCCTGCCAATGTACCCCAGCATGCCACTAGCCCTCCCTGCCACCTTTGTACACTGCTTTGATACCTTAAGGTCATCAGAGATGCTAAACCCTAGGTCTCTTTCCTCTTTGGTGACACTCAGCTCTCCCCTGATCAGTAGCTCTCCCAAGGGTTCCCTCTACCCAGGTGCATTAATTTGCACTTCTTTGCATTGAACCTCAATTACCATATCTCCAACCATCTTTCAAGCTGCTCCAGGTCCCTCTTCATTTTCTGCACCCCTTCTGGAGTATTCACCCTGTTGCAAATCTTGGTGTCATTTGCAAACAGGCAGACCTTTCCTTCCAGCCCCTCTGCAACGTCACTAATGAAGACATTGAACAGGACTGGTCCTAGTACTGATCTTTGTGGCATCCCACTAGTCACCCCCTCTCCCCAGATTGTACCCCATTTACCACCATCCTCTGACTCCAACATCTGTTAAGCAGTTCCTAACCCAGTTTACCACCTTGTCTCCCATGCCCAGACTACCCATCTTGTTAATCAGCTTCTATGTGGAGCGCTGTCAAAGGCTTTGCTAAAATGCAGAAAGGTGATGTCTACAGCCCTTCCCTGATTAAGTTCCCTAGTCACCCAATGAAAACAACTATTAGATTCATTTGACATGACCTTCCTACAGTGAATCCATATTGTCTCAGATCCTGAGGACCACTGGATTCCATATGTGCCACTATCCTTTCTTTCACAGTGTCTCCATGATCTTTCCCACCACTGAGGTGAGGCTGACTGGCCTGTAGTTCCCCACCTCCTCCCTCCTGCCACTTTTGTGCAGTGGGACTACATGTGCCCTCCTCCAGTCCTCTGGAATGACACCTGTGTTGAGTGACTCTGTTAACAGCACCACCAGAGGAGCTGCTAATTCCCTTCGCAGCTCCTTTAATATCCTTGGGTGGATGCCATCTGTCCCCATGGCCTTATCTACCTACAGCTTTGTGAGTTCTTCCAGAACTCTCTCCACTGTGAATGGACTGCTGTTCACCTCTCCCCCTCCATTGCCTCTGCAGCCCAGATGTGGTCTTTGACCCTCCCCCTCCTTAGTGAATACTGAGCAGAAGTATTTGTGCAGTATTTCTGCCTTGCCCAGATCCCCCTCTTTACACTCTCCCTTCTCCCCTTTGAGCCTCACAACCCCCCTATTTTTTCTTCTTTCACTGAGGTACCTATGAAATGCCTTATCCCCTTTGTTTACAGATTGTGCTAAGCTCTCTTCTATCTGTGTCTTCGCCATCCTAACAGCCTTCCCTGCTTCCGTTAGACATTCAAGGTACACTTCCCTGTCCTCCTTCCTTTGGCTCCCCTTTTATTTCCTGAAACTCAGTCTTTTAGCCCTGACTTTGTCCCTCACCTCTTTGGAGAATCATACTGGTTTCCTTCTTTTTTTCTCTTTGATCACTATCCTAATGCATTGGTTTGTTGTATCCACTATGGCTCCTTTCAGTTTCTCCCATTGTTCTTCCACCCCCTCTACTACATCTCCCTTCACGGGACTGCTTGTATACATCTACCCATTTCAATGAAATCTGCCCTCCTGAAGTCTAATACTCTTGCCCTTGTGTAGCTTAACTGAGTCTACGTCTCCATGCTGAACCACACCATGTGGTGGTCACTGGACCCCAGCTGACCTTCCAACTGTATATCTTTGACTCTGTTCCCATTGATCCATACCAGGTCCAGAATTGACTTGTCCCTGGTTGACTCATACACCAGATGCCTGAATCCAACCCCCTGCAGGGATTCAAGGATGGCTGTGCTTCTGGCTGAAACAGCCATCTGGATGGCCCAATCCACGTCCAGCATATTGAAATCCCCCAGTAGCAGGATTTTGCCCTTAGCTGCCATGTCTTGTATGTTCTCCACTAGTTCCCTATCTACTTCCTCCCTCTGTGCTGGAGGTCTGTAGATTACCCCTGTGTGTATTGCTTTTCCATCCTCTGGCTCCAGGGTGATCCACATTACCTAAGCCTCCCCCTATCTTCCCTGTACTTCTGTAGCCTTTATACCACCTCTGATGTACAGGGCCACCCCCACACACTTATTACCCTCCCTGTCCCTCCTGAACAAAAGGTCTGCCCAGCCATCAGGGATACAAAGGTAAACTTTCCCAGGAATTCTATCTGGGCCAGGTGCCTTTTTTCTTTCCAGGCTTACTATGGCTTTACTATGGCTTTTGAGATTTCATGCTTAGTGATGGTCCTATGATGATTTCTTATTTATTTTATATCTAGCTGCCACCAAGAGTGTCACAGTCACAGCCTCACAGTGTCAGTGGCTCAGTAGGTAGCACACTCACCTCTGAGGCCAGGTGGTCAGTGGGCTGTGGGTTCAGTTCCCACATCTTGCACTTGGGTTAATATCCCAGTACTGACACTGTAGTGCAGCATTAGAGTGGTGCTGCATTTCTGAGGTGCCGTCTTTCAGATGAGACATTAAACCAAGGTCCCATCTGCCTGGATTGGTGGTAGTTCAAGTGGATGTTAAAGATCCCATGGCACTTATTGAAAAGAGTAGGGGAATTTTTTATTGGAAAACACATCAGTTCATACCATTACAAAAACATAATACGGCACAGTAAATCATAATAACCATAATAAATCATAGTAACACCTGGCTTAATAATAAATTACATACTTAATCATTTTCAATTGCACATAAACTTAATGGGTAATGGGGAAAAATAAAAGTAAATAAATAAAAAAATAATAAAATAAAAATAAAAAAATCGCTCAGAAAATATAGTATTTTACATTCATATTTCTTGTAGTGTAACTTATTTTCTTTTTCCTCCCAGTTTCTCTTTCATATTGGAGTTACTGTTTAGCACATATGACCTCTATTTGTACTTTATAAATCTATAAAGCCCTTTCCACCATTTGTTTATAATGTTTTCAGGGTGTTTTATGACATCTTTAACATGCACTCTATTCATAGCGTGTTCAACTAATATGCTATATGTATCATAAGACATTAATTTCTGTTGTAGAGTCCATTGACATCTTGCTTGCCACAGGTAATATTTTAGGCAACAGAAAAATGCCTTCAAAGTCCCATGTTCGTATTTACTTAAAAGATGTTGACAATTTCCGAAAATTAATACCTCATAGGACAGGTTTGTTAGCCACCCTAACTTCCATCTGTTAGCTAGGAAAGACCATAAGGGCTTGACATACGAGCATGAAAAGGGAAAATGTTCCATGGATTCTTTTATGTTTTGACACTCATTGTATGGGCAGTTTCTCTCTTCTTGGGCTTCCCCTACTAGCAATTTGGAGTGCAGTGTGAGAGACTGTATTATTCCCTAATTACATCTGCTTGTAGGAGGCCTGGGGCTGATTGCTGTCAGCTGAAGAGGTGGGGACTGTGGGGCTATATATTGTAGTGCCACTCGCAAGAGCAAGCATGCTGAGTAGCGCCACTCGGTGTAGGAAAAACAGTGGTAGGTACATTTCTGTTTTTGAGCAGAGTAGGTAATAATAGAGACTATACAGTTTTATTTCTCTGGCTCAATGTTTAGTACTTGTTTGTAATTCTGTTTGGGGGAAGCTTACTGCGCTAGTATTATCGTGAGGCAGTTTTATGCTTTAGGATAGGTTTCAATCTGTACTTAAGTGAGATATATTTATTATTAATTACTTAGTTATTACTTTAGCCTCAGGGTCTTAATATTTAGTGATGTGTTATCTGGGGGAGCCTAGGGGGCTAGGATAGTGTATGAGGGCTCCCTGCTGCATGATTTGCGGCCCTTCATCTCCTTCCCAGTGTCAGATACCATGGTGAGATGCTGTTGGGAAGTGGGGATTAGGAGGAGCCAGGTTGATCATGGGCAGAAGGGCATCCCATGCATAGCGGAGGGTGGCAGGATAGGGGTTGTTGGCTCCAGAAGGTGCCCCAGGCTACGACAGGTATGTGGGAGAGGCCAGATGTGTTTGGTGCCTGTCTCCAGGGAATCCACCAGATCGAGTGGTCAGGTAACCCGAGGGGCTGCATCACCCACCAATCCCCTGAGGGTGGTGCTTTGCAATGCCAGATCGATTAGGAATAAGACTGCAATTATTGCGGACTTAATTTCCTCAGTCAATCTGGCTTGCATTATGGAGACTTGGGTTGTGGATGATGTGGGCCCAGTTTTTGAGGCCGCAGTCCCTCCTGGGTATACCATAGTGCACTGCCCCAGAGTGGAACGTGGGGCTGTGGTGTAGCCATCTGTTTTAGATCCAGCTTGGCCTTCACCGTGCACCCAGTGGGAACCCCAGGTTTATTTGAATGTGTGGCTGTTCGTGGGGGTCCAGGTGCAGGCTGTAGGATTTGCCTTGTCTATCGCCCTCCTGGGGTGATGGGGAACTTCCTGCAGGAGGTTGCTGAATTAGTTGTCGGCGAAACATTGGAAGCCATCAGATGTATTTTTCTGGGGGATTTCAATGTTTGGGCTGATGATGAATTTTCAAGGTGTAGTCAAAACCTCCTTCAGACTATGTCTTCTTTGGGCCTGACACAAGCTGTTACTGCTGCGACACATCAGGACAGCCACATGTTGGACCTGGTGTTCTCACTGGGGCTCGAAATTGATAATCTCAAGATTGACCGAGTACCTTGGTCCGATCATTGCACGGTGCAGTTCATGTTTGGGGCTCCTGCTGGACACCCTCCCCCTACTGAGATGATGAGCTGTCACCCTTTATGGGGTTTGACCCCTGAGGGTTTTTTGGTGGCAGCGCAATTGTCTAGTGTGGGTGATGCATGCATCGGAGACATTGGTGTTGGGGTTGATACCTATAATAGGGTGTTGTCTGACGCCATTGATTCCATCGCACCTGTCTGTGTATGACCCAGATCTTCTTACCCGAGGTCCAAGTGGTTTGATGGGGCTCTTAGTGAAATGAAGAAGAAGGGTTGGAGGATAGAGCACTGCTGGAGGAGATCTGGCCTGGAGGCGGACAAACTGGCCCTGCGTGTGCATTATAATGCATACCAGGGGGCAATCAACCATAAGAAGGCAGTGTTCCTGTCCAAGAAGGTTGCTGCCAGGAAGAACTGACCAGCTAGACTTTTTTTGGACTGTAGACAGGCTACTTCATCCTGCCTGTCCACAGCCCGGGAAGGTTTTTTTCTAATACTGAATGTGAAGAGTTTGCTCGGTTCTTCTCAGACAGAGTGTTCAGTATCCGGCAGGCGGCTTCTTCAGCCAGCAATATCGTAGCTGGCAGTGGTCACCTAAAGTGTTCTGAGTGCACTCCGCCTGGTTTGGGGGAGTTTAGACTGGTGGAGGTAAGTGAGGTCATTGAGGTAGCAACAAATCTGAAGCACACCTTTTGTGAGCTGGACCCGGTGCCGACGTGTTTCTTAATGAGATGCATTGACACTGTTGGCCCGGTGTATGCTCTGATTGTCTGGTGTTCCTTATCAGATGGGGTCTTTCCTGATGCCTTGAAGGAGGCACTAGTAAGACCCCTATTAAAGAAACCATCTTTGGACCCGGAGGTCAGGGCAAATTACCGACCTATATCCAACATTCCCTTTTTGGTAAAGGTAGTTGAGAAGGTGGTGGCGCTTCAGTTGGAAGAGCACCTCGTGACTCATGAGTTGTACGATCCCTTTCAGTCAGGATTTTGGGTGAGGCATAGCATAGAAACTGAGCTTGTTTGGGTGCAGAATGATCTCCTCAGGGTGAGAGATTGTGGGGATAAGACAATTCTTGTTCTCCTCGATCTCTCCTCAGCATTTGACACTGTGGACCATTGTGTGTTGCTTGACCATCTTAGGGAGCTCAGCGGACTCACTGGTACTGTTATTCACTGGTTTGAGTCCTTTCTTACCAACAGAAGGCAATGAGTTGTGATGGGGAATTTCTCCTCCACTTCTAGTTTCCTATCTTGCGGAGTCCCTCAGGGGTCGATACTGGCCCCAATAATGTTTGCAGTGTACATACTTCCCCTGGGAGGGATCATTAGGAAGTATGGCTTGGGTTTTCATTGTTATGCTAATGATATCCAGCTATATCTTTCTTTTGCCCCAGGAACATCTAATGCAGTGGACGTGCTAAACATCTGCCTTGCTGAGATCAATGACTGGATGGCCTCCAGCTGGTTGCGACTGATTCCCAACAAGACGGAGGTACTGGTAGTGGAGTCAAACAGAGTGTGTGATAGGATGGCCTCTGACTCAGTGACTGGACTTGTCTAGGAGCTGTTTCATTGAAGACCTCCTCTTGGGTGTGAAATCTTGGCGTTATTTTGGATAGGAATCTGACTATGGAGGTGCAAATATCCTCCACGGTCCGTTCCTGTTTTTTCCATCTTAGAAATATCACCAGGATAAAGCCCCTTGTTCCGCCTCTGGAACCTCCCTACCTTGGTGCTTGCCTTAGTTACTTCTAGGCTTGACTACTGCAATGCGCTCTACCTCGGGGTCACTGGAGGATCTCTCCGTGGGCTGCAGCTGGTGCAAAACGCAGCTGTCCAGTTACTTACCGGGCAGCAAAAATCTTGCCACATTACACCAGTGTTGCGTGAATTGCACTGGCTGCCGGTGAGATGGAGGATCCTCTTTAAGGGGGGTCTTCTCACCTATAAGGCCCTACATGGGCAGGGCCCTGGTTATCTGTTAGAACTTCTTGCACCTGCTCTCTCTGCCCGCCCCCTCCGCTCTTCCAGCAGGGGCCCCCTGGCGATTCTGAGAACAAGGTTAAGATCCACTGGCGACAGATCTTTTAGTGTTGCAGCCCCCGTTCTCTGGAACTTGTTGCCATCTGGGGTCAGGGGAGCCCCTACTGTAGATATTTTTAAGGTTCGCCTGAAGGCTCTCCTATTTTCTCAAGCTTTTTGGGGTTGAATTATGGATTTTAGCAGACTATGATAATAATATCTTGGGTTATAATCTTTTTTATGTTTTTAAACCTATGATGTATTCTGCATCTTTTGATGTTGTATTTATTTTGTGCAGCGCCCAGATCCTCTGGGATTGGGCATTTTTTAAATACATTTTGCCTTGCCGTGCCTTTATGCTTTGCATTGCCTCGAAGGTTTAATTGGCCATATACTGATAACCACAAAATCTCCCACGTATGTACAGGAATCCAGCTATTATTTCACTGTTTCAAAACACTTCCTCTTAAGGTGGGAGGGCAATTTTTAAAGTCTGGTTCAGCTGGGTACAGTTTAGACATGATAGAAGTATACAGTCATGGCCCTGATAGCTTACAAATGTGTGTGCTAGTTAACTCCCATTTCTGGAGTTTTAATACTGCTGTTCTGATAAAAAAACAGAACTTGCAGATTAGGGGATAGTTTCAGTGGGCTATTTCCAACCCATGATCACAAATACTCAGGCAAATTATTGTTGAACCATAAATACTGAATACTCTGTGATGGAACTAGTTCTGCTTTAAAATTCTGGGATATTAAAAGAGGGAAGAAGAAGGAGATGGAGTCAACCATCCCGAGACCTCCTTGAGATTTGGGCAGATAAGTGAAACACCTCTTCATTGGATTCAGCCTACTGCCCCACACCATCTGAAAAAGCATGAGTACAGTCTAGTTTCAAGTGTAGTGGGGGGAGATCATTGCTACATTCAGAAATGAGGGAATAATAAACCATTGTATTATGTGCACTCTTTTAAGTTTAGATAACTTCCAGGACTTCCATCTATTTACCCTAGACTCAACCCCTTGCAGTGTTGTTTCCAAGTTTTCTAGAGGTAGATTACACTGTCCACGGAGATGTGAATTTTGTTTATAATTATTGAGTCTAATCTAGTACTACCGAGAAACAAACAGTTACTTTTTACTGTATTCAATTTTGAATTCGACACTTGAGAATATTCTTGTAGTTGTCTGATTAGGGCTGGGATCTGCTCTGGATTTGCCAAAAACAGGCAAATATTGTCTGCATAGGCCTGGATCTTTATGAGATCTTGCCCAGTGGGTCCTTGCAAGCCCTCCCATGTATGTGAATTGTACAATTTCCTAACTAATGGATCGAGGAGAAAATATATAGCAGAGTGCTGAGGGCACATCCCTGACTGATTCCTGTACTAATAGTGATTCCCTCTGTCACTTTCCCCTTAATAATGGGATGTACTGTTGCACATGAATACAATAGTTTTATTTTGTTGACAAAGTCAGTAGGGATGCTGTACTGCTGTAATGTTTGAAATAAGAAGGGATGGTATACTCTATCAAAAGCTTTACTCTGGTCTAAAGTTAGAATACAGTCTTGCTTCTTGTTTCTTTCATAACAGGTGATTATATTCAAGTTCAAGTTTATTGCAGAAAAGACTCCATTGAGCAAGCTCATTCACAAGGAGGTCCTGAGGCACATGCACATACAGTTCGCAATTACATAGACAGGAGATATAAAATGTAGAACAACAAAGGAAAAATACATAATACAAGAGGTATACACAATAGAAGTCCTTATGCTATATATGCAGTAGATTCCAGCATTATGTCTCTAATTATCATCAGGGCATGTTGTATTTTTCTCTCTGGTAGGCCACAAAACTGGGCTGGATGTATCAATTTCCATGCCAGTTTCCTCAACCTATTATTTAGTGTCTGTGACAGAATTTTGAAATCTGAATTTAATAGGGATATAGATCTCCAATTTGAAATGACCAGTCTATTACCTGATTTGTACCGAAAAATCAAAAGCCCTGATGTGAATTGAGGGGGAACTGACCCTTTCTGAAAGAAGGAGGTAAAAACTTCCAAATGATATCTTGCCATTTTCCTGGGGAAAGTTTTATAGAATTCATAAGGAAGCCCATCTGGACCAGGAGAAGTCCCGAGTTTTAAGTTTTTAATTACAAATTCTATTTCTTCTACTGTCTGGGAAGAATTTATTTCAGCTAGCTCCTCTTCTGAAAAATGCATTTACAATCCTTTTAAATAACTACTGATATTCTCCTCAGACGGGGGGAGGTCATTTCATGGGGTCCCATTATTAACTGAACTAACTGGTGTAGTTCTGCTACATTTTCTATTACCCTTCCTTGCTTGTCCATCAGCTGTTGAAAGGCTACTGTATCTTTCCTTTTCTTTACATGCCTCAAAGGGGTCTCCTATTTGGCATTGCTGAGTCCCGTACTGTAATTCTGCATTTAAGGTCTTTGCCCTGTCATATTGAAATCTTTTCATATCTTCTTTAAGTTGTTCTATCTGTGGACTAAAGTCTTGTCTAAAAGTAGAGTTCAGAGTATACAGATTTTGGAGCTGTGTTCATAATTTAAGATAATGAAAAAAACATACTCCTTTCTGTGTTTTTTCCATAATTTTGGAACCAGTTAGCTATGTCCTGCTTTGTGTCCATCCACCATTCACCAAGATCTTCGAAAAGATCACTTACTGAGGTCCTGGCCCAGAGAGGAGAAAAAATCCCTTACTGTGCATGTGTGTCAGACATAGTGGAGATATTCAGTCTCCATCTCTTATTCTGTCTAGCTTTTGGAGGGATGGTCTGGAAGGAGATCTGTATAAGTAGATGGTCAGACAATTCTATGGGAAAGCTTTGAAAGCTGGGAGTGAGTAGCTTCTTAGAAACGAAAATGTGATCAATGGTAGAGGTTAATCTGCCTCTCCTATAACTATATTTAGGACCTTGAGACTGATACTGTGAGCAGTCTAGCAGATCTGCTACAGTTATACATTTTTTTTAGTGCGTTTGCATCACAATAAGCCTTTTTACCCTCTAAGCATTTACTTTGCTGTGGGAGGTCAGAGTTAAAATCTCCACCCAAAACTATGTGTGATGCTATGTAAAGGTAAGACTGAATTTGCTAGATTCGGGGCACTCTGTCTGCCTTGGAACTGAGGGCCGCAGACATTTATAAACCTGTATGGCACTTGTTCCCAGTAACCATCAAGAATAAGCAGACGTTGAGAGATTACATCTATAAGTTTAGACATTTTAAAAGAGAAAGAGCTGAATACTATCCTTACTCCACCTGCCCTGTCTGCTCAAAAGGACCAAAATGATGGTCCCCGCCACCATTCAGCCTGGAAAGATCTGAGAGGGTCTGAGTTAAACATTCAAGTGTCTTGTATAAAGCAAACATTTATTTTAACATCCACCAAGTGCTGAAACAGAACTTGTCTTTTGGAAGTATTTAATAAACTATGACAATTACAAGACCCTAAGACCAATTTGTTCATCTCCATAATTTGGTTTTGAGGTCCTTTTTTCCTTTTCTTTTATTCTTCCCTTTGTACTCCACTAAATCAGTGCTGCCTCCAAGTTCATGTGGAGGGGGTTTATGGTTCTACCAGATCCATGTCTGACCTATTGCCTGTAAGGGCTAGGGCTGAAAAAGGTTAGTTGCCTCTATTATCAGGGGGTCAGGAAGAGGTTTTATATTCCTAGTCACTCTCCTTGTTGAAAGTGGAGCCAGATTTTGTGGGAAGTGTGTGGGGGGGGTATGCCTCCAGTCACTTTCTTGGACTGGCTATCTGAGTAACAAATGGGTGGGAACTCATCCCATTGAAGCTGAGAAGGCATGGGGGAGTACAGGTCTGCCCTTCCCTTGTGTCCTACTCACTTATCTGTGATGGGGTCCCTTTTCACTTGCTCTTGGGGTATGGGTAGAGACCCGTGTTTTTTCTTAAATAAGAAATAGCAAGAAATAACAAGAAATTAAGGTATACAAAGAGATAACAAGAAATTCAAGGTATAACAAGAAATAGCAAAAAAATTCAGCATATAAAAGGAAAAAAATAAAAAAAACACATGAATAAAGTGAAAAAAACTGCATTTTAGCAGGCAAAATCTAAAATCAATGCTTGCAGCAGTTGTTGTTTAGGCTCTGTTGTTACCATGGAGACAGTCCACAAGGAAGCGACAGCAGAATTGTTTCAGTCACAAAACCTTGCAAGACCATAGCATAATGCTGCTTAATTCAATGTAGTGTACTAGGAATGTGATTTCTAGTATGTATACGGTCATTCTGAGATAATTTATGAATGTAAATGTGATAAGAAATAAAACTGAATTTTCAATGAATAAAGAGAAATAACAAGAAATTCCAGAAAAATTAAAATTAAAATTATAAAAAATAAAAATAATTTCACGGGTCTCTAGGTATGGGTTTTGGGGGTGGAGGTGGGGTTGGGGGGTGTGGGGCAGTAGTGCCCTCAGGATCTGCCTCTGTTGAATCTGGGGGGTTTGTAGTTTCTTCTTGAGCCTGCTGTATAAGGAGTTCTGTGCTGATGACTGAGGCTTTATTCCTTGCTGCCCACGGGCATTCGGGGAATGTGTGTCCTGTCTCTTCACACAAATCACACCTAGTTAAATTTGTAGACTGCATACTACTGTGACCCACCTCTCTGCAGTTGTCACATCTTGGTCTATCACAGACACTTGAGCAGTGGGTGCAAGCTCCGTACTTATAACATGCTCGGGGTTGCCCTGAGTAGAAACATACTCCTCTGTCCTTGCCCCAAAAAAATGAGTTTGGGATATGTTCTATTTCATTTTCAGTCTGCCTCAATTTCACCTTGTACTTCCATCCCCCATCCAGAAAAATTCTGAATCTAACAGTGCTTCAGGTGAACTTAGTACTTCACATTTTTGCAACAACCAATATGTAATATCTTCAACATGAACCCCTTCATTCTGGAACATGACTGTAACATATTTTATGACTGGTTTTGTAAGGGGTATTACCAAAAAGGGGGACCACAGGGGGGAGAATTTGACTTGATTATACCTTTTCCAAAACATCTCAAGCACGTAGGATGATCTAAAACTTATATCGTAGTTATCCTCCCCTGATATATTTATAAAGGCAAACACCTCTTTAGGTGAGAAGTGCAAGGAATCCTTCAGGAGTTTCCTCCCAACATACTGCCTGTCAGGCCTTATGTCCAATCCCCTTTTGTATCTGATTCTGACCTCGATCCACCTAGGGGCTGCCTCCTTTTTTGATGTGGAGAAAAGTTTGGATAATGAAGGTCTCTGTGGGGGAGGATCTCCAGAGTGGTTCCCTCCTGTTTGTCCATCCAGTCTTAGTTAGGTTATGTCCTTTGTATCTGATGCTGCTGGCCTTCGGGGAGGGGTTGTCTTCTCCGGAGGGGCCCGGACCAACTTCTATTGCATTATTTCCCTGTACAGGGTGGTTTTTAGACCCCATGTGGTTCTGTACCTCCTGGGTTTCTGTAGTTTTTGAAGTTGTTGCAGGTACCTGAATTTGAATTGGTGGGCGCCATTCTGGAGTATTTGTGGAAGGAGAATCTTGCCAACCCGGATCCGGTAGCCATTTACCACTAGGCATTTTCTTCCATCTTGCTTCCTTAAGGGCTTTTTCTGGGGACTATGTAGCAAAGGGATCTAAATTTTTAGGCTGCAGTGAAAATGCTTTTTGGATAGCATCTGTTGTTGATAGGCCTTGTTGTGTCCAGTCCAGCCTAGGAACAGTGTTTTCTGTTTGCTCTTTTGGCCTAGCAGAAGGCCCCAGTACTAGATTCCTATTGGTTAAAGTGAGAGCAGGCCTTTTGTTTTTCTTATCTTCCTTAGAGTAAGATTTTTGTGCTTGGTTTCTTGCTGAGGAAGAAAAATGTGGCTTCATCCTGAGGGGTGGTTTTTGAATGAACAATTATTTTCCCTTCTTTCTGTTGTGTTTGCGTGCACCCAGGTGTCATGTGACCATTTGTTTGTTTGTCTAGTTGCATAATGTCAAGGTCCCCTTTAGTGGCATCATGTTGAATCAACAATGTCCAGGAGGGTAGCATCTTTCAGAAAAAGAGATGTGTAAGAACAAGGGGGCACAGTTTAAAGATAGAGGGGGGATGGCTCAGGGGTAATGTGAAGAAATTCTTTTTCACAGAGAGAGTGGTGGATACATGAAACAGCCTTCCTGAGGAGGTCGTTGGGTCTAAAACAGTGGGGGAATTCAAACACGCATGGGACAGACACAAAGCAATTATAGTGGGGGGTTGCAGGAAGCAGGCTGTTGGTTAACCAGAATCTGCAGCTTATCCAGTAGGTAGGGAAATGGGCAGACTGGGTGGGCCAAGTGGTCCTTATCTGCCGTCAAAGTCTATGTTTCTATTTGAATTCATTTCAACATTTGCATTCATTTCAATACTTGCATTCATTTCAGTATTTGTATTCATTTTCCCCTTTGTACTCTCTTCATCCTTCTGGCTTGTTAGGTTTACTGTGCTAGCTTTCTCACTCAGTATATTACCAAAACATAACCCCTGTGGCTCTAGGCACACACCTTCTGCACTTCTGCTGCCAGCCACTATTTCTGTAACAAGTTCTGTAGCATAAAGAGGGTTGATTTTACTTGAGGGAGTAGTGATGTTTGCATCCTGGCACACTCCTGTGATTTTGCTGCATCACTGCTACTTCTGTCAGTCTTGCTGTACCCAATGTCAAAACAGGACTCCTCTTGCACTTTAGCAAGTTCGACTTTCAGTTTGTCCATAGACAACGTGTGTCTATGCTCTTCTACTTCCAGTTCTCTCAGCATTTTCTTCCATTTTTCTTCCATCAGAGAAACCACATTTTGTTTGTCATTTTTACAGTGCTCAGATTCAGTATTTATACTTAAGTCTTCTGTTGATAGAAAGATTTCCTCTCCTCTTTCCTTTTCTTCAATTTCTTCTGGAAATGTCTTATGACTGGTAGCCTCTTGCAGCAAGAGGTCAGGGGAAGATGCCTGTTCCCCTGCCTCAGAAACATCCATCATCTCCACCACACCACTCTGAGTGTTCATCTTGGAATACTTGCTCAAAGGAAGCAAGGCCATTGCAGGCAGAGTAGGGGAAGTTTTGTATTGTGAAAGAATCGCTCAATACTAGGGGGGCAGTACATTTTTTTAAAGTCACTGAAGTATTCAGGGGGCTTCAATACTACAGAATCAATCCTTATGTGAAGGAATCAAGTCAGTACTCAGTTCTGACCCATTCTGTGTCTAGCGGTTGTTCTTCTAAAGAACTAAACCTTTTGTTATATAAAACTATTTAGATATGTACTTAACTTTCTAAAGGAAAGGGATGCATCAAAGTGGGACCACTGCCCACCAACCCATCCTAACTTACTGTCTCCCCCCTTTTTTCCCTATTTTCTTTTTTTCCCTACTTTATCCACCCAAGACAGTGCTTCCATAAAAAATCCATCTGCTGCCTATGATTCTGTTTTTTTATCAGCTTCATAACTATATTTAACTTGACCCAAAATAATTCTAGCCAACTCCTGTTGTGAGATGTACTGTTTTTGCAACACCCAATGGCACCTGGCTTGCCACATGTGATATTTCAAAATCCCGCAGCTTAATCTAAGTGTACTAATGGTGTATTTCTTTCAAAGACCATTATAAATGCCTAGAACCAAAACGTTGCATGTTATGTTTGAGTAGGCCTGGTACTGGGTCATACAACTCAATAAGTTCCACAAAGAAATAACAAAAGGGCATTCAAAAAAGAGATGCTCCAATGTTTCCAACAGCATGTTACATGTATCTTTAAGGCAATAGCTCTCTTCTATTTTTTTATACTTGTGGTTATTTCTAACCCCCAGCTGACCATGACATGCCAACCATGTGGTATCTCACAAGAATATGAGAATTCTAGAGTCCATTAATTGTTTGGTATTATACAATGGCAAGAAAGAATGCTTGGCTCTGATTGGTCAGTCTGGAGCTGGACCCATGATGTTATCTTAGCATAACATCACAGATCTAGTCCCAGCACACTCCTGACCGCATTGAATGTAAAAAAAAAATAAAAATCAGTCCACAGCTGTCCCTGCCATCAGCAACAGAGCTCCCTGCTCCCAGCCAAAATGAAATCCGTGTTCCCAATCGGCATCAGCTTCACACACTACTGTAACCGAGTACCCTGACAGCATTCCCCCAAAGTTTCATCTTCTTAGTTAACAACAACAACAAAAAAAACAGCCAACCAAGTAAAAGCCGATTTGCTTCACAGCAGCCACACACGCTACTGACAGTCTCCGCTCCTTCAACACATAACACCATTCATTATCATTACATTTTTTCTGTAGCAAAAAAATCTCTGATACTGAAACCATCATGCTTTACAATGTAATGTACCTCTGTCACTGTGTCCTGCTCAGAAACGTAAAGCCATCATAATCCTAAAGTAAGGAGCGGAGATCAGCTTCACAGGACTCCCTTGTGCTCTCCTTGCTGCCCTGGCAGAGCAATTGATCACGTGAGCACTCATGTAACCTTGGGCTTCTCTTGCTGACACAGTCACCATTTTCTGCTTTCAATACTTTCTCCTGGTAACATAAAAAGCTGTACCGGGAGAAGACACAGCTGCAACAGTGAGACAAGGTTGGGGGGGGTTCTCCAACTTCCTGTCTTTGTGCAAATTCTTTAATGAAATTTTTCCTCAGAGAAGCCTCATCACACTCAGGTGACAGTGGACACTTTGGCAGGGACGGGGGGGGGCTCAGCACTCCAAGTTTTTAACCCTTTCACAGCTATGTGAGACACATAATAACCTTTTTTCCACTGATATTTTTTTAATTCTGGTGAGAAGGGGTTAAGGCTTGAAACATGGTGGGCATTTAAGTAAGCAATAACCCACAACAGGGTGTGGGGTTATAGGCTTTTAATTCATGTCTGGGGTATGTTGTAGGGCATGAGGCCGCAGGCGGTGTATCCTCACAGTGCCTCAGGTGTGCATTAAATGTCTATAAACCCACACCCCGGAGTGGGTTATTGTGCTTATAACATGGGTTACCTCTCCCATAAGAGAGAACCCCCCAAAAATGAGGTATTTCTCTTAGTTTCCTGTTTTAAATCCATATTATCTTTCAGCTGTGAAAAATGGTCCATTTCAAATTATTTGTTTTCTTCATTTTGAAGTGCTCTTGTGGTGGTTTTAATAGTACTTTTGAGGTTTGTGAAAGGTTGCACTGCAGATAATACAGTCATAGGTATCATAGGTAGGAATCAACCTTGTAGACTGATGTCCATTAGAGCTTTCCATAACCCCAAGTTATAATTGAATTGTCTTCTCACTTAAGTATCTATCCAAACTATTCTTAAAGCTGTTCATACTTGGACTATCAATGACTTCTACTGGAAGTTCATTCCATGGCATCATGACCCTTTGACTAAACCAACTCTTACGTTGGTTATGTTTTCAACTAGAGTGAAAAAGCTGTCTACTGTGTCTCCTGGCACTACACCATCTAATTTTGGGTTGGAAACCAATCTCTGCCCATAGCTTGTCATCTCCCATTAATCTGTAGAGTAAGCACAAGCCACCCCTAAGCCTCCTATAGTGAAGAGAGTAAAGGTTGAGGGATGCTAATCTTTCACCATACGGTTTGTTCTTTAAACCTTTAACAGATCTAGTCAGTCTTCTCTGCACTCCCTCTAGTCGATTTATGTCCTCCCTGTTCTGTGGGGACCAAACCTGTGCACAGTACTCCAAATGTGGCCTAACCAGTGCAACATACAATGGAATTAGTATCTTTTCGTCTCTACTAGCTATATGTCTTAAGATGCAATTCGGATTTTGGTTTGCTTTCTTTACCTGTGCCCTGCAGTGGGAACTAAATTTAAGGACATTAGTAAACAAAATCCCCAAGTCTCTTTTTTTTGCTCTCTGTTTTTATTTGCAGATGACTGACATAGACTACGGCTGTTACTTTTTCATTGGTTTGCATTTAATGTGTACTCCATTATGTGGCTGCTATCTGTTCTATATATGCAGCATACTAACTAAAGCATAGTGGTACCTAGATAATCTTTTTGTTATAGTGTTACTGTAGTTTGATGTGCAATCAAGATTGCTTTTTGTGTGTTGTTACACATGCGTGACACTTATAATAGCTGGTCCATGCATAGGTAGAGATATCGCATGGAAATGAAGAACAGAGAGACTGAATGGAAGGTGAGCATTGTGTACTACTTTCCGCTGAGCAAGGTACTGTACTGAATACCGGTGCGTCATTAACAATAACCCACTACTACCAGTTACTTAATATGCTCTATGAGAAAAAAAATTGGTATGATAATACTGTGTGTGTACTTAGTATTACAGCATGGGATTCATTTAATTATACATCTTGGGACAAATGACCTGGCTGACAAGACAGTAGATATAGTCCAGAGGAGGTTTGAGGAACTAACACAATTATGTGAGGGGGCAGAAAGAGCAGTAACTTTTTTAGAGATACTTCCGGTGCCAAAGGCAAGCACAACAAGAAAGCTGAGAATAGAGGAATTTAACAGATGGCTAAGAACCTGGTGTTGTGCTAAAGGGTATGGGCTGTTGGGGGGTGGGGAGGGACCTGGGAGGACAGTAGTCTCTATGCCAAGGACAGACTACACTTGAGTGAGGAGGGAAAGAAAGTGTTGAAACAGAGGATGGAGAAGTACATAGAGGAAGTTGGGAATTTAAACTAGGAGTGGGGGGTGGCAATTGGTGAAGATATATGCAGAGACCACAGGTGAGAAACCATATGAGCTTACCCCCCATAACAGTGACAAAGGAAAAATGGCAAGTACTATTGGTGATATTAGGGAAAGGGGGCAGGATGGGAGGGGAAAAGGGTTGAAGGTGGTTACCCTTAATGCTAGGAGCATTGGGAGGAAAACTGCAGAGTTACAGGTTCTCATGGCACAGGGAGAGGTGGACATTGCAGCCATCACAGAAACATGGGCCACCCAATACAATGACTGGGACCTGTCTGTACCAGGGTACAGGTTATTTCGTAGGGACAGGGTGATTGGGAAAGGAGGGGGGTGGCACTATATGTGAAGGAAGGACTGAAGTGTGTAAGGGAGGAAGGGGAGGAGGGTAGTACGGAGTCACTTTGGATGCAAATCCAGGATTCCAAGAATAGGATTCTTAGAATGGGAGTGGTGTACAGGCCACCATCTCAGATGGAGGAGTTAGACAGGGAACTAGTGGGACAGATCAGGAGGACCTGCGAGAAGGGTAGTGTGGTGATTGTGGGGGATTTCAACATGCCAGGAGTGGACTGGAGTACCCCAACAACCAGGAACAGAAGGGAGCAGGTACTGCTGGATGCCTTGCAGGATGCAAATGGTCAGTGAACCAACCAGGTTAGGGAATACCCTTGACCTTGTGCTGGCAAATGGGGACTTTGTGAGAGAACTTACAGTGGAGGAACTGCTGTCAGGGAGTGACCACCACTCAGTATGGCTCACATTGGATATGGGCAAGGAAGGAGTGGAATCTGGCACAAGAGTGCTGGACTTCAAGAGGGCCGACTTTGGGAGGATGGGGGAAGTGGTAAAAGGGTACCTTGCCAGAATTCAATCTAGTATGGACACTAACCAGAGGTGGGAGCTCATAAAGCTGGGGATAGTGGAGGCAACCAAAACCTGCTGCAAAGCCCAGAGCAAGAAGGCTAGGGCTAAGAAACCGAGCTGGTTGAGCAAGGAGGTCATGGAAAAGGTAAGGAGGAAAAGAGCTGCCTTTAGGAAGTACAAGAAAACAGGGAGAGGGAGGACAGGGAGGAGTACTTGACAGAATCGAAGGAGGTGACAAGGGCAGTAAGGGGAGCCAAAGCATCTACGGAACTCAGGCTAGCACAAGGCAATAAGAAGGGGGAGAAGGACTTCTTTAAGTACATCAGGGAGAAAAGGATCTGTAAGGACCACATAGTAAGGATTAGGAAGGAGGGGTGTTGGGTGGAAGCAGGGTGCAATAAGGCAGAAGCACTAAATGAGTACTTCTGCTCAGTATTTACTAAAGAGAAGAGGGGGGTGACACCCAAGGTGGGAGAAATGGCAGAAACAGGGGGGAAGGGTGACAGATGGGGAAATCATGGAGGGCAGATTTCAAGAGGGTTTGAAGGCACTGAGGGTGGACAAGGTGCCAGGCCCAGATGGCATCCACCCCAGGGTACTGAAGTAGCTGGCAGAGGTCCTTGCAGGACCTTTGGCAGACCTATTTAATGCCTCACTACATTCGGGGTGTGTACCTCAGGACTGGAGGATGGCTCATGTGGTGCCCCTCCACAAGAGTGGCCCCAAGGATGAACCGGGAAACTACAGACCAGTGAGCCTCACATCCATCGTGGGTAAGCTAATGGAGACTATCCTGAAGGAGAGGCTGGTGGCCCTCCTAGAGGCCAAAGGACTACAGAACAGCAGACAGCATGGCTTCATACATGGCAGATCCTGCCAAACCAACCTGGTGGAGTTCTATGACTGGGTAACTAGGCAACTGGACAGGGGCCATGCAGTGGATGTCCTGTATCTGGACTTCAGTAAGGCATTCGACTCGGTGCCGCATGGAAGGCTGGGAAGGAGTTAGTAGGCACAGGGGCGGATGCAAAGCTGGTGAGATGGGTAGGAAACTGGCTTCAGGGAAGGCAACAGAGGTTGGTAGTGGGTGGGGAGCTCTCACACCTAAGGGCAGTGATGAGCGGTGTTCCACAGGGCTCGGTGTTGGGACCAGTGTTGTTTGGGATATTCATTGCAGACATATCATGGGACATCAAGAGCAAGATCAGTCTGTTTGCTGATGATACCAAGGTAGGCGCAGTGGTGGATGTCCTAGGGGGATGGCAGGGGTTGCAGGATGATCTGACAAAGCTTGAAACCTGGTCAGACACCTGGCAACTGGGGTTTAATGCCAAAAAGTGCAAGGTGCTGCATTTTGGGCTGAAGAACCAGGAGGGTTACCAGCTGGGGGAGTGCAGCTAGCCCAGACAGAGGAGGAGGAGAAGGATCTGGGTGTGCTCATTACAGGGTCAATGAACAACTCAGCACAATGTAGGAAGGCAGCTGCAAAGGCCAACAAAATGCTGGGTTGTATTGCAAGGGGTATATCCTCGAGGAGGGAGGAGGTGATTCTGCCACTGTATAGGTCATTAGTTAGACCACACCTGGAGTACTGCGTGCAGTACTGGCGCCCGTATCTGAAGAGGGACATTAAGTTACTGGAGGGGGTGCAGCGCAGGGTGACAAAGATGATCAAGGGGCTGGGGGACTTAGCATACGAGAGGAGGTTGAAGGAGTTGAACGTGTACTCACTGGAGGAGAGGAGGGACAGGGGTGACATGATTGAAACCTTTAAATACATGAAAGGAATAAACAAGATGGGTACAAAGGGGCTGTTCAAAGTAAAGGAGGGGAGGGCCACCAGGGGCCATGATATGAGACTGGAGGGAGGAAGGTTCAGGAGGGAGATGAGGAGACACTTTTTTACAGAGAGGGTGGTGGCTGGGTGGAATGCCTTACCTGCAGAAGTGGTATCCAGTAGAACAGTGGACTGCTTCAAAAGGGGATGGGACAGGACAAGGGGGAGGGTTAATGAAGTGGAAGGGTGGAAGGGAAGGGCAGCTGCAGAATAAGGGGTGCTAGCTGCACATTCGAGCAGACTTGATAGATCGCTATGCCTTTATCTGCTGGCAAATTTCATATGTTTGTATGTTCGTATGCCAAGACGCTCATCTTTTTACCTGTTACTGCCGTACCCAGAAAGTTCCACAGTTTGTTATGCTTACATAGAAACATAGACTTTGACAGCAGATAAGGACTGCTTGGCCCACCTAGTCTGCCCATTTCCCTACCTAGAGGATAAGCTGCAGATCCTATTTAACCAACAGCCTATTTCTTCCTACCCCCCCCCACAAAAATTGCCTTGTCTGTCCCATGCATTCTTGAATTCTCCCACAGTTTTAGACCCCACAATCTCCTCAGGAAGGCAGTTCCATGCATCCACTACCCTCTCTGTGAAAAAATACTTCCTCGCATTGCCCCTGAGCCTTCCCTCCTCTATCTTCAAATTGTGTCCCCTTGTTCTTGCACATCTCTTTTTCTGAAAGATGCTATCCTCTTGGACTTTGTTGATTCCACTGAGGTACTTAAATGTTTCTATCATGTCCCCCCCTCTCTCCTTTCCTCAAGGGTATACATATTAAGCTCCTTTAGTCTCTCCTCGTATGGCTTCTCTTGCAGACCCTGCACCATTTTAGTTGCCCTTCTCTGAACTGCCTCCATCCTGTCTATGTCCTTGCAGAGATGGGGTCTCCAGAACTGGACACAGTACTCCAGATGGGGTCTCACCAACTGTCTGTACAGGGGGATAACAACTTCTTGGTTTCTGCGGGTGATGCCTCTCCCTGTACATTCCAGTATCCCCCCAGCCCTCCCTACCACCTTCTCACATTGCTTGCCAACCTTAAGGTCATCTGATATGATTACCCCCAGGTCCCTTTCCATTTTTGTTGTTCTTACTACCCCCATTGTGTAATCTTCCCCTGGGTTTTTGTTTCCCAGGTGCATTATTTTGCACTTCTTTGCATTGAATCCAAGCTGCCATACCTCTGACCATTCCTCCAACCTTGCCAAGTCCCTTCTCATCCTTTCCACACCTCCTTGTGTATCAACCCTGTTGCAGATCTTTGTGTCATCTGCAAAGAGGCATACTTTTCCTTCCAGTCCCTCTGCAATGTCACTTATAAAGACATTAAAAAGGACTGGACCCAGTACTGAACCCTGCGGTACCCCACTAGTAACCCCTCTTTCTTCAGAGTGGGCTCCATTTACAATTACTTTCTGTGTCCTGTTATCCAGCCAATGTTTTACCCAGGCTACCACCCTGGGACCCACTTCCAGGCTGGTTAATTTGACTATTAATCTTTTGTGTGGGACTGTGTCAAATACCTTGCTAAAGTCTAGGTAGGCCATGTCCACAGCCCCTCCCTGGCCTACTACTTTGGTCATCCAGTCAAAGAAATCTGTTAGATTCGTCTGACATGACCTTCCCGCTGTGAACCCATGCTGCCTTGGGTCCTGTGCCCCACTGGCCTCTAGGTACTCAACAATTCTTTCCTTCAGAAGTGATTCCATCATTTTCCCTACCACAGAGGTCAAACTGACAGGTCTGTAGCTTCTGCCTCATCTTGGTTCCACTTTTGTGAAGGGGAATCACATCCACCTTCCTCCAGTCCTCAGGTACCACACCATCCTCCCATGATTTGTTAAAAAGGGTACTCAGTGGTGTCACTAGTTCTCTACTTAATTCTTTTAGAATTCTGGAGAGAATTCCATCTAGCCCCATTGCTTTTCCACCTTCAGTTTTAGGAGTTCTTTCAGAACCCTTTCTTCTGTGAAAGGACTGGGATCGACCCCCCTATCCAGAGTGCTTCTGTTAATTGGATTAGGCACCTCCCCCACCTCCTCTTTTGTGAATACTGAACAGAAGTATTCATTCAGTATCCCTGCTTTTTCACTGTCCCTCTCTGCCCACCCACCGTCTATTCTATTCAGCCTCACTATCCCTCCCTTTGTCTTTCTACGCTCCCTGATATACCTATAAAAGGTTTTATTCCCCTTCTTAACTGAGTTGGCTATCTTTTCCTCAGTTTGGGCCTTTGCTATTCTGACTACCCTCCCTTACAGTAATTTGTATGTAGATGACTGGTTTTTGAAGCTCTACCAGGAATGCCATGCCTGTCTAGTGCAGTGTTACGGTTGTGAAATAGTAGTGTTCTGAAGTAACACTGCAGACTGAACAGTGTAACAGAGCGAGTACACATTTTGTTGTATGTGACAATACAATAGTCTGACAACGGTACTCTACAGTAAGAAACAGTGGCCAAGTAAAGAATCGTAATAGCATACTTTTACAACACATGTCTTAATGTTCTTCACCTTTTAAATGAATGCAGAAAACATTTCACTATGATGGACATTTACTACTATGTAAAGACAGTATTTACTAGACTACCATATCTGACCGCTGTTATAAGAGTATTCATTGCCACGTTACTTGGCATATACTTTGACAGCCACAATATGTTTCTGCTGTGTCTACCTACGGTTATGACAATGTATTGCAGGGACCAGTAGAGTAGTAATATGTGCTTGTTCGGGGTGTAATGATATCAGAAAGTTGCACATTATTGAGTGGTATGCAAAAGATTAGCCTGTGTTTCTTGATTACTGACAGGATGACTTGCGAGTGGATTTTGCAAAGTCTCACTTTGTGTTTTCGCTTCTGATAAGACAGGTTGTCCATCTGGGAACTTCTGTGTGAGCCACTGCTCAACATTTATTTTATTAAACAAGGGAAAATTAAGCTCCGTTTTCTGAAATTGTTTGGTATATTACAGTCTTGCTTAAAGCACTTAAAAATTAATGTTAAATACATGAGGACAAGACTTTCTATAGATTACTCAACACTGTGATGAGATTTTGTACAAGGAAAGAATCATGATCTGGCAGTTTAACCATGGATTAAATAGGAAATTTAATCCATGGCAACATGTCACTTTATGACCAATAAAAGATACTCGCTAAGGTAACCCATGTTATAACATCCTTTGTTCTCTTTTCTTCATCAACTGGGATTCTCGCAGAAAACCCCCACTTGAACCATAAAACCGCCATCTGTAGCTGATTGCACTATCAGGGTCCCAGGTCAATGCCTAGTTGGCTTGGAATTCCAACCATCTTCAACTACACCCCCATCCTAGACCTTAGAGCAGACAAGCTATCTGAACTAATTGCCTGTAACCAAATATCCTGCCATACACACAGCAGCTGTCTCGCAAACTACAGTATCTACATCAACTCTGTCTTTTGACTGTCGTGCATAACACTGACATGTAGCTCTCCTGCTTGCTCAGAAAAATAATCAAAAATGTGAAATACAGCCAAATTACAGACAGTCAATTTTTATAAATTAAAGCATTAAGTCTACATCACCTTTGAAGTCACTAAAGGTTTTCAGACAAAGGAGAGTAAGTGGTAGCCAGCAGTCCATTTATTTTGCACTTTCATGAGTGGTGCTTTCAGCATAGCCATACAGTATGAGGGGGAGGTCTGCCAAACCTACAGGGCTTAGAACTGGATATGTAATGAGCAGCAGGAAGAAAAGGAATGTAACTAGAGAACTTAACCTCCCACCTGGGGTACTGTTTAATTACAGCACCAATTTTGCAAATACATGTCATGTGGGTTTGGGTGGGCATGGGGCCATGATGCTGCAAGACAAAACAGTGCAGCAATGTACTGCACTGTAAATATGGTGGCTGCATTGCTGCCGCTGTAACAAAATGCTGAAACACAACTCAGGGAAACAATGCAGTGACTTTGTTTTCCGTGGGGAGCGGAGGCCCTGCAACTTTGTTATGATGGGTTGTTCTTCCACCCCCCCATTAATATAATCAACTCTGGAGGGAGGTTCAACATGGGGATGAGGGGAAACACTGGTGGGGGAGAAAAAAGAAAACCGCTCAGTGCTGTTTTGCAAAAGTCTGGGACCGGGATTCGAGCCCCAGTCCACAGCGCATAACGACCCTGCACTGCTGCAGCTCATCCCACTGAGCAATGGCAGCAGCTCAGTGGACCCACTCCCCAACAGAGGTCTAGACCTCCTTGTCTGTCCTCCCCACCACCCATGCATGACAGAGTGGGTAGGCCACATCTACACAGCAGGGGGCAATACCAAATGAGCAGGAATGACTATCCTGATTCGCCGCAACACACCTTTCCAGTTAATTAGCCACATCTCCTATACTAATGGGCACTTTGTTGTCCTCAGTAGGGTGCTGGATGGCCCAAACAAAGAAGATCCACAGTTCTCCTCCTCCTCCCACCTAGCAGAACTAGGGACACACCAGTGGACACCAACAGTCTTGGCAGGGTACTGGAACACGGCTCAAGATGCTACACTGAACAGATTCAGCTCTGTCAGGAAGGGCCTCACCCCAAATCAGTGGGCCACACAGGAAATACAAGATTCACTGGGGCTTATAGAAACATGTAGGGTTCTTCACCCTGGAGACAGATGCTACACTTTCCTCTGTCTTGTGCACAATTTGTTCTCAAATCTGGATTACTTCCTCACCTCCCCTGAAATCCTCACAAATTTAACCAAATGTGAAATTCTTGTTAAAGTCAGCTCTGACCATGCACCAGTCCAACTTTCCTTCTCAGACTTAAACCTGTCAGACAGGGATAGAGCATGGTGAATTAACACCTTCATCCTGAAGGACCCACACACTCTAAAAACAACTACAAACTAGCATAGGACATTTCTTTAAGGAAAACACCAATACAGCAGACAACTTTGCCCATGTGTGGGAAGCATATAAATGCACCCTTGGGAGAGCATGCATACAAATAAAGGCCACTATAAAGTGCACAAATGACCATAAGGTAGCAGAACTACTCCAAGAAATCAGGACAATGGAGCACACTATTTCCAGAGCATCCCCAGAATCTGACTGGCTCAGGCTGAACTCGACCAGGGCCAAGTACAAGGAACTCTTAAGGGAAAAGAGATAGATGTCATAGTCACATATTTAGATGAAGGGGAAAAGGCAGGCACACTCCTTTCACTAAGGTTAAAGCAAAAATAATCCCTTAAATTAATCAAAGGTATCCACTCTTCTCCATCAGCACCTCTAGTCACTAACCTCAGAGCCACAACCAAAGCATCTGCTGAATACTACCAGCAACTATACTCAAAGGATATGTCAGCACCAGTCTCAGGCATCCAGTGCTTCATCAAAATGGCCCATCTATCCAAAAATACCAAACTGGAGAGCATGGACAAACTAGGAGGAGACATCTCAGCAACAGAGGTGGCCCAAGCTCTAAACAGCCTCCCCTTAGACTAGGCCCAGGTCCAGATAGATTACCAGGCAACCTTTATAAATCCCTACAAAAACACTTGGTCGAGACACTAACTATTCGCTTTAACACAGCATGGTACAATAGCTCGCTAGAGCAATCCCTACAGCAGGCTACCATTACCCTTCTCCAAAACTGGACAAAGACCCAGAGCATGCGGAGAACTACCGCCCCTTAAAATACAGACTTAAAAATTTTGGCTAAGATACTTACCCACAGGATTTGGGCCATGTGGTGCCCCCTGACTGGGCCAGAACAGGGGAGCAGGGTAGCAGGGCCACCTCTCCTCGGATCACATGTGCAAAGTATCATATCTACTTGTCGCCACCTGGGATTCAAAGCATCCCGAGTTGCTCATGTCAGTACTTGCCAAGAAGGTTTTCAATAGGATCTCTTGGACGTTCCTGTTCCAAACACTGGGTCACTTCAGCATCTCGAAATCTCTCCTAGACTGGATTTAGCTCCAATACTCCAATCACTCAGCACATATTATGTGCAATGGGGTTCGCTTGGAACCCTTCAGCCTGCAAAGAGGCACACATCAAGGCTGCCGGCTCTCTCCCTACCTCTTTAACCTATACCGTGAACCCCTAACAAAACAGATCCTTCAATGTGACACAATTAGAGGAATCAAAGTAGGCCATAACAGATATTAACTCTCCATATATGCAGACGATATGCTACTCTATATAGAAGATCTGGAACAATCAATTCCAGCCACCATCTCAAAACTAACTAAATCCGGCACCCTGTCAGGTTATAAGATAACACAGAGAAAACTACCATAGTGCCACTGAATCACTGAACCCTAAAAACCCAGGTTCTCCATTGGGGAGGTACCTGTGCACAAGACTCCACCAAATACCTGGGAATACATGTCATCAACTGTCCCCACAAGATGATTACCAAGAATCTAGACTCTGTCCTAATGGCCATCAGATAGGATCTGCACCCCTGGATATCCCTCCCTAAGACACTCTGGGCTCGAATCAATATGGTTAAAATGACCATCCTACCAAGAATACTTTACCCCATGGAGATGATCAACCCCTTTTTACTCATCAAATGGTTCACCAGGATCAAATCCATTCTAACTCCTTTCCTCTGAGGGGATTAATTCCCATGCAGTGCTTACCACAAACTCTCTGCACTGAAGCAGATGGGGGTTACAACTGCTGGACTTCTATCTAAATTATTTGGTTCTACACACTAGTAAATTCCTGAAATGGCTGCCAACAACTCCACCAAACCATTTTGACTCTTATTCCCCCCAACGGTTACGAATCGAGACAGAGCTTAGCTTTGCATTCAATGTTATATCAGCCCTGAAGTGCTGATCCATATACTGCACACTAAGCTACCTCGGCCCATCAAGGACACCCCATTGGGACCTCCCTGGTTATAAGCAAGCAATTACACAAGCTTCTTCATACCCAGCCCATGTTCCTCTTGGATCAGTCCATATCGGGTAACCCCAACTTCAAAATACAGAACAAACACATCCCTCAAAACTTCTTAGGACCCACCCTCACCCCATTCTTAAACCAACACATGCATGAGGGCTCAGTCATCCTATTCAACACGTTCTCTGAGTCACTCCCCAACACAAAAATATCCCCACTCTCCTTCTTACAGCTCTGCCATGCAATCATATCTACCCTTGTCCCCAGACCTTGGCCCTTTAGCGATACTTCACCATGGGAGAACCTAACCCATTTTGCTGCTCAGCCACATGCCACCTCCCGGCTCTATGAAAAACTGCAGGTGGTTTCCATCCCCAAGGACATAGACAAGTACCCCTACTGGGAGAAAGAATTCCCAGAACTTAAACAACTCCCAACCTGCCAACTCATGTGAAGGAATCTGCACAAATACATCAGATTTGATGGGTCAGAACCATGCAATACTCCATTGCTTACAACATGTATTACTCACCAACCAAGCTCCATAAGATGGGTCACCTTCTGTCTCCTAACTGCTGCATGTGTCAGTTAGATAAAGGAAATCTAAATCATATCCTACAGGACTGTACAAAAGCAAGACCCCTATGGGAAGACATCCACAGTCACTTAGACCCACTCCTAGGGCTGGATCAGTCCTTCACACCTCAAATCTACCTACTGGGCCTTGACATGGACTTAGTCTTTGGCCCTCAAAAATTTCACATTTCTGTCATCTTAGCAGTAGCCAAAAAGGTAATACTCAAACACTGTCTGGATGACTCTATGCTGAGCTACAGGGAGTGGTACAACTCCACCCTGGAAACACTTAGAATGGAGAAAATGATTAGCTCCTGTAACAACAGACTGCCCCAGTTCTGCAAAAGAAAGGGGTCCCTGGAAACTCTTCTGCTACTGGGCTGACCCTTCCCCAGGTCACTGGGAAGAAAAAGCCTCTTCCTCTTAAGGTTCTCTAGTTACCCCAATTCTGAGAGGCATAACCCGATAGAAACTACTGAAAGTAGGGGAGGGGGGCAACAGGTGCTGCCATCTGCTCCTACAGAAGGAAGAAAAAAGAAGTTTGACATTGTCTGTACTGTATAAACAATTTGTTCACAATCTGTGATTGTCTGTTTATTGTATACTCGAATATATTTTTTTTAATAAAGTGTATTATATTAAAAAAGAACATGGAAGGTAGGGTTCAGTGCCAAAAAGCACAAAATAATGCACCTAGGGCACAGAAGCTCAGGGGTAGAGTATGGGATGGGGGATTACTGACAGACAATAAGCAGGAAAGGGACCTTGGGGTTACCATGATGACTGTGAAGTGCAGAGCTGTGAGAAAAAGTGGTAGGTAGAGCCAGTGGGATGTTGGGGTGCATTGGGAAGGATATCTTCAGCAAGAGGTTAATGACTGGCTCAGGAAGTGGGGTGAAGAGAGTAGGTTGGGGGTGTCAGGGAACTGGAAAGGAGTTTGGGAGGATAAGGGACTGTATGCCAAGGACAGGCTTCATCTTGCCCTGTTAGGGAATGAAGTCCTTAAACAGGGGGTTGCTGACTATATTCAAGAAAGGTGGGGTTTAAACTTGTGAGGGGGATGGAAAAGGGAAGGGCTGGCCAGAAGCCCTCTCTTCCAGATGAGGGGAGTAGCCTTGAAACTCAAGGGGGGGGAACAGACTTGGAGAGGAGGTTTCAGGAGGAGCAGAGGGAGAATGGAAGTATAAGGAACCTGGGTGGGGTTTGACAAAGGGGATCAGGGATAAGGGGTGGGGGGTGGTGTTAGTAAATGCCAGGAGCTTGGGAAACAAGTTGCCAGAGTTACAGGCCATGCTGTTTGGGGGGGGTGAATGTGGTGGCAGTCACAGAAACGTGGGCCAAAAAAAACATGACTGGGACCTAAACGTGCGGGGGTACACTATGCTTAGGAAGGATAGAAAGGAGGGCAGAGGGGGTGGAGTGGCTATGTTCATTTGAGATGAAATAGAAATTGCTAGGGTAGAAGAGGCAGAGGGAAATGTGGAGGCCTTATGGGTCACCTTACGAACCCCAGCAGGAGTTAAGGTCAAGCTGGGTGTAGTATATAGGCCCCCTGGATGGGTGATGTTCTGGAGGATGGTTTTCTGGACAACATCATTGCCCAGTGTGGACCAAAAGGGGAAGGAGTGGTGTTGATGGGGGACCTTAATATGCCAGGTACAAACTGGGGAACCATGTCCTCTAAGGTGGCCAAGGAGCAGAGGCTGCTGGATGGCTTCCAGGATGTGTTCTTAACACAGCATGTGATGGAGCCCACAAGGGAGGGGCATGTCCTGGACGTAGTTCTGCCAGATGGGGATCTGGTAAGGGACCTGGTTGTAGAGAATCCTCTGACTGGGAGCAACCACAATACTGTCTGGTTTCAAATAAGCATGGGGGATGGGGAGAGATCTAGGACACTGGCAGTGGACTTCAGGGGGGCAGAATTTGTGGGCATGGGAAATATTCTCAAGGATCACTTGAAGGGGATTATATCAATCACAAATGTGGAAAAGAGATGGGAGGTCATAAAAAGGGGACTTCATGAGGCAGTTAGGACCTGCACTAAGGTGAAACGTAAGGGAGCAAGGTCACATAAACCATGCTGGTGGTCCAGTGAGGTTCAGGTAGCAGTCAGAGAAAAGAAGGCAGCCTACAAAAAATATAAAACAAGAGGGGATAGGGAAAAGGAAATGTACCATCTTGCATCAAGAAAAGTCACCTGGATGGTGAGGGGGGCAAAGTCCAGTAAAGAGCAGCGGCGGGCACAGGGGATACATGGAGGGGAAAAGGGGTTCTTCCGGTACATTGGGAGTGGAGAAAAACTAAGGGCCATCTCGGCAGATTGAGATTAGAAGGAGGGTGGGTGGAAGAGACAAGGGACCAGCCAGAGGTATTAAATGAGTACTTCACCTCTGTGTTCACTAGGGAGGGGTATGAGATATCTACAAAGCAAGTCATGATGGGGATAGAAGCGGTAGTGAGTGGGATCAGGGGAGGAACAGAAATGGAGCAAAAGGGAGGGAGAGGTACCCCAGGGGTGTCACATCAGGATAAGGATAAAAAGGCCAGTAAGGTGGAGGGGATGGATGATGCTATCTCCACCGAAAGGGTGTGGTTAGCCCTCAAGGCCCTAAAGAAAGATAAATCTCCTGGGCCGGATGGCATTCATCTGAGACTACTTTGGGAATTGGCGGACATACTGGCTGCACCCCTGGCGGAGCTCTTCAACAGGTCACTTGAGACAGGGAGGGTACCTAGGATTGGCAGAGGCACATGGTGCCAATCCATAAAGGGGTCGAGAGAAATACCAGGTAACTATAGACCCATCAGTTTGACCTTGGTGGTGGGAAAATTAATGGAGAGTATACTAAAGGAACGATTGGGGTGTACTTGGAGGTGGAGGTCTGGATAGTTGGCAACATGGGTTTGTGCCAGGTAGATCATGTCAAACCAATCTTGTGGAGTTCTATGAATGGGTAACATCAGAACTGGACAGGGGAAAGCCTGTGGATGTATTATTCTTGGACTTCAGCAAGGCATTTGACTCTGTCCCCCACAATGGTCTGGTGGAGAAATTGATGGGGTTGGGAGTAGGCCCTTTGATGGTCAGATGGATTGAAAACTGGCTAGCTGGATGCACCCAGAGAGTAGTGGTCAGTGGGGAGCTCTCAAACCCTAGAGAGGTCTGTAGTGGGGTACCGCAGGACTCAGTCCTTGGTCCGATCCTGTTTAATGCATGCATATTGGACATCAGGGAGGGTATAGGGTGTGAAATGAGTCTCTTCGCTGATGACTTCAAGATGAGAGCAGTAGTTGAGGGGGAAGAGGGGAGGTTGGCCCTGCAAGGGGACCTGAACACCCTGGAAAGCTGGGCTCACACATGGAAATTAAATTTCAATATCACCAAGTGCAAAGTGTTACATCTTGGGCGGGGAAACTTAAACACAAGTACACCCTGGGATGGGAGGCGCTGGAGGCCTCAACAGGGGAAAAAGACCTAGTGTCATGGTGGATGCATGTATGAATAACTCTGAGCAGTGCAGGAGAGCGGCTAGCAAGGCAAACAGGATGTTGGGATGCATTGTAAGGGGGATCACCTCTAGGAGCAGGGAAGTGATTCTGCCACTGTACAATGGACTGGTTAGACCACACCTTGAGTACTGTGTACAGTACTAGAGACCACACTTGAAGAGGGACATACAGCTCCTGAAGAGGGTACAGAGGAGGGCAACCAAGATGATATGAGGACTAGGGGATTTGACGTATGAGGACAGACTTGAGGAGCTCTGCCTGTTTTCATTGGAGGAGAGGAGAGACGGGAAGGACATGATTGAGGTCTTCAAGTACCTCAAGGAATAAATAGGTAAACATGGAGGGGATCTTTAGACTAAAGCAGGGAGATATCACCAGAGGGCATGGTTTGAAGTTGGAAGGTGGAAGGGTGAGAGGGGGAAAAGAGGAGGAGGAGGTTTTTCACTGAGAGGGTGGTGGACCCTTGGAATGTGCTGCCTGGCGAGCTGGTTCAGAGATCCACAGTGGAGGGCTTCAAGGGAGGGTGGGACAGACACAGAAAGTGGATGTATCAGATGATGGCCTGGCCCCGTGGGGGTGGATGATAGGGATTTTTGGAACACAAGGGGGGGAGGTCCTTGGCACCCAACTAGGGATCTGAGGTTCGAGCAGACTCAATAGACCGTAAGGCCTAATCTACTGGCAATTAGTATGTTAGTAAGAGGATGGAGGTGGTGTTGTCACATATCACTTGCTTGTGAGACCTCTCCTAGAGTATTGTGTCCAGTTCTGGAGACTGCAACTCAGAATGGACACAGACAGGGTGGAGGCCATCCAGAGGAGGGCAACCAAACTGAAAAAGAGTTGAACAAGATGCCCTTTGAGGACAGACTCAGAAATCTCAACATGTACACTCTGGAAGATAGGCAAGTGAAGAGACTTGAAAATAAATCACAGGGGTCAACAGTGTGCTGGAAGGGAGTCTCTTTTAAATGAAATGAGCACCAGAACTAGGGGGTATGCAGCACAGGTGGAGGGGAGAGTTTAAGAGGGATGTGAGGAAATATTACTTCATCGAAAGGGTTGTACATGACTGGAACAGAGTGCCAGAGGAAGTGGTGGAGGAAAAAACATTGTGGGGCTTCAAGAATCCATGGGATAGGCATAGGTGAATATTTATAAATAAGTAGGGAGAAGGGAAGGTCCCTGCATCCCAGCTAGGGTCTGTAGAGATGGACAAGGCAAAAAACATCTGGGAAGGCTAGGAGAGCCATGCAATCCTTTTCTGCTGACAAATTCTGTTTCTATGTTTCTATGCCTGACCAATCTTAACAGTACCCTTCTGTAGGATGGAATAGGGGCAGACTGGATGGGCCAGTGGAGTCCTTTTCTGCTATTAGACTTATATGATTCTATGAGTACACTTCAGGGTATGGTATCATCAGAGTAAACATCCCTGAGGTAGTCCACTGGTGTAGTAATAGCACTGCCGATTGTGTCACTCATGGCCTGAGTTTGGCAGTGAGTTCAGGAGTCCAAGGGCCACTTGGGGGAGGGAGGATGGAGCACCAAGGGACTGCTCCCCCCTCTCCATCGGTGGGGTTGACACAGATACTGGCACTTTACCAACACCTCTTAGGAACCAGGAGTTGGGCATGCCAGGCTGTCAGGAGGTAGTGAAGGTGTGGCAGCCATTGATGCATATCGCTTGGGAGCATGTGAAGTGTAGCATGATGGCATTGCACATCTGCATCTCTGAGGGCTACTAAAAATGGGAAAGTACAGACCAGTAGGCTAACACTGGTCTCCTGCAGGCCCTGCACCCGGCTGGTTGGGTTTGGTGTAAATCCTAGGGAACATGCTGGACCAGGTAAGTCATGGAGAACACTGAAGTGGCAGGACTGGGGAGAATTTGTGGATGGGAGCTGGTCAGTATGGTGGGATCTCTGCCAGTGTAAGTATATTAATATGAGTATGGGGAGAACTGGGATCACGTCCCCTCTCATCCTCATTTCCTCCATCATGAACATGTTAAGGGCGCCAGTCTCTCCTCATAGCTTGTGACTTACATACCCTGATCTTTTTGGGGGTCCTGTGCCACACCCTTTCAACAGTCTAAAGATCTGTTTCGTATTCAAAAGCCAAGAACTGCAAACAGTACTCCACTGGGCTTATTCATGACTCTGTAAAGAGGCCAGTGCACCTCCCCACCCTGCTGTTCAATCACCCTCCCCCTTATTGCATGCTAGCATTCTGCCAGCTCTCTTGACAGAAGCTGGACACTGCTTGTTGTTCTTCAACTGCATGTCAGTTATGACTCAAGTTCTTCTCCTCCTCATTTGTACCAAGAGGAGCACAACACAGTGTGTAGGTCCTCTCTCTGTTTCTTACCAAGGTGTGCATCTTGTATTTGACTATACTGACTCTGACACTCCAAGAGTTCAGCTCAGATTATTCAGGTCCATCCTCAAGGGAGCCCACCACCCTGTCAAGCTCATTGTCATCAGCAAATCTTAGCAGCCTGCCTGAGACCCCAGCTTTCAGATCATAGATGAAAAAGGTGGAATAGCCCTAATACTTATCCATGAGTGCCCCAATTTCCCATCCACCATAATCCTTCAGTTCATGTATTATATTATTCATTAATTTTGAAAATAATAGGCACTTACTTCCCATGGCTGAAAATGATTCCTATCTGCACATGTTCTGTTACTGAATGGTCCTTCTCCAGGTTTGCATGACTGCAGGTCTTGTAATGCATGTGCCAGTGAATACACTGCATTTAATAAATTGTAGGTATATCTGAAATTGTCAACTGGATATATGGTCTGCTCTAGTGTGTCCAGTTTCTCTTCTCCGGTACAAAACTGCAGTTCAGCAGTTTTCCCTTTATTGTTTGCATTTTTAATAGTTTCATTATCTGTCCACTTGCAGTTGAATACAGCCTCCCAGAATGGCTTCATATAGATATCACGTGGATATTTGGAAGGATGAATATTGTAAAGGAAGTCTTTAAACCCTGGAATAGCTCCACTGTGCACTGTAAACCCTATTGTGCCATTTAATGTTTTTGAGAGTTCCTTCTTTGAAAAAATAGAATCTGTTATCCAACTTGAAGATGCTATCCAGACTTTTCCCGTTATATTCTGTGCAGTTATCTCCTCCATGATTAAAGCCACCTGTGGTGCATAGGCATATATCATGACAACAACTGTGGTTGAAGTCACAATCTTCTCCACAAGGGAAAGAATTCTCTTCCTTTTGAGATCTGTTGGAAGGATCTCATAAAATGCCACACAGACACGGGCCCCAACTAATGCTTCCTTCAGCTGCTGACTTCCTTGTACACCAAAGTCATTATCTGCATAGATAATCCCTATCCAGGTCCAACCAAAGTGCTTAATGAACTCTGCAAAGCCAAATGGTTGAGAGTATGCATTCCCCACGGTGCGAAGGAATGATGGAAACTGACGCTTATCACTCAGTAGTGGAAGTCCAGCAGCTTGGCTGATCTACAAATAAATGGATCAGTATAAAGCACTAACATAAATAACATTTGGTAATCAGGGCCGCATAAAATGTCACTTTTTGTAAAGCAAAGCATTCACAAGCACCACTTTGTGGCACCATTCTAACATGCACCCCTGTGTACTGTACACAAATATGGAAACTTAGAATTTGAAGGCAAATAAGGACCACTTGGCCCACCCAGTCTACCATTTTTCCCTACTTACAGGTTCACCTCAGACTCTATTAAATCTCCATCACTTTCTTTTCTATTAAGATTCCCTTATGCCTATCCTGGTCATTATTGAACCCTCACTGTTTTTGCCCCCACCACATCCACTGTAAGGCTGTTGCAGGAATCCATTACCTTCTGTGAATAAGTACTTCCTCGCATATCTCCTGAATTCACACCTCTCTAGCTTCATAGTATGCCCCCTTGTTCTTGAGCTCTTTTTTCCAGAAAAATATATCCATCCTGTTCCTTATTTACTCCTGTGAGGTATATAAGAACCTCTATCATATCCCCCTCTTTTCTTTCAGGGTGTACATATTGAGGTCTTTTATTCTGTCTTCATAGAGCTTTTGATGCAGACCCTGTACCATTTGTTTTTTGCACTCCTCTGGACTATCTTGACTCTGTAAATGTCCTTCCAGATATGTGGTCTCCATAACTGGACATAGTACTCTAGCTGGGATCATACTAGCAATCTATTCAGAGACAATACTGTAGGAACAAAACCCTTAATAGAAAAATTATTTAATTTTTATTATCAAAAATTGAGTTTTAATTATTATTTTATGTGGGATTAATTATGGTAAGTTTTATTATAATTTCTGGTTAAGATTACTGTGTGCATGAAATCTTAAAAACATTAAAATGGAAGAATGATGCCCTTTAAAGCGGAGACAGTTTCAGAGTTTAGGAAAAAAATGGCCTAAAGAAGATTGTTTTAAAATAGAAGCTTCCTATGTCAGGGATCTGTGCTCTAGCTGTAGCACAGAGATAAGATGAGGCCTTGTTACATTCCAGGAATATTTCAGTCCTAGCCAGAGCTAAGTATCCATGGGCAACAATCAGATAGGAGGTCATGTGACTGATGCAGGCTAGCACCCGGGGGGGGGGATCTTGTCTTAGGAAATGTAGTTTAAAAGTCCTCGTACTGTCTGTTAGAATAAAAAGTTTAATTCATACTTTAATAATGTAATGAACTGCCGCTATGAAAGAATGGGACAGTGACAGTTGATAAACATTAGTATGAGCAATAAAACTATTTAATATTATTAGTGCAGGACTAAGGGTTTCAGAGCTATTTATAAAAACCTTCTTTTATTGATAACTAGACAAATCTAGTCTCTCATGATAGCTGACATGCTGAGGAGTCTGAAAAAAATGACTCTTAAGCATGCCCCTTGTTACTGCGAGGAGAAATAAAATCTAAAAGTTTGGTAAAAGCAAGGTGATTTATGATTGTTTCTAGAGAAGACAAAGAACTTTGTGTTTCTACAAAGAACTAGTATTTAAAAGCTTTGATAATGGATTTTTCTTACAGATCTTATATTATTCTGTAGCTTAGAATATTTAGAGCAAGACTATCACTTTATTTTAAGAAGTTTTATTAGAATTATAAAGTTATAACCTTTAATAGTCTAACTTGGAACAAATTAGTCCTGTGAATATGGGAAACATACCAAAATGTTCCATTCAATGAGATAAGTTCAAATATACAAGTGTAAAAGATATGCTATTTTGTATTATTAAGTTATTAAGAAAAATATTTTTGAGTTAAAAATAAGTCTTAAGGAAGGGAGGAGGTTCTTAAAGAGACATGGTCACCGTCACCATTTGTCATCTGCAGGGAGTCACAAACCCAGCCCCTTAGTGACTCAGACCAATCAAAATCTGTTGATGAGCAAGTTCATATTAGTGAATTCTGCTGACCACTCCTCAGTCTTGGCAAAAACACCAATTTAAGAGGACCTATGTCAGGCTAATTCATAATTTGAATGCAACCTCAATGGCTTCATAACTCCAGCTTGGCCAAGAAGCTTCAGGCCATGCCTATACTTTGAGTACTTGGACCAATTTGGGGTTGATCATTATCCAGCAAGGTGTGCTAAACAAGTGTGTAAGCTCATGCAGTGTTGCAATGAGGCCCAGATGCAAACGTAAAAGAACTCTCACTGTAGTATAAAGTGAGGTTTGTGTTTATTTTATGAGCAATTTTGCTAAAGTAATGTTGTCTGCTAAAGCCTAGACCAGAAACTTAACTTTAAAATTCACACAAACTATGCAGCACTGTGAATAGAAGTCCAGTGTCTAAGCTTAAGAGCAGATAAATCAACATGAAGAAATAAAATTCCAGTTATCGAGACAACGTTGCTATAAACAAGAAAGATCCTATCAAGTTGTTGCTATGGGACTGTTCAGATTCAGTTGTCTGATGTTTCCTGTTGAATTCTACAAACTGACTTTTGATAATTAGTGCATCCCAAATTGATGCAAAAGAAGGCTCCAAATCCAGGGTCCATGGAAGAAGCAAGCTGACTGAAAGAGATGTTCTTACTCAAAGCCTGACTCAGCCAAGATTTCTAAGTAAAGAGAGAAGAACCACTTCTACAACCAAACATTTAAGTATAATTTTGATTACTTTTACTAATTAATTTTAATTTATAGTTTTAGTAATTTAAATTGACTTATCTGGAAGAGTAATAAGGGAACTTACTGTACTTTTAACTAGAGAACTTGAGGTATATCATTAAAAGGTTTCAACTGTGGAAAATACATTTCGCATGATAAGAATTTTGAAATAAGTCTTACACAAAAATATAATCTGAAACACTAATTTAATGAGTTTGCATGTTCTTATGCATGAAGGTTATGCTAAGCAGTAAGTATGCTAAAAGTATAAGTATATGGCTAATGTGTGTTATTATGCTGAATAGTGCTTATTCATTTGCTTTGTTTATTTGCTGGAATTTGTTTTCTTTCATTTGTTAGTGGGTTGCTTGATTTTCTAAAACAATTGTGTTGATGTTTAGAGTTATTATGCTTAAAATTTATGCTAATGAGGAATATTTAGAATTATTGTATAGGTGTAAATGCATATATTTTTCATAGTCATAATCAATCAATCACTTTATTTAACCAGGCATAAACACCATTAAGCAAGCTCATTTTCAAGGTGGTCCTGGGCATTAATACAATACAGTACGCTTCATAAGATTACAATTACGGTGGAAGTGTGGAAAGAATTGTTATTATCATTATCACAAATCTGAAGAGCAGAGGTGATATCATGTATGAATTGTATAATTATTTTTAATAATTTATTAAAATAATTTTTGAGTAAGGCCTGAGGTAAATCCAAGTGCTACATTATAAAAATGATATTATATCCTTTGTCTGACATCTTTGGGGTTCTTATCCATGAGATAATTGTTGGTAAATAACAATCCACACTCACAGTGTATGAAAAATAAATGTTGCTATTACTGTTAGTATCTGCAAGATTTCTAAATTGCAGAAATAATACTTTTGTTTTGTTTTTCTGAGTCTAAAGCTACCTTAAGCAAAAGAGAAGGGAGTTGAAGCTAGAAGTGAACAGAATAGAATATTTACATAACAGTAAAGTGGCAAGAAAAAGAAAAGAATATTAGAAGCCTCAAGAGAAAATATTTTGTTTTGTTTAAATTGTGTAAAAAGTTATTTCTATTGTAACTGTTGTTCAAAAGAATACTTAATTCTTGTGGTTAAAGTTGGTAATCATTATTGCATAGCCATGCCAACTTTGGCTGTAACTGCAGATATGATTAACACTGAGACATTAATTTATATCCCAACACAGTTGACTTTTATTAAAACTAAAAATGAAAGAATACACCAGCTGGAAAAAACAGGGCCTAAATATTTTGAGTGTAGTAGGTTTGCAGGTCAGGATAATATTTAAAAAAAGCTTTTACAGGAAAGTAAAAATGACCTTTCTAATAACTATTGTGACTTAGTCAAGCTAAGGCCTGAAAATACTGCTTCACTAAGTGAGATGCAACGACAAGAACAGTGTTTGGATTTGACAAGAGAAAAAGTGAAACTAGCAAATGCTTATACACAGGTTAACAAAGATTTGATTAAAGGAAAAGAAAATGATGAACATTTACAGAGAAAAAGCTAAGTTAAAAAAAAATGAAAGCATTGAAAAGGTTAGATTGTTTGACTGATTCTGGTATTTATTTGTTCATTTATTACATTTTGATGACTGGGTAGGCCCACTGGGCCCTGAAGGTCCCTTTTTCAGGGATGACCCGGAGATAACATTACAGGTTGAGAAGCAAACAAAACTGGTTATAGAGTAAGTGCAGATAATTAAACAGGTTACACACCAATAACAATTTTTCAAAGTCATTTGGATAAGCAAGCTGTGAATTGTATGATAAAAACCTAGCCTTGAGGTCTATGAGTGTGACATAAGGCATGTGGCGAGCAGTGGTGAACAAGAGATAGGGTTGGCGTTGTTATGCGGGAGGGGGAGGGTATATCATTGAATGAATCATCTGACTCAAAAAATAAATCTCAGTGCCAAAACAAAAGCCCTAGACAGACAAGTGATTTGAATTCTAATTCGGAGTGAGAAACATTCAAGAAATACATTAAAAAAAAGCATGAGACTAGGCAAAAAGAGTGTTCCTCTGTACCTCAAGATAAGGTGTTAGAGGTCACCAAATCTAATACTCTGGTTAAGGGGGGGGAGTGCCTATGTCTAACAAGAAAAAAACAATTAAAGCCCATGCTTGGTCCAACTGTGGCTCAGCAGCCTTATCAAGACTCAGACCAATGCCAACACTGGAGTCCCTCTCAAAAAGGGGGGAGCCTAGGTGCAAGGCATGGAAGTGAGCATGGTGACAAAACTGACCACAGGTGGCACCAATATTCTGACTACGACCAGCAAAATGATAGCCAATATCAAAACAGGTCTAGGCATAGATCTGCAAATACAGAGGAAAAAATTAAAAAAATGTATGGAGGATTGTAAAAGAAAACTCCTAGACTTCTCACACCATCATAACCATGCACATTCTACCTCTCTCCTGAGTAAGCTCGCATGACTCATAAATTCTGTTCACACTATTGCTGACATGGTTACTACAACTAGTATTATTAAAAAGGATAATGAGATTGGAATAAGGTTTAAAAATGAGATGCCAAGTGTAGTTGAACATGATATCTCTGTGCCTAGACTTTGTAAAAAGGTATTTAGGGTTAGTATTAACCACAGAGTAAAATGCCATGGTAAAAGGAAGCAGTATAGCACAGTAGTTTAAGGCTCAGAGCTGCAAACCTGGAGACCTGGATTTGAATCCCATAGACCCCACTTGCATACTGTGAGGCCCTAAGCAAGTCACTCAACTTCCTTGTGCTTGCAGGTTGCATCTGTAAATAAGCTTTCAGCTTACAGTAGTTTGTATCTCCTGGTTAAAAATAAAACAAACTGCTGTACTGCCAGGAAAAAACAGACAAATTCTGCCTGGGCAACTAAATTCCCAAAGGAAGAGCAAAAAGGTTTTACTGTGACATAAACATTGAAAACAGCCTAAATCATAAGGCTTTGCTTGATTCTGGGGTTAAAGTAAGTCTCATGTCTAAAAGTCTTTTTGATAATTTGACTGATGTCATAGGTGACTCAAAGAAGCAAAAAACCCTTCCTAACAGCTTACATATTGTAAGTCATGGAGAGAAAGCTCAGAAAACCTTAGGTAAAGTTGGGTTGAAATTAAGATTTGGTAAAATGGTGATTAAACATCCAAAGTATGTTACGAACAAAACAGGCAATGTTTGCATGATTGAAAATGACCTTCTAGGGGCCGGATGGCACAATGACATGTAAGGAGGCTTTTGCTCTGTCTGCTGAGAGAGAGAGAGAGAGAGAGAGAGAAAGCAACCAGAGTTTCCTTAAATCAAGGAGGTTATTTTCTAGACTACACTGAACTGAATTATTACTTTTTGGATCTGTGTAAGTAACTAGTATTGATTCTGTTTTGGAGGTTGATCTGTCTTAGTTTTAACTTTAATTTGCCAGAGTGGATCTATAGCTGGGAGACATTTGCAGTCATTTGTGACTAGACCTGGTACTTAACCTCTATGAAATAGGTGTCTGAAAGAAAGGAAGGCACTCCCTGGGGTGGACGGTCAGAGATGTGGTTGATTGTTTCTGGATGGCACAGGTTTACTCCCTTCCACCCTTCCCCACAGCCCACCTACCCCAAGTGCATAACTTCCTTTATAACAGGGGTTCTAACATCACTTCCCCAAAACTGCTAGCAACATACACCTGTTCGTATCCTTAAAGGCACAGTACACTGAATAGGGGGTAGAGACACTCACATGCTTGCATACACTAAAACAAGAACAAAAAAAAGAAAAGCATCAGTAATAGGAAGGGACACAGACATGTGGGGAGTGGTGCAATGTACTGTCTGTGGGGCAGAAGTCTTCTGGGAGACATTCTGGAAACTGTGTTGCTGCCCTATTTGCAGGCACCTCTCTGGTCTGAGGGAGGAGGTAGCTTGTCTACATTCTGACCTGGCAAGGATTTGGGACACCTGCGCTCCCACCCAGGGACTACCCAGGCCATGGAGACTACCTCAGAGGTTGCCAAGAAAGAGGAGTGGTTGGACCATGGTGGGCTCAGAGAGGGTGAGGGTGGTGGAACAGAGGTGCATCCCTTCAGTTGTGCCCCTCCACAATTCATTCACCACTCTGGCAGAGCATGGTTCCTCTTTGGAGGCACCCACAGTGTAGACCAAGGAGGATGCTGGGAACCTCCACAATGGAGACCCACAGGAGGGTGGCACAGGACCCCATAGGGGAAGGAAACAACTCCTGGTGGGACTTGATTGTTAGGAGGGTAGAACTGGGGAAGGGAAGGGAAAGGGAGGTAAGGTGCCTGGCCGGCACCATGGCTTGGAGGGACAAGAAACTAATCCTCAGGATCATGGGATCAGCTGCAAGGGGGAGTGAGCTGGATGTCATTATTCACCTAGGGATGAATACCCTGGCTGAGAATGGAATCAGAGCAGTGTAACAGGAGTTTGTGGAGTTGGGGAGGGGCCTTAGACAAGTAGCACACATGGTAACTTTCGCAGAAGTGCTACCTGTCTATGGCAAGGATGAGGCTAGGGTACTCCGCACCATGGGATTCAATGACTGGTTTAAAAACTGGTGCAGAGCTCTGGGATTTGGCTTCATTCGGGACTGGGGCTCCACCAGGAGGGGTGCAGGCCTATACAGGCATGATGGTCTGCATCTATCCTGGAGGGGAACCAGGATCCTAGGTGATAAGTTTAAATACTTCATTGGCAAGCATTTAAACTAGCTAAGGGGGGAGCCACTGAAAAGGAGAAGGGAAATCCTAGCCCCCCCAAAAAATCAGGGTAGTTAGTAAGGTAAACACCAAGCTAGAGCAGTCAATAGGGATACAGACAGGGGTAAATGGAGAAAAAGACAAAGGCAGTAAGGACAGGGATGGGGCAAAAAGAAATACAGCAAGAAAAGAGAGAGTAATGAGTACCAATACCCACAGTCTAGGTAAAAAGCTCCTGAAATGGTGGCTTGATGGAAGAGGGATGCCTGGATATCATGGCATTCACAGAAACATGGTACGCTGAGAACCTTGACTGGGATGTCAACATACCAGTTACAAAATCTACAGGAGGGACAAGGAGGGAAGAAGAGGAGGAGGAGTAGCTCTCTATGTAAGGGAAGGGATCAAAGCAACAGAACTAGAGGGTAAACAGCGAGGAGAGGAGGCACTGTGAGTCACCCTGGAGACTGGAAATGGCTCCACAATCCACATGGGGTTGTATACAGACCCCCCTTCTCAGGAGGAGGAAATGGACAAGGAAATGACAGAAGGCATCCTTGGGATGGCAGAGAAAGGTGAAATATTGATGATAGGGGACCTGCATATGCCAGATGTTAACTGGAGCACCTTTGCTGCAGCCACATCCAAGAGCAGGGCCATTCTCGATTCCCTACAGGGGACATGCCTTAGACAGCTAGTTTTGGAACCCACTTGGGAGGGAGCGATCTTAGACCTGGTACTCTCAAATGGGGAAGGAGAAAGGATCTCTGATCTTGAAGTGGGTAGCCATCTGGGAACAAGTGACCACCAAACAGTGTGGTTCATAATAAACTTAGATGTAGAGTCAAGCCACACAAAAGTGAAGGTACTGGACTTCAGGAGGGCTGATTTTGTCAAAATGGGAGAGTGCCTCAGAAAAGCACTATCAAACAGGCAAGAAGGTAGGTTGGAGAAACAATGGTGAAACATCAAAACTGCCATCACAGAGGCAACATACCTTTGTGTGAAGCAAATAAACAAATCAAAATGAAAGAAAAAAACACTATGGTTCTCAAAAGAAGTGGTGGGGAAGGTAAGGGAGAAAAAGATAGCATTCAGCAAGTATAAGGAAAAACAGAATGAGCAGGACAGAGAAGTGTACCAGTTAAAGCAGAAGGAAGCGGGGAAGGTAGTCAGAATAGCAAAGGCCCAAACTGAGGAAAAGATAGCCAACTCATTTAAGAAGGGGGATAAAACATTTTATAGGTACATTAGGGAGCAAAGAAAGATGAAGGCAGGAATACTGAGGCTGAATAAAGAGGAAGGTGGTTGGGAAGAGAGTGACACTGAAAAAGCAGGGATACTGAAAGAATATTTCTGCTCAGTCTTCACAATGGAAAAGCAGGGGGAGAGACCTAATCCAGTCAATAGAAGCACTCTGGATGGGGGGGGAGGGTTGATTTTAGTCTTTTCACAGAAGAAAGGGTTCTGAAAGAACTCTTAAAACTAAAGGTGGATAAAGCAATGAGGCCTGATGGGATTCATCCCAGAATTCTAAGAGAACTAAGTGAAGAACTAGTAACACCAATGACTACCCATTTGAATAAATCATGGGAGGATGGTGTGGTACCTGAGGACTAGAAAAGGGTGGATGTGATTCCCCTTCATAAAAGTGGGAGTGAGACAGAGGCAGGAAACTACAGACCTGTCAGTTTGACTTCAGTGGTAGGGAAAACGATGGAATCTCTTCTGAAGGAAAGAACTGTTGAGTACCTAGAGGCCAGTGGGGCACAGGACCCAAGGCAGCATGTATTCACAGCAGGAAGGTCATGTCAAACAAATCTAATTGATTTCTTTGACTGGGCAACCAAAGTAGAAGACCAGGGAGGGGCTGTGGACATGGCCTACCTAGACTTTAGCAAGGCATTTGACACAGTCCCACACAAAAGATTAATAAACAAATTAGCCAACCTGGGAGTGGGTCCCAGGGTGGTAGCCTGGGTAAAGCACTGGCTGGACAACAGGACACTGCAGGTAATAGTAAATGCAGTCCACAGTGAAGAAAGGAGGGTTACTAGTGGGGTACTGCAGGGTTCAGTACTGGGGCCGGTCCTTTTTAATGTCTTTATAAGTGACATTGTGGAGGGACTGAAGGGAAAGGTATGTCTCTTTGCAGATGACACAAAGATCTGCAACAGGGTTGATATGCAAGGTGGGGTGGAAAGGATGAAAAGGGACTTGGCAAGGTTGGAGGAATGGTCAAATGTATGGCAGCTTAGATTCAATGCAAAGAAGTGCAAAGTAATGCACATGGGAAACAAAAACCCAGGGCAAGAGTACACAATCAGGGGTGAGATACTGACAAAACAAAAATGGAAAGGGACCTGGGGGTGGTCATATCAGACCACCTAAAGGTGGTCCAGCAATGTGAAAAGGCAGTAAGGAGGGCTGGGGGGATACTGGGGTGCATAGGGAGAGGCATCACTAGTAGAAAACAGAAAGTTGTTGGCCTTCTGTACAGACAGTTGGTAAGACCACATCTGGAGTACTGTGTACAGTTCTGGAGACCCTATCTCTGCAAAGACATAGACAGACTGGAGGCAGTCCAGAGGAGGGTAACCAAAATGGTGCAGGGTCTGCATCAGAAGACATATGAAGAAAGAAAGACTAAAGGAGCTTGAGATGTATTGTCTTGAGGAAGGGGGGGGGGAAATGATAGAAACTTTCAAATACCTCAAGGGACTCAACAAAGTCCAAGAGTGTAGCATCTTTCAGAAAAAAGAGATGTGCAAGAACAAGGGGGCACAATTTGAAGGTAGAGGGGGACAGCTCAGAGGTAATGTGAGGAAGTATTTCTTCACAGAGAGGGTTGTAGATGCATGGAACAGCCTTTCTGAGGATGTCATAGAGTCAAAAAAGTGGGAGAATTAAAAAAATGCATGACACAGACATAAGGCAATTCTAGTGGGGGGGTAGAAGGAAGTAGGCTGTTGGTTAACTAGGATCTGCAGCTTATCCATTAGGTAGGGAAATGGGTAGACTAGGTGGGCCAAGTGGTCCTTATCTGCCGTCAAATTCGATGTTTCTAAAGAGGTTTAAACCTATTCTAGACTATAGCCAGACAATTTTATGGTCACAGATGAACAGGCCTATTCCATTTACTGTAGAAAGAGTCAACAATGTTTCTAAACAATGAAAATCATGCTACTGTGAGAAAATGTAATGGTTAAACTGAATTTTGTAGGTTCTAATATACATGAGAAGTTTAGTTTTGGTAATTCTAAAAACTGGTTAAATGGAGATGTAAAGCTTATGTGTTTTTGTGTCACAACAAGATGTGGTAAATCTGTGACTGAAACAGATGCCTAGCTTTCTTCACAAAGAAAGTAAATCCTGTTTTTCCCAGTGCCATCCTATTTTTGAGAGCAGTATTAAACTCGAAGTACAAAACCCACCGAGGACTGTGAAAAGGAGTTGTCACTCAATAAAACCAGAGCTAAAGTCAAGATGCCAGACAACAACAGAGCTTGTAAAGTCCTGTATTGTCAAAGCAGTGCACAGTTTTGCCCAGTTTTACAATGAATGGTTACGAAATGTTCCAAACCACAAATAAAGTTTGGAATGTACAGACACTTGCTTTGAAACTCCAGATAGGGCAAATTATATAACATCTTGTACTGTATGTCATGCAAGGTTTAAAATCTCCCGTACCTTTGTATAGGTGCACTTGTACAACGGGGTGTGTGTATAAGCCTAGCCAATAAAATGCTGTGTTCACAATTAAGGGAAAACCCTTACCCAATAAGATGGTATCACCAGCCTTGAGGTCTGGATAAACTATCCCTCAAGTGCGCCAAATGGTGAGTGTGCACATTGCAGTAGACTCAGATAAAGTAAAGAAAGTTTCTATTAAGGTTAATGGAAAGGTGTCTTATAAACTGTGTTGCTTGTGCCTAACCTAAAGTAGTAATATGGATTTAGAGATCCATTATACACTATGCCTATATATATGCACTTGACTAATGCATGTTTTTTCTTAGCACATAAATCCAAAAACAGGGGTTGTCACTTTTAAAGCTAACTGTGGTTAGCAAAAAGTAAAAGGGGGGAAATCCTTTTCAGTTCAGATATTTGTTGGTCCAGTTATTGGGGAGACTAACATACGGTATTACCTAAAAAGAGAGATGAAACAAAAAGAGTCTAAAAAATCATATATGGAAGGGGACAGGATCAGTTGTGTTCCGGGACAGTAGCTGCTGCTTGTTGTTTTCACAGGGTTCTTGTGGATTTTACTTGGTAGAAGGTTATTTCTTTTCTTTCTTACTTCTAAAGGGCTAGCAGGGTATTGTTTTGGGGGCTGTTGAAAGTTTGAAAACTGTTTTGGTGGCTGTAAGTGGGTTCATTTGTTGGATGTTTCACTGTGTAACAGGTTGCGCTGGTGGAGGCCTATTTCTTCTGATTTAAAACCTATTTGGTGGGATTTGCTGGGGCCTGGTTCTTGGGCTGCTGGGCTTGGAGGGAGACACAGGGCTGATACACTCTCTCTCGAGTCGGGTGTCTGCCCAAAGCCACTCCCTCCCCTCCCTCCCCAGAGTTCTGCTAATTTATATGGGGAACACCTGTCCTGCAATTGGAGGAAAAGGCTGCAGGTGCAGCTCATGTAGTTCTAGCCATTGGGGTTGGATTTAAAGGCTGGGAGAGAGCAGCTTAGGGAGTTGTTCATTTCCCTTATAAGTTTACTGTGTTGTACTGCACCTAGTAACAGGGTTACCAGTGTACTGTGGGACTGTATCTAAGATTAGTGGGTGACCTGATTAGGCAGTAGGGGTGTATCTTGGACTAGGGGGGACCCTGGTGGCTCACCCAAGGAAACCTACTTGAAAGGGGATGGAACCACACATCATTAGGGCCGGCATCTTTGGGAGGGTGGTGGGGTGCACAGGGTGTGGAGCAGTCATGTTACTGGACTGGGCTTGGAAGTTCGGTGGTTGCCCAGTGTACTACCAGCTGGCACAACTTAGGGAGGAGGTTGCGGGGATTAGGAGACAGCTGGGGGAAGGAGGGAGGTATGGTTGGGGAAGGGGGCAGGGGATCTCCCACGGGGTTGCACCAAGCACTGGGGGTGGGGGATAGGGAAAAGAGTGCAGGAGAATACTCAGGGGTCACATAGAGACCCTGGCAGAGGGTCAAAAGGACACTACCAAGGAAGCAGGCAGGTAACTGGGGACCCCCACAAAGGAGGGACAGAGGGACAACATTCTCATGGAAGTAGGCAGATGGCCGGGGCTGGACAGAAGGAAGCAAGGAGGGGAGGTGGATCAGACCTTACACTCAATAACCACTTCAATTCTCTTCTTCTGCTCGAGGATGAGTGGGGGTGATGTAGCCATGACAGGGGAGGTTAGAGATGGAAAGGGAGTGGGAGGCAGGAGGCAGGGCCCAGATAGCAGGAAGAACAGAGGGGAACCTAGAATGCAGGAAAATGGGGGGAGCAGTGAATCGGAGCAGGAGGGGCAGGGGGAAGAGGGAGGAAAGCGCAAGGAGAAGGACCAGTTGGGAGGAAAGGTAAAGGAGAAGGACCAGAAGTACAAGAAGGATTCAGTAAAGGGAGCTGAGGGTTTAGGCCAGGGGAGCATGACAAGCAAGGAGGGACTAAATGGAAACAGGAAGGAAGAGAGGATGAGCCAGGCTAGTTTAGCAGATGGGAGAAGGACCAGTTGCAAGCAGTGAGGGAGTTAGCAAGGTACAGAAGGATACTCAGGAGGAGGCATAAGATTGGAGGGAGGGATGGCTGGGTAAATAAGGAAGGTTGGCATGCGGCACCCATAGGGGAGGAATAAGAGGCCGGCTGGGTGGAGGCAGGAGAAAGGATGAGGACATGGAAGGGAAATGGAGGAAAAGGCAGGTCAGGTGCTCCTGTTGGGGGATTCTATGATCAGGGGTATCAAATGGGATAGGGAGGGAGAAGCCTGGCCAGTTAGAACAAAATGCTTCCCTGGACTAACGGTGCACAGGGCTAAGCACGAGGTATATCAGCTGGCAAAGGATTGTGGGGTTCCCGGACATACTGGTCCACCTGGGTACAAATGACATTGAGGGAAATAGTGAGCTAGAGATACAAGCAAGATTCAGGGAGCTTGCCAGGGTCTGTCATGACATAGGATGCACAGTTTCCTTCTCAGAAATCCTGCCAGTGCCAAGGGCTAGTGGGGAACACAAAAGGAAGATTTGGGAGATAAACCAGTGGCTCAGGGAGTGGTGTGAGGCCAGAGGGTGTGGGTTGATGGGGGATTGGGGGGAGACCTGGGAGGATAAGGAGCTGTATGCTAGAGATAGACTCCATCTCAATTTGGAGGGGAGGGGAATCTTTAAGTTGAAAATAGAGGGGTTCATTGGTGAAAATTGGGGTTTAAACTTGTGAAGGGGGAGGGATGGGAGAAAAGGCTGTCTCAAGGGGGTGCCGATAAAGGAGGGACTCTGTCTCCACCCCCCTGGGGAGCTGGAGGAATCGGGAAAGGCCAGGCTGGTGGGAGTGCAGACCAGGAAAACAGAATCCCCATGGGAACACAGCAGGGGAAATGGAGAGTATAGGGAAGGGTGGAAGGTAGTCCTGCTAAATGCCAGGAGCTTGGGAAATAAAATGCCTGAGCTCCAGGCAATGCTAACTGAGGGAGCAGTGGATGTGGCAGCGGTTACTGAGACCTGGGCCACTGCAGGACATGACTGGGACCTGAACCTGGAGGGTTACACTATGTTCAGGAAGGACGGGGGGAGGGAAGGTGAGGAGGGGTAGCAATGATAGTCAAAAACTGCATTGGCATAGGGGGAGTAGAGGAGGCAGAGGGAACCGTGGAGGCCATTTGGGTCACCTTGATAACAAGGGGGGGCAAGAGAGTAAAAATAGGAGCGGTGTATAGACCCCCTGCCCTGGCGGAGGACCTGGAGGAGAGTTTGGTGGCAGATGCTGGGAGACACTGCAGACTGGGCAGAGGAACGGTGGTGGTTTTGGGGGACTTAAACATGCCAGGAACAGACTGGGAGACTATGACATCCTCTGTGACCAGGGAACAGAGGTTGTTGGATGTCTTTCAGGACACGTTCCTAACTCAGCAGGTGGGGGAACCGACCAGGGAGGCGCGGGTACTGGATGTGGTCCTGGCAGACAGTGACCAGATTGGGGGCCTGGAGGTAAGGGACCCATTGGCCGGGAGTGACCATGCCATAGTTTGGTTCTGCCTGGACCTAGGAGGGCTAGAAGGCTGCACAAAGATGGAGGTAACTGACTTCAGGGGGACAGATTTTAAGGAAATGGGAAGGATCCTTAAGGAGCATTGGATGTGACTGGATCAGACATGGACGCTGATAGTAGGTGGGAAATCATCAGGAGAGGGGTACAGGATGCTACCAGCACCTGTGCAAGAGTAAGACGAAAATGCAGTAGGACCCGAAAACCCTGCTGGTGGACCAGGGAGGTCCAGGAGGTGGTGCGGGGAAAGAAGGCAGCCTATAGGCAATTCAAGTGCTCAAGGAGTGAAAGGGATCGAGGGGAGTATGAGCTGATGGCTAGAAGGGCCACTAGGGTGGTGAGGGTGGCTAAGACAAGGAAGGAGCAGAACCTGGCCAGGGAAATTAGGAGAGGGAACAAGGGGTTCTTCAGATACATTGGGGAAAAACGAAGGGTGAAGGGGCAGATTAGCAGGATTAAATCAGGGGAGAGATGGGCACAAGACCCGGGGCAGCAGGCTGAGGTACTAAATGAGTGCTTCACCTCAGTTTTCACCAAGGAAAATGGGGGTGTTGCATCATACATGGGAGGAGACAGAGATACTGACGAGGGGGACCCTTACCGATCGGCGGGTCTGGGGAGAGGGGAGGCATCACTGGCAGGAGGGAGGGCTAAGCAGGAAGAAGAGGTACGGAAGTGGAAATCACAGCAGAGAGTGAGGGAGCCTCAGCTCCCTTAAGACAGAGAAAGCACGGGGCCGGATAAATTACATCCCAGAGTGCTGAAGGAACTTGCAGATGTCCTGGCGAAACCCCTGGCGGAGCTTTTCACCATCTCTCTGAGGACAGGGTGGGTGCCCCAGGACTGGAAGGTGGCGAATATAGTGCCTATCCACAAGGGGGGATCAAGGGAGGTGGCAGGGAACTACATGCCTGTCAGCCTGACATCGGTGGTGGGCAAGGTGATGGAGGACATTGTCAAGGAGAGGCTGGGGGGGACCTGGAGAAGTCAGGGTGCCTGGACGATAGACAGCATGGATTCGTCCCAGGGAAATCATTTCAGACAAACCTTGTGGAGTTCTATGACTGGGTGACGAGTGCCTTGGACCTGGGTAGACCAGTGGACGACCTCTTTCTAGACTTCAGCAAGGCACTTGACTCTGTTCCTCACATGGGCCTGTTGGATAAGCTGGGAGAAATGGGGGTGGGGAACCAGATAATCAGATGGATAGGCAATTGGCTCCAGGACCGGACCCAGAGGGTCGTAGTTGGTGGGATAGTCTCATCCCCAAGGAGGGTCATTAGTGGGGTCCCACAGGGATCAGTCCTTGGGCCCCTCCTCTTCAACGCCTACGTCTCTGACATAAGGACAGGAATCAGGAGTGAGATGAGTCTCTTTGCGGATGACTCAAAACTGGGGGTGGTGGTGGATGGGGAGGAGGGGAGGGTGGCCCTACAGGGGGACCTGGAGGCTCTGGAAAGATGGTCTAGAAAGTGGAAGCTGAGGTTCCATGCAGGGAAATGCAAGGTACTCCACCTGGGGGCCAGAAACCCAGGCCAAGTGTACACCGGGGGATGCTACAAGTCTCAATGGCTGAGAAGGACTTGGGGGTGGCGGTGGATGTCAAGATGAACAACTCAGAGACTTGTAAGAGGGCAGCAGCCAAGGCCAACAGGATGCTGGGATGCATCGCTAGGACGATCACCTCCAGAAGGAGGGAAGCGATACTTCCTCTGTATAACTGCTTGGTGAGGCCGCACCTTGAGTACTGCATGCTGTTTGGAGGCCACACTTAAAGAGGGACATACCTCCTGAGAGGGTCCAGAGGTGAGGCAACCAAAATGATTTGGGGGCTTGGGGACAGGACCTATGAGGAGAGGCTCAAGAGCTAAATATGTACACATTGGAAGAGAGAAGGGACGGGGGACATGATAGAGGTCTTCAGGTACATGAAGAGGGTATATGGGGAGGAACAGTCAGGGTGCTTTGAAGGAAGGAGGAGGGGCCACTGGAGGGCATGGGTGGAAGCTGGAGGAAGATTCAGGGAGAAAGGAGGAGGTGCTACTTCACTGAGAGGGTGGTGGAGCCATGGAATGCGCTGTCCAGGGGCTGGTGGAGGCGAGAGACAGTGGAGGTTCAAGAGGGGTGGGACAGGTACAGGGAAGGGTTCTGGAAGCAAAATCCAATGCAGCAAGAATATCCAGAACTGGGAAGGGAGAAGCCAGAGGAGGCGAGGGGGGCAGCAAGGTCAGCACCAAGGGTGGAGGCTGACCAAACGAGCAGACACGAAAGACCGTTAGGCCTATTCTGCTGGCATTTTAGTATGCTAGTATTTTTATTTATTTATTTAGTTTTTGTTAATCTGGTAAGTGCACTAGCCAACAGTTGACTATTTTCATGCATGACCCGGGAGATACAAGACAAAACATAGTGAAGGTGATAACAAAACAGTACAGTTGCATAGACACTGAAGCAGGGTTACAGGTCAAAAGTACAATGAATATAACATTGTTCTACAGTAGTAGATAGCAGGAAAAGACGGGTACTGGTGCATGGACAGACCTCATTGATTATTCCTGGCAGACATGGTGAAAGGATGGAAGGGGGGACGTGGTGAAGGAGGGCTGAGGATCCGAGAGAGCAGGCTAGGACTAAGCAGAGAGAACCACTGTCAGCAGCTCCGAGCACAGAAATGATCTACGGCTTCAGCGGCTCAGGGTACTGTCATGCAGCCAGGCTCATGGTACTCTTATCTGGGCCCAAAACACGGCTGGCAGCCTCTGAGAAGTGGACCTATCGGGGACCTCTGAGGCTATACTTGTTTGTCCATGCCTGGGCTGTGGCAGCAAGTTATGGCTTTAGCGGTTGGAGGTAAGGACAAGCAGCCGGTCTCTTGGTTCCATGGCTGGGCATACTAGCGGCGTTCGGGCAGGGCTGTCCGGGCAGGGACATTACAGCAGTACATCAGTGACTCGGCAAAATTACGGAATTAGCAGTTAGAGAGCATAGACAATCGTCCAGCCACCTGGTCCCAAAGATGGGTATGGGAGCGGCAAGTTGACAGGGTTTAGGCATGATCTGCGGCTTTAGCGGCAGAAAGCGGGGACTTGTAACCGGGTTCATGGGTCCGCTCTCCGGCTAGAGAGTGTCAGAAAGGCGGGGGTCAGAAGTGTTTTACGGCAGCCTTGCAGCTTCGGTGGCTGAAGGTAAAAAAAAAGTGCCCGGGCTCGTGGTTCTGTTTCCGGGCGTAGGAGCTGTACTCTGTCGGGGTGCGGAGGGACTTTACGACTTTAGCGGCAGAAAGTGGGGATTTGTAACCGGCTCATGGATCCGCTCACAGGCTTAAGAGTGTCAAAAGGCGGGGGTCGGAGGTGTTAACGGCAACTTTGCGGCTTCCGCGGCCAAAAGTGCGGAAAGTGCCCGGGCTCACGGTTCTGTTACCGGGCGTGTGAGCTGTACTCTGTCGGGGTATGGAGGGGCTTACGGCAATCCAACGGCTAGGGCAGCTGCAAGTAGGGACAAGTCACCCGTGTCAAGGATCCGTTGCGGGGCATAGGAGCGGTGCACAGACAGGTTTAAGAGGGAATTATAGGCAGGATTGGTGACTAAAACATAGGGAAGCGGAGTCAGGCAAGCAATCCCGGACACACCCGGGAGGAAAATACATGGGTAGGGAGGGGAGAGGCTATGACCTTGGCAGCACCAGTACCCAAATTCACGAGATTCAGTCCTTCTATATATACCGTGATACCCAGTACAAGCTAAACAGCAGTTTACAAGCAGCAGTATGAAGGGCAAAAGGTAAAGTACAGACATTTTACACAGTACGTAATAGAGACATAGTAGTAAGGGCTTATTTCATATAACACAGCATTGTATAGTACATAAGGCTACATAACCAAGGAGTTTCGCTAAAGGGAAATATAGGATATCAGCAGATAGATAGGGAAGAGAAAACAGGCTGGGAGAGTGAGAATTTGGAGGGAAGGGACCTAGTGTAGGGGAGAGGAAGATGAGGCAGGGAAAAAGGGGGAGTGGTAGGACAGGCTCAGGTCGGGTCATAGCAGGCACATTGATCTGAGGTAGCTAGGTGGTTGCTTAGCCCACGCTTGAAGAGGTAGTGTGACGAGGCATGTCTTAGATCAAGTGGCATCATGTTCCACATTTGGGGGGCAGTATGCCTCAACGCACCAGACCCTTTTGAGGTGCGGCAACGGGGGACTGTCAAGAGAGATTTATCAGATGATCTCAGTTCACGAGTAAAGGAAGTGGGATGTAGTAGCTCAGCTAGTGATGCTGGTGTGTCCAATCTGATGATGGAATCGCAGAGACAGCCCAGATAGTATAGCCTGGTGGCGGAGGGAGAGAGCCAGCCAAGGTCACTATACAGTTGGCAATGATGCTTGAGCCAAGGGGCCTTTGAAGCATACCGGCATACATTGTTGTAGGTGACATCCCATTTTTGCAAGGCAGTTTTATGTGCCATAGTCAGGATGGGAGCGCAGTAGGTAAGAGTTGGTAAGAGGATCCTTCTGGCAATGGCCAGCTTGGAAGCAGGTGTTAGCATATAGCCGGTTCTGTAGGTAGCCCCCAGTTTGCAGTTCACAGCTTTGCAGGTTTCTTGAATGTGAAGGTTTAGGTCCAGAGATTGGTTGAGTAGGATACCAAGGTAGCGAAATGTGGTGACTACCTCAAGAGGGGTCCCACCCAGGTCCAGGATTTTTAAGGGAGAGGAGGAGTAGTATATAAGCTTATAGGCAGTGCCCAGTAGCATAGCTTTGGTTTTGCTTGAGTTCTGGGTAAGGCGATGGGAGTTAAGCCAGTGTTGAAAAATGTTGAAAGCAGAGGTCAGAGACACGTTTAGGTGGTCAGTATTATCCAAACTGGCATAGATGACTAGGTCATCAGCATAGAGAAGAGAGGCGCAGGATACGATGTTGCTAGGTAGGTTGTTTATGAATAAAGAAAACAGGAGAGGACCCAGTGTTGAGCCTTGTGGAACTCCAATGTTGATAATGGTGCTGCCAGAGATTGCAGAGTTTAGTTTGACAGCTTGGGACCCATCTGTTAAGTAGCTCCTGAACCAGCTTGTGACGGGAGATGAGAAGCCAAATTCTTGGAGGGTGGACAGGAGCAGGGGGTGATCCACGAGGTCGAAAGCCTTGGTAAGGTCAATGAAGACAGCACCTGTAAGCCGACCTTCGTCCATATTTGTGAGAGTGTCTGAGGTGAGTTTGGCTAGCGCTGTTGTAGTGCTATGATTCTTCCTGAAGCCATGTTGCGCTTCACAGAGCAGTTTTGAGGATTCAAGGAACTCAATGGTTTGGGTGGCTACAAGTTTTTCTAAAATTTTGCTGAGTAGCGGGAGAATCGCTATAGGTCTGTAGTTTGTGATTTCATTCTTGTTACCCTTTTTGAAGATGGGAGTAATTCTTGCAGATTTCCAGATATCTGGAAAGGTACCGTTGGAGAGGGATAGTGTGAACACCTTGGCTAGTGGATCAGAGATGAGATGAGCAGCTGCCTTTAAAAGGCGGGGTTCCAGAGAGTCCGATCCAGGGCTGGTATTGTCAGATATGGTGTTTAGTAGATTTAAGACTTGAGCGCCGGACACAGCCTTGAAGTAGAATGACTTGGTTCTTTGAATCCCACGTTTATAGGTTGGGGGGCCAGCTAGTTCACTATCAGCAGAGGGCTGAGGTGCAACTGGTGCTGGTGGTAGTGTGGACGTGTAAGGAGATAGATCAGAGAACATTTTGTTGAAAGCATTTGCTATGGTGAGGGAGTCGTTGCAGTGGATACCCTCTAGTATCATTTCCGAGGGGGTTACAGATTGTGGGGTACCAAGGAAGGTCTTTATGTGACCCCAGAATTTGCGGGGATCATGAGCTGAGCTGGATAGCAGGTTCTGGCAGTACTTACTTTTTGCAAGCCTTATCTGCTTTTTGTAGGAGTTTCTATGTTGCTTGTAGATTGAGTGGTCTCTGGGTAGACCAGTGCTTTTGAAGTGCTTCTATAGCTTATCCCTGGTTCTAAGTTGCCGGAGTAGATCTTTTTGGAGCCATCTCATTTGTTGTTCCCTGACCCTTCTCTGCACTTTCGGTGCATGCCTATTCTGTGCTTCCCTGAACCTGGTCAGGAACACGTTTAGGGCGTCTTCAACTTTAGTTGCTTGGTAGATTTCAGACCAGTCAATGTTGGATACGTCAAGGAGGAAGGTGTTTAAATCCATATGTGCAAAGTTGGTAAATGTGACCAGGCGGGGCTGAGGGGAGGGTGGCGGACCAGAACGCCATTGACAAATAGTGGGTGAGTGGTCGGTTATAGCATCAGCCAGGATACCTGCCTTTGTCATGTGTTTAGGTCTATTTGTGAGAATCCAATCTATGAGTGTACCTGACTGAGAGGTTATCATCCTGGTGTTCTCAGTTATAAGCTGATGGAAGTTAGCACCTTGGACTAGAGATGCAAGAGTGCTATGAGAAGTGACCAGCCAATTTAGGTTTACATCACCTAGTATAATAGCTTCATTCATGTTAATAGTTTGCGATGTTAGCTTGAGGAGTCCAGAAAACTAAAGTGGAAAACAATGACAAAAACAAAATGTTGAGAAATAAGGTCATTTCAGGTAAAAACCTTTTCTCATTTTAATTTTGATTTTGATTAAAGAAAATGTACAAAGAAATTGTGAGAGTTTTGATTTTGATTTAGCCAAAGTATAATAAGGTGACAAAAAGGTAAAAAAAACTTGTGTGATTTCATTTTACTCATTTGCTCCTGGTTGACATTTTGGGTTGGATCTAGCAATGGACAGTTCCGACGCCATATGGGGTCAATGGGAACAAATCCCACTGTAACTATGACTGCTAAAAAGATGAGCTATGAATAGACTTTAAACTTAAATCCATGTAATATCAAAAAAGTAACTTCCAATCAAGAAATGATATCTTGGTAAACACTGGTAAAGGTTACAAGGGCCAGTTCTGTAGTACTTTGACAACATACAGTAGCGGGACAAAACTTATGAAATGTAACAATAAGTAACTACTAGCCTATGTACTGTAATACTAAAGATTAAAAATGTAAAAGAATTTAAGAAGAGTAAAAATAATGAACAAGAGTTAAATTCAAATGTTAATTGTAATACTGATCTTTGAAGTTGATAAAGAGCTTTTCTTTTAGTTGTATAATGTTCAAAACAATGTAAATGATTGTTACATTGTTTAACAAGCATTTGTCAATGCCAAATGTTGCTTGCTTATATGTGATGGTTAGGTATTTGGAAGTGAAAGTACCATGCCTAAGAACTGTCATGGTCCCCCCAAGACATCCACTGCATTATTACAGCAATCATAACAGTATAGCTCAGTACTTAGCTCAGTTAGAGAAATAAACAGAACAAGTAAATCTGTATTATTACAGCAATCCTAAAAGTATCCAATCATTGCTTTGTCTCCACTCCAGAGACCCTGCTGTAATATAAGATCACAAAGGGCCCTGGGCAGGAAGGTGTGCAACTCTAAAGTCACAGCAGAGCTCCATTGAGCTAGCTCACTCCCCCTCTCTGATTTGCTCATTCTATTTCTCCTGAAGCTGCAGGCTGCCCTTTTGTTCTGGGCTCCCGCTTGCATTGGCACCTTTTTTTGGTCCACAAAGAAATCTGCAGCAGTCCTGACAGAGTACCGTTAAGCTCGCTCACTCCCCCTCTCTCACTCACTCACTATGTTTCTCTCAGAGCTGCAGGCTGCCCTTTTGTACTGGGCTTCTGCCTGCATTGGCACCTTTTTTTGCCCACAAAGACATTCACAGCTATTCCGACAGAGCTCCATTGAGGTTGCTCACTCCCCCTCTCTCACTCACTCATTCTGTTTCTCCAGGTGCTGCAGGCTGCCCTTTGGTACTGGGTTCCTGCCTGCATTGGCACCTTTTTCTGCCCACAAAGAAATCTGCAGCAGTCCTGACAGAGCTCCGTTGAGCTCACTTTCTCCCTCCCCCCTCCCTCATTCGATCTTAATCTGTCCCAAACACTGATTTCCTAAATGACTGCACTATTCTGCACTGGAAGTACAAAAACACATTTTGGCCAGGATGTGAAAAATGACAGCTGCATTCTTCATAAGGAGGTGTCAAAAAATGCCAGTGTTGAAAATCTGGCATGAAAATATTACTAATTTGCGAAGTTACAAGATTGTGTGGAAACTGCGCAACACACACTCATAGCACAGTCATTTTACGGACTTTCATCACAAAATTTTCAACATAGGCATTTTAGGACCTCTGCTCATGAACAGTGTAACTGTGATTTTCTAAATGCGCCCAGAACACTGATTTCCAACAGCAATCGCGCTATTCTGCAACTCCAGTGTGAAAACACATTTTGGCCAGGATGTGAAAAATGACAGCAGTACTGTTCATAAGGAGGTGCAGAAAAATGCCAGTGTTGAAAATCTGGAGTGAAAATATTGCAAATTTGTGAAGTTACAAGCGTGCCTAGCAACTGCGCAATGTACACTCGTAAAACAGTCATTTTTTTTTATTTTTTTCACCAAATTTGCGGAATAGGCTTTTTGAGAGCCCACCTCATGAACACTGGCACTGTTGTTTCACTAATAAGTCCTGAGAGGTGATTCTGTGCAGTGACTGCAAAATCACTTTTCAGGACTGAATAACGCCATGTTAGTTGCTGAATTCATGAGGAGGGATCCCAATAACCCCATGTTGAAAATTTGGTGCCAACATTCCAAAAAATGCCTGAGATATGCACCAAAGTTGATAAAACCCTATTTATGCCATTATACAGCATACTGGCATTTCTTCAGTTTGCGGTCAGCTTTGAAGAGTGCACCAAAGATTGTCACGCCAGGATCTGGAGCAAAGTATGGGGTGAGTGGTGTGTGAGGAGACAGAGTGCACAGAGGGTGGGTGCAGGTTGGGGTTGGGCCACGGACTCAACTAGGGACAGTTTTCTGTTTTACAGGGTTAAAAAAAAATCACGGGATGATTTTTCTTTTTACAGGGACATTTGGCACACTGGAGTGGGCTCCCAGCATGCCACCTAAGTGGTTTGGTGGGGCTGTAGCTGGTGGGGGATTGGTCACCCCGGTGGGGGATTGGGCACATACCGAGGATGTGGGAAAGCTGAGGGGGATTGTCACCCCCTTGGCAGACAAAACATTCGGGGGGGAGACATTATGCTGACGAGGAGTGTGCTCCCCCATCGGCAACTTCAGTGGGGAAGGGGGGACTGAAGCCAATGGAGATTGGGCACCCTGTTGGCAAGAAGAGGGCATGGTGCCAGGGGATTGGGCACCCCTTCGACATACAGCAGAACCTTGGGGATGGGGACATTATGCCGACGAGGAATGGGATCCCTGTCGGAAGACTGGGTCAGGGGCATGCAAGGTACCACCCTGCAATGACAGGTCACTCCCTCATTGCAGTGGAATGGCTGATGCTGCAATGATGAGGCAGCACCTGAATGCAGCAGCAAAAACCTTTCAAGGTGGTAGCATGCTGGCTGAACTAGTGTCAACAGCAATGTGACACTCCATTGGGGAAAGTGGGCCAAGCCTCAAGAGGCAGTGGGGGCACTGGCCAGAACAGAGCCACACCTCCACAACCTGATTCTGCAGCAAGCTGATGCAACATGTTTCTTGTGCAAGCAACATAAAAAGTGTAAATAGCTGTAATCATGTTTAATCATGTTTGTTCATGTAGTACTATATATATTCCTATGCCAGAAAGTACATCTCCAATGAAGTCGTCTAGCGATGTCACATCTTATGATAACACATTCGATGATGTCACATGTAATGATGCCATGCACTGCTGATATCACAAGTTACCACATGATGATGTAACTTTGTTACGTGCTTCATTTTCCCTGCAGTGCTTAAAACTATATACCCATATATAGTAAAACTACAGTTTTGAATTACAAAAGGTATTTTTGTGGTGCATTTGTAATTCAAAAGAGAGGAAATGTAGAAACAAAACCCTTGATGGAATTTTTTTGTTTTATTTTAATCAAAAATTGATTTTTAATTATTATTTTATGTGATTTTATATGGGATTAATTATGGGAAGATTTACTATAATTTCTGGTTAAGATTACTGTTTGTATGAAATCTTAAAAACATCAAAATGGAGGAATGATGCCATTTAAAGAGGAGACAGTTTTAGAGTTTAGAAAAAAATGGTCTGAGGAAGACTGTTTTAAAATTGAAGCTTCCTAATTCAGGGCTCTGTGCTCTAGCTGTAGCACAGAGATAAGTCGAGGCCTATTTACATTCCAGAAATATTTTGGTCCTAGCAAGAGTTGGGTATCCATGGACTACAATCAGATAGGAGGCCATGTGACTGATGCAGGCTAGCACCAGGAAATATAGTTTGAAAGTCCCATTACTGTCTATTAGAATAGAAAGTTTTAGTCATAGTTTCAAAATGCAATGTATCAAATCAAATCAAATCAAAATTTATTTATAAAGCGCTTTTCAATAAATCAAAGCACTGATACAAAACAAGAAATAAAACATCAGCAATAATAAATAAAAACATAAGACAATTAAATGTTTTTTTTTTTGTTTTGTTAACCGGGTAAGGCACACTAGACAGCCAAGTGCCTATTTTCACATTATGACCATAAAATAAACTAACCAAATGCCAGTGAAAATAGGTGACTTTTCAGGGATCTCTTAAGTGATTCCATGGACAGGCACTCTCTAATCTGATGAGGTAGAGAATTCCACAGGGTCGGGGCCATAAAAGAAAAGGCCCTTGCCCCAGATGATTTAAGACAAACCCTGGGAATCTCTAGCAATCCCTCACCAGTGGAGCGGAGTGGGCGGAGAGGATGGTAGGGACAAAGGAGATCTTCAGGTAGCCTGGTCCTGACTGTGTAGGGTCTTATAGGTCAGCAATGCGACCTTGAAGGTGATTCTCCATCCATGCTGGCAGCCAGTGCAGTCGCGCACAGGTGTGACATGACAAGTTCTTGTAGCCCAGTCAACAACCTAACTGCGCTTCTGCACCAGCTGCAGAGCGTGAAGATCTACCCCCGGCAACCCTAGTTATAAAGCATTACAGTAATCAAGATGGGAAGAAACAACAGCGTGGACCAACACAGGAAGGTCATCATGTGGAACAAGGTGTTTTATCTGGGTGATATTCCTCAGATGGTAAAAGGAAGATTTGACAGTGGCCGACACCTGCATCTTTAGTGTCAGCGCACTGTCAAAAATAACGCCCAGATTTCGCACCTGTTCAGAAGGTCTCAACTGGGTATCCCCTAATAAAAGACCAGAGGGAACCCCAGGAGTCAACTTCTTTGCATAATGACCGGGTCAACGACTAATACCTCAGTCTTATCGGATTTAACCTCAACCAGTTCGCACTCATCCAATCCTGAATCTCAGCGAGGCAGTTGTTAAAAACCGACACTGCATCATTTTGTTTGGGTACAAAGGACATATAGAGCTGAGTATCATCTGCATAACAGTGAAAACTCAGCCCATAATGCCTTATAATGTCTCCCAATGGCAGCATGTACACCCTGAACAACATGGGGGAAAGCACAGAGCCCTGCGGCACCCCACAAGATGGAGCAAAGGGAGCAGAAGAGAAAATACCTGAAAATACCCTTTGACTTCTGCCCATGAGGAAAGAATGGAACCATCTGAGGACCGTCCCTGACAGTCTGCAGAGTAGCCGTAGGCGATCTAGCAACATCCCATGGTCCACGGTGTCAAACGCTGCAGAGAGATCAAGAAGAACCAAGATCGAATGGCTCTTCTGATCTCTTGCTATTAGGAGATCATTAAGTACCCGAACTAATGCAGTCTCGGTGCTATGCCTCTTCCTGAAACCGGACTGGAGAGGATCATAGACTTCATGGGTGGTAAGAAAGTCATCGAGCAGTAACGCGACTACTTTTCAATAACCTTGCCCAAAAAGGGCAGGTTAGAGATCGGTCTGTAGTTAGCGAGGCAGTCAGAGTCAAGGGAAGCTTTCTTCAAAAGGGGTGTCACAACAGCCTCCTTCAGAGACTCCGGAAATACCCCTTGATCCAAAGAACTCCAGACTATCTTCGTAAGGATTGGTCCAATCACATCCATGCATCCCACAAGGAGACGCGTAGGACCAGGATCCAAACTACAGCAAGCCGGTTGCAAGCCTTGGACAATCTTCATGATATCCATGATCGCTGGCTGGTCAAAATCCATCCAGACAGACCGAGGGCATGTAACCCCATGTTGGTCACTGCAATGCTCATTTGAATGCATGCTGTGGATCTCTGACCTGATTGATGACACCTTATCATCAAAGAACTGAGCATACTCATCACACTGTATTTGTGAAAAAGCTTTCTGACCCCACAGACAGGCTGGATTGCACAGTCTGTCGATGGTCTGGAAGAGCTGAGCAGGTCGGTTTCTTGATGCAGTTATCTCCCTGGACAGGAACTCTGCCTTCTTATGGGAGATTACTGATTGATAGTCCACATAAAGGGCCATCAATCTAAGTTTGTCACCTTCCAGGCTGGATTTCCACCCACAGCGCTCCAATCTTCACCCCTTTCTCCTCAACTCCCTCAATGTCCCGTCAAACCAAGGGGATCGAGGGCAGAGGGAGAGGGGGCGAACATGGACAGGTGCAATGGAATCCAGTGCCCTCAACACCATATTATTATAGTGCACTACTAAGGCATCTGGTTACATGCACTCCATCGGCCAACTCGATAGGTCCAGCACCGCCATCAGACCCTCAGGGGTAACTCCCCTCAAAGGGTGGTACTGGACCATCTCCAAAGGGGTGGGTCTCATAAAGGGGGTCACGAAATTGAACCTTACAGAGTGATGGTCAGACCACTCAACTGGTTCCACCACCAGTCCTGTGATCTCCATACCCAGGGTGAACACTAAATCCAGAGAATGACCATGAATATGGGTAGCAGCAGTAACCACCTGTGTGAAGCCCAACAAACTCATTAGTTGGAGAAAGTCTTGACCAAACTGCGAGAGTTCATCGTCGACCCAGGCATTAAAGTCCCCCAGGACCAACCACCTGGAGGGCTCCAGTACCAGGTCAACAATGAAGTCCGCGACTTCTTGCAGAAAAACTTTCTCGCTACCGGGTGGATGGTAAATGAGCAGAATTCTGCAGCCCACACCTGCTCCCATGATACATTCAAAGGATCCAGGGGACACCACTGGAACCTCTACAAGGCCCAATTCCAATTTAAAACAAATAGCGACCCCCCCACCCCTACGATCCAACCTCGGGAGATGTATTACCAGGTACCCGGCTGGAATAGCTGACTCCAAAATGGGGCCAGCATTTTCATCCAGCCAGGTCTCGGTAATGCATGTCAGGTCAGATGATTCAACAAAATCAGCAATTATTGCTGTTTTGTTTTTTATAGACCTGGCATTGCATAACAATGCCCGGGTTGGATGAGAGGCCCTGGAGGAGCAGGCTACATGCCCACTCTCAGTGGAACCCTTGGGTATGGGAACCAGGCAATGCACTCCCCTATTCTGGACCCATTTCACCCCAGGGCATCTCCCTGACCTCACCGTCTCAATTCGCCCACTCTCCTCACCCCCATAGCCTTGGGACCCCCCCTCCCTCTCCGCCTCCTCCACGCAATCCCCAAGGCATGGCAATGCCTACACACTTAGGGCTGCAACAGGGGGCAATCAAAAGGGCGCAGGTCCCTCAGCCTAGAGGGGGAGTATCGCCTGTCCATGGATATTCGATCCCAACACATAGCTATATAGATCTTCAAAAAGCAGTCTTAAGACCACTTTAATATAAATATTGTCAACACCAGCAACTGATTCAAAATAATTAAAAACAATAATACAATTTCTCATTCAAACCGACTCCTGAGATAAAACAAATCTGGACAAATTTTCATAAATTCCACAGAGAAAAGAAGTCTATAGTAATTTAAAGCAAAAATCACAGTTCTTCTAGTCCATGCTTTTACTAGAACAGTAAAAATCCCACAGAGCTCTCACCCCTTGGGAAACTGTCCCATGGCGTATCTCTCACATAGGCCAAACGGAGATGCTTTAGAAGTCTACCATATACTCCTAAAATAGAACTCAATCTGCAGAAGATTAATCCGGCTGTTTGGGGGGGGTATAATTAATCAGCCAACAAAAGGAAAGCTCTCCCTAAGGTGCTCCCCCAATGTATTTTCCAGGGAGACCAGCCTATAACTGGACTTGTGTGAGCAGGTTCTCCAACCTACTCCAACAACAATTCATAAACCACGGGTGCCCTAGGCCCATCCTCCAATAGCACTCCCGAGCTCCCATGGTAGCTGTTCACCCTAGAAAACCACACCGGGTTCAGGACGATGTTTTTATAGATAGAGAGAGTTCCCCTGATCATCCCCCAAGGTGCCGCTGGGGGGATTCATTAATAACTGGGGTTCACACTAGCAGGCTCTCCAACCTGCCCGCTATGAAACCAGGGAACACAGATACCCTGGGGTCCGTCCTCCGACAGCACCCCCTAATCTGCCCAGCCAACCACCCCAACAGACTACCCTGGGTTGAGATCAAAAGGCTGACAAACTGACCCACTCCCCAGTGATGACAAAATCCACAGATCACAGATGCAGAATTAAAGCCAGATTTTCCTATTCCAGAAATAGGCCCAGTCTCTAGTTTCAAACACACCAGGACATAAAGCAAATCCAAGGAGACAGTGAGTCAACAAAATCAATTTAGCTCCGAGATAAATTCCTCACTGAAATGCCGTAGGTCGAGGAAGTTCATGCGATCTCAGGGTTCAATATTCAACATTCTCGGCAGTAAAATCTTTACCAGCAATGATCCCCGAGAAAGAGAAAATTCTGAACTGCCTCCTTCCTATAGCGGGCCAAGTCACTCATAGCCAGTGGGACGGCGGGACGCCAAAAGGCATCAAAACCCGAAGATCTGGGCCAAGGAGCGACCCTGAAACACAAACAGCCATCCGCCAGCACACCAAAGCCGACAAAGTTCCAAAGTTCCAAAAGACGGCCATGGGTGCAGACTCTTCAGTAAAAATATCGCAGTCCAGAAAAAAACAAAGGCAAACCCAAAAGCAGGTCCTCAGGCAATCCTTAGGGAAACAGCACAAACATAACTCCAACTCCAGCATGAACTGGGAGTAAGTCAATTCCTGTGCATTAAGTCAGGGCAGCAGTAAAACGGGGACAACAGTAAAATGATAAAACAGCTGCCGACGACTACCTCCACGCCGTCGCGCTGCAACAGCTCAGCCTCAGCGCTATCGGTGATACAATAATAATAATGTTAAAATAAATAAACAAACTAAAATAAAAATTTAAAAGCAAAGCTAAATGGAGCTAAACAGAGGCTGACCCAGCATGGTCACCATCTTAACACCCCCCGCCATCTTAACACCCCCTGCTGTACTGCTGATACAAAAATTTGACAGTTGATAGACCCTAGTATGAGCAATAAAAAATGTAATATCAAAACTGCAGGAAAAAAGGGTTAGAGAGCTATGTACAAAAGTTATTTTAATAACCTTCTTTTATTGATAACTAGACAAATCTAGTCTCTCATGATAGCTGGCATGCTGAGGAGTGTGACAATATGACTCGTAAGTATGCCCCTTGCTGCTGTGAGGAGAAAAAAACATCTAAATGTTTGGTATAAGCAGGATGATTTATGATTGCTTCTAGACAAGACAAAGAACATCATGTGTTTCTACAAAGAACTAGTATTTAAAAGCTTTGATAATGGATTTTTCTTACAAATCCTATATTATTCTGTAGCTTAGAATATTTAGAGCAAGACTAACAATTATTTTAAGAAGTTTTATTCGAATTATAAAGTTATAACCTTTAATAGTATAACTTGGAAAATATTAGTCCTATGCATCTGGGAAACATACCAAAATGCTCCATTCGATAAGATAAGTTCAAATGTGTAAGTTTAAATGTTATACTATTCTGCATTATGAAGTTATTAAGAAAAAAAATTGAGTTAAAATAAGTCTTAAGGAAGAGGAGCAGTCTTAAAAAGGCATGGTCACTGTCACCATTCATTATTTGCAGGGAGCCATGCACCTGGCCCCTTAATGATGCAGACCAATCAAAATCTGTGATGAGCAAGTTCATATTAGCAAATTCTGCTGACCTCTCCTCAGTCTTGGCTAAAGCACTAATGTAAGAGGGCCTTTGTCAGGCTCATTGAAAATTTGGCTGCAACCTCAATGGCTTCACAACTCTAGCTTGGCCAAGAAGCTTTGGGCCACACCTGTATTTTGAGTACTTGGACCAGCTTTGGGTTGACCATTATCCAGCAGGGTATGGCAAGGGCAAGGCAAGGCAATTGTTTTTATAAGGCACCCAATCCCACAGGCTCTGGGTACTGAAGATAAATGAGAACATACAGCAGTAAATAAAAACATAATAAAACATAATAAAATCTTATTTAAAACCATAACAGAATTAAATTCAGCAAAATAGAAGACTCCAAGAGTCAAATTTAGGGGACTGGCCAAAACTATGACTGGTATCAGCAGTCAAAGGCCAGGCTAAAGAGGAGGGTCTTTAGCCTCTCTTTAAACACCTCAGTTGAGGAAGCCTCCTGGACTGCAGGTGGAAGCAAGTTCCCAAGGGTTGGCCCAGAGACACTAAAAGCATGATCTCCTGAGGTCTTGATCCAAACTCTGGGAACGTCCAGGAGGCTCCTCAAGGAGGAGCAGTGGGACTGAGCAGAGGGCACCGGAGTCAAGAGCTTAGATGCGTAATCAAGACCCAGCAAGTATAGGGTCTTAAAGGTGAGAAGACCCACCCTGAAAAGGACCCTCCACATGACTGGAAGCCAGTTCAGAGCTTGCAGAACTATGGTCACATGACTAGACGTTGAAAGGTCTGACAGTAACTGGGTTGCTGTATTCTGCAGTAGCTGCAGCCTGTGGAGGGTCCCTCCTGTGACCCCAAAGTACAGAGCATTGGAGTAGTTGAGCCTGGAGGTCACAAAGGCATGTACTAATGTTGGCAGGTCCTCAGGTAGAATGACAAGCTTAATCCGGGCAATGTTCTGCAAGTGGTAAAAATCACTGCTGACCACAGCTGACACCTGATCTTCAAATGTCAATCTAGAATCAAGGATCATGCCCAGATTTTGCACCCTTGGAGAAACCACCAATGGAGTAGACCCCAGAAGAAGTCCAGAGTCAACCCCTGGTGGCAGCCCATCATGTCCGTGGCCAGGCTTGCTCACCAACACCTCAGTCATAGCCAGATTGAATCTCAGCCAGCTGGAAGTCATCCAGTCATTGATTATAGCCAGACAGATGTTAAGTACTTCAACCACTCCTGATGTTCCAGGTGGAAAAGACAAATACAGTTGGGTATCATCTGCATAGCAGTGAAACTCCACACTGTATTGTCAAATGATCTCACCCAGGGGCAGCATGTACACTGCAAACAACATTGGCTATATGATCAAACCCTGAGGTTCTTCACAAGACAGAGACATTGGGGAGGAGGAGAAATTCCCCATTACCTCCTGCTGCAAAATGTCCAAGAGACAGGACTTAAACCATTTGATGACGGTGCTGGCAAGTCCACAAAACTCACAGAGTTGATCAAGAAGCACGGTGTGATCCACAGTGTCAAAAGCTGAGGAGAGATCGAGGAGCACAAGAACTGACCTGTTTCCTCTATCTCTAGCCTAAAGCAGATCAAAGTTCACTCTCACTAAAGCAGTTTCAGTGCCGTGTCTTGCCTGAAAACCTGACTGACATGGCTCATAGATATCCAAGGACACCAGGGGATCGTCAAGCTGAGGTGCCACCAATTTCTCAGCAACCTTGCTCAAAAATGGCAGTTTGGAGATCAGACAGTTATTTGCCAGTATGTCTGGGTTGAGAGATGATTTCTTTAGGAGAGGCTTCACCATTGCTTCTTTCAAAGCAACTTGGAAGACCCCCTCCATCATTGAGTACCTGGCAATCCTGAAGAACACTGGGCCAACAGCATTGATGCATCCTATTAAGAAATGCATCAGCACATCCCATTAAGAGATGCTTATTTGCCGGGTCCAGGTCACAAAAGGTGTGCTTCAGCTCCAAGATCACCTTAGTCAGTTCAGACACCTCCACTGGCCTAAACTCCTCCCAGACAGACTGAGTGCTTCTGAGATTCCCAACTTGACCACTGCAAGGCACAAGCCTCCCTGCTAGAATCCCTGACTGGATGGTCAACACTCTTTCAGAGAAAAACAGAGCAAACTCTTCACATAAAGTGATTGAAAGAGCTTTTTTTGGCCAGAGACAGGCAGGATGTAAAAGCCTGTCCACAGTCCGAAACAGCTGAGATGGTCCGTTTCTCCCCACAGCAGTCTCCCTGGACAGAAATATTGCCTTCTTATGGGAAATTTCCCCCTGGTAATCAGCATAATGAGAACACAGGGCCAGCTTGTCGGCCTCCATCCGGGTCTTCCACCAGCAGCGATCCAACTTCTGACCCTTGATCTTCATCACCTTGAGATCCCCGTCAAACCAAGGGGATCTCAAGTTAGAGAATCTGGGTCATATACGGACTGGTGCAATGGCATCTAGAGCTTCAGTAACCACCCTATTATAGGTGGCCACTGCCTCTTCAGTGCCAATTGCACATGCTGCATCAACCCTAGATAGGTCAGCTAAATCATTAGTCCCTCTTGGTCAACACCCTTTAAGGGGTGATAGCAGACCATCTCCAAAGGGGAAGGACTTTCAGGGAGGCCCCAAAACTGAACAAGCATGCAAGCTTATGCAGTGTTGCCATGAGGCCCAGATGCACACTTAAAAGAACTCTCACTGTGGTATAAAGCAAGGTTTGTGTTTTATTTTCTGAGCAATTTTGCAAAAGTAATGTTGTCTGCTAAAGCCTAGACCAGAAACTTAACTTTAAAATACACACAAGCTATGCAGCATTGTGAATAGAAGAATTCCAGTGTCTAAGCTTATGAGCAGATAAATTAACATGAAGAAGTCAAATTCCAGTTATTGAAACAATTTTGCTAGCCACAAGAAAGATCCTATCAAGTTGTTGCTATATGACTGTTCAAATCCGGTTGTCTGATATTTCCTGTTAAATCCTATAAAATGACTTTTTATAGTTAGTGCATCCCAAATTGATGCAAAAGAAGGTTCCAGTTCCAGGGTCCAAGTAAGAGACAAGCTGACTGAAAGAGATTTTCTTATTCAGAGCCAGACTCAACCAAGATGTCTAAGTTAAGAGAGCAGAAGAACCACTTACACAACTGAAAATGCGTATCATTTTGATTACTTTTAATAATTAATTTTTAATTGATAGTTTTAGTAATTAAATTGACTTATCAGGGAAGGTAACAAGGGATCTTACTTTTAACTACAGAACTTGGGGTATATAGTTTAAGAGGTTTAAACTAAGGAAAATGCATTTTGCAAGATAAGAATTTTGAAATAAGTCTTACCCAAAATTATAATCTGAAACACTAATGTAATGAGTTTTCATGTTGTTATGCATGGAAGTTATGCTAACCACTAAGTATGCTGAAAGTAAAAGTATATAGCTAATGTATGTTATTATGCTGATTATTGCTTATTCATTTACATTGTTTATTTGTAGGAATTTGTTTTGTTTTATCTGTTAGTAGTTTGCTTGATTTTCTAAAACAATGTTGTTGATGTTTACAGTTATTCTTGACATTTATGCTAATGATGAATATTTAGAATTATGCTACAGGTGTTAATAAAATATATATATTTCATATTCATAAGTATTGAAATAAGCTTTATTACCATTTTCGCAAATCTGGAGAGCAGAGGTTATATCATATGTGAATTTTGTATTTATGTTTAGAAATTTATGAAAAAAATCTTTTGAGTAAGGCCCAAGATAAATCCTAATGCTACATTATAAAAGAGATATTATAGCCTTTGTTCTGACAATACCACCTCCCTCTTTCTGCTGATGATACCCCTTCCTATGCACTACAGTATCCCACTTGCCCTCCAATTTTTACCTTGTTGCACTGCCTGGCCACCTTTAAGTGATGAAATGTCCCCAAATGTCTTTCCTGCTGGTGGTTGTCAACACCATTCTGTCCATTTTTGTACTCGTCTGGGTTTTTTTTTTTTTAATGAAATGTTTTATTACATTTAACATAGAATAATTACATATTCTATTACAATGTAAACAACTAATTGTAATTTTTTTTTCAATTGTTTAACAAGGAGTGGCACACTAAGCTGAAAGCTTGTTTACAGGTGTGACCTGGGAGCACAGGGAAATTAAGTGACTTGCTCAGGGTCACACAGTATGCAAGTGGGGGCTGTGGGATTCAAATCCAGGTCTTTACGTTTGCAGCTCAGAGCCTTAAATCACTTTACTACACTGCCTTCCTATTGAAACAAGGCATACTATAGCACATGCAATGTAAAGAGTACACCATGTAGTACTGTATGAACAAACAGTAATGCACATGCTTTCATGATTTAGGTCAAAATAACATCAAATATATAGCTCTAGGATGATCTTCTTGAGAAAAGTGGCAGCAATTAGTCCATGCTAATAACCTTTTAATCCAAGCCACATACAGATGCTGTCACCTTGTGCAAGTATTCAATAGATTATTGAATTAATAGAGTCAGTATTAAAGAGTAATGCGATAGAAGGAGGAAAGTAGATTAATAAGAAGAGATTAAGAGGGCCCTTAAGGGACTGTAGGTCTGAATGAAGAGAAAGAGTAAAAAATTCTGCACAAAAGGAGAATAGATGGGAGGAGAGACCCAGCCTAATAGAACAAAGCCTTAATACTTGTCTAATATATCTATATATGTGTATATATATATATATATATATATATATATATGTGTATATATATATATATATAGAGAGAGAGAGAGAGAGAGAGAGAGAGAGATATATATTGGTTGGGCTGGCAGTATAGCCTAGAGGTTAGAGGAATGAGGTGTGAACGAGCTTGGTACATCCAGCAGACTAGACCTGAGTTTGATTCTCACAACATCCACTTTGTGTGACTCTGAGCAAGTCATTTAACTGCCCAGTGCTCCCAGGTCACCCCTGAAAACAGGCACTTGTGCCTTGTGGGCCTTAACCGGTTACCAAAGAATAAAATAAATATTAATAAATAAATGACCCATTTGTGCCACTTGATTTCAATAGAAGGGATGCAAATCATAATCCTGACAGACATCCTCTCCAGTGTACAACTCTATTTTAAGTTCCCTCCAGATGGTACAGGTGGGAACTTTCTTGGTGTGCCACAGTCTAGTGATGGCTTTTTTCTGGCTAAAATCAAGAAATTGACAAGTTTTATGCAGGGTTTATTCATTGTGCAGTGTTCTGGAGGAATGGCTTCCAGGATAAAGGAAAGGGTAATCATTTCAGGGCATTCAAAGATGCTTTCTGTCTTGCAGAGCACCTCTTTCCCATAAGATTGAAGGGTGGGAATGCCCAAAGAATGTGTGATCAGTCAACTTGTCTAGAGCCACAGTTGCACCAGAAGCAGCCAGCATGAGGGCCTACCAATTTAGCAATCATCGCCCGTGCATGGCAGTATCATAGGCAGCACTTCCAGGTATATTTCCTACAGTAGGTAGCAACTGTAACCCAGTGAGTGGGGGGGTATATTTAAGCCATTGCTCTATGGAGTAGGTGGTTCCCAATTTCAGGTTCCATTTGTGTAGGATGAAGTCAGTAGATTCCTTGGAGAAGGCTTGTACAGAGCCCATGTGTTACCTAGCGGGTATGATTTGAGAAGGCGAACAACTGGGGGTGTTTTTTCTGTGACCTCAGTCAGGTTCTCTTCCCAAACCTGTAGGTAGGAATGCAGTTGCAAATTCTTTTGGAAATCTGTTGTCAGAAGATGAAACAAGGCCTGCACGATTACAAATGGTAAAATCAATGTCAGAGTAAGCGGTTGGGAAACATAATGGATGCCATATTTTTGCCACATCAGGAATGCTTTGATTAATTTTTTGTGAAGAAAGGTCATAACATGTGTAAGTAAGTAAGTAAGTAAGTAAAATTTATTTTTAAGCGGTTTTCAGAAACCAAAGCGCTGTACAGGTGAACAAACATTTAATTACAGAATATAACAATAACAATAATAATAACAATAAAATCACAGTAAAAATGTGATAGCCTGGAGGTATAACTGATCAGTAGGGGTAAAACATTTTTTACGTACGAGTATTTATTTACAGTGAGTTTACGTAGTGTATCTGTAAAACATATGAAGGCATGTACATGTGGCTGGATTAAGAAAAAGGAAGGAGAATATTGTTTAGCCAGGAGTAGTACACTAAGCTGAAGTTCGTTTCCAGATGCAACCTAAGAGCACAAGGAATTTAAGTGACTTGATCAGGATCACACAGTATGCACCTAGGTGGCTATGGGATTCAAACCCAGGTCTCTAGATTTGCAGCTCTGAGCCATAACCCACTGCACTTTGCTGCACATGATTTTTGCCATATTCTTAAAGAGCTATTGACATCTCAAAGAAAACATAACAAAATATTAACTGGGCACAATGCTACCTGTATTCCATTATTTATTACTGAGGGAATTTGCATGACTATGTATTCTTTATCCATTAGAGTTCCTTTAGAGTCAATCTGCCTGTATAGCTTACTACCTACTTCAAGTCATAGTACTCTGTTGTGACATTACAGTCTGTTGCCATGGGAGGAACTGTGATACCACAAACAGTGTTCTGTGACTTCAGGTAGTGAGAAAGCAGCAGGAATAGATGAACTTTTCAAGAGAAAAGATCCTGTTTTCATACAGATGACCTCAGTAATAAATAATGAGGAAGAGAAATATAGCACTAATGGAAAATACAAGCTGGATTGTGTCTAAATATTAGGTTTTATTAAAGTTCTGCTGAATGCGTCACCGGTTCTTTAAGTTATGAATACCTCATGTTGTTGTGATAGGACAGAACTTTGTGTGTAAGAACTTGTTTTTCAAGAATGACTGCTGCCCCTGACCTTTGCTCTCTTTGCCAGTTCATTTCCAACTCCCAGGTTGTTCATATGTAACGACATGGATACTCCAGAGCCACTCAAGAACACAATATGATTATCAGACACCAAGCGGGTGGGCAGAGCTTCTTGATGGTTTTGAAAATGTTGTTTTCAGCCTGGGGGATCCTTTTTATTGTTGTGGATGGAGCCTGCAGCCATCTTGCTGTAGTTGGAAAAATGGGATACCGAAGAACACATTTTTTGAGTTTTCAGTGTATCCTTCTACAACTGCAAATCACTACACCAGTTGAATGAAATACTCCCTTGCAGAGCTGCAGACTGAATGTATGTCCAGATCACAATCAAATAGATTAATTCTAATTCTTTTGGCAGCTAAGTAAAAACCCTACATCCTAAAGTAAATGGGAGTGCATCATGCTGTAATGATCAGATCTTCTTGGCAATTTCAGTTTCTTAAATTTTGGGTGAATGTCAGAAATACCTTCTTCTTGCTAAAAAAAAAAGCAATATGATGGTAATTGTTGCCAAATAAATGAGCTGCTTTAAACAAGGAGAAAAAAACATTAAAAACGAGCGTGAGATTAGTCATTAGACAGGCAATACAACTAGAGATTAACAAACATCCCTGAGACTAGTAAACTGCACATAAACTGTTAACACTTATAAATGTTAAAAGTTAAATCACTCTGTCCCTTGTAATCTGTCAGAGTGATAATGTTTGTTTTGTTGCTGTGTTCTGTTAGTTTTGCACTGTTTATAACTTTGTCTGTACCTGACTCTGTATCTCCTTGTCATCTGATGTATAGTGTATATCAAACTTTCTAACCTTTATAACATTTTAATCACTACATGTGTAAGTTTATACTGCATATGATGCTTATATCTGTTGGTATCCCTTTCCTTTACCCCTTCTCCCTCCCCCAGGATGCATCTGGGAATGAGCCTTTGCTCAGTATGCCTTTTCTTGTAAAATATTTTAAATAAATAAGCTAGTAAATCAAAGGCCAAAGAATGGAATGCTATGAACTGGCTCCTCAGATGTTCTAAATCTCACTGAAGCCAAAGTAAATGTGTGTGCACTAAAGCATATTAATTAGAAATATGTAAAACACACAACTCTGTGTGTTCATTTGTTAATATTATTTGTGAATATTTAGACTCACACTGTTTAAATATGTGCAGTCTGAAAAACAATGCAGAAACCTAAAGAAGATCCTCAAATGAGATGTTCAAAATACAGTATGAAAATGTATTGTGAACTGTGTAACTGTGGCAGGTGCAGAATTCCTGAATGGACAGAAGTGCTGATTTGTTTCACTGCATAATCCTACTTTAAATTATATTGTATTACTGTACTGCCAGTGAATACATTTTGAGATTGTATCAAGATTTCTTTCCTTGTACTCTGATTGATCTTCTCTGCTTTTCTAGCCTTTTAGTAGATGTACGGGTGAAACAATAGACCATTTGTGAAACAATTAATCCCTTCCGTATTAGGTAACGGTTCCACATTTCTGCCCTTACCCTTATAATATTGATCATGTTAACAAAAAAAAGAGAAACAATTCAACAGTCGTGTGGCTCCTGTGGATGTGTGGCTATTGTGATCGCTTGGAATGGTGTACTGTCTCACCCACACATTTGTTAGAAAAGCTGGAAATGTTGACAAGGCCAACTAGTTGTGTTGTAAAGAAGGAACCCTGACAGCTAGAAAAATGAAGACCACACTCACAGTATGCACTGGTGGGAGTGGAAACTGAAATTTCAGGTACTGTTTGTATGACCTATAAAGTACAAAACCAGTGCTGAAAAGTAACTGAAAGTTTCAAACTACAATATGGCAAGTTATACAATTGCAACATAGTAAGACAACAGAGGCTGGACAGAAGCAGTGACGGTTTGATTCACTACATGATCCTGCTTTGAATTATATTGTATTATTATATTGCCAGGTAATACATTTCAAGATTTTATTTGGAAGGTTTTATTTAGGTTTTATTTAAGTTTCAGTGCTTTATTTGTCATAAGTCCTGAAGTAAGTGCAGGCACAGGCTGTGTATTTGACCCAGACAGTGCCCCAGGGGGTGGAAACTGTTTTTTGTGTTTATCTGTGTGTGCCTTAAAAGGCCAGGCCAGACTGTATCAGGAAGTGCTTGCATCATAGCTACTTATCAGCCAATAGTTTTGGAAGAGTCTTACAGACCTGAGAACAACAGTATTATAAGCAAGTGTTTTATAGCAAACTCATCAGAACAGCTAATATTCTTCAGGTGAAGCTACCTCTGGCTGGAAGCTGCCATACTGAACATAGGATTTGCAAGAAAGCGACTTGTGCTCACAACAGAGGGAGGTGAACCTTACAATTGTCTTTGGTTTGTAGCAGATATTCTGCAGGTGGAGGCTACTTCTAACTGAAAGGTGAAATAAGGAACTTATAATTATCAGGAAAGACAGTCTTTCAAGCAACAGAGGGAGGTGGATCTTGCTTTACTTTTGTTACAATTGTTAAGATTTTCAGTGCAGGAAGAGTTTAAACCCTGAGGGACGGAATACTGTTTACTGTGTCTGTCCTGGTGTACAGCTGACTTATTTTGGGGCTGACTGCTTTCAGAGCACAAATCACAAGGCTGTTTTGGGGCTGGGGAGGTTTGCCTGTGTCTGACTTGGATGTCTGGATTTTTCTCTGTTTGATTAGCGGGGTATTTTCTCTGTCAAATTGTTGTGTAGGGCATCTTGCTGACAGGAAGGCACTCATGCAGCTGGTGGGTCAAACTTTTAGCTGATTGTTTCATGAGGGCACAGTTTAGGCCCAACCCTTGCCCACCCTCACCCACCCACCCCTGGAAATAGTTCCTTTATACCTGGGGTTCTGACATCATTTCTCAAAAGTGCAAGGTGCATATCACTGTCATTATCCTCTCTAGCACACTGCACTGACAATATAAGCATACACATTGTACATTATATATATTTCTATATAACAAACCAATCACACACACACACACAAAAAAAAAGTAGATAAACATATGGAGAGTAGTGCAATGTAATGGCTGTGGGGCAGCAGTCTTCCGGGAGTCTTTCTGGAGGCTAAGATGCTGCCCTATTTGCAGACAACTCTCTGCCCTGAGGGAGGAAGTTGCCCGTCTTCAGGCCACATTGGACAGTAGTAAGGGAACCTTCCCCCAGGCCATACTGGACAGTAGGAAGGGAACCTCCCCCATCCAGGGAGCACCAGAGCCACCACCACTACCTCAGAGGTTGTGAAGAGAGCACAGAAGTTGGACCACAGTGGGCTCAGGGAGGGTGAGGATGGTGGAACAGAGGAACACCCAGTCAGTTGTTCCACTCCACAATACATACACCATTCTGGGGGAGCATAGTTCCCCTATGGATGCACACACAGAGGAGACTGAGGAGGCTGAGGACAACTGTCACAAGGGAGGCCCACAGGAAGGAGGCAGAGGACACCACAGGGAAAGGAAGCAGCTCCTGGTGGGGGACTCAATTATTAGGGGGATAGAACTGGGGGGAGCAGGGAAAACTGAAGTAAGGTGCCTGCCTGGTGCCATGGCTTGGAGGGGACAGGGAAGCGCATCCTCAGGATCACGAGAACAGCTGCATGGGGTCTGAGCTGGACATCATTGTCCACCTAGGGACAAATGACTTGGCTCATCATGAGATTAGAGCAGTGCAGGAGGACTTTGTAGAGTTGGGGAAGGGCCTATTTATTTATTTATTTATTTGAACAGCAGTTTGAAAACCTTTGAGCCAGAGGCTCATTTACAAAGGTACCTTGTCACATAAGGTAGATCACAGTACAACAGCATGTAAACAGTAATGAGTACAAAACAGTGGGTAGTACAACAAGTTGATACAACAGAGGGAGGCAAGCAATAATATCATGAGGCACTCTAACTTCAGTAGTCATAAGCAGCTTACGTGTGGCTTTGTCATATTGTTAGTGCCAGGCTAAAACTAGTAGCAATTACAGCTACGAATACTTAGGTGATTTCATAGGGAGGTTTTGAAGCAGGAAATAGAAGGGGCATCAGAGATGGATGGAGGCAATGTGTTGAACCAGGATGGGGCTCTGTAGCAGTAGGCTCTTTCACCGTGTGCAGTCCTAGCCCTAGGGATGGATAGGGTGGTTTTGCCAGAGGTACAGGTATGCACTTGAGAGTTTGCACATTGGGTGGTGGCCATCAGACCTGGAGGGAATAGCCCAAGAAGGTTTTTTTTTAGTTATGATACAGGTCTGATATTTGCAAGTTCATCAGTCAAGCAGTGCGGCTTTTGCATATAACTGACAAGTGTCATGCTAACCTGGGAGCCCAGAGATTAGCCTACAGGCTTTGTTTAGTATAATGCGAATTTTGTTGAGAGAGCGGTCTGATCAGCAGCGCCGTACACAGGCAGCCCATAGTCCACCAGTGACAGGATGGATGAGGTGACTGCAGGTCGAAGGGCCTCGGGGGAGACAATTTTTGTGCGGTGTAAATGCCTAGTTGGATATTTGCAGCTGTGGCAAGGGCTGATATGTGGCCACCATGGAAAGAGGGGTCAAAATAGATCCCAAGGTATTTATAGGAGCAGACTTGCTCAAGCGTGAGCTTGGAGCTTGAGTGTATGTGGAGCTTAAAGTTGCACAACTTGTTTTGTGGGTGAGCAAAGACCATGGTTTTAGTTTTTTTGAGATTTATCACCAGCCTACGTTCCTTGAACCATCCCTCTGCTTCATTAAAGGATCTTTGCAGGGAGTCTTGGAGAGCAATAGGGTTACGATCTGCGGCAAAGATGACGGCGTCATCCACATACAGCAATATATTACCACTACAGGAACCTGGAAGGGAGTTAAGGTACAGGGAGAAGAGTATAGGTCCAAGAATGGAGCCCTTGGGAACACCAGAGAGGATGGGACAGATGTCAGAGTGAGCCCCGCCAATTTTTACACGCTGTGAGCAGGCTGGCAGATAGCTGGTGCACCAAGAGATAGGCCCAGCGGCAAAGCCAAGAATAACTGAGGGCATCCAGAAGGAGGGATAGGAGACGGTGTCGAATGCTTTTGATAGGTCTACAAACACAGTAGCAGCCAGGGAGCCCTGGTCTAGGGAGGAGTGGAGGAAATTAGAGAATTCTAGGAGGGCTGTAGTGGTACTGTGGCCAGCACAGAACCCGTGCTGTTCTGGGAAGAGAATGTCGTAGTTGGAGAGGTAGTCAGTAATTTGGGAGGCCACTACTTTTTCCAGGACTTTGGAAAGAGGGGAGAGAATGGAGATAGGCCGGTAGTTTCTGGCCATGGACCTGTCTCCACCTTTAAGAATGGGTGTGACTGTGGGAATTTTCCAGATTGACAGGAATTGCCCCAGGCAGAGAGATTTATTGAGGAGATTGGTAATTGGTGTAAGGACTAGATCTAGAACTTGTCGAAGGATACAAGGGTCCAGGGTGTCACTACCCGTACTATTGCTCCTAAGGGCGTTGACTAGGTGAGGTCTGAGTTCTTAGGCAGTGACCTGGTGGAGGTGAAAGCACGGGCGTGTAAAGACCGGTGCAGGCGAAGGGGGAGGTTGAAAAAATCCTTGGGGAGGATAGGGCTAAGATTCGTAAAGGAGGTATTGAGGCAGCTAGCAATAAGGACAGGATCGGAAGAGATAGTGCCATTGATACTGATCTGGGAGGAGGGGGGGTGCACATACTTCCATTTAACTGTTTGATACTATCCCAGAAGGTCCTAGGATTCCAAGAAGAGGTAAGTGAGGCCTGATAGTGATCAGCCTTGGCCTTTCTGATGGCCCCAGTACACTTATTTCTGGCAGCCGCATACACCTGCCTATTGCTAGGCTGGCCAGTTTCAGTAGCACGGTGCCATAGATTATCCCTATGTCTGAGTTGTTGGAGCAGGGATGGGGTCACCCAAGGAGCATTTTGCACCTTGGAGTGGTGGACTGTCAGAGGAGCGAAGATATCGCAGGCTTTATTGAATGTTTGGATAAAGAAGGTTAGTGCCGTATCAGTGTCAGGGGCATACTGTATAGGAGAAGAATCAATTTGGGACAGAAGTTCCTTGAGTTTCTTCAGGCCACCTGGCTTCAGGCGCCACCAGGGAAAGGACTGTGCTGATGATTTGGATACTGTGGAAGTCCAGTGAAAAAGTATGGGCGAGTGATCGCTAAGTGAGTCGGGAAGGACTTGGATGTCAATGATCCGATAAGGGTGATTAAAGAGGACCACATCAAGAAGAGTACTAGTGCCTCTCTTTGGGTTAGTCCTAGTGGGGTGGGTGATGAGTTGGGTCATATCAACCGCAGCAAAGGAGTCACGGGCAGAGGAGGAAGAGGGGCTAAGCCAATTGATGTTAGGTCACCCACTAGTATTTGGTCCGAGGGTGGGGCGCGAGAAAGGTATTCAGAAGGGAGGCTAGAGCTGGAGTTTGGTTTCTAGGGTATGTAGGCTGTAGTTAGATAGAGTGGGCCTTAACGGGTCAGGGTCAGCTTCGGTCAGTGCCTGTGCCCCGAGTCAAGGGAGCTGGTAGGGCAAGTCCAGGGAGGGCTTCTTTAATGTAGATGGCACAGCCACCACCCTGTTTACCAGCCCGGTCAGCCCGGAAGAGGGAGTATGCAGGGAAGGAGACAAAGGAGTCAGGGGTGGATTTTGTTGGCCAGGTCTCAGCCAAGGAAATGATGTCTGGATTATGAGATTTGACCCGGCACTGGAGTGAGTCAATTTTTTTCATGAGGCTACAGATGTTCATGGAGACCATGCAGAGTCCAGAAGGGCCTGTGGCAGGGTTGTAGTGAACCTAAGTGTGCCTAAGACAAGTAGCACACACAGTATCCTTCTCAGAGGTGCTGCCTGTCAATGCCATGGGTGAGGCGAGGGTACTTTGCACCATGCAGTTTAATGAATGGTTGAAAAAATGGTGTGGAGCACAGGGGTTTGGCTTCATTGGGGACTGGGGTTCCACCTGGAGGGACAACAGACTATACTGGTATGATGGTCTGCATCTGTCCAGGAAGGGAACAAGTCTTTTGAGCAATCAGTGTAAATGCTTCATTGGCAAGCTTTTAAACTAGTCAAGGTGGGAGGCACTGATAAGCAGCAGGAAAATCCCAGCCTCTCCCTACAAAACAGGGTACTAAATGAGAAAAAGACCGAGGTAGAAAGTTCAGTGTGGGATGCTGCAACAGAAGGTAAAGCCATCAAAAAATGGAAAGCAATGAGTACCAATGCCCGTAGTCTGGGTAACAAGCTTCCTGAATTAGTGGCCTTGATGGAGAAGGAACATCTGGGTATCATGTCAGTCACATAAACATGGTACACACAAAACCATGACTGGGACATAAACATACCAGGATACACTATGTACAGGAGGGACAGGGAGGGTAAAAGAGGAGGAGGAGGAGTAGCTCTTTACATAAGGGAAGGAATCAAAGCAACAGAACAAAAGGGTAAACAGGGAGGAGAAGAAGCACTGTGGGTCAATTTGGAGACAGGCAATGGCACCACAATTCGCACAGGGTTAGAGAAGGACCTCCTCAGGGGAGGAAAATGGACAAGGAAATGATAGAAAGTGTACCTTAGAATGGCAGAAAAAAGGGGTGATATTGCTGATGGGTGATCTGAATATGCCAGATGTTAACTGGAGTGCAGTTGCAGCAGCCACTTCGAAGAGTGGGGTTATTCTAGATGCCCTACAGGGGGCATGCCTTAGACAACTAGTATTGGAACCCACTCGAGAGGGAGCAATCTTAGACCTGGTTCTCTCAAATGGAGATGGAGAGAGGATCACAGATGTAGAAGTGGGTATCCACTTGGGAACTAGCGACCATCGAACAGTATGGTTCACAATAAACACAGCAATAGAGTCAAGCCATACAAAGGCAAAAGTACTGGACTTTAGGAGGGCTGACTTTGCCAAAATGGGTGAGTGCCTAAGGAATGCACTAGCAAATGGGCAGGAAGGAGGGGTGGAAGAACAATGGGGAATAATAAAAACTGCCATCACAGAGGTAACAAGCCTTTGTATGAAGCAAATAAACAAAACAAAATGATGTAAGAAACCACTATGGTTCTCAAAGAAAGTGGCATTAAAGGTTCAAGAGAAAAAGAAAGCATTCAGGAAGTACAAAGAATCACAGAAGGAGCAGGGCAGAGAACTGTATCAGTTAAAGCAAAGTAAGCTGAGGTAGAAGTCAGAACAGCAAAGGCCCAAACTAAGGAAAAGATAGCCAACTCAGTTAAGAAGGGGGATAAAACCCTTTATAGGTACATCAGGAGCGAAGGGAGACCAAGGGAAGGATAGTGAGGCTTTATAAAGGGGAAGGGGGTGGGCAGAGGGTGACTGTGAAAAGGCAGAGACACTAAACAAATATTTCTGCTCAGTATTTACTAAAGAAGAGGGGGAGGTACCTAAAACAAACACTAGAAACACTCTGGATACAGAAGTTGATACCAGCCCATTTACAGAAGAAAGGGTTCTGAAAGAACTCTTAAAACTGAAGGTGGACAAAGCAATGGGGACTGATGGGATTCATCCCAGAATTCTAAAAGAACTAAGGGTAGAACTAGTGACACCACTGACTACCCTTTTAACAAATCATGGGAGGATGGGGTGGTACCGAGGACTGGAGGAGGGCAGATGTGATTCCCTTCACAAAAGTGGGAGCAAGGCGAAGCAGGAAACTACAGACCTGTTAGTTTAACCTCAGTGATAAGGAAAATGATGGAATCACTTCTGAAGGAAAGAATTGTTATGTATCTAGAGGCCACAGGGGCACAGGACCCAAGGCAGCATAGATTCACAGCAGGAAGGTCATGCCAGACGAATCTGATAGATTTCTTTGACTGGGTGACCAAAGTAGTAGATCAGGGAGGGGATGTGGACATGGCCTACCTAGACTTTAGCAAGGCATTTGACACAGTCCCACACAAAAGATTAATATACAAGTTAGCCAGCCTGGGAGTGGGTCCCAAGACGACAGCCTGGGTAAAGAATTGGCTGGAGAATAGGACACAGAGAGTAATAGTAAATGAAGTCCACTCTGAAGAAAGGGGGGTTACTAGTGGGGTACCGCAGGGTTCAGTATTAGGACCGGTCCTCTTCAATGTCTTTATAAGTGACATTGCAGAGCGACTGGAAGGAAAAGTATGTCTCTTTGCAGATGACACAAAGATCTGCAACAGAGTTGATGCACAAGGTGGGGTGGAAAGGATGAGAAGGGACTTGGGAAGGTTAGAGGAATGGTCAAATGTATGACAGCTTAGATTCAATGCTAAGAAGTGCAAGGTAATGCACCAGGGGAACAAAAACCCAGGGGAAGAGTACACAATAGGGGTGTGAGATACTAACAACAACAAAAATGGAAAGGGACCTGGGGGTAGTCACATCAAATGACCTAAAGGTGGGCAAGCAATGTGAGAGTGCAGCAAGGAGGGCTGGGGGGATACTGGGATGCATAGGGAGAGGCATCACCAGTAGAAAATAGGAAGTTATTATCCCTCTGTACAGACAGCTGATGAGACCCCATCTGGAGTACTGCGTGCAGTTCTGGAGACCCATCTCCGCAAAGACATAGACAGGATGGAAGCTGTCCAGAGGAGGGCAACTAAAATGGTGCAGGGTCTGCACCAGAAGACATATGAAGAGAGACTAAAGGAGCTTAATATGTATAGCCTCGAGGAAAGGAGGGAGAGGGGGACATGATAGAAACTTTCAAGTACCTCAAGGGAATCAACAAAGTCCAAGAGGATAGCATCTTTCAAAAAAAGAGGTGTGCAAGAACAAGAGGGCACAATTTGAAGATAGAGGGTGGGGGCGGCTCAGAGGTAATTTAAGGAAGTATTTTTTCACAGAGAGGGTTGTGGATGCATGGAATGGCCTTCGGAGGAGGTTGTAGAGTCAAAAACAGTTTTGGAATTCAAGCATGCATGGGACAGTCATAAGGCCATTCTAGGGGGTGGGGGTAGGAAGAAGTAGGCTGTTGGTTAGCTAAGATCTGCAGCTTATCCATTAGGTAGGGAAATGGGCAGACCGGGTGGGCCAAGCGGTCCTTATCTGCTGTCAAATTCTATGTTTCTATGTTTATGTTTAATATAGAAAGTACCTGAGACATCAGATTTGAATCCCAGTAGGACCAGACCTTAGGATTTGGGTGCATGGTTAGAAGGGACAGCTGTATTAAAGTGCAAACTGGAGGACTTTACAGTAAGGAAGTTAAATTTAAACTAATTTGGGGGGGGGGTTAAAGAAAAGACCACTCATTCAGGTAGAAGAGTTGGGAGGCTATCAGTCTCCCGACCAAGACAAAGAGGAAAAGTAGGCAACATGCAACAGCAGAGAGGGATTGAAAGGGAAGGATAGGGAAGTGTGAGCTACATGATGGAGGAGTTTGGCAGCAAATGCCAGGAGCTTGGGGAATAAACTAGGGGAATTGGAGGCCACCATAGTGGACGAGGGTCTTTACATAGTGGCAGTGAGTGAGACTTGGTGGGCTAAGCATCATGCATGGGAGACAGTCATACCTGGTTACCAACCTTTTAGGAAATACAGGGCGGGAAAGAGGGGAAGGGGGTTGCATGATACATCAAAGAAGAAATTTGGTCCTTGGAGGGGCAGAAAGAGAAAGGGGAAACTGAGATAATGTGGGCCATTTTAGACAAAAGGAATGGGAAATCATTGAGGGTGGGGGTGGTTTACAGACCTTCTACACAGGGAGAAGAGGGGGGTAAACAACTTATACAGTCAGTAACAAAAATGGCACAACAATGGGAGATTCTGCTAGCAGGAGACCTAAACCTTCCTGACATCAACTGGGAGATCCTAACAGTGGTATCAACTAGGGAGCAAGGAGATCTTAGAGGCACTACAAGGATATAATTTTATCATCATTTTCTCTTTTCTTTCTTTAGGGTGATTCGGTGAGGGTGGAAGTGAATGGTTGTGTATGTGGTGTGTGCGGTTTAGGTTCGATTGTATTAGTTTACGAGTGGCGTGTGTGTGGGGGTTATTTCTTTACTGAAGCTTTTTTTGTTGTTGTTTTGGGGGCCTTAGTTCGATGGCATGTGTCTGGGGTATCGGGGGAGCAGGGGCAGGCAAGAACTGTGTATGGAGCATCCCAGTGTTTTGACTTGTGGCCCTTCACTGACCTCCAGTTTCTAACAACACAGTGTGCTGCTGTCAAGAGGTCGGGATTAGGAGGTGCCACACTGGACGGAGTTGGCGGGACACATCATGCACATCAGAAGGGTATAGGATAGAGGTGGTCAGGTGCAGAAGGTGCCCTGGGTTTCAACAAAACCTAGAGAGAAGGTCAGACATGTTTGGTTCCCATCCCCAGGGTTCCCATGAGACGGAGTGGGCAGGCTGCTGGAAGGGCTGCACTGTCCACCAGTCCCCTGAGAGTGGTACTGTGCAATACCAGATGGGTCAGAAATAAGACTTCAGTTATTGCGGACCTGATTTTGTCAGTCGATCTGGCATGCATTACAGAGAACTGGGTAGGGAATGATGCTGGTCTGGTTTTAGAGGCTGCTATCCCCCCAGATACTCCATTGTACACTGCCCCAGAGTGGAATGCAGGGACGAGGGTGTGGCCATCTGTTTTAGATCTGAGCTAGGCTTCACCATGCACTCAATGAGAAGACCGAGTTCATTTAAATGTGTGGCCATCTGTGCTGAGCTGGGTGAAGGTTGCAGGATTCTCCTGATTTAACACCCCCCTTGGGTGGCAGGAGAGTTCCTGCAGAAAGTAGCCTACTTTGTCGTCAGTAAAACATTGGAGGCCCCCAGAGTTTAGTTCTGGGGGACTTCAATGTTTGGCCAGATAATAAATCATCTTGGCTGGGATATCACTTCCTCCAGATGATGGCATATCTGGGCCTGTCGCAAGAGGTTTCAACCGTGACTCACTAGGGTGGTCACATGTTGGACTTGGTCTTCTCGCTGGGGACTGAGATTGATAATCTTAAGACTGACTGGGTCATTTGGTCTGATCATTGCATGGTGGAGTTCTTGCTCAGGACCCCCCCTGTGAGCCCTCCCCCTGCAGAGATAGTAAGCTACTACCTTTGTGGGGTTTAACCCCAGAGGGTTTTCTGGTGGTGGTTAGAAAATGGCTAAAAGAATCCTAACTTTCTGATTGGCTAGGACACAGATCTAGCTGGGAGGGTATTTTTCAATAGAGCCCGCACAAAATCAAGTTCCCATTCAGGCTGCCCCATTATTTGGCATAGTCTTGGGCACCCAGAATGTTCAAAACAAGCAGCTGCCATGTTTTTCTCCCGCTAATTGGTGACCAAGCGATGACGCTCCCCCTCCCCCGTGAGACACACACCCACACCACCTATATCTGAACAAGCACAGATAAAACATGTATTTATTTTTTTAAACAGAGACCCAACTCTGGAGCAGGCACAACTCCCAACTTATGATCCCCCGCCCGCTCTCATAGGTGCCGATAGCCAGCAGCACAACTCCCACCCTATAATCCCCTGCCTCCTTTCACACATCTGCAGTAGCCTCTACCCTCAATTCCGGCTTCTACCTTCTGTCACTGACTTGCTCACCCAACCTCGCTCTGTACTACCGACTGAGGGGTTACATTTTTTACACAGGTCTCCTTAGTTTCCCCCCTTGAAAAAGAAATCCCCATCACAGCTTTTTCTACTGGAAAGTTGTAGCGCTGGCATGCTGGGAGCTTAGCTCAGCTCCGACACAGGTTAGCTCACCTTCAATGTTCCCCTCGCTCGTCCAGAACACTAAAGCCAACATAAACACAATGCTGTTTGTTTTTTAAATAAAAAAAATGTTTTCCTCACAGTGTAGATACTGATCACGCTTTGTTTGTCCTGCCAAATGAACTGCCCTCCAAATGAGTTCAAGTTCAAGTTTATTACAGGAAAACTCCATTGAGCAAGCTCATTCACAAGGAGGTCCTGGGCACATTTACAAGCAAAATAACCATTACATATAGGAAATAACATAGCAACACATTAAGGACATATTTGCTAGCGAAATACACAATACACATAGGTAAAGGCATGACAATGCATTAAGGGCAGACTAGGTCCTGCAAAAATACATCGGTCCACTATCAGAGTCTGAAAATATCTAGCGCAAATTCAAAAAGTTCAAAAATAGCAGTGTAGTAAGAGGAAGCATAGGAGGAGTGGGGAAGGGGATTAAAAGCAGTTACAGGTATCCTTTATTACTGAGGCCACTAATCTTTTAAAGAAATTCACAGAGACTACACTGGATAGTTTCAGGGTAGATTGCAGCTGGTTCCAAATAGTTGGTAGGGCAATTGAGATGGCTCTTCTGCCAAAGAAGGTGCGAGTCCTAGGTACGTCAAGTAGGATAGAATCTGCTTTTCTGAGGGAATAAGGACTGTGGGAGGTATGGATCAGAGCTGTTAAATAACTTGGAAGTTTGTTCAGGAGAAGTTTTAGGGCCCAAATGCCAGCATGAAGCGTGTGTCTAATGGTAAGTAATGTCCAGCCAACAGCTGTGTACAGCTCGCAATGATGGGTTTGGAATGGGTAGTTTGTGATGAAACGCAGGGCACGGTAGTAGAGGATGTCTAGTTTGTTTAGGTTGGTAACTGCTGAGGAGGTATAGATGATGTCCCCGTAATCAAGTAAGGGAAGGAAGGTGGTCTGAACAAGCCTGAGTCTGGTTTCCAGGGGGAAGAGAGACCTATTTCAGAAAAAGAAGCCTAGTCTAGCTTTTAGCCTTCTGGACAGGTCATCAATATGCTCATTGAAGGAGAGCTTACTGTCTAACCAGAAGCCGAGATATTTAGTTTTGGAGGTACCTTCCAGTGGTTCGCCTAGGGAGGTAACAACGAAATCTTTGAGGAGGTTGGGAGGGGTATTAGGGGATAAAATCATGGCCTTGGTATTTTTGGCATTTAGGAGAAGTTTGTTATTGATGAAATTAGTTTCTAACTGTGTAAAGTCAGCTTGGAGTATGTCCCTGACTTCCAGTATTGAAGGGCCTGATGTGTACAAGACTGAGTCATCTGCAAAAAAATGCAGGGTAGACCTGGTTATTTGTGAAACAAGGTTGTTTATTTATAGGGAGAAGAGTATAGGACCTATGATGGAGCCTTGCGGGACTTCCCTGGTGATAGGTAAAGAGGCAGAGAACAGCCCACCTGCTTTGATTTTCTGCATCCTTCCTATTAGGTAATTGGAGAACCATTGGGAAGTAACTGGGGTGGCACCTGTGTTGATAAGGCTGTTTACAATTAGATTATGGTCAACGGTGTCAAATGCTTTGCTTAGGTCTAAGAATACTGCACCCGTGATTTTCTTCGCATCCTTAGCTGAAATTCAGTCGTTGGTGACTTTGGCCAAAGCAGTAATGGTGCTATGATTAGAACGAAAGCCTGATTGTGCTGTGTTGAGGAGAGAAAAGGTTTTGAGATGGGTCTTCAACTGTTTATAAAACAACTTTTCGAAGACTTTAGAAAGGATTGGTAGGATTACGATCGGTCTTTAGTTATTTAAGTTGCATAGGTCTCCTGATTTAAATAGGGGTATGATATGAGCGGATTTCCAACGTGATGGAACTACGGCAGATGAAATAGAAAGGTTGAATATATGGAGGATGGGAGCAGTAAGATAGTGGTAGCCACGTTTTAGAAAAAATGGTTCAAGGCCATCATCTACAGCACTTTTTGTGGTATCTAACTTGATGAGTGAATCCTCTACTTCTTTGAAGCTGAGGGGGAGCAGTTGGGATGGGTGGCCTGTAGTTTTCTGAGCAGTAGTGGGGCTATCATAATTGCTGGTTCGAGATGCGTAAGGTGAGGCATCAAAGGCTAGACCAGCTGTGACAAAATGGGAATTTAATTCTTCAAGGATTTGGCAACTGCTTTCAATAACTGTGCCATTCACATGAATCTTAGATGGGATGGAGGGGGCAGCCATCCATCCTTCAATTGCCTTGATGGTCCTCCAGATCTTTTGTGAGTTTCCTTTTCCTTGTTCCAAAGTGGAAACATAATAGTTTGCTTTGGTTGCACGAATGCATTTTACGTAGGTATTCCTAGCTGCTCTAAATGCTTGCAAATCTGCCGGATTCTTGGTTCTTCTTGCTACAGCCCAGAGTTTATCTCAGTTTGTAAGTTCAGTCTTGAATTCCAGTGTAAACCATGGGTGGGAGACCTTACGCGTGCACACTTTAATGAAGGGGGCATGCTTATTAGCCAAGGTGATGAGATTTTTATTTAAGGTAGAGACGGCCTCATCGACTGTTTTGGAGAAGTACAGATCTTGCCATTTGACCTTGCTAAGGTCAGTCAAATAACTCAGAGTGCTGAACTTTCGAAAGGATCGCTTGGTTATGAACTTGGGCTTGTGGTGAGCTTTGGTTAGAGATCTTGTACAGACTACAGTTCTGTGATCGCTCATGTCGTTGTGGGAGACCGCTAAGTGCATTAATTTGTAGGGATGGGTGGTAAGTATGACATCAATGAGACAGCTGTTAGCAATATTAGTGGTGTTGATTGTAGTAGGTTCACTAATCATCTGGGCAAGACCCAGTTCATCACAAAGGGATTTTAAGCTATGAGATTTCTGTGGAAGCCAATCCATGTTGAAGTCCCCTAGTATCAGTGTTTCTGTGTTGACAGTTGTAACTAAGGATTTTAGGACATTAAGAATTTCAGTCCCACCAGCTGGAGGCCTATAGCCACCGATTACCATGATACTTTCCTTGGACAGAAGGTGGAGCTTCAGGGACACGATTTCGTATTCCTTAGGTTTTGAATTGCAGCAAATGTCACTGACTGTGAATTTGGATTTGGCGTAGACAACTACTCCACCCCACCGATGTTCCTATCTGCCCTAAATAAATTACAGTTGAGGAGAGTTACTTGCTGGTCTGTGATAGCTTTTTTGAGCCAGGATTCGGTAATAATAATAAGGTCAGGCTCAGTGTGTGCAGCCCAGGCTTGTGGTAGGTCAATTTTCTTGGGCAAACTTAAGATGTTGACTAACATTAGTTTGAGGCCGTAAGCCACTGCAAATTCGGTGGGAGAGGTGAACGTTGACGTAGGACCTGGGTTTAATTCTACATTACCCGAGCAGAGAAAGAGCAGGAGCAGTAGTCTCTTTAGGGCTATTGTACTGGATCTGGACACTTTTTTAAATTGTGATCGGCTGTCAGTAATGGTTAAGGATGCCCATTTAGTGCTGTTGTTGGACAGTCTAATGTTGCAGTTTATAGACAGGAGGGATAGTGCTCTAACTGCCATGTGAGAAGGGAGTATGAGAAGCAGATATGTTGAGAGTGATTTGTACAAGAAGGGGGGGCGCTAGGTGAGTGGTGGTGCAATGATAGGGGGCATTGTGTATAGCACTGAGACATTCCAGAGCTGGTTTCACAGCTTGGGCTTCATTGTGGTAAAGTACAGTTACAATGTTGGTAAGCAACAGGAGAATGATAATAGAGAGGTGGGCCATGGATCCAGGAGAGCAAGGTGGGGGAGAAGAATGAGGGTGGGGTGCCTAGAAGGAGGGAGGTTTTATGACACGGTCTACGCCTTTGCCGTAAGCAAATAGGATGAATTAGCTCTAAAGAGGGGCAGAGCTAAGGTGTATTTAAAGGAGGCCTCGGTGGGGGGGGAAGGAGAAAAATCCGCTTGTAGAAAGAGCCCAGGGCAGAGATGTATAGTGCTGAGCAGCTGAGCCAATCGGGGCTTGCTTCAGAAAAGCGCCCGTGTTGCAATTGGCTGACTTGGCCAGTACCTTGTAGCTGGTGGAATCCAAGGGTCATGGAGTGGTCGGTGACTTCTGGATTGCCGTCCAACTGGGGGGCAGAACTCCGGCTGGGGAGCGTGGGCAAGTCCAGTTCAGGAGCTGCTTGTAGCTGGTGGAATCTGAGGGTCATGGAGCGGTCGGCAGCTTCTGGATTGCCATCCGCCCGGGGGGCAGAACTCCGGCTGGGGAGCATGGGCAAGCCCTCTTCAGGGGCTGCTTGTAACTGGTGGCATCCGAGGGTCGTGGAGTGGTCGGCGGCTGCTGGATTGCCCTCCGACAGGGTGCAGAACTCCAACTGGGGAGCTTGGGCAAGTCCTGTTCATGATAATGTCACAAATCAGCCCCTCCCCCCAATTAGTCTAATGACCACTGAACCCACAGTTACAAAACTACCCCTGGATCTTTCTGTAATTCAGAGTACCTCTCTTCTTTTGCTCTACATTGAGGAACAAACTAAAATACATCCAAAACAGATTTTTGGAGGACTTAAAACTGTATTTCATCTGTGCAGCTCATTGCCGGGGGGGTGGGGGCATTGGTGAGGTTCAGGAACACTGGGACAAATAGACAACACAAAGTGAAAAAAACACACACACATACACACACACACTCAGAACAGCAGTGTGCTCTTCTGGCAAACAGGCAAAATGTGCCAGTAGAGGGACTATTTTACAAAAAAAGTCATTTTTTGTGTTCTTTATTTGTACTAATATAGTTTTTTTTTTTATTTGCAAAATTTTTTTCACATGTCAACAAATTACCCATTTTCTAAGTGCAATAATACCCTCCAGGGGGAGGTATTGGAAAATACCCGACCTTCCAGGGGCTATAAGGCCCTCCTCCTGCGGCGTTAGGCCTCATTAGGCTCCTGGGCAGTCCGGTATTTCCCAATACCACCCACCCTGTTGGGTATTATTGCTTACTTGACCTATTTAGTGTGGGCAGTGCATGCATAGGGCATGTGGGTGAAGCAGTCGCCGCCTATAAAGAGGCAATGTCTGGGCACTCAACTCCCTTGCACCAGTCTGTGTACAACCCAGATCCTCTCACTTGAGGTCCCCTTGGTTTGATGGGGAGCTCAAGGGGATGTAGATCAACTGTCAGAGATTAGATCGCTGCTGGCAGAAGACTGGTCGGGAGATGGACAGACTGGCCCTGAGTGCACTTTATGTGGTGTACCAGGGGGCAATCAACTCTAAGAAGACAGTGTTCCTGTCCATGGAGATTGCTGCTAGGAACAACTGACCAGCTATGCTTTTTTGGACTGTGGAAAGGCTATTACATCCAGCTTATCTACAGCTGAAAAAAAGTGTTTACTGATGCTTTATGCAATGAGTTTGCGCGGTTCTTTCCAGACAGAGTGTCCGCCATCAGACAGGGAATCCCACCAGTGAGCCACAATGTGGCTGACAGTGATCACCCGGATTGTCCAAGGTGCACTCTGCCTGATTGGGGGGGAGTTTAAACCAGTGGAAGTGGCCAAGGTCATTAAGGTTGTCTCAAGGCTGAAGCATACATATTGCAAACTGGAACCAGTGCCATCTTGTTTCTTAATGGGATGTGATGACACTGTAGCCCAGTGTTTGCCTTAATTGTCCAATGCTCTTTGTCAGAGGGGGACTTCCCAGATGCCTTGAAGAAGGCACTGGTGAGACCCTTCTGAAGAAACCATCTTTAGACCCTGATGTCAAAGTGAATTACTGTCCTGTCTCCAACCTTCCATTTTTGGAAAAGGCTGTAGAGAAGATTGTGGTGCAGCAGCTTGGGGAAAACCTTGTGGCCTTTGATATCTATGAGCTACTCCAGTCTGGGTTTCATGCCAAGCACTGTATGGAAACCGCATTAGTTCAGGTGCATAATGATCTCCTCAGGGCTAGAGATCAAGGAGAGGGGACAATTCAATTCTCATTCTCCTTGATCTTTCCTTAGCTTTCAACATGGTAGACCATTGTGTGTTACTCGACCACCTGAGGGAATTTTGTAGACTCGCCGGCACAGTCATCCGCTGGTTTGAGTCCTATATCACTGTTACATGATGTCCCTGCACCCTTATAGGTACTCCCAGAGGTACACCATAGACAGCTAGCACTTAGGTATACATTATACTAACATTTATGGCTAAAGGCATCTACTGTATAAGAGTAGATGTCAGGATATGTATGCATATTATTGTTATGCACTTTACTTTCTAATGTATATATATATATACATGTATTCTTGTTTACAAGATGTTAGGACATCTGCGTCCTTGTAATGATTATGATATATGAGTCAGCATTGTCGTCTGATGATTTGTATTACTACACAGCTATGTACAACTGTACTCCCTTTGTCTTTACAAAGTGATGGCTACTACAAAATTGTACTGTATAGTATTATTTTAGACTGAGGAGCCACCTCTAATTTAGCCAATAGGGCTCATCTCTGTAACTAGAAATGTTTCTATCTTACAGTAACCATAGTAATTATCATAGGTATATATTGTAAGACATTACGTCTTCTACCTCAGAGACCCCAAGAGACACGGAGAATCCTCCAGGTACAGGGAACGCTTAGCATTGGCTCTCAGATCATAATAGTAAGAACTGCTTAAGGCAACTGTGATTATCCTTTTGTTAGTAATAAACAAGCTGTATTGCTCTTATGCAACGTGTCTGTGATTCCTTGCATGCCCATTATTCTCATGAACCTGAGAGTGATGTTTAGACCTTCCGACAATTGGCGACTGAAGGCAGGCAATATACGGTGTTTGCAAAGTTTCACTTGTTGCATAGAATTTTTCCCTTCCAAACTGGGAATGTAGATGTGCATTCCCACATCACCTCTCCTGTTCTACGACCACTTTGTAATCACTTGCAAAGTCTGGCTGTCTTCTGGGTGTGGTTGATGCTGACTCAACCCACCCACGGCAGTTTTGAATTGCAAACTTATGAGTGCACAGTAGCCTGACTGTGAACAAGTGCACCTGTTATGGATCGTTACACAGCATGACACCTTTTCACGGTTTGATTTTTCATTCCCTCCCACATAATGGCCACCGTATCAAATATCTGTGCAGAACTGAGACTCGATGTCTCAAATTTTCTTGCCTCCCATGGAGGATGGACCGACTTCACAGGGGATGCAAGTCAATCCGAAAACCCTGTACTGGGGATTTAAACTCAGTACTCAGAGGCGAGACAAACAGCCAGAAAGCGAGAAGCTAAAGGACTGTTGGTCATGGATCTCTATGCTGCTCTAGAAGCCTCCGAGGTGAGGTTTTGTACCCTTGAACTGCAAATCTCATCTCTTAAGCAGGAGATGGTGTTGCAGGGCACTGAATGTGTTAGATGTGAGAAGGATTTGGAGTCAGAACTCCAGACACTGCACAGTGAAAAGGATTCCCTTTTGCATCATTCTGCACAGGCAGGAGAGCAAGAACTTTGTATGTTGAAGCAGAAGTGTGAAAGTCTGAGACATGATAAGGGACAGGCTTTGCAAATGAATGACTTGTTAAGTAGAATGACTCAACAATTGACTGAGGAGTTGGGAGAGATACAGGACAAGATAAACCAGGTACGTAATGACTTAGAAGTGGCTACTAGGGACAATCGTAACTTAAGCACCTCCTATAGAGTGCTACAGAAACAGATGCAGGATGAGTTGGATGTAAATGTTGCAAAAGTGAGTCATGAGGAATGTGAAACAAAGATGGTGAAACTGCGCCATCAGCAAGAGGTGTTGTGTGGACATGTCAAGACAATGGGAGGCGTAGTCCCTGCCCTGACCACGTCATCTGAGGGGGAGGTTTCAGATGATAACATCTCACAGTACAATGCCCAGTCATGCCCCTATTATGGCCAGGATTTCCAACCCCACCATCTACAACAAGGCGGACCCTTGTCACACAATACCCATGTCATATGTCATAGACGTCATGACGCACATCCTGGGCGAAGCCAACATGGTGACCCCCATGATAGGGGGAGTAGGCCCAGGCCTAGTCCCGACGGCACCACCAGTAGCCATTATTACTGTGGAAGACAGGCCGGAGATAGATAGAATGATTAAAAATGCGGTAAACAGCATGCCTATTCTCGAGAGAAATAAGAGGGTTTTAAAAACCCAAATAAGGCAGCTCACACATGAAACTGGTACTCAGGAGGGCATAGTTCATTCTGTGGTGAAAGCCTCAGCTGAGGCAGCCCTGGACAGCACCCGAGGGAACCTATCTCCACTTGATCATCCCAATAATCCCCTACAAATGGCCTACTCTGTTCAGCAAATAGCTGACAGCATTGGTCGGATGAGCCCATCTGACAACCTCAGCTGCCACTTGGAAAAGGTGCATTCCAAATGTGAAATGCTTAGTCTCGCTGCAGACTACCAGGTCCAGATCCTATGCTAGACCATTGATCCTGGACTGTGGGCAAAACTCCCCGATGCAGTCCATCAAGACGGCTCTGCCACCTTTGATGACATAGCAGCTGAGCTCATTTCTGCACACAGCCCAGTTGTCATAGGAGTGATGCTTGCATACCATGTAAAACAGAATGCAAAAGAAAGTCCAGTGACTTTCCACCAGAGGCTCTGGATGGCTTACCGAGCAGGGAAGCATCTTGCATGAAAAGCCGCAGATGTGGACCTTATTGAATATAAGACCCTGTTTCTTAGGAACATGATCTCTGCAGTGAGAGAAAAGGTAGATCCAACCACCTATCCCACCATGGGGAGGTTTGCAGATATTCTTCGGAAAACCGAGAGAGTTTATCAACTCTACATCCGTGATCTGGGCTCCAGTTCCAAGAAAGTAGCTGCTGTGGAAACTACTCTGGAGGCCACAATGCACTACATGGTGGAAGGGCAAGCCCAAGAGAAACAGCCCCTTCCCACAGACAATCAACACCCCCAGCAGGCACAGCAACAACAACAACAATCTTGGGGTGGGAACCAGAACTACCATAAGAATAAGAAACACCACAAGAAAAAGGATAAACAACAAAGATCAGGCCTTTCATGTAGGGAAATAGCCGAGGAGAACTGGAAATTCCAAGAACTTCTTGGGCAAATGTGCTCCATAGTGGGTGTTGTTCCTGCTTGGGCCCTTGCTGCCATACAACCGGGAGAGCAGGCCTCAAAAGGCCACGGAGAAACCTGAAGTACAGGCTCATAGGCCCATACAGGCCTGAACCCGGAAGTGGCTTCCTATATAGCAGCAGTGCAGCATGGTGAAGTGGTTCAAAGGAACCAAGCCCAGCCTCTCCATGCTTCCAATGGTACAGGTTGACAATTACAGGCCCCAGTCCATATAGTAAACAATCTGGTCTTGGATACAAACTGAAGGCCCTGCACCGAGGCCGAGGCTAGGGGCCACCTACTGACAGTACTATTGGATACGGGTGCAGCTGTGTCTGTACTACAGGATGACCACCCAGAGACATCCCCTTGGTCCACCAGACAGAGGACCAACATGTCTGGTGTAGACAGAACTAGGTTACCTGCATACCATTCCTTGTCAATACCTGTGGCCCTGGGATACCTGAAGGCCTATCATACCTTTCAGCTGATGGTATGGCATGATCACCCTAGTATAATCGGAATTGACTTTTTGGCACCACACAGCTGTGTGATAGACTTAGCCAACATGTTACTGATACAAATCCAGGGACAATATAACACTATTATGATCCCTGACTCACATGTGATTGCAACAATATCTGCAAATGACAAAGAGTAAGACGTCATAGATTTGTTCAAGAACCATAAGCTTTTCCCAAAGCATCTTCCCATTCTACAAAGGCATCTGGAGGCATTTTCCATCAATAAACATGACTGTTGCAGAATGCACGCTGTCATTGAAGTGACAGGCCCAGCACATGAGAGGCAATGGCAATACCCCTTTCCACCAGAGGCCTTGCCCTCTCTTAGAGAAACAATTAAATCACTTCTCAAGCAAGGTGTGATCAGGACATGTGTTTCCACTGCCAATTCCCCAGTGTGGCCTGTGAAAAAGCCCACAGGTGTCTGGAGACTTACTATTGACTACAGGAGACTGAACCAGGTCACCCCCAGTTGTGCTCCAACTGTGGAATCAGCACCTGATGTGCTGTGACTATTGACCCCTGACCAAAAATGGTTCAGCTCCCTGGACATCTCCAATGGTTTCTGGTCATTGCCATTGGCCCCCAAGAGTCACTATAAGTTTGCTTTCACTTTTGAGGGTAGGCAGTACACGTGGACCTGCTTACCACAGGGATTCCATAACAGCCCCTCCCTGTTCCATTTACACATGATGGACACCCTTGAGGGTTTCTCTGCACCCCAGTATCTCTTGCAGTATGTGGAGGACCTGTTGTTGGCTACAGCCACACAGAAACAACATCTGGATCTCTTGGACAAACTATTGTCCCTCATCCAGAGGGCAGGCCTCAAATGTAACCCTGCAAAAGCAAACCTGCATCAGAAAGAGGTACTGTTTCTGGGCCTGGGAATAACTAATCAAGGTTGAAGCCCTACCTGGAAGAAGATACAAGTGTGGGAAGATTTGCCACTGCCCATTAGTGTAGCTACCCTTAGGGGATTTCTTGGTATGGTAAACTATTCTAGAGATTTTATCTGTGATTTTGCTCAGAAGGCTGCTCCTCTGTATGAATTACTGAAAAAGGATGTGTCCTGGAATTGGGGTCCCATTCACACCCAGGCTGTGACGTCACTGAAACAGGCCTTGGCCTCAGATCCAGCTCTGGTCAACCCCAATCCAGCTTTGACACTCCATCTGGAGTGTACCACCTCGGACATTGCTATGTCAGCAGTGCTGGCTCAAAAGGTCCATGGCACCCTGAGACCCATTGCATATGCATCATAGCTCTTGACCCCAGTGGAACAGAAGTACAGCCTTTGTGAAAGGAACCTTCTGGCCACCTACTGGGCTGTCAACCACTTCTTGTATATCATTGGGTACTCCCCACAGATCATTAACATGAACCACACCCCAACAGCATTTTTGCTATCAGACAGAGTGAACGATGAGTCAGTCTCCAACACCAAGCTGATACACTGGTCCCTTCTTCTCCAGGATAGAGATATCAAGGTCCATCCAACCAAAATGCCATCCATGCTGGTGCATGGCCTCCTTTTCCAAGGGAAACCCTATGACTGCACACTGCACCCACCTGATCTTCCACATCTAGGTACCTTCCTCCCTGCCACACCACAATTACTTGAGAGCACCTCATTATGTCATGTCTTTACAGATGGCTCAGCTTCCTATTACCAGGAAGAACAGATTGCAGGGATGGGCATCTTAGTTATTTACCCCTATGGTAACACTGTCAAAATTTCCAAGCATTGCAGTGTGGCATCATCACAGTATGTTGAGATGGCAGTGGTGGCTTGTGTCCTCAAGTTCTTCCAGCATGGAACCGAGGACACTATCATTTTTACAGACTCTAATTGGGTTTGTTGTTCCCTTACAGAATTCCTTCCTTTCTGGCAGAAGAACTCCTTCCTCTTCTCTGATGGTAGTCCAGTGAAACATAAGGAATTGGTAATCTACAGGGACACTGGTTTACTGCATATGCGGTGACATGGACGGAAAAGCGGAAATCTCATTGGCTGATAGAAAACGGCACCAAAAACAGAAACAGTGCTTGTTCTCGTCTCTGTGAGCACAGTGCTATAAATTGCTGGGTAGCAAGTGTGCGTTTTCTTGCCTTGTCCTCTGATTCCTGTTTTGCTGCCAAAATGTTCCTGCTATGGACCCATTGCTGCTCGAAAGGCTGGTGGGATGCCTTCCAAGTAAGTCTGCGCTTGTATAAAAAATAAAAACTGCTATACTGTGCTTCTTGTCTTGTGAAACTGTTAGGCAGGTAAGGTGGGATGGGGCCTGTGAATGGACGGTCGAGCGCTCTGTTAAAAAAATGCTAATTCTGCTCCTCCTAAGTTCCTTTTAAGTCGCTAAGTTGTTACCATTCAAAATATAATTTATGTCTGTGTCCGGATTTATTTCTACTGTCCCGCAGCTGGTTGGGTTGGTGTGAAGACTGAGTGCAAGAGATTGTGACCAATTATGGTAAAGTGCGTCCCTTTCTGAGTGACATTTTTAGTCCCAAAGTTTGGTGTGGTGGTAGTACTAGTTGGTTGGGGGGGCGGCAGCAGCAAGTGGACTCAACACTGACACGAGGGGGGGTGAGGAGAGTATCAGCGAGTGGATCGAATGCCAGATGAGCCTTTTGTGCCACAATCTCTCTCTCTCTCTCTCTCCTTTTCTGGGGGGGGAGAGAGATGCAAGGCCATTCAGTTCTGTTCTACTCCACTCCGAGTTTTGTTTTGTCTACTGAAAAGGTCAGTCCATTTCTGCTCCAAATGTATGTGTGCCCATTTGTACATACAACTGCCTCTATTTTATTCTCCTACAGGGTTTCCTTTCCATCCACCCTGCAGAGAAATAAAAATGTTTGCGTTGATGATCGGGGGGGTCCCTCTCCACTCCTCCAGCTCCTCTCCATTCCTCCAGATTCTCTCCCTGAAATAAACTTTTTTGTGTGTGTACCTCATGGGAGACTGTGTCTATTTGGGGGATGGTGTAGAGGCAGGCTGTGTTGGTGGGGAGGTGACACTGGTTGGTGGGGTGGGGACACTGGTCGTTGTGGTATGGGGAGGGGACACTGGTTGGTGGGGTGGGGATACTGGCAGTGGGATGGGGGCACTGGCCCTGTTGTTGTAGCAACACTGGTTGTGATGATATCGGATGGGGATACTGGCAGTGGATGGGGACACTGGTTGTGGTGGTGTGGAGGTGAGGATACATGCAATGGTTCATCTGGGTGGGGAGATGGGCCATGCTAGTGGGTCTTAGTGGGGAGACAGGCCGTGCTGGTGGGTCTGAGTGGGAAGAGTGGCTGTGCTGGTCTATGGGAGTGAGAAGAGCTACACTGGTCTATCTGGGTGGAGAGAGGGGTCATGCTGGTCCATCTGGGTGGGGAGAGGGGCTGCGCTGGTCCATCTGGGTGGGGAGAGGGGCTATGCTGGTTCATATGCTGGTTCATCTGGGTGGAGAGATGGGCCATGCTGTTGGGTCAGGTGGGGAGAGGGCCATGCAGGTGGCATGGGGTGTGGGATTAGGAGAGTGACCGTGCTGGTAGTGTGGGGTTGGGAGAGTGGTTGTGCAGGAGGCATGGGCTGGGAGAGTGGCCATGCAGATGGCGTGGGGTTGGGAGACTGGCTGTGCAGGTGGGTTGGGGAGAGTGGCCATGCTGGTGGGTCTGGTGGGGAGAGTAGCTGAGTTACTGGGTTAGGGTGGAGAGAACGTCCGTTCTGGTCCATCAGGATAGGGAGAGTGGCCATGCTGGGTGTAGGGACTGGCCACCATTCATGCTGGTGGGGGGGGATAGGCTGGCTACTCAGGCTGTGGTGTAGAAGGACTGGGCATGTTTTCTTGGGTGAGGGAATTGTCCATGTGGGTGTGGTAGGCTGACAGTAGTTCCGATGGGACTGTCCGCTGGTGTAGGAGTTCTTTGTTTTGGGGGCTGTTGGTTGTGAGTTAACCAGGCTTGCTTGAGTAGGGGGGCCTTTCAGTGTTTTCCAAAAGGCTGTATATTAGCACAGGGTCAGCCGTTGTTGTGGCTGCAGGCAGGGGAGGTGGCCAGATTTGATTGGGAGGGATGGGAGAAGCTGGCAATGTTGCCGCAAGGTTTGTTTGTATTGCACTTCAGGGGTCGAAATTAGGTTTTATAACCTCTAGCCAGCACTGCTAATCACTGGTTGACTAGGAAAATCACTAGCCCCACAGACGTTTCCTCTGGTCCAGCTGGTGAACTTGTGGTTACCTTCTCCAACACAAGCCTGCAGGGTAAGTTAAAGGAACATTTTACTAGCCCAATACAAAATCTGCCAGAATTTGGCTAGTGTGCCAGTGCTTACCTCTGTGCTAGGGAAGGGGCGCTCACTATTATTTTCAGGGAAGCTGGCCTTGTTCACTGGGATAAAAGTGCTTCAAAGTGGCACTGTCAACTTTGGTGTCCATTTTTATGGTGTAGGCTAATGTGTGCCTGGAGCAGGCTAGAGTGATATAAAATGCATAAACAGTACAGTCAGTTACTCATTATGTAAAAATATATTTCAGGGACCCAGCGAAATATTAGGCCCGCGTCTATGAGCTGGACTGATACTGGGAGCAGCTGCCTATAAATAGGCAGTCACTCAACATCAGTTGGACAGTGGGCAACTGAGGACGGTGTGCTGCTTGCCGTACATCACTCGGCACTGACTTGCAGGTAGGGGTCAGGTGGTGGTGGTGTTGGTGCTGAGGGGGGTTGGGTAGCCACTAGCCACCAATGAAGGGGCAGGAGTGCTGGGGTTGGGGGTTGGACAGTGACTTGTGGCCAGTGGATGGAGCAGTGTTGTGGGGGAGTGCTCACTGCTAGGAATGGGGACAGAGCACTGGTGTGTGTGTGCGTGTGTGTGTGTGTGTGTGTGTGTGTGTGTTGGAGGAAGGGTTGTCTCAATACCAGGACCAGGGATGGGGCACTGGTGGGTGTGTGTGTTCTCAGTACCAGGAAGGAGGATGGGGCACTGCTCTGTGTGTGTGTGTGTGTGTGTGTGTGTGTGGTTGCAGTCTGTTGCTGGGACTGGGCAGGGGCTCTTTGTGCACACAGCTCATATGGCATTTGTGGCAGGGTTCCCACTGTCGCATCTGGTGCCCTCCTATAGCCACCTGGGTGCAGCACTATGCACCACTGTGAATGATGTGTAGTGTGGGCATGCCCCCCTCTTTGACCCAGATCACCCTAGTGCGTATTTTAATTTTGGGCTGATGCCTGTATGCCAAGGGATCACTGACCCAAGTCCAGTATTTTAGATATTGTTGTGATACAAAATATTGGTCTGCAGTGTAATGTTGTGATCGAACCATCTACAACCCCAATGCACTGTGGAGCTCTGTGCAATGACATAGTTACCAGTTCTTCCCAGCAGCCCACAGCTAGACATGTTTGTTTTTTTTTAAATCCAGATATCTACGATTATTATTTTCTCATCAATGTCCCCTGAGTGAGTAAATAATTAAAATTTTGGACTGGTGCCTGTAAGGGGGGATATGGACAGACCGACTGACTGTATCTGGAGCTCTTTGGCAAGTAACAGCAGATGCAAAGAGATTGCTGACCTGTTCTCCCCACGGACTGAATCTACAACTTGTTGCAAAAATAGAGAAAATATTTTAAACTTCTGCCCATCATCCTGTACCTGTAAATATTGATTGATTTTTGTGATTGCTCTGATACGGAGTGGTGGGGGGTGCAGTGACCGACTCCTTGTTGTCCCTGTCTCCGTTGTCTTGCAGACACTCAAAAGGGGGTTGTTTTGACTTTTCCTTTTTATCGTCCTGCACAGTGTTACGTGATTTGCATGCTTTTGCCAAAATCTTGTAATGAAATATGCACCCTAATACACGGAGTACACAGAGTGATCATTCAAGGATACTACTGGCCATGTGTTTTGGAGGTGGTTTTCTTGCTGGCTGTGTGCAGGGGATTGCTGACTGTGTGTTGGGGATTGCTGGCCGTGTGTTTGGTGGGGGTGTTTACTGCCAATCTCTCTAGGGGGGGTTGCTGGCTGTGTTGGGGGGAATGTCGCTGGACATCTTTGGTGGGGGCAGGGGACTGTCTTTGGGGATGGTTGTTATCTGTGTGTTGGGGGCTAGCTGTCTGGCTGTGTCATTTGAGAACTGGATGCTTGGATGGGGGCTCACTGGGAATTGATTGGTTGTGTTGGTGGGTACTGGTTTCTTTATGTGCAAGGGTTGTCTATGTAGCTGTAGGGGGTGGTAGCTGGTGTGTTTGTGCAGGTATTTGCTTGGGTAGGGTGTGGGTGCTGTCTGGTGGGGTGGCAGGACATTCCATGTCTGGTGGGGTGGTGGGACATTCCGTGTCTGGTGGGGTGGCAGGACTTTCTGTGTCTGGTGGGGTGGTGGGACTGTCTGTGTCTGGTAGTATGTACTGCATGCTGTTTGTGGGATGGTGGCTATTTGGGGGGTAGTGTAGAGGTTGGTTGGCATGTTGGGTGGGGACACTGGCCATGTTGGTATGGGGTGGGGACACTGGTCATGTTTGGGGTAGGGACACTGTCTGTGGTCTGGTGGGGCAAGTAACTGTTGGGTGGGGTTGTTGCTGGCTCTGTCTGGTGTGATCAGTTTGCAGACTGTGTGTCTGAGGTTGTGGGTTTGATGGCCATGTGTCTGGGGATGAGGGATTGGTGGCTGTGTGCTGGGGGTGGGCTGGGGGGTTGGTTGCTGCCTTTGTTTTGTGAGGTGGGGGACTGTGTTTAGGGGTGGTTATCTTTAGGGGTGGTTGTCTGTGTGTGTGTGTGTGTGTGTGTGTGTGTTGGGGGGGAGGGTTGTCTCAATACCCGGACCAGGGATGGGGCACTGGTGAGTGTGTGTGTGTGTGTGTGTGTGTGTGTGTGTGTGGAGGGGGGGGTAGCTGGCTGACTGTCATTTTGAGAACTGGACGCTTGGATGCGGGGCTCACCAACCACCATGCTGGTGCAGGGGATTGGCTCTGTTGGCCTGACTTACCTTGACATCTGCTGTCACAGGAAAACTACTGCCTTTCTAAGGGCCTGCCAAGTTTTTTTTTTTTGGGGGGGGGGTAACCCTGCTGCTGTTTGAATGGGAAAATGCAAGGGAGGGAAGATGGGGGAAGGGTGTATGTACATGAGCTGAAATGCTTAATTAAAAAAAATAATAATGTTTTTGGTATCTTTTTTTTTTGTGTGTGGGGATAGAGGCTTGCTGGCCAGTTTCAGCTGGGGGGTGTATATCTTGGTGGCCATCTTAGGTTTTATCCTTAACAAACTGATTAGTGGGGTTGAGAGAGAGGCCGTGTAGGTCCATCTGGATAGAGAGAGGGGCTGTGCAGGTCTGTCTGGGTGGAGAGGGGATATGCAGGTTCGTCTGGGTGGGCTGAGTGGCTGTGGGGGTGGGGGAGGCTGAGTTGCCATGATGATGGTGGAGTTAGGTGGTGACAGTGGCCGTTCTGGTGGGCCGGGGTGGGGAGAATGGCAGTGCTGGTGGGCTGGGGTGGGGAAAGTGGCCATGCTGGTCAATGGGGGTGTGGAGAGGGGCTGTGCAGGTCTGTCTGGATGGGGAGAGGGCTTGTGATGGTCCGGGGTGGGTAGAGTGCCCATGGGTTTGGTATGGGGAGAGTGGCCATGCTGGTGGGGTGGAGTGGGAAGTGTCCTTCAGTTTAGTCTGGTTCTGGTGTGGTGCTGTGCTGACCTGCCCTGCCAGCTTTGTGCTGCTAACCTGCCCTTTCTGCTTCTTTATGCTGCTGGCTGGACCTGCCATAGTTTGGTACGTTTGTATTTATTTATTTTTAATTTTATTTTGATACTCATGCTGCTGTTTGAATGGGAAAGCATGGGAGGGAAGATGGGGAAGGGGGCAGGGAATGAGCTGGCATGCTTAATTGTAAAAAATAATAGTAATATTTTCAAAATCTGGCCTCTTGTGATGGAGGAGGGAGGGGTAGATGGACAGAGTGGCCCAGAACGATTTTTTCCCACATGCATGCCAGTCTGCTATGTCCATGCCATGCTCCAGTGGTTGGTCATTGATGGTCGATGGAGGGACGGGCTGGGCAGACTGGTACACATGCTGAAAAAATGGTCCGGGCGTCTGGTGTTGGAGGATGGAGGGAGGGGTGGATGGGTAGAGTGGAACAGAACCATTTTTTCCCACATGTATGTTAATGGTTGGTGGAGGGATGGGCTGGGCAGACTGGTACACATGCTGAAAAAAAATGGTTCTGGCTTCTGGTGATGGAGGAGGGAGGGGTGGACGGGCAGAGTGGCCTAGAACCCAGTGGCCCAGGTTGCACCTGTAAACAAGCTTTCAGCTTAGTGTGTCTCATCTGGTTAAACAATTGGGGGAAAAAAAAGAACCATTTTTCCCACCTGTATGCCAGCACGCTGGGTCCATATCATGCTTATCCCCATCATACAAGAGACTGCTGAGCACTGAAGGTAAGTTTCTCTGTCAAAATTAGGGACTGTTAGGAGGTATGAAATCCTACAGTAGGAAAATTGTGTGTTTATGTAGTTTCACCTTACTGTGTGTGGTTCAAGATGTTCTGTGACCTGTCCTCCTCAATTAGCACCCTGGCCTGTGACCCAGCCAGTCCCTCCTGGGTAGGAGGAGGATCCATTGTCTGGTGGCCTTGGGGTGGTTTGCTGGGTGTGTGTCTTAACTGTAAAATGCATTGTTTCATTTACTGTGTTTTACTGCCAGGACCTGCTTCACCCTGTCTCTATCCTGAATGTAAAGATGGTTTTAAAAAAAAAAAAAAAAGTTCATTTTTGTGTCTGTGTGTATGCGTGTCTGTGCGTAAGAATAGAGACAGACACTCCGACAAAAAAAACTGTATTAAACCACATCAAACTGAATCAACCATGTTTCATCTGTGTCCTTCAAAAGTGTCAGATGGGACAATTTTGAAGTAGTTGGTGGGGGGGAAGCATTTGTGGCAACCTGGACTGCTACAACCAGGCCCACCAACCAAGTACTTACCTTTCAGGGAGGGTCCTGTGTGACTGTGTTATCTGGAGGTGCCATTTCGACAAACTTCCTGTGGTTTCTCTTCTCTTAGGTGGTGTGGTGGGACCGCCTTGGTGCCAGGGCAGTCTGTGTTTGCTTTGATGGGGTTGGGGAGCTATGGAGATAATGAGTTCTTAAAGGAGAACTACCGGCAGAGGTGAAGCCCCAACCACAGTACAGATCGGGGCGTCACCTCACTGGTCCACCCTGCAGGCACTATAGTAAATAAATAATCTTGTACCTGATAACTTAAACTGGTAAATTCTGCAGTGCACCCAGAATTTTAATTTTGGCACTCGTGAACATCCCACGCTCTCGCTCATGAACTGTTGATGTTACGTTGCCCCTGTCTTAATAGTGCCCTTATGCATGGAGACTGAAGTTTATATCTCCAATGCTCTTTTATAAATCCCATGGCTGTGCCTACGACACTATTGCTCTGCCTGTTAAAGAAGAGGCAAGGCAACATCCTCAGCTTGCAGTGTCATGAGCAAGAGCAAAATGCTGGGCACACCAGAAGATGGACCAGTTTGTACTAGTGATCAGGCATAAAGATTTATTTATGTTTACTGTGGGGGGGGGGTATTGGAGAGATGAAGTCCCAATCTGTGCAGTGGTCGTGGCTTCAACTCTGCCTGTAGAACTTCTTTCATGAGATTGAGCTCCAACATGAAAACTAAGAGGCTCCATTTTCGTTAAGACTAAGTCAGCAAGTACCCAGTTTACTGTGGGTGTAATTCCCGGATTGGTTTATTACTTAGGAGAGATTGTGCATCCATTAGCATCCTCATTAATCACTTGTGGATTGTTTTAACTGGATGCACTTTGTTTACAAATAAACCAGTTCAGGCAGCTAAATGTTAGATAGGGACTGAACTGATGGAGTCCACCTTGGCGTCTGGTGGTTTGGCTTAATTCACATCTGAGCTCTGACAGAGAAGCTTTGGTACATGGCATTGCATGAGTACTGTTGTGATTCCACTGTAGCCATCACACCTGAGGGGTGGAGGCATCAGTGTTGCACTGCCTGCCATCACACCTGTGGGGTGGGGACTTCAGTGCTGCACCACCTGCCACCACATCTGAAAGTGGGGGCTTCTGTGTTGCATTGCCTGCCATCACACCTGAGAGGTGGGGGCTGCAGTGATGCAGCTGCTGCCATCACACCTGAGGGGTGAGGGCTGCAGTGCTGTACCTGCTGCCATCACACCTAAAGGATGGGAAATGGAGGGATGGGGAACATACTAATGCTGCTGTCACACCTGAGGTATGGGGGTCTTAGTGCTGATACATACTGCCACCACACCTGAGGAATAGGGAACGTAGTACTGCTTCCATCACACCGGAGGGATGAGGGCTGCAGTGCGGCTGCTTCCATCACACTGGAGGGATGGGGGTCATAGTGCTGTTGCTGCTACCTTCACACCTAAGGGATATGGGCTGCATTGCTGTTGCTACTGCTATCGCACCGGAGGGATGGAGGCCATAGTGCTGCTTCCATCACACCTTAGGGATGGAGCCGTAGTGCTGCTGCTGCCTTCACATCGTGTACCTAAAATAACTTTTAATTGGTACAAGGATGGATGGATATGAAATACTGGAGGTCAAAATTGCTAAAATGCAAGTTAACAGAGTTAAAAATAGTTAAATAAAGTACACAAAACCAAACACCGGTTAAAATAGATTTTGGTTTAGCAGACACCAGTGACAATATCGGTTTTTACAATGTGCAAAATGGAATTTGCCCTTTCTCAATCCTGGTAAACCAGTGTCCCTGGAATCTACATACACTCACTGACACAAAGGTTTGCACACAAACTCTATGTACACAAAGTCAAAGCTCACTCCATACATGACTCCTATTATTCCTTCAATGACACAGCAGACACCATTGCTAAGGAAGGGGCCTGAGGGGGGGGACATCTGGATGATGGACCATCCAGAGGCCAGAGCGGCCGCATCCAAGGCATGGTTAAGCACCTCCTTCCCCATCTGGATCCTCCCGCATCTGCTTCAGAGGGAGTTTCCATCAATATACCTGACAATTTGATTACTGTCCAGGAAGGTTCAGATGTCTACCTTACTGCCTCGGTTGTTGCTCCTGACAAATCTACCCTACAAATTGAGTGGCAAACCACGTCGCAAAGACAAATACTTCCCATGGCCAAACTTTTCAAAGGAACTTTCCATGGTTGGTCCAATGCCAAATTATCCCCAAATGGTTCCCTGTCCTTGCTTCAAACTGCTCTTAGGCATTCTGGTTTATACAATATTACTGCCCTAATTGATCCCTCACATTGACGTTCCTTGTCTAAAGACTCCGCCAGGAAATTTTGTGCTGTACACAACATGGCCTTTGCTGCCATGTACCGTTCTGTGCTACCCACTACTGAAACACAACTTTTGGAATGTCCAAAACACACCTCTGGTCCTCATAGTGGTCTTGCAGCAATTCCTGCTGGGGGGGAGCTATCCCACAAATTACCACTGTTCTTGGAGAAACACTAGAGTATGTAGTTAAATTCAAATATCTAGGACTTTGGCTCGATCATGAACTTTCCTTCGCCGACCATCTCAAAGAACTATAGAAGAAATTAAGGCAAAGATTAGGACTATTCTACAGAATTAACCACCTGCTCACCAAGGAGGCCAAGATTCAACTGGTTCAAGCTACCTTCCTATCTTTAATAGATTACGCTGACCTGTTCTACAGCCACTGCACTGCCTCTGCACTGGCTAGTTGGACACCCTCTACCACAGAGCTATCAGGTTCATTACTGGCCTTCCACTTTCCACACACCACTGCTCCCTGTGCTCATCGTTAGGCTGGACTTCCCTTCACTATAGCAGGAATAGAAACGCCACCCTATGGGCCATCAGAGAGGAGACCAACAAGCTCCCCTCATATGTCTCAGATTGTATTCTCTGGAGTGTGTTAGGCAACTACGCTCTAAGCAGCTATTCCCTAATTGCCCTCCAAGTTCCAAGGGTCAAAACTCATTTCGGCAAAGCTGCTCTGAGCTTCTCTTTACCCACATTGTGGAATGGTTTACAAAGGAACTTGAAGCTGAGCTGCCCTCTTAGCCTGAATATCTTCAAGGAGCTCTACGATCGCTACATGAAAGCACCTTGCACATGTTTTCCTCACTGCTAGCCCACTAATTTCTGCAACTCCCCCTTTCCATCCTGACGCTTGCCATGTTTCTACCCCTGGCTCTCACTCTTTCCCTATTAACTCTTCCTGCTGCACCCACCCTTCCCTGTCCACTCCAGCCTGGCTAAAGTCCCACCCCATCCATAGTAGTGTCCCAATTATCTACCTCTCCTCCGTCATTATCATAATGAACAAGTACACGACAGCCATCGTCACTTTCTGTGGTTTTAGCTCAATTTTCCCCTAGTCGTTGGTAATATATCCCTCCTCTTCTTTACCTCTCTAACCTGCCACCCCATACACGGCCTCTTTTTCCCCTAAATGTGTAGTTGCTGGCTGCCTCACTCAAAAGATCTCTGCTTATAACCCCTGTATCCCTATGGTTGATTGTACATCTGATGACTTCTTCAATTGTAAAATAGTGCTGTTTTTTTTTAATTTATTTCAACCTTGTACTGTACTGTGTACACTGTATATACTTTTTCTTCCTTGTATATTATTGCTTTTTGTATAACTGCTTCTGTAATGTACTTTGATGTATTCATGTCCAGGTCCACCTTGCAAATGAGCCTTGCTCAATGGTGCCCACCTGGATAAATAAAGATTTTGATTGATTGCTTGATTGATTGATTGATTGATAACCACCACTGCCTTACTTGGTACACTTATTAACAACTTACAGTTTATGCATATACCAGTTTTGTTTCACTTGACTTACTGGAATATGAAAAAAATTGGTATGTAACATACTACTAATACTTCTTTGTTCTATAGTACTTTGCTACTTGATAGTTTAGCAGCTTTTCAAATTTGTACTCAAGACCCTATTGCCAGGGTTCACACCACCGAGCATAGAGGCAATTTCAGGAGGAAACCTAATACTGATTATCAAAGTCATAAGCTTAACAACCGTGAAGTTGACAGTTCTGATGTCACAGGAGCCACATGCACTGTTATAGATCTTTTTGGTACAGCCATGTCTATTTGGAATAAAGCCGACATTGCTGCTATCAAATCATATTCACAGAAGTTCCAAACTGGTTTGGTAAATAATATTATACCCCCATCATTGTTTGGTGTGGATGGCCTTAGACAGGAAGAAAGATATACTGTATACAACATGCATGACATTGCTAAGGCATTTACAGATTCTAAAGATAAGATTAACGCCCTCATTGCACAGAACAATAGGGAAGCAGATTAGCAATACATTGCCTTTGAGATATTGTGTTCAGCCTACGGTTCATACATTATCACTACCATCAATAATCTCTTCTGTGATCCTGAATCTGGAAAAATCCCTGATATTATACATGATAAATGTATCTCTAAATGGTACTGTCCTTAGTGTAAATCTTCTAGCTGCATTTCTATGTGTATGTTACAGACTTTAACCATTCCACTCACCACAGCTAGGAATTTGGGTTTTGTGACTAGTCATCCTAACACTGGTCCATGTTTTACTTCTAAGAAATGCTCTATTAAGGATACTATGTTTGTTTCTTTTAATGTCCCTTTACCAGGTTTTGATCCTTCTACAGCTTTGTTCGACAAACTAGCATTTGTTCACTCCATTGGGCACCTCGATGAAGAAATCTAAAGAGAACGCCTTGACTTGCCTCCTCTATTGGCCTCCCATCCTCTTCTGGACACCTGGGTCACCCCACACACTGACTGCTGTGAGAAGAAAGGTTATATTTATTTGTGTCGATGTGAAGTATTTGATGTTATTAAACCTGCATGTGGTTATTCACCAGACAGTATTGATTGGTCCTTTTCCATGGATGATGACATCACCACTAATGACACAAGGTTCCAGGACTCAACATTGGCTCCAGATACTTCTAAGCTCTACCAGTCCTATTGGGAGGAGGTTCACTGCCTGTCAACACAGAGTTTGAGGACTACCTACACTTGCCTGGTACAGTTGCAAAAATGGAGGCTGCCTACTGTTAAAATGCAATATAATTCAGATGGAGAGTATTGTATTGTAACCAACTTCAAGACGTATACATATGGCACAAAAACATGTCCTATTGACAGCCTGAACTTTTGCTTCGTTCTGCATCAGAAAACTGTTATTGGACACACTGTTATTACACCTGTCCCTCTTATGGACGCTGTCATTATTGTTGGTAACCCTGATTATCTGCTTACACTTTCTGAATATTTACCTTATTTTAATGTACACATCGATCCCCTCACACTGACATTGAAATCACTTTTAGAGAGGAAAGAGATCCACCTCATCCACATCAGCAATAGTATCTCCAAAGCTAATGAAGCTGTCCTTGCACTTATTAATGATGGTGATATGAATAGTGCACTTACTAACACTTAGTTAGAAATTACCTTTAAAGGTTTCATTATTATACAAGCATTTCTGATATTTTTTCTTGTTATTATGCTTTGCTGCCTATGGCGCACACTGTGCCAACACCGTGAGCAGCTGGAATTCTTTTACAAGGCATGCGCGATGGGTCTGTAATGACACCTGCTCCTCCACTTCCTTATATTGTTACATGTGTTGCCCCTTGTGAGGCAACAAGAGGGGGAGTGTTGCATGAGGTCCATGCACCCTTATTGGTACCCCCGGAGGTACACCGTAGACAGCTAGCATTTAGGTATATGTTATACTAACATATAGGTCTAAGGGCATCTACCGTATAAGAGTAGATGTCAGGATATGTGTGCATATTATTGTTATACACTTTACTTTCTAATATATATACATGTATTCTTGTTTACAAGATGATAGAACATCTGCATCCATGTAATGATTATGATATATGAGTCAGCATTGCCATCTTCTGATGATTTGTATTACTACATGGCTAAGTACAACTGTACTCCCTTTGTCTTTACAAAGTGATGACTACTACAAAATTGTATAATGTTGTCTTGGACTGAGGAGCCACCTCTAATTTAGCCAATAGGGCTCATCTCTGTAACTAGAAATGTTTCTATCTTACAGTAACCATGGTAATTATCAGAGGTATATAATGTAAGACATTACATCTTCTACCTCGGAGACTCTGAGAGACACAGAGAATCCTCAAGGTATAGGGAACGCTTAGCATCGGCTCCCAGTTCATAGTGGTAAGAACTGCTTAGGGCAACTGTGATTATCCTTTTGGTAGTAATAAACTAGTTTTATTACTCCTATGCAACGTGTCTGTGATTCCTTGCATGCCCATTATTGCCAAGAACCTGAGAGTGAGGTTTAGACCTCCCAACATCATGAACAGGAGGCAAAGGGTTGTGATGGGAAATTTCTCCTCTGCCCCTAGCCTTCTGCTTTGTGGAGTACCTCAGGGTTCGGATTTGTCACCAATGTTGTTTGCCATGTATATGCTGCCCCTGGGTGGGATCATTAGGAAATACAGTCTGGATTTTCATTGCTGTACCAATGACACCCAGCTGTATCTATCCTTTGCCCCGGGACATCCAAATTGGTGGACGTACTGAATACCTGCCTGGCTGAGATTAATGACTGGAAGACCTCTAGCTGGTTGTGACTGAACCCCGATAAGACGGAGGTACTGGTGGTGGAGTCAAACAGGAGGTGTGATAGGATGGCCTGTGGTGCAGAGACTGGATTGTTTCTGAGATCTGAGCCATTGAAGGCCTTCTCTAGGGTGCATGATCTTGGTGTTATCCTTGACAGCAGATTGACATTTGAATCTCAGGTGTTGTCCATTGTCTGGTCCAGCTTTTTCCACCTAAAGAATATAGCTAGGATCAAACACCTGGTTCCACCCCTGGACTTCCCCACCTTGGTACATGCATTTGTGACATCTAGGCTGAACTACTGTAATGCACTGTACCTCAGGGTCTCTGAAGGTACCCTCCATTGATTTCAGCTAGTGAGGCAGTATTCCTCCACCAGGCTTAGGCAGCTGCACCCCTTTGACTTCCCCTTTATACCAACAGAAATGTACAAACATTGTCAATCTCTAGGGATTGCTAGGAAGCAGAGGAAGAGGGGCGGGGCTTGGCCAGGTGGGGGAATGGAAAGTGGGGGACATATTGGTGTGGTGGGGACTAGGTGACGCCCTGAGGTGAAATCTTGTAAAGACAGGGGCAATCCCTGTCTTGTTCTCATACCCAATGGTCCAGAAATTGATGCTGGGCAGGAGTCGAGGTCTTCCCCAGCATCTCATCCAACCCAGATGGTGCTATGTAATGCTAGGTCAATCAAAAAGAAAACAGCCATTATAGCAGATCTTGTTGAAATGGTGGACCTGACATGCATCACCGAGACCTGGCTGAATGAAAATGCAGGCCCAGTATTAGCATCTGCAGTTCCAGCTGGGTTCTAGGTGATTCACTGCCTGAGGTTGGATCATTGTGGTGGGGGTGTAGCCATCTTTTTTAAGACCAAACTGGGTCTTGTGGATGTTCCAGTGTGGACTACCAGATCCTTTGAGTGTGTCATGGGCGAGGGTGTAGGTTATAGGATACTCCTCATCTACTGTCCACCAGGTGATGAGGGCTTTTTCCTGTAGGAGATTGCGGACTTCATCATCAACATGGTGTTGGAGACCCCCAGATGGATAATTCTAGGGGACTTCAGTGCCTGGGTCGATGAGGAACTCTCACAGTTTGGTCAAAATCTCCTTCAGCTAATGACAATACAGGGCCTTACACAAGTAGTTACCTCCTCTACCCATATAGGAGGTCACTCATTGGATCTGCTGTCTCTCCTGGGGATGGAGATCACTGATTTGGGGGTGGAACCAGTGAGTTGGTCTGACCATCACACCATAGGATTCAGTTTTGGGCCCACCCAAATGGTCCTACCCCTTAGGAGATGGTCTGGTACCACCCTTTGAGGGAAGTTACCCCAGATGGTCTATCGGCAGTGCTGGCCCTATTGGGATTGCTGTGAGAAAGCACAAGTCCAGGAGACCTTGTACTAGCCTATAATAAGGCAGTGGAAGATGACCTGGACTTGATCGCTCCTGTTCATGCTCGAACACTCACACTTCCCCCAAGATTCCCTTGGTATGATGGGTCCTTGAAGGAGCTGAGGTGGATTGGTCAAAGGCTGGAGAGAGCATGGTGGAAGTCCAGTCTGGATGCTGACAGGCTTAGACTGATGAAACATTAAAATGGCTATCAATCAGAAATCACCTGTAAGAAGGCAGAGTTCCTGTACAGAGAGATTTCTGTTGCACAGAACCAACCAGCTCAACTCTTTTGTACTGTTGACAGATTATGCTATCCAGTCTGTCTAAAGTCCGGGAGAGCTTTTTCACAAATTAAGTGTGACAGGCTAGCTCAGTTTTTCACGGATGAGGTTCCCAGCATCAGGTCAGGAATCCACCAGGCTCTCTCCATGAAGGGTTGTGGAGGTCGATGGGAGGTAGTGAGCACCTGGTCTGCCTGGACGGACTTAGCCAACTGGAATTCTGGACATTGTGAAGATTGTCCAGAATTTGCATCCAGCATGTTGTAGTTTGGATCTAGGCCCTACCTCCCTTTTGGTGGGATGTATAGATGTTATCTTCCCAATCCTAGCTGAAATTGTATAGAGATCCTTGGAGAGGGGAAGCTTTCTGGATACCTTAAAGGAGGCAGTCATTCAACCACTCCTTAAAAAAACATCCTTGGATCCCATCGATCCAGCTAACTACCGACCTGTCTCTAACCTTCCCTTTGTGGGGAAGGTTATTGAGAAGTTGGTTGCGTCGCAACTGGGCAATCACTTGGTAACTAACAATGTCTATGAAGCTCTCCAGTCTTGTTTCCTGAAGAGACATAGCATGGAGACTGCCCTTGTTTGGGTATTAAATGACCTCCTGATGGTGAGAGATCAAAAGGTTCGTACCATCTTGGTCCTTCTCGACTTCTCAGCAGCTTTTGACACCGTTGACCATGAGGTGGTTTTGGAGACCTTGCAGTTTCTTTGTGGACTGTCAGGTACAGTCCTTGAATGGTTTTGATCTTTTCTTGTAGGCAGGTCTCAGAGGGTGGTCACTGGAATTTATTCCTCTGATGACCTTCCCCAGTCCTGTGGAGTGTCACAGGGCTCCATATTGGCACCCATGTTGCTTGCTGTGTATATGCTGCCCTTGGAGAGATCATCAGGTGATACGGCTTGAGTTTTCACTGCTACGCAGCAGTTACTCAACTGTATATGTCCTTTGTGCCCAGCCAGGTGATGCGATCTCCATGCTACATAGTCATCTCTCTGAGATCAAAGACTGGATGAGCTCGAGTTGGTTGAGACTGAATCCGGATAAAACTGAGGTGCTGGTTGTGGAACCGGGCTGCCCGTGGGTGGGCTTTGGTGCTGGGCACATGTCAGATCTTTAGCTTGATGGTGTCCAGCTCATCAACTCAGATCAGGTACATAACTTGGGCATTGTTTTTGATGATGGCTTGACCTTGAAGCCTCAGGTGTCAGCTATAGTCAAATCCTCATTTTAAAATCTGAGGAATATTGCCTGTGTGAAACACCTGATTCCCCCGGGTGACCTTTCAAAATTGGTCCATGCCTTCATTACTACCCGTCTTGACTACGGCAATGCCCTCTACCTAGGGCTATCTCGGGTTGATATCCACTGCTTGCAACTAGTGCAGAATGCTGCTGCCAGGCTGTTGACTGGTACCTCTAGGTCTAGCCACATTGGAAACAGGGGAGGTACCCAAAGACTGGAGGACAGCAGATGTAGTCCCCTTATACAAAAGCAGGAACAAAGAGGAAGCAGGGAACTACAGACCAGTCAGCCTCACCTCGGTAGTGGGGAAGATCATGGAAGCACTACTGAAGGAGAGATTGGTGGAACATCTGGTTGTCAATGGACTACAGGACCCAAGGCAGCATGGTTTCACCAGAGGGAGGTCATGTCAAACCAACCTCGTTGAATTTTTTGACTGGATGACTAGGGAGGTGGATCAGGGGAGGGCAGTGGACATGGCCTATCTGGACTTCAGCAAGGCCTTTGACACTGTGCCACATAGAAGACTACTACACAAACTGGGGAATATGAGTGTGGGCAGGACAGTAGTGTGGTGGGTAGGTAACTGGCTGGGTGGCAGGACACAGAGGGTGGTGGTAAATGGCTGTCACTCCACAGAGGGAAGAGTGACCAGTGGGTACCACTGGGATCAGTGCTGGGTCCAGTCCTATTCAACATCTTCATCAGTGACATTGCACAGGACCTAGAAGGCAGAATTTCACTGTTCGCTGATGACACAAAGCTCTGTAACAGAGTAGATACACCAGAGGGTGTAGACAGAATGAGAAGGGACCTGCAGAAACTTGAAGAATGGTCAGGGGTTTGGCAGTTGAAATTCAATGCAAAGAAGTGCAAGATAATGCATATGGGGCACAAAAATCCTGGCACAACATATCAGTTGGGGGGTGAGGATATAGCATGCACCAAACAGGAAAGGGATCTTGGGGTTATCATCTCTTATGACCTCAAGGTAGGAAACAGTGTGACAAGGCAGCAGGTAAAGCAAATAGGATGCTGGATGCATAGGCAGGGGCATCACCAGCAGGAAAAGGGAGGTCATAATTCCGCTATACAAGACACTAGTGAGGCCCCACCTGAGTACAGTGTACAGTTCTGGAGACCATACCATGTAAGGACATAGACAGGGTAGAGAAGGTTCAGAGGAGGGCAACAAAGATGGTGCATGGATTGCATCACAAGTCCTATGAGGACAGGTTTAGGAATTGAATATGTACTCCCTGGAGGAGAGGAGGAGAGAGGATATGATAGAGACATACAAGTATCTCACAGGGAGGAACAGGGTGCAGGAATACACTATTTTAAGCGAAAAGATGTACCAGGACTAGAGGGCATGGGATGAAGTTGGAGGAGGACAATTCAGAGGAAACATGAGGAAGAATTTCTTCACAGAACGGGTGGTGGACAAGTGGAACACCCTGCCAGAGGAAGTGGTGGGGGCTGAAACAATCACAGGATTTAAGAATGCATGAGATAGACATAAAGGAATTCTGGAGGTCAGGGGTAAGGGGCAACAGACTTCTAGGAAAACATAAACTGAACTTACAAGCTCAAATGGGCAGACTGGATGGGCCATAGGGCCTTATTTGCTGACACTGTCTATGTATCTATGTATCTACATTATGCCTATCCTGTGCAAACTGTACTGGCTCCCAGTTCAGTGGTGGATCACCTACAAGGTAGGCTTGCTTACCTTCAAAGCCCTACATGAACAGGGACCTGATTACCTTAAAGCTCTCCTGATTCTCTACTCCCCCAATCTCCCTCTCCGATCCACTGACAAGGGATTGTTAGAGATTCGCAGGGTTCATCTTAAAACACCTGGAGCTCATGCTTTTTCATTTGCAGCACCAACCCTGTGGAATTTTCTACCTCATCGGTTAGGTGAATGCCTGACCATCAGCAGTTTTAAATCCATGCTAAAAACATATTTATTCTCTTTGGCCTTCCCTGATTAATTGAATTGATTTTAAAAAGTTATTATATTCTTTGTTTTTATATTGTATTTTATAATTTGTACAGAGCCTTGGTTTTGAAAGGCGCTATAAAAATAAAGACAGATTGATGGATTGATTGACTGATTGTGCAGAACTCAGCTGCCAGGTTGTTGACGGGTCAGCCTAAATACTGTTACATCACCCTGGTGCTGCGCGAACTGCACTGGCTGCATGTTCGATGGAGGGTTCCATTTAAGGTGGGCTTGCTCAGCTATAAAGCCCTACATGTACTGGGCCCTGGCTACCTATCGAACCTTCTAACACCTGCTGCCCCTGTTCTGCTCCCTCTGCTGTCCTCTAGGGACCTCCTTGTGATTCCCAAGATGAGGTAAAAACTGCAGGGGACAGAACCTTTAGTGTCGCTGGACCTGACCTGTGGAATTCACTTCCTCCATCAGTAAGGGTGGCCCCTTCAGCTAAGGCATTCAAAGCCCCCCTCAAGACTTTTTTATTCAGCCGGGCATTGCCAGACACTGTTCTGTAAATAATGTCTCTGAGATATTTTATGATGGAACATTAGAGTTCTGCTGGTAAATTAGACCCCCTTTTAATGTTCTGATTTGAAGCATTTAACTGGAATATTGATATTTTATTTGTAGTGTTTTAATTGTTTCTGATGTATTTATTGTACGGCACCCACAGCCTCTGGGATTGGGTGCCTGAAAAATAAAATTTGCCTTGCCTATTCCTGTAACAATGGGTAAGGGATCCCACCAGGGGAGATAAACTGTTGGACTTAGTCCTCACAAATGGAAACAGTGTGGAGGAGGTGGAGGTGGGGGAAGGATTAGGCACAAGTGACCACAGGGCTATAAAGTTCATGGAAAAATGGGCAGGGAAGTAAACAGGACAAGAACTAGGGTAATGGACTTCAAGAAAGCAGACTTTAACAGAATGAAGAGGATGTTTGGGGTAGAAATGTCAGGGATGGGGAATATAAAGGATGTGGAGGAATTATGGGCAGCTATTAAGGGATGGGTGCTGAAAGCCATTGAAATTTGTTTCAAGAAGGTTAGGAAGAACAGAAGAAGGAGTAGACCTCCATGGTTTACAAGTGAGGTGGCAGGGAGAAAAAAAGGGCATTCAGGAGGTATAAGACAACATAAAGGGAGGAGGATAGTGAGGCATATAGAGAGAAGAGGAGGGAAGCAGGGCAGAAGATAAGGAGGGCTAAAGAGGTCACTGAGGAAAAAATAGCAAAGAAGGCCAAGAGGGGAGATAAAACCTTCTTTTAGGTATGTGGAAGAAAGAAGGAAGGAAGGCACAGCAGGGAATAGTGAGACTGAGGGGGGTTGGAAGAAAAAACTGGAAGGGGACTTCAAAAAAGCAGAGGTATTAAATAACTACTTCTGTTTAATCTTCGCAACAGAGGGTGAGGGTAGAGGACCAGAGCTGGAGGCGAAGGGAAGGGAATGGATTCTAGAATGTTCACAATATTCCGAACAGGATGTAAAAAATGACAGCTGTACTCTTTCATGGGGAGGTGTAAAAAATGGCTATGTTGCAAATGTGTAGTAAAAATATTTAAAAAAATGGTGAAGTCACAAGCGTACATAGAAACTGTGCAACGCACACCCGTAATATAATTAGGTTGGGGATTTCTTACAGCAGATTGTCAACTCAGGCATTTTGGTGCTCCGATCATGAACAGTGTCACTGTGATTTTCTTTATCTGTGCCGAACAATGATTTCCCACAGCGACCACGCATCTCTGCACTGAAAGTGTGAAAACACACTTCGGCCATGTTGTGAAAAATGGCAGCTGTACTGCTCATAAGGAAGTGTGGAAAAATGCCACTGGTGAAAATCTGGACTGAAAATATTACAAAATCATGAACTAACGAGGGTGCGTGGAAACTGTGCAATGCTCACTCGTAATAAAGTCATTTTATGGACTTTTGTCAACAAATTTTCAACATAGCCATTTTAAGACCTCTGCTCATGAACAGTGTAACTCTGATTTTCTTAATCTGTCCTAAACATTGCTTTCGCGACACCAACAGCACCATTGTGCGCTACATGTGCGAAACACATTTTGGGCGCATATATGAAAAATTGCAGCTGTACTGTTCATAAGGAAGTTTAATAAAATGGACATGTTGAAAATCTGGAGTGAAAATATTAACTTGGTAAACTTACGAAAGCATGCATAGGAACTGTGCAACGCACGCTCGAAAAAGTCATTTTTAGGAATTTTTTCATCAAATTCTCAACATAGCCATTTTAAGACCTCTGCTCATGAACAGTGTCACTGTGATTTTCTTAATTTGTCCTGTACATTGATTTCGCACACCGACTGCGCCATTGTGCGCTACATGGGCGGAAACACATTTTGGGTGAGATGTGAAAAATATCAGCTGTACTACTCATAAGAAGGTGTGGTAAAATGGCAATGTTGAAAATCTGGAGTGAAAATATTGAAAATTCACGCCCTTACGAATGCGTCAGGAACGCTCGCAATGCACGTCCAAAACAGTCATTTTTAGACTTTTTTTACCAAATTTCAACATAGCCATTTTAAGATGTCTACTCATGAACAGTGTCACTGTGATTTTCTTAATTTGTCCTGCACATTGATTTCCGTGACACCGACCGCGCCATTGTGCGCTACAGGGCGGAAACACATTTTGGGTTAGATGTGAAAATGACAGCTGTACTACCATAAGAAGGTGTGGTAAAATGGCAATGTTGAAAATCTGGAGTCAAAATATTGAAAATTGGAACTTCACGAGCCTGCTTAGGAACGCGCGAACGACGCCAGAAACAAGTTTTGTTTTTGGTCAATTTAACATGGAAGTTTTGGTCTTTCTTCGCGATTGATGTCACTGACATGCGTTGTTAGTCTGAAGGGTGATTTCGCAGTCACCGCGTGAAATCACCCTTCGGCCCGGTCAATGCCATGACAGTGACATCAATCATGAGAAGGGGTCCCAAAACCCCATGTTGAAAAATTTGGCAAAATTCAAAAAATGCCTGAGATATGCAATAAAGTTGAAACCCCCCATCTAGCCCATTATACAGCTTACCGGCATTTCTCAGTTCGTCGCTTTGAAGAGTGCAGACGTGTTCCCGTCCACCAAGATCATCGGCTGAGGTCTGGAGGTAAGTATGGGGTGAGGGGGGGGAGGCTGCGTGAGTGGGTGGGTGTGGGTTGTGGAGGGGGCGGGGGCGGAGACTCACCAGGGACCGCTTTTCTTCACAGGTGAAAAACAGACGACGCGGATGTTTGCCATGCTGGGGTGGGCTCTCAGCGTGGCACAAGGATGTTGGGGCGAGGCTCAGCCGACGGGGATTGGGCACCTCGCCGGCTCACGAATTGCTTGCCACACTGGGTGGGCCCAGCGTGGCACTCACTACTGGGGGAGAACAGTGCAGCCGACGGGGATTGGGCACCCCGCCGGCTATATGATTAGTTGCCACGCTGGGGTGGGCACCGCGTGGCATTTTGTAAGCGCTTGGGGAGGCGAGAGAATGAGCACAGCCGACGGGATTGGGCACCCGTCGGTTATACAGTGCAGTGCATGCGGGACGCCGCATGCCTGTGGGCGCCTGTAGGGGAGAGCTGCGCGTGAGCAGCCTTATCTTATCGCTGCTCACCTGCCGCAGGCCCCTTCAATCAGAGGGTGCCACTGCATTTTGGAGAGTGTCATAGACAGCTCCAAAATGCATTGGCTTACAGGGGCCACGCCTGCCAGCATACTGACTGAATTGGAGAAGGAGATGACACACCTCCGAAATCTCCGATGATGGCACTATGTTTCTTGCACATGCGTGCAAGCAAACATAATAAATTGCAAAAGCAGAGCCAGTAAAGACTTGCGTCATATGTGACACCTTTTTTCAGGGGATGGATATCCCTTTGGCAGTTGCATAGTAGCCCCCATGCTTAGCACCACCAGCCATTTCCCACAGAAGTACAGGACCATTTTTGTTTTGTGTACTCTAGTAAACAAACAAACAAAAAATACAATGAAAGCAGAGCTGGCAAAGGATTGTTTTAAATGTGAAACCTTTTTGGGGATAGGGACAGCCTTCTGAAAGTTGTATAGTGGCCCCTGTTTTCAGCATCATCGGTTATTTCCCACACAAGCACAGGACCATTTTTTTTATTTTCCTATTTTTGGCACCTCCAACCACCAGGACTTCTGCAAGGTCACGGACCTCTCGGCTGCAGCTCCCACATTAGCCACCCTCCTTGTACCCCCTGGCTTGCACCCCAGGGTGGGGCCATGGCATCCAGCCCCTCCAAAGGGTGCCACAAATGATGGGATTGTGCAGGAGTCAGGCAAGGAGCTGATAGCAGCCGGGGGGCGGACATCATTAAGGCAGTGGGTAGGCAGGCTTTTTTTCCCCTATGGGGGTGCAGGAATGTGCAGTGATGGCAGCATCTGTCCAGCTCCCCTGAAGCCTTGTGGTGCCAGTTGCTGTGGTGCCCCCAAGCCTCCACCAGGGGTCCCTTGAGCACCAGTCACACACCGCACCATTCCCCTGGAGAAGGAGAGCAGTCCATGGGATGCTCTATCCTTCTCTCCCAGCCAGGTCTCCAATGACCCACATCCGTTTCCCAACCCAGGTCACCGGTGTCACAAGTGGAATTCCAACCACTGCACAGAAAGGCCATTTTTGTTGTGTGCAGTCCAGTATAAAACAAACTGTGAAAGCAGAGCAAGTAAAGGTTTTTGTCACATGTGAACTCCTTTTGGAGGGAGGGGGCAGCCCTTTGGCAGTTGTGTAGTAGCCTCCTGTCCAGCCTTTTTCTATGCAACTACAAGGCAATTTTTGTTTTGTGTAGTCCAGTAAAAGAAAATAAAATGTGAAAACAGAGCAGGTTAAGTCTTGCATCACAGGTAAAGCTTTTTTGAGATGTGGAGGAACACACCTTTGGCAGTTGAGTAGTAGAGCCAAATTGTAGTTTTGCTATTGTTAGCCAGTTGTTACCTTGTCTTGAGAAATGCACTCATTATTGCCACCTATTTCCCCAAGGTGACTCAGGAATAGAGATGGGAGAAGCTCTAAAGGTGCTGAGGTTCTAAAAGGTTCTGTAAGCAAACAAAGATTCTGATCCTCATCTGAACCATATCCAAATCTTATATACCCTTTATTGTTTTATGGTAACCGTATGTTAAAATCATTTTAAACTGCTTTTAATCAACATATATGTAGAAAAAATACAATTAAACCATTACATAGTAGTACTAAACAGCATGATTAGTGAAATGAAATGAGAAGGAGTGAACGATGTGGCTGTGAATGAGCTTACTTGGAAGTGCCTGGTGCTGTGATATGTACAACTGCCACTGACCTCTGAGATGATGGTGATGATGATTTTGTCCAAAGGCAGGAAATCACAGAACTCCAACCAGCCCTTATAACTTATTAGTTAAAGCACCAGTGTGAACCATGAAACTCTGATAGCTTCCCACCACATACTGTCTGTGAGATTGTTTTGAAAGATATTGATAGCAGAAGTGGTGGGGGAAGCTACTCTTAGCAGGTTTAAACACAATAAGGACAGGGCACAGGGACTCATACATGAGTTTGGGGGATGGGGGTGAGGGTGGACAGCCCAGCAGTACATTAGGTCAGTTGGGTGAGGTAATACAGTACGGGCAGACTCAATGGTCTTTCAGACTTCTTGTGCCATTAAATTCTATGCTTCTACGCTATGGAAACTTAGTATTGCATGAGACGCTTAGTCTGGCCACTACAGCTGAGGAGAGGGAACTGAGAGTCATCAATAGTGACTTCCGTAAGCAAACCAACCAGTGGAATAAGACCTAGAGGTAGGCACTCAGCATGCCCAAATGTATTGTGGAGGGTTTTGGTAATAGGAGATGGGAAGTGATACTGTCCCTATAAAGAGCACTGGTGACACCCCACCTGAAATACTGTGCCCAGTTCTACCAGTAGTGGTAGTAGTAGATTTTATTTTTTATTGGGCCCTTCCCTAGAGGCTCAGGGCACCAGCTCAATACAATAGAAATATAAACTAAAATAAAAACTACAAACCACAAATGAATACATCATAAAATATTTGTAAAACCAAACCCATATAAAATAAAATCTAAACAAACAACTAAGTGGCCCTCCACATACCTTAACTATTCAGATTTTACTACCAGAAAGGATTAATCACTCCCCATAAACCTGTACAAATAAATAAGATATAAGACCCCTCTTAATGGCCTTCACTGAAGAAGTCTCCCTCAAAACCCTTGGGAGAGAAAGCCACATTAATGGCCCTGCTAATTCAAAGGAGCAGTCTCTGGGAACCAGTAGGACAACTTCTTGGTGGTGTGGAGGGAGCACTCTGAACTGTAGGGATGTAGGAGATCATGCAGCTAACCAGATTGCATGTTTCTGTGTTTCCTTCCTATTTCCCTCTGGGAGTCACACTTTTACTTTCACTTGTACAATTGGATTTTAAAAATTGCCTTACTGTGGCTTAATGGCATTTGAGAGAAAGAAAGTGGAAGTAATTTGAGTAGTAAAGTAGTAGATCAGGGAGGGGCTGTGGACATGGCCTACCTAGACTTTAGCAAGGCATTAGACACAGTCCCACACAAAAGATTAATATACAAGTTAGCCAGCCTGGGAGTGGGTCCCAAGATGACAGCCTGGGTAAAGAATTGGCTGGAGAATAGGACACAGAGAGTAATAGTAAATGGAGTCCACTCTGAAGAAAGAGGGGTTACTAGTGGGGTACCGCAAGGTTCAGTATTAGGACCAGTCCTCTTCAATGTCTTTATAAGCTTACATTGCAGAGGGACTGAAGGAAAAGTATGTCTTTTGCAGATGACACAAAGATCTGCAACAGAGTTGATGCACAAGGTGGGTGGAAAGCATGAGAAGGACTTAGCAATGTTAGAGGAATGGTCAAATGTATGGCAGCTTAGATTCAATGCTAAGAAGTGCAAGGTAATGCACCTGGGAAACAACAACCCAGGGAAGAGTACACAATGGGGGGTGAGATACTAACAACAACAAAATGGAAAGGGACCTGGGGTAGTCATATCAGATGACCTAAAGGTGGCAAGCAATGTGAGAGGGCAGCAAGGAGAGCTGGGGATACTAGGATGCATAGGGAGAGGCATCACCAGTAGAAAACAGGAAGTTATTATCCTCTGTACAGACAGCTGGTCAGACCCCATCTGAGTATTGTGTGCAGTTCTGGAGACCCAATCTCTGCAAAGACATAGACAGGATGGAAGCTGTCCAGAGGAGGGCAACTAAAATGGTGCAGGGTCTGCACCGGAAGACATATGAAGAGAGACTTAAGGAGCTTAATATGTATAGCCTCGAGGAAAGGAGGGAGAGGGGGGACATGATAGAAACTTTCAAGTACCTCAAGGGAATCAACAAAGTCCAAGAGGGTAGCATCTTTCAAAACAAGAGATGTGCAAGAACAAGGGGGCACAATTTGAAGATAGAGGGGTCGGCTCAGAGGTAATTTAAGGAAGTATTTTTCACAGAGAGGGTTGTGGATGCATGGAATGGCCTTCCGGAGGAGGTTGTGGAGTCAAAAACAGTGGTGGAATTCAAGCATGCATGGGACAGTCATAAGGCAATTCTAGGGGGTTGGGCAGAAAGAAGTAGGCTGCTGGTTAACTAGGATCTGCAGCTTATCCATTAGGTAGGGAAATGGGCAGACTGGGTGGGCCAAGTGGTCCTTATCTGCCATCAAATTCCATGTTTCTATGTTTCTATATTTGAGACTGTCTACATTGCTCACTTGGCAACACCATGCAAGGAATGGGTGTTATTCAAGGGAAGATTCAGAAAGCTTTGTTGCCTGAGAGACTCCGGTAGTTCAGGTGGTTAAGAGCAATGGCACAGAGTGCCAAGGTCCTGACTTTGAGTCACAGTGAGAGTCACTTTTCCTTACACATGTACAATTGGACTTTTTATTTCTAGTTATGCAGGTAACCAGAGTGCATGTATCAATGTGTCCTTCCTATTTCTAGTTACACAGGTAACTGGAGTCCTCACCTGAAAAAGGACATAGATAAGCTGTAGACACACCAGCAGAGGGTCACTGAAATTATTCAAGGCCAGCAGCAGAGATCCTAGTAGGAACAGCTGGAAGCCCTGAACCTGCACTTGCTGGAGGTCAGATGGGAGAAAGGGAACATTACAGGAACGTATACATTCGTAAGGAGTGTAAATTGGTCTATACATGAAAAAGGGCTACCAGAGTGTAACATTAGTGCCATTTTTTAAACTCTATAATATAACGATTAGTATAAGCATTTCTTAATGCTTTAATTCACCTTATAAAAATGTAGTGTGGTGTGGGATAACTCCAGTTTCGGGGTCTGAGAAAAAGCCTCCACAAAGTTGCACATGTAACAGGGGCATAAAAGCAGGGCTGCACATGTAACAGGGGACATAAAAGCAGGACTGCACATGTAACAGGGGATATAAAAGCAGGGCTGCACATGTAACTGGGGACATAAAAGCAGGGCTGTGCATGTAACAGGGGACATTAAAGCACCACAGGCACACCAGTACCTGTCTGCACACAACATGGAGGCATGCCACCACTCATCTGTAGACAACATGGAGGCACACCACCACCCATCTGTAGACAACATGGAGGCATGCCACCACTCATCTTTAGACAACATGGAGGCATGCCACTACTCATCTATAGACAACATGGGGGCACACCACCACCCATCTGTGGACAACATGGAGGCATGCCACCACTCATCTTTAGACAACATGGAGGCATGCCACTACTCATCTTTAGACAACATGGAGGCACACCACCACCCATCTGTAGACAACATGGAGGCATGCCACTACTCATCTATAGACAACATGGAGGCACGTCACCACCCATCTGCAGACAGTATGGAGGTGTGCTGCTAAATACCTGATGGAATCTTTCAAAGAGGTTCATCATTAAAGTATGCATTCTAATCAGAGCATCATCAGTCCATATCACCTGAATAATGGACTGTCCACGTAAATGGAACACAGACAACACCTGCAGAAAACAGTATAGTTGGTTTTCACAGTAATTTTTTTTTTTTGCTAGGCAAAATTATGTAAACTCACCACACACATGTATGATATGGCTGACCAATATGGCCCAGAGAATAACGTATCCTATTTAGGGCATCACAACAAGCAGCATGGGGAGAGTACTTTCTAACATTAAGCTCCACCCCTCCAAAAACAGTGACCATCTGGTTTTGTGCTAAGATTAACAATATGCTGTGGTTGCCCTGTGATGCAACCAGACAATCCACAAAGGCACAATAATAAACACTTTAAAAGTGCAAAAAATAGAATACTGCAGGCAACACCAGACAAGTTAGCTAATGCAGCAGCATCACCCAAACACAATCTGAAACACAGCACACAAGCCAGCCACCCCACCAACATTAGTTGTTGCCTACTTAGGCGTACAGCTCAATTGTGCATGAACAAGTAATTGTGTGATGGTGTAGCAAATAAGTGTGTAATATGCATGACTGTTTGTTTTTTGGGGGGATGGGGGTTGTGGACATAGTCACATACAAAATGGGTTTGCCAAGATCACCAGCCCGGTACAAGCTACCTGTCTGAATACAAAAAGCACATATATAGGGTTGTCTGGTGATTTTGAAATTTAAACAAAATAGCAGGTAGAGTTACGATGGTGGTGGTGTCCAAGCTAAAAAAAATGAAATAAACTAATTCATTTTGTTTTCAAATACCAAAATCCTAATCCAATGCTCAATCACAAATTTACTAACAAAGCTGTTCAAATTACTAAATCACTTCTTAAGTGAAGACAAAAAAGGAGAAAAACATAATAAACGCAATACGAGCCATGCATCATCCCATTTGCCAAAAAGAAAATGAAAGTAAAATACTGAACCCAGGCATCCACAGGTCTGCCAACAAAATGGCAATAGGCATACACCCATATGATAACAAAAATAAGCCATGCATGCACACAGCTGCAGACAAAATGAAGGTATGCAGCCATCTGTCTATAAACAAAATGGGGGCATGCATCCACCCATCTGAAAATCAAAATGGAGGCAATCATACACAAATAAGCAAACAAAATTGGGCCATGCATCCACTCATCTGCAAATCAAAATGGAGGTAATCATACACAAATTTACAAACAAAATGGAGGCATGCATCCACCCATCTGAAAATCAAAATGGAGGCAATCACACACAAATAAGCAAACCGCAAACTGAAGAAATGCCGGTAAGCTGTATAATGGCATAAATAGTTTTTTTTCAATGTTGGTGCATATCTCGGGCATTTTGGGGAATTTTGGCACCAAATTTTCAACATGGGGTTATTGGGACCCCACCTCATGAATTCAGTCACTGTCATGGCATTATACTGTTCTGAAAGGTGATTTCTCAGCCACTGTATGAAATCACCTTTCGGGACAATTAACAAAAGGACAGTGTCACTGTTCATGAGGTGAACTCTCAAAAAGCCTATGTTGCAAATTTGGTGAAAAAAATTTAAAAAATGACTGTTTTACGAGCATGTGTTGCGCAGTTTCCACACACGCTCATAACTTCACAAATCTGCAATATTTTCACTCCAGAGTTTCAACATTGGCATTTTTCTACATCTTCTTATGAACAGAACAGATGTCATTTAACACATCCTGTCCAAAATGTGTTTTCGCACTACCGGCACAGAATAGCGTGGTTGCTGTGGGAAATCAGTGTTCGGGACAGACTGAGAAAACCACAGTGATAGTGTTCATGAGTAGAGACCCTAAAATGCCTATGTTGAAAACTTGGTGACAAAAGTCCACAAAATGAGTATGTTACAAGCGTACATTGTGCAGTTTCCACGTGCACTCGTAACTTTGAGATTTTGTAATATTTTCACTCAACATTTTCAACACTGTCAGTTTTGCACACCTCCTTATGAACAGTACAGCTGTCATTTTTCACATCTAGCCCAAAATGGGTTTTCGCACAACTGGTGCACAGAGGTGCAGTCGCTGTGGGAAATCAACAATCAGGACAGATGAAGAAAATTATAGTGACAATGTTCATGAGCAGAGGTCCCAAAATGCCTGTGTTGAAAATTTGGTGAAATAATTCCATTAAATGACTGTGTTACAAATGTGCATTGTGCAGTTTGTACGTATGCTTGTAAATTAAGCAATAAGCCATGAGGGGGTGTGGGTTTTCGGGGGATTTACCATGGCTGGAGTGGTTTGCCCATGAGGCGCAGCCGAGTGGGTAAATCTGTGCCAGCCATGGTAAACTCTAAAACCCAGATCTCGAGTGGCTTTATTATGATATGCTGGTACTGCTTTTTTATTATTTTAAAAAGCAGTACTTGGTATAATGCTTAATAAGCCACCCAGAAGTACAGCACTGTTTTTGTTTTGTTTTGTTTCCCTGATGTACGGAGCTGCTGTTTTACAGTCTCTGATTAGAGGAGAAACAAGATGGTGGTCGCAGTTCTGTGATTTTGCCATAGGATTGCTTTTTTTTAAAACATGCAGCTGCCATTCTCATTGGTTAGTGTCCGAGGTCCATGGTATAATTGAGCATTTTTAATATTTTCACTCAAGATTTTCAACGCTGCCATCTCTTCACACCTACCTATGAACGGTACAGCTGTCATTTTTCACATCCTGCCCGAATGCTGTTTTCCCACATCGGGCGCAGAATGGCATGGTCACTGTGAGAAATCAATGTCCGGGACAGATTAACAAAATCACAGTGCTACCATTCATAAGCAGAGGCCCCAAACACTTTCATGGGGGGGGGGCACAAAAATGCCATGTTGCAAATCTGTAGTGCAAATACCAACAAACGGCAGGGGCATTAGGGTTTCTAACCATAATGTCCCACCCTTTACAGACTGACAGGTGTCAGGGGTGTGCCTTTGCATTGCCAGATGTCATTCTCATGCCATACCACCCCCCCACCCTCATGCCAGTGACAGACATCGAGGTGTGCCTTGGACTCTTCGGTCCTACAGTTCACCCTATTCTCCTATGCTGCACCCTTATCAGCATATGTCCTTATGAAATAGGGTGACTATTAAGCTGAACACCCCAAGGCACACCTCAGCCCTTGTTGGTGTCTGCAGGATAGGGTGAGGTAAAATGCCATGAGCGTTATGGCCGAATGGGGTGAGCGTAAGGCCTGAGGACCCCAAGGCACAACGAAATATTTGTTGCACTGCAGGGTAGGGTGAGCTGAAATGCCATGAATGTTATGGCCAATGCCCAAAGGCACACCTCAGTGCCTGTCAGTCTCTGTAGGGTAATGTGGGGTTGACATCACTTTCATACTTCACTGCCATTCCTATTATGCATCTGTTCAGCTCCTGCACTACTGATGCCAATGTCAGCAAGACAACACTCGGCATTGAGAAATGCTTGTTTTAATATGGAATAATCTGATTTCCATTAATGTTATCTTATGTATATCTCCATATAGACACTTAAAAAGCCCATATCAATGACTATATCATACTCAAAATCCTGCATATGTACTGCATTATAAACTTTAGGATCCATTGGTAACTCTTTTTCATTCATGGAGCCAAACAGAGTGGACAGTGAAGACCTATTTCTTAGATATGCAGGCAAAAATTGGCATGATTGGAGAATAGTGGGAGGTACATTCAAATGGATGTGAAGAAGTTCTCCTTCACGTAAAGGGTTGTGAAACCATGGAACAGATTCCTGGAAGTGGTAAGGGGCAGGTACGCTTACAGGATTTAAACATGGCTATGACAGAATGTAAGGCTCATAGTCCCACTATGCAGAACCAGGCAGGGGAAGAGATAAAGAGGGGAACAAAGGGGGATAACCCTCAGGACACTAGATCAGGGTGAGTGGTAATAACACTATAGGCATGTTCGATGTTCCATTGGCCACTTTCTTCAGTCAAAGTATACATTTCAATTTTTCCTTCTTATCTCTTGCCCATCCTCAATGCTGGGATGAAGGTGGAGTACACCGCTCCATTACCCTTACCTGCACCACTCCATTCTAATTCTCTGTCCCCCTGCAAGGCAGGAATGGAAGAGGAACACCAGGCCCCATTACTCCTACCTGCAGCCCTCTTTATATTTTTCTGGTACCCACCATAAATCATGGATGGACGCGGGGTATCCAGCTCCAGTACTCCTACCTGCAGCATTCCTTCCAATCCCCTGGCCACCCAGCAAGGCAAAGATGAAAAGCAAGCACTCAGCTCCATTTACCCTACAATCAGCACTCCTTCCATTTCCATGGTCCTCACTGTAAAGCAGGGATGAATGTGGGGCACCCAGCCTTAGTAGTACCGGCGGCCTTCCTTACAGTTCCCTAGTCACCCTGCAAGGCAGGGATGAACGGGGAACACAGAGCCCAGTACTCCTACCTACAGCCCTCCTTCTAGTTCCCTGGTCCCCCACCCTGCAAGGCAGAGATGAACAGGGAGCACCCAATCCCAGTACTCCTACTGGCTGCTTTCCTTCCAGTTCCCTGGTCCCCCCTGCAAATGCATAGAAGAACTAGAAGCACCCACCCCCAGAACTACCTTTCAATTCCATGGTCCCTCTGCAAGGCAAAGATGAATAGGAAAAGCACCAGGCCCTATTATCCCTATTCAAAAAGCTTTCTAGAAATTCTCTGGACCCTTAAAAAGGTAGGGATGAAAATGGAGCACTAGGCCCCAGTACCATACCTGCAGCCTTCCTTCCCATTCCTTGGTTTCTCCTACAAGTTGATGATGAAGAGGGAGCATCTAGTTCCATTATCCCCACATAAAGTCTTCCTTCTAATTCCCTGGTCCTGCTTGCAAGGCAGGCATGATGGGGGGAGCACTAGTCCCTATTACTCCTACTCTTAGCCCTCCCTCTGATTCACTGCCCCCCATAATGTGGCCTGAAGGGGGAACACCAATCCCCAGGTAGAGACCTGTGACCATCCTTCCAATTCCTGGATTCTCTCCTGCAAGGCAGGGATGAAGGGGACAAACCAACTCCCTTAGCACTACCCACAGTCCTCCTTCCGATTCCCTGGACCCTGCTACAAGGCAAGTATGGAAGGGAAACACCAGATATAATTGCCCCTAGCTGCAGTCATCCTTCTAATCCAATGTCCTCTCCAGAAGGTGGAGATGAAGGGGAAGCAGCAGGCCTCATTATCACTACTACCACCCTCCTTCCAGTTTCCTGCTCCCCCTTTAAAGCAGGATGATAGGGAAGCAGGATGCCCCATTGGCTATTATCCATAACTGCAGCTCTCCTTTCAGTTCTCTGGTTCCTTCCATGCAGGGTAGGGATAAGGAGAGAACACCAAGCCCCATTCCCCCTCTGTGCAGTCCTACTTCCAATACTCTGATCCCAATGCAAGTTGAGGATGAAAGTGGAGCACCTAGCCCCATTAACCCCTAGCTGTGGCCCTCCTTCCTTGTTCATATTCCCCCCTACAAGATGGGTATGAAGAGGAGCACCCAGCCCAACTCCACCTACTTGCAGCCCTTCTTCCCATTGCATGTTCATCTGGCAAAGTGTTAATTAACTGGGGGCAACCAGTCTCATTATCCCTACCCACAGACCTCCTTCCCATACTCTGGTATCACTGAAAAAGTAGGGACAATGGTGGAGAAGTTTCCCCTGATACCCCCACCTGCAGCTCTCTTTACAATTCCATGGACCCTACTGCAAGGCAGAGATGATAGAGGAGCATGGAGCACCATTACACTTCTTGCAACATTCCTTCCAATTCCCTGAACCCCACTGCAAGGAAAGGATGATGAGGATGCACAGAGCCCCATTAACCCTACCTGCAACACTGCTTTCAATTCCCTAGACCTCTTCCCAGGAGAGGTTGATGGTGGAGCACTGAGCACCATTACTCATTCCTGTGGCCCGATCTTTAATTCACTGGACCATGTTGCAAGGCACGGATGATCGGGGAGTATGGAGAACAATTACCCCTACCTCCAGCTCTCCTGGTAATTCCCTGGATCCAGCTGCCAGATGTGAATGATGGGGAGCATGGAACATCATAACCCCTACCTGTGGACCTCCATCCTAATCCCTAGACCCTGTTGCAAGGTGGGGATGATAGGGGAGCACAGAGACCCATTACCACTACTTGCAGCCATCTATCCAGTTCCCTTGAAATTGCTGCAAGATGTGGATAACAGGGGACCATGAAACACCATTCTTCCTACCTGCAGCCCTCCTTTCAATTTTGTGGACCCTGTTGTGAGGCAAAGATGATGGGGAGAATGGAACAGATTTAAGCCCTCTGGAGCCCTCCTTCCCATTCTCCTGACCATGTCACAAGGCAGGTCAGATGGGGGATCACGGAGCCCAATCATCCCTACCTGCATCCCTCCTTCCAGTTTTGAAGACTCCGTTGCAACATGGGGATGATGGAGGAGCATTGAACAATATTGCATCTGCCTGTAGCCTTCCTCCTAATTCCCTAGAACCACTGCAAGACAAGGATGATGGCTGAGCACAGAATCCCACTACCCCTACCTGCGGCCTTCCTTTCAGTTACCTGGACTACGTTGCAAAGTGAGAATGATGAGGAAGCATGGAACTCAAATATATCTACCTGCAACCATCCTTCAATACCCAGCACCCTGCGAAAAGATGTGGATAATGGGAGAGCACAGAGTAGCATTAACCAACCAGCAACGTCTCTTCAAATTGTTTAAATAATGTTGCAGGCAAGGATAATGGGGGTTGCACAGATTCACATTACCCATGTCTGCAGCCCTTCTTCAAGTTCCCTACACCCTGTTCCATGATGGAGAAGAAGGGGAGAAAGGAGCCCCATTATTCCTAGCTGCTGCCCTCCTTCCAATTCCCTGAATCCTGTTGCAAAACATGGATGATAGGGGAGCAAAGAGCACAATTACTCCTACTGTCAGATCTGGTTCCAATTCTCTGGACCACACTAAAAGGCGGGGATGATGTAGGAGCATGGAGCACCATTACCCCACCTGTAGCTATTTTTCCAAATCCCTGGAGCCTGCTGCATGACATGGATGATGGGGGATCATGGGGCCCCATTATACATACATGCAGCCCTCCTCCAATTCTGTAGACCATGCTGCAAGGAAGGGATAAAGAGGGAGCCTGGATTCCCATTACACCTATCAGCAGCCTTCCTACCAATTCCCTGGACCCTGTTGCAAGGTGGGAAAGACAAGCGAGCAGGGATCACCATTACCCCCACCTGCAGCCCTCTTTCTGAATCCCTAGAGCCTGCTGCAAGACAAGGATGATGGGGAAGCAGAGAGCACAATTACCATTACCTGCAGCACTTTGTCCAATGCCAAGGACTCTGCTGCATGTCAGTGATTATCGGTGTGCATGAAGCCTCCCTTCCAATTCACTAAACAGTGTTGTAAGTAAAGGGTGATTGGTGGGCATGGATTCATGTTACCCTACCTGCTGGCCTCCTTTCAATTCCCTGGACCTTGTTGCAAGGTGAGAATGATGGGTAACACAGAACCACATTACCCCTACCTGTGGCCTTCCTTCCTATTCCCTGGACCCCGCTGCAAGATGGGGATTGTAGGGGTGCATGAAGCACCATTAGCCCTACCTGCAGCCCTCTTCCAGATTTTGTGGACCCTGTTTTAAGGTGTGAATGACAGGAAAGCACAACGCACCATTACCTTACATGGAGCCCTCCTTCTAATTCCCTAGATGCCATTGCAAGGCAGGGATGATGGGGAGCCCATTAGTCCTACCTGCAGCCCTCCCTCAAACTCCCCGGACAATGTTACAAGTAGGGAATGATGATGAGCATGGAACACAAGTACCCCTACCTGCAACCTTCCTTCTATTTCCCTAGACTCAGCTACAAGAGGTGGATCATGGGGGAGCAAGGAACACTCTTATTTATTTATGCATTTGTTTACTGGGTAGGCGCACTGATCCTATGGACCGTTTTCAGGCACCACCCAGGCCATGAAGATGGCACAAGGGTAAAAATGAAGTTCAGAGAACGTGTACACAGATAATAAAATACAGTCAGGAGGAAAATACAAGTATGTTAATAAGATAATACAGAATGGTAAAAAAGACCATAACAGACTTACGAATGCAGTAAAGTGTGAATAACAGTAAAACAAAATTTAACAGTATGTGCCTTTCAGAAAATGCACAGACATAAATACCTTAAGTGCAACCTGCAGTAAAATAATTTTACAGGGTATCCCATCGATAGTGCATAGGCACTGTCACAGCCAAGGTGGCTAGATAGTGCTACCCAAATATGATTGAGATTGCAGTGCCCGTTTGAGGGATGAATACAAGAGTGTACAGGGGGAAGGGGGGTTACCATGGGGGTCAGGTCCACATGGTGGCTGCCATGAAGGCTGGTTTATAGAGTGATTTTAATGTGCTGTGGGAATCTGGAGAGTGGAGAGAGGAGGGAAGGCTGTTCCAGAGTCTAGGGGTGGCTGAGATGAAAGCTTTGCAACCCAGGCAGGTGGTGATCTGAGGAGATTCTAATAGAAGGCTGGTGCAGTTTTGAAGGTTGCGGGGGCAATATTTATGTTTGAGCAGGGAGGAGCTGGGGGAAAGGTCCCCACCTCAGATGGCATTATCTTTGTTGCAGCTGAGGAGGTAGCCATTTTGAGCTGGAGAGGGAGCCAGCCAAGGGTCTGGTAAAGGGAACAATGATGGGTAGAGTAGGGCACCATCGGTGCAAAACTACAGATGTTATTGTATGTGGTAGTTAGCCTTGTGAGTAGTTGGATGGAGGTTTGTGTATAAATGGGGGCACAGTAATCCATCAGAGGAAGGTGATTTCCCTGAACTACAGCAAGGTGGAGCTCTGCGTTCAGGTAGTGCCTGAGTCGGAAACCCACTGCCAGTTTTGGGTTGATGCACTGCAAGAATTTACTGATGTGAACAGAGAAGGTCAATTTGGGGTCAAGGGTAATGCCCTGGTTTTTAAGAAAAGGATACATTTTCAAGAGGGGGGGGTCACCTTGAGTTTGTACGCTAAGGGTTGTTGTGGTGTTAGTCAGTTTGGTGAACTTAGGTTTAGACCCCAGAAGCATGGCCTTGGTTTTGTTTGAGTTTACTTGGAGTCTATTTACCAGGAATCAGTCGGGCAGCACAGTAGTTTGAGGGAGTGTGGAAGAGAGGCTAGCCAGTGATTTGTCAATGTGGTACAACACTAGGTCATCAGCATAGAGGATGGCGTTGCATGTGACGTTGTCATCAGGCAAGGAGTTTATGAAGAGTGAAAAAAGGAGCAGTCCGAGGATGGAGTCCTGGGGAACACCTCTGGTCACTGGCCTAGTTGTGGAGGTGGCACCTCTAACAGTAACTGTTTGAGACTGTCCGAAGAGGTAGCTCTGAAAACAGGTAGCAGTCCCCAGGGAGCAACCAAGGCTCTTTAATTTACCCTGTAGTAAGTTGTGGTCCACCAGGTCAAAGGCCTTGGTCGGATCTATGAAGAATCCCCTGGTGAGGTTTCCTATATCCATGTTTCTGAAAACATGGTTAGTAAGGTGGGCCAGGGCTGAGGTAGTGCTGCGGTGCTTTCCAAAACAGTGCTGAAACAGAAAGAGGAGGCTATTATAATTTACATACTACGAAGTTGGTGGTACAATACTTTTTAAGAAGCTTACTCAAATGTGGTACTATAGAAATGGGCCTGTAATTATAGTTTACTGGGGTCTCTGGATTTGAAGATAGGGGCAGCCCTAGCATTTTTCCATATTGTGGGCACAGAGGAGGTGGTGAAGTACAGATTAAAGATTGCGGTCAGGGGTTTGATGATGGGGGGGCTGTGAGTTTCAGGAAGTGAGGGGTAAGCCCATCACTACCTGGACTACCCCAGCCTGGAAGGCTCATGAGTAATTTATAGGTTTCTTGGGGGTAAGACAGCCCTAAGGTGAAACGGTGGCCAGTGATTTCCGTCCGTGGGTGTATGCTGGGCTTGGTTTGCTGGACTGGGTGGGGGCAGCTTGCCAAGGTGTGCTGACAAGTTGGTGAATGTGGTGTTTAGGGTATTGGCCACTTCAGTGAGATCAGTCAAAGGGCCATAATTCTGGTGGGGGGGTAGGAAGAAGTAGGCTTTTGGTTAACTAGGATCTGAAGCTTATCAAACAGGTAGGGAAATGGGCAGACTGAGTGGGTAAAGCGTTCCTTATCTGCCATCAAAGTCTATGTTTCTATGTTTTCTGTGTTGGGGAGTTTAGATGTAAGTCAGTATGTTTGGGTTTTGTGGCAGTCAAGGAGCCTGTGGTGAACCAGAAAAGGTGAGGGTCTCCAAGGCTGTCGCACTGGCTTTTGCAAACATACCCTGCCTTGTTGGATTTAATCTGTTGCTTGCACAGATTCTGCAGTGGCCTATAAACATTTCATTTGGCAGAGGAAGGGGAGACTTTGAAAACAGCCCAAATTGTGTCCTTCTCTTTCGTCAGTGAGAGGAGGTATTTAGTGAGCCAGTGGGTATTCCCAACTCATACTGTGTGTTGTTTTTGGAAAATACCTGTCTTGGATGCCCACGAGGGCATTTGTGAGTAGTCCAACAGTGCAGGAGACATCTGGGAAGGAGTGAAGAGTTGCAGCTTCCTACCCTGATATCAATGAGCAGGCGAGTGGTGTCATAGTTGGAAAAGTTCCTAAATGACAAATATTTGGGGTGTTGATGTTTGGGCTTGGAAGACCAGGTGACGTACATGAGGAAGTGGTCATTTTAGTTTTTTCATTTTCATTTTTAATTTTTATACTTGATGAGCATCACTGCCTGTTTTCACAAGTGGTAAATAATACATAATAAATACATACATATATACAGTACAAAATGAGTACATACATACGTAACTTCATGAAAGGAATAATGCCCGACAGGGTGGGTGTTGTGCTGGGATAACATCTCAGCTCAGGTGGTTGGGCCCGAGGCCACCAGCCGAGGGCGTCCAACACCCGAGAAGGGATGTTATCCCAGCACAACACCCACCCTGGAGGGCATTATTCCCATTATACAATGTCTTGTTGTTTTATAATGAAAAACATTATTTTAAAGAATGTTTTTGTTAGTGTGTAAAAATATTTTTGTTTCTTAAGAGGAGGTGAAAAGCCTCCTCCAAATCATCCAAATCCAACAAACAATCAGCAGGGGGTCATGCCAGGATAACATCCCTGCTGTGACAGCCAACGTAGCAATCAGAAGCCCGGATTATTTTTTGCCATTGTATAATACATATTATACAATGGCAAGACAATTTTCTGGACCCTGATTGGTCAGTGTGTGCCTGAGACAGCGATGATATCTGAGTATAACATCACTGTCGTCATTTCAGTTTATGCTGATGATACCCAGCTCTTCCTTTCTTTCACAGCTGACTAGGATAGAGCTCTCTCGGTGCGCTGGCAGAGGTTGAACTCGGAAAAGACTGAGGTGTTGGTCGTGGACCCAGGGTACCGGATAGAGGGGTTGGGGATAGGTCTGCCTTTGGGACTTTTCCTTGGGGGCTCCCAGCTCCTTACTTCTGAATGGGTGTGAAACCTGAGGGGGGGGTGATTTTTGATGAAGGGCTGACACTGCAACCGCAGGTGTCGGCAGTCATCAAAACCTTCTTCTATCATTTGAGGAACATCTTCAGGATTAAGCACCTAGTTCCATCTGGCAACCTCCCTATGTTGGTCCACACCTTTGTGACCTTGCACCTTGATTACTGCAACTACCTTTATCTAGTGCTACCTGGGGTGGATACCCACTGCTTGCAGCTGGTGCAAAACACTGCAGCCCGGTAATTGATGGGGACTCCTTGGTCTTTCACATCTATCCGGTGCTGCGCGAGCTGCACTGGCTGCCAGTGCAGTGGCGGATCACCTTTTAAGTCAGACTTCTGACTTATAAAGCCCTACACGGACAGGGCCCGGACTACCTGAAAGAGCTTCTGGTTCCTTACTGCCCCGTGTGATCGCTCCGCTTGGCTGACGAGGGGTTGCTAGAGATTTCATGGGTTTCTTTAAAATCTTATGGGGCCCAGGAATTTATGTATGTGGCCCCTGCCCTTTGGAATGCTCTACCCCATTAGCTATGGGAGTGCGCAACCGTGGAGAGATTTAAACAGGCCTTTAAAACACACTTATGGCATCAAGCCTACCTTATTTTATTTTTTTCTGTCTGCTATCTGAATTTTTTAATGTGTTGTTTTAGCTTATTGTTACGTGCCTCGGTTTTGTTGAAAGGTGTCTTATAAATATAATATTATTATTTATTATTATTATTTGCAAATGAGGGTTTGCTTTTCTCTTAAGAAACAAAGATATACTGCCTCACTAAAAATCTACTAAAAACATTTTTAATCTTTTTTTTTATATTGTATAACAACAAGACATTGTGTAATTGCTGTAAAGGCATCCAAGGTGTGTTATCATAATACTTCAATCTTGGTATGGAATCACTGCTTCACCTCGTGTTTTGCCCCACCCCAGTAGTGACGTTTTTACACAATGACACACACCTTGTGCCTTATTGCTTAAATAAAACACTGCAAACAAAAGACTAAATCCTGGAAATACTGTTTGTACAGGAACATGAAGAAAAACTTTCAAGCCATACTTTGAGTCTTATTTTGAAAATGATAAGAAAAAGGCAATTACTTATAGCTGCTGGAATGGAATTGAAAAATACTATAGCCCTGTATGAAATGATTCCTGACCAAACATTTTCTTTACCTTGGGAACCATACTGAATTTTTCTCTGGGACCTGGTCCCAAAAGAATCTGATGGAATCGGACAGGATGCTGGCTTCAATAATCCGCTTCTCCCTGTTTGTTATTATAACGTGGGCCAAGATGTTTCTGTGATCTGATTGGCAGACATTAATCACATGACTGTTCATTAATTTCTGTTAATCAGTTACCTTGTCTGCTTGTGGTGATCAGCCTGCAGCATAGAAACCCACAGCTGCACTTCTTATTTGTCTCCAATTTCATGGCTCTGTGGCAGCCATTTAAATGTATTGCTAAGTGATCCATTCGTTCTGCAGTTCATGTTCCCCAACAAACCCTTGAGCACCGTCACTGAGTGAAGCAGTAAATAAATGTATGAAAAACTTGATCCTGGCCAGCAAAGTTAGTCCCTGAGAAGTAAAGCAGGACATGTGATAAATCATTAAATTTCATAGCCGGGTACCCGCTGAATGAATAACAGTTCCGTGTTAGTACCATGTCCCTGCAGGCTCCCTCCCACCAAGCCGCCCACTGGAATTCCATGCTCCCCAGCCAGGTGTGGGTCCTTATTGTTGCCACCCGAGCCAAGAAGCCGAAGTTTTGCCTCCGGCAGCACCACTGTTAGGGAAGATGGCAGTGCATGCAATGCAGCGATACAGAGACAGCACAGGCGAGACACACAGCAGTGATCAGAGTGATAGCGGGAAGCGGCACTGATGATCACCGCATGTGTTTCTCTCACAGTCTCTGAGTAATTGCAAAATGAGGGAGACAGAGCTAATGTGGAGGAAGACAGAGTGAGGAGTGAATGTTTTCCAGGTAGTTTCCTAATTTTAGGGTTGGCATGCAGAGTGACAGACTGCAGTGTCAGCACACAAATGGAGATTAATTGTGGAGGAACAGAGTGAGAAGTGAATGTTTTGCAAGCAGTTACTGACTTTTGGGGTTGGCATGTAAAGTGACAGACTGCACTGTCAGCACACAGAGCAGTAAGACACCCTGTGATCTGCAGATTATAAAGTTCCAGTTGCTCATTTATTCCACTGTCTGTGGCCTGTTTACTACAACGTTTAGTGGTTTAAACTCTTTTTTACTGTGGCAGAACACATAAAACTGTGGTTCTACAGCCATGAATAGTGGAAGAACACTTAATAGTCCCCACAGATTTTCCCTTTTATTACAAATGTTTTTGTTAATTTGTCTTCACATTTGGCCCATGTTATAAGTGCAATAACCCACTCCAGGGTGTGCAGTTACTGGGGATTAATCAACACCCTGGGTGCTGTGAGGACACTTGTCCTGCGGCCTCATACCTCACAGCTCATGCAGGGTGTTGATTAATCCCCAAAAACTGCACACCCTGTTGTGGGTTATTGCTTACTTATCCAATCCAGCAGTGAATGGTTTTGTGATTTCCTACTGCTACATGTGGATAGGGTAATGATTTAGGTGAGATTGTGTTGCTTAAGGAGATCTCTGCACTCAGGTTGAAATCCCCCAACATTATACATTCCTGGTATAAGGAGGGCTGTCCCAGGCCTGACAGCAGGTGGGTTAATCCCTGTATACCCCCTTTAGGGGATGTAGCAGCAGACAATAGAGGTCATTTTAGTTGCCCCCAGTCTGAGTTCTGTAAGGAACTATTTTCTGGGTGAGCTTGCATTAGGGCAGAGGGATGTGGTCACACTGAAGGAGTCCCTAAAATATAGTAGTACCCCTCCACCTTTCTTGGTGCTAAGTCTATCATGGAGTAGCCAGGTAGCTGGCAACTAGAGTTAGGAATGGAGGACTTGAGACAGATTTCCATGATGCCAAGTGTATTTGGTTTGTATAGGGACACTCATGCTTCTAGTTCTGCTAATTTGGCAGGAAGGCTGCAGACATTGAGGTGAGCTGGCCCATGTGTGGTTAGAATGGGAGATCAGGATGTTTGTAGGGTCATGGTTTCTCTCTACATCACCTGCCAATAGCAGAAGTGAGAACAGAGGCTTGTGAGTAAAGCAGGGTGAGATGGGCAATGACGTGTGTAAAGTCAATGAGTAGATGAATAACCCCAGGAGGGGTCAGTCCCTTTTTGGAGATGAGAGCTAGGAGAAAATGGCCATGTGAGGGGTACACCCACTAGGCTACCATTGGGAGGTGGCAACAGGCTTATCTGAGTGGTGGAAACTGGACTGTGTCACCTGGTATATGGCCTGGACTTGTGCACAGAGGTCAATGCTCAGTAGAAGTCCTATAAGAAGGTCAGCTAGCAGTAGCAGAATGACAGACTTCATCTTGGGGGGGGGTCACCAAGGCTTGGGAGAAAGAACAAATCGGGGAAAGGGCGGTAGTGGGCCAGTAAGCAATAAACTAAGGGGTCTGGCTAGGGATTTGTGGTAGGACAGAGAAAGTTCTGGTCTAGGTGTATGTTTGCCTGGGATGTTTGAATTTATTGGAAAGTGAAAGGGAACATTGTTTAACCTGGAGTAGCACATTCGGTAGGTAGGTAGGTAGGTAGATAAAACTTTATTTTTAGACAGGAGAAACATCATGTCATTTGGACTGTGAGGTCCAGTTTGCAAGACAGTCCTGTATTCAGATATCAAAAGTTTCACATAAAATGACAATAATTCAAAATACAAAATAACATAAAATATTTTTAATACCTATAGAAATCAAGTACAACAATTACAGAATATAAATAGGGCAAACTTTAGTGGCAAAGTGCACAGACTACTTGACCAAACACAATCTGCTCTGTCAGGAACAACATGGTTTCCTGAGGGATCACAGCACCTCCACTGCCCTCATTGAATTTACTTCATATATACATGAGGCGCTTGAACATGGCTCAGTGGTAGGGACTCTCTATGTTGATCTGACCAAAGCCTTTGATACAGTCAGTCACGCACTTCTTCTCCACACCCTACCATCCCTGAACATCTCCCCAGAGGCTACCTCCTGGCTCAAAGACTATCTCTCTCTTGCCGGACCCAGCAGGCAAGAAATAATACAACCTTATCCTCCAGTAGGCCAGTCCTAACAGGTGTCCCACAAGGTCCATTTTTGGCCCATTACTATTCACCCTCTTCCTGAACTCCCTCCCTCAATCCTGCAGTGGGAAGCTACTGCTTTATGCAGATGATCCTGTAGTTTTTTGGAAACATCCCCATCCCAATGTTTTATAATCCGCCCTGCAGGGTTTCTTTGGAGAACTGGAAACCTGGTTTTCTGAATACCGCCTTATACTTGACTACAAGAAGACGAAATCTGTGATGTTTGCCCACCGCGAGAACCCGATCAGTAACATACCTCTAATGGTGACAAACTCCCTTGGCATTGCGCTAGAGCAGTTGCACTGCTTCAAATACCTGGGAGTCATGTTGGACACCTCCCTCACCTACCACACACACATACAACAAGTCTCCTCCTCTGTTAACTCCAGGCTGGGTATCCTGTACAGACATAGGCACTGCATTCCCCCGCAGGCAATGCATCTAGCAGTGTCTTCCTTAATTCTCTCCTTGCTGGACTATGGCATAGTTATTTATGGGTCTACTGACCATACTGCCCTATGCTGCATCAACTTCGCCCTCAATAAAGCCTGCCATCTGGTCTCTAATTGTGGCAGGTTAACCCATACTTGTGAGCTTTACAAATATACTGGTTGGCTAAACTTCCAAGCTAGGCTTAAGTATCACTCCTGCCTCCTTGCAAAAAAGATACTACACAAACAGGCACCAATTGGCCTCCACCCCCTTATCCATACAGTTACACACAGGCGGGCAACAAGGCACTCTGTAAACACCTCCCTACAAGTACCTCACTGTAGAACCTTTTTTGGTTAATGGTCCTTCCGATATCATGCCCCCTTGTGGCTAAGCAACCTATCGATCCACTATCTCCCTTGCATCCAGTCTGGGCCAATTTAAAGCAGGTCTCAAGTCCTTTCTCCTTAACTCTGCAACCTGTGACTGTATATATCTCCCCCTCCTTTCGGATTTCACCTCCCTTTCTGACTCTCAAACTGAATCATATTATAAACAGGTTCCTTCTCTAGTGCAGTGAGGTAGCCCTCAGCATATGGACTTCTTCTTTCTTCTTCCATGCTAAGTCTCCCCAAACTCACTGTAAATAATTTATGACTCTAGGCCTACTTTTAAGACCCTCTGAAACTATATACTGTCATATGTACATACTGTAATGTTAACCCAAGCCCTTACTTGTAAGATCCCTGCTGATGTAACCTTGCAATGTTTACTGTGCCGAATGTTTTGATTTGTAATATTTAAGTGATGCTTGTGTATTTTCTTTTTTCTTTCCTACTGACGTGGAGCCTTTGCAGAGGAGTCTATGACTCAAAGGTTGTAATTCCGATTCTTTCAACAAGTAAATAAAGTACAATGACAAGAGAGAGACAAAAAAAAGTTATTTACTGATGTTTGAAAAGCCTCATGTACAGTTTCCACATGTAACAATGGTGGTAGTTTATTCCAGTATACAGCTGCTCGAGAAATTAGGATTCAATCCCTGTATTTGTTGTTTCATTTACCATACTGGATTTTGTTTAAATGAACAGACCTAGTTAGGTCTTTCTTTTTGTCAGTAACAGAAGAAAAAAGAATTTGTGATATGTTATGTTCAGAATAATATAATTTGTATTTGTGAATTAATTTAACCCAATTTCTGCAAAACTCTATGTCAAGTGATTGCTACCCCAGATTCTTTAGTAGCAAACAAGGATGTGTTCTGTAGCTGCAGTGCAAGACATATCTCGCTATATTATATTGCAATTTATCAAGCCTATCCAGCAAACTTTTGTTTTCTGTTTGGTAGATTTGTTCACCGTATTTTAAAATAGTCAGGAAAAGTTGTTCAACTATTCTTCTCCAGTCTTGGAGTTTTAGACTTCTAGTTGTTCTCCTTAACACCCCTAAGCTGAAGCTTGTTTCCAGATGTGATCTGGGAGCCCAAGGAAGTTAAATGACTTGATTAGGAACACACAGTATGCACCTAATCGGCTGTGGGATTCAAACCCAGATCTACAGCTCAGAGCGTTAACCCACTGCACTATACTATTTAATGAGTGCCAAATGAAGGAAATCATCAACTCAGTACTATGTGTGTGTGTGGTCCCAGGTGTTCTAAATCAGTTAGGCTGGGCATACAAAGTAGTGAGAGCAACCATGTTGGTTTGAAGAGGAAGGTAGGGTGAATCCAGGAGGCGGTACTACACAGGTATGAAACTGCCCTGATTGTTCACACCTTGTATTCCTCCTATTTAGAAAACACCAGCTTATGGGTGGGGCATTACCCCTGCCTATGGCCTTCCTTTCAATTTCCTGGACCCCGTGCAATGCGGAAATCTTAGGAAAGCATGGAATCCCATTAGCCCTACCTGAAGCCTTCTTTCCAATTTCCTGGACACTGCTGAAAGACATGGATGATGGGGGAGCATGGAGAACCATTACTCCTACCTGTAGCCCTCATTCCAACTCCCTGGACCCCACTGTAAGATAAGGATAATGTGGGAGTATGGTGCACCATTGCCCTACCTGTGGCCCTTTATTCTGAATCCCTATAGTCTGCTGCAAGACGTGGATGATGAAAGAGCATGGAGCCCCATTATGCCAACATGTGGCCCTCCTTCCAATATCATAGACCACGTTGTAAGGCAAGAATGAAAGAGGGAGCTTGGCTTCCCTTATCCCCTACCTGGCCAGTTGCTTCTGCCAATTCCCTCCACCTGTTGGAAGGCGGGAATGATGGGGGATAATGGAGCACCATTGCAGCCCTCAGTCTAATTCCCTAGATCCCACTGCAAGATGTGGATAATGGGGGAGTACGGACTACTATTAACTCTACCTACAGCCTTTTGTCCAGTTTTCTGGACCTGCTGCAGGTGCACAGAGCCCCATGACCTCTGCCTGCAGCCCTCTTTCCAATTCCATTGATCGTGTTGCAAGGTGAGGATAATAAGAAGGCACAGAGCCCCATTGCCCTACCTGAAGCCTTCCTTCCCATTCCTATGACTGCACTGCAAGATACTGGTGAAGGGAGTAGCACAGAGAATATTAACCCTACCGGTGGTGGTCTTTCTAATTCCTTAAGTCCAGTGGCATGGCAGGGATGATGGGAGAGCACAAATTCCTATTACCTCTACCAGTAGCCCTCCTTCCAATTCCATGGTCCCCATTGCAAGGCAGGGATGATGGTGGAGAATGGAATCCTATTACCCTTACCTGTGGCCCTCCTTCCAGTTTCCTGGACCTTGTTGTAAGGCTTGTATCATGATGGTGGTATATGGAACACCATTTCCCCTACCTGCAGCCCTCCTTCTAATTTCATGGACTGCCCTGCAAGACATGGATGATGAGTGAGTACAAAGTACCATTACTCCTGCCTGTGGTTTTCTTTCTAATTCCCTTGAACCTATTGCAAGTTGGGGATGATGATGATGGGAGCACAGAGTCCCACTAACCCAACCTGCAGCCATCCTTCCAATTCCCTGGATCCTTCTTAAAGATATGAATTATGGGGTTACATTGAATACCATTAAACTACATGCAGCTTCCATTCCAATTCCTAGACAGCATTGCAGGTAAGGAGGAATAGTGAGCATGGTTTACATTACCCTACCACATGGACCCTGTTGCAAGGTGAGAATGATGGCAAGCATAGAGCCAAATTACCCCTAACTGTGGACTTCCTTTCCCTTCACCCCACTGCACAACATGGATGATGGGCCAGTAAGGAGAACCACTACGCCAACCTGTAGCCCACATTCCAATTCCCTGAACCCCACTGCCAGACAGGGATGATGTTGGAGCATGGAATACCATTAGCCCTACCTAAGACACTCTTTTTAGTTCCCCGAACTTTCCTTCAAGATGTGGACAATGGAGGAGCACAGAGCACTAGTCTCCCTACCTGTAGCCCTCTGTCCAATTCCATGGAACCTGCTGCAAGTCAGGGATCATAGGTGTTCATGGAGCCCCATTACCAAAACCCGCAGCCCCATGGACCCCATTGTAAGGTGGGGATGATAGGAAGGCATGGATTCCCATTACCCCAACCTGCAGCCCTGCTTTAAATTCCCTGGACCCCGTTGCAAGGCAAGGATAATGGTGGAGCACAGAACACCATTAGCCCTACCTGCTGCCCTCCTTCCAATTCTCTAGGCAGCATTTACAAGTAAGGGGTGATGGGGGAGCATGGATTCAAATTACTCTACTGTGGCCCTCCTTTCAATTCCCTGGACCATGCTGAAAGGTGTGAATGATGGGTAGAATGCAACCACAATACCACAGCTGTGGCCTTTCTTTCTATTCCCTTGACCAAGTTGCAAGTCAGGGATTATCAGGGTGCAGAGAACACCATTACCCATACCTACAGCTTTTATTCCAATTCTGGGAATCCTGTTTTAAGGGAGGGATAATAGGATGGCAAAGAGCACCAACCGAAGGCCTGATTGTAGGGTTGTGGTGCTACGGAAGCAGTTACACTCCAGAGAATAAATGGCTGCTTTTAACTTTGTTTGTATCGTTTGTTTATAACAAGGAGACCAGAGTGCTACGAGTTGTTGATTTTGTCCCTTTCTCCCCTTACAAAGAAATATAGAAACATAGAATTTGATGGCAGATAAGGACCGCTTGGCCCACCTAGTCTGCCCAGTTCCCTACCTAATGGCTAGGCTGCAGATCCTAGTTAACCAACAGCATACTTCTTCCTACCCACAACTAGAATTGCCTTTGGTCTGCCCCATTCATTCTTGATTTCCCCACTGCTTTTGACTCCACTACCTCCTCAGAAAGGCAGTTCCATGTATCCACAACCCTGTCCGTGAAAAAATACTTCCTTACATTACCTCTGAGATGTCCCCCCTCTATCTTCAAATTGTGCCCCCTTGTTCTTGTACATCTCTTTTTCTGAAAGACGCTACCCTCTTAGACTCTGTTGATTCCCTTGATGTACTTGAAAGTTTCTATCATGTCTCCCCTCTCCCTCCTCTCCTCTCATGTATACATTTTAAGCTTTTTAAATCTTTTTTCCAATGTCTACTGGTGCAAACCCTACACCATTTTATTTGCCCTCCTCTGGACAGCCTCCATCCTGTGTATTTTCTTGCGGAGATGAGATCTCCAGAACTGGATGCAGTACTCCAGATAGGGTCTCACCAACTGTCTGTACAGAGAGATAACTTCCTGTTTTCTACTGGTGATGCCTCTCCCTATGCATCCCAGTATCCCAGCAGCCCTCCTTAATGCCATCTCACATTGCTTGCCCACCTTAAGGTCATCTGATATGACTACATTCAGGTCCCTTTCCATTTTTGTTGTTGTTAGTATCTCACCCCCGCCATTGAGTACTCTTCTCCTGGGTTTTTGTTTCCGAGGTGCATTACTTTGCACTTCTTTGCATTGAATCTAAGCTGCCATACATTTGATCATTCATCCAACCTTGCCAAGTCCCTTTGCATCCTTTCCACCCCACCTTGTGTATCAACCCTGTTGCAGATCTTTGTGTCGTCTGCAAAGAGACATACTTTTCCTTCCAGTTCCTCTGCTATGTCACTGATAAAGACATTAAAGAGGACTGGTCCCAGTACTGATCCATGAGGTACCCCACTAGTAACCCCCCTTTCTTCATAGTGAAGTCTGTTTACTATTAACCTCTGTATCCTGTTGTCCAGACAATTTTTTACCCAGGCTACCACTTTGGGACCCACTCCAAGGCTGGCTGACTTGTATATTAATCTTTTGTGTGGGACTGAGTCAAATGCCTTCCTAAAGGTTAGGCAGGCCATGTCCACAGTCCCTCCCTGGTTTACTACATTGGTCACCCAGTCAAAGAAATCTATTAGATTTGTCTGGCACAACCTTTCTGCTGTGAATCCATGCTGCTTTGGGTCCTGTACCCCACTGGCCTCTAGGAACTCAACAATTCTTTCTTTTAGAAGTGATTCCATCATTTTCCCTACAACTGAGGTCAAACTAACACATCTGTAGTTTCCTGCCTCTGTCTTGTTCCCACTTTTGTGAAGGGGAATCACATCCACACTTCTTCAGTCCTTAGGTACCATGCCATCCTCTCATGATTTGTTAAAAAGGGTAATCAGTGGTGTCACTAGTTCTCCCCTTAGTTCTTTTAGAATTCTGGGGTTAGTTTCATCAGGCCCCATTGCTTTGTCCACCTTCAGTTTTAAGAGTTCTTTCAGAACCTTTTCTTCAGTGAATGGACTGGTATTGACCTCCCTATCCAGAGTGCTTCTTTTCTTTGATTTAGGTACATTCCCCTCTTCTTCTTTTGTAAATACTTAGCAGAAGTATTTATTCAGAATCCCTGCTTTTTCACTGTCATCCTCTTCCCACCCTCCTTCCCTTTATTAAGCCTCACTATCCCTCCCTCCATCTTTCTTGGCTCCCAAATGTACCTATAAAAGGTTTTATTCCCCTTTTTAACTGAGTTGGCTATCTTTTCCTCAGCTTGGACTTTTGCTGTTCTGACTGCTTTCCCCACCTCATTCTGAGTTAACTGGTACAGTTCTCTGTCCTGCTCCTTCTGTGTTTCCTTATACTTCCTGAATGCATCCTTTTTCTTCTTAACCTTCCCAGCCACCTCTTTTGAGAACCATAGTGTTTTTTTCCTTCATTTTGCTTTGTTGATTTGCTTCACACAAAGGCTTCTTGCCTCTGTGATGGCTGTTTTGATGTTTCCCCATTGTTCCTCCACCCCTCCTTCTTGTCCATTTGCTAGTGCTTTTCTGAGGCACTCTCCCATTTTCCCAAAGTCAGCCCTCCTAAAGTCCAACACTCTTGCTTTTGTATGGCTTGACTCTAAGGCTGTGTTTATTGTGAACCACACTGTTTAGTGGTCTCTTGTTCCCAGATGGCTACCCACTTCTAAATCTGAGGTCCTTGACAGTATCAGGTCTAAGATTGTTGCCTCCTTAGTGGATTCCACCACTAGCTGTCTGATGCATGCCCCCTGTAGGGCATCAAGTATAACCCTGCTTTTTGATGTGGCTGCAGCCAGGGTGCTCCAGCTAACACCTGGCATATTCAGGTCCCCCATCAACAATATCTCCCCTTTTTCTGCCATTCTAAGGATGCCTTCTATCATTTGCTTGTCCATTGCCTTCTTCCTTCCTTCCTTCAAATTCCCTGGACTCTGTTGCAAGGCAGGGATGTTGGGTAAGCATGGAGCACCATTAATCCTACCTGGGGCCTTCCTTCCAGTTCCATGGGTTTTGTTACAAGGCACAGATAATGGGGGAGCACAGAGCCCTATCAACCCTACCTGCAACATTCTTTCAATATAATTACCTGCAGCCTTCCTTCCAATTCCCTAGACCCAGTTGAGGCAAGGATCGTGGGGGAGCACAGATTTCCATTACCCTTAGCTGTGGCCCTCCTTCCAATTCCCTGGAGTGGATGATGGAGCATGAAGCACCCCTGTTATTACCTGCAGTCCCCATTCCTATTTCCTGGTCTACACTGCAATGTGAAGATAATGTGTAAGTATGGAGCACCACTGCCCCTACTTGTGGCCCTTTTTCCAAATCCCAGAAGCCCACTGCAGGATGTGGCTTATAAGGGAACATGTGACCCTCCTTCTAGTACCATAGACGATGTTGCAAGTCAAAGATGAAGGGGAAGCTTGGATTCTCATTACTTGTTCCTGCAGTGTCTCTGCCAATTCCCTGATCCTTTTGCAAAGCAGGAATTATGGAGGAGCATGGAGCACCATTAGAGCTACCTGCAGCCCTTTGTTCAATCCCGTGGACCCCACTGCAAGTCCATAGAGCCACATGACCCCTGCCTGCAGCTCTCTTTCCAATTTCATGGACCTGTTGTAAGGTTGGGAAAATAGGAAGTCACAGAGCCCCATCACCCCTGCCTGAAGCCCTCCTTTCCTTCCCTAAATCCCGCTATATGACATGGATGATGGGAAGCACTGAGAAGTATTAACCCAACCTGTGGCTCTGCTTCCAATTCCTTAAATCCTGTGGCATGGCAGGGATGATGGGGGAGCACAAATTCCTATTACCCCTACCTGTAGCCCTCCTTCATATTGCCTGGACCCAGTTGTAAGGCGTTGCTGATGGTAGTGCACAGAACACCATTACTCCTACCTGCAGTCCTCCTTCTAATTTCCTAACTCTGCTGCAAGATGTAGATGATGGGGGAGCGTGAAGCACCATTAGACCTTCCTGCAGCCTCCCTTCCAAATCACTAGACAGTGTTGCAAGTAAAGGGTGGTGGGGGAGCATAGATTCAGTTTATCCCACCTCCTGGACCCTGTTGCAAGGTGAGAATAATGGGTAGCACAGAACTCAATTACTCCTAACTGCAGCCTTCCTTCAAATTCCCTGGACCTCTCAGCAAAATGTGGATGATGGGAAAGCAAGGATAACCATTACCCATACCTGCAACCCTTGTTCCAATTCCTTGGACCCCATGGTCAGGCAGGGATGATGTGGGAGCATGGAGCACCATTAGCCTTACATACAACACTCTTTCCAGTTCTCTGGACCCTGCTGCAGGGCGTTGATGATAAGGTCCCATGGAGCACTACTACCCCTACCTATAGCCCCCTGTCCATTTACCTGGACTCTCTGCAAGTCAGGGATTTGTTTGGTGTGCAGAGAGTCCAATTACCCTGCCTGCAGTCCCCATACCAATTCCCAGGACCCCACTACCAGGCAGAGATGATGGTAGAGCAAGGAGCACCATTATCCCTGCCTGTGGCACTCTTTCCAATTCACTGGACCCAGATGCAAGATGAGATTGATAGGGGAGTACAGAGTACTATTACCCCTACCCATAGCCCTCTGCCAGATTTCCTGGACCATGATGCAAATCAGGGATTATGGTAATGCGTGGAGCCCCATGAACCCTGCCAGCAGCCCTCTTTTCAAAGATGCCATACAGGGGGCATGCCTTAGACAACTAGTATTGGAACCCACTCGAGAGGGAGCAATCTTAGACCTGGTCCTCTCAAATGGAGATGGAGAGAGGATCACAGATGTAGAAGTGGGTAGCCATCTGGGAACTAACGACCATTGAACAGTATGGTTCTCAATAAACACAGCAATAGAGTCAAGCCATACAAAGGCAAAAGTACTGGACTTCAGGAGGGCTGACTTTGCCAAAATGGGTGAGTGCCTAAGGAATGCACAAGCAAATGGGCAGGAAGGAAGGGTGGAAGAACAATGGGGAATAATAAAAACTGCCATCACAGAAGTAACAAGCCTTTGTGTGAAGCAAATAAACAAAACAAAATGATGTAAGAAAGCACTATGGTTCTCAAAGGAGGTGGCAGTAAAGGTTCAAGAGAAAAAGAAAGCATTCAGAAAGTACAAGGTATCACAGAAGGAGCAGGACAGAGAATTGTATCAGTTAAAGCAAAAGGAAGCTGGGAAGGCAGTCAGAACAGCAAAGGCCCGAACTGAAGAAAAGATAGCCAACTCAGTTAAGAAGGGGATAAAACCTTTTATGTACATCAGGGAGTAAGGAAGACTAATGGAGGGATAGTGAGGCTTAACAAAGGAGGTGGGCAGAGGGTGACTGTGAAAAGAGATACTAAACAAATATTTTTGCTCAGTATTTACAAATGAAGAGGGGGAGGTACCTAAAACAAACAATAGAAACACTCTGGATACAGAAGTTGATACCAGCCCATTTGCAGAAGAAAGGGTCCTGAAAGAACTCTTAAAACTGAAGGTGGACAAAGCAATGGGGCCTGATGGGATTCATCCCATAATTCTAAAAGAACTACAGGTAGAACTAGTGACACCACTGACTACCCTCCTTAACAAATCATGGGAGGATGGGATGGTACCAGACGACTGGAGGAGGGCAGATGTGATTCCCCTTCACAAAAGTGGGAGCAAGACAGAAGCAGGAAACTACAGACCTGTTAGTTTAACCTCAGTGATAGGGAAAATGATAGAGTCACTTCTGAAGGAAAGAATTGTCGGGTACCTAGAGGTCAGAGGGGTACAGGACCCAAGGCAGCATGGATTCAAAGCAGGAAGGTCATGCCAGATGAATCTAATAGACTCCTTTGACTGGGTGACCAAAGTAGTAGATCAGGGAGGGGCTGTGGACATGGCCTACCTAGACTTTAGCAAGGCATTTGACTCAGTCCCACACAAAAGGTTAATATACAAGTTAGCCAGCCTGGGAGTGGGTCCCAAGATGATAGCCTGGGTAAAGAATTGGCTGGAGAATAGGACACAGAGAGTAATAGTAAATGAAGTCCACTCTGAAGAAAGGGGAGTTACTAGTGGGGTGCCGCAGGGTTCAGTATTAGGACCGATCCTCTTCAATGTCTTTCTAAGCGACATTGCAGAGGGACTGGAAGGAAAAGTATGTCTCTTTGCAGATGACACTAAGATCTGCAACAGAGTTGATGCACAAGGTGGGGTGGAGAGGATGAGAAGGGACTTGGCAAGGTTAGAGGAATGGACAAATGTATGGCAGCTTAGATTTAATGCTAAGAAGTGCAAGGTAATGCACCTGGGAGACAAAAACCCAGGGGAAGAGTACACAATGGGGGGTGAGATACTAACAACAACAAAAATGGAAATGGACCTGGGGTAGTCATAGCAGATGTCTTAAAGGTGGGCAAGCAATGTGAGAGGTTAGTAAGGAGGGCTGGGGGGATACTGGGATGCATAGGGAGAGGCATCACCAGTAGAAAACAGGAAGTTGTTATCCATCTGTACAGACAGCTGGTGAGACCCCATCTGGAGTACTGTGTACAGTTCTGGAGACCCAGTCTCCGCAAGGACATAGACAAGATGGAAGCTGTCCAGAGGAGGGCAACTCAAATGGTGCAGGGTCTGCACCAGAAGACATATGAAGAGAGGCTAAAGGAGCTTAATATGTATAGCCTCGAGGAAAGGAGGAGAGGGGGGACATGATAGAAACTTTCAAGTACCTCAAGGGAATCAACAAAGTCCAAGAGGGTAGCATCTTCTAAAAAGAAGTGCAAGAACAAGGGGCACAATTTGAAGATAGAGGGGAGGCTCAGAGGTAATGTAAGGAAGTATTTTTCACAGAGAGGTTGTGGATGCATGGAACGGCCTTCCGGAGGAGGTTGTGGAGTCAAAAACAGTGGTTGAATTCAAGCATGCATGGGACAGCCATAAGGCAATTCTAGGGGGTGGGTGTAGAAAGAAGTAGGCTGCTGGTTAACTAGGATCTGCAGCTTATCCATTAGGTACGGAAATGGGCAGACTGGGTGGGCCAAGCGGTCCTTATCTGCTGTCAAATTCTATATTTCTATGTTTCTATGTTTCTATTGTAAGGCAAGGATAATAGGAAGGCATGGAGCCCAATTACCTCTATCGGCAGCTCTCCTTTCAATTCCCTGGTCCCTGAAGCAAGATATGGATAGTTAAGGAGCACTACTAACCCTACCTGTGGCCATTCTTCCAATTCCTTAGGCCCAGTGGCATGGTGGGGATGATGGTTGATCTAGGATTGCCATTATCCCTACCTGCTGCCCTCCTTTTAATTCCCTGGACCCCAGTAAAATGCAGGGATGATGGTGGAACATGGAGAACTATTATCCTTACCTGCAGCTCTCTTTCCAACTCAAACCCTACCTGTATAGGATCACGCTGTTTCTGCTTCTTATCTCTGGAAATGTTCTCCCTTACCCAGGTCATCTGCATGCCCCTCAATTGGGCCATGCAGAAAATGGCTTCCTTAAACTGGCATCCCTTAACTTTCAGAGCCTCCTACCGAAACTTGATGACCTCTGTGTCTGGGTGATTCAACATAACCCTGACTTGCTTGTGTTGACTGAAACCTGGTTGTCAAAGAAAATATCTGACTCAGCATTAACTCTCACCGGCTATACACTATTTGGGCAAGATAGATTAGGCATAAAGGGGGGGAGGTGCCATCTATTTGAAGGACTCCCTGAAGAGTCAGGTACAACCTTGTACCTCCCTTGCTAATCAATCCCAAATTCTAGGTATTAAAATTCTCCTTGGTCAGCATGGCAAAGCACTATATGTGTTCTCCGCATAGCATACATCCCCCAACCCGTAAAAACAAATCAGGCATAAATCTGATAATTGATCACCTAGAAAGCTTACCAAATCAATCTGAGGTTGTAGCCATGGGCAACTTCAACATTGGTTGGCCCCTGAAGCTGCCCAGTTCAAAGATGTCATTGCAGCGCACAACATCATCCAACTAGGGGCCTCCCACACAAGAGAAACATAGAAACATAGAATTTGACGGCAGATAAGGACCGCTTGGCCCACCCAGTCTGCCCATTTCCCTACCTACTGGATAAGCTGCAGATCCTAGTTAACCAGCAGCCTACTTCTTCCTACCCCCACCCCCTAGAATTGCCTTATGACTGTCCCATGCATGTTTGAATTCCACCACTGATTTTGACTCCACAACTCCGGAAGGCCATTCCATGCATCCACAACCCTCTCTGTGAAAAATACTTCCTTAAATTACCTCTGAGCCGCCCTCTATCTTCAAATTGTGCCTTCTTGTTCTTGCACACCTCTATTTTGAAAGATGCTAACCTCTTGTACTTTGTTGATTCCTTGAGGTACTTGAACATTTCTATCATGTCCCCTCTCCTCCTTTCCTCGAGGCTATACATATTAAGCTCCTTCGCCTCTCTTCATATGTCTTCTGGTGCAGACCCTGCACCATTTTAGTTGCCTCCTCTGACAGCTTCCATCCTGTCTATGTCTTTTGAGATTGGGTCTCCAGAACTGCACACAGTACTCCAGATGGGGTCTGACCAGCTGTCCTGTACAGAGGGATAATAACTTCTTGTTTTCTGCTGGTGATGCCTCTCCATGCATCCCAGTATCCCCCCAGCCCTCCTTGCTGCCCTCTCACATTGCTTGCCCACCTTTAGGTCATCTGATATGACTACTCCCAGGTCCCTTTCCATTTTTGTTGTTGTTAGTATCTCACCCCCCATTGTGTACTCTTTCCCTGTGTTTTTGTTTCCAAGGTGCATTACCTTGCACTTCTTAGCATTGAATCTAAGCTGCCATACATTTGACCATTCCTCTAACCTTGCCAAGTCCCTTCTCATACTTTCCACCCCACCCTGTGCATCAACTCTGTTGCAGATCTTGTGTCATCTGCAAAGAGACATATTTTTCCTTCCAGTCCTTCTGCAATGTCGCTATCAAAGACATTGAAGAGGACCGGGTCCTAATACTGAACCCCGCGGTAATCACTAGTAACCTTCCTTTCTTCTGGAGTGGACTCCATTTACTATTACCTCTGTGTCCTATTCTTCAGCCAATTCTTTACCCAGGCTGTCATCTTGGGACCCACCCCAGGCTGGCTAACTTGTATATTAATCTTTTGTGTGGGACTGTGTCAAATGCCTTGCTAAAGTCTAGGTAGGCCATGTCCACAGCCCCTCCCTGATCTACTACTTTGGTCACCCAGTCAAAGAAATCTATCAGATTCGTCTGGCATGACCTTCCGCTGTGAATCCATGCTTACCTAGGGTCCCAGTCCCTCTGGCCTCTAGATACTCAACAATTCTTTCCTTCAGAAGTGATTCCATCATTTTCCCTATCACTGAGGTATAACCAACAGGTCTGTAGTTTCCTGCTTCTGCCTTGCTCCCACTTTTGTGAAGGGAATCACATCTGCCCTCCTCCAGTCCTTGGGTACCACCCCATCCTCCCATGATTTGTTAAAAGAGTAGCCAGTGGTGTCACTAGTTCTACCCTTAGTTCTTTAGAATTCTGGGATGAATCCCATCAGGCCCCATTGCTTTGTCCACCTTCAGTTTTAAGAGTTCTTTTCAGAACCCTTTCTTCTGTAAATGGGCTGGTATCAACTTCTGTATCCAGAGTGTTTCTACTGTTTGTTTTATGCACCCCTCTTCATTTGTAAATACTGAGCAAAAATATTTGTTTAGTATCTCTGCCTTTTCACAGTCTCCATCTGCCCACCCTCCCTCCTCTTTATTAAGCCTCACTATCCCTCCCTTGGTCTTCCTTTGCTCCCTGATGTACCTGTAAATGGTTTTATCCCCCTTCTTAACTGAGTTGGCTATATTTTCCTTAGTTTGGGCCTTTGCTGTTCTGACTGCCTTCCCAGCCTCCTTTTGCTTTAACTGATACAGTTCTCTGTCCTGCTCCTTCGACGATTCCTTGTATTTCCTGAATTCTTTCTTTTTCTCTTGAACCTTCACTGCCACTTCCTTTGAGAACCATAGTGGTTTCTTACATCGTTTTGTTTTCTTTATTTGCTTCACACAAAGGCTCGTTACCTCTGTGATGGCAGTTTTTATTATTCCCATTGTTCTTCCACCTTCCTTCCTGCCCAATTGCTTTGCATCCTTAGGCACTCACCCATTTTGGCAAAGTCAGCCCTCCTAAAGTCCAGCACTTTTGTCTTTGTATGGCTTGACTCTATTGCTGTGTTTATTGTGAACCATACTGTTCAATGGTCGCTAGTTCCCAGATGGCTACCCACTTCTTAGCTGTGATCCTCTCTCCATCTCCATTTGAGAGAAGCAAGTCTAATATTGCTCCCTCTCGAGTGAGCTCCCATACTAGTTGTCTAAGGCATGCCCCCTGTGGGGCATCTAGAATAACTCCACTCTTCGAAGCGGCAGCTGCAACTGCACTCCAGTTAACATCTGGCATATTCAGATCACCCATCAACAATATCTCCCCTTTTTCTGCCATTCTAAGTATACTTTCTATCATTTCCTTGTCCATTTCCTCCCCCTGAGAAGGGGGTCTGTATACAACCCCTGTGCGGATTGTGGTGCCATTGCCTGTCTCCAAATTTACCCACAGTGCTTCTTCTCCTCCCTGTTTACCCTTTTGTTCTGTTGCTTTTATTTCTTCCCTTATGTAATGAGCTACTCTTCCTCCTCTTTTACCCTCCCTGTCCCTCCTGTAGATAGTGTATCCGGGTATGTTTACATCCCAGTCATGGTTTTGTGTGTACCATGTTTCTGTGACTGCCACGATATCCAGATGTTCCTCCTCCATCAAGGCCACTAATTCAGGAAGCTTGTTACCCAGACTACGGGCTTTGTTACTCATTGCTCTCCATTTTTTGATGGCTTTATCTTCTGTTGCAGCATCCCCCACTGACGGTTCTACCTCGGTCTTTTTCTCATTTAGTACCCTGTTTTGTAGGGAGAGGCTGGGATTTTCCTGCTGCTTGTCAGTGCCTCCCCCTTTGACTAGTTTAAAAGCTTGCCAATGAAGCATTTAAACCAATTGCTCAAAAGACTTGTTTCCTTCCTGGACAGATGCAGACCATCTTGCCAGTATAGGCTGGTGTCCCTCCAGGTGGAACCCCAGTCCCCAGTGAAGCCAAACCCCTGTGCTCCACACCATTTTTTCCACCATTCATTAAACTGCATGGTGCTAATTACCCTCGCCTCCCCCATGCCTTTGACAGGCAGCACCTCTGAGAAGGATACTGTGTGTGCTACTTGTCTTAGGCCCCTCCCCAACTCTGCAATGTCCTCCTGCACTGCTCTAATCTCATGATGAGCCAAGTCATTTGTCCCTAGGTGGACAATTATGTCCAGCTCAGACTCCCTTGCAGCTGTTCTCGTGATCCTGAGGATGCGCTTCCTGTCCCTCCAAGCCATGGCACCAGGCAGGCAGGCACCTTACTTCAATTTTCCCAGCTCTCCCCAGTTCTATACTCCTAATAATTGAGTCCCCCACCAGGAGCTGCTTCCTTTCCCTGTGGTGTCCTCTGCCTCCTTCCTGTGGGCCTCCCTTGTGACAGTTGTCATCAGTGTTCTCTGTGGGTGCATCTATAGGGGAGCTTTGCTCCCCCAGAATGGTGTATGGATTGTGGAGTGGAACAACTGACTGGGTGTGCCTCTGTTCCACCATCCTCACCTTCCCAGAGCCCACTGTGGTCCAACTGCTGTGCTTTCTTCGCAACCTCTGAGGTAGTGGTGGTGGCCCTAGTGCTCCCTGGATGGGGGAGGTTCCCTTCCTACTGTCCAGTGTGGTCTGGGGGAAGGTTTCCTTACTACTGTCCAGTGCGGCCTGAAGACGGGCAACTTTCTCCCTCAGGGCAGAGAGTTGTCTGCAAATAGGGCAGCATCTCAGCCTCCAGAAAGACTCCTGGAAGACTGCTGCCCCACAGCCATTACATTGCACTACTCCCCACATGTTTATCTACTTTTTTGTTTGTTTGTTTTTGTGTGTGTGTGCATGTGTGATTGGTTATATAGAAATATATATATTATACAATGCGTATGCTTATATTGTCAGTGCAGTGTGCTAGAGAGGATATGACAGTGATATGCACCTTGCACTCTTGAGGAAATGATGTCAGAACCTCAGGTATAAAGGAACTATTTCCAGGGGTGGGTGGGGTGAGGGGTGGAAAGGGTTAGGCCTAAACTGTGCCCTCACAAAACAATCAGCTAAAAGCTCTCACCCACCACTGCGATGAGTGCCTTCCTGTCAGCAAGATACCCTACACAACAATTTGACAGAGAAAATACCCTGCTAATCAAACAGAGAAAAATCCAGACATCCAAGTCAGACACAGGTAAACCTTCCAGACCCAAAACAGCTGGTGGTTTGTTAGCTACAAAGGAAAATCAAATATGCAGTTATTTCAGCCCTTCTGAAGATGCTGACAAGATAAGCAGTTTTGAAAACCCCCTTCCTGAATTAAAAACTAAAATAATTAAACACAAAGCAATACCTCTGTAAAAGTGAGGAAAACTTCTCTCAGATGTAAGCAAGAGAGAGAGAGATTAGTTACAAATATTTAGTCCAATATAGTATGTCCCACGCAGCTTCTCAGTTGTTTCAAAGCACACAACTTGGAAGAAGATGGACTTCTTGGAAGAGCTAACCTGAACACAGGTAGCAACACCCTTCTGGACCTAATTCTCACCATGCACCCTCAAAGACATATCAGCACATTGGTTCTTCCAGACTCGATGAGTGACCATTCATCTGTCATTAGCTTATGGTCAAATAAAGTCACCAGTGCAATGAAGTGTAGCCAAGTGCTCTTGAGAGTCAGTGGGAGTATATGAGGCTCCCCTCTACCCCTAGTTGAAGCTGTGTTATTTTGCCCTCAGTTACTATTTTCAAGGAGAAGCAGGGCATTGCTGTGGATGCTGATACTCCCCTAAGCCATCTCAGGTGAAGTGTTGCAGTGTTTTAAGGGCCATGACTGACTGTACAATTGAATTTGCCATTCTAACGCAATGTGCAATTAAACTGTCATTTTTGATGCAATGTGCAATTGAATCTGTTGTTTTTAACACAATGTGCAATTGAACTGTCGTAATTGATGTAATGTGCAATTGAACTGTTGTTTTTGATGCAATGTGCAATTGAACTGCCGTGTTTAATCACTGTGCGCAATTGAGATGCCATTACAAATGCTTCTGTGACTACTGCTGTTGTTTAAAAGTCCAACCCTATTCAAGATTATGCCTCTAAACTGCTGAGACTGTCGATTGTAATATACTGCTTAACATCTACCAGTTTAACAATCCCAGTGCCGTTTTGTGCAAAACATCTGTTGCTAATGAAGTTTGCTGCTGCTGCAATGTTTTATGCCTTTCAAGTTGCTGGACTAAGTCATGTGTGCAAACTCTGTGTGCATCCTATTTTAGGAGGAGTGACTGCCTTTTACGTTGTTTTGCACTTTAATACTCCTGTATTTGGGTTTGTAGCCAGTTCTTTTCTGCCTCATTAACTGTTGCTGAGACATCCTGGTCCTCCTATATGCATAGATACATAGATACATAGACAGTGTTGGCAGATAAGGCCTACGGCCCACCCAGTCTGCCCATTTGAGCTGGTAAGTTTACTTCATGTTTTCCTAGAAGTCTGTTGACCCTTAACCCTGACCTCCAGAATTCCTTTATGTCTATCCCATGCATTCTTAAATCCTGTGATTGTTTCAGCCCCCACTACTTCCTCTAGCAGGGTATTCCACTTGTCCACCACCCATTCTGTGAAGAAATTCTTCCTCACGTTTACTCTGAATCGTCCTCCCTGCAACTTCTATATCTCCATGGTTACTATACACAGAATGTGCTGCTTCCCACTTTACAACCCTGCCCATCATAATGGAAAGGGAGGAACCATAAACAGGGAAAACTACAAAGGGACAAACAATAAGATCAAAGGAGGCATGACAAACAAAGCGACACAGCAAGAGTGGTCAGCAGTATGCCTCAATGCATGCAGTCTGGCTAACAAGATGACTCACCTCACTGCCACAATAGCTGAGGCAGGACTAGACGGGGTGGCCATGAAAGAAACATGGTTCACAAATCATCATAATTGGGACATGACTCTCCCAAGGTGCAACTTGTTTAGGAGAGATAGGACTGGGAAAAACTGGGGGGGTAGCTATGTATGTTAAGGATAATATCAATGCTACAGAAATGCAGCAGGCACTAGGAGAAACAGAGGATCTATAGATCACAATAGGGGCCAGAAGCTGGAAACCCATTCAGGTAGGAATAATCTACACACCTTCAAATCCAGAGAAAGCCAGGGATAAGAAAATCCAGGAAACCATCCTCCAGATGTCAAGCAAAGGGGACATGGTGCTGATGGGGAATTTCAATCTGCCAGACATAGACTGAAATACCCACATAGTGGCATCACAGAAGAGCAGGGAATTCCTAGTCACACTACAGGAAGCAGACCTAAGCCAACTAGTGACATCACCCACAAGGGGTAACGCAGTTCTAGATCTGATATTCACAAATAGCGATAGGCTTACAGATGCCAAATTAGGGAACTATCTGGGCAACAGTGATCATAACATGGTATAGTTCAGAGTAAAAAGGACTGTAGACTCCACACACTTCAAACTGAAGGTCCTTGACTTTGGGAGGACGGACTTCACAAACATGAAGGCCTGTGTAAGAGACAACCTCAGTAACATGATAGAAGGGAGCCATTGAGGAATATTCGACAAGGTTGAAGGATGCAATAACCATGGTCACATCACAGTGTGCCTGTTAGTAAGAACAAAAGGAGGAAAATCCCTCTATTGTTTTCCAAGGAGGTGGCAACCATGGTGAGAGAAAAGAGCATAGCCTTCAGAAAGTACATGGAGTTGGGGAACGAGCCAATAAAACAGAATGTAAACAGCAACTAAAAGAGACAGGGAAAGTGGTAAGAAATGCAAAGGCTCAAACAAAATTTAGGATAGATCAGGAAGTAAAAAAGGGTAACAAAACCTTCTACAGGTACATGCGTGAAAAAAGGAAGACCAAAGGGGGCATTGTTAGAATCACAAAAAAAAAGACAGACAAACCACAGAGCAAGATGGGAAGAAGGCAGAGGCACTGAATGAGTACTTCTGCTCAGTCTTCACACAGGAAGCAGATGGTAACGGACCAAAAATAGGCATAAAGAAGTGTCCGATTGAAGGAATAGACATGGGTCCCTTCACAGAGGAAAGGGTCTTGCAGGAAATAGACAAGTTAAAGGTAGATAAAGCTATGGGGCCAGATGGGATACACCAAAGAATACTGAAAGAACTAGGGAAGGAACTGGCAGCCATCTTAGCAGTGCTCTTCAATAAATCATTAAGGAGCGGGGAGGTGCCGGAGGATTGGAAGAGTGCAACAGTAGTACCACTCCACAAGAGTGGAAGCAAGAAGCAGCCAGGTAACTACTGTCTAACATCAGTCATGGGAAAACTGATGGATTCCCTGCTGAAGGAAAGGATCATAGCTTTTTTGGAGCAAACTAGTCAACTAGACAAAAATCAACAGTTTCATGGTAGGAAGGTCCTGCCAGATAAACCTGGTTGATTCTTTCAATTGGGTCACCAAAACAGTGGATTAGGGTGGGGAAGTAGCTGTGGTTTACCTGGACTTCAGCAAAGCTTTTGACTTTGTTCCACACAGAAGGCTAGTCAAAAAACTGGAGAGCATGGGAATTGGGCCTGAGGTTACAAACTGGGTCAGAAACTGGTTGCATGGGAGAACTTAGAGAGTATTAGTAAATGGCACTCTGTGGAGTGGAGGGTGACTACTGGGGTCCCGGAGGGCTCAGTTCTGGGGTGGATCCTCTTCAACATATTCATCAGTGACACAGCAGATGAACTAGAGGGAAAGGTTTGCCTGTTTGCAGATTACACCAAACTCTGCAACAGGGTAGACACAACAGAGGGACAGTAAAGTATGGAAGCTGATCTCCAAAAACTGGAGGAGTGGTGCAAGACCTGGCGATTGAAATTTAATGGCAAAAAATGCAAGGTCATGCACCTGGGAAAGCATAACCCAGGGAAACTGTACTCAGTGGGAGTGGAGCAGCTGGTAGCAACCAGGAAGGAGCGAGACCTAGGGGTGATCTTATCAAATGACCTCAAGGTCAGTAGACAATGTGAAAAGGCAGCACTAAAGGCTAGTGGTATCCTGGGATGCAAAGTGAGGGGCATCAAGAGCAGAAGGTATGAGGTAATCGTGCCCCTGTATTGGTCCCTGGTCAGGCCTCACCTGGAGTAATGTATCCAATTCTGGAGGTCCCACCTCAGGAAGGACATAGATAGGTTGGAGATGGTACAGAGAACAGCAACAAAGATGGAGCAGGGCTTGCATCAGGAACCGTATGAGGCAAGACAGGATGACCTCAAATTATACTCCCTAGAACAACATAGGAATCATGGGGACATGATAGAAACATTCAGATACCTTAAAGGTAACAACAGGGTGCATGGGCAGAACCTTTTACAGGTAAAGGACTACAGCAGGACTAGAGGGTACAAACTTTTACTTAAGACAGGAAAGTTCAGAAGCAATATGAGGAAATCTTTCTTCACAGAGCATATTGTGGAACCATGGAATAGCCTGTCAAAGAGGGTAGTGGGAGCCAAGACAGTGGGGGAATTTAAGCAGGAATGGGGCAGACACTGTGTGATGCACAAGTAGACTTGATGGATCGTATGGTCCCCATCTGCTGACAACTTCTGTGTTTCTACGTTTCTGTCCCCCTACCCCGATTGGTGGTGGCAGCCCAGTAGGTGGGGTTGAGGGAGTTTAAGTCCCACTACCAGCTTAACGTGGTAGCATTTACTGCTGCAGCCAGTGCTGTGAAGTGTGGCCAGGTGTACTCGGGAGTCAGAGGGAATCCATGGAGGCTGAGAAGACAGGAGCAGTTTTATATTTGTTGGTGTAGAACTGTAGCACATCTAGATTGTGTTACATAGATACATAGATACATAGACAGTGTCGGCAGATAAGGGCCTATGGCCCACCCAGTCTGCCCATTTGAGCTTGTAAGTTCAGTTTATGTTTTCCAAGCAGTCTGTTGCCCCTTACCCCTGACCTCCAGAATTCCTTTATGTCTTTCCCATGCATTCTTAAATCCAGTGATTGTTTCAGCCCCCACCACTTCCTCTGGCAGGGTGTTCCACTTGTCCATCACCCGTTCTGTGAAGAAATTCTTCCTCACGGTTCCTCTGAATCATCCTCCTTCCAATTTCATCCCATGCCCTCTAGTCCTGGAACATCTTTTTCACTTAAAAATAGTGTATTTCTGCACCCTGTTCCTCCCTGTAAGATACTTGTATGTCTCTATCATACCCCCTCTCTCCCTTCTCTCCTCCATGGAGTACATGTTCAGTTCCTTCAGCCTGTCCTCATAGGACTTGTGATGCAATCCATGCACCATCTTTGTTGCCCTCCTCTGAACCTTCTCTACCCTGACTATGTCTATACATAGGTAAGGTCTCCAGAACTGTACACTGTACTCCAGGTGTTGTTGGTTGCTTCTGACATTATGTCTGTATAATGGCGCTTTGGCTGTCCTGGCTGTGCGTGCTGTGTAGTTGTCTTGTGCTACTCAATCATGTTAGTATGTCAGTTTCCTAAACTGCACAGTCATGCAAATCTGAAACTAAGGATTATTCCTTGTCTTATTATTTGCTTGCTCACAAGTTAAGTTTGCAAACTACTGGCTTATTAGCATCTGAAAAATCTGCATTTTAAAATTGTGGTCATATACTTTTTATTTCATCTGGACAAAGATTTATACTGTGTTTTGAGAAGGTGTGTTTAAGGTGTCATTTTAGTGTGTTGCTTCTTCTTTTATTACTATCAGGGGATGTGGAGGCTAACCCTGGTCCTCTAGCACCACTGCATAGCCATTCTCATATGAATGACCCTAATATGTGGTTTAATTAACATGGTATCAAACTGATGCATTTTAATGTAATTTATTTATTTATGTATTTATTTTTATTTATATCTAGGATTACAAAATAACTTTGAGCTAGGAGCTCTTTTACAAAGGTTCCTCTTCAAAATACAAGATAAACAGAACAATTCAATAAACAGGAACATGAATGGCAATATTCAGCAACAACTCAATACGATGCACACAGTAAAATGAGGAGCAGCCATGAGGCATTGTCAAGGCAACACTGGGAAAGAGGGGAGAGGGGAAGGGTAATGGGGAGAGAGAGGGGGACATAGGGGAAGGGTGACAGCGGAAGTGCTAGGTTAACAGGAAAAAGCAAGAGATGAGTCAGGCATTGGAGTGAGATTTAAGTAGGACAGTTACATGTGCTTGAAGTTGAGAGTAGCAGTCGGAGCTTGAATTTGAAAAGACCAAGCTTAGATTCAGTGGTAATGTCACTGCTGAGAGCATTCAACCAGAGTGGGGCCCTATGTGCAAATGATCTCTGGCCCTGGGTGGTTCAGCAGCGGGGAAACTGAAGGAATTGAGCTTCTGAGCCACGGGTGCTGCAAGAGGTTTTGGGGGGACAGAAGAGCTTGAATTCTAGGGGGTAGCAGGTCTACAGTGATTTATGGTGATGTTAGAAGCGTAACTTCTAAATTAGGAGATTTGGAATGCATTGCTTTTTCTTTTAATCCAGATTTATTGGCTATTACTGATATGTGGCTTAAGCCATATATCCCTGACTCTTTATGAAAAATATCTGGATACAATTCGCTCAGAGCGGACTGGGCTGGGAAGAAAAATGGAGGTGGAGTAGCAATTTATATTCAAGAGTATCTGGAAGTATTGCTATCTGGTTCAAGTGTTACAACTGAAACAATGATAGATTGGCCATTACAGTACTTCGTTTGATCTTGGGGGCTAGAAAACATGTTACAGTTGGATGTCTTTAGAATCCACCTCAAATTGGTGTTAAGGATTCGAATGATTTTCTGACCTCTGTTCGGCCACATATCTCTGGGCTTGAGTCTGTTCTTTTTTTTTTTTTAAAGATACCTAATCAACATTTTGACAACAAACTATTCAAAAATCTGAGCTCAAACGGGACTAAAGGAAAGGCTGCTGAATTTGTTAATGCTAAAACTACATTTATATAAGTTACCTAAATGTGGTTCCAAAGCATTTGAAAAATGTAAAATCAGCCTTCCAATTTCAAAAAAACTGCCTTACCTGCGTCTTAAAATGGCCGCCAAAAGTATTAAGTGATGACATCATCAGAACCAAAGTCAGAGAGCTATATGGCTCTCTATAGTGCTAACTAGTTCTTTTTTCCCTTTGTTTAGAATTGTTTCACCAAAATGGTCAAAACCATGTGCATTATTTAGATCAATACACATGTTAGGCTATGGTTCTGTTCATTTTGTTTACTTTAACGTGCTGAAATTGTATTTTAATCCAACCGACCTTCTCTTTGGCAAACTACAGTGCAGTACAAATCTTGAATAACCTGGTGTAGTGGTTATGGCAGATCCAGGATGCTACAGTGGGGGGTGGGGGTTGCTGGGAGTGTGTGCGTACTTGTTATGCACTTTTTAACATTTTTATGAAACCTTTATATTTTCTGCTATTATGCTTTTCTAGTATGTTTTTGACTGAAACTACAAATGTAATTCATATTTTTGAATGTAAACATATGTACAATCAATAAATCAGACTTCTTCAACAAGTGAAATGCAAGCAGCAAGCTTAGCAATTTTACAATGGGGGGAGGGTTGCAGCCGCACCATTCACCACCCCATAGAGCCACCACTTGTTTGTAGCAAAGTTCTTCTGTAGTCCAATACCAGAGTTCGTTCTTTGTTGGAAATCAAAAATATGCTATCTTGTCTTCGTTTCTTTTTCCATGGGAAATAATAATAAGAAGAATCGGTATTTATATAGTGCTTTTCATACATATTGTATCCCAAAGTGCTTTACAAGCAAAGCTAGACTGGTAGTGAAGTGACTGAATGTGTAGTGGCAGCCAATTCATACATTAATACCCACACACATCCTTGGTTAATTGCATGAACTGGTTTTATGGGTTGCTAGCCTTGCTTGTAGAGCAGAAAGCAGCTAACTAAAAGAAGCTACATTTTCTTCTTAATTTAAAATGTATATCTCAGCAGGAGTCAGTGTCTGTTAAGATTAAGTAGACAGATAACTTTATTAGAAGTAGAAGGGAATTTATTTAGGGTTAAAAAAAAGAAAGAAAAGAAAGAAGGTCAGTGTGTATTCTATGCAGTGAAGGGTACTGTATCAGCTGACTTTGCTAAACCAGTAGGAAGAAAGAGAGCTTACCTGGGGGTGTGGTTTAGACACTATAAAAGCAGGTGAGTCAAATTACAACTTCCTATTGCTAGACTTTTTTCTTACTAATTGCCCTCCATCCCACCCACCCAAAGCCAGTTCTACTTTTATAGCCAATGGATTTGACTGTCAACAGGAACTTCTTGTTTGGCAGTAGGAAGGAAAGGATCATAGAGAAGCATTGGTTTTGTCAACCCTAAAGTAGAAAAAGTAGCTCACTCTCCCCCCCCCCCAGCTGCTGGTGGTCTGATATTGAGCAAGGAAGAAGGAGGCTACTGAAGAAGAGAGGAAGTTGCTGTCCCAGGACAGGAAGGGTGAGAGTTGTAAGGAGAGGAGAGAGTAAGCATCCAGAGAAACAGTAGAGGGGACACAAAATAAGACATGATAGGAGTGGTGCAGTGCAATGGCTGTGGGGCGGCAGTGTTCCGGGAGACATTCTGGAGGCTGTGATGCTGCCCTATTTGCAGGCACCTCTCTGGTCTGAGAGAGGAGGTTGCCCGTCTCCAGGCTGACCTGGCTAGGATTCGTGAAACCTCTTCCCCACCCAGGGACCACCAGGGCCAATGCCACTACCTCAGAGGTTGCCAAGAAAGAGGAGAGGCTGGATCAGGGTGGGCTCAAGGAGGGAGAGGGTGGTGGAACAGAGTTGCATCCCTCCAGCTGTACCTCTCCACAATTCATTCGCTCTTCTGGTGGATAGTGGTTCCTCTATGGAGGCACCTGCAGTGGAGACCAAGGAGGATGCTGGGAACCTTCACAAAGGAGACCCACAGGAGGGTGGCATGGGACCCCACAGGAGAAGGAAACAACTCCTGGTGGGGAACTCAATCATTAGGGGCATAGAAATGGGGGAGTAAGGGGAGAGGGAGGTAAGGTGCCTTCCTGGCGCCACGGCTTGGAGGGACAGGAAGCGAATCCTCAGGATCGTGGGAGGAGTTGCACGAGGGAGGGAGCTGGATGTCATTTTCCACCTAGGGACAAATGATCTGGCTAGGAATGGGATCAGAGCAGTGCAAGAGGAGTTTGTAGAGTTGGGAAGGGGCCTTAGACAAGTAGCACATACGGTAACCTTCTCGGAGGTGCTGCCTGTCTATGGCAAGGGAGATGCTAGGGTACTTCTCACCAGGGAATTCAATGAGTGGTTGAGAAAACTGGTGTGGAGCTCAGGATTTTGCTTCATTGGGGACTGGGGGCCACCTGGAGGATGCAGACCTATACTGGTGCGATGGTCTGCATCTGTCCAGGGGAACCAAGATCCTAGGTGAGAGGTTTAAATGCTTCATTGGTAAGCATTTAAACTAGCCAAGGGGGGAGGCACTGAAAAGAAGCAGGGAAATCTGAGCATCCCCCACAAAACATGGTGATTAGTGAGGTAAACACCAAGGTACAGAAGTTATTAGGTAGCAGAACAGATTTAAATGTAAAAAAAGGCAAAGGCAGTAAGGACAGAAATGGGGCTAAAAGGGGTAAGGCTATCAAAAAGTGGAGGGTGATGAGTACCGATGCCTGTAGTCTGTGTAACAAGCTCCCTGAACTAGTGGCCTTGATGGAAGAGGGTTGCCTGGATATTGTGGGAGTCACAGAAACATGGTACACAGAGAACCATGACTGGGATGTCAACATACCAGGATACACAATCTACAGGAGGGACAGGGAGGGTAAAAGAGGAAGAGGAGTAGCTCTTGTAAAGGAAGGATCAAAGCAACAGAACTAAAGAGTAAACAGGGAACAGATGAGGCACTTTGGGTCACCCTGGAGACAGGAATGGCACCACAAACCGCATGGGGTTGTATACAGACCCCATCTCAGGGGAGGGAATGGACAAGGAAATGATAGAAGGCTTTCTTAGAATGGCAGAAAAAGGAGATATTGTTGATGGGGATCTGAATATGCCAGATGTTAACTGGAGCACCTTTGCTGCAGGCACATCCAAGAGCAGGGTCATTCTTGATGCCCTACAGGGGGCATACCTCAGACAGCTAGTATCGGAACCCACTCGGGAGGGAGCAATCTTAGACCTGGTACTTTCAAATGGGGATGGAGAAAGAATCTCAGATTTAGAAGTGGGTAGCCATCTGGGAACAAGTGACCACCAAACAGTGTGGTTCATGATAAACACAGCCATACAATCAAGCCATACAAAAGCAAGAGTACTAAAATTTAGGAGGGCTGACTTTGGGAAAATGAGAAGTGCCTCAGAAAAGCACTAGCAAACAGGCAAGAAGGAGGGTGGAGGAACAATAGGGAGTGATCAAACAGCCATCACAGAGGCAACAAGCTTTGTATAAAGCAAATCAATAAAACACAACGAAGGAAAAACGCTATGGTTCACAAAAGAGGTGGCAGGAAGGTTAAGAGAAAAGGACAGCATTCAGGAAATATAAGGAAACACAGAAGGAGCAGGACAGAGAACTTTATCAGTTAAAGCAGAAAGAGGCTGGGAAGGCAATCAGAATAGCAAAGGCCCAAACCGAGGAAAGGATAACCAATTCTGTTAAGAAGCGGATAAGACCTTTATAGGTACATTAGGAGTGAAGAAAGACCAAAGGAGGATACTGAAGCTTAATAAAGGGAGAGAATGTGGGTAGAGGGTGACAGTGAAAAAGCATGGATACTGAACGAATATTTCTGCTCAGTATTCACAAAGGAAGATGAGGGGGAGTTACCTAAACCAAACAAGAGAAACGCTCTGAAGACGGGGGTCGATATCAGTCCATTTACAGAAAAAAGGGTTCTGAAAGAACTAATAAAATTGTAGGTGGACAAAGCAATGGGGCCTGATGGGATTCACCCAAGAATTCTGAAAGTACTAAGGGTAGAACTAGTGACATCGCTGACTACTCTCTTTAACAAATCATGGGAGGATGGGGTGGTACCCGAGGACTGGAGGAGGGCAGATGTGATTCCTCTTCACAAAAGTGGGAGCAGGACAGACGCAGGAAGCTACAGACCAGTTAGTTTGACCTCAGTGGTAGGGAAAATGATGGAATCACTTCTGAAGGAAAGAATTGTTGAGTACCTAGAGGCCAGTGGGGCACAGGACCCAAGGCAGCATGGATTCACGATGGGAAGGTCGGTGTCAGATGAATCTAATAGATTTCTTTGACTGGTGACCAGTAGTAGACCAGGAGGGACTGTGGACATGGCCTACCTAGATTTTAGCAAGGCATTTGATACAGTCCCACACAAAAGATTAATACACAAGATAGCCAGCCTTGGAATGGGTCCCAAGGTGGTAGCCTGGATAAAAAATTGGCTAGACAACAGGACGCAAACGGTAGTAGTAAATGGAGCACACAGTGAAGAAAGGAGGGTTACTAGTGGGGTACCGCAGGGTTCAGTACTGGGACCGGTCTTTATAAGTGACATTGCAGAGGAACTGGAAGGAAAAGCATGTCTCTTTGCAGATGACACAAAGATCTGCAACAGGGTAGATACACAAGATGGGGTGGAAAGGATGAGAAGGGACTTGGCAAGGTTGGAGGAATGGTCACATGTATGGCAGCTCAGATTCAATGCAAAGAAGTGCAAGGTAATGCACATGGGAAACAAAAACCCAGGGGAAGCTTACACAATGGGGGGTGAGATACTGACAACAGTAAAAATAGAAAGAGACCTGGGGGTAATTATATCAGATGACCTAAAGGTGGGCAAGCAATGTGAGAAGGCAGTAAGGAAGGCTGGGGGGATACTGGGATGCATAGGAAGAGGCATCAATAGTAGAAAACAGGAAGTTGTTATCCCTCTGTACAGACAGTTGGTGAGACCCCATCTGGAGTACTGAGTGCAGTTCTGGAGACCTCATCTCCGCAAAGGCATAGACAGAGTGGAGGCTATCCAGAGGAGGGCAACCAAAATGGTGCAGGGTCTGCACCAAAAGACATATGAAGAAAGACTAAAGGAGCTTAATATGTATACTCTTGAGGAAAGAAGGGAGAGAGGGGACATGATAGAAACTTTCAAGTACCTCAAGGGAATTAACAAAGTCCAAGAGGTAGCATCTTCCAGAAAAGAGATGTGCAAGAACAAGGGCTCAATTTGAAGATAGAGTGGGGACGGCTAGGGTAATGTGAGGAAGTATTTTTTCACAGAGAGGGTTGTGGATGCATGGAACAGCCTCCCTGAGGAGGTCGTGGAGTCAAGAACAGTGGGGGACTTCAAGAATGCATGGGACAGGCATAAGGCAGTCCTAGGGGCGGGTAAGAGGAAGTAAGTTGTTGGTTAACTAGGATCTGCAGCTTATCTGTTAGGTAGGAAAATGAGCAGACTAGGTGGGCCAAGCGGTCCTTATCTGCTGTCAAATTCTATGTTTCTATGGGAATACTGGCCAGGACAATGGGCTCATGTAGTGATCATGGTGCTGACAGCCCCACATAGTATTTCTCACAGTAATCTGCTCATATTTCTCCTCTTCTGTCTTCCCCGTTCCCTGAATATAGCAGCACCTTGCAGGATTGGCCTTCTCAGTCCCCCTCTGGTATTCATTCTCACTACTCCTTCATAATAGGGAACCGGTGAGCCATCACCTTGTGCACCATGAATGTAGGTAGTACAGTCCCCAGAAATTTTGACATATCAGAAATAAACAAATCTTTCCAGTAAGTGAGGCTGATAGCAGCAGGGAACAAGGGGAATTATAGGCTTTCCTATCCTAAAAAGATCTAGGCTATCTTTGATTAGGCACTATTAAATGATGGGTTTTCACATCACTATGCATGTCATTTAATAGTGTCTAATTATAGGTAGATTAGATCTTATATGGGTAGGATTGCTTGTGTTTCCCCTTGTGCCCTGCTGCTATCAGCCTTGCTTATCAGAAGATAATGTTTATTATTAATATGTAAAAATGACACGGGCAACTGTACTAACCACCTTCATGATGCAGAGGGTATTGAGCTCACCAGTTTTTGGAGTGGGGAAGAGAAGAGACAAATGAATGCCAGAGAGTGACTGAAGAGGCCATTCCAGCAGGGTACAGCTATATTCATCTTAGGGGAAGACAGGAAGAGGGATGTTTAACAGATCATTGTGAGATCTGAAATGTAGGGCTGCCCAGCATCGTGATCACTACCTGACGGAGAATGAGAGCAGCCAGCGATGACAAATACTCAGAGTGGCAGGACTGCACTTATGGTGTTACTTGAATTCAGTGTAGGGAGACTGACCTCAGGTGAGGGGGTGTTGATGTTAGTTAGGACAGTATTGAGGGAGCTGTGTATAGATCATTCAGGATTTAGAAGAGTGGTAGCCAACCAGCTCATATTGTGGAGTAGGGCATTAAAAAGTACTGGAAAAGATTTGCAGGGAACTGTCCTGCGGGATTCTGCAGATCACAGGTAAAGGAGTAGACTGACACTGGAAGTCTGGTGGATTCACTCAAAGCATTAGTATGCCTCTCCTACTAATAATATTGTTATACATAGTGGGTGGGATATTCAGAGCAGTTGCACCATGCGCAATAGGGATGTGCCCACGCAAGAGCAGACATGAGCCAAAGTGCGATATTCAGCAGCATCGGATGCGCAGTACAAAACCCAATGCATCGTAGTGCAACAGTAATGGATGCATGCTCAAGTGCAGGGAGCAGAACCTGGAATAATGTGCGCAGTGCGATATTCAACAGCAGGTGATGTGCGCAATAGCGGAGCAAGTGGAAGTTGCGCCATAGCAGATATGAGCAAATATAAAAGGGAACAAGTGAGGGGAAGATGATTGCACTACAGAGAAGCCATAGCGGGGGAGTGTGGAGACAGAGCGGCAGGGAGCCATGCAAAGAAGCAGGGGGCAGGTGTGTTCAAGAAGTGGACTGGGGGCCACTGGAGGCATGTGCTAGTGAGCGTGTGTGTGTGTGTGAGTGAGTGAGTGTGAGTGTGCATGTGTGCGTCAGGGCCTGAGCTTGCCACAGAGGAAGGAGAGCAGTGGGGCAAAGGCAGGGCACACAGTGGTGAAGTGCCAGGGGTGCACCCGGTGCAAGGGCAGTACCAGCAACACTCAGCTGGGGGGGGGGACCAGGTAGACAGCCGCCCGGTGGGGAATACCAACTAGGGAAATGGCCAGTGCCACTTTCCAGATGGAGGCGGTAATGAGGGGTGTGAGGAGGCATGCTGCAGGGAGGTGTGGCCATGGAAGGGCCCGTTGGCAGTATGCTCAGAGCTGTACAGTGACACCGAGATCATGGGCAGGTACCAACTAAACCAGGCTATTCTGAGGCGGCTCTGTGAGCTGTTCAGTGAGGAGATGCAGGCACCCACACGATTCAGCCATGTGCTGTCTGGGGAGAAAAAGATCACAGCCATCATGTGCCTGCTCACCATGGGCACCTTCCAGAGACCAACAGGGGACATGACAGGCATAACCCAGTCTGCCGCGTCATGCCTACTCACACAATTCCTCAGCATGTTGCTGCCACATGCTGTGGAGTATATCCATTTCCCCAGCACACAGGCGGAGTGCACAGCAAACATGCAGGAGTTCCACAGGGCAGTACAGTTGCCTGGCATGCTTGGGGCCATAGACTGCACCCATGTTGGCATCCACATGCCACCTGGCCCGGAGGGGGTGGCATACATTAACTACAAGGGATACCCGAGTGTCAACTGCCAGGCAATGTGCAATGCCAGGGGTGCATAATCAATGTCAGTGCCACACACCCTGGGGGAGCACACGATGCCTTCATCTGGCACCAGTCTGCACTGTGCCATAGGTTCGAGAGTGGGGACATCCCCACTGGCCATCTGGTAGGCGAGTATGCAGTGCATGCCGGATAATGGGTGTAGATGGGGGTGTGTGTGGAGCATGGGCAGGGGTGAAATGGGGAACGGCCTAGTGGGCCAGTGGCACAGTGTCATAGGCCACCGCTACCCCTCTACACACAGGTGACAGTGGGTACCCAATGCGGCCCTGGCTGCTCACACCATACTGGCTCCCCTTGACCCCAGGGCAGCAATGGTACAATGAGGCACACGCCACAACACGGAATATCATCGAGCGGGTGTTCGGGCTGCTGAAGGCACGGTTCCATTGCCTGCACACGTCAGGCAGTGCCCTACAGTACAGCCTCTCAAAGGCCTGTGGGCTATACCTGGTCTGCTGTATCCTGCACAACATGGCCACCAACTGTGGGATAGCCGTTGAGGTCGAGGACAGGGACAGTGGGAAGGACGATGAGTACACTGGTCCAGCTGGTGTTGGGCAGCCACCCCGTGGGTGAAGGGATCCCCGGCTGGCCCGGATGGCCTTCCAGCACTGGGACACCGTTGCAGAGGAGCACTTTGGACCACACAGGCAGGTCAACAGGGCCATGTGCAAGCACCAGGGGAAAGGGCACAGCTGACAGACAGGCAGGGGCGGACACCAGGGAAGGTTGGCTGCAGGGGCATGGAAATGGGTGGGAGCCTGCACACAAAGGAAGGGAACAGCAGGGCTGTGTGCAGCATGCACACACAGGCACATACACCCCAACCCATGCCTACATGGCCACACGCACACCCACCCCCGCAGGGACCTCCCACTCAGTACCCAACACAACCACACCCAGTGGCTGGCACTGTGCGTGCCTCAGACGCTGTGCACCGTTGCACAGTGGCAGACAGCACTGTGCTGGCATCATCATACACATGCCACAGTGGCAAGCAGCCGGGAGGGTGTGTACAAGGACTGTGTGAGTGCAGGACAGGGCACCACACCCATGCATCGCACACAGAACACCACAGTGCACACAGGGCAGTGGCAGACAGTGGTCATGGAGGGGGAAGGGTCAGTCATGCAGTACAGTAGCACAGCTGCCACTGATGCGTGGGCAACCCCACTGAGACCTGCCAGCCATAACAGACTGACCAGTGGCCTCATGGGGTTGCACTGATTGTCCTCCAGGGGTGACACTGCATGAACGTGACCCTGTCTGCAGGCCACCAAACACGCCCGCACCAGGTGTGCTTGGTTTGCCCACAGCCAAACCCGGCATCGACATGGCAGGGGTCACCCGGTGCCAAGAATTAGGGGGTGGACATTGCACTCTGCGGGGTGTGCGGCAGCCAGGCACACAGCCGGTCGGCCAGTGTAGCCATGACAGTCACCATCACAATGATGTGCCTATTGATGGCTGCGGTCACATCCACCCGCTGTTGAGCTAACTCTGCCAGGAGCAGGGAGTGGTCCCTGCTGCGCTACTCCTCTGCCTGGTGCAGCTCCACACGGAGTGTATCCATTGCTACCACAAACCGCACCTGCTGATCCACAGAGGCCTGGAGTAGATGGCTGTGGTCGTCCAAGGGGTCATCTGCCTGGCCAACTTGCTGGCCCCAATGATGTTCCTGACCTTGCTGCACAGCACCCTGCGACAGTGGGTGCTGCACGGTGGTGCCTTCCTGGGGTACATCCTTACGTGGTGCACTGTTGCAGCCCCACCCCCATCCCCTTGTCAACACAGTTCAGCTGCTGCTGCTGCCCCTCAGGCTGCTGATCACCAGGCACCACCAGTGTGGCTGTAGCGGCACTACCAACCCCACTACAATGTCCGCACGCCAGTGCTGCCTCACTGGATGCTGCAGATATGGCCAGGACAAGGGCTTTTGGGCAGACAACCATGCCAGTGCTGCCCGCACTGCCGCCTAGGCGGATGCCATTCATGGGATCCGCCTGTGACGCACCAACATCACTGTCTGGGACATGCGTCACATCACCATCGGTACTGGAGTTGGCCTTGATCTGTGTCTCAACACACAGGACACCGTGACTGGCGTCATGCTGGAACACAATCAGGGACTCATCTGCACCCGCTCCACAGGCATCAGTCCGGACAGCTGTGCAGGGCTGCAGGCGGTCGGTCCCTTGAACACCTGTGGAGGTGGATGGATGCTCCACCGGTTCATGGGTCACCCCCTTGGTGGACACACCCATCAATGCTGCACCATGCAGATGCTCAGAAGCTGTAAAGGAACACAGTACTGTTAGTGGTTCCGCCTGGCCCTGGAGCCCACCCGCCCCACCTCCCACACACTGCCAGCACCGGCCCTACCATGTAGTGATGGGCTGCCACCCGTCTGGAAGCCTCCACCGGGAACACCCTCAATGGAACAACACCGCATGCTGCTGGCCATATGCTCCTCCAGTGGCATCAGCTGAGGCACGTCCTGCTGGCTCACATCAGTGGCAGCATGCGCTGCCCTGATGGCAGCCATCTTGTCCTTTATCCTCCTCCTGTCCGTGCCAACCTTCTTCTTGCACTCCTGCATGGAATGCTTGTGGCTGCCCTGCTGGTTGACCACACATGCCACCTCACCCCATGCCGCCGCATGGGTCTGTGGTGTGCCCCTCTGTCCACTGAGCAGTGACTCCCTGTTGCGGTAGGCCTTGAATGGGGCATCCGATTCTGCCATGGTGAAGTTGGGCCTCCACTTCCGCACTGTTCCCTGCTCCTTATCCTCCTCACGTTAGGTCATGCTTGTACCTGGGGAGATGGACATGTGTTACCATGGACTGTGCAGTCCCATACAGCCCTCCCAGACAACTGTCCCCACATCTTCACAGCATGGCACCTACCTCCAAAGGCTGCAATAGCTATCCATGGTGTGTGCATTTCCATGTCACTTTTATAGTGCATCACATGAAAATGAGGGCATGCGCAACTGTAATGGATGCAAATGCCATGGAAGCACCGTGGAATGGCTCATGGCCTGATTTGCATAACCTGGCTGAATTTCGCATGACTGCACCTTATGCAATGGTGTTGAGCATGCTCGTTGTGGTGCACCACTGTAAAGTGTGCACTGGCCCTGGCACACCACGCATGCGTAGTGGAGTAGCCAACGCTAGCAGCGCAGCATACGCACTGTGTGCGGATGATGAGTACAGAGCACAGACACTACTGTGTCTGTGGCGCTCGCACACAGTATGTCCGATGAAGCACATGTGCCATGGTGCACCGTGGGCACCATGGCGTGTCTGCACAGTAGGCCACTGCATGTCACACACATGCACCCTACCATGCACCATACAGGGGCCTCCCAATAGCGCAGTGGCACTCTGTGCGTGGACAGACCCTTGACCCTGCAGCTGACCTTTGCCCTCTTGGTACCATGCGGCGGCATGGCTGTCCCCCGTTGCGCAGTCCAGCGCCAGCGTGATTGCAACTGGCAGTGCAGTACCATGCTGCCTCAGCACGTGGGACACGTGCGTTACCGTGCACAATTTTGAGCTCAGCAAAGGCTGTATGATGCCATGCATCAGAGCCCCTGTGTGGAGTGCCATTGAGATTGCGAACCTGGTGGCTCTTGTGGAGCCCCATGCAGGTGCCCTCTTTGGGCAGGTGCCCCTCCTGAGGCCTTGCACAGAGGTGTGGCAGGAGGTCGCTGAAGGCCTTGAGGAAGCCACTGGGAGCAGTAGAACTGGGAAGCAGTGTCACCACCGCTACAGGGACCTCCAGTGGTGTGACCCTGACCACCTAGGGTGACTGCAGGTGCGTGCCCAGATGGGAACCGTGCCATGGCCAGATAGGTGCTTCTTCACTGTCACTGTTCATATCCGACTGTCCTCTGGGCACAGAGTTTGGCAGGCCATGCCGCCAGGGGGGCCAGCTCCTGTGTTGTTGGTTGTGGGAGGGCATCGTGTCCACCCCACACCATCATGACCCAGACAGGCTGTGCGGGCGCATGCACTGGTGGGGGGGCCTATGGGACAGAGGTGTACTGATGAGCCTCTCTCTCTATGTTCCCCCCTAGGCCCAGAGGACTGCTGTAGGGCCTGGATGGCCCAGGATCATTGGGGGCAGGACAATGCCGGAGGTGTGGCCATGCAGGCAGAGCACAGTAGTGGTGCTGGGGGTCAGCAGCACCCTGCTGACCAGGATGCAGGTGAGTACCATGATTCCCTATACACCTTTGCATGGTGGGCTGCAGGGGTGGTGGTGAGGCATAGCCCCTCTGCACATGGCCCTTCCAGCCGTGCATGTCCCGCGGTGCCCTCTGCACCATCCTGTGGGACTACACATGTGAGTGGGTGTCGCAGGAGGGCTTTGGGGGAACTCAGCACCTGGCTGTGCCACTGCCTTCCCACTGCATTGCCGTGATGCCAGATGGCCAGGATGGAGCTGTGCGATGCATGGGCTGTGATGATGTGCAGCGGTTTGCATGGGTGCGGGTGCCCGGGTAGGATGGATCATGTGGGTGCACTCACTGTGGGTGGTCACATGCCATCCCAGGGGTGCAGGCCTGTGATACAAGCCGTGCACGTTGGGTGGGCTGCGTTGGTCAGGCCAGTCACTCATACTGTTTCTGCTCCCTTGTCCTAGGTGGACCGCGCTGGTCGGCCTTGGAGCGGACCCTCCAGGAGATCCTGCATATCACCCGGGCCATGCTGGAGCTGCTGATGAGGATGGACAGGGGTGACCATCAGAGGCACCACAGGGAGGAGAGAGAGGACCAGGGCCACCAGTATGGCCTGCAGCGCATGTCTACACTCCATCCCTACCTGGACTGTTCCCCACACCTCCATGTCCCCCACCTTTGCCTTTCACATTGTCCCCTGCCCTTTCCCCTCCCTCCCTTGTAGCGTCCTTGCACACCCCCTCATCCACTGTAAATACCATATCTGTACATAGTTCTTGTTGCTTTTGTGTTGTTTATTAATATATACTTTTATATCTATGTCCATGTTGGTCTCTGATTTGCAGCGGGCGCATGGAGCATTGCTGCAGTGGTCTGCATGGCTACTGTGGGGTGGTGCTGGCCCATCCGTGGGTGTTTCTGGCGGGGCTCTTCCAGTGGTGTGGGTGGGGGCCATGGGCTCTGTCCAGGGAATGTGTGGTGTGTCTTGTGCACTGTTTGCCTGTGTGCAGCGGGCTGGGGTGCATGTGCCATGTCCCAGCTGCCCCTGTCGGTGTGTGCTGTGCCTCTGCGGCTGTGACCATTGCTGCTACACTGCCACCATGCGCGACTGTGGTACACATGGTCATGCCGACCCCACCACAGCATGCTTGGCTGCTGGCATGCCTTCAGGGTCTGTCCATACCTGCCACCTTCCAGGCACAGCACCCTTGCAGCTGGCATTCCAGCCCCAGGACTATTGCACGTCTGTCCCTGTTGCCACTGTGGGCAGTGCTATTGTCTGCTCCCTCCATGCAGTCTATGGTAGCTGGGGCAGTGCCTGTGGTCTGGTGGCTGTCACATGGGGTCCTGCTGCATGTGGGTGGTGGCCTGGTCACATGCCTCTGAACCTGCCATCAGGGTGGCCAGGCTCATGAGGCAACTGCCACATGGCAGGCACACCAGCACCATGGTGGTGGGCAGGCCACAGATTCACGGCACATGGGCTTCACTACGGCAGCGTCTGTTGCACTGCTTTGTGTGGCTGTTTGTTGGGGTACACATGGGACTGGGATGGGGGAGCAATGTGCGTGCCCTGCGTTGCCTCCTGAGTGACGCATGTCTCCATGCACCACAGGAGGGTGCTGTGGTGTCTGGTGGGGCCAGTGCTGAGATGGGGTGTGTGCATGGGTGGTGGACTGTGTTCAGGTCCTGTGTTCGGAGTGCCTTCCTGCTAGTGGCGGTTCCCAGGACAGCCCTTCTCACGTGCATGGTCCCTCGGGTACTGGTGCCAGTTCACCCACCTTGCTGTGCCTCTGTGGGGGCCATGCTGGAGGGTCTTGTGTGGGTTGTGGTGGCATTGGTGGACGGTGTCACCGCATGCGGTGGGTGGTCACGGTGGGGATGTGGTACATGTGCTTTGCACCCTGGGGCAACTGGCTGCCTTGACACGGTGGTGGAGGAATGCCTTCAGTGCCATGCACTGTTTGGTCATGATTCTGGGCTAGGTGTCTCAGGCTCACCGTACTGGGGGTGGTCGGCATTGGTGTGGTGCAGTAGCATGGGTGGGGCCTGACCATCCTTGTGTTCTGGTCTCTGTTGGCCAGGGGATGGTGCAGGGGCGTCTTGCCCAGTGGGTGGGGTCTGCTGGGTCACATCTGCTGTTGGTTCAGCACCGGGGTTCATGGGCCAGTGGTCTGTCCTGCACCCATCTAGTTGTGCTGCTCATGGAGGCCTTGTCCTGGGGGCTGGGAGGGAGGGGTGGGTTGGTCTGTCTGTCCTGGTGCATGCTTCTCGGTGCATGGCGCATCCATCACTGCTGCTCACCTGCTTCCTGTCTTTGTCCCTGCACATCCCTAGGGGAGCTATTGCACATCGTCCCTGTTCCATTGCATATCCCTCATTGTGCTATGGTGCATCGGTCGTGATATTCAGCCACGTTGTGCAGGCACACCTTGTCCTGCGCATGGTTTGAATATCACACCCGTTGAGCCATGGCGCACTGGACTTGTGCCAGCTCCCTCTAGAGTGAATCTTTTTGGTGCAGTCTGAATATCCCACCCAGTAAGCGCAGCCCTTATGATGGCATGAACAGCAGTTTTTCTGGTGAGTCCTGAAGCCTATTGCTTGGCCTTCCATGAACACCCAATTGTTGTTTAATGAGGTGGGACAAAAACACAACAGGGGAACTGTACATACTGCCTTCACTGTACAGAAGGGTGGTGATCCACTCAATGTTTACTGTGGGAGCAGAAGTCAATTATTGAAAAAGTGGACCTAAGTGTAATTTGGGAGGTATTTTTTTAACAGTGCCAGCGGATGATCCGTATCGGTGTAGGTATGCACAACTCTCCGAGGTATACGATTACAGTCTGAGGTGTGATAATTCTCTTCATGAGACCACAAGCTCATATGCAGCCCCAGGCAGTACTAAGGACACGGTATGGATGGTGGGGTGTTCAACAGAAGGCAGGGTAGGTGCAGGGGGTTCACTTGGAAAAAGAATACAAGAGAAGCTTTTTTTGTGGATTAACAAGAATGCATGAGCTTTGGAATTGGACCAGACCGTACTTCACTGTGGTGACCCTGAGCAAGTCACTTAACTTCCTTTGTGCTGCCAGGCCACATCTGTAAACAAGGTTTCAGCATAGTGTGTCTCTCCTGGTTAACAAAAAAAATTCAGGGCATCACATAACCACTCAATCATCAGGTATTTGAAGTTTTATACTGTTCTGCAGTTTGCCAAAGAGAAAGTCAGCTAGATTGCAAAACATTTACAGCAAGTTACAGTAAATAAAATGAACAAAATCATAGCCTAACATGTGTACTGATCAAAATAATCCACATGCTAACACATGGTGTTGATCAATCTGGTAAAACAATTCAAAACAAAGAGGGAAAGAAGAACTAGTTAGCCTATACGAATCTATATTGGTCTCTGGCTCTGGCTCCGATGATGTCATCATGACTCATCACTTAACACACTTGGCAGACATCTTAGGGAGAAGGCAAGGCTGTTTTTTGTAAGTGAAAGGCTGATGTTTACATTTTTCAAAAGCTATGAAACTGCATTTATGTTATTTACATAAATGCAGTTTTAGCATAAATGTAAACAGTAGCTTTTAATTTACCTCACTATGAAGCCAGATTTTGGAGTTTGCAGTTTAAAAAAAATGCTTGTTTAGGTACCCTTCAATATATTTTTAATCAGGAGTTTTACAGAGAGAGAGAGAGATCCGATGACATGTTATGTTACATCACATTTCAATAAATAAGAGACAGGAATGACATTTGACAATTGTTCAGGTATTAGTCAGGGTTTACATATCTTGATTATTAAAAATGTACATTAGTTAGATCTCTTACCATCTTCCTAGTGGCTATCCCAGGTCTAGGTAGATTTTTATTTTCCCCTAGGGAATCAAGTCTGATGTGTATCTGGACACCCACAGCCACCATTTGGTACAAAAAGCTATACATTTCTGAACATTTAAGTTAATATGAGCCATCAGAAGCTCCATTCTATATATTCTTCTCAGGTGCAATATCTATCCCTCCCTACCTCCCATCAGCTACACCTAACCTCCACTGCTGTTTGAGCAAAACAACCTAGCCGGACCACGCCTCCTGCTCAGATGAGGACCAGGCTCTCTTACCTCCCGTCCAAAGAGGGTAGGGGGACCCCCTATGTGGTGGCGTTGGGAGTGCTGTCTGCCATATATAGGACACTGGCTCTAACTGGTCTTGTACTAGGACTCAGCCTGCTCTATGTGGCCACCACTCCTCCGCTCACCGGGGGGCACTGGGAGAAATCTCCCTCCCTTGAGGTGCCCAATTTCACCTTCTCAAACATCCTTGTGACCTCCCATACCCCCCTTTGCCTCACCTGCTGTTTAAATCTCAGGGGCCTAGTGCACACTATCAGGGTAAAAAGACTTTGTGTTCAAACTCCTGCAAATGGCCTATCTCCTACGAGATGGTGTCCTTACTCGTTCCTCCTTGTGTTAATACTACTGTCTGGGGATATCAAAACAAACCCTGGACCAAATACTCCGGCCCCTAAAATCCCCCCAGCTTGGGGAATGGGTAAGGGCCTAAAAGTGGCTCATCTAAACATTAGGAGTCTGCTACCAAACTGGGATGAGCTTGTCTCATGGACCGCACTCTATAAACCTGATATCCTTGGAGTCACTGAGACCTGGCTCAAACCCTCTATCCCAGATTCAGCCTGTGTTCTTCCCTGGTATGACTTCATATGGCAGGACTGAGCAGGAACTAAGAGGGGGGTGGCATCCTGATCTACTACAGGTGTCACCTCAAGGTTTCCCCAGTAGTCCACCAACAATCCCATGTGTCCCACTGTGAGGTACTGCATGTACTACTCCTACTAGGGAACACCAAGGAACTTCATCTGGTATGCACGTATAACCCTCCGAGAGGTGGGCTCCCAGGACTGACCCATCTTTTGGATTCAGTTGGTCCTAGCATTGGGGACAATGAACTCATAATCATGGGATACGTTAACCTTAATTGGACTGGTGGTAATGAAAAGAAGTTTGAGCCCCTCCTTGCTAATCTTACCCTGACTCAGCTAACACAGGAACCAACCAGGCAATCGGCTAATGGCTCCTCCAGCTCCTTTCTGGACTGGATCCTGACCAACCGTCCAGACAGGATCGCCTCAGCTGGAACATTATCAGACGCCATTTCCGACCACTCTCCAGTCTTCTGCGTATGGAAAGTTCCCCCAGAATTCCATACAAGATCATGTAAGTCAGGAACTTCTCCAGGTTTGATCCTGGAGAGTTCCTGGAGGACTTAAGGCTCACTGACAGGTCTGATGTGCTAGGAACTAATGACCCCGCAGTGGCAGCCTCCTACTTTCTTACCACTTTTGGGGCCCTGCAAGACAAGCATGCTCCAAAGGTCGCCCGTAGGGTGAGGGGGTCTGCCACCCTCTGGTTGCATGGGAATCTCCTAGCCCAAATGCGGGCTAGAGACAAGTGTTGGGCAAACTTCAGATGTTCCCGTGATCCCACTACTTTCCAACGATACAGACACCTCAGAAATGAGTGCAAAAAGGCCATCAGGATTGCGAAAAGTGACTTCTGCACGTCTGCCTTAATTAGCTCCGCCAATGACCCCAGGAGGTTTTGGAGAAACATAAAAACCCTAGTCAGTGGTTCCTCCCACCCGGGGATATCTGACGTGATTGTAACATAGAAACATAGAAACATAGAAGTTGACTGCAGATAAGGACCGCAAGGCCCATCCAGTCTGCCCATTTCTTTTTCTACCTTATAAATGTGCCATCGGCCTTTGCTCTGTCAGTGGCCTATCTATTCATAGTCATTTGTATTGCTCCCTTATGCCTATCCCATGCCTGTTTGAAGCCCTGCACTGTATTCATAGCCACCACTTCTTGTGGTAAGCCATTCCATGCATCCACCACCTTTCTGTGAAAAGAATTTCCTCACATTCCCCTTAATCGCCCTCCTCTAATCTCATGCTGTGTCCTCTTGTCCTGCTATTTTTCTTATATTTAAACATGTTAGACTCTTTCACCTTGTTTATGCCCTTAAGGTGTTTGAATGCCTCGATCATATCACCTCTCTCCTCCTTTGCTCAAGGGTATAGCATATTGAGCTCTGTTAATCTGTCCTATGTCTTCTGATGCAGTCCCTGCACCATTTTGGTTGCCCTTCTCTGGACTGCCTCAATTTGGTTAATGTCCTGTGAAGGTGTGGCTCCAATACTGCACACAGTACTCCAGATGGGGCCTAACCAGTGTCTTGTACAGAGGGATTATTCTCTTACGACTTGTGATACCCCTACTAATACACCCTAACACCCCCTAGCCTTACCTACTGCTTTAGAGGTCTGATTGATGATTTTAGGTCATCAGTGATGATGATGCCCAAGTCTCTTTCTTCCTTTGTGACTGCTAGCAACTCCCCTCCCAGCCTATAGGTGGCTTCAGGGTTTCTCTTCCCTATATGCATGATTTTGCACTTCTTTGCATTAAATGCCAGTTGCCACTCTTCTGACCATTCTGCTAGTAAAAGGTGTCTCCTGCAACAATCCCCTCACCATTGCCAACTCCCTAAATTCGCACTTCTCTGACCTCTCGGCCTTCACCGCACTTTTCCCATCTGGCACGGGTATGTCCTTCCCCCCTCCCTCTACTTGGCGGAAGGATCACCCCCCTCAATAAATGTTTTACCTCAGGGTGGTGACAACCTTAGACATGCAGAGATGCCTAGCTGGTCTGTCCCAGTACTCCAGCCCCGGCCTAGATAACCTGGAGCCTAAGCTTCTAAAGCTTGGGGCTTCCCACATTGCCTCCCCAGTAGCCCACATCTTTAACTTATCCCTTGCACGGGGGTCCATTCCAGATATCTGGAAGGAGGCAAGGATAGTTTCTGTCCTGAAGCAGGGCAACCCTAAAATACCGGATAACTATCGTCCGATTGCTATCCTTTCATCCCTTAGCAAGCTCCTTGAAAAAGTAGTGGCTGAGCAGCTCTCAGAGTATGTACAGTGTCATGAGCTGCTATCTCTGGCTCAGCATGGTTTTTGAAAGGGGCATAGCACTTCCACAGCCTTGATCTCTGTCACATCAAGCATCAGAACAGCCATGGACCAGGGCAAACTCTCTGGAGCCATATTTATCGACCTGTCCAAAGCCTTCAACCTTGTTGACCACGCATTGCTCTGTCAACAGTTGGGGTCACTTGGCTTTTCCCCCACTGCTATGAATTGGATCATGGGCTATCTACATGGTAGAATGCAGCGGACCTGCTTCAATAAAGTCCTGTCCAAACCCCTACTGGTGACAACAGATGTCCCTCAGGGCTCGGTACTGGGCCCCCTCCTTTTCTCTCTCTTCATCAATCAACTACCAAAGGTGACAACCAATTGCAGTGCCATCTTATATGCAGATGACCTGGTGATAACGGCCCACTCCAGAGACATCGCAACTCTTACCAAGTGTATGTCTGAGGACTTTAATAAGGTCCTGACCTGGGTTACGGATCACAAGCTGGTCTTGAATCTGAAAAAACTCAGGCCATGCTATTTGGCTCAGCAGCCAAAATCAAAGCCTCAACATCCCCTCTGAACATAATCAATCTGGATGGATCCTCCCTTCCAGTGGTGAACTTGGTCAAGTATCTAGGGGTCACACTAGACCCTCAACTTGACATGGGGAGTCACATCGTTAACGTCTGCAGGGCAGTGAACTGTAAGCTGGGTCTGGCCTACAGGGCCAAGTACAACCTCATACCTGTGACCAGGCTTGCCCTTGCGAGAGGTGTACTCCTTCCCTCCCTCAGCTATGGTCTTCACCTATTTGCTCACTCCACAAAGACTCACATTACTAGGTGGCACACAGCATACAACAACATCTGTCATTTTACCCTGGCTGCTCCCTACCTCACTCATCGCTGTGAGCTATATAATAAACTCCGTTGGCTCTCCCCAGCCAGATACCTGGACTTTGGGGTAGGTTGCCTCACGGGCAAGGTGATTAGAACTGGTACCCCACCGGGGCTGGCCCAGCTTCTACCATCAGCTGACATTTCTCCCTACTCACTAAGGTCCCAAGTCCAGGAGAAGCTCAAAGTTCCTGCCACTAGAACTCTCATGGGAGATAGGGACTTTGTTGTGTGTGGGCCCAAACTTTGGAACTCCCTCCCAGAGTATGTCACTCGGTCCCCTCCCATCAGTGTCTTTGCAAATCCCTCTGGGGCTTCTTGAAACAAGCCTCAGCATGTGACTGCCCCCAGCCTCCCTAGGGCAATCGTCACCTGAAAACTTGACTCAAAGCTGCCTCTTACAGGCGCTGCCTGGAACTTACTGCTGTTCACCCCACTCCATCACCTGACTAGGGTCTATACTGTTGTCTTTGCATACCCAGGTCGTGCCTTAATTTATAAGTTTATTATATGTTCATTGACTTGTCCTTACTTGTAACAAAATGACCATAAGTTGTACTATGACTTTCTACTCCCTTGTATAACGCTGCCCTCTGTACTCTTATATGTTGCTTATGCTGTCATAATGTACTTGCAATTTGTCTCTGTACCATCATGTTGTATTCTCCTGGGTCGTTCCTGAAAATAGGCATAATACTTGTCTAGTGTACTTACCCGGTAAACAAAAGCTAAATAAATAAATAAATAAATATTTGATACATAATATCTTCCCATTCCTGAGAATGGAGCCACTTCCTTGTCAAGCTTTATGTGCTGCAAGGAGTAATATAGCTAAAAAGAACCTGGGGTTACCCCTTCCAATCTCTGTAGGAAAATCAAAAATAAGTGCACATTCAGGTGTCAAAGTCACTATTTCTGGAAGCAGTTCCCACAAAGCTCCCCCCCACCTCTCTCCAGAATGTCTCCAGGATTGGGCAGCTCCAAAAGCATGTATCTATTTATTTATTTATTTCAGATTCAGAGAATACCTTTGAGTCACAGACTCATTTACAAAGGTTCCACGTCACATAGAATATATACAGACAAACATTACAATGATTGAACTCAGAGAAAGATTCAGATTGTTTACAAGGAACAGCCAGGCTAACATTCAAATACTAGGGTTACTTAGTGGAGTAATTCCACAGTACATATCAGATGTAGATATATTACAATGTATGAGCAACACAGGTTAGTCACTAAAAGAAGAGGCAGGCCAGTGGCCATTGTCAGAGAATAAGGAGGAGGTAGAGGACAGGGTTCAGTTGCAGTCACAGTTATTTGAAGACAGGAGGTGGGCGCTAAGGAGGGTTTTAAATTGACCAAGTTTTTGTTCATTTACCAGGGTGGTGGGAAGGCTGTTCATCCACAAGGGGGCCCTGTAGCTGAAAGATCTTTGCAATTGAGAGGTACAGCTGGAGGGAATCAAGAGGAGACGATGGTCTAAGCTACGGGTCTGCCTAATCTTAATGTTTGGGTGGATTAAAGGGGTGAGTCCAGAGGGGGAGAGGCATAGGGTGATTTTTTTAGCCAGCCGGCAGGTGTGGAACCTAATCCTGTTGTCGAGAGCGAGCAGGTATGTGTAAGATGGTCACATCCTAATACGAGATGGCAAGCTTTGTTTAGGGAGATACGGAGTGCAGCTAGAGATGAGGTGCTTGCCCTGCCATACATCAAGAAGCCATAGTTAAGCAGAGAGAAGACTGAGGAGGAGACAGTGAGCCTGAGGGCATCGGGGTAAGACAGTGCTTGAAGTGGTGCAGAAGTCCCAGCCTGACATTAAAGGCCTTGGATAGGTGGTGGATGTGCTCGTGGAAGTTAAGACCTGGGTCCAGGGTGATACCCAGGTATTTAAAAGAGTCCACTTGCTCCAAAGGAGTCTGATTTGAAGTTAGAACATGTGGGCAAAGCACCTTTCTGGTATTCTGCGGGTGTGAGAATAGCATAACTTTGTTTTTTTTATAATTGAGAATAAGGCGTTGCACAGTGAACCAGCTTTCAGCACAGCTGAAAGAGGGCTGGAGGGAGCGGTGAAGTTGCAGAGGGTCAGGGCTGGAGGAGAAGATGACTGAATCATCTGCATATAGTAATAGATTGCCTGGGCAGGACTCAGGGAAGGAGTTGAGGAAGATGCTAAAAAGTAGCGGTCCCAAAATGGACCCCTGTGGGATACCAGAGAGGACAGGTAGTCTATTGGAAAATGCGTTACCAATTTTGACTTGTTGAGACCGATTCGAGAGGTAGTCAGAGAACCATCCCAAGACAGGATGGGGGAAGTGGTAAAAGGGTACCTGGCCAGAATTCAATCTAGTATGGACACTAACCAGAGGTGGGAGCTCATAAAGCTGGGGATAATGGAGGCAACCAAAACCTGTGCAAGGCCCAGAGCAAGAAGGCTAGGGCTAAGAAACCGAGCTGGTTGAGCAAAGAGGTCATAGAAAAGATAAAGAGGAAAAGAGCTGCCTTTAGGAGATACAAGAAAACAGGGAGGGGGAGGACAGGGAGGAGCGCTTGACAGAATCGAAGGAGGTGACACGGGCAGTAAGGGGAGCCAAGGCATCTATGGAACTCAGGCTAGCACAAGGCATTAAGAAGGGGAGAAGGACTTCTTTAGGTACATCAGGGAGAAAAGGAGCTGTAAGGATCACTTAGTAAGGATTAGGAAGGAGGGGGTTGGGTGGAAGCAGGGTGCAATAAGGCAGAAGCACTAAATGATTACTTCTGCTCGGGATTTACTCGGGAGAAGAGGGGGGTGACACCCAAGAGGGATGGAATGGCAGAAACGGGGGGAGGGTGTGATAGATGTGGAAAATCATGGAGGCAGAGTTTGGGAGGGTTTGAAGGCACTGAGGGTGGACAAGGCACCAGGCCTAGATGGCATCCACCCCAGGGTACTGAAGGAGCTGGCAGAGGTCCTTGCAGGAACTTTGGCTGACCTATTTAATGCCTCACTACGTTCAGGGTGTGTACCTCAGGACTGGAGGATAGCTCATGTGGTGCCCCTCCACAAAAGTGGCCCCAAGGATGAATCGGGAAACTACAGACCAGTGAGCCTCACATCCATCGTGGGTAAGCTAATGGAGATTATCCTGAAGGAGAGGCTGGTGGCCTTCCTAGAGGCCAAAGGACTACAGGACAGCAGACAGCATGGCTTCATACGTGGCAGATCCTGCCAAACCAACCTGGTGGAGTTCTATGACTGGGGAACTAGGCAACTGGACAGGGGCCATGCACTGGATGTCCTGTATCTGGACTTCAGTAAGGCATTCAACTCGGTGCCACATGGAAGGCTGGGAAGTAAGTTAGAAGGCACAGGAGTGGGTGCAAGGCTGGAGAGATGGGTAGGGAACTGGCTGCAGGGAAGGCAACAGAGGGTGGTGGTGGGTGGGGAGCTCTCACACCCAAGGGTAGTGATGAGCGGTTTTCCACAGGACTCAGTGTTAGGACCAGTGTTGTTTGGGATATTCATTGCAGACATATCATTGGACATCAAGAGCAAAATCAGTCTGTTTGCTGATGATACCAAGGTAGGAGCAGTGGTGGATGACCTAGGGGGATGGCAGGGGTTGCAGGATGATCTGGCAAAGCTTGAAACCTGGTCAGACACCTGACAACTGGGGTTTAATGCCCAAAAGTGCAAGGTGCTGCATTTTGGGATGAAGAACCCAAGGAGGAGTTACCAGCTGGGAGGAGTGCAGCTAGCCCAGACAGAGGAGGAGAAGGATCTGGGGGTGCTCATTACAGGGTCAATGAACAACTCGGCACAATGTAGGAAGGCAGCTACAAAGGCCAACAAAATGCTGGGTTGTATTGCAAGGGGTATGTCCTTGAGGAGGGAGGAGGTGATTCTGCCACTGTATAGGTCATTAGTTAGACCGCACCTGGAGTACTGCGTGCAGTACTGGCACCCGTATCTGAAGAGGGACATTAAGTTACTGGAGGAGGTGCAGCGCAGGGTGACAAAGATGATCAAGGGGCTGGGGGACTTATCTTATGAGAGGAGGCTGAGGGAGTTGAACATGTACTCGCTGCAGGAGAGGAGGGACAGGGGACATGATTGAAACCTTTAAGTACATGAAAGGAATAAACAAGACAGGCACAGAGGGGCTGTTCAAAGTAAGGGAGGGGAGGGACACCAGGGGCCATGATATGAGACTGGAGGGAGGAAGGTTCAGGAGGGAGATGAGGAGACACTTTTTACAGATAGGTGGTGGCTGGGTGGAATGCATTACCTGCAGAAGTGGTATCCAGTAGAACAGTGGACTGCTTCAAAAGGGGATGGGACAGGACAAGGGGGAGGGTCAATGAAGGGGAAGGGTGGAAGGGAGGGGCAGCTGCAGAATAAGGGGTGCTAGCTACACTTTCGAGCAGACTTGATAGACCTCTAGGCCTTTATCTGCTGGCAAATTTCGTATTTTTGTATCCCGAGAGAGACCCAAATTGGTCAATGTGGTTAGAAGGAGGGAGTGGTTGACAGTGTCGAATGCCTTAGTGAGGTCAATGAAGAATGCACCAGTGATGTGACCCTTATTCAGTGCAGAGTTTATGTGTGTAGTAAATTCAAGAAGGGCAGTGGTAGTGCTGTGACCTTTGTGGAAACCATGTTGCTGCTTGCAGAGAAGGTTGTATTTATTGAGGTGCTCAGTGAACTGATCAGATACAATCCACTCTAAGGCCTTGGAGAGGGGAGGGAGCATGGCGATGAGGTGGTAATTGTTAGTTTTGGAATGATCCCCACTTTTAAATATTGGTGTGATGGAGGCAGATTTCTACTTGGAGGGGAATTTACCTAGACATAGGGAGCAGTTTAAGATGTGGGTAAAGGGGCAGAGAACCTCATTAAGGGTGAGCCGAAGGAGCTTCAAGTCCAGTGAGTCAGAGCTGTATGAGGAGTGGCTAAGGGCTGTTTTGAGGTACGGCTTCGCAGTCTTAGGAGTGATACAGCGCAGGTAAAAGGGGGGAGCTACAGTGGGGAATAGGGGCTTTAGATGCTGGAAGATCAAAGAAATTAGGAGGGAGAACATTGCTAAGGTTAGTGAAGGCTTTATTGAAGGCTGCGGCGATACGGGTAGAGTCAGTGGTCAAGGACCCATCAACCATGACCTGCGCTGGATCCGGGTTAGGGTTCTTACTACAGATTTCCTTAATATTGTTCCAGAACATGTGTCCTGACCCCCAAGAGGAGGTTAAGAAGGATTTATAATACTGTACTTTAGCTTTGAGAACAGCCCAAGTGCACTTATTCCGAGCCTCTCTGTACTTATGTCTATCAAGCAGGAGGCCAGACTCCATGAAGCATTGCCACAGTGAATCTCTTGTCTGCAACAAGGTCATGAGGCGATCAGAGATCCAGGGCACATGATTGCCTTTAACCATTCTTTTAGTGAATGGGGCAAATTTATCACATATATTGTTGAAAGACGGGATGAAGAGGTCAAGGGCTTTATCTGGGTCAGAGGAGCTAGAACTGAAGGACCAGTCCATGGCCCTGAGGTGTGCTTTTACAGCCGCAAGTTTACCAGAGCCAAGTTTGCATCGTGCTATTAATTTGGGAGGAGATCTAGGGGCTTTGCGGACCAGGAGCAGAGAACTGGGGAGTGGTCACTAAGGGCATTTGGGAGAACGGAGACACTGGTGATTTTGTGTGGATGATTGGTGAAGACAAGGTTGAGCAGGGAGGAAGACCCAGTGCGCAGGTCAAGGTGGGTAGGGGAAGTGACCACTTAAGATAGGTCTTGGACTGTGGCAGTATCGATGAGCGGGGTGGCGTCCTTACTTAACCAATTAATATTAAAATCTCCTAGTACAATCATTTCCATTTGAGATGTTAGGGTGTCCAGATAGGACATTACCGAGTGGATGGCTACTTTCTGGTCCCTTGGTGGACTGTATACCACAGTGATGTGTAGCGGGTTTTGGGCGCACCCCATAGTAAGTTTAATGGTGAGGGCCTGTGGTCCTGGTCCCAGGTGGGGGGAAGGGAGCTGTTGAATGTGTATTATGTACTTAGTGTAAATGGTGCAGCCACCCCCATGTTTACCCTGTTGGTCCACACGGAAGAGGTTGTTACCGGTAAGGGTTACTGAAGAGTCGGGAATCCGAGGGGAGAGCCAGGTTTTAGTCACAGCTATAACATCAGGTTGAAATTGTATGACCCAGCCCTGGAAGGAGTCCCACTTTTTTAATATACTGCAAACATTGAGGAAGGCAATGCGCAGACCACCAGGAGTAGGTTGGGAAGGTGCCAAGGGTACTGGGGGCCCAGGATTAGGATGGACATTGCCTGATATGAGAAGGAGGAGGAAGAGTATGAACCTTAGTGCACGGTGCCAGGACATCTTCCTTTTGTCGTAATTGGAGAGTTTGGCTGGGTGCTCAGTGGAAGAGATGGTAGGAATGGGAAAAGTTTGTAAATAAGGGGTAGCCAGGAGGAGGAGCTGGCACAAGAGGTGGGAGGGCTGCATCAGGTGATGCAGGTGGTGATGCTGCCAGTCTTCGGAGGGCGAGTCAAGTGTTGTGCACTGAGGGTGGCGTACATAGGAAGTAACTCGGGTGAAAGTCATATGTACAGTCCTATTTCCAACGTCAAGGTGGGTGAGAGAGGATACCCATGAGTTTATAAGCTGCCAAGGAGCCAGACTATAGTCTATATCACAAGGGGTGGGGTTGATGGGGTAAAACAGGACAGGGGTCAGTGCAGTGAGTAGCAGAATGCAAAGGTGGAGAATTAGAGGTAACATCCTTGCACTATATGTGTGTTATGTTTAGGGATAAGAGAAAGCCAGGATAGAAGCAGCAGAGCAGCCTCTAGTGGCGAGAGTATATAGGCTGCTAAGTGGAGATGTTGGCTGATTGGTTGAGAACCCCTATATAAGGGCATGCTGAGCAAGGGTGGTGGCGGGGAGGTGGGGAGCCGACGCCCTGCATCGGTGGGGACAAACAATGCAAGTCCTTCCACGTATTTGGCAGGGGAGATCCTCGCCATGTACCTGATGAAATTCTGGGGAATGGGGGAGGGCGTTTAGCTTCCCGCAGACCTCACGACCTCTGGGGATCCACGAAAGGATCCTAGCAATCTGTGGAGAAAAGTTCAGAAGGGTAAGAATTTATACAGCAGGAGGTGGACAGGGGGAGGGGTAGAAAGCAAGCCGACTGCAAAACGAACAAGCTCCCGAGCAGACTCCTGAATTCGAATTAAGCAGGAGCGCTGTGGTAATGGTGTGGCCTCAGCACTATGCTAGCTTGAAATCTGATGTAGAAACTTTCCTTGAACACTGCTGTGTATGATTAGCCGAAGGTTCCCTACATCCTCTCCAGCATTCTGATCCCACTTGGGCATCAAACGTTCCCACTATTTGTGGAGTTTTAAAACATCTTGCTAATCACTTCCAGTCAAACTCTATGCAAATCAAGGACCTTGTAGTTCTATCAATTGTTAAATATATCAGTTCCCATCTCTCTTTCTCCAAATTAATACCTAACTCTTCCTCCCACTGGTGTTGTGAGCTTAATGTACTCTCTTTCTGCTGTCTATTTAGGGCTTGCTAAGTCCCGGATATGACATGTTCAGGGATGGCTATCTCTATTGCTTTAATTATAATTCTGTCAATGGGTATATCTCCCCCAGATCCCAGGAAACGCCTATCAGATTCCTAAAGTAATTTCATACCTGAAGAAATCTATAGAAATCTTGTCTCCTCAGGTGGTATTTTTTCTCCAGTGCCTGGAATTGACAAAAAATTCCCTGTTCAATGAATTGGTAAAATCTGGTAAGTCCTAGGTGTTGCCACCTTTTAAAGGTGCAGTCTAGTCTGGCTGGGTCAAAACTGGGGTCTTCAGTGATTCTTTGTAGGAGGTTTACTATAGGGTCTTTAGTTTTTTTAATTATTGTTCTCCAGATTCGCAAAATCTGTCTAGTATGTTTAAATCTGATCTCTCTTTCCAGTATTGCCTTTGGTATGGTCTGTCCAAATAAAAATGTCTCTTTCTCCACTGTCTGGTTCCCTTGTTCTGTTTCTTTCCAATGTGGGCCTGCCCCTTCATCTAACCAATGTAATATATGTGGTATTACCGGTGCCTGTGCATATTGTTCTAAATTTGGTAGGGCTAGCCCTCCCTTTGTCTTGGGTAGCTGTACAGAAGGGTTTTATATTTCATCTTTGGCTTTTTACCCTGCCATAAGAATCTAGAAATCATACTGTTCCATTTTTTTAAATCTTTCTTTAATGGAAAGACAGGGAGAGTCTGAAAAAGATACAAAAGCCATGGAAATATATTCATTCTTATCACATCTATTCTGCGATTCAAAGAGAGGGGTAGAGGATCTCTGGAAGTCCTCTCTAATGGAGTGAACTAGTGGAATATAGTTAGCATCGTATAGATTATGAATTTCATTTGTAAGATTTATCCCTAGATACCTGAATTTATTACTTTTCCATCTCAATGGAAACCTAGTCTGGATCTCTGTACTTGGTTGATAATTAAAAGTCAATGCTTCCATTTTACTTGTGTTTAATTTATATCCTGAGATAGACTCTAAGTCCCTTAAGAGAGAAAGAGAGAGAACAACTTCAGAAGGGAAGTCTCCTGCTCCGTTAAATATATTAACAGGCTGTTAGCAAAAAAGGCCATTTTATGTACGGTATCTAGATAATTTACTCCTGTAATCTGTATGTTTTCTCGGATGGCTTGGGCTACTGGTTCAGCACACAGGGCAAAAAGAGATGGGGATAGGGGCCAACCCTGACAGGTACCTCTGTCTAGGGAAAAATGGGTCAAGTACGATCCATTCACTTTCATCATGGCCTGTGGGGAGGTGTATAGTCATTGTATTGTATTCAAAAAAGGGGTAGGAAAATTGAATTTCTCCATAGTGTATCTCAGGAATTGCCATGAGACCCTGTCAAACGCCTTCTGGGTGTCCATGTTTAGAAGAATAGAAGGGGTTTGTTCTCTTTGCACCACTTCCAAAAGGAACACTGTTCATTTAATATTATCCGCTGTTTGGAGTTTTATTACAAAACCTGCTTGATCTTTATTAATAATATGTGGCAATATGTTCTCTAATCGTTTAGCCAAAATTACTGTAAAATATTTATAATCCTGGTTTAGAACTGATATGGGATGGTAGGCTTCATAGTTTAATGGATCTTTATCTGGTTTGAGTATAGTGGATATATTAGTGTATTGCCAACTATTTGGAGTGGGAGAGGTATTCTCCTGTATTACACTGAACAATTTAATTAACGGAGGAAGTAATGCTTTCCGGAATGTTTTATAGAATTCTGTGGTATACCCGTCTGGGCTGGGGCTTCTGTTTGGTTTGGAATTACTCAGGTCAATGTCTATCTCCTGAAAAGTAAGGGGTCTAGTTAGGAAACTACGTTATTCCTCTGTAATTTGGGGTAACTGTATATTTGTAAAAAATCCTGATACCTTTCTTCATCCGGTTCCTGTGGTTGATTATACAATTTTAAATAAAATTCCCTAAATCCCTCGAGTATATCTTTAGTTTTAGTCAATATTTTAGGTTGTGTAGGGTGTTTTATTTTAGTTATTGTTGAGGATGCTTGTTGTTTTCATAATCTAAAGGCCAGAACCTAAGCAGTCTTACTACCCCTCATAATATCTTTGTTTCACATACATCAAAGCTTGTTCTGTCCTTTTTTTTACACTCTATTTCTTCACTGCCACTACGGGGAACTCTCTCGGGCATCCACCCAACCACCAACTCTATCTCTTGGCCTGAAACTCCCCCTGAGTCCTGGCACCAGCCCGGCTATCCCCTCGGCTCTGAGCCCCCTGAGGAAGGGCCGCCCTATCCACCCAGGGTGCTCTATCTACAATTCGGGCTGGACTTGGCTCAGCCCAGGACCGGAGGTAGTCCAGCCTATGGAGTGTGGCTGATGGTAGGTGATGCCATCGCCTATCCCTGAGGGCAGGGTTTTTCCATTTTCCCTCCTGTTCCCCTCGATGATCGGTCATGCAATGGCATCAGTGGCACTATTGCCGATGCCCGCCACAGCACCGCCCCCTCGCAATGCATAGCGATGCAGACTCGGCATTCCCCTGGTCTCCACCAGAGGTCGCCCCTGAGCGACGCATCCCCTAGAGCTCCCGGGAGGAGAGAGCAGTCCTCTGGACACTCTATCTCCTCCCTCCCCTGCTGACCCCCGACAACCCGAGCTCGTTCCCAAACCCGGGTCGCCGGCGTGGTGGAGGTGTGCCATCCAGCGCCTCAACCCTCAGCACCACCGGGCCTGCTTGTTCTGTCTTTTGATTTAATAAATCTTGTAGCTGAGTCTTAACCTGGTTTATCTGTGTAGTTGTAACACCACTGCCCTCTGCATGTAGTTGTTGTAATCTCTCTAGCTCTTTTTCGAAATCTTGTTGCTTCTTGGCTCTCTGTTTCTTTTGATGGGTTGCATATGCTATAATCTCCCACTGTAGTACTGATTTCAAAGTGGTCCATAGTGTTCCTTCCGGTACTTCTGCCGTACTGTTCTCTTGTAAAATTCAAGGAATCCATTGCTGGACTTTTTCTTTAAATTGTTTATCATTGACAAACATATTGTTAAACCACCACTGTCTCATTGTAACTTCCTGTTCTGATTCTAGTTCCAGAGTGATTATAGCATGGTCTGATAAATGAATTGGTGAGATTTCTGCATTATGTATTATATCTAAGGATTCTGCATTTACCAAAAGATAATTCGTGAGTAGGTGTTATGGACCTCCGAGAAATGTGTGTAACTACAGGATGTTGGATAGCAGTGTTGCCATGTATCTATTAGGACTAAGTCTTTTATTAACCTCCTGCCATGTTTCTGCCCCCTTTTAGCTCTGGGTGGATTAGGGTTAGAACTATCCCTTAAAGGATTCATAAGGAGATTCATATCACCACCCAACACCAGTACCTATCGAAAATGGTCTGATAGACAGTGCTGTCTGAACCCGGAGGAACATACATACTCCCAACAGTGTACATCTGCCCTTCCCAGTTTCCTCTAATCAAAGCCAACCTGCCTTCCTCATCCTGGTGTAACCCCTATGTGGCGCTATCCCAAGGGCTACTACCCCTGCCTGCTTAACTACTAACAGGGTGAGGGGCCTAGGTCCAATGGTGAGTGCCTCCACCCAGAGGTCAGGGTTTGCAGTAGTTAAACTAGCTTGGTCACGGCCCTTTGGGACACTGTAACCCCCCTTTCTTCCCACTAGTGGCCCACACAATGCATTAGGAATATCTTCACAATGTACACTTACCCCCAGGACTGGCTCCATCGACTGGACCCTGTGGACCCCCTGCAAAACAAGATAATACAGTGCAAAAACCACAATACAATACATTAACATAAACGAATACCTCAGCACTGTAACTTTGCTGAAACCAACAGATCTGATTTATTTAAGAAGCTGTAACAAGGAAGGGGGAAATCAAGTTAATTAGGTTAAACACATTAATAATCACAGTACTGTGCGCATATTCAGAGTCCCAAATTGTCACTTTCACTGGGTACCCAGGATGGGGGGGGGCTAGCCAGGATCGGTGCAGCTGGTTGGGGCCCTGTGATGGAAAAACACGTGCACAATACCCAAATTGTAATACGGAGCCGGCTGGCTCAGTTCGTGAAGAAACGAAAAAAAAAAACCAACAATTAGATGACACACTTGCAATTCGATAAACAGATGGCAAGGAGCTACCCTGCTTTGTACTCACAAACTCAATGCTGGGAACTGGATGGAAGGCAGATTTTCCTGGATTGCCAGGAGGAGCAGACCCATGTGGACAAGGTCCTTGTGACTGGACCCCACTGCAGTTTAGAGCAAATGGATGTAGTCTGGATTAAGCTGGGGTTTACTTAGCTTCGTGCACTCAATTCACTGTACAGGGGATTTAAAACGCGATTCCCCACAAGCACTACACACATTTATATGTAAAAGGAAAGTACTATACCAGGCAGGCTGCTTCTCTATCCCGATCACAATTACTGCACAATACCCGGGAGAACACGCAGCAGATTCAGTTCCTGACAGACCGAACGCGATTCAACAATTTCTCCAGTCTTCTACAGGGTGAGCCTGGTTTCTGCTCTTCAGATCTCCTTGATTCTCTTCACAGGTCAGATTCAATCCGAACAGGCGCTTGCACAAGCTGTAGACCGAAACTCAGGGCCTTACACGTGATTCCCGCACAAAACTATACACCGCAGAAGCACAGAGCTCCTTGTCTCTTCACTGCCAAAACTCATCTGATCTTTCCAGTAGACAGAGCCGGGCATTTCCTTTAAGTTCCTCCCAGTTCAGTTGCCTGGTCTGGCTGTCACTCATAATAAACTCCCCCTGTTGGTGCAAAAAGACATCGAAGTCCAAACTACAATTCCCAGAGGCATCTGCTATACAGTCCCATTGTGGCTGGCTCAACTTAAGAGTCCAAGTTCTGATTTGCCAGCAGCAGGCTCCATTTTAAAGGTCCCCCACTCTGACTGGTCCAATTCAGCAGTTCAATTCCAACATAGAGGGGAAACACTCACAGAGTCCCAGCTGCAATAAAACAGGTTAGATAAACTGCAATCTCACAAATGCTGCTAAATGATTACAGGCAAACAGTTACAGCTTTCAGATGGGCTCCCTTTGCACTCTTAGCGACTGCAAAAACAGAGCGAATTGGCAGCAGCCCGGGCGGGATTCAGGCATTATTAGGATTAGAACACACAGTTCCCCCTCCTCAATTAATTATGGTCACACGCAGGCAGCTCTTAAAGAGACAGTACCAGAGGCTCTAAATGCACTCACACTCAAGCAGCTTAAACGCTGAACACCTCCAGACTTGGAGCATTCAAGCAAGCTCCTGGAAGACTTCTGAGGAACCCCATTTGCAGGGGGGTTACACTGGTATGATTCCAGTATTTGAAATGCTGTAGACCTTGGTATAAGAATTGCAGATCCCCTCTTTCATTCCCTCATGTGAGCACTAGCCACTATATCCGACATCCCATGCTTAAGCAGTTTCTGATGCTTATCATTGGATAGATGTGTCTCCTGGAGAAGTATTATCTGGGGTGCATTTTTTTAAGATGAGAAATTATTTTGGATCTTTTTATGGGATTACTCAATCCATTGACATTCTGGGATACCACTCTAAGGAGCTTCCCAGTCTGAGACATCTACATACACTTGATAATTATTATTTTCTCCCGTTCTTTCGCCTTTATTATAATGCATCTCTTTTCCATTACTTTTCTCCCTAACTTTTCCTGAAATGTCTTTCTTCATATTAACCTGGTTTCATGTCTCATCTGCCTTTTTATTTTCCTTGATGTCTCGGTGTCTCTCTTTTATTTTTATCCCCTCTATGTAACACCCCCTTCCCCTGCACTAGTAACTATGTACAAAGTGACTTTCAATGTCAGAAACTTCTCTGACAAGGATGGGATATTCCTTCGAAGGTGGGCTACTTGCCTTACTCTGTAGGCCTACCCTGGGGGTTGCACATATCCCCCATAATGCAATAAAAAACAAGATTGGACCATGGCCAAAACTCCTGTTTGGTAGTCTGGCCCATTGAAAAGGAAACTTAGATAAAAAATAGAAACCCAAACATAAAATATCTCCAAACTGAGGTAGTTAGTACAGGTGCATAACTCTGGTCCCTTCATGTCTCTTTCTCTTGTGTGCCCCCACCAATGTACAGTAGATTCACAAGGAACTTTGTACAATTAAAACATTCAGTCCTTATTATTTGCAGATATGCCTTCAGACTTCAGATCCCCCTTCAGATTATTTACTCCAAGTTGTTTTGACCAGTTATATCCCGGATTCCACATTGAATCAGTCCTTTCCTTCCAAAATTAATCCAGAGAGACCCCTCTCTTAGAAAATCCCCATGGCTGTAAGCCCCAGAGAGTGCATACCTCCTTGTGGGTATTGCTTGTGACCATTACCTTCCCCTAGCATTGGGTGGCTAAAAGTTTTGGTTTCCAGCATGCTTCCTAAGGTCAACAGGTCCCCCCCGTCCCTGCAGCTTGCGTGAGGAGCTCCAGACCCAGTCCAGAGGCTCCCCCCCAGGATTCCACAACAAGGCTCCAAGCAAGCCTTCCTTGTTTAGATCCCTGAGTCATAACCCTCTGAAGGTGCCCCATTATTTACTAATGTTCTTACCAATGCACTGTGTCAGTCACCACGGGTGTGCCCACCCCCTCAGACTCCCAGAACCATTCAGGCACAATTCTTAAGTAGAAAGAGAAGGCCAGCTACCCAACCCCCCTCCCTATACTGTAATCTTTTCCTGGTGTCAGAATTAGGGCACATAAGTACTATTCCCATGAATGACCGTGAATGACCTGACACTTAGACTTGTTTTGGCGCCCCTCAGTGGACACTCTCATTAGAGGTCTCTTCACCACCAACTTGGGAAAGGGGGTATAGAGACAGGGGTGGTATAAGCCAAGGAAGGAGTGGGAAGGGATGAGTGGATTCACTGGAGGATCAGATACACTGTTCCAGAAGTCAAGGCTAGGAGGAAGAGGATGGAAGGTGATCCAGAGGGGATAGACCAGAGGTGGTAACAGACAAAAGCAAGTCCAGATTTGGGACAGGGACACCCGAGACAGGAGGAAAAGGGTCAGTGGGAACTGACAGCAGGAAGTCTAGAGGCACAAAAATGATGCCTGTAGCTAGAGAAAAGGGGTCAGTCAGGGATCAGGAGGAATGGAAGACAGCAGGCTCAGGAAAAGGCAGAGAGATGCCCAGTATGAAGGACAATGCAGGCATAGGTGAAATGGGCCAGAGGGTGGAAGTAACAAATAGTTTTGCCCTCCTAGGTATTCTAATCAAGGACATTGAAGAGGAAGGGGTCCAGCAAAGGCCATCCGAGAAGTGGGTTGCAGAGCGGCTGGGGGACGTGGGGGGAGAAATCTCAGGTGCAGTGGAAGGGGGGAGGAGGGGCAGGCACATCGCATGCAGGAGAAGGGGTGGAGGAGGGGACAGGCACATTAGGAACACACCAAAAGGTGGCACTAGGGGAACTGTGGCATAAGAAAAGGGGCAGGGAGGAAGCACTGGAAGAGATGGAGTTGAGCTCCTGGGAGGCTGAAAATGAACTGGAGGAAACCCTGTAGGGTAGGAGCTGCAGTAGGAGGCCTGGGCATGCGCGGGGCAGGGTGCAGGAGAGGGGAAATATGCAGACAGGGCGGGTGGTAAGGAGGAAGACTTCCCCATGTGGGGTACATTGCTCAAAACCTTCTGCAAAGATAGACAGGACAGGAACAGTTGGAGGAGGATCAAGCACAGTTGGCACAATCTCGCACAGTGATGCAGACGAGGGAAGGCCAGGAGCAGTTAGAGAGGGGTCAGGTGAAATTGGATCATGCTCAAGCAGTGAAGCAGGAGGAGTCTGCAGGGATGAAAGAAGCCAGGCAGAAGTACAAGGGATGAAGAGGTACGGGGGGGGGAGAGTCTGATGAAAGGCTAAAGGGAGAGGGTGGAGGTACAGATGCTGGGTGTGGGTAAAAATCAGGATAGGCTAGGTGATGGAGAACAAAAGATGAGCAGGGGCAGAAACCAAGTCCGGATGGAAAAAGAGGAGGAGTACAAAGGGAGCCAAACCCCATGACACAAAGCTAGAGGCCAAAAGGACACCCAGGAAGCAGGGGACAGTAGAGTGGCACTTTGGGGGACTCAATAATTAAGGGGCTAAAATGGGGAAGGAAGGGAGCAAAAAACAATGCAGTATGGGTACAGTGCATGCCAGGGATGACGGTGCTGGAGGTGAGGCATCATATTCCTTCCTGGGGTAAGCAGCAGGATGAAAGGACACATCTGGTGTTTCACCTGGGCACAAATGACTTGGAAGGGAACAGTCTGATGGAGGTACAGGCAAGGTTCAAGGGACTTGCTAGGTTCTGTAGGAGCAACACTGTTTTTCCTTCCATTTCCTTCTCTGAGGTGTTTCCAGTACCAAGAGTGAGCACACCCAGAAAGGAGAAGATAAGAGCATTCAACAATTGGCTACAAGGTTGGTGCAGTTGGATGGGGTTCGGCTGGATAGGTGACTGGGGCTCTACATGGGAGGAAGAGGGGCTGTATGCCCAAGACAGGCTGCACCTGAGCTCTTCAGGGGCAGCTGCACTAAAGAGTAAACTGGGGAACTTCATGGCAAGGAAGTTCAATTTAAACTAAATAAGGGGGATGGCTAAGGACAGGGCCAGCCTTACATGAGGCAGAGCAGAGAGGCTATCAGCCTCCCCCCAAGTCACAACACTCATCAAGGGAACACTTAACAGCAGGGAAGGACGGGATGGGGCTACATGTTGGAGGGCTTTGGTTGCAAATGCCAGGAGCCTGGGGAACAAAAAGGGAGAACTGGAGGCCACCATGATGGAGGAGAACCTAGACATTGTAGCAGTGAGTGAGACTTGGTGGAATGAGCACTACACCTGGGAGACGGTGATCCCAGGGTATCGGTTGTTTAGGAAAGATCCGGAGGGCAAGGGGGGAAGGGTGGCATTATATATCAGGGAAGGGATTGGGGCCATGGAAGGGCAGGATGAGGAGGGGGAAACAGAGATAATGTGGGTCACCCTAGACAGGGGACGGGGGAAAACTTGCATGTTGGGGTAGTCTATAGGCCTCTTATGCAGGGGGAGGAAGGGGATATACACTTTGTAGAATCAGTAGCGAGGATGGCATGGAAAGGGAAATTGTGCTAGTTGGGGACTTAAACTTTTCAGACATCAACTGGGAGGCCCAGACAGCAATCTCCGCAAGGAGCAAGGGCATCTTTGAGGCTCTTCAGGGCATATTCCTGCAACAAAGGGTCAGTGAGTTCACTAGGGGTGTAAACTTGTTGGATGTGGTCCTCACAAATGGGGAAAGTGTGGAGGAGGTGGAGGTTAGGGAAGAGCTTGGCACCAGTGACCACAGGGCTGTCAGGTTCAGGGTGAGAGTGGGCAGGGAGAGGGTTAGGACAAGAACCAAGGTACTGGACTTCAGAAAGGCTGACTTTCATGGAATGAGGAAGGTAGTTAAGGAAGAAATGTTGAGGATAGGGGATGTGCAGGGGTGGGAGGTATGGCAGCCATCAGAGGAGTATTTAAAGCCATGGACTCATGTATAAGAGGGGTAGAAGAATAGAAGACAGAAAAGACCTCTATGGCTCACTAGAGGGTGCCGTTAGGGGTCAAGGAGAAGACTAGAGCATTCAAGAGGTACAGGAGGACACAAAAGGATGAGGGCAGGGAAACTTACAGGGAAAAAAGAAAGCAGACTGGGCAAAAAATAAGGAGGGCTAAGGAGGCCACTGAGGAGAGGATAGCAAAGCAGGCAAGGAGAGGGGACAAAACCTTCTTTACGTACGTTGGAGAAAAGAGGAGGGCACAGCCTGGGATTGGAAGGATAAGGGGGGAAGTGGAACAATACTGGAAGGGGACGTTGAAAAAGCAGAGGCATTAAACAGCTATTTCACCTCAATCTTCACGGAGGAAAGGGAAGGTAGGGGACCAGGAAGGGGTGGGGAGGGTGACAGCCACAGGCAGGTGGCTGTGGCAGAATTCACTGCTGAAGGAGAAAGGGAAAAGCTGGGTAGACTTAGGGTAGACAAGGCAATGGGGTCTGATGGAATACACCCAAGGGTTCTCAAGGAGGTGAAGGATGAACTGGCACCGCATCTAGCAAGGTTGTTTAACTTGTCCTTGGTCACAGGGGTGGTGCCAATGGACTGGAAGAGGGCAGAGGTGGTCGTACTACATAAGGGGGGGCGGAAGGACGAGGTCAAAAACTACCATCCTATTAGTCTTACCTCAGTGGTGGGGAAGGTAATGAAAACACTACTTAAGATCAGGTTGATAGAATACTTGGAGATGAATGGCATGCAGGATGACAGGCAGCATGGCTTCACCAAGGGAAGGTCCTTTCAGACTAACCTGATAGAGTTTTTCAATGGGGTGACACAGATAGTGGACCAGGGAGGAGCAGTGGATGTGGCCTATCTGGATTTCAATAAGGCCTTCAACACTGTTCCCGCATGGTGGAATGGTACATAAGCTGGACAGACTAGGGGTGGACAACAGGATCACCAGATGGGTGGAAAACTGGTTGAAAGGAAGGAGTCAGACGGTGGTGGCAAATGGGACACATTCTAGGGAATGGGCGGTGACCAGTGGGGTGCCACAGAGGTCAGTGCTTGGATCAATACACTTTAACATCTATGTTAGTGACCTAGCAGAGAGTCTGGAGGGATGGGTGTGCCTGTTCACAGATGATACAAAGGTCTGCTATAGGGTGGATTTACCTAGTGGGGTGCAAGCCATGAGACGGGACCTGGAGAGGCTGGAGAGGTGGTCTGACACCTGAAAATTAAAGTTTAATACACAAAAGTGCTCACTGATGCACTTGGGTAGGAAGAATAGGAGGGAAACTTACTCCCTTGGGGGAGTTGGTGATTAAGGAGAAGGAAACAGAAAGGGACCTGGGGATTATGGTATCGCGTGACCTCAAGGTGGGCAGCCAGTGTAGCAGGGCAGTGGGAAAGGCAAATGAAATGTTGGCCTGCATTGTGAGGGGTTTTAATAGCAAGAAGAGGGAGGTGCTAATGCCATTACACAGAACCATGGTTAGGCTGCATCTGGAGTATAGGGTGCAGTTCTGGAGGCCTCACCTACTAAGAGATGTTGAGCTGATGGAGAGAGTGCAGAGAAGGGCAACCAAAATGGTACGAGAGATGCAGAATGTACCCTATGAGAGAAGATTGAGAGGGCTGAATTTGTACCCTCTGGAGACTAGGAAGGAGAGGGGTGACATGATTGAGACCTTTAAGTATCTGAAGGGAATAAATAAGGTAGAAGGTAACAGCTTGTTCAAATTGAAGAAGGGAGTGAACACGAGGGGACATAGCCTCAAACTGGAAGGTGGGCAATACAGAGGTAATGTCAGGGGGCAGTTTTTCATGGAGAGGGTGGTGGAGGCCTGGAACAAGCTGCCGGAGGAGGTAGTGGCAGCTGAAATGGTGGAGGGGTTCAAGAGGGCTTGGTATAGATTTAAGGGGTTGGGAAAAGAGGGTGGAAGCATAACAGAAGGAGGGGAGGTAGGGTGTTGGGCAGACTTGATGGGCCGTGGCACCTTTCTCTGCCATCACATTTCTGTGTATCTGTGTAACTGTGTAACTCAACTCTTTCAGGGCCCACATTTATAATAGAGCCATCCGTGTACTTCCCCACGGGGTATATACCCCCCGAACCTGGTCCAGAGCTCACCCCCCTGAGCCACCGTATTACATAGGCAGGGACCCATTTCCCCACATGCTGGTTTCCCTCCTCATCAGGTCACTGCACTCTAACCCGTAGACCTACTCACCAAAAGGGAACAATCATTTTATATTAGTAACAAATTGACCCAGGAGTTTCTTTATCTCATCGAGAACTATTTGCTGCGAGTCCTTCCCCGGTCGCTTGTTTTTGATTAGTCCCAAATCCACATAGTTCGGTCTCCCCAAGGGTTTGGATGGTAATTCAAATCCTCTCTGTCCTAAGTCCTCCATCGCACGTATCATAGATGACTTGTCCATTATGATACTGTATTGTCAGTCTTGAGGGGTAGGGTGTGCGAAATTTTAGTTCAAGGTGTCTTAGGATTGGAAATAGGGGCACATGTTCCTGTCTACTCTGAATAGTGACTCTCGCATAGTCGTTATCAAAAAAGAGTCTTTGCTTGCCTAGATATACTTTCCCTATAGTCCATGCTTTCACGAGTATTGTTTCTTTCATGCGATAGCTCTGGAATCGAATGATTACAGAACAGGGACGTGCCTCTGGACCCGATGGCTTGGGGCCGAGTGCGTGGTGGACCCGCTCTCTCTCAACTGGGAAATCCTGTTCCAAGTCCAGCACTTTTCTCAACATGTTCTCCATATATCCCCTCATGTCTCTCTCCTTGCTATTCTCCAGTATTCCATAAATCTGAGTATTCTGGCATTTCTGTCTATTCTCTGTGTCTTCCTGTCACTCTTCTAGGGCTTTGGTAATGTCCAGAAGCTGAGTTAGTGTAGATTGAATCTGGGAGGTCTCTGCAGCCTGCTCTGTGTTAGCCTGCTCCAACGTTGCTACCTGGGATTATACAGACAGCATATCTGCACGGAATAGATCATGTTTGGATCGAAATTCTTGGAAATCTTTTTTAATATCTTGCAGGTCTGTTATTATTCTATCCAATTTATCATTCAGGATGATATCTTTAGTTTTTGTTTTTTTGTGTGCTGATTTCTTGCCTGAAGATACCGTCTGGGCCTACGACAACTCTGAAGTCTCTGAGTCTGATTTTTCACCTCCCGATTTCTCCTCTTCGATTGGTAACACTACAAATCTATTTGTAGTTCCCTTATGTGTATTTGAAGTCATCTCTATACATTTCTCCATTGACTGCCATTTTGGGTAAAATTTATGGCTTTTGTTAGCAAATTGGGGTGGGAGTGGGAGCGGCGCTTAGATCTTAGGCTGCCATTAGCTCCAGAGCTGCACCAGAAGTCTGGTTTGACTCTGTTCTTATTGGGGATGTGAATTTGAATTGACTAGCATCTGAAGTTTCCAATTTTTAAACTTTAATGCAATCCTTTAGCTTGCATCAACTAATTTGTGAACCTACAAGGTTAACTCAGCATACTGAGTATCATTCGCTCTTGGATTGGGTCTTGGTTAATAGATTAAGCATTGTTTCTAAAGCAGGAGTTTTGTCTGAATCAATTTCTGACCATCAAGCTACATTTTGTGTCTTGAACTTCAAAAGGCCAAGTGTCCCTGTGTGTTTCATTCAATTTTGCAACTTTAAGTTAGCTAATAGTGTTTCTTTGCAGTCATCTATGAACTATTGATTGAACATATCATAATGCTATCCCATATCCTGATTTACCTTTTGACTTTTTTTGCAAACAATTGTTAGAAATTCAGATTAAGTTGTTTTCCTTGTGAACATTAAGAGTTATAAGAACCCAGAACAGGTGGTTCAATAAAGAGTTGTGAAATTGGATCAAACTGAGAGATGCTGCTTGATCAAATTATAAACTGGCCCCCTCTACAATTTTAATGCATTCTTATTGATGTTTGAGAAACAAAGCTAGCAAATTAATTTGGTCAGCTAAGCAAGAATTTTGGCAGAATCAATGTATAGTCAATTGTTCTGATTGTTGTAAATTCTGGAACTCTGTGAAGGGTTTGCAGTCTAGTAGAGAGAAAACAACATTTAAGTCATTAGTAACTAGTGAGGGTGAAACATCGAATCTCTTGGATATTTCAAATCTACTGTATGAAAAATTTCGGATTTCTTGAGATATAAGAATGCATGTGATAATTCCACTTCTTTGGCCTCTACATTCGATCCAACATTAATTAATAGGACTCCTTTTTATTTTTGTAAAGTGACAAGACAAGAGGATTTGATATTGCTAAAGACAATCCCTGACAAGTACAGTGATTGCGGGGAGGGCCTTGATGGAAAATGTATTCGTTTGGCAGCTTCCTTTGTTGTCAGACCTCTCATTGTAATTTTCATTCTTTGTTTAACAGAAGGTCAATTTCCATCATGTTGGAAGTGCACTAGAGTGGTTCCAGTCCCAAAGAAAACAAATGCTATGGCCCCTGATGCCTTTCGTCCAATATCAATCTTAAATCCAGTAAGCAAAATTCTTGAAAAACTGGTGACCAATCAAATTACTGATTATTTGGAATCTAGATTTAGTAGTTGCCGTATTGGTCCTTGCAAGAATAGATCCAGAAGCAAATGATTTTATACCTTTTAATGGACCAACTTAGATGTAACAACAAGAACAAAGTGCTCTAGCTTTCGGACCAACCAGTCCTTCTTCAGGAGCTAAACTTCTTAAATTATTTGATTATTTGGAACAATGCAATGTTTTGGCATCCCAGTAGCATGGCTTTCATAAGCATCATGGAACTGAAACCGCTTTGGTCAGATTCACGAATACCACCCTATTGGGGTTTGAAAAGGGGCTTATAACTGGGGTGGTTTTCGTGGACCTGACCAAGGCATTCAATTTGATTAAAAATTACCTTTTATTGGAGAAACTGGCTTACTTAGGGTTTTTCCCACTGGTGGTGGATTGGTATAGAGATTATTTATCTGGACGTATGCAATTTGTTGCGATTGATTCTATGATTTCTTCCATCTCTTCAGTAAAAGATGGTGTGACTCAGGGCTCAATTATAAGCCCTTTATTTGTTTAGTTTATTTGTTAATCAATTGCCTTCTATTTGTAAATTGTGTGAATGTTTATTGTATGTAGATGATTTGGTTTTGTTTAATCAATCTAATTTCATTTTGGAATTATCCTCAATTGTAGAAAGATAATTTTCTTTGGTCAGCAATTGGTTTATTGAGAATAGATTGATTTTGAATGTAAAAAAAAACAAGTCAATGCTCTTTGGTGCTTCATAGATGTTAAAGGCTAATCCTGAGTTTGTGATTCATGATGTGTTAGGGGAGTCTTTAGATTGGGTTTTTGAATTTAAATATTTGGGTCTAATACTTGATCCTTCTTTATCATCTTCCTTACAAGTAAGGGCTGCCTCTCACACCATGAATCAGAAACTGGGTTTACTTTATGAAGTTCAATGCTATTTTTCACCTGTTGTTCAAAAGTCTATCCCTCTTGGGTCATTGATGGCAGATTTTGATTACTGTGCAAGTCTGTATATTAATCTTGGACAGAAGGAACTTAATACTCTAACAGTTGCTTATAATAACATTTGTCATTCTGTTTCAAATTCCCTATTACATACTCCTCACCATAGACTATACTCACAGGTCCAATGATTATCTCCAAGATCAAAACTTGCATACTTCTTTGGGTGTCAAAATTAGAAATCCATTTTTTCAATTTCAAAATACCCCTTAGCAGATTTGGTGTCTGTTCGTAATTTTTCAGTTTTATTATGTGCCTCTCATAATACACTTTTATAAACCATTGCACATACGACAAAAGCAGGTTCCAGGTTGTTTTCTGTGGCTGGTCCTATGTTTTGGAATGCTTTACCTGGTAATATTCTCTTAACTACCTCATTGCTGTTTTAAAACAAATCTTAAGTAATATTTAACAAGTGTGGAGAATTGTAATTGCTTTTTGTTATTTGTTATTTGTTATTGTCTTGTAATGTTCTTACTTCATGTCTATGTTTGTAAACATTGTTCAGGTCGGGTCTGGAAATGGACTAGTTCCAGTGCCTTATCCGGTTAACAAAATAAAATAAAATAAAATGAAAATGAACCCCCTTCAAAAATCACATGCCAACTGATGCTGAAAAAAGGGAGACTTGATTAATTTCAAGCCTTTCTTGCACAGTGCAACTGGTTGCCCCTGGGCTCTTTCTTCAATACTGACCTTGCGTTAACCTACCTCATCACATACTTTAACAAAGCATGTGACATCTTTGTCCCAGCTCATAAAGTTAAGTCCGGGGGGGGGGTAACTAACCCATAGATCACTATTGATCTGTTAAACAAGATGAAAGCCAGGGATAATCTTTGGCACCTTGCTCAGGCCTCAGGTAATCCAGTTGATAAGCAGTGTTATAGAGCTGTTAGAAATGCTTGCACCCAGGAAACACGCAGGGCCAAAAAGACCTACTTTCAAAATGAGCTCACAAACTCATGGGGAAACAGATGGAATTTCTGGTAAAAAATAAAGGACCTCACTGGTAAGCCAAATAAGGCAGTACCTAGAATGATAGTTGTTAATGACACCATTGTGCAAGGTATGCTCCTTGTACACCGACATGAACACAGCGACCTACGTTGCTGTCGATGAAATCGACGACTCACTGACAGCTCGCTGTGTAGGTGTACCTGAGACGGGGGACATTGTCTCTTGGTCCTGCACCCCTTCCCGAATCAACTCCAACTCTGGAGACAAGACTAGAAACAAGGACAAGGAGTGATGAAGGAATTATGTCAACTGCAACTTGCAGTCAATGCAATTCCTGCCGCTGTGATGCTAGTCGACAAATGTGTTGTCGAACCAGCATTGTAGAGCCCTGTGCAAGAACCCAATTCCATTGCTGAAGCTTTCAATTCAGTCTTTACAGATCTCAGCAAGGTCCTACTGCCCAACTTCTTTGACACGTCCAACATTAGTGACACCCCAGATGCTACTGTCTCCCTCAACATCCCCCCTATCTTTTTCAGGAGAATCACACTTGCTGATGCCAAGAAATATCTACTTAGGATGCTAGGAAAAAACAGGTACAGCAGTTACACCTTTGACATGAAACTACTATACCTATCGCTGGATGTCATGCTAAAACTACTTACAGCCATTCCAAACCTTTCTCTGTTCCTTAGGCAGTTCCCCAAACAGTGAAAGGCTGCAGTTGTCATGCTTGTACACAAAAACAGTGACAGATCACTAGTCTCAAACTACCGCCCTTTCTCGATTTTCCCACCTCTATCCAAAGTCCTTGAGATAGTGGTGGCCGACCAACTGACTGAATTTCTCACCAAGTACAACATCCAATGCCCCTAGCAGCATGGTTTCCATCCAGCACATAGTACCACCAAAGCATTATTGGAATACACAGATTACATTAACAAAGCCTTGGATGGTGGTCACATAGTTGGGGCAATTTATATTGACCTGACAAAGGCTTTTGATACCGTGAACCACTCCCTCCTCCTAAATTCCTTCCTCTCCCTTGGCCTCTCCCCTGCCATAACAAACTGGTTCAAAAGTTATCTTGAAAACAGAACACAACAGGTCAAAATAAATGATACCCTATCAAGTTGTCTGCCAGTTCACACTGGCATTCCACAAGGATCCATCCTTGTACCCTTGCTGTTCAGCCTGTACCTGAATACACTACCCAAAGCCTGTGACAGCAACCTTGTCCTCTATGCCAACGATGCTGTACTATTCTATAGCCACACAGACCTACTACTCCCCCTCTCTAGTGATCTGCAAATAAACTTCACAAAAGTTGAATCCTGGTTTGCCAACCACAAACTGTTAATGAACTTCAAAAAGACAAAGACAATGTTCTTTGCTAGCTCCCACAACAAATACAAATCTGCATACATAACCATCTGCAATAACATAAATCAACCCCTGGAAATGGTGCATGAATTCAAATATCTAGGCATCATGCTGGACAGATTGCTTTCTGATACCCTGCATGTTAATCATATGTCCAAGATTGTAAACATCAGGACTGGGGTCCTCGACAAGTATAAGCACTGTCTCACGCATGCGGCATTGAGACTAGCAGTCACCATCTCCATACTAACTATCACAGATTTTGGCTTTATAATTTACAGTTCTGCTGCTGATGCCACTCTCAAGCAGCTGTTGATCTCACTTAATAAGGCCTGCAGGTTGATAACTGAAGCTGACAAATGGGCTCACACCTGTGACCTCTATTGTCAAACCAAATGGCTCAACCTTCATGGCAGAATAAAATATCAAATCTGTCTTTCTGAGAAAAAAATATACCTCGCCTTAACTCCTCTGGCTACCCAGTCACTGCTTCTGCCCTTGACAAACCAACGCAGTACTTGTAGCTCAGCTAAGCTTTCCACATTCCTCGCTGCTAGACCTCATAAGCCCAGCGTACCTTCAGCTGTAGAGCTCCAACCTGGTTGAATGACCTGCCCCCTGAATTCCTCTCTGAACCCAAACTAGGTACATTCAAAGCCAAACTACAGGGTCACCTTGTAATTCTAAGTCAATGTGACTGCACCCTTTAGTTCCCTTACTCTGCCCCTGCTTCCCTACATCTCTCCAGTAGTAGCCCTATTCCCCTCCCTCCTGCTGCTATATCCACTTTCTCAGCACTCCTACCCTCCCCAGCCCAACCACCTCCCCTGCACTCAACCTCCCTGACTCTTGTTTAGTCCTTATATTACCTCTTATTTCTACAAAGTATGCTATATTTTTGGACTGAATACTTATTTCTATTGTATATTGTTGTGGATTTTCTCTGTCCAGCTGTTCTTACCGGAAAATTTCTGTATCACCTGTCTTCGCAATTGTAACACCTCTGTAATTACTTGCTCATTGATTTCTGCACATTGTTATTCATTCATTTTGTGTTATATTGTTCCTTCTTTTGTTTATTTGCTTTTGCATTGTTTTTCTCACTCGACATGGAACCTTTGTAAAAGAACCCCTGGTTTAAAGGTATTTGTAATCCTAGTTATGAATAAATAAATAAAATAAATAAATACATAAATAAATAAATAAATAAAGAACAGAGGACTATTAACCCTACCCATGGCCCTCCTTCCAATTCACTAGACCCAGTTGCACGGCTGGGATGGAGGAGGACCATTAATTCCCATTACCCCTACCGTCAGCCTTTCTTCCGTTTCCCTGGTTCTTGTTACAGTGCAACACTGGGCACCATTATCCCTCCCTTCAACTCTCCTTCCAATTCCATAGAGCCTGTTGCAAGGCAGTGATGACAGAGGAGCATGGATTCCCTGTCCCCCTACCTGCAGCCCTCCTTCCAGTTCCCTAGAACCCATCCCAAGGTGGTGATTATGGAGGAGCGCACATTCCCTTAACCCCTGCATGCAGCCCTCCTTCTAGGTCCCTTGACCCTGCTGCAAGGTATGGATGATGAGGAGGATAGAGCACTATTACCTCTACCAGCAGTCCTCTGTCCAATTCCCTGGACCATGCTGCAAGTCAGGGATTATAAGTGTACATAGAGCACCATTACCCCAACCTGCAGCCCTCTTTCCAATTCCACGGACCATGCTGGATGGTGGGGATGATGGGACTAGCATAGAGTACTATCACTTTTACCTGCTTGCCTCTTTCCAATTCCATGAACCCCAATTCCACGGACCCTGCTGGATGGTGGGGATGATGGGACTAACATGGAGTACTATCACTTTTACCTGCTTGCCTCTTTCCAATTCCCTTGTGCCTGCTGCAAGGCGGGGGAGATGGGTAAGCACAGAGCTCCATTAGCCTACCTGCAGCCCTCATTCCAGCTCCATAGACCTCATTGTAAGGCGGTGATAATGGGTGAGCACAGATTCCCATTACCCCTTCTTGCAGCTATTTCTGCAATTCTGCAGACTTTATTGGAAAGTGGGGATAATGGGGGAGCACAGAGCACCGTTACCTCTACCTGCAGTCTTCATTCCAGGTCCTTCTGCCCCTCTATAAGGTGTGAGAGACAGTGGAGCGGTACCTCACAGAGCACACATGAGTAGAGGGGTCAGAAGGCTCTTCAGGCTCTAGCTGTACTAGGCATCACCCTCAAATAACAGGGAATATTTCTCTGAAATTCTTCCCCTTCAGATGTCAAGCAACAAAGATAAGATGCACTCCTGTGGGAATAAACTGAAAGTCAAACGTTTAACTGCAAAAAACTCCCCTGCAGATATCAGCAGCAAGGCCTCCAGTGCATGCGTCTGCACAGAATCACGTATCACATTACAGACCCAGTAATAATTTATCCTCCCCAGCCACTCCCAGCTATATGTCTATGTGTGGTCAGCAAGGTGGCAGTGCTGTAGTGGTGGCTGGCATTAATCCCGCAGCCACTCCTAGCTACAGGTCTATGTGCAGTCATCAAGGGGGCAGTGCTGCAGTGGTGACTGGCATTAATCCTTCCAGGCATCTCCCAGCTACATGTCTACGTGTGGTCAGCATGGTGTCTGTGCTGCAGTGGTGGCTGGCATTAATCCTTCCGGCCACACCCGGCTACACATCTATGTGTGGTCAGCAGGGGGGCAGTGCTACAGTGGTAACTGACATTAATCCTCTCTAGCTATTCCCAGCAACATGTCTATGTGTGGTCAGCATGGTGTCTGTGTTGCAGTGGTGGCTGGCATTGATCCTCCCGGCCACACCTGGCTACACATCTATGTGTGGTCAGTAGGGGGGCAGTGCTACATTGGTAACTGACATTAATCCTCTCTAGCCATTCCCAGCTACATGTCTACATTTGGTCAGCATGATGTCTTTGCTGCAGTGGTGGCTGGCATTGATCCTCCCGGCCACACCTGGCTACACATCTATGTGTGGTCAGCAGGGGGGCAGTGCTACAGTGGTAACTGGCATTAATCCTCTCTGGCCATTCCCAGCTACATGTCTAAGTGTGGTTAGCAAGGTGGCTATGTTGCAGTGGTGGCTGGCATTAATCCTCTACAGAGTAGGAGACTATCTGATCAAGCTAAAGCCACACCCTTGGTCTTCAACGACACAAGCAGCAAGCATGTCATAGTGTGACAGGCTTGTCTGTTTCAGTATAATTCTATTCAACACTAACAGAAAAGATACAGTCTCTTACCTGTGGAAATCTAAAGATGCCCAGTAGTCTAGCAACTGGCAGAGTTGTTGATGAGAGGCGATCTCCTATGATGCCAGACAACTTCATATGTTTTTCACAGTTATAATTGGGAACTAACTTTTGTCCCCCAGACAACAATTGCAAAGCGCTATCAATAGCAAAAGCTTCTGAGTAGCAGGAGTCCAGGATCTTGAAGCCCAGCGTGACATTCGGTAGTAAAGATTGGTCACCATTAATTTCCGCAGTGGCATGAACCATGGTCAGTACATCCTGATACATAATCGTATCAAACCTACATTTGTATAAAATATTGAAAAATATTACAAATAAAATGGATTGATCATTTCATAGTTCACTTACTAAATCCTATAGAAATTAATGATAGATGGTTTACAGCATCGCATTATAAGGATATTGGAACTTAATTTCCTAATGTGCATATTTTACACTGACCATTGCCAAGGGATGGAGGTTTCTCCCCATGGTATCCTGCCTCAGCTCCCCATGGTACTGTATGAGGAGCTGTGATGGCTGGACTAAGGGATGGAGCTTTTGCCACTCAGCATCGTGCCTCAGCTCCCCATGGTACTGTGAGGAGATGCTCTGTTTGAACTAAGGAATGGAGGTTTTGCCTCTTGGCATTCTGCCATATCTCCCCTTGGTACTGTGAGGAGCTGCAGTGGTTGAACTAAGGGACAGAAGTTTTGCTGCTTGGCATCCTGCCACAGCTCCCCATCATACTGTGAGGAGCTGGTGTGATTCAACTAAGGGATGTCAGTTTCACACCTTGGCATCCTGAAACATCTTTCCATGGTATTATGAGGAGCTGAGGTGGTTGAACTAAAGGACGGAGGTTTCACCACTTGGCATCCTGACACAGTTCCCCATGGTACTGTGACGGGCAGCTGTGACTGAACTAAGGAACAGAGGTTTGCCTCTTGGCATTGTGATAAAGGCCTCATCATTCAGAGAATATTTATTTCCTCCCCTATTATTCTCTATGCAAGTCTGTTGCAACAGCAGCTATGCTATCCCCCTTTGCCTATTTCTCTTTACTAACACATATGCAGGTTGGACACCTGTGTATTGTCCTTCCTTTCCTTTTTATTTACTTAATGTATTTTCTGTGTGAGGAGCCATTTCACCTTTGTGCCCTGTTCCCCCTTTTAGAATCAGGTACAATTAACATGCATCTAGGTTAGAAACATAAGTGCTGTTAGAGGTAGTAGAAAAATGCCTAGAACGAGAAATACTGAAACACTGTAAAAGAACGTGCATATACAGCCCGGGGTTATTGCTGTACGTTCTCTGAAGCTATGCATTTGTATGCAGCCGGCAAGCAGACAAGAAAGTCTAATTATTTACTAGAAGGTTGCTGATATTGACAAGTAGGAGCACGTCCATGCTCGTAGTTGCGAGCTGTTTCAAACTGTCACTCGGGCTGTTTGCTCGAAGGCTGCAAGCCCCGACTGCTTGCCTGTTGTGCAAACCAATGGCTTATCTGGATGCAGTCAGGCAACACTGTCTTTGCCTGAATTTCTTTCTCTTGCTCAGCTCTGTTGTAACCCGGCAAGGCCGAGCAACATTAAATTTGAAAGTAAAAAGTAAGACCGGAAGGTTTTCTGGGTTACGTGATACTGGGCGAGAGACGCTTTACTCTTGAGAAGGAAATACAAGCTGTTCTAGTTTTAAATTAAAAGAACAGTTAGTAAGGTTCTTTGTATTATTTTGCAATATTTATTCTTACATGTTTGGCTTACCTTGTCTGCAAAACAACATAATGAGAGAAAGCTCCAGGAAACCTTGCTGTTCCACAGAGTACCTTGCTCTACAGAACCAGCCAGCCCACTTCTTTCATAATTACAGGACAGGTACTAAGTGGGCGGAGCTTACACTAGGACCTTCTGTCTTTCTGAGCTTAATAATTAAACCTGAGTCCAACCACCTGAATCATCTGAAGCTTTGGCGGTGGAAGGTAAGATCGAAATTAAGCATTAACCTTTCTTCCAGAAAGGTCATCTTTATACTCCTGCTTCTCTCTGGCAACATTCACTCAAACCCAGGCCCACTCACTTCAATGGGCCCTGGTGTTCATAAGGTTAAAGACCCAAAAAATAGCCTCACTGAACACCTGCAGTTTAACCACAAAATTTGACCAACTACAGGCATGGATGGCCCTCCATACCCCTGACATCCTATGCCTAATGGAGACCTGGTTGACCAGTAGGATTAAAGATAGCTAAGTTTCCCTCAAAGGCTTCCAGGCATACAGGATTGATAGAACAGGCAAGAGAGGTGGGGGTTGCCTCATCTATGCTAGGAACTCTCTGCAGTGGACGTCCTCCCTGGATCCAGGGTGGCTGAGGACCATGAGATAATAGTGATAAAGGCATAGGTTAGACAGAATGGCAAAACTTTCATCCTTGCCACAATCTACATACCCCCCAAGAAAGCCACAGCAGGCTTTCCCACAATTATGGATGTTATAAGCACCCTTCCAAAGGGGATGGAGCATGTCATTACCGGGGACTTTAACATAAACTGGGATGGAAAGGAGGCTTCACCTTTCAGGGATCTGATAGCCACCTCCAATCTGACACAACTTGTCACCTGCCCCACCAGGTAGAACTATAAGACTGGAAACAGCACCCTCCTTGACTGGGTCCTAGCAAGCTCACCCTCCCGGATCTCTGAGATCAAGGTTCTCCCAGACACACTAAGTTACTACTCCCCAGTCACCTTCCTGTGGTCTAATAAATTTACCAAAAGCTCACCCATCCTCATTGAAAGCAGGGTCTTGAGGAAGGATAAACTTGGAGCCCTCAACTTAGCCCTTGTTTTGATACAGTCAACCACCCCCTGTTACTGACACAAATGCAAAACATGGGTGTGGCACCCGATGCCCTTTGCTGTTTCCAAGACTACCTGATATGGAGAAATCAATGTGTCAAAATTGGGCAAGCAGTATCCAGCTCAAGAGAGGTATCATTAGGAGTACCCCAGGGATTAATACTGGGGCCCCTACTCTTCAGCCTCTTCTTAAATGACCTTCCCACAGCCTGCGACACCAAACTCATACTATATGCAGATGATGCTGTGCTCCTGAGCAGCAGCACGTCTCAGGTGGCCCTACAATCTGAGCTACAGAACTCCTTCTCCAAACTCAAGGACTGGTTCTGTAGTCATAAGTTGCTACTAAACTACAAAAAGACCAAGTCCATGCTTATGTTCAGCTCTCACAACAAAAATCAGCACCACTCCCTCATAATCTCCAACTCATGCAGTGAGCCGCTGGAGCAAGTTGACTTGTTCAAGTATTTGGGGGTCATAATAGATGATACCCTCACATTTGCCCACCATACTGACTCTCTGGTCAAGACAATCAGTGCCAAGATTGGTGTCCTGTATGAGGCACAGGCAATATCTCTCTCTGGGGGCCCTCCACCTCTCAGTCCACAGTTCAATTATATCTACTATTGATTATGGACTAGTTGTCTACAGGGTGGCAATAGATACAGTGCTCAAGAGGGTTCATACTGCATTCAACAAAGCCTGCAGACTCACCCTGAATGCTGAGTGTGGCACTCACACCTGCATCTGTACAAAAGAAATGGCGGTGAAGGTTAGGGAGAAAAAGATAGCATTTAGGAAGTATAAGGAAACACAGAAGGAGCAGGACAGAGAACTGTACCAGTTAAGGTAGAAGGAAGCAGGGAGGGTAGTCAGAATAGCAAAGGCACAAACTGAGGAAAAGATAGCCAACTTGGTTAAGAAGGGGGATAAAACCTTTTATAGGTATATCAGGAGCGTAGAAAGACAAAGGGAGGGATAGTGAGGCTGAATAGAATGGATGGTGAGTGGGCAGAGAGTGACAGTGAAAAAGCAGGGATATTGAATAAATACTTCTGTTCAGTATTCACAAAAGAGGAAGTGGGGGAGGTGCCTAATCCAATTAACAGAAGCACTCTGGAGAGGGGGGTCAATCCCAGTCCCTTCACAGAAGAAAGGGTTCTAAAATAACTCCTAAAACTGAAGGTGGACAAAGAAATGGGGCCAGAGGGGATTCACCCCAGAATTCTAAAAGAATTAAGCAGAGAACTAGTGACACCACTGACTACCCTTTATAACAAATCATGGGAGGAGGGGTGGTACCTGAGGACTGGAATAAGGCTGATGTGATTCCCCTTCACAAAAGTGGGAGCAAGACAGAGGCAGGAAACTACAGACCTGTCAGTTTGACCTCTGTGGTAGGGGAAAGTGATGGACTCACTTCTGAATGAAAGAATTGTTGAGTACCTAGTGTTCAGTGGGGCACAGGACCCAAGGCAGCATGGGTTCACAGTGGAAGGTCATGTCAGATGAATCTAATTGATTTCTTTGACTGGGTGACCAAAGTAGTAGACCAGGGAGGGGCTGTGGACATGGCCTACCTAGACTTTAGCAAGGCATTTGACACAGTCCCACACAAAAAGATTAGTAGCCAAATTAACTAGCCTTGGAGTGGGTTCCAGGGTGGTAGCCTGGGTAAAACTTTGGCTGAACAACAGGGCACAGAAGGTAATTGTAAATGGAGTCCACTCTGAAGAAAGACTGGTTACTAGTGGGGTACCGCTGGGTTCAGTACTGGGTCCAGTCCTTTTTAATGTCTTTATAAGTGACATTGAAGAGGGACTGGAAGGAAAAGTATGCCTCTTTGCAGATGACACAAAGATCTGCAACAGGGTTGATACACAAGGAGGCATGGAAAGGATGAGAAGGGACTTGACAAGGTTGGAGGAATGGTCAGAAGTATGGCAGCTTGGATTCAATGCAAAGAAGTGCAAAGTAATGCACCTGGGGGAAACAAAAACCCAGGGGAAGATTACACAATGCGGGGGGGAGAGGTAATAACAACAACAAAAATGGAAAGGGACCTGGGGGTAATCATATCAGATGACCTTAAGGTTGGCAAGCAATGTGAGAAGGCGGTAGGGAGGGCCGGCAGAATACTGGGATGTATAGGGAGAGGCATCACCAGCAGAAAACAGGAAGTTGTTATCCCTCTGTACAGACAGTTGGTGAAACCCAATCTGGGAGTACTGCGTCCAGTTCTGTAGACCCCATCTCTGCAAGGACATAGACAGGATGGGGACTGTCCAGTGAAAGGCAACTAAAATGGTGCAGGGTCTGCAAAAGAAGCCATGTGAGGAGAGACTAAAGGAGCTTAATATGTATACCCTTAAAGAAAGGAGGCAGAGGGGGGACATGATAGAAAATTTTAAGTACTTCAGTGGAATCAACAAAGTCCAAGAGGGTAGCATCTTTCAGAAAAAGAGATGTGCAAGAACAAGGGGACACAATCTGAAGATAGAGGGGGGACGGCTCGGGGGCAATGTGAGGAAGTATTTTTTCACAGAGACGGTGGTGGACACATTGAACAGCCTTCCTGAGGAAGTTGTGGGGTCTAAAACTGTAGGAGAATTCAAGAATGCATGTGTCAGACATAAGGCAATTTTTGTGGGGGGTAGGAAGAAATAGGCTGTTGGTTAAGTAGGATCTGCAGCTTATCCTCTAGGTAGGGAAATGGGCAGACTAGGTGGGCCAAGCGGTCCTTATCTGCCATCAAAGTCTATGTTTCTATTCTCTAGCATGTAATAAAGTAAAGATATAGAGAGTTTCATATCTACTCTGTACGAATGGACAAACTGGCTGTCATTAAGAAACAGGGTCAAATTCCAGACTTGCATCCTAGGGAAGAAGGGTAAAACACCACCTTGTGTAGGCAATTTGATCAAGGTGGCCAACTTGTTACAGGTCAGCAGAGGGAGGACTAGAGGGGCCTTGGCTATCCCCTTCAGTCGCACCTCACTTGGGCAATGTGCATTTGCCTACCAGGCCCCCCTGTGGATGGATGAATGAACTCCCTGGGCACCTCTTGACCACCAATTGTCTGGCACAGTTAAAAACGGACTGCAAACAGTACCTAATAACACTCTCTAAGTGCACCTGCCCCAGATTCCAAACATACCTGCTCTCTCTGTCCCCCAGCAAGCACTAGGCAGGCCTCAGGTTCCCGCTCCCTCTGTCTCTCCTCATGACTTGCCTCAGCAATAAGTCTGCGTCATGCTCCTTCAGCACCCACCACCCCACCCTCCCCCAACTCCCAGTCCCGTGAGATTCCCTAACAGTCACTATTAATGGAGGCTGCCTGACCATGCTCCCTCACACCCCACCATTTACTCTAGCATGTCTTCTCAGCTCAGCCTCCCCTCACCCCATTTCTCCCTATACCTTATCACCCTTCTTCCCCCACCCTTCACCTCCACCGCAGTACATGCCTCTCTCTCTCTCGTATCTCCTTCCTTCACCCCACTGCCAGCTATCCACGTCCCTTTGAACTACTGACAATGCACTTTGTGGCTGCTTATTCCTCCCCCCACCCTAATAAAGTATTTTTCTTGTTATTTTAACTTGTACCTTTGTTTTGAGTTGTTCTGTAAGTTCTGAATCCAATTTGTATCGTTCACTGTAATGTACCTTTGCTTTCTCCTATTGTACTTTGTTTTGCAGTCTATGACGTGGAACCTTTGTAAAAGAGCGTGTGCTCAAAGGTCTTATCAGAATCACTAAATAAGTAAGAAGTAAATGTTTCTTATGCTTTATTTGTTTCTCATACTGTAGCATGTAACAAAGTAAAGATACAAAGAGTTTCGTATCTTCTGTTTATATTTTTCATGTCTGTATTGTAATTTTTGTATGAGAATGTGTAAGTAGGAGGAGTTTCTCTATCAAATGGCCATTTTTAGATATATAGAGAAAGTTAACCCTCAGTATGAGAGATTAGAGTGCTGGAGGGCTCAGGTGTATTCTGTCCTCAGCAGTAACACTAGCTGAACTTTCTAATGTGAATACATTTATTTTGATTTGCCTTCTTTTGTATTCTGTTTGTTTTGTTGTACAAGTTTGCTACCAGTTGTTATTATTCCCATTTCTGCCATCAATAAAGCCTTATTATTTGGGAATCCTGGTCATTGCTGGTACACTCCTTCTACCTACTTTACTACAGGCATTATGCCACAGCTCCTTATGATACTTTGAGAAGCTGCAGCGGTTTAACTAAGGGACAGAGTTTTTGCCTCTTGGCATCCTGCCACAGCTCCCTATGGTACTGTAAGAAGATGCTGTGGTTGAACTAAGGATGGAGGTTTCATCCCTTGGCTTTGTGACACAGCTCCCCATTGCACTGTGATGAGCTGCAGTGATTGAACTAAAGACGGAAGTTTCACACCTTGGAATGGAAGTATGAAGAACTGAGGTGGTTGAACTAAGGAATGGTGGTTGGAGCATTCTTGGTAGAGATCTCACTTGTTGGAGGAGAAATTGGTGCTGAAAAGTCACTACCATGAGTATCAGCAGGGATTAAGCCTGAAAAAGACAATTCCTGTCCCTTGTGAGGGGAAGAACCAACCAGTTTAATTCTTTTGCACGTAGACTGTCTGCTTAATGTCCCCTGTTTACAATCCAAAAGAGCTTTTTCCATAGAAAAATGCAATGAGTTTAATTGATTTTTCTGAACAGAGGTGTCCTCTATTCTGGACAGGATCTCCTTAAGCAGCCTGTCACTGGTCAGCAGTAACATTATGGAGAATTACCTAGGCAATCGGCTATATTTGGTGAAGTTTTGCCCAGTTCCATTTGAGCAGGTGTTTTGGGTTTTCACAGAACTGTGTACCACATACTGTTTATTGGACCCAGAGCTCACCCATCTGATAATTGGTAGGTGGGAACCACGGCCCTATTATTTAAAAAAATGTCAGCTCATCTTTTGGGGAGGGCATCTTTCCTGCAACTCTAAAAAGGGTGTGCTGAATCCCCTACTTAAAAAGCTATCTTTGAATCCTGACATTCTTCTGAACTACAGGCCTGTCTTGAACCTTCCCATTCTGGTGATGGAAATTGGGAAGGTGGTGGCAACCCAACTGGAGGCCCATCTAGATACTATCCCCTCCCCATGGAGACTGCACTCATCAAGGTGTCCAAAGATCTCCTTATGCTGAGAGATAGGAGAATCATTCTATTCTTGTCCTTTTTGACATCTTATTGGCATTTGACACAGTTAAGCATGAGGTACTCGTGAAACACAATACACTATGAAGTACTCACTGCCTACTACTACTAGCTACTATTTCACATGGTTAACCATGAGGTCCTCGTGAAACACATGATGCACTATGTAGTATTCACTGCATATTACTAGCTACTGTTTGACATGGTTAACCATGAGGTCCTCATGAAACACATGCTGCAATATGCAGGACTCACCGCCACTGTTTTGTATTGATTTGAGCCCTGCCTGTGTGGAAGAATGCAGGAGGTAGTCTTAGGTAATGTTATCTCTGGGACAGCTGCACTCAACTGTGCTGTGCCTCAAGTTTTGATCCTGGCCCCCATGTTGTTTGACATGCACATGTTACCTTTGGGTAAGATCATTAGCTGGTATGGTTGGGAGTTTCACTGCTATACAGATGATACCCAGCTATACCTGTCATGTAGTCAAGTCAACTTTATTTAACCAAGTGTATTTCTCAAATTGTGACTCAATGTACTTTACAAAGTAACACATTTTAAAAACGCCACTTGTTCAGGAAATATCTAAAAGAGAAAAAGCAAAGTTAGTGTGGAGGAGAGTTAAGATGAGGAATATATATATGTGGGGAGAGGAAAAAAAGGGGCGGCTCTGGGAGAAGAAGTGATAAATGGCAAGATAACAACAGAATCTGGAAAACAAAAAGGCGATAATGGGAGTGACAAGGCATAATAGCAGTGAATGAGCTAGAGAGGTCCCCTGGTTCGGACTAATTAACAGGGCCTAGTATGAAGGCTGAATGGTGTCAAATGTGGGGGAAGGTGACATAGATGGAGACTGGAGACACCAGTTGAAAATGAAAATAGACGTGTACAGATACAAGCAAACTTTAGGGAAAAAAGCAGACATGATAGACCACTTGGCCTAATCTGCTGGCAACAATGTATGTATGTTAAGATCACTGGATGTTATGGTCAGGAGTTTCATTGCTATTCATATGATACCCAGTTATTTATTTTATTTATTTATTTATTTATTCTTTATTTGGATAATACCTTTGAGCAAAAGCTCTTTACATAGGTTCCGTTTCAACAATCAAGACAATTACAAGAACATGAACAAAGGAATGAAAACAATAGATTGGCAATACAGCGATTAGAATGACACTGCTACAAATTTACATAAGAGCAAGAGTTATTACATAGAGTGAAAATGTATGGTGGCTTAAGGGCATTGTAAAAAGAATGTCCATTAACTAAGTGCAATTTCAGAGAGTGAGAATATTGGGCAATGACAGAGAGAGAGCAGTTGTAGCAGTGATAGATGATCTGGTGCAAGGGAGAATGTAACTCAGCCCAGAGCCTCTTCAGGTTGCTTAACTGCATGGGAGAGTAGACATAAGTCACAGGGGCTGTGCCAAAGTGACCTAGGACAAGTTGGCATGAGCAGTTAGTGGGTGCAGTCACATGCACAGTCACATGCGGAGTCAGAGACAAGATGGAGTTTAAGCTTCCATTTAAAGGCTCCTAAGGTAGCAGCAGATGAAATGTCAATAGCAAGTGAGTTGAATCAGGGAGAGGCTCGGTAGGCAAAAGTCCTTTGACCCTGGGAGGTACGGCATTGAGGGATCTTGCAATATTGGAAGACTGAGCCTCTGGTTTGACGTGAGTTGGTATTGGGGTAAGAAGCTCCTGAACCGAAGGAGGCATCAGCCCAGAGGTAATCTTCTTACCTAGGAAACAGGTTTGAAATCAAAGTCTACTGTTAAACTGAAGCCAGTTTGCCTGTGCATATAGGTCACAGGTATGTGTTAGACACCCTACACCTGTGAGGAGCTGGCAGGCCTTATTTAGTGCTGTTATAATACGTTTGAGGGATGTGACTGTGGCCGACCCATATATGATAAGACTATAGTCCACAAGTGAGAACACCGAGCTGTGTATAGCTGTACTGAGGGCTTCAGGAGTCAGACTACGCCTTGGTCTGTACAGAAGCCCAATTTGCATGTTAATGGATTTGGATAAGTTATCTGTATGTCTGGCATAACAGAGGGTGCTATCAACCATGATACCTAGATATTTAAAATGAGGTACTAGCTCCAGTGATGCTCCAGTATCATTTAAGATAGTGAGTGGGTAATATCTGTGCTTGCTTTGGGCAGTTGCAAACAGCATAGTTTATGTCTTTGTATAGTTCAAGACTAATTCATGGTTGTTAAACCAACTCTCTACTGCAGCAAAGTTTTGTTGGAGCTCATGTTCAACCACCTCGGGATCAGTAGCACTAGTAAAGAGGACTGCATTGTCAGCATAGAAAAGGATGCGTCCCCAGCAGGAGAGGTGAAGCGAATTCAGAAAGACATTGAATAGGAGGGGACCCAGAATTGATCCTTGTGGGACTCCTAACTTGACAGGTTTGCTGTCTGAGAGGACGTCGGCGATCTTTACTTGTAGCGATCAATTCAGGAGGTAGCTCCTGAACCAAGCCACAGCATCAGGGGAGAGACCAAGGTTAGAAAGTTGCTCCACGAGGAGGGCATGGCTAACCATGTCAAATCCCATGGTTAAGTCAATGCATGCAGCACCAACCATCTGACTCTAGAGAATTATGAATGTAGCCCATGAACTCGAATAGGGCAGTGGTGGTGTTGTGTCCAGCCCTAAACCCATGTTGCTGGGGGCATAGAAGTTGATACTTATCCAGGTATTCAGCCAGCTGGTCTGAGACAATTTTTTCAAGGGCTTTGGACAGTGGAGGTAGGCTGGAAATAGGTCGGTAGTTACCATGACAGGCACGGTCTCTGCCCTTGTGGACCGGTGTCACTACCACAGATTTCCACGTTTGAGGAAAGTGGGCGAACCTTAGGGAAAGGTTAATTATATGTGTAAGAGGTGCCAGTAGCTCTTCCAGAGTAAGACATACAAACTTCAGGTCCAAGGTATCTCAGCTGTAAAAACCTTTACCTAACACCTTTAGGAGATACTTCTTCGCTTCTTTAAGAGTGACAGTTCTAAAACAGAAAGGCAGATGAGTAGGGGGCCAGACAGGATTGTTAAGGCCAGCAGTGGAGAGGTAGGGCTGAAAAAGTCTGTGGGGAGAACTCCACTGAGGTCAGTGACTGCTGTGTTGAAGATGTTTGAGATGTTTTGGGGGTCTAACATAGGGACCCCATATATGTTAAGCATAGTAGGGGCAGATTTAGGATCTTCCCAGTGACTTCACTGAGATTCCTCCAGAATTGCCTGCTATCATCCCAGGCACGAGACAAGGCTTCTTTATAGTAAGAGTTTTTCATGGCTTGGATTGACCTGGTACAATAATTTCTAGCCTTTTTATAAGACTGTACATCAGACTGATTACCCGAGTAATGCACTTTATGCCAGAGGAGGTCCCTGCTGTAAAAACAAAATGCCTTTATGGGTCTGAACAGGGAAGTGCACTAAAGAACTGGCAGCTAATATAGAATATGAACTTCTATGTATCTATGTTTCTATGTAAAGGCACAAAAGAAGGCTGAAGATAAACTGCCAGGATTATCAAGGGTTAAAACGCAAATGCGTTGCAAGGTATCCTGAGAGCAGGAGCGGGGGTGGAAGCAATGAAACACAAAGCCACCTAGAAGAGGCACACAGCTTCATAAACTGTGAAAATAATATAAATATCTTGCTTTAAAGACACATTTTGCATGAAATCAACACATATACTGTACTACAAAATCAGGTAAATATGCAGCAATAAAAGAATTAAAAGCATGTAATAGAACCATGCTCTTTGAAGACAAAATCTTGTAATGCTGAATCCAGCTGAAGCAGAGACCGGAATGAAGGACAGAGTGCAGCGGAAGTGCCATGAAAAGAAAATCATCTTTTCATTGTTTATGGAAGTTAGCTGTTCCAAACTTATGTATCTAATGTGCCCTTACAATGATGAATGTGTTTCAATAGAAATTACAGCAATTACTACCTTAAGCTCTTTTAATGAGCAGAACTATTAAAGGGGCTGTAGAAATAGTGCTATCTGCTGCAGTCAGGGGTGCAGACACACACACACACCACTGTAGTAAATGGAGAGAACAGCAAGTAATGGGAGTCATGTAAAAAACAAACTATCTGGTGGAAGATCACAGTCTTACAGCCTTGTCATGTGCTTTCACAGTGCTTTCTCCTACTTATTACAATATATCAGCATGGTGACATCACCATGTAGCCATAAAAATGATGCCAATAAAATGGTTAGAATTAGAGATGTGCGAAGTTGCAAAAGTGCTGCATGGCCATACTGGAAAGGGGGGAGCGGGGTGGAATGTGGGTGCCTCTGTGAGTGGGGGAGGTGGGTGGTCCACTAGACTACCAGGGAAGTCTGGGGATTTGTGTTTTAATCTACGATCGGGGCTGGAAGAGGGGCCACTAGAGTACCAGGAAAGTTCAGGGTTTTCTTGATAATACAGACAGATTTGTGGATGGGGGGGGGGTACTACTGGACTACCAGGGATGTTTGGGATTTATTTAAACATATAGATGGGATTCTGGGATGGGAGGGGTGTACCACTGGACTACCAGGGATGATTGTGGTTTATTTACTCATAAGGAACGGGGTTCAGGAATGGAAAGGCAGGCCACTAGACTACGAAGGAGAGCAACTTGTAAATAGCTTATTTCTTCAGGGATTTGGGGATGGGAGCAAGGCCACTGGACTGCCAGGGAGCTGTGCATTTTTACCACAGCAATTGCAGGGCGCCCCACACATTCAGTCAGGCACATCCCTGTCCAAGACATGCAACTGGGGCCATAATGACATGCAAATGGCTCCATCTGTGCCTTGCATGCATAATGGCCCCATCTGCATGTTTGGATCTGACTATTTGGAATTTGCACCTGACGTATCCAAGATGCATTGCGCATTCCCATTCCAGGTATTCAGACCTGACAGGGGATGAGCCAGTGCATCGTTGGTAGTCCCCATGTGCACTGCACACATTTCTTGATAAATTCATATGAGATGCGCTATTGTGCATCTTGTTTGAATATATCACATTTGTGCTCCGGCACAAACTTGCATCCTTTTCAAGGTGCAGTTTAAATATCCAGGCCACTGTCTGTTCAAATAAGACAGTTTTAGTGAAGAGCTGCTGCTGATGTCTTCTCTTGAACTCACAGTCTAGTCTCAGTCAGCAAGCTTATAGGACTTGTTTCTCTACAGTTTTAAATATCATGTGAAATGGTTTTCACAAGTAGAACAGGCAGCTCCATTTGATAAACATTGCTTTAAAAACTATGTGTGTTTCAGGGTTTGTAAAACAGTTGTCAAATTTGTGTTTCAGTTCTTCACTGAAAGTGACTTTTTTGAACAGGTGGTGAAACCAGGGTTACAAAATAGCTCATAACTTTTAAAAGCAGTAACACAGAAACCTAATTTATAGTATGAGATTTATTGGGTTTATGCTTATTCCAGTTATGCAATGTAGCATATATTCGGCTGGAGTCCCTCTTAAAAGAAAAGCATCTTATTTCTGGAAGAACTATTAGTGCTGTAACCAAATGCTATTTCTGGAATAAACATATAGACAGTGTAATGGTAAACATTGACGGTTTCTTGCCCGATAATTAAAACAGAGCTGCATGGTAATATGTGTTTCGATATTCACCTCTAGAAAGTGGTGTTTTTTGTTAATTCCTGTGTAAAAAGCATAAGAGGGGGGCTGGTGTAAATATAGTCTCCTCTAACCATCACTTTGCATTTCCTTAACAACTTGTGATAGCTGCTTTCCACAATAAGTACAATAAACATTAGCAACATTTTGCAATTGCATCCTCTTTATGTGTAAGGTAATGAATGATAGTATGTAAGCATATACGTCTTAATATGATATGACACAGAACTGCAGCGGAGGAGAGGTGCAAAGGATGGGGGGTACAAGGAATGGATGGGGGTCCCACAGAGCACTTTCACATAGGGCCCCAGAATGATTAAGGCCAGCTCTGCATATTATCAAGTTCTGTCTGCAGGCACTAAGGGTTAACAGTGTTGTGCTCAATCAATCACTGCCATGTTGTTTCCTCCTAGGTTTTAAAATTCACACACACACGCACGCACGCATACATGCACAGGCATACGCACACATGCACGCATGCACCCACACACATGCATGCGCGTGCATCACATACGCATACATGCATGCACACACACATGCACACACGCACGCACACACACACGCGCACGCACACATGCACGCACACACGCACGCACACATTCTTTTTACATTTGTCACTCACTCTGATCACTACCACTACAGCTTGTAGTGCTATGTGTTAATCTGAGCTGCATAATTCACAACCAGACAGTCTCCTTACACTGGGAGGTCATGGAGGCCAGAGGGGGACTGATATGCTCATGTGTTTTAGAAAAAACTCTCACTTGATAACATTACAATTCTGCAATTTGAGCAACCACAATTATAATATAAAGTTTATACCTGTATTGATATTAACCACAAAATTAGATATTTACAAAAATAGCACAAGGAAAAACAACAGTATATCACACATTTCCATTCCATGCCACACATTTACACTCGCCCCATGACAAGGTGTTCTACAGTTGTTTAAAAATTGTTTTCTAATTCCATTTCAGTGAACACTAAGGGGCAAGGTAACAGCACTGGCAACCATTAACAAATAAAGAACACCAATGGTTTTCCTTTAAGAACTCCACTAAGAGGGTAACTGTCCACACTTGTTAGTTTCTTATTTTTTAAACTATTTTTATAAAAACACAGTACCCCATATATTAGTATTCTGAATCCATGTCCCTGTTACATTATCTCCCACTTTTTTATTGGGTTCTTTGGGCCCTGTTAGTGCAGTTCTTACCGGAGAACGTTTGCACTCTTTTTAGTTTATGATAGCCAATACAGTCACCTTGGCCCTTAACGAAGTTCACTGAAATGGATTTAGAAAATATTTTTTAAAGACTTATAGAACATTCTGTCACAGGGCGAGTGTGCATGCATGGCATGGAATGAAAATGTGATATAGTTGTTTCTTGTGCTACTTCTGCAAATATCTCATTTGGTGGTTAATAACAATACAGCTATACTATACATTGTAGAGTGTAACTGGGGTTGCTTAAATTTCAGGATGATAATTCTATCAAGTGAGAAGTTTTTTTTTTTTCTAAAACTTATGAGCATACCCATCCCCCCTCTGTCCTCCATGATCTCCCACTTTGAGGTTATGAGTAATACAGCTTAAATTAACACACTGCCTTACAAACTGTACTGGTAGGGAACAGAGGGAACACGTAAAAAGAAAAAGTAAACCATGATTAATTATATTCAGCGCCCAACCTATATAGTCCATTGCAACTGCTTATGCGCTCTTAAGTGTTGATATCATTACATTACAGTTTGGCAAAGAAATAACATTAGTTGTTGGCCCAGTGGTGTACAGTTCTGAGACAGTGGACATGTTACCTCTTGTCATGCTAACAACCCTGGTTTAAGAACGAGTCTGGGGTGCTGGGGGTTGGCCAGGGAGGGAAAGGATTGAGCATCCTGCTGGACTGCACTCCTTTCCCAGGGAGAGAGGACTGCCTCTCCCACTGAATGATTGCCACCAGGTAGAGGTGTGGTGGTAATGAAAGCCTAAGGGTGACAGGGAAAGGAGGGAACTGAAGGATTTCATTGGCATGAAGATGCCTCCTCATATGCATGTCCAGCTTGCATGCCCCAGTGCAGGGATGGGGACACAAAATGGAAAACCAGAAGCAGAAGCAAGTCCCATGATACTCATACCATGCTTCTATCCTCAGGTCCTGAGCCAATCTGAATTGTTACATGGGGGATTACACTCCCTCCTGTACATATATAAACAGACTTTAGCCAGAGCCGGTAGGGCTATGAAGAGCTACCAAATGACCAAAGTAATTTTCTTGTTGGTGCAGTGCTGTTTAGTCACAATCATCATAGTGCTCCCAGATCAAAATAATCATTTTCCTGTAACAAGTCCTCATTTTTCCCTGTATTTTCCCTGTAGAGGCAACATCAAATTCCTGTATAAATCCATGTAGACTTTTCCATAAGCCACTAGTTCCTTATTTGTGACTTTCTTGTTTATTTAAATGTAATATGTTGGCAGCCTTTTATCAGGAAAAGGGCTCTGATTTGCTGTTAGGTATTAAAATTATATGTCAAGATGGCCTTAGAATGATTTAGATTTATATGGCATCCATAAGGCATAATGGGGGAATTTATTTTTTCATTGAATTTTGTTGACTGGGTAGGCCCACTAAGACTAGAAGTCCCTATTGTAGCAGTGGTGGGGTACAGATGGTAACCGACTGAAATTGTAACATGGCATAAATCCTTACATGAACCAGATTAAGCTGTTGGTGGTATTTTTAGTGAATTGGGGAAATTTGGCCAGGACACCAGGGAAATTCCCCTACTCTTGCAGCAGGGGGCTTGACTTCCTGGGAGCAGAGTGAAAGGACCCAGTTGGGAGCCGGACAGAGGAGGTAGAGGAGGAAATGCTGATGTGGCAGGGGAGATGCTGCAGGAGAATGTGGGCCAGGAGAACTCTGTGCAAGTCTCAGCTGAAAGTTTGCACAATGAACTGATTTTGTTACCTTAAACAGACAGTCCTAAGATGGAAAACGAGTTGGTTGCTATGGAAGTTGTGACTGACCTGCAAGGAACAGCAGTAAGAAAAAGCAAGGTTGGTGCAGTGGTTTTAGAAGTTTGTAATTTTGAAGAACCAATTGCGGTTCAAACAAAGTTGGAGTTTTTGCACGCAGAAAAAGCAAAGCACTTGCAGAGGCTGCAAGAGCTGGATGCAGCGCTTTCTTCTTTTCAGCAGTCTCAAAGCACTAGTAAGGCTAAGAATGAAGCTGTCAATGCAGGAGAGATGGCATCTAGTAAAATGACTCACCCCTCAGGAATGCAGAGGTGTTCGACAGAAATAAGGCTTGACACAGAAACTGAGGGAAATGTTCAACTGGAGGCTGGCAGTTTAAACAGAGCACCATCTGTGTGCCCAAAGCCTCAAAGTTTGGGAAAACATGTAACACAGTTTAAACCCCAGAAGCAGCGTTTGGGGCCTGGATCTAATATTTGCACTGGGAGCAGCACTACACAAAGGTTGAGGAAAGGTGCATTTCAACAGCAGCACAGCAGTTCAGAGCAAACCTTTTCTTTTAAGGACAGACCTCGCCACAAGGACTGGGGGGATATTATGGAAACCGAACTTGAATCAATTGACTGGTCCCCTAAAATAGCCCTGGAGCAGGCAGGCTGGGAGCAGGGCACCTCAGAGGAATGGTCGCCTGATCCTAAGGATTCTTCCTACCGGGACTTGTTGAATTCTGTGGCCACCAACGATGCATTACATCTGAGCTCCACCTCACCCCGGGGTAATGTTACAAATGACACTGTTTTGATTGGGGAACTTGTTAATGATACTGTAATACCTGTACAGGTGGTTGGGAATGTTTTAGATAATACCCTTCCTGTAGGGGGGGAATTGATGTAGGTGCACCTATAGGAAATGTGAATCTAGATCAAGCAGAGGGGGATAAAACAGTAGATATTGAAGTTTCAGAGCCTGTTAAAAAAATGTCTGACCTCATTGTTACAAGGGGAGAGCCGGCCCCCCGGAACAATGCGGTCAGGCTTCTGAACAAGGGGGGGCTGGAGGGAGCCTCTTAACAAAGTATACATAGCTAGGAACTTATTAAAAACATCCATGCATTATTTTTCATCAGAGATTTTTGCCCTAATTAGTTTAGGTAATGGGAACTATGACATATGTTTCAAGAGTGTTGCTAACTTAGAGAGGTTTTTGGCCCAATATCAGACATTAAGGAACACCTCTGTTTGGATTCCCTTTAATGCTATAGCATTGACAAGGCCGCAGGTCAAAACAATTACTGTGATGTTTAAAAATGAAGGGATCCACATAGAAGACATTTTATTTTGGTTGCGACAACGCTGTGACATATTAGGTAAACCTGTGCCTACGTTGGATAGCGAGCAGACCTGGGATGGGGGCTGGCATATAAAAATTAAGTTGTGATCCTCTGAAGCAGGGCCCATGCACCTACCTGGCTCCTTTTTTTGGGAAAGGACCAAGGGTCGATTTTTTATAATGGCCAGCCTAGTTCATGTTTTAAGTGTGGTTCAAGAGCACATTTTAGTTCAGCTTGTGATACACCATGTTGTAGCCATTGTTTGGGGCTTGGGCATGCTTCTTCTGCATGTCTGAACCTCTTTAAATGTAACTTATGTGAGCAGACAGGACACGCATATGGGTGTTGTCCCTGTGTGTCTCACAACAGGGAAGACTGTCCATCTCAGGAAGGCATAATCAATGGGGCCCAACACCAGCAAGCCAAATGGGTAGCTGGTCAGGACTTTCAAAACACTGACACACAGTCTAATCAGGCCCCAGTGGGTGGTGTACAACCAGTGGGTGTGGAGGTGGTGGGAGAAACACAAAACTCTGAAGTCGAACAGGTCACCATAGAGCCCCCTGGACCTATTGTAGAAAACTCACAGGATGGTATGGATGTGGAGAAAAGGGTTATTTTTTATTTATTTTATTTAGTTTTTGTTGATCAGGTAAGTGCACTAGACAAATCCTGCCTATTTTCAGGCACAACCCGGGGGAAGGGGATACAGATGAATGCCAACTGACCTTGAACCAGATTAAGCTGTTGGTGGTATTTTTAGTGAATGAGGGAAATTTGGCCAGGACACTGGGGAAATTCCCCTACTCTTTTTTTTGATAAGTGCCATGGGATCTTTAACTTCCACCTGAACTACCACGGTTTAACGTCTCATCCGAAAGACGGATATACCCCCACCGTGGAGAAGGAAGGGGCCTTTCAAACAATCTCCTTAAAGAAAAGACCTAGAGCTGGGAGGTTAGGGACCCTTAAATCTAAACAAACTGTACCCAAGATAGGCCAGGGAGCCAGTTCCTGGAAAACAAGGAACAGATATGCCACCTTACCCAGAGAAGGAGCAGATAGGGACTCACAAGAAGAAGAGACTGACTCCTCCTCTATTACATCCGACACAGACGGTAGTGGGGAGGGATCCATTGCAAAACAGACTAGACAACGTAGGACATCTAAGACCCCTTAGTTTTTCTTCACATCAATAACCCTTCCTGATGAATAACCTCACTATGTGCACTATTAACATTAATAGTATAAAAAGTGAGAAGAAATGTGTGAGGGCTATGTTCTCTCTCAAACAGCTGCAGAGTGATATTATTTGTGTGGTGGACACCCATCTGAAAACCAATTATGAGTTACAGCAGGCCTCCAAATCCTGGTCTTTAAGACCATCCTTTTGGTCCTCAGGAACAGAGGCATGTGACGGGGTGGGTATTTTATTTTCTAATTACAGGCTTAAAGTGTCACGGTTGGTGGACATCCATCCTGGCAGCGCCTTGATGCTGGACGTGTCTGATGGTCTCTGTAGGTCCAGGATTATAGCCATATATGCCCCACAGACAAAGGCCTGAAGAGTTGCCTTATTTAAAGAAGTACAGCCTTTCTTGCATACCTCTAGGATGGTATACTGGCTGGGGGATTTTAACTGTGGCCTCTCTAGGTCAGATGGGGTGTTTACAAACAGGGAAGGTCTTTTCTGATACTAATGCGCTGAGCAACATTTTAAATCAAGCAGGGCTTATTGATGCCTATAGGAAAGTGCACTCTAAGAGTGGCTTTACCTTCCATAAAGGGATATTAAGAACAAGAATAGATTTTGTTTTTCTCTCATCAGGACTAATGGTTCAAGAAGCACACACTTTAGCTCGTGAGTTTTCTGATCACATGATTATCAAAATATGTACACAAACAGGGCATTCTCCACATTGCAAGAAACACTACTGGAAACTGAATGAATCAGTACTAACTGACCCCCGGGTACAGAAGGCATGGGAAAGAGAGTGGGTGGCATGGTTATCAGTAGTGGAATGCTACTCCGAACTGGTGGATTGGTGGAAAGACTTAAAGACAGCATGGTGTTCCTTTTTTCAAGAAAGGGCATGAGCCAAATCCACCTTTGAATATCTTACCTACCTAAAACTTAGACAACAGATGCAGAGGGTAATTTCCCTGAAAGATACCACAGGGCAGGACCTGGGTGCACAGGTTAGTAATTTAAAAACCCAAATGGCGTCAGTACAGTATGGCAGGGCAAAGTCTCTACAACAAGAACTTAGATTTGGCACACAAATGCTAAAAAGTGTTTGGATCCTTTTCAGGAGAATAAGAAAAGGGTTGAAAGTAGAGTTATAACACAACTCTCTTCCTCTTCAGGAGAAGTGGTTACCTCCCCTTTAGGGTTACTAGGAGTCTAGGAGTAGTGGAGGAACAGGTGACTCAAACCTTTGGTTACCTCCCCCCCCCCCGGAAACAGATGTACAAGGACTCTTAGCTTTTCTGAGGTTACCCAGACTCCAGGATAGTGATGCCCAGAAACTAGTTATAGAGGTTACGGTAGAGGAAATTAAGGCTGCTATTTTACAACTATCCATCAACACAGTCCCAGGACCTGATGGGCTGGGAACAGGGTTTTATAGGACATTCATGGATACCCTTTCCCCTGCACTAGTGATCTCATATAATCACATTCTACAGACATCCACGTACTCGGCATCTATGATGGATGCCATTTTAGTGTTAATTCATAAGAAAGGTACAAGTGAGGACATTGGAAATTGGAGGCCTCTCAGCCTGTTGAACTCGGACTTGAAGATTCTGAGTAAAATTTTATTAGCAAGGTTAAGTAAGGTAGCCCCTTTTCTGATTAGCCCCTCTCAAACTTGTGCTATACAGAATAGGAAACAACAGGGTAACTTGATAGTTTTACGAGAAGCCCTTTATCAATGGGAATTGGTAAGGGAAACGGGTTATGTGTTAAGCCTGGACAAAGAGAATGCCTTTGATAGGCTTTCCCATCATTTTTTGTTTTCCACACTATTGGGATTTGGGATACCAGCCACCTTTGTAAACTGGATAAGAGGGATGTATGCGGCTTCCTTCCTCTGGCTGAATGTAAATGGCTGGTTTGGAAGGAAAGTCAAATTCCGTCGGGGCTTTAAGCAAGGATGTCATCTAAGTCCTCTTTTGTACGCATTCGGGATAGATATTTTAATTAGACTAATATAGAATCATACTGATTTGGTGGGTATTACACTTGTTGATTCTTTACAGATGAAGATTTTGGCCTATGCAGACAATCTGGTTTTGGTGCTTTCCAGTACATCATCAGAAATGCAATTAACAGCTGTGTTAATACAATTTTCTCATCTGTCTGGATCCAAAATAAATTTGGGGAAGAGTAAGTGAGTTATTTTGTGTAATACGCCTATACTGGAGTCCAGCATGTGGGCCGAGATTAATATCTCGTCAGATCCCATTCTTATCTTAGGAGTTCGATTTGGACCAGGGAATATGGCACAATTAAACTGGTCAAGGAAGGTTGAACATGCAACTAAATTAGCTAATAGTTGGAAAGGGCAGCAAATATCCAAAAAGAAGAGGGTGCTTTTAATAAAAACCCTATTGATTCCTCAGTTTTTATATGTTAGTTATATCCCGCCCCCCCAGTCTATCTTTACCAGCTTATATGGGTTATTTTTCTAGGCCTTTTGGGGCTCTCAACTGAAACCAATTAAGTGGGAGCTTACATATTTGTCAGTCAAGGAAGGTGGTGTAGGGATGGTTCATCCTATTTCCTTCTTTTATAGTTTGTTTTTGAATTATAATTTGCACCCAGGGTGTTCAGCTAACAAACAAACATATGTTCTGCAACAGCTTTCTAATCTTAGGATGCCAGCATTTATATGGGACTGCGTATGGCTCAGTACTTATGGTAGACTGGGAGTCAAGGGTAACAACAAACACAAACAGTTATCAGAAAGATACTGTCCTAGAGAAACATGTAATTTAATCTTGGAAACGCAGGAACACCTCTTTCTGTAATGTCCCTACGCTAAGTCCTTTTGGGCATACTTGGCACAATTTTGGTTAGATGACCAATTGGCAACACCTACATATTCAGATATTATGTATGGGCCAGAGGAGAATAAATTTAGTAAATGTCATAGGGATACTTTATATATAACCTTTGCTTTAGTTAGATTTTATTTATGGCAATCAAGGTGTATGTTAGTAATACAGTTAAGGATTGTTACTTATCAGGAGCTTTTGAATAATATTAAGTTTTTGTTACAGAGTGTACATGACACAGATGTGAATAGATTCTTATTAGGGAAATCACAACATCTCTGGTTGAATTGTATGGGTTGGCTGCATTGAAGCTTAAGCTTTGTTGTATAATGAATTTATAGGATATTACGTTGATGGATATATAAAATATGACGGATTATATATATATATGTATATTAATGTTTATATTGTCATTTTTTGTAATGAAGTCCAATAATAATAAAAATTCCCCTACTCTGCAGTAGTTGGGCTCTTTGGCCATTTTTAGTCTGTTGCCAAAGATGGCTGCCATCCCAGATCCTGGAGGGGGTGCTTGTGCAGCTGCTCTGCATCCTCCATCTCCTATGGACACTTTACAGCCTATTGTTCAGCAATCTACACCATGTTCTGCTTTGGTAACCCTGAACCTGTTCTGGATGCTGGCACTGGAGTTTTGCCTTCTCCTATTGAGCCTCTCTGTATGCCTGCTGAAATACTGACTGCTACTACTTCATTCACGACTGTTCCATGGGATTGTACTACCCCCTTACACCCTCGCAACTGCGACAAGTCTTTTAATCACATCGCTCACAGTTTAGACAGCTGGTTATGGAAGATGTTATTCTACTACCTGCTCTACCACCTACTTCAACTCCTTCAGTCTCCCTGCCACTTAACTCATCTCCACAAGTCCAAGAACAGTTTTTGTTGCCTACCTGTCCTGGGTGCTATCTTCTGTTACTTCTTTGGCTCTTGTAGCCATTGCTTAGGACTCCTTGCTTTCTAGCTTGGATTGGTCTCCAGCTTCTGCCCTCCATGCCGCGGGTTGGGTTCAGCATCTTCCTGGTGCACCATGGACTTCACCTTGACCGGTCTGTGCAGCGGATATCATTTCATCGAATTTGGCTCCTGATGTTTCAGTTCCTGCTACCCCTTCAGAGCTGCAGCCTCCTTTGGAACTTTTACCCCATAGTTCTTCCTCACCCTCCCGGATCCCAACTGTTGGCCAACAAAGAACTTCTACTCCTTGCTCACTGCCTGTGCAGGACTCTCTCTTGCAACCAGGACTCCCTGTTCCTGTTCTTTCACCCTCAAAGGATGACCTTCAACTTTATCCTATGGACCCTGTTCTGCCTCCCCCTCCCACAGAAGAGACTCTGCCGGATCCTCCGTTTTGCCTTAGTGATCTTTTTCAAAACCTGGGGACTCCTGCTCAGTGTAGGAATGCTGTCAGGCTTAAGTATTTTGGGGATCTCTCGAATGCACCTGACAGGCAGACAGTATTATGTTCTATGTTACATGATTCTTTGGGTATTTCTGCTTGTGAATTATTTGTCTTTATACATGTTAAGGGGGAAACTGTTTATGACCTAAGTTTTAAGAATGTATACACCTTGGAGAGGTCTTGGGCGAAATATGACCTAGTCAAATCTCAGCCTTTGTGGTCTTCCTTTATGCTTAGCCTTCTTACGAAACCGACAGTGAAGGTTATAACTCTTCTTTTTCATAATGATGGTGTCAGCATAGCGGACATCCAGTACTGGCTCAAGCAGTGCTGTGATATTCTCGAGGATCCTTGTCCTATTGTGGACGAGGACCTCGTCTGGATGGGGAGTTGTAAACTGAAGGTACAGTTACGACAAACAGATAGGGGCATATCCCATCTGCCAGGCAGTTTTTATATAGGTAGAGATCGAGGTTTGTGTTTTTACCCTGGACAGCCTCAAACTTGTCATAAGTGTGGGTCACGGACACATCTCAGCCATACTTGTACCAAGCCACATTGTACCATCTGCTTGTCTTATAGTCATGTGAGCCTTGGTTGCCCTAACCCACGGAGGTGTAATCTTTGTGAAGAGCAAGGGCACACTTACCATCAGTGCACTTGGGCAGATAACAATAGGCTTGACCGCCCTCCTCAGGCCAGATTGCACTTATCTCTGACTCGCAATCTCAAATGCTGAACCATCATGAGGGGGGACACAAAGATGTTGTGCCCCCCCCTCCCACCGAGGATGCTTCTCTATCCACCTCCCGAACTCCAGATCAGGCAAGCCCGGATCTGGTTCCTCCATGTCTGGCGCCCTTTTCTGAGGTAATTGTTGCCATTGATACCATGCCCCTTCCCCCCCTCCAGCCCAGGACCCCTTTGTAGAGGTGGCTCAGAATAAGAAGGGTAAATCAAAGGGTAAGTGCAAGGCTCCCAACCCTTTCCCTAGACAATCTATCTTAACCAGGAATCACTACCAGGCCTTGTCCAAATGGAAGCAGTGGGGGTGACATAATGGATGAGGAAAACGATTCTGAATCTTCTCAGGCTTCTTCTCTCCATATGGACTACTCTTCTGATTTCCTATTGGATCCTTTCCCTTCTAACTCGGATAATGGGTGACTCCCGAGGGTTAATTGATGGTCCCGTACTTAGTGCTTCCATCTGTTCCTCTACCCCCTTATGTCTGTGGGATTCAGTATTCGCTTTTTCACACTGAAAGTGTGCAGCATAAAGTCCCATAAGAAACTTCTTGCTACTTTTCAGTTTCTCCTGGATCTTCCCCATGATTTCTATTTGCTTCAAGACACGCGTCTCAAGACCCACTATGAGCACTCTTGAGCTTCTACTACTAGGATGAAGGGTCCCTCTTATTGGTCCTTCAGTGAGGATCAATGCGATGGTCTGGGTATTTTGTTCTCCAACTTTGATTGTGCAGTTACTCTACTGGTAGATCTGGTCCCTGGCCATGTTTTCATGCTTGACTACACATTCCGTCGCTTGAAGCTCAGAATCATAAATGTTTATGCGCCACAGAGTATTGCTGCACATTCAGATTTATTTTGGTTGCTCCAGCCTTATTTGCATACCTCTTAGCATCTCTGTCTGGGGGAGATTTCAATTGTGGACTTACCCTATTAGATAAGGGAAGTTCCTCTTGGAAACTCTTTGGAGACTCTATTGCATTGGGTATTGTTCATCCGATGGCCACTCTTCAGGACGGCTATTGTGCAGTGCACCCTACGGGAGCTAAGACTTACCATAGGGGCCATTTAGCCACTCATATTGATTTCTTCTTTTTATCTCAGAACATCTTAGTTAGGCACGTAAAAGTTTTTCCTTGTGAGACCTCTGATCACATGGCCGTCTCCTTACTTTGTGTTCCCTCTACTGCCTCCTATCCTCTTGTTGTTTCTTCTTGTTGGAAGTTGAACTTCTCCCTGTTGTCTGACAGGCACATTGTCCAGGATTGTGAAGAGCTTTTGTTGGCTTGTATTTCTATTTTGGATGCATATACCTCCCCTTTAAGTTGGTGGGTTGCTACTAAGTTGGACCTTCATCGTTTTTTTCTTCGGTATGCTAGACAACACTCTGCCTCTTCCTACAATCAGTATTTGCTTTTGAGACATCTGCAGGATGCTATTTCTAGCGCCTGTGAGTCAGGTCATGATTATTCCCCTCTTATTGCCTCTTTGAAAGCCAGAATGGTGGGGTTGCAATATGATAGGGCTCACTCTTTGCGTCTTGAAGCATCTAGCGGTACACATTTTTCGAAAGCATCTTTTGATATTTATAAATAATGTTCTGACAGGGTGTCAGCCACTCACATTGACAGTCTTATAGATCCGGGTATGACTACGGTTTATGATTCTATTGCAACTTTGCAGCAGAAAGTCTTTTCTCATCTGGTTGGTGTTTTTGGAACCCCCACAGTGATCCCTCTGGTTTTTGATTCCTTTTTGGATTTCCAGGTTCCCACACCTTCTCCTGAACTTTGTACTATGATGATTGCTCCAATTTCTTTGGTAGAGGTGCAAGATGTGATTAAAAAGCAGAAACACTGTACTTCACCAGAGCGTGATGGTCTTCCGGCAGAGCTGTATCTGGCATTTCCAGAAATTTTTTCACCTCTTCTTACTTTGCTTTTTAATACTATTATTGACAATCACTCAGTTCCTCAGCACTTTTCTGATGCTATTGTTTTTCTTTTATTCAAGAAGGGGGATAGATCAGACATCCGGAGTTGGAGGCCTTTAAAGGGAAACAATGGAAAAGACAAAGTCTTCCTCAGACACTGTAGAAACTCTCAATTAGTGCTTTCAGACAGTAACAACTTTATTTAATGATTTAGAACAGCTACCCACAACTTCCACTTCCTGTTGCTGGCAGCAGCCATTTCAGGAGCAACGCAGTGAGCTTCCTGACTCACTGCATGCCTAATATGCCTGTTCACCTCAGCTACTGGTTGACAGGACATATTAGAATAAAGTGAGCTCATTAAGCTCTCTGCTACTCATGGAAATAATTGGCTTCTTAACAATAAAGAAGTTGAGGCCACTGTCTAAATCACAAAAAAATCAATTAGAGTAATTTGTTAAAAAAATTGTATTGTCTGAAAGCACTAATCAGGCATTTTTGTAGTGCCTGGGTAAAGCTGTGCCTTTTTCACTGTTTCCCTTTAAGTTTACTGAATGTGAACTATAAGATCTTTGCCTCTGTTTTACTCCATCGACTTCTTCCAGTTGCTTCCCAAGTCATATCAGAAGTATAAACTTGTGCTATTCCAAGACGTTCTATTGTTTACAACCTCTCTCTTTTGCAGGATGTCGCAGCTTTTAGCTCTTCTTCTTTGCCTGCTCTTCTCCTGTCCCTGGATCAGGAGAAGGCGTTTGATAGAGTGAATCATGCATATTTATTTAAAGTCTTGTCCTATTATGGTGTTCCGTGCCATTTCATACAATGGATCAGATTGCTCTATTCTACTGCCTAGCTCCATCCCTATGTGAATGGTGCACCCTGTTCCTTTTTCTTGAGTTGTACTGGAGTTCGACAGGGTTGTCCTCTCAGTCCTCTTCTTTATGTTTTCCACATCGATCCCTTGCTTTGTAAGATTCTTAGCCATCCCTCGATTCCTCATCTCTCTTATGTTTCAGGATGTTCTCTTCCCACAGTTTCAGCCTATGTGGATGGCCTTTGTATTCTCATCACCCCTGGACTGCAGGAGGTGGATTTACTTCAGCTTCTTATGGAGTTTGAACGAATGTCTGGTTCTAAGTTGAATTATGGTAAGAGTTCTGCATTATATTTCCCGAGTCAACAGTCTATTAGTTCTCTTTCTTTTATTGCTGGAGTTCCTCTGCGGTTTGCCCCGATCAAGATATTGGGTTTAACCTCTGGTGCTCCTGATGATGCTCTCTCCAACTGGACTGCTGCTCTTGACAAGGCCTCCTATGTCATTGCTTCATGGAAAGGCCGTACTATTGCAAAGAGGAAGCGGGTTTTGTTACTTAAGACCTTTGTTCTCCCCTTGTTTCTTCATTTGGCTTCATTTTTTCCTATCCCCTTCTCTTTAGAAGCCTGGGTGTACAATGTATTCTTTCAAGATTTTTGGGGGAGCCACTTAAATCAGATTAGAAAATGGCAAGAAAGAATTCTCACTCCTGATTGGCTGAAACTGCCTCCAAGCTGGGCATTTATTTCTCAGTAGGTGCCCAGCTAAAAACAAGTGCCACCAAAGTCCACTTCACAATGTACCCTGCTGCCCAGCCTACTTCCTCATTGGCTAAAGGCAGCTCATAAATTTAAAATCCCTGCCATGTTTTTCTCTCGCTTAGCGAGAGACAGCTACCCCCCCACCTCCCCACTTTCCCTCAGTAGAAGGCAATAAATAAATAAAAACTAACACTCCATCCTGTCATTTTGCAGTCAGAAGACTGAAAAGACACATCTCATTCAAAAAAGACACCAGTCTCCTGACCGCGTTCTCGCAATCCGTACTCCTGAAGCTGACATTCGCGTCAGCTTCATCCTGCACATGCCATTTCAAAAAAAAAGGAGGCATACAGTACTGCTTGGGTCAAAGCTGGTCCCGCTGCTGCTGTCCATTGCCTTTCTATTCCTGGTTGGCTAAGCACTCCTCGGTTTGCACAAGCTGCTGCAACAACCTCTAGCCGTACGCACAATAATTACTCTAAAAAGCCAGCTGCATTCACGCGTCTCCCAGAAAATGCAGCATTCAGTTCCAGTAAGGTCAAAGGGCGTGAACTCAACAGACACCTTCCGAGTTCCGACCTGCAACTGTAATGAAATGAAACAAAACAATGTTTAAGAATTCAAAAGAAATATAAACAGCCAACACACTGTTAATTCAATTTCTTTTAAGGCACACTTCTTTTGTTCTTCACTCTGCATGTGTGTGTGTGTGTGTGTGTGTGTGTGTGTGTGTGTATCGGGGGGGGGGGTTCAGGAATCCAGAATGGCACTGTAGGCAGCAGGGAGGAGCAACAGCACCTACACCAGCTGGTACACTACTTTGTCAATGAACACTGTTTTTAACAGTGTTTTGTACATTTTTGACACTGATTTCCTCTTTTATTTTTACATTTCACAAAAATGTACTTACATGGCCATTTTCTAAGCGCAATAATACCCTCCAGGGTGGGCATTATTGGGAAATACCGGACCTTTCAGGGGCCATAAGGCCCTCCACCTGTGGCGTCGGGCCTCATTACGCCCCTGGGCGGTCTGGTATTTCCCAATAATGCCCACCCTGTCGGGTATTATTGCTTACTTAAGAGATGCTACACATACCTGGATTTCTGCCATGGTGGTGTGTGGATGTTGAATCTCTTGGTGTTTTTTCACTGTCTGTTTTTCAAATATACTTTTCCGCACCTTTTGAGCGATTCACCTGTCTTCTGGTTCTCTCTTCTGCACAGCTGTGTTGCTCCATTGTGTGCTCTATGGAAGCTTCCCCTGCAAGAAATCTCCCAGAATTTCCGTAGGGTTTGCCTTCCCAGATTTATTATTCCCTCTTTTTTGAAACTCCGTCAGTGGTCTTTGAACTCTACGGCACTCCTATCTGTCTTAAGGAAGTGTTTATATCAGTATGTTTTGGGGATGTCCTTTTCGGACTTGCCAGTGCTCCGGGACTCCCTTGGTACTGTGCTGGACTCTTCCAGAGTTTTTCACCAACTAATTGATCCCCATATCCCATGTAGGTTATGGGATGTTACTTGGTTGTCGTGCCATGGTAGACTGGGTGTCTGAGATAACCTGAAGCATAAGGTCCATGAGGACAGGTTTTGCCCTCGTGATACGTGTCATTCCATCCCCGAGATCATGATGCATTTTTTTATTGATTGTCCTTATTCCCACCCAGTGTGGACACTTCTCCTCCATAAGTGGAAAGAGAAGGACCTCCCAATTCTCACCTATGATATTTTGATTTTTGGGATTTATCACTCGGGACTGCACTGTTATCGTCCCAGTACTTTACAGCTGATTTTTGCATTTTGTCATTTTTATTTATGGCAGGCTAGGAGTGCTTTTTTACTACAACAGATAGTAGCCCTGTTCAGATAGTCACCCAAATTTTACAGGGCTTGCAAGCTGTTTATTTTTCAGAGCAGGCAACCGTACCACCTGGGGTTTTTCATAAGTATTGGGGTTTGTGTTAATGGATTTTCTCATGAAGGTGTTTCTTATCCTTTTAGGATTTGATCTGTATGTTATTTTTCTGCTCTTATTTATTGTGTATTTATTTTTTCTGCCACTTTTAGTATGTATACTTACTCCTTCGGTTGGGTGGGATTGAGGATTTTGTTCAGATTGAGCTTATATTGTTTTTTTCTGTCATGTCTATTGTGTTTCTTCTTTTTTGTATGTGATTTCCTTTGAATTGCTTTGTATGATGTAATACACTTGTTTTCAGTTTTAAGTTTTTGAATAAAAAATTCCCCTACTCACCTGTAGGGGGAACCCTGAGCGGGATGGAGGTACCCGAGGAGTGGGTCTTACCCGCGGTTGTAGCTGCAACAGAAATTGAAGTCTTTTTTGATGCTAAAGGTACTGCTATGATTACAGAAGTCCCTGAACAAGTGCTTCCCAGTGGTTCAGCGAATGTGCAAGAGACTCCATGGCAAGCCTCAGAATCTGGCTCTGTGGAATTGACTGAGTCATTGAAGCAGGAGATCATGTTGGAGCATTCCACTATTGAGCTGCAATTACTACTGCAGAAAGAAGAAGCTTGTTATAGGGCAAGACGATTAGCTTTGCAAATGGCTAGTGCAGTAGCGTAGCAACAGGATTTGGCTATGCAGGCTGGTGAACTAGATGTGGAGGTACTGCAGCAAGGTGCTGATGTGGCAGATCCTAGCGCTTCTCCGATGCTAGCATCTCCGCTAGCGGTTGCAGTGGACAATACAGGTGCACAGCAGGAGGTACTGCAGTCTTTTTCATTAAAGCCAGGTACGAGTAAATCTCCTCTTTTTGCATTTGTGGGCAATTTAAATAATGACTGCAGTGGTGTTTTGCCTGGAATAGTAAATGGGGGTACTATAAAGCCATGTGCAATAAGAGATTCCATGGCATCTGCTTCACAAACTTGTCAAAATACAGCTACAAAGGCTTGGTCTGTTGATAAAGCACTAATAGAGGTGGGTTGGGAAAAAATGCTGCTCAGGGTATATGGACTTCAGGTAGCTATTCCATCTTGAACGCTAGTGAGACTGTACCAAAGGAAACTTTGGTGTTGGAATAAACTAAACCTGATTGGGGATCAGAAATGGATGTCGCTTCCCCATTGCATATTCCAGATGGCCAGGATTTAACTCAGAACCCCATTTTGACCTTGCGTCCACCCATTAATGCTATTTATATGATGTCACAACAACAGCCTGTTAGCCCAAATAGGCCTACTGCCCAGGGGACTGCACCAAGGAACTCTCAGGGCCCAGAGGGATCTCGCTCTTATGCTTCCTTATTCAGGGCCCCAGTTTTTCCAGCAAAAGACATAATGCCATCAGACTCATTTATAAAGGTGGACTTTATAGATTTCCAGACTGTAAACATGTGGCACGCATCTTATTAAAAGGGTCCATGCATTTTACCCCTGTGGAACTTTATGCCCTTATTCATGTTTCAGGGGAGTAGGTGTTTGATATTAGCTTCAAACAAGGCAGTGGCCTGCAGAAATTCTGGGCCTTATATAGTACTTTAAAAAATTTACCGTTATGGTCCCCATTTGAATTGGTCCCCCTGACCAAGCCAGCACATCGAATGATTACTGTATTGTTTCGAAGTGAGGGGGTTATCGTTACGAACTTGACTTTTTGGTTGAAACACAGATGTACTGTCCAGGGTAACCCAGAGCCCATATTCGATGAGGTTCATATTTGGACAGGGGGATGGAGAGTACAGGTGATACTCAACACTTCTGATACAGGACTTATGCATCTGCCCAATTGTTTCTTTTTGGGGAAAGACAGGGGTGGGTTGTTCTATGCTGGTCGGCCCAAGGCCTGTTATCGCTGTGGCTGTACTGGCCATCTCAGCAGCATGTGTGATAGGTTAAAATGTATGAATTGTAATGAGCTAGGCCACACTTCTGGGTTATGTAAAAGTGATCAGGTATGCAATTTATGTGAAGTGAAGGGACATACCTATCACTCATGCCCTTCAGCTGCCCATAATCAACTGGACCAGGCAGACTGGGATGAGCAAAGGGTCATTATTGCATTAGCTCAACTCAATAGTGCACAACACTTCAAAGATGCTAGACCCAGCGCACACTCCTCTGAAATTCCAGAAGTAGGGGTGTCTGACCTAGAAACACTAGCACCTGGCATTCCACCACAGGTGGTACCCCCTCCGTCTGAACCACTCCAGGTACGAGATCCAATAATAGAGGTAGATTCACACTGTGCAGTTCAGAATTTGGTAGCATCATTTCTGACAAATGAAGTCATGCCCCCAACCCCACTTCATCCCCCCTCCGTCTAAAGACCAGGCTTCGACAAGCTTGGCAACAGCCCATCCCAATAATCCCCAAAACCTCAGCGGTTACCACAAAGAATAGGTTTGCTCCTTTACTGGTAGAGGTCTTGGGTTCAGGGGATGAGTCGGATGGCTCATCAGTGGTTTCTTCCCTCCCAGACCTGGGTTCAGGCCTAGAGGATCCCCCATGAGAGGTAACTGAAGCCCCAACTACTTCACTCAAAGCAGTGACTACTTCAACTTTCAACTTCAACTTCAACTTTATTGAATAACAAATTAAGATAACAATATCTAATTTTCAATTGCATCCAACACATAAAACATTTAATGTACAAGATAATACAAACAATTACACAAAAACTCAAAAATGTAAGAACCACTAGAGCCCGGAGTAAGCAGCCCTCTTGATTTGTTAAGCTGATTGATTGGATACGATCTTTGCCTTTTTTCCATGGTGGTATAGCGTTCCCTTTATTCCAGCAATGTTAATAGCATTAGGAATGTAAAAAAAATGACAGGCTGTATACTCATATTTTCAGACGCTTCCCCTTGGCATTTTTTTTTTGCAAGATACATGGTTACACACTTTGTTAGAACTGAAACAGGCCAAGAGGCTGTGGTTTTCTGGGCATTCATACTGGTCACTGGGCACAGATTTCTGCTCAGGGGTGGCTACATTGTTTCATAATGTTGATTTTCACTTCATTAAACTGACTGACCTTGCACCAGGGTGGGCTTTAGTCCTGGATATCAAAATTGGGACTGTCCTATTCCGTCTGATTAATGTATATGTAGGCCAGACTAAAGGTGACCGAATAGAATTATTTCAGTTAATCCAGCCTTATTTATATTCAGCACAAAATGTTATTTTGGGGGGAGACTTCAACTGTGGATTAAAACTAAGGGACAGGGGTCATCAAGCCACCACTAGCAAAGTATTTTGTGATATGACCTTTTTGTCTAACATGATTAAAACCTCAAATATGAGAGATTCTTACATAGAGAAAACTGACAGGGCTGATCCCACTTTTCATAAGGGCCCCTTAGCCACCCAAATTGATTATTTCTTTATTTCACCCCAGTTAGAAACATAGAAACATAGAAGTTGATGGCAGATAAGGACCGCAAGGCCCATCCAGTCTGCCCATTTCTTTTTCTACCTTATAAATGTGCCATTGGCCTTTCCTCTGTCAATGGCCTATCTATTCATACTCATCTGTATTGCTCCCTTATGCCTATCCCATGCCGGTTTGAAGCCCTGCACAGTATTCATATCCACCACTTCCTGAGGTAGGCCATTCCATATATCCACCACCCTTTCTGTGAAAAAGAACTTCCTCACATTACCCCTTAATCAGCCTCCCTCTAATCTCATGCTGTGTCCTCTTGTCCTGCTGTTTTTCTTATATTGAAACATGTTAGACTCTTTCACCTTGTTAATGCCCTTAAGGTGTTTGAATGTTTCGATCATATCACCTCTCTCCCTCCTTTGCTCTAGGGTATACATATTGAGCCGTTAATCTGTCCTTATATGTGTTCTGATGCAGTCCCTGCACCATTTTGGTTGCCCTTCTCTGGACTGCCTCAATTTGGTTAATTTCCTTGTGAAGGTGTGGCCTCCAGTACTGCACGCAATACTCCAGATGGGGCCTAACCAGTGTCTTGTAAGGAGGGATTATTACCTCCCTCTTCCGACTTGTGATACCCCTACTAATACACCCCAACATCCCCCTAGCCTTACCTACTGCTTTAGTGGTCTGCTTGGATGATTTCAGGTCATCGGTGATGATGATGCCCAAGTCTATTTCTTCCCTTGTAACTGCCAGCAACTCCCCTCCCAGCCTATAGGTGGCTTAAGGGTTTCTCTTCCCTATGTGCATGACTTTGCACTTCTTTGCATTAAACCATAGTTGCCACTCTTCCGACCATTTTGCTAGTTTATCCAGATCTCTTCTCATTCTGCCCACACCATCTGGATCATCTACTCTGTTGCAGATCTTGGTGTCATCTGCAAACAGACAAACCTTGCCCTCCAGTCCATCTGCAATGTCACTGATGAAGATATTGAAGAGGACTGGCACCAGGACTGATCCCTGAGGTACCCCACTTGTGACTTGCATCTCTTCTGACTGTATACCATTTACCACCATTTGGAGATTAAATCTACTAAGATGATGATAGCTGACTTTTCAGACCATAAAATTTTATTTCTCCAACTTGGAAATGTTAGTAGGCCTCCACATGGGCTGGTGTAATGGAAATTTAGTGTATTACTTCTGCAACAAACAGAAATACAACAAAACCTGCAATATTTCCTCCAAGCCAGGAAATCGGTATTGATATTTTATGAGGACCCAGGGCAGTGGCGGGAAGATACTTTAACAGACTTAATATCATTTTTATGGTTGCAAGGTAAAGTCATAAGGGATGCAGCTTATGGGGCATACATTTTGCACAGACAACTGCAAAAGCTACAGTCCTTGTCTGTATCAGTTAGACAAGATTTTTCTCCCCAGATCCAACATATTAAATGGAAAATGGTTGAATACCATATGATAAAGGCTCAGAGTCTGCAGTTTCAGCAGAATTTTAACACACGGGAATAAAGGTCAGATTTGCCCATATGAAGGAGGTTCTGCAAAATCAGAAATAAAATCATGGATGAGCTTTTTGATAGCAACAATCACTGATGTACGGATCCTATAGATGTATTACATATAGTTACAAAACATACTAGGCACTTACTGGGACCTGCTCCCATAGCAGAAGACTCCCTAAATGCTTTTCTAGACACAGTACCCACACTAGACTTCCCTAGAGACTAGATTCAGCCTTTAATTGTGGATAGTACACCTCTGGAAGTGGAACTGGCCAGTAGGCCATTAGGATCTGGTTAGGCTCCGGGTAGTGACGGGTTAATGGTGAACTGTATAAATATATGGGGCCATGGTTATATACAGAATTGGCCATGGTGTTTATGGCTATTTTAAAGTCTGAAACTCCTTCCCTCCGGATGACAGGGGGATTGTTAATTCATATCTTTAAAAAGGGTGATAAACAACTATTGAATAATTGGAGATCGATTTCATTCTTAAATACGGATTTCAAAATGTTGGCCAACATTTTGAATTCCAGATTATTGACTAGTGCAAAAGTTATAATCTCCAAGGCCCAGACCTGTGCTACCCCTGGTAAAATCATAACTGAACATTTGATTTTTCTTAGGGAATTGATTGAGCAGAGTAACTGGAATAAGACAGAGAGTTTTGTTCTTTCTTTAGACCAGAGGAAAGCTTTTGATGCCATTAGTCACACCTTTTTATGGACAACACTGGGTAAATATGGCATTCCTGCTTCATTCATTAATTGGATTAAATGCTTATAAAGAACTGCAACAGTTACACTACTAGAGAAGGGTAGGAGGGAAATGAGAAGACACTTTTTCACAGAGAGGGTTGTGGCAGAATGGAACACTATGCTGGAGGAGGTGGAATCCTGTATGACAGTGGTAGTTTCAAAAGGGGATGGGAAAGTGTGAGAGGAGGGGTAATTGTGAAGTGGGGCAGCTGCAAGGTAAGGGTGCTAGCCTCATACTCGAGCAGATTTGATAGACCATTTGCACCTTTTTTTGCTGACAAATTCATATAGTATGTTTGCATGTATGTAATGCCAAATGCTTGTGCTGCTCAAAAACACATATAGTATGTGTTTGGTATGATATAATCTTTTTTACACATTTTTCACGAACCATCAGTAATATCATTTTGCAGCCATATTGGCTCTGGATAGATTTTGTTGTTAAGATGTAATCCATCTCTTGTAAACAGAGGATTGTTTATTATGAAACACTCCCAGATGTTAATAAAGGCTATATTGTCCTTGCTGCACCAATTTATTTATTTTATTTATTTATTACATGCAAGATCCTTTAGGCAGAGCCTATTTTCAAAGTATCTAGAGTCAGACTTTTAAAAAACAGTAAGTGTAGCAATTACAATTTGAAGTAGTGAGACACATATGGTCATTTACAATACTGTACAATAGGTTGGATATTATACAAAAATAATTCCAGGATAAACAAGATTAATTACAGGATAATTTACCTATTCATACTGTGATTGAGCTGCAGGAGGAAGAGAAGCTGGTGAAAGTGGGGTGTGCAACATTGTGGAAGGCAGAAATGAAGAGGAAGAGAGATGAAAGAGAGCAAAATACAGGAATGAGTCAGATAAGTTAGCTACAGTATCTACAATTTTTCATGGGGGTGAGGGAAGCTTGGAGATGGGATTTGAAGAGGGTTAGGGGGGTCTATGAGTTTAAGTGAGGAAGAGAGGAAGTGCTGTAGTTTAGGAAAGGTAAAAGAGAGGCATGCCTGCCCACAGGATGTATTTTGAAGAGGAAGTGTAAGGGCATTTTGTGTAGCACCTCTCATAAGGGTGTGGGGGCCACTGGAATCAGCAGGGAGTGGACACCTGGGGATAGCCACTCCAAGATGGCTTTTTACTTACAATAAGAGTGGCACACTGCAAACAGGAGTCCAGGTTGAGTCAGCTTAGTTTGCTGTAGAGGGAGCACATATGGGAGTCTTATTTTAGGTGGAGTGCAGATTGGCAAGCCCTAGTCGTGAGACCACTGCCTCTATCAAGTACTCTGTCACAGGCAGCACCATAGACCACTAGTCTGTAGTCGAAAAGGCTGATGATATCACTACAAACTACGAGCCACTTAACCTCAGGGAGGAGGTAGTTTCTGTTCCTGCAAAGCAGGCCTAATCTGGTGTTGGCAGCCTTTATCAGTGTATCAACATGGGCAGCATACATAAGTCATGAGTCCAGGGTGATTCAAAAGTTTAAAAAGCAGCAACCTGCTCTATGGGGGCACCTGTGGCAGTGGTAAAAGCTAGTGCAGCGGGGAAGAGTGGAAGCTCCATAGTAAAACTACGGTGTGCCAAGTATCAGGTCACTGTCTTGCATGATGAAATAGTTAGACAGTCTTATGTTAACGTGGTATATTGTGTGTGGGCTTTTTCTGCATTTTCTTTTGACAAGATGGCCAGAGATTGCAGTCATGCAACCTCTTGTTTTTAAGTGCTTGCCAACAGCAAGTCGGTCATAACAGATGTCCTTCTCATGAGATTAATAGGTTAACATTTATTACAAATACATTAGAAATTACTAATTGGAAACATTTGCTCAAAATTTCATGGGCGCATTATAGGTAATGCCACTAGAATTCCACTTGTGGAATTTAACTTTCACGGAGTACTTATCACAATTGAATCACCTTATCTGCACTAGAACCTTGGTCCTGGAATAACCCTCTAACCCTTCTGAAACAGTGATGCCCAGCTTAAGGTTCCATTGCAACTAAAGATATCCAGACACTACTGTCACAATGGCCTAAGTCACAGCTAGTTGTATGGCTTGGTATCACCTGGTGGCACTGTTTTCAAATAGTATAATATACAGTGTTATTGGCAGAGTTGTTAAGGAATCAGGTACACGTGCATGTGATTCCACAAACTATCAAGTGAGTGAGCTCTACTGGCGAGCTAGCATATTGCAAGAAGACAGGCCAGTGCACAGTGATGTCCCTGACTATTCTCCATGGATCATCATCCAAGACAGTTACCTGATAATTGGCAACCCCATACTTTTACTATGGAGCCTCCTATGAATGTTATCTTATTGTCTCTTTACCCAGCTTTTCCCTTCTTTTACAGAGGCAACTCAAGTATCTAACTGAGAAAATGTATGGCCATGGCTGCAACAAAAGTAGCACAACATTCCATAATTTCACAAAAGCCCATGAAATTTAACTTTAATTTCACAGAGAGGGTTGTGGATACATAGAACAGCCTTCCTGATGAGGTTGTGGAGTCAAAAACAGTGGGGGGATTCAAGAATGCATGGGACAGACATAAGGCAATTCTAGTCGGGGGTAGGAGAAAGTAGGTTGCTGGTTAACTAGGATCTGCAGCCTATCTATTAGGTAGGGAAATGGGCAGACTAGGTGGGCCAAGCTGTCCTTATCTGCTATTAAATTCTATGTTTCCATGATTCTATATTGCTATGGTGTTATTTTGGAATCTTTGCTAATAACTTGACCAGCCTTTGAGCAGGAGGCTGGAGAGTTGACACACACCTTTTTTTTTTTTTTTCATATTGGTTTTTCTCCCAGTTGGTAGATCAACTCTGAGGGACATATCCTGTTCACAGGAATATACCCTGATCAGGCTGAGCCTAGCCATCATTCAGTTGGGTATACCGGGTTTTCTCACACATTTTTCCCTTCCATCTCTCCTGGAGGATGCAGTGCCTCTGTTAGCCTCACATAGCCACTGCTTCCCACGTGGAAGGGGCAAGCTCTCTAGCCCAGCCACAAGGGTTGCTGTGTTGGTGGAACTCTTCACTAACTCTACCTCACTGAAATGAACTGGCGAACTGCAGCTGTCTCAGCCATTGCCTGCCTCCCGATGTATTGTTCCAGGATCACTTCTGAACCCAACTCATCGGCATGGCAGCATGACACTCAGCTGCTGGGTAGTGGTGGTAACACGTAATAAGAGTGAATGCAAAATAGCAAAACAATAACAGCGACTTAATAATAGTGATGCACTAAATAGCAACTGGCACATTAGAGCAACTGTCACATATGAGCGACTGGAAGTTGTCAATACCCCCACCATCAGTGAGTGGCGTGGGGTAAGAATCCTCAAGCTGGGGGGGTTAGAGAGCATAGCCCCCCATGGGGGGTGTGGGGGGCAAAGCCCTCCACTTTAAATACAATACAGAACAGCTGGCTGGAATGGTATAAATGTTACTCTGTGAGCTGCAGTAGCTGTTATGTGCTGCGCCATCATGTGTATGTGTTGTTGCTGTCGTCGCTATTTTGGAGTCGCTGTTGTGATGCTTGCTCTTATTGATGTGCTATTATCACATGGACCCGATGGGGGTGGCCTCAAAGCTCAATATTTGGGGTTAATAAACCTAACAAGACTAGTGGCATTCCATTCTCTTGTTTTAAAGTTATAAGGGTTAAACATCTGCAGTTTGCATAATTCTGAAATGCAATTTTATAATATCTGAAGGTTTTAAAGATTATACCTCTATCAACTTTAAAGATGGAGATTTGGCAGACTCCTGTATGAGCCATGATTGAGTCACCATACCACACTTGGTACCATGTGTACAAACAAATACCTTTTGCATTAGACAGCGATAAATTACATTACAATTCTGGTGACATTTTGTGAAATTGTTGTGGAAATTTCACAGACTTTAAATCATAATTTCACCAGAGTTTTGACAGCAGAAGATAAATTTTGCTCAGTTCTCCTTGATAGATACATGGATATATGGAATGCAGCTCACCCTAATCCCCTCCCTTCCCCAGTGCTCTGTTCTCGTCTCCTGCCCTGAATGCTATTGTTATTCCTTATGTTGAATGATGGAGCGACCTTAGTCTGTTTACCTAAAGGTTATATACTATGTTTGCTCAATTGCTGACGTACCTGGTACTACTTACCTTATATTTTCTCTGTTACCTTGACCTACACTGTTATGTTCCCTGTATGATACATGTTGATCTCTCACTGTATTTTTCAACTGTATGTGCCAGTTTCTGTCCCAGAACATGCCTGAAAAATGTCTTCGGATCAGTGCACTAGCCTGGTTGGCAAATGAATAAATAAATAAATATAGTTTTAGAAAAATGTATTTGATTGCAATATGGAAATACAAGATAAACTAGCACAGTTCAAAATTATTCTCTATCCCTACCAGTTTAAAGTGTTTAGGGTCACAATTTGTAATAAACACACAATATACTGTGAAACAAACCCTTCTTTCCTCTCCATCTCCAGATTGCAGTGTGCATTGGATTATGTTTTGTATGAAAGGCACAATGTGAAAGAGAACACTCTCTCTCCCCTGCTTCACCTGACAGTAAAGTGTTTTTCGTTACACTTTCTATGTAAAGGACTATATAAAACATACCATTCTTTCACCTCCCTGACTGAATTGAAACATGTTTTTGGTTACACTTTATATAAAAGGCACTGTATAAAACACATTTTCTCACCTCCCCTCAACAGATAGTAAAGTGTTTTGGGATACAGTTTGTTTGAAAGAGAATATATAAAACACAGCATTCTCTCGATATCCTCACCAGATTTTGAAGTGTTTTGTGTTACAGTTCGCATGAATGTCACTATATCAAACCACATTTCTTTCCATCACCTACTACATTAATATATAGAATATCCCTGCTTTTCCTACCTCTCCTCCCAGGAATAGCTGTCTGCTCTAGTCCACCCTGTCTCATCTATAAATGCTGAGTAACAATATTAATTTAGAACAGACAAAACACAACACTTTGTTAACCCTGCACAATTTGACAAATTGCAGGGTGACCATTTTCTTTTAACAGTGAGGTGGTTATTGCTTAGGTTGCTGAAGTACCAGTAAGAGTGGCCACTGCTTGTGACAATGTGCTGTCACAGTGTGGTGGTCATTGCCCAGGTTGCTACAGTACCAGCAAGGGTGGCCACTGCATGTGACAATGGACTGCCACAGTGTGATGGTCATTGTTCAGGTTGCTACAGTACAAGTAAGGGTGGTCATGGCATGTGACAATGGGATGTCACAGTGTGGTGGTCATTGCTCAGGTTGCTACAGTACCAGTAAGGGTGGACACTGCTTGTGACAATGGGCTGTCACAGTGTGGTGGTCATTACTCAGGTTGCTACAGTACCAGTAAGGGTGGCCACTGCTTGTGACAATGGGCTGTCACAGTGTGCTGGTCATTGCTCAGGTTGTTACAGTACCAGTAAGGGTGGTCACTGCTTGTGGCAATGGGCTGTCACAGTGTGGTGGACATTGCTCAGGTTGCTACAGTACCAGTAGTGGTGGCCACTGCTTGTGACAATGGGCTGTCACAGTGTGATGGTCATTACTCAGGTTGCTACAGTACCAGTAAGGGTGGCCACTGCATGTGACAATGGACTGCCACAATGTGATGGTCATTGTTCAGGTTGCTACAGTACCAGTAAGGGTGGTCACCGCTTTGTGACAATGGGCTGTCACATTGCGGTGGGCATTGCTCAGACTGCAACGGTATTAGTAAGGGTGGCCATTGCATGTGACAATGGGCTGTCGTGGTGCGGTGGTCATGATGTAACTCAGGTTGCTGCAGTTCCAGTAAGGGTGGCCCACAGCTTCTGACATGGGCTGCCTCTCCTTCCAGAAATGCCTTTCTGCTCTAGTCCATCCTGCCTCATCTGTATCTGCTGAGTGTCAGTATTAATTTAAAACCGGCAAGGCATAACACTTTGGCAGCCCTGCACAATATGACAAGTTGCAGGGTGACCATTTCTTATGACAATCAGCTGTCATAGTATGGTGGTGATTGCTCAGGTTGCTACAGTACCAGTAAGGGTGGTCACTGCTTGTGACATGGGCTGCCACAGTGTGGTGGTCATTACTCAGGTTGCTATAGTACCAGTAAGGGTGGCCACTGCTTGTGACAATGGACTGTCACATTGTGGTGGTCATTGCTCAGACTGCTACAGTATTAGTAAGGGTGGCCACTGCTTGTGACAATGGACTGTCACAGTGTGGTGGTCATTGCTCAGACTGCAACAGTATTAGTAAGGATGGCCACTGCATGTGACAATGGGCTGTCGTGGTGCGGTGGTCATGATGTAGCTCAGGTTGCTGCAGTTCCAGTAAGGGTGGCCCACAGCTTGTGACATGGGCTGTCACTCCTTCTAGAAATGCCTTTCTGCTCCAGTCCATGCTGCCTCATCTGTATCTGCTGAGTATCAGTATTAATTTAAAACTGGCAAGGCATAACACTTTGGCAACCCTGCACAATATGGCAAGTTGCAGGGTGACCATTTCTTATGCCAATCAGTTGTCACAGTATGGTGGTGATTGCTCATGTTGCTACAGTACCAGTAAGGGTGGTCACTGCTTGTGACATGGGCTGCCACAATATGGTGGTCATTGCTTAGGTGCTACAGTACCAGAAAGAGTGGCCACTGCTTGTGACAATGGGCTGTCACAGTGTGGTGGTCATTGCTCAGGTTGCTGCAGTACCAGTAAGGGTGGTCACTGCTTGTGACAATGGGCTGACACAGTGTGGTGGTCATTGCTCAGGTTGCTACAGTACCAGTAAGGGTGGTCACTGCTTGTGGCAATGGGCTGTCACAGTCTGGTGGTTATTGCTCAGGTTGCTACAGTACCAGTAAGGGTGATCAATGCTTGTGACTATGGAATGTCACATTGTGGTGGTCATTGCTTAGAGGCCACAGTACTAGTAAGGGCAACCACTGCATGTGACAATGGGCTATCACTGTGTGGTGTTCATAATTTACAGTAGCTCAGGTCACTGCAGTACCAGTAAGTGTGCCCACTGCATGTGACAGTGGGCTGCCAAAGTATGGTGGTCACTGCTCATTTCTACAGTACCAGTAAGTGTGGCCACTGATTGTGGCTATGGGTTGCCACAGTGTGGTGGTAATTGCTCAGGTTGCTACAGTATCAATATGGGTGGCCACTGTTTGTAAAAATGGGCTGTCAGTGTGGTGGTCATTGCTGAGGGTGCTACAATACCCTTAAGGGTGGTCACTGCTCATGGCAATAGGCTGTCACAGTGTAGTGGTCATTGCTCAAGTTGCTGCAGTACCAGTAAGGGTGGTCACTGCTTGTGACAATGGGCTTCTATAGTATAGTGGTCATTGCTCAGGTTGCTACAGTACCAGTAAGGATGGTCACTGCTCGTGGCAATGGGCTGTCACAGTGTAGTGGTCGTTGCTCAGGTTGCTGCAGTACCAGTAAGGGTGGTCACTGCTTGTGACAATGGGCTTCCATAGTATAGTGGTCATTGCTCAGGTTGCTACAGTACCAGTAAGGGTGGTCACTGCTCGTGGCAATGGGCTGTCACAGTGTAGTGGTCATTGCTCAGGTTGCTACAGTACCAGTAAGGGTAGCCACTGCTTGTGATAATGGGCTGTCACAGTGTTGTGGTCATCACTTAGATTGCTACAGTACCAGTAAGGGTGGTCACTGCTTGTCACAATGGGCTGTCACAGTGTGGTGGTCATTGCTCAGGTTGCTGCAGTACCAGTAAGGGTGGTCACTGATTGTGGCAATGGGCTGTCACAGTGTGATGGTCATTGGTCAGGTTGCTACAGTACCAGTAAGGGTGGCCACTGCTTGTGGCAATGGGCTTATCCCATGTGATGGTCAGCATTGCTCAGGATGCTACAGTACCAGTAAGGATGGCCACTGCTTGTGACAATGGGCTGCCACAATGTGATGGTCATTGCTAAGGTTACTTCATTTCAGTAAGTGTGGTCTCTGCTTGTGACAAAAGGGCTGACACAGTGAGGTGGCATTGCTCAGGCTGCTACAGTACTAGTAAGGGTTGTCACTGCTTGTGACAAAGGGCTGTCACAGCATGGTGGTCATTGCTTCAATTGCTACAGTACCAGTAAGGGTGGTCACTGCTTGTGACAACAGGCTGTCACAGTGTGGTGGTCATTGCTCCGGTTGCTACAGTACCCGTAAGGGTGACCAGTGCTTGTGACAATAGGCTGTCACAGTGTGGTGGCCATTGCTCCGGTTGCTGCAGTACCAGTAAGCGTGGCCACTGCTTGTGACAATGTGTTCTCACAGTGTGGTGGTCATTGCTCAGGGTGCTGCAGTATCAGTAAGGGTAGCCAATGTTACTGACAATGGGCTGCCACAGTTTGATGGTTATTGCTCCAGTTGCTGCAGTACAAGTATCGATGACCACTTCTTGTGATAATTGGCAGCTACAATTTGTTCGTCATTGCTCAGGTTGTTACAGTACCAGAAAGTGTGACCTCTGCTTGTGACAAAGGGCTGTCACAATGTGGTGATAATTGCTCAGATTGCTTCAGTACCAGTAATGGTGGCCACTGGTTGTAACAATGGGCTGTCCCAGTGTGATGGTCACTGGCCAGGTTGCTACAGTGTCAGTAAGGGTGGTCACTGCTTGTGACAATGAGCTGACCCCCATGATGGTCATTGCTCAGGTTGCTACAGTACCAATAAGGATGACCACTGCTTGTGTCAATGGGCTGCCACAGTGTGATGGTCATTGCTCAGGTTGCTACAGTAACAGTAAATGTGGTCACTGCTTGTGAAAATAGGCTTCCACAGTGAAGTGATCACTCAGGTTGCTACATTACTAGTAAGGGTAGCCACTGCTTGTGACAACTGGCTTTCACAGTGTTGTGGTCATTGCTTTGAGTACTACATAACTAGTAAGGGTAGTCACTGCTTGTGTCAATGGGCGGTCACAGTGTGATGGACACTGGTCAGCTTGCTACAATATCAGTAAGGGTGGTCACTGCTTGTGACAATGGGCTGCCACAGTGTGATGGTCATTGCTCAGGTTGCTTCAGTAACAGTAAATGTAGTCACTGCTTGTGAAAATGGGCTTTCACAGTGAAGTGATCACTCAGGTTGCTACAGTACCAGTAAGGGTAGCCACTGCTTGTGACAATTGGCTGTCACAGTGTTGTGGTCATTGCTAAGATTGCCACAGTGCCAGTAAAGGTGTCCATTGCTTGTGAAAATGTGCTGTCACAGTGTGGTGGTCATTGCTCAAGTTGCTGCAGTACCAGTAAGGGTGGTCACTGCTTGTGACAATGGGCTTCCACAGTGTAGTGGTCATCACTCAGGTTGCTACAGTACCAGTAAGGGTAGCCACTGCTTGTGGCAATGGGCTGTCACAGCGTGGTGGTCATTACTCAGGTTGCTATAGTACCAGTAAGGGTGGCCACTGCTTGTGACAATGGGCTGTCACAGTGTGGTGGTCATTACTCAGGTTGGTACTGTACCAGTAAGGGTGGCCACTGCTTGTGACAGTGGGCTGCCACCGTGTGGTGGTCATTAGTCAGGCTGCTACCATACCAGTAAGGGTGGCCACTGCTTGTGACAGTGGGTTGTCACAGTGTGGTGGTCATTACTCAGGTTGGTACAGTACCAGTAGGGGTGACCACTGCTTGTGACAGTGGGCTGACACAGTGTGGTGGTCATTGCTCAGGTGCTACAGTACCAGAAAGAGTGGCCACTGCTTGTGACAATGGGCTGTCACAGTGTGGTGGTCATTGCTCAAGTTGCTGCAGTATCAGTAAGGGTGGTCACTGCTTGTGACAATGGGCTGTCACAGTGTGGTGCTTATTGCTCAGATTGTTATAGTACCAGTAAGGGTGGTCACTGCTTGTGACAATGGACTATCACAGTGTGATGGTTATTGCTCAGGTTGCTATAGTACCAGTAAGGGTGGTCACTGCTTGTGACAATGGTCTGTCACAGTGTGGTGGTTATTGCTTAGACTGCTACAACAATAGTAAGGATAGCCACTTCATGTGACGATGGGCTGTCACTGTGTGGTGTTCATGATATACTGTAGCTCAGGTTGCTGCAGTACCAGTAAGTGTTCACACTGCTTGTGACAATCGGTTGCCACAGTATAGTGGTCATTCCTCATTTATAAAGTACCAGTATGGGTGACCACTGCTTGTGGCAATGGGCTGCCACAGTGTGGGGGACATTGCTCAGGTTTTTGCAGTACCAGTCAGGGTGGTGACTGCTTGTGACAATGGGCTGCCAATGTAGTGGCCATCGCTCAGGTTGCTACAGTACCAGTAAGGGTGGCCACTACTTGTGACAATGGGCTGTCACAGTGTGTTGATCATTGCTCAGGTTGATAGTTTACCAGTAAGGGTGGTCAATGCTTGTGACTATGGAATGTCACATTGTGGTGGTCATTGCTTAGAGGCTACAGTACTAGTAAGGACAGCCATTGCATGTGACAATGGGCTGTCACTGTGTGGTGTTCATGATTTACAGTAGCTCAGGTCACTGCAGTACCAGTAAGTGTGCCCACTGCATGTAACAGTGGGCTGCCAAAGTATGGTGGTCACTGCTCATTTCTACAGTACCAGTAAGTGTGGCCACTGATTGTGGCTATGGGTTGCTACAGTGTGGTGGTAATTGCTCAGGTTGCTACAGTATCAATATGGGTGGCCACTGCTTGTAAAAATGGGCTGTCAGTATGGTGGTCATTGCTGAGGGTGCTACAGTACCAGTAAGGGTGGTCACTGCTCATGGCAATGGGCTGTCACAGTGTAGTGGCCATTGATCCAGTTGCTTCAGTATTAGTAAGGGTGGTCACTGCTTGTGACAATGGGCTTCCATAGTGTAGTGGTCATTGTTCAGGTTGCTACAGTACCAGTAAGGGTGGTCACTGCTCACGGCAATGGGCTGTCGCAGTGTAGTGGTCATTGCTCAGGTTGCTACAGTACCAGTAAGGGTAGCCACTGCTTGTGACAATGGGCTGTCACAGTGTTGTGGTCATCGCTTAGATTGCTACAGTACCAGTAAGGGTGGTCACTGCTTGTCACAAAGGGCTGTCACAGTATGGTGGTCATTGCTCCAGTTGCTACAGTACCCGTATGGGTGGCCAGTGCTTGTGTCAATAGGCTGTCACAGTGTGGTGGTCATTGCTCCGGTTGCTGCAGTACCAGTAAGCATGGCCACTGCTTGTGACAATGTGCTCTCACAGTGTGGTGGTCATTGCTCAGGTTGCTGCAGTACCAGTAAGGGTGGTCACTGCTTGTGGCAATGTGCTGTCACAGTGTGATGGCCATTGGTCAGGTTGCTACAGTACCAGTAAGGGTGGCCACTGCTTGTGGCAATGGGCTGTCCCATGTGATGGTCATTGCTCAGGATGCTACAGTACCAGTAAGTGTGGCCACTGCTTGTGACAATGGGCTGCCACAATGTGATGGTCATTGCTAAGGTTACTTCATTTTCAGTAAGTGTGGTCACTGCTTGTGACAAAAGGGCTGACACAGTGAGGTGGCATTGCTCAGGCTGCTACAGTACCAGTAAGGGTTGTCACTGCTTGTGACAAAGGGCTGTCACAGCATGGTGGTCATTGCTCCAGTTGCTACAGTACCAGTAAGGGTGGTCACTGCTTGTGTCAATAGGCTGTCACAATGTGGTGGTCATTGTTCCAGTTGCTACAGTACCCGTATGGGTGGCCAGTGCTTGTGTCAATAGGCTGTCACAGTGTGGTGGTCATTGCTCCGGTTGCTGCAGTACCAGTAAGCATGGCCACTGCTTGTGACAATGTGCTCTCACAGTGTGGTGGTCATTGCTCAGGGTGCTGCAGTATCAGTAAGGGTAGCCAATGTTACTGACAATGGGCTGCCACAGTTTGATGGTTATTGCTCCAGTTGCTGCAGTACAAGTATTGATGGCCACTTCTTGTGATAGTTGGCAGCTACAATTTGTTCGTCATTGCTCAGGTTGTTACAGTACCAGAAAGTGTGACCTCTGCTTGTGACAAAGGGCTGTCACAATGTGGTGATAATTGCTCAGATTGCTTCAGTACCAGTAGTGGTGGCCACTGTTTGTAACAATGCGCTGTCACAGTGTGGTGGTCATTGTTCAGTTTGCTACAGTACCTGTAAGGGTGGCCACTGCTTGTGACAATGGGCTGTTACAATGTGTTGGACATTGCTTAGATTGCCACAGTGCCAGTAAAGGTGGCCATTGCTTTTGATAATGTGCTGTCACAGTGTGGTGGTCATTGCTCAAGTTGCAGCAGTACCAGTAAGGGTGGTCACTGCTTGTGACAATGGGCTTCCATAGTGTAGTGATCATTGATCAGGTTGCTACAGTACTTGTAAGGGTAGCCACTGCTTGTGACAATGGGTTGTCACAGTGTTGTGGTCATCGCTTAGATTGCCACAGTGCCAGTAAAGGTGACCACTTCTTGTGATAATGGGCAGCTACAGTTTGTTCGTCATTGCTCAGGTTGTTACAGTACCAGAAAGGGTGACCTCTGCTTGTGACAAAGGGCTGTCACAATGTAGTGATAATTGCTCAGATTGCTTCTGTACCAGTAGTGCTGGCCATTGTTTGTAACAATGCGCTGTCATAGTGTGGTGGTCATTGTTCAGTTTGCTACAGTACCTGTAAGGGTGGCTACTGCTTGTGACAATGGGCTGTTACAATGTGTTGGTCATTGCTTTGGTTGCTACATTACCAGTAAGGGTGGCCACTTCTTGTGATAATTGGCTGTCACAGTGTAGTGGTCATTGCTCAGGTGGCCACTGCTTGTGACAATGGGTTGTCATTGTGTGGTGATCTTAGCTCAGGAAGCTGTAGTACCAGTAAGGGTGGTCACTGCTTGTGTTAATGGGCTGTCACAGTGTTATGGACACTGGTCAGCTTGCTATAGTATCAGTAAGGGTGGTCACTGCTTGTGTCAATGGGCGGTCACAGTGTGATGGACACTGGTCAGCTTGCTTCAGTATCAGTAAGGGTGGTCACTGCTTGTGACAATTGGCTGTCACTGTGTTGTGGTCATTGCTTTGAGTACTACAGTACTAGTAAGGGTGGTCACTGCTTGTGTCAATGGACGGTCATAGTGTGATGGACACTGGTCTGGTTGCTAAAGTATCAGTAAGGGTGGTCACTGCTTGTGACAATGGGCTGTCCCCCATGATGGTCATTGCTCAAGATCTACAGTACCCATAAGGATGACCACTGCTTGTGACAATGGGCTGCCACAGTGTGATGGTCATTGCTCAGGTTGCTTCAGTAACAGTAAATGTGGTCACTGCTTGTGAAAATGGGCTTCCACAGTGAAGTGATCACTCAGGTTGCTACAGTACCAGTAAGGGTAGCCACTGCTTGTGACAATTGGCTGTCACAGTGTTGTGGTCATTGCTAAGATTGCCACAGTGCCAGTAAAGGTGGCCATTGCTTGTGAAAATGTGCTGTCACAGTGTGGTGGTCATTGCTCAAGTTGCTTCAGTACCAGCAAGGGTGGTCACTGCTTGTGACAATGGGCTTCCACAGTGTAGTGGTCATCACTCAGGTTGCTACAGTACCAGTAAGGGTAGCCACTGCTTGTGACATTGGGCTGTCACAGTGTTGTGGTCATTGCTTAGATTGCCACAGTGCCAGTAAAGGTTGCCACTGCTTGTGACTATGGGCTGTCACAGTGTGGTGGTCATTGCTCAAGTTGCTGCAGTACCAGTAAGGGTGGCCACTGCTTGTGACAATGGGCTGTCACAGTGTGGTGATCATTGCTCAGGTTGGTACAGTACCAGTAAGGGTGGTCACTGCTTGTGACAATGTACTGTCACAGTGTGGTGGTTATTGCTCAGGTTGCTACAGTACCAGTAAGGGTGGCCACTGCTTTTGACAATGGGCTGATCAGTGTGGTGGTCATTACTCAGGTTGCTACAGTACCAGTAAGGGTGGCCACTGCTTGCGACAATGGGCTGTCACAGTGTGGTGATCATTGCTCAGGTTGGTACAGTACCAGTAGGGGTGGCCCTGCTTGTGACAATGGGTTGTCACAGTGTGGTAGTCATTGCTCAGGTTTCTACAGAACCAGTGAGAGTGGTCACTGCTTGTGGCAATGGGCTGTCACAGTGTGGTGGTCATTACTCAGGTTGGTACAGTACCAGTAAGGGTGGTCACTGCTTGTGGCAATGGGCTGCCACAGTGTGGTGGTCATTACTCAGGTTACTACCGTACCAGTAAGGGTGGCCACTGCTTGTGACAATGGGCTGTCACAGTGTGGTGGTCATTACTCAGGTTGCTACAGTACCAGTAAGGGTGGCCACTGCTTGTGAGAGTGGGCTGTCATAGTGTGGTGGTCATTGCTCAGGTTGCTGCAGTACCAGTAAGGGTGGCCACTGCTTGTGACAATGGGCTGTCTCAGTGTGGTGGTCATTACTCAGGTTCCTGCAGTACCAGTAAGGGTGGCCACTGCTTGTGACAATGGGCTGTCACAGTGTGGTGGTCATTACTCAGGTTGGTACAGTACCAGTGAGGGTGGCCACTGCTTATGACAATGGGCTGTCACAGTGTGGTGGTCATTGCTCAGGTTGCTACAGTACCAGTAAGGGTGGCCACTGCTTGTGACAATGGGCTGTCACAGTGTGGTGGTCATTACTCAGGTTGCTACAGTACCAGTAAGGTGGCTCTGAGATGCTGCATATCTGAGGATGTCTTTTCTCTTAGATCCTGCTCATTTATGCAATAAGATATGATGGCATTGGTCGTACTATGTTTACCCAACACACAGGGGTGCAGCAAGGTACAAAGCTGCAGGTTGAGTGCCTTTATCCCAGGGACATGGGGTTAACCATGTATAGCCAATGCCGCCCATAGTGTCTTATTGCTTTCATAAAATGGGTATTTGCTAGAATAAAAAAAAAAGAAAAATCAAAAATAGTTAAAAAAGTGATTAAAGTACTATATAAAAAGAATATACCAGTACTTCTGCCTGGTTGTTACCCCCTGGGGTTTCCATACATTTTCTGTTGCTTGCCTGTAAATTAGAGATACTGCCCAGGAGACTGCTGCCTTTTTGTCAGTTGTGAAGTTTGAAGAGACTGCCTGGTACTACAGAAACAGTAAATTAAATGTATTTTCCTGAATGTAAGCCTCTTAGCCATGTGTCTGGTTGTCTCTCAAGTGCCCGTGTGGTCAGACTCGCAGTCAGGATTGTTGGATGTGAGGACTTAAACAGCCAGTTTTCTTTCTGGCTTTCTGGCTTCTTCCTCACTATCTTCAACAGTGGGAGAGACTGCCATGCTGTAAGCATAATTCCTGCCTCTGTCTCTCATACTGCACTGCCTTAGCCATATGGTTGACATCATTAAACAAATGGCAAACTCTCCCCTTTTTTACTTTTTTTGTGCTTATTCTTAATATGGGGGTTGACTGGACAGGAACATTATATAGATACATAGATACATAGACAGTGTCAGCAGATAAGGGCCTATGGCCCACCCAGTTTGCCCATTTGAGCTTGTAAGTTTATGTTTTCCTAGAAGTCTGTTGCCCCTTACCCCTGACATCCAGAATTCCTTTATGTCTATCCCATGCATTCTTAAATCCCATGATTGTTTCAGCCCCCACCACTTCCTCTGGCAGGGTGTTCCACTTGTCCACCACCCGTTCTGTGAAGAAATTCTTCCTTATGTTTCCTCTGAATCATCCTCCCTCCAACTTCATCCCATGCCCTCTAGTCCTGGAACATCTTTTTCACTTAAAAATAGTGTATTCCTGCACCCTGTTCCTCCCGGTAAGATACTTGTATGTCTCTATCATATCCCCTCTCTCCCTCCTCTCCTCCAGGGAGTACATGTTCAGTTCCTTCAACCTGTCTTTATAGGACTTGTGATGCAATCCATGCACCATCTTTGTTGCCCTCATCTGAACCTTCTTCTACCTTGTCTATGTCCTTTCGTGGTATGGTCTCCAGAACTGTACTGTACTCCAGGTGAGGACCTCACTAGTGTCTTGAATAGCGGAATTATGACCTCCTTTCCTGCTGGTGATGCCCCTGCCATACATACCAGCATCCTATTTGCTTTACCTGCTGCCTTGTCACACTGTTTCCCTACCTTGAGGTCATCAGAGATGATAACCCTAAGATCCCTTTCCTGCTTGGTGCATGCTATATCCTCACCCCCAACTGATATATTGTGCCAGGGTTTTGTGCCCAATATGCATTATCTTGCACTTCCTTGCATTGAATTTAAACTGCCAAACCCCTGACCATTCTTCAAGTTTCTGCAGGTCCCTTCTCATTCTGTCTACACCCTCTGGTGTGTCTATTCTATTACAGAGCTTTGTGTCATCAGCGAACAGTGAAATTCTGCCTTCTAGGTCCTGCGCAATGTCACTGATGAAGATGTTGAATAGGACCGGTCCCAGCACTGATCCTTGTGGTACCCCACTGGTCACTCTTCCCTCTGTAGAGTGACAGCCATTTACCACCACCCTCTGTGTCCTGCCACCCAGCCAGTTACCTACCCACCACACTACTGTCCTGCCCACACCCATATTCCCCAGGCATTGTGACATTGTGCCTGTACCACACTGCAACATGGTTTCAGCTGGAAGATGCTTTTTACGTACTCTGCCTTGGCTAAGAAGATAATAAGCCCTACGCCTACCCCCGAGTCTCGGTTGGCTCCTAACAGTAAAAGCTAACCTGCGCAGACTTAGGTCCTTGGACCTAACATTACTAGAGGTCCCCAAGGTTAGGACAAAGGCAGGCTACAAATCCTTCTCACACGCTGCCCCTTCCTTGTGGAATAACCTCCCTTTGGAGGTGTGTGAAACCCCATCGGTTCCGTGCTTCCACACAAGACTTAAAACTCACCTGCTATCAATGGCCACATGCCAATGCCACCGCACCCTATGATAGCCTGCTTACCAAACTAATATTTTCTAACCCCTGAACAGTCAGCACTAACTTTCCCACCCCCTCTCTGAACAATCCTAATGCTCTTAGAACTACATTACCTAATGAATTAACAGTACTGTCTCTTCAGTAGGTATGGCTAATGTAGGATCTCATGTAGGTAGGGCTAATGAAGGATCACATGAACAACAACTTGCAAACAATATATTTAAATCCATTGAACAACTGCTTTGTGTAAACAGCCAAATACTGTGCACCCATGATGACCTTTTATGTATATGTTCAACTGTCTATAATCTCATGTACTTTTATTCCCGGGTCGCCCCTGAAAAAGGGACCTCTCGGGCCCAGTGGGCCTACCCAGTCATCAAAATTCAATAAATAAATAAATAAATATAACATCTGGGATTACAACCTTTGAGCTAAGAGCTCATTTACAGAGGTTCAACGTAAAATTAAGGGACACGCATACAATAACATTTTAGCAAGTGACAAGTAACAGAGATGGCAAATATAATAGTTCAGTCATTTGGTAAACAGTAAAGTAAACAAGTACATTTTAAAATCATTAAGAAAGAGCAAATCTACAGAGGTGTGGGTATTAGGAAACTCCACATGATCATTCAAAGAAAAGAGACAAGTGTAAAATGGGAGCATGAAACCAGAGTCTGGTTACCTTTGTCAAGCTACGGGCAAGGATGAAGGGGAGGAGGGAGGGGGGAAGGGGAGGGTAATGGTGAAGTGGGTTATAAAAGAAATGAAGATGGCTTTGTAGGTGGGGGTGAGAGAACTCTGAAGGAGAGAGATGTGGGGTGTGACAGAGTTAAGATTTAGGAGTGGTCAGAGAGGTGGAAGAGCTAGGAGTAAGGAGCAGCAAAAGGAGGGGAAGGGTAAGTAGCAAGTCGGGTATGTGTCAAAGTGCTATATTTAATCAATAAGCCATGAGGAGGGGTGGGTTATCAGGGGATTTACCACAGCTGGAGTGGTTTGCACATGAGGTGCAGCCAAGTGGGTAAATCTGCACGGCCGTGGTAAATCCCCTACTGTAGATCCCGAATGGCTTGTGTGATATGCCTAAGTACTGCTATTTTTATTATTTTAAAAAAGCAGTACTTGGTATAATTCTTAATAAGCCACTCAGTATTAAACAAGTGTTTTTAATTTTGTTTTGTTTCCCTGATGTACGGAGCAGCAGTTTTACGCTCTCCGCTTAGCAGGGGAACAAGATGGCAGTCACAGTTCTGTGATTTCTGCGTCGGATTGTTTTTTTTTAAAGATGCAGCTGACTGGCACGTTTTGCTGTGATTATCAGAGGATTTACAATGGAAGTAAGGTGCCAGCCTGCTGTTCTGACTGGTTGGTGTCAGAGGTCCATGGTATAATCTAGGATATTCACCAGAAGCAAGGAGAGCATATCATGAGAAGCAGGTGCACATCATTTGGTTCAAGAGATGAGACTGAAGTTTAGGTTTGTATGGATCAATTTTAGGTTTGGTGTTTAAATCTGTCTGAAGGGAGTGTAATAAGAGCTGGACCCAGTTGCTGAATGATCTCTGGCGTTGAGAGGTACGATGGAAAGGTACCTTAAATGGGTGCAATTTGATTCTCTAGTCTGCCTTACTGGTTCTGAAGGACAAAGTATGGAACACATACTGGGAGGGCATAAGGCCTAGGACAGCTTTTTTGGCTAGGAGGCAAACCTGATAGTAGATTCTTCACTACAGATCTAGCCAGCCTGATTGATGATACAGGTGACAGGTGTTTGTTAGTCATGGGGCACCTATGACCAACCTACAGGCTTTGTTCAGGGTACTGGAAATTCTCTTTAGTGTACTGTCCTGTGCCGCGCTATAAATAACAAGGGCATAATCTAGTACGGCTAAGCTTGAACTAGTAATAGCTAATTGAAGAACCGCTTCGGTTAGACAGTGCCTATGCCTAAAAAGCTGCCTGAGTTTACGATTTGCTGACCAGACAATAAGATGTACATCAATCAATCAATCAATCAATCAAAATCTTTATTTATCCAAGTGAACATCGTTGATCAAGCTCATTTAACAAGATGGACCTGGTTAGCCCCAGGTCAAATGGTACAATGCATACAGAGATATTTACAATAGAGCCAAATAACACAAGTCAAAAACAATTAATGCAATTAATGCAAGTAAGTACTCAATGTTACATCAGTCATATCTGTTCATACTGCTTCTGTAATATTTAAGGAGGACATAAGATGAGGCTTAGTAGGAACTTCAGTATGGAGAAGTGATTGGTCGCTCATGTAGGGAGCTGACACAAGCACAGAATTTCAAAAGTAGTATAATCACAGTATCCTTAAATGTAACACTCTAAACAGAAGGATAAGGGTCTTAACAGTCAAGAAGAGAAGTAATTATAGCTCTTTTTTGGCAAATTTCGGTATGGAAATCAGATTTATGCTTGGTTTAGAATGGACACAGAAGCAGACTGCAGGAACCAATCGGAAGCCAATGCCAAAGAGCGTTCACATTCCGATTGGATGGTTACTAATGCCATGCTTTGCTAATGAAGAGTCTGAGCTTAGGTTCTCAGGTGGTGGTAGAGGCAGCACTGACTGCCCGGTGCCCAGGTTTTCCATGCCTACGGGTAGGGAGCCCGTGGAGAGCATATCCTTGGCAGGGGATGGAAGAAGGGGTCGGTATTAAGTACTGGGCCATGGACAATGGAACATCTGAACCAGTGGGAGGACCAAAATAGCAGGAAAACAGAACTGGGTATTCCTTGACACCTAAAAACTGGCCAAACCACAGAAATTCAGAAAGGAGTATAAGCAAACAAAGTCCCAACTCTTGACACTCTAAACAGGAAAAAATAGAGGTTTTAACTGTTAAGTAAGTACAGCTCTTTTTTATGTAATTTTTAGACAGAAAATCAGACTTTAGCTTAGTATTGAGGGAGACACCGGAGCAGACTGCAGAAGCCAATCAAATGTCAGAGCAGAAAAACACTTGTGTTCTGATTGGGTATCGGCAATGCCGCACCTCTGTAGTAAGGAGTCCGGTCTAGGTGTCTCAGGCAGCAGCTTTGGAAGTGACAACCACCCGATATCCACATTTCTCCCACCTGAGGGGAAGGGAGCCCCTAAAGGGCTAGTCTACGGCAGGGAAGAGAGTTAGGGGACAGAGGAAAGAGATAATGAGAGTGGAGTGCAGTGGAAAGGGAAGATAAAGATGAAATAGGGCAGTTAAATGGTACAGGGTAGGGGAATAAGAGCCACAGATTAAGCAATATGTAAAAGACAGCAGGGTGAGTAAGGTGTAGCCGCCACGAAAGCTATGAAGAGATAATAACCCTATAAGGATTTCTAGAAGGGAAAAAAAATTAAGGCATCAGACGCTTACAGAGTTAAGGTCACCAAAGGTTACAAGCGATCATAAATTCAACTACGCTCAGAGGGTAGCAGCCTGATGCTTCAGGTGAAAATTAGAGGCTGGGGTAGCAATTGCATGGCTCACACACATACCAAGCATATAGAGATTTAAAGGCATTCATACTGTGGAGGCAGCTTAATTTCAATAATTTTTGTACTTTGTTCCGCAATGTTGGCAACAGAAAACTAATGGGCACTCTGCCATAGTGAGAGGAAGCTATGGGGATACATAATGTGATGTAGGATGTGCTTCTTAGGACATTCGTTTCTGGCTCACTTGGTGGGAGACAGTCTATTATATATTGTGGAAGCTGCTTCAAGAAGACTCTATAAGTCCAAAGGACTGCATTTCTATTATGCCTAAACATAAGAGAGGACCACCCTATGGCTTTGTACAAGGAACAATGATGGGTAGAGATGGGGAGACCAGTGATAAACCATTTGACCCTGTGGTAAAGTGTATCCATCTTTGCAAGTGAGGCTTTGGGACATTGACTGTAAAGGAAATCGACAAAATTGATCAGCGAAAGAAAAGTAGTTTGGACAAGATGCACTTTTGCATCTCTAGTAAGAAACTGGTTAATTCTAAAGAATAGCCCCAGCCTCTGCCTTAACTTCTTTACAAGGTCCTTGACATGCTCGGTAAATGATAGATTATGGTCTAACCAGACACCTAGGTATTTAAACTTTGCGACAAACTCCAGTTTCTCTCCAAGAATTGTGGTACTCTGAGGTAGCGCTCCAGAGCTGGCCGGATTCATCATACGGCAATAAGGTGAGGGCAACATTGCTTATGTTTTTTTAGCATTTTTAGCATTTAGAAGAAGTTTTTTATGGAGGAGATAGTTCTAGAGCTGGTTAAATTCCTCCTGGAGGTCAGCACAAGTGGCTTCAGGTGTAGGACAACTAATATATACAACTGTGTCATCAGCAAACAGGTGTATGTTGGCCTTGTTAATACTCTCATCAATGTTATTAACATAGATAGCGAATATTAAGGGACGACGTATGGATCCTTGCAGCACTCCCCTCAGTAGAGGTTTGAGTAGGGATAGCTCACCCGCAGCCTTACTTTGTTGACACCGTCTTATGAGGTACTCAGTAAACCAATGCAAAGAAACTGAGTCCAGGACTATACTCTTCAGAGAAGAGAGAAGCAGGCTATGATCCACTGTATCAAAAGCCTTACTAAGGTCTAGAAATACAGCACAAAAAAGTTTCAGCTGTCCAGTTCTTGGTACAAATCAGTTGTTACTTTGGCAAGGGCTGAAATAGTGGTGTATTTAGTTCTAAAGCCAGATTGCATAGGGTTTAGTAGGTTGTTGGATTGGAGGTAGTCCCTTAGTTGGTTGCTGACAATCTTTTCCAGAAGTTTTGATAAAGTTGGGAGAAGGGAAATTGGTCTATAATTGCTAAGGTCACAGGGATCCCCTGATTTAAACAAGGGGATGACATGAGCAATTTTCCAGATCAGGGAAATAAGCCTTTGGGACAATGATAAGTTAAATAAGTGGGTGATAGGAACAGCTAGGATATGATAGGCGATTTTAAGAAAATAAGGATCCAAAGAATCAGCACCAGCACTTTTCTTAATATCCAATTGGAGCATGAGGTCTTCAACCTCTTACGGAGAGACCAGGTGGAATGAGAAGCCAAGTACCGGGGCAGAAGAGGCTGAGCATAAGACATTTAATTGGGAGCAGACCAGGGATGCAGGGGAATTGTCAAAAGCTAGACCAGCTGTGGCAAAATGATTGTTAAATGCATCTAGAATTCCGGGTTTATCATTGATAGTAGTACTCCCAGTTGTAATCTTAAGTGGCAAGGAATTACCAGGTGTATATCCGGACATGTCCTTGATTGTCCTCCAGAATTTGGAGGAGCATTTTGCAGCAGAATCCAGTTCGGTAAGATAAAATGCTGCCTTTGCATCCCTGACCATTTTTGTACAAGCATTGCGTGCCCTTCTGAATTGACACCAGTCTGAGTCAAGCTTAGTCTGGCGAGCTTTTTTCCACAACTTATCCCTATCAAGCAATGCAGCTTTCAGCTCGACAGAGAACTAACAACATGTTTTGTTTTTTATGTAAATTTTTACCATAGGGGCATACATATTTATGGCCCCAACAAGTATATCATGGAAAATATCATATGTTAAGTTAACCACGTTAGCTAAGTAGAAGTCTTGCCAACGTGGCAAGTGTTCCAACTCATAGACATAGGCAGCCACATCAAAGTTACAATGGGCCCTTTTTGTAAGTAATTTAGCTGTAGGTCCTGTATGATGCAGTGATCTGACCGCAGCAATGAAGCAACGATCACTGACATCAGCAAAGAAGGTTCCAGCATGTGAGAAGAAATGAGGCTTATCAACTAAAATAACATCCAGCAGTGTGCTTTTGCTCATGTTCTTTTTATTTGGACATGTGGGTTTGTGAATTAATTGCACCAAACCACAGGAATCACAGAAAGTGTTTAAGGGTGAAGCAGTCTTCAATAACCAGTCAAAATTAAGGTCCCCTAGGATGATGGTTTCAAGGTTCTCTTTCTCCATAATAAAGACAAGATGTGTAAGAAGGAGTGTATCAGCAGACGGAGGTCTATAGCAACCAATCACTCTGAGGGCAAGGGAAGTAGATAAATCCATCTTCAGGGTCAAACACTCAAATTCGTTTTTGACAGAAGTAGAATCCAGGCAGGAAATTGTAAACCTTTCCTTAATGTACACTGCCACACCACTTCCCCTAGCAGGCCTGTCCATTCTGAATAACTGGTAGGAAGGAATACTAATCTCCCTGTCTTGAGAGGCTGGCTTAAGCCAAGATTCAGAGACTACCAGAACGTCTGGCTGAGTATGGCTGACCCACACCTGAATCATGGAGAACATTTTTAGGAGACTGCAGACATTAACATGCCAGAAACTTATGCCTTTAAGACAAGCAGCATCCAAAGGGCATGTAATGGTAGCGATAGGACCAGGGTTGAGCTCAATGTTACGCGGGCATAACAGCAACAGAAGTAATCTCTTTGATAGGGTGGTGATAATACATGAGTATAATAGGAGAGGGAACAGTTTAGGGTGACGCTGAGATATTTAAAGTTATGGACCATCACGAATGCTTCAATTTTGTTGTTTCTTATGGTAATTGAGGAGGATTTGTGGCAATTGGGGGTTGAGTCAAAAAGCATTATTTTTGTTCTTTTGTAGTTTAAGAGCAGCCTCACACTACAGAATCAGTCTTCCACATTATTAAAGTCACGTTGCAGCCATTATTCCAGAATAGTGGGGTCAGGGTGGCTTGTGTATAAAACCGAGTCATCAGCATAAAACAGTATTCTGTGTTGACATGCTTGGGGTAGCTGATTAAGGAAGAGGCTGAAGAGCAGTGAGCCCAAAATGGATCCTTGGGGAACACCAGTACTCATATGTTGTGAGTCTGAGAGTGTGTTGGCTATTTTTACCTTCAGTTCACGCCCTGTGAGGTAGCTCCTAAACCAGCCAAGTGAGGCTGATGATACCCCTGTGGAGCCTAACTGAGTCAGAAGGTGCTTATGGTTGGCTATATCAAAGGTCTTAGCAAGATCAATAAAGGTAGAACCCACAGAGTGTCCCTGATGAAAAGCCTCATGTATGAACCCTGTAAACTCAATTAGAGCTACTGTGGTGATGTGGAGTTTCCTAAAACCATATTGTTCGCATTGCAGTTGATATTTGTCAAGATGATCTACTAACTGGCTGTAGACTATTCTTTCAAGAGCTTTGGAGATGGGCGGGATGCTCGAGATTGACTGGTTGTTTTTTATGGATTGCCCTATCCCCATTTTTAAAACAGAGGTCACTACTGTGGCTTTCCATAGCCTAGGAAATTTTCCAGAGATGAGGGTTAGGTTAAGTATTCTTGCCAGGGGTTTTACTACCTTGTTGAGGGTTAGGGAAAGTAGTTTTAGGTCTAGTCCATCACCACTATGCCTAGATTTACCAAGCACTTTAGTTAGGTATTTCTTAGCCTCTATTCTTGTGATTACCTTAAGGTAGAATGAGGGGATTGTGTTTGGGGGGGATGAAACTGGGGGGTTCATTATATCACCATTGACTGGATTGAAAAAGTCCAGAGGGTGTACCCTTCTGAGGTCAGTGAATGCATTGTTAAATACCTTAGCAATGTTTTTTTCATTCTGAGCGAGGGTACTGATTAGATTCAGCTTGGTCGGCACTGTTTTGTCTGGTTAACTGGTAATTGTTTTGATGTTTTGCCAGGACTTGCGGCCGGCCGTCACCCCAAGAGGTGTTTAATTCAGACCTGAAATAGCTGGCCTTTGCCTGATGGATGGCTTGAGTACATTTGTTCCTGGCTGTCTTGAAGTTTTGGAGGTCAGAGGGTGAACCAGTACTTTTGAACTTATGCCATAAATGTTCTCTTGTCTGCATTTGGTCAACAAGTTGCAGAGTTATCCATGATTTGTGGGACCCTTCAATCTTCCTTTTGGTTATGAGGGCATAAATATCACAAGCCACATTAAGTTTTTGATAACGTTTTCCAGTGCTATGTAGACGTCCAGGGTTGAGAAGATAGGGGACCAATTCAGCTGCTTAAGATGTTGTTTTAGGGGACCTAGTTGCCCTTTTCTTAGGATGCCAGAAGTTACTACCTTACCCAGCAGTTTCAGAGCCTTATTGGCTCACGAACAAAGGATGGCAGAGAGGTCGCTCAAAGAATCAGGGAACACGAGTAAGTTCGAGATCCTGTCAGGATGATTTGTAAGCAATCAGTTTAGTAAGGTGCAGGTCCCAGTATGGTAGTTTATTCATGTGAGTGACTCCAACAATTGGTTGACATTGATTGAGGTGATGGCATCTTTGTAGAGTGCAGAGTCTTGGGACAACCAATTTATATTAAAGTCCTTCAGCACAAGTACATCTGAATTAATACGGAGCTCAGCATGGTGTTCATGGAACACCCCGAATCCCTTGGACTGTTCTTTTGGGGGATGGAGACTGAAATGAGTGTTAGGCCCTTGCCTTCTGCACTAAGAATTAGCTTCACAGACAGAATTTGCACATTTTTCCCAGTGTTTAAGGGTGTCAGGACTGTTCCCTGTAGGTTTTTTTATATAAATTATACAACCACCACCCCTTTTGTCATGTTTATTAAGCCAAAAGGAGATGTAGCCTGGTAGATGTATTTCATTGTCAGGTGTATGTGGCGTGAGCTAGGTCTCAACCACTGACAGAACATCTGGGTTGTGCTGTGCCATCCACACTTGCAACAAATCAAGTTTTGACAGGAGACTACATATATTAATAGAGGCAATCGAGATAGTGCCTGACTGCCCCAAGGTATTAACAACAGAGCATACCTCTCAACTGTACCACATTACGAGGAACGTTCCTCATTTTACTTCACAAAAGCTCCCTGTTCCACATTGTGAGAACTTGTTCCACATTCAGTATTAACATTTTAAAGCAAAAATCTATAGTAAATGATGCAAAAAAAATATATTATTCAATTAATAACAGACTTTCTGAACATAAATGCAAACATTTTAACAGTGTTCTGTGCCTCCTAGGTAAAGATTTTATTAAGTGTTCCACATTTTGATAATTTGTTCCACATTTTGAGAGGCAATGTTCCACATTTGCGGGACAAAAGGTTGAGAGTTATGCAACCGAGGATTTAGGACCTGGGTTTGGATGAATATTGTCGGATAGTAGTAGCAGCAACCAGATGACCCTAGTTGCCTGTAGCTTGAGTCTCTTTAGGGATTGTGAATTATAATGATGTGATGGGACTGCCTTCCCTGTGTGCAGGATGTTGTGATTGTATCAATGGTTGGAGGGTAGGGTTGCAGGTGTCAGGGAGAGATAGAATCAACGTGCATGAGTGCTGGCAGCCAGCAAATATTGAGATGGCTGGGGCAGATGTAGAATTAGGGGAGCCATCCCTGAATGCTGGTATTATGTCTTGTACCTTATGGCTCTGTGTATTATGTGGTGAGTTTGGCAGAGAAAAATGATATAGACACAGATAGGAGGAGCCAGCATGATCTGGGGTGCATGATTTATATATGTTTTGAGGGCTGGATGCTGCTTGAAAATTTCCAGCAGAATTACTGATTTTTCTGTTGGTAGTTTTGGTTGCAGGTTGTTTTATTAGCCAGAATTGCGTAGTTCTTATGGACAGGAGTAATATAGCGAAGAAACCTTTAAAAGGGATGATGTATTTACACAGATCTGTCAAATCAATGTGGGTAGGGGTGGGTCCTTAGGTGAAAGAAGTGGATTTAAAGAATGTCATGGGTGGGAGAAAATTGAGGCACAAAAAACCAAAAACTTAAATTAACTCTCCCTGAATAAAAGAAAGTGAGATACAATATTATTAAAGAAAGACTGCTCTTCCCAATAAGAATAAATTAGGAAGCAGCAGTGGACAATAGTGGATCAGCTGCTGGCACATGGATCCAATCAAATTAAAGACTTCCAAGCCAGTATTTCTGGGAGTCAGAAGAGTACCTGATTCTTGCTGGGAGCACGGGCAGGGCATGAAATGTGCGGTTGGCTGGAGAAGAGCTGGGCTTCTGCAGCGATGAGTCCTGGAGGGCCTTTCAGCTGGAAGAGAGGGAGAGAGGCAGAGGGGTTAGAAGTTAAATTCAAAGTGAAGCAGACAGCCTACTGCAGAAGTTAAATGTAGGACAGGACCAGGAGGAAGAGAATAGCTTGTGGGAGTAGGCGTTAAAGATGGGGCTTAGGTTTTAGGAGCCAAGGAGACAGCACTTGGTGGTTGGCTAGCATAATGATGCCACTGGATCGCTCTAGACAAGGAGATTAGCAGAATTAATAGAATCAGAGGAATTAGCTTTCACTTCAGGCTTTGGAAGTGAGCAAGCTTTGATTATAATGGCTTGAGCAGGTGAGACTTTTGAACACAGATGTGTTCATACTGTTAGAATTTTGTTTTCCTACTTTATTTTGCTAGATTAAATATCCATGCCCACTGTGAGGGGTTGAACAGGTGGGGAAGGGAGAAGGGACAGCAAGTGATCAGAATTGCCGATCTGGAGGAATGCAGTTGTAAGTTACCAAAGGAAATGGAAGAAATTGATCTGTTGGATTCCATATTAAAAATGGACAGTCTAGGACTGCATGGGGAGGCAGGTCATGCAGGTATGTTAAGGTACATTTTATATAGAGCTGCTGTGTGGGGAACAAAATTATGACTGACATTCAAAAGATGAAAAGTCCATATGTCCATAGCTAGGAAATGTGCCATGTACAGGTTGGATGGGGACTTGTTTTAAGATAATGGAAGTATCTTAATGTCAGAACTAAAACCAAGCCTTGACAAATCAGGATGCAGGAATTTCCACAATTTATTTTATATTCATCAGTGTAACATCCTACTCTATATTTTGATGGTCTCCACTTCCTTCTCAGCTAGTCTACTAACCACAACTACTGTACTTACTGTGGTAAAAAATGAAGTTACCGATGAGTGAGAACATTGGGTTCTACAAAGCAGTGTTAGTGGGATTGGAAGTTTTTGACAGTTCTAACTGGAGTTAACATCAGAGATAGTGTTTAGAAAATAGATCAAAAGAGAATTTTCCTCACAGTAGCAATGATCAAAAACAGCCCATGGGATCACCAGCTTTAGGAAAGAGATGCCACGCGTAGATTGTTGCCAAGTGGCGTGCCTGTAGCTGTGGTCGGAGGGCTGTACTATCATTTAGAGGGCTGAGCTAACTGTGTTTTTAGAGGGCTACATTTTTGTTTAGAGTACTGTACTTTCCATATTTTCATTTAGAGGGATGCATTGTCATTTAGAGAGCTGTACTTTCTGTATTTCCTTTTAGACGGCTGTGTTGTTACTTAGAGGGCTGAGATAACTGATTGTTTTTTAGAAGGCTGCATTTTTGTTTCGAGGGCCATACTTTCTGTAATGTCTTTTAGAAGGCTGTATTTTCTGTAATGTCTTTTAGAAGGCTGTATTTTTGTTTCGAGGGCCATATTTTCTGTAATGTCTTTTAGAATGCTGTATTTTCTGTTTTCAGCAGGGAGCTGCATCTGCTTCACTAAGGATGTTTTCGGCAGCTTGCGGGGCTCGGCTATATTACAAAGGATCGGGAGTCAGATGCCATGAGACTCATCACAATCCATTACAACCAGCTTTCTTGGCCCTACTTCCCACCCCCACCCATGCAATCAGTTTTTAGGCTCAGAAGAAACTGACAACTACACCTAGGAATTGCAGTGGGAGTTCTGGGTGTTGAGAAGACAGAAGAACAATGTGAGCAGTAAATGAGGGGTAGAGATCTGTCAGATAAGGGGACTTTGTGTACAGTGGGGGCTTTTTCACTGTGCATATTGTGGGTATATAGTCTAAGAGTATTTACTGGATGCATTGAGGGCTTACTGTCTGGGTTTCAACAGTCTTATTCTTCTATCTTTTCTGGGCTGATCAAAATAAAATAAAAATTAAGTGTACATGTAAAATGGTGCAGGGTCTGCACCAGAAGACATATGAAGAGAGACTTAAGGAGCTTAATATGTATATCCTTGAGGAAAAGAGGGACAGGGGGGACATAAACGAAACTTTCAAGTGCCTCAAGGGAATCAACAAAGTCCAAGAAGGTAGCATCTCTCAGAAAAAGAAGTGGGCAAGAACAAAGGGGCACAATTTTAAGATAGAAGGGGGATAGCTCAGAGGTAATGTGAGGAAGTATTTTTTCACAGAGATGGCTGTGAATGCATGGAACGGCCTTCCTGGGGAGGTTGTGGAGTCAAAATCAGTAGGGGAATTCAAGAATGCATGGGACAGACATAAGGCAATTCTAGGGGGTTGGGGTAGGAAGAAGTAGGCTGCTGGTTAACTAGGATCTGCAGCTTATCCATTAGGTAGGGGAATGGGCAGACTGGGTGGGCCAAGTGGTCCTTATCTGCCGTCAAATTCTGTGCTTCTATGTTAATGTTGATTCAACCAATATGTGATGTCTGCCACATTGACACCCTCATTCCAAAATAAAATTGTGAATTTTTTGTACATGGGTTTGATTAATGGTATTGCCAAGAAGGTCTTCCATAATATTGCATTTTTAAGAACATGGTACTATTTCCAAAACCGTTCTAAGCCAGCTGGATGTTTAACACTAATATCAAATATTGTGTCCCCTGGCATATGTATCAAGGCATATATCTCATATGCATAGTATTTCATGCTATTTTTGAGTAGCACTCTACCCACAAATAGCCAATCTGGTATATCCTCCATGTCACCTCTGTATCTAAGTTGCACAGCATTGCGTCTTGTTGCAGGTTCAGCTGCATTTCTTCTTTTGTCTGGGAACAGATGCTCTCTGACAATGAATTACCAAACTGTTCTAGGGGTCTGTTGTGTTTCTTCAGCCCTAGGAGGTATGACCCCTGTCTCCATTTGTCTAGTTCCTTACCTGCACTGGAATTAGCTCTAAATGACTCAGATGATGCAGAGGGTGGGGGTGACCCTGCAGGAACCTCCTCTTCAATATTCTGCACCACCTTTTGTTTCGGGCCCTCTTCCAATTCTTTAATCACTGTCATGACTCCATTTTGTCCTTCTTGCATCAAAGGCTGTACACCACTATTACACTTCTGCCCTGGTGTAATTTGAGACACCACATCCTTGCTCCCTTCACAACTGTCTCTTAATGCGTATTCTCTGACCCCGTTGGTACCTCCAAAATTTGTGAGGAGGTTAGCTCTCTGACCCACCCATTCTAGACCCTTTGTCCATCCTGCATTCAGTAAAGCAGTAGTAACCCACACTGAGGTATCTGTTTGTGGCCTTGTAGAAGGGCCTGCCCTTACAGTCTCATCCTGCCTGCAAGTAATTCCTTCTTTTGGTGTCATCCGCCCTTTTTTCCCTTCATGTGCCATTTCTTTCTGTAGTGTTTTTTTATAGTACCACATGAATTTACCCCAATAGTAAATGTAATCTGCTTTTGATCTAAGATGGACACAGTCTATGCAGGCATGGTTGAAACCTCTCCGTGCTGTTTTCCCCTTCCACCTGACTGTCATACCTCTCAACTGTACCACATTACGAGGGACATTCCTCATTTTACTTCACAAAAGCTCTCTGTTCCACATTGTGAGGACTTGTTCCACATTCAGTGTTAACATTTTAAAGCAAAAATCTATAGTAAATGATGCAAAAAATATATTATTCAATTGATAACAGATTTTCTGAATATAAATGCAAACATTTTAACAGTGTTCTGAGCTTCTTAGGTAAAGATTTGATTAAGTGTTCCACATTTTGATCATTTGTTCCACATTTTGAGAGGCAATGTTCCACATTTGGGGGACAAAAGGTTGAGAGGTATGCTGACTGTCTCCAGAACTGCATGCAATACTGCAGATGGGGTCTCATGAGCTGTCTGTACAGAGGGATAACAACTTCCTGTTTTCTACTGGTGATGCCTCTCCCTATACATCCCATTATCCCCCCAGCCCTCCTTATTGCCCTCTCACATTGCTTGCCCACCTTTAGGTCATCCGATATGACTACCACCAGGTCCCTTTCCATTTTTGTTGTTAGTATCTCACCCACATTGTGTACTCTTCCCCTGGATTTTTGTTTTCCAGGTGCATTACTTTGCACTGCTTAGCATTGAATCTAAGCTGCCATACATTTGGCCATTCCTCCAAACTTGCCAAGTCCCTTCTGATCCTTTCCACCCCACCTTGTAGATTAACCCTGTTGCAGATCTTTGTGTTGTCTGCAAAGAGACATACTTCTCCTTCCAGTCTTTCTGAAATTTCACTTATAAAGACATTGAAGAGGACCAATCCTAGAACTGAACCCAATGGTACCCCACTAGTAACCCCCCTTTCTTCAGAGTGGACTCCGTTTACTATTACCCTCTGTGTCCTGTTCTCCAGCCAGTTTTTTACCCAGGCTACCATCTTGGGACCTACTTCCAGGCTGACTAACTTGTATATTAATCTTTTGTGTGGGACTGTGTCAAATGCCTTGCAAAAGTCTAGGTAGGTGATGTCAACAGCCCCTCCCTGATCTACTACTTTGGTCACCAAGTGAAAAAAATCTATTAGATTCATCTGACATAACCTTCCTGCTCTGAATCCATGCTGGCTTGGGTCCTGTGGCCCTCTTCCTCTAGGTATTCAACAGTTTTTTCCTTCAGAAGTGATTCCATCATTTTCCCTATTACTGAGATCAAACTAACAGGTCTGTAGATTCCTGTGTCTGCCCTGCTCCCACTTTTGTGAAGTGGAATAACATCTGCCCTCCTCCAGTACTCAGGTACCACCCCATCCTTCCATGATTTGTTAAAGAGGGTAGTCAGTGGTGTCACTAGTTCTACCCTTAATTCTTTTAGGCCAGGCCACGGACCCCTCAATTTCTGGAACCTAAACAGTTTTTTAGAAATCATCTGTACTGCAAGGGATCCAGCGTGCCTTGACCAGGCCACGGACCCCTCAATTTCTGGAACCTAAACAGTTTTACAGAAATCATCTGTACTGCAAGGGATCCAGCGTGCCTTGACCAGGCCACGGACCCCTCAATTTCTGGAACCTAAACAGTTTTTCAGAAATCATCTGTACTGCAAGGGATCCAGCGTGCCTTGACCAGGCCACGGACCCCTCAATTTCTGGAACCTAAACAGTTTTTCAGAAATCATCTGTACTGCAAGGTACTAGCCCTGACTTTTGGATTTGGTACCAGTAGAAGCTGATTTCCAAGTGGCCCATACTATCTCCTGCTGAACACACCTCTAACTACTGTATCTCCCTCTGTGTCTCTAGTTGAATTTATGTGCTAGGGTTTAATGATTTGTTTAATCCTTACAGTCATTTTAAGTTCTGAGTTGATATTAGAAGTGAATTTAGACCTTTTCCATTAGCAGATTATATCCTCTCACCACTAGAGGGCTATATCTCTATCTCTTTATCTAGTACGTAAGCCATGTGGGCTCTCTCTGCGTTTCTCTCTTCTCCTCCTCCTCCTTCTGGCCCCCTCTTCTCTCCTGGTCCTAGCCACCCCACCCCCACCCACCCCACCCCGCCACCTCTCTCTGGTTTCCACTGCAACTCCAGGGAACTGTCCACTTCCACTCAGACTTGTGCTTGGTGCACTGTTTGGATATTCCTGTTACTTAACACGACCACTACTCTCAACAAGTGTGGCCACCTCTCACACTGTACCACCTTGCAGTCCATATGGGACACCACCTGGAACCTTGCAACTTCTACTCCAGGAAACAACAATCAAAACTATCTTTCAAAGAGCTGCGACTCTGCTCCTTAAAACTCCTGTCCTCCTTCTTCATCTCAGGCAACGTCCATCCCAATCCTGGCCCTAGAAGCTCAGGCCACACACAAACTCCAGGTGCCCTTATCCTTGAACCATTAATATCTGCAGCCTACTACCAAAGCTGGATGCACTCCAAGCCTTCATATGCCAACACAACCCTGACATCCTTGCAGTGGTGGAAACTTGGCTGACACCTAAAGTTCCTGACTCAGCAGTAACAATACAGGGCTACAATGTTCACAGGCTGGACTGGATATCCAAAAAAGGCAGTGGTTGCGCAATCTATATCAAAGACTCCCTGTCTTGGCACCCTGTAGCAACTCCATTACTTTCTGCCTCAGCCCAGATTCTGCCAATAAAAATCATCCTAGGTCCCAACCATAAAGCTCTGACTATTGTCTCCGTATATATCCCACCCAGGGACCCTAAACATGGATTCAACGACGTCCTAAACTTTATCAACTCACATCCTCCCAAAAGTGAACTTATTCTACTAGGGGATTTCAACATAAACTGGTTAGCATTGAGTGCCAGTGCCTATAAAGACTCCATCTCAGCTGCTAACCTCACGCAAATGGTAAACTCCCCTACTAGGATTAACTACAAGACTGGCACCAGTACCCTCTTGGATTGGGTCCTCACCACTCACCCCACAAGGATTTCTTGTACGACCATTCTCCCAGACTCACTCAGTGACCACTCCCCAGTCATGTGTGCATGGTCTAACAAATTCCTTAAGCCCCCTCCCAAAATTATCACTAGCAGAGTCCTTCCTCGTGGAAAACTTCCACATCTCCAACAGCACCTGCTTCTACAAGACTGGCTACCCATCTATGAAGCAACAGATGTTAACTTGGCTCTTGATCACTTCATCTCAATTTTCAACAAAGCCTGCGACCTCTTTGCCCCTGCTAAAAGGCACAAAACAAAATCTCTCTCTAACCCATGGGTCACCGAGGCTCTTCTCTCACAGCTGAAACTAAGGGATCACCTCTGGGCAGTTGCCAGGGCCACTGGCAAACAACTGGACATCCAAAATTACAAACAAGCATGAAATGCCTGTACAAAAGCCATACGGCTAATGAAATCCACCTATTACAAAGATGCTCTCACCAATACATGGGGAAATGGTTGTGCTTTCTGGGACAATATCAAGGATGTCACAGGAAGCAGCCAAAAACCTCTCCAGCCATGTTAATGGTTGATGGATCCTCAACCCTTGACCCCAAGGTGATCGCAAACATCTTTAACACGGCTTTTTCAGACCTTAGTGCTGTTCTACCCCATGACTTTTTCAAAAACAGGGCCTACTCCCCAAATACCTCAGCCCCTCACTCTAACCATCCCCTCTTCTACTTCAGGAAGGTAAGGCTGAATGAAGCTCGCCACTATATTACTGCAGCTATCTCTAAATCTAGATCTAGTAGCGACACCCTGGACTTTAAGCTCCTTTTGCTCACCCTCGATGAGGTAATTCATCCATTAACAAAAATCCTAAACCTCTCTCTCAGCTGTGGAAAATTCCCGGACCTATGGAAAACAGCCACCGTGACACCCATCCATAAAAGTGGGGACAAGACGATTCTCAAATTATCGCCCTATCTCCATACTGCGCCCCACTCTAAGGCACTCGACGCATCGTGGCTGATCAACTTACTGACCACTTGGATAAATACAATATACCTTGTCCACAACAACACGGCTTCCAGAAAGGTCACAGCACCACCACAGCCCTTCTTGAGTTCACTGGAGCTTTGCACAAATCCCTTGACAATGGCCTTCTCACAGGGGCCGTTTTTGTCGACCTCTCCAAGGCCTTCGATACAGTAGACCATGGATTATTAATACACCAATTACTGAATGCCGGGCTATCACCTGACTCTTCTCTCTGGTTTAAAAGCTACTTAGAAAACCAGTCACAGAGAGTAAAAATTGCTGACGCTTTTTCTAACACCCTGCCTGTTTGCTCGGGTGTCCCACAGGTATCCATACTGGGACCCCTCCTTTTTAGCCTTTTCTTAAACTCCCTCCCTTACCACTGCTCTGAGCAGATCATACTATATGCCGATGATGCTGTTGTATTCTCCACTCACAAAGATCCTGCAACTCTTCAACACAACCTTCAACTTGGTTTCAGTTCTGTAGAGACATGGTTTCTTAATCATAAACTGGTCCTCAATGACAAGAAAACCAAATCTATGCTCTTCTGCAGCTCTCATAACCCACACAAGCTACACCACTTGGCTATCTCCACCACCCAGGGGAACACTCTAGATCAGGTGGGGTCCTTCAAATACTTACGGATACAGCTTGACCCTAATCTCTTATATGGACTTCATGTAGATGATGTAGCTAGAGCTGCTAATACACAGCTTGGTCTCCTCTACAAACACAGACTACACCTCACGCCAGAAGCTTTGAAGGTTGCAGTCCTGAGCTCTGTGATCTCTGTAATAGACTATGGTCTCATCATTTATGGCTCGGCCACAACCACAACCCTTAGATGCCTCTCAACTACCTTAAATAAAGCATGTCGGCTCATCACTGGTGCTCACCGTCTCACCCACACATGTGACCTGTACACTCAGACCAGCTGGCTCCAACTGTCAAACCGCATAAAGTTTCTCACCTGCTCCATGGTGAAAAAAATCTACCTTGGCCTTGCACCTTCTGGGGTCTCAACTCTGTTACAACACCGAATTAACAAATGGTGCCTTAGGAGATCCACGCTACAGCTACTGAAAGTCTCCCACTGTCACACTTCACAGGGACAATGCTCTTTTGCTTATCGAGCGCCACTCTGGTTCAATGGCCTCAGCCCAACCATCTCCTCTGCCCCAACTATTGGTATGTTTAAAACTAAGCTCCAGGACTATCTCACTACCAACAGCTCCTGTGACTGCCCAACTTAACCTTGTTCCTCCACTTCCCTTTCTGCTCTAGTTGTCCCCCCCTTCCCTCCTCACTGGATTCTACCCTCACATCTTGGTATACCCAATGCTGCACTTTCACCCTCTTGCCACCCTTCCTACATTCCTTCCCTCCCACCCTCTTCCTCTCCCTATGACTCTGGCACTTCTTATCTGTTGTCTATTTTCTCTGACAAATGCTGCTGACTGCCTTGTTACAATGCTACCCTTGAACTGTATTAATCTGTACTCTGTTTGCAATGTCCACATTGTTGTAATGCCTGTCTTGATGTTCCCCATAATTTGTATTTCTCTGACATGGAACCTTTGTAAAAGAGCCATGGCTCAAAGGTATTTGTAATCCTAGACTTGATAAATAAATAAATAAATAAATAATTCTGAGATGAATCCCATTAGGCCCCATTGCTTTGTCCACCTTTCTTTCAGAACTCTTTCTTCTGTGAATGGGTTAGTATCAACCCTCTTATCCAGAGTGTTTCTTTTGTTTGGTTTAGGTACCTCTCTTTCTTCATTCGTGAATACCAAGCAAAAATATTTGTTTAGTATCTCTGCCTTTTCACAGTCACCCTCTGCCCACACCCCTCCCCTTTATTAAGCCTCACTATCCCTCCCTTGGTCTTCCTTCACTCCCTGATGTACCTATAAAAGGTTTTGTCCCCTTTCTTAACTGAGTTAGCAATCTTTTCCTCATTGTGGGCCTTTGCTGTTCTGACTACCTTCCCTGCTTCCTTCTGCTTTAACTGATATAGTGCTCTGTCCTGCTTCTTCTGTGATTCCTTGTACTTCCTGAATGCCATCTTTTTCTCCCTAACCTTCCCTGCCACCTCTTTTGAGAACCATAGTGGTTTTTTACATCATTTTATTTGGTTTATTTGCTTCACACAAAGGCTTGTTGCCTTAGTGATGGCAGTTTTGATTATTCCCCATTGTTCTTCCACCCCTTCTTCCTGCCCATTTGCTAGTGCATTTCTTAGGGTCTCACCTATTTTGGCAAAGTCAACCCTCCTAAAGTCCAGGACCTTTGCCTTTGTATGGCTTGACTCTACTGCTGTGTTTATCATGAACCATACTGTGTTTAAGCACTGTGAATGGGTATCCTGAACTGATTTTAGATGAAGAACACCTGTGTGCAGGAGGGTGGAACTATAAGATTACACTGAAGCAGAAAAATGGCATTATAAAACATCTCCCAAACTGCTTTTTTTAGGAAGAGACAGAGGAGTTTTGTTCTATCCAGGACAGCCCAGGGTGTGTTATAGGTATGGGGATGTCAGGCATTTAAGTAATGTCTGTGGAAAACAGAGATGTGACATTTGTGGGGAAACAGGCCGTATTGGTGCACCATGTCAACAACTCTTGAAATGTAATCTGTGTAAGGAAACTGGACACACATTTTGGAATTGTGCTTGGGAATCGCACAATAGCCTGGATCTGGCATTACAAGTGGAACAAGATGTGTACATGGCCACTGCTGAAAAAGAAAAGATGAGGAGCCAATAACTTATGCCTCAAATAACACCAGCAGAACTACTGCCCCAAAGGACTTTTTCATCTAGGAGAGAGGTGAGACTGGATGAAGGGGTCCAAAACAGCCAACAGGAATTGGTACCTGTTATTTCAACAGAATCACAAAAAGAGAGTCAAGTCTTTGTTTTAGATGTTGTAGTTGACGATGAGGCGCCTGGGTCAAGTACGAAGGTACAGGATCAAAATCTTGTTGAAAGGGGAATTATAACCACTGCTGAGGTTATTACTATACAAGAGGTCACCGCTATGGAACACGGCATGCATCCCCCTGTGAATGTAGAAGACCCTCCATATAAAAGGGTTACACATTCTAAAACAGCACAAAAAATCATATCGCCTTCAGACAAGAAAGATGATGTTTGGATATCTACACAGAATGTATATGAAGTCTTGATGGAGATGGGGAACAGCAAACTGGAGGGGAATCTGATGTGTACTCAGTTACATCGTCTTAGATGTAAAATGCTGACCCCCCCCAGGAACAGGGGAAAAACCTAAGTATAAGAAAAGGAAAAAAGAAGATAAAATGTATGAGTCACTTGGGAAAAACAATTTTTTAATGACATTTGGGATACCTTTAATCACAACTAATGTCAACAGTATAAAATCTCAGGAAAAGAGACAAGTTACAATTTCGAGTTTAATAATGAGTGGAGAGCAGATCTTCATTATACGAGACACTATACTGCATACTCTTACAGAAATCAATACAGTCCAAAAGGAGTGGCGATGGCTTCTGTCTCTCCAGTTGGAGAGGACCAATGTTCAGGGTTGGGAATTATGTTTGCAAGAATCCAAGTAGACATCATTAAAGTTGTGGATATTTTTCCTGGCAGGGCCATGATGTTAGATGTTAGGATACATGACACCACATATAGGCTCATTAACACTTATGCCCCATAAGCTAAAGTAGACAGAGCAGCACTATTTAGAAAAATAGAACCTTGCCTTAAAACTTCAACATTTATATTATGGGGGGATTTAATTGTGGGCCAAGCAATAGTGATTAGGGACATAAAATGGAAATACATATTTTAAAAAACAGTGGGGGAATTCAAGATTGCATGGGACAGACATAAGGCAATTCTAGTGGGGGGTAGGAGGAAGTAGGCTGTTTGTTAACTAGGATCTTCAGATTATCCATTAGGTAGGGAAATGGGTAGACTAGGTGGGCCAAGCTGTCCTCATCTGTCATCAGATTCTATGTTTTTATGTTTCTATGTTTCTATTGTGATACTAGTGCATTAAAAACCATTATACATAATGCTGCATTGAAGGATGTTAATGCCATATTAAAGAAAACATCTATACACACCTTTAGGAAAGGGAAGATGTCAACTAAGATAGATTTTCGGTTTCTTTCAGATGGAATTTCAATTAAGGATGTACAAGTAATTCCATTGGCAACATCGGATCATTTAGGAGTGAAAATGGAAATAGGAACTAGACATAAGATAACTATCGGTAGAGAATTCTGGAAATTAAATACAGCGATATTGCAAAATGAAAATCATGAAGTTGAAATCCAGAATTTTATAGATATCAGACTGGACACAGAATGTTGTATGATAGCTATATTGAATGGTGTGAAGATGCTAAGGGATTTGAATGATTTTAATTAAACTTACCAGTGGGACAGTAAAAACAAAATACATACAGTATTTAGGACATAGAGCTCATTATCTAAAAAGTATTACTCAGATGAGGCACACTGGGAAAAATAGGAACTTACAATTACAAAATATAAAGGACAAAGTGTATGACTACCAGAAAGAGAGGGAGAGGAGTTTAGCAATAAGCCAGTAATTTATAACAAAAGGGACAAAGAAACAAGTTAATTCATATAATGAAGAAGAGAGTCTTTAAAAAAAACCTTTTCATCCCTAGTAACTGAACAAGGGGTGAAAGTGGATAACAACGTAGCTATACAGCACATTATACAGAAACACCTGTATGATACATCTCAAAGGGAGGGGAAGAGACTGATTAGAAGATTTCAAGGATACCCAGACATTCCCCAACTTACAGAAGAAAAAAAAGAAGATTTAAGTCAGGACATTACTGTAGAGGTACTAAATGAGAAAAAGACCAAGGTAGAAAGGTCAATGGGGAATGCTGCTACAGAAGGTAAAGCCATCAAAAAATGGAGAGCAATGAGTACCAATGCCCGTAGTCTGGGTAACAAGCTTCCTGAATTAGTGGCCTTGATGGAGGAGGAAGATCTGGATATCGTGGCAGTCACAGAAACATGGTACACACAGAACCATGATTGGGACGTAAACATACCAGGATACACTATCTACAGGAGGGACAGGGAGGGTAAAAGAGGAGGAGGAGGAGTAGCTCTCTACATAAGAGAAAGAATCAAAGCAACAGAACAAAAGGGTAAACAGGGAGGAGAAGAAGCACTGTGGGTCAATTTGGAGGCAGGCAATGGCACCACAATCCGCACATGGGTTGTATACAGATGCCACTCTCAGGGGGAGGAAATGGACAAGGAAATGATAGAAAGTATACTTAGAATGGCAGATAAAGGGGAGATATTGCTGATGGGTGATCTGAATATGCCAGATGTTAACTGGAGTGCAGTTCCAGCAGTCACTTCGAAGAGTGGGGTTATTCTAGATGCCCTACAGGGGGCATGCCTTAGACAACTAGTATTGGAACCCACTCGAGAGGGAGCAATCTTAGACCTGGTCCTCTCAAATGGAGATGGAGAGAGGATCACAGATGTAGAAGTGGGTAGCCATCTGGGAACTAGCGACCACCGAACAGTATGGTTCACAATAAACACAGCAATAGAGTCAAGTCACACAAAGGCAAAAGTACTGGACTTCAGGAGGGCTGACTTTGCTAAATGGGTGAGTGCCTAAGGAATGCACTAGCAAATGGGCAGGAAGAAGGGTGGAAGAACAATGGGGAATAATAAAACTGCCATCACAGAGGTAACAAACCCTTGTGTGAAGCAAATAAACAAAACAAAACAATGTAAGAAACCACTATGGTTCTCAAAGGAGGTGGCAGTGAAGGTTCAAGAGAAAAAGAAAGCATTCAGAAAGTACAAGGAATCACAGAAGGAACAGGACAGAGAAGTGTATCAGTTAAAGCAAAAGGAAGCTGGGAAGGCAGTCAGAACAGCAAAGGCCCAAACTGAGGAAAAGATAGCCAACTCAGTTAAGAAGGGGGATAAAACCTTTTTTAGGTACATCAGGGAGCGAAGGAAGACTAAGGGAGGGATAGTGAGGCTTAATAAAGGGGAGGGGGTGGGCAGAGGGTGACTGTGAAAAGGCAGAGATACTAAACAAATATTTTTGCTCAGTATTTACAAACGAAGAGGGGGAGGTACCTAAAACAAACAATAGAAACACTCTGGATACAGAAGTTGATACCAGCCCATTTACAGAAGAAAGGGTCTTGAAATAACTCTTAAAACTGAAGGTGGACAAAGCCATGGGGCCTGATGGGATTCATCCCATAATTCTAAAAGAACTAAGGGTAGAACTAGTGACACCACTGACTACCCTCTTTAACAAATCATGGAGGATGGGGTGGTACCTGAGGACTGGAGGAGGGCTGATGTGATTCCCCTTCACAAAAGTGGGAGCAGGGCAGAAGCGGAAACTATAGACCAGTTAGTTTAACCTCAGTGATAGGGAAAATAATGGAATCACTTGAAGGAAAGAATTGTCAAGTACCTAGAGGCCAGAGGGCACAGGACCCAAGGCAGCATGGATTCAGCAGGAAGGTCATGCCAGACAAATCTAATAGATTTCTTTGACTGGGTGACCAAAGTAGTAGATCAGGGAGGGGCTGTGGACATGGCCTACCTAGACTTTAGCAAGGCATTTGACTCAGTCCCACACAAAGATTAATATACAAGTTAGCCAGCCTGGGAGTGGGTCCCAAGATGATAGCCTGGGTAAAGAATTGGCTGGAGAATAGGACACAGAGGGTAATAGTAAATGGAGTCCACTCTGAAGAAAGGGGGTTACAGTAGGGTGCACTGGGGTTCAGTTAGGGACGGTCCTCTTCAATGTCTTTGTAAGCGACATTGCAGATGGACTGGAAGGAAAAGTATGTCTCTTTGCAGATGACACAAAGATCTGCAACAGAGATGATGCACAAGGTGGGGTGGAAAGGATGAGAAGGGACTTGTCAAGGTTAGAGGAATAGTCAGATGTATGGCAGCTTAGATTTAATGCTAAGAAGTGCAAGGTAATGAACCTGGGAAACAAAAACCCAGGGGAAGAGTACACAATGGGGGGTGAGATACTAACAACAACAAAAATGGAAAGGGACCTGGGGGTAGTCATATCAGATGACTTAAAGGTGGGCAAGCAATGTGAGAGGGCAGTAAGGAGGGCTGGGGGGATACTGGGATGCATAGGGAGAGGCATCACCAGTAGAAAACAGGAAGTTGTTATCCCTCGGTACAGACAGCTGGTGAGACCCCATCTGGAGTACTGTGTGCAGTTCTGGAGACCCAATCTCCGCAAGGACATAGACAAGATGGAAGCTGCCCAGAGGAGAGCAACTAAAATGGTGCAGGGTCTGCACCGGAAGACATATGAAGAGAGACTAAAGGAGCTTAATATGTATAGCCTCGGGGAAAGGAGGGAGGGGGACATGATAGAAACTTTCAAGTACCTCAAGGGAATCAACAAAGTCCAAGAGGGTAGCATCTTTCAAAAAGAGGTGTGCAACACAAAGGCCAATTTGAAGATGGGGGTGGCTCAGAGGTAATGTAAGGAAGTATTTTTCCATGAGGGGTTGTGGATGCATGGAACGGCCTTCGGAGGAGGAGGTAGTGGAGTCAAAAACAGTGACTGAATTCAAGAATGCATGGGACAGCCATAAGGCAATTCTAGGGGGTTGGGGTAGAAAGAAGTAGGCTGCTGGTTAACTAGGATCTGCAGCTTATCCATTAGGTAGGGAAATGGGCAGACTGGGTGGGCCAAGCGGTCCTTATCTGCCATCAAATTCTATGTTTCTATGTTTCTAAGACATGCCACTGAAGAGGACCTTCCCTGATGGTCCAAAAAGTTACAGCTTGTAGTCATTATATGCAGTACTAGACCTTAAAAGGTGTATGCATTTGTTATTTCTGGTCAAAGTTTACTCTGCCTTCCATAATTTGGATTTGAGCCCTGCTGCACTTGCCTTTGCTGTTCAGCTTACTGGGCTGCTAGCCCCTGATGACATCACTATAGGATAGAGGAGTGACTCACACTGTTCAATACCATGCAGTTGCAACAATGTTGCAAGGGAAACCTACCAGTGCTCAGTGTACATGTAAGCATTAAGCCACGATGAAGGTGGCATCTAATGGGGAATTAATGCATGGTTGGGACCGTTGTGGCACGAGGCCAAAGGTTGAGTGCCTACAATGGGCCAACCATGCATTAATTCCCCATTAGATGCCACCTTCAGAGTGGCTTAATGCGCTTGTAACATGGCATGGTAATTGTCATAAATGTGACAAATACAGATCCACTTTTGAAAGACATTGGATGGAGACGAGATTTTGTTTCGGAATAAATCTTTAGTGTACTTTTCAACATTTAAAGACATGCTGTTTAACATACTGATGTAAGAAAATTTATATTTACTATACTGAAAGAGAAACATGTCTTTAAAGTAAAGTTCTGTCTTTGAGATTAATCCACACAGCTATTTTAGTCTTAGCCTGCTTAGGAGGACTCGCAAACAGTGCTATTTCTCTTTCCCTATCTATGGGTGTACCTGATTTGCATATTGTGCAACATTGTCATTCTTACAAACACGCACTGCTTCAGTACTGCTCTCTCTGGATGTGCAGTCACCTATTTTTTGGGTTGTGCAGGATTTGCCGATCTATACTAATTAAGATTTATGGTTGCCGGAACCGTGAACGACTGCAAGTCATATAGATTGCCGATTTCCTGCTCCGGCATGCTTCCGGATCTACCTGTTGTGGGTAACAGCTACTCTCTTGGCACCCATCATGCGTGCCAAACTTGTCATCTACCCACATTTGCAGATCGATGCTGCGTGAAGCACTGAACGTAATAGCACTGACTTGTATTTTGGCTCTGTGTCTACTACCACCGTTCAGGCACTGTATTGCTGTATTGCTCTACAATTTCCTTATGCTAGGACCGTTAAGATCTATTGGGTGGGTGGGAAACACAACGTCTTCCCTATAATATTACCTTTTCCAAAATACTGCTGTTTTGCCTCCATTTTCATGTTAAGCTTCTGCCATGTGACTAATTTCAACCAATCTCTGTTCCCGTTTGGCCCTTTGTTACTTTAACCATGTTACAAACTGTGTTCCCCCTTCCCGAAGACACCCTGTTAGCAATGCATCATGACAAAATCTAAATGCCTGTCTTTATGGGGTTTTTTTTGAGAAATTAATTCTGCCCTAGAATGGAGTCAGCAGTACAACCCTGGGCCCATAGCAACATCAGGCTTGCTATAGAAGCTCTGGTACACCCTACAGTTTTTAGCAGCTCAGAATGCAAAAACTAACTGCAACAGACATTAATGAAACACAATTCCATATTCAATGCAAGAAGGGGTAATTAATGCATGAAAGTCAAAGTGACTGTTGATGGTCCTCTTTAATAAGTTACCTTCATGCACAACTGCTGGTAAGGATGGGATACCCAATGACTTTTATGAAATATTTGTAGACATTATAGCACCCATACCTCAAATGATATACTCAGCGATTCAAGCAGAAGGCAGGCTAGGGCATAGTATGAAGGAAGGTATAATGATTTTTTTATGCAAAAAAGGTGACCCACAACTAGTTCAAAATTGGAGGCGTTTGATATTGACTGTTCGACTGGCAAGAGTAGCAAAAACAGTAATATTAGTGTCACAAACATGTGCAGTGCCAGGGAGGAATATTTACCAGAATCTATTATTTATAAGAGCGATAGTTGACAAAGGTCTATTGATGGAACTGGAAGGATACAATGTAATAATTGACCAGGAGATGTCTTTTGATTCTTCAAGGCACGAGTATATCTGGGAAGTACTGCAGGCATATGAGGTTCCTGAAGACATGATTAAGTCATTGGTCATATTGTGTGAGGAATCACAGGTAACACCATTAATTAATGGGCATTTAGAAATCTCTGTATATCTGAAGAATGGAGTTAGGCAGGGGTGTCCTATGAGCCTCTTCCTATATGTCTTTGGTCTAGGTCCAATTTTGAGGATGATAGAAAATAACATGAAAATTGAGCCTATAATAGATAAAGAGGGAAGAAGTTACAAAAAAGTCGCAGCTTATGCTGATGATTGTATGATCATGATAGCAACCTTGGAATCAAGGCAGAAAACTCTACAGTTATTAGAAGACATAGTAAGGAAACAGGGATTAGAATAAATTACACAACAAGTGTAGTTCTTGTGGTAGGGGAAGCCCCAATAGATACAGATTTTGTGATTCCAGTTACAAAAAATAAGACTAAGATATTAGGATTATATTTCTGATTGAAGGAGACTGAACAGGGAAATTGGGATTTAACATTTAAGGCAGCACATCAAAAGATTGAGCAATGGAAGTCATGGAAAATGATAACGAAAAATTTTTTTTTTTTAATATGCGCTTATACTGCACCACTAAAGTAATGAGTCTGTTGTTTTCTTTTCTTATGGTGGAGTTGGCAGAACCCTACAAAGAGAGTCCATACATATAGATCCTGGAAAGACGGGGGAGTACACGTGCTACAACATTTAGTATACAGTATCTATTTGCTAATTTATTTTATACAAATATCAGGCCTCTATTATTGGGGAAGCAAGCAATGGGTATTAACTCTATGCAGCATCGGAGTGAGGAATTCATGAAAGCTTGGTGCCAAGAAAGTGGCATGTGTCTGAAAGCTTCTTACCAAGATATGTGCAGACCACAATAAAATATATTAGGATGTGGAAAATTGAGCTATAATGATTTATAGATGTTAACAGAAAGCAGTTCTATAATACTATAGTGGAGAGATGCTATCTTGAAGATCCAGTTTTTAAAGCAGAAACAATGATTAATTGCACAACCTTATTAGAAAGCATTACAGAACCTAGGATACCTCTGAAAATGCAGGATGTGGTATGGTTATGTGCACTTGAGACATTAAATACCAGAGGGAATCAGAAACATAAGACTCTGACAGAGAGATATTGTATGGAAGATGGTTGCCAAAATCAGATGAAAACATTACATCATTTATTTTTTGAATACATATTTATACAGACTCCGTGGAAAAATATAGCAGATTTATGGAACAACGATATTTTAAAAACTATCACATACAAAATGTTAGTATTAGGACAGTTATCAGAACAATGGAAGAGGTGGAAAAAGAGGACTGTATATTTGATTTTTGCATGCTTCAAGTGGGTTATTTGGCAGAATAGATGCCGAAGGTTTTTGCAGAATGGGGATTTATTATTTAAGAAACAAGCGGAGCTTGATAAAATAGATGGATATGAGAAGAGAACATTGGAGCAGATGGTATGCCAGTCTTTATGGGGATAGCACTTCATATCAGCAAGTCAATTTTAGCGAGTCAATTTCAGCTAAAGCATTTCAGCCAAAGCAGTTATACCAACTGGTAAATTACAGCGAGCATGTCATTTCAGTGACTGACAACATGTGCTGCAGCAAGCATTCCACATACCCCGAAGTCCAAGTGGGTCTTGGTGTTAGAATGTAAAAGATAGAGGGCGGTCTGTTGGACGCAGCCACCAGGAGGGGTGCAGGGGGGCTCAGCCCCCCCCCCCATGCTGCGATAGCTATGTTACTTGGTGGCAGAGTTGCAGAGCTTTGTCTCCTTCACATGATCCCCATAGTCTGGTCACAACTCAGTTTCCCGTGTCCCCAGAAAAGTAGTGTAACCTGATGTGGCACTCTCGGACCTGACTCAGATTGCATATAAAAAGGAGAGAGCTGCAGTTGGGTCTGGAATCACTGGTCGATTGGTGAGTACGTTTTCACAGTCAATTAGTCGCTGAAAATATACAAGCACTATAATGTACAGTCACTGTATTTGTAGTCGCTACAATTACTTCATTGTAATTGACATTCATTGAAATTGCCTCGCTGTAATGACATGGAGCCCTTTACGGGAAGGAATAGCTTGGGTAGGTTAAAGAAATAGTATTAGAAGTATAAGAAGTATGATGTAGCTTTTTTTTTTTTTTACAGAAGACAATCATTTGGATTGTGGACACAAGCCCATGGGGAGGAGGTAAGGGTGGCTTGAGTATAGGTGTTAGGAACTAACGGTTGATATAGGTTAAGGGGGTGGTGGAAATGCTGTTTTTTCATGGATGAAGTGATTGAGTTTATTTTGAATTGAAGGTTTCAGCTGTTTATATCCTTTATGTAACTTATGATTTGAGAAATGTATAATGCATGTGTACTTTTTGTTGTTATTTTTGAGTCTAAATAAAAAAATTCCCACACTCTTTTCGAGAAGTGCCGTAGGATCTTTAACATCCACCTGAACTACCACCAGAACAGGCAGATGGGACCTCGGTTTAACATCTCATCTGAAAGATGGCACCTCAGGAGTGTAGTACCCCCACCCCATGCTTCACTACAGTGTCAGTATAGGGATTTAACCCAAGTGCCTTTTGTGGAGATAGAACCCACAGCATCCTGATTTTTTGGCCTCAGAGGTGAGTGTGCAACCTGCTGAGCCACTGACACTGAGCCCTGACACTGACTAATTGAGTAATAGCTAACCTGGTGCTGTCAAACATTATTAGAGCTCAGACAGAAGAACACATTGCAAAATCAGTGGGTAGAGGGGACAAAACCTTTTACAGGTACATAAGTTAAAAAAGAAAGGCAAAGGGAGGAATAGTGAGACTGAAGGGGGAGGATGGGGGCCACATGGAGGACGACAACAGTAAAGCTGACATATTGAACAGGTATTTCTGCTCAGTCTTTACTGAGGAAGAGGAGGTAATGGGTCTGAAGGGAGTACAAGGGGTGAGAATGGTGCAGAAATGGACACAAGTCCCTTTACACGAGAAAGGGTCCTGAAGGAACTGAAAGTAATAAGAGTTGATAAAGCAATGGGGCCAGATGGGGTGCACCCCAGGGTCCTTAAAGAACTAAGAGAGGCGGTGCTGAACCTCTGGCTATCCTGTTTAGCCGATCACTGGAAACAGGGATGTACCCAAAGACCGGAGGATAGCAGATGTAGTCCCCTTATACAAAAGTGGGAACAAAGAGGAAGCCGGGAACTACAGACCAGTCAGCCTCACCTAGGTAGTGGGGAAGATCATGGAAGCACTACTGAAGGAGAGATTGGTGGAACATCTGGTTGTCAATGGACTACAGGACCCAAGGCAGCATGGTTTCCATCACCAGGGGGAGGTCATGTCAGACCAACGTCATTGAATGTTTGACTGGGTGACTAGGGAGGTCGATCAGGAGGGCAGTGGACATGGCCTATCTGGACTTCAGCAAGGCCTTTGACACTGTGCCCATAGAAGACTATTACACAAACTTGGGAATATGGGTGTGGGCAGGACAGTAGTGTGGTGGTAGGTAACTGGCTGGGCGGCAGGACACAGAGGGTGGTGGTAAATGGCTGTCATTCCACAGAGGGAAGAGTGACCAGTGGGGTACCACAGGGATCAGTGCTGGGACCAGTCCTATTCAACATCTTCATCAGTGACATTGCGCAGGACCTAGAAGGCAGAATTTCATTGTTCGCTGATGACACAATGCTCTGTAACAGAGTAGACACACCAGAGGGTGTAGACAGAATGAGAAGGGACCTGCAGAAACTTGAAGAATGGTCAGGGGTTTGGCAGTTGAGATTCAATGCAAAGAAGTGCAAGATAATGCATATGGGGCACAAAAACCCTGGCACAATATATCAGTTGGGGTGTGAGGATATAGCAGGCACCAAGCAGGAAAGGGATCTTGGGGTTATCATCTCTGATGACCTCAAGGTAGAGAAACAGTGTGACAAGGCAGCAGGTAAAGCAAATAGGATGCTGGGATGCATAGGCAGGGGCATCACCAGCAGGAAAAGGGAGGTCATAATTCCACTATACAAGACACTAGTGAGGCCCTCACCTGGAGTACAGTGCACAGTTCTGGAGACCTTACCTACATAAGGACATAGACAGGGTAGAGAAGGTTCAGAGGAGGGCAACAAAGATGGTGCATGGATTGCATCACAAGTCCTATGAGGACAGGTTGAAGGAACTGAACATGTACTCCTGGAGGAGAGGAGGAGAGAGGGATGATAGAGACATACAAGTATCTTACAGGAGGAACAGGGTGCAGGAATACACTATTTTTAAGCAAAAAGATGTTCCAGGACTAGAGGGCATGGGATGAAGTTGGAGGGAGGATGATTCAGAGGAAACGTGAGGAAGAATTTCTTCACAGAACAGGTGGTGGACAAGTGGAACACCATGCCAGAAGAAGTGGTGGGGGCTGAAACAATCACGGGATTTAAGAATGCATGGGATAGACATGAAGGAATTCTGGAGGTCAGGGGTGAGGGGCAACAGACTTCTAGGAAAACATAAAATGAACTTACAAACTCAAATGGGCAGACTGGGTGAGCCATAGGCCTTTATCTGCCGACACTGTCTATGTATCTATGTATCTATGCAGACGCAAAGGAACAACAACACCTTAACCAGTGCTCACAAATCCCAAACTGGAAAAGGATACATTTTGAGGGTTGGGGGGCAGTGCACTGCAGTAACAGTCCACTACCAAGATACCACAAAGCAGTACAAAATAATGCAGATGGATAACAGGTTCACAGTGCTTTAATTACTGTGTGGCCCAATAAAATGTGTCTGACTTAATGTCGTGCATCGCACACACACTCACACACACACACTACAGGTAATGCGCAGCAAATTGAAAACTTCAGTAATATAACCCAATCCTTTAAACAAACTGAAATTATACTCTGTAATACAACAATCAGCAACACAATGTCACAAATTACTGAAAATATTATTGTGTGCACATGAACGCAGTTATACAACAAAAATATAACCAAAACAGTTAGAAAGACTGCCTTTCTCCCACTTAATCTAGCTCCACCAGAGATAACGCCCCTTCCCCAGCACACTTCAACAGTGTCTGTCAGCACACAGACTGAATGTTCTAAATTAACATTCAAAATCCACACACAAACTATAAACACTCAATGTTATGAGCACAGGAGGGTATCCCACAATCGATGTACGAAGTTCTGAGAAAAAGAAATCACTCAAAACGGCTTTTTGAAGGGTTTGAATCTCAGAGCTCAGAGAGCAAACTGTCTCCAGCTACCACTACACACACACTACACAGAACTGAGGCTGCACAGAACAATCTAGAACCCATGTAACCTGCAATCCCATGAATTACTGCGAAATTCACCTTAGAGCTCATAAACAAGGTTAAGTAGTGCGAAGTAAATTGAAATCAATGTACTTTGCATTAAAATTGGTGTAGAAGTGGTTGGGGAAAGGTGAAGTAACGCAAAGTCAATGCTTCCAATGGACTTCGTGATAATGATTGGAAGGCAGAGTACTCCGTTTCATGTTGCAGACTACCCCGTGGATTCTGCTTTAATATGTGAATTGCTCTGCGTAGTGGATTTTGGCACCTGGCTTCACCCCCCTCTGTACAGGAAGTAATGGTGGACAGAGTCCACAAGTGCAATACTTTGGGTGTCCATTTATAGCAATGTGATATAATACCGTGCAAGGTTGGATCAATTGTGGTTGCAGTTGGAGTAAAACCAATAAAGGAAGCTATGCAAGGGGAAGGAGGAAGGGAGACAAAAACTCCCACCTCACAAGTTCATAAGACCAACAGTGAGAATACTGGGGGAGTAAAATCAATAAATGAAGCAAATAAGAATGAAAGCCAGGGAGCAGAAGAAATGATTATAACTGAAAAATATAGAGAGCGAAATAAGGATGGGCAGAAGGAAAAAAGGAGGGGGAGTGGCAACACAACCTGGAGAGTCATGTGTGCAAATATCTGAAGTCTGAGCAAGAAGACTGCTGACTTTGAGGCTACCATGGCAGATGCAGACCTGGACCTGGTAGCCATCACAGATACCTGGTGCAATGAAAAGAAGCACTTGGAACTGGCAATACTGGGTTATACTCTGTTCAGGAAGGACAGGGTAGGTAGAAATGGGTCAGAGTTCCTGTTTATGTAAGAGAAAATGTAAAAGGTACAGAAATACAGGGGGAGCAAGCAAGAGGGGAGGTACTGTGGGTCACCCTGGAGACAGGCAAAGGGGCCACTATTCGCACAGGAGTGATCTCCAGACCTCCAGCACAAGGAAAAGAGGTAGGAAAGGAAATGCTGGAAACAATCCAAAGGCTGTCTCAAAAGGGAGAGGTATTGCTACAGAAGTAGGGGACTTTAATCTACTGGATGTATATTGGAGCCTCCTCACTATGGCAACAGCCAAGAGTGGGGATATCCTGGACTCCTTGCAAGGGGCATTCCTCAGACAACTAGTTATGGAACCCACTCATGAGAGGGCACTACTGGACCTGGTATTCACAAGTGGGGACAGGATTGCAGATGTCCCAGTGGGGGACGACCTGGGGGCCAGCAATCATTGCACGGTGTGGTTTAGTATAAAATAGGGGTTAGAATCAAACCACATAAAGACAAGGGTCCTGAACTTCAGGAGGGCTGATTTTAAGAAAATGGGGGAATGCCTGTGGGATGCTCTGGCAGGGATAGGGAAATTTGGCGAGTAGAGGAACAGTGGGCAAAAATTAAAGAGGGCATTGAAAAGGCTACAAATATATGTGCCAGGCAGGTTAGCAAAAGCAAGAGAAAAAACAGACCACTATGGTTCTCCAAAGAAGTAGTCGAAAAAGTCAGAGCACAAAAAGGGGCATTTAGAAGGTACAAAGGAACACAGAAGGAGGAGGATGGGGAGATCTACTGGGAGAAACAGAGGGAGGCAGGAAAGGCACTTTGTTTTCCCCAATTGTTTAACCAGGAGTAGCACACTAAGCTGAAAGTTTGTTTACAGGTGTGACCTGGGAGCACAGGGAAGTTAAGTGACTTGCTCCGGGTCACACAGTATGCAAGCGGGAGCTGTGGGTTTCAAACCCAGGTCTCCAGATTTACAGATCAGAGTCTTAAACCACTGTGCTATATTGCCTCCAAAAGGGGTGCAAAAGCCCAAAAAGTGGAAATACTGCAAAGTCATTAAAAAAAAGAGGTTACAACATTTTTTAGCTACAAAGCAAAAAGAGAAAGACAAAGGGATGGATAATAAGGCTTAAAGGAGAAGGAATGATGTGTGTGGAAGAGGACCATCAAAAGCAGACATACTGAACAAATACTTCTGCTCAATTTTTATGGAAGAGGGAGCAGGAGACTAGCCACTAGTAAAGGACAAGGGTATTGAGGGACTGGAGGTGGACACTAGTCCTTTTGCAGAGGATAGAGTCCTTAAGGAACTAGCACAGTTAAAAGTGAACAAGGTTATAGGACCTGATGGGATACACCCCAGGATACTGAGGGAACTCAGGAAAGAGCTGGCTGCACCTCTGACAACTGTTTTCAAATTGTCACTGGAAATAGAGGAGGTACTGGAGGACTGGAGGAGGGCAGATGTAGTCCCACTCCACAAAAGCAGAAATAGGGAGGAGGAGGAGGCAGGAAATTACAGGCTTGTCAGCCTGACGTCAGTCGTGGGCAAGGTAATGGAATCACTACTAGAGGAAAGGCTTGGCAATACCTTGTTGCCAGTGGTCTACAGGATCTGAGTCAGCATGGTTTCAAGGGGGGGGGGGTCTTACCAGATTAACCTGTGTGAATTCTTTGACTGGGTTACTAGGGACGTGGATCAGGGAGTAGCTTTGGACATGGCCTACCAGTATTTATGTAAGGCCTCTGACACTGTTCCTCATATGAGACTGATGAACAAGCTGCAGAACCTAGGACTAGGGACTAAAGTTGTTAAATGGGAAGAACATTGGCTAGGAAATAGGAGTCAGAGGATGGTGGTAAATGTCATACACTCTGTAGTGATACTACCATTCCAGTTTGACAGAAAATCTGTCAACCGCTGTTACAGCGATGGCACAATGTAAAGCTGCAATTGCAGTCGGCATTGTGACATTGGAAAAGTAATGTGGTTTTTGTGGGGGGGCTGCACCCCACACACACCCCATGTAGGGGGCTCTTCCCAGCACACCCCCCTGCACTTTATCATAATCCACTCCAGGTCAGAGCTGACATGAGGAGGGGGTGCAACACCTGGGAAGCTGTGCCGGGGTCTAGAGCAGACTTTACAGCATTCTGTCATTGTTGTCGCTGTCAATGACATTGCTGTAATGTTTTCACTGCAGCGGTGGCATACCTCTGTAGTAGTCAAAATGGCCAGTGGGGTACCCCAAGAGTCATTACTATTCACAGTCCTCATTAATTTATTTATTAGTGACATCAGAGAGGGACTGGAGGGGAAAGTATGCCTGTTCATGGATGACACAAAGCTCTTCAACAGAGTAGACACACCGGGGGGGGGGGTGAAATAATGATGGGCCATCAAAAAAACTGGAAGAATGGTCATGGATCTGACAGCTGGGTTGCAATGCAAAAAGTGTAAAATCATGCACTTGGGGTGCAGAAACCCAGGGGGCAGCATACCAACTGGGAAGGGTGAAACTAGCATTTACAAAGCAGGAAGAGGAGGGGTAATCATTTCTGATTACCTCAGGGTAGCTAAACAGTATGACAAGGCAGTGAGGAAGGCAAATATGATGCTGGGCTGCATAGGCAGGGGAATCTCCAGCAGAAGGAGGATGTGGTGATACCCCTGTATAGGTCACTGGTGAGACCACACCTCAAGCACTGTGTCCAGTTCTGGAGGCCCCATCTCTGAAAGGACATATTTTTATTTTATTTATTTTATTTAAAATTTGATAACCAGGAAAGGCACACTGTGCTGAAGCTCGTTTCCAGATGCGACCCGGGTACAGAGTGTACAGTGAAGAGAAAGAGAGTAACAATTGGTGAAGAATGCAAACAGTATGTACGGACACATTTTTTACAAGGAATCTAATACATTATCCATAAATAAACAATTAGCATGCAGAGTAACTGAATGGAATGTGGCAGGGTTACAGTAAGGGCTAGGGTTGGTGAGTGGAGACTGGACATAGATTTGGTGGAGATGGTACAAAGGAGGGTCACCAAAAATGGTGCAGGGCCTGCATCAAAAGTCCTACAAAGAAAGGCTTAAGGACTGAATTTGTGCACCCTAGAAGAAAGGAGGGAGAGGGGAATATGATAGAAATATACAGATACCTTATAGGCCAGTACAGCAATTCCAGCTCCACTCACTGGAGGTGCGGCTCTAAAATAACGAATGTCCAGAGCAAAAGACCGCACTCTCCACTATCTCCGGAAAAAGGCTTTTTATAATTTGAAAAATTGTTGCCCAAATACAAATCCAGGCAAAATGCAAACAAACAGTCAATCATCAGGGGTGTTACCAAAAGTGCAAACAGTATCCGTTTAAATAGTATAGCTCCTAAAAGAGACAGTACTTAGCAGCATAATTATTAAATGTCCAACTACTGAGTGTCCGTAGGAACTGCAGTGAAGTTACTGATTTTGAAAAATGTTGCAGAGAAATGTGCAGCAGATTCATACAGCGGGGTTTTGGCAATGGCACTGTGGAGAATGCTTTCCAAGATGCCAGTAAAAGAGATAGATCTAGTTTACTGAGACTAAGGGAACACAGTCCTGATGAGAATGTAAATAGAATAAATTTTGTTACTACCTGCACTAGACATTCTGCAGAGATACAAAAAATACTGATGCAGAATTGGAACCTTCTGGAATCAGCTCCATCATTAGTGGTAGTTGCACAACAGAAACCAAGGCTGGTATACAAGAGAGGGAGAAAGCTCAGAGGCAGGGCAGTACATAGTTATGTGCCTGTTCAGCAGCCAGTAAGAAGGGGGATGGCTGCACCATTACCTGATAGCATGTTTTTATGTTGGAATTGTAAATTTTGTAGCCACGTGATTAAATGTCAAACCTTCTCTTCCTGTAACAGTCAGAAAGATTACACAATTAGAGGTTTTATTAGTTGTCATTACGGAAAATGTAGTGTATCTAGCCCCCTGTAATTGTGGAGTCTTTTATGTCAGTAAGACCACGAGGATGCTTAAACAACAGGTGGGAGAACATATCAGATCCCTACTAATTCAGTATGAGAGGAGTAAAATCCAAAAGAATGGCCAATGCAAACATGTTTTTAAATTCTGTGGTATTGACAAGGTTACGTTGGGCACAAGAGCAGGGAACTTGAATGATAGAGAATCCTTTTGGGTCTTTATGTTAGGGGGCCTTGTCAGACCAGGATTAAATGATAAAATAGATTTGTTCCCCTGTATTAGATGAAGATAGCTTGTTTTGTATAATGCTTATAGATTTTCCTCACATACTGCTTTTGACATAGAGAGTCCTTTTTTGGTATGAATAACTGTTATTTACAGTATTTTGTTTTTCATTTATTTAACCAAGAGTGACACACTAAGCTGAAAGGTTGTTTACAGTTTGATTTGGGAGCACAGGGAAGTTAAGTGACTTGCTCAGGGTCACACAGTATGCAACTAAGGGCTGTGGGATTCAAACCCAAATTTCCAGATGTCCAGATTTGCAGCTCAGAGCCTTAAACTACTGCACTATACTGTTCTCGCCCCTTATCTATGTGTACTTACTGAAGCCACTTATAGGCTGGGAGGGGGAGTTGCTAGCAGTCACAAAGGAAGAAAGAGACTTGGGCATCATCATCACTGATGACCTAAAATCATCCAAGCAGACCTCTAAAGCAGTAGGTAAGGCTAGGGGGGTGTTAGGGTGTATTAGTAGGGGTATCACAAGTCGTAGAGGGGAGGTAATAATCCTCTGTACAAGACATTGGTTAGGCCCCATCTGGAGTACTGCGTGCAGTATTGGAGGCCACACCTTCACAAGGACATTAACCAAATTGAGGCAGTCCAGAGAAGGGCAACCAAAATGGTGCAGGGACTGCATCAGAAGACTTATGAGGACAGATTAACGGAGCTCAATATGTATACCCTTGAGCAAAGGAGGGAGAGAGGTGATATGATCGAGACATTTAAACACCTTAAGGGCATAAACAAGGTGAAAGAGTCTAACATGTTTAAATATAAGAAAAATAGCAGGACAAGAGGACACAGCATGAGATTAGAGGGAGGCCGATTAAGGGGGGAATGTGAGGAAATTCTTTTTCACAGAAAGGGTGGTAGATGCATGGAATGGCTTACCACAAGAAGTGGTGGCTATGAATACAGTGCAGGGCTTCAAACAGGCATGGGATAGGCATAAGGGAGCAATACAAATGACTATGAATAGATAGGTCACTGACAGAGCAAAGGCCGATGGCACATTTATAAGGTAGAAAAAGAAATGGGCAGACTGGATGGGCCTTGCGGTCCTTATCTGCCGTCAACTTCTATGTTTCTATGTTTCTATGTTTCTATGTTTCTATGTTACTTTCTTTACAGGAAACTAGGAGGAAGTACCCCCCGGTTGCCTCACCTGAGACAGGATTAGCACTTTAATGTTTAATGGTGGACTTTAAATTGACTCTACAGTTAGTGGTATTGGTTTTTATGTTATTTAGAGTACACAGTTGCATATTGACATTGTACGCTGGTAGATTTTTATATTAGCACTGGTCACTTTAATTAATCTATTAATGTGTTTTCACCTTATTTATTATTAGGGAATCCAGAAATGCATTTAATAATTATGCTGTGATGTACTGTCCCTTTAAGGAGCTATACTGTTTAAATGGATACTGACTGCACTTTAGGTAACACCCCCTGATGATGTGCTAGGCACGAAACTGGTCAGGGTACTGTTTGTTTCCGTTTTGCCTGAATGTGTATTCGGGCAGCACTTTTGTAGGTAACAAAAAGCCTTTTTTCAGAGACAGTGGAGAGTGCGGTCTTTTGCTGTGGACACAAATACCTTGCAGGTAAGAACAGAGTACAGGAAGGAAGCATTTCAAAAGAAAAAGATGCTTAATGACAAAGGATCTCAGTATGAAGGTGGAAGGGGGAGGCTCAAAGGAAATGTGAGGAAGCACTTCTTCATAGAGAGGGTAGTGGTTAATGGATGGAACAGCCTCCTGGTGTAGGTGGTGGAGGCTAAGATGGTTACAGGATTCATGAATGCATGAGATAGATACAAGGGAATCTTGGAAGTAAGGCGGGAGGTGAAGACTGAAGACTGAGTAGGTCTCCAGTGTAGCTGTAGTTAGGGAAAATAGGGCAGATTAGATGGGCCAAGAGGTCCTTATCGGCTGTCTATGTTTTTATCCCTTACAGAAATATAGATGTACTGTGTACATGCAGAATGCATGCCAAATGCGTAATTATAAAAGGTTTGCATGCAGTTTGCATACACAAAGTGATCCTAAGTGAACCAGGTCTAAAAAGCAAATCAGGTTCACATGCTGCAAGCTTGACATGTGCGCAGCAGGTAAGCTGGTGTGTACATCTTCTAAAAATGACATCAGGTTTGCTTGTTGCAGGTGTGACATGAATGCAGCAGTTAAGCTGGTACAAATCTCATCAAAAAAAAAACATCAGTTTCTATTTCTTATACTACTGCTAGCAATTAGAGTCATTAAAATACATTTTTATTTGAATTCCCATAAACATTAGGCAAACTCATTAACTCTGATTCTTTTGCAAGTTGTTTAATGGGTTTTGATTTTTGTTATCAAATCGCTATTAATTTCTAAAGTATAGTTTGCTTAATGCATTAAATGCATAGGATATAGCCAGTTAACATCCCCCATTCTAGATGTATGAAGAGGAGACTCTGTGTTTTGAAGCCTATTCTTTTTGTTTCAAACCATGCAAATCCTTTAAGCATATTTAGTGTTACAAAAGTGTTTCTCCATGACTGTCTATTCTCACTTACGTTCCCTTTGTCATTCTGTATGGCGCATATACACTATAGCCATGCTCAGCACTCTTTGTGTTGAGTAGGGTCTTGGAAGCATGCACCATACCTCACATTTTGTCACTGAAATGACAGACATGGACACTCAAAATGAGGGACAATGAGGGACACTAACCCACAAGATGATCAGGACACATCATGAAACATGGAGATGCAGTACCTCAGAACACAGTGAAGACCATTGCATTAGCACCTGAGAATACATTTCTACCATTAAGTAAGGGAGCCACTTGGGGGAAGGGGGGGCAGTATAGCCTAGAGGTTAAAGTAACGAGCTGTGAATAAGCTTGGCATACATTTAGCAGACAGACTTGAGGTTTGATTCCCACAACCTTCACTAACATACTGTGTGACTTTGAACAAGTCACTTACCCTCCACAGTGCTCCAGTATTGCCCCTGAAAACAGGCTCCTGTACTAGTGGGCCTTACTTGGTTACCAAATAAAAAAATATTTGTGCTTAGGTTGCACTTATGGTGTGGCAATAATGGCATTGAATTTGAATTTAATCCTTTGCATGATAAGTGCTCCACTGGCCTCTGTGCGCTCACTCTGCAGGTACACTCCAGACTCAACTGTATCTGTATTGTGTTGTCCACTCTCTCCACCTATTAGTGGTGGCACAATCACATGTGATGTGGGTAAGCTCCAGCCAAGAAAGAGTGCCTGAGTTTTGCAAGTGCAACACTGTCTCTCCCACCACAGAGTAGACAGACTGCATAGTACAGCTTGGAGGAGTCAGTGAGCACTGAACTCTCAATAGCAGTGTTGTGGTAGGATATTTCTTGGTCTACACTTAGTGAGTCTCCATCTCCCCTGGTGGCTGAAGGGGCAGAGGGTGAGCTAGAAGCTAACTCAAGACTAGACTACCTATTTACTCCACAAGGCTTACCTTGCAAAAAATACAGCGCAGACCCCCACTGCAGCAAGTTAGGCTTAGCAGCAGTGGTAACAGAGGTGTAGGTGGCCTTCATAGGCCTTGATCAGTGCGGTACGACAACAGCCACAGCAGCAACAAAGCAAGAAGCAAGTAATCCAGATTGGGTGGATTCGGTTGGTGAGGTGACTTGTTCGCGGACCACACTGGGGACCTGAGATAGTCAGTTCTAGCATCCAGCTTCTGGCAGAAGGAAAGGGGAAAAGGACTGAAAACTGAGCTGGTGGCACACTGTGCCAGGCTGCAGGTTCTGGCCATATGGCCGTGTAAGTAAATGTAAATAATTTTTTTACAGGGGAATTAGGGAAGGAGGAAGGACTGCAATATTGATGTGTTTTTCATGTTTCATCACCTTTGGGTGGCTTCATGGCCCATAGGGGATGGGTATTGAATGGAATGGAGTCGGAGAGAAAAAACTGTGACAAAGTTCTTTTTTTGGGGGGTGGGGCAGAACTTCAGCCAGGAAAAAAACTGGTTAGTAACTGGATATGTTTAAGTGGGTTTAAGCCCAAATCTGATGCACTGCTCCAGGGTATATACAAATGAATCTTACACATTTGAATTTTTCCTGATTTGTATATAACTTTTCAGTCAAAACAAATAAGCTGTACCTTTTAGAGATGTTACAGACATTCCAGAGCTGTCCTTTGCAATCACTGACAGTTTAGCAGTTTGGTATGCACAGACTAATTCAGCCCCACTATATTCAGGCTTATGCTCCCCCCCCCCAACGTGAAGCTGACCTCCACATCCCCACACTCAGGCACATTATGACAAAGGGCAAAGGAGACTGCATGGGTGTGCACCATTGAAATACATTTTTTTTTATTACTATTTTATACATTATTCATGGAAAGTTGGAGATTAAGGAAGACCACTGCTCGACTAACTAGGGACTTGTTAGTAGAACAGTGGCCTTCATTATTCTCCAACTCACCATCTAAATGTATAAAACAGTAATAAAAAACAACTCCATTCATTTCAAGGGGGTACACTTCAGCACTCTGACCCATGGACATCACCTCTTAAAGGCTCCTGCCTCTGGCTCCCTAGTACTCAAGTAAGAGAATTTGTACTTATATCTATACTTGGTGGGTTATCTGTAGCAGCATAGCTGTACCTGCTAAAGTGTGTGTGTGCATGGGGGGGGCTCTGGCCATGTGGGTGTGTGTCATGTTACTGCTACTTTTGTGTTTACACATTAAAGTATGTTTGCATGGAAGCATTCAAAACTATGAAGAGAAAATAGGAGTACAGGCCAGACAGAAGTTATTAAGTGGTTTTGTGGGTAGGTTTGTGTATTGGGGTGTGGAAAATGCATGTGTTTCCATTGATATATGTGCTACAGTTCAACTAAGAAAATGAGATGAGTAAGATAAGAAAACTGAAAAGCTTAACAGTGGCTACAAGCAGGCTGCATGCATGCAGTTGTAGTCAGATACAATATGTATTGAAGTGGAAGTAAGTCATATGGGAGGCAGTATAATGCAGTGGTTTAAGGCTCTCAGCTGCAAAATGGGAGACCTGGGTTTGAATCCCACAGCCCCTACTTGTATACTGTGTGATCCTGAACAAGTCACTTAACTTCCCTGTGCACCCTGGTTGCACCTGTAAACAAGCTCTCAGCTTAGTGTGTCTCTCCTGGTTAAACAATTGGAAAAAAAAAATTTATGTGCAAACAATATGGCTTAGTGGTTAAAGGCACTGAACTGTAAACCAGGAGACTTAGAGGCATGACAATGTGGGTTTGAATCTCACCAACTCCTATTAGTGCATTATGATCCTGAACAAATCACTTAACTTTTACGTTTGCAGTGATCACTTGCTTTTTGCACACGTCACATGTATGCTGTCTTTCCCAATGTAACGTAAAAATCACGTTTTCCACACTTGCTTGCTGCACACATGCTATATGCATGCAGTCGGTTCCAATTTAACATTTAAATCATACTTGCAGCACACATATCACTTGGGTAGTTGTATGTGTGCAGCATGAAAATATTTCATACAATTATATCTGTAAGGGATGTAATTCATTCTTGGTATCTAAAGCTTGTTTATTTATTTATTTATTAGATCATCAGTTTACAGACCTTTGAGTCATAGACTCATTTAGAAAGGCACCTCATCAAGAGAGCAATACATCACAGCAAACAAACAGTACAGTACATAACGCTTAGATTAAAAGAGCAACCAATGTTACAGGCATTCACTGGTGGTACACGCTTGGTAATAGGTAGATCACAGTAGTCATAATATAGGTATATGAGTACCATGTCAGGTAGCAACCAGAGATATTTTATTACATTAGTCAGCAGATGTTGCATGAAACCCCAGGTATATACAGCAAAAGTGGACAGAGCAGTCCCAGCCTAGGGGTGAAGGTAAGGGGCAGGTTGGGGATTATGTGCAGTTGCAGCAGCGCGTGCTTGTCAAATGGCTTCTGAGGGAGACCTTGAAAGGACCAAGCTTAGTAGAGCCAGCTATATTGGCTGGGAGGGAAATTAACCAGGAGGGAGCTCGATAGCAAAAGGATCTCTGAGCCATAGAGGTCCTTACCCTGGGGACAATAAGGGAGGTTTTGACAGTGCTGCGGGTGGAGACCAAGGCGGAGGCACATTGCAGGGAGGTGTGGACCCTAGGGGGGAGAGCCCTAGCAGGGTCTTTTTTACAAGAAGGCAGGTTTGGAAGAGGAGTCTTTCTTCAAGCTTGAGCAAGTTGGTGGTGGAGTACAGCAGGCACGTATGGGTGCGCCTAGGGGCTCCCAGCATTAGCCTGCAGGCCTTGTTTATAGACAGCTGGATTCTTGCAAGTGCAGTGTTGTTGGCTGCAGCATAGATGGGCAGCCCATAGTCGATTAGCGACAGGATAGAGGAGGCTATTGCCAATCTAAGGGCCTCTTGTGGTAGGCAGTCCCTATGGTGGTATAACAGTCTAATCCTGACATTGGTGGCAGCAGAAAGGGCATTGATATGCGAATGGAAGGAGAGTGATGAATCAGAGGCAATGACCAGATACTTGTAGGAGGAAACCTGCTTAATGGGGTTTAGTGTGCTAGGCAATATCACGAGAGGGGCACCACTGGCTTTGCTTTGGTGATGCGAGATTGAGGAGATGAGAAATGCTACCTCACTGTAAAATGAGAATGTCCCTCTGCCCCCTGTTCTGATCTGTTCATGACTGCTCAAGAGGTGGTCAGTAGTATTCTTTTCTTGAGGTTCTGAGAAGCTTTGCCAATGCACACTAATTAGATTACTAAACACAGTTCACCGCTGTCTGTAACCCCACTTAATATGCAAATCTTTGCACAGAATTTCTTATTGAGTACCTAATCTACCTTCCTACTTCCAGTTATATAGCACTACAGATGCTGGTAATATTTCTATAGTCTGTAGAAAACACTATTCTATATTGCAAATACTGAGGGATCTCTAATTTACCATTTCTACCGCAGACTATGCAAAGTGCACTGTAGAAAAAATATACCACAGTATTTGTAGACAGCACACCGTACTGCAGACTATGCAGAGTGTACTGTAGAAAGAATAAACCACAGTATTTGTAGACAGCACACCGTACTGCAGACTATACAAAGTGCACTGTAGAAAGAATATACCACGGTATTTGTAGACAGCACACCGTACTGCAGACTATACAAAGTGCACTGCAGAAAGAATATACCACAGTATCTGTAGACAGCACACCGTACTGCAGACTATACAGAGTGCACTGTAGAAAGAATATACCACAGTATTTGTAGACAGCACACCATACTGCAGACTATACAACGTGTACTGTAGAAAGAATATACCACAGTATTTGTAGACAGCACACCGAGAAGAAAAGAGTATATGATCTTGCCTGGCTCTGGATTCTGACAGTACACTTATCTTAATTTTTGTAGTTACAAAACATACTGTATAAGAATGAATTCACCTGAAACAGTTGGAGAATTATACAATAATAGGTGGAGAAGTGTGCTTAACAATAATTAATGGTTGCCTGAGGTGTGGGATGCTACATAAACCCCGAGGGTGAAGCCTGAGGGGTATATTAAAGCATCCCACACTGAGTATAACCATTAAATTCGAGTAATAGCTCAGTTCCTCATCTTTTATCATTTATAATTGCTGGTCTGCAATTTTTTGCCACATTGATGCTGTTTGTCTGTGATTCACAGACACACACACACACACACACACACACACACACACACAGTGTGTTTCTTAGAAAAATAGATTTTTGTTTGTTAGGGATCTTTTTTTAAAGCCGTTTCTTTTTTATTGAATTTGTTTTACTTTTCATTTTATTGGCGATAATCTTACTTTTGTAAAAATGCTTTGAGACGTTTTGTGCAGTGCACTGCTTCTGAGGCATTCTCTTTGGGGAAATGTTGCACTGTGAGGGTTATGGACGGCAGGATCAACCAGCTAACATGTTTCAAAATATGCTGATTTGATGTCTTTGAATAAAAGAAAACATGATTCCCAGTGTGACGGCTCTTCTGTGGTGACTCCTCGGTAAGGGATGAGGAGCCACCATGTTTGTCAATGTGTTTAGCTTGCCTATGGGAAGTGGGGGACCAATCAGGATGTGGCTTTTTCTTGACTGACGTGGCGCATGTTTGCCGTTACAACCCATGGGTTATAACGGAAAATTATAACTGGGTCAGCCTATGGAAAAAATTGCTGACCAGTTATTATAATAGTATAATGCAACAGTGACAGTGAGTTAATGAGTGCCCTAACCAATAAGTAAAATGACTTACGTTACACACTGTCTGCGTTTTTCTGGCTTTGTGAAGCTGATCGATGGGTTGCTCCCTGGCATATATATAGGTATAATCAAACCAAAAATAAAATTGCCATCCATGAAGTACACATTGACACTAGGAAGGGACAGTTTACAACCACCTGGAATGATCTCACAGGTAGAAGAGGACAGAAGTAACAGGGCAATGACAGCACAAGCTGTAACACCTGAGAGGGAGAGAGAGAGAGAACAATCACAAGACAGAGGCTGAGTGTGCAGAAAGGAGATTGCCACAGAAGGATACATAGCAGAATTTCATACAACATGTTACTGCACTCTGCCTTTTTGTACTTGTACCTATAAATTTTATGTCATTCATTTTTTCCTTATGTCTTATAGAATGTTTTTCATTTTTAGCAGGCACATTTTTTTCCACTGCAACTGACTATTTTGTTTTTGTTTGCACTACTGCTTACTCATGATGTCTATTAATTGCAACCCCCTGATAGCATTGCTTTCAATTACTGTACACTGTTTGCTGTATATTTTTCCTGCTGTTAGTCTGTAGCTCTCCCAGGTCATACCTGAAAATAGGTACATGTTTGCCTATGTATCTCACATGGTATAAAAACAAACAAATAAATAAATACATAAACAGATAGATAAACAAACGGCAGCATATGGTGTCACATCTGATGGTGATACTGCATGAACCAAGACAGGAAGCAAATGTGAGGAAAGGAGATTGACATGGAAGGAACCGTAGCAGTATGATTCTATGTGAATACAACTAAACCAACTGGGTGAGAATCGAAACAGCAAAATTTTTATAGCGACTCCAATAAGGGCGATACATCATACGGCGCTATGTATTAAACAGCTAATGCAATTACAATGCATGGAAGGTTTTGCTGACAATTATATGCAGAGCTGAATATTTTAGGCTAATCTGCAGAGGTACTCATACAGACTCTGCTTTCTGCACTCACCCTACCTGTGCACCTACTTATCAAATCCTCCATAGGTGTCTCCCAAATTACATGTGGGGGAGCTGTGCCCCTGCCCCCTGTAAGCCCCATCTTAAGGAGTAACACACCAAGGCACACATTGATTGTGGGGGTAAGCTGCTATTCCCTTCCATGTGCTTATATGTGCTGGGAGCTGTTTTGTGCACCTGTAGCCAAGGAATGCTTAGTGCTATGTGATCACCATTTCTGTATAATCACTATTCAACACTGCTCACTATACTTGGAGTCACCATTTTAGTTTAGCCCAAATTGGCTTGCTGTTTACATATTGCTCTTTTCACGTGATACCAGCAGGACAATGACAGCACATAGTGTCATACCTGATGAAGACACTGCACAATCAAAGGGAGAGGATTGACAGGGGAGGACCGCTGCAGTAGCAGGACAATGATTGCACATGGTACCAAACATTTTTATTATTTTGGTAACCAGGTAAAGCCTACTAGGCACAAGTGCCTGTTTTCAGGGATGGTCTGGGAGCACTGGGTGGTTAAGTGACTGGTTAAGAGTCACACAGTATGCAAGCAGAGGTTCTGGGAATCAAACCCAGGTCTGCTGAATGTACCAAGCCCATTCACAGCCTCATTACTCTAACCTCTATGCTATACTGCCAGCCCAGCCTGATGGATGCAAGCCTGCTGGAGACACTGTGCCTCCACAAGAGAGAGGATGAGTGGGGGGAAAGAAGATTGACATGGCAGAAACAGTAACAGGACAATGACAACACATAGTAGCATACCTAATGGAGATACTGCACAACCACAAAAGGGGGTGAGTGTGAAGAAAGGAGAGTGACTTGGCAGGAATGCTAACAGGACAATGACAGCACATAGTACCATACCTGATGGACACACCGCACAACCACAAGAGAGAGGCTGAGTGTGACGAAAGGAGACTGACATGGCAGGAGCAGTAACAGAACAATGACAGCACATGGTACCATACCTGATGGAGGCACTGCACAACCATAAGAGAGAGGGTGAGTGTGACGAAAGGAGACTGACGTGGCAGGAGCAGTAATAGAACAATGACAGCACATGGTACCATACCAGATGAAGACACTACACAACAACAAGAGAGAGGGTGAGCGTGAGGAAAGGAAATTAACACAGCTGGAGCTTCAACAGGATAATGACAGCACACAGTACCATACCTGTTGGAGACACTGCATAAACACAAGAGAGAGGGTGAGAGAGAGGAAAGGAGATGGACACAGCATGAGCAGTAACAGTAGAAGGCCATCCCATGGTACAGACGTGATGGATACACTGCACATCTACAATAGAGGGTATGACTGTGAGGAAAGGAGACTGACATGGCAGGAGCAGTAGCTGGACAAAGGCAGACTATGGTATGAAACCTGATGGATACCTGAGTGCAGTATAAGGGAAATGCTGTACTGCAGGGGTGCAAAGTCTTTCAGGTGAGACATTAAACCGAGTAGGGGTTTTTATTAAAATATGGTTCAGACAAAAGAAATACTTCAAATGTACATACAGTATTCTCTACATTCATTCAACAAAGGAAAAGAAAACATCACTTCACGCTATATCAATAGTAATTACTGAAAAATGGTATCAGTCAATATTTATGAACAGATTATGTAATTGATTGGTCTGAATCTGTTATCAAGGGAAGGTTTCTCTACTGTTTGTTTAAGTGCATTCTGTATTTCTGTTTTGTTCCTTCATGGTAAATATTATGCAGAGTATATGTTATCCTATTCAATAATTCTAACAGTGGTGTCTGTTTCAGCTACAGTGAAAAAAATGCATCTATAGTAGAATTCCAAATGTGCCGTTTAAACACTGTAAAAATTATTCTTCATTTACATTGATCCCATTTCCCCCAGATATCACTGGTATAACTATATACCAAAGATTCATGAGTCATTTTCCTAACAGTTGGTTTGGACCATTTATCTGCCACCAGGACCCAAAAGTTAACAATATGTGCGCAGGTAAAAGAAAAGGTGTGCCATTGTTTCTAATTCTGTTACATGTGATGCTCTGGTTCACATTCTTTCTTGTAACTGCTGACGTTCTGATTTGCTTTAACATTTAGTTTATCATTTCAACTACGCCAGTTCACATCCCACATTCGTGGTGGTATTCTAGATTCCACAATTTGGTGTTTTAGTGCAGATGGTAACCTGGGTGGACAGTGACAGCCCATGGTACCAAACCTGACTGAGACACTGCACAACAAGGGAGAGCTTGATTGTGAGGAAAGGAGACTGACACAGCCAGAGCAGTAACAGGACAATGACAGCACTTGATAACATACCTGATAAGACACTGCACAACCAAAGAGAGAGGGTGAATGTGAGGAAAGGGGACTGACAAAGACTGACACAGAAGGAGCAGTAACAGTACAATGACAGCACATGGTACCATACCTGATGGAGACACTGCACAACCAAAGAGAGAGGGTGAGTGTGAAGAATAGAGACTGACATAGCAGGAGTAGGAGCAGTAGCAGGACAATGACAGCCCATGGTACTAAACCTGATGGAGACACTGCACAATCACAAGGGAGATCATGATTGTGAGGAAAGGAGACTGACACGGCCAGAGCAGTAACAGAGACAATGACAACACATGGTACCATACCTGATGGAGACATTGCACAACCAAAGAGAGAGGGTGAATGTTAGGAAAGGAGACTGACAAAGACTGACACAGAAGGAGCAGTAACAGGACAATGACAGCACATGATACCATACCTGATGGAGACACTACACAACCAAAGAGAGAATGTGAGTATGAGGAATAGAGACTGACATGACAGGAGTAGGAGCAGTAGCAGGACAATGACAGCCCATGGTACTAAACCTGATGGAGTTACTGTACAATCACAAGGGAGATCATGATTGTGAGGAAAGGAGACTGACAAGGAAGGAGCAGTAGCAGAACAATGATAACACAGAATACCATGCCTGATGAAGACACTACACATCCACAATACAGAAGGTGAGTGTCAGGAAAGAGGGTGACACAGATTGACACAGAAGGAGCATTAACAGGACAATGACAGTGCATGATGCTATACCTCATGGAGACAATACACAGTCACAGGAAAGAGTGCGAGTGTGAAGAAAGCAGACTGACATGGCATCATTTTGTGATGCAAGTAATGCAATAATATAATCAAAAGGGACTGTACCAGCTAAAATTCTAAATAGCAACAGCAAAATGTCCAGCACAGCTGGAGAATGTGTGTGTGTGTGTGTGTGTGTGTGTGTGTGTGTGTGTGTGTGTGTATGTATGTGTGTATAAGTGAATGAGAGACAGAGAGATAAGAGTATGTTTCTCACATAGTGTGCGTGTGTGTGTGTGTGTGAGTGAGTGAGTGAATGAGTGAGTGGGTGAAAGAGAGAGCAAATATTTAATATTTTATACAGAGAATGATATCTCTTTAATTCTACTAAAGTACATTACACCTGTCTATGATAACCTTACCTTTGATCATCTTTGCTGCTTATTTCTGGCTGTTACCAACCTTTATTTATTGGGTTCTGGGATCCAGTGACATCACTGGAACTCTCTGACCAATGGTGGCATACTCCATTTGGAAGCTGAAAAATGTTCCCAAGAGAATTAAATAATTTAGTATAGTTTATATGCAGGTTACTATACTTACAGTAGATGTGTATTTTCAGAGGTGCCTGACTTTTCTCAAGTGATCTGAAAAAATAATAAATTTTAACTGTTGTTAACTTAATTATACCTTAAGTAAAATACTAGTTCTAGAACCCCATGATGGTTAATGTCCCCAAATCCCATGATGTAATTATCTCCTAATCCCAATGTTACAATTATCCAATAACCCCAGGATAATAACACAGGTCATGCACTATGAGATTTGCTATGCACTTTCTGCAGCACACAACATCTATTAATAGTCCATAACAGCGATACAAATGTATGTTTAAGTTATACTGTGCTAGTGTACAGTAAATAATGAAACCAAACTCAGACATTGTAACTGTCTCTGGTCAGGGTGACTCAGTTGGTAGGACATCTGCCTCTGGGCCGGAAGGTTGTGATTCTAGTCCCACACCAGGATTGGGCTCGTACCTAAAAACTCTGGCAACCGAGTGCAAGTATTGGGAGGGGTGCTGTACTGCTGGGGTTTACCATCTTTCAGATGAGACATTAAACTAAGGACCCTTCTACCCATCTTGGTGCTGTCAAGGTGGAAGTAAAAGAACCCAAGGCACTCATTCCAAAGAGCAGTTTTTTTTTTTTTAATTAAAACAAGGTTCAGACAAAATAAATACTTCAAATGTACATACATGATTCTCTACATTCATTCAACAAAGAGAAAGAAAACATAATCCCATGCTATATCAATATTAATTACTGTATAATAATATCAATTAATATTTAAAAACAGATTATGTAATTGTTTGGTCCAAATCTGTAATCCAAGGAAGATTTCTCCACTGTTTCTTTAAGTACATTCTGTATTTCTGTTTTGTTTCTTCTTGGTAAATATTACATGGAGTATATGTTATCCTATTCAATAATTCTAACAGTGGTGTCTGTTTCAGCTGTAGTGAAAAAGGTATCTACAGTAGCATTCCAAATGTGCCATTTAAACACCGTAAAAAATTTTCTTAGTTTACTTTAATTCCATTTCCCCCAGATATCACTGATATAACCATATATTAAGGTTTCATAAGTCATTTTCCTAAAAGTTGGTTTGGACCATTTATCTGCCACCAGGGTCCAAAAGTTAACAATCTATGGGCAGATGAAAAAATGTGTGCCATTGTTTCTAATTCTGTTACACATGATGCTCTGTCACACATTGTTTCTAATTGTGTTACATGTGATGCTCTGGTACACATTGTTTCTAATTCTGTTACACGTGATGCTCTGTCACACATTGTTTCTAACTCTGTTACACGTGATGCTCTGTCACACATTGTTTCTAACTCTGTTACACGTGATGCTCTGGTACACATTGTATCTAATTCTGTTACATATGATGCTCTGGTACACATTGTTTCTAATTCTGTTACACATGATGCTCTGGTACACATTGTTTCTAATTCTGTTACACGTGATGCTCTGGTACACATTGTTTCTAACTCTGTTACACGTGATGCTCTGGTACACATTGTTTCTAATTCTGTTACACATGATGCTCTGGTACACATTGTTTCTAACTCTGTTACACATGATGCTCTGGTACACATTGTTTCTAATTCTGTTACACAAGATGCTCTGGTACACATTGTTTCTAATTCTGTTGTACATGATGCTCTGGTACACTTTGTTTCTAATTCTGTTGCACATGATGCTCTGGTACACATTGTTTCTAATTCTCTTACACATGATGCTCTGGTACACATTGTTTCTAATTCTGTTACACATGATGCTCTGGTACACATTGTTTCTAATTCTGTTACACAGTATGCTCTGGTACACTTTGTTTCTAATTCTGTTACACATGTTGCTCTGGTACACATTGTTTCTAATTCTGTTTGATGTTCTGGTGCACATTGTTTCTAATTCTGTTACACATGATGCTCTGGTACACATTGTTTCTAACTCTGTTACACGTAATGCTCTGGTTCACATTGGGCAGGATTCACGAACCGTTCTGGAGCTAAGTGCCACTCTTCAACTCCAGTGGTGGACTGAAATCACCCACAGTGGCGGTGCTTGCAATTCACAGCCACAGCAGTTGTGAAGGGTGTTACAGCTGATCTCCCAGTAACACCAAGCGTAAGCTGCCATAAGTCATGGGGGCCAGTCGTAATCCGGCCCCACCTTTGGGAATACCTGCAGCTGCGGGACCCCTGCAGCTCCGCAAGTGGCCACCCTTTTGCACCAAAGCTTTGCCACAGCTGCGGGACTTTCACGGGGTTCGTGAATCCTACCCATTGTTTCTAATTGTCTTACACATGATGCTCTGGTACACATTGTTTCTAATTCTGTTACACGTGATGCTCTGGTACACATTGTTTCTAATTCTGTTATTCATAATGCTCTGGTACACATTGTTTCTAATTCTTCTGGTGCACATTGTTTCTAATTCTGTTACACATGATGCTCTGGTACACATGGGCCTGGATATTCAAACTGCGCCAGGCTGTGGCACAAGCCTGGGTGCAGCTCAACTTGGTTGTGCAGGGGTGTGGCCTGGGTGATATTCAACGGAGCTGCGCTATGGCTCAGCAGCTTTGAATATCGCACCCTGGCCACCCCCACTGTGCATGGTGCAGTGGCACTGCACCAGTGCAAGTGGCCAGAGTGTGGAGCATGGAGGTGAGCTAGCATAAGTGCCATTGTGCCATGCACAGCACCTGCGATATTCAAAAGGGGACATGCAGATGGGGCCATAATTTATGCAAGGTGCACATGGGGCCATTTGCATGTCATTATGGCCCAATTTGTGTCCCATTAACATGCAGGTATGCAGATCCCCGACGACTTGCACCTGGTGCCCTGTCAGGCAGCAGCCGTTGTGGACCGATGCCCCCAGCAGCTCGATCATGGGCATTTGTCTAAAAATAGACTTGCTCATCCAATATCCCTGGTGGTCCAGTGGACCACTATGTGCCCGATCATGGGCATGTGTTATATTAAAAGGACTTCCATATCAATGTCCTGAGGTCCAGTGGACGCTATATTGCCAGTCAGTAGATGGTGTATAATACCCCCGTCCAATATCACAGTGGTCCAGTGGACCGATCACTGCCCGATCGTGGGCATCTGTTAAATCACCCCATGCAATATCCCTGGTGGTACAGTGGACCGCACTCTGCTTGTCAGCGGGCATCTGTAAAACATAAAAATATCCTATTACACTGGTGGTGGTACCCCCCTCCCCACCCACCCACTGAGCCCCACCGTCCTGCTCCCCGGTCAGCGGCGGGCGACAGCACCCACCCACCTGCTGCCCGCCACCCGACTGACAGCTCGGTGGGGCTGCTCGCCCGTGGTTCTGGCGGGGGCCAATGGGCGTGCAGCACCTCACCGTACTACACAGTCAAGATAGGCAGATGATTCGTTCATATCTGGACTGTAATAATGCTGATGAGAACTGCGCCCGTGGCTCCGCTGTGGTAGGCGATGCAACCGATATCATCGGCGATATTTTAGGCGTGGCCGAGTGGTTGCTGCTGCCATGACTGACGGCTGAAGCGATGAACTCAGCAGTGGTGAGGAGAAACACCTAGACCACCGAGGCCTAATAAGTTTATGTTTACAGATGCCAGCGTCAGCGGAGCGTCCACTGGGCTACCAGGCTGGTTGGGGTGATTTAAACAGTATTCGCGTGATCGAGCAGTGATCAGTCCACTGGACCACCAGGGATATCGGACAGGGGGGTTATTATACCAATGCCCACGATCGGGCACATAGCGATCCACTGGACCACCAGGGATATAGGATGGGGGTGGTTTATTTAACCAGATGCCCGCGATCGGGCAGCACTCGGTCCACTGGACCACCAGGGATATTGGAGGAAGGGTTTATTTAAACAGATGCCTGCGATGTGGCATGGGGGCACCGCCAGGTGCGGCAGGAACTCAGGTGGTCACCCATAGGTGGCAGTTGCCGTGTTGCGCCCTGCAATGCGGCAGCTCACCTGTGGGTGGCCATCATTTTTTCCTTTTTTTTTTGGCTTAACTTTGTGCAGGCGCAAGTAGGGGTTGCACATGCATGGCTCTGCACATCCCAGGCTGAATATTGGTCTGTGCAGGTTATGCATGACACGCCCCCACCAACCTGCATACATTCTGATCGCTCCGGTGCATCTGGATTTATCTGTGGCACTTTTCCCTTTTGAATATTGCGCCAGGGTGCATCAGTGGGTTGCGCATGGCACAACACTGTTGTGCCATGTGCAACCCTTTTGAATATCTGGGCCTTTGTTTCTAATTCTGTTACACGTGATGCTCTGGTACACATTGTTTCTAATTCTGTTTGATGCTCTGGTACACATTGTTTCTAATTCTGTTGCACATGATGCTCTGGTGCACATTGTTTCTTGTAACTACTAATGTTCTGATTTGCTTTAACATTCAGTTTATTGTGATATTTGTGATGGTATTCTTGGTTCTAAAGTTTGGTGTTTTAGTGCAGATAGGAATGTTGGTGGACAATGGTTGAATTAGAGGTGTGCATAAAAAGCTTTCAAAGGCTGAATTTAAGCAAAAGTCTGACTTTCCAAACCTCTGCAGAAATTCCACCTGCTCTGCACCCTCCTTTATCCCTGGTGTCTAGTGCCCCCCTGGCGTCACCATCCCTGATCACTGATCACTGTCCAGTTGCCCCAAATCAATCAATCAATCAATCAATAAATAAAATGAATGCCTGGTGGCTAGCGGTGCCTCCTCCCACCTGTTCACCCACCACCAATGTGTATTTAAAAAAAACAATCCTGGTGACCAGAGCCCCCCACCCAATGACCTGCCTATGTCCAGTAGAAATGAATAGCCCAATATGTAACCCCCATCCTTTTCCCCCATATAGTAAAAAATATTTTTTTCCCCTGTTGCTCTTGTGACCCCCCCCATCCCTGATCCCCATGTAGTTTTCTTTAACTTATTCTCTAGTGGTCTAGTAGCCCCCCATTCCTCCCACCTCAGTAGGAAGTGTCTCACCCTTATCCTCACCCATCCTGAGATAGAGTGGATGACCGCCACAGCCCTTCACTCCCCTCCATGGCTTGTATAGCACGTGCTTATTCACTGATATCTCAGTGGACAGCGGGTGACCAGCACAGCCCTTCACTCCCCTCCATGGCTTGTATAGCACGTGCTTATTCAATGATATCTCAGTGGGTTGCCGGCTGTGGACAGCGGGTGACTGGCACAGCCCTTCACTCCCCTCCATGGCTTGTATAGCACATGCTTATTCAATGATATCTCAATGGGCTGCCTGCTGTGGAGGAGAGTAGAGGGCTGTGCTGGTTGCCTGATCCATTTCAGGATGGGGAGAGCAGGGTTTTACACTTCCTGCCAGGGTAGGGAAGCAGGGGGGGCACTAGGCCACCATGGAATAAGTAAAAAAATGGCTACATACTAGGGGCTTGGGATAGGGAGGGGTCACTAGACCACTAAGGACAACATTTACTGGGGGCTAAGGATGGTGCAGTGGGGTTACATCTCAGACTATTGACTACTACTGGACACTGGTTGGTGAGCAGGTGGAGGGAGAGTTCGCTTTTCACCGGGGGAGGTCATTAACACATCTGGAGGCAGAACAGGGTGAAATTTCACCCTAAACATTCAGAAGTTTTCTGATCCACCTCAGGTGGAAGCTCAAAAACTTCCACGATAGTTGCCACATTTTGCGAAAGTTACACTAGGTGGAAATGGCAACTTTCGCACACCTCTAGGTTGAATACCTTGGGTGCCTGGAAGTTATTATCTATGATCCATTGGTACAGTTCTTTCCTGTGTTGTGTTAAAACCTGCTGGCTGCTAACTTGCAATCCTTTTAATGTGTGTGTGTGTTTGTCTGAGTTAACTGAACTGAATGGTTATCTGAACAGTTATCTAAGTGTAAATCTCAGGTGATTAAAAGGACTTAATAGCTGTGAGGTTTAAATTACTTGTAGAAAGATCTAGTAAGTAGGGGGAGTGGCTTAGCTAGAAGGAAGCGACATTTAAAGACTGCCTTACAAAGATTCTGTTATAGCTTGGCAGAAGACACCAGGAGGAAGGACTGCTGTGTGACTGGACTTCTCTACTGGGACTATATTGCCCTCCTTCCCTCCCACCCAAAGCTATTTCTACTTTTATAAGCACAGGATTTGACTGACAACAGGAACTTCCTGTTTGGGAGCAGGAAGTAAGTGATCACAGAGCCACCAAAGACCCACCATCCTAGAAGGTCAAGAGTAGCTCTCCAGCCCCTTCTAGCTGCTGGAGGTCTGCCTCTGAGCAAGTAAGGGGTCTACTGAGAAATACAGGATATTCTTGTCTCAGAACAGGACAATCAGGAGCTTAAAGGGTACATAGGCAGAAAGTAAGGAGAGAGAGAGAAAAAAAGCAGAGGAAAGAGTAAGGATTGCAAACAGTTAAGGGGCCAGAAATAAGCCATAATGGGAGTGGTGCAGTGCAGTGGCTGTGGAGCAGCAGTCTTCCGGGAGACATTCTGGAGGATGCGGTGTTGTCCCATCTGCAGGCACCTCTCTGGGCTGAGGGAAGAGGTTGCTCATCTCCAGGCTGAGTTGACCAGGATTTGTGGGACCTCCTCTTCCATCCAGGGACCACCAGTGCCACTGCCGTTGCCTCAGAGGTTGCCAAGAAGAGGAGCAGTTGGACCACAGTGGGCTCAGGGAGGGTGAGGGTGGTGGAACAGAGGCACATCCCTCCAGTTGTACCTCTCCACAATTCCTATGCCATTCTGGCAAAGTGTGATTCCTCTATGGAGGCACCCACAGTGGAGACCAAGGAGGATGCTGGGAACCTCCACAAAGGAGACCCACAGGAGGGTGGCAGGGGACCCTGCAGGGGAAGGAAACAACTCCTGGTGGGGGACTCCATTGTTAGGAAGGTAGAACTGGGGGAGAAAGGGAAGAGGGAGGTAAGGTGCCTGCCTGGTGCCATGGCTTAGAGGGACAGGGAGTGAATCTTCAGGATTGCCGGAGCAGCAGCACAAGGGAGGGAGCTGGATGTCATTGTCCACCTAGGGACAAATGACTTGGCTAAGAAAGGGATTATAGAAGTGCAGGAAGAGTTTGTGGAATTGGGGAGGAGCCTTAGACAAGTAGCACGCACGGTAACCTTCTCGGAGGTGCTGCCCATCTATGGTGTAGGAGAAGGTAGGGTGTTCTGCACCATGGGATTTAATCAGTGGTTGAAAAACTGGTGTGGAGTGCAGGGATTTGGCTTCATTGGGGACTGGGGGTCCACCTGGAGTGATGCAAGCCTATACTGGCATGATGGGCTTCATCTGTCCAGGAGGGGAACCAGGATCCTAGATGATAGGTTTAAATGCTTCATTGGCAAGCATTTAAACTAGCCAAGGGGGGAGGCACTGGAAAGGAGCAGGGAAATCCTAGCCCCCCAAAAAATCATGGTAGTAAGTGCGGTAAACACCAACATAGAGGTGTCAATAGGGAGAAGGGCAGGCATAAATGGAGAACATCACAATGGCAAGAAGGACAGGGATGGGGCAAAAAGGAGTAAGGCCATCAGGAAATGGAGGGTAATGAGTACCAATGCCCATAGTCTGGGCAACAAGCTCCCTGAGCTGATGGCCTTGATGGAAGAGGGATGCCTGGATATCGTAGCAGTCACAAAAACATGGTACACAGAGAACCATGACTGGGATGTTAACATACCAGGGTACATAACCTACAGGAGAGACAGGCAGGGAGAAGGGGAGGAGTAGCTCTCTATGTAAAGGAAGGGATAAAAGCAACTGAACAAAGAGTAAACAGGGAGGAGGGAGGCACTGTGGGTCACCTTGGAGACTGGAAAGGCACCACATTCCGCTCAGGGGTTGTGTACAGACCCCCATGTCAGGGGGAGGGAATGGACAAGGATATGATAGAAGGCATTCTTAGAATGGCAGAGAAAGGGGAGATACTGTTGATGGGAGACCTGAATATGCCAGATGTTAACTGGAGCACATTTTCTGCAGCCACATCCAAGATCAGGGCCATTCTTGATGCCCTACAGGTGGCAGGCCTCAGACAGCTAGTTTCGGAACCCACTCGTGAGGGAGCAATTTTAGACTTTGTACTCTCAAACGGGGGCAGTGAGAGGATCTCAGATCTAGAAGTGGCTTGCCATCTGGGAACAAGTCACCATCAAACAGTGTGGTTCACGTTAAACTCAGCTACAGAGTCAAGCCATACAAAAGTGAGGGTACTGGACTTTAGGAGGGCTGACTTTGGCAAGATGGAAGAGTGCCTCAGAAAAGCACTAGCAAACAGGCTAGAAGGAGGTGTGGAGCAACAATGGGGAATCATCAAAACTGCCATCACAGAGGCAACAAGCCTTTGTGTGAAGCAAATAAACAAATCAAAATGAAAGAAAAAGCCACTATGGTTCTCAAAAGAGGTGGCTGTGAAAGTCAGGAAGAAAAATATAGCATTCCGGAAGTATAAGGAAACACAGAAGGAGTAGGACAGACAGCTGTACCAGTTAAGGCAGAAGGAAGCAGGGAGGGAAGTCAGAATAGCAAAGGCCCAAACTGAGGAAAAGATAGCCAACTCGGTTAAGAAGGGGGATAAAACCTTTTATAGGTACATCAGCGAGCGTAGAAAGACAAAGGGAGGGATAGTGAGGCTGAATAGAATGAACGGTGGGTGGGCAGAGGGAGACAGTGAAAAAGAAGGGATACTGAACGAATATTTCTGCTCAGTATTCACAAAAGAGGAGAGGGGAGTGCATAATCCAATTAACAGAAGCACTCTTGATAGGGGGATCGATCCCAGTCTTTTCACAGAAGAAAGGGTTCTGCAAGAACTCCTAAAACTGAAGGTGGACAAAGCAATGGGGCCTGATGGAATTCACCCCAGAATTCTAAAAGAATTAAGGGGGGGGACTAGTGAAACCACTGGCTACTTTTTTTAATAAATTATGGGAGGATGGTGTGGTACCCAGGACTGGAGGAAGGCGGATGTGATTCCCTTCACAAAAGTGGGACCAAGACAGAGGCAGGAAACTACAAACCTGTCAGTCTGACCTCTGTGGTAGGGAAAGTGATGGAGTCACTTCAAAGGAAAGAATAGTTGAGTACCTAGGAGGCCAGTGGGGCACAGTACCCAAGGCAGCATGGGTTCACAGTGAGAAGGTCATGTCAGGCGAATCTAATAGATTTCTTTGACTGGGTGACCAAAGTAGTAGACCAGGAGGGGCTGTGGACACGGCCTACCTAGACTTTAGCAAGGCATTTGGCACAGTCCCACACAAAGATTAATAGTCAAATTAACCAGCCTGGGAGTGGGTCCCAGGGTGGTAGCCTCGCTAAAACATTGGCTGGACAACAGGACACAGAAGGTAATTGTAAATGGAGTCCACTCTGAAGAAAGATGGGTTACTATGGGGTACACAGGGGTTCAGTATTGGGTCCAGTCCTTTTTAATGTCTTCATAAGTGACATTGCAGAGGGACTGGAAGGAAAAGTATGCCTCTTTGCAGATGACACAAAGATCAGCAACAGGGTTGATATACAAGGAGGCGTGGAAAGGATGAGAAGGGACTTGGCAAGGTTGGAGGAATGGTCAGAAGTATGGCAGCTAGGATTCAATGCAAAGAAGTGCAAAATAATGCACCTGGGAAACAAGAACCCAGGGCAAGAATACATAATGGGGGGGAGGTAGTAACAACAGCAAAAAAGGAAAGGGACCTGGGGATAATCATATCAGATGATCTTAAGGTTAGCAAGCAATGTGAGAAGGTAATAGGGAGGGCTGGGGGTATACTGGGATGCATATGGAGAGGCATCAGCAGCAGAAAACAGGAAGTTGTTATCCCTCTGTACAGACAGTTGGTGAGATCCCATCTGGGGTACTGCATCCAGTTCTGGAGACCCCATCTCCACAAGGACATAGACAGGATAGAGGTAGTCCAGAGGAGGGCAACTAAAATGGTGCAGGGTCTGCAAGAGAAGCCGTATGAGGAGAGACTAAAGGAGCTTAATATGTATACCCTTGAGGAAAGATGGGAGAGGGGGGATGTGATAGAAACTTTTAAGTACCTCAGTGGAATCAACAAAGTCCAAGAGGGTAGCATCTTTCAGAAAAAGAGATGTGCAAGAACAAGGGGACACAATTTAAAGATAGAGGGGGGCGGTTCAGGGGCAATGTAAGGAAGTATTATTTCACAGAGATGGTAGTGGATGCATGGAACAGCCTTTCTGAGGACGTTGTGGGGTCTATAACTGTGGGAGAATTCAAGAATGCATGGGACAGACATAAGGCAATTCTTGTGAGGGGTAGGAAGAAATAGGCTGTTGGTTAAATAGGATCTGCAGCCTATCCTGTAGGTAGGGAAATGGACAGACTAGATGGGCCAAGCGGTCCTTATCTGCCATCAAAGTCTATGTTTCTATGTTTTTGGATGCATCTCTAATGTATGACAGTGCCAATGCAAATGTTCTGACTTCTTTTAATGCACCTGTTTTCCATGCTTTCCGCTAAGCTTATCAAATGATTAAAGGGGAAGTCTCCCGTAGTTTCACGCCCATATTTTCCCAACTCCTTATGTGTAACTGTTGTGTGCATCCGCTAGTTGCCAGCAGTCCTATTGCTGTCCAAATCTAGATTATAAATAAAAATATATATCCTCCAGAAGTTATCAATGTGTTTGTCCTCCATTTTACCATCAATGCTGCTGGAGGATGATGTCATCAGAGCAACAGAGAATGGTGCTGCACTAAATGTTGCTCCACCAGTAAACAGAAGCCATAATGTTTGGTTCCCCACTTGAGTAATGGGGGAACCCTTTAAGTGTTGTGCACATCCTGAAGTGCAGGTCTAATAGGAACTAGGACCATATGAGTGTGATGCAGCACTGATTTGATATTTATATGCAGTATGTCTATAAGGAAGTACCTGTATGTGTTGTGTTAATGTTTCTGTTAGCAAAAACAGTTTACCCAATAAATGACACTGGGTACAACAAGAGTCTTAAGTGGTATTATATAGCTGTTGTATTATGTTCTGTGCGTGTTAGCATTCTCTGTTTTGATTGACACCAGCAGTGAGACACAATCTTGCAAAAATGCCCCTTTCTCTTTGTAACTAGGTAGTCAGTGATTGGATGGCTGATTTAAGGCTATAAAGAGTTCAGCTATATCAGGGGATAGGTTACCAGGACAACATCAGCTGCAGCATATGGAAGAAGGATAATCTAGTGGTTAAAGCACAGGCACAAGAACTGGGAAACTGTGGTTAAAATCCTACTGAAGTCCCTTACTCTCAAACCATTAACAAGTTTCCCCAACCTCCTTGGGAACTGTGATGGCCCCTCAGGTCCATGACTTTAAAAGTGCCCCCATTCCCATTATAAATCATTAGCAGTGATGTGAGAGCTACAGCACTTTACTTTGAAGGTACTGAAAACAAGCTGTGGCAGCTCCCTGTTGTAATGCCAGCATTTGAAGTAGGATGTCTCTCACAAATCAGATAGAAACATAGACTTTGATGGCAGATAAGGACCACTTGGCCCACCCAGTCTGCCCATTTCCCTACCTACTGGATAAGCTGCAGATTCTAGTTAACCAACAGCCTATTTCCTGCAACCCCCCACTATAATTGCCTTATGTCTGTGCCATGCATGTTTGAATTCCTCCACTGTTTTAGACCCCACAACCTCTCCAGGAAGGCGGTTCCATGTGTCCACCACTCTCTCCGTGAAAAAGAATTGCTACACTTCAGCTGTTGTAGGTAAAGAAACTAATCGGTCTGTGTTTGTAGTGCTCTGTATTTACTTTGCTTATTCCTCCCATGTCATATGCATTCTGTGTCTTGGTATTTCCAGTCAGAAACCCAGATGTAAGGAGCTTTTGAAATGTAAAACAATACACTTTATAAAGTAAGTGATCTAGCTCTCCACTTTCAGGCTGCAGAAAGGGGGTGTATAATTTGTGCAAAGGAGGAATTCAGTCTTGTGTGATCCATTGAGAAACTACTAAGGCCTACCTTGTAAATGAATCTTCTCTAGGTGTTCAGCTGGTTTAATACTGATTGACTGATTGACTGCTAGATTGACTACTTCATTGTCTGATTGATTCTTTCTACTGCTTTCCACAACATGTTGCAACTGTTTCACAGAGAGAAATGAGCAGGACAAAGAAATTCTGTTTCCTGTGAATGAAATACTATTAGATGTATTATTTGCTCTACACATGAAGTATTAAGGCTACAAGTACTACTCCCTGTGTGAGTTGCATGACAGAACTGTCTTAAGTCATTGCAAACTTAAACTAAAATCAGGATAGACAGCATTGATACCCTTATGTGTACTTCTGCACTGTTGCTGCAGTGACATCAGGGAATGGGAGGGGCTGTATTACAAGAGACTCATTTGCATGTAAATGGAGGCTTGCTTAATATTTTACTACTGTGTGTCAGAGCCTCAGACTCTACTTATGTGTTGCAATAGCAGAAATGACTGATCTTATTGACATATGTACAGTAACTGATGTAATGTATAATAAAAACAGCAGACATATCCAAATCAGAAATATACAGGAGTCTTCTCCTTTAAGCAATAAGGCATGACAAGGTGTGTGTTATCATGTAATACCACCACTCCTGGGGTGGGTTGAAGCACGACGTGAAGAAGAGTGCTTCCACCATCCAGGAGTGACGTTATCACATGATAACACACACATTGGAGTGCCTTATTGCAATTATACAATGGCTTGAAGTTATACAAAATAGAAAAACTAAATTAAATGTTTTTAGTAGATTTTTATAATGTAAAAAGAGAGTATCTCTAGTGCAATATCAATACAGTGATGTTATTGTGTAATAACATTTCTGTTTTTTTTTTAAATAATTTAACAAGGAGTGGCACACTAAACTAAAAGCTTGTTTACAGGTGTGACCTAGGAGCACAGGGAAGTTAAGTGACTTGCTCAGGGTCACACAGTATGCAAGGGGGGGCAGGGTGATTCAAACCCAGGTGATCTCCAGATTTGCGACATAGAGCCTTAAACCACTGCACTATACTGCCTCCCAAACTTCAGGCACACACTGACCATTCAGAGTCCAGGATTCTTTCTTGCCATTGTATAATTAAGCAATAAGGCACGGCAGGGTGTGGTATATCATGGGATATCATCACGCCTCATGTGGTTGGGCTTGAGGCCACAAGCCGAGTGCATCCAACCATCTAAGAAGTGTTGATATGTATCCCATGATATACCACACCCAGGAGTGACTTACTGCTATTATGAACTGGCTTAAAAGTTTTAGTAGTACAAAATACAAAAAAAAGTTCCGAATATTTTTAAAATTACTTTTAGAGTGGTGGAGGAGTATCTTTTCAGAAAAACGTTCTTAAATTCTCTGGGCAGCAGATGGCGCTGTTGTAAGTGGAGATGGTGGAAGAGGTGCTGCTCTGAACTCTCACCTCCCAGCACTGTGTGCTCCTTGCATTTAACGTGGTCCTGCTGTGTGCTCTGAGGCTGTGTGAAGATGGACTGTATTTATTTATTTATTTATTTATTTATTTTTGTGAAACTCTGATTTGGTGGCAATGGGAGAGAGCAACTAAACAGGTACGCACACATACATCGTGTGAACAGTTTTGGGGTTGTTGTTTTTTTTTGTTTCTCAGGGAGTTGCTCGAGGCATGCCTGACGTCACACTGAATGTGTTTTCTTCTTTGCGGTATCTGTTTCGGTGGGCTGTGTGAGGAGGAATGAGCGACGGTTGTTTTTTTTTAAATTGTTTTTAAACAGACGCTCATGTTGGGGAACTCGGTCCATTTCTCCAGAGGCAGTGGGCACAGTTGTGTGAGGTAAAGAGTGTAAGGAATGCGGGGAAATGTAGCTGTTGGAGGAATTTCTGTCTGCGAAGAGGCTGGTGGCCGGAGGCTTTTTGAAGCCGTGATGATGTAGCCCGATATCATCACAGCTTCAAAGAGCTCTCGGCCAATCACCTTTCTTCATTTACGATCACCAGTTCATAATATTTATTTGAAAGGGTTTCACTAGGAAAGACAACATGTGCTGTAAACAGCTCGCTTGTAGAAGCGTCCGGGGGTGTGTGTGTTACATAATGGGGATTATAAGGAAATACAGAATAAGATAAATTACTTAGAGTGTAAATTCAAATGCACACAATGAGGTACTAATACAATGCATTCTAATCCTAGGCTACAGACAGAAACATGGTAAGGATTCCCAACCTTTATTCTTATTAAATAATAATGCTTTGAAATTCGCTTGAAAGAATATGCACTAAAAAAAAAAAAAGCTATGGGATTAACCATACTTAAATCCCCTTGCTTTAAAGATAGATAAGCCATGTTTCTTTCGATGGGATTCAATCTGCTACCCCGTAATGCCTGGAAAAAAACACTTAATAACACTGGCTCGAGTTATTTTGTTGGAGGGAACAAAAACTAACATATGAGAATAGTGGCAATAGGTATGTTTTGAATAGATATGCTCTTTTCTTTTTTCCCATTTGCCGTTTATTCCATTTGGCTAACATTCTCTTGCCTTGGGCAATTTTGGGTTCCCAGATGAGAATAACTAAATTCTCTGCTCCAAATGTGATTCATAAAGTCTTTATTGGTTCTGTTAGGATTTTTATACCAGCTATCTTAGATTTTCTTATACCTGTCTTTCCCAGTTGTAGGCCTGTGCATTTGTTAATATTTAATGTAGCACCAGAGAAGTGTCACAATGTTTTATTTAAAGTTAGTGCAGTCTTTAGTGAGTCTTCATCCTGTACTAGTAGACACAAATTGTCTGTGTATGCAATAGCTTTATATGGTATATTTTCTTCTTCATGTTTTAAAGGGTTCAACGGGGGGAGGAGTTAAGTATTCTCAGTAATGGAGCTAAACCAAAAACATATAATAAATGGCCTTGTCTGACTCCATTTTTTATCTGAACTTTAGATCCACACCATCCATGAACGACTAGGGTAACAGGCACTTCTTTATAAAAACTCTGTAGCCAATTGATAAACAGTTCAGGAATCCATAAAACTTTAAAACATGTCGTAAATAGTCATGGTTTACCAAGTCAAGTGCCTTGCGTTAATCCAAAGATATTAAAAATCCTGTGATCCTGTCTGCATTCCTGTTTCAACTATTTCTCTTAACAAAAGTAGGTGGTCTGAAATCTTTCTGTTAGGAACCGAGCATGTTTGTGCTGTTGAAATAAGGACTTCTGCTGCCTGTAATAACCTTTTGTTAATAATTTTTGCCAGTATTTTAAAATCTGAATTTGAGAGACTTATCGGATGCTAATTTTGTATGGTCTCCTTTTTGTGCAAATACTAACATATTAACATACTAAAATGCCAGCAGACTAGGCCTAGCAGTCTTTTGTGTCTGCTCATTTGGTCAGCCCCCAACCTGGGAGCTGACCTTGCTGCCCCCCCACCCCATTGGTTTCTCCATCCCCAGTCCAAGATATTCCCCTTGTATTGGACTTTGCCAGCATAACCCTACCCCTATACCTGTCCCAGCTCAGCTTGAATCCCTACACAGTTTCTGCCTCCACTAGTCCCCTGGGCAGCACATTCCATGGTTCCACCACCCTCTCAGTGAAGTAGCACCCCCTCTTTTCCCCCCTGAGTCTCCCCCCCAGCTTCGACCAGTGCCCTCTAGTTTCCCCCCCCTTTCCTTTGGAGCTCCCCAGATGAGCTGACCCTATTTATCCCCTTCATGTACTTGAAGACCTCTATCATGTCTCCCCATCCCTTCTCTCCTCCAATGTGTACATGTTGAGCTCCTCTAGCCTCTCCCCATAGGTCCTTTCCCCCAAAGCCCCAGATCATTTTTTTTTGCCTTCCTCTGGACCCTTTCCAGGAATGCAATGTCCACTTTTAAGTGCGGCCGCCAAAACTGCACACAGTACTCAAGGTGTGGTCTAACCAAGCAGTTGTACAGATGGATTATGACTTCACTTCTTCTGGAGGTAATCCCCCTAGCAATGCATCCCAGCATCCTATTGGCTTTGGCTGGTGCCCTCCAACAAGTCTGAGAGTTGTTAATTTTGACATCTACCATCACCCCGAGGTCCCTCTCAGCCACTGAGACTTGGAGCATTTTGGCCCCCAGGGTATACACTTGGCCAGTATTTCTGGTGCCCAGGTGCAGAACACTGCATTTCCCTGCCTTGAACCTCAGACTCCACTTCCTTGACTACCTCTTCAGAGAATTTAGATCCTATTGCAGGGTCACCCTCCCCTCCTCCCCATCTGCCACTGCTCCAAACTTTGAATCATCAGCAAAGAGACTAATTTCACTCCTGATGCCCTTCCTTATGTCAGAGGCATAGGTGTTAAGCAGGAGGTGCCTTAGGACCGATCCCTGAGGGACCCCACTTATGACCCTCCTTGGAGATGAAACTACCCCCCCAAACATGACCCTCTGGGTATGCTCCAAGAGCCAATGTACTATTCAACTGATCATCCGTTTCCCCACCCCCATTTACCCCAACTTATCCAACAGGACCCCATGAGGAACAGAGTCAAACGTCTTGCTGAAGTCAAGAAGGAGGACATCCACCAGCCTGCCCTGGTCCAAGGCACTTGTCACTCAATAATAGAACTCCACAAGGTTTGTCTGACATGATTTTCCCAGGACAAAGCCATGCTGCCTTTAGTCCAAGTACCCCAACTTCTCCAGTATCCCCCCCTAGCTTCTTCTTGATAATACCCTCCATCACCTTATCCACCACTGTCAGGCTAACGGGCCTGTAGTTCCCCACCTCCTCTCTTGATCCTCCCTTGTGGATAGGCACGATATGGGCCACCCTTCAGTCCTGGGGCACCCACCCTGTCATCAGATAGATGTTGAAAAGCTCCATCAGGGGTTCTGCCAGGGCATCCACCAGTTCCCTCAGTATCCTGGAATGCAATTCATCTGGCCCTGGTGCTTTCTCCATCCTAAGGGACGTGAGGGCTTCTCTCACTCTGTCTACCAGGATTTCCACCTCCCCTTCCTCCCCCTTGGCCCCTGTGCTGCCTTCCACTCTCCTGACAGTGATGTCACCCCCCATTCCTAGACCCGTCAGGGCTCCCGATTGGTAAGAGTCCCTCCCCCTCCTCAGTTTCACTATCTCCTCCCTTGAATGATGATGCCCCCCATTTTCCCTGGTAAAAACTGAGGCAATGTACTCATTTAGTACCTCGGCCTACTCCACTGGGTCCTGTACATATCCCTCTCCTGTTCTAATCCTGCTAATCTGCCCTTTCACCTTAACATAGAAAGATAGAAACATAGAATTTGACGGCAGATAAGGACCTCTTGGCCCACCCAATCTGCCCATTTCCCTACCTAATGTATAAGCTGCAGATTCTAGTTAGCCAACAGCCTACTTCCTCCTACCCCCACCCCCTAGAATTGCCTTTTGACTGTCCCATGCATTCTTGAATTCCACCACTGTTTTTGACTCCCCAGCCTCCTCAGGAAGGCTGTTCCATGTATCTACAAACCTCTCCATGAAAAAATACTTTCTCACATTACCTCTGAGTCGTCCCCCCTCTATCTTCAAATTGTGCCCCCTTGTTCTTGCACACCTTTTTTTCTGAAAGATGCTACCCTCTTGGACTTTGTTGATTCCCTTGAGGTACTTGAACGTTTCTATCATGTCCCCCCCCTCCCTACTTTCCTCGAGGCTATACATATTAAGATCCTTAAGTCTCTCTTCATATGTCTTTCGGTGCAGACCCTGCACGATTTTAGTTGCCCTCCTCTGGACTGCCTCCATCCTGTCTATGTCTTTGGGGAGACTGGGTCTCCAGAACTGCATGCAGTACTCAAGATGGGGTCTCACCAGCTGTCTCAACAGAGGGATAACAACTTCCTGTTTTCTACTGGTGATGCCTCTTCCTATGCATCCCAGTATCCCCCCCAAGCCCTCCTTACTGCCCTCTCACATTGCTTGCCCACCTTTATGTCATCTGATATGACTACCCCCAGGTCCCTTTTCATTTTTGTTGTTGTTAGTAACTCACCCCCCTATTGTGTACTCTTCCCCTGTTTTTTTGTTTCCCAGGTGCATTACTATGCACTTCTTAGCATTGAATCCTAGCTGCCATACATTTGACCATTACTCCAACCTTGCCAAGTCCCTTCTCATTCTTTCAACCCCACCTTGTGTATCAACTCTGTTGCAGATCTTTGTGTCATCTGCAAAGATACATACTTTTCCTTCCAGTCTCTCTGCAATGTCACTTATAAAGACATTTAAGAGGACTGGTCCTAGTATTGAACCCTGCAGTACCCCACTAGTACCCTCCCTTTCTTCAGAGTGGACTCCGTTTACTATTACTCTCTGTGTCCTGTTCTCCAGCCAATTCTTTACCCAGGCTACCATCACGGGACCCACTCCAAGGCTGGTTAACTTGTATATTAATCTTTTGTGTGGGACTGTGTGAAATGCCTTGCTAAAGTCTAGGTAGGCCATCTCCACAGCCCCTCTACTACATTGGTCATCCAGTCAAAGAAATCTGTTAGATTTGTCTGACATGACCTTCCTGCTGTGAATCCATGCTGCCTTGGGTCCTGTGCCCCTCTGGCCTCTAGGTACTCAACAATTCTTTCCTTCAGAAGTGATTCCATCATTTTCCCTATCACTGAGGTTAAACTAATAGGTCTGTAGTTTCCTGCTTCTGCCCTGCTCCCACTTTTGTGAAGTGGAATAATATCTGCCCTCCTCCAGTCTTCAGGTACCACGCCATCCTCCCATGATTTGTTAAACAGGGTAGTCATGCTGGCCCAGTGGTGCAGAGGGTTGAGGTATGGGCGCCTTACCTCTCACCATGCCAGTGACCCAAGTTTGGGAACAGACTCGGGCGCCAGGGGTTGGCAGGGAAGGGGAAGAATCGAGCATCCGTAGGACTGCTCTCCTCCCCTGGTGAGGGTTGGGGATGCATGGTCGCTCTGCAGCAGCACCCGGTGGAGACTGGGAGCATTGCAGAGGAATCACCATAAGGGGAACACCACAGAAAAAACAGAAATACCACTCTGGGGACTGGCCGAATGATGGCTGCCTGCGTAGGACACCTCTGAAGACTCCCAGGAAGCCACGGAAAGCCTCATCAGCACCTGGGAATGAAGGAAAGAAATAGTGTGCCATTTTCCTCCTGCCGGTGCCTTCCCCCTCGGAGGAGAGGGACCCATCCAGTATAGGGTTATGCCGGGCTGTCTCGAGGATGGCTGCAGATTTGAGGTAAAGTGGCTTGTGGGGGATAGAAGGAGGAATGTCTGAGGGGTCTTGGCAGCCCGAAGGAGAGGCAGCTCCTGAGCACGACTGGGGGTAAAATAGATATTTCAAAAAAAAAAAGAGGTTGGTCAGTGGTGTCACTAGTTCTACCTCTAGTTCTTTTAGAATTCTAGGATGAATCCCATCAGGCCCCATTTCTTTGTCCACCTTCCTTTTTTCCCCAGTGTATCTAAAGAACCTCTTGTTCCCCCTTCTGTTTTCCGTGGCCAGGTTCTGCTCCTTCCTTGCCTTAGCTGACCTCACCACCCTAGCGACCCTTCTGGCCATCAGCTCATACTCCCCTTGATCCCTTTTGCTCCTTGACCATTTGAAGCACCTATAGGCAGCCTTCTTTTCCCTCACCATCTCCTGAACCTTCCGGGTCCACCAACAGAGTTTTCTGGCCTTACCGCATTTGAGCCTCACTCTTGCACAGGTCTTGGTAGCCTCAATGCATCCCCCTCCTAATGATTTCCCACCTACTGTCAGCATCCATGTCTCTCCTTATCACATTCCATTATGAAAACTTCTTTCATGTTAGAAGGTAGAGTTTGTGACATAAATATACAGTATGTGTAAATACTATTGCCAATTCTGATTGTAGTTCTACCCCTAAGAATCTGTACTCTTCACTTATGAGGCCATCTTACCCACAGGATGGACTTTTTCAGGGAAGATATGGCCTGTATTGCTTCCTCACTAGATATATTTGCCACAAGTGCTGTCTTAATTTTGTCTGGAAAGGGTGGGATTAGTATTTCAGCAAGGAGTTTATCTATACCTTCCGAAGTAGTGGCAGATGTTTAAAACAATTCTGTTGTGTGTTTGGTCACAATTTGAAGGTTACTATCTTTAACTTGGTAGTAAATGTTAGTTTGTCTAGTAGAACTTGCATTTTCTTTTTCTATATTCTGGAATGGCAGCTTTTGTAGGGACACACGCATATTACCTGTTTTCCCTTGTGTGCCAAAAGACTGTTGTGTCCTGAGGCCTTCTGCCTGCTCCATGTGAAAGGTTAACATTTCTTGTTTGATGTTATGAATTTGTTGTGAATAATTTTGTTTTGTTTCATGTGCCTGGGACAGTAGTTTTTGTAGTTGTTTAATTTTAATATATTCAATCAATTCATCTTTATTTTACCAGGAGAAGACACCATTGTGAAGACTCATTTACAAGGTACTCCTGGATACAGCAATACAATAAGAAACAATAAGATACATTGTGACATGCAGTGGCATCAGACTATACAAAAGCCGATAAAATGAGAGAACGCAAGGACGTTACATAGCATAATGATACATAAGAACAATATGAATCATCGCAGGCTACATTGGCAACAGACTATGCACACAGCTGGTGAATTAAGAGCAATGAGGCAAAATGCCACAACAGGATAGGCTAACAAATCAATCTAAGAGTGTCATAGAGTAAACAAAAGTGGGGAGAGAAGGCATAGTAGGAGCAGGTGGAAGGGGACAACTGAAAAATGAAGGGGGGGAGGGGAAGTCACAGAAGGAGAAATATGAAGAAGAGGGAAACATTCACTATGGAGAGAGAAACATTTGCTGTGGACGGGCTTGAGACCAGGGATAGTCAACAAGATAAGCAGGTGCTGTAAACAGATAAGACGGGCAAGATACAGGAAGAAGGCATTGTTTGGAGAAGCAGCTACAAGTTTCCTTAAAAGAGTAACTCACCAGTGACTTAAAGGTGGGCAGCCCAACTACATTTGAGAGATTTAGGGTACTTTGGATAATATTCCAAAGGGTTGGGAGGGCGTGGCTTATGGAGGATAAATCATGTTGAGTTCTGACTCTGGGAATGTCAAGCAGAAGGTATGAGTAACTTCTGAGTGAATAAGGCCCCACATACCAGGTAAAGAGATCAAATATCAGGAGGTATGGGCACCTTTACGTGCTCTATTGTCCATTTATGTATTCTGAGCTTTATTTATGCTTATCCTATAGCAATAAAAAAAGTTTATATCATGACCTTTTTTGTTCATATCCCTCAGTTCCAGTAACTTGGCGATTCAGTATTCCCAATTTTATACAGCACACGGTACCTTTGTCACCAGTGATGTTGGGGCAGGATTTGGGGAGTTGGGAGGGGAAGGGGAGGCTTAGGTAGTATAGAATGTTAGGTGTAAACAGTTGTTACCTGGTGCCTATCGTATTTTATAGAATAGATAAGTTAACTGTCGCAACACTTCTTGTTACTATAGCAGCAATGTTTTGTATATGTTCTTAACTGTAATGCTATTGCTCCTGCCATGTACTGTATGAGTACTGTTTGAGTTTGTGTACTAATTTGGAAATATACAATAAAGCATATTAAATCTGAACTTGTCCACTATTTCAAGTGGCTCCCCCTGCAGGGTCAGGATCTGGAACTTATGTACTGTGGAAGGGGTGTTCATCGATTGGGCATAAGGCGAGAGAAGCAGAGTTTTGGTATTTTTTGTGTTGAGAAGCAGTTGCAGGGGCAGGAGATTATGTTGGAGGATGTTGAAAACATGCTGCAAATCCATGCACACAAGTTCAAGGGAAGGTCTGGCAACATAAAGCGTGGCATCATCCGCAAAGAGGTGGACAGTGGCTGTGTTGAGTTTACTTAATTATGATGTCTAAAAAGCACATCAGGTTCACATGCTACAAGCTTGACATGTGTGCAGCAGCTGAGCTGATGTGAACATTTTCCAAAAATCACATCAGGTCTGTGTGTTTCATGCTTGACATGAGTGTAGCAGTTAAGCTGGCATTAATGCATCAGTTAAAGTTACTATTACAGCAACAAAAGTAAGGAAATTCGGTGATAGGGTTCCCAACCCTACCTCTCACTCCCCACACAACAACAGGCATCGGGGTGTGTCTTGGGGTCATTGGGCCTAACTCTCACCCCATTCTCCTGTACTGTACACTTCGCAGCTTCCTTACACATGGAATAGCATGAGAGTTAAGGCTGATAACCCCAAGGCACACCCTGATGTCAGTTGGTGTATGAAGGGTGGGGGGTGGAGTGGGGTGGTCGGGCTAGGAATCCTAACACTTAATTACCATACTTTTTTCACTGTAATAGGAACCTTAACTTATGCATTAATGGAGTTGTTTTGCAATGAATATATATAATATATATATATATATATATATATATATATATATATATATATATATATATTATGTTATGCAGGGTAGTGCTACCATCATGAATTAGGGTTGAAGAGCCATTTCTATGTTAAACCCAAAAGTTTGCACCTTAATAACTTTGCAACCTTTGATGGATTTCCTGAAATTTGGAATACATGATCAAGAACCATAGGCCTTGGGATCTGCCAAGTTTCGTACTGGTCAGGACATATGGCTGTGGAGTTATTAAGCATGATCTGTGCGCGTTCTACGCTTTTTTCTGGAATTCTATGGTCGCGCCATAGGTCGTACGGTTTAGTGATTGGCCTGAAATCTTCAGGGAACATGTGGTCGGGTCCCCAATGTGCCTTTTGAAGATTTCATGAAAAAATATTAAACGGTTCAAAAGTTATTCAAAAACAGTTTCCCATTATAAGTCAATGGGAAAAGTTAGCAAAAGTTCAACACTTCGCAAATGCATTTTACTTTCTAAATGGGCCTGTTACTTTCGCAAATCGGCCATTTTGTTTTCAGTTGGTGATCAGAGAAATGGTTGGCATTTAAATTTGGGACCCTCTAGCAACCTAATTCTTTTGTATTCACCTAGTCGGACCCTGAGGATGCTTGCCATGTCTTTATTTTGTGGTAAAAGACCCCAGAAATATGTTTTTCAAATTTCTGGAAAAAGTACATTCACAAATTACTTTCGTGCTCACGAAAGTGTCGAACTTCGTTGCGAAAGCTTTCGCAAATTACGACAGTAGTTTTCCATCTGTGGGAAAGTGACAGCGATTCTTTGGCACTGCGCTGCAAAAGAACCGTTGGGAGTTTTGGGCTGAAATTTGGAGGGAACGGAGCCAACATCTCACAGATGTGCCTTTCAGTGGTTTGGTGAAAAAATATTGCATGGCGGAAAAGTTACGGCACTCCAAAGTTGACGGTTTTTCCCATAGGATAACATTACGGCGCCCAATGCATTACAGAAATCCTTTGGATCCCTGCTGCAAAATAACGGTTTGGTCTTTTTTCCTGAAATTTGGAAGGAAGACAGCCAACAGCCCACAGATGTGCCTTTCAGTAGTTTGGTGAAATAATATTACACGGCGGCAACGTTACGGCACTCCAAAGTTGACATTTTTTCCCATAGGATAACATTACGGCGCCCGACGCATTACAGAAATCCTTTGGATCCCTGCTGCAAAATAACGGTTTGGTCTTTTTTCCTGAAATTTGGAGGGAAGACAGCCAACAGCCCACAGATGTGCCTTTCAGTGGTTTGGTGAAAAAACATTACAGAGAGGGAAAGTTATGTAGGCGCTCGAACTTTCTTTTTTCCCATAGGATAACATTACGAGGCGTTCGCCCGGCGCCTTTCAGGGCCCGTATCTCGGAAACGGTGCGAGATACGGACTTTTTGTTGGAAAAATTCTTAGCCCCCTAGTGGGAGCTAAGTATCAAATTAGCCAGGACAATTGTAAATAATATGGCTTTTAAATTTTTTTTCTACGTTGTACGGTTCCTGAGATATAACGTATTTAGTATTCCAAGTTCTCATTTTCTGCGCCGATACTCATTATTATGCATACATTATTTGTACTCACTGTCTTTCTCTATGCAGGTTTTGGGGAAAACCAGCCTGTGCGCTTACATTACTGTTACTGTTGCCCTTCTCGCATGACTGATTTCCATGCCGTTCACTTACTGTTGACGTCTAGCCACCATATGCGTTATCCTTTGGCGTTTTCATTTGCGCTTGTGTTTCTGTTATTTTTTGCCATTTCTGTCTACAGTACTGTTTATCTTTCTGTTTCAGTTTACATCACCATGCCCATTGACATTTCTGTTTGCAGGCATCATGTTACTATGTGACAACACATCACGTGGCAGACCGTTCCCGTCTACGCCACCATGTGCGTTACCCTTTCTGTTCTCATTCACGCTTGTGTTACCATGCGCCACTGTTAGCATTTCTGTTTGTGTTGTTGTCCCTGTTAGTATGCCACAAGACATCCAGCGCTCCGCTTCGCTGCATTACTTTCACTATTTCTCGTTATCATTCTCAAAAAGAAGGGAAATTAGAGGCAAAAAACTCCATTTAATGCATTAGTTAGGGTTGTTCCACAGCGACAAAAGTGAGGAATTCGCTGTTAGGGTTGAAAACCCCCCTTGGACCCCCGCCCACCCCCAACCGGCATTGGGGTGTGCATTGGGATCGTGGGTCCTAACTCTCACCCCATTCTCCTATACTTCTGCTGCTTTACACATGTCATGGGGTGAGAGTTAGGGCTGATGATCCAATGCCACCACACGGGCGATCATCTTCGTTCCATTTGCGCTATGCTTCTGTTACTTTTTGCCATTTGTGTCTACAGTACTGTTTCTCTTTCTGTTTCACTTCGCCACCATGCCCACTGACATTTCCATTTACAGGCACCATGTTGCTATGTGACAAGACATCATGTGGCACACCATTCCCGTCTATGCCACCGTGTTCGTTACCCTTTATGTTCTCATTCGGCGCTTGCGTTACCTTGTCTGCGTCACTGTTAAGCGCTTCTGTTTGCATTGCTCTTCCTGTTACTATGCCACAAGACATCATGTGGTGGGAGTGCAAGGCTCTTTGGGCCCCGCGCTCCCGCTGCTGCATTACGTGCTGGGAGCGCGGGGCCCTATGTGTGTTATCCTTTGAGTTTTCATTTGCGCTTGCGTTTCTGTTATTTTTTGCCATTTGTGTCTACAGTACTGTTTCTCTTTCTGATTCACTTTGCGTCACCATGCTCATTGACATTTCCGTTTGCAGGCACCATGTTACTATGTGAGAACACATCACATGGCAGACTGTTCCCGTCTATGTCACCATGTGCATTGCCCTTTCTGTTGTCATTTGCGCTTGCGTTATCATGTGCGCCACTGTTAGTGCTTCTGTTTGCATTGCTCTTCCTGTTACTATGCCACAAGACATCATGTGGCGGGAGTGCTGCTGCATTATGTGCCGGGAGCACGGTGCCCTATGTGCATTAACCTTTCCGTTTTCATTTGCGCTTGTGTTTCTGTTACTTTTTTGCCATTTCTGTGTTCCGTACTGTTTCTCTTTCTGTTTCACTTTGCATCACCATGCCCATTGACATTTCCATTTACAGGCACCATGTTACTATGTGACAAGACATCACGTGGCACACCGTTCCCGTCTACGCCACAGTGTGCATCACCCTTTCTGTTCTCATTTGTGCTTGTGTTACCATGTGTGCCACTGTTAGCATTTCTGTTTGCGTTGCTGCTCCTGTTACTATGCCACAAGACATCAGGTGGCGGGAGCGTGGGGCTTCTCATTATCATTCTCAAAAAGAAGGGAAATTAGAGGCAAAAACCTCCGTTTAATGCATTAGTTAGGTTTGTTCCACAGCGACAAAAGTGAGGAAATTCACTGTTAGGGTTGAAAACCCTAACTCCAAATTCACCCCCCCAGCACCACACACACACAGACACACACACACATTCAAGTATGGGGGAGGACCAAGTCAACACAACCAATGACAGACATCCAGCAGCAGGTGACAGAAATAACAAACAATTGTCTAAATGTACTACAAGACATCCCCACCCACCTGACCAGGTACTGCATGCTCAGTGGAGATCAACAGCAAAACTGAGGCCATGTACACCAAACGTACATCCCTGATTGCAGCTGCACAACATACCACACTTAGTAGTTGCATGGCCTTACCTACCTATGCCCACACCAGACCACACCACATGTGGTGGCCACCTGAGCAATAGAGTTCAGCAAAACCAAGGAGTTGTACAGGTATAATATCTCTGATTTTAACAAGGGTTTGAGAAATGCAGCTTTCTAATTGACTGTAAACATTGTAACAGCCTTATGTTTAGTTTTTATTAACATACATGTAGAGCCTAACCATATGATGAACATGGTTTAATGTTGTTTAAAAAACAGTTTTATTATGATAGCAATAAGCCACTCCCAGGTATTATGTTAATTGTCAGTTTATCACTGTCTAGCGACATGTGGCACTCGGCTATGCCTCATTCAACATTAAACCCCTACAGGGTGATTAACAGACCATTTAGCATAACTGTTGGTCATGCCTTATTGCTTAATTGTCTTTATGAGTAGATACTCTCCCTCTGCTAGGCACTGCAGCAGTTTTGCAACACAGTGTCCCACCCAGTTACACCATACACTGTCTAGTTACTGGAGAATGGCTGTGAATATGAACTCATGAAGATGAACAGTGTAACTTGATCATTACAGTCATCGAAACTCTAGTGTGATTATAACTGACAGAGTCAGTGATAGAAGATAACCCCTGCTGTCCTAGTACACTTACCCCATTGTGAGTTAAATCAATACTAAAAGACATTCTGTTTATATCTACACCATACCTACTTGATTCCTGTTGTACCACAATTAACATAGTTATCACTTTGATAGCATCAGTGATAGAAGTGTGGCAAACCCAAACAGTAGGCATACAGCCTGAGTATGAAACAACTGTTAAAAAAAATTACACTGTGTCCATAAGTGGCATAGATCACTCATTGCAACAATAGTAAATGTATTACTATTTGAATAAGTTAGTCATCACAGATGCAATGAGATTGTCTTTATCAGGTACAACATACTCAGTAAGTGCCTACAGGAAAATCTATCCTATATACATCTCCAATACAGGTACATCATTGTTGGCTCAGTAGTGATATGATATTTAGAAGTTGCTTGGCCTGATCCATGCAATTACAATGTTTCTTACAAAGAATACTTACTGCATCTTTACTATTGAAACACACTGAAGGTCTATGTATGTACATCAGCAGTACACCTTCATCAGTAAGAATGCATGTGATACTGGCAGTACGAATTTCACAGCGTTGAACAGGCAATGCTTTCCATACGTTACATCAGCCTCTCTATGTTCAGTAAATCATTGCAGTAAATGTACTACTATGTAAATCACCTACTAAATGTATCACTACTTTTATCTTGAGCATGCTAGTGTCTTGTAGTTAATTTATGTGCTTCTCTTAATTAATGTATACTCACTAGTGTTAAAACCTTTCTACAACTGTCATCATGCACCTTCAGCATTTATATTGAATAACGGCACAGTACCAGTTGTGGTGTGGGGCATCAGTAGGTAAGGCCATGCAACTAAGTGTGGTAATGCTTGCAGCTGCAATCAGGGATGTGTGCTTTGGTGTACATGGCCTCAGTTTGCTGTTGATCTCCACTGAGCACGCAGTACCTGGTCAGGTGGGTGGGGATGTCTCGTAGTACATTTAGACAATTGTTTGTTATTTCTGTCACCTGCTGCTGGATGTCTGTCATTGGTTGTGTTGACTTGGTCCTCCCCATACTTGATGTGTGTGTGTGTCTGTGTGTGTGTGGTGCTGGGGGTGAATTTAGGTGGTTCAACCCTAACAGTGAATTTCCTCACTTTTGTCGCTGTGGAACAAACCTAACTAATGCATTAAACGGAGTTTTTTGCCTCTAATATATTATATATATATACTGTATATATATATATATATACTGTATATATATATATATATATGTCCATAGGTCAATGTAAGCTGCAGGAAACAGCAGCTTGCAATGCCATCTGGTGCACCAAGAACCCTACACCTGATTGTTGTACAGGAAGGGTCCTGGTGCCAAACACCCACTGCTGGTGCAACTGCTCCCATGTGGCAAAGAAATGACACACACAAAGTGATTGCTGCAAGAACCTGGAGGGTTATGCAGCATTTCAACTGGTGCCAGAGACCTGTCAACTGTGTGACTAGGTGGGTAACAGAGGCTGTGGATGCCAATAGGGTGCTGGGTGGGAGGTGGTGGGTAGCACGGACCCATGACAGGGATGGGCAGACAACATGACAAGGATAGTTCCAGGCCCTTGAGGGGCAAGCAGCACAATGACTGGCATTGTGTGGGAGTTCCAAAGATAATGCAGTCACAACCTGCACAACAGAGTGCACTGCAGTGGTGATGGGCTGCAAACATGGGTCTGCACTACTCGGCCCTGTACTGAAGTGACTGTGGGTGTAGGTGTAGCTCAGTTGGTAGCACATCCGCCTCTGGACCAGAGGGTCATGGGTTCTCATCTCACACCAGGATTGGGGTCATACCTAAAATGTGAGTGCAGTAATAGTGGGGTGCTGTACCATTGGGGTGTGCCATTCTTCGGATGAGATGTTAAACCAAGGTCCCTTCCACCCATTCTGGTGCTGTCCTGGCGGGTGTCCAGGTGGAAGTAAAAGAACCCAAGATATTCTTTGCAAAGAGCAGTGGACATTTCTGGTGTCTTGGCCAATACTCCCCTTCCCATAAAATCGGCTTATGCAATTGTCCAGGGCTGTGTGGGGGTGCAGATGTGCGATATGGCCACCATGACACCTTCAGTCACTTCACTACTAGTCTAAGATTGCTTGTAAAGTGCTTTGGAATACATTGTGTATGAAAAGTGCTATATAAATGCTGATTCTTTTTCTTCCACCATAGTGCCACCTTTGACTCACCACAAGCAGGGCCAGTCAGGTCTGCTGTCATACAGCCAGTACCTGCTAGGACAGTGCAAGTGGCATAGTGCAACCCTCGCAGGCTTTTAACTGGGTACATACCTCCCTGACTCAGTGACATGTCATGCCAGGATCACTGCAACTGCTACTGTTAGACAGGTGACACATGCAGTGCAATACCGCACACATACTCCCACACATGCCCAAGTGAGTGACTGCCTCAGAATGTGCACTAATGTGGGGCGCTGCTGAGTTTTAACATGGGTGCATGCAAGTTCCTGAGCTCCACTGTTTTGGAAGCTTGAAACTACTGTTTTTAGCCCTGTAAAAATACTTTCACTGATTGGATGGCCACACAAAATCAGAGTAACTATAAAGAAACAGCACAAGAATTAACTTACTCGATAAATATTTAACCCCCAAAACTGGGAATCCTGCCTCACAGTGGGGGACAAGGGATTCCCCACAGCCTAGTGAGGCTATGGCTTCCCCAGTACTACCACAGTCTGACCCAGGCACAAAGGCAAAAATGACTAACCCTACATTGGCTTCTTTCAAGGCGTTTTTACAGAAGTACTAGGGAGATACAAACATGGTTTTTCAGGAGGTGCAGAATACTCTGGCAGAGATTTCAAACCGTTGTCAAAGAATAGAAGGAAAGCTGACCAGACTGAAGGAGACAGTGAAGATGGCTGAGAATAACATGGAGAGATTATCATAGAGGGTTCCAACAGTCGAGGGGACTGTAAATGCGTCTCTTCATGAGCAACAATATCAGTAGCTTCTATAACATATTTTTTATGTATCCTCTTGTGATGTTTTTATGTGTATTGTATTACTGTCTCTTGTATTTTTGTACATTTTGATTGTAATTGTACATTGTGATGTAACTTGTGTTTTGTTGCATGCACTCTGTTCAACCATGTAAACAGATCATGTGGCCCATGGACTTTTCCTTTTTTTTTTATTTTAGTCTTTGGTAACCAGGTAAGGCCCACTAGGCACAATTGCCTGTTTTCAGGGGCAACCTGGGAGCACTGGGTGGTAAAGTGACTTGCTCAGAGTCACACAGTATGCAAGTGGAGGCTGTGAGAATCAAACCAAGGTCTGATCTGCTGGATGTACCAAGCTCATTCACAGCTTGTTGCTCTAACCTCTTGGCTATACTGCCAGACTTACCAGAATAAATAAACAAATGAAATGAAATCAAATCAAATCAACTAAGCACAATGGCCAAACTTGAAAAAATAGAGAGCTCTGTCTCCTACTGAAAATCCTGAGGCTGATTGGCTTACCAACTCAAGTCTTTAATATGGACTTGAAACAGGAGGTGGAAAAGCCAAAAAATACTGCAGCTGTGGAGAAAGGCCTGCAGCATTGCGGAAATGCGGTTGAGTCAGGGGTTCTCAAATGGTGAGGCCAGCCTCCCTGGGGAGGCCCTAGCTTGTTCCAGGGGAGGCTCAAGCAAGTCTGAAAAAAGTACTGTATTTAAAATTTGAGTTTTATGTATTTTGTGTGAAGGGATGAAGCAAGCTGAAAGAGGACAATAGTAGGTGAATTTTATGTATTTATTTACTAATAGGTGACAAGGGAAGGTAAATGAGCTAAGGCTCATTTCAGGTGTACTCAGGGAAGTGTAGGGAATGAATACATTTCAAAAGGTAACTGAAAAACAATCAAGAAATACACAATGAACAATAGTGCAAACAAATATGAACAATACACTAATAGTGAATGGTGGTAATTGATTAATTTGTAGCCTGATGGCAGAACAGTCCTTCAAATACACAGGTTGAGCACAGAAGGGCAAAGAGCAATAGCAGGAAGGAGAAAAGTAATCCCTGAGAAGTTGCTTAGGAGCAGGGAAGGAAAGGACAAGGGAAAGTATGTAAGAAGGTTATTTCGTATAGAGAGGAAACAGAGGAAGCAGTCCGACCCCATGAAGGTACTGCAACAAGGGGTAACAATGGTTCAAGAATAAAAATAGCAGAGCAAGTAGGCTGGCCTGTGGGGGGGGGGGAATGTTATAATAAGCTGAATAATAATATTTTTTTGTTTTATTTATTTGTTGTTCAGATAACACATTTGAGCACAGGAACTATTTTCAGAGGTTTCACATCAGTATAAGACAAAGAACTGAATGCGAGCCAAATACTCAAAGGGGTTTCAATTTATTCATGGGGTACTGCACAAAGTACAGTGTGTTATTTTAATTTGGGAGGCCCAAGATTATTTCAGGTTTTTGGGGGAGGCTCAAAATCTTTCCTATGGATTTGGGGAGGCTCACTGTGATGAAGTCTGAGAACCATTGGGTTGAGTAATATTCATAACGAAATTTTGAGCAGGTGCGGAATTCCGTAAAATCCTCGCAGTTGCGAAAATTGAGCAAGTGCTGAAAATCCGCAACTGCGGATCCTCAACTGCAGAAATAGCTTAGGAGGCACAGCAACAGTAAACCTAATTAACAGGAGCACCAGACTTTAACATTGTTGCCATAGCATGAAGCTGAAAGCACCCACAGAGACCAGCAACCAGTCCCTCAACTGGGGGTCATTGTAGCACCACAGGTACCAGCAATACCATGGGACCACAGTGGCTGACTGCCACTGCTGGTCCTCCCTCCCTCCCTGAGGTGTTCCTGTTGCATGCAGGAGTAGTATTTACTGCATGCTGGTCAGGCCATGCTGGTCAGGCTCTACTGCCTGTGGGGCTTCGTCATGGGCTGCACTGGGTCTGGTGGTTGTTGCTTTTTGCCATATCATGACAATGTGTGCTGCTGTTGCTGTAACAGCAGCCACTACTATACTCACTGGGATGCTATTACCGGTGGCTCACCTCCACCTTAATTGATTCCAATTGTTGGGGCACTGCTGCAGTTTGCTGAGGGAGGGTTACACCTCATTCCACTGTGTGTAACATTTTTTTCTGCAACTGCGGAAAAAAAACTGTTTGTGAATAGCCTTCCAGGGGATGTGCCTTACTTATTTCACACCATTTTTCCTCAGTGACTTCAGCAGCTGCACTTTTTTCCACATTCCGTAGTGTTTATTTCCGCAGCTGCAGAGGGTTTTGTGAATAGCACTCAGTGCAAATTCCCCTTTGTTTCTGTAGCTACGGCAGTTTTGGGGACTTAGGAAAGGTTTTGCACCTCCAGAAAGCTTTGTGAATCCAGCCCTCTGTCTTTAATTTTCTCCCCTGAACAACCCATATTAGAATCTGTTTTCAGTCTGCAAGCCAGAAAGGATCTATCAGTACTGGACTCACAACCTGGTTCCAGGTACGTGATATGTACTTTTGCCTCAATTATACAAATAAATAAAATACTGCAAGCAGCAAGAGTTAGAATTGGTTTTGTGTGTGAAAGTAATAAATTGCATCTTTACCCTGACTTTTGCCTCATCACGCAGTGTCAGAGAAAACAATTTCTCACTATTAAATTGGAATTGCAACAGGCAGGGGTAAATGCAGTCCTCCAGTCTCCAGGTAAACTAAAAGTGAACTTTCAAGGGAAGGACAATTACTTTTTGATGTTGATGCAGCTTGAGCTTTTTTGGAAAAAATGTAGCTTTGCCTACAGATTTGGGATCCGACCAGGAGGATCAGAATGAAGAGGATCCAACTGACAACACTAAGTATATCCCAATGGTTAAATGAAGAAAAGACTGGTCTAAAATGAAGATGTTTTTTTTTCCCTCTGGGTATACTCCAGTTAGAGTTACTATTGCCAAGATGAACTTTAATGAACACTTAAGGAAGGGATGTTTAAAAGCTTGGAGCAAGGAACTGAAATGCATTTTGTTTTGTTTTGACCCCCCAAGAACATAATTTATGCTTTATGTAAACTAATATTAAGATTTATTTGGGAAGTGATCATTGCAAGTTATGTATCTTATGTTTTTCTATTATTTAATTTATTTATTTATTTTGGTTTGGTATTAAATACCTTTGAGCCTAGGCTCGTTCACAAAGGTTCCAGGTGAGACATGGTATGAGACAGATTAAATAAACAATAACAGCAATTACATCGGTACAACACAATACAACGGTAGTACAAGGAGGCAGTATAGTGTAGTGGTTTAAGGCTCTGAGCTGCAAACCTGGAGACCAGGGTTTGAATCCCACAGCCCCCACTTGCATATTGTGTGACCCTGAGCAAGTCACTTAACTTCCTTGTGCTCCCAGGTCGCAGCTGGAAACAAGCTTCAGCTTAGTGTGCCTTTCCTGCTTAAACAATGTCCCCTTTCCCTTACTAAATAAAACTGAAAGAAAACATTTCCACAGGTTTAAGGTTACATTGGTTACATACGTAGAATGATTCATCATATAATGAAGAATACACCTTTGATTCCCAGGTGCTTAAAAATTATCAGGGAAATTTCAGTGTCAAGTTCAAGAAGTAGGTAAGATAAGACTGCTGCCTGGGGTCGACAGCGCAGAGTTGAAATGAGCGGGTCAGTAGTGAAAAATTAAGGAGCCCGAACTAAGGTAGGGGAAGACAGCCAAATAGGGACTAGGATAAGGTAGTATGAATAGTTGCAGCCTGAGATGGTTTTGTCCTAGGAGATAGGGGGTCAAAGTAAGAGAGGAGTTGAAATAGGAGGAAATGGTTGGGAATGAGCAAGAGAGTGATAGGTAAAGAAAGAAAGGGAGGGGAGGATACATTCCCCCCTCCCTAGGTAGGTAAAGAGAGAAGAGGGTGGTAGGTATAAAAAGAAGGAGGGATACAGGGGTAGTGGGAAAGAAAGAGGTTGAGGCAGGGGGGAATAAGCTGGTGAGTAGAGAAATTCAGGGGAGGACAGTGAGAGAAAATGTGAAGTATGGGACAGAGTCAGAAAGTATAGAGTGGGAGGTGAGCTAAAAAGGGCAATGAAGATCCATTGTAGGTCTTAGATAATGGGGTCGGGAGGGGTGGGTAAGGGCTAGTTCATAGAGTTGACAGGTGATGGAAATATGGTCTTAAGAGTGTTTGTGGTAGGGCTGGTTTAAGAGAGGCAATCATTTTTTTCTTTCTGAAAACAAGTATAAAAGTAAAGAATGTGCACTAACAGCACTCAGTACTGCCAGAATGAGTAACACTCCCGCTAGCCTACACTGTCCATGGCAGTCATACTTATGTGGTTCTGTACTGCCAATTCCCACTTTTGGTACTATACTAACAGATCTCCATCCATGTGCCATGGACTGCATGTTGCTCCACATGCTGCGATATGTATCATCAAGTGCTGCAGTCTGGCACGCTCAGTCATGACATTTCCACTGCAAGGTTGCTGTCCTGTGCTGCTGCCTGTATCCACCTTACCAGCTGCTCTTCCTGGGATGCCCTGTCCAAAATGGGTAGTGGGAAAGAGAGAGGTTGAGGGAGAGGGGAGGAGGGAATAGGCTGGTAAGTAGAGAATGGGTATTGTTCGCAGGTGGAGGAGGGGAATTGGGGGGTGCAAACAGTGGAGGTCGAATGAGCATGGCCATCACATTAGGGTAGTAAGTTCCAGAAGACGCCCTGGGGTGAAATGGAATCTGGAATGGGGTCCTTCCTGTCTGGTTCCCATACCCATGGGCACCACCAATGTTGGTGGGCAAGCAGTCCGAGCAGCTTCAGAAGCCCATCCTACCCGAGCAGTGTTGTTTAACCCCAGATCCATTAAAAACAAGATTGCAGTTATTGCAGACCTTGCTGGGTCGGTGGATCTGGTGTGCATTACCGAGACCTGGCTGGATGAGAATGCAGGCCCTATATTAGAGGCCGCTATTCCGGCCGGGTACTCGGTGTTACACCACCCGAGGTTGGACTGCAGAGGGGGATTACGGTCTGTTTGAAGACTGAACTGAGCCTCACAAGTGTACCAGTTGAGGAGATGAGTCATTCAAGTGTACTGCAGTGGCAGGTGTGGGTTGCAGAATCACTCTCATCTATCATCTACCAGGCGAAGAGAAACAGTTTCTGTATGAAGTAGCAGACTTTGTGGTCAAAATGGCATTCAAGTCACCCTGGCTGATAGTCCTGGGTGATTTCAATGCCTGGGTAGCTGTCGAACTCTCACAGTTTGGACAACACTTCCTCCAGTTGATGACATCTTTGGGCCTTACACAAGTTGTTACATCTGCCACTCATAAAGGTGATCTCTCCTTGGACTTAGTCTTCCTTCTGGGGATCAAAGCCTTTGATTTGGGGGTGAAACCTGTCGGTTGGTCCGATCATTACACCGTGGAGTTCAGTTTTTGCACCCCCTTTATAGGCCTAGCCCTGTGGAGATGGTCAGGTACCGTCCTTTGCAAGATGTAAGCTCTGAGGGCCTGGCAGTGGTGCTTGACCTATCAGAGCTTTCAGGAGTGAGCAGTGACCCAGATGCCTTGGTTTTGGCTTATAATAAAGGCATCTCCTCATCTCTGTTTAACATTGCTCCTGTTTGTGTTCATCCTCTCCCCCTTTGCCCTTGGTCTCCATGGTTTGATGGGACTTTGAGGGAGATGTGGCAAGAAGGATGAAGATTAGAACGCTGCTGGCTGAGATCCACCCTTGATGCCGACCATCTTAGATTGATGGAACATTATGAGGTCTATCATTCCGCAATCTCCCATAAGAAGGCAGAGTTCTTGACCGTGGAGATTGCGGCTGCTCAGAACTGACCAGCTCAGCTCTTTTGAACTGTAGACAGACTGTGCAACCCAGCCTGTCTACAGGTTCAAAGAGCCTTTTCACAAGTTGAGTGTGACAAGCTTGCTCTTTTCTTTGTGGCTAAGGTGGCCGACATCAGGGTGGTACTCCAGCCTTCATCCTCTATGGGAGAAGCTGTGGATCCACACCCGGTCATGGTCCCTAGGCTCTCTTGGAGTTCCTTTGACCTGCAGGAGTTCATTGCTGTCATGTGGATTGTCCAGGGTATGCACCTTACATGCTGTAGTTTGGATCCGGGCCCAACTACCCTGATAAAGGGTTGTTGTGATATTCTTGGCCGGTGCTTGCATGGATAGTGTGGTGCTCCTTGGAGAAGGGTGAGTTCCCTAGCTTTCTGAAGGAGGCAGTGGTAACACCCCTCCTAAAGAAAGCTTCTTTGGACCCAGACTTCCATGCTAACTATAGATTAATCTCTAACCTCCCCTTTGTGGGGAAGGTCATTGGGAAAGTAGTGGCCATACAACTGGAGAAGCATTTGACCATCCATGACATTTATGAACCACTCCAGTCTGCTTTCTGAAAGAGGCATAATACCGAGATGGGGCTGGTTCTGGTGTGCAATGATCTTTTGATGGCAAGAGATCAAGAGAGCCATTCCATCTTGGTTCTACTCGATCTCTCCTCAGCATTTGACATTGTGGACCATAGGGTACTTCTCGAATGCCTGAGGTTCATCTGTGGCCTATCTAGTACAGTCCTCAGGTGGTTTAAATCTTTCCTCACTGGCAGAACTCAGTGGGTGATGTCGAGGATTAATTCCTCTGGCCCTGTCTCTCTGTCTTGTGGGGTTCCTCAGGGCTCAGTGTTGTCCCCCATGTTGTTCACAGTGTACATGTTGCCCCTCGGAGACACTGTAAGAAGGTATGGGCTAAGGTTTCACTGCTATGCTGATCATACCCAGCACTACCTATCTTTTGCACACAACCAGGATAGAGCTGTCTTGGTATTTAATAACTGCCTCACTGAAATCCAGAACTGCATGAATTCAAGCTGGTTGAGGTTGAACTCAGAGAAGATGGAGTTGATGGTTATGGACCTGGGTCACCGGATAGAGGAGAAGGGAGTTGGTTTGCCCTCAAGACTCTTTCTGGGTGGCATCCAGCTCCCTACCTCTGAATGGGTGCAGAATCTGGGGGTGATTTTTGATGATCGGCTGACACTGCAATCGCAAGGGTCGGCAGTCATCAAATCATCATTTTGTCATCTAAGGAACATCTCCAGGATTAAGCACCTAGTTCTGTCCAGTGATCTGCCTACATTGGTCCATGCCTTTGTGTCCTCGCACCTTGATTACTGCAACTCCCTGTATCTAGGGCTACCAGGGGTTGATATCTGCCACTTGCAGCTCGTGCAGAATGTTGCGGGCCCAGTTACTGACAGGTACTCCTTGTACCTGTCATATTTCTCCAGTGCTGCGTGATCTGCACTGGCTGTCAATACAGTGACAAATCACCTTAAAAGTTGGTCTTCTGACTTATAAAGCCCTACACAAACTAGGCCCGGACTACTTGAAAGAGTTTCTGGTACCTCACTGCCCTGGGTGATTGCTCCACTTGGCAGACAAGGGGTTGCTAGAGATTCCGAGGCTTTCTTTAAAATCTTCGGGAGCCCTTGCTTTCATGTACACAGCTCCTACCCTCTAGAATTCTCTACCCTGTCTGCTTCAGCAGTGTATGTCAGTGGAGGAATTCAAAAAGGCCTTAAAGATTTATTTATGGATAAAGGCATACCCCCGATGATCATATTTTATTGTATTTTATGAATGCAGTAGTTGTTGAATCTGTGCTTATTTTACTGTTTTATGTGCAGCTGTTGTAAAGGCACCTTGGTTTTAAGAAATGCGCAGTACAAATAAAGAATTATTATTATTATTATAATGTCTGTTGTTGACAGTGGCAGTGCAGGGGCAAAAAAACTGGAAACAAACCAAGATCATTCCCATATTTAAAGGGGGGGATGATGTTTTAAATCCATTGAATTACAGGCCCATTGCCTTAATATCAATAGCATCTAAAATTATGCAATGCTAGGTCCATTCCCAGTTAATGAAATATCTGGAAAAATATAGAAAACTAACACCTGTCCAATTTGGCTTTAGGAAAGGGCAGTCCACAGAGACCGCGCTCACAGACTTTCTAGACCAGATTGCCTCTCCTCTCAGAGAGGGTCTAGTCATGGGCACGGTCTTCATGGACCTGTCCAATGTTTTTTTATGTATTAGATCACAATTCTTAAATTGAGGAACTGGGAGAAATTTGAATTAGGGAAGAACCCCTAAGGCAGTTCTTTTTTTTTTTTTTTTGCACAACGTGTCTTTATTGGATTTTAATTAACAATCATCATACATTACAACTAAGAAAAAAAATAAATAAAGACCTGGCATAACCAGGGTATACAGCCCACAAACTGGCCGTATGAACTATATACAATCCCATATATACATATACAGCAGGGATCCATCATATAGTAGTACATATGTCTAATAAAGACTCCTGTAAAATATATAAATGTACAATCCACCTTCCCAGGTAATAGAGTATGAGCTAGAAATATAAGTCAAATAAGCAGATAAGAGCAATTCACAATCAACCTATAGTAATAAATAAATAAATAAACAGAGCCAAAACAGGAGTCAGCTCCACCACACCGCCAAACATACCTATCCACAGTGCTATTACTGTAGTGGAGTTCATGAATTACCTCTAACATAAACCAAAGGTGGATTCCTGCTGCATCCACTAAAGAGAGAAAGAGAGAGAGAGAGAGAGAGTCCCCATCCCACCTAATATCTGGAAGGCTTACACTCCGATCCCCTATAACCCTTGCCAGGATCTCAAGTTGTTTATATACTGACCACCATACTCGATTGAGTCATCGAAAAAAGAGAGAGAGAGAAGAGAAAAGGCAAAATACTAATCAAGAAACTCCCATTTAGAGAAGAAAAGAAAAAAAAAGGGTTAGCTAAGCCCATGCTAATCAAAGCAAGACAGACGGACCTACAGTTGTTTCTGAGATAAGTAAATTGCTTCTAAAGATGCCCATCTCTTAGTATATAGCCCTTTATTCCCCTCACCCCAAAGCTGTCTCTTTAATTTACCCAATGCTGTTACCAAATCCCGCACCCACTGACCATAGGAGTATTCTTGGTCGTCTTTCCAATGTTGAGCCAAAAAGGACTTGACTAATGACGACATCAGAGCCAAATGAAATTTGGGTAAAACCCCAGGAACTTTTGAAAATCGCCCAGAACACACACCTCTGGGGTTATATAATCAGAATAATTCATCAGTGGATCCATATGTTGCCTAATCTCCACCCACAAAGGGAAATTTTACAGCACTCCCACATTACATGGAGCAAGTCACCTATTCCATTCCCACATCTAAAACAGCGGTCCGTCTGCCTAAGCTTTCTATCATATAGTTTTGCGGGGTAAAAGTACAGATCGGATACGATAAAATACTGTATGGTCCTAAATTTAGGAATTGTTATATATCTATGAGCTTTCCAAATTGAGTCCCAAACCAACTTCTTGGGGCCATAACCTTATCCCAGTACACCACCTGTATGGGGAGGTGGACTAGCAAACTCCACCAACTTCCTGTAAATCTGAGAAAGAATATTTGCCTTCGGATCCACTGCCTTTAAAAATTCCCAAGTGAATGACCCATCCGAAACCCCCAGTCTTCCTCGCCACTGCCTTCAAAAACTGGGTTAGTTGCAATTTCTTAAAGAAGGGCATCCCTCCACTGGGGCCGAATAATGACCCTTTAGCCTTGGATAAAACCCTCACCCTTAAACCCCTTAGTTGGTGGGCCCACCTCTCACTTATCACCTGCCCCCAATTACAAATGTGGGTTACCCACCACGGGTTGATCCCAAGCTTTCAACTGTGATTTTCTTGTGACGGGAAGAAAGGCCCACCCAGCCCTCAAAGACTTCCCAATCAGATTCCCACCCCCTTTAAAGTAATCCTTTGTAGGATTAGAGTATATTAATGCCTCAGATGAAAGACCTCGTTCCTTCAACATCTGCCTTTCAATTTGTAACCATATTGGGATGTACACCTCCCCTCAGTCTCCCTAACCCAACGAAGCATAAAACCCAATTGCCCTGCCACATAATATAATAGAAGATCAGGAGTTTAATCCACCCATTGCCTGGGGCAAACAAAGCGTTTCATACTTCTTCCTAGGGGTTTGGATTTCCATAGGAAATCAGAAAGAAGTTTCTTAATGACCCTAAACCAAGTGAAATGGATATCATACGGGGCAATATATAGTGGATATAGGAGCCTAGGCAAGATATTCATTTTGATAAGGCCAAGTCTAGCCGTAAAGTTCAAGGGGAGCTTGTTCCATCTCAATATGTCTCCTCTTAGTGCCGATATCACCCCCTCCATGTTTACCTCAGCTCCCCGTTCACTATTTGCTGTAACCCGAATACCCAAGTACTTAATCTCATCCGCCCTCCATTGAAGACCAAGTTGAGTAAATCTGCCTTAAATACTTCAGGGGTCAAGGGAGAACCTGGTTTTAGATAGATTCAGCTTATAATTTGACACCACCGAGAAACTCCCAATTAAAACCTTACTCTCTTGAAACTCATAGCTGGGTCCTCTAAATGTAGTAAAATATCATCAGCAAAAACTGAGAATTTAAGTTCCCTCCCTCCTACCCTTACCCCTTTTATCAATTTATCCTCCTTAAGCGCTCTTAACAAAGGCTCCAAATAAATGTTAAATAATATTGGTGATAAGGGGCATCCCTGTCTAGTCCCGTTTTTCAACAAAATTTCTCGTGAACTATACCCATTGCACAAGATCCTAGCCATTGGGGCAGCATAAAGGTGTTTAATACCCTTAAGCAGGCCCTCTGGAAAACCCATCCTCCGCATTGTAGCAAACAAGAAACTGTGGGAGACCCTATCAAACGCCTTTTCGGCATCTAATGATATTAGAGCTAAAGGTAATTGAGAATCTGATGCATAGTGGATTATATGATGGAGCTTTCTGAGAGCATCTTGGGCTCCCCTCCCAGGCATAAACCCTACTTGCTCTTCACTCATTAATAGCGGCGCAACCCTCAATATTCTATTAGCCAAGATTTTCGTTAGGATCTTGATATCCTGGTTCATTAAAGCTATAGGCCTATAGCTATCTACTCTATCCCTGGGTTTGTCCGGCTTGGGAATCAAAGATATGTATGCCTGATATAACGGCGGATGGGATAACCCCTCTTGCATAATAATATTAAAGAAATCCAGAAGAAGTGGGAGCATCGTCTTAATATGGACTTGGTAGAACGCTGTAAGACCATCCGGCCCCGGAGTCCTACCAATCGACAAAGACTGCACCACCCCTAATATCTCCATCTCTGTAATAAGAGCCGCTAACTTACTAGCCTGGAATTCGTCCAAAACCGGGAAGGGAATTCCCTCAAAAAAAGCATTTATTTCCTCCTCTCCAACTACATTTCCCAACCCATATTTGTCGGTAAAATAAGACGCAAATACATCTGGTATCTCTCGAGGGTCTACCACCAGTTTCTCCCCATGCCAAATAGAGGTAATAGTTCTACTAGCTTCCCATTCCCTAATCCTAGCCGCTAGCAGATGACCTGGGACATCCCCCTGAAGAAGATATTTAGCCTGCATCCTATCCATCCAAAATTCCACCTTACGGTACCCAATATCCGCCCATTCCCCCCGTAGGGATTTAAGTTCCCTATCAATTTCCCCTGAAGACCCCTCCAAAGGAGATAAGGAGGCAATCGCCCCAGAATAAATTCCTCCTTTGTCTTCTCAATCTATTCCTCCTAGCTGCCAAGGTCTGAACTGCCCTGCATACAAAACTTACATGTCGGCCAAGCCAGCTTTTTGGTTTTGTAGGGATGGTAACTGAGATTGAATAATTCCTCTCAGATGCTCGTCTAACTCCTCCTGTACCTTAGGCTCTACAAACAACAAATCATTCAATCTCCATCTGACTGACCTGGGAGGGACAAGACTTGGTTCCCACACAAGCGAAATAGGGGAGTGGTCTGAGAGAACCCTAGCCTCAGTAGTCATACCCTTCACTTCCCTAAGGGCCACACTATTAATTAGAAAGAAGTCAATACGTGATTGAGATTTGTGAGCCCCAGAAAAGAAGGTCATAGAGTTACCCTTCTTAGAGTGGGTCCTGCATGGGTCCACCAAAGCAGTCGCTTCCATCATCCTATTCAGGGCAACCTGTGCTTTAGTTAGGCATACCAGATGGAGGTATCCTGTCATCCACATTGCTAGCGCACACATTCCAATCCCCAGCCAAAATAAGTAGGTCTGTGGATATGGCTGTGATATCTCTTTCTATGGAAGCAAAAAACTCTGGAGAAGAGGGGGTGGGACCATAGATAGAGGCCAAAGAGATAGCTTTACCCACTAAGAGCCCAGACAAATATATCCCTCTGCCATCCTCTCTTAACAGCCCCTGTTCTACCCTAAAAGGGCAACTTTTTCTTATTAAAATTGCCACCCCCCCGAAGCTTTTTCTTTACCCTGCCCGAACACCTGGCCCACCCATAACTTTTTAAGACAGTTTAATTCCTCCGTAGCAATGTGTCTCCTGCAAAGCAGCTATGTGAGCCCCTGTGATTAATATGTCTCAAAATGACCATTCTCTTCGTCTACCCCTAAGCCCTTTGACATTCCAAGAAAGTATTTTAATGCAAGTCATTATATATCAGATCAATCATAACATGAGATCCATTTCATCCACATCATACCGGTCCGCCTTCCTTCACTGTACAAGCTAAAGACTCTCTCTCCTGTCTCTCTCCCAACTCCCCAATCCCATCCTCCCCCCCTCTGCCCCCGATCCTTCGATCGTCCTCCTGACAATTCGTTGATCATGGATGAGCCTCGCTGTAGATTCCTCCCGCCTGCCTTCCCTGGCCCTACCCCATCAGTAGTCTACCCATCACTTGATCTTAATAGATCACCCTCCCCTCCAGCAGTGCTCCTTCAGTTCCCACGTATTCCCCTAACACATCAAAGGAAAAATAACAAGCTTCAGAACACAGCCAAATAGGCTATTGGTAACCATTCAATTCCCAGGGAAATCTGGCCCTGCATGGAACTGACTCAATTAAATATGAAGTGGATCAGTCAGTACCATCGATCCCTTTAAATGTGGGTAATCATCATCAACCCTTACAGCTTTGTCCCCCAAAAACCAATACCAATACCCCCCAACCCCCCAACTTATACCCCTAAAACTACCCACACCGACCACACAAACATGATACATTCTCCCAAGACACTCCTCAGTGGGAGAAAAAAAAGGGGAGACAACCATAGCTGAGTTACATTAAACGACTTAAGTAAGCTTTCTGTAGTCTTTGTTCAACTGTGATGAAATCAACACAGCCCCAAATCATCTGGGCAGTCCACCTCAGGTCTGAGGTTTGAACAAGTTTGGAGCTCAACACGTAAACCTTCCAACGCATCCCTGCAGCCAAGTAACCTTTTCTCCGGATTGTAATCTCACCGAGCGTTGCTGGATATTGCACCAAATTTAATTCGGCTAGATATAATTTTTCTTAATTTCCACATATTCCTTCTGCTTCTCTCTAATTAGGGGTTTGATCTTGAAACATCCAGAGGGTCGCCCGTTCATTTGCAGGGACTTAAGTTGTCTGGCCTTCCACAGTACATGCATCTTCTCCTTGAAGTTGAGAAACCTCATTATGATCACCCCTGGGCCTCGCTCCTGGTGGAAGCACTTCCCTTTAATGCCCTATGGGCCCTCTCTAGATTATCGTCTCCCATATGGTGTCTGGCCCAGTAATTTTAATAACATGTCCTGGATGAATGAGACACAGTCCGCCCCCTCAGCTCTTTCTGGTAACCCAGCCAATACCAAATTATTCCTCCGGCTCCTTGACTCCTGATCATCAATACGATCTTCCAGTTTTTTAATTTGCTTTTTGGCCAAAATCAGCTCCTGCTCCATATTCAGCACTTTCTTCTCTTGGGACGCGATCCTGGCCTCAGCATCCCCAATCCATTGCGAGAGAGATTGCAGGGCTGGTTTTACAGCAGCAAAATCCTGCACCAGTCCCTGCAATAGCTGCTTAATTTCCTGCAGGTCCTCGTTGGATTGACCCCCTTCTCCCCTCCTGTTTATGTCTTCCTCTAATTCAGTAGGAGTGGGGGACTGTGGTTTGGGTCTCTTGGTGGCGGGGGATCTCGCGGCAAGGGGCTCACTAATTTCGGGCTCCATTTCAGCTTCCAGCCGCGGCCTTGCGCTCTTGAATACCGCGCGCCCAAGCCGAACCTCGTTGGCGTGTCTCGCGGCTTACAGAAACGAGCTACTGCCCAAACTAGCGACCGCTACAGTCAACACCCCTTTCCAAGCGGGAGGCAACCAAAATTTACAGACCCCTGGGCAACAAGAAGGCTTAGATTGTAACTCGGGCCTAGGAGCGGCACGGAGGATGTCCGACTCGCCTCAGCACATCACGTGACCTCCCAGGCAGTTCTAGTTATCTTTACAAAATCATTCCCAACTGGTAACAGTGTGTGGTAGAAATTCTAACTTAGCCCAGATCACTCAAGGAGTCCCACAAGAGTCCATTTGGGCCCCTTTTTTTTAAATGTTATTTTCTTTATTGAATTATAAAATATATAACCTGTAATCAATAACATAACCAAAACAGAACAGATTTAAAAATCAGTCAAAACTCTGGAAAATATAAACCAAAAAAGGAAAATAAAACCCTATTACGCCATCTCCCCTGAGTGACATGAGGTAAAATAAAAAAGGTTATTAACCCTAATTAGGTCATCATGTACCCTGCTTCTACAACTTTAAATTCGAGAAAATGTTATGATAAAAAATATGGGGCTGGATATTCAAATTGCGCTACTCTGTGGCGCAAATATCGCTGCTCAAAAAGTTATAAGCAGGGTGGGCGAGTCACGCATCTGGGCTGCTTATTGAGCAACCCTTGAATATCGCCCTCGCCACAGCCACAGTGCAAAGGCGCAGTGGAACTTGCACCACCGCAAGTGGTCAGAGTGGAGCATTCAAGATGTGGTGCCGCAAGTTCCATTGCGCCATGCGCAAATTTCTGATATTCAAAAGGTGACATGCAAATGGGGCCATAAGTTATGCAAGGCGCAGGGGGGGCCATTTGCATCTACTTATGGCCCCATTTACATGCCATTAGCATTCAGGTGCGCCGATCCCCAACAACTTGCTCCTGGCGCCCTGCCAGGCAGCAGCCGTCGGGGACCAACGCCCCCTGCAGCCCGATCACAGGCATGAATTAAATCCCCCCCCCACCGGCCCGATCGCGGGCATAACAGTATTAACCCCCCTCCCAACTGGCCCAATCGCGGGCAAAACACAACTGAACCCCCTCCCAACTGGCTCCGATCATGGGCATAACAGAAATGACCCCACCCCTAGCCTGATCGCGGGCAGAATGGAGTTCCAACCCCCAAAGACCAATATCCCAGGTGGTACAGTGGACTGTGAAGCCCGATCACGAGAATTAGAGTCAACCCCTCAGGTCCAATTTCCCTAGTGATCTAGTAGACCCCCACCCCACCCACCCACAGGACCCCACCCCGCTCCCCATCAGCCGGCGTGCGGCAGCACCCACCACCTGCCACCTGCTGACTGACTGCTCAGTAGGGCTTTGCGCCAGTAGTTCAGAGCAGGCCAATGGGCATGCCTTCCGCCGTCTAAAGGCAGTCCCAGATATGTCGAATAGATTCATTCACATATCTGGACTGCCTTATATAGAATAACTACGCCCATTATTCTTGCTAACAGACAAGAAGCCTTCTCCAGTCAATCGGCGAGCAGCAGGCAGGTGAGTGCTGCGTAGCAGCTGGAGGCGGGGTGGTGGGACTCACTGATGAGCCAGAACAGGGCCACAGACCACAAGGAAATTGGACTGGGGAGTTGCATCTAATGCCAGCGATCGGGCTTAGGTCCACTGGACCACCAGGATATTGGTCTTGGGGAGGTTGAACTCTGTTCTGCCTGCGATCAGGCTAGGGGTGGGGGTCATTTCGTTATGCCCACGATCGGGCCAGTTTGGGGGTTTATACTGTTGTGCCCACGACGGGCCAATGGGAGGGAGGGAGTGTGTTCTGCCCGCAATCGGGCTACGGGCTGGGGTTACTATTATGCCCACGATCAGGCTGCAGGGGGCACAGGAATAGTGGAGGGCCACCCACAAGTGGCAGCTGCTGTGTTGCACCCTGCAATGCGGCAGCTCACCTGTGGGTGGCCCTCGACTTGATCCTTTTTTTGTCTCAAAGTTGTGCAGGCGCAGGTAGGGTTTGCGCCTGCACAACTCTGCACAGCCTGGCTGAATATCGGGCTGTGCAGTTTATACATGGTTCCTCCCCCTCAGGTTGAGCATGCCTTCATTAGCATTGCGCTGTTGCTCAGCATGACTTGGGGGGCGCAACTGCCTCCTGCTGAATATCGCAGAATGGCGCAATTTCCGACTTTTGCAGGTGCAACCCTATTGTGCATGGCGCAACCCTTTTGAATATCCAGCCCATGAAGTGCAGGTACAATATAACAAGCAAATCTGTAGTTGGGGGAAGAAAGAAAAGTGGAAAAGAGAAAGTAAATTAAGACTGATTGTACAACAATATAAGAAAGGTGGGCATTCGAGAAATTAATTGAGAAATAATTCAAACAAAGAGCCCCATGTAGAGTAATATTTAAATAACTTACCTTGACTACCAGCTATTGCCTTAAATAATTGCAGGTTATAAAAGACAGTTGATCCCCACTCCTGAAAAGACAGCAATTCACTGTATGTCCAGTGTTTTAAGACTACTTGTTTAACTGAGAGAGCAATACGTGCCAAGGTAGCTTTGTTTGCAGGTTTTGAAATAGAATCAAAAATTCCCCAAAACGTATTCATCAAAGGGAAAGGCACTAAGAAGTTTTCATTTAGCAAAAAAAGTTATCTTTTAAGTCTCTCTCCAGAGGGGGCTAATCAGTGGGCAAGACCAGAAAATGTGCTTAATGTCCCCTGGAGCCAGCTTACATGTTTGCATAAATCTGAATTAATAAGGCCTTTTTCATTAGAGAATATGGTGTAACATATGCATTGTGGAGAATTTTAAATTGTATACATCTTAGATTATCTAAAGGAATGTATTTATAAATGTTAGAATATAGATGTAGCCAGTTTGGCAGAGTTTAATCTAGAACAGAGGTCCAATATGAGGACTGAATTGGCACATTTGAAAATTTGAAGATAAATAATAGTTTGTAAGTATTAGCAATGGAATGGGTTCCCATGTGAGATTTTATATGGCTAGTAAGAATATCTTGTTTATTTATCAACCAAGGGTAGGGATCAAAGTGAGATATTAATGCTTGTCTTAATACAAAAAGGTGAATTAAATGTTTATTACTTACTGTAAGTTGAATTTATGTAACAGAGTGGCAGATGCAGGCAAGCTTCTATTCTCTTGTACTGAACTAACATTCAAATCTGCAATGCTAGGGTCAAAAGGTCTATAGAAAGATACCTTGAAGGTTTTGAAGTTACAGTTATTAAAAATAGGTTGGATGATGTCTTGGCACAAAGGTAGGAACAGAACGTTGCACAGTTGGTTATGTACTTTTAAGGAAATGCCCATTATAAACCTTTTAGTGAGGAGGGAAGGTTAGATAATTTGGTGTAAAACAAATAGGCAGGGGATAGCCTATAGGTTTCAAGTTGGTATAAGCCACATGTGATAATAAGAAGAATCCTGAGGCATAGGGAGAAGCCATTTAGATACATAGATACATAGATACATAGATATATAGATACATAGATAGATAGATACATAGATACATAGATACATAGATACATAGATACATAGACATTGTCAGCAGATAAGGGCCTATGGCCCACCCAGTCTGCCCATTTGAGCTCGTAAGTTCAGTTTATGTTTTCCTAGAAGTCTGTTGCCCCTTACCCCTGACCTCCAGAATTCCTTTATGTCTATCCCATGCATTCTTAAATCCCGTGATTGTTTCAGCCCCCACCACTTCCTCTGGCAGGGTGTTCCACTTGTCCACCACCCGTTCTGTGAAGAAATTCTTCCTCATGTTTCCTCTGAATCGTCCTCCCTCCAACTTCATCCCATGCCCTCTAGTCCTGGAACATCTTTTTCACTTAAAAATAGTGTATTCCTGCACCCTGTTCCTCCCTGTAAGAAACTTGTATGTCTCTATCATATCCCCTCTCTCCCTCCTTTCCTCCAGGGAGTACATGTTCAGTTCCTTCAACCTGTCTTCAATAGATAGTATATTTATTAATGTGTGTAGCCAAATACTGAAGTATAAAATTAGGAAGTTTAGCACCACCTAGATATTTAGGTGGCATTAGATTTTTCAGGGCTATTTTGGGGGGTTTGCCCAGCCAAATAAAGTTATTTATCAAGGAGTTTATAAGGATAAACCATTTCAATGGAAGAAATGCATTTAGCATATTTAATGGGTAAAATATTCTAGGAAAAATATTTGTTTTCAGAATATTAACCCTGCCCCAAAATGACAGAGAAAGAAGATTCCATCTGTGTAAATCTTGTTTAAGGGTATGCATGAGTTCAGTGAAGTTTAACGTTGTTAGTTGTTACTCATCTCTAGACAAGATAATACCTAAATATATTAATTGACGGGGTGACCAGGCAAGCCCAAGATTTCAGATCTCATATTTTAACTCCTTATTAGTTAAGGGCATAACTACTGATTTACTTTTATTTAATCTGTAACTGGAAACTAAACTAAAATGTGTATAGTATCCAAAGCTGCTTTTAAAGAATCTGTAGGATTGATGACATGGAGAAGCAAGTCATCTGCATAAGCAGAGAGTTTGAACTGAAAGGGACCAATTGTTACTCCTTGAATATGGGAATTTGTATTTAGATAAAACAGTAGAGGTTCTAAATAAAAGTTGAAAAGAATAGGGGATAAAGGACAACCCTGTCTTATACCACAACACAATTTAAATGGGGAGGAGCATAAACAAAACATCTGGCAGAGGGCTGCGAGTAAAGGATTTTCAGCCAATTTATAAAAACTCCAAAAAAAAACATAGTTCTAGATTACTGCCAACAAGAAGTTGATACTCACATTGTCAAAAAGCTTTCTCTGAATTCAGGGCCACAAGGCCACAGGGGCCCCCATGTCCCCGGAGGCAGACAATATATGAGCTAGCTTTCTAATATGATCATATGATTGTCTATTTGACATATCTTGACTCTCTTTGTGACCACTCTCCTGTCCTCTGTCACTGGTTATCCCTCGCACCGAAACCAGTGTCCCAGGTCACCTCATGCCAGCGCTTTCGCCCCGGGGTCTCAGAAAGCTAAAAATGCACCTAGTCCAGCTTGACTGGTCCCCAATCCTATTCACAGCACATATTGACTCTGCCCTAGCCTATTTCTCCAGTGCCTTCAGCAAGGCCTGTGACCTTTTTGGCCCCTGACCAGAATCTGTACCAAAAAACAAAACGCCTTATGGATCTCCCCATCCCTTATTCAAAAACCTGAAACAAAGAGATAATCTCTGGCATATAGCTGTTGAGACAGGCAAACTGGCTGACAGACAAGCCTATAATGCAGCACATAACAAGTGCACCTGGGCTATAAGGTAGGCTAAGGCCGAATATTATCAAACCACCCTTGCATCCACTTGGGGCTCATCCCGTGCCTTCTGGGAAAATATGAAGGCGCTCAATGGAAAGACCAACTCCACCCCACCATCACTACTCTCCATAGATGGTACCATCACTACTGATCCTCCCCGGATAACTGAGTGCCTCAATATGGCTTTCTCAGATCTAAGCTCTGTCCTCCCCAACTACTTTTTTGATCCTATCCCTGCCTCTACCCCCCCACCCTGGATCGCCCCCTTTCTACCTGTGCACCATATCCCCCCTTGAAGACAGGCCTCATCTGAAAAAGCCCTAGATAGCAACAACCCCAGCTGTGATCCCCTGGACTCCAGGATCCTCCGATTAGTCTTGGATACTTTACTGGCCCATCTCACTGGCCTCTTAAACCGGTCACTATGCCTTGGTCAGTTCCCAAGTGCTTGGAAAATAAGAGTGGAGATAGAACCTCCCCTAACAATTTCAGACCCATCTCCATTCTCCCCCTACTCTCCACAGCACTAGAAAAAATAGTAGCCATTCAGATCTCCGTGTACTTAGCCAAATACAACCTGATGTGTTCTGATCAGCATGGATTCCACCCTGGACACAGCACCACTACAGTCCTCTTGGAGTTCTCCCAGCACCTCCACTCTGATCTCGACTCTGGTCACACTGCAGGTGCAGTGTTCATTGACCTCTCCAAGGCCTTTGACACTGTCTGTCACCCAATCCTACTTGACTCCCTCCACCAACTTGGCTTCTCCCCTGGCCCCTTGCCTGGTTTACCAGTTACCTCTCTCTACCAGATCCCAGTGTGTGAAGGTAAATGGTACCCTGTCCAATACCCTGCCCATTCGCTCTGGGGACCCCCAGGGTTCCATCCTGCACCCCGCTCTGTTCAGCCTCTTTCTCAACACTCTCCCCAGCTCCTGCTCGGGCAATATGCTCCTCTATGCTGATGATGTGGTCCTTTTTGCCTCCCACCCTGACCCCGCATCTCTTCAGGAATCCCTGCAGCATACATTCAACCAAGCCAAAAAGTGGTTCCTTAACCACTGACTGGTCATTATCCACAAGAAAACCAAATCCATGGTTTTTGCTCACCACCAGAATATGGCCAGAAATGCCCCCCCCTCTGCATTCTCCCCAGTAATCCACATCCTCTTGAGCAGGTGTCATCCTACAAATGCCTGGGCGTCATCTTCGACTCGGCTCTTACCTTCCACACCCACATCAATACCCTGTCCTCAGCTATTAATTATTGGATTGGCCTTCTCTATTGACATAGAGATTGCCGCCCCAAACCACCCTCCGACTGGCCATCAACTCCTCCGTCCTGTCCTTAGTGGACTACGGCCTACTCATCTATGCCACGGCCGACAATACTGCCCTCACCAAAATCCAGACCTCGATAAACAAGGCCTGAAGGCTACTGACTGGCACATCCCCCTGCACTCATACTTGCCTGCTTTATTCCACTGCCAACCTGCTCACCTTTGAGGAGCGCCTGCACTACCAAACCTGACTACTTGCCAAAAAATCCCTGCTAGGACTCTCCCCCCTCCAGGGGTCACTGCGTCCCTGCTGCATGCATCCCCAACTGTTGCCACCCATAGTGCAGTTAAGGCTACTTTCCAGGTGCCCCGTACCAAGACCTCTTTAGCCCAAAGGTCCTTCCACTACCGCGCTTCACATGGTTCAACTCCCTCCTGCTCTCTGTCACTAATCTTACAAAAATTGGTCCTTTCAAAGTCACTCTCCGTAACCTCCTCTTTGATGCCTGAAGCTGTAATTGCCCCTAAATAATGTAATGTTGGGGTCCCTCCCACCCGGCCCATAGCCTTGACAATGTCCATTGGACTGCTATTCCCTCCCTTCCCCCTCAACCTCTTTCATAGGTATTCCTTCCTGGTACATCCAGGGTTGTACCTTCTATTATAGTAATATTTTATACAATTGTAACTTACTCTATGCAACTTTATCTGTAAACCACTGTTGTAAATGTGCTCTTATTGTTATCTGTATTACACCTTTATGGTACCACTCTTGTACCTCACACTGTAATCATGTCTACCATCCCTGCGATGAAGTGCCTTTGTAAATGGGTCCATGGCTCAAAGGTTGTAAACCCGACTTTCAAATAAATAAATAAATAAACATGATTTGTTCTTTATATATTAACGGATTCCAAACTTTCTTGATTCTTTGAGCTAATAACATGGCTAAGATTTTTAAATTATGCCTGATTAATGAGATAGGGCAGTAGCTATGTGCATTATCCCTGGGCCTGTCTGATTTTGGCAGAAGGATAATTAGTGCTTCTACAAGGGAAAAGTCATTAAAACCATGTGAGAGAATATATGAATAAACTAATGGTAGAACTTGGATTGAGGTATTGTTAAATGATTTGTAGAAATGTGGGGTAAACCCATCTGGTCTGGGTGATTTATAATTTTTAAGATTGTTAATGGCATTTGAGATCTCTTGGGGAGTGATAGGCTTAATTAAAGCCAGTGCATGCTGGGAATTTATCTGAGGACATTGAAAATCTTTTAGATATAAATCAACCTCATAATGAGAAGGAGAATACAAAAGAGGACCATAAAGCCTGGGTAAAATTCTACAAACTCTGAAAGAAATAGTTTAGGGTATGTTATGACAACATTATGTTCCTTAGAGGTATTTAAAGTAATATTTTTGGAGAACTCAATTTTTTTTAATTTATTTGCCAAGAGCTTTTGAAGACTTTTCTCCAGAGTTGGTATATTTTGCTTTTGTACGAAGCATAATAAATTCAGCTTTTTCTTTCAATAAGATAAAATACTCATCTTTAAATTTGTTCAACTCTTGAAGGGCTTGGTCTGAATGAGAATGTGTGAGGGAATTTTCCAGAGCCTCAATTTTCTTAAGCAGAAATTCTAATCTGACCTGGTTTTGTTTCTTCCTTTTAGCTGAAATTCTAAATAATGCCCCTCAAGAAAAACATTTACAAGCTGACCAGAGTAGATTAAGTTCGATAGTTGAAGGGAGATTGAACTGAAGAAAAATACTAATATGTTGTTGAATATGATCAACAATGTATACATTCTTTAGCAACTGATTATTGAAGTACCAGACAGTTTGTCTAGGATGAACTGGGTCAGAGTAAGTTGTAAAAAGATGAGAGAGTGGTCTGATAGTGAGGTAGCAGTAATTTGGATGTCTGAGGTTGTCAAGGTTATTGATCTGCTGATCATAAAATGGGCAGAAAAGGTGGGCCAATGATTCTTATCTGCCATCAAAGTCTATGTTTCTATGTAAAAATAAGCTTTTCTTGAAAAGGAAGTGTGTGCCAAGGAATAAAAGGAAAATGCTTTAAAATTTGGATTATGAACTCTCCAAGGATCAGCCAGTTCCAATAAATCAATAAATACTAGTAAGGCCCTGTTATCAGCCAGAGATCTAAATTCACCAGATGATGTGTTATCCAAAAGAGGATCCTGGATTAAATTCCAGTCTCCTCCAAAAATTAACTGAAACTCAGAAAATTTAGATACCTCAGAGGCCAATTTCATTTAAAAAGCTGCCATACTAGAATTGGGGCCATATATCAATCATAATAAAATGTTGCAGTTATTAAGTATCCCTGCTACTAAAATAAATCTACCTTCTTGGTCAGCAATGGAGTGTAAAAAGGTAAAATAAATAGATTTACTTATAAGAATTGCAACCCCATTTTTAGTGGTAAAATTTCTGGATCCATAACCAGTGGTATAATCTAATTTTCTCAAAAGGTCTGTTTCAGAGGAAAGCATATGAGTCTCTTGTAAAAATAATATTTCACAATGTTAAAGCTGAGTATGGTGTAAAATGTGTATTATTTTTAGTGTGGAATGCACCCCATTTAACATCCATGATGCACATTTCATGTTAGCAGCCATAATAACCAAAATATTAAATACTTACAAAGTAAATATTTTAATGTTAGATATATGTAGATCTCCCACAATGTCAGGAAACCATAACATCAGAGATAATGATGTTAGAATACCCACATGTCTCTCCCTACCCCCCAAAGTAAATATGTATATATAATGTAGTTAGTAGAATAATATGTGCCCCAATATACAACAAAGCATCCAGTTATAAAATGAAACAGTGATGAATTGCAATGGGACTGTGAGCTCCGTAATGGAGACAAAATGCAGAAGCAAAAAACATAAGTCCCATCTACAAATGCAAAGCTTTCCCGGTCCTCTGATCAACCTACCATTTATATAATACTGTGATCGATTTTCGTGGCTAATTCCCAGCACCCTTAATAAAGTTTTCTTCTAACAGGCTGAAATAATACTATGAAAACATTTTTAAATGTCAAAGGTTCAAAAGGAAAAGAAAAAGAAAAAAGGTGAATTAAACAAAATAGTGAAAACCCCCATACCCAGTCACAGGGAAAGGCAAAAAACAAACTTGGGGTTACGTTTATACTAACACTAAGAAAGCCAATCCCTAGACGTAGCCGAAAATGTTCTTAAGGGGGAAAAGAGACTCCACCATCTTTGGCTCTAGAATGCATAACAGCAAAATTTAGAGCTGTGAATAAGAAAGCAGCTCCATAATCCATCAAGCCAAGGCAGGACAAAAACAAAATGAGCTAAACCACCTGCCCCCCATTTTCAAAGAAAAGGAGGTCTCTCCCATTATGTGGAGAATATATCCCCTGTCCCTCTTGCTGCATAAATAAGAGGAATCACAGTAACACTCCAGAGCAATTTCTGATATGTGGTCATCCTGGCAAAAACATTTAACTGGGAGAAGAAACACCCAGAACTATAAATCATAAATCCACCATGCAGCAACATAATATGCAGCATCAACATCTAAAAGGCTATGCAAATTATAATCTGAACCTGAGACCACAAATGTGGCTGCTAATCCATAACCCACTTGTACAATGAGAAACCCAGACAATATTATACATAAATACAAGAAAAAAACTTCTAAAAGGCTACGCAAATTATATCAATCAATCATCGTTTATTTATAAAATAGCACTATTCCAGGACCATAGCGCTAGTACATAATCATAAAATCCACAAAACGACTACCTTTACAAAAACAGCTGCAGCAGATCAGATAAAATCAGGGAATGCCAAAATAAATAAATACATTTTTAATACAGATTTAAAGCTTTCCACCATCAGGCATTGTTGAATACGGCGAGGTAGAGAATTCCACAGGGATGGGGCTGCAAATTCAAATGCATGGGCCCCATATGACTTTAAACGAACCCTGGAAATCTCTGGCAATTCCTCTTCGGTGGAGCAAAGCTGCTGGGATGGGCAATAGGGATGAAGAACATCTTGCAGATAACTTGGACCCTGTCCATGTAGGGCCTTATAGGTTAGTAAACCAACCTTTAAGGTGATCCGCCACTGAACAGGCAGCCAGTGCAGATCGCGCAGCACCAGTGTGACATGACAGCTATGAGGTAACCCAGTCAACAGCCTAGCTGCAGCATTCTGCACCAACTGCAAGTGATGGATATCAACCCCTGGTAGCCCTAGGTATAATCAGAACCTGAGACCAAAAATGCAGCTACTAATCCATAACTCACTTGTACAATGAGAAACACAGACTATAGTATACATAAATTCAAGAAAAAAACTGTTGTCCAACAATAAGGGACTAACGAAGAGATAATTCCCCCCTTAAAAGTTTGATGTATATGTAGGATGTAAGGTACAGTGAAACCCACCAGGATGAAGCCCAACACTGAAGAATTATTCAGTAGAGTTACTACAGCCATATCTTTTATCATGCTGGAAACCTGTGACACTGCACTTCATCCTGATAGCCTTTACTGTAGCTAAAATCTGCTACTTGCTTGTAATACAGAGAAGTTGAGCTGGAAAGAGAAAATCCTGTGCTTCAGCTTATTAATGTGCAAGTAGAAGAAAAAAAAAGTAGGATGTGAAAATAAAAGGAGAGTGAAAAAATAATCTGAGAGAGGAAAAGAAAACAGAGTACGATGTGATGTTGAGTTATGAAACAAATTCTAAAAAAAAGCTGAAGCAGTAAATTGAAAAGAAATCCCCAGCCGAGGTCATGTGTGTAAAACACATACAGCCAGTTATCAGCCATTAAAGAAAGAGTACACTTAAGAAAGATAGAAGATACTAGAAGGGGTATAGTTGAAATGTTACCAACTTGATTATAAATACAGTACGAAAGTAAGAGAAGGAAATCGAAGACAAAAACTTCTTAGTAAAAAAGAAAAATAAAAGCAGTGGGTTAAGAAGTACTCAGGCCATTGTAAAGCAAAATTAAAAGAGACCAGCAGAGGGGCATAGAGAACAGAGATATTCAAATATTACACAAGCCATTTGGAACAAAGAAAAAAAGTGGACAAGAATATAAGTGAACTGTAAGACCCCCATGTGAAAACATTCTATATATATTCTTATATGTAAAAGAGAAGGAAAAACCAGTATGCCCAAAGCCAAATCTTGCATGTCAGTAGTAAGCAATCAAAATAAATGACAGATATCAATAAAAAATAGGAGAACTAAAAACCAAACATGCAATACAATGAACCAAAGTGTCCCTATTATGTCCAAAAGACTGTATTACTGCTTGGTTGAAAAAATAAGTGAAATCCTCTCAGCTATGATCTTAGAACTGATAGTTTAACACCTCAGCTGACTCTAAAAAGATCAGGATACAAGTCCAGTAGAGATTTCCTCACCTGTTCAGCAGAATCAAATAAGTGTGTCTGTCTGTTTTTGGTTACTGAAAATTTCACTGGATACATTTTACATTTACTGCCTGCCATGATGAACTTGTTCACCAGTGGGGCAAATTCACATGCTATGGAATTGCCAAGACTCGTTGGCTCTATGGAAAGAGGTACATAAAGTCATCACTAAGTGTATTAAAGTTAACTTAGATTTCTCTCCAGATTCATATTTATTAGGTATATTCCCGAGATCTGTCCGCTTACTCATTCTCAAAAGCTTTGGTTTTTAGCTGCTGCATTAGCAGCTAAAAGGTTAATATTGAAACATTGGAAAAACCCGGTATCTCTAATAGTAAAAGAATGGTATGATATGATGGCTTTTGTAGCTAATAATGAGAAAATCAGCTATTGAAATTTAAATAAAAAAGAGAAATATGAAGAGATCTTGGGCCCTTTTCTTCAATTAACTCATTAATGAGAACTAGTTCTATAAATGAATTAACTAAACAAAACAAGTTTAATTGTCTTTTTTAAATATATTTCCTTTGGTTTTCCCTATTAAGACTAATGGATAGAAATTTAGATTAATTGTAAACTTGGAGGGTGGGGAAGTACTGTATGGCTGTGTAGTTTAATAATGTATAGCAATGTGTATTCACTATAATCAATTTACATCTTGATGAGTAACCAGATGTCATTTGAAAAGTAGTTTTGTGCCTTTGGCTTTCAACATATCTATGATACTTTTTTTGTATGCTAAGAAAAAATGGTCAAATAAAAATATGATGGGGAAAAAATGTGTTTTGCAGCTTATTCCATAATAGAGGTAGCACATAACTTACAGAAGCCCTGCCAAATCGTGATTTGACCTTGGACACTATCAGAAAAATGTAGGAGGCACTTCTCAACACGTACTTGCCTATCATACTTAGTGGAAGGCAGTCTGAAATATAATGGGACAGTTTCTTGGTAATTACTCTGAAGGTCCAGAAGGCAGCGTTTCTCTGTCACCTGTACATAAAGAAAGACCATCCCACAGCCGAGTATAAGGTACAGTGGTGCATTGAATATGGAAGGCCAGTAATAAACCTTAAAGCTGTGTGGTAGAGTGTGTCAACTTTGCAAGCACTGCGCCAGCACCCTGACTGTAGGGGTAATCCGCATCGTCCAGAAGGAAAAAGAAGGGGGTTTGTAACAGTTTAATCTTGGCATTCCTCGAACGGAGATAGTTAATCCTATAAAAGAGATCAAGTCTCTGTCTAAGCATTTTTACCAGTTCTTCTACACTATGTGGTCCTTGAAGGAAAGTCTATGGTCGATTCAAATCCCCATATATTTAAACTTTGTTACAAATTCCAAAGGTGCGCCTTGGAGTGTAAGGATCAGTGGTGTCGTTACAGGGGAAGCTTCATGGAACCGGGGTAAAAAGATCATCACCTTAGTTTTTTGGGCATTTAAGAGTAGTTTCTGGTTTAGAAGCTGTAGTTGCAGCTAGTTGAAGTCTTGTTGTAGGTCACTACATCCTGCTCCAGGGGGCCGGTCTGCTGATATACAACCCTGTGTCATCTGAGAAAAGGTGTATGTTGGCCGCTTTGATATTGACAACAATTCTGTTAATGTAAATTGCAAAAAGCAGTGGACCCAAAACAGAGCCCTGCGGAACACTTCACAATACAGGTTTTAAAGGAGACAGTACCCCTTCTGCTTTTACCTGCTAAAACCGACCTACGAGATAGTTAGAAAACCATCTCAGTGATGGTTGATCTAGGCCAATGTTGCGGAGGGATGAAAGTAGAGGTCATGATCAACAGTATCAAATGCATTACTCAGATCTAAAAATACTGCACAAACAAAATTCTTGGCATCCAACTCACACTGCCAGTCATTAGTCACTTTAGCAAGTGCCAAAACGGTACTGTGTCATGGTCTAAAACCTGACTGTAGTGGATTAAGCAGTTTTGCGGAATCTAAGTAATTTCTGAACTTGCCACTCACAATTTTTTCCAGTAGTTTGGACAAAATAGGAAGTAAGGAGATTGGCCTGTAGTTATTAAGATCAGTGAGGCCTCCGGATTTGAAAATAGGAATCACATGAGTATTTTTTTCATATAGGAGGGAGATCACCCTGAGAGAGAGAGAGAGATTAAGGAGATGTGTAAATGGCACAGCCAGAACCTGATAACTAATTTTCAGGAGAAAAGGGTCAGTGAGGTCAGCTCCAGTGCTTTATCTAGTAAACTTCAAGGATACCAGCTGCAGTGAGAACATAGAACTAGTGACGGGGACCTCTTGATCCTGTGAACCAAGTTGCGAGTGGAGATTATTGGCAGGTGACACATTGAATGCGAGACCTGCAGTAGCAAAGTGATTGTTGAGATACTCAAGGATAGTATGCCTATCAGAGACTGTGGTGTTACGAATGGTAATCTTTGTAGATAGGGAATTACCAGATTTGTGACCTTCTATGTCCTTTAAGGTTTTCCAAAATTTGGATGGACACTTCAAGAAGGAGGATTATTTTAGAATCTTCCAATAGTGCCATTATGGAATCCTTAAATTGGTTGATTTCAATTGGGAATTTCTCCTCAGTCAAATATTTAGAGGTAGGAGTCTGCTGCGAATTTTTGAACTTGCTTGCTTAGGCCTTATGGAACCACTAGCGTGATCTGGTGTTGGCAGTGATGTATGCCTCGAAGGAGGATTTTTCATATTGGCATCCATATCCATCAGCTTCCAAACCTAGGATAAAAATATCCAGAGTAAGAGGTCGTGATCTTCTAAGTGTAGAAAAGTTATAAGCCCCTTAGAAATAAAGAAATGAAGTTGAAAAAGTAGCAGTGAATGGAGCGCCGAGAAGAGCTTCCTCATTCCATGCTGGTCATCACATGACTTCCATTTTGGGCCCCTTGATATCACTCAAGCGGCCAGTTTAGAGTGTATGCTAACCCAAGGAACCTGTGTTGCCACTCGCTAGCGGTTTGGGAGTTTTGAAAGTTTTGGAATAAAGCCCCTGTATTGTCGGACATCTGCTTGAAGCGCTCCTGGGACTGTACGACCTGCGCAGTGTGAGAGGCTGCAAGCAGGTCCGTACCTATTCATTTTGCCTGAAGTGATTTGGGGGGAGCTAGGACCTGTGTGTCCTGAGGTGGGACTTTCTTCTTCACAAATTATCATGCTTCGCAGGCCAGTTTAAGAGTGTAGCAACCCAAGGAACCTGTGTTGCCGCTCGCTGGCGGTTTGGGAGTTTTGAAAGTTTTGGAATAAAGCCCCTGTATTGTTGGACATCTGCTTGAAGCGCTCCTGGGACTGTATGACCTGCGCAGTGTGAGAGGCTGCTAGCAGGTCCGTACCTATTCATTTTGCCTGAAGTAATTTGGGGGGAGCTAGGACCTGTGTGTCCTGAGGTGGCACTTTCTTCTTCATAAATTATCATGCCGCTCACAAGCGGCCAGTTTAGAGTGTGTGCTAACCCAAGGAACCTGTGTTGCCGCTCGCTGGTAGTTTGGGAGTTTAAAGTTTTGGAATAAAGCCCCTGTATTGTCGGACATCTGCTTGAAGCGCTCCTGGGACTGTACGACCTGCGCAGTGTGAGAGGCTGCAAGCAGGTCCGTACCTATTCATTTTGCCTGAAGTGATTTGGGGTGAGCTAGGACCAGTGTGTCCTGAGGTGGGACTTTCTTCTTCATAAATTATCACGCCGCTCGCAAGCGCGAGCGTTGTGAGTGTCGCGAGCGCCACTCGGTATTGAAAATGTCTAACTGACACAGGAGGTTAGGTTATGTTTTATTATGTGCCTTTTAAAAGTAATGCTATAGTTAAATAGTTTATTATTATTGAGGTTGAGAACTAGCTAATTTGAGGGCACTATTGTTAGCAGCTTTTGCTATATTTTAGATGTTAGTAACACTCGTTTGATGATTAAATAGGCTAGGCGGGATATCTTTTTAAGTCTAATTAGCTTATTGTTTAAATTTTGATATTTAAGAATTAATTGTGCTTTAGATGTATATGGGCTATATGGGAGGACAAAAGGGGACTAGAATTATTTATGATAGTTCGATGTGCATGACCTACTCCCTTTTATCCCCCTTCCAGTTTCAGATATTACTATCAGACGTTGCTGGGAGGTGGGGATTGGAAGGGATGGCGTCAGTCATGCACTGTCGAAAAGCCCATGTTTGGGTTATGGGAGGATTGAGGTTGTCAGGTCCAGAAGACGCCCTGGGTCATGATGGACACATGGGAGAGGCCAGACGTGTTTGGTGCCCATCCCCAAGGAGTCCACTAGATCGAGTGGCCAGGTAACCTGTGGGGCTGCATCACCCCCAAATCCCCTGATGGCAGTGCTCTGTAATGCCAGATCGATCAGAAATAAGACAGTAATTATTGCTGCCTTGATTTCTTCGGTCGATCTGGCTTTTATTACGGAAACCTGGGTGGGAGATGATGCAGGCCCAATTTTTGAGGCCACAGTCCCTCCTGGGTATACCTTGGTGCACTGCCCCAAAGTGGAATGCAGGGGTGGCGGTGTAGCCATCTGTTTTAGATCCAGCCTGACCTTCACCATGCACCCGGTAAGAACCCCGGGTTCTTTTGAATGTGTGGCCATCAGCGGAGGACCTGATGCGGGCTGCAGGATTTTTCTCATTTATCGCCCTCCTGGGCCGATGGGAGATTCCCTGCAGGAGATCACAGATTTCATTGCTGACACAATGTTGGAATCCCCAGATGTGTTTTTCTGGGGGATTTCAAATGTTTGGTTCGACGACGTGAATCATAGATACAGCTGTGATTTTTCTCAGACTATGTCCTCCTTGGGTTTGATGCAGGCTGTTACTGCATCGACTCATCGGGATGGCCACATGTTGGACCTGGTGTTCTCACTGGGACTTGAGATTAGTGATCTCAAGATCAATGCGGTTCTCTGGTCTGATCATTGCACGGTGCAGTTCATGCTTGGGGCTCCCGCCATAAGCCCTTCCCCTGTCGAGATGATTTGCTGTCACCCTTTATGGGGTTTGACCCCTGAGGGTTTTCTGGCGGCAGCAAAATTGTCTAGTGTGGGTGATGCATGTGTGGGAGGTGTTGCTTTCGGGGTTGACACCTATAATGGGGTGTTATCCAACACCATTAACTCCCTCGCACCCGTCCGTGTACGACCCAGAACTTCATACCTGAGGTCACCATGGTTTGATGGTGAGCTCAGGGAGATGAAGAGGATGGGTCGGAGATTGGAGTGCTGCTGGAGGAGATCCTGTCTGGATGCGGACAAACTGGTCCTGCATGCCCACTATGTTGTGTACCAGGAGGCAATCAACCGTAAGAAGACAGCGTTTTTGTCTAGGGAGATTGCTGCCAGAAGGAACCGACCAGCCTCACTTTTCTGGACTGTGGACAGGCTTTTACATCCTGCTTGTCTACAGCCTGGGAGGGTTTTTTCCAATACAGATTGTGAGGATTTCGCTCGATTCTTTTCGGACAGGGTGTCCTCGATCCGGCTGGTGACTTCTTCAGCCAGCAATGATATGGCTGGCAGTGATCGCCTGATGTGTTCTGAGTGCACTCTGTCTGGTTGGGGAGAGTTTAAACCAGTGGAGGTTAGTGAGGTTATCGAGGTAGCAACCAATATGAAGCATACCTTTTGTGAACTGGACCCGGTGCTGATGCGTTTTTTAATGAGATGCGTTGACTCTGTTGGCCCGGTGTTTGCCTTGATTGTATGGTGTTCCCTTTCTGAGGGTGTCTTTCTGGATGCCTTGAAGGAGGCTCTGGTGAGACCCCTCTTAAGGAAGCCATCTTTGGACCCGGAGATCAAGGCAAATTACCGTCCAATCTCTAATCTTCCATTTTTGGGAAAGGTTATTGAGAAGGTGGTAGCTCTTCAGTTGGAAGAGCACCTCATATCTCATTAGTTGTATGAACCTTTCCAGTCGGCTTTTCATGCCAGACATAGCACTGAAACTGCACTTGTTCGGGTGCAGAATGACCTCCTCAGGGCTAGAGATCGGGGAGACAAGACAATTCTTGTTCTCCTTGATCTCTCTTCAGCGTTTGACACTGTGGACCATTGTGTGTTGCTCGTTCGCCTTAGGGACCTATGTGGACTCACCGTTAATGTCATCAAATGGTTTGAGTCCTTTCTTACCAACAGGAGGCAACGGGTTATGATGGGAAATTCCTCATCTATACCCAGACTCCTTCTCTGAGGAGTTCCTCAAGGATCGGTACTGGCTCCAATGTTGTTCGCAGTGTACATGCTGCCTCTGGGTGGGATCATTAGGAAGTATGGCTTGAGTTTTCATTGCTATGCTGATGATACTCAGCTATATCTTTCCTTTGCCCCAGGAACATCAAATGAAGTGGATGTGCTAAACATCTGTCTGGATAAACGACTGGATGGCCTCCAGCTGGTTGTGGCTAAACCCTGATAAGATGGAGGTACTGGTAGTGGAGTCGAACAGAGTCCGTGATAGGATGGTCTCTGACACAGAAACTGGGCTTGTTCTTGGAACTGTGCCATTGAAGGCCTCCTCTTGGGTGCGAAATCTGGGTGTAATTTTGGACAGAGATTTAACCATGGAGGCTCAAATATCCTCCATGGTTCGTACCTGTTTTTACCATCTCAGAAACATTGCCAGGATTAAGCCCCTTGTTCTGCCTCTGGACCTCCCTACCTTGATACATGCCTTAGTTACATCAAGGCTTGATTACTGTAATGCGCTCTATCTTGGGGTCACAGGAGGATCTATCCGCAGATTGCAGCTGGTGCAAAACGCAGCTGCCCGGTTGCTGACTGGGCAGCAAAAGCTCTGTCATATTACACTGGTTTTGCGTGAAGTGCACTGGCTGCCAGTCAGGTGGAGAATCCTCTTTATGGTGGGTCTTCTCACCTATGAGGCCCTACATGGGCTGGGCCCTGGTTACCTGTCAGATCTCTGTTACCTGCCCTCTCCTCGTGCCCTCTTCATTCCTCCAGTGGTTGCTTCCTGGCCATTCCCAGAACTAGGTTGAAATCCACTGGTGATAGAGCGTTTAGAGCCGCAGCCCCTGTTCTGTGGAACTCTTTGCCAATTATGGTCAGGGAAGCCTCCTCAGTAGGTATTTTTAAGGCCCAGTTGAAGACTTTTCTTTTCTCTAAAGCATTCGATGTCTAGATGGACATCTATACTTATGGTTTTGATTTTTTCAGATTTTGTATTTTATTGTGTATAAGTCGTATATTTATTATGTTTAAATGTTTGTTTTAAAGTTTTGTACGGCGCCCAGAGCCTGCGGGATTGGGCGTCTTTTAAATAAATTTTGCCTTGCCTCATTTATTTAAATAGTCTCCCAAGTCACATAACTCACATAAACATAATATTATATGTGGATAATACTGTATTGGTAGCATAAGGAAATTATTCTAAAGAGGATGAAACTAAGCTGCAAACTGATTTTGAAATTCATCAAAACTTGTTCCTATCTATGATGCTAATTTTGAATTGTAAAATAAAAAAACACAACTATGCTATTCAGTTCAAACTGTAGAAAAAACTACAGGGAACAAATGAAATTGGAAGTTAAGACCAGAAATGGTCATACTTTGACACAGGTGCCATCATATACGTATTTGGGAATAGAAATTGATCAAAACCTTACTTTTGAAAGACACGGAAATACCATAGCTAAGAAAATAACTATGAAATTAGGGGCCTTAAGATGAGTATCACTCTGCATGACAAAAAAAAGGGCTGCTTGACGGTTGCAAACCAGCTGATCAGCCCCCTTATGGAGTATGGGAGCCAGGTATTCACCCATTCGAATAAAAAATCATTACACAAACTTGGTGTAACGTATCACAAAGTAACTAGATTCATATTGAAATGTGATCTAAATACCCACCATTGTGACCTGTATCAAAGACTTAACTAGAAGTCTTTCCAGCCCAAAAGAGACAGAGCCTGGGAGATTCTGTTGTTCAAAATTTTGAAATCCAAGAAGCCTCAAAGGCTCATAAATTCACTAAATTGGACTAATCATAACTTTTGTTTAAGGAATAACAATAAAACCTTGGTGACTCCAAGGGTAAGAAACAACTATGGAAAGATGACCTTTGGGTACAAATCTGCAGATACTTGGAAAAATTTGTTGATTCATCTGTGGGATCTTAACCTAAAGGTAGTTGCAATTAAATCTTCTAATAGATTAAACCTAGCCCATATTTACACTTGCTAGTAGGGTTTTATTGTAGAATCGTAGAACTTGTCGACAGAAAAGGACCCCTTGGCACATTGAATCTGCTCCCTTCCCCCGTTATTTCCCCCTCATCCCACTGGAAGAATCCATCTCACTGCCCAGTGACCCCATGTGCCTATCCCATGCTCTCTTGAACCCCAACATTGTTTTGGCCCCACCATCTCCCCTGGAAGCCTGTTCCATGTTTTCACCACTCTCTCAATAAAGAACTATCCCCTCACATTGCCTCAGTAGTTTCCACCTGTAGTCTCAAGCCATGCCCCCTAGTTGTAGTACCTTCCTTTCTGTGAAAAAGACCCCCTGTGAATGCTGTGTTTATCCCTTTGATGTATTTAAAAGTCTCTATCATGTCCCCTCTCTCCCTTCTGGTCTTCAATGTGTATAGTTTCATGGTATGTTTTCTAAATCAATGTAGTGCTTTAATATATCCAGTGCTTTAGGTCAATCCTTGTATTTAAGTTAAACTTTATCTAACCTTGTCCTTATTACTGTAAACATATGTGAAACCAAATTTATTGTACTTAACATCTTCAGGAGCACCTAGTAAACAGGGTATGTATAGCCCTAATGGTGTAATGTTTTGCCAAACCAGTGCCTGTATCAATAAAAACATTTTTACTACTACTACTGCTGCTGTTAGACCAGCCCCCCTACTGGTGCCTGTTTGTGATACAATGAGCCCCAAGAGTCAGATCTCTTGATTCAAGCACCTTTCATGATTCCCGACACTTTGAAAATCAGGCTTCTCATTTTATTCTAAATTTAACATGGGATTTGGGTTTGCTGTCACGTATAGCCAACACAGAATGGATTTTTTTCCCAAGGTTTTCTGGGTAGAAGCATGTTGTGGCAACCCTTACAGAAATAATTGCATCAAATGTTTTCATGCTGCACGCATAAACCTACTCATGTGATATGCATGCTGCAAGCATGATTTAGATGTTAAATTGGAACTGATTGCATGCATGTGGCATGTGTGCAGCAAGCAAGTGTGGAAAGCATGCTTTTTAGGTTAAATTGGAACAGACTGCATGCATGCAAAAAGGAAGTGGTCACTGATAGGTGCACACATAGAAGTTAAGTGACGTGCTCAGGATCACACCATATACTGTACAAGTGGGGTTTGATGAGATTCAAACCTAGGTTTTCAGGTCTCCAAGTTTGTAGTTCAGTGCATTTAACCACTAAGCTATACTGCCTGCACACATATGGCTCTCTTGTACTTCAATACAAATCTGCATACTTCTGCATGCATGCAGCATGCTTCTAGCCACTGTTATACTTTTCAGTTTTCTTGCCCTCCCTCACTTGCAGAACTACACTGTAGCACACATACCAATGGAAACACATGTGGGTCTTTTCACCTACAATACACACACTTACCAACAAACTACTTAATTACTTCTCTCTGGCCTGTACACCTACTATTGCCTCTCCATAGTTTTAAATACATCCTTGGAGGCAGACTTTAAGTTGCAAACACAAAAGTAGCAATAACTCGACACCCACCCACATAACCAGTCCCCCCATGCGCACACACACACACTGCAACAGGTGTGGCCATGCTGCTACAGACAACCCACCAAGGATAGATATAAGTTGAGAGTCTCTTACCTGAGTACTAGGGAGACAGAGGAAAGAGTCTTTAAGAGTTGATGCCCATGGATCAGAGTACTGGGGTGTAGTCGTACCCCCTTAAAATGAATGGAATTATTTTTTATTACTATTTTATTCATTATTATGGTGAACTGGAGACTAATGAAGGCTACTTTTCTATTAACAAGGCCCTTGTTATTCGAGGAGATTAATGAAGTCAACCTTCATTAATCTCCAACTCTCCATCAATAATGTGTAAAATAATAATAAAAAAATACTCCCATTCATTTCAATGATGCACACCCCTGCAGTCTCTCTTGCCCTATGTGGTGATGTGGAGGTCAGCTTCACTGAGGGGGGGGGTATAAGCTTAACCATAGTGGGGCTCCAATAGTCTATGCATACCATACTGCTCAACTGCCCCTGAATGCAAGGGACAGCCCTCATTTTACCCCTGAAAACTGGTCTGTTCCCTCATTCATTCCTCATGGGAAACATGCTGCTCAAACAGAGGATGTTCTGTAAATTTAGACTTTATGGCATGGGCACCATTTCAGATTTCAGCATGTGAGAGCCAATGACCAGGGGAGGCCAGGTGCTCTGTATCCCCTAGGTGGCAGGCTCTAGAATGTCTGGAACATCCCTAAAAGGTAAAACTCATTTGTTGTTACTGAAAAGTGATATGCAAATCAGGAAAAATTCAAATGTCTAAGATTCATCTGTCTGTACCACGGAGCAGTGCATCAGATTTGGGCTTAAACCCACCAAGTTATTAACCAATTATTTTCCTGACAGATGTTCTGAACCCTTCCCCTGAAAAGAAACCAACTTTGTCCCGATTTCTCTCCTCGACACCATTCCATTCAATGCCTGTTCCATATGGGTCATAAAGCCACCAAAGGTGCAGAAAAGTGAAGAACACATCAATATTTCAGTCCTTCCTCCTCCCACAGTCCTCCTTTAAAATAAATATTTACTGTTACTTACCTGGCCATGTGGCCAGAACCTGCAGCCTGCCCCAGTGTGCCACCAACCCAGTTTTCAGTCTCCTCCTCCTCTGTCCTTCTGCCAGAAGCTGGATGCCAGAACCTACCATCCCAGGTTCCCATTGTGGTCTGTGACCAAGTCACCTCACTAACCATACACACCCAAACTGCGTTGCTTGTTTCTTACTTGGCCGCTGCCATGGCTGCTGCGCACTGCACTGATCAAGGCCTATGAAGGCCACCCACACCACTGCTTCTAAGCCTAGCTTGCTGCTAAGGAGGCCTGTTCTGTTGTTTTTTTTTATTTGTGAGGTGAACCTAGTAGACACAGTAGGTAGCCTAATCTCGAATTAGTTTTCAGCTCACCACCTGTCCCTTCAGCCACCAGGTGAGACAGAGACTCACTAAGAATAGACCAACAAAAATATGCTGCCAGAACACTGCTGTTGAGAGTTCAGTGCTCACTGACTCCTCCAAGCTGTAGTGTGCAGCCTGTCTACTCTGTAGTGGGAAAGACAGTGTCACACTCATGTGACTCATGTGCTCTTGTTGGCTGGAGCTCCTCCACATCATGTGTGATGGTGCCGCTGCTAATAGGTGGAGAGAGTGGACATAGAAACACAGAAGTTGATGGCAGAAGCAGACTGCTAAGTGCATCTAGTCTGCCCATTTGTTTTAGACCTATTTTGACTCTCTAGTTGCCCTTTGTAGTCAGGGTTCCCTTGTGTCTGTCCCACGCATTCTTGAAACCCCCCACAGTGTTGACCCCTACAACCTTTTGGGGCAGACTGTTCCAAGTGTCCACCACTCTCTCTATGAAGAAAAACTTCCTGGTGTTGGTAGAGAACCTCCCTTCTTGTAGCCTAAGGTACACTGGTCCTGGAGCTCTCCTTGAAGTGAAAAAGTTCCTGTGCCTGTACCTTGTTAATGCCTTTTATGTACTTGAATGTTTGAATCATGTCTCCTCTCTCTCTCTCTGCTCTGCTCCAAGGAGTACATATTCAATTTCCTAAGTCTTTCCTTGTAGGACATGTACTGCAGACCCTGAATCATTTTTGTTGCCTTTCTCTGTACTGTTTCCAACCGGTCAATGTCCGTCCTGAGGTGAGTCCTCCAGAACTGGACTCCGTATTCCAAGTGAGGCCCAACCAGTGATCTATACAGTGGTAGTACCACCTCTCTCTTCCTGCTTGTGATTCCCCTCCCAATGCAGCGCAGCATTCTGTTGGCCTTCATTGTTGCCTTCTCACACTGCTTACTAACCTTCAAGTCATCTGAGATTATGATTCCCAGATCTTGTTTCTGGTTTAAGGCCGCCAGTCTTTCACCTCCTAAATAATACTCCTTTCTTGGATTTTTCTTTCCTATGTGCATGGCCTTGTACTTTTTGGCATTAAATCTCAGCTGCTACATTCCAGAACATTTTTCTATTTTCTTGAGGTCAGCTTGCATCTTGTTCAATCCTTCTGGGGTGTCCACCCTGCTACATATCTTGGTGTCATCTGCAAATAGACACACCTTTCCTTCAAGTCCATCAGTGATGTCTGCTACAAAAACATTGAAGAGCACAGGCCCTAACACTGAGCCCTGGGGCACCCCACTGGTCACCCTGTCTTCCATTGATTGCTCTCCATTAACCTGTACCCTACGGGTTTTGCCTTGTAATCATTTTTGTATCTATCTGACAACTTCTAGACCAACCCCTGTGTGGTCAAGCTTCTTTACCAGCCTTCTGTGTGGAACCAAGTCAGAGGCCTTTCTAAAGTCTAGGTAGACCACATCTACTGCCCCACAGTCATCCACTATTTTGTAGCTTAGTCAAAAAACTCGAGAAGCACAACACAAACATATTCCAGTCAGGAGTGCACCTGAAGCATGAGTGCATACAGGCCAGGGGGGCACTTACTGTGAAAAAGATTAAATTCAAAGTTGATGCAATTATTGCCACATAGAAACAGTTTTTTAGCATTAAGGGATAGTTGATTTGCTCCAAACCAAGTCTGAAGAGAGTCAAAATCACATTATGGTTTAGATGATAACTCAGCAGGAGAGGTACCAGAGGTAAATAGGATGGTATCATCGGCATGCATGTGAATGGATACAGAGGAGCAAACAGAGGGGAGAAGCATAAGGGACCAAAGACAGAACCTTGGGTAACTCCAGTGTGAATGGTAAGGGGAGAGGAAAGGGAGTCACTAATACATACAGATTGAGAACTTCCTATGAGGTATGGGCTGAACTAACTAGTCACTCACTTGGATAGACTTGCTGATTATAACTTGGACAGGAGTAAGAGGTGAGAGACAGTGCTGAAGGCTTTCACCAGATTGACAAAGATACCCACTGTGAGGAGGCCCTGATCCATTCCAGAGTGGATGGTGTAGATTAACCTAAGATAAGAGGTAATTGTGGAATGATGTTTCCTAAAGCCAGACTAGAATGGAGTGAAAAAAGAGGTAGATTCAAGGAAGGGGGACAGTTGGGACCGGACAATATGTTCTTGAAGCTTGGATAGGGTTGGGAGGAGAGATATATGTCAGAAGTTGCCAGAAGAAGAGGGGTCTCCTCCTTTTGGAATTGTTATAACTGTTGCATGTATCCAGGAATCCAGAACAATGGCAAGAAAGAAGGAGAGGTTGAGCAGGGAGAAGATGGGCTTAGCTAAAGCGGCAGTGGAAAGGTGCAAGAGCTTAGGGTTGAGGCCATCAAGGCTCCCACCTTTCTGAGGGTTGTGAGCCAGGAGAGCTTTCAGAGCTGAAGCTGGGGAGACTTTTGAGAAAAAGAACTGAGATGAGAGGGGAGTTTCAGAAGGAGGAAGGGGGAAGCAGGGAGGGCAGAAAGGAGAGAGAGGGCATTGATAGTGAAATATGTATTGAAAGCTGAGGCAACAGAAGGAGGATCTGAAATAGTAGAATCATCTATCTTAAGGACAGGAGAAGGGGAATGGGAAGGAGGAGAGAAAAGGGAATGAATTACTTTCCAGAATGTGGAAGGGTTATTAAGATTGTTCTGGAAGGATGAAGAGAAAAACTCTGCCTTAGCTAACCTTGTGGCTCTTGTACATGAGTTCCTCAGAGCACATAACTTATTTAGAGCATCTGCAGTGCCAGAAGATTTATAGTATTTCCAGGCTAGGTCATGCACATGGTGATAGGCCAGTAGTTTGGTGGGGATCCAAGGGAGATGAGAACCTCTGACTCTGGTTTTCCTAAGGGGAGGCTGTTGAATCTCACACCACAAAAAATTTAGAATGGAAGTAATGTAGTGCTGAATTGATATTTTGTAGCAAAAGAGATTGGGAACCAATCGATAGAGTATAGATCAGAGTATAAAGCGGATAGGTCCATTGACCGGGAGGCCCTCAGGTGAATATTTTAGGGAGAGTCTTGGGGCTGTGAATTTTGTGCACACAGTAAACTAGGCCACGGCCACTAAGAGTGTCAGGGAGATTCCAGCATTGATAATGCGGTGTGGGTGGGTAGCTAGAACCCAGTCCAATAACAAGTGATTTTGTGAGAGAAAATTGAGATGGATAGGGAGAGCAATAAGTTGCTTGAGGTGTAGGGATTTTATGCTCTGGCTGAGTTTAGAGTTAGAGGGGGAAAGTCAATTAAAGTCAAAATCATGAATGATAAGAAGCTCACCAGAGGTGGCATGGGTGGAGAAGATGGTCAGAAGCTTTGTAATAGAAGTTGAAGAAAGCCCAGGATGACAGTATACACCTGCTATGAAGACTGGAAGGGAGCAAGGGAAGGAGAGTCTAAAGATGAGGAGCTTATACATCGCAGGTAAGGAGCTGGAGATCACAGAGGTATATTCAATAGAAGTAGATAAGTAAATGGCAACACCATCACCCCTGGAAGCTTGATCTTAGCGTGTTATATAGTAGCCACGGATGGAGATGGAGGAGTCTGGAATTTTGGGAGAAAGCCGAGATTCAGAGACTATTAGAATGTCAGGGTGGAGGGAGACCATGAAGGATTGAAGCAGGTCAGTTATGGGCAAAAGGCAACATATATTGAGATGGGCCACACTGAGACCTTTGGGAAGGACAGTGGGGGGTGGGGAGAGGACCGGGGTTGGGCTTTACATCACCAGCTCGGAAAAGCAACAGGAATATAAGTAGTTTAGATAGTGCATATGTGCATTTAGAATGGAGAAGAGCAGAAGATGGGTTGGAAGAGGGGGAATAAAAGAGATGAGCTTAAAAATAGAAGCATGAATGAGCCACACGGAGACAGAGGATGGGATGGAAGATGAGGAAAACCAGGGGGAATGAAATAGAGGAGGGAGACATGAGGAAGGGAGAGTAGAGGAGGAAGTGTGACAGGAAAGGGGAGAAGCAGTAGGATGGGGGAGACATGGGGGAAGAAGGCTGGCAGAAGGGAGGGATGTAAGAGGAAAGAGACAGCAGAGAAAGACCAAAACAAGAAAGTGCAAGGGAGAAGGTTGCATAATGATGAGGGAGGAGGATGATGGAGATTAGAGTAAGTGGAAGGGGGAGCCAGAAGCAATAGTAGTATAAATAGTATGAAAAGCACTTGAATATAAACAGTAAGAAGGATAATACATAAACTGTGTTAAGCAAAGAAGTACAGTTGTCTGGACACAATACAGTACAACAGTTCAGAAGATAGGCAATCAAAACACTGGTAAAAGAGAAAAAGTCAGTCTAACATATTACTCTGGATAAAAGTTACGTGTCAAACACTTGATTACATACAATAACTTGGTAAGAGAATGCTACACTAGCTGGAAAACAAAACTGCTGAGCAAGCAAAAAACAGTAAGGCAAAAAATAATCATGTACTCTACCCCCCTCAAATTGATTTGAGGAACACAGTGCTGTGGGAGTTACCAGTGGATTCAGAGCATTTAATAAGCAGTGCGGGAGGGAAAATTTAAACAGGGACCAAAATGCCGAGAAGTACGGCAGCCACGGTAAGATTAAATACAATGCAAGCACAGTTGGTCCAGAAAAATTTAATGAGTCAAAAGTTCAGGCAGTACGTCCAAGGGTGCTGGGATGAATTTTAACAGTTCCTTAACATGTGTTGTTCAGCTGTAAAAATATGATTTAAATACTTGCTAGGTTGCAGAGGGAGTGGGGAGTAGCAAATTAAATGAGGCGCTCTTACCCCTGAGTCAGCAGACATGAAGATCGGTAGTTGTTAGAAGCACAGTATCAGTGGGAATCTTGACACCACAGAGACACACTTCCCTGAGAAGTTGGCTGTCTCAGAGGCAGGAGACAGCAACACAGCAGGCTTTAAAGTTGTAGGGAAGATGGGGCATAGATAGCATAAGCCCCTTGATCCCCTGATCGGCTGGCAGGATAGATATGATGCTCATACATAGCGGGGGAGTATTGGTACAACAAAGACTCCCAATCACTGTGATGTCTGTCAGCCACCTAGTAGACTAGAGAAAGTGGAGATCGCTGAAGAATGCTGAGCAGAGGAGCTGGAACCCCACTGGTAGACAAAGCCCCGGGATAGCAAATGATCATGGACTAAATTTAAACAGGGACCAAAATGCAGAGAAGTAGAGCAGCCATTGTAAGATTAAAAACAATGTAAGCACAATAGGTCCAGAAAAATTAAATGAGTCAAAAGTTCAGGCAGTATGTCCAAGGGTGCAGGGATGGATTTCAACAGTTCCTTAATATGTGTTGTTTGACAGTCAAAATATGAATTAAATACTGAGAAGGTTGCAGAGGAAGTGGGGAGTAGTAAATTAAATGAGTTGCTCCTACCCCTGAGTCAGCAGGCATGAAGATCGGTGGTCATTAAGACGGTACCAGTGGGAATTTGGGAACAATGGAGACACACACCCCTGAGAAGTCGGCTGCCTCAGAGACAGGAGATAGCAACATAGCAGACTTTAAAGTTGGAGGGGAGATGGGGCACGGATAGAATAAGCCCCTTAATCCCCTGATCAGTTTGCAGGATAATTATGATGCTCATATATGGCGAGGGAGTCTTGGTACAGCAGAGACTCTCAACCCCTGTGATGCTGGTTGGCCGCCTCATACTTTACCATGTTTGGTGGTTTTAAGGATTTGTAAAAGGATTTTTGGCTGTGATGCACACCACAAAACAGTTCTCCAAATCTCTCAATGATAGAGTCTGCTAGAAACTGCCTGCATGTGATATTGGACCTTAAAACTCATAATGCATTGCAAAATTCACCTTTTGGGCCACACTTCACTGGCGAAGGTCATAAAAATCCACGTGTCATGAAGTCTTTTTATTTTATTTTATTTTATTTAAACAGCAGTTTTGAAAACCTTTGAGCCATAGGCTCATTTACAAAGGTACCTTGTCACAGTAAGACAAACCAAAATACACAGTATAGCAGTACAACACATAAGTATAACAGTAAAATTAAGACATAGATACAAACAAGCTGGTACAGGTAGGATGGATGCAAACAATACCAGAGTTATATAGTCCTTAGCAGCTTAGTAGAGCTTTGTCATAAGTATTCAAATGGGCTTTGACTAGTGGCAGTTACAGCATCGGGTGTTAATAAGGTGGTTACGTAAGGAAGTTTTGAAGCACGATATAGTTGGAGCTTCGGAGATGGAGGGGGGCAGTGTGTTGAACCAGGAGGGGGCCCTAAAGCTGAAGGCTCTTTGGCCGTGAGAGGTCCTAGCTCTAGGGATAACAAGAAAGGTTTTCCCAGAGGTCCGAGAATGAACTAGTGGGACAGAGCGGCATATGGTGGTGGTCAATCCTGGTGGGGAAAGCCCAAGGAGGGTCTTTTTTGTAAGGGTACAGGTAAGATATTTGAGGCACTCATCGAGATCAAGTACCAGCGCTTTAGCATACAGCAGACAGGTGTGTGTCATCCTAGGTGCTCCAGTAATTAACCTGCAGGCCTTATTCAGAGTAGAAGCGACTTTATGGAGTGCGGTCTGATCAGCAGCACCATACACCGCAGTCCATAGTCCACTAGGGACAGGATAGAGGAGGTGACATGAGTCAAGAGCTCCGGGCAAGGCAGTGTTTATACCGATGTAAGATGCCCAATCAGATATTAGTGGCAGTGGCTAGGGCAGCGATGTGTCCATGGAAGGAGAAGGAGGGGTCAAAATGGATCCCTAGGTATTTATAGGAGCAAACTTGTTCGAGTGGGAATGAGGACCCAGAGTGAATGAGGAGTTTGAAGTTGCAGGACTTGTTTTGGGATGAGTGAAGAACATGGTTTTGTTTTTTAAGATTTATCACCAATCTATGTTCCTTGAACCAGCCCTCGCTTCAGTGAAGGACTTCTGCAGCGAGTCCTGGAGGAGCAGAGGGTTACGACTTGAGGCAAAGATGACTGCATCATCAGCGATAATAGAATGTCTCGAGCAAGAGCGTGGAAGGGTGTTAAGGTAAAGGAGAATAGTAAGGGGCCCAGAATGGAGCCCTGGGGAACCCTAGAAAAGATGGGACAGATGTCTGAGTAGGTCTCATTCATTTTTACATGCTGTGAGTGGTCAGACAGATAACTGGTGCACCAGGAGATAGGGCCCAGCAGCAAACCAGAGAGACTAAGGGCATCAAGAAGGAGGGGTGGGAGACAGTGTCGAAAGCTTTGAGAGGTCAATGAAGACAGCACCAGCCAGAGAACCAGTGTCTAAGGAGGAGTAGAGAAGTTGAAGAACTCTAGGAGGGCTGTGTCTGGTACTGTGGCCCGCCAGAAACCATGCTGCTCAGGACAAAGGACATTGTAGGTGGAGAGGTAGTCAGAGATTTGAGAGGCCACCACTTTTCCAAGGCCTTGGAGAAAGGAGAGAGAATGGAGATCGGTCGATAGTTTCCAGCCACAGTCCTATCACCACCTTTAAAGATAGGGGTGACAGTGGTGACTTTCCAGGCAGTTGGAACCTTCCCCAGGCAAAGAGAGTGGTTGATGAGGCATGTGATCGGGGTAAGGACTGTGTCTAAGACCAGCCGTAGGATACACGGATCCAGGGTGTCACTGCCTGTACTATTACTCTTGAGGGCAGTGACAAGGTGCAGCCTAAGTTCTTGGGCAGAAACACATGAGAGAGGAGAAAATAAAGCAGAAAGATTTACTGGCAGGTGCTGGGGGAGGAGGGTCAAAAAAATTTTTAGGGAGGATAGGGCTAAGGTCAGTGAATGAGGTGTTGAGGTGGTTGGCTATGAGGGCTGGGTCTGAGGAGATCACACCATTAATGTTGTCTTCCACAAATCTGCGAAGTTCTCAACCACTGCAAAGTCGCACTTTGCAATGACAGAATAATCTGTGAATTGTGGAAACTCCATGAATTATTTCACTGAGCAAATTTTTCCCGCTTCGTCCATTGCTATTCTTGAGCATCTTTTGTGTCTGAAAATGGCTCCCTTCTTGCACTTTATACCTGTGATGTATTTTAAAATCTCCATCATATCGCCTCTTTCTCTACTCTCTTCCAGGGTATACATATTAAGGTCCTTTAGTCTCTCCTCATAGTGTCTCTGGTGTAGACTAAGATAAACAATTCTTTTGTTGAGGCATGGCCATCTTGTGCCACCCCTCTCCCCATATCAGAATCAATAAATACAGCAAATAGACTAAATTTTATAACACTAACATAATGGCCATGAAGATATTTGATAAAATTATCTATCATGCTATAGCATGTCCTAAAACCTGTTTATTCTCACCCAAATCATTGTTCCTAATTATTGAATTATTCATTTAATTCAGGGTACACCTACAAAATATCTTGGCTGGAACACTGACCAGACTTATTAGGTGATCATTTTGAGAGGTTCTTACCTGGAGAACTTTTTAAGTAATGGAACCATCGCCTCTGGGGTGTCAGCCTCCAGTAAGGGTGTAGCTATTTTTTTTTTCACTTTATCTTTTTATTGAAATTGAAATTGAATACATAACAAAGTACATAAACAGTGAAAAAATGTCCTCCATATGAAATACAAAGGGAATCACTTAGAAAAAAAAAGTACATTGTGCAAGATAAATACAATGAAAGACCTTATGAGCACATTAACGTAATAAAATTTAACATTAGCTATATTATAGAAGATGAATAAAGGGGTTACAACCATTAAAGCATTGTGGATTCAAAAAAGGGGAGGGTAACAAAATACAGGATAAATGCTGAAACAAGCTAAGGTAATGCATTCAATAAGTTACCAAAAGTGATACCTATGGGGATACAAAAGAAATATACACAGAAGAGGAAGAGTAAAAATAAATAATATATACAATGAGAGCTAGGGAAAACGCTAGGAGAAAAAAGAATAGAGATGAAAGAGAGGAGAGATCTGTGCACAAACGTACCAGAGAGTCCCTAATCTAAGAGCAAAATAGAAGAAAGGACTAGAAAAACTTTAAAGACTAGGGTCCTTGAGAGCTAATGGATTCAATAAATTTAAAGTAATCCTGCCAACACTGATCATATACATTGAGTTGGTCATGAATAACATGAGATAAACGGTCTAAAGAAGCATACTGAGAAAGGCTTTGAAGAACATCGGAGAAAGAGGGAATAAGAGTAGATTTCCATTTCATAAGGATTAAATGTTTAACCAAAAGAGAACGTATGTTTAGCCATCTAAAATGTGCATGTGAAAGGGAAAGGTTATTCGAGATAAGGATGCCTAAAAGGAATAGTTTGGGATTGAAGGGAAGTTTTTGTTCTGTGACTCTGGAAGCAAATAAATAAATTTTATGCCATAGCTTATTAATAGGAGCACATGTCCACAGGACATGAAGTAGATCCCCATTGGCCTGGTTACAGCACCAGCAGTTGTTATTATTTAGAAGGCCCTTTCATTGAACAGCGGAGGGGGTCCTATACCAGAAATATAGAATCTTAATTTGTATTAAGGAGCTGCGAGCATCCTTAAATGTGTTATGTGCAAGAAGTCAATATTTACTCCATTGTGCATCTGAAATATTGTAATTAAGGATAGTACTCCATTTATTTTTAGCTGATATGGACTTATCAGGAAGACTGTCGATAATGTCTTTGTAAATAGAGCTGCTTGGTTTTGCAGATAAATTAATCCAATGTGAAACGTATGGGTCTAACAGAGTATGCTTAAGCACATAATTAGAGATGGAATTATAAGCAGATTTAATTTGTAAGAACTTCCAAAAGTCCTGTTTAGGGAGCTGCCATGTAACCTGCAAATCTGAAAATGTTCTAAGAGTGAGTTAGTTCTGATCTAAGATATCTCCAAGAAAATAAATGCCTTTATTCTTCCATGTACAACGGAAGATTGAGTGATTTTCTAGGGTGAGCAGTGGGTTGCCCCATAAGGGCGCATATAACCAAGGTTTTGGATTAGATTTCAGAAATTTGTGGACTAACTTCCAAAAAAAACAGAGGATGATATAGTTGGGTGAGATTTTAATTTAGAGGAGAGGAGATTGTAGATAAAGGAAGTAAGAACTCCTCCAGGGGACAGTGTGGATTCCATTGAAATCCAAAGTGGAGAATGAGAAGAGGGTTTCCGAAACCACTTAATGGTTTGTGCTGTGCGAAAGGCCCAAAGATAGCCTTTGAACCAGGGAAGTCCAAATCCACCACTTTTCCAATGTGATCGAAGTTTGTTGCGATTAAATCTAGGGGGTTTCCCATCCCATATAAAATTGACTATTAATTTATCAATTTTAGTAAGAAAGAAGGATGGTAAAATTAAGGGGATATTAGCCATGAGATAAAACATTTTGGGAGACATGGACATCTTAATGGCTGCAATTTTCCCTATTAGGGAAAGATTAAGAAGCCTCCATCTATCCAGAACTGTTCTGATATTATCTAATAAGGGATTAAGGTCAATATCCCATATTTTCTTTAGGTTACTTGATATTTTAATTCCCAAATACAATATACCTTGAGGCAACCAATGAAATCCAAGAGGTAGACCCATAAAAGCTTTGCAATGGTCATTAAGAGGCAAAATTTCTGATTTACCATAGTTTAAAGCAAGGCCAGAAATGGTTGTAAATTTGTTAAGCAAATCAGTCAGCAGTGGTCCAGCTTCATACAGGTTTTCAAATAGGATTAGGAGGTCATCGGCATAGGAAAGAGTTTCCTACAGGAATGTCATTAATGCCAGCAGATTGCCATAAACAGGCAGTCAAGGGTTCCATGGCTAAAATAAACAAGGAGGGTGATGAGGGACAATCTTGCCTCGTTTCTTTTGCCAATTGAAAATGGGAAGAAAGGGTGGAGTTAGTAAGCACTTTAGCAATAAGTAAGTTATATAGTAGTTTGATCAAGGAGCAAAAGGTATAAGGAAGGCCGAAATGAGAAAACACTTGGTAGAGGTAGTCCCAGTTTAAAGAATCAAAAGCCTTCTCGAAATTGATTGCTATGGCTGCTGTAGGAGATTTGAGTGAATTGACTTTGTAAATAAGGTTGAATAGGGAATGTAAGTGATCAGATCCAGATCTATGTTTAATGAAACCAGCTTGCGAGTGATTAGTCAATTTGCGGATTAAATGTTCAAGTCAGGAGGTTAGTAGTTTAGCGAACATTTTCCCATCCATGTTTAACAAAGAAATTGGCCTATAACTAGTGGGATGTGTGGGGTCTTTATCCTTCTTAGGAATTAGGGTTATGATCGCTTCAGTACAAGATGGGGGAATTTTGCCAGTGACGAAAGCATCTTGATAGACATTATAAAGAAGGGGGCATAATGTATCAGAAAGCAGTTTATTGCTCCTGGTGCAGTAAACAACGATCCCTTTAAACACCTCCAAGTCAGTAAGGCCCTATCTTCTTTCTTCCGGCTCTTCCCAGTAATAGATATGGGGAAAGAGACCCTATCGAGTTCCTGCAGATTGCTCCCCAACCACAAAAAGTGTCCAGTTTGTATAAAATTCTGCAGAGTTGGGATCATAAATTACCTTCAGGAGTTTGTTTTTACTGGGTAAGGGAATTAGGTCTACCTGATGACATTAATATATGGAGGAAACTCAGGATATCTGTGTATAAATATGTCAAACAAGATAGACTCAGATTAGTTCACTACAATATTATGTATAATATGTATATGACACCAGTAAAACTTTTTAGATATGGGACCCTACACGCACCAACTTGTAATAGGTGTAAGGGGGAGACAGGGTCATTGTTTCACATGTTATGGCTATGTCCATATATAAAAGTATTCTGGCAATCCATTAATAATTCTTTGGACACTATTCTTGGATTGAGGGAATTATTTACACCCGAAGTTTGCCTTGCAAACTATTTCCCAGTTGATATTCCAAAAACTAGGAAAGCACATATGATGCTTATTTCAGCAACGGCCAAGTTAGTAATAATGAGGCATTGGATGGATGAAAACCCACCTGGAATATTGGAATGGTTTAGGGAATGTGTTTTGGCCTTACAGATGGAAAGACATATTGCAAGTGTAAGGAATAGAGGCAAAGCCTTTACCTCACTATGGGGAAGCTTAGAGGCTATCCTGACGATGTGGAAATCCTAATGAAAATAGGGCCTCAGTACATCTATAGTTCAAATAGTATTAGTGGTGCGTAGTCTGGGGGGGGGATGTAATTTGAGTTTTTTTTTGTTTTTTTTTTCTTTTCTCTTTCTTTCTTTATTGTTATTTTAATGTGAAAAGTATGCACCTGATGTTTTCATATGTACAAAATTATTGATGTTGTTTACCTGGTGTTGATATATTAATAAAGTTTTTAAATAATAAGAAAGCAGTTTATAAAAATCAACAGGGCATCCATCTCTTCCCAGAGATTTGCCAGATTTCGGGGAGGACAGAGCTTTCTGAATTTATTGAAGTGAGAAGGGTTCATGTAAAAAATTTGCTTCATGTGAGGAAAGATGGGGAAGACGTAAAGATTTAAGAAATTGTTGAATTAGTGTGGTAGATGGGGGGTTTGTATTAGAATATAGTTTTTGGTAAAAAGTTCTCATAATATGATTTATGGATGTATTATCAGAATGAATTATACCTTGTTCATCTTTAAGACTTAAAATATGTTCTTCCATTTGTTGTGTTTTGAGCTGGTAGGAGAGTAGTTTCCCATTTTTATCTCCATGGTACCAGAACTTATGCTTAAGTTTAAAAAGAGCCAATTCAGTTTTATGTGAAATTAATTCATTTATTTTGATTCTAAGTTGATGGATTTCGAGGTGTAGTTGAGAATAAGGAAAATGTTTTTTAGATGAGAAATATAGTTTCTCTTTGGCCTTGACAGTTTTTTCCAGGATGTAGCTATTTTAATAAATTGTACTGTCTTCTTTCAAGCAGACCACATTATCTCAGACCCTCAAGGCTGTTACATATTTATTACAGGCATGCTTGATCATCAAGACTGGTTTTGGGTAGTGTATGCAGGCTGGCGGGTGGCGTACCAGGTTTCTTTATGGAGCTAGCCAACAAATTGACTCCCTTTCTCAACCTTCCCTCCATACTGTGTGGGGATTTAAATATTCCCCCTTCCCAAGACTTAGATTATTTGAACTGCTCCCTTAGACCTCTCTCAGTGGCTTAACAAGCCTTGAGGGAATTCATGGAGTTACTGGGCATCTGTGACTCCTGGGGGGTTCTTAATCCATTATCTTGCAGTTACTCCTATTATTCAAAGGTACATCACACTTTTTCAAGAATTGACTATGTGCTTACTAGTCTCTCCTTACTTCCTGGACTCTGTAATGCCATTCTTGAACCCACTTTGATTTCCGATCATGCAGTGGCCCAATTGATCCTTACCTCAAACCCTAATCAGCAGTGAGATACCTCATGGAAGCTTAATATCCAGCTTCTAAAGGATGAACAGGTGGTTACTAGGATCTCTAATCGTATCCAATCCTTTGTCATCACAAGTCAGGACACTGTTGAGAGGCAAGACCATGAATGGTGTGCCCCAAAATGTTTTTCGAGAGGTGAATTCATCCGGCTGGCTTCCACCTGGAAATGTTGCAGAGAAGCTGAGGCATTAACAACCCTTGCCCAAATATGCTCCCTAGAACAATCCCTTTCTCCTACAACCTCTCTGGAAACCCTAAGAAACTTACTATCCCTTCAGGATAAGTATGCTACTCTTCTTCAAGAGAAAGCTGAATATTCCATTCTCAAAACTAAGTCCAAATACATTGAGCAAGGAAAAAAGGCAGGATGACTGCTTGCCTTTGTCTTAGACAGTTGGAGACGTCTAGGATCATTCCTTCAATATCTGCCCTGGACGGTTCATTAAAAACTCTTCCTAGGGAAGTGATGGCTGTCTTTGAAAATTTCTACTCCACTCTACATGTCAAACACCCCTCCCCACTGACTACCATTGAGATGTCATCCTATCTGGATGCCTTTCCATTACCCTCTCTCATGGAACACCATTGTATTCTTCTTTCTGCCCCGTCTCTATAGCAGAGGTGGAAGCTGCGATAAACAGTTTAGCTCTAGATAAAGCTCCTAGTCCTGATGGATTTCCTTCCAACTTTTACAAAACCTTTCTTAAAGACCTTTCCCTATCTTACTCTGACTCTACCAATACATGTTCTCTGCAAAAGAATTGGACCCTTCACTTCTGGATGCCACTATAATCCTTCTTCTCAAACCAGACAAGCCCCACTCTAATCCGGCGAGTTATTGACCTATTTTTCTATTAAATTGTGACATTAAAATCTTAACCAATCTCTTAGCATCATGCATTAGAAATGTATGGTCCATGCTACTAAGTCCAGAACAGGTAGGGTTTGTTCCTGGGAGATCCTCTGCTGATCACCTTCATAAGATTAGTTACTTGTTTCAAGTCACCCAAGCCTCCCCTCTCTCAATGGCCTTAATCTCTCTCGATGCAGAGAGGGCCTTCAATAGGGTGGATTGGTCCTTCCTGTGGCTCACCCTTCAGGAGATGGGCTTTCCTGCTTCTTTTTTTCAATGGTTTAAAATGATCTACTCCTCTCCTTCGGCAAAGATCCACTGCAATGGTGTCTTTTCTTCCATTTTTCTTTTATATTCTGGCAATCATCAGGGTTGCTCCCTATCTCCCTTCCTCTTTAACCAATATCTCAAACCACTCATTTGGCATCTTAAGTCTTCCCCCAACATAAAAGGTATTCCGATAGATGATCTAACCCCCTCTATTTCGGTATACGCAGATGACATCTTCCTTCATCTTTCTGACCTGGTTCTCTCTCTTACTGAAGCCTTAAACATGATTGATCAGTTTAGCCGTTATTCTAATTACAAACGTAATCTCAATAAAACAGAAGTTTACACCATTAATCACTTTATTAATGATTAGATGTTGCCTCCATTGGTATCCGATGGTCTCTTCGCTCCCTCTAGTACTTGGGTTTCTGTCTTACTTCTGATTCTTCTCTACTAGTCAAGCTGAACCTTGAGGACCTCCTGGGGGTGATTCAGCAAGATTTAACCAGATGGAAGGAACTTCCTGTCTCTCAATGGGGTAGGATCAACATAGCTAAAATGAATATTCTCCCTAGGCTTTTCTATCTCTTAAGTATGCTTAATGTACTCCCCCTATCCTTTTTCAAATAAATTCATTCACTGATTACCTACTTTATTTGTCTGGATAATTCACCCAGACACTTGTATCTTCACTTGGTCCTCTCTAAAGACTTTGGTTGTCTCCGACTTCCTAATTTTCTGTTCTACTACTGGGCTAGCCACCTTTATATTTTTTTTAGCAACTCTGTTTATCCTCCTTGCAGAGTGGATCTTCCATATCTCCAGCTGCCAGCATCCACACCCCCCGGGCCCGGTCTGGCACCCCCACAGAGCCAGCCATTATCGCTCATGCTACTCTGTGTCAGGATCCTCCTGGGAACTGGGGGGGGGTGCTGGCATGACCATCAGCTGAAAGATCATCCCACCGCCAATTTCTGCCTGGTTTTCACCCCTTGCGGAGTGCAGGTGTGCAGTGATATCTGGGAACTACATGCTGACGTGTACCACACTCTACCTTCTTGCTGCCATTGCTCTGGTGGTACCCCCTGGTCATCACCAGGGGCCACCGTAGATCAGAGGTTTCCTGGATCCCTCCCTGGGATAGGAGAGCAGTTCTACAGATGCTCAATCCTATCCCTCCCCTTCCAATCTCTGGTGACCCAGGCTCGCGTCCAAACCTGGGTCACCAACATGGTGTGAGGTGTGGTGTCCAGTGCCTCATCCCTCAGCACTACCTGGCCATGCTAGCCACCTTTATAAATGTGGAGCATGGTTTTCTATTCAGCAGTTTGCACTTGAATGAGACTAGGTTCCTGCCAGTTTACAGATAGAATCCCGTCTTTTCGCTCTTCATAACCTTTCACCCACCTCAATTCTCTTCACCCTAAGGAAATCTCTACCAGAGTCTGTTATCACCTCCCCAATTGGTATTTCTCTCAAAGTTTTTTCTCAGATTTGTGCCTACCTGAAAATGTCCCTAATGAAAGATCATACATAACCTATTTTCTCTAACCTAAACATTAAGACTGGGGAATGTCCACTTATTTTCAGTTGGCTTCCCTTACCACAGAATGTTGGTATTTCTGATCTTTATTCCCAATCCTCCCTCCTAACATCTCCAGAATTCCAACTAGGCCCAGTTTATGTCTTTAAACTTTACCAGCTCTGGCACTTAATATTACAACAATTTGGGTCCGTTCTGAAACCCTCCAATCTCAGAGACCTCCTCACTCAGATGCAAGATTGGACCCTTAAACCCAATGGCACATCTAGATTATATTTGTGTTTGCTTACTGCCCACTCCTCCCTTTCTCTGGATGGTTCCAAAGTATGGGAATCCTTTCTCCCAAGTGCTAATCTCAATTGGCCAAGTCTTTGGAATGATCTTCACACTTACCTAACTTAAGACCAGTTGAGACTCACACAGTACCATATCTTAAACAACATGTATTACACTCCGGTTAGGCTAGCCAAAATGGGTCGCCTTCCCTTCCCCATTTGCACTAGATGTGGAAAAGAAGATGGCACCCTATTACATATATTCTGGTCATGTGAGACAGTATCGTCTCTGTGAGTACAAATAGAAGAATGGAGCGATCCCCTTCTGAGATTATATGGACTTTTCTCCCCAAAATTTGTGTTATTGGTGCCTACTCCCTGATCCCGGTCAAGGAGAGGAGATACCATATGGCCCTCATCTCTTTGACTGTTAAGAAGATAATTCTTAGACACTGGCCAGACCAATCCTATATTTCATACTCTGAGTGGCTGCAGGAACTTTCCTTTTCATTCTGTACTGAACGTATGATTGCCAGCCTCTGGCACCACTTGCTTCTTTTTCACAAGAAATGGAGCAAACTTCACACCCTTTACTTATCTTGAACTCTTGAGTGCTCTCTGATTACCCCATTTAGCTGCCTGCCATATACTCATCATTTGTGTCTGTTAAGACTTGACTCTTATTGGGTTGTCTGACACACTCAGGGGGATTGGGTTGAGATGGGGGAAGGGAGGGGGGTTTATTTCTTTGTATTTCTTTTTACTGGATCAATGTACATTTCATTGCCTATGGTTGGATTGTGTACATTTTCCTTTCTTTTTAAAAAAAATAAAGTTCATTAAATTTCAAAAACAATAATGGAACCACACTATTTGCATTTTATGAACTTGGCATAGAGCCTGAAATAATAGCTTTGTATTGAATGGCTTAGTCAAAATAGGAACCCAATATTCAAGGTCAGAATCATAAACCTTGATAGGTGTGCCATCAGGTCAAAGGACCTTGCCCTTTACTGTGAGGTTAAATAATAATTAACCATGTTGGGTGTCAGCAAGCTGATATAAGTACTGGGTACACAAACCTGAGTTTGTCCATACACATATAGGTACATAGGCAGTGATGTAAAAAATAGGCATAACAGCCCATCCAATCTCCCATCCAAACTGTACAAACCCTCCACAGAGCTCCTTTTAAATGGTATTAGAAAATGTATATATGTACTGTATGTATGTATACATATATATGTACTGTATATAGATATGTATGTATGTGTATATGCACTGTATGTATGTATATATGTGTGTTTATATATATATATATATATATATATATATATATATATATATATATAGTATGCACCACCAACAGCAACACATTCACAGTGGCCGTCAGTACAGTTACTACAGCACCAGGTTACTGTACAGATGGCGCTGGACCCAGGCACTGTGTTTGGGGAATTTGTACCCCCTCCCGTAATCAGCTCCGACTTGGAGTTGATTATAAAATGTGTGGGGAGTGTTGGAGGCATAGCCACTGCATGGGGTGTTTGGGGTGAAGCCCCCGAAGAATACATGTCTCCAACTTTGAAACTGTCTGCTGACCACAAATGCAGTCAACATGACAGTTTTGCTGTCTGGTCATTCGACAACATTTTTGTTGATGACTGGTTGTAGATTCTATATGTGCTGTATGCATGTATGTGTGTATATATGTACTGTACATCTGTATGTATGTATGTATATGTGTATGTACAAAATCACACATGCCCTCACAATGCAAAGCATCATGGGCTACATATGCAAATCACTACAGAATGTAATGAATGTGTATGTATGCATGCATGTACTGTATGCATGTACGTAGTGTATATATGTAATATGTACTGTATGTATGTATATGTATGTATGTATATATGTACTGTTGCACATATGTATGTATGCATGTAAGTACGTACATACGTGTGTATGTATGTGTGTGTGTATGTACATACGTATGTATGTGAGTATGTGTATATGCATATATGTATGTATGTATATATGCATGTATGTATGTATCTACAGTATTTATGTATGTATGTATGTATTTATTTAAAAATTGGTGACCAGAAAGGGCACATAGATCCAAGGCTTGCTTCCAGCTGTGAGTCAGGGGAGGGGGAAATGGGTTAACATAGTACAACAGCACACCAACGAAGACTGGATACAAAGAAAAGTGCATACGAGTGTAAAAATAGCAAGATAAAGCGTGCAGGGACAATGGTACAAAACACAAGGTGGAAACAGTAGTGAGCAGCATAAATGGGTAACACACAGTGACAACAGTGCAGGAGAATAAAAGAAAAACATGCACAAAGCGCAAAACATGGCTGCAGGACTGAATGAAGGAGCCAAAATACAGAGTGCGGGAGAATGCTCATGGTAGTATTACTCTAACAGGGGACACAGATTCCAGGCCAGGCAATGGCAGTGGCAGTAATGTGGATGAAAGCAACAATCAGGATGTAATAGACAGCCAGGGGGAAGGGTCAGGGGGAGGTGTGGCAGGAGCAGGGCAGAGCAAACAGAAGTTTTAGCTGGTGTTTTAAGAAGAGAGGAGGGGGCTAGAGATGGTGAGTGGGAGGGAGAGCATTCCAGATGGAGTGGAGGTGGTAGGAGAAAGCAGATTGCCCAGCAGTGTGGTGCAGAGGGAGAAGAGAGAAGGTGTGAGTGTCTCTGGAGCAAAGAGAGGAGAAGGCAGGGGGGAAGGGAGAGAGGACTGAGGAGAGGTAAGGAGAGAGCTGAACCAATAGTTGGAGACAAAGGAGGTGCAATAAGATTGGGAATGAGAAGGGATGGGTGTGGCAGAGAGGGAGAAACAGCTGGAGCAATGGTGAGGCCAAAAGATGGAGTTAGTAGCAAAATGACAGAAAGCATTTCAGAGTGTATCCAGTCTGCCAATGGAAGAGAAGGGGCAGTGTCATAGATCACAGCCACATTGTCAAACAATTGGAGAACCATGTTGATTACCATCTCCCAGTGGATCTGGGGAGAGAGGTAGTCCTTACTGCAGTACACAGAACCAAGTTGAAGGCAAAGCCTGGAGTGGATGGTATTGATGTGAGCGGAGGAGTCCAGCTTGCTGTCCAGCCACATACCAAAGTAGTTGAAAGAGGAGACCACTTACAAGGGGATGCCATCCAAGGCACTGAAAACAGGGAAAGGAGAGCCTGGCTAGTTTCTGGCTGGTACCAAAGGTCATAAACATTGTTTATTTAGTGTTGATACAGCATTGGTTAGAATGAAACGAGTGTAGGACATTGTAAAAGACTTGCTGGAGCAAAACTGCTACGGCCGATGGTTCAATCAAGTTGATGGAATGTCAGAGCTGACAAAACATTTAAAATTACTTTTGACCTTCATGAAAAACATGATTGGAAAGTCTGAGGACTATTTAATCTTACTGCAATATCAAGTTTATACAATAAAGAGAGCTTTCAAACTTCTGTTTTCCTCTTATTTTTTTAACAAGATTATTGTTACTCGTTAAGTAATAAAGTACATTCTGACAGAACACTGACTGCATTTAAGACTTATTTTTTCAATTAATTGGTTGCTCTTTTGGCCTCATACAACCTCAGACTTGCCTACACAATGATAGCACTTGTTTTGTACTGTAAGTTGTCTCAAGCTACCTCCCCTCTTGTTTACTCTTCCGCTTCCCCTTCCTGCTACCCCTCCTGACAGCTTATTATACCTTAGGTTGCACCCTTGAGACCTTTTTCCCTCCTAGTTTACTCTGGCATGTAAATATACTTGATCTGCCCTCATTATGTTTGTACCTATACATTTTATTTTATGCTCAATGTTTTCTATGCCTGCTATTGCTTTTGTGTTATTGTTGTTTACAACGTATTTGTCATATTCTTGTCCAGGACCACTTTGCAAATGAGCTTGCTCAATGATGTAATGCCTGATTAAATAAAGTTTTGATTAATTGATTGATTATGTTTCAGAATAATGGCTGTATACAAAAGAGGAGAAATAAGATCTCATAAATAGGAGAATAAATATTGTACATAGCAGCAGGGAGGAGGCTAGGTCAGTCAGCCATACTTCAGTGGTGAGGAAAGTAATGGAAACCCTGCTAATGGAAAGGCTGGTAGAGTATCTGGAATCCAGTGGACTATAACATCACAGGCATCATGGATTCATTGTGAGGGGGGTCATGAAAGATGAATTTGATTGATTTATTTGACTGGTGATCAGGGCAACACATCAGGGGAGGGTAGTGGATGTGGCCTCTCTGGACATTGGCAAGGCCTTTGACACTGTGCCACAGAGGAGACTAATAAAGACATTTAGCAGCCTATCGGTGGGATCCAAAGTGATAAATTGGGTTAGAAACTGGTTACCAGAATGGTTACAGAGGCTGGTGGTTAATGGCACTCACTCTAATGATGGGAGAGTGACAGTTGGGTGCCACAGGAGTCAGTGCTGGGACTGGTCCACTTCAATGTCTTTATAATTGACATTGCAGAAGAACAGTAAGGAAAGGTGTGCCTTTTTTGCAGATGATACCAAAATCTAATTTGGTGGGCATTCAGGAGGGGGAGGAGGGAGTGTGCAGGGATATTGGGAAACTTGAGGTGTGGTCAAGAGCATTGCAGTTGGGGTTCAATGCCAAAAAATGCTAAATCATGCACCTAGGGCATGGGAACTCAGGAGCAGAGAGGATGGGGGGAGGTACTGACAGCCACTAAGCATGAAAGGGACCTTGAGGTTAGTATAACTGATGACCTCAGAGTGGCAGGGTAGTGTGACAGAGTAGTGGGTAGGGCTAGTTGGATGCTGAGGTGCATGGGGGAGGGTTCTCCAGCAGGAGGAGGGAGGTGGTGCTGCCACTGTATCATTCACTGGGGAGACCCCACTTGAAGTCCTGTGTCCTGTTTGGGAGGTCACACCTCAGAAAGGACATAGACAGGGTGGAGGCAGTCCAGAGGAGGGCAACAAACATGGTGCAGGGGTTGCACAAGAAACCCAAAGAGAAGAGACTAAGGGATCTCAATAAGTACACACTGGCAGAGAGGACAGCGAGGGAGGACATTATAGAAACCTATAAGTACATCGCAGGGTTGAACAGAGTTCAGAATGAGAGTCTCTTTCAAATGAGGTAGAGCAGCAGTACCAGGAGGCATGTGATGAAACTGGGGGGGGGGGTTAGGGATGTAAGGAAGTGCTACTTAGCAGAAATGGTGGTAGATGACTGCAACAGACTGCCACTGGAAGTGCTGGAGGCACAAATGGTGAGAGACTTCAAACATTTGTGGAATAAACATAGGGGAATATTAGTAAATGGGCAGGGAGGATGGAGTGTCACAGGAGGCCAGTTACAGTGTGCAGAGACAGATAAGGCCAAGAACGTCTGGTAGACTTCGTGGTCCAATCAGTTGTTTTCTGCTGACAATGTCTATGTTTCTGTATTTCTATGCATGATTTCCATAGGAAATGCACAAAATATAGCTAGATATTTTTGTTTGACCAGTGGAGAAACATGAGTAACTGGTTTCTGTGACAGTAAATTGCAGTATATAACATAAATGATAAAATAATAGGTGCAATTGCCAGAGATTTGACCATTTAGTAAAATCAGACCAGATGCATAAGCACATAAAAGAAGCGGCTGCTCTTAAGGATTACAACTCCATCCCTTGGAACTCTTGGAGGGATAGTGTATAATATAGAGGATAATGGATGGCTAGCAGACAATAACCATGCTGTAATCACTTCGAGAGGTTTCCATAACAACTTGGTAAACCTCGAGAGTGCCATGATTTCAGCGAGGTTATTGTCTGCTGGCCATCCATTAGCTTTTATAGTGTATGGAGCTCCATACCCGATAAATGATAATTATAGTGACATTAGATTAAGAGTTAAAATCAGTATGGTATGTATTTGCATCAGGAATGCAGTCTTACCTTTTTTGTAGTCAATCAGCTGGCCATAGGAATTCCAACAAATATTGTTTATTGTGGTAAAGAAGGTAAAGTGGCAAACACACTACAGAAGTTTAAACACAATAGTAAGTCTCTACAACAACATTACTTTAAGTACTAAACTGTGACTAATGGCAGAAAACAAAACATTGTTTAACAGAAGCTGGCTGTGAAGTTCCGGTTGGCTGTCTCAGGATCACACGTTGACTGGGAGTGGTGACGTTAAAAGTGTCTTCACAGCTACGAGATGTCCATTTTGTGCATACTCTTGAGCTGGTGTATGGAGTTGGAGTCTGCACAAGTTAACTCTGAGGAAAACAAAAAGGGAGTTTTAGCATAACAAGGAGCTCAGAGAATTCAATAATCCCCACTAAATAAAAAAGCTAGCAAAACTTACTTTTACTCGTTATCGGACAATAAGTCTTCTATAACAGCAACTCGTCTTCTCCTCTATGGGCCATAAAAGTAGTTTATATTCACTGTAAAGCCTTGCTGGAAAATGTTATTGTAATGTAAATTGTAAATTAAAACACTTCAAGTGTGTGTGTGTGTGTTATATTTAACCAGAAAAAGGTTGTGGTTCTCCTGTATTGGAAAAACACTGGGCTCTTCATAAGCCATAGCTTCCCCACTTTCTTGCATGGCACCAAGAGCAAACATTATCTTTTCACTGACACCCTCCACCCCCCTATTCTGCCTCTCCCTGGCCCCAACTACCAACTGAATCCTGGCTAACCTCAACAATTTCAGATGTTGCTCTTTCCCTCCATGGATTTAGTTACCTAAGACAGAATCAAATAGAAACTGCGACAGGCTTGTGTAATTTACTTTAGGGACGATTAAAAGGTCTCAAAACTTTGTTTAAAAGAAAAGTCAAGTGACTGTGAGTGTTTGGCTACTGAACTGATTTGGGGAAATGGCCACAAAAATCTTTCTCTTATGACTACCTACAGCATATCGTACCTGGAAAACAGGATACAGATCCAGAATCCTTTTTAAACTACTATAAACAAATTACATCAGAATTTGGAAAATTAGTTCTTGGACACTATCATGTTAACTGGAAATCAAAGCCCAATAATGGCCACAGGGAAAGGATTGTGAGTTTTATCTCTAACTCAAAAGGTTTCTGAATTCAACAGAACCAATTATAATGATAAATAATTATGAAATGATAAAACGGGTACTCAAACATTCATTGACTGGATACAGGTCACCCACGCAGACTGATTAAACGATGCTAAGGTTCTCCTAGATATACGAACATATGAAATTGCCAGCAGATAAAGACCTAGTAGTCTATCAAGTCTGCTCAATTGTGCAGCTAGCAGCCCTTATACTGCAGCTTCCCCTCTCTCCCTCCCCTCCCTCCTCCTGAGACCCTCCCCCTTACCCTGTCCCATCCACTTTTGAAGCAGCCCACTGTTCAACAGGATACCACTTCCACCCAAACACAACCCTCTCCTTAAAAATGTATCTCCTGGTTTCCCTCCTGAACCTTCCCCTTTCCAATCTCAGATCGTGCCCTCAAGTGTCCTTCCCCCTCCCCTAACTTGAAAAGCCCGTCCATTCCCATCTTATTCCCGTCAAGTACTTGGAGGTTTTAGCCATGTGCCCCATCCCTCCTGTCCTCCAGGGAATACATGTTCAACTCCCTCAGTCTGCTTTCATTGGGTAAGTCCCCTAGGTCCTGGATCATTTTTGTTGTTCTGCACCCCCTCCAGTAACCTAATTACCTTCTTCAGGTACGGTCGCCTGAACTGCATGTCCTCCTGGTGTGATCTAATAAGTGACCTGTACAGTGGCAGGATCACCTTCCCCTCCTGGAGGATATGCCTCTGGCAATACAACCCAGCTCATGTTGGCCTTTGAAGCTGCCTTTCTACACTGTGCTGAGTTGTTCATCACTCCCATTATGATCACCCCTGATCCTTCTTCTCTTCTGTCTTGGATAGTTGAATCCCCCCGTGGCTGGTAGCTCCTCCTTTGTTTTTTTGCACTGAAATGTACCATCTTGCATTTCTTGGCATTAAACCCCAGCTGCCAAGTGTCTGACCAGGCCTCTAATTTTGCCAGATCATCTTGCAACCCCTACCACCCTTCAACGTCATCCACTACTGCTCCCATCCTGGTATCGTCTGCAAACAGATTGATTTTGCTCTTGCTACCTATTGAGATGTCTGCTATGAAGATCCTAAACACTGGCTCCAGTACAGAGCCCTGTGGCACCCTGCTTCTCATCACCCTTGAAGAGGAGAGCTCCCCTCCCACAACCACCCACTGCTGTCTCCCTTGCAATCAGTTCACTACCCATCCCACCATCTTCACCCCCACCCACGTGCCTTTCAGATGACTTCCTAGCCTCCCATGTGATACTGAATTGAATACCTTACTGAAGTCCAGGTACAGGACATCCACTGCATGACCCCTGTCTAATTGCCTGGTTACCCAGATAGCATAAGTAACCATTCAATGTTTCAATGCAAATGGCTTATTAAACAGTGAAAACCTCCTTCCCATATTATTTTTAGCCATGTTTTAAAAAAGGACACGGTAGCTGAGATTAACAATAAGGTGGCCCTAATTGATTTGATCTATCTTGATTATATCCCAATGTTGATTTTGCTCTTGATTTTGCAATTACTTACCTTAACAGAGTCTGGGACCAATTTTCCCCAGTTGAAAAACATAGAGTATGGGGTCTCTCATGTGCTTGTCTCTCTCTCCAGAACTCTTGGCACTAATGATAGACAGGGATAAGTGGTAAGTAATGGACAGGGACTGGGGTCTTCAGCACACTTACAGAAGTTTAGGGAGTCACGAAATACAGTAAATGCAAAAGGAAAGTAGGAACTAATATGTCAGAATTCTGCAAGTCCCAACAAACTATGAAAAACAACTACAGAAACATAGACAATGATGGTAGAAAAAGAACAATGACCCATCCAGTCTGCCTGTTCGCTGTTTGTTCCTGGCACTCACGGTCCCTCTGGGGTCCTAGCCATCACCATCCTTTTCCCCATTCTCCTCTGTTTCTGCCACCCTGAGACCCACCGTAAACCTTCATTCTGTCCCAACTATGCTTGAAACCACCAACGGTTTCAGCGCCCACCACTTCAGCTGGAAGACTGATGCATGGCTCCACCACTGTAAAATGTTACTTTCTCATGTACCCCTGAACTTCCCTTCTGTCAGTTTACACTCGTGTCCATGTGACCATGAAATACAATTCAGGTTTAATGCTCTGGTATGCTATGGTAAAAAGTTATAGAAACATGGGAACAATCTCCTATGTAAAGAGGAAGCAAAGTCTATAACAATGCCGAATATTGATGGGAAAGAGATTTAAACCCCTGTGAAATAGCTAACAGACTTACTGAGGCTTTAACAACATTATGCTCCTTCAACTCTTCTGTTTCTCTACCTCAAAACCTTAACAGCTCAGTGTCTAACCTGAACCAGCAAAGACAGACTGATCTTGACAACCCAAAATGTTATTTTAGGACCATTTCCAAAAGTGAGACTTTACCATACATTAAAAAAGTATTGGGTAAAACCAGGATGGGGGCAAAGCCTTTGACATAAAGTTATTACTCCTGGCTTTGAATGAGCTAACATATTCCATCACCAAGATTTTTAATCTTTCCTTGTGGTAGTCTCAGTTCCTTGAAAAATAAAATCCAACTGTGGAGATGAAAGGAAAAGTGTGACTCTCACTGGGACTTGAACCCAGAACGTCAGCAATCTGTGCCTTAGCTCTTACCAGCTAGGCTATGAGAGTCTCAGACAACTAAGCCTCCTGAATTTTCCCAATGAATCACACACATTCCTTACAAAGGTGTTACGTAATGGAGTTTGCCCTTTAAGGGGCAGACCAAGTTCTCCTGGTGCACCCCTCCCCTTATCTTAAAGATGGTTTGTTCAGAGAGGGAGGGGGGAAGGTAGGGGGAGGTACAGGGGAACCAGGACAATAGGTAGGTAGACAGGAAGGGGAGGGCTAAAAGGTGGTACATAAGGGGCAGCACAGTGCTGGTTCAGCCACTTTTGCTGAAGTTTTATTAGGTTATTTGGACTGATAATGTACAACACATCAGATTGTTACTTTTTTGGAGCAGTGGGGCTGAGATTTGTGCTAGGACATCGAAGGAAGGTAAAAATAAGGAAGCAATATGTGAGCAATCGCGATGCGATGATGTAATTTAAAAAAATAGTAATAAATATATCTTAAGAGCGTGGGGTCTGTTGCATGTGGTAATGTCTGGCAATTGCGTTGTGGCAGATGGGGAATTTGAAGAAGTTTAACTAAAAGGCTATTAAAAGATACATAATGCAGCAGCATGCAGCATGTGATGGGGGGTGCCTGAACGCCAATTGCAAAATTACTCTGTGGTTGGACCGTGCATGGAGGCCATAGAGAGCATAACTACATAGAGCTAGAGGACAGAAGCAGCTGTATGAAGGTATTTTTTGGGCAGTGGGGCTAATAGGCCCAAGATGAGAAGCGGGACAGATGCTTGATAGGGGCAAGAGTTAAAAGGGGGTTGTGTAGGGAAGCAGACCTAGAAGCAAGCTGCCGTAGGTTTGAAAGGTGGAAAATGAGTAAGAACATGGTCGAAAAACACTGGTGAGCTAGGCCATGGAGGGTCTCAGTGAGGAAAGAAAGCATGAAGGGCTTGAGGGCAGGCCTGGAGGAATGGGATGGTGTGGAGAAAACCCATGAAGGCCAAGCAGCGTGATGTCAGACACCGCGGATGGGCCTTGCACCCAGATGGGAAGCCATGTAGGTTTGGGGGCATAGGCCTAGGGTGTTTTCAGATTGCAGAGCAGGCAGCAGGGGAGAAGCAGGATGCCGTGCCTGCAAAATGGCTACAGGAGTAGGGCAAGATATGAAACGTCACTCAGTGTGGGGGCATAGGCCTGGAGTATTTCAGATCGCATAGCAGGCAGCAGGGGAGAAGTAGGACACCATGCCTGTGAAATGGCTACAGGAGTAGGGCAAGCCAAGAAAGGCCCCGCAGTGATGTCAGACACTGATGAGTCAGCAAAAGGGATGGTTGGATTGTGAAGGCCTAGGAGGCCACGTGGGAATGCCAGAAGCCTGTGGAGGCACAAAGAGAGAAGGAAAGGCTAGCAAGCCATGAGCGGTGTGGTGGCAGATGCATGGGGACTGGGAGGCCATGTGGTGTGGCCAGAGGCTGGTGGGGTCATGGAGGGGATAAAGGATTGGGCTAGTAGGCCATGTGGGGTGGCAACAGATGTCTGGGGGTTGGGAAGAAGAACGAACGCCGTTGTAGGTGAGAGGTGGGGAGGGGGGGCCCATGAAGGGGATGGGGCCTAGTGAGGCCCAAACTACCGACAGTAAGATGCGGTTTTCACCATGGTGAACGATGAGGATGAAAAAAGGCCTAAGGAGGCATGAGGAGTGATGGCAGGTGCCTCAACATAAGGGGAGAAGCCTGGCGATCCAGGCCATCGGCATGTCATCAGATGCCGTTTTTCTCTCAGCAAGATAGGCCACATAATAGGCCCAGCCTGGGGAGGTTGGTGCACAAGGTGGATAGGGATTGTTTTCAGGAAGGACAGAAGGGAAGAAGGGTAGCAATGCAGAGTTGGGCCATGGCATATGGTAGCATAATGGTGAAAGTTAGGGACTTGGGGGGCATGCAAAAAGGGGGTTTACATATATATATAAAGCTAGTGAATGGAATGAGTGTTTGCCATCAGAAAGAGGTGATGCAAGTGCGTGGTGTCAGCATGGCTGGGCATTAATGAAGACGTTTTTGTCAGTTTTGTTCATAGCTTTTATACAGGCAAGCAAGAGGAGATGGCACCAAAGAGGAACAGGCCATCAAAGGAGGATGCATACAAGTCTATTATGGAGCTGCCGGAGAAGGCCAACAAGATGTGGCAGATGGTTGTAGGGGAGGAACCAGGGAGATCTGAGGAGAAACGGAAAGCAGGAAAAGGGAAAGGGGGCAGTGGGAAAAGACCAGCTGGGAGGTCATGCAGCCCAAAGAGGTTGCAGCCACCACCAGTGGTTCCTTCCCAAGAGGTCAGCCCAGTACCACTGCAGTCCCATGTACCAGAACCATCAGTACCTCCCCAAGACCAGGTGGTGGATCCGCTGCTGGAACCCAGACAGGATCCCCTGAGCACAGTATATCCTCTGCAGACAATGCTGCAACCAGCCATCCAGCCACAGGAGGCCAGGCCAGGGCATCTCGATGACAACAGGCCACAGGGAGTGGACAAACCCACAGGTAATGTATCAGATTCTGCGGGGAATAGCATTAAAGAATACATAGGCCAAATTATTGCGTCCCTCGGGACAGGGGGATTGGGGCAGATGGAATCGGCACTGGCAGAGATCAGGTCAGATAAAGAGATGACAGAGGAGGTGGAAAAGGTGATGGAAAGCATAGGTAAAGGAACAAGGGAAATAGGAGCCCCAGGTATGAGAATAGGGGAGCATGTACCGCTGGCCACTAAAGAGAAAATATGGAAAGGGGAGTGCATAGACATTTTTGCTCCAGTGAGTAGAGAGTCGGCTACAAAATATGAGCAGATGGAGAATATCAGGAAGAGTGAGATGGCGGCAGCAGTAGTTTTGTTGGGTAAGAAGGAGGAGGACAAATTTACAAAAGGAAAGACGTGGAATGGGTGGTTTGTGGGTTTCGCCACATACTCAGCGATAGTGTTGGAAAATAAACCAGAGTTGGGCTTCCCTTTGATTACGTACTCCTTGATAATAAGAAGAGCCAAGGCAAAAGGAGGAGTAGGGTGGATATATTACAATGAATTTTTCCGGCAAAGGATGGCTACGTATGGGGATGTGAGATGGGACACAAAACAGTTGGATCTGGGGACAGACTATCTAACTAATCAATCCACACTGGAGGGAGAAATAGGAAAAAGATGGGGTACCCCAGAAGTGCTGCTGGGGATATAACAGGGCATTTTGTTCATGGCCCAAATGACAATTCCAGCATGCATGCTCAAGATGTGGGGGAGCCCATCCAGCGAGCAGATGCAGGTCAACATGGACACAAGGGGCCCAGGGGGAGAGGGACAGGGAACAGGCCAGCACCCCTTTCAAGAGGGGCAGGGATATAGGGGGCAATCGTGGAAAAGAGGTTCGAGAGGAAGAGGATATGAGGGTAGGGGGAGCCAGACTTACTGTTAAGAGGGAACAAGACTGGTTTGATGGTAGGGGGTTTAGAAAAAACAGGGAGAGGAGGGTAGGAGAACAATTTCAGGGAGCAAGAGCTCCCATCAAGATAGTGGAACGGGAGAAATGTTTAAAAGGGTATCCAGATAGAGAGGTGGCAGAAGCGATGAATAAGGGATTTAGAACAGATTTTCCATTACATTGCGAAGGCCCAAGAAGGGCAAGATAGGCTAACAATCTGGGGTCAGTTAAAGGAAAGAAGGACATTTTGAAGCGAGAAATAGAGAAGGAAAAGATGGCAGGTAGAATTGAAGGGCCGTATTCAACCCCCCCCCCCCATTACGGAATATGAGAATTTCCCTATTGGGATTGGTTTCCAAGAAACAAAAGGGGGGATACAGGGTGATTAATCATCTGCCATTTCCAGAGGGTGACTCAGTGAATGATTTTATAAAGGAGGACAACAGCAGGGTCACCTATGCCACATTCGAAGAGGCCATACAGATTATCCGTGTGACGCCCAATGCTTGGATGGCCAAGACGGATATAGAGTCGGCTTTCTGATTGCTCCCAGTTAGAAGGGAGGATTGGGATCTATTGGGTTTCAAGGTGGGGGACCAGTACTATTTTGACAAAGCTATGCCCATGGGTTGTTCCATAGCCTGTTCTACATTTGAAGCATTTAGCAGCTGCTTGCAGTGGATATTTCAAGAAAAAACAGATTACAAGACGGTTATACATTACCTGGATGATTTTCTGTTAGTAGGCAGAGGGAGATGGAGGGGATGTTGGCTAGTTTCCAAGAGCTGTGTAGAGAACTGAGGGTACCGTTGGCACCAGAAAAAAACCGAAGGCCCCAGTAAGGTATTAGAATTCCTGGGACTTGAGAAAGACACACTGGGAGAGGTGTTTAGGTTACCAGATAGCAAGGTATTGAAGCTGAAGGAGCTGATTCAGGTGCATACGAGCAGGAGATGGGTGCAAATGAGACAGGTGCAGCAAGTTATGGGGCATCTGAACGTCATCTGTAGGGCAGTTAGACCAGGAAGGACTTTTACAAAGCGGCTAGTGAGGGCCACGGCAAGAGAAACCAGACATCACCACTGGGTCGACATAACAAAGGGAGTAAAAGAGAATTTCAAAGTGTAGGAGGAATTCCTTAGCAGCTACAATGGCTGTTCTTTCTGGCAAGAAGAATGAGTTTACAACACAGACCTTGAACTGTATACAGATGCAACAGGGGGGTTAGGATTGGGGGGCTATTTGAGAGGAAAGGGTTCTCGGAGCCATGGCCTGAAAATTGAGTAAGAGATGGAAAGGTAAAGTACATCACACTGTTGGAAATCATGCCCATTTGAGCCTGCATCCTGGTGTGGGGAGAGGAATTATGGAATCAGAAAGTTACATTTTGGTGTGACAACAAGGCAGTGGTAGAGGTTTTAAACAACAGGGGAGCCAGGTCCGAGACAGTCATGCAGATGTTGAGACAGCTGATGTTAAGAGCTTTGCAACTGAATATGTCATTCAGGACCAAGCACATAGAAGGGGTGAAAAATACCCTAGCTGACAGCCTTTCCCATCTGCAGCTGGATCGTTTCTGGATGCTGGCACCAACAGCAGAGGAGCAGAAAACACCCATACCAACGAACATCTGGGACGTTGGCAAGAGGGAGCAGAAATGCTGTTTTGCAGCTCATGGGCACTGTGAACCTTGAGGGCCTATGAAGGGACTTGGTGGGCTTTGCAAACATTCAGGGAAGCACACCACATGGAGGTAAGTGGGCCACTTACTGAAGAACAGCTAGGAAAGTTTACAGTGGACCAATGGCAGAGAGGAACGGCTGAAACCACGATGGGGGTGTACCTAGGGGGGATTAGTTTAGTTTGTAGCCTAAAGAAGTGGAAGGACCCAATGAAGTCAATGTTGATACGGAGAATGATGCAAGAGTGGAGTAGGTTGAAACAAAGACCTAAGGATGGTAGGCGTCCAATAGCAGATCATTGGCTGGCCAAATTAGGGAGTGTACTACCGGTCATTTGCAGATCCAAAGATGAGGCGCAGTTATTTCACACTATTTATTTGGTGATGTTTGCAGGGGCTCTGTGAGTGAGTGAGGTGATGGGGCATGGCAGAAAGGATGAAGAAGGGGGATTGGAATGGGGTGACATAACCTGGGGCAGGAAGAAATACAAGTTATAATCAGGAGGTCAAAAACGGATCAAGGGGGAAACGGGTGTGTCATAACCATTAAGGCTCACATAGACGGGACAGTGTGCCCAGTAAAGGCTCTGTGGGCTTACGCCACAGAGCGTGGGTTTAAAAAAGGGAGATTATTTGTGCATGGAGACAGGAAGAAGGTGACAAGTTATCAAGTAACGGCCATGCTCAAAAAAGGCATGGAATTCCGGGGGAGGACCCAGGCAATTATTCTTCTCACTCATTTTGAATCAAGGCTGCTTCAAAATGGACAGCAGCAAGGGAGACGGTGACCAGTATGTTGGAAAAGAGGCGCTGGTGGTCTGCCAGCTACAAGAGATATATCAGGGCCCTAAAGTCTGGAGATTAACATGTCATCTGTTGTTTTGTTTTGCAGGTGTGGAACCCAAAGGGTTTAAAAGGGATTAAAGGAAAATGAGAAGTCAAGAAGGTGACTAAGATGTATATTTTGCTTAAATTCTATAGGTAGAGGGAGGACCACAGAAGTATGGATCTGCGGGCACTCCTACATTTATTGGGCAGAAAAGAGAGCAGAGAAAAAGGCTAGGGGAAAACAGCTGTACCAGGATGTCAGAAAATGTAGGCTGGTTTGGCGAGGCATCCGAGGGATGAGATGGCGCAGTTGCTTCCTACCCTGAAAGAAATGAAAGAGTGATGACCCATCCAAGATTTAATTATTATACACCTGGGGGGTAATGACATTGGGGGGAAGCCATGGGTGGACATGTACGTGCAGGTAAAACAGGACTTAGGGAAGATACAGCAGTGGTGGCTGGGGGGTGAGCATAGCCTGGTCAGACACGATACTAAGGAGGGTATTGAGACATGAGCACAGCCATGTAGCAGTTGATAGGGCCAGGAGGAAGATGAATAAAATGGTGGGAACAATGATAAGAAAGATAGGGGGACATGTAGTACTACGAGGGGTGGAAGAATGGGTAGAGGAATTTTACAGATCAGATGGGGTGCACCTGTCAGACCTAGCAATAGACATGTTTAATACTGAAATGATGGGATTTATTGAGGCATGGAGGAGACATAAAAGAAAAAGCAAAAAGAGGGAGGAACGCAAAAGAGGGGGAAGGCCAGTCTTCCGATGCAAGCTGGAGACTGGGTATGGGCAAAAAAGGGGAGGGGGGAATGAAAAAGAAATAAGATGAGAAAAGAAAAAACTGAAGGAGGAAAAGTGGTCTCGGTTCTCACCGTTACCTACGAGTGAAAGAGAAGAAGAAGGCACCCAGGTTTTCACCTGGGGAAGTGAGAAGAAGAGGAAGAAAGAGGGATTATCAGAGATTGATATTTGGATGCAATAAAAATAATATTGTGTAAGAGACAATAATAAAATGATGATGGGAATTGTAAATGAAATTATTATATACAATAAATTAATTGCCAATCTGAGCACAACAACATACAAGTGGTTTGTCTTTTGTGGGGGAAAAAGGGGGAAATCCTTGACAATGAGCAACCAGGCAGTCTTTTTTTCAAAGACCGAAATAACTACCTCTCTCTCTCTCTCTCAATGCAGTAAGCTACTGCGAGGCATTATTTAGAAATTAAATTGTGGTGATGAAAGGAAAATGAAAGTCAGCAGTGGTCATGCCTGTTTTTAAAAGTGGTAACAGAACAAATGTAGATAATTATAGGCCAATCTCCATCTATAACCCACTGTCCAAGGTGTTTGAAAAGGTAGTAAGTGAGCAACTTATCTCCTGCCTGCATAACTATGACATCCAATGTAGCCAACAAAATGGGTTCAGGAAACTACAGAGTTCCAGCATGGCTTTGACTGAATGCACTAACTTTCTTCTCAGAGGATTGCAAAGTTGAGCTACAGTATGGTTGGGGCAATTTATAGAATGACCCAACAAAGGCCTTTGAGCTCATCAGATTATTGTGGGTGTAAGGTACTCTACCCCAAAAAATGCTACTGACAACACTTTCTTCCATTATCTCATGCTTTAATTCCTCTTTCATTGACCTATATAAGCATCCATCTTTCTGTCTGTCATATACTTATCATTGCCTCGTATCTGCATCCCTTATAATGATTTTGTTGGCTTGTCTGAATTGGCTACATTTTAAAACCATCAAGGCTTCTTTTTCATTACTCTGAAAATAAAAAGATGGGATGTCAATATGGATGAAAGAGAAAGGAATTCAACGATAAGATATCTGAAGGAAGTGTTGTCTGCAGCATTACCCTACACTCACAATAATCTGGATTGCATGGTATAAGGGAGGTCCGGTCCTCTCCCCATGGTAAGGATGAAGTGGATGAAACAGTAAATCAGTTACAAGGCTTTGAAGAAAATTAGCTTTATCTCATCAACCATAAACTTGTTCTGCTTGAAAAAATATTGAATCTGGCTGTGTCTATGGACACTGTATTTTGGTTTCAGAGTTAACTAGCTAAGCAAACCCAGAAGGTCAAAATTGAGGGTTGGACCACTATGGATAGTACGGTCTCTAATAGGGTACCTCAGGGCTTTATTTTGGACCCATTATTATTTGGCTTGTTTATTAATGGCACGGGGTGAAAATGCCGCATGGCAGAATGGCGTGCGACTTAATCGTGTTGCGCGATTTCCAGATTTCTTTTGTTCTGTGGGGGCTCCGCCTGATACTAGCCCCCTGATTAGTATTCTAACTCTGGGGGCTCCAACACGGAGGAGTGCACAGGTCCGGTTTTGGACAATGCCGTGTATGCAATTAAGCTGCATTTACATTATGACCCGGTAGGTTTATTATAATGAACTGCCTGAAGCCTGTCAGTCTGCCAAAACATTTTTATATGGAGACGATGCAGTAGATTCTGCAAGGCACCACAGCAAAACGAACACAAAAACAATCTATCTAGGGCAACATGGCAGGTATAGTTAGAGGAACAGACACAGAAAGTGATAAAAACTGCAATTAGGAACAGATTAAGTTGTATAATTACAAAATAAATCATGGCGTCAAGACCATAATAAAGTGAGACAAGTTTTTAATGATTCATGCTGGAGCAACTATTCCCCCTTGCTTTGTGTCAAAATGAGTTTTCTTCAGGGGGAGTAGCTAACAGTGCATAGGTATCCCTTTTATACAACACCATTAAAGGTACATCCTGTATAATGAAGTAACAGTTGTTAAAACAGAGCCACTGATATGCCAGATACAAAGGTAGTAAACCCAAATGTGCAAAGCAATTGCCCAATGTTATTAATTAAACAGTACACAGAAAAAGCACTAAATGTGGGACTCAATCCACTTAATCAGACGCAGGCGTGGGATGCAGAATCCATTAATTTAGAGATACATAGATACATAGACACTGTCGGCAGATGAGAGCCTATGGCCCACCAAGTCTGCCCATTTCAGCTTGTAAGTTCCCGTTATGTTTTTCTAGAAGTCTGTTGCCCCTTACCCCTGACCTCCAGAATTCCCTTATGTCACTTTGGAAGGCCTGCACTAGGCTTAGCCGACAGGCCCAAGCTAGCTATTTCAAGGCCTCCTTCCACACCAACTTAAATCACCCAGCGAAGTTTTGGAAGGCAATTAAATCACTCATCTCCCCTCCTGCCCAGCCCCCCACTCCAACCCTGGATGTAGCGGGCTCTATTGACACTGAACCGAGTGCAGTGGCCTCAGTTTTTAACACCTTTTTCACAAACTGCTCATCATCTCTCTTGTCCTCCCTCCTGCACCCACCCACATATTCACCCCCATCCACCTCACCCCCCCGGCCTCCTTCTTTTCCTTTTGCCTAGTTACCCCATCTGAAGTACTAAAAGCCCTGTGGACACTCAATCCCTCCAAAGGTAAACGCCCCTCAGGACTGGACTCCAAAATGCTCTACCTGTCAGTCCCTGCCATTGCCAGCCCTCTGGCCTGTCTCTCTTTAACCTCTTTCTCTCTTGCATCAATCCCTAAAGGTGGTGATCCCTACTCCCCAGGCAACTACCGTCCCATCTCCCTCCTTCCCATACTAGCCAAAATTCAGGAGCACCTTGTTCTCTTACAACTCTCCTCCTGTCTCGACTCCTCCTCCTTCTTCACACCTTACCTGTCTGGATTTAAGAAATCATACTCCACCATCGTCTCCCTAATAAGGCAGACCAACTCCATCCTCACAGGTATGGATAATGGTCACACCACCTCAGCCATCTTTGTCAATCTTGCAAAGACCTTTGAACTGTCTCCCACTCCCTTCTACTATCCAAGCTCTCCCTCTCTGGAATCTCAGAAGCTTCCACCAGCTGGTTCCACTCCTATCTGGCAGGCAGGTCACAATCAGTCAGAATTGGCTCTTACACTTCTGACTCCCTCCTTGTCACCACAGGGGTCCCCCAAGGCTCCATCTTTGGCCCAATACTGTTTTCCATCTTCCTAAATGACCTGCCCTCAGTCTGCCCACATATAGCTATTCACATGTACGCAGACAATATAGTACTGTATGCATCATGTCCCTCCTCTTCTGAAGTGGCTTCCAGACTCCAGCAGGACTTCATTGATGTACAGCTCTGGTTTCGCTCAGATCAGTGTTTTCTTAATCCCAAGAAAATGGTCTCCCTAACCTTCGGCACGAGGCAGAGACTCTCACAACTCCCCTCCATCCCCACCTTCCACACCATAGATGGGACTCCCCTGGAGGCTTGCACCTCATTCAAATACCTTGGGGTCTGGCTGGACCAGCACCTCAACTTTTCTGCATGTGTCGAAGCTATCCACAAGAAACTGCACCACAAGCTGGGCGCCTCATATTGCAACAGTGGCTGCATCTCTCCGCCAACTTGCAAGGCAGTTGTACAGAAAATTATCCTCCCTATTTTTGACTATGGGGACGTAGTCTACAGTGCTGTTCCAAAGTCCTCACTAGCCAGACTGGACCTTCTCTTCCACTCCTTTCATTGCTTTTCCCTGGACTACCCTCCCACAACCCACCACTGTGGCTTCTACAGGTCCTTAGACCTCCCCTCACTCCAGGATCAGAGACAGGCCCACTGCGCTAGGATAACAGCGAAATTCTGGGCCCACTCCCTGCCACCATACCTCAGGTCAGCCTAACAGCTCAACCCCCCGTCAGTGTACTTGCTCAGGAATACAGACTCCCAGCTCTTTATGTCCCACATATGTCCACCTTTGCAGTCCAGGCAGCCTTCAAATACCATATGCCTAAAATATGGAATTCCTTGCCTGTAGACATTCGGCACGGTGCCAACACAAAGTATCTTAACTCTCTCCTCAAGGTGCACTTCTCCTCCACCTACACATACACCTAGAACTGCTGGTGGCTAAGTGTCTTGCTCTTCTCCAAAATTCAGACCACTCAATGAGTTGCACTCTGGCTCCATACTGAAGTGTTCACAGACCTCTACCCTCAGCTGTAGTAATGCCTCTGTAAATGTCCTTTGCTTGCTGCTCATAGCTGACTGTACCTGTATGTGTTATAGAAACATAGAAACATAGAAGTTGACGGCAGATAAGGACCGCAAGGCCCATACAGTCTGCCCATTTCTTTTTCTACCTTATAAATGTGCCATCGGCCTTTGCTCTGTCAGTGACCTATCTATTCATAGTCATTTGTATTGCTCCCTTATGCCTATCCCATGCCTGTTTGAAGCCCTGCACTGTATTCATAGCCACCACTTCTTGTGGTAAGCCATTCCATGCATCTACCACCTTTCTGTGAAAAAAATTTCCTCACATTCCCCTTAATCGGCCTCCTCTAATCTCATGCTGTGTCCTCTTGTCCTGCTATTTTCTTATATTTAAACATGTTAGACTTTTCACCTTGTTTATGCCCTTAAGGTGTTTAAATGTCTCGATCATATCACATCTCTCCCTCCTTTGCTCAAGGGTATACATATTGAGCTCTTAATCTGTCCTCATATGTCTTCTGATGCAGTCCCTGCACCATTTTGGTTGCCTCTTCTGGACTGCCTCAATTTGGTTAATGTCCTTGTGAAGGTGTGGCGCCAATACTGCACGTAGTACTCAGATGGGGCTCAACTAATGTCTTGTACAGAGGATTATTACCTCCTCTTACGACTTGTAGATACCCTACTAATACACCCTAACACCCCTAGCCTTACCTACTGCTTTAGAGGTCTGCTTGATGATTTTAGGTCATCAGTGATGATGATGCCCAAGTCTCTTTCTTCCTTTGTGACTGCTAGCAACTCCTCCCAGGGCCTTCACCTATAAGTGGCTTCAGGGTTTCTCTTCCCTATGTGCATGATTTTGCACTTCTTTGCATTAAATCCCAGTTGCCACTCTTCTGACCATTCTGCTAGTTTATCCAGATTTCTTCTCATTCTGCCCACCCCATCTGGATCATCTACTCTGTTGCAGATCTTGGTGTCATCTGCAAACAGACAAGCCTTACCCTCTAATCCATCTGCGAGGTCACTAATGAAGATGTTGAATAGGACTGGCCCCAGGACTGATCCCTGAGGTACCCCACTTGTGACTTGCATCTCTTCTGACTGTATACCATTTACCACCACTCTCTGTTTTCTGCCAGTCAACCAGTTTGCCACCCAGTTGACCAACTTGACCCACCCTGAGCCTACCTAGATTATTTATCAATCTTCTATGTGGAACAGTGTCAAAAGCTTTGCTGAAGTCAAGGTAGGCACATCAACTGCTCCCCTTGGTCCACCTATCTGGTTACCCAGTCAAAGAAATCTATGAGATTAGTTTGACAGGACCTTCCTTTGTAAACCCATGCTGTCTTGGATCCCAGCCCCTATGGATTCCAGGTGTTGCACTATCCTTTCCTTAAGGAGTGCCTCATAATCTTGCCCACTACTGAGGTAAGACTGACCGGGTCTGTAGTTCTCCGCCCTCCCTGCTACCACTCTTGTGAGTGCGATCACATGAGCCCTTCTCCAGTCTTCTGGGACCTCTCCTGTGCTCAGAGACTCACTAAACAATTCTGCTAATGGCTCTGATAGTTCCTCCTTTAGCTCCTTAAGTACCCTGGGATATATGCCATCAGGTCCCATTGCCTTATCCACCCTGAGCTAGCAAGCCTTGTAGGACCCTTTCTTTGTGAAGGGAGTAGTGCTCACCTCCTCCCCTGTGTCCATGATGTTGAGCTGTGGGCCCTGCCCTACCTTCTCTTCAGTAAATACTGAGCAAAAGTATCTATTTAGGATAGATGCCTTTACAGGGTCCTCCTCCTCACATGCTCCTTTTCTCCATTGCTTAGCAATACCCCTCTGGAGTTTCTCCTTTCACTAATGTATCTATAGAAAGTCTTGTCACCTTCTTTACTGTTCGTGCTAGTGTTTCCTCAGTTTGGGACTTTGCCTGCCTTACTGCCTTACCTGCTTCCCTTAGGGCAGTTTGGTATGCCTCCCTATCTTCATCTGCTGTGTTCCTTATATTTTCTGAAGGCCAGCTGCTTGGCTCTGACCTTTTTGCTACTGTATTTGAGAACCAAAGTGGTTTCTTCTTCTTTGCACTTCCTTTTCTGTCTAACACAATGGGATGTTGTTTCAAGTATTGTATCCTTAATGCTTGCCCACTTTTGCCTGTACCTCCTCACCTGTGTTTCTTTTTGCCAGGGCTAGCTTAACTCTGTTGGCCATCTTATCAAAGTCATCTCCTCTGAAGTCCCATATTTTTGCCTTGGAATGGGATGATTTAGATGTAGTAGCCAAATTGAACCATACCATGTGATGGTCACTGGCCCCCATCTGTATGTATTTCTATTGTATATTCTCCTCTATCCCCCCAACCCCAGGACACATCTGGAATTGGGTGGTATCCCACTCAGTATGCCTTCCTGGTAAAACTTTTAAATCAATCAATCAATCAATCAATACATTCATAAATAATAAATAAATCCTATGCATTCTTAAATCCCGTGATTGTTTCAGCCCCCACCACTTCCTCTGGCAGAGTGTTCCACTTATCCACCACCGTTTCTGTGAAGCAATTCTTCCTAACGTTTCCTCTGAATCACCGTCCCTTCAACTTAATCCCATGCCCGCTAGTCCTGGAACATCTTTTTCACTGGAAAATAGTGTATTCCTTCGCCCTGTTCCTCCCTGTAAGATACTTATATGTCTCTATCGGGTTTGTGTGATAATGGTGAATGCCTAAAGGCGATCACCATTATCACTCAGTCAGAGTGCTGAACACATTTTTGGCACTATTACAACCCTGGTGCAGCAGCACAATGGCACCAGGACATATTTTTACTACTTTCTGTGGGGGGCTGCACCCCCACCACACCAACCCTCTCGGGGGTTTTTGCCTCCCGCACCCCCTTAACTTAAGGATTCTCAACTCCAGGGGGTTGCATTTCGGGGGGGGGGTGAAAGAAGTAAAAATAAAAGGGTTCGGGCCGAGCGCAATAAAATTGCACTAGTGCCTGGACCCGAACCCAGCACCTCAGCCACCCCAGCCATTAACCAATCCCTGATGCCATGACGCAGCTCAACCGGCAACTGCAGAGCCACTCCCTACAGCCTCTCCACCCACTCCCAGCCCACGCTCGCCGTGCTCGCTCCTACCCCCCGCGAACATATGTATAGCGACATCCTGTCGCCTAGTTCAACCACCCCTTATTCGACACTCTACCTGTCAGTCGTGTGAGTGGATTGTAGGGAAGGTGTCGTTGTAATGGACAGCACCCTTCCTCATGCGCCCACTTCACGGGCTACCGTCTCTATCATATCCTCTCTCTCTCCCTCCCTCCTCTACTCCAGGGAGTACATATTCAAGTCCTTCAGCCTGTCCTCATAGGACTTGTGATGCAATCCCTGTACCATCTTTGTTGTCGTCCTCTGAACCTTCTCTGCCCTGACTATGTTCTTATGTAAGTAAGGTCTCCAGAACTATACACTGTACTCCAGGTGAGGCCTTATTAGTGCCTTGTACAATGGAATTATGACCTCCCTTTTCCTGGTGATGATGCCCCTGCCTGTGCATCCCAGCATCCTATTTGCTTTACCTGCTGCCTAGTCACACTGTTAAATCAGAGGTGGACATATGGCCATGAGTATGGGCAGATCCCTGGTGTTTGGCCTGATCTGGAGCTGCAAGAAAAGACAGAATATAACACTGTTTATTTAGTTATTGCTATTTCCTGATAGGTTTCTGGATGTTCTGAACATTTACTAATGTTGGACTTGATATCCTAAAGAGTTAAATGTTGGTTGCTGTACAGTCAGTAGTCACAGGACAGGAAGGGGGCATTTCTGATAGTACAGTTCCAGGAGAAATGCCATTTTGCCATCAGTAAAATACACCAGTACTAGAACATAATAGCAACAACAACAACAACAAAAATAGCGAACACATTAGCGAAAGCAAAATAGTTTGTACCAAGATGGCGACAGACAACAACCATGACAAGTCAACATGATCTGTTGCTTCCCCTTACAAGTTGGAGTATGAGATGAAGGGGAATGGTGGGCGGCTGCACAATGGAGCTACTGAGGAATGGAAGGATGGGAGCTGTATATTCCAGGAGATTGACCATGGAGGGTGGAACGTCCAGTATTACCCAATACTGCCCACCCTGGAGGATATTATTGCAATTAGAAAAGGGCAAACTGTATTGTACTGTATATGTTTGAAAAAAATAATGTGCATGTTAAAATGTTAACACTCTAAAGTGTTTCACTTACTTAACAAAGTTCCTCCACCTGCAGTACAATGGTGTTTTTTTTTTTTTTGTGGTGGCGACTTTTGTTCTACTTGAGCCTAAGTAATTGTGAGTTTGGGACTTATAATGGTTACCCGCCCACCCCCCACCCCAAAAAAAAAAAAAAAAAGATAGAGGACTTAAAATTGGGACAGCTTTTTGGTTTTAATTTTTAATTTTCAGACTATTTACCCATAGGACTGACAGTGTATAAAAAATTGCATTGTCTAGGTGTTATGATAACTGAGACATATGTAGTCAAAACCCCCAGTTTTAAAACAAACACACACACACTAACTCAGCCCTAACATACTGCACAACTGCTACATCACATGTATAATAAAGATGATATCGAAGAAAGAAATTATAAGGGGAAACTGGAATTTTAAAAAGGTCTAGAGATACTGAAGAAAATAATAAATGGCTCTATGAGTATGAAAAAACGATGGTTAGGGAAAGAGATGAGCAGTTGAAAATAGATTGGGAGGCATAAGGAGTTATCATAATGAAAATGTTTAACTGGTACTGTAGTTTAGTATTTACTAAGGAAGTATGTCCAAAGTCACATGTGGATTAAGATTACCCAGGGGCACATGAAGAGGAATACTACATACCACAGTCTCCACCACAGATGCTACAGTACTAGCGGTGGAACATGTAGGGAAGTTAACAGTGATTACACGGGCATGTGAAGAGGAATACTACACACTGTAGTCTCCTTCACAAACACTACAACATTAGTGGTGGGAGATGTAGGGACGCTAACAGTGATTACAAGGGCCTGCAAAGAGGAATACTACATTCTGTAGTTTCCGTCACAGACACTGCAGTATTAGTGGTGGAACATGAAGGGAGGCTAACAGTGATTACACAGGCATGTGAAGAGGAATACTACAGTACATACTATAGTTTCCATCGCAGATACTACAGTATTAGTGGAGGAACACGTAGGGATGTAACCCTTGATTACATGGAACTGTGAAGAGGAATACTACATTCTGTAGTCTCCATCAAAGACTCTATAATATTAGTGGTGCAACATGTAGGGAGGCTAACAGTGATTGCAGGGACACGTGAAGAGGAATACTACATACTGTAGTCTCCTTCACAGACACTACAGTATTAGTGTTGGAACACGTAGGGATGTAAACCTTGATTACATGGGACTGTGAAGAGGAATACTACATTCTGTAGTCTCCATCACAGACAATGCAGTATTAGTGATGCAAAATGTAGGGAAGCTAACAGTGATTACAGGGGCATGTGAAGAGGAATACTACATTCTGTAATCTCCATCACAGACGTTTCAGTATTAGTAGTATAACATGTAGAGAGGCTAACAGTGATTACAGGGACATGTGAAGAGGAATATTACATACTGTAGTTTCCATCACAAACACTTCAGTATTAGTGATGGAACATGTGGGGAGGCCAAAAGTGATTATACGGGCATGTGAAGAGGTATACTACATACCGTAGTCTCCATTACAGACACTACAGCATTAGTGGTGGAACACGTAGGGAGGCTAACAATGATTACAAGGGCCTGTGAAGAGGAATACTACATACTGTAGTCTCCACACGGACACTACAGTATTAGTGGTGGAACATGTAAGGATGCTAACAATGATTAAAGGGGCATGTGAAGAGGAATACTGCATACTGTAGTCTCCATCACAGGCACTACAGTATTAGTGGTGAAACATGTAGGGAGGCTAACAGTGATTACAAGGGAATGTGAAGAGGAATACTTTATTCTGTAGTCTCCATCACAGACACTGCAGTTTTCGTGGTGGAACATGTAGGAAGGCTAACAGTGATTACAGGGGAATGTAAAGAGGAAAACTACATTCTGCATTCTCCATCGCAGACACTACAGTCTTAATGGTGGAATATGTAGGGAGGCTAAAAGTCATTACAGGGGTCTGTGAAGATGAATACTGCTTTCTGTTGTCCAAATCACAAACACTACAGTAAGAGTGATATAACATGAAGGGAGGCAAACAGTGATTACAGGGGCCTGTGAAGCGAAACAATACATTCCGTCATCTCCATCGCAGACACTACAGTATTCGTGGTGGATCACATAGGGATGCTAACAGTGATTACAGGGCGTGTGAAGAGGAGTACTACATACTGTAGTCTCCATCAGAGACACTACAGTATTAGTGGTGGAACATGTAGGGAGGCTAACAGTGATTACACGGGCACGTGAAGAGGAATACTACATACTGTAGTCTCCATCACAGACACTACAGTATTAGTGGTGGAACATGTGGGGAGGCTAACAGTGAAAATAGGGGCATGTGAAGAGGAATACTACATAAAAACATATACTTTGGTGGCAGATGAGGACCGTTTGGCCCACCTAGTCTGCCCATTTCCCTACCTAAAAGATAAGCTGCAGATCCTATTTAACCAACAGCCTATTTCTTCCTACCCCCCAAAAAAATTTCCTTTTGTCTGTCCCATGCATTCTTGAATTCTCCCACAGTTTTAGACCCCACAGCCTCCTCAGGAAGGCTGTTTCATGCGTCCTCCACCCTCTCTGTGAAAAAATACTTCCTCACACTGCCCCTGGGCCATTCCCCCTCTATCTTCAAATTGTGTCCCCTTGTTCTTGCACATCTCTTTTTCTGAAAGATGCTACTCTCTTGGACTTTGTTGATTCCACTGAGGTACTTAAAATTTTCTATCATGTTCCCCCCCTCTCCCTCCTTTCCTCAAGGGTATATATATTAAGCTCCTTTAGTATCTGCTCACATGGCTTCTCTTGCAGACCCTGCACCATTTTAGTTGCCTTTCACCGGACAGTCTCCATCCTGTCTATGTCCTTGCAGAGATGGGGTTTACAGAACTGGACGCAGTACTCCAGATTGGGTCTCACCAACTGTCTGTACAGAGGGATAACAACTTCCTGTTTACTGCTGGTGATGCCTCTCCCTATACATCCCAGTAACCCCCCAGCCCTCCCTACTGCCTTCTCACATTACTTGCTAACCTTAAGGTCATTTGATATGATTACCCCCAGGTCCCTTTCCATTTTTGTTGTTGTTACTTCCTCCCCCCCCACTGTGTAATCTCCCCCTTGGTTTTTGTTTCCAAGGTGCATTAGTTTGCACTTCTTTGCATTGAATCCAAGCTGCCATACTTCTGACCATTCCTCCAACCTTACCAAGTCCGTTCTTATCCTTTCCATGCCTCCTTGTGTATCAACCCAGTTGCAGATCTTTGTGTCATCTGAAAAAAGGCATACTTTTCCTTCCAGTCCCTATGCAATGTCACTTATAAAGACATTAAAAAGGACTGGACCCAGTACTGAACCCTGTGGTAACCCACTAGTAACCTCTCTTTCTTCAGAGTGGACTCCATTCACAATTACCATCTGTTTCCTGTTGTCTAGACAATGTTTTACCCAGGCTACCACCCTGGGACCCACTCCCAGGCTAGGTAATTTGACTATTAATTTTTTGTGTGGGACTGTGTCAAATGCCTTGCTAAAGTCTAGGTAGGCCATGTCCACAGCCCTTCTCTGGTCTACTACTTTGGTCACCCAGTCAAAGAAATCAATTAGATTTGTCTGGCATTATCTTCCCGCTCTGAACCCATGCTGCCTTGAGCCCTGTGCCCCATTGGTCTCTAGGTACTCAACAATCCTTTCCTTCAGAAGTGATTCCATCACTTTCCCTACCACAGAGGTCAAACTGACAGCTCTGTAGTTTTCTGCCTCTGTTTTGCTCCAACTTTTGTGAAGGGGAATCACATCCACCTTCCTCCAGTCCTCAGGTACCCAACCATCATCCCATGATTTGTTAAAAAGCATAGTCAGTGGTGTCACTAGTTCTCTGCTTAATTCTTTTAGAATTCTGGGGTGAATTAAATCAGGCCCCATTGCTTTGTCCACCTTCAGTTTTAGGAGTTCTTTCAGAACCCTTTCTTCCATGAAATGACTGGGATCAACCCCCTATCCAAAGTGCTTCTGTTAATTGGGTTAGGCACCACCACCCCTCCTCTTTTGTGAATACGGAGCAAAAGTATTCATTCAGTATCCCTGCTTTTTCACTGTCCCTCTCTGCCCACCCACTGTCCATTCTATTCAGCCTCACTATCCCTCCCTTTGTCTTTCTAATCTCCCTGATTTACCTGTAAAAGGGTTTATCCCCCTTCTTTACCAAGTTGGCTATCTTTTCCTCAGTTTGGGCCTTTGCTATTCTGACTACCCTCCCTGCTTCCTTCTGCCTTAGCTGGTACAGTTCTCTGTCCTACTACTTCTGTGTTTCCTTATACTTCCTTAATGCTATGTTTTTCTCCCTAACCTTCACCGCCACCTCTTTTGAGAACCATAGTGACTTTTTCTTTTGTTTTGATTTGTTTATTTGCTTCACACAAAGGCTGGTTGCCTCTGTGATGGCAGTTTTGATGTTTCCCATTGTTGCTCCACCCCTCCTTCTTGCATGTTTGCTAGTGCTTTTCTGAGGCACTCTCCCATTTTGCTAAAGTAAGCCCTCCTGAAGTCCAGAACCCTCGCTTTTGCATGGCTTGACTCTGAAGCTGAGTTTATCATGAACCACATAGTTTGGTGGTCAGTTGTTCCCAGATGGCTATCCACTTCTAGATCTGAGATCTTCTCACTGTCCCAATTTGAGAGAACGAGGTCTAAGTTTTGCTCCCTCACAAGTAGGTTCCAAAACTAGCTGTCTGAGGCATGTCATCTGAAGGGCATCGAGAATGGCCCTGCTTTTGGATGTGGCTGCAGCAAAGATGCTCCAGTTAACTTCTGGCATATTAAGGTCCCCCATCAACATATATCTCCCTTTTCTCTGCCATCCAAAAGATGCCTTCTATCATGTCCTTGTCCATTCTGTAGTCTCCATCACAAACACTACAGTATTAGTGGTGGAACATGTTGGGAGAATAACAGTGATTACACAGGCATGTGAAGAGGAATACTACATACTGTAGTCTCCATCGATGACACTAAAGTATTAGTGGTGGAACATGAAGGGAGGCTAACAGTGATTAATGGGGCAAGTGAACAAGAATACTACATACTGTATTCTCCAATGCAGATGCTTCAGCATTAGTGGTGGAACATGAAGGGAGGCTAACAGTGATTACTCAGGCATGTGAAAAGGAATACTATAGTACATACTATAGTATCCATCACAGATACAAGAGTATTAATGGTGGAACATATAGGGAGGTAAACCATGTTTACAGGGGCATCTGAATCGGAAAACTATATACTGCAATCTCCATTGTAGACACTTTAGTATTAGTGGTCGAACATGTAGCGAGGCTAACAGTGATTACAGAGGCATGTGAAGAGGAATGCTACGTAATGTAGTCTCCATCACAGATACTACAGTATTAGTGGTGGAACATGTAGGGAGGCTAACAGTGATTATAGGGGCATGTAAAGAGGAATACTACACTGGGCAGTCTCCGTCACAGATGCAACAGTATTTGTGGGGAAACATGTAAGTAGGCTAACAGGGATTACAGTGGCAATCTAGCTGAATACTTTGTACTGTAGATTCTATCACATACACTACTGTAAATGTGGTGGAACATGTAGGGAGGCTAACAGTGATTATACAGACATGTGAAGAGGAATACTAGATACTGTAGTCTCCATCACAGACACTGCAGTATTAGTGTGGAATATGATGGGAGGCTAACAGTGTTTACAGGGGATGTTAAAAGGAATACTACATACTGTAATCTCAGTCACAGATACTACAGAATTAGTAGTGGAACATGTAGGGAGGTTAACAGTGATTACACGGGCATGTGAAAAGCAATACTACAGTACATACTATAGTCTATACTGCAGATACTACACTATTAGTGGAGGAACACGTAGGGATGTAAACCTTAATTAGGGGTGCCTGTGAAGTAGAATACTACATTCTGTAGTCTCCATCAAAGACACTACAACATTAGTGGTGCAACATGTAGGGAGGTTAACACTGATAACAGGTTCATGCGAAGAGGAATACTACATTCTGTAGTCTCCATCCCAGTCACTACAGTTTTAGTGGTGGAACATGTAGGGAGGCTAACAGTGATTACAGGGACATGTGTAGAAGAATACTGGATACTGTAGTCTCTATCATAGGCACTATAGTATTAGTTGTGGAACATGTAGGGAGGCTAACAGTGATTACAGGGGATGGTAAGAGGAATACTACATACTGTAGTCTCGGTCACAGATTAGTAGTGAAACATGTAGGCAGGCTAACAATGATTACAGGGGCATGTGAAGCTGAATACAACATACTGTTGTCACCATCACATTACTACAGTATTAGTGATGAAACATGTAAAGAGGTTAACAGTGATAACAGGGGCTAGTCAAGAGGATTACTACATTCTGCAGTCTCCATCACAGACACTACAGTATTAGTTGTACAACATGTAGGGAGAATAACAGTGATTACAGGGAGCTGTGAAGAAGAATACTACATCCTGTTGTCTCAATCACAGACACTTCAGTATAAGTAGTGGAACAGGTAGGGAGGCTTACAGTGATTACAGGGACATGTGAAGAAGAATACAACATTCTGCAGTCTGCATCGCATACACTACAGTATTCATGGTGTAACATGTATGGAGGCTAACAGTGATTATAGGGGAATGTGAAGAAGAAATCTGCATACTGCATTTTCCATCGCAGACACTGCAGTATTAGTGGTGTAACATGTAGGGAGGCTAATAGCGATTATAGGGCCCTGTGAAGAGGAATACTACATCCTGTAGTCTCCATCTCAGACACTACATTATTAGTGGTGGAACATGTAGGAAAGCTAACAGTGATTATAGGGGCCTGTGAAGAGGAATACTACATTCTGTATTCTCCATCACAGACACTACAGTATTAGTGGTATAACATTTAGGGAAGCTTACACTGATTACAGGATCATGTGAAGAGGAATACTACATACTGTAGTCTCCATCACTTACACTACAGTATTATTGCTGGAACATGTAGGGAGGCTAACAGTGATTACAGGGCATGTGAAGAGGAATATAACATATAGTAGTTACCGTAACAGACACTACAGTAGTAGTGGTAGAACATGTAGGGAGGCTAACAGTATTTACAGGGGATGTTAAGTGGAATTCTAAATACTTTAGTCTCAGTCACAGATACTACAGAATTAGTAGTGGAACACGTAGGGAGGCTAACAATGATTACAGGGGCATAGGAAGCTGAATACTACATACTGTTGTCTCTAACACAGACACTGCTGTAATTGGGGTGGAACATGTAGGGAAGATACCAGTGATTACAGGGGACTGTCAAGAGAATTACTTCATTCTGTAGTTTCCATCACAGACACTACAGTATTAGTGGTACAACATGTAGGGAGTCTCACAGTGATTATATGGGCCTGTGAAGAGGAATACTACATTATGAATTCTCCATCACAAACATTACAGTATCAGTGGTGGCACATGTAGGGAGGATAATAGTGATTACAGAGGCATGTGAGGAGGAATATTACTTACAATAGTTTCTGTAACAGACACTATAGTAATAGTGGTGAAACTTGTACAGAGGCTAACAGTCATTACAAGATCATGTGACGAGGAATGCTACATACTGTAGTCTCCATCACAGACACTACAGTATTAGTGGTGGAACATGTAGGGAGGCTAACAGTGATTACAGGGGCATGTGAAGGGGTATAGGACATACTGTACTCTCCATTGCAGATACTACAGTATTAGTGGTGGAACATGAAGGGAGAGCTACAGGGGCATGTGAAGAGGAATACTACATTCTGTAGTCTCCATTACTGACATTATAGTATTAGTGGTGGACATGAAGGCAGGCTAGCAGTGTTTACAGGGGCACGTGAAGCAGAATACTACATACTGTAGCCCACTTCACAATTACTGCAGTATTAGTGGAGAAACATTTAGGGAGGCTAACAGTGATTACAAGGGCCTGTAAAGAGGAATACTTCATTCTGTAGTCCCCATCACAGACACTACAGTTTCAGTGGTACAACATGTAGGGAGGCTAACAGTGATAACAGGAGCCTGTGAAAAAAAATACTACATTCTGTTGTCTCAAACACAGACACTTCATTATAAGTGGTGGAACATGTAGGGAGGCCAAAAGTGATTATAGGGACAAGTGAAAAGGAATACTACGTTCTATAGTCTCCACTGCAGACACTACCGTAGTAGTGGTGCAACTTATAGGGAGGCTAACAGTGATTACAGGTGCCTCTGAAGAGGAATATTTCATACTGTAGTCTCCATCACAGACACTACAGTATGAGTTGTGGAACATGTAGAGAGGATAACAGTGATTATAGGTGCCTGGGAAGAGGAATACTACCTTCTGAAGCCTCCTTCTCTGACACTATAGTATTAATGGTTGAACATGTAGGGAGGCTAACAGTGATTAAAGGGACATGTGTTGAAGAATACTTCATACTGTAGTCATGCCTGTGAAGAGGATTACTACATTCTGTAGTCTCCATCACAGACATTACAGTAATAGTGATGCAACATGTAGGGAGGTTAACAGTCATTCCATCGGCATGTGAAGCTGAATTTTTTGTACTGTAGTCTCTATCACAGATGGTACAGTAATCGCGGTGCAACATGTAAGGAGGCTAACAGTGATTAAAAGGACATGTAAAGAAGAATACTATATACTGTAGTCTCCATCACAATTACTTCAGTATTAGTGGTGGAATCTTTACTGAGGTTTGCATTGATTAGAGGGACCTGTGAAGATGATTACTGCATTTTGTAGTCTCCATCACAAACACTACAGTTTAAGTGGTGGAACATGTAGGGAAACTAAGAGTGATTACATGGATATGTGAATAGGAACAATACGCTCTGTAGTCTCCATCGCAGACCCTACATTATTAGTGGTTGAACATTTAGGGAGGCTAGCTGTGATAACAGAGGCATGTGAAGTTGAATACTACTTACTTTAGTCTTTATCATAGACACTACAGTAATAGTGGCTAAAAGTGTAGAGAGGCTAACAGTTATTACAGGGATATGTGTAGAAAAATATTACATACTATAGTCTCCAACACAGTTACTAGAGAATTAATGGTGCAGCATATAGGAAGGCTGACAGTGGTTACAGGGCATGTGAAGAGGAATACTACATACTATAGTCTCCATCACTGACACTACAGTATAAGTGGCTGAACACATTGAGAGGTTAACAGTGATTACAGGGGCATGTGAAGTGGACTACTACACAATGTGGTCTCCTTTCCAGACACTACAGTAGGGCAGAATACTACATTCTGAAGTTTCCATCACAGTTACTACAGTATTAGTGGTGGTCCATGCAGGGGGGCTAATAATCATTACAGAGACCTGTGAAGAGTATTAATACATTCTGTAGTCTCCAACGCTGACACTACAGTATTAGTGGTGGACATGAGGGGAGGCTAGCAGTGATTACAGGGGCATGTGAATCTGTATACTATGTACTGTAGTCTCTATCACAGACACAACAGTAATAGGGGTGGAACATATAAGGAGACTAACAGTGATTACAGGGACATGTAACTGTTTTGGAAGCCCAAATGAAGCTTCATTTAATTGATGAATGAAACCCTCCTTATTCTTTGGGCTTCTTTGCACTTTTATTTTTGCTTGGCTACTTGATGTAGCGCTGATTTTAATATACCGTCAGAGACGAAGACGCCTGTGGAGTGTATCCTCGAGTCATGTAAAAATATTGTTCAAGCACTCAACATGACTAACAAAGGAAAAAATGAGAGAGTTAGGTATGAAACAGAAGTTCTTTCTTGTTTTTTTTTAAGTAAATTGTTGTTCTATCCAGACAGAAGCTAAAGAAACATAGTCATCTGGAATTATTTAGCGTTGTGGTTATGAGTGCCCAGTAAAGGAGAAGTAAAAGCCCAGACTGGACTTTTGAAAAGTTTATCTTTGCATTTTTGAGATAAATGGGCTATTTTCTTTTTGCTCAAAAGCTCGTTTGCATTATTCTTGGTTGTGAAAGAGAGGAGCATGGAGGTCTATGTGAAGGTGAATTAAGCCAGATTGTTGTGTTGAAGACCCTGCTGTCCTGCAAGCAGGTGAGCACAGGTTGTCTTGAGATGCCTAAAGTTTCCTTTTGAAAGGTATGCTAACATTGCCTAAGGGGGGTTGATGGCACCAAATGAATGACTGAGTTACTACACTCAGTGGAGCGACTCTCTTGTATTTCATTTTTAGATTTGGAAAATTAAACTTTGACATATTTGAAGACTGAAATGAAGAACGGGGACGGTATTTTTTATGTCCACAAATATTTTTGGAAGAATGCAAATGGCAGTACCAGATTGAATGTACACACGAGGAGATTATTTAAATCACTATATGACATTATTCTATACAAGGAACACTGTTTAAGTACTGATGGAGGTAGAACTTGTGAAAAGGTGATTTAAACAATTTTTTTCTCCTGGATGATGAGTAAAAAGTCCTTCGGATGAACTCTTTTTCAAATGGTTATTTCCAGCTGACTACAGCGCCTCATATGAGCTGCATTTGAGTATGGTTACGTAAAGGCTTCTTTAAAAACAGGTGGGCTGCTTATTTAGGAGTGCTGTAATATCTTTTTGAACTGAAAGGATTTCTTGTGTGATGCCTCAGCGTGTATTCTGCTAATTGCAGTTGAACTTTTTCAAAAGGAAAATACCACTGATATGGGACATCGTTTTTTCCTTACTGAAATGTTATAGTTATTTAAAGTAAAGTGTATTGCTGGTTCCTAGTGTAATAATTTTCTGTAAGTTTAGTTTTTGGAGAACAGCTGGTGGATCTTGCTCGTAAATTAATGGACTCCTCAGAGCAACTGGAGCTTCATATTTCTTACCAATGAAACAACTGGACTTCAAATTTCAGATGAAACTTTATAATCTTGTTTTTTTTTAATTTAAATATAAAATTTTAGATCTGTTTACACAAGAGTTTTAGTAACTTTGGACTAGATTGGTTTATGTATTATACTGCCAACACCTATGAAGGTGTGTAATAATTGCAGCATATTATGGGCTTAATATCTCAAAATTGTCAAAAGGTGCTGCAATTATAATTTGATTAACATAATTGGCATAAACTAGAGAGAGACAGTGCATAAACAGATTTGTGATGGTAGAAAATTGATCTGGATATTTTAAGTCTGCCTAAATGCGATATTTTAAGCTTGTAAAATGTGCATTTAGATTGTGCATTTGTATGTCTTGTTGTGTTTAAATATTGTAATGGCATACTGCCAGACAATAAACTAATTGATTGATTGATTGATTGATTGATTACAGAGGCATGTGAAGCTGAATATTACATACTGTAGTCTCTATCACAGACACTACAGTAATAGCAATGGAATATATAGGGAGGCTAACAGTGACTACAGGGACATGTGAAGAAGAATATTACATTCTGTAATCTCCATCACAATTAGTACAGTATTAGTGGTGGAATATTTAGGAAGGCTAACAGTGATTACAGGGACATGTGAAGAGGAATAATACTTGATGTATTGATGTAGTCTCCACCGCAGACACTGCAGTATTAGTGGTTGAACATGAAGACAGACTAAGAGTGATTACAAGGGCATGTGAAGAGGAATACTACATTCTGAAGTCTCCATCGCTGACACTACAGAATTAATGGTGGAACAGGAAGGGGGGGCTAACAGTGATTACCAGGGCATGTGAAGTTGAATACTATATATTGTAGTCTCTATCACACACACACAACAGTAATAGTGGTGGAACATGTAGGGAGGCTACAGTGATTACAGGGACATGTGAAGTAGAATATTACATATTGTAGTCTCCATCACAGTTACTACAGATATAATGTAGGGAGGCTAAAAGTGATTACAGGGACATGAGAAGAGGAATACTACATACTGTAGTCTCCATCACAGATACTACTTTATTAGTGGTGGAATATGTAGGTAGGCTAACAGTGATTATAGGGGCATGTGAAGAGGAATACTACACAATGTAGTCTCCATCACTGACACTACAGTAATAGTGCTACAAAATGTAGGGAGAGTAACAGTGATTACAGAGACATGTGAAGAGGAATACTACATACTGTAGTCTCTATCACAGACACTACAGTATGAGGTGTGGACCATGTAGGGAGGCTAACAGTGATTACAGAGGCATATGAAGAGGAAAACAGCATACTGTAGCCTCCATCACAGGCACTACAGTATTAGTGGTGGAACATGAAGGGAGGCTATCAGTGATTACAGGGGAATGTGTAGAGGAATACTACATACTGTAGTTTCCATAACAGACACTACTGTATAGTTTTGGAACATGTAGGGAGGCTAACAGTGATTACAGTGCATGTGAAGAGGAATACTACATACTTTAGTCTGTGTCACTGGCACTACAGTAGAAGTGGGGGAACATGTAGGGAGGCTAACAGTGATTACAGGGACCAGAGAAGAGGAATACTACATACTGTAGTCTCCATCCCAGGCACTACAGTATTAGAGGTGGAACATGTAGGGAGGCTGTTAGTGATTACAGAGACATGTGAAGAGGAATACTACATTCTATTGTCTCCATCACAGACACTACTGTATTCGTGGTCCAACATGAAGGGAGGCTAACAGTGATTACAGTGGCCTGTGAAGAGGAATATTTCATACTGTAGTCTCCATCACAGACACTACAGTATGAGTTGTGGAACATGTAGAGAAGATAACAGTGATTATAGGGTCGTGTGAAGAGGAATACTATATACTATAGTCTATATCACTGACACTACAGTTTTAGTGTTGTAACGTGTAAGGAGGCTAACAGTGATTACAGGTCCATATGAAGAGGAATATTACATACTGTAGTTTCCCTAACAGACACTACAGTAATAGTGGTGGAACATGTAGGGAGCCTGACAGTGATTACAGGGAAATGTTAAGAGGAATAATAAATTCTGTAGTCTCCATTGCTGACACTACGGTATTAGTGGTGGAACATGTAGAGATGCTAACAGTGATTACACAGGCATGTGCAGAGGAATACTACATACTGTAGTCTCCATCGCAGAGACCAAAGTATTAGTGGTGGAGCATGAAGGGAGGCTAACGGTGATTACTTGGGCAAGTGAAGAGGAATACTATATTCTGTAGTCTCCATCGCAGAGGCTACAGCTTTAGTGTTGGAGCAAGAAGAGTGATCAACAATGATTACATGGGCATGTGAAGGGGAATACTACTGTACACACTATAGTTTCCATCACAGATACAGCAGTATTAGTGGAGAAACACATAGGGAGGAAAACCATGTTTACAGGGGCATCTGAAGCAGAAAACTATTTACTGCAATCGCCATCATAGACACTACATTTATTAGTGGTGGAACTCATAGGGTTGCTAACAGTGATTACAGAGGTATGTGAAGTGGACGACTATATACTGTAGTCTCCGTTACAGATACTACTGTTTTAGTGGCGGAACACATAGGGATGGTAGCATACTCGTCTCTTAGACCGGGAGATCAGAAGGCTGTGGGTTCTAGCACCACACCAGGCACTTGGGTTAATATCCCAATTCTGACACTTCAGTGAAGCATAAGGAGGGTGCTGCACTCCTGAGGTGACATCTTTTATGCATGGGATAGACATAAAGGAATTCTAGAGGTTGGGGTAAGGGGAAACAGACTTCTAGGAAAACAAACTGAACTTACAAGCTCAAAGGGGCAGACTGGGTGGGCCCATAGGCCCTTATCTGCTGACACACTGTCTATGTATCTATGTATCTATGTATCTATGGATGCTAACAGTGATTACAGGGGCATGTGAAGCTGAATACTACGTACTGTGGTCTCTATCACAGACACTACAGTAAATGTGCTGTAACATATAGGGAGGCTAACTGTGATTATAGGGACATATGAAGAGGAATACTACATACTGTAGTCTCTATCACATACACTACACTATTAGTTGTATAACATGTAAGGAGGCTAAGAGTGATTACAGGGGCATGAGAAGAGGAATACTACATACTGTAGTCTCAGTCACAGATATTACATTATTACTAGTGGAACATGTAGGAGGCTCACATTGATTACAGGGGCATGTGATGCTGAATACTACATAATGTAGTCTCTATCACAGACACTACAGTAATAGTGGTGAAACATGTGGGGAGGCTAACATTGATTACAGGGAGATGGGAAGAACAATACTACAAACTGTAGTTTCTATCACAATTACTACAGTATTAGTGGTGGAACATGGAAGAAGGATAATAATCATTACCGGGGACTGTGAAGAGGATTACTACATTCTGTAGTCTGCATCACAGACACTACAGTATAAGTGGGGGAACATGTACGGAGGCCAACAGTGATTACAGGGACATGTGAAGAGGAATACTACAGTCTGTAGTCTCCATCGCAGACACTACAGTATTCAAAGTGGAACATGTTGGGAGGCTAAAAGTGATTATAGGAGCTTGTGAAGAGGAATACTATATATTGTTTTTCGGTACCAGACCATACAGTAATAGTGGTGAAACTTTAAGAAAGGCTAACAGTGATTACAGGGTCATGTGAAGAGGAATAATACATAATGTATTCTCCATCACAGACACTACAGTATTAGCTTTGGAAGATATAGGGAGGCTAACAGTGATTATACAGGCATGTGAAGAGGAATACTGCATACTATAGTCTCCATCACATATACTACAGTATTAGTGATGGAACATGTAGGGATGCTAACAGTGATTACAGGGTCATGTGAAGAGGAACACTACACAATGTAGTCTCCATCACAGACAGTACAGTATAAGTGGTGGAACATGTAGGGAGGCTAACAGTGATTACACAGGCATGTGAAGAGATGCACTACATTCTCTAGTCTCCATTGTATATACATCAGTATTAGTGGTGGAACATGTATGGAAGCTAACAGTAATTACAGTTGCATGTGAAGAGGAATACTACATACTATAGTCTCCATCACAGACACTACAGTATTAGGGGTAAATATATTGTGCTAATAGATTATAGGGCCTTGAAGAGAAATACTACATTCTGTAGTTTCCATCACAGACACTACAGTATTAGTTTTGGAAGATGAAGGGAGGCTAACAGTGATTACACGGGCATGTGAAGAGGAATACTACATACAGTAGATGATCTCGCAGACACTACATTATTAATGGTTGAAGATGAAGGGAGGATAGCAGTGATTGCAAGGGCATGTGAAGAATACTACATACTGCAGTGTCTATCACAGACAAAGTAAATCTGGTGGAACATGTACGGAGGCTAACAGAGATTATTGTGACATGTGAAGAAGAATACTAGATACTGTAGTCTCCATCACAGTTACTAGAGAATTAGTGGTGGAACATGCTGGAAAGTTAACAGTGATTATAGGGCATGTGAAGAGGAATTTCATACTGCAGTCTCCATCACAGAAACTACATTATTAGTGGTGGAATATGAAGGAGGCTATCAGTGATTATGGGGACATATGATGAAGAATACAAGATACTGTAGTCTCCATCACAGATACTGCAGTATTAGTCATGGGACATGTAGGAAGCTAACAGTGATTAGAGGGGCTTGTGAAGCATAACACTACAATTTATTCTTCACCACAGACAGATAAGTGATGGAACATGTAGGGAGGTTTACAGTGATTACAGGGGCATGTGAAGAGGAATTCTACATACTGTAGTCTCCATCACAAACAATATACTATTAGTGGTGGACCATGTAGGGAGGCAAACAGTGATCATAAGGGCATGTGAAAAGAAATACTACACTCTGTAGTCACCATCACAGGCACTGCAATATTAGTGGAAGAATATGTAGGGAGGATAAGAGTGATTACAGGGGCATGTGAAGAGGAATACAGCATACTGTAGTCTCCATCACAGGCACTACAGTATTAGTGGTAGAATATGTTTGAAGGATAACAGTGATTACAGGGGCATGTGAAGAGGAATACTACATATCACAGTCTTCATAACAGACACCTCAGTTTTAGTATTGGATCATGTATGGAGGTTACAGGGTCATGTGAAGAGGAATTCTACACACTATAGAGTCTGTAACAGACACCACAGTAAAAGTGGTGAAACTTGTAGGGAGGTTGACAGTTATTACAGGGGCTTGTGAAGAGGAATACTACATACTGTAGTCTCCATCACAGACACTACTGTATTACTGGTTGAACATGAGGAGGGACTAACAGTGATTACAAGGGCATGTGAAGAGGAATATTACATTCTGTAGTCTCCATCGCCGACACCACAGTATTAGTGGTTGAACACGAATGGAGGCTAACAGTGATTACTGGGGAATGTGAAGAGAAATGCTACACAATGTATCCTCCATCCCAGACACTACAGTATTAGTGGTGGAAAAATGTAGCGAGGCTAGCAGTTATTACAGGGACCTGTGAAGAGGAATGATACATTCTGTAGTCTCTATCACAGACACTACAATATTAGTGGTACAACATGTATGGATGCTACATGAAGAGAGGCTAACAGTGATTACAGTGGCCTGTGAAGAGGAATATTTCATACTGTAGTCTCCATCACAGACACTACAGTATGAGTTGTGGAACATGTAGAGAAGATAACAGTGATTATAGGGTCGTGTGAAGAGGAATACTATATACTATAGTCTATATCACTGACACTACAGTTTTAGTGTTGTAACGTGTAAGGAGGCTAACAGTGATTACAGGTCCATATGAAGAGGAATATTACATACTGTAGTTTCCCTAACAGACACTACAGTAATAGTGGTGGAACATGTAGGGAGCCTGACAGTGATTACAGGGAAATGTTAAGAGGAATAATAAATTCTGTAGTCTCCATTGCTGACACTACGGTATTAGTGGTGGAACATGTAGAGATGCTAACAGTGATTACACAGGCATGTGCAGAGGAATACTACATACTGTAGTCTCCATCGCAGAGACCAAAGTATTAGTGGTGGAGCATGAAGGGAGGCTAACGGTGATTACTTGGGCAAGTGAAGAGGAATACTATATTCTGTAGTCTCCATCGCAGAGGCTACAGCTTTAGTGTTGGAGCAAGAAGAGTGACTAACAATGATTACATGGGCATGTGAAGGGGAATACTACTGTACACACTATAGTTTCCATCACAGATACAGCAGTATTAGTGGAGAAACACATAGGGAGGAAAACCATGTTTACAGGGGCATCTGAAGCAGAAAACTATTTACTGCAATTGCCATCATAGACACTACATTTATTAGTGGTGGAACTCATAGGGTTGCTAACAGTGATTACAGAGGTATGTGAAGTGGACGACTATATACTGTAGTCTCCGTTACAGATACTACTGTTTTAGTGGCGGAACACATAGGGAGGCAAGTAACTCGTCTCTTAGACCGGGAGATCAGAAGGCTGTGGGTTCTAGCACCACACCAGGCACTTGGGTTAATATCCCAATTCTGACACTTCAGTGAAGCATAAGGAGGGTGCTGCACTCCTGAGGTGACATCTTTTATGCATGGGATAGACATAAAGGAATTCTAGAGGTTGGGGTAAGGGGAAACAGACTTCTAGGAAAACAAACTGAACTTACAAGCTCAAATGGGCAGACTGGGTGGGCCATAGGCCCTTATCTGCTGACACTGTCTATGTATCTATGTATCTATGTATCTATGGATGCTAACAGTGATTACAGGGGCATGTGAAGCTGAATACTACGTACTGTGGTCTCTATCACAGACACTACAGTAAATGTGCTGTAACATATAGGGAGTCTAACTGTGATTATAGGGACATATGAAGAGGAATACTACATACTGTAGTCTCTATCACATACACTACACTATTAGTTGTATAACATGTAAGGAGGCTAAGAGTGATTACAGGGGCATGAGAAGAGGAATACTACATACTGTAGTCTCAGTCACAGATATTACATTATTACTAGTGGAACATGTAGGGAGGCTCACATTGATTACAGGGGCATGTGATGCTGAATACTACATAATGTAGTCTCTATCACAGACACTACAGTAATAGTGGTGAAACATGTGGGGAGGCTAACATTGATTACAGGGAGATGGGAAGAACAATACTACAAACTGTAGTTTCTATCACAATTACTACAGTATTAGTGGTGGAACATGGAAGAAGGATAATAATCATTACCGGGGACTGTGAAGAGGATTACTACATTCTGTAGTCTGCATCACAGACACTACAGTATAAGTGGGGGAACATGTACGGAGGCCAACAGTGATTACAGGGACATGTGAAGAGGAATACTACAGTCTGTAGTCTCCATCGCAGACACTACAGTATTCAAAGTGGAACATGTTGGGAGGCTAAAAGTGATTATAGGAGCTTGTAAGAGGAATACTATATATTGTTTTTCGGACCAGACCATACAGTAATAGTGGTGAAACTTTAAGAAAGGCTAACAGTGATTACAGGGTCATGTGAAGAGGAATAATACATAATGTATTCTCCATCACAGACACTACAGTATTAGCTTTGGAAGATATAGGGAGGCTAACAGTGATTATACAGGCATGTGAAGAGGAATACTGCATACTATAGTCTCCATCACATATACTACAGTATTAGTGATGGAACATGTAGGGATGCTAACAGTGATTACAGGGTCATGTGAAGAGGAACACTACACAATGTAGTCTCCATCACAGACAGTACAGTATAAGTGGTGGAACATGTAGGGAGGCTAACAGTGATTACACAGGCATGTGAAGAGATGCACTACATTCTCTAGTCTCCATTGTATATACATCAGTATTAGTGGTGGAACATGTATGGAAGCTAACAGTAATTACAGTTGCATGTGAAGAGGAATACTACATACTATAGTCTCCATCACAGACACTACAGTATTAGGGGTGTAACATATTGGGTGCTAACAGTGATTATAGGGGCCTTTGAAGAGAAATACTACATTCTGTAGTTTCCATCACAGACACTACAGTATTAGTTTTGGAAGATGAAGGGAGGCTAACAGTGATTACACGGGCATGTGAAGAGGAATACTACATACAGTAGATGATCTCGCAGACACTACATTATTAATGGTTGAAGATGAAGGGAGGATAGCAGTGATTGCAAGGGCATGTGAAGAATACTACATACTGCAGTGTCTATCACAGACAAAGTAAATCTGGTGGAACATGTACGGAGGCTAACAGAGATTATTGTGACATGTGAAGAAGAATACTAGATACTGTAGTCTCCATCACAGTTACTAGAGAATTAGTGGTGGAACATGCTGGGAAGTTAACAGTGATTATAGGGGCATGTGAAGAGGAATTCTACATACTGCAGTCTCCATCACAGAAACTACATTATTAGTGGTGGAATATGAAGGGAGGCTATCAGTGATTATGGGGACATATGATGAAGAATACAAGATACTGTAGTCTCCATCACAGATACTGCAGTATTAGTCATGGGACATGTAGGGAAGCTAACAGTGATTAGAGGGGCTTGTGAAGCATAACACTACAATTTATTCTTCACCACAGACAGATAAGTGATGGAACATGTAGGGAGGTTTACAGTGATTACAGGGGCATGTGAAGAGGAATTCTACATACTGTAGTCTCCATCACAAACAATACACTATTAGTGGTGGACCATGTAGGGAGGCTAACAGTGATCATAGGGGCATGTGAAAAGAAATACTACACTCTGTAGTCACCATCACAGGCACTGCAATATTAGTGGAAGAATATGTAGGGAGGATAAGAGTGATTACAGGGGCATGTGAAGAGGAATACAGCATACTGTAGTCTCCATCACAGGCACTACAGTATTAGTGGTAGAATATGTTTGAAGGATAACAGTGATTACAGGGGCATGTGAAGAGGAATACTACATATCACAGTCTTCATAACAGACACCTCAGTTTTAGTATTGGATCATGTATGGAGGTTACAGGGTCATGAAGAGGAATTCACACACTATAGATCTCTGTAACAGACACCACAGTAAAAGTGGTGAAACTTGTAGGAGGTTGACAGTTATTACAGGGGCTTGTGAAGAGGAATACTACATACTGTAGTCTCCATCACAGACACCACTGTATTACTGGTTGAACATGAGGAGGACTAACAGTGATTACAAGGGCATGTGAAGAGGAATATTACATTCTGTAGTCTCCATCGCCGACACCACAGTATTAGTGGTTGAACACAATGGAGGCTAACAGTGATTACTGGGGAATGTGAAGAGAAATGCTACACAATGTATCCTCCATCCCAGACACTACAGTATTAGTGGTGGAAAAATGTAGCGAGGCTAGCAGTTATTACAGGGACCTGTGAAGAGGAATGATACATTCTGTAGTCTCTATCACAGACACTACAATATTAGTGGTACAACATGTATGGATGCTACATGAAGAGAGACTAACAGTGAGTACAGGGGCATATAAAATACACTACAGTAATAGTGGTGGAACATGTAGTGAGGCTGGCAGTTATTACTGGGGCATGTGAAGAGGAATACTACATACTGTTGTCTCTATTGCAAACACTACAGTATTAGTGGCTGAAAATGAAGAGAGACTAACAGTGATTACAGGGGCATGTGAAGAGTAATACTACATTTTGTAGTCTCCATCGCCAACATTACAGTATTAGTGGTAGAATATGAAGGGAGGCTAACAGTGATTACAGGGAATTGTGAAGTTGAATACTACATAGTGTAGTCTCCTTCACAGTTACTACAGAATTAGTGATGGAACATGTAGGGAGGCTAACAATGATTACAGATGCATGAGAAGAAAAATATTGCATACTGTAGTCTCCGCAGACACTATAATATTAGTGGTGGAACATGTAGGGAGGCTAACAGTGATTACTGGGGCATGTGAAGAGGAATACTGCATACTGTAGTCTCTATCACAGAAACTACAGTATTAGTGGTAGAATATGTTTGAAGGATAACAGTGATTACAGGGGCATGTGAAGAGGAATACTACATACTGTAGTCTCCATCGCAGACACTACTGTATTAGTGGTTGAGCATGAAGAGGGACTAACAGTGATTACAAGGGCATGTGAGGAGGAATGCTACATTCTGTAGTCTCCATCCCAGACACTACAGTATTATTGGTGGAACCTGTAGGGAGGCTAACAGTGATAATAATAGTATGTGAAGAGGAATACTACACAATGTAATCTCCATCCCTAACACTAAAGGATTAGTGGTGGAATCATGTATGGAGGCTAACAGTGATTACAGGTACCTATGAAGAGGAAAGCTACATTCTGTGGTCTCCATCACAGACACTACACTATTAATGGTGCAACATGTAGGGATGCTAACAGTGATTAAAGTGGTCTTTGAAGATTAATACTACATTCTGTTGTCTCCATCAGAGACACTATAGTATATGTGGTGGAACATGTAGGTAGGGTAACAGTGATGACAGGGATATATGAAGAGGAATACTAAATTCTGCAGTCTCCATCACAAACACTACGGTATGAGTCATGGAACATGTAGGGAGGCTGACAGTGATTACAGGGCATGTGAAGAGAAATACTGCAAACTGTAGTCTCCATCGCACACACTACAGTATTAGTGTTGGAACATGTAGGGAGGCTAACACTGATTACACATGCATATGAAGAAGAATACTACATACTGTCGTCTCCATTGCAGACACTATAGTATTAGTGGCTGAACATGAAGAGACACTAACAGTGATTACAGGGCCATGTGAAGAAGAATGCTACATACTGTAGTCTCCATCACAGACACTACAGTATTACTGGTGGAACATGTAGTGAGGCTAACAGTGATTAGAGGGGCATGTGAAGAGGAATACTATGTTCTGTAGTCTCCATCACCAACATTACAGTATTAGTGGTGGAACATGAAGGGAGGCTAACAGTGATTACTGGTGTATGTGAAGCTGTATACTACATACTGTAGTCTCTATAACAGACATTACAGTAATAGTGGCAGAACATTTAGGGAGGCTAATAGTGATTACAGGGACATGTGAAGTAGAATACTACATATTGTAGTCTCAATCACAATTACTACATAATTAGTGATGGAACATGTAGGGAGGCTAACAGTGATTACAGATGCATGAGAAGAATACTACATACTCTAGTCTCCATCGCAGACACTACAGTATTAGTGGTGGAACATGTAGGGAGGCTAACAGTGATAATAATGGTATGTGAAGAGGAATACTTCACAGTGTATCTCCATCCCTAACACTAAAGGATTATTGCTGGAATCATGTAAGGAGGCTAACAGTGATTACAGGGACCTGTGAAGAGGAATGTTACACTCTGTGGTCTCCATCACAGACACTACAGTATTAATGATACAATATGTAGGGATCTACCAGTGATCACAGTCACTATAGTATGAGTGGTGGAACATGTAGGAAGACTAACAGTGATTACAGGAGCATGTGAAGAGGAATACTATGTTCTGTAGTCTCCATCACAGACACTATAGTATTAGTGGTGGAACATGTAGGGAGGCTAACACTGATTACACATGCATATGAAGAAGAATACTACATACTGTCGTCTCCATTGCAGACACTATAGTATTAGTGGCTGAACATGAAGAGACACTAACAGTGATCACAGGGGCATGTGAAGAAGAATGCTACATACTGTAGTCTCCATCACAGACACTACAGTATTACTGGTGGAACATGTAGTGAGGCTAACAGTGATTAGAGGGGCATGTGAAGAGGAATACTACTTCTGTAGTCTCCATCGCCAACATTACAGTATTAGTGGTGGAACATGAAGGGAGGCTAACAGTGATTACTGGTGTATGTGAAGTTGTATACTACATACTGTGTCTCTATAACAGACATTACAGTAATAGTGGCAGAACATTTAGGGAGGCTAATAGTGATTACAGGGACATGAAGTAGAATACTACATATTAGAGTCTCCATCACAATTACTACATAATTAGTGATGGAACATGTAGGGAGCTAACAGTGATTACAGATGCACGAGAAGAATACTACATACTCTAGTCTCCATCGCAGACACTACAGTATTAGTGGTGGAACATGTAGGGAGGCTAACAGTGATAATAATGGTATGTGAAGAGGAATACTTCACAGTGTATCTCCATCCCTAACACTAAAGGATTATTGCTGGAATCATGTAAGGAGGCTAACAGTGATTACAGGGACCTGTGAAGAGGAATGTTACACTCTGTGGTCTCCATCACAGACACTACAGTATTAATGGTACACATGTGTAGGGGTCTACCAGTGATCACAGTCACTATAGTATGAGTGGTGGAACATGTAGGAAGACTAACAGTGATTACAGGAGCATGTGAAGAGGAATACTATGTTCTGTAGTCTCCATCACAGACACTATAGTATTAGTGGTGGAACATGTAGGAAGGCTAACAGTGATTACAGGGGCATGTGAAGAGGAATACTACATACTGCATTCTCTATTACAAACACATTAGTATGAGTGGTGGAACATGTAGGGAGGCTGAAAGTGATTACAGGGGCATGCAAAGAAGAATGCTACATAATGTAGTTTCCGTAACAGACACTACAGTAATAGTGTTGGAACATGTAGTGAGGTTGACAGTTATTACTAGGACATGTGAAGAGGAATACTACATACTGTAGACTCCATTACATACACCACAGTACTAGTGGTGAAACATGTATTTAGGCTAACAGTTATTACAGGGGCATGTGAAGAGGAATTCATCATTCTGAAGTCTCCATCTCAGGCACTAAATTATTAGTGGTGCAACCTGTAGGGAGGATACAGTGATTAAAGGGACATTTGAAGAGGAATACTACATGCTCTAGTCTCCATCGCAGACACTACAGTATTAGTGGTGGAACATGTAGGGAGTCTAACATTGATTGTAGATGCATGAGAAGAGGAATACTGCATACTGTAGTCTCCATCCCTAACACTAAAGGATCAGTTGTGGAATCATGTAGGGAGGCTAACAGTGATTACAGGGACCTGTGAAGAGGAATGCTACATTCTGTGGTCTCCATCTCAGACACTGCAGTATTAATGGTACAACATGTAGGGAGGCTAACAGTGATTACAGTGGTCTGTGAAGAGGAATACCACATAATGTAGTCTTCATCGCAGACACTACAGTATTAGTGGTGTAACATGAAGGGAGGCTAACAGTTATTACAGGGGCATGTATAGAGGAATACAAAATTCTTTACTCTCCCCCGCAGATACTACAGTATTAGTGGTGGAACATGAAGGGATGCTAACAGTGATTACAAGGGCATGTGAAGCTGAATACTACATGCTGTAGTCTCCATTACAGACACTACATTGATAGTGGTGGAACATGTAGTAAGGCTAACAGTGATTACTGGGACATGTAAAGAATAGTACATACTGTAGTCTCCATGACAGACACTACAGTATTAGTGGTGTAACATGAAGGGAGGCTACCAGTGATTACAGGGGCATGTGAAGAGGAATACTGCATACTGTCGTCTCCATCTCAGACACTACAGTATTAGTAGTTGAGCATGTAAGAAGGATAACAATGATTTCAGCAGCTTGTGAAGAGGAATACTACATACTGTAGTCTTGGTCACACACTACAGTATTAGTGGCTGAACATGTAGGGAGGCTCTCAGTGATTACATGGATATCTGAAGAAGAATACTACATACTGTAGTCTCCATCACTATTACTACAGTAGTAGTGGTGGAACATGTTGGGAGGCTAACAGTGATTACAGGGCATGTGTAGAGGAATACTACATACTGTAGTCTCCATCATAGATACTACAGTATTAGTGGTGGAATATGTAGGGAGGCTAACAATGATTACAGGACATGTGAAGAGGAATACTACATACTGTAGTCTCCATCATAGATACTGCAGTATTAGTGGTGGAATATGTAGTGAGGCTAACAATGATTACAGGGTTATGTGAAGAGGAATATTATATACTGTAGTTTCTGTCACAGCCTCTACAGCATTAGTGGTGGAACATGTAGGGAGGCTAACAGTGATTTTGTTACTTGAGCTCGATTTGCTGTGATCCATGGTATTTAAGGAAAAATTGCATGCCCACTGGGTGAGATTTTAGGAAGACTAAGTGATGGGGAGAGTGCAGGGAGACTGGTTAGAAGTTGAGTGGAGGAATACAAGATTTGGAGTTAAAGACTCTACTGCATAATTTAAATACATTGTATTTCAGCTTCACTAGTAGTGTAACAACATGTGCAATCAATTGATGAGAAATGATTTAGACATCTGAGGATTTTTAAACTGCATAAATGTGAAATGGGTGATCATAGTATTCAAGATCATGTAGGGTACTAATACGATTAATCTGATACTAAGTTACAATAATAATAAGGGCATAATCGTAGACTAAGATGAGGGAAGAGATACTGCAAAACACAGTACTCAATAGTGGTGAGATCATGGACCAAGTTGTAGACACAGCAGAGACAAGTAGAACAGAGGCTTATATTCTACCTAGAACTTGAATTTTATTGAATTTAAAATGTTACAAGGTATGCAGATGTTCAGGAGTGGCATGTACATAACTCCTACTATACTATTTACATCCTGTCTGCTTGCATTCACTTTGAGATCTTAGACTTTCTCTATAAAACATAACTCAGAATAAATCTCATTGCATAGTGGATTTTAAAGTTCTTCCATAAAAGTTCATTGTGATATTAAAAGAGCTACCCTTAATATGAAGATCATTGCCATATAGGTATGAGTATGAAGTCATGCAGGTTACACTTCAGAAAATGAAACTGTATTTGTAAAAGGAACAGGTAGGTGGGCATAGGTATCCTGCAGGATGTTGCTCCCCTCAGAGTCAAAGCCCATCGCAAAGTGTTATGATGCTTTGCAGCAACTGAGCTACATTAACTAAACTTGGAATGCTGGTGTCATGGGGAGTTAGCAGTGATCAAGTAAATATATTGGTACTTCTGATTCCAGCCCATAAATCCTATAGTTTAATATTTAATATCCTTATAAACTAGAAATGGCTTCTTATACAAAGTGTGATTTCCGTGTTACCGATTCTTTTGTGTTCAAATCAGGTCTCAGTAGAATAACATAGCACTTTGGAAAGAAAATACAGCTCAGTAACCCAAACCCTGAGGACAAGATGGCAAATATCTCCACAGCGACCACATACTTCCCCTTAGTGCTCAGGTACGCTGGTATGAATGATAGCCAAACACTAACAAAGATTAGCATGCTAAAAGTGATGAATTTGGCCTCGTTATATCTATCTGGTAATTTCCGTACTAGGAAAGCAACTATGAAGCACACACTTGCCAGTAGTCCAAGGTATCCCAGCATGCAATAAAACATGGTAATAGAGCCTTCATTACATTCAATTATTATTTTGTCCTTGTAAGAGTTCATGTTTTTCTCTGGGAAAGGTGTTGAATGTCCAAGCCAAATAACACATACAAAGACCTGTAGAATGGCACAGAAAAGGCCTATAAAACTTGGAGTCCTAGATCCCACCCACTTCTGGTGGATGCTTCCTGGCCTTGTTGCACTGAATGCAATGACTACAGTGATTGTTTTTGCCAGAATAGAAGAGATGCAAACAGAAAATGTTATACCAAATGCAGATTGCCGAAGTAAGCAGCTTGCACTGTGTGGTTTACCGATAAATATTAAGGAGCAGAGGAAGCAAAGAATGAGAGCTACCAGGAGAAAGTAGCTGAGATCACGGTTGTTTGCTTTCACTATTGGTGTGTCCTGATATCTAATAAAAATCCACAGTATAGAAGCAGGAAGAATGGAAAGGAAAACAGTGACACCAGTCAATGTTGCACCCATGGGATCATCAAAGGACAGGTACTCGAACCCGCTTCAGAATGCAGCTTATCCTTCGTTCATTGGACCAAGAATCTTCTGGACACTTGATACAGTCAGGGGCATCTAATAAAACAATAAACAAAGAAACTGATTTAAGAGCGAAAGCCATCTATAGTTTACATTTTATTTGCTACACCACAGATTCTTGGTTACTAAGTCCTTGTGCCAGAAAGTGCAATGTGAGAACGAAATGATGGACACACAATTTGTTGTTCATCCAGCCACTGGTCATCTCTAATTCTCATCTAATATCTGGTATTCTCCCCTAATAGGGTCTCTTTTACATGATGTCTAGAACGATAGCTCCTTTCTGCAGTGTATGAACAGCTTTGCTAAAGCATGCATCATAATTTTCTTTCCTAAATAGTTACATAAGGGTGCTTAGCTTGGGATGGTCTACTCATAACGGTGTACTCACGTTAGGGTACAGTTCAGTCAAAAAAATTGTCTGCATTGTGAATAAATAAACATTATTGTTCCATCCTAAAATTAACGATCATTACAGTATAACAGAATGTAAAACATAAATACATCTATAAGATACAGTATAAGAAAAAAAGCATGATAAAAAAACAATAATAAGTTAAAAAGTGAATATCCAATAAAATTATAACACATTTATTAATGAAGAGACCCAAAGCAACTCAATAAGTTGCATATATTGTAGGCAGGACAGCCAGCAGAAGTTTAGTTGTTTACTTCAGATCCCAAATTCCTGCACATTCTCTTCCTGAACCCATTAGCACTGTGCCACTTTGATGATTATGTAGTCATCTTCTGCAGTGAAGAGAACTGTTTGGATCATGTTTTGGTGTCTAGGTAAAAGGGAACTTAGTATAGGAGAGATCCAGTGAGCTCTTGCCTTGTTATACCAGCTGCATTGAAATATTACATGTGCCACGTCTTCTACTGATTTATTGTAACAATTACAATAAGTGGAGGTCAGGTCGTGGGACTTATAATACCTGGCCCTCAATAGATTTGATTGAAACGTACCTAATTTGAATGTTGCATAAGTTTGCCTAATATTGGGATCTCCTAGTACATCTGGGTAGTACCTGTACCTGTGATAGCAATCATGGGTACCTTGCCTCTTAGCAAACCTAGATTGGGCAAGGGCCTAAGGTCTTTACTTATGAAATAATCTGAAATGTTCATGTATATGTGGGGTTTATATTTGGGACTTATTGTAGTTTTTTGTTTATATTTTAAAAGGATCTCCAAGTTATACTTATTTAAAGCTTTCAGTAAGTGTTCTGACCAGCAGAAGGCCATATATCTCATGTCCTTTCAAAACATTTTTTTTGTAGATATTTTTTCATTATTCGTATTTCAGGCAATTTATTTAATTTTACCAAAAAGTTGATAAAATTACAATCTGCTGAAACCTGCAGACAATTCAGGCCCAGCTCTGCTCTTACAAAGCAGCTCAGCATGGATTTATTAAAACTAGTGCAGCACAAAAAAATTGTGTAACACGTTTTTCTAAACTAGTAATGGGTGAGAGTGCTCATATTTCGGCACTGTAAAGAAATTGCATGTTATATTTTGCCTAAATAGTGTTTATTAGGGGCCTAATACTATGCCCCCATATAAACAGTGCTCTGCTCCACACTCTCTCAGATTCAGCTGACCACTGGAGCTGCAGGAAGGGATGTTAGGACCTGAGTTTTGCCCATTCCACTCCCGCTACACTCCCAATTGCAGCCTTTCAGATTTAACTTATCACTGAGCTGCAGGAAGAGTCATTAGGACCTGGATTCTGCCCACCCCACTCCCACTACACTCCCGAATGCAGCCTCTCAGATTCAGCTGACCACTGAGCTGCAGAAAAGGTCGCTAGGGCCTGGATTTTACCCTTCCTGTTCTAGCTACACTTCCAACTGCAGCCTCTTGGATTCATCTGACCACCAGAGCTCCAGGAAGGGTTATGAGGGCCTGGATTTCTCCCTCCACACTCCTTCTACATTCCCGACTACAGTCTCTCAGATTCAGCTGACCATGGTACCTGCTGCAAGAGTTGTGAGGGCCTGAATTGCGCCCTCCCAGTTCCTACCGATCCTCCAGGCTCCTGATTTGATTTGATTTGATTTGATTTTTTTGATTAAAATATGGTAAGTCCATGAGCCAATGGCCCATTTTCAAGGTCGGCCAGAGTCACATTCATACTTCAATAAATACAACAAACGAACAAACATTAATTGCAATACAAACTACAGTACAGTCTAGTTAAAACATCTACACTGGTTTTTGGAGAAAAGATACCTCTTCATGTGTAATCTAAACTGATTTAAAGAAACGGTAATACATTCAAAAGCTTTTACAACAGAGTTAAAAAACACAGGTAATTTATAGAACACAGTTCTCTGCCCCAGCGTTGACTTCATTCTAGGAATACTAAACGTTTGCAGCTCAGATAAATGTAGTAGTAGTAATAATAATAGAAATGATTTTATTCAACTATAAATGAACAAGGTAAACAATCCCATTGAGTACACAGATACACTCATTTTTAAGGGACACCTTCTAAAATGCATAACCTGGTTACAGTCTAATGAGATTTATCAAAACATACAAAAATACAAACATACAAATACAGATATACATTATAAATACATTACAACATGTTGAACAACATCCCACTAATCACTAATTACCCTTCTTTTAAAACTATCCATTTCCCAATGCTATGCAACATTCATGCAATCCGTCACTTTGTCCTTTTGCCTAGTCCTACTCCAACTCACTTTGACACCATGTGATCTAAGATCAGCAGGTAGATTATTCCAGATTTTTGGACCCAAGTAAAACAATGTAGCACACACACATTTTGTCCTACACTTTAGCACTTCAAACTCTATGTACTGGGCTGTTCTTAAACCCATAATAGGGTGTTTAATTTTCAGATCTTTGGTAATATATTCAGGTAATTTAATTTCTATTAAGGTATACATAAATTTGGTTGTGTGTTGATTTCTCCTATAATACAAATTATCCCACCCCACCTCTCTATATAGCTCACAGTGATGTGTAAATCTATGTACTCCATAATATACCTAGCCATTTTGTTCTATATACTGTATATATTTTTCAAATCAGTCTTATTTGCCCCCCCCCACATATATTATGTCAGCATAGTCAATCACTAGCACTAACATAGTATTTATCACATGCAGCCTGGTGTTCCTAGAGAAATTATGCTTTATTCTATACAACATCCCCAGTTGTTGCCCCAGCCTCTTGACCAATTTATTTATATGAAAAGACTACTTACAGTTTATGTCCGTCCATAACCCTAAATATTTGTATTCATTTACCAACTGTAATTTAGAACCATCTTTCACTAATATTTCCAAGGGTTCTTTCATAGATGGCTCTTTATTTTTCTTCCGAAACAATATTACCTTAGTCTTAGTAGTATTCAATACCAGTTTGTTTTTGATACAATATTTCTGTATTTCATCAAATGCTACTTGTGAAGTATGTTGTATACAATTAGAATCCGCTCCTGAAGCATACATAATACTATCATCAGCATACTGACGATATAATAAATGGGGCAGTAGTTCTTCATGTCAGCAGAATCACCTGCTTTAAAGACCGGGCCTACTATAGCACCCTTCCAAACAGTCAGAGGAGAAGAATGACAGCGAGATAAATTAAAAATAGTAGCTAAAGGGAAACAAAGAATATCTGCGGTGATCCTCACGAACCGAAAGTCAACACTGTCAGTTCCCACAACTGGTTTGGGGTCGAACTTTAGGAGATATTTCAAAACTTCATCTACTGTTAATAACCTAAAACAAAATTTAGGACACAATAAATGTAAATGATCATCTTCCTTATCCAAGGACTGGCATCCATATTTGACTCAACCTGAACGTAATTTGATAATCTGAAATATATCTATTAAATGCTAATGCAATGACTGATGGTTCACTTAATCCACCTGATGAAGTGCAATTAGATTTCTCCCCCAGTAAATCATTAAATAAGCCCCAGGTAGCCTTTGTATTTTTACCCTCACAGGCCTTCCATCCTCACCCCATCCTCCTCCTCCCCTTTTCTGATGCTCCAAACAAGCACAATACCCTTTATTCTGTCCCAGATATACTTAAATCCACCAATGGTTTTCACACCAACCACTTTGGCCAGCAGCCTGTTCCATGCTTCCACAGCCCTATCTATAAAATAGTACTTCCTCACATCCCTCCTGAACCTCCCTCCTGTTAGCTTCTATACATGACCACATGACCAGGAGCTAGTATTGAAATTCCATAATTCCCCACAGTTCAACCTGTTAATTCCTTTTAGGAATGTAAAGATCTCTATCACAGCTCCCACCTCCCTTCTGGTTTCCAGTGAGTGCATGTTCAATGCTTCGAGGTGCTCCTCTTAGATCCTTCCCTGCTGCCCCTGCTTCATTGTTGTTACCCGGAGCTCCACCATCTCCAGCCTATCCCTATCCTTCCTGAAGTGAGGACTCCAAAACTGTGTGCAGCACACCAGGTGTGGCCTCACCAGAGATCCATATAGAGGGAGCATTACCTCCCTTTTTCTGATATCAGTATTTCTCTTGATACAACCAAGCATCCTACTTGCATTGCTGTCTGCCTTGTTGCACTGACTTGATTACATAGAAACATAGAAACATAGACTTTGACGGCAGATAAGGACCACTTGGCCCACCCAGTCTGCCCATTTCCCTACCTACTGGATAAGCTGCAGATTCTAGTTAACCAACAGCCTACTTCCTGCAACCCCCCACTATAATTGCCTTGTGTCTGTCCCATGCATGTTTGAATTCCCCCACTGATTGCTTTAAGGAGTCATGAATGATGACTCCAAGGCCATGTTCTACAGTCATGTTACTGGGAGTCTCACCCCTCCCATCCAATCCTCTGTCCTGGGGTTCCTGTTCCCTAGGTTCATCACCTTGCACTTTTTGGCATGGAATTTCAACTGCCAAACCCTTGAATGCCCATTTAGTTCTTGCAAGCTTCTCTGCATCTTGCCGGTTGGGGGGGCAGATGGATGGAAAGTCAGAGAAGGGGAGATAGGGGAGCTAAACATGTGGCCCAAGGGCTGGTGCCAGGAAAAAAGACACAAATATGTAGGGGTCTGTTCATGAAAAGGGGTTACCAAAGTGTGACACGAGGGTCAAATGTTCAAATTATTTCCAGATTACATTTGTGATGCATTTTGAGATATTATGACCCAAGTATGAAAAATGAAACATATTGGGAGATAAACGTCTCACGGGTTCTTGAGATAAAAGAACTGTATTGTGGTGAGTGTAACAAGTGACACCACACACCATGGTGAATGCAACACCTGACACAAGACATCTGTTTTAGTAGTAAAAACTTTAATAAACATATGTAATGGGTTATATTAAAACATGAGAAACAAATATTTATAAGAAGCACATTACATTAATTACAAATTTGATGTTTTGCACCATGTACCGTGGCGAATGTAACAAGTGACACCACACATTTGTTTCAGTTTTACAGAGTTTAGCGGACATGCCTAATGGCTAACATGCTGCTAATAAAAACTCACACAGTGCTACTAAACCTGGGGAAATCTGACAATAATAACAGTACTGACAGGTAAGATGTTTGACACCACATACCGTTGTGAATGTAACAGGTGACACTACACATTTGTTTCAGTAGAAAAAAAGTTTAATACACATGCCTAATGGCTAACGTGCTACTACTAATCACTGACATAGTGCTACAAAGGCTGGAGAAATTTGACAACATTAATGATGTCTGATTCTGCAAACCATGGTGAATGTAACAAGTGGCACCACTCTTATGTTTGTCTTACTAAAACTGTACTAAACTTGTCTTACAACTAACATACTACTTTTACTGATATACTGCTATAAAACATGAAAAAATTCAACAATTACATTACCGGCAAGTGTAGTGATTAACACCACATAACTTGGTGAAAGTAACAAGTGACACCACACATTTGTTTCAGTTTTTAAAAAGTTTTCTGAACATGCTGCATAGCTTTCATGCCACTACTAATAACTGACATAGTGTTACAAAACCTGGAGGAAATTGACAATAATAACAGTACTGGCAGGTATGATGGTTAACACCACATAGTGTGGTGAATGTGACGAGTGACACCACAAAGAAAATCCATTTTAAACCTTCCCTCCATATACACAGTATGATCTCTATTACAACTGATGCCCAGCACTTTCCCTAGACATGTAGTTGTCACTGAAATATGATCCCTGAAAATTTGCCCAACAGTCGGTGAATGATGGTAACCAAAATCTACCTGTGGTGAATGTAACTTCAACCCTCATTGTTGCATGCAGTGCTTATCTTCATACAATGTAGCCCTACAAATGGAGGAGCCACATGGAAACAATGGGTTTCAAACCACAACTCAGCTCCTCCCTCTATGGGTTGCTCCTTGGTTCTGATGGGCAGGTTATGACTTTGCAACTGTCACAGACTAATGGGTAAACATTGGGCCTGATGTTACTCCAAGTAGAGCGAGGGTCACAGGTTGCTCTCTCTTCTGTGGGAAAGCTAGATCAAGCAGTAACACAGTCAGTTAAGACAAGGAGGCAAACTAGGAGAGAAGCCAGAAAATGTTTCAAAGTTCTAATAGCACAATTACAGATTTGGGGGCCATGCGGGTGAATGTAATGTGCTGTGGCACCAACTGTTACATTCACCACACTAAATACAAAGCTGTACAAACTAAAAATGGAGCATTACAATGGGCTAAAGAGTACAGATAATAAAAAACACAACTCCAGATTAGTAAGCAGAGTTACTTTATTAAGGGAAAACATTAAATTGCATAAACAATTAATAAAACATGTGTTTTTGCACTTCACACTTTTTCAGGTAAAAAAAGCAGCACAATGGCAAGGCAAGGCACATTTTATTTAAAAAAGATGCCCATCCCGGAGGCTCTGGGTGCTGTACATCAATTAATAAGTACAACACATCAAAGTAATAAACAATTAAATACAATACTCTAAACAAATTAAAACAACATTTGCTATACAATTAACTACCCTCAACTTCAGCTGCATTTAAAGTCTCTAAGACTAAATTAAAAATGAAGCGGGACACCCCATCAAAAATAAAATGGATACCCTAGAATTCCATAGTTACTGTATGTTATTTATCTACACATATTGCCAGCATTCAGATTTAGTCAAAAACATATGTCTGACAGTTCTTGATTTTTAAAAATGTAGTATGCATTGTATGGTGGGCATTGGTAACCTCTTTTCATGAACAGTCCCGTAGGTAACTGGTAACAGTTTCGGGATTGAAAGTTATTTAAATTTGATGGACTGCATCTGACTAAGGAGGGAATCAGTGCATTGGGTCAGAAGTTTGACATCTTTGCAGAATATTTAAACTAGCAAATGGGGGCAGGGCTCAGTACCCAATACATGAAATGGGAAGAACATCCTTCCCACTCAGCTAGTGATCAAACAGGAGTTCAACATGATTGTAGTTCATTTGCATCACCAAGTAAGGAAAAAGGTCTGGCTCCTCATACAATGCACAGGGGAAATGCTGGACCTCATCCAACAACTAACACACTGAAATCGAGCCAATGGAAAATCATTTACACAAATGCTTGCAGTCTGGGAAACAAGATCCCAGACCTGCAGGCAACAATGACAGAGGCTAAACTGAACATAGTAGCCATTAGCGAGACATGGTTCACTAGTAACTATACTTGGGAGACATCAGCAACAGGCTATGTACTGTTCAGAAGAGGCCAAGGTGCAAAAGGGGGGGTGCAGTGGCCCTTTATGTAAATGAAAATATCAAAGCTACAGAAATTCAGAATGCACATAAGGAGCCAGATGAACTATGGATCACCCTTGAAACAGGAAATGGGACAACCATATTAACTGGGGTTGTCTTCAGGCCTCCAGACCGGGGGAAGCACATAGACACATTATTGTAAGAAGATATACAAAACATGACAGCTAAAGGGGAGGTTCTGAGAATGGAAGACTTCAACATACCAGATACAGATTGGATAATATCAGAAGGAACATCTGCCAGAACTAGACACGCAGTGGATTCCCTGCAGGGGGAGGGCCTCAAACAACTGGCACAGCAACCCACAAGAGACAGCACTATTCTAGATCTAGTACTGATTAATGGGGAAAGGATCACAGATCTCCAGGTAGAAGATCACCTGGGGGCCAGTGATCATCACATGGTATAGTTCAATTTGCCCACTAGAACTAAATCATCCCATTCTATGGGGGCCAGTGATCATCACTGGGTATAGTTCAATTTGCCCACTAGAACTAAATCATCCCATTCTAAGGCAAAAATAGGGACTTCAGAGGAGCTGACTTTGATAAGATGGACAACAGAGTTAAGCTAGCCCTGGCAAGAAGAAATACAGGTGAGGGGGTACAGGCGAAGTGGGAAAGCATTAGGGATGCAGTACTTGAAGCAACATCCCATTGTGTTAGAGAGAAAAGCAAGAGCAAAAGAAGAAGGAAACCACTTTGGTTCTCAAAAACAGTAGCAGAAAAGGTCAGAGCCAAAAGACTGGCCTCCAGGAAATATAAGGGAACACAGAGAGATGAAGATAGGGAGGCATACCAAGCTTTCCTAAGGGAAACAGGGAAGACAGTAAGGCAGGCAAAGGCCTAAACTGAGGAAACCCTCACATGAACAGTAAAAGAAGGTGACAAGCCTTTCTATAGATACAATAGTGAAAGGAAAAATTCCAGAGGGGGTGTTGCTAAGATCAAAGGGGATAAGAGAGAGTGTGCGGAGGGGGACCAAGGAAAAGCATCTCTCCCAAATAGATACTTCTGCTCAATATTTACTGAGAAGAAGGTAGGGCAGGGCCCACAGCTCAGCATTGACACAATGGGGAGGGAGGTGTGCACTAGTCTCTTCATCAAAGAAAGGGTCCTACAAGAGTGCACTAAGATCAGGGTGGACAAGTCAATGGGACCTGATGGCATACATCTCAGGGTAGTAGAGGAGCTAAGTGTGGAACTAGCAGAGCAATTAGCAGAACTGTTTAATAAGTCTCTGAGCACAAGGGCGGTGCCAGAAGACTGGAGAATGGCTCATGTGATCCCAATCTACAAGAGTGGCAGCAGGGATGAGGCATGGAACTCAGACCAGTCAGTCTTACCTCAGTAGTGGGCAAGATTATGGAGACACTCCTTAAGGAAATGATAGTGCAACACCTGGAATCCATAGGAGCACAGGATCCAAGACAGCATGGGTTTACAACAGGAAGGTCCTGTCAAAACTAATCTCATAGATTTCTTTGACTGGGTAACCAGAATGGTGGACAAAGGGGGAGCAGTTGATGTTGCCTACCTTGACTTCAGCAAAGCTTTCAATACAGTTCCGCATAGAAGATTGATTAATAAGCTGGGTAGGCTTGGGGTGGGTCAGAAGTTGATAAACTGGGTGGCATACTGGTTGACGGGCAGAAAACAGAGAGTGGTGGTAAACGTTATACAATCGGAAGAGATCCAAGTCACAAGTGGGGTACCTCAGGGTTCAGTTCTGGGGCCAATCCTCTTCAATATCTTCATCAGTGACTTTGTAGATGGACTGGAGGGTAAGGTTTTTCTGTTTGCAGATAAGACCAAGATCTGCAACAGAGTAGACAATCCAGATGGGGTAGGCAGAATGAGAAGAGATCTGCATAAACTGGCAAAATGGTCAGAAGAGTGGCAAATGGGGTTTAACGCAAAGAAGTGCAAGATCATGCACATATGGAAGAGAAACCCTGAAGCCACCAATAAGCTGGGAAGGGAGTTGCTGGCAATTAGAAAGGAGGAAAGAGACTTGGGCATCATCATCACAGATAACCAGAAATCATCCAAGTAGACCACTAAAGCAGTAGGTCAGGCTAGAGGGATGTTGGGGTCTATTAGTAGGGGTATCACAAGTCATAAGAAGGAGGTAATAATCCCTCTTTACAAGACACTTGTTAGGCCCCATCTGGAGTATTGTGTGCAGTACTGGAGGCCGCACCTGCACAAGGATATTAACAAAATGGAGGCAGTCGAGAGAAGGGCAACCAAAATGTTGCAGGGACTGCATCAGAAAACATACTGTATGAGGACAGATTAATGGAGCTCAATATGTATACCCTAGAGCAAAGGAGGGAGAGAGGTGATATGATCAAAACATTCAAACATCTTAAGGGCAAGGTGAAAGAGTCTAACATGTTTCAATATAAGAAAAATAGCAGGACAAGAGGACACAGCATGAGTTTAGAGGGAGACCGATTAAGGGGGAATGTGAGGAAGTTCTTTTTCACAGAAAGGGTGATGGATGTATGGAACAGCCTACCTCAGGAAGTGGTGGATGTGAATACAGTGCAGGGCTTCAAACAGGCATTAGATAGGCATAAGGGAGCAATATACAGATGAGTATGAATAGATAGGCCATTGACAGGGTACAGACCTATTGCACATTCATAAGGCAGATAAAATGGGCAGACTGGATGGGCCTTGTGGTCCTTATCTACCATCAACATCTATGTTTCTATGTTATTCCCTCATCACTAGCAACCCTCCCAAAGAGTGCTGTGCTGTCTGAGAAGAGGCACAGCCTGCCCTGGATCCCCTTATCAATGTCTCTGATGAACATGCTGAAGAGAACCAGCCCTAGGACAGATCCCTGTGGAACCCCGCTCGTGACCTCACTCTCTACAGATCTAACCCCACTGACCACTATCTTCTGCTGCATCCCATTTTGCTAGTTACCTACCCAGTTTACAATGACATTACTGTGCCCAGTGTCTCCAACTTCTTCAGCAAGTTTCTTTAAGGCACTGAGTCAAAAGCCTTGCTGAAATCAAAGTAGAGAAAATCTACAGATTGCATGGCCACTATCTACCTCTCTCAACACCTAGTCAAAGGAAACCATCAGGTTAATTGGAAAAGCCTCCCTGCTACCAATCCATGTTGTTTAGTATCCTGGAGGCCAATGCTTTCCAAGTAGTCCATGAGGTTCTCTTCAATCAGTGACTCCATCAGTTTCCGAACAATAGAGATAAGATTCAGAGGTCTGTAGTTCCCTGCTTGTTCTTTGTTCCCACCCTTATAGAGAGGAACTACATCCACCACAGTCCAATCCTTTGGGACTAACTCTGTTGTTAAGAGAGTTGTTAAATAGACCTATCAGGGAATCAGCCAGTTATGCTACCAATTCCCTGAGTATCCTGTAATGGAACTCATCTGTTACTGAGGCCTTATCACACTTAACAGTTGCCAGCCCTTTCAGGACGCTTTCGCCAGTGAATGTTAAATGCCTCATCTCTCAGACTCCCTTGGTGGCCACTCTGATCTGATGCCACTCTCTGGCAAGCACACACTGTCCTCTTAAGTGAAAACACATTTATCACAGCATATTGCATCCTGGCTGACTCCTGTTCTGTATGCCTCAGTGTTGCAGAGGGTATCACAGCACATTACATCCTGGCTGACTCTCCTGTACCATATGTCACAGTGTTGCAGAGAGTATCACATCACATTACATCCTGGCTGACTCTCCTGTATTGTATGTCTCAGTGTTGCAGAGAGTATCACAGCACATTGCATCCTGGCTGACTGTCCTGTACTGCATGTCATGGTGTTGCAGAGGGTATCACAGCACATTGCATCCTGTCTGACTCTCCTGTACTGCATATCATAGTGTTGCAGAGGGCATCACAGCACATTGCATCCTGGCTGACTCTCCTGTACTGCATATCATAGTGTTGCAGAGAGTATCACTGCACATTGCATCCTGGCTGATCTGCTGTACTGTTTATCACAATGTTGCAGAGGGTATCACAACACATTGCATCCTGGCTGACTCTGCTATACTGTATGTAACAGTGTTGCAGAGAGAGGGGGTACATTATTCTTGGGGTGTTATTGGGGGTGTGTGAATACCATAACAGCATTGCAAGGTTATACCTCTGTGTGTACACAATATGACAATGTGTACCATTGTGCATTGCCACTGCATGATTGTGTTTTCTGTCAGTGTTGAAACTGTGTGACAGGAGTGTGGTCAAGTGCTTTTGTCTTTTCTTAAGATTTTAGGAGTATCATGACTCTGTGTATTTATTTCTTTATTTTTGTATTTATTTATTATAAAAGTTTTATCAGGAAAGACCTACTGCACTGATATAAGCTCATTTCCAAATGCAACCTTGAAGGAAGGGAAGGAGGAGGACAAGAAAAGAAAACAAGAAGATTATGAATGAGGGGTCCAGTTTCGAGGGAGGGGAGGGAGAGGGAGGAATATAAAGAGCAGTGGTGAGTGTGGGGCAGACAGTCCAAAATGAAGTGACAGAAAGAATGAAACAGAGGATCCAGTCTGGGAAATGTGGTCTGTGATATAGCACTATAGACTATGTCACCATAGTCAAAAGTGTGGAGAATCATTTTTATGATAATTCTGCCTGCCGAGCCATTGTTATAAAAATGATTAAACTCTCATAAGCTGTTCAGCTACACAATGTTACTGTAATATATCTGGAAGTGAGACTCACACCACCCAACATACATCACTCTTTGAGACCCAGCTTAGATCCTTAGGCTGTAAACAAGGAGCTGCTGCAGTAGTTTGACAGTTAACTATTTCAGTGATCTCAGCTGCCTCCATGCTCCCCATTGGGAGCTATCTTTTTAAACTAAGCACCTCAAATCTTTTTCTTACTTCCCAATGAGTGGCTTATAGTTTGGTTTTTGCCACCTTCTTAGTCTAGCTTTCTTACTTGGGAGTGTCTGAGTTTAATAAAAGTCAATATGCATTTCTCCTTTCTAGGCTGACATCTTACTGCATAAACAAAATACAACACTGTATACAGTGCAGTGTGGTTACTTCTCTATAACACAATACAGTATGCCACTTAGGGGAAATTATTTAACCAGGAAAGGCACACTAAGCCGGAGCTTGTTTCCAGGTGCGACCTGGGAGCACAAGGAAGTTAAGTGACTTACTCAGGATCACACAGTATGCAAGTGGAAGCTGTGGGATTCAAACCCAGGTCTGGTCTGCTGGATGTCACTAAATTTACAGCTCAGAGCCTTAGACCACTGCACTATACTGCCTCCTACTGCGCTATACTGCCACTTCTGAAAGTTCTGCTTAATTTCTACCAACTATTTAAGCAGGTGCACTGTATCACTGTATCACTATATCCATCTGTGTATAATTTTTTTATACCATAAAAATATAGAAGTTTTTGGCAGATGAAGACTGCCTGGGCCACCGAGTACGCCTATTATTTCCTGCCTATACTGTCACCAGAGATCTTATTAGAATCTCTGGCTTCCTAAGATCAGGTAGGGTTTGCATTCACCTGTCCCAAGCCATGGCCCCTTTTGCCCTTTATTATTTAGCCTTTTTTTGGGCTGCACATGGGTGGAGCCCTGTAGACCTACTGCACTGAGAAAAGGGTTCTGTGAATGAACAACATGTTCAATTGTGCTTACGCAACTAGATGAGATGAGATGATGCATGTGTGACTTGATTTACTTAGTTTCTTTCCACCTTTATGTCCATGGGATATACCACCCTATAGGGGTACAATGCAAGGAACCCTAAAGGATAGTTCCCCCCTTACAGGTGCCACAGGAATGATTGCATCAGCTAAAGGAAGTGTAGGAAGAAGCCCATGGGTAAGAGAGATGAGTTGCTGGAGGTGGAGGAGTGGATGGTGGCAATGAGAAATGAATCCTGGAGAACCCCAGGATGAGTGACCTTATAAGCCTAATGGGGGAGTGATGTAGTTGCTCCAGCCATTGAACCTTGGGCTTAAAAGCCTCCTATTCAATTGTGCTTACGCAACTAGATGAGATGAGATGATACTTGTGTGACTTGATTTACTTAGTGGCTTTCTGCCTCTCTATATGTGGGATATACCATCCTGTAGGGTTACAGCACAATGAACTCTGGAGGACAGTTCCCCCCATACAGGTGCAGTGGGAATGATTGCATTGGCTAAATGTAGCTTAGGAAGAAGCCCCAAAAGAATACCCAATTGGGTGTTGAGCATCAAAGAGGCGAGGATAATGAATGAATGAATTCTGAGAAGATGATTAAGGGTGGACTTCCTAAGGAGAGATGGTAAAATCAGGGCCACCATCCACCTCTGTCCAACAGGGGAACCTAACTAACTAACTAACCTAAGAAAGCACTAACTCTAACTAATATTATGATCATTGGCATGGAGGAGAGGAAAAAAAACCTTTTAGGAGGAAACATCTGGGGATCCAAAGCCTAGGTTGCCTTCCCTCCAGGCTGATGATGTTTGATTTTAGGACGTATGTGCTCAAAGAGAAGAATATGAATAAGGAAGATGATAACGGGATAGGGAAAACCCCAAAAGAAAGCACCAATCGAAGAAGGAACATGAGGCAGCAGGGACCCGAGAGGGGTATGCTCCAGTAGTTGATGGGAAGGAGTAGATCCAAATAGAAGTCAGAGGACTTATGTACAAGAGATAAGTGGGAAATGGACATCTGTTCTTTGTAATTTTTCTTTCTTCAGCCCCCTCGAAAAAAAGGCTTCAACAGCTACTTCAAAGAAAATTTGTTCAGGGAGCCCTTTGGAATCATAGACTTCACACAATATGATATAAAATTCAATCTTTTTATTTCATCTCCCCTATGTTCACTCCTGCATGGAGCTTGTGCAGGGTTTTTTTCACTCTTTATCTTTTTTCTTATTTCATTCAATTATTAGTATACTTGCAACGCTTGGTCTGCTTTTTTTAAAACTTTTCCTTCTTTTTCTCTTTTTCTAGTCTATACTGCTCATGCACTTTTTCTGCTGGAATATTTTGAGTAACATGGAGGTAAGCCCTCACTGTTTGTGATGTTTTTCTTTTGGCTCCTCCTTAGTGCCCATTTCCCAGATTGCTGAATCACAATGAAGGAATACAGGAACATGAGCACTATTTATTTATTTATTTATTTAGCTTTTGGCGACCGGGTAAGTACACTAGACAAGTAATATGCCTATTTTCAGGAATGACCCGGGAGATTACAACAATGGGGTACAGAGAGGTTCAGGAAAAATACAGTACATCATTACAGCACACCACAGTACATCATTACAGCACAACAACATGTGAAAGTACAATGGGAAGCTTCATCAAAGAGAAAAACAGGTCATATGCAAGTAAAACAGAATTTTATTTTAGCACAAATTACATTTTAGCACAACCAAAGTAGGTGGTCATAGGCAAATAATAAAAAATAAAACTCAGTCAGGTGCACAGGGTACACAACAGAGTCTGGGGGACAAGCAAGGTTTGGCAGGAGGTTTTTGCAAGAGCAAACTAGGGAGGAGGAGCCAAAAGAAAAAAAAATCACAAACAGTGAGGGTCAACCTCCATGTTACTCAAAGTATTCCAGCAGAAAAAGTGCATGAGCACCATAGACTAGAAAAAGAGAAAAAGAAGGAAAAGTTTTAAAAAAAGCAGCCAAGCAATGCAAGTATACTAATAATGGAATGAAATAAGAAAAAAGAAGAAGAAGAAAAAACCCGTGAACAAGCTTCATGCAGGAGTGAAATGTAGGGGAGGTGAAATAAAAAGAGTGAATTTTATATCGTACTGTATGAAGTCTATGATTCCAAAGTGCCCCTGAACAAATTGTCTTTGAAGTAGAAGTCAGAGGAGCAAGGGGTATCCAGATGTGCTGATGAGAAGACTGAGGATGATGCAGATCGATGATGATGATTGTCGCAGGAGTGCAGCAGTTCAGTATGAGAAGACTGGGGAAGAGGAGACACAAAATTAACTTGAAATTGAACTTGAATGATGGTAGAGAGTAGACATCCAGCTCGTAGCAAAGGGCAAAGGACAGTAAGGCACGGCCATGAGTGGAGACAGAGTTGAATTGAGGTGACTGAGGAAGATGAAGCTGGATAATGATGATGATCGCTGCAGGAGCGCAGCAGGTCGATTAGGTAGCATGAGACCTAATCAGAGGTAATGCCATGCAGCATTTCGACGAGCAGTCAAGGGAAGCAAGTGATGTCTGTAACGAGATGCTCAAAATCCAGAGAGGAAGTATGATGACGGAAAGAACCCTTGAAGGCTCGGACAGTTGAAGGTGAGCATGAATTACATGATGAACGATGCAACATAAATGAGTAGACCCTGAGGTAACATTGAGCAAAGAAGGGTCAATGAGGTAGGAAGGTCGATGGGGTAGCATAGGACCTAAGAAGAGCAGGATAGGGAAAAACACCAAAAGAAAGCACTGGCCAGAGAAAGAACAGAATGGAGGGAGGAGGAGGAGGGAATGAGAGGAGGAGGGCAAGGAAAAGAGTCGTTGGATGCAGACACTGGGCGAGAGCCCACCAAAGGGAATGCAGGGGCATAATGGATGGAGGACTGTCAATGTGAATGAAAAGACCAACCCAGAGACTGGATGAGCAAGGGGTTAGATGAGCGAGGGATGCCCAGAGGCGGGCATTAGAAGTTGTAGATCGAGTCGAGGCAGCATAGACCTGAGAGGTATGCTTGAGTATTAGAAATGAAGGCTGGAATTATTGAATATGAGACTGCCTGCCCTTGAAGAGGGCTGCTTCAGCTCCCCCACGGTCGGCCGGCACCTAGCCAGCCACCAACCGAGACCAGAACGCCCCCCTGCAGCTCCTTGGAAGCTGCCTGCCCTTGAACAGGGCTGCTTCAGCTCCCCCACGGTTGGCTGGCACCCAGCCAGCCATCGACCGAGACCAGGACGCTCGCCTGCAGCTCCTTGGAAGCTGCCTGCCCTTGAACAGAGTTGCTTCAGCTCCCCCACAGTCGGCCGGCACCCAGCCAGCCACTGACTGAGGCCAGGACACCCGTCTGCAGCTCCTTGGAAGCTGCCTGCCCTTGAACAGGGCTGCTTCAGCTCCCCCATGGTCATCCGGCACCCAGCCAGCCACCGACTGAGACCAGGATGAATGCTGCAGCTCCTTGGAAGCTGCCTGCCCTTGAACAGGGCTGCTTCAGCTCCCCCATGGTCATCCAGCACCCAGCCAGCCACTGACCAAGACCAGGATGCCCGCCTGCAGCTCCTTGGAAGCTGCCTGCTGTTGAACAGGGCTGCTTCAGCTCCCCCATGGTCATCCGGCACCCAGCCAGCCACCGACTGAGAGCAGAACGCCCACCTGCAGCTCCTTGGAAGCTGCCTGCCCTTGAACAGGGCTGCTTCAGCTCCCCCATGGTTGGCCGGCACCCAGCCAGACACCGACTGAGACCGGGACGCCCGCCTGCAGCTCCTTGGAAGCTGCCTGCCCTTGAACAGGGCTGCTTCAGCTCCCCCACGGTCAGGCGGCACCCAGCCAGCCACCGACCGAGACCAGGACACCCGCCTGCAGCTCCTTGGAAGCTGCCTGCCCTTGAACAGGGCTGCTTCAGCTCCCCCACGGTTGGCCGACACCGAGCCAGCCACCAACCAAGACCAGGATGCCCGTCTGCAGCTCCTTGGAAGGTATGGGACAGCGCAGCCAATTGGAACACGGGTGCTTCCAGCAAACCCGCTCTGATTGGCCAGGACTTTTCCCCTGCCTCAGCCACCTGGCACTGTTTACAAATAGATTTTCGATAGAACTAAGCAAGTTTCAACTGTGTAATAGAAGTTTTTTTTTTTTTTAAGAAGTTTTTTTTTTTTTTAAGTGGCTAGTTTTCCATTAGCAGGTTATGCAGACCTGCCACTAGAGGGATTCTTGGTCTTTCTACACAAATCACTGTACTCAATCATTGGCAATATGGCCTGCATTATCATTCTACTTCTTTTCCGGTGCTGCTAAAAGGGGATGTTGTAGTTTGAGGTTCCCCTAAGCTTCACTGAACAGGCTGACAACTTTCTTGAAACTGCCTGTGCGACAGCTCTGCAGCTGAAAACACGAAGCCCTCAGTGTCTGCCATCCACCCTTCAGACTCAAGTCAGATAGACTCTGAGCACCCTATTCTTACCTATGTTACGCTGACATCATCCAATAATAATGCCTTACTTAGTATATGCTTCCTTCCGCCCTCCTTGGTGTGCTAGGAACCCAAGTGTCCCTTCCCTTAATAGGGGTGTACTACTTGCCGTAATCTACTCACTGTCCCTACTCTGGGTGGACAGGCTCATAGACCCATTTCACCCCAGAACCAGTGAGCAATCTACATAATATCCACCCACACAACTTCCTTAGCAGCTACCCTATCTCAAGTGTATCTAGTCTCTTAACAGAGCATGAGATCAACAAAAAGGGTGTATGCTATGACCTGCTTTACTATATGAGCAGGACGCGTTGAAGACACCTCATCTCAATACCTAGCACTAAACTGCTCAGGTTACTAGTCTTGCTACTTCTCCTATCAGGTCATATCCAACCTAACCCTGGCCCATACGTACCCAATACCTTGGTAGCATCCCCCCAGGACCATCAATGGGCGGCCACCAAGGGTCTAAAAATAGCACATATGAACATATGTAGTCTTAGACCAAAAATACACGAAGTCCAGGCCTGGTTGGACCGATACAAACCGGACTTACTAGCCATCTCTGAAACCTGGCTAAAAGCCCACATCCATAACCACGAGATTCAGGTCATGGGCTACAATAGCTACCGCAATGATAGAGAAACCAAAAAAGGGGGTGGGGTCCTAATCTATGCTAAGGATGACCTCTCCGTGTCACCTCTACCCCTGCAAACTAATCCTGCTGCTGAGGGAGAGAGCATATACATCCGGATAACCTTAGGGCACGCCAAACAACTAACAATTGGCTTCGTCTACCACCCACCAAAATCAGCCCTCAAATCCCTTGAAGCCATCACAAACAATACGGCTATCAAGGTAACAATGGAGCAATTAATCCTGGGTGACTTCAACATTAACTGGGCCCAGGACCCTGGTCATGCCTCGAAGTCACTTACCCATGAAACAGGTCTGACGCAGGTCATCTTTGAACCGACCAGACTTAATTACAAAACTGGGATCCACACCACCCTTGACTGGGCTCTGGTGTCTAACTCCACTAATATACAGAGTGCGGGCACAATGGCAGACTCCCTGAGTGACCATTCCTCAATCTTCTGTATATGGAAAAACGAACCACCCAAGGTCCAACCTAGAATTATCTCCGCCGGTGACTTCTCCAAGTTCTCTGAACTACAATACAATAGCTACCTAGGTAGTCTGGACTGGAACCCCATAAATCTTCTCCCTACTCTTCCTGAGGCTGTGCAATACTTCCAGGATGAACTAACCACAGCGGCCAACCTCTTTGCTCCAATGAAGAGAATGAGGACTAAAGGAAGCTGCTACAAGTGGATCTCTCCCTCCTTCAAAGCCCTAATGGCAACTCAGGAAAAAGCCTGGAAAAAGTTTAGGCTCTTCTCGTTCCTGGCAGATCTCGCTGAATACAAAACCCTGAGGAACAAAGCCAAGAAAGCCATAAAACTCGCTAAGAGAGATTACTTAACACACCTCCAGAAAACCAGCCTGGGCAACCCCAAACAATTCTGGAATCATATCAACGACCTGATCAAGGGCAGCAAAAAGCCTGAGTCCTGTCCCATGGAGATTAACGGTCAGCTCACAACTGACCCTTCTCAAATATCGGCTGCCCTTAACAGGCACTTCTCAGACCTTGAGGCCTACAAGACCTGCCTGTCTCCCCAGACTCTCCCCCCTACCTCAGATGAACCACCTCACATGGAAAGACCCCCATTTCACCTGAGACTGGCTAAACGCACTGAAGTACTAAACCTCCTAAGGAACCTGAAACTGAAAGTGTCAGGGGGACCCGACGGTATTAACCCTCGGCTACTCAAGGCAGGAGCTACCTCCTTAGCCTGGCCTATAACCATGCTCCTCAATCGATCACTGAAGGAAGGAGCAGTCCCTGACCCGTGGAAACATACCAGTGTTGTCCCTATTCACAAAGGGGGGCTCAGGGAAAAACTCAACAACTACAGGCCCATCTCCCTCCTCTGCTCACTTGCTAAGGTGCAAGAAAGAGTCATCTACAATCAACTCAGGGACTACCTGGAAGCTCATCAGCTCCTTGCCCCCTCCCAACATGGATTTAGAACAAACCATGGTACTGACACCGATCTCATTAACTTCATGAATGAAGTTCTCAGGGCAATGGACAAAGGGACACCCACTGGTGCAGTCTTTATAGACTTATCCAAGGCGTTCGTCCTCATCGACCACAACTTGCTGCTACAGAAGCTGCAAAATATAGGCCAAGACAATCATGCCCTGAAGTGGTTTGGGAGCTACTTATCAGGCAGGGCACAGAGGGTCTCATGGAAATGGACCATGTCTGACCCACTACCCCTCAACCAGGGTATACCTCAGGGCTCAATTCTAGGCCCCCTCCTGTTTTCCTTGTTTATCAACGACCTGCGTACCCACTGCGGGGAGAGCTCGGTTGTGAAGTACGCTGATGATACTGTCATCTTCCGACCCCTGCGTGACGTGGTTGCCCTAGGCCCTCTACTCCAAAAGGATCTCACTTCACTAGAGACTTTGCTATGTAAGAACAGAATGGTACTAAATGCAGACAAGACCAAGGCAATGCTATTCGGGCCAAGATCCCTGGGATTTGACAGGTCCTCATCCCTCTCGTTAACCTCACTCTCTGGTAAAGCCATTAACGTAGTCCCCTTCCTTAAATACTTAGGCCTCACGTTGGATCAGAATATCACATACAAGGAACACGTGGACCAGGTCACCAGGACCCTACATCAGAAACTTGGCACCCTGTACCGACTCAGGGACTAACTCATCCCTGAAGCCAGGCTCTCCATAGCTACCATTGTCCTTCTACCCAACCTGACCTTTGAGGCCCCTATTATACAGGGCATGGCTAAACAAGAGATTACCAGGATGCAAACCCTATATAATAAAATAGCTTGTTTCAACCTTAGACCACCTAGACATCACCATCAGACACTTTGGCCAATCTTCATTGGCCTCATTGGTCGCTCATCAACACCCCCTTTGCTTGTCCAGGCCTCACAAGCTTCTCAAACCCCACACTTCACCAAGCATTGCCAGGACCATAACCCTCAAACACAACCCAAGGAACCTAAGGACCTCAGATAGAATGCTATTAGAAGTCCCTAGGGTAAGGACAAATGCTGGCAGAAGATCGTTTTCCTCCCAAGCAGCCTGCCAATGGAACAAGCTCCCTCCCCAGGTTCAGGCCTCCTCCTCACTCATGAACTTCCACACCAGGCATGAGTCCCATCTGCTGACCTCAAGCGCATGCCACTGTCATGGCACTTAAAGCTCCTAAGTTACTCCCCTCCTCTCCAACTCCCGTCTCCTAGCTTAACCTTCCTACTACCTGCCTTGTACAGACTGCTCGCCAGAGGCCACGTGTAACCCCTGAATAAACTATATGCAAAGTACTACCAATTGTTTACATGTCATGATGATAACTATGCCTGTACCCATGCCTGCATCCACTGCTTTTCTTTTACCCTGCCCGTAAGCCATGCCTGTATCCACTATTTTTCTTTACTGTAACCACCTCATGATGTAACTCACAATGCCTCAAATGTTCCTTATGTCCTTGTTCATTCTTATAACTTGTATTGTTATCCTGGGTCGCCCCTGAAAAAGGGACCTTCGGGGCTCAGTGGGCCTACCCAGTCACCAAAATTCAATAAATAAATAAAATGACAGTACGAATATGAATTGAAGCCTAGAAAGCTGGTAGTGGTACAGCAGGAAACTCTGGCAAAACTGAGTAAAATTTGTAACCTGGGATAAATGAGAAAAGGATACTGATGGCTGGCTTCCAAAACCAGAGAGGAAAGGGTTAACGCTAGTGGCGTAGCTAGATGTGGATTTTAGGAGTCCCGAACATAGAACTATGAGGGCAATAGTAAGCAAAATAGGACAGAAGGCAGCAGGGTAGTAGAACCCCAAAAGAAGAGGCAGCCAAGTTGAGGTGAGGATAGGTAAACATCCAGCAACTGGAGATGTATTAAATTAAGCAGGCAGTAAAATAGACATGCAGAACTTCAGGTACCTTGGGTGGTAGGGATATAATGCAAGCTAAGCAAGTTAAAACATGGCAAAGAGATTTGAGGTTGTAAATAACTAGCCAGGGAATTGCAATTGGTACAACTACACATTATGAAGTATAACTGGTAACGAAAGCCAAACGCTAAACCTATAGACACCAGCAGAAACTATTGCTAGGGATATTGCAGCCCATAACCCAGGTTATACTGTGCCATGATTAGATTTGCTAAATAATGAATCGATGGACAATACTGCTGCACACACTTGAGCTTGGGACCCAGGTATCCTAGGAGATGACATGGGTGAAACGGAGCACAGAAAAACAAACAAACCCCGCACTACCCCAGAATCTGCACTGCAGTCAGAAACATGTCAGCATAGAGATGTGTAGAGAGAAACAGCGCAGTATCAGGAGCAGTAGGCAAGGGGAAAGGCAAGCTACCCCAAGGCATAAGGAGGAACCAAATGCAGCCGCTGGCAACATACCCGACAAAGAGAATGAAAACGTCAAGAGAGGAAAAGCACCAATGCAAAATACAGAGGGCCTACCTGACACGGGTGCTTTGATGAGCGTCCCACAGGAATAAGGGTGAGTGCACAAGAAATGTGGTCTACCTGCACAGTGACAGGTCTGCAGTGCTACAGAGAATTGGAAACAAGTGGTGGCTAGGATGAGGGAGATAAAGGGTGAGTGACGGGGTTGAGGCCAAGGAGGCTATTGGGGAACAGGAGCAAAGCACGGGGGAGCAGGGAAGGAGATCTAATATAGGAGGCATGGGGAAGGGAAGGAGAAAAAATGGAGATGCAAGGATGTAGGAGTGAGCAGTTGGCAGACTGCTCAAGGAGCAAATATGGGAGGGGCCCCAGGAGAGAAAGGGAGAGAAGAACGAAGCATATATGGGAGCGAGAGCAGCCGGAGGCCAAACAAGCAGAGAACTGAGCAGGAGAAGGCACAGACAACCAGGCAGCCAATGTGGCCCCCAGCTGCAATGATAAATAAATCCTGGAGAACCCTAGGATGAGTGACCTTATAAGCCTGATGGGGGAGTGACATAGTTGCTACGCCCATTGAACCTCGGACTTAAATCCCTACCAACAGAGTGCCCCATAGTCGCCTCTGCACGGCAGAGCAGTCCGCTCATACTGCACCACTTTTTTGACTGCCGTTTTTTTCTTTTTTTTTTTTTTAATAATTCATATTTTATTAACAGATTTTCACAATACAGGGGACAGAGAGTTACAACATACTCTGCAAATGTTCAAAGTGTTACATGAGCTGTCCCCATCCACCTCCTTCCCCCCACCCCATACAGCAGCAGAGTCCATACTGTGATAATATAAGCAGTACTATACAGTGTCATAAATTAAAGACCAGTGTTACAGTAACTCATATACCTGATCTGGTCATGATTATCATGTGAAGGGGTTCCCAAGTATTTTTGTACCACTGCAACTTATTGTGGAGGCTCGCTATCGCTTTCTCTGTACGAAGGTTAGCTAGAATTTCATTAACCCATTCCTGATATGATGGGCTTACCAGGCCCTTCCAATGTCAAGTACAATTTTTTAACAGATAATGCAATCATGGAAATATGAAATCTCCTGATTCTCACTTTGATAGAGGATAGATCTCCAACAAACATACGCCTGGGGTGAAGCAATCTTGCAAACCTAAAATAGGATCTAGGTTAGTCTGTATAGCTCCACAAAGACCTTATCTTGGGGCATGACCAAAAGATGTGAAGAAGTGTGCCATCCTCCTGACATCCTCTGGTACAAGCCCCCAAACTTATAAGGCCCCATTTCCTCAGCTTCACAGGGGTGTAATACATGTTATGCATAATGTGGTATTGCATAAGTCGGAGTCTGTCCTGAGAAATGTATTTATGACAGAACTTCCATAAAACCGACCAGTTGGGAGTGTACTGGGGAAAGAAGGAAACCCAGAGCCTAGTGGGGCCTTCAGGTCTCCCATATCTCCAATAAAATAAAACTCGGTATATTTTGGAAATAACGCCTGGTGACCCCAACAGGGAGGAGAGATCAAATACAAATAGAAAGGCAGGTGGGCGAGGAGGAATATTTTTTCTTTTCTTTAACATAGTTATTCCCCCACCTGATCATCCCTCCAAGCACCTACCATCCCACACCCCCCCAAACATAAGAGTGACACTGGGGGATGCCCAGCCCCCAATGCCAGGATCAAGATGCCCCCGATGTCTTTTGTGACCCCCCACTACCACACATGCACAGTTATTACTTGTGTGCATGATTTTATTTTACTATTGATAACCCCCAACCTGACCCTTTCTCTCAGCACCCCTCCAACATAAGAGTGACACTGGGGGTGCCCAATCCTCCTGTGTTTTGCTCAGGATGCTCTCAATGTTTTCCTGTGCCAACTCCCCCCCCACTTCCATGCATGCACAGTTATTCCTTGTGCGTTTATATATCTATATATATATATATATATATATAGATATATAGATATATTAATATCCCCCCACCCGACCCTTCCTCTCAGCATCCACCCCACCTGAATGATAAGAGTGACAATTGTGGTGCCCAATTCCCCAGTGTCATGATGAGGAATTCTTCCGACTGTTTTAAATTTTTTACAACCCTGCACAAAGAAGACCATCCATCAGTGTCTTTTGTGGCAGTAACTACTATCCATCCGACCTCCCACTCAGCACCCCCGCACCCCCCAAGTCCTCACTTATCAATTGGGGCTCCAACACCGTAATCTTCTCTGGACCATGACTTCACAGTTCAAAGCTGGACTGCAAACTGAAAGAACAGGTATGTGCTTTAATGTGTTCCAGTGGGGTTTTCAACTCAGTGCAATAACTTGTTTCAGTATATTGTAGTAGCATGTAAGAGCAATTAGTTATACAAAAAAATGACTTGAGCTTTTTCCCTTGAAGCTCCATGGTGTTGCATGGAACATCTGGCTACAGTGGGCTGGTGAGAAACCTTATCATGGCTTGGTTACTGGATGGCATACATTAACACTGTGGGAGACTTTCATAACTCCTCAAGTTTTGGTGCCTTCTATGTGTAATCCATTCACTAACTTTAGTGATGTATATGTGTTGTCTGTTTGTCAGTCAGGGGCCACCTTTTCCACAGTATCAAGGACATAATACAGGCAATAATGTACAGCAAGAAATTGTAAGAGATCCTAAATGATCATAAAAAGTGGGAAAGTTTGTTTTAAGTGACAGTTACCAGTTGGTGCTAGCCACTGTAAATCCTGTACAAAACACAACAGATGTACATGCATTCACACACTAACATAATACATTATGACAACAGTAAAATTCTGAGTTCATAAATGCTGGACTGGTTCTTCTGTCAGTTAAGGGTGGGAACCCCTCCATTCCCGGTAACTACTGGATGGTCTCCCTCCTGCCCATCCTGGCTAAACTTCAGGAGCAACTAGCCCTCTCTCAACTCGTTGCTTTTCTCAACTCATTCTTCTTTCTCTCCTTACGAGTTTGACTTCAGGAAAGCCCACTCCACTGCCACCTCCTTTCTACGCAACACTGACTCCATCCTCGCTGGAATGGATAAAGGACATATCACCTCAGCTATATTTGTCAACCTAGCCAAAGCATTCAGAGCTGTCTTCCATGCTCTACTCCTGGACAAGCTCTCCCTGGCAGGGCTATCCCCTGTGTCTATCAGCTGGTTCCACTCCTATTTTGTAGGCAGGTCACAGTCAGTGAAAATCAGTCCATCCACCTTCTCTTCCCTCCCAGTTATCTCTGGAGTATCACAAGGCTCGGTCCTTGGACCACCCCTTTTCTCCATCTTCCTAAATGACCTGCCTTCCACCTGCTGACACACTTCCATTCACATGTATGCAGACTACACAGTAGTGTATACATCTGGCCCTTCACCTGCTGATGTGGCGACTTGGCAACAGCTGGACTTCAACACTGTCCAGCCTCTGATTTCACAAAAAAACATCTTTTTCTTAATGCCAAGAAGACCGTTTCCATGACCTTTGGCACAAGGCAGAGAATCTCTTGACTCCCTTCTCCCCTCACCTTTCACACTCTGGACAGGATGACTCTGGAGGCCTGCACCTCCTTTTCACTACTTTGGGGTCTGGCTAGACCAGCACCTCAACTTTTCTGTGCATGTCAATGCCATCCACAAAAAGGTCTACCCCAAACTGGGAGCGTTATACTGCCATCATGGATGCATACCTCTGCCAGCTCACCACACACTTGTACAGAAAATGATTTGGCCCTCGATCCAAGAGCGCAGGTTGAGCCACTGCACAAAACTCACGGCCAAGTTCTGGTCACTGTCCCTACCACCATAAGTGGCCTCTGCCCTAACCCACCTAGTGTCTCCCAAGTACCTGCTTAGAAACTTCGACACCCAACACCTTGTCGTGCCTCACATGGCCTCCTCAACTAGTCAGGCAGCTTTCAGATACCACATGCCGAAATTGTGGAACTCCCTCCCAGTTGACACCCGGCAGGCAAGTTCTCCCCAGCCCCTAAGCTCCCTAGTATGTGCCCACTTCTCCACCACCTGCACCTGCGGCAACTAAACCAAATTTTCATTCACATGCTCCTCGTGCTGGCTGGCCAGCTACTGTCAGGGATCCCCCATCCTAATACTCAGGCAAAGCCCACCCATCCAGTATTGCACACCTATACTGCACTTACTTATAGAAAATTGTTTCTTTTTAGCCTGCTATAGCATGTCACGCAATAAATCCTGCTTTGTTGCTTACTTCTGAACTTCACTCTGCCAACCAATTGCTGCTGTAAATCATGTATGTACTTGCCTGTCAGCAGCTGCCCAGTCTGCACTGTTAATGTAAAATGTTCTATAATAGTCTGTACAAATTTATTTGCACTCCAATTGTTCCCTTCCCCCAAAGCACACCTGGAATCTAGCAGTACTCTGCTCAGTGTGCCACCCTGGTAAAACTCCTAAATAAATAAATAAATTATTCATGAGAAGGAACTTAACAAGAAATCATCACTAAGTCCTTTATGTCCAAGCGTTTCTAATTCATGTATCCAAAAGACCTCTCTGTGTTCCAGTCTTGTGCTGATATCACCACCTACACTGTCTGGTTTCTCTTTTTCTAGTCCAATAAGTTGTAAATTGGCTACTAATCCATGGTTTACAGATTTAAAGTGCTTTACAATGCTGTAACTCTCATTGTTTGTGTATCTAGTATTATGGTATACTCAGAGCATATAGTACATTAATTGTTGGCTAATAAAATGCACAGGATAGCAGCAATGTCTATTAATTGCCTGTAGCATAGTATTATCATGCTGCAGTAAGTGACCACTTCATAGAAAGTCTGAGATGTAATACCTGAGAGCTGAGATAGGAAGTTGCGACATCTGGTGCAAAGATTTGCTTTCTGGGTTTGAAGCACTATGCAGGAGTTCACTTGTACAGTCCAAAGATGGACCCCACCAGATCCTCCAAGTTTCTGAAGTGAGCTAGATTGTTTGAGACAGCTCCTCCTCTTTATACAATTACAGAAGGAATGCTGACATCATCAAAACAAGAAAGGTAAATGGAGCTGATGCAACTGAAAGTATATTCTCCAGTTACTGTATTATGCAACAAAATGTAATTATCTCAGTAGTTTTCCCCTGAATCAAAAGGGACTCTCATTGAAGGGGAGCCTCTGTATGCTGAGAACGAGATAGTGATTTTTTTTTTTTGCAAATAACTGCACTTTATTGCACCAACAGCATTAACAATAACAACTTGTACATGATCCAGACACACGTAGTACCTTTACAATAGGATATAAAATTGGATACAGTACAATAACAAAATGGAATAAAGCAAGATAAAAGAACTAAAACCGATCCTAAACGAACCCTCCCAAACCCCTCCACCCCCTAGGTCTGACAGCCCAACAAAAAAAAGAGGAATATTAAATTTACCTCAAAACTCCAGAAGGGATCACTATATGTAAATCAGAGAAAGGAAGGATAATCCAGAAAATCGAAAAGGAAGTGATCCCTATTTGGAGCCGCCCCAAGTGGGGAAAAAAAAACCAAAACCAGAAGTAAAGTGATAATTGAGGTAGGAATCTTCTGGGGTGGATTAATGTGTATAATACCAAAAAGGGAAAGAAACAGGTAAAAGGGGAAGAAACAGCCTCAGCTGTGTTGGAGGGAGAGATAGCAGAACTTCAAATAACCTCGTATCTAAGTGCCTTTATCCACATTATATATTGCGGGGTTGGGATACCTTTCCCCTTTTGAGAGCTCAGAGCAAAACTATGCAACTGTTGAACTAGCCACCCTATCAGCCTTAAATATTCGAGTTATATTGCCCCAGCAGTTTTCAAATTTTACACCTGAGTTAAACATCAAGGCTACCATTCTTTCTGCATTTAGAGCTTCTAGGAAAGTGTCCCACCATTCCATACGTGAGGGAGCACCCTCTCTGCACCAATAACGGAGAAATAACAGTTTGGCCACTAAAGATATTAATGCTAACTGACATTTGTAAGTTATGGACGGAATATCAGCCAAGTTGCCCAGAACGCAAGTCTCTAGACTAAAAAACACCACTACATCAGTGAACGGGGTCATCCAAGAACGAATAGAGTCCCAGAACTTAGTTGCCTTAGGGCACTCCCAGAGTTTAAGTAATGTGGTGGCCCACGGGTAACCACAGTACTGACATACAGGGGATCTATTTCTATAAATGCGTGAAAGCTTAGCTGGAGAAAGGTACAAATCATGCAGGATATTAAATTGTAGACCCCTCAGCCTATCTTGCTTGACGAAACTATATAAATCCCACCAAACTCTCAACCAGGTCTCATCTGACCAATTGGGGAATAAGTTCACTTTCCAATAATGGGGGCAGAGGAGGCCTTGGCCTCCCTAAGGGAAAGAATGAGCTTATAAATATTGGAGACACAGCAATAACTTTTATCTTCGCTACCAGATTCCCCACCTGATCCTGTCCCTGAGCATCTTTGAGGAATGAATGAATACAGTTCCTGATTTGATATAACCGATAACTATCCTTGGGGTTGACTGAAAACTTCTCTATCAAATCTGGAAGAGAAATTAGGTGACCGCCCGACAAAAAATCAGCCATCCTGGGTTTGCTGGAGGTGGCACCCACCATCCTTTTATCGGCTGATTACCAATTAACAAGTTCGTTACTAAGCAGGGGTTGTAATAAGTCCTTTTAAAAGGGATATTTAGCAGCGCATAAAACTGGAGAAGGGCTCTAATGTCCCATCCCAGTGGGGTATCTTTAATTTTTAGAGGGATTCTGTGCCAGGGAGTGAAGAGGAGGGCTTCCAGATCCAACTTAGCAGTTTTGGCTATCAACTCATCTATGGCACCGCTAGCCGAGGATGCTGGCGTGTTGGATGCTCACTTGACCGACCTTGCCATATGGCTTGCTAAATAATAAATATAAAAATCAGGCACCTGTAAGCCTCCCTCTTCCCTACGATGGGTGAGTTTACGATAGGCCCGACGGGGGGGTTTAGCATTCCAAATAAAATCGGTACAGTATTTGTGGCAAAGATTAAAAAAAGACTTGGGCAAATACATAGATACATAGATACATAGACAGTGTCAGCAGATAAGGGCCTATGGCCCACCTAGTCTGCCCATTTGAGCTTGTAAGTTCAGTTTGTTTTCCTAGAAGTCTATTTCCCCTTACCCCTGACCTCTAGAATTCCTTTATGTCTATCCCATGCATTCTTAAATCCAGTGATTGTTTCAGCCCCCACCACTTCCTCTGGCAGGGTGTTCCACTTGTCCACCACCCGTTCTGTGAAGAAATTCTTTCTCATGTTTCCTCTGAATCGCCCTCCCTCCAACTTCATCCCATGCCCTCTAGTCCTGAAACATCTTTTCACTTAAAAATAGTGTTTTCCTGCACCCTGTTCCTCCCTGTAAGATACTTGTATGTCTCTATCATATCCCCTCTCTCCCTCCTCTCCTCCAGGGAGTACATGTTCAGTTCCTTCAACCTGTCTTCATAGGACTTGTGATGCAACCATGCACCATCTTTGTTGCCCTCCTCTGAACCTTCTCTACCCTGTCTATGTCCTTACGTAGGTATGGTCTCCAGAACTGTACACTGTACTCCAGGTGGGGCCTCACTAGTGTCTTGTATAGCGGAATTATGACCTCCCTTTTCCTGCTGGTGATGCCCCTGCCTATACATCCCAGCATCCTATTTGCTTTACCTGATGCCTTGTCACACTGTTTCCTACCTTGAGGTCATCAGAGATGACAACCCCAAGATCCCTTTCTGCTTGGTGCATGCTATATCCTCACCCCCAACTGATATATTGTGACAGGGTTTTTGTGCCCCATATGCATTATCTTGCACTTCTTTGCATTGAATTTCAACTGCCAAACCCTTGACCATTCTTCAAGTTTCTGCAGGTCCCTTCTCATTCTGTCTACACCCTCTGGTGTGTCTACTCTGTTACAGAGCTTTGTGTCATCAGCGAACAGTGAAATTCTGCCTTCTAGGTCCTGTGCAATGTCACTGATGAAGATGTTGAATAGGACCGGTCCCAGCACTGATCCCTGTGGTACCCCACTGGTCACTCTTCCCTCTGTGGAGTGACAGCCATTTACTACCACCCTCTGTGTCCTGCCACCCAGCCAGTTACCTACCCACCACACTACTGTCCTGCCCACACCCATATTCCACAGTTTGTGCAATAGTCTTCTATGTGGCACAGTGTCAAAGGCCTTGCTGAAGTCCAGATAGGCCACATCCACTGCCCTCCCCTGATCCACCTCCCTAGTCACCCAGTCAAAAAATTCAATGAGGTTGGCCTGACATGACCTCCCCCTGGTGAAACCATGCTGCCTTGGGTCCTGTAGTCCATTGACAACCAGATGTTCCACCAATCTCTCCTTCAGTAGTGCTTCCATGATCTTTCCCACTACCGAGGTGAGGCTGACTGGTCTGTAGTTCCCTGCTTCCTCTTTGTTCCCACTTTTGTATAAAGGGGACTACATCTGCTGTCCTCCAGTCTTTGGGTACTCTCCCTGTTTCCAGTGATTGGCTGAACAGGATAGCCAGAGGTTCAGCCACCACCTCTCTTAGTTCTTTAAGGACCTGGGTGCACCCCATCTGGCCCCATTGCTTTATTAGCTCTTATTACTTCCAGTTCCTTCAGGACCCTTTCTCGTGTAAAGGGACTTGTGTCCATTTCTGCACCATTCTCACCCCTTGTACTCCCTTCAGACCTATTACCCCCCTATATATGTAATATATGTTGAGATTAAAGAGATAGTAAAAGACTTTCGGCAAAACCATCATTTTAATGGTGTTCGCTCTCCCCCAAAAGGAGAGAGGCAGTTGGGACCACCTGTTAAGGTCATCTCTGATCTGTTTAAGAAGGGGTTTAAAATTTAAGTTGTATAGTTGTGAAAAGTCTTTAGAAACTTTAATACCTAAATATGAGAACGAACCGGTCTGCCAGGATAAGCCCAGTGAGTCACACCAAGCACGATGTAGGTGAGGAGATAATGAATAGACTGATGTTTTGCTCTTATTAAGCTTGTAGCCAGAAAATTCTGAAAATCGTGAAATAATGGAGAAAAGCTGTGGAAGAGAGGATCGACTGTGCCAAATGTGGACTAGAAGGTCATCTGCAAAGGCAGACACCTTAAAATCAGTGTTTTGGATACTTACACCTTGGATATCATTGTCCAATTTGATTGCTCTAATTAAGGGTTCCAAATATAAATTAAATAAGTATGGTGAGAGGGGACAACGTTGTCAGGTACCTCGCGTTAACTTAAAGGAAGATGATATCAGATTGCTGCAAGAAATTCATGCAGAGGGACAGGTATACAAAATCTTAATATAACTCAGAAAGTTATCCGGAATACCGAATTTGGAAAGCACTTCGAACATAAATTCCCATTCCACCCTATCGAATGCCTTCTCCGCGTCTAGCGCTACCAGAGAGGCTTCTTTATCTGGGCTCAAAGATTCATGTATCAAAAAAAACAATTTCCTAAAGTGGTCTGCTGATGAACGGCCGGCCACGAACCCAACTTGTTCGGGGCTTAATAGCTCCATCCATACTGATTTTAGTCTATTGGCCAAAATCTTCGCAAAAATTTTTACGTCAACATTTAATAGAGATATTGGCCTGTAGTTCGTCACAAGGTCCGGCGGCTTGTCTGGCTTTGGTAAAAGGATAATCCTTGCCTCAAAAAGAGAAGACTCATAGATTCCTTCCTTGTGCCAAAAGGCAAACAGTTGCCATAATAACGGGGCAAGGGTGTCTTTAAAAGTCTTGTAAAACAAAACCGAAAAACCAACCGGGCCTGGCGCTTTATCAAGTTTTAATGCATCGATAGCTTGCAAGATTTCCTTAGTCTCCAAGGGGGCCTCTCTTACAGCTGAGGTCCGGGGAGTTGAGGCAAGGAAATCCCTGCAAGAAACTCTTTCATTTTTACGAGACGCCTCTGAGGAAAGGGGCTCACTCGCATATAAATTCTTATAAAACCCAGTAAAGGCGGTCATAATATCGTCGGGGCCTGAGATTATGTCACCTGTCTCAGGGTGCCTTATGGAGGCAATCCACCTTTCCGCTGCCCTTCTTTTCAGCTGCCAAGCCAACAATTTCCCTGCTTTACTACCTTGTCCTATGTAGGAAGCCCTCAAGTTGGCGGCAGATCTCTCTACCTTCTCTTTCATGTATGACTGATACCAAACTCTTAACGATGCGGGCTCTTGCTCCTGGGAGGGAGATCTAAGATCTCCATTTATGGCATCTAAAACCCTCTATTCTATCAAGGCAGTCAACCGCTTTGCGTGCAGTTTTCTTTTTACGGATTGTCGCCAATCTAATAAATTCACCTCTCCATGTGGCCTTCAGTGCCGCCCACACTCAGTCAATTGCTTGGAGGGATCCCCAGTTTACTTCAATGGTATGAAACATAAAGTTCTGGAATATCTCAAATGAAGAGGGGTCTTTAAGCAGGTGATTATTCAGAGCCCATGAGTATGATCTGGAAGGTAGAGAGAATGGGAGGCACCGAAGGCCAATAGGTGAGTGATCAGAGATTACCCGACCAAAAATAGAGGCCTCTTGAATTAGGGAAAGTATCTGATGGCTTACTAGAGAAAAGTCTATACGAGAGTAGGTTTGGTGAACTGGTGAGAAAAAGGTATACTCCTTAGACTTAGGGTTGATTAGACGCCATGGGTCCGACAAACCCAGTGAGGACTTAAACTCAGATAATGCTGATTGTGCAGGGGATGAGCGAACGCTTTTAAACCATGAACGATCCAGGCAGCTGGATTGGACTAGGTTCCAGTCCCCACCTAAAATTAAAGGTTTATCAGCTATAGGTGCAAGGAGAACTGCCAGCCGGGTAAAAAAGGTAGGGTATTCCTGATTGGGACCATAAATAGACCCTAGCACTACATCTATGCCCACTAGTTTTCCCAAAACAAGGATATATCTCCCCTCGGGATCAGAGATTACTTCTGTTGACAGAAAGGGAACACTCTTAGCCACAAGAACTACCACCCCCCTTTTGCAAGTGGAGAAGCCCGCTCCAAAAACTTGGCCCACCCATCTCTTTTTAAAAAAGGAAAGTTGTTCAGGTAGCATGTGTGTTTCCTGCAAAAAGGCGATTGATGGGTTAAAACGTGCCAAATGATTAAGGACGATGTGTCTCTTTTTGTTATCTCTCCCCCCTTTAATGTTCCAAGAAATTATACTCAACTCAGACACCATATAACAACAGCAAAAATAACATGTCCACTGTTGGGCTGTCAGACCCCCACAATATCTCCAACAAATATAAAGCATGAAAGAAAAAGAACCTACCACCAAACAACTCAAACCACTCCCCAGCTTAAAAAACAACTTGACCCTGAGCCCTAAGCCACCTCCGACCTTCTGGACTTGTGACGTCTCTAGCGATGGGGCCTCTGCTACCTTAGAGAGTCGGTTAATTACCCTCTTGAGAAACCCGGAGATAATGTAACTGCTCACAGTAACCTCCTAGAATGCTACACTAATGTAATTAACATGCAGCAAGCTCATAATTAACTAGAGGAAAGTAAACTAACAACCCTAATACTCAAATTCTCTCCGTAGTCCCCGACAAGGAATAAATAGCTGTTAGAAATAACAGCTATATAATGTCAGAACACTGCTGCTGAACTGAGCTCTTTCATCAGCTCTTAGGTTCAGGCCTCAAGTTGATAAAACAAACCAGAGTAAAGGAAAAAAAAAAAAACTACCCTATTGGCTGCCAAAACCAGACAGAGCAAACAGCTACCAGGCAAGTACAGTAATCATATAGCACCTCAATAAAGAAGGAAGAGGAAAGAGGGAGGTAGGGAAGAAAACAAAACATATAGGCCTAACTAAGAGGGAGCTTAAAGATCCTGTACTGCAGTGCCTTAAAATATTTCAAATTAGGTGATGAGGGCATTTGCATAGAAAAGCAAATTGTCCACCACAGGTCGGTCTTTTCCCCCTAAAACACTGCTTAGGATACAACCCCATAGCAACCAACAGTGAAAAGGATCAGTAACATTACCCTATGCCCAATAGATAAAGTCTTAAACCATACCCATTAAACTCGTTGAAACCATTAATGTCGCCCAGCAAAATGGCACCTGGTGCTTATAGCGAAATACTAAAATCAAGAAATATAAAAATTAGAATTAAACACAATATATCAATACGGGAGAGGTTGGGGGGAGGGGGGAAGGGGGGAATAAGGGGGAAAAGGAAACTAGGGAAGTAGAAAAAAGGGTAAGGTGTCCATTGTAAGTCCCAAAAGTCCAGCATCTAAGTGACCGACAGAGGAGAAAAGTCCTTGCTGAACTGCTGTGTACTCAGTCTTCCTTTCATGAAAGGCTGGAAGCTTGCCAGAGGACGTACATTCAGGTTTTGTGGAAGAGGTCCGGGAACCAGTCCTTTAGCACCTTCAGGGCTTCATCAGACGTCTCGAACAGCTTTTTCCCCTCCTTGTGGGTGACTTCTAGTTTAACAGTTTAACATGCAGTGCTTCACTCCAGCAGCCCAGAGCTTGGATGTAATAGGACGAAAGCTTGCTCTCGCCATCCTGCTTTTGACTGTAAGATCTGGGACTAGACGAAGTCTCTTGCCCTCCCAGAGAATTGCTGAGAGCTTCCTTGCTTCCCTCAAAATCTGCTCTCAATCGAGATAATTCAGAAGCTTGAAAATTATGGGCCTCAGGGGATCAGCTGATGAGGGTTTTGCTCTCAAGGCCCTGTGACCCATCTCGATAATGTATTCTGGGCCATTAGCTGAAGGGCCTACTGTTTTCCTCAACATTTTTTGCAGAAAGGCAATCATATTAGGCCCTTCCTCCCCCTCTGGTAAACCTAGTAGGACCAAGTTGTTCCTGCGATTTCTGCCTTCAAGGTCTTCAAGGGTCCTCTAGTTTAGAAACAGCTCTCCTCAGCTCAGTCATTGCAGGCCCCTGTTTGTCAGCATTGCGCTCCAAAGAAGAAACCCTTGCTTCCACATCGGTGACACGCCTAGCTAGTTGGGTTAGTGCAGGCTTAAAGTCTGCCACATCTTCAATAAGCTTAAAAGGGCGTCTTTATAGTGGACAATTCCCTCATAAACACGAGCTGGTGTTAAATTGTCTGCTGGGTCCTTGGTGAAGTGCTGCGTCAGTTGCTGGCTCGAGCTCTAGTTTTACATCCGTTTCGCCCATACTCTCAAAAATGCAGAGTTTCACTCCAGGAGACTTCTCCAACCTCTCCCAAGGCTGATACTGGTGGTTAGAGCTTGCAGAGAGGTGTAAAATTGAAGAAATAAGCACGATTAGCGAGCGCTAGCCCCACGAACGTCCGCTACGCTTCCCCGCGCATCACGTGACCCAACGTGATAGTAATTAAAAGTAACTGTAATTAAGAGTGATTGCAATTGTAGTAATAATACATTTTAAAAAAGAGGTAAACAATTGAACTAGAGGTTAAATGTTCAGATTTGTGCACTAGAGTAGATGACCCCAGGTGTTCCTCGTTTAACCCTTCATATCGTAGCTTGTTGCGGAATTAGTCATTGCCACATTTGTAGAGTATTTCATGATCTAGACAAACAAGCATAGGAGTTACAATACAGACTCAAGAGTCGTGGCCCACTGTAATCTGTCTCTTTTTCATCTGCACCCAGCTGGTTAACAAATAAATAAATAACTGTGACCGACACATTACACATTTAGTTCTGTATTTGAGCATTATAGCACACAGTAACTCTAGGGGATGAAATTAAGTTTTGCAGCTGAGCCTTTTTTACATTTCGCAGTTGTATGCTTGTTACTTTGATAAGTTACAATATTTTTACCACCAAATTCCTCAGCTGCAGCCTTATTGGCACTGGCCAGAACATGTTTCTGTAGAGAGCACCAAGTTTGGGGTGAACCTTAGACTGAATGTAATTGACATAGTTTGTAATTGACAAGTCAAGATGGCTGTCAAGCCAGACTACTAGGTACTTGTAGGCTGGGACTGTATCCAATGTAGTGCCATCGAGGGTAGAGAAAGAGGGTGTGTGTGGGGAATTTGGATAGTTTTGGGGGGTGCTAAAAGTCATAGAAACTGTTTTTTTAGCATTTACTCTTAGTTGATTGGCTTGGAATCAATTCAGAATATGAGTGAAATCAGTTTGCAGCTGTGTACTCACCATGGGGGCATAGGGGCCAGAAGTGTAGAGTATAGTGTCGTCAAGATAAAGGTGTATTTAGGAGGAACAGCATACAAGAAGAATATCATTAAGAAAGATGGAGAAGAGGATGGGACCAAGAATAGAGCCTTGGGGTACACCTGCTAGAATTGGGAGGGGGGAAAGGACATCTCCAGACTGGACACATTGGGAATGACCAACAAGGTAAGATTTGTTCCATTTGACTGAGAGAGAGGAGAGAACAGCAAGTTCTGTTTTAATGAGAAGGAGAGGATGGGATATGGAATGAGAGATCTTGGCTAGTTGAATATGGTTAGGGTAAGTGACCTTGGTCAATGCCTGTAAGATTGGCATCTGTGAGCCGGAGAAAGAAGGAGACAGTTGAATGACTTTTCTGAAAGCTGGACTGGTAAGCAGTTAGGAAATTTGAGCAGGTAAGGAAGTGGGAGAGTCTGGTTAGGACTAAGGACTCCTGGAGCTTGGCTAGTACAGGGAAGAGAGAGAGGGAGATTGGGCAGAAATGTCCAGGTGAGGAATGCTCACCACCTTTATAAAGGGGGATCACTTTTGCAGATTTCCAGGCCTGGGGGACTGTGCCAAGGGGGAAAGAGAGGTTTAGCAGGTGGGACAGGGGATGGGCAATGGCTGGGGCTGAGATCTCAGGTAGGAGTGGGTCAAGTTCATCTGTGCTGGATTTGCTCAGATTCAGTGATTAAAGGGTATGAAACTCTTCATGGGGTGTGATGGGGAGAGAGGAAATATATTTGGAGATGGAGGAGTGTGCAATGAAGTGGGGGTTTCCACAAGTAGAGAGTAGGGCACAGGTTATAAAATTTTTGTGAAGCGTGGAGGCAACTGTGAGGGGATCTGAGACTAGTTTGTTGTCAGTGAAGAGGGAGGGGGAGGAAGAATTTGATGGGTGGTTTAGAAGGGAAGGGAAGAGAGTGTTTGCCAAAATTTATGAGGGGAGTTAAGGTTTTCCTGTAGGGTATTCTTGAAGTAGTGAGATATTGCTGTTCTAATTGCTTTGGCATATGAATTTCTCAGAGTGCAGTAGGTAGTGAGGTCACTGAGGGAGAGCGATGCTTTGTATTGTGCCCACATGCAGTTGTGAGAATTGTAGAGCTTGATAATGTCAGCTGATATCCAAGGAGGCAGTACAGCATAGTGGTTTAAGGCTCTGAGCTGCAATCCTGGAGACCTGGGTTTGAATCCCACAGCCCTAATTGCATACTGTGAGACCCTGAGCAAATTACTTAACTTCCTTGTGCTCCTGTAAACAAGCTTTCAGCTTAGTGTGTCTCTCCTGGTAAAACAAAGGTAAGGTAAAAAAAGGGTGGTGTAAGTGTCTCATTCTGCAGCAACATGGGGGGGCATAAGTGTTCCAGACTTTATTGAGTATGTGGCAAAAGAGCGAGAGTGCGTTGTTGACATCAGTAGAAGATTAGAAAAGGGAATAATTGGAGGAAACAAGATCATGCAGGAGATTAGTTATGTCAAAGGAGCGTAAGGAACAAATTCCATGGTAGGTAGCTGGGGAGCAAGGTATTGTAGCTGTAATTTGCATATGCAGTTAAGTCATTAGATGGTCATTGAATATGTCAGGGGCCAGATTCTAGAAGAGTTACACCTGTCATACAAGCAGTTGCACCAAGTAGAATGGCGCATGTAGCAATTTGCACCAGCAGTTGCGACATGCGCGATTCTACAAAGTGGCTCAAACATGGCGCAGGCCACTTGTGCTAACAGCAGTTATGTCAAAGATAAAGCCCTGCTACATGGCGCTAGGTTACGCCGGCAGCAAAGGTGCCCCATTCCAGAAGGGCAGCAGCAAAGTCCCCAATGTCAGAATTCTACAAGAACCCTCAGAGGAGAACCGGCAACGTAAGTTACACCAGCATTTAGCTGGTGTAACATACAGCTGCCCCCCGAGGGCCTGTAGACCCACCTGCAAACATGCCACCTTGTCCACCACCATGCCAGAATACCCCAGTGGGGTCCTGCAGGGCTACCCATACCACATCCCCAGAAACACCTGTTGGCACAAGCCCCGTAGGGCAGTGTTGTCATCCCCCACCTGTGCCCCGAACGCGGTCGCCCACCGCATATAAGGCACATATCTTTTTCGTTGTATAGGTTCCGATCATGATCAATTAATAACTCATATCCCTGGTAGTCAGAGCCTAGTCTGTATAAGCAAAGAACTTCTAACTGGTAGTTCAGCCTCTCGATCTGCATAAATTAACAGAGAACCCCATATCCCTGGTAGTCTCAGCTGATTTGCCTCAATCATCATAAATGACAGTTCACCATTCTGGGAGTTCAGTGTTTCACCTGCCATGCCAGCCCACTCAGCATCATCTCTCAGTCATACTGGCATAGCTCACCCTCTCCTCCATGGTCAGCTGCCGACTGAGTTCTGTAGGAGTGTATAGAAGACATGCTCAGAAATTAATTTCTGAGCATGTCTTTTCAGTAGCGCCATACTGCACTCAGCCTGTGGCTGGCTGTGGAGGTGAGAGGTGGACTGTGCCAGTCACGGGTTGGGATGGGTGGGTAGTACTGGGTGGGCTGGCATGGCTGGGTGGGGGTTGGGGCCACTAGACTACCAGGGAATTGGTGGACTGTACTCATTTTATGATGATTAAATGACAGACTACCAAGGATAAGGGGTTCTTTAATTTTATACAGATCGGGGGTCCGCTAGACTACCAGGGTTATGGAGTTCTTTATTTATTTTATACAGATCGGGGCTGCTAGACTACCAGGGATATGGGGTTATTTATTTATTTTGTACAGATCGGGGGCCACTAGACTACCAGGGTTTGGGGGATCTTTATTGATTTTATACTGATCAGGGGGGCACTAGACTACCAGGATAGGAAATGTGCCGCATTTGCGGCGGGTGACCCGGGGGTCAGGGCACAGGTGGGGGACTGACAGTGCCACCCTGCAGGGCATATTACAACAGGGATCCGGGGGGGCTGGGGGTGTGGGCAGCCCTGCTGGGCACATCTATGGAGGTGTCTGGGGCCACTTGATGTGGCCAGCCCTGCGAAGCTCTTATATGGGGTTTCAGGGCCAGCCCTGTGGGGCCCATGATTGCGATGTCAAGGGGGCCAGTTGTTGTGGCCAGCCTGCAGAGGCCATACAGGTGGCAGGGGGCAGAAGGTATGGGCCACCCTGTGGGGAAGCTATTAAGTGCTTGTTGGGCAGGGGGGCACTTTCAGACCAGCAGGTTGTTATATGCCGGCCAGGTACGCCTTCCAGCGGCATACCTAGCCACATGTCGCAGGTCGCAGGTCTTTGCTGTGGAGACCCTGTCCCTTCTAGAATAGGGTGCAGGGTCATTGTTGCAGTTGCGGGTGGAGCAAGTTGCATTCAGTGGCAACTTGTGCCACCTTTCTAGAATTGGGGCCAGGGAGTGCACCATGGAGGAGAGCCAATGGGGGTGTGAGGTCAGGTTCCAATTAAGGAGGGTGTGGTTGTGGGAGTGTGGGTTGCTTCTGGTGGGTTCATTTATGAGCTGGCGGAGGTTTAGTGACTCTTTCTATTGGGTAATAGGTTTAAGGGTAGAGGAGGCCCAGTGCATATTGAAATCACTGAGTATGAGTTCACCAGGGGAGGCAATGTAGGATATGGAGGAGGTGGTATTGACCACGGAGGAGGGGGATATTTTGGGGGAGGAGTAGAGCACACCAGCAAAAATGGGGAAAGAGGAAAGGGGAAGTAGTTTAATTAGGAGTTTGTGAGCCTTTGGAACTGTTTCATATGAACATATGAACATACAAAATTGCCAGCAGATACAGGCCATATGGTCTATATAGTCTGCTTGAGTGTGTAGCACTTCAGCCCATTAGACTGCAGCTGCCCCCCTCCCATTAACTTTTCCGTCCCCCAACTGCCCCTCAGTATGTACTTTCCCCTTGAATTTGTCCAAGTCCCTCTTGAAGCACCCCACAGTCTGCACTGATACGAGTTGCTCCGGATGTGCATTCCACCCTGTTACCACTCTTTCAGTGAAGTAATGCCTCCTCCTTTCTCTCCTGAATCTGCCCACCTTAAACTTCAGGGAGTGTCCTCTAGTATCTCTTCCATTCTGGAGAGTGAACCCACCATGAAAGCCTACTCTGTTCTTTCCCTTCAGGTACTTGAAGGTCTCAATCATGTCCCCTCTCACTCTTCTATCCTCCAGGGTATACATGTTGAGCTCTTCTAGTTTTTCCTCATAAGTTTTATCCCTCAACCCCTGGATCATCTTTGTTGCTCTTCGCTGCACTGCCTCCAGCAGTTTGATATCCCTTTTCAATTATGGGCACCAGAACTGGAAGGGGGCAGGATCAGTTGTGTTCCAGGACAGTAGCTGCTGCTGTTTTCACAGGGTTCTTGTGGATATTACTTGGTAGGTTAGTTCTTTTCTTTCTTGCTTCTAAGGGGCTAGCAGGGTATTGTTCTGGGGGATCCTGGATGTTTGTAAACTGATTTAGTGGCTGTAAGTGGGGCTCTTTTTGTGGATGTTTTACTTTGTAACAGGCTGCACTGGTAGAGGCCTATTTCTTCTGAGTTAAAACCTGTTTGGTGGGATTTGCTTGAGATGGTTCTTTAGCTGCAGGGCTTGGAGGGAGACACAGGCTGATACACTCTCTTGTCAGATGTCTGCCCAAAACCCGCCCTCCCCACCCTCCCTCCCCAGAAGTCTGCAAATTTATAGGGGAAGACCTGCCCTGCAATTGAGGAAAAGGCTGGGTGCAGCTCATGTAGTTCTAGCCACTGGGGTTGGATCTAAAGGCCGGAGAGAGGAGCTTAGGAGTTGTTCATTTTCCTTACATGTATAATGTGTTGTACTGCACCTAGTAACAGAGTTACTGGTGTACAGTGGGACTGTCTCTAGGATTAGTGGGTGACCTGATTAGGCAGTAGGGGTATCTTGGAATAGGGGGAACCTGGTGGCTCACCCAAGGAAAACTATTTGAAAGGGGATGGAACCACACATCATTAGGGCCGGCATCTTTGGGAGGGTGGTGGGGTGCACAGGGTGTGGAGCAGCCATGATACTGGACTGGGCTTGGAAGTTTGGTGGTTGCCCAGTGTGCTACCAGCTGGCACAGCTTAGGGAGGGTGCGGGGATGAGGAGAAAGCTGGGGAAGGGGTGGTATGGTTGGGGAAGGGGCTGGAAATCTCCACAGGGTTGCACCAAGCACTGGGGCAGGGGTATAGGAAAGGAGTGCAGGAGAATACTCAGGGGTCACATAGGGACCCTGGCAGAGGGGGCCCAAAAGGACACTACCAAGGAAGCAGGCAGGTAACTGGGGACCCTCACAAAGGGGGGACGGAGGGACAACATTCTCAAGGAAGTAGGTGGATAGCCAGTGCTGGACAGAAGGAAGCAAGGCAGGGAGGTGGATCAGACCTTATACTTAGTAACCGCTTCAATTCTCTTCTTCTGCTCAAGGATGGGGGGGGATGTAGCCACGGCAGAGGTGGTTAGAGATGGAAAGGTGTGGGAGTGGGGGGGCAGGAGGCAGGGGCCAGATAGCAGGAAGAACAGGGGGGACCTGGAATGCAGGAGAATGGGGAGCAGTAAATCAGAGCAGGGGAAGAGGGAGGAAAGCGCAAGGAGAAGGACCAGTTGGGAGGAAAGGTAAGAAGGACCAGAAGTACAAGGATGACTCAGTAAAGAGAGCTGAGGGGTTAGGCCAGGGGAGCACGATGAGCAAGGAGGAACTAAATGGAGACAGGAAGGAAGGGAGGATGAGCCAGGCTAGTTTAGCAGATGGGGGAGAAGGACCAGTTGTGAGCAGTGAGAGGGGAATTAACAAGGTACAGAAGGATACTCAGGAGGAGGAGGAGAGGCATAGGATTGGAGGGGAGGGAGTGGCCATGGTAAATAAGGAACGGGTGGCATGTGGCACCCAGATAGGGGGAGGAACACGGAGCCAGCTGGGTGGAGGGGCTGTAGAAAGGATGAGGACATGGAAGGGGGAAATGGAGGAAAAGGAGTGGTCAGAGTGTTCCTGCTGGGGATTCTATGATCAGGGTATCAAATGGGATAGGAGGGGAGAAGCCTGGCCAGTTAGGAACAAGATGCTTCCTGACCACGGTGCACAGGGCTGCCACGAGGTATATCAGCTGGCAAAGGATCTGTGGGGGTTCCCCAGACATACTGGTCCACCTGGGTACAAATGACATTGAGGGAAGTAGCGAGCTAGAGATACAGGCAAGATTCAGGGAGCTCGCCAGGGTCTGTCATGACATAGGATGCACAGTTTCCTTCTCAGAAATCCTGCCAGTGCCAAGGGCTAGTGGGGAACACAAAAGAAAAATTAGGGAGATAAACCAGTGGCTCAGGGAGTGGTGTGAGGCCAGAGGGTATGGGTTGATGGGGGATTGGGGGGAGACCTGGGAGGATAAGGAGCTGTATGCTAGAGATAGACTACATCTCAATTTGAGGGGAGGGAATCCTTGTTGAAAATGGAGGAGTTCATTGGTGAAAAGTGGGGTTTAAACTTGTGAAGGGGGTGGATGGGAGAAAAGGCAGTCAAGGGATGCCGATAGGGATGGACTTGTCTCCACCCTCTGGGGACCAGGAGGATTGCAGGAAAAGACCAACTGGCAAAAGTGCAGACCAGGAGAAAACAGAATCCCAAGGAACACGAGTAGGGAAATGAAACTATAGGAAAGGTGGAAGGTAGTCCTGCTAAATGCCAGGAGCTTAGCAAACAAATGCCTGAGCTCCAGGCGATGTTAACTGAGGGAGCAGTGGATGTGGCAGCGGTCACTGAGACTTGGGCCACTGCAAGACATGACTGGGACCTGAACCTGAGGGTTACCATGTTCAGGAAGGACAGGGGAGGGAAGGGAGGAGGGTAGCAATGATAGTAAAACTGCATTGGCATAGGGGAGTTGAGGAGGCGGAGGGAACCGTGGAGGCGATTTGGGTCACCTGATAACAAGGGGGGCAAGAGAGAAAATAGGAGTGGTGTATAGACCCCCTGCCCTGGCGGAGGAGCTGGAGGACAGTCTGGTGGCAGATATTAGGAGACACTGCAGACTGGGCAGAGGAAAGGTGGTGGTGTTAGGGGACTTAAACATGCCAGGAACAGACTGGGAGACTATGACATCCTCTGTGACCAGGGAACAGAGGTTGTTGGATGTCTTTCAAGATGCATTCCTAACTCAGCAGGTGAGGGAACCGACCAGGGAGGCAAGGGTACTGGATGTGGTCCTGGCAGACAGTGACCAGATTGGGGGCCTGGAGGTAAGGGACCCATTGGCGGGGAGTGACCATGCCACGGTCTGGTTCTGCCTGGACCTAGGAGGGGTAGAAGGCTGCACAAAGATGGAAGTAACTGACTTCAGGGGGGTGGATTTTAAGGAAATGGGAAGGATCCTTAAGGAGCATTTGGATGGGATTGGGTCAGATATGGACGCTGATAGTAGGTGGGAAAGCATCAGGAGAGGGGTGCAGGATGCTACCAGCACCTGTGCAAGAGTAAGACGAAAATGCGGTAGGGCCCAAAAACCCTGTTGGTGGACCAGGGAGGTCCAGGAGGTGGTGCGGGGAAAGAAAGCAGCCTATAAGAAATTCAAGTGCTCAAGGAGGAAAGTGATCGAGGGGCGGATGAGCTGTTGGCTAGAAGGGCCACTAGAGTGGTGAGGGTGGCTAAGGCAAGGAAGGAGCAGAACCTGGCCAGGGAAATTAGGAGAGGAAAAGGGTTCTTTAGATACATTGGGGAAAGACGAAGGGTGAAGGGGCAGATTAGCAGGATTAAATCAGGGAGAGATGGGCACAAGACCCAGAGGAGCAGGCTGAGGTACTAAATGAGTACTTCACCTCAGTTTTCACCAGGGAAATGGGGATGCTGCATCATACATGGGAGGAGACAGAGATAATGAGGAGGGGGCCCCTTACCAATCGGCAGGTCTGGGGAGAGGGGGCATCACTGGCAGGTGGGGGAGGGCTAGCAGGAGAAGAGGTACTGGAAGTGAAATCACAGCAGAGAGAGTGAGGGAAGCCCTCAGCCCCTTAAGACGGAGAAAGCACCGGGCCGATAAATTACATCCTAGAGTGCTGAAGGAACTTGCAGATGTCCTGCGAAACCCTGGCAGAGCTTTCACCATTCTCTGAGGACAGGGTGGGTGCCCCAAGACTGGAAGGTGGCACATGTAGTGCCTATCCACAAGGGGGATCCAAGGGGCTGGCAGGGAACTACAGGCCTGTCAGCCTGACATCAGTGGTGGGCAAGGTGATGGAGGGCATTGTCAAGGAGAGGCTAGGGGGGCCCTGGATAGTTAGGGTGCCTGAACGATAGACAGCATGGATTCATCCCGGGAAATCGTGTCAGACAAACCTGGTGGAGTTCTATGACTGGGTGACAAGTGCCTTGGACCTGGTAGACCAGTGGATGTCCTCTTCTGGACTTCAGCAAGGCATTTGATCTGTTCCTCACGGGCCTGTTGGATAAACTAGGAGAAATGGGGTGGAAACCAGATGATCCGATGGATAGGCAATTGGCTCCAGGACCGGACCCAGAGGGTCGTAGTTGGTGGGATAATCTTCCCCAAGGAGGGTCATTAGTGGGGTCCCACAGGATCAGTCCTTGGGCCCCTTCTGTTCAACGCCACGATCTGACATAAGGACAGGAATCAGGAGTGAGATGAGTCTCTTTGCAGATGACTCAAAACTGGGGGCAGTGGTGGATGGGGAGGAGGGAGGGTGGCCCTGCAGGGGACCTGAGGCTCTGGAAAGATGGTCTAGAAAGTGGAAGCTGAGGTTTAATGCAGGGAAATGCAAGGTACTCCACCTGGGGGCCAGAAACCCAGGCCAAGTGTACACCCTGGGGGAATACTACAAGTCTCAATGGCTGAGAGGGACCTGGGGGTGGTGGTGGATGTCAAGATGAACAACTCTGAGACTTGTAGGAGGGCAGCAGCCAAGGCCAACAGGATGCTGGGATGCATCGCTAGGGGGATCACCTCCAGAAGGAGGGAAGTGATACTCCTTCTGTATAACTGCTTGGTGAGGCCGCACCTGGAGTACTCCGTGCAGTTTTGGAGGCCACACTTAAAGAGGGACATTAACCTCCTGGAGAGGGTCCAGAGGAGGGCAACCAAAATGATTTGGGGCTTGGGGGACAGAACCTATGAGGAGAGGCTCGAAGAGCTAAATATGTACACTTTGGAAGAGAGAAGGGAACTGGGGGACATGATAGAGGTCTTCAGGTACATGAAGAGGGTAAATAGGGGAGGAACAGTGAGGGTGCTTCGAAGGAAGGAGGAGGGGGCCACTAGAGGGCATGGGTGGAAGCTGGAGGGGGGAAGATTCATGGGAGAAAGGACGAGGTGCTACTTCACTGAGAGGGTGGTAGAGCCATGGAATGCACTACCTAGAGGGCTGGTGGAGGCAGAGACAGTGGAGGGGTTCAAGAGGGGGTGGGACAGGTACAGGGGAAGGGTTCAGGAAGCAAAATACAATGCAGCAAGAATATCCGGAACTGGGAAGGGAGAAGCCAGAGAAGGCGAGGGGGACAGCAAGGTCAGCACCCAGGGTGGGGGCTGACCAAACGAGCAGACACGAAAGACCATTAGGCCTATTCTGCTGGCATTTTAGTATGTTAGTATGTTAGAACTGCATGCAGTACTCCAAGTGTGGCCTCACCTGGGACCTGTACAGGGGCAATATGACTTCACTACATCTGGATGCAATCCTCCTTGCTATGCACCCTAGCATCCTGTTAGCTTTAGCCGCTGCCTTCCGACACTGGGCTGAGTGGTTTAATTCCACAGTCACCAACACCTCCAGATGCTTCTCCTCGTTGGATGTGGACAGTTTGATACCATCCATCCAGTAGCTGAATCCTGGGTTTGTGGCTCTGAAATGCATCACCTTGCTCTTCTTGGCATTGAACCCAAGCTGCCAGGTGTGTGACCACTCCTCGAGTCTTGCCAAGTCCTCCAGCGGTATTTTGCCACCCTCCTCCCCATCCACCTCAGCACAGATCTTGGTGTCATGAGCGAAGAGGCAGATCTTATTCTTGATCCCAACCACTACGTCTGTGATGAAAAGGTTAAACAGGACTAGTCCCAGTACTGATCACTGTGGGACACCACTTGTCACTGCCCTGGGTTCTGATGCTTCTCCCCCTACAACTACCCTCTGTTGCCTGTCCCTCAGACAGTTTTCTACTAATCAGGCTAGCTTCCACTCTATACAAGACTCCTCAACTTGCAGGTTGACCTTCCATGTGGCACTGAATCGAAGGCCTTTCTGAAATCCAGGTAGACTACATCTACCCCATTTCCCTCATCCAGTTCCCTGATGAACCAGTCAAAAAAATCAACCAAGTTAGTCTGACAGGATCTGCCAGTGACAAACCCGTACTGTCTGTTGTCTTGCAGATCATTATCCAAAAGAAACTGCACCAGCCTTTCTTTAAGGATAGAGTCCATCAGTTTCCCCACAATTACAGTGAGGCTCACTGGTCTGAAGTTCCCTGGTTCATCCTTGGGCCCACTTTTGTGAAGAGGTACCACGTGTGCCTCCCTCCAATCTCTGGGCACACATCCCATATTTAGCAAGGTGTTGAACAGATCTGCCAGTGGCTCTGCCAGAATTTCTGCCAGCTCTCTCAGTACCCAGGGATGTACCCCTTCTGGCCCAGCTGCCTTGTCTAGGATCAGGGACCTAAGGCTCTCCAGCACCCTTTCCACCGTGATGACCCCGTCTGTGGTTGTCTCATCCCCCATGCCTGTGCCCCCTTTCCCTGAAGAAACAGGCCCATCCCTCTCCCTTGTGAACACTGAATAGAAGTACTCATTAAGTACTTCTGCCTTCTTGGCCCCCTTGTCTACCCACCCACTGCCTATCCTTATCCTAACATTTGATCCTTGCCCTTCCTTTTTTCCCTGAGATACCTGAAGGAATCTTTTTCTTCTTCCTTAATCCCCTGTGTTAATGTCCTTTCCCTGGCTGCCTTTGTAGTCCTGACCACTCTGCTCATTTCCCTGGGTTTCTTCACATAGTTCTCCCTATCCTCTGCCCTGTTGGTTCTCGTGTAGGTTTGGAAGGCCCCCTTGTCTACCCACCCACTGCCTATCCTTATCCTAACATTTGATCCTTGCCCTTCCTTTTTTCCCTGAGATACCTGAAGGAATCTTTTTCTTCTTCCTTAATCCCCTGTGTTAATGTCCTTTCCCTGGCTGCCTTTGTAGTCCTGACCACTCTGCTCATTTCCCTGGGTTTCTTCACATAGTTCTCCCTATCCTCTGCCCTGTTGGTTCTCGTGTAGGTTTGGAAGGCCCTTCTCTTATCCCTCACCTTTTATGTTACCTCTCTGGTCATCCAGCTTGGATGCTTGGTCCTTGATTTCTTTTGCTGGTTCTTGACATAAGCTTTAGTGGATTCAATCAGCCCTAGTTTTATGATCGCCCATTTCTGCTCTGCGTCCATGTCAGGGTGGATGCCATCTATGTGTGTTCTCATTAATTGCCCCATTCTGCCAAAGTCTGCCTTTCTGAAGTCCAGGACCTTTGTTTTTGTATTATGAATCTCTCTACCCAAACTGATAGAGAACCATACTGTGTGATGATTGTTACCAGCCAGTGGTTCCTCCACCCTTACGTCAGTGACCTGTTCTCCATCCTCCAGCACCAGGTCTAGAATATTTTCTTCCCTTGTTGGCGCTGTCACTCTTTGGGTCACTCATAATAAGTGAGACCAATAGGTTTTGATGGTAGTAGAGGGCTACTCCACTGCCACAATAGGGGCAGTCTTGCCAGAGGAGATGGCAGCTGGATATGGGAAGATACTGGAAGTTGGAGATTCTGAGTGACAGACATGATTCAATGATGCGGAGAATGTTGGGGGCGTGTTAGGATACCCTAACTCTGAGGAGGTCTATCTTAGGGAGTAGGCTTCTGGCATTGAGGTTTTAAAGGGTAAGGATTTTGAGAGTGGGGAATAATGTGAGGTTGAACTGGGGATTAGTTGGACATCCACAGCTAGTAAGGCAAGGCAAATTTTGTTTTAATGGTGCCCAAGTCCATGGGCTTTGGGCACGAAACAGGGAGATGAATACAAAATAAAACATACTGTACATACCGTACACAAATAAAATCATTTAAAACATTATAATAACTTTCAGCAATAATAAAAGCTAGGCTACATTTGAATGCATTATAGTTTAAAAGCAGAGCAAATCACAACTCAGACGGGTTGGTGTACAGTAGGAGGAGTAGACAGAGGAAGAAGAGTTTGTTAGCATATTTGTGTAGTCTTGCCTGACTTTAGAGAATGGGTGTGTGAGTAGGTGTGTAGGAGAGGTTTATAAGGTTTTTTATAAATTTCAGATTTTAAATTAGAATTAACACTATCATGTTTAACCTTAAACAAATCCTAATTTTGAGCTACATCTAAAAATATAAGTTTTAAGTTTGTGCCAGAGTGCACATAGATGCAAGAAAGAAAAATAGTTTTATATAAAAACTTTGTCTTAGACTAAAGTCATTTCTAAAAAAAATTATTCCTGGGAAGTGATAATTGTCATCGTACATCATCTACGAGGACCACTCAGATTCTGGTCATGGTGTCATCTGACGTAGAAACATATAGGCAAAACAAAGCCAACCCATCTCAGAACTGCTGGAGCCTTCAGTGTGTAAGGACCTGTGTTGGCTGTTTTGACAATTTTGGTGGTCTTGGAACTTGTGCTAGATCAAAAGCCTGAAGCCACGCCTGCTTAGGCCCATCATTTGGGTTGAGCCAATGCATCCACCAGGGGGTGCTAAGAACAAGCCTGAAAGTCTGCACAATGTTGCAACATAGCCCTTCTGCTAAAACTGTCACAGGAATGACTGTTTCCTAATTTGGATGAAGCTAGGCCTTTGTTTTGCATACTGAGAATCTGGACTAGAGTAATGTTTTACAATTTCTTCTAGAAATCTGGACAAGAGACTGGCTTTGGAATTTACCAGCCAGCAAGCCTGCAGTGCTGTTGGATATCAGTGAATACAGAGTTGCAGGTCCAAGAGCAGAAAGAAACTGAAACAGGAAAGAGTCTCAGAGTCCATGTTGAGAGAGGGGAGCAATAAGGGACTATGTAGAGGACTGGGGAGAGGAGAGAGTGGAGGGGTGTTGTGAGGATGGGGACAGCTGGTTGTGGATGGGGGTCATTGGTATTTGTTAATGGCATAAGGAGAAGGGAATGATGTAAGGGGTGTTGGATATGTTGAAGTAGGAGATGGCAGATGGCAACAGCAGCAGTCAGGCTAAAGATTCAATCTTACCATGGACACAGGGGGGAGGGAGGTGTGAACAAGTCCCTTCACAAATGAAAGGGTCCTACAAGAGCTCGCTAAGCTCAGGGTGGACAAGGCATTGAGACCTGATGGTATCCATCCCAGGGTACTAAAGGAGCTAAGGGTGGAACTAGCAAAGCCATTATCAGAACTGTTTAGTAAGTATCTGAGCACAGGAGAGGTCCCAGAAGATTGGAGAAGGGCTCATGTGATCCCAATCCACAAGAGTGGCAGCAGGGAGGAGGCAGAGAACTACACACCAGTCAGTCTTATTTCAGTAGTGGGCAAGATTATGGAGGCACTCCTTAAGGAAAGGATAGTGCAACACCTGGAATCCTTAGGAGCACAGGATCCAAGACAGCAAGGGTTTACAACAGGAATGTCCTGTCAAATTGATCTCATAGATTTCTTTGACTGAGTAACCAGAGTGGTGGACCAAGGGTGTGCAGCTGAAGTTGCTTACCTTGACTTCAACAAAGCTTTCTATACTGTTCCTCATAGAAAAGTGATTAATAAGCTGGGTAGGCTCAGGATGGGTCAGAAGTTGATCAATTGGGTGGCACACTGGTTGGAAGGCAGAAAACGGAGAGTGGTGGTAAATGGTATACAGTCAGAAGAGATGCAAGTCCCAAATGGGGTACCTCAGAGATCAGTCCTGGGGTGAGTCTTCTTCGACATCTTCATCAGTGACATTGCAGATGAACTGGAGGTTAAGGTTTGCCTGTTTGCAGATGACACCACGATTTGCAACAGAGTAGATGATCCAGATGGGGTGGGCCAAATGAGAAGAGATCTGGAAAAACTGGCAAAACGGTCAGAAGAGTGACAACTGGAGTTTAACGCAAAGACATGCAAGATCATGCTCGTATGGAAGAGAAACCCTGAAGCCACCTATAGGCTGGGAAGGGAGTTGCTGGCAGTCACAAGGGAGAAAGAGACTTGGGCATCATCATCACAGATGACCTGAAATCATCCAAGCAGACCACTAAAGCAGTAGGTAAGGCCAGAGGGATGTTGGGATGTATTAGTAGGAGTATTGCAAGTCGTAAGAGGGAGGTAATAATCCCTCTTTACAAGACACTGGTTAGGCCCCATCTGGAGTACTGCATGCAGTACTGGAGGCTGCACCTGCACAAGGACATTAACAAAATGGAGGCAGTCAAGAGAAGGGCAACCAGAATGGTGCAGGGACTGCATCAGAAAACATGAGGACAGATTAATGGAGCTCAATATGTATACCCTAGATGAAAAGAGGGAGAGAGGTGATATGATCAAAATATTCAAACATCTTAAGGGCATTAACAAGGTGAAAGAGTCTAACATGTTTCAATATAAGAAAAATAGCAGGACAAGAGGACACAGCATGAGATTAGAGAGAGGCCGATTAAGGGGTAATGTGAGGAAGTTCTTTTTAACAGAAAGGGTGCTGGATTCAAAAAACGGCCTACCTCAGGAAGTGGTGGATATGAATACCGTACAGGGCTTCAAACAGGCATGGGATAGGCATAAGGAAGTAATACAGATAAGTATGAATAGATAGGCCATTGACAGAGTTTAAAAGCCTATGGTATATTTATAAGGCAGAAAAAATGGTCAGACTGGATGGGCCTTGCTGTCCATATCTGCTGTCAGCTTCTATGTTTCTATGTAATTTGGTTACACATTTAACAGGGGTGAATGCTCTCAGCCAACCACTAGTTAACACTGCTCTTTGAGAAGCACCACCTTCTGTGTGCTCACCACTACTGCTTCTGTAATGATTCAATCAGCTGCTGTATGCTGACCAAAATAGTGAGAGTAGCTTAAAGGGAAATGTCTCTGAACACCAAATTGCAGCATGGTTTCAGTAGTTATGGTTTCCTTGTATAGTAGGAGTAGCTGAGAGAAGGGGGAATGGCCAGTAGAATGCACCCTTGCAACCTCTGTTGTTCTATCAGCATGGTCTGCACAGGATTCTATGGAAAAAGGAAAAGGTATGTGAAAGCCATGCAGAGATATTGACGTCAGTTTATAGAGACTGACAGACTCAAAAGTCCGGCCCAAGGTGGAGAAACAAAGAGAAAGCCAAGATAAAAGGGGCATGGGGGAGGGTGTGGACTTTCCGACAGTGGCCTCTGGAGGCTAATCGGGGAGGCAAGAAATAGTGAAAAACTGAGAGGCCAATAAAGAAATGCTACCAGTGCAGGTCAAGTACAAGGAGCAAACTGAGAAGCAGAAAGGAGGACTAGTAGGAGTGAAGCAGCAGTTGGTGTAGGGCTGTAAATGGAGAATGAGTAGTTAGGGCAGGAGATTTGCACACCAAACGAGGCTGGTGAGAAAGAGTAAACGGGATAGACCAGTACTCAGAGTTCAAGCATTCGGGTCAGTACAAATTGGGGGAATAAGCACTCTAACATGGAGTATCCAGTCTGATACAGTAAATACAGAGTTTAAGTTCATGTGAGGAGAAAAAGGTGCCTGCCGGGGGGCCTACCAGCCATCAGGCATGTATGCCCTGTACTGCACTTCAGACAGCAGAAAAATCACAGCACATAAAATAAACAATTTAGTTAATCCCAAGGTAAAAATCCAGACATAAAGTACAATATAGTTAAACCCAAACACAAGGAGCAAATAACATATAGTGAGACACGAATACAAAATTGGGCCTTCTATCCTTTCAGGTCAACTAGGGGACATCAATTCTGAGCTTGCAATGTCCAGAATAAAGTGTGATGCAGTCTATACAGAAAAACAGACCTAATGATGCAGAGAATGCTCTAAGACAAATACCAGCACGTGCTACTTAGCAACCCCCAAGGGCTGGTAGTATAGCCTAGAGGTTAGAGTAACAAGCTGTAAATGAGCTTGGTACATCCAGCAGACCAGACCAGTGTTTGATTCTCACAACCTCCACTTGCATACTGTGTGACTCTGAGCAAGTCACATAACTGCCCAATGCTCCCAGGTTGCCCCTAAAAACAAGCACTTGTGTCTCTAGTGGGGCTTACCCGATTACCGAAGACTAAAAAAAAAAAATACAGCTAACAATAAGGTACAGCTCATGGAACCAGAATGGGCAGGCAGATATGAACTCATTCAGTGTGCCACGTAGCAGAAAACAGCATTATCCATACTCACACAGCTAGGACTACAACACAGGTCACACATGCATACATAAATAAGAAAAGTATACTGTACACTGTAGCTAAACATAGCTATACTAATGGAGACTGTGTGTAAAATCTAATGCTTCCTATGCAGTGGCAGCAGCAGGAGTCTGGCTGATGATTCAATCAATTGTTGTACACCGACTGAAATGGCAAAAGTCAGCTTAAAGGGGAATGGTCTCCTCGGATGGTAGCAGTGACTGAGAGGAGGGGGAAGGGCCAGTAGTGGATACCCTTCTGACTTCCTCTTGGATACTGGAGCCTTCCAGTCCACATCCAGTAGGTTCAGTTCCCCGACCACCACTATGGCACCCTTACCTTTCAACTTTTGTATCTCCTCAGGCCCATCCTTCTCTCCCCACCCCGGGATCTGTATATCACTCCCTTGTAGTGTCCTTCCTGCTGTGGTGGTTAGGTGAGCCTAAAGTGACTCTAACCCCCCATGCAAATTTTGGTACTTACATCTTCAACTGAGGTAGTTGAACTAGTACAGTACTCTCTGGAGGAGAGGAGGGATGGGGGGATATGAGTGAGACCTTTAAGTGCATGAGGGGAATAAACAGGACAGGCATGGAGGGACTGTTTAAGGGGAAGGTGTGGATAGACACTCAGGGTCATGACATGAGATTGGAGGGTGGAAGGTTTAGGAGGGAGATGTGAGGCATTTCTTTATGGATAGGGTGGTAGCAGAGTGGAATGCACTATTGGCAGAAGTGGAAGCCTGTAAACCAGTGGGATGCACCAAGAGGGGCTGGGATAGGACAAATCGGAGGGTCATGAGAGGGGGGGTAGTGGAGGAGGAGCAGCTGCAGAGTAGGGGTGCTTGCTACAAAATTGAGAAGACTTGATAGACCAAACTGCCTGCTTCTGCTGGCAGTTTCATATGTTTGTATCTTCATAACTGCTTCAATGCCCACCCTCACACAGAGGGCAACCACCCCTGCCCCTCCAATCCAATCTGTACCTCCTGAACATCATGTGGCCTGGAACTGCAAGGTCCCAATCATTGTTGTCTGTGGCCCAGATCTCAGTTATAACCACCAAGTCCACTTTTGTGTGTGCCACCAGAGCCTGGAGACTCCTAGCATTGAGGCAGACTCCCCACCATGAGCTTGCAGCAGTGCCTTCAGCGGGCTGATTGTAGTTGCCCCTTTCCCACAGATGCTCCCCTTTGTTGCTTCACTGAAGTCAGTCCTATGTCATACCCTTCCTTTGTCTTTATGTGAATAGAACAATTTTGTCTACTCACATTTTTTTTTTCCTGGGATTGAGTTGGCTAGGCACAATACCTGTTTCCATGCCTCAGCCCCCTCCACTTAGTTTAAATGGCCCAAATAAATTTCCAACTTCTGAGCCAGTAGTCTTCCTCCCTCTGCCGAAAGGTGAAGTCCGTCCCATTTGAGGAGTGATCTATCCCAAAAGTTCCCTCAGGAACCAATAAAATGGAATACTTTTTTTCTGGCATCACTCCTTCAATAAACTGTTGAATTGCTCTATTCCCACTGGTCTGATTATTTCCATTCTGCCATTCTTACCCCACACAGATATTACTTCTGAGAAGGCCAGAAAGTTGCTGCTGATGAAAGTCTATCTCCCAGCTTCTCAGTACTCCATTAAACATAGAAACATAGAACTTGATGTCAGATAAGGACCTCTTGGCCCACCTAGTCTGCCCATTTCCCTACCTAATGGATAAGCTGCAGAACCAAGTTAACCAACAGCCTACTTCCTCCTACCCCCCACTAGAATTGCCTTATGTCTGTCCCATGCATTCTTGAATTCCTCCACTGTTTTTGACGCTACAACCTCCTCAGGAAGGCTGTTCCATTTATCCACAACCCTCTCTGTGAAGAAATACTTCCTCACATTACCTCTGAGCTGTCCCCACTCTATCTTCAAATTGTGCCCCCTTGTTTTTGCACATCTCTTTTTCTGAAAGATGCTACCCTCTTGGACTTTGTTGATTTCCTTGAGGTATTTGAAAGTTTCTGTCATGTCCCCCCTCTCTCTCCCCTTTCCTCGAGACTATACATCATTAGTTTCTTTAGTCTTTCTTCATATGTCTTCTGATGCAGACCCTGCATCATTTTGGTTCCCCTCCTCTGGACAGCCTCCACCCTGTCTATGTCTTTGCGGAGATGGGGTCTCCAGAACTGTACACAGTACTCCAGATGTGGTCTTACCAACTGTCTGTACAGAGGGCCAACAACTTTGTGTTTTCTACTGGTGATGCCTCTCCCTATACATCCCAGTATCCCCCCAGCCCTCCTTACTGCCTTCTCACATTGCTGGCCCACCTTTAGCTCATCTGATATGACTACCCCAGGTCCCTTTCCATTTTTGTTGTTGTCAGTATCTCATCCCCCATTGTGTACTCTTCCCCTGGGTTTTTGTTTCCCAGGTGCATTACTTTGCACTTCTTTGCATTGAATCTAAGCTGCCATAAATTAGACCATTCCTCCAACCTTGCCAAGTCTCTTTTCATCCTCTCCACCCCACCTTGTGTATCAACCCTGTTGCAGATCTTTGTGTCATCTGCAAAGAGACATACTTTCCCTTCCAGTCCCTCTGTAATGTCACTTACAAAGACATTAAAAAGGACTTGGCCCAAGTACTGAACCCTGCGGTACCCCACTAGTAACCCTCCTTTATTCACTGTGGACTCCATTTACTATTACCCGCTAGCATCCTCAACCTTCTGGTCTGTCAGATCGTCAGTTCCTTTGTGTACCAGCACTACCAGGTACCCTTCTTCTCTGTCTGCAATTCTCCTGATGCACTCACAGTCCCTTTTCACTGAGGCACTAGGAAGGTAAGTAACTGTCATCACTATCTCTGAATACTTGCACAGTCATGATTTCACTCCTCTGTCCATGGAATCACCAACCACCAGGATTTCCTGACTTCCTGCTTGGCCTTCTCTGATCTGTCACTGGTTGCTGAGGTGTCTTTCCTCTTCTCCCCCCTTGACAGGACTATTATCTCCCCTAGCCAGGGTTGACCTCTTCCCCTCTGCTAGGAGCTCAGATTGAATTGACATCCTTATGATGGTGTTCTGAATTTTTCTATCCATGCCAATCCTCCTTGGTTTCCCATTTCCTTCTCTTTCCACTCTCCAGCCTCCTATCCCAGTTGACCTCTGAGGGAGTGGGAGGGGGTTCTCCAGCATAACTGGTGATGAAGCCTGGTAATTTCACCCTAGGCTGCTTCCATCTGGGATTGTAGGTCATAGAACTTCTTGCAAATGGGGCAATGACCTGTCCATCAGAGATGCTCCTTGGAAGTGAGTGCTCTGCAGTCATTGCACTGCAGTACCCTTACAGGAAAAATAATATGAAATGTTTTCATGCTGAACACATAAAACTACTCATTGGATATATATGCTGTAAGAATGATTTTAACGTTAAATTGGAACCGATTTCATGCATGTGGCACGTGTGCAGCAAGCAAGTGTGGAAAGCATGCTTTTTATGTTAAATTGGAGGAAATTTCATGCATGTGGCATGTTTGCAAAAAGCATACATAAAAGTTAAGTGACTTTCTCAGGATCACACCGTATACTGTAGAAGTGGGAGTTGCTGATATTTAAACCCAGGTCTCCAAGTCTCCAGGTTTCCAGTTCATTGCCTTTAACCACTAAGCTATACTGCCTGCTCACATATAGCTCACTTGTCCTTCAATGCAGTACTGTAGATCTGCACACATGCAGCTTGCTTTTAGCTACTGTTATACTTTCAGTTTTTTTGTCCTGCCTCAGCTCTCTGTCCTGTACTCCTACTATTGTCTTTCCATAGTTTTGAATGCTTCCCTGCAAACATACTTTAAGTCGTAAACACAAAAGTAGCAATAACTTGACAACACCCACCCACATGGCCACACCTGCTCACATATGGCTCACTTGTACTTCAATACAAATCTTCATACTGCACATCTGCATGCAGGCAGCATGCTCACACCTCTCAACCACTTGCCTCATAAATCAGGGACAAGACTTTAAAAAATCAGGGACAAAGACCCCAAATCAGGGACACATCTTAAAAATTAGTACTATTCATTCAAAAAGCTAATAGACTAAGGGACAAAGACCCCAAATCAGGGACACATCTTAAAAATTAGTACTATTCATTCAAAAAGCTGGTAGACCAAGGGGAATTGTGTAATATGAATTTTCTAAAGAAAAACAAGTCTGTAACTTTAATGTCTGACATTATTTGGTGCTTACAATCCCCACTTTTCTGTCAGTAAAACACAATCTGTATGAGGGACAGAGGAAAACTTTGAGGCAAAATGAGGGACGTCCCTGAAAATCAGGGACCGTTGAGAGGTATGAGCATGCTTGTAGCCACTGTTATATGTTTCAGTTTTCTTGTCCTCCCTCAGCTGCACAACTGAACTGTAGCACACATACCAATGGATACACATGAGGTTCTTCTCACTCCCAATGCACACACTTACCCACAAAACTACTTAACTACTTCTCTCTGACCTGTACTCCAACTATTGTCTCTCCATAGTTTTGAATGCTTCCATGCAACAGACTTTAAGTTGCAAACACAAAAGTAGCAATAACTCGACACCCACTCACATGGTCAGCCCCCCGTACACACACAGTAACAGGTGCGGCCATACTGCTACAGACAACCCAGTAAGTATAGGTATGAGTTAGAGTCTCTTGCCTAAATACTAGGAAGCCAGAGGCAGGAGTCTTTAAGAGATGATGTCCATGGGTCAGAGTGCTGGGGCATAGTCGTACCCCCTTAAAATGAATGGAGTTATTTTTTATTACTATTTTATTCATTATGATGATGAGTTGGAGAATAATAGAGGCTACTGTTCTACTAACAAGGCCCTTGTTAGTCAAGTGGTGGCCTTCATTAATCTCCAACACTCCATCAATAATGTATAAAATAGTAATAAAAAAAAACCCCATTAATTTCATTGGTGCATGCCACTGCACTCTCCCTTGCCTTATATCATAATGTGCCTGAGTGTGGTGATATGGAAGTCAGCTTCACTGGGAAGAGGCATAAGCTTGACCATAGTGGGGCTCCAATAGTATGTGCATACCACACTGCTCAACTGTCCATGAATGCAAGGGACAACCCTCATTTTACCCCTGAAAACTGGTCTGTTCCTCATCCATCTCTCATGGGAAACATGCTGCTCACACAGAGGATGTCCTGTAAATTTAGACTATATGGCAGGGGCACCATTTCAGATTTCATCATGTGGGAGCCAATAACCAGTGGCAGCCAGGTGCTAGTTAGCCTCTATGTGGCAAGCTCTAGAAAGTCTGGAACATCTCTAAAAGGTAAAACTCATTTGTTGTTACTGAAAAATGATATGCAAATCAGGAAATATTAAAATGTGTAAGATTCATCTGTCTATATCCTGGAGCAGTGCATCCGATTTGGGCTTAAACCCACCAAGTTATTAACCAATTCTTTTCCTGGCTGATGTTCTGAACCCCCCCCCCCAAAAAAAACAACTCTGTCATGATTTCTCTCCCTGACTCCATTCCATTCAGTACCCATCCCTTATAGGTCATGAAGCCAAAGGCCCAGAAAAGTGAAAAACACATAAATATTTCAGCCCTTCCCCAGTCCACCTTTAAAAAAAAGAATTATTTACTTTTACTTACATGGCCATCTGGCCAGGACATGCAGCCTGGCCCAGTGTGCCACCCACATGACTCATGTGCTCTTGCTTAGCTGGAGCTCCTCCACATCATGTGTGATGGTGCTGCCATTAATAGTTGGAGAGAGTGGGCAACAAATACAGATGCAGTCAAGTCAGGAGTGCACCTGCAGTGTGAGCGGAAACAGGCCGGGGGTACTTATTGTGAAAAAGATTAAATCCAAATGTAATGCCATTATTTCCACAACATAATAACAACCTAGGCACAAATGTGGGGGGGGTGGGGGGGGGGGGCACTGATGACCCCCCCCCAGCTTTCTTAAATGGCACCCCTGCTTTATCGTAGAAATTCATTCTTCGATATCAGTACAAGTAAATGCAACAGTTTCCTCTGTTTTCTGAGGTACCGAATCTTCATGTTTCAGGATGTGTCCTGATCATCATGAAGGTTAGTGTCCCTCATTAGACCTCATTTTGAGTGTCCAGAAATGTTGACAGGATAAAGCCCTTGTGCCGCCTCTGGACCTCCTCACTTTGATACATGCCTTGGTGAAATCAAGGCTTGACTACTGTAATGCGCTCTACCTCGGGGTTGCGGGAGGATCTCTCAGCAGGCTGTTGCTGGTGCAAAGTGCAGCTGCCCGGTTACTTTCTGGGCAGACTAAATATTGTCATATTGCACTGGTATTGCATAATCTGCACTGGTTGCCGGTCAGGTGGAGGATCCTTTTTAAGGTGGGTCTTTTCACCGATAAGGCCCTACATCACCAGGGCCCTGTTTGCCCATCAGACCATCTTGCACCAGCTCTCTCTGTCCACCTGTTCTGCTCCTCCTGTGTAGTGGTGGGTGAAGTGGCCAAAATTTGCTCCACAAACTGATTCATGGAGTAATGCGGAATCTGCGAAGTAATCGGCAATATGAAGCGGAGTACTTCACATCATAATGAGGAAAGCAAAGTCCATTGAAACCAATGATTTCATATTATTCTGCCTTCCCCAAACCACTTTTCCACCAATTGTAAAGCAAAGTACATTAAAATCAATGTACTTTGCATCACTTCACTTTGTAATTGAGCTCCAAGGCGAATTTTGCAGTGATTCATGGGATTGCAGGTCACATGGGCTCTAGATTGCTCTTCACAGCCTCAGTTCTGGGTAGTGCGTGTGTAGTGGTAGCTGGAGACAGTTTGCTCTCAGAGCTCTGTGATTCAAAATCTCTAAAAGCTCTTAAAAAAGCCTTTGTGAGTCATTTTTTTTGCTCAAAATTTAGTACATCAATTGTAGGAAACCCTCATGTGCTCATATCATCAAGTGTTTATTGTTTGTGAGTGGATTTTGAATGTGAATTTAGAACATTCAGCCTGTACTGACAGATACATGAAGTGTGCTTTGGGGGAGGGGTGTATCTGTGGTGTAGGTAGATAAACTAGGGGAAAACGGCAGTCTTTCTGTTTTGGTTATATTTTTCTTGTATAACTGCGTTAATGTACACACAGTAATATTTTCAGTAATTCTTGACTTTTTTTGCTGATTGTTGAGGTTCAGCAGTGTATAATTTCAGTTTGTTTAAAACATTTGGTTATATTACTAAAGGTTTTCAGTTTGCTTCGCATTACTTGTAGTGTGTTTGTGTGTGTGTGTGTGTGTGCGCGATACATGCCATCAGATCAGACACCTTTTATCGTGCCACAGAGTAATTTTAGCAGTGTGAACCTGCTATCCACTGCACCTGCATGAATTTTTTGTACTGCTTTGTGGTATCTTTACTGGTAGTGGACTGTTACTGCCGTGCACTGCCCCTCCCCCCCAAACCAGCAAAAGGTATTATTTTCCAGATTTGGATTTGTGATTTGTGAGCACTGGTTAGGTGTTGTTTTGCCTTTGCGTCTGCATCTCTTGAGTGTGCAGTGCAATCTTAATCTGTCTGTGCATTTGCAATTCTACATTAATTCTGGGAGACTTTACATTTCTTGTTACACTCTCATTTCACTTTGTCAGCACTGGGGAATTTTCTGGACACTAGAGTAGCATTTTGGGGAAGCACATTAATTCTGTTGACTGTGTGTGACCACTGCATGCATGACTGAGTACACCATTAACTTTGGGAGACTTTACATTTCTTGTTATACTCTCATTTCACTTTGTCAGCACTTGAGAATTTTCTGGACACTAGAGTAGCATTTTGGGGATGCACATTAATTCTGTTGACTGTGTGTGACCACTGCATGCATGACTGAGTGCACCATTAACTTCAGGAGACTTTGCATTTCTTGTTACACTCTCATTTCACTTTGTCAGCACTGGGGAATTTTCTGGACCCTAGAGAGTAGCATTTTGGGAATGCACATTAATTCTGTTGACTGTGTGTGACCACTGCATGCATGACTGAGTGCACCATTAACTTCGGGAGACTTTGCATTTCTTGTTACACTCTCATTTCACTTTGTCAGCACTGGAGAATTTTCTGGACACAAGTCAGTAGTATTTTGGGGATGCACATTTATTTTGGTGACTGTGTGTGACCACCGTGTGCATGACTGAGTGCACCATTAATTCTGGGAGACTTTGCATTTCTTGTGCTCTCATTTCACTTCGTCAGCACTGGGGAGTTTTTTGGACACAAGGCAGTAGCATTTTGGGGATGCACATTAATTCTGGTGACTGTGTGTGTGAAGGGCTGCCAATTTTTCACTTTGTCTTACTTCGCATAATAGGCGAATGACAACATGAAGTAATAATTACAAGGGGAAGTGAGCTTTTCATATTGGTCCTGCACATAGTGGAGTGACACGTAAAGTGCCTACTAGTATACCTTTGTGCCAGTGAAATTATATTCACTGCATCTCTACTCCTGTGGGGGCTTCCTCATGATTCCCAGGATGTGGTTAAAAATGGCTGGTGACAGGGCTTTTAGTGTCGCCGCCCCTGTCCTGTGGAATTCGCTACCCCTCAGGGTACGGGGGGGGGCCCAACTTTGGAGGTATTCAAGGCCTGCCTTAAGGCCCTCTTATTTGCCCAGGCTTTTTCAGAGTTAGCTTTTACTGCCTTGGTTTAGATATAGTTCCTGGCACCCCTCTTTTTAGCTTATTTCTGTAATAAATGTTATTCTTATTTATGGATTTTACTACTAAAAATGTTTTTTGTTTGTGGATTTATTTATTTTTATTTGTTTATCTTATTTGTGTGATGCCCAGAGCCTCTGGGATTGGGCGTCTTTTAAATAAAGATTGCCTTGCCGTGCCTCATTTCAGTGGCAAAATGTGAGGTACTGTATGGTGCATACTTCCAAAACCCTACTAAGCATAAGGAGTGCTTAGCATGGCCATAGTGTCTATACTCCATACAGAATGACAAAGGGAAAGTAAGTAAGCAGAATCAGTCATGGTCTAGAGAAACACATTTGTAGCACTCAGTATGTATAAGGGGATTTGCATGGCCCAAAACAAAAAGATCAGGCTTCACAACACAGAGGTCCCACTTCGCACATCTGGAATGGGGGTTGTTGGCTGAATGCATCCTAGGCATTTAAAGCATTAAGCAAACCATACTTTAATAAGCATTTGTCCATGCCGAATGTTTGTTTGCTGGTATTGGCATTGGTAATGAATGAGATACAGAGAGAGAGAGAGAGATGCATCATAGGAATGGCAGTGAAGTATTGAACTAATGCCTGCTCACACCCCCATCTTGCAGAGACTGACAGGTGCCGGGATGTGCCTTTGGGTCATCGGCCATAATGCTCACATCATTCCACCTCACCCCATCCAGTAGACACTGACAGGTGTCACAGTGTGCCTTGGGGTCTTCGTCCCTTACACTCACCCCATTCCATAAGGAAATATGCTGAGACGGGTGCAGTACAGGAGAATAAGCTGAATGTTAGGGCCAAAAACCCCAAGGTACACCTTGATGCCTGTCAGTGACTACAGGGTGAGGGTGGGGGTGGAATGGCATGAGCATTATAGCTGATGACCCCAAGCCATATCCCAGATGCCTGTCAGTCTGTACAGGGTCCCGGCGTTTGTTGGTATTTTCACTCCACATTTTCAACGCAGGCTTTTTTGGGACCCCACCTCATGAACAGTGGCATTATACTTTTGTTACTCAATCAGGAAAGGTGATTTTGCACAGTGAATGCGCCATTCAGTGCAACAGCTACAAAATACATTTTGGGTAGGATGTGAAAAAATGACATCTATACTGTTCCTGAGGAGGTGTGATCAAATGGCAATATTGAAAATCTGAAGTAAAAATATGAAAAAGTGGTGAAGTTACAAAATTGCATAATGCATGCTCATAACGCAGTCATTTTTTTGAATTTGTTCACCACATTTTTAACATCACCTTTTTGGAACCTCCCCTCATGAACAGTGGCACTGTGATTTTGTTAATCTGTCCTGAAAGTTTATTTCACACAGTGACTACGCCATTCTGCTCCACAGGTGTGAAGACACATTTTGGGCAGGATGCAAATGATGACAGCTATACTGTTCATAAGGAGGTTTGAGAAAATGGCAATGTTGGAAATTTAGAGTGAAAATATTGAAAATTAGCAAAGTTATGAGCATACGTAGAAACTGTGTAACATACACTCGTAACACAGTAATTTTTGGGAATTTGTTCACCACATTTTCAACATGGCCCTTTTGGGACCTCCCTTCATGAAAAGTGGCACTGTGATTTCATTAGTGTGTCCCAAAAGCTGATTTCTCACAGTGACTGCTCCATTCTGCGTCACAGGTGCAAAAACATGTTTTGGGCAGGATGCAAAAAATTACAGCTGTACTGTTCATAAGGAGGTGTGAGAAAATGGCAATATTGGGAATTTGTAGTGGAAATATTAAAAACTGGCAAAGTTTTGAGCGTGAGTACAAACTGCGCAATGCACGCTTCTTCTTTTTTTAAATTGAATATACTTTATTTATTTTTTTCCCATTCACAAACAATGCAGTGTACATTACAGGGGATGAAACACAGTACCAATACATATACAATACAGAAGATAACTGTCCTATAAATCCCCCCTTTCAGCCCCCATCCCTCCCTCCCTCCTACCTCATCCTCCACCCCCTTCTTATCCCTCCCATAAGTCCCCCCGTTAAACCTACCTCCCCAAAGCCAGTACAAAAATTGTGACATTACAGGTCATTCCTCTAACCTCACTAGGAGAAAACAGAAAAACAACAGACTAAAAAGAACTATGAGGACGTCATCACTTAAAGAACTGGTAACATGCACCCACCTAAGGAAAATAAATCAAAAGGGATATAAAGAGCCTCTGCATCCTATATCAATGTGGCGGAACAATTGACCATAGGTCATGGAATTTCTCCCATTTGGCGTTGAACCGGGAAATTGCATTTCTGTAGCTAGCAATAGTTTTCTCAATCCTTAAGTTATATAATAAACCAGCAAGCCATTCCTGATAGGTAATGGGAGTCTGATCCTTCCAGTGTTTTAATACTAAGGTTTTCACAGTGAGTGAAATTAGATTGATAAAGTATCTCCTTTCCCTCACTGCCACCATTGTGTGGTCACCTAACAAACAAATCTGCGGAGTAAAGAGGTCTTGTAACCCTAGTAAAGGGTCAGCCTTAGCCTTAATAAAGGGCCATAGGGGAGCAACTAAGGGACATTCCCAAAATATATGCAACAGGGAACCTTGTGCCTGACCACATCTAAAGCAGTCATCCTTTGGCAACTTATCCATTTTACACAGCTTAACAGGGGTCAGGTGCATGGTATGTAAAATATAGTATTGTGTCAGTCTAAGCTTGTCATTGGTGCTGTATGTATAAATTCCTTTCCGTAGGTGTTCCCAGTTAATACAACTGTTAGGGAAAGTATCTGTCCAATATTGAGAGTAGTCAGCTGTACCTGGATACAATTTTCCATGTAAAGCCACCACTACACTCGAAACCGCATGTGGTTGCCCTGCGAGGGATTGGAATTCCAAAAAAGTCTTTCCATAGTTAATGTCCCACTGATTCAGTCCAAACCAAGTAATAAACAAATGTCTAATTTGGTAAATATAGAAGGCGCACCTGGGTGATAAATGGAATTTCCCCAATATATCTTGGACCAAACGTATCCTCCCTAGATCAACTAGGTCGCTAACTTTCGTGTTTGGAGGTATTCCCAACCTATGTGGTGAGAGAAAGGCTTTACCTACCTTGAAATTAGGATTACCAAACACTGGTTGCAAAACATCTTTAGTATGCATAATCCCCAAAGACCTACATACCTGATTATGAACCTTAACTGAAGTAAAAATAACCATGGGCCGAAGTAAATTAGGTAAATCTTTGGGGAGTATATACCAAAGACTATCAAGTGACACTTAAGATCTTTTGATGAGATTTCTTTCAATTTGCAGCCACAGAGGATTATATTGAGATTGACTGTTATTTGAGGGGGTAATCGCCCACCGCATGTATTTAACAATATGACTCGCCAAATAGTAATGATAGAAATTTGTGAGCTTCAATCCACCTAATGCTTTTGGAGCACTTAGACAATTATAAGATCTCCGTGGGGGTTTATTCTGCCATAAAAATTTAGTGATCATGCTCTGAAGTTTCCAAAACCAGGATAGGGGGAGATAGATATTCAACATATTCAGAGGATAGAATACTCTGGGTAACACATTCATTTTGATGACATTAATTCTACCTTGAAGGGAGATGTATAAGGGGGACCATCTAATTAAATCTTGCTGAATGGTTAGGAGAAGGTTGTCAAGATTGAGCTTCTTCAAAAGAGAAGCTGAAGTCGACAAAATAACGCCAAGGTATTTAAGTCTATTAGTCCAAGCCATCCTAAACCTAACCATGTCTCCTTTGTGAACATGAACATTAAGTGGCATAATTTCTGTCTTGTTAATGTTCAACTTATAGTTTGAAAACCTACTAAATTCAGCAATTATGTCCAACATTTTGGGGATGACCTTAGTTGGATCTGATACATGGAGTAGAATATCGTCTGCATAGGCCGACAGTTTCAGTTCAAATGGACCAACTGGAATACCCTTTATGCTTGGAGATAACTGCAAACTGTGAATCAAGGGTTCCAAATACAGATTGAACAACAAAGGTGATAATGGGCACCCTTGACGCATTCCCTAATGTAATGGGAAACTATTGGAAAAAATCCCATTGCAATAAATTCTAGCCCTAGGGTTAGAATATAAGTGTTTAATCCACTCAATAAATTCCAGGGGAAATCCGAATCGACTCATAGTACTGAAAAGGAAAGGCCAACTAACCCTATCAAAAGCTTTCTCTGCATCCAGGGAGACAAGGGCCATTGGTACATTTGCCTCCTTGGATACGGAGAAAATATGGGCAAGTTTACGAAAATTATCTAAAGGATTTCTACCACCAATAAACCCAATCTGTTCAGGGCTAATTAGGTTATCCCAAACGTTAGTAATCCTAGATGCCAAAATCTTAGCTAATATTTTAACATCATAGTTCATCAAGGAGATCGGTCTATAATTTGCTACCTTATCTTTGGGTTTCCCCAGTTTAGGCAAAACAATAATAGTAGCTTCTAATAGAGTGGAATCGACAATTCCCTGGGCACAGATATGGGCATATAGTTCTTGAAGGATAGGAGTAAGCTCCTTCTCAAATGTTCAGTAAAAGTTTGATGGGTATCCATCTGGCCCTGGAACTTTGTTCGGTGAAAGGGAGTGAATGGCAGTAGATATCTCTGCCATCGAAATAGGGGAAATCAGCTGGGCTTTCTGCTCATAATTAAGGGTTGGAAGGGGAAATTTAGAAAGATAATCTTGAATTTCAGTTTGAGTAGGACTACTATCCGGATGACTATATAAATGTCTATAGAACAATTCAAATTCTTCCACTATGGCTTTAGGAGTTGTCACTGGGTTACCCCCATCTGCAGTAGTTATATATGCAATCAGTCTAGACTCCTCTTGTTGTCTCAGTTTAAGAGCCAAGAGGTGCCCAGCTTCATCTCCCTGATCCAAATACTTAATATGGGTTTTGAACAAGGCATATTCAGCCTTCTCTCTTAGCGTATCCGCATATTGGTCTTTAAGAACTGTAAGCCGAATTAAATCATCGTTAGTAGGGCAGATACCAATCCTACCTTCTAGATCTTGAATAGAATCCAGCAGCGATTTTGCTACAGCCTCCCTTTTCCTTTTAGGGGTAGCGGCCACTCTAATAAATTCCCCTCTTAGGTAACATTTCAGGGAGCACCAAAGTTGATCATATGCTAATATAGAGCCCCTATTTTGTTCTATGTACTGATTGATTAATGTACGGATCCTGTTTACAGTGTCCTCTTGGGATGACAATTGAATGTTAAGTTTCCACTGGGTGACCTTAGGAATTGCTTGGGGTATCCTGCCTTCAAACCATATCAGAGAGTGGTCTGACAACACTCTAGGGAAGATTTCACAATCCATTGGGCCCATCAACATGGCCTGATTTACTAAAAAAAAGTCCAGACGAGAATAAGATTTGTGATAGGCCAAGTAGAAGGTGAAATCCCTCTCATTCGGGTGAAGGAGGCACCAAGGATCTGAGAGGCCTAACCCCTCCATCATTTCATGTAAAGACTTCTGTTCAGGGCATAAACTCTGACCACTCTGGGTGGATCTATCCAGCTTATTCTCATATGAGATTCCAGTCCCCTGCTAATATTATTGGCAATTATTTGAATGGGGCTAATTTAAGGGCTATTTGTGAGAAAAATTCAGGAGAGAAGTGATTAGGTCCATAAACCGTGCCTAAAATAATTTCACTATGGTCAACCAACCCTCTTACAAATAAGAACCTCCCTTGCGGGTCTCCCATTTCTTGTAGGATTTGAAACTGGGTCCCTTTAGTAATTAAAATTGCAACTCCTCTTTGAGATGTGGAGTTGCTGGCTGCATAAACATAGCCTATTTGTTCTCTACGGAATAAATTACCTTCACCAGTCAACAAATGTGTCTCCTATAAAAATGTAATACCTGAGCGCATTAAAGCCAAATGTTTAAGGATCTGATGACGTTTCAATCTAGCTCTTGCCCCCCTAATATTCCATGAGGCAATTCTCATATCGATATACCTGTTTAATAAAGGCTAATCGAAATAAAAATCCAGAAACTAGGCTTATAGGCATGACCTTTAATTTAGAGTATAACTTCGAAGACTGGCTATTCACCCCCCACCCATGATCTTCCACAATCCTAGCTACATTGGGTAGGTTAGAAATACTACCCTTATCCCTTAAGGAGTCCCTCCTGGGCATATTGACAAACCTATAAGGTATGCCCCTGTAGGCAAATATGGAATAACCACCCCCAGTCCCAACGACTGATCTCCCAACTGCGCATTCGGTGTGATGTTTGTCATGCTACCCCTGATTGCTCCTCCCCTCCCCCCTTTCCCCATTTCAATTTTGAACCTATAACACTATTAGAATGAAATATATATATTATGGAACCCCCTCAAACCACTTATAATGCCTAATTCCTAATGTATACTGTGAATAAAGCTCTGTAAAAGTCAGGCACAACAATGAAACCAATAAAACCTTAATATTTCCACCCCCTTGTACATAAAACTATACAGCTTCAAGGTATCATCACTAAACCCTAAGGAATCTACTAGCAAGGGTAACAAGAGTCCTTCTTCACCCCATGATCAGAATAGTAGTCGACTGACACTTACAGATACAGAAACCTATCCAGTTAAATCCTTAGCTAGAACCCTTTAGGAAAATGATAGCTATTCCCAAACTATCGTTTATGGCATCACAGTTTACAATATGACCCCAAATTTATACTTATAAGATTAGAGGGAAAAAAAATGCCCTTCTAATAGTCCTCTAATGAGCCAGTTTAGCAGCTTGCAATTACCAATATAACAAGACACCATCAAATGAAATTTAGATAACAAAGTGTTATACAGACTACAATACAGAGAATTACCCATTTAACAAAATGTCCACTAGATGGCAGTCTTTGCCACAGAAATATAGTGGAGAGGGCTCATTTAATCAGATCAGGATACCACTTTTTGCATGCTTCTGTAGCTGATTCCAGTTACTCCAAAGAATGCCATTGACCTTCCCTGTTGATCTGCAACGTAGCCGGGTAGTGCACCCTAAAACGTATTCCAGCAGATATCAACTTAGACACTAATGGATGGAGGGCAGAGCGCTTCTGGTGAACTGAATAGGGAAGATCCTGACCAATGTGGATTTGTTTTCCTTCCCACTGCACTTCTGCTGCTTCTTTTAGTTTTGACAAGATATATTATTTATCCAAGAAATTCAGCAGCCAAAAGAGAAAATGGTGAGGGGGCGATCCCGATAGGGGCATAGGGCATAACGATCTATAATCAATAATAAAAGTAGGCCCATTAGGTGAAGGTCCTGCCAACTTTTCACATAGCTTTTGAGAGAAGGTCACTGCTTGCTGCCCCTCCTCTCCCTCCGGAAGGCCCAATACCACCAAGTTGTTTCTTCTCAAGCGACCCTCGAGATCCTCTAGGCGATCTCTGCTTTCTTTAATCTATGGCGTAGGGTAACCATTTCTAGCTCCATTCTCACCCTCCAATCATCTAGTGAAGAGATCCGGACTTTGTCGTCTTTCGTGTGTGTGTTCAGCTGTTCAAGCAATACTTTCATTCCCCTAAAATCTGACGCAAGCGCAAGCAGGGTTTCTTTTATTGGTGCCAACTCCTCCAGAAACTGCTCTTCCATTAAGGCAGCCTGTTGCTTCGGCAAGGTAGGAGCCTCTGATCCACCCGCTTTTGCTCTTTTGGTGTTCTTATCCTTAGCTGGAGTCGGCGGGGAAGTGTGGCGGAGAGCCGGCGTCTTCATTTCGGCTTCCATTCTCGGACTGTACGCCGATAAACTAAAAATTGGTTTCCCCAGGCAGTCAGTAAATATTTAGAAGCCTTTAACTCAAAGCTAAGGTACTTATTTACAGAAAATCAGCCACTTCGTAGAGGAGGGCAGGGGAGCTAACTGAGAGAGCTTCTCACCCAGCAGCCATCACACCGGAAGTCCAATGCACGCTTCTAATGCAGTCATTTTGTGGAGTTTTTTCACCAAACGTACAGCACAGGCAATCTTGGGATCCCACCTCATAAAAGGTGGCTCTCTCATATTAGTAATCGGTCCTGAAAGGTGATTCTGCACAGTGATTGTAAAATCACCTTTGGGGAATAAGAAACGAAATGGCAGTGTCAGTGGTCATGAGGTGGGGTCCCAAGAACCCCATGCTGAAAATTTAGGGCAAAAACTTCAAAACGTGACTGAGATAGCAACCTAAGTTGAAACCCTCATTGATTTTCATTATAAGGCTTATCATGATTGTCTTCAGTTCCAGGTTGGTCTTTGAAGAGTGAAGACATGTTCCTGGTCCACAGAAGATCGCTGCTCCCAACCTCTGGAGGTAAGTATGGGTCAGGGGAGGTGCAGGGAGGTGGGGTGGGGTGCACAAAAGGAGCATGCGGGTTGGGGGCCGGGGGCCGGTGGGAATAACGAGGGACTGTTTTCTTTTTTTTTTCAGGTTTAAAAAAAAAAATACATTGAGGGACTGTTTCTTTTTATTACAGGTGAAAAGAAGGTGGATTGGCACACTGGGCTGGGCTCCCAATGTGCCAGACTAGTGGAGGGGGGGATCAATGCTCACCTGGAGACTAGGCACCCTGAGGTCAGCTGAATGAAAGGAGGTATGGGGGTGCATCCAACACTGGGAGTGGGCATCCCCGTGTCAGAAAAAACATAATTTCCTTGACACATTGGGGTGGCCTCCCGGTGTACCACAATAGTTGAGGGGGCATACCGACATGGGGATTGGGCACCCTGTTGTCAGCAAAATATGTGTTCTGGCTGGGGGGCATGCTGACATGGGATTGTGCACCTCAATGTTGGTTTTGGAGGGAGTATGTGGTGGGCGGCAGGAGCTCCAATTATGGAGGCAGACTCACCAGGAAAGATACTGAATAAGCAAGTTCCTCATTGTAATTCCAGCCATGTGCATTACTGTGCACTGTAATGCATATGGTTGGAATTTGCCTATTGGGGGGTCTGCCTCTGCAATGATGAAACTGTCCGTGATCGGAGCCGCAGATTTCTTTCATGTCCTGAGCTCGCTCTGAATCTGCTGTCATCATCAGCTTCCCTGTTGATTTCTGGCCATGGGACAAGCCCCTGAAAGTGTGGGCTGCATTGACCAAACACTGGCATACCTCTACACTGCTCTACTTACCTCAAAATGTTTCCTGTGCACTGCGCATGCAAACAAACACAATAATTAATGGAAATTCAATGATGAAATCCAAAAGCCATTAAACAACTTGCAAAAAGATCAGAATTAATGAGTTTGTCTAATTTTAATGGGAAATCAATAAAAAATGTGTTTTAATGACTCTTCTTGCTAGCAGTAGTATAAGAAATAGACACAGATGTGTGTTTTTAGATGAGTTTTACCCCACCTTAGTTGTTGCACACATAGCAAACATGTAGCCTGTGAACCTAATGCGATTTTAAAATTATGTTCACACCAGCTTAACTGCTGCACTCTTGTCAAGCATGCAACACATGAACCTGATGTGATTTTTAGAAGATGTTCTCACCAGCTTATCTGCTGCACACATGTCAAGCTTGCAGTATACGAACCTGATTTAATTTTTAGATCTGGTTCACTTAGGTTCACTTTGTGTATGCGAACTGCATGCAAACATTGTACAATTAAGCATGTGGCATTCATTCTGCTGCCAGGACTTTAACTCCACCACCAGCTTCCGCTCCCTCACCAGGAGCTCTCTACCTTAGTGGTGTGACTCCATATCTCTGCCACTGGCAGCTCCTACGAACTGCCACCAGGACTTTAACTCCACCAGCAGGTACGGTCCCTCCGTTCGAGCCGGAGATTCAAGCACATGGCGCATCTCTTGGGAGCACCCAGATTGGCCGCTCTCCTACAATGACCACTAAATGATTGGTTCCCCTGTGGGCTAACTGCAGTAAGAAGCTCAGCTGCTTCTCGCTCTTGCTGTACTAAAGGATTTTAGAGAAATTTCTGCTGTTTACCAGGGCTTCTAGGTATTTTAGTAAAAAATGCCTCTGTTGCCAGGGCTCACAGTAACTATAATGTTTTTGTATATTTACAAGGGCTAGCAGGAACTGTTGTTATATATTTTGTACAAGTAATCAGAATGCATCTGCCCATTTTCACCTCATCTTTGTTGTCAATATTTTGCTTCAGCGTCTTTCACCACTGTTTATTTTGTACTTTACTAAACTGCACTGAATGCATTAGAATTTCAGTTGTCACTGATTGTTAATTTCTGCTGGTGTTCCCCTGTTCTTCTACCCTTAAATTTGTTTCTCATTCCTTCAGCCATCCTACTACCTTCCTTCCTGATCCTGTTACAAACTCTCTCCCTAACCCCACCTTCTGTGCTTGGCACCAACCCACCCTGTCCCCATCTCCTCTACCGCCTCTTAATGGCCCTCAAACTTCTGATTCCAGCCCTCCTATTCTGTCTTTTCTTTTCTGCCTCAGCTGTCTCTGACCCCTGCTGCTCTGCTGTCTATTGCTAACCCCCACCTCCTGATCACAAGCCAGTTGTTCCATCTCTGTCCCTGCTGCCTCAGACTACCCGCCCCCTGCTCAGACTCTTAATAATTCCTCTCTCTGTTTGTTCCCCCGTGCAGCTTTAGCTCCCTGACTGGAAGCTCTCTCCCTTAGTGGTGCGACTCTTCATCTCTGTTGTTGACGACTCCTACAGATTGCCGCCAGGACTGTAACTCCATCAGCAGGTATGGTCCCTCCATTTGAGTTGGATATTCAAGCGCTTGGTGCATCTTTCAGATGCAGCCTGATTAGCTGCTCTCCTACACTGGGCACTAAATGATTGGCTCCCCTATGGGCTAACTGCAGTAAAAAGCTCAGCTGCTTCTCATTCTTGCTGTACTAAAGGATTTTCTCCTGCCACTCTCACCCATCCCCAGCACTCTTAAATCTACTCCCTCCAATTGCTACACAGCTGGAAAAACGCACTCTTTATCTTCCTGAATGCCCTCCATGTCATCCTAATTATTATCAGTAGTGGGCACACACTTGTATCAGGTTCCTTGCTCTGTGACACCTTTTGCCCTTCTCTATTCCCTACCCCTCCAAAACTACTAATAGGTGCTACCACAGGCTATTTTACTCCCTTCCCCCTAAACTAGCCATAAGCACTGCCCAGTCTGTTTGTGCTACCAACTAATGACTTCTTGTATTACATCTCTGGTCCCTTATAGGGTACTTATCACTATCCTCATTGCACTCTGGCTTCCTACCCTCACCCTTACTCCTGCTCCTTCACCCAAGATGACTAACCCTATCTGTTCCATCTTGCTCCCCCCACCTACTCACAAGTTGCTAACCACCCCTTCTCCCTTCCATTGTAGCTGGACACATTACCCCTTCCAACCCTGTACCTCTCTCCTACATATACCTTCCTACTTCACCTACTAAAATGTAAACCTCCCCCTCACCTCAGTTTACCTACCTCATCCCAAACTAGTTCTCCACACAGGTATAGGAGTGTGAAAATCCACTTCCTGGTCCTTGTGCTCCTGCTTTTATCCTCAGGTGATATAAACCCCAATCCTGGGCTAGGCCTTACAGATATCCACCTTACTATATCTCTAATTCCTGACCAATCCTCATACAACCCCCTTTCCCTGCCCCGTGGCCTGAAAATCTTATATTTAAATATATGCCTCCTACTTCCTAAAATTGATCTACTTCAACCTATAGTTGCTTCACTTACCCCAACATCATCATCATCTTCTCCAAAACATGGTTAAAAGACAAAATAGGTGACCCAGCCCTCACCATCCCTGGCTACATGATATCCTGGCAAGACTATCCTTCTAGAGGTGGTAGTGTGGCAATATATGTCTCCTCAACTATTCGGTTCTCCAACATTCTAGCCAGCTTGGTCCCCAAATCATATGAGTTACTAACTCTAAAACTTTCCCTCCCATATTTGGTGCCTATCTTTGTTGAGAGTGCTTACTGTCGCCCTGGTCTCTCCTCCCCGTCATCTCTGAATTCATGAATACCATAACCTCTCACATACAATCAGGTGAAACTTATATTATCAGTGATTTCAAGCATAACTGGTTATCTACCTCCCTTACTAAATTACAAAATGATATCACAGCCCTTAACCTATCACAATTCATCCTAGAGCCAATCTGTATGAACCATAAGTCCAGAAATCACTCCCTAATTGATTGTGCTCTCACATCCCATCTCCACAGGGTAATTAAATCTGGGTTATTACCAGACGCTATTAGTGACCACCATATGATCTTTCTGGTTTGTAAAATACATAGATCCAAAGCCCACCAAAAATGCTACTATTCCAGTCGTATTAATTGTTGAACCTCGCCCCCTTCCACCAGAACCTTGCCCAAACCAAATGAAAACCGATAGACACGTCAAATTCCATAGACGCTGCTTATAAATGTTTTCAAGGTAAATTTCTCAAGGGTCTGCAACAAACATGCCCCACTAAGGCGTAGAAGAATTAGGGGCAAATACCTCCCCTGGATCACCCCTGAACTTACTGCATGTCAAAGGGCTAGTGATCAAGCATGGAAATCATATAAGTCTACCAGGCATCCTCATGCTTATGACATCTACCGGACTGTACGCAATAAGTGTACAAAAGCTGCCTGCTTAGAAAAATCTGACTACTTCTGCTCCACCTTCCAGTCCAACATTCATAATCCATCGAAATTCTGGAAGGTAATTCACTCTCTTTTCTCCCCCTATCCCTGTCTCGAACTCCCCTCCTTAATATTAACAACTCTCTAGTTGCTGATCACCTTACTGTTGCCACTGTCTTTAATTCATGTTTCACGTCCTGTGCTTCGGCTCTCCTATCCTCTTTACCTCACTCCTTCCCTCAATACTTCCTCCCCTAACCTACCCTTTTCATTCCCCTCCTTCTCCTTTTCTAGCATTACACCTGCTGCCACCTTGGAGGCACCGTATGCCCTAAACCCAGCCAAAGGCTGCTAGCCTGATAGTTTGTACCCTAAGCTGCTGTACCTATCTGCTCCAGCTATCTCTGCTCTACTATCTGATCTATTTAACTGCTCTTTCACCACAGCTTCTATCCCATAATTCTGGAAGCACGCCACTGTCCTTCTTCCCCTGGCTACAGGTGGCGACCTTTCCTCTCCTTAAAACTATCACCCTATTTCTCTCCTTCCTACTCTCTCTAAGCTCCAAAAGCATCTTGTCCTCTCTCAACTAACTTCTTGTCTCTCTGATTCTAAACTTTTTCAGTCCATTCCAGTCTGGTTTTTGGAAGAATCACTCTACCACTATCCCCCGATTAGGCTCACAGACTCCATCCTCTCAGGGATGGATGGTGGTCAAATCACATCTGCCATTTTTGTCAACTTAGCTAAGGCTTTTGACACTGTCTCTCACCCCCTTCTTTTAGACTTCCTCTCCTCGGTTGGTCTAACTGACTCTGCTACTAGCTGGTTCAGAGCCTACCTAGTAGGAAGACAGTCAGAACAGCAGAAGCTGTATCTCCCTCTCTCCCATCAACACTGGCATACCTCAGGGTTCAGTACTGGGCCATATCCTTTTCTCTATTTTCCTAAATGACTTTCCCTCAGTCTGCTCATCGACCTCTGTCCACATATACGCTGATGATATGGTTCTCTTCACTTCAGGCCAGTCCCAAACTGATGTTGAAAACAGACTTAATCTTGACTTTAATAAAGTTCAGCTCTGGTTCTGCTCCTGCCAACTCTCCCTCAATGCCAAGAAGATAGTCCCAATGACCTATGGCACTAAGCAGAGACTCTCTCATCCCCCCTCTGCCCACCATCACACTCTAGATGGGACAGCCCTTGAGAACACCTCCTCATTTAGGTACTTGCTGGTCTGGCTTGACCAACACCCCAACTTCTCCAGACATGTTGACGCCATCCTGAAGAAGTTGCTCCCCAAGCTTGGGATGTTGTTCAGGAACTGTAGCTGCCTCCTGCTACCAGCCAGGCTAGAACTAGTCCAGAAGATATTACCTATTTTTGACTACTCTAATTTAGTCTATAGTGCCGCTGCCAAGACCTCCCTAACCAGATTGGATACCCTTTTTAACTCCTTTTGTCGCTTCACTCTAGATGCAACCACTCGCACCAACCACTGTTCCCTCTATCACTCCCTAGCTTTCACCTCCTTAGCACATCATCACCAATTCCACTGTGCCAAGTTCACATCAACATTTTGGTTTGGTGCTTTGGCCCCTTATCTTTCCTCCTCCCTATCTACTCTCCCCCCACCAGATCATTCCCTTTGGTTTTATGACCCTCGACTACTGGTATTTCCTTGATGGTCTACTGTGGTGGGACAGTTGGCCACCTCGCATTACTTCCTTTTTTCATACTTTATTTTTATTTAGCACTGGTTAAAAGCAGACACTTGTACAGTCATCAAAATAACCATTACAATTGATATAGATACATTTCATCTCTTACCAAGTGTTACTAGGTATTATTTGTCTGAAAGCACTGTATACCAACTACAGGTATAACCAGGAGTAATTTCACTATTTAAGCTTTACATTGTATTCATAGTTGCTACTACCTAGTGCTGGTATTAACCAAAGATTTGATTGGAAGAAAATGTTTTTTATGCAGATAATTGGGTAAGAATGAACAATAAAAGTCTTAAAAACCTTTCAAAGCTTAACAAAAAACTTTGGTTGGTCAGCTATTTACCATACAAGGTGTTCTAGGTAGACATTGCTGGGTATTATCCCCATGAGGGTAGTCTTCCTCAACAACCAGGTTGATGGAGTAGAAGGGTCATTTGCTAAAAGGATTGTAGTTTAAATCAGGGTCTTTACTTTATGTTTCTTTCTCATAATAAGGAGAGAGTTGGCTTATAACTCCTTATCCTCGCACCAGTAAATCCTATTTTAATACCCACTAAACTGTCCAGGGTCAGGCATCTGGGGCATTCAAACCCACCTAGTCCACCTATTCATGTACACTGCGGGCCTATCCTGGAGGTTATGGGTAATGTTCTCAAAGATTCTAATATGGTCCACAATACTTCTCCATTCAGAGATGGTAGGGGGGGACTTCCTGAAGCCATCTCCTGGTTATAGCCTTATAGGCTGCAACCAACAGTACAGACCAGAGGTATTTCATATCTTTTTGTTTAAGGGTCTCCAAGGGAATACCCAGAATCAAATTCCATGCTGTTAATGGCTCTTCCAGAGTTAAAATATTGGAGATATGATGAGCGACAGGTGAACAGAAGGTTTGAAGTTTTGGGCACCAAATAAATATATGCGCATGGGTTGCCATGTCTGTGTCACATGCCCTCCAGCATGCTGAGGAGAGGCTGGGATTTCTTTTAGCCAATAAATGAGGTGTTAAAAAGAATCTTGTTTGGACTTTCCAGACATATTCACACCAAGTCAGGAATGAAGTAGTGGACCACGTCATCTGCCAGATCTTTGCCCATTGAGGTTGTAGTATTGAAAGGTGAAGGTCCTGATCCCATTTAACGGGTGGTGGACAAGTGGAACACCCTGCCAGAGGAAGTGGTGGGGGCTGAAACAATCACGGGATTTAAGAATGCATGGGATAGACATAAAGGAATTCTAGAGGTCAGGGGTAAGGGGAAATAGACTTCTAGGAAAACAAACTGAACTTACAAGCTCAAATGGGCAGACTAGGTGGGCCATAGGCCCTTATCTGCCGACACTGTCTATGTATCTATGTATCTATGTAACTTTAAGAGGCTCAGACATATGCTCCTGCAAGGACACCAAATACTTATATATGTGGGATATTGTGTGGTTCCCCCCTCCATAGCATTCAGAATTTGTATATATGAGGATGTGTCCTCAAATATATGAGAAAAGGACTGTATACGCCTATACTGGGAGTTTATATAATCTCTAATTTGAAAATAAAGTATTCTCTCTCCATCACCCCATTTAAATTTTATCTTGGCATCCTCAAAGGATATTGTTGTATTCTGCCTAATGAGCAGTCAGGGGGAAAAATTCCTCTATTTGCTTGGATAGTGTACCAGGTTGATTCCCCGGTGGCAGGAAAGCCTGGGTTTTTAATAAACCACTTAAACTTCCATGCATGCTCCTTGGTATGCTTCCAGGGATGTCCCCTCCTCCAACCCTCAAGAAAGGAGCAAATGCTCCCTCATGTATCTAGTAGGGCTGTTTTAATAGAGTGCCTGAAAATAATGTGGAGGGTAATGGGTGCCGTAGGTCTCTAGCCAAGTCAATTTGTTTCCAGTGAGCTTCATAGTCCTTATTGCCCCACAGCAGTGCACATCTCATTTGCGCAGAGTTCCAATAGGTAAGTAGGTTCGGAAACAAAATTCTGCCCTGTAACTTAGGAAGATGTAATGCCTAGAGCTTGAATCGTGGTTTTCTGCCTTGCCATATAAAGGCTGTAGAATTTGTTGCCAAGCCTTAAGTTCTCGTGTAGGAATAACACATGGTACTGATTGGAACAGATTTAACAGGTGAGGCAGAACATTTAATTTTATTGCCTGATTCCTAGCATAGAATGACAACAGGATTATATTCCACCTTTTAATATCTCTTTTTAGGTTATTAATCAATGGGGTATAGTTATTGCTAAATAATTGGCTGAGATCTATGGGTATTTGAATTCCTAAATATTTTATAGAAGGGAAATCCCATTTAAATTGAAACTTCTTTCGAATGGGCGTAGGAACTGGGTAATTGAGTGGGAATACTTCAGTTTTAGTCTTATTCAGGGAATAGTTGGATAAAGCTGAAAACATTTCAAGTTTGTGGAAAAGAGCAGGGAGGGTCTTGGTTGGGACTGTAAGATATACCAACACATCATTGGCGAAAAGGGCCAGTTTGTGTTCTTTACCCCCCCCCCCAAGTTTATACCCTGTATGTCTGCTGCTTGCCTGATATATTGAGTCAACGGTTTGATGTAAAGGGCAAATAATAAGGGGGACATTGGGCAGCCCTGTCTGGTTCCTCTGCATAAGGGGAAATTGTGGGAAATGTGACCATTTGAGCGTATATATGCCTGGGGGTTCAAGTAAAATTTGAAAATAAGATTGATGAATTTCTGGGGAGAATCAAAGACAGCAAGGACACCCCTCAAGAATTGCCATGACACCCGGTCAAATGCTTTTTCAGCATCTAAACTTATAAGGATCACTGGTATCTTATAATTTTGTACATGTTCAATCAGGTAGATGGTGCGTCAGATATTATCCGAGGCCTGAAGACCCAGGATAAACCCGCACTGATCCTAATGGATTAGGGAGGAGACCAGTTGTTTTAATCTCTGTGACAACACAGAGGTGAATATTTTGTAATTTGTATTTAGTACCGAGATAGGGCAGTAGGAGCTGGGTAGGGTTGGATCCTTGCCTGCCTTTGGGATGACAGATATAATTGCTTGATCCCAGGATGAGGGGGTTCTCCCTTTGGGGCTTGGGATATTTACAAACAATCTAGACAGAAGGGGGTTTACTACCACTTTTAGAGATTTAGAAAATTCTCCAGGGAGGCCGTCCATCCCCGGACACTTGAGTGTTTTCAGTCTCCCTATCTCAACCTCTATTTCTCTGGATGTTATAGGGGCACCCAGACCCAGACCTAAATGTTTTGGCAATCAGAGGGTTGCTAAAAAGGCTTGTATTTGCTCCTCTTTCTCTAGGGTCAGGTGGGCTGCATACAGTTGTGTGTAATACTGCACAAAGGTATCCAATATTTTCTCCACTGTGTGTTAAGGGGGATGTTGATGGGATCACCTCAAAGTAAATATTAGTGCTTTAGCCCTTTGCTGTCTGAGACGACTGGCCAACAATTTCAAGGAATGTGGCCCTCCATCATAGTATTTCTGCTTGAGAAACAATAGCTTCTGTTCGATTTCATAATCTAGTATGGCATTCAGTTCTTGTTTTAACTTTTTAATTTCTTTAGAAATTTTAGAGTTGATCTGGGATATCTGCTGAAGCTCTAATTTTTGTGTCTGGGCAGACAAAGCAGTTCATTTTTGTTCCCTCTCTTGTTTATTTTGAGCAGATAGTTCGATAAATTTTCCCCTGCAGTTCGCCTTGATGGTGTCCCATAAAATCGAGATATCAGTCCCAGGGCAATCATTTTCCCCTCTCAGCCTGCTTAATAACTTCTTCCATTTTTTGAATGGTGTCCTTAGCACGAAAAAGGGAGAGGTTAAGCCTCCACATAGTATTTTTCCTAAAGTTGTCTGAGTCAAATCTAAGGAAACCTGGGACATGGTCTGATAAAATAAAATCATCTATCCATGTCTTACCCGCCAACCCTAGTTGCTCTTGGAAGATTAACATATAATCAAATGTGGTGTAACTAGAGTGGACTTGTGAAAAAAAATGTGGCATGAAGTCCATCTTCTTCCAAGTTGTGTACAGGAGTGCTTGGAAACAACTGAGAAGCTGCATGGGATATACTGTTTTGGACTAAATATCTGTAACTAACCTCTCTCTCTCTCTCTCTTGCTTACATCTGAGAGAAGTTTTCCTCACTTTTAAAGTGGTATTGCTTTGTGTTTGTTTTAGTTTTTAAGTCGGGAAGGGTTTTTTTAAAACTGCTTATCTTCTGCATATTTGATTTTCCTTTGTGGCTAACTGGACTGATTACTAGAATTCTGTGAGAATCTGCATCAATATATTTTGCAACTTTTGGAGGGGTTGTGTGATTCAAAATAGCAAAAGCTGCAGTTTGTAATTGGATTCCAAACATAGCCTGAGGTGGGGGTAAATGTCTTCAAGTTAGAGCTCAGCATCACAGCCATTTGTCTAGCTAGACCATTTCAGCATTATTCAATTACTATAAACTAGTGGTGTGATCCTATTTGAGGCAGAAGTCCATCTTCTTCCAAGTTGTGTACAGGAGAGCTTGGAAACAACTGAGAAGCTGAGTGGGATATACTATTTTGGATGAAATATCTGTAACTAATCTCTCTCTCTCTCTCTCTCTCTCTTGCTTACATCTGAAAGAAGTTTTCCTCACTTTTAAAGTGGTATTGCTTTGTGTTTGTCTTAGTTTTTAAGTCAGGAAGGTTTTTTTTAAAACTGCTTATCTTCTGCATATTTGATTTTCCTTTGTGGCTAACTGGACTGATTACTAGAATTCTGTGAGAATCTGCATCAATATATTTTGCAACTTTTGGTGGGTTTACATCTGAGAAGTTTTCCTCACTTTTAAAGTGGTATTGCTTTGTGTTTGTTTTAGTTTTTCATTCAGGAAGGGGGGTTTTAAAACTGCTTATCTTGTCAGCATCATCAGAAGGGCTGAAATAACTGCATATTTGATTTTCCTTCATGGCTAACAAACCACCAGGCTGTTTTGGGGCTGGAGAGGTTTACCTGTGTCTGACTTGGATGTCTGGATTTTTCTCTGTTTGATTAGCAGGGTACTTTCTCTGTCAAATTGTTGTGTAGGGTATCTTGCTGACAGGAAGGCACTCATCGCAGCGGTGGGTGAGAGCATTTAGTTGATTATTTTGTGAGGACACAGTTTAAGCCCAACCCTTCCACCCCTCACCCACCTGCCCTGGAAATAGTTCCTTTATACCTGAGGTTCTGACATAATTTCCTTGAGTGCAAGGTGCATTTCACTGTCATATCCTCTCTAGCACACTGCACTGACAATATAAGCATACACATTGTATAATACATATATTTCTATATAACAAATTACACATGCATGCGCACACGCACACACACACACACACACAAATACAATAAAAAGACTAGATAAACATGTGGGGAGTAGTGCAATGTAATGGCTGTGGGGCAGCAGTCTTCCGGGAGTCTTTCTGGAGGCTGAGATGCTGCCCTATTTGCAGACAACTATCTGCGCTGAGGGAGGAAGTTGCCAGTCTTCAGGCTGCACTGGACAGTAGTAAGGAAACCTTCCCCCAGGCCACACTGGACAGTAGGAAGGGAACCTCCCCCATCCAGGGAGCACTAGCACCACCACCACTACCTCAGAGGTTGCGAAGAAAGCACAGCAGTTGGACCACAGTGGGCTCAGGGAGGGTGAGGAGGGTGGAACAGAGGCACACCCAGTCAATTTTTCCACTCCACAATCCATACACCATTCTGGGGGAGCATAGCTCCCCTATGGATGCACCCGCAGAGAAGACTGATGATAACTGTCACAAGGGAGGCCCACAGGAATGAGGCAGCAGACACCACAGGGAAAGGAAGCAGCTCCTGGTTGGGGACTCAATTATTAGGGGTACAGAACTGGGGGGAGCTGGGAAAAATTAAATAAGGTGCCTGCCTGATGCCATGGCTTGGAGGGACAGGAAGCGCATCATCAGGATCACGAGAACAGCTGCAAGGGATTCCGAGCTGGACATAATTGTCCACCTAGGGACAAATGACTTGGCTCATTATGAGATTAGAGCAGTGCAGGAGAACATTGCAGAGTTGGGGAGGGACCTAAGACAAGTAGCACACGCAGTATCCTTCTCAAAGGTGCTGCCTGTCAAAAGCATGGGGGAGGTGAGGGTAATTGGCACCATGCAGTTTAATGAATGGTTGAAAAAATGGTGTGGAGCACAGGGGTTTGGCTTCATTGGGGACTGGGGTTCCACTTGGAGGGACACCAGCCTATACTGGCAGGATGGTCGGCATCTGTCCAGGAAGGGAACAAGTCTTTTGAGCAATTGGTTTAAATGCTTCATTGGCAAGCTTTTAAACTAGTCAAAGGGGCAGGCACTGACAAGCAGCAGGAAAATCCCAGCCTCTCCCTACAAAACAGGGTACTAAATGAGAAAAAGACTGAGGTAGAACGGTCAGTGGGGACTACTGCAACAGATGGTAAAGTCATCAAAAAATGGAGATCAGTGAGTTCTAATGCCCGTAGTCTGGGTAACAAGCTTCCTGAATTAGTGGCCTTGACGGAGGAGGAACATCTGGATATCATGGCAGTAACAGAAACATGGTACACACAAAACCATGACTGGGACATAAACATACCTGGATACACTGTCTACAGGAGGGACAGGGAGGGTGAAAGAGGAGGAGGAGTAGTTCTTTACATAAGAGAAGGTATAAAAACAACAGAACATAAGGGTAAACAGGGAGGAGAAGAAGCACCTTGGGAAAATTTGGAGACAGACAATGGCACCACAATATGCACAGGGGTTGTATACAGACCCCCTTCTCAGGGGGAGGAAATGGACAGGGAAATGAAAGAAAGTATGATTAGAATGGCAGAAAAAGGGGAGATATTGCTGATGGGTGATCCGAATATGCCAGATGTTAACTGGAGTGCAGTTGCAGCTGCCACTTCGAAGAGTGCAGTTATTCTAGATGCCCTACAGGGGGCATGCCTTAGACAATTAGTACTGGAGCCCACTCGAGAGGGAGCAATATTAGACTTGATTCTCTCAAATGGAGATGGAGAGGGATCACAGATGTAGAAGTGGGTAGCCATCTGGGAACTAGCGACCATCGAACAGTATGGTTCACAATAAACACAGCAATAGAGTCAAGCCATACAAAGACAAAAGTACTGGACTTTAGGAGGGCTGACTTTGCCAAAATGGGTGAGTGCCTAAGGAATGCACTAGCAAATGGGCAGGAAGGAGGGGTGGAAGAACAATGGGGAATAATAAAAACTGCCATCACAGAGGTAACGAGCCTTTGTGTGAAGCAAATAAACAAAGCAAGACGATGTAAGAAACCACTATGGTTCTCAAAGGAAGTGGCAGTGAAGGTTCAAGAGAAAAAGAAAGCATCCAGGAAGTACAAGGAATCGCAGAAGGAGCAGGACAGAGAACTGTATCAGTTAAAGCAAAAGGAGGCTGGGAAGGCAGTCAGAACAGCAAAGGCCCAAACCGAGGAAAAGATAACCAACTCAATTAAGAAGGGATAAAACCTTTTATAGGTACATCAGGAGCAAAGGAAGACCAAGGGAGGGATAGTGAGGCTTAATAAAGGGAGGGAGGGTGGGCAGAGGGAGACTGTGAAAAGGCAGAGATACTAAACAAATATTTTGCTCAGTATTTACAAATGAAGAGGGAGGTACATAAAACAAACAGTAGTAACACTCTGGATACAGAAGTTGTTACAGCCCATTTACAGAAGAAAGGGTTCTGAAAGAACTCTTAAAACTGAAGGTGGACAAAGCAATGGGGCCTGATGGGATTCATCCCAGAATTCTAAAAGAACTAAGGGTAGAACTAGTGACACCACTTACTACCCTTTTTAACAAATCATGGGAGGATGGGGTGGTACCCGAGGACTGGAGGAGGGCAGATGTGATTCCCCTTCACAAAAGTGGGAGCAAGGCAGAAGCAGGAAACTATAGACCTGTTAGTTTAACCTCAGTGATAGAGAAAATGATGGAATCACTTCTGAAGGAAAGAATTGTCGAGTATCTAGAGGCCAGAGGGGCACAGAACCCTAGGCAGCATGGATTCACAGTGGGAAGGTCAGCCAGACAAATCTGATAGATTTCTTTGACTGGGTGACCAAAGTACTAGATCAGGGAGGGGCTGTGGACATGGCCTACCTAGACTTTAGCAAGGCATTTGACACAGTCCCACACAAAAGGTTAATATACAAGTTAGCCAGCCTGGGAGTGGGTCCCAAGATGGCAGCCTGGGTAAAGAATTGGCTGGAGAATAGGACACAGAGAGTAATAGTAAATGGAGTCCACTCAGAAGAAAGGAGGGTTACTAGTGGGGTACCACAGGGTTCAGTATTAGGACCAGTCCTCTTCAATGTCTTTATAAGCGACATTGCAGAAGGACTGGAAGGAAAAGTATGTCTCTTTGCAGATGACACTAAGATCTGCAACAGAGTTGATGCACAGGGTGGGGTGGAAAGGATGAGAAGGGACTTGGCAAGGTTAGAGGAATGGTCAAATGTATGACAGCTTAGATTCATTGCTAAGAAGTGCAAGGTAATGCACCTGGGAAACAAAAACCCAGGGGAAGAGTACACAATGGGGGATGAGATACTAACAACAACAAAAATGGAAAGGGACCTGGGGTAGTCATATCAGATGACCTAAAGGTGGGCAAGCAATGTGAGAGGGCAGCAAGGAGGGCTGGGGGGATACTGGGATGCATAGGGAGAGGCATCACCAGTAGAAAACAGGAAGTTATTATCCCTCTGTACAGACAGCTGGTGAGACCCCATCTGGAGTACTGTGTGCAGTTCTGGAGACCCAATCTCCACAAAGACATAGACAGGATGGAAGCTGTCCAGAGGAGGGCAACTAAAATGGTGCAGGGTCTGCACTGGAAGACATATGAAGAGAGACTTAAGGAGCTTAATATGTATAGCCTTGAGGAAAGGAGGGAGAGGGGGGACATGATAGAAACTTTCAAGTACCTCAAGGGAATCAACAAAGTCCAAGAGGGTAGCATCTTTCAAAAAAAGAGGTGTGCAAGAACAAGAGGGCATAATTTGAAGATAGAGGGCGGCTCAGAGGTAATTTAAGGAAGTATTTTTTCACAGATAGGGTTGTGGATGCATGGACCGGCCTTCCAGAGGAGGTTGTGGAGTCAAAATCAGTGGTGGAATTCAAGCATGCATGGGACAGTCATAAGGCAATTCTGGGGGGTGGGGGTAAGAAGAAGTAGGCTGCTGGTTAACTAGGATCTGCAGCTTATCTAGTAGGTAGGGAAATGGGCAGACTGGGTGGGCCAAGTGGTCCTTATCTGCCATCAAATTCTATGTTTAGCTGAGCCATTTAAGTGTTTCCATGTGTCCACGTACCCGAATTCCCTAAGCAATTTTGTTTGTTCTCTTGTTTTTTTCCCACTGTCCTACCCCCCAGTCCCAGCCATAGAAAGATCTAAATTAAAGTCTCCTCCACATACCGTTGTACCCTTAGCCCATTGTGACATGAGGAGAAAAAAAGCACGGGAAGTTTTAAACCTCAGTGGCTGGGGGAAATATACTGAGGCAATGGTGATGAGATTACCATTTAATTTCCCTTTGATCAATATATATCAACCCTTTTATCACTTAACTGGTCTTGACATTCAAATGGCAAACTAGATGGTATTAATATGGCAGTTCCTCTTCTGCGCCCCCCCTTAAAAGAGAGGAATAGGCCTGGGAAAACCCCAGATGTTTAAACTTCACATGCTCCTCATGTGACAAGTGGGCTTCTTGGAGTAGAGATATATCAGCTCCAGAGCACTTTAAGTAGGACAATACCTTTGAACGCTTGATTGCCCCCGATAAGCCATGAACATTATATGAGCATATAGTGTAATTCATTATAGACAAATAATAACAATATAGTCCCTTTTACATGAACCCTATATCTTGTTGCAAAAAAGACCTCTAATAATGTTTCTGCTGATCCTTAAAAATATACAGTTAAAGCTCAACAAACATAGCTGATATGAATAACAAACCATAACTATTTGTGCAAGCAGTGCACTACAATAAACGTTTTTACTTGACTTCCAAGGCAGGAGGTCAAACATATACAGTGACCTCTTATCCCACCTGTCAGATGGTATTGGTGGGGGGAAGAGTGCTATGGATTCCCTCAAACAAGAAGGGAACTCTTCCTGAGCCCTTGCATTTAAGGGCTCCTGAAATGTGATATTCACCAAATAACCGGCCATCAGAGCTGTGCTGCCCCGCCCGTGGAAAGTAAAGAAGAGAAAATAAAAAACTCCCCCTCTAAGCCCTTGGGTCTTTGCTTCCCCCTTCCTTTCTCTTCATCCCCACATCCCCCTCCTCCCCCAGCCCTCCTGAGAAATGAGAAGGAAAGAAAAGGGGGAGAGCTTGTCCCCAGAGCTCCCCTCACCCCAGTGCACCTCCCCAGTATTATATACGTGACTCCCACCTGCAACGGGGCAATCCTTATGAATATTCACTCTGTGGGGTCAGTTAAATAAAAAAAGCCATTTTTATGTAAGCTTCCGTAGATAATTGGGAGCCGTTTAAACATTTGCTTCCCTTTAGTACAATCCACCCCTCCCCCAGTGCCGTTCACATCCTACACTTGGGGACTATTGTGTACCAAAGGTCAGGTTGCTTGGGTGCAAACCAGCGCTGAAAGGAGGAATCAAAAGTCATCCCTCCACTGCAGTGGGGCCCATCGTCCCCAGCCAACACCATATAAATTCATAGCTAAATGAGAACAGCCCGGGGAACAGAAGCACACCCATGTTTGGCAAGTGTTAAACAACTGTGCTTCCCCCTAGACACTGTTCTAGTTACAATCTTCATATTTACAGGCTTTCTCCATGTACAACATATTCATTTAACCATAAGGTGACAGTAAGTCCAAAATATAACCGTGATTCTCAGGACTCAATCGTGCTATTAGGTGTCAGGCTCCCCGCTGCACAACAGGACCTCTTGCATTCATGCTGCAGGCTCTTCAGAGCTATAAAATAAAGCAGGAGAGTCACCAGCTTGACCTTAAAGGGAATCACGGAAATAGGACCAGTAGATAGGGTACTAAACGAGTTCCGGTCGGTGAGTGCATTACTTTAAAAGGGGTATCGAAGCACTGAAGGGTTGTCTTTCAATCTCCTTGCCGAAATTGTAAGCCAGGTGTAAAAAGGCCTCAATTACTGTTATGGGGGATGACAAGGTCTGGGCTAGGAAGGGGAGTGAAGACACAAAGGGGGTACATTTATCCTAAGATCCAGACATTGGGGGCAGTTAAACTTCAAGGATATATGTCCCAAAGCATCAAGCTAGACAATCCTTGTCTAACAGTCCAAGCTCCAAAGAAAAGTGGTGCTCGTAGTTGTTCTCTCACCCTTCTGCAGTCTCAAGGTCCCTTTCAGAAATTCCTGGCAGTTTCTTCATTAACTCTCTGAATTTGTGTAAGGTTGACTAAATAGTATTGCTACTCAAAACCTTATTCTTCTTTGGGGGGACCATGTGCTGCCATTCCTCTGTGGGTTCCTTTCTGTTGGTCTGAGGAGCCTTAGTAACTGCAGGAACTACAATCCCCCGCTTTTGCATCACTTCGCGGGCCTTCTGCGAAGTGTTGTACAATTCAACTCTATCCTTCCAGAAAACTCTTAATTTTGCCGGGTAAGGGGTTTGAATCCGAAGTTGTTTGTTTCGCAAGTGTTTAATGAGTGGGATGTACTTCATGCATTGCTTCTGTATAACAGGTAGGTAATCTTGGTCAAAAAATAAACTGGAGTCAAGGTATTTGACCTCTTTCTTCGCCCATGCTCGGCAGAGTACATCTTCCTTAGTACAATAGCTTCGGAATTTAATAATTATTGACCCGGGTCTTGTGGTCGGGTCTTTGGGCTTGGGGAGTAGAGCCCGGTAGGCACACTCGATCTTCAGTTTATAGCCTAGCAGCAGCTTGAGGACATCTTTCAGCAGGTCAGTCAGGAACTCGACCATATCTCCCTCCTCGGCACCCTCCTTCAAACAGTAAGGATGTAAGTTATCTTGCCTAGACTGACTTTCTAAGTCTATACACTTTTGTTCTGCATATATTGCATGGCTACAAAGGGCAAACACTGCACAGCCTAGATGTTGCAGGTCATCCTCCACATTGGAAATTCAGTCCTCCACTTCCTGTACCCGACCCTCTACCATCAAGAGCTTCTGTTTGAGCTGCTTGAATTCCACTTTATTTTCTGCTCTCATATCTTTTAATTCCTTCATCAAGGATTCGTTGCAGTTTCTCGACAAGTGCTTCACTTCTTCATCAGTCTCGTAGTTTTTTGTTGCCATAGTGACCCTAGATTGACTTGTGCTGCATGTAGGGGAACTTGATCTAAAGTCTCTGCCTTCCCTTTCAAACCTGGACTGCAGCGCTTTTGATCTCGCTCCTCGTTCCCTTTGCGTACCTCCTCCCAACATTTTTGTTCTCATTAAACTTATTCAGCTGCTTATTTATGGAGGTTGTTAGGACAGGCAAGGCAGAGAGCTACTCGTTTAGCTGCTGCTAAGTGCCGCAGTGGAACCAGAAGTCCCTCGCATTACTTCCTGAAGCTCTGGAATGCCCTCCCTCCACAGATTCGCTACTCCTCCTCCCCCCCCATTCCATCTCTCTACCCCAAGAAAACTTTCAAGTAGTAAATTATTCCTGTGACTAGTGCTCTTGTTAACTGGCAAGTGATACCTATCCCACTTGGCTAGCTGCTCCTTTGATGACTGCACTTCTCTATTCCTTTTTGTTGCATAGTACAGTACTTCATTGTACATCTCTTGTGCAGTTTTTTTATACATGTATAATTGTAATACTTGCTGAACTGTTTAGTCTGTCATGCATCTCTGTAATATTGCACCAAATGTTGACATTTACACAATGTATGTATTGTAAGCTTGTATATTAATCTCCCTACGACCCATTCCCACCAGGACACACTGGGAGATGAGCAAATTGTTGTGCAGTGTGCCTTTCCTGGTGAAACATTTCAGTAAATAAATAAATAAAAATAAATTCTGCATGTACACAGCATACAGTTATTTCTGTAAGGGTAGTCCCAAGCTGGACACTCTAGTAAGGTATAACAGATGCGTTTGTGAGTTTCCAGTTGGTAGGCTCCCCTTCTGCTCTATCGTAGCTCCTTTTGAATTGCTTGCTTGCTTTTTCTGTTTACTTAATTGGATATTGCTATTACTAAAATCTAGAAATAGTGCCTCAACAGGTTCCAGCAAAATGAACTAAACTGTGTTATGTTGTTTGCTTATGTATACCTGTAGTCAGAAAGGAGGTAGTATGCTGTAGGAGCCTATAAACGGTGGATGAGCCTGGGGTGGGTAGAATGGGGGGGACTTTCCATGGGTGCACAACTAGCTAAAAACAATCAGCTTCTGCTTTAGGACTGACAGCTCCTGGTGAGCAGCTGATTTGTTTTAATAATGAAGGTTAGCCTCTGAAGAGTTTTTCTTGTTTAAAGCGACACTGTCAGCTTTGCCTCTTCCTTTTTTTGGCAATAGCATGCAGTGTTCCTGTCGCTCACACAATACTCATTACTGTAGTCAAAACACCCCAGTATACTTAAAAGACTAGTTTTGTACCAGTTTTCCCTGTTTTTATACATATATGTACTTTATGAGGTCTCGATGATAAGTCCCCGCAAACCAGAAGCACATCAAGATCGGGACAGCGCGTCTGCCACAAGCGCGGTCCCAAAATATGATTTTTTATAGTTAAACTCTTTTTAACAGAGTTACTGGGGTTAAGGAGTGGTCACAGAAAAACCTGCAGTGTGAATTGAAACACAGACAGCCTTAGGGGGCAGGACATTGTTTTCAGACCAAACAGGTTGTATTGGAACAGGAAGGGTTACATATAACCATTGGCAACAAATTGCCCTGGGTGGAGATATCCAGACTAGATCAGATTATTATAAGTTACTGCTGGCTACAATTTTCAAAGACACAAAGCACATTTTCTGGAGCTGGAAGGACACTACTTTCTTCATCTGCGAGCTGTGTGATAAATTCTATATTGCACTTGATATCTGCAACAAACGTGCATTTTTGCTTAATTCTGTGGAAGGTGAAACTAACCACCCTTGGTAATTTCTTTTTATTCACATTTATTTAGTGTTTAACCAAGAAGGGGCTTGTAAGCTCTGTTTATCTTGTGTAGTAACTTCAGAAGGATTTAAATACTGCATTTGGATAGGTCCTTGGAGGTAGCTAGATTGTCTACTAGGATTTGCTGACAGTTAAACTATTTTTAAATGAATTACAGTTGGCTGAGGAGTTGAAAAAGGAACTTGCAAACTCTGCTTATCTTGAAAGTAACCTCATAAGTGTTTGAATACTGCATTCTGGTTGTCCCTTGGGGGTAGCTGGATTGACTACTAGGATTTTGGGACAGAAACTATTTTTAAATAATTTACTGGTGTGTAGGAGTTTGTGATAGTTTAACTCTTTTTAACAGAGTTACTGGGGTTAAGGAGTGGTCACAGAAAAACCTGCAGTGTGAAACAGGAAAAGACAGTCTTTCAAGCAACAGAGGGTGGTGGATCTAGGTTTACGTTTGTTTGTTACAATTCTTAAGATTTTCAGTGCAGGAAGAGTTTAAAGCACAGCTGACTTATTTTGGGGCTGACAGCTCTCAGAGCACAAACCACCAGGCCTGTTTTGGGGCTGGGAAGGTTTACCTGTGTCTGACTTGGATGTGTGGATTTTTCTCTGTTTGATTAGCAGGGTATTTCTCTATCAAATTGTTGTGTAGGGCATCTTGCTGACAGGAAGGCACTCATTATAGCAGTGGGTCAGAGCTTTTAGCTGATTGTTTTGTGAGGGCACAGTTTAGGCCCAACCCTTCCCACCCTCACCCCACCCACCCCTGAAATAGTTCCTTTATACCTGGGGTTCTGACATCATTTCCTCAAAGTGCAAGGTGCATGTCACTGTCATATCCTCTCTAGCACACTGCACTGACAATATAAGCATACACATTGTATATTATAAATATATATTTCTATATTACAAACCAATCACACACACAAAAAAAAATGTGGGGAGTAGTGCAATGTAATGGCTGTGGGGAAGCAGTCTTCAGGAGTCTTTCTGGAGGCTGAGATGCTGCCCTATTACAGACAACTCTCTGCCCTGAGGGAGGAAGTTGTCCATCTTCAGGCCACACTGGACAGTAGTACAGGGACCTTCCCCCAGGCCACACTGGACAGTAGGAAGGGAACCTCCCCCATCCAGGAGCACCACAGCCACCACCACTACCTCAGAGGTTGCGAAGAAAACACTGCAGTTGGACCACAGTGGGCTCAGGAAGGGTGAGGATGGTGGAACGGAGGCACACCCAGTCAGTTGTTCCACTCCACAATCCTTACACCATTCTGGGGGAGCATAGCTACCCTATGGATGCACCCACAGAGGAGACTAAGGAGGCTGAGGACAGCTGTTACAAGGGAGGCCCACAGGAAGGAGGCAGAGGATTCCACAAGGAAAGGAAGCAGCTCCCGGTTGGGGACTCAATTATTAGAGGGATAGAACTGGGAGGAGCTGGGAAAACTGAAGTAAGGTGCCTGCTTGGTACCATGGTTTGGAGGGACAGGAAGCGCATCCTCAGGATCACGACAACAGCTGCAAGGGATTCTGAGCTGGATGTAATTGTCCACCTAGGGACAAATGACTTGGCTCATCATGAGGTTAGAGCAGCGCAGGAGGACATTGCAGAGTTGGGGAGGGGCCTAAGACAAGTAGCACACACAGTAGCCTTCTCAGAGGTGCTGCCTGTCAAAGGCATGGGTGAGGAGAGGGTTATTGGCACCATGCAGTTTAATGAATGGTTGAAAAAATGGTGTGGAGCACAGGGGCTTGGCTTCATTGGGGACTTGGGTTCCACCTGGAAGGACACCAGCCTATACTGGTAGGATGGTCTGCATCTGTCCGGGAAGGGAACAAGTCTTTTGAGCAATCAGTTTAAATGCTTCATTGGCAAGCTTTTAAACTAGTCAAAGGGGGAGGCACTGACAAGCAGCAGAAAAATCCCAGCCTCTCCCTACAAAACAGTGTACTAAATGAGAAAAAGACCAAGGTAGAACAGTTAGTGGGGGATGCTGCAACAGAAGGTAAAGCCATCAAAAAATGGAGAGCAATGAGTACCAATGCCCGTAGTCAAGGTAACAAGCTTCCTGAATAAGTGGCCTTGATGGAGGAGGAACATCTGGATATCGTGGCAGTCACAGAAACATGGTACACACAAAACCATGACTGGGATGTAAACATACCAGGATACACTATCTACAGGAGGGACCGGGAAGGTAAAAGAGGAGGAGGAGTAGTTCTTTACATAAGGGAAGGAATAAAAGCAACAGAACAAAAGGGTAAACAGAGGAGAAGAAGCACTGTGGGTAAATTTGGAGACAGGCAATGGCACCACAATCCGCACAGGGGTTGTATACGGACCCCCTTCTCAGGGGGAGGAAATGGACAAGGAAATGATAGAAAGTATACTTAGAATGGCAGAAAAAGGGGAGATATTGCTGATGGGTGATCTGAATATGCCAGAAGTTAACTGGAGTGCAGTTGCAGCTGCCAATTCGAAGAGTGCAGTTATTCTAGATGCCCTACAGGGGGCATGCCTTAGACAACTAGTACTGGAGCCCACTCAAGAGGGAGCAATATTAGACTTGATACTCTCAAATGGAGTTGGAGAGAGGATCACAGATGTAGAAGTGGGTAGCATCTGGGAACTAGCGACCATTGAACAGTATGGTTCACAATAAACACAGCAATAGAGACAAGCCATACAAAGACAAAAGTACTGGACTTTAGGAGGGCTGACTTTGCCAAAATGGGTGAGTGCCTAAGGAATGCACTAGCAAATGGGCAGGAAGGAGGGGTGGAAGAACAATGGGGGAATAATAAAAACTGCCATCACAGAGGTAACGAGCCTTTGTGTGAAGCAAATAAACAAAACAAGATGATGTAAGAAACCACTATGGTTCTCAAAGGAAGTGGCAATGAAGGTTCAAGAGAAAAAGAAAGCATTCAGGAAGTACAAGGAATCGCAGAAGGAGCAGGACAGAGAACTATCAGTTAAAGCAAAAGTAGGCTGGAAAGGAAGTCAGAACAGCAAAGACCCAAACCGTGGAAAAGATAGCCAACTCAGTTAAGAAGGGGAAAAAACCTTTTATAGGTACATCAGGGAGCGAAGGAAGACCAAGGGAGGGATAGGAGGCTTAATAAAGGGGAGGAGGGTGGGCAGAGGGTGACTGTGAAAAGGCAGAGATACTAAACAAATATTTTTGCTCAGTATTTACAAAGGAAGAGCGGGAGGTACATAAAACAAACAGTAGTAACGCTCTGGATACAGAAGTTGATACTGGCCCATTTACAGAAGAAAGGGTTCTGAAAGAACTCTTAAAACTGAAGGTGGACAAAGCAATGGGGCCTGATGGGATTCATCCCAGAATTCTAAAAGAACTAAGGGTAGAACTAGTGACACCACTGACTACCCTTTTTAACAAATCATGGGAGGATGGGGTAGTACCCAAGGACTGGAGGAGGGCAGATGTGATTCCCCTTCACAAAAGTGGGAGCAAGGCAGAAGCAGGAAACTATAGACCTGTTGTTTAACCTCAGTGATAGGGAAAATGATGGAATCACTTCTAAAGGAAAGAATTGTCCAGTATCTAGAGGCCAGAGGGGCACAGGACCCTAGGCAGCATGGATTCACAGCAGGAAAGTCATGCCAGATGAATCTGATACATTTCTTTGACTGGGTGACCAAATAGTAGATCAGGGAGGGCTGTGGACACGGCCTACCTGAACTTTAACGAAGGCATTTGACACAGTCCCACACAAAAGATTAATATACAAGTTAGCCAGCCTGGGAGTGGGTCCCAAGATGACAGCCTGGGTAAAGAATTGGCTGGAGAATAGGACACAGAGAGTAATAGTAAATGGAGTCCACTCAGAAGAAATGAGGGTTACTAGTGGGGTACCGCAGGGTTCAGTATTAGGACCGGTCCTCTTCAATGTCTTAATAAGTGACATTGCAGAAGGACTGGAAGGAAAAGTGTCTCTTTGCAGATGACACTAAGATCTGCAACAGAGTTGACGCACAGGGTGGGGTGGGGTGGAAAGGATGAGAAGGGACTTGGCAAGGTTAGAGGAATGGTCAAATGTATGGCAGCTTAGATTCAATGCTAAGAAGTGCAAGGTAACGCACCTGGGAAACAATAACCCAGAGGAAGAGTACACAATGGGGGGTGAGATACTAACAACAACAAAAATGGAAAGGGACCTGGGGGTAGTCATATCAGATAACCTAAAGGTGGGCAAGCAATGTGAGAGGGCAGCAAGGAGGGCTGGGGGGATACTGGGATGCATAGGGAGAGGCATCACCAGTAGAAAACAGCAAGTTATTATCCCTCTGTACAGACAGCTGGTGAGACCCCATCTGGAGTACTGTGTGAAGTTCTGGAGACCCAATCTCCGCAAAGACATAGACAGGATGGAAGCTGTCCAGAGGACGGCAACTAAAATGGTGCAGGGTCTGCACTGGAAGACATATGAAGAGAGGCTTAAGGAGCTTAATATGTATAGCCTCAAGGAAAGGAGGGAGAGGGGGGACATGATAGAAACTTTCAAGTACAGCAAGGGAATCAACAAAGTCCAAGAGGGTAGCATCTCAAAAAAAGAGGTGTGCAAGAACAAGAGGGCACAATTTGAAGATGGGGGGGGGCGGCTCAGAGGTAATTTAAGGAAGTATTTTTTCCCAGAGAGGGTTGTGGATGCATGGAATGGCCTTCCAGAGGAGGTTGTGGAGTCAAAATCAGTGGTGAAATTCAAGCATGCATGGGACAGTCATAAAGGAATTCTGGGGGGTGGGGGTAGGAAGAAGTAGGCTGCTGGTTAAGTAGAATCTGCAGCTTATCCAGTAGGTAGGGAAATGGGCAGACTGGGTGGGCCAAGCGGTCCTTATCTGCCGTCAAATTCTATGTTTCTATGTTTCACAAACAGCCTGTGGAGTCATATTGCCCCTGTTCCTAACGTTATGTTAATAGGTTGCAGCTATCTGCTGTCGCAAAATGAGCACTAGAAGTCGCATTATTCATATTTGCACTCTGCGGGCAAAATCCCACGCATGAGCATCAATGGCATGCTTTTACGCATGCAAGAGATATTTTGTTCATGGATCTTTTAGTCATGCGCGGGATTTTGGCCGCAGAGTTCAAATATGAATAATGCCACTTCTAGTGCTCGTTTTGCTTCTTTAATCTCTCTTCATATGTCTTCTGGTGTAGACCCTGCACCATTTTAGTTGCCCTCCTCAGGACAGCCTCCATCCTGTCTATTTTCTTGCTGAGATGGGGTCTCCAGAACTGGATGAAGAACTCCAGATGGGGTCTCACTGGCTGTCTGTACTAAGGCATAGCAACTTCCTGTTTTCTACTAGTGATGCCTCTCCCTATGCATTCCAGTATCCTACCAGCCCTCCTTACTGCCTTCTCACACTGCTTACCCACCTTAAGGTCTTCTGATATGAGTACCCCCAGGTCTCTTTCCAATTCTGTTATTGTTATTATCTCACGCCCCCAATTGTGTACTCTTCCCCTGGATTTTTTTTTCCCAGGCGCATTACTTTGCACTTCTTTGCATGGAATCTAAGCTGCCATATATTTGACCATTCCTCCAACCTTGCCAAGTCCCCTTGCATCCTCTCCACCCCACCTTCTGTATTGACCCTGTTGCAGATCTTTTTGTCATCTGCAAAGAGACATAGTTTTCCTTCCAGTCCCTCTGCAATGTCACTTATAAAGACATTAAAGGGGACCGGTCCCAGTACTGAACCCTGTGGTACTCCACTAGTAACCCCCCTTTCTTCAGAGTAAACTTCGTTTGCTATTACCCTCTGTATCCTGTTGTCCAGCCAATTTTTAACCCAGGCTACCACCCTGGGACCCACTCCAAGGCTGGTTAACTTGTATATTAATCTTTTGTGTGGGACTGTGTCAAATGCCTTGCTAAAGTCTAGGTAGGCCATGTCCACTGCCCCTCCCTGGTCTACCACATTGCTCACCCAGTCAAATAAATCTATTAGATTCATCTGACGTGACCTTCCCACTGTGAATCCATGCTGACTTGGGTCCTGTGCCCCACTGGCAACTAGGAACTCAACAATTCTTTCCTTTAGAAGTGATTTCATCATTTTCCCTACCGCTGAGGTCAAACTGACAGGTTTGTGGTTTTCTGCCTCTGTCTTGCTCTCAGTTTTGTGAAGGGGAATCACATCTGCCCTCCTCCAGTCCTCCGGTACTACATCATCCTCCCATTATTTGTTAAAAAGGGTAGTCAGTGGTGTCACTAATTCTATCCTTAGTTCTTTTAGAATTCTTGGGGGAATCCTATCATGCCCCATTGCTTTGCCCACCTTTAGTTTTAAGAGTTCTTTCAGGACCCTTTCTTCTGTGAATGGACTGGTATCAACCTCCCTATCCAGAGTGCTTATATTCTTTAATTTAGGTACCTCCCTCTCCTCTTCTTTTGTGAATGCTGAGCAGAAGTATTCATTTAGTATCCCTGCCTTTTTACCGTCATCATCTGCCCACACTCCCTTCCTTTTAGTAAGCCTCACTATCCCTTCCTTCATCTTTCTTTGCTCCCTAATGTACCTATAAAAGATTTTATTCTCCTTCTTAACTAAGTTGACTATATTTTCCTCAGTTTGGGCTTTTGCTATTCTGACTGCCTTTCCCAATTCCTTCTGCTTTAACTGGTACAGTTCTCTGTCCAGCTCCTTTTGTGTTTCCTTATACTTCCTGAATGCTGCATTTTTCTCCTTAACCTTCCCCGCCACCTCTTTTGAAAACCATAGTGGGTTTTTTTCCCTTCATTTTGCTTTGTTGATTTTCTTCACACAAAGGCTTGTTGCCTCTGTGATGGCTGTTTTGATTTTTCCCCATTTTTCCTCCACCCCTCCTTCTTGCCAGTTTGCTAGCACTTTTCTGAGGCACTCTCCCATTTTCCCAAAGTCAGCCCTCCTAAAGTCCAACACTCTTGCTTTTGTATGGCTCGACTCTGTGGCTGTGTTTATTGTGAACCACACTGTTTTGTGTTCACTTGTTCCCAGATGGCTACCCACTTCTAAATCTGAGATCCTTTCTCCATCCCCATTTGACAGTACCAGGTGTAAGATTGCTCCCTCCCTAGTGGGTTCCACCACTAGCTGTCTACACATACGAACATATGAATTTCCCATCAGAAGCAGACCTCATGGTCTATCAAAGTCTGCTTGAGTGTGCAGCTAGCACCCCATAGAGTACAAGTTCATTGCCAGTTCAGTCAGTGGCCAGCCATGGTGGAGAAAGGAGGGTTGTGCTGTTTGCTGGCATGGGTTCAGGATAGGATTGAGAGTGTTGAGAGTGGTTGTGGGACACTACCTGCTGGGGGGCTGCACTAGACTGCCAGGGATGATCTATATTTTATTTTGGACCAGTGACTGGTGTGGGGAGGAACTAGCTACTAGGGAAGGTATATTTTAATGTATCTAGAGTGATTAGGACAGTGATCAGTGAGTGGGTCACTAGAGACTATTGTTGTTTTCTTGGGCTAGTGATCAGGAACTGGCATGGGTGAGGGACCACAAGCTACCAGGAAGACATCTTTTTTTTCTTTGGTATGGCAATTGGTGACCACCACCACCAGACACTGTGACTGCTTATGGGGCAGGGGCTGGGGGTCCTGCTATGTTCTTTGCAGTCTATGCAAATTGGCCTATGATGGGCATGCAAATGTCCGCCTAGTGCCTTCTATGTCCAACGGGCTAATTTGTATAACTGCCTTTGTGAATTGGAAATGGTGCACCTGGGCTGTTCCTTTTTAGCTCAACCTCCTGGCTGCAAGTCAGGGTACTGCTATTGGGGTTACTGCTGCCTTGGACTACCCCTATTCACAGTTGGATAATGTACCATGCTATCTAACTCTGAATAGCAATTTTGGATGCCTAGGCAACTGCAAAGTGCTATGCAAAATTTTGCACTGCTTTTGCAATTTTTGGTGAATTAGAGCCCAGAGCTTATATAAACTCGGGGAGCACAATCAAAGCACCGAAGAAGATGGTTGTGTAGATCATTAGCTCTGCCAGCACTGTTCGCTTTTTTTATTATACTTAAGTGCAAAACTTGTATTTCCACTTCCAAAACTGTTTTATTCCTTTAATTAAATCAAGGGGAAATTAAATATACCTAACTTCTGTTATTTTTCACCACTTTAAAAAATTTTGTTTTCTCTGGGTTTTAAATTTTGGCAGTCAGAGTTTAATGGCCCCACCATGATTGAAAATCACAGATGTAGTAAAGCCTTCGATGCCACCGGACATCCTAGCTCTGATGGAGGGCATAACAAAAACGATTTAATGGATATTAAAAGTATGCTGGCAAGTATCCAGCTAAATAGCAAATATCTTAAAGCCACTAGGGAAAAGATTAAGGTGGACTCTGTAGAGCTTGGAGGAAGAGTGGAAATGAATGAGAGCAGATTAGCTTCACTCAAGGAATCATTTTACTTTCTTGAGGACACTACAGAATTTCTTAAACAAATTGCTTTTTCTGATGGAAATAAAATGAGGCTATTGAGAATAAAGGGAGTCAAAAATATCTTGCACACCGTGAGCCAGTAATTGGGAAATACGCATTAAGAAGTTACTCAGCTATTACACTTAAAGTACCCAAAGCAAAATCCCGCTTCGGCAGGGCAGCCATAAGCTTCGTGCTACCTACCTTATGGAACGATCTACAAAAAACCCTCAAATTAAGCACTCTAATCGGTATAAATGCTTTCAAGATGCTTTATTTCCATACAATCAGAGAAGTATGTAACTGTGTCACCCACTCAGACCCAGTACTGGTATATAGCCACACCTAGACCCAATTTTAAGTACTGACCCCCCAGCTTGCTCCTCACCAGCCTAATTGTCCTCTCTCTTATCCCCCTGTCTTATCAACACTAGGCCCATCCATCCCCTTATTCTTCCTTTCCCAACCTCGGATAGGAGCTCACTACCCTGGGTTGTGATATCCTACCATGCCCCGTACTTTATAGCATTCAATCCCGGGGCTCACACATACTCCTTTTCTCCATCCACCTTCTCTACACCAATCCAGCTTTACCAACTCCTTTCTGTGCACTGTGCCCTCCTAGCCTTTCTCCCCCTACTTCCCTCCCTCTCTTCCCCTACCTTCACCTCTACCTGGTGTATATTTTATTTTTATTTTTTTCTTCCATACTTCCTCCTGCAACCTTAGATAACCTGCTTTATCTTCCTATAGACACTTCTATGTATGTAAATACCGTGTAATCTGTACAATATCTGTATAATTCTATGTACATATAAACTTCTTTTTCTTCCTTTCTGTAAAGAGTATTATCTGTATTGCCTTGTAAATACCTGTGTTGACCTGTATATACAATTGTTCATGCTCCACCCAGGTCCATCTTGCAAATGAGCTTCTGCTCAACGATGAACGCCTGGTTAAATAAAGACTTGATTGATTGATTGATTGAGCCAGATATTCAAAACTTTGCCCTGGGCTAAATTAGCACTGCTCGGCAGGCAAACTTATTCTGAAGTAAAAAGCAAGCTATATTCAAAAGGAATAGCCCAGGGCAAAGAGCTGCTGAATATAGCATGGGAATGAGACTGGGCAAACTGGGCTGGGAGTGCAGGGCAAACCTAGCCCTGGAATAAGACAGCTCTGAATATAGCAACCAGGAAATGCTAACCACAACAGCAACACAGTGACCAGCAACATGAAGCTAGATAGAGGTGAACTATGTGGCCAATGTGTGTGCATAGAATTTCCATACTTTTTGAGAAAGAATAGAAAAGTACAAAGTTGCAGAAGTTGGTGGGAGTGTGGGCCTTTCAGGACCTGCGCTCCCACCAACTTGTAAATGTCTGCGTAAGATAAGAGTACAAGCACTGAATATGATATGTATTGCTGGGAGCACATATGGGTGGTAGCGTGGGGCCTGAAAGCTTCCACCATGTTGGAAGAAAGCAAAGTGTCAGTCATTGTAGTGGCATAATTCAACAGCTGTGTACATGTCAGACACATAACCACTGAAAAGTACCTCCATGGCAGTAACGCTAGGCACCCAGTAAATGTAAAGCCAGTACCACAATGCAGAACACCATACACACAACATAAAGTGTGTCACACAATCTGTTCACAGCAAATTAATTTTCTACCACCTAAACATGATAATTCGCATGCACAGGACATCTCTTGAAGACCTTCTAAATTTCAGTGTAAAAGACAAAACTGTTTCCAAACATAACATGTGAAAGTTTGAGATTTTCATTCATTGGAGTGGCAGAGTTCTGCACCTGTTAAGATTTTAGACACCTAATTACTGAATAGCACATCCATAGCAGAAAGACAAGCTACCCTATAAATATCAAGACACTACAACAATGGAAAACACTGTTCATAAAACGTAAACGGTGCCATGCAATATCTGTGCAAAAAATATATTGTATGACAAGTAGACATCATAATTCCCATGTACAGGACATCCCGTGAACACCCTCAAAATTTCAAGTAAAAAGACCAAACTGTTTCTGAGATATTTAATGTAAAGATTGTTAGAACTGGCCTATCTGTTGCAATAAAATCTGGCCATCTAGTTCCTCCCTCACAATCAAAGATCATGATCAAAGAATCTCATGATCAAAGAATTTGCAGGCTTGTGATCAAAGAATAAAAAATGGTGAATTACATTTTACACAGCAATACATTAAACCACCAGCATGGTTCGATAAAACGAAGCCCCCTGAGCAAAACCCATACTAGTTTGTGTTTCTAGGTCACCCCTGGGCTGAGAAATTTAATGTTTTCATCTGGTCATCCGGTCGTCACCTCACAAACAAAGATTATGGTCAAAGAATCTAGCAATCAAAGATTTTGCAGGCTCGCGATCAAAGAATTTGCAGGCTTATGATTAGGGATTTAAGTTTATCATGGCAGTCATATATGTCATTGATTCAATGACGTTTGATCTTTTTTCAGGACTTCTGTGAATTTCACTAGTGTCTTCAGAATGTAGCATTGATGACAGTGCCACAATATTTACTACTGTTTACTAATGATTTCCTGAACAAACAATGAGCCATTAAAACCTCATCCATGACAAACTTACATCCCTACTCATGATCAAAGAATCGTGAAATTCAAATTTTAGACATAAATGAATTAAACCACTGGCTTGGTTTGATAAAACAAAGCCCCCTGACCAAAACCCACCCTCATTTGTTTTAATAACCCACCCCTGAGCTGAGAAATTTGCTTTTTTCAACTGGCCATCTTGTCCCTCGCTCACGATCAAAGAATTTGCAGGTTCACGATCAAAGATCATTGGCGAGTGATAATCAAAGAATAAAAATGTGTAAAACTCTATTTTTTTATAATTTGGAAAGGAACCAAAGGCATGACTCAATAGACTGAAGCCCCCTGAGCAAAACCCATCCAAGTTTTACTTTAGGAGTCACTCCTGAGCCGAGATGTTTGAGTTTTTCTGACCAGAACCTTAAAACAAGATGGCAGCCATCACAATCAAAGGATTTCTCAGGGTCAAAGACTCTTTCATTGTCAGCCTGCAAGTTCTTTGATCATGAGGAGGGACCAGATGGCCAAAATCCCATTCTTAGTTCGCAAAATATCCATATAAATTTGCCTATTGACTTATAATGGGAACTTAAAAGTTTAATAACTTTCAAATGGATTAATATTTTTTCACCAAACAGAAAGCAGCACGTCCCTTGACCCACGCTCTTTCAGACAAGCAAAGTCACAGAGTGGCACACAACATAATGGCCGTGCAGCACTATGGACAAAATCTGAAAAACTGCTCACATAACTGGTGAAAAGTGCATTTTTAAGCATTTTGGTGTGCAAACACAGCAAGTCAGATCAAAACACAATTTGGTAAATCAAGAGAACGTTCCACCATGCACAACAAATTTCATGCAAATCCATTGAATGGGTCCAAAGTTATTAACGCACAAAAGTTTGAATTTAACATAGAAGTGCCTACTCAACCCTAAATATAGGGTGCGACTACGCCATATATATATATATATATATATATATACCTGGGCATGAGTAGCACGATAGTGCTACCATAGTTAGGGTTGAGGAGCCATTTCTATGTTAAACCCCCAAATTTTGCACCTTAATAACTTTTCAACTGTTTGACAGACTTGGCTGAAATTTGGAATACACAATCAAGAACCATAGGCCTTGGCATCTGCCAAGTTTCGTACCAGTTGGATACACGGTTGCAGAGTTATTAAGCATGATTTGCGCGCACGTTTACGCTTTTTCTGGAATTCTACGGTCTCGCGTACAGTTCACACGGTTTGTGCGATCAGCCCGAAATCTTCAGGAAATGTGCGGCTGGGGTCCCCAATGTGCCTTTTGAAGATTTGGTGAAAAAATATTAAACGGTTCAAAAGTTACTCAAAAAATAATTTCCCATTATAAGTCAATGGGAAAAGTTAACAAAAAGTTCAACACTTTCGCAAATGCATTTTTACTTTCGTAAATGGGCCTGTTACTTTAGCAAATTGGCCATTTTGTTTTCAGTTGGTGATTAGAAAAATGCTTGGCATTTAAATGTGGGACCCTCTAGCAACCTAATTCGTTTTGTATTCACCTAGAAGGGCCCTGAGGTTGCTTGCCATGTCTTTATTTTGGGGTAAAACACCCCAGAAATATGTTTTTCAGATTTCTGGAAAAAGTACTTTCACAAAGTACTTTCGTGCTCACGAAAGTGTTGCAAATGTTTGCGAAAGCTTTCGCAAATTGCGACAGTAATTTTCTAGTCTGGGAAAATGACAGCAATCTTTGGCACTGCACTGCAAAAGGACGGTTGGGAGTTTTGGGCTGAAATTTGGAGGCAACTCGGCCGACATCTCACGGAAGAGCCTTTCAGTGTTGTATAGAAAAAATATTACACGGCAGCAAAGTTACGGTACTCCAAAGTTGACATTTTTTCCCATAGGATAACATTATGGCGCCTGATGCATTACAGGAATCCTTCGACACACTACCGCAAAATAACAGTTTGGTCATTTTTTATGAAATTTGGAAGGAAGACAGCCAGCAGCCCACAGATGTGCCTTTCAGTAGTTTGGTGAAAAAATATTACAGGGAGGCAAAATTATCGCACTCCGAACTTCTCTTTTTTTCCCATAGGATAACATTACCGCATTCGCTGCGCCTTTCAGGGCCCGTATCTCGGAAACGGTGCGAGATAAGGACTTTTCGTCGGAAAAATTCTTAGTCCTCAATCACGGACTAAGTAGAAAACTAGCCAGGACTGTCATACGACTTTTAAATTTTCTTCCTACGTCGTACGGTTCCTGAGATATAACCTATTTAGTATTCCAAGTCCTCATTTTCTGCTCCAATACCCATTATTATGCATACATTCTTTGTACTCACTGTCTTTCTCTGTGCAGCTTTTGGGGAAAACCAGCCTGTGCACTTACATTACTGTTACCATTGCCCTTTCCGCTTGCGGTTCCATGCCCATTTAATTTACCGCTGACATCTACGCCACCACATGTGTCATCTTTTATGCTTTTACTATGCTATGTTATTTTTTGCCATTTGTGTCTACCGTACTGTTTCTCTTTCTGTGTCACTTTGTGTCACCATGCCCATTGACATTTCTGTTTGCAGGCACCATGTTACTATGTGACAAGACATCATGTGGCACACCATTCCCATCTACGCCACCGTGTTTGTTACCCTTTCTGCTCTCATTCGCACTTGCGTTACCTTGTGCACCACTGTTAGCACTTCTATTTGCATTGCTGTTCCTGTTACTATGCCACAAGACATCATGTGGTGGGAGTGCAGGCCCCTTTGGGCCCCGCGATCCCGATGCTGCATTACGTGCCAGGAGCACGGGGCCCTATGTGCGTTATCCTTTGCGTTTTCATTTGCGCTTGCATTTCTGTTATTTTTTGCCATCTGTGTCTACAGTACTGTTTCTCTTTCTGTTTCACTTTGCATCACCATGCCCATTGACATTTCCATTTGCAGGCACCATGTTACTATGTGACAACACATCACGTGGCAGACTGTTCCCGTCTATGCCACCATGTGCATTGCCTTTTCTGTTGTCATTTGCGCTTGCATTACCATGTGCGCCACTGTTACTGCTTCTGTTTGTGTTGCTCTTCCTGTTACTATGCCACAAGACATCATGTGGTGGGAGCGCGGGGCCCGTCCCACTGCCGCATTACATTCACTATTTCTCATTATCATTCTCAAAAAGAAGGGAAATTAGAGGCAAAAAACCCCATTTAATGCATTAGTTAGGGTTGTTCCACAGCGACTAAAGTGAGGAAATTCGCTGTTAGGGTTGAAAACCCTAACTCCGAATTCACCCCCCCAGCACCACACACACACAGACACACACACACACACACACACACACACACACACGCTAGTATGGGGGAGGACCAAGTCAACTGGAGCAAAACACAAGCTGTGCACATCTACAGTGTAAAAGGTAAATTTTCACAAAATAGACTGTGGACAACTGAACCTGGACTGATGCCGAGTTAAACAGGCAGCAAGCCTGAAGTGCTAAACTCTGAGTCCCAAAACAATTCCACATCTACCAAACTCCTGGACATAATTATCAAAAAAAATTGAAACAGCTTGCTCCTTAGGGGACATCATCCTAACAAGGGATTTTAATCAGGGTGATGTTGACTGGACAGAGTACAAGGCTACTTCCAGTTCAGGGAAAAAATTGGTTAATGTGTCAGCAATCTAACCTTATGCAGGGTGTTAAACAACCGACCAGGGGTTAAAACATCTTTCATCTTGTTTTTTTACAGTAAGATTCTGACACTGAATAATCTTACTGTATCTGCTTCTATTGCTAATAGTGACCATTGTTGTATTAGTTTCAACTTGGAACATTTGATTGCTTTGGTGTCTAACAGACCAATAATTTACATGTATGATAAAGCTGATATCCCTAACATTAAAGCTGGTTTAGATAGTGTGGACTGGGTGTCTACTTTCAACACTGTGGGTATTGAGGAGTACTTTAACATATTACACAGCAAACTTATTTATCTGAGGGATAGTCACATTCCTACCAGGTTGAAAAATGTGTCCAGCCAACCGAAAGCGAAATGGATGAATAAAGTGATAACTAAGCTTATAAAAAAAGGCAAATGTTATTCTACTTACCCAAAATCTCCAACTCCTACAAATTAATGTTTATATTTATACATTTAAAAGAAGTGAAAACACAATTGTAGAAGGACCAAAAATACTTGGGAGTTAAGATTAGCTTCTAATGCATGTAAGGACAATAGTAGGTCTTTCTATGCATATAAATTCCTTCAAAAATCCACGTCATGTTGGCCCACTTCAGGTAAATGAAACCTTAATACATGACCCCTTGAATATGGCTAATTTATTTAATACTAATTTTTGCAATATATTTAAAAAAAAGAGTGCTATTATCATTAAAGATTCTATAGATTGCTATATTATTATTCCTAAATCTAATGTTCATGCAAAACTTACCATGCTTAAAGGGAAAATTGGTGTATCACTGGATGATGTGTCTGGTCATCTTTAGTATTTACTGGCTGATAGTTTGTCCTTGCCCCTCAAATTACTTTATGAACATTGTATAAATCATAACTTTGTTCCTGAACATTGGAAAACTGCATATGTTGTTCCCATTCATAAAAAAGGCCAAATGAATAATTGGGAAAATTATAGACCTATCAGCTTAACCTCCCCTATGTGTAAACTACTGGAACATCTGATTAAGGACTCTATTCCCCCCACCCTATCCAAATCTGACACCGAACAACATGGCTTCAAAAAGGGTCATAGTTGTTTGACCAATCTATTATGTTTTTATGAAGATGTTAGCTTACAGCTTGATAATAGACTTCCCTATGATGTGATCTACAGTATATTGACTTCAATAAGGCTTTTGACCTTCTCCCCCATTGGGCATTGTTGCATAAACTTTATTCATATGACAGTACCCCCAATTTTGTAAAATGGATAGCCAATTGGTTGACTGATATAACGTAGCAAGTTCTGATTAATGAACAGTGTTCTAACATTGGAGCTGCCACCTGTGGGGTACCACAGGGTTCTGTCTTGGGATCCTGCCTATTTTAACTATTTATTGCTGACATTACAAGATATTTCTGTTCCAATAATATTAAATACGTGGATGATATTAGAATTGGTGGACTATGTTCCAACTTGGATCAAATAAATGCTATCCAGAATGATTTGGACCTAATGTCTAAATGGATTACTACATGGGAGATGGAACTGGACCTTAATACATGCAGGATTATGCACTTTGGGGATAATAATGCCTCTCACGCTTACACACTAGACAACAGAGTGTTAATCAGTACTGACATAGAGAAGGACTTGGGGTCCTGGTATCTGAGGATTTCCTCCCTAACTCTCAGATTAATGAGGTCATTCTTAGGGTGAACAGGATTGTTTGGTCCATAAAGAGGAACATTAGGTCTAGGGATAGCAAAGTTCTTATGCTCCTTTATAGAGCTTATGTACGCTCCCACTTAGATTTTTCTTCTCAGCTACGGTGCCCAAATAAGAAGGATATTTTGTTACTAGAAAGGGTACAAAGAGGATACACTAAATTGATGAGAGGGTTGAGGAATACCTCGTATGAAACCAGACTTAGCTTTCTGAATTTGATGCCCCTTTCTACCAGATGCTTGAACATAGAAACATAGAATTTGATGGCAGATAAGGACTGCTTGGCCCACCCAGTCTTTTCTTGTATGACATTATGAATTATTCCTTTTTTGACCAGTTTAGGATTTAGGTTTAGGGATAACATTTATAATTTTAGAGGTCACCCCTCCAGTTACAACCAAGGAGATTTAATTGATTGACTTGTAAATCTTTTTATACATTATGCATTATCAAGCCCTGGAATGTATTACCTTTGGAGGTGATTATTAGTAGTTTCAAGGCAATGTTTAAGTTCTGGTTGGATAATTTAATCCTTTCAGGCTCTTGCCCTTGTTTTTATTCGTAAATAGGAGCAACTATTGGCCTACAGCTCACTAGCTTCTATCAGTTCTTAGTGTGAATCTTCGTATGAATTATAGAAGACACTGCAGTTTTCTTTAGGATATCAAGAAGGCCTTTTATTAGCCTACAAAACAAGAAATGCAGACACAGACAAATGCTGCCAACCTCAATGCCCTGGCACATCAAGAAAACTCTTCATCAGGGGGCTGATTGGAGTTTACTCACACCACACTTATATAGTAATCAAAATTAGTACAAATTAACAACATGTGTAAGGTCAGAGTTCAGATCCATTATTCAAGTAACAAATGAAATTCATTTATCAATTCCTTTTACTTAGAAGGAGCCACATAAACTAATGTGTTCACTAGATATCACATCTAGAGTAGCGTGTACAGTTCTTGAGACCCCATCTCCACAAAGACATAGACAGGATGGAGGCTGTCCAGAGGAGGACAACCAAAATGGTGCAGGGTCTGCACCAGAAGACATATGAAGAAAGACTTAAAGAGATTAATATGTATATCCTTGAGGATTGGAAGGAGAGGGGGGACATGGTAGAAACTTTCAAATACCTCAATGTAATCAACAAAGTCCAAGAGGCTAGTATCTTTCAGAAAAAAAGATGTGCAAGAACAAGGAGGCACACTTTGAAGAGAGAGGGGGGACGGCTCAGAGGTAATGTGAGGAAGTATTTCTTCACAGAGAGAGTTGTAGATGCATGGAACCGCCTTTCTGAGGAGGTTGTGAAGTCAAAAACAGTGGGGGAATTCAAGAATGCATGGGACAGACATAAGGCAGTCCTAGCAGGGGGTAGGAGGAAGTAGGCTGTTGGTTAACTAGGATTTGCAGCTTATTAAGGCAGCAGGTAAAGCAAATAGGATGCTGAGATGCATAGGCAGGGGCATCACCAGCAGGAAAAGGGAGGTCATAATTCCACTATACAAGACACTAGTGAGGCTGCACCTGGAGTACACTGTGCAGTTCTGGAGACCTTGCCTATGTAGGGACATAGACAGGGTAGAGAAGGTTCAGAGGAGGGCAACAAAGATGGTGCATGGATTGCATCACAAGTCCTATGAGGACAGGTTAAAGGCACTGAACATGTACTCCCTGGAGGAGAGGAGGGAGAGAGGGGATATGATAGAGACATACAAGTATCTTACAGGGAGGAACAGGGTGCAGGAAAACACTATTTTTAAGCGAAAAAGATGTTCCAGGACTAGAGGGCATGGGATGAAGTTGGAGGAGGATGATTCAGAGGAAACGTGAGGAAGAATTTCTTCACAGAACGGGTGGTGGACAAGTGGAACACCCTGCCAGAGGAAGTGGTGGGGGCTGAAACAATCACGGGATTTTAAGAATGCATGGGATAGACATAAAGGAATTCTGGAGGTCAAGGGAAAGGGGCAATAGACTTCCTGGAAAACATAAACTGAACTTACAAACTTAAATGGGCAGACTGGGTGGGCCATAGCCCCTTATCTGCTGACACTGTATGTATCTATGTATCCATTAGGTAGGGAAACAGGTAGACTAGGTGGGCCAAATGGTCCTTATCTGCTGTCAAATTATATGTTTCCATGTTTCACTATCCCTTTGTTATTTTAATGCATAAGGAGTAAATTACAGATACAAATTGATACTGGAACTAAAGCGATCAAAAAGGTGTGGCTCCAAGAAAAATAAATATACCTAAACAGGTCTCCAGCAATTTCTTATGGCGCCACCACAAACAACCCTGGGGAACAAGCAAGGGAAGGTCAGCTAGAGGGGTGGGGAAGGCAAGTGTAGAGGGGAAAGAGAAAACAATAGGCTAACAACTTTAACTACCTTATCACAACTGAGAGATTTTGTGGGAAGGGGAATTGTTTAACCAGCAAAGTTTGTTTCCAGGTCTGACCTGGGAGCACAAGGAAGTTAAGTGACTTGCTTGGGGTCACAGTATGCAAGTGGGGGCTGTTGGATTCAAACCCACATCTCCAGGTTTGCTGCTCAGTGCCCTTAACCACTGCACTCCAATTGCTTCTTTGAAAAATGAACTGGAAAACTTTGCTAAAAATGTGGGTCCACTGGAGCAAAACACAAGCTATGCACAACTACAGCACAAAAGGTACCATGCTATCAAAATACCTAATAATGTATGAAGACTGGAAATAAAATGGAATAACCTATTTAGGCCTCACAGTATCTCCCAACATAAATTCCTTAGGTGATGTCAATCTGCATCCTTTGCTGAGAGAAATGCAAACTAACCTTGACAGATGGGTATCACTTTCTCTCTGTCAGTTAGGGGTAAAATCAAATCAGTAAAAATGATGTTGACTCTTAAACTTTTTAACTTATTCCAAACCATATCTTTCTAATTTTTTACAACTCACTTTGCTGAAATAAGATGCTTAGTTAAAAGATTTAGGGCCAGATATTCAAAGCTTTGCGCCGGGCAAAAACCGGTTGCGCAGGTGTTGTGCAGGGTTAGCGCGAGTCTGCAATATTCAAAAGGACAAATAGCGCGGCCAAACTGCAGTAGCACTGGGCAAACCAGTAATGTATGCAAGGGGCAAAAGGATGGGTGGGGTGCGCAGAGAGACGCGCAAGGGGATATTCAAAGGTCCAGCACCGCGCTAGGATACATAAAGCAGCCCTTAGTGTGGCACTAGTTACCGCCTATAAAAGGCTGGTCTAAACACAGGGCAAAACACAGAGGAGGAGGGAGCAGCACAGGAAGTGGGAATGTGTGCAGTGCCAGTAGCAGTGATCCTGCCATTGATGGCAGCTGTAGTGGAGGAGGAGGAGGAGGAGGAGGAAAGGGAGCAGGCACAACATGGGCCACAACACAGGCCCAGGAGACGGTATGCTGAAAATGGGCTGTACCAGCCCAGGGTCTCCTTTGAGACCCTGCCTGATGACCACATCGTTGGCCGTTACCGGATGAACAGGGGAATGTTGAGGCAGCTCTGTGAACTCCTGCATGAGCAGCTGCAGCCAAACACCAGACGCAGTCATGCCATGACAGTGGAGGAGAAGGTGACAGCAGCGATGTGCTTCCTTGCCACAGGGATGTTCCAACGACCAACGGGGGACACCATTGGGGTAACGCAGTCTGCCACCTCGCACATCCTGACTCAGTTCCTAGAGGCCCTCCTGCCACATGCTTGGGAATTCATAGTATTCCCCAGCACAGCAGCAGAGCGCAGAGAACCAAAGCAGCAGTTTCATCGAGTTGCGCACCTACCATCTGTACTGGGTGCCATTGACTGCACCCATGTCCCCATCCGTGCACCACCTGGCGATGGCAGTGACGTGTATGTAAACAGGAAGGGGTACCACTCCATCAACTGCCAGGTGGTGTGCGATGCGGGGGCGATCCGCAATGTCTATGCACAGTACCCGCAGTGCCCACGACGCCTCTATCTGGCACCAGTCTCAGCTGTGTCAGGCCTTTGAGGAGGGCAGAATACCCAGTGGACAACTAGTCGGTGAGTTGTAGCAGACAAGGCAAACACACAACAGCATGGATGGGGCAGGCATTGCAGGCCAGGGAAGGGTTGTGGAGGGCCACAGACAGGTGCAGGACAGCAGCTGACAGACCGCAGTACAGCACTAATAAGTATATATAGCTTGACAGGGGACAGTGCCTATCCCTGTGGCCTGGCTGCTCACACCAGTACTCGACCGGCCACAGTGGCCGAGAAGCTGTACAATGAGGCACATGCCAGAACAAGGAACATCATAGAGAGGGTGTTTGGCATCCTGAAGATGCGATTCAGATGCCTGGACACATCAGGTGGTGCCCTACAATATACACCTCAGAAGGTATGCCATATCTTCCTAGCCTGTTGTATGCTGCACAACATGGCAATGAACCATGGGATACAGGCACCTGAACCTGAGGGACAGTCTGACAGTGAGCCAGAGCCAGTGGTCAGGGGGATAGTGGAGCAACTCGAGAGGAGGGGCCCTCGCATGGCACGCAGGGCCATACAGCACTGGGACAACATCATCAGGATACTGCAACAGACCAGAGGGTAAGTACAGACTGCACAACAACCTGAAAGAGTACAAGTGATTAACAATTTAATGTGCACAGACTAACAACAGTGAAAACCAGAATCACAACAGCAAACAAAGCCAGTGTAATACAAATAGTGTGTGCATGTGGTGTGACTCCATGATTGTGCAGCACATATGTGCGGGGGATACACACAAACGGTGTAATCATGGTGGGGAGATGCGATGTGTGTCATGAGGATAAGGAGGGCAACTGTGTTGGTGGGAGTGTGTGTGTGTGTGTGTGTGTGCGTGCGCACACATCTGCCCATGCATGAAGGGGAAGCACCTAGAGTACAGCAGACAGCCTGTGGGCATCACCGGCGACGACACCCACGCATGCAGCATGCTCCCGTACCATGGGTTAGGGACCCCGGGGTGCTCTGTGCAGAGGACACAGCTGAAGTGGAAGGTGAGGCAGGCACGGCTGGCCTCCTGTGCCCCCGGGGGTTGGTGGAGGCAGATAGGGTGTATGGACGGCCACGGCGCCACTGGGTTTCAGGTGAGGTGATGTGGATCGGAACTGGTAACAGTGGCAGCCCCGCGCCCACGGGTGCCTGCCTGTGTGCCCTCTGCCATGTGCACCACAGCCAACAAACCCATGTTGCCGACCAATAGGCACACCCCTCATGACATCACCAATTGCCACCACTGCAGCAGTCAACCCAGAGAAGACACGGTCTATGGCACCCACCAGGCGGCCAAACCTGTCTTCTGCCTGCTGCTCAGCACGTGCAAAGCCCACTGTTATTGCCTCCCGTATCTGACCCAGCTCATGTCACAGCTCATGCCGCATGGCATGCAGGTCCAGATGGGCCTCCTGCTGTGAGGTAACAGCAGCCTGCAGGAGTGGCCGGGCACCATGGCCTTCATGGACCAGAGGCACAGGACCCACATCAGCAGCTGGCAGTGGTGCCTGTGGCAATGCACCAACTGCTACAGCCGGCTGCTGACTACGAGTGGCAGTGGGCTGTGGCACCATATGGACTGGAACCCCAGCAGCTGTCCGACAATGCACGCCCTGCTGTCCTGCCACACCACCCACCACTGTGTGTTCAGCCACACTGCCGACACCTACGGAATCGCCCTGACCTGTTCCATGGCCTTCAGCAAGCCCCACCCCTACATCCCCTGGCACAGGAATGTCCAGCTGATGTGAATATATAGAGACATCACTGTCATCTGCACTGGTGACAGTGACCAGCAGTACCTCTCCCACCCCATCACTCTCAGTTGGGGCAACATCCAGGTGCCCACTGTCTCCTAACACCCCTGGTGAGGTGTGCCCCCCCTTCCCAGGCAGTTGCATGCCCTGTCCCTTGGTATGCCCAACATGCATTGGGCCCATGCGGCCCTGAGATACACAAAGTCCAGACGTTGTTGGCCGATCGTCATCAAACTCAGGGTTTTAAATAATTGATTAGCAGTTTTTTGGTGGGACAATACTAACTGTACAGAAAGCATTTATATAGGTTTTCTAGAAATGTTATATTTGTTAAACACAGTGAGGCAAGTGCTATGCATTTTCACAATGTTTTAGAACTTTTATGAGCAAAACGCTAATCAATTTTTAGAGTTAAATCAAACCCTGAAACTCCTCCACAACCTCAGGAACCTGGCTGGACATCTGTGGATCATGCTGTGGTGGTGCAGGCCTGTCCGAGAGTGCTGTGGAGAGAATAGGGACAGGGTCAGTCACCCATCCATGGACACTGTGGCAAACCACCACCACTACCACCACCACCACCACACCATGCAGCCCTCAGGACAGGTACCCACCTCACACAAGCCTGTGACAACATGCACCCACCCAACCCACAGTGACCTTGACCATGCCAGGCATCATTTCTGCAGGATACAGTGCACCCTGTGCAGGACACCAAAAGCAGGACCATGCACTCTTGCCTGCACCACATACAGTGGTTACACATGTGAATACAGACCTGGCCTTGGAAGTGCGAAGGTTGTCTCACAACCAACACCTGGCACACCTGCCACTGCCACCATCTGCAATGTTGAGGCCACCACCTCCATGTGTGGCTCCTGCACACGCTGCTGGTGTTCCTGCGGACCACACCAGTCCTGGTCCTGTCTCTGTGGCGGTGTGCCTCCTCCTCCTTTGCACGCCGCAGGAGGTCATTCCAACGCTTCCGGACTGCCTCAGTTGATCTCCCACGACCACCAACCGCATTCACCGCTGCAGTCACCTCCTCCCAAGCCTGCCGCACAACAGCATCGGTGGCCCTGTGTGTGCGTAACACATGTTCTCTTTCTTCACCTCATGTGCCAGGGTGTTCAGCTCATCTTGGAGAATTTATGTGCACGGATGCGCTCCTGTTGAGCCTGCACACCTATGGGATAATAAAGAGTGGACAGGTGTCAGTGGCTGTGTCGGTGCTGCACTGCATCACACAGTGTACAGCATGATATCATCCCCTCAGTGCTACAGGCCACATGGACATATCAGATTGCTGCATGTGCCTGTACATTGCACATGCCCACATTGCCACTGTCTGTCCTGTGTCTGGAGTGGTGTGCACACATGTGCACTGCTGTGGATTGTGTGTGCCATGAACCCCCATGACTGTTTTGTGGCATGGGAGCGCACATTGCTGGTACATTGTGTACGCCCGGGTGGGGGCAGAGGCCATCACACCACACATCCAGGAAGACAAGATGGTGCACTGTCATGGTACAGCACCAGTGCACCTGGCGTGCAGACACAAATGTGCATGCATTGGCACATGACACAGTGAACTGCAGGGGGTATGTGCACAATGCAGTGGACGTTTGTGGTCCCACGGTGGTCATACATACCAGGAGTGTAGCCAGATATATCCATTTTGTACACAGTCTCCAACTGTCCCCCCCCATTACATAATGTACACATCCTATCCAAATGGCACCCCCTTCCAAACAAGTTGTCAGATGATTCCTCTACACTCTAAAGAGATCATACATGCATGATACAGTCCACAGTGGCCAACACTAACCCAAATACCACAGATTAGATTGATAATTGTAACCGAGTGGCGTATGGTTTGTGACAGGCGGTCGACCAAACTGGACACAAATGTGTACACTGAATATGCCTATCCACACCCTTGATACATACCTGGCTGTCGCTGCCCATCCCCCTGTTGCATGTCTCTCTCCATGTTGTTCACTGCTGTATTCCCGCCGCAGTTCCACAACACAACACTGGTGGTGCACTGCTTGCTCTTTTATAGCCCAGCCAGGCAATCCTGCCTGTTAGTCATGCAAATGATATGCTAATCACACGGTTTGCCCCATGCATACACAAGTACCCTCATTTGCATACAGCCGTTGAATATGGCTCTGAATAGCCCCGCGCTAGCACAGCAGCGCTATTTGAGGGTCAGCGCCGCGCTATGTGCAGTACGCATGCTCATGTTACCCTTGTCCGCGCTGTCATAGCGCGGTCTAGCGCTGCGCCAACCAGTTTAGCACGGCGCCACACGCGTGCGCGTAATATCAGCCCAGGGTCATGGTAGGGGTCACGCATGCACATTGCAAACACTTCCTGTTAGTGTGGCACTACGGCATACGTCAGCACGGCGCTAGACTTCAGTTGTAGGGTGTGTCAGGTGTATGCACAGTTGTTGCACTGTTGTCAGCGATTATTTGCCCCCTTCCACAGCACCAATATGTCTGTGAGACGTAGGCAAAGGGCAGTGGTGGGCCGTGACAGGCGGTAGGATGAGGTTGAGATGGCCAACCTGGTGAAACTGACGGAGAGGTGCCATCGCCGCCTATTTGGACCTGTGCTGGAAGGCGACTTGCCCCGTACGCAGGTCTGGGCTTCCATTGCCCATAAACTAAGTGCCATCACAGGTATTCCACGTGATGGTGAAAAGTGCCGGCATCTTTATGCTGATATCAGGCGCAGGTAGCGACCACTGCTCGAACGCTGCAGGGTCATGGTTCACGAGGGGACTGTGCCTGTGCCAGGTAAGAGATGACTGTAGCGCCACTGCTGGCATGGGTGGTGGGGGCAGGTTCGTGGTTGCTTGTGTGCATGGGTGTTGCTGAGCTACACATGTTGCTCATGGAGTCCACGAATCCAGTGTGTACTGTGTGGGACAGGGCAGACAGTGCACGGACCCCCGTCATGCTTGGCATGGCTTTGGTGGCACTGCACCCGTCTGCCGCTGTGTAAGTAGCTGCACCACTGGGGTACAGGTGGTCTTTAGCGCATCGTGGTGGCTGATATTGTAGTGAAGATGCTGTACCTCTTCTCACTGCAGAGCGCCGAGGACAAACCACAGGCAGGAGGGACGTGACACAGGCCGGACAGGGGCCATCAACCGACAGGCGCAGGGTGCCTCCAATGGCACAGCGTGCAGCGGAGAGCACTGACAGTGACAGTGGTGTTGTGCGTGAGTACTGTGCGATGTTATGCTTTTCCACTATGAGTCTGGCTTTACAGGGCAGGCAGTTGAGCAAGTGAGTACGTAGGCATACGCACTGTACATATTTGTGTACACTTTGGTGTACTGCATGTCTGTCAACCTTTCCTAGGTACACCAGACATTTTGTCACCAGGCCTACTGGATGTGGGCCCTGTTTGAAATGCTGTTGTGTAGGAGACAGGGTCGGACTGGGGTACAGAGGGCCCACCTGGAAAGAAGATGCAAGGGCCCACCTGGAAAATCAATAGAGGAGGGCCCAGGTTGACACACTCATATCAATATTCCACTTCAATCTGATACACTAGTTCTGTGTTTGCATCTCACATTTATCAACAGTGTCCCAGATACCCTATTTAATAAGAAAACAATATACTAAATGCAAAAGTTTTCAGAGTTCAGAAGGTAACCACTTACTCAACTGAGGGGGGCCCACCTGGAAATGTACAACCTCATTAGAGAATAGGGGAATTATCTGACAGAGATCATACCCTTTTGGAAGGGGTGTACCATTTGGGGTTGCTGAGTACAGCATTTATAAGGGGGTGCGGCTGTTTGGGATTGTGTGTAGAACACGTGAATGTCTGGCTACACCCCTGTATTACAGTGCTGTCGGGTGTCTTGGCCCAGTTTGCTGGGTAATCCAGGCCACATGTGGGATGGCTGTGTGTATTTCCATTGTCCCCCTTTCCTCCATTGCCTTGCCTGCTGCTGTGAGGCCTGAGACATGGCTCGCTGTGTGTCTTACGTCTTGTTGTGATTGCCACTATGTGTACTGATAGCAGCCTTGTACTGCCATGTGCATCATGTTGCTGTTATGCCCACCATTGTGGGGGATGATGCGGTCTCTGCATGGCTGTGGGACATTGAAGGCTGGCCTGTCGTGCCACCTGTTGCTGCTGCTGAGGTTGGCTTATCTGCCATAGCAACAGTGTACTCCACCTCTCATGGCATGTGTCACTTACAGTAACATGTATAACATGTCAGTATCTGTGCAGGACATGTTGTGGGTACATTCCAGGGCTATGCAGGCTATGGCATGCAGAGGGATACTGTGTCATGTGGTGCAAGCATTTCCCTTGCAGTGTACTGTCATGGTGGCGTGGACAGAGGTATGTTATAGTGTGTCCCTGTCCGGCCTCTGTGGTGGACATGCAGGGAGCTGTGTGGGAGGGGTCCTTTGAGACTGTGGTGCCACACTGCTCTGTGTGGCTGTACATTGCATGTGTGCCTGTTGCGGCATGTGTGTTGGCAGGCATCCTCCAAGCACTCAATGGTGGGAAGTTTGATGTCTGGTGGGGGGTTGGCCACCGGCCATTGAACTGCTTACTCAATGTCTGACACCTAACAAAGGCAATGTTGTACCTTTCTGTGTTTCATTCATTGTGGTGTACGCTAGGGGTTGTTCATGTGACTGTTCAGTATACCATGGCCATTACAACTGTACAGGTTGTGGCCTTGTATGTGGGTGTCTGGCCTTTCATGAATTGTATCTTGCAGGCCACTGGCGAAACTGACACAGTCATGGTGTACATTGGTATGTTTTCATGCTACACGGGTGGGGTAGCTCACCCCAACAGTGGGGAGGGGTGTCAGTGTGTCCACATGGTGTGCAGTTGTGGCCTCCTGGCTACACCCCTGCCTGTGGGCTCATGCTCTGATGTGGGGGCCATTGTCCCTAAGAGGGTGCTGTCCCTCTGTCCCTGTAGTGCACACTGTTTGTGCACATGTTATGCAGGTGTGCTGCAGGAGTTGTTCTGTGGTAGCATGGTGTGCTGGTTGTCAGCCCCTATGGCAGATGCTGCTCCCACAGGTGCGTGTGTGCCTCGCCATGCCTTGACCACCAGGGTGACACTGTCCTGTGCATGCCTTTGGCCCACCGATGCAGTGCCACTGGTGGACCGTGCCCAGTGTCTGTGTTTCACATGTGTGTCTTCTTGCATGGGTGGTGTCACGGCACTGTGCCATTCTGTACACCACTGTGGGCCCCTCACCCTTCTGTTGCAGCAAGTGGTGTGGCTGGGCATTGGCACTTCCCCTGGTTGTGTACTGCTTGGTTACCTGTCCTGCAGTCCCTACTGTTCTGATGCCAGAGTCATTGTTCTCTGTGGTCATTGTCGAGTCTCTATGTGTGTTACTGGCCACTGTTGCACACTTATGTCAGTCACCCACCCACCTGTTCAGGGTTTCCTGTCATCATTTGTACAGCTGCTGTGTTATGGCATCGTGGGTGGCAGTTTGGCTGGGTGTCTACAGTTCTTGTGGAGGGCAGCAGTGAGGGTGGGCCACTGTTGGGGTGTACATGACAGGCATGTGGTTACACACGTGGTTGGGGCTGTGCAATTTCTCCAGTTGGTGTCATCATATTTTTGTATCATAGCTGTGTGACTGTGGGCAGCATGTCTCACCATGTGTCATCCCATGTGCATATCAGTCAGTGTCCACTTGTCATTCACATCTCTGAGGTGGCTGTCTGTTTGCACTGTTACAGTCTGAACGCCACTGTGCTGGCTGGCCTCCACGTTGTTGGGTTTCTCAGCATACCCATGCATATCGATGTACACTGGGGTGTTGCATGCTGCCTGTTACGTACTGCCTGTCCTACAGGCACATGTTAGTGTGTGTTGTGGTTTGTTGCATACTAGCATTAGGGCATGGTTGTTGGGCATGCTGTCCACCGTGTGGTGGTACATGGCACCTTTGTGTCATTATCATGCCCTGATGTGGTCCCCCTTTCTCCTGTAGGTCCATGTCGGTCAACACTGTGGGCCAGCCGTCCAGATCAGGGTGAGGGAATGGAGGAGCTGTTGAGGAGGATAGTGCGCCAGCAGCACACACTGATTGAACAGCAGGCTGTCCTGATCTCAGAGACAAGGCGTGTTGCAGCTATCTTGGAGGCACATCTGCCAGCACCTGCCCGCACCTAACCCCCTGCATTCTTGTGTACATTAGCCTGCTTCCTGTCCTGGCCCAGTGTCCCTAGCCCTGTTTCTCCATCCTGTTCCCTCCATTGCTTTGTATTTCAACATCCTCTCACAACCACATTCTTACCCCATTGTTCTGTTGCTTTATTTACCATTTTCCTGTTTGCACTGTTACTGTTGTTTTCCCATTGTTTTCAACCTTTGTTATGCCTGCCCTTTCCCTTTCATTAGGTTTTTCTGCACCCCATTTTACGAAGTGTTCTGCTATGTTTTTTTTTTTCTGTATATATATTCATGTTGCCTTTGTGCCTTGGATTTTCACATTTTGCATTATACTTTTTTATATTTGACATTCCTGTGTCCTGTGTCTTTTTGGGGTGGACTTGGGATTTGACAGTGTTCTGTGGTGTTCTGATTTCACTTGTGGTTCTAGGTTATTCCATTCCTTTCACTGGTACTGTAGTTGTGTCTGGCTGGGCTCTTCTGCTTTCCTGTGTTCCTGGACAGCTGCTTACACCTCTGACACTTTTGTTTTTGTGGGTGTTTGCACTGCCTCTGTCTGATTGCTATATTCAGTGCTGTCTTTTCTGCTATACTCAGTGCTGTCTTAATCCTGGGCAATGTTTGCCCTGCACTCCTGGGCCTGTTTGCCCGGCTTCCTTCGCTTGCTATATTCAGCTGGTTTTGCACCGGGCTATTCATTTTGAATATAGCTATGTTTTTGCTCTGGGCACAGTTTGCCCACCGGGCAGTGCAAATTTAGCCCCAGGGCAAAGTTTTGAATATCTGGCCCTTATTTGGGTAATCAGACCCACTAGATTAGCTCTATCCAAGCTAAGATCAGCTTGGTTTGATGGGGTGGTTTGATCTTCTGTGATGGGAAAAATATCAGGCAGCCTTTTTATTCAAACACTCGGGCCAGATATTCAAAACTTTGCCCCGGGGCTAAATTAGCACTGCCCGGCAGGCAAACTTAGCCCGGAGCACAAAGCAAGCTATATTGAAATGGAAATAGCCCGGTGCTAATCCTGCTGAATATAGCAGTCCAAGGAAACCGGGCAAACTGGTCTGGGAGTGCAGGGCAAAAATAGCCCAGGAATAAGACAGCACTGAATATACCAACAGGGAAGTGCAAACTGCAACTGCAGCTCATTAGACACTGTAGCAAGCCAGTGTTGCAGGTGGAGAACATTGTGTGTGATTGCATAGAGACATTTCACAGCTGCTGCTAATACACCTCTCAACCCCCTGCCTCATCAATCAGGGACAAGGCTTAAAAACATCAGGGACACATCCTTAATATTGGTGATATCCACTCAGGAAGCTGGTAGGACAAGTGGTGTTGTATAGAATGCATTTACTAAGGAAGAACACATCAGCAACATTAATGTTTGACAGTATATTGTGCTTACAACCCCCACTCATACCTCTCAACCTTTTTTCACTGAAATGAGGGACATGGACATTTTTGGACACTCAAAATGAGGGACAATGAGGGATACATCCTCAAACATGGAGATACAAGTTCAGAACACTGTGAAAACCATAGTGTTTACTTGTACAAGGTTATTTTGAATTTAGTATTTCAGAATATTAAGAGTTTCTGCTGTAAAATCTGAATATACAGCACATTCTCTCTGTGGGCAGCACCTTTTCCATGAGGGACGGATGAGGGACAGAGCAATTTTAAGGGGCGTAATGAGGGACACTTGTGAGGTATGCTCCCACTGTTTGGCCACAGAAACACAATTTTAGTAGGGACAGAGTAAGATTTTGAGGTAAAATCAGGGACAGTTGAGAGGTATGACTGCAAACAATAATATAAGCCACACACTGCAAAACTGTGCTATGCTGAAGTGAGGCTCGCCTGGGGCTAACCTGATTGCACAGTGCTAACACATTAGCCCAGTAAAAACTGGTTAGCCCGGGGCAAGCTGGAGCAATATTCAAAGCTCCCATGCAAATGAGCCTACTTAGGCAATCCGTGGGCAAACAGGTATATTTGCATATCATTAGGTGCTGCTTAGCATACATTACCATACAGTTTGCCCGGTGCTACTGCATGGAGCACAAAGCTCCCCCTTTTGGTTGGAATGGAGGTACAGGCTGGATGCTGCAGGCCAGGCATGCCCACAGCATCCCCTGTTGGTCGGAATGGATGTACAAGCTGGCAGCAGCAGGAACTGTGCGCTGGCAGGTACCAGCAGTGCATACAACATAGCTATGTAGCACTGCAAGCAGTACATAATGAGATATATAGATCCGAGCGATCTATAACTATAGATCAATACAGAGACACATGCATATACATATATATATATATATATATATATATATATATATATATATGTAGCTATAGACACACACACACTGCCAGTGGCCACACATGCCCTGGATGATGCCCCCGGCCCCACATCAACAGGGGCAGCCCACTGCAGGTGTGGGTTGAACACATGTATGCATGGGGCTGGCATTAGGCAAACCTGCTGGGGGTGGGTTGTCAGCTGTAGGGTCACTGGGCTGTACAGCGCAGCCATCCAATGTATAGGGACCTGGGCAGACAGGCTGGGCCAGGCAGCCCTTCACAGCCATCTGGTCCCTGTTACCACTTCCTGGTAGTTTAGTGTCCCCCCCCTCCAAGTGCCACTCCCGACCTCGGTTGAAAATATAATCTATGACTTGTCCCTGATAGTCTAAGTGCCCCAAGCACGCTCGACCTCCATTGAAAATAGAAACGAGGATCTGTCTGAATGCTGACTCAGCAGTGACCACATCTGGACCTGACTTCATGAACCTAGTAGTGACAGGCCAGCTCTTCCTCTCACTTTCCATGGTGGCACACCCACTGAGGCATTAATGATTCATACCTTTGTCGATGGCTGGCCGTGGAGGTGACAGGAGGACTGAGCCAGCTGCCGCTCCGCTCATGGGGGGCCAGATTCAGATGGGTGGTGGAGTCACTGCTGGGTGGGGGGACCACTAGACTACCAGGACATATCATCAAATTTATTTGCAATGGAGATCGGGAGTCAAGCTGGGGGGACCACTAGACTACCAGGGAAATAATGATGTTACCTCATACGGAGGTCGGGAGTCATGCTGGGGGAGGGGATGGGGGGACCACTAGACTACCAGGGACAAGTCATAGATTTTATTTTCAACGGAGGTCGGGAGCGGTGCTTGGGGGGGCCACTAGACTACCGGGGAATGTATTTATTGTACATTACACAGCAGTTGGGAGTAGAGCACGAGGGACACTGCTGCATTACCGCCAGCCTTTTTTGGGTGGTAGTTAGCGCCACGCTACAAGTTGCGCTAATGCCTGTAGCGTGGCACTATACCTTTGAATATGCCATAGCGCAGGCATTCAGGTCCCCTTCCCTCAGTCCCTCCCCTGCATACATTATGATTTAGCGTCGGTGATAACACCTAGCGCCAACACTAAATGTCCTTTTGAATATTGCTTTCGGGGGCTAATCCAGCGCAACGGATTTGTGCCCGGCACTACCCTTTGAATATCTGGCCCTCAGTCTTAATTTTGCTTCTCTTAGTGAATGAAACATGCTCCTTTTGCTTGAAGCTGAGCAACAACTTATAGCACCTGAAAAACCTTCAGATTTTCTTTTAAAGAATTTATCCAGACATAAATGTGATCATCTTTGTATTGAGGCCTGGCTTAAAAATATAAAACTAGTCCAACCAAGTCTTAACATTCCTCAGTTACCAATAATTTTTTAGCCTCTATAGGATAATCCTAACATAGTATCAGGAAATGTACCTTTTAAAGACCCCCGCTGGAAACACTATATTATCACCAATGTTGGAAATCTGACCACTCTTCAGGGGTTCTTATGTCATCTGAATATCTAAAGTCTAAATATAAAATATCCTAATTCCACATACCTTCAGATCAGAAAATCTCTTCATTATTCTGTTTTGAATAGTAGTTACATGCCCCCCCCAGCTGACCCAGAATAGCTTCAGGCTCTTAAGCTAGCTAACTTGAACAAGCATTTGCCAAAGCCAAATGTTGTCTCGCTGGCATTGGCATGGGTAGTGCAGGAGTCAGAGATGCATAATAGGAATGACAGTGAAGTATTGAAGTGATGCCAACCCCACCCCCACCCAGCAGAGATGGACAGGCATTGGGGTGTGCCTTTGGGTCGTCACCTATAACACTCATGCCATTTTACCTCACCCTACCCCATAGACACTGACAAGTGTCGTGGTGTACTTTGGGGTATTTGGGCATTATACTTACCCCATTCCATAAGAAAATATACTGAGGTGGGTGCAGTACAAGAGAATGGGTGAACTTTATGGCCAAACACTACAAGGCACACCACAATGCCTGTCACTGGCTGCAGGGTGGGGGTGGGTGTGGAATGGCGTGAACATTACAGCCAATGATCCCAAGTCACACCCCGATGCCTGTCAGTCTCTACAGGGTGGGGTGCTACAGTTGGAAACCCTCACACCATAGGCGTGTGTTGGCATTTTCACTCCAAATTTTCAACATGGGCTTTTTGTGACCCCACCTCATGAAGAGCGGCACTATCAGTTTGTTAGCTGAAAGGTGGTTTTACACAGCGGCTATGCCATTTGGCGACACAAGGGTGAAAATGCATTTTGGGCAATATGTGGAAAATGGCAACAGTATTGTTCATGAGGAGATGTAAAAAAATGGCAACACTGAAAATCTGGAGTGAGAATATGAAAAATTGGTGGTCATGAGCATGCATAGAAACTGCGCAACACTCATCCGTAACCCAATTATCTTGGGGATTTTTTAACCACATTTTCAACACAGGCATTTTAGGACCTCCCCTCATGAACAGTGGCACGGTGATGTTGTTAATTTGTCCCAAATGTTGATTTCCCAGAGCGACCATGCCATAGTGTGCCACGGGTGTGAAAACACATTTTGGGCAAGATGTGAAAAATGGGTGTGAAAAAATGCCAGTGTTGAAAATCTGGCATGAAAATATTGCAAATTTGCAAAGTTACAAGTGTGCATGGAAACTGTGCAAAGAACGCTTGTAACACAGTCATTTTATGGACTTTCATCACCAAATTTTCAATATAGACATTTGAGAACTTCTGCTCATGAACAGTGTCACCGTAATTTCCTTGAAGTGTCCCAAGAACTGATTTCGCACAGCAACTGCGCTATTCTGAGCTGGATGTGTGAAAACATATTTCAGCCAGGATATGTAAAATGACAGCTGTACTGTTCATAAAGAGGTGTGGAAAAATGGCAATTTTGAAAATCTGGAGTGAAAATGTTACAAATTCACGAAGTTACAAACGGCGTGGAAACTGCACAACGTACGCTCGAAAAACAGACATTTTTTTATTTTTTCCACCAAATTTGCAACATAGACTTTTAGAGAGCCCCCCTCATGTACAGAGGCACTGTTGTTTCCTTAATTGGTCCTGAAAGGTGTTTGCACCCAGTGACTGCGAAATCATCTCTCGGGACTGAATAACCCTATGACAGTGCCTGAATTCATGAGTAGGGGACCCAGTAACCCCATGGTGAAAATTTGGTGTCAGAATTCCCAAAAATGGCTGAGAAATGCACCAAAATTGAAAAAAACATATTTATGCCATTATAAAGCTTACCGACATTTCTTCAGTTCGTGGTCAGCTTTGAAGAGTGCAGACGTGTTCCCGGTCCACTGAAGATCATCGCACTGGATTCCGGAGGTAAGTATGGGATGAGGGCTGTGTGTGGGGAGGCAGGGTGCACAGAGAGTGGGCGAGGGTTGGGGGAAGGGGCAGGGAGACTGTGAGGGACAGTTTTCTCTTTTACAGGTAAAACAAACAAACCAAAAATCATTGTGGGACAGTTTTTTTTCACAGGGTAATTTGGCACACTGGGGTGGGCTCTCAGCGTGACACCTGAGTTTTTTTTTTTTTTGACAGGGGATTTGGTACCCCCATCAGCAAATACCAATGGGTGCGGGAGAGCTGAGGGGAAATGGGCACCCCCTCGGCACACAACAAACAGAGAGCGGGGGGACATTATGCCGATAGGGAGTGGGCTCCCCCATTGGCAGACTGAACTTGGAAGGGGAGGAGCTGAAGCCAATGGGGATTGGGTTCCCATCAGCAAAGAAAGTCTTTTAGGGGGTGCACAATGCCGAGGGGGATTGGGCACCCCATCTGCACACAGCAGAAATGGGAGGGGGGACATTATGCCAATGGAGAGTGGGCTCCCCCATCAGCATTGTGACAGGTGGCGGCAGTCACTGCTGCCATATTGCTTGAGCATCGGAAGGTGTGTTCAGGTCCCGCTGCATGAGAGCTTTGCTCTCATTGCAGCAGACCTTTTCTTAGATCTTGTGGCCACATTAAATATGCATGGTGTCAGTGCCTGCTGCTGGCTTATTGGGGAATGAGGTACGCACCTGCTGATGCATGCCCTGCATTCGCCCACAGTGATTGCACCTCCAAATCTGCTACTACTGCAATATGTTGGCTGGTGTGCACGCACAAGCCAACATAAGTAAGAGTATTACTAATCTATAAAAAGTTCCGTAAAAACACTGACTTACATAAAATAAGCACATTTGCCAAGACAGCATGGAACCCAGACTTGGGGAACAAACGTTCAGAGAAAGATTATACCTCTGCTTGGGCAAATACATACTCATCAAGTAAAAAAATGTAAACAAGAACAATATAATTTAAAATACTCCACCAATACTACTACTCCCCTCAAAGACTGCAAAAAATGAATTACGTTAAAGGGGGAACTTGCTGGGCATTTAATGAGCCCCAAGCAAAGTTATTACATACCGTATGTTGTGGAACTGTCTTAAGGTAACTCATATTTGGTGTCATGTTCATGAAATCTGTGAAAATGTTACCAACAAAAAGATCTGAACAGATTTCAAACAAAACTGAGTTTTTGCTACCTCTCTTACCCTGAAAAGATTGTTTCTTTCTAATTGGAGATAAACTATTCTACCTGCAGTAACCTTACTGAATGGTATAACAGTATGACTCTATTACCAACAAGTGAGAGAATTTCCTATCTGATCCTGAAATAACTGAACACGTACTATGTGATTTGGATTGTCTTTTTCACTCTCAAAGTATAGGATGAAGTTTAGTATTTCTGTGTTATTCAAATTGTTAAAGGAATTGTATTGATATTAATGCAAATCTATACTTGATAGTTTTTACATTCACTGTAAATTCAATTTCTCCTTCTAGCCACCTATTTTATTTGCCTATGTAAGTGTTCATTTATTCAGAAGTTGATATCCCCCTAAGAGGATCATTGTTCATTTATCATGCTTTCCTTATGTTGTGTGTATACATAGTTGTTTTGTCGTTTAGCTGCCTTTTGTGAGTTTTCGTCCAAAACTCAGTTCAATTTGAGTTTGAAACAAGGGTTTATATAAACTCTATCATGCACTACAGGCTGCTGAATCTTCCACTGTTGCCTACTGCACAAATGTGAGCTTCAGGGAATTCTGGGATTTATAGTAACATAAGATGTCACCCTACAATTAAGCAAAATTAGTATGATAGAATCTACTATACTACAGAATACAGTAAGTAAAGCAAAATGTTTTCCACACAAAGTGCAGATTAAGATGAGCCCCACACTTGAGCATGGACTGGAGGCCCCTTGTGTTGGTTGTTCCCCTTTAATGGGGTGAGGGATTATTGTTGAAATGAAGAAGGAATGACCCTGATGCAATGTGCCATGTGTGCATTCCAGTGACAGTGTGGTAACTGGTTATGAGTACATCATTGTGATGAATTACATGGCAACAGGAGTACACTTTCTGCATTGTGTATTTCTGTGGGTAAATCTGGGTGCACCTTGAGGGGTATACTGATTTACAGCAGGTTTACAGTTGTTATACTGGTTACCTGCCAGTAGTATTATCATGTTTGCATTCCAATGACAGTGTAGCCATTGGTTATTTATGGGTATGTCACTGTGATGAGTTCCATGGCTACAGATGTATACTTTCTGCACTGCATATTTGTGGGGTTCATCTGGGTGCACTTTGGGGGAATGTGCTGATTTACAGCAGGTATACAGGTTGCATACTGGTTACCTGCCAGTAGTATTATCATGTGTGCATCTATTTATGCATATGTGTTACCCTCCCTTATATAAATACACCCAATGATGGTGCATAAGACATGTTTATGTGTACCGGCATGGTGGAAGTTAGGAACCTTTGTTTCACAGGTGTTGAGTATACCAATAAATGTTTCTGTCATGTTGTGCCACATGAAGCACATGGCAAACATACATTTTGTGGTACATAATACAGTAATTGATTCATGCGCAGGGTCCTCTGAATGCAAGTTATGTCTGTTTCCTTGTAGGGGGCTCTGCTATCTGGTTGTTCTCCTGGCCCATAAATCTGGGGCAAAATGGTGTGGCATAGTCAAAGGAGTCTTACTTCTGAGGCACAAGAACGAGACAATATCTGAATGGGTTGAACAAGACTCAGAACTCCTAAGACTCAGAGCTCCCATTTCTATTAAAGCATTTTATTAATTATTAAAGTTTTTGTATGAGCCACATATCCTAAGAAACAGTCAGTGTATCATGGACAAGGGGGCAACTTCTTCAGGGCACACAGTGGTCCGATTGTGAAAGCTAAATATTTTTTACTCACTACTGTAAATCAACCTTCTATACGTGCCATTGTAATGCACATTTTGCCCACTTCTTGTAATTTTGCTGTTTTACAGATCATACAATTTTCTGTTTGAGTATGTAATGCACCGTTAATTTTAACCTTATACTGAGGTTCATACTGAGGTAGAGTCAGGAGCGAAAGTCGAAGATGCCCATTCAAACTCCTATCACTTAACCTTTAGCATTGACACCTTAAGTTTTTTATAACTGTTCATGTAATCTTTTTTTTTTTCTTGACTGGCTCCTCATCCCTTTGGAAGGGGCCATGTAACCCCCCCCCCCCTTGACTCCATCTGCCAGGTACTGATCAACCGAATCCATGGCTTCATTCTGCTCATTCTATCAGGGGTTTATACATTTCCCCCATTTTCCTCCCATCCCCTGAGGGGACCGGTGTGAAGGACATATGTTCAGACAGATGACATATTGATGCATGCCACTGTCAAGCACCCAGTAACATCCTCCCTCCCCTGACTCCATTGAGCCGTGTGCCTCACCACTCATGCTTCCACTGGTGGAAGAGCATCAGGTGCATATGATGCCTGATAGCCCACCCCATCTGGAGGAGGAAAGCAGCCATTGGGACACTCTATTCTCCTCCCCCATCTCACCCCTGATGACCTGGGCCCATTCTTGAACCCGGGTCACCAGTCTAGCACGAGATGTGTTGTTCAGTGCCTCAACCCTCAACGCCACTTGGCCAACTCTCAAGTAATCTTTTTTTTTGAAGATGGTTTTGGTTTTACTAGTAATAATCTGAAGAGGTAGTGCATTCCATCCGGTGACCACCCTTTGCGTGAAATAAAACTTTCTTGTTTTAGTATTATTTCTGGAGTAAGAAAGCTGTAGGAGATGCCCTGTAGTCCATTCCTACTGTGTCTTGTTTGAAGTTGAAGTTAGTTTCAGCAAAGAGATACGAGTCATTACATATGCCCCACATGAATACATCTCCTCTATGTCTCCTCATTTCCAGGGACAATAAGTTTAATGTTTTTAATTTTTCTTCATATGCCAGATCTCTCAAGCCATGCATTTGCTTGGTGATCTGTTTCTGTATTTTCTCCAAATTAATAAAAACTTTCTTTAACTAGGTAGACCAGATTTGATAACGATAGTCTAAATCCAGTCTTCATAAGACATGGTACAATGGTTATAAACCTTGGGGTCCTTGGAATGAATGTGCAAGCAATAATACCTGACAGGGTGGGTAGTATTGGGCAATACTGGACCACCCAGGGGCATAATGAGGCCCAACATTGCAGGTGGAGGGCCTTATAGCTCCTGGAAGGTTTGGTATTGCCCATATCGCCCACCCTGGAGGGTATGATTGTGCTTAGAAAATGGGCATCTGCTTAATTTTTTTTTAGTACTTAAAAAATAGGTACAACATAAAAAAAAAAATTTAAAAATACAAAAATGAAAGTTTTATGAAAAAGTAGTCCCTGCTTGCCATAGTTTCCTTCCTTGCCTAGCACAGTTGCCAGTAGAGGGTGGTAGTATAGAATGCTCACATGAAAAACTCACACATGTATCTGACTGCAGCGTTCTACAGTTTTTTTTTCTTCTGTTTCTTGGTAGTTACAGTTCTGTTCACCCCTGCATCCCCTTTTCATGTATTGCTTGCAGCAGGTCTAAGTGCCATTTTAAACTGCCATCTCTTCCAGATCCCCAGTTATGTCATGGTTAACTACCCCCCCCCCCCACACACACACATGGCACATTTGTGGTCCTGGTGCTGAAGCTGATAATCTGCATTTCTCAACCTTTAAAAAAACAAAGTGCAGTGAAAGAGGGGGGAAAACCCCAGAAAGGTGTACTGCACTGTCTCAAGGTGTCACTCCGATTCCAATTTGTACAGCTCGGGTCCAAGATAGTGACTGTGTCCTGTGCACAGTGTATGGCATGGGGTGCTGCAGCTGTGTTTGGACAGGAAAACATGAGAGGATCACAAAAAAAGGACTGTTTTAGGATAGGGCAGGACGGCTACCTGAAGAGTTGATGAGAAAGATTGGAAGGTCAGGAGCGGAACATCGAACTGGCAGCACCGAGAGAAGCCTGCAAAAACAGGTACATTGCAGTGCTGTTTTGCAGTTTTCTGTGCAGCATTGAGCAGGGTTACATAGCAGGGTGGGCTCAAATTTTAAAAGAGACAACACTGAAAAAAATCGGCCAAAGGAGCAGTGGCGAGTTTTTTAGTAGGAGTCACCGGAGATATAGACGTGCTGCTGGCATTCAGCAGCTACTGCATCTGCCAGTCTTTGGGGCAGCAGGGGACATGACCAGTAGCTCTCTCATGTTAGGGCAGTCTACTTTCCTGGTTAACTTTTTGTTTGTGAGTCAGACTCATGGTGTTTTATTTGATTACTGATGGTGGTTATGCCAGACAGAGCGGGGTGGGGTGGAGACTGGCCCATATCACTTGCCTAGAAGTCCCAGTTAGTGAGAAGAAGAAAAATGGCAGGTCTGCCACTTCAAAATTGCAGTGCACATTGATACTGGCAATGAGGTCAGTAGGGACATGCACTTTTAATACCCAGCTCTGTTGTCTAATAGACACCTTGGCAGAGCTATCAGCCAATCAGAGCCTGGAGATTTGTCAGATCATTTTCTAATATTTTTTATGGTCCAGCTGAGTTTGTTTGTTTTACTGATTATTTCATATATAGCTCTAGTGGCACCTAAGTATACGTATACACTCAGGTCCTTTTCCAGTTTGGTACTATTTACCAGTTTTCCACTGAGACAGTAACTGTGCCTTGGGTTATAGTGACCCAGAAGCATTATAGAGCATTTTTCAATGTTAAAGCTCAGTAACTCCCTAATAGACCATTCAGAGCTAATATGTTGTATGCCACAAATTCTATTATCAGTTAAATGTTCATCATTAACCATATTACTGTGTCAGAATTGTTTGCTTAACATCATGTCAGATGACACTACACCATGCTATTAATAACCCAACTGATTCTAATCAATACTGTCCAGAAACCTGTACTGAAAGCTATCTGTTTACTATGATAATCATGCCTACAGCACAGGCTCATAATGCCTAATACAAAAACAGCTAATACAGTAACGGTGCAAGTAAAACAACTAACACTGAAACAGCTAATGTACATAATGTCACAACACAGAAACAGTGCATGCAGGGTGACAGGGCAGAACCAACAACAAAGAGGCGGGACACAGGAATGGTGTGCAAAGTGCGTTTACTAGTGCAAATCACTCCCCCTCCTTTATCCTCTCTTCAGACGTCTCATCCCCACACTACCCCACCTTACTCTGCTGTGTACCTCTGTTGCACACTTGACAATGCCTCATCTGGCTGCGTATTGCCCACTGCCCCCTACCCAAGTCAACATCTCTAGCCTCTGAAAGTAAAATGCACTTTTCTTTCCTGTTTAATCAGTGTGTCACACTACTGTAGTATCCCCATTATCCTAGAAGCACTTTGAAACTGTAACATGCAATGTAATCTCCTTTTATTAACAATTATTGTTACATGATTGTTTTTTTTACCAACTATTGTCTTTGTATTAATCTATCATTGTCAATCTGTAACCCCTGTATTCTATGTATTTTGTCATGTCTAGTTTTGACCTGGAGCCTTTGAAAAAAAGCCTTTTCAGCTGAAAGGTTGTAATCAGAAACTGTAATAACTAAATAAATAAATAATCAGGAACAGAATACAGTGCAGTGCAGAACATGCAGCAAACAGGACCCCCTCCATCCCCCAAGTAGTAGGCCAAACCCATAATGTCCAGTTACACTTGGATGGACAGATTAAATGTGATATCCCTCAGGTAGTCCACAGTGGTATGTTTCTCATATGCCACCACAATGCCCACAATCTGATGGCTGGTATCCTTGTAGCAATGCTTGGCAGTTGGCACTGTGTATCCAGCTGTCATCTGGGCTAACTTAATATCAGTCAGTTGTTGCTCGGTGCCCAGTGCCATGATGAAACACCAAAGGTTGGGATGGCATACCTTGAGCCTTGTGCTAAACCCCCAGTGCCAAGCCTCCACTGTACTAGTTGTACGGTGTATGCCATCCCATGCTGCCTCATACACATTCCAGCATGCTATGGGGCAGAGGGGCCTGTGCCTTGCGATATGACCCACAGACCTGCCAAACCAAGTGTCCTTGAAGTAGTCCAACAAGGGTGAAAGCATGTCTCCATTGGCCTTGAAGTAGCCCATGTCCCACAGCTCCTCAAATGAGGACATTACCTTATCAGGGGGCATGAAGGCCAGGGCCATGAGCAACCACACATGGAGTGCAAATTCAGGGTCTTTTGTGTACCATGCAACAAGTCCCTCGACCGTCTGGCACATCCTCCATCTGCTTCTGCCAGGTGAAAGAAATAGCCATGCAGCTGGCATCCCAAGAATACATTGCTGAAGGCCTTCATGACCATCTGTTCAAAGTCTGTTAGCATGGTGGTCAGTGCTAGGTCAGGGCACAGGGACTTAACATGCTGGAGGGCAGTCATGTAGGCAGCAGTGGTGCGGGTGCTCATGAAGATATAGACTGCCAGGAATATAGAGCTCTTGAGTAGCCCATGCATGGTGTAGAGCTGTGAAAAAAGGGAGGTGTCGCATGGAAGGTGCCCTCAGCCAAAAGGCACCTGCATCCCTCCAGCTGCACCAGCATTGTCCTCGTGGTGAAGATGAGAAACTTGTTGTCAACAGGACAACTGTCAAATTGCAGTCTGCCAGTAATGACCAATGGGATGCCATGGCAGGTCTCAGTTGTGCGACATGCCTAGCCCTTCACAGCTGCCAACACCTTTCTGGCAGCAATGTCCACAGCATCGGGGACATGGTTGTGAGTGCCACTGTTGTGCACTACCTCCTCCTTCTGCATGCGGATCCTGGCCAGGCAACGTGCCTTATCATATTCCACACACTTCCAATAGATACTCTTCAGGTGTACACACTTTCTCTGGTATAGGTAGTCAGCATGTAGCAGTGAGAGGCATCCTGACAGACATTCTTACTGCAACGCCTCCTCTGACCATCTGTATGCTAGCCCTGCAGTGGAGTTGCCCTTATATGCAGGTCTACAGGGTGCCTGAGTGGAGACACCAGTCTTATGCTGCAGTAGCATGTGTTTCCCCACCCCTCTCTGCTGCCTAACTGCTGCAGCCACAACCTGTGCAAGGGTGTGTGCACCATTGTTCTCAATGGTGCAGGCAGGCCCTAAGAGGTGCCGACTGCATCTGGTCAGCTGAGCTCTTTGTGGGATTGGGGAGGCTACATCTTATTAGCCACAGGTGTGCATGTTGTAGCATAAGTATGGGTTGCATGTCCCTTGCCCCCGCCCAACTCTGCTGTATGCTGCAGGCTGTTGCATGAGAGAGGATGTCCATCAAGGAACTACATTCTGCAGCTGTAGGTATCCCACCATGTTGTGCATGGAATTGTAGGGCCTCTCACCCATCCTGGCACTGGGAGGCATGCGGGTGTGTGCTTGGTGGTGGTAGCACTGCTACCGGGATCGAGCGTGTGTGCAACGCAGTGTGTACTATCAGGTTTCCGCAGACCACTGTTGCTACCACTGTTGCTTCAGCAGGCATGGCAGACTGTGCAGGGACCCAGCAGACCTCCATGGAGGTGAGTGGATTGTGCCAGTCCATTTTGTTTTTGTTAAAATAACACAAATAATGAATACTGAATATCTGAATATTCGGGGGTCTGAATAGAATATTTGGCTGAATATTCAGGATAAGGCAAGATAAGTGACATCAGTATATTTCAGTCCCTGTGACTATAGTACTGTGAATCTTGGAGAAATTAATTTTCTTTCTTAACAGATATTTCAAGCTTTTGTGCTGCAATCAGTGATGACTGACATAGCTTAGCAAGCCCATTGCACATATCAGGTATTTTTGCAAAAGGAATTCAGCAAGAAGGCAATGTGGCCATATAAGTTTTCATGTTAAGCAGACTACATTCAGTAAATGTCTCTTGACAGTACTGATTAAAACTGGTTGGGTTATGAATAGCAAGGTGTGATGTCATCTGCCATGATAGTGAAAATTATTCTGATATGATAATAGGGTTAATAATGAACATTGAACCTATAACTGAGTTTCTGGTACATACTAGCACTGAATGGTCTACTAGGGGTTTATAAGGTTAAAATTAAAGGTGCATTACACAAAACAGAAAGCTGCACAAACTGTGAAACAGTGAATAGTCAAGGAATGTTGGGCAAAATGTGTATTGTAATGGCATGTATAGAAGGTTGATTGTACACTAGTGAGTAAAACATGTTATTTTGTTTTCACAATAGGAATGCTGTGGGCACTATAAAAGTGACCTCATCCACAGAATGTCAGCTGTTTGCTAGGATAGGTTGCTCATGCAAAACACGTTATTAATTACTAATATGATTTAAAAGAAACAGGAGTTCTGAGTCTTCCTCAACCCATACAGAGGAAGTAATGTCTCCTGTCTGATGTTTCTGACATTTTACTTCACATACATTGAGTTTATGCCATGCTGACAATCTTTCACTCAAGAAATAATAAAAAGTTAATTATGAACGCTCACCAGTTTGGTTGGCAATTTCCCCTTCAGAGCATGGCACGCAGTCATAACAGCAGGGGGGCATTCCCTGAAGTGGAGCTTTCCGGTAACCTGGAGGGCAACTATTACTGCAGATAGAGCGGGGGGTCTGTGAAAAAAACAAACAGAGAAGGACAATGCAGGTAGTCTGACAAGACCTAAGTAGACTTTCTCTGTTCCATTTAGGACAGTATTAGAAATGTTCCCTGTATAAACAAGTATATACAGTGCATCTTGGGACGCAGTTATAAGTGTTCCCTGTATAAACAAGTATATACAGTGTATCTTGGGATACAGTTATGTGTTCCCTGTATAAACAAGTATATACAGTGTATCTCGGGATACAGTTATGTGTTCCCTGTATAAACAAATACAGTATATACTGTGTATCATGGGATACAGTTATGTGTTCTCTGTATAAACAGGTATATACAGTGTATCTCGGGATGCAGTTATAAGTGTTCCCTGTGTAAACAAGCATATACAGTGTATCTCGGGATGCAGTTATAAGTGTTCCCTGTGTAAACAAGCATATACAGTGTATCTTGGGATGCAGTTATAAGTGTTCCCTGTGTACACAAGCATATACAGAGTATCTCAGGATGCAGTTATAAGTGTTCCCTGTATAAACAAGTATATACAGTTTATATTGGGATGCAGTTATAAGTGTTCCCTGTATAAACAGGTACATACAGTGTATCTTGGGATACAGTTACGTGTTCACTGTATAAACAAGTATATACAGTGTATCTAAGGATGCAGTTATAAGTGTTCCCTGTGTAAACAAGCATATACAGTGTATCTTGGGATGCAGTTATAAGTGTTCCCTGTGTACACAAGCATATACAGAGTATCTCGGGATGCAGTTATAAGTGTTTCCTGTATAAACAGGTACATACAGTGTATCTTGGGATACAGTTACGTGTTCACTGTATAAACAAGTATATACAGTGTATCTAAGGATGCAGTTATAAGTGTTCCCTGTGTAAACAAGCATATACAGTGTATCTTGGGATGCAGTTATAAGTGTTCCCTGTGTACACAAGCATATACAGTGTATCTCGGGATGCAGTTATAAGTGTTCCCTGCATAAACAACATACAGTTTCTTGGGATGCAGTTATAAGTGTTCCCTGTGTAAACAGGTATATACAGTGTATCTTGGGATGCAGATAGAAGTGTTCCCTGTGTAAACAATTATATACAGTGTATCTTGGGATGTAGTTAGAAGTGTTCCCTGTACAAACAAATATATACAGTGTATCTTGGGGTACAGTGATGTGTTCCCTGTATAAACATGTACATACAGTGTATCTTAGGATGCAGTTAGAAGTGTTTCCTGTATAAACAAGTAAACACAGTGTATCTTGGAATGCAGTTATAAGTGTTCCCTGTATAAACAAGTATATACACTTTATCTTGGGATGCAGTTATAAGTGTTCCCTGTATGAACAAGTATATACAGTGTATCTTGGGATGCAGTTATGTGTTTCCTGTATAAACAAGTATATACAGTTTATCTTGGGATGCAGTTATAAGTGTTCCCTGTATAAACAAGTATATACAGTGTATCTTGTGATGCAGTAATAAGTGTTCCCTGTATAAACAGGTATATACAATGTATCTTGGGATGCAGTTAGAAGTGTTCCCTGTATAAACATGTATATACAGTGTATCTTGGGTTGCAGTTATAAGTGTTCCCTGTATAAACAGAGAATACTGGATGGGGAACTATGTGCAACCAGTGTGTTCTCTCACAAAGAGGTTCTGATTCCCTCTGACCTCGAGAGCCAATCGGAACCCAGAGGTGGCAGAACACACTGGTTGTGCATAGAGCTGCCAATCATGTATTTATTATAGTGTATCATGTCCCCAACAGTTTTGCACTATTTTATCACCTTTTTTATACACAAAATGTATTGTTCACTGCTGCATTTCATTTCTGGACTTAGGGCTGGTTGCTAGGCTCAGTGGTGTGGTTGCTAAGGATCAGATGTCTGTACATGTACAGCATGATATTTTATTGGTTGTAAATTGTGTTTGAGAGGGATTTCTAAAACAAAAACATGGTGTCTGGACTTCTCACTTAGCGAGAAGCCAGATATTGGGGGAACGGGTTTTAATTTGGTGAGCAGATTTGAATATCTGGTTGATCCTGCATAATGAAGATATCTGATTGATTACCAGATTTCGTTTTTATCTGGTTAATCCTGCATCTGCAGGATTTATTTGAGTGCTTGTGCCACCACTGTGAGAGTCTGTCTGGTTGCTTGAATTAAACTGTGGCTCATGTGCTTTCAAAAACAGCTGAAATCTTGTTGTACCACAGTTGGGTATTATCTCATTCTATGATCTTCGAACTGTGGTACAACAACATTTCAGCTAGGATGGATTTCAATGCTAAACATGCCTTCACAATACACAATAATTATATCGAGTATATCTTGGGATGCTGTTCGAAGTGCTCCCTGTACTAAACTGGAACATCTTGGAATGTTGTTTGAAGTTTTCTCTGTACACAAATGGCAATGTCTTGGAATGCTGTTAGAAGATGTTCTGTCTACCATTTGATCGAGTGTTAAAACTGCTCCTTGTATACCAAATAATATAGATCTTTGGGTGTTGTTAGAAGTTTAGCCATACTGTATACTAAATAATGTACTCTGTATCTTAGGGTACTGTTTGAAGTGTTCCCTGTATTTATGATAATGCGAGGTTAATTCCCACATAGTATAAATATAATTTATTATAAATAATAAACTCTTCAGAACATACTGTATAGTGCTCCCTCACTATAGTGAACCCCTCTATAAGGAATTTCTGTTATAGTGAACACCTGTGATGGTTCCCATTGTTACTTAAATAGGCATATTAACACCTCGCTGTAGTGAACAATAGCTATAGTGAACCAATTGACTGGCTCCAGAGATGTTCTTTACAAAGAGGGACCACTAGAGTTGTTTCTCCAAGGGGGATCCCCCCAGCTGGGATATGGTATTGTGGCAATGCTCTGCATGAACTGGAATGTGTTTTGCACTTGAAAACTTAATACAATTATTTCTATACAATAAAAGAAAAATAAGTGTTCCCTGTATATAAAATAATAAACAGTATACATTGGGATCCTGTTAGGAGTGTTCCCTGGATGCAATATAATGTACTGTGTAACTTGGAATGCTGCTAGAAGTATTCAGAATATACAAGTAACTGTATTTTATACCTTGGGATGCTGTTAGAAGTGTTCCTTTTATATGAAATAATGTACTGTATACCTTGGGATGCTGTTTGAAGTGTTACCTGTATATGAACAAATATACACTATGTCTTGATACGCTGTGAGAAGTGTTCTTTGTATATGAAATAATGTACAGTGGGAGGGATTTGTCAGTTGAGCTGCATCTGTCTTTTGGATATGGCTGCCAAAATGCATCCCTGGAGTTACACCAGAAAGAGGTAGTCTAAGTCCTAGGGTGATTTCTGTTTTTGCATCTGAAAAAAGGACACAATTCCTGCACTTGCCTCTAGAGATGCAGAAAATTTAAATTTCGCTGGCAAAGTGAACGCGAAGTGGGCACTTCACGTTGCCATTCCACTATGTGGAGTGGGCAATGCAAAGTGCTCACTTCACCTTGTCATTCCCACTTCACGTTAAGGCAGAATGGCAATGCGAAATAAGGCGAAGTCATTGTTTTTAATGGACTTCACGTTCCTCATTAGGATTCTAAGTGATCCACTTGGTGTTTCAGTTTGGGCAGCCCCCCCACACATCATATGGCTTACAGTACTGTAAGTCACATGCTCTTTAGCTAGGCAGAAAGAAAGTGAGTCATACAAGCAGACACTTTTACTTTCTCCTGTGCAAACGGAGAGGAGTGTGTTTTTGACTGCTGATACTTTTAGATCAGAGCAAGGAGGAGATTTAAACTTTGATTTAGATTCAACAGATTTTTTAAAAGCTACATTTTTTTTGTCTTTTCTGTACTCTTTTTTACTTAATTTGTTCTTTCTGTAAATTTTATTTTTCTTACCTTGATAAGTAGTTAGTTGTTTGTCTGTGTCTGTGTGTGTGTGTTGTGTGACAGTACGAGTGGTGATTGCTCAGACTGAGGGAGCTCGGTTAGAGAGATGGACCAGGGTGAGGGAATGTTTGGGACGGGGCAGCTTTTGGAGAACGTGGTAGTGGTAAGCATTGTACCGTGTGCATGTGTGGAGGGCATGGGTGCCCATTCCTGTTGGACCACTCAAAACTTGTGAGTGCCCCCCCAAAGCAGGACCAGTACAGCCTCCTGTCCTGACTCTGAGGCAGTTGAACCGCCACCACCACCACCAAGTCCAGCACCAGGTGCTCTGGAGCAGGATGTGCCTCTTCCCACGGGTCCAGGTGTGGATTCAATCCCTGTTTGGCACCGGGACCAGCAGGCTTACAATACATCCAAGTAACTATTAAAAACAATGTATGTTGTGATTCATGACATGATCGTAAATCGTGATTTGTGACTGCATTTGTGACCATGATGATGAAGAAATGGGAATGTCTATGACTGTACTTCCCTGGGCCCTGATGAACTGTAGCTTGAAACTCCCAGACTTAAAAACATGTATCAATGAGTACAATGGTGGGGTGCTAAAGCCTGGAGAGATACCACAAAACAGGCTTACAATACATCCAAGTAACTAGAAAAATATCAATGTTGTGATTCGTAACGTGAATGATCGTGAATCGTAATTTGTGACTGCATTTGTGACCGTGATGATGCAGAAACATGAATGCTTACTGCCTATGGCTGTACTTCCCTGATGAGCTGTAGCTTAAAACTCCCAGACTTAAAAACAAGTATCAATGAGTACAATGGTGGGGTGGTGAAGCCTGGAGAGACACTACAAAACAGGCTTACAATACATCCAAGTAACTAGAAAAAAAATTAATGTGATTCGTAAAGTGAATGATCGTGAATCATGATTCATGACTGCATTTGTGACTGTGATGATGAAGAACATGATTTGTATCATGAGTGACTCGTGATGATGGTTCTGACTTAAAATCGCATATTAATGAGTACAATGTTCATGCAGAATTAAGCACCACACCTGTCCAGTACTCTGAAGAGAAGCCAATGAAACAACTGTGACTTAAGTTAGAGATGGAGATTGGGCCCTAAAGAGATGCAAATGCACAGACAGATTAAGATTGTGCTGTGCACTGAAGAGGGTGCAGACACAAAGGCATAACACCTAACCAGTGCTCACCATCAGAAATTCAAATCTGGAAAAGAATACCTTTACCGGTTGGGGTGGGCCGCACGAGGGGGGCAGTGTACTGTACTGCTGCAGTAACAGTCACTAGTACTAGTACCTGTAAAGATACCACAAAGAAGTACAAAAATAACGCAGCTGCAGTGGATAGCAGCTTCTCATTGCTGAAATTATTATGTGGCATAATAAAAGGTGTCTGATTTAATGACACGCGTCACACACATACTCACACACACACACTAAGTAATGCATGCAAATTGAAAACTTCAGTAATATAACCACATATTTTAAACAAACTAAAATTATGCACTGCTGCACCACAACAATCAACAAAAAAATGGCAAGAAATATTTAAAATATTACTGTGTGTACATTAACACAGTTAAACAAGAAAAATATCACCAAAGCAGAAAGCACTGTCTTTTTCTCCAAGTTAATCTACCTACACCACAGATACACCCCTCCCCCAAAGCACACTTCCACTGTCTCTGAGTACACAGACTGAATGTTGCACATTAACATTCAAAATCCATACACAAGCAATAAACGCTTGATGATAAGAGCACAGGAGGGTTTCCTATAATCGATGAACTAAAGTTTTAGCAAAAAAAAAAAAATGACACAAAAAGGCTTTTTAAACAGCTTTTTGAAGGTTTCAATTGCAGGGAGTTCTCAGAGCAGATTGTTTCCTACAGCTTCCTACACACACTACCCCAAATTGAGGCTGTGCAGAACAATCTAAAGCCCATGTGACCTGAAATCCCATGAAACACTGCAAAATTTGCCTTTGGAGCTTAAAAACAAGGCAAAGTAAGGCAAAGTACAATGTTTTCAATGAACTTCACCTTAAGAATTGGAGGAGTAGTGGTTTGGGAAGGCGGAGTAATGTGAAGTCATTGTTTTAATGGACTCAGACTACCCATTTGTGTACGTAGCACTGGCCACAGTAGAGCACTCCGTGAATTCACCTTCACTCTACGGATCACTTCGCGGAGTGAATTGAGGCCACTTCACTCACCACTACTCGCCTTCCTCCATAAGCTTTATCTTTTAGGAGAGCAATACTGAATTGGTGAGTTTATTCTCTGGTCTTCGTTGATTTGACCAGAGTTCTCAAAATTCTTATATTAGCAAGCTTTCTTAGTTAGGGGATATCGCAATGACTTTTTAGTTTGAGGCAGGACAGTGGAGTGAGTAAGCTTAGGTAGTTAGTTTTCTTGTTTTTTAGCAAGGTTCTGCAGCTCACTCAGCATCATCAGTCTGATCCAGAGAATTCTGTGTTGCCTACTGCACCAGCAACCTATTGTTACCAGATCACAACATTTTGCCACGACCGACTACAGACACATCTCGCCAAGCATTGTGCTTCACTAGGAGGTGCTCTCTTGAGTAACAGAGGGCCCAACTCCTGAAGCTAGCCCGGGGACTCCTCCAACTGTGACCAATCTTCTCCACCTGCAGCTGTTAGTTCTGTGGGCTTGAACCATCCTAGAAGGTGCTTCTTTTCTACAAGAGGGTGAACTGGTTAGTCAAGGTTCTGTTTTCCATCCTGACTACTTCCCCGAGAGAGCAAGGTCATTGAGGACGCTTCTGCACTCTCCATCTCAGGACAGGGTGTACTGTCTGGTAGTGTGTGTCATTTGGTGTGTTCAGGGACAATTGCTTTGCTGGCTCATTGTTTATTCATATTGCTGGCTGAGCTGTGTTGTTGTTTCACCTTTGACCCAGGACCTCCGCCCCCACTGGATTATCATTAGGGGGTTGGTATGGTTTGAAGGGTGCTGGGCTCCAGTAATGTTCCCTGGACTCCAGAGCTGGTGAGAGATGCCCTGGTGCAACCCTGGGAGCTTATCTTGTTGTGGCATTCTGATTAAATTACACAGCTGAGTTATTACTCCATACAGAGACAGCTGTGGTGAGAGGGCTCTTGTCTTCAAACTGATGGGCTGTGATTCTGATTTTTGCATTTTGTTTTTCTCAAACTGCAATAACTGTGGTCTTGTCTAGTGGGACCTCCTTATGTGAGCTGTAGACTGTGCTCTCCTGAACCTGATCATTAACCTACAGACTTTTTGCTCCTTTGGGAGTGGGTGGGGTTGTGTGATAAGTTGGTGGGGGTTTTGGTCTTAATTATTGTTTGTGTGATGTGTGAATGGTTTAGGTTGTTAGTATAGAAGTGTATGGTTGTGTGTGCATGTTGCGATGTATAGCTAGGATACTGTGTACCTGGGACATTATAGTTAGGCAAGATGTGTCTAGGGAAGTACGAGGTCCTGGGGTGGGCTAGGATTGTGTATGGAGTGTCCCAGCTGCTCGATCAGTGGCCCTTCTCTGACCTCCCAGTTTCTGCCACCACAGCTTGTCACTGTCGGGAGGTTGGGATCAGGATGAGCCTTGTTGATTGACTGTGGTGGGGTGCCTTGGGAACAATGGTTGGGGGCAGGAGAGAGGTAGTTAGGTGCAGAAGGCACCCTGGGTTTCAACGGGTCCACGGGAGAGGCCAGACATGTTTGGTACCCATCCTCAGGGTTTCCACTAGACAGAGTGGGCAGGTAGCCAGAGGGACCTCATTTTCCAGCAGTCCCCTGAGGTTGGTTTTCTGCAATGCCAGATCGATCAGAAACAAGACTGCAAATATAGAGGACTTGGTTTCTTCAGTCAGTCTGGCTTGCACCATGGAGACCTGGGTGGGTGATGATGCCAGCCAAGTTTTAGAGGCCGTCTCCACCCACCCAGGTACTGCATAGAGCACTGCCCCAGAGTGGAATGCAGAGGCAGGGGGTGGTCATCTGTTCTAGATCTGAGCTGGATTTCTCCATGCACCCAGTGAGAACAGCAGGTTCTTTTGAATGTGTGGCTGTCCATGGGGGTTTGGGCATCAGCTGCAGGATCCTCCTGATTTACCACCCCCCTGAGGTGCCAGGAGAATTCCTGTAGGAGGTGGCTTACTTCATCATCGGTGAAACGCTGGAGGCCCCCAGATGTTTAGTTCTGGGGAACTTTAATGTTTGGAATGATGAAGAATCTTCTAGGCTTAGCTACATCCTCCTCCTCCTCCAGATGATGTCATCTCTGGACCTGTCGCAAAACTTTTCTTCCGAGACCCATGAGGGTGGCCATATATTGGACCTGGTTTTCTCACTGGGGCTTGAGATATACAATCTCAAGACTAATCAGGTCACTTGGTCTGATCGTTGCATGGTGGAGTTCTTGTTTGGGCCCCCCAAGAGCCCTCTCCCTGCTGAGATGGTTAGTTACCACTGTTTAAGGGGTTTGACCCTTGAGGGTTTTCTGGCTGTGGCTGATCTATCTAGTGTGGAAAATGCATGCATAGGGGGTACATGCATGGCAGTTGCCACCTACAAGACAATGTCTGATGCACTTGACTCCCTCGCACCGGTCCATGTACGACCCAGATCTTCTCACTTGAGGTCCCCGTGGCTTGATGGGGAGCTCAAGGCAATGAAGATTATGACACCCAAATAAAAAACAAGTTCTGTGGTATAAAATGCAAAATAGTGTCATTATATAAAATGGCATGAGTATATCGCAACACTGAGAATCCCAGAATAAACCAGGATAAAAATGAAATAGCAGGTGCAGATCCCAAAAGATAAAAAGATCCAGAATGACAGAACCAATACTAGTCACAGAGAATGAAGCCATAGAACTCCACCGACAGAACAACCAGAATTCCAACACACCAAAGAAACGAACATCAGGAGCAGAACATATCCTCTCTATAGTGGTTCTGGCCAGATCCCAGAGGCAATCTCTAGATTTTAGTTAATGTAAGAGGTCGGTTGAGAGCCAGGGATTGCTGAGAGCTTTGACTTTGTGCTTTTTAAAAGCAGTGTAGGAGTTACAGGCCAAATTGAAAGTGTTGATGAAGTAGTCCAGAGCAGTATTTACATCTGTTGCTTTGTAAATAGGGGACCAGTCTTGCAGATTGAGGCACGATTTGAGGTGTCAACTGCCCACATGGAAGGGCTCTACTGGTGATGATTATTGGAGGGGATTTGCGGAATTTGTTTGACCAGTCACAAATGACAGGAGAATGGTTGCTGAGTGAGTCAGGGAAGACTGAGGTGTTCGTGACATTAGCTGGGTGGCTGGTAAGAATCCAATCCAGGAGGGCACTGGTGCCAGATTCGTAGTTTTGTCTGGTCATGGAGACTACCATCTGGGTGAGATTTGCCGATATGATGGCATCCTTATGGACCCCTGCTTCAGACACGAACCAGTTTATATTAAATTCTCCTAGTAGGATCATTTCTGAGTCAGAAGGTTGGGACCTGGTGAAATTCAAGACAGCGTTAAGCCCATTCCCTTGTTCTTTTGGAGGGATATAAACAGAGGCAACTGTGAGGGCTTTGTTGTGGGCCCTAGTAAGATTCTTATGGGGTGAATCTGCGCTGCGGTGGCCGGGAAAGGGGTAGTGATGGGGGTGTCCCAGTAGCGAGTCTTTAAGGTAGATTGCACATACACCACCTCTTTTGGACTTCTGGTCCAGCCTGAATACATTGTGACCTGGCAGAGCGATTGCCAGATCGGGGATTTTGGGTGTAAGCCAGGTTTCTACAACTCCTAGGATATCTGGGCTGTGCTGATTGATAAAGATTTGTAGGGCATCAAGCTTGGGGAGTAGACTGCAGATGTTGAGAGTTGCTATTGAGAGTGCTCCTGAAGTTTTTCCCTGTCAGATAGGGCTAGAGGTGTTTGGGCCAGGGATAGGATGGATGTTTTCTGACAGCAGCAAGAGGAGGAGCACAAGATTCAGGATGAGCCAGAGTAAATCCCTGAGTGGGAGTCTACATCCCCACTTCTTGCAGGAACATACATTGAACTGGTGATGATGATCCCAGAGAGATGACATGTGAGAGAGAGAGATGAGTTTCCAGGGCCCGTGGGTAGGGGAGGACAGACATCCATTTACAGAGGGGAGCTCTGGGGGGCAAAGTTCATGATGGCGTGTACCTGAGTGATGATAAGAGGTGCCAAATAGAATGCTGAGAGGGTGAGAGGGGAAGTAGATCCCAGGGAGGTAGGAGAGTGGAAAGATGGATGTGAGTAAAATAAGCAGAGGATACAGAGCATGGAGGGACAACATGCTGTGGCAGGCAGGAGGAGTGCCAACAGGCTGGAGCAGGGGTAGAAGTAGGCCAGTAGAGGGCACAGGAGAGAGGCCAGTGAGAAGAAGTAGTGCTGAATGGAGATAGGAAGAAAAAGAGAGGGTAAAGGAGTAGAACAAAGCAGCGGGGGGGGTGATCAGGGATTAGTAGGAAGGAGTGGGAGAAAGAGTGTAGGAGGGGACAGGGGAGGACCTAGTGAGAGACCCAGTGGAGTTCAAGCAGGGAAGTGCCTCCGACAAGGAGGGAGGAGCAAATGCCTATTTAATTAAAGCGTGAGGTGGGGGAGGGAGGGCTGGCATGAAACAGGTCTTTCCCCATGCTATCTATTTATCTGTTTATTGATTTTCTGATTTTATATTATCATAGCTGTCTATTTAATAATGTTTTATGTATTGGTGTGCTCTCTGATTTATTTTTGGTTGTATTTTTATGTAAGGAACCCAGAACCTCAGGGAGTGGGCATCTTAAAATAAAATATGCCTTGCCTTGCCTTTGTCAGCCAAGGCTCTGAAAATCTCATCTTGTGTATCTTGGGGTGCTCTTAGGATGGTTACCTGTACTGTATACAAAATAATATATATAGGGGCTACATGACAGGTACTGGTGGAATGTGTTATGTAGCTGAATGAGTGGACACTGACCTCAGGTAACCTCACAAGACGCATAGCATAGAAGAGTTCGTGAATGATGAATCCCAAGGTCAGTCTCCATGAGTTGAGATACATGGTGTATTCCACCAATGCCCATCACATATTCAATTTATACAGTGGGGGCCCATTTTTGTTGTGCGTTTTTGTTGTATTTTGGTTTCTGTATGTGAATATTTTGATTTCTCTATGGGGTGGTTTGGGGGTTTATTTTGTGTGTATGTGTTCTCGGGGTTTCTGTCCGTTTTTATGAATGGAATTAATTTGTGTGTTTTGGTTGTGGTTGTTATGGTGCTTTGTTTTTTATTGGATGTTGCATTTTTGTGTGTGTGTTGATATTGTGGTTTATGTGGGTTTGTGAGCAGGATTTGTTCTTATGGTGATGTTTCAAAGTTCATTCATCGGCCAGCTTGGAAGACAAAGGATTGTTCGGTGTATGGTGTGGGCTTCCTTTGTAGAGGTACATGGTGTGGTTTTATTGGACATTCTCCTTTTTTGTGGGTGAACTTGTCATCTATAGAGAGGATATGTTTCTCTCCTGATGTTTGTTTCTTTGGTGTGTTGGAATTCTGGTTGTTCTGTGGGTGGAGTTCTATGGCTTCATTCTCTGTGACTAGTATTGGTTCTGTCATTCATTCTGGATCTTTTTATCTTTTGGGATTTGCACCTGCTATTTCATTTTTATCCTGGTTTATTTTGGGATTCTCAGTGTTGCAATATACTCATGCCATTTTATATAATGACACTATTTTGCATCTTATACCAGAGAACTTGTTCTTTCTTTGGGTGTAATATGGATTACGGCTTTGGTGAGCTGGATAAATGACTGGGCTGTGAGATGAGTCATGTGTTTCATCTTTCCTTTTACTTCATGTTTGTAAATGTATCTGATAAGTGGTTTCTTCTACTAAGGGAGCAATATTGTCCTGTTGAATAACTTTGTGACTAAAGTGGCATCTGTAACTTTTTCTTATGTTGTGTATTGTCAAAGGTACATTGTTATAGAGCTGTCTCTGTTACACTGTAGTACATTCTAGTTTATTTTTTTAAAGGACTGTTTCCCTTTTCTTTCAACATTGTGTATTTCTTCTCAACGTTGTCTTCTTGGCTGTAGTTCATGTTTGTTGTGGTTTCTTTCAGTTCAGTTGATCTCCTTGGCCAGGGTATTCAAAGGGGTTCACACATTCCGGACTGTCTAGTACAGTATGCCCTGCAGGCCCATTGGTGCTACTCCACTGTCTGTTAATTTTTGTATCAGGTATTTTCATACAGAATATTTAGTTAATTATTTTTCAGTTTGTATACCAGCTTGTTTAATCACTTTTTTTTTTTTACAATGGAGCCAAGTATGTTTACTCCTAATGTTTTTTTCTTGTACTAACTTGTTGGTTTCTGTGCCCTGGCACTCTTATTTACTGCTAGGAAGGAGGGGGACTTCTGAGGGTAATGTTTTCAGACATCTGTGTGCCTTGTATAAGAGGTAATTTGTTACTAGAGATTTCTGGATTCTGTGTTTCATATGCTCTGGGTTTCACTTTCCTGGGGTCTTTTGGATTTGCTCATGTTCTGGTTTCATTCATCTTTCTTTACTGAAGTCTAAGTATCATTTGTCATTGTCATCTACTTTTAGGTGTGCAGTATGTTTATCCATTGTCGGATTCAGGTGTGTGTAGTTCCTCTTATGCCAAAGTATAGTATTACTGTACCACTGTCCACATGGTATCAAGAAGAGGTTGTGATTGTCTGGACCTAGTTGTTTGGCTTCATAACATTTCTAGATTATGGTGTCTGTTAGTTCACCTGCTGCTCAAGGTTTGTTTCATTTTCCATCTTCTTTTAGGTGTTTTTGACTATTTCATTTCATTTCATTTTATTTTCTATACTTGTAAATCCAGATGAGCAAGTTATCAATCAATCAAAATCTTTATTTATTCAGGCAAACATCATTGAGCATAGCTCATTTACAAGATGGACCTGATTGGTCAGAAACAACATAAGGGTGTAATTTCACATATATACAAATACAGATTGAGTACAAGAACAAAACTATAAAAATGAACAGATACAATAATATACACATATATACAAGGCGGTTAACCAGTGATATTGGGCACCAAAGAAAAAAAAGGAAAAAAAAGGTAAGGTATTGGGGTTTAGGAGAAAAGTTGTAATGATGTTAGTGGATGAATGCCTAAACAGATAAGGGTGGGGGAATCTAATGGGGGCAGGGGTGGAAAGGGGTCTGAAGGGACTAGGACTTGTGGAAGCAGTTGCATATCTCTGGAAAAAGACTTAGGTACAGCTTTTTGAAGGAGGCTATAGGAATGAAAGTGTTCAGCTTCAGGGTCTTTTGCACAGATTTCCAGATGAGTGCTAGAAAGTAGTTGATTGCAGCCCTTCCATGCCGGGTACTGGCCTTTGGTAACTTCAAGGTGATGAGGCTATTGCTTCTTAGGGCATATGGCCTTGGTGTAACAAGAGAGAAGCAATCTGAGATGTAGGATGGTAGTTTGTTTGTCAGAGCTTTGTAGATCCATAGAGCAGCATTTTTGTTCCTTCTGTGATGTAGGGATGTCCAGCGTTCATACTTGGCAGTGATGTGGGTAGTGATTCTGGGTACATTTTTTGTTTGAGGTGTCTTTCAATACTTTGAAAAATGGATCCTTTTTACTGCAGTTCATAAAGTATTTTATTTTTAATTTTTTATTTTATTTTATTTAAACAGCAGTTTGGAAAACCTTTGAGCCATAGGCTCATTTACAAAGGTACCTTGTCACAGTAAGACAAACCAAAATACACAGTATAGCAGTACAACACATAGGTATAACAGTAAATTAAGACATAGATACAAACAAGCTGGTGCAGGTAGGATGGATGCAAACAATACCAGAGTTATGTCATCCTTGCAGCCTAGTAATAAGCTTTGTCATAAGTATTGAGTACGGCTTTGACTAGTGGCATCAAATTTTTTCTCATTCTTCTTGTGCTATTTTGTGTACGGCTATGGTAACAAAGAGTTGCTTTCTGAGATATCTTGTAAATGTTTATACAGTAAGTCCCAGTTTTTCACTGTATTGATGATTTTGGCATTTAAAATGTACTTGTCTATGTCTTCTGTGTCTATTGTAGTTGCAGATGTACTTGGAAGTTTTTGGTGGTCTGTTTAGGGTTGTGATTGCAGGGCTTCACATTCTTGGGGGTCCAGCAGAGGTTCTGTGTCATTTTCAAACTGCATTATGATTTCTTCTTTTTCTGCTTGCAAGATGTGCCCTGGTTTACACATCATGGGACAGATATTCAAACTGTGCCAGGCTGTGGCGCAAGCTTAGGCGCAGCTCAACTTAGCTGTGCAGGGGTGTGGCCTGGGAGATATTCAACGGAGCTGCGCCATGGCTCAGCAGCTTTGAATATCACACCCTGGCCACCCCCAGTGTGCATGGCTCAGTGGCACTGTGCCAGTGCAAATGGCCAGAGTGGAGCATGGAGATGTGCTAGCACAAGTGCCATTGTGCCATTCACAGCACCAGCGATATTCAAAAGTTGACATGCAAATGGGGCCATAATTTATGCAAGGCGCACATGGGGCCATTTGCATGTCATTATGGCCCCATTTGCATGCAGGATGCACTGATCCCTGATGACTTGCACCTGGCGCCCTGCTAGGCAGCAGCCGTCGGGGACTGAGGCCCCCTGCAGCCCGATCGCAGGCATCTGTCCAAAAAGAGAAAACCGTTCTATATCCCTGGTGGTCCAGTGGACCACTATGTTCCTGGTCGTGGGCATGTGTAAATAAAAACATCCCGTCCTATATTCCTGGTGGTCCAGTGGACCTCTCTGTGCCCGATCGCAGGCATCTGTATTGTTAAAAATATTCCAATATCCCTGGTGGTCCAGTGGACCGCTTTCCTCCCGACCACGGGCATTTGTACATAAAGAAAGGACCAATATCCCTGGTGGTCTAGTGGTACCACCCTACCCACCCACCCACTGAGCCCCACCACCCCTCTCCCCAGTCAGCCAGAGGGTGTCAGCACCCCACCCGCCTGCCACCCCCGGCCCGCAACTGACAGCTCGGTAGGCTGCATGCCTATTGGTTCACAGGCAGAGCCAATGGGCTTGCAGCTCATACCATACACATTCCAGATATGTGAATGAATCACATATCTGAATGTAATGCATGTTGCATGCCCATTGGCTCACGCCAGAACCAATGGGTGTGCAGCCCTACCAAGCTGTCAGTGGGTGGGGAGGGGGATACCACTAGACCACAAGGGATATTGGTCCTTTCTTTGTGTACAGATGCCTGCAGTCAGGTGGAAAGCGGTCCACTGGACCACCAGGGATATTGGAATATTTTTAATAATACAGATGCCGCTATCGGACACAGAGAGGTCCACTGGACCACCAGGGATATAGGATGAAGTTATTTACACATGCCCATGATCAGGCATAAAGAGGTCCACTGGACCACCAGGGATATAGGACAAAGTTGTTTTTACAGGAGCAGCTGGAACTCGGGTGGCCACCCACAGGTGGCAGCTGCCGTGTTGCACCCTGCAATGCGGCAGCTCACCTGTGGGTGGCCATCAGTTGTTCTTTTTTTTGGTTTAACTTTGTGCTGGCGCTGGTAAGGGTTGTGCATGCATGGCTCTGCACATCCCGGGCTGAATATTGGGCTGTGCAGGTTATGCATGGGCATGCCCCCCCCGGCTGGCCTGCATACATTACTGATGCACTCTGGTGCATCAGGATTTGTCTGCCACTTTTCCCTTTGAATATCGTGTTGAGGCACATCAGTGGTTGCATGGTGTGTACACTGTTGGCCATCACAACCCTTTGAATATCCGCCCCATGTGTTCCTTTCATTTCCTTTGTTTAGATTTGAAATATCCCATAGGGTTGTCTTGTTGTTTTGTTTTTTTATCATAAATCTGTTTTAGATTTTCAAAAACATGCAGAAGGAGGAGACATATGTAAAGAACTAATGAAGATCTAAAATGAATAGAGACAAATGTATAGAGCCGCATAGCCCATATATACTTCAGTTCTAAAATAAAGAACAACCAGTCTAAGGGCCTAATGCTGAATGATTCCAAACATAGAAACATAGAATTTGATGGCAGATAAGGACCACTTGCCCACCCAGTCTGCCCATCTCCCTACCTAATGGATAAGCTGCAGATCCTAGTTAACAACAGCCTACTTCTTCCTGCCCCAACCCCTAGAATTGCCTTATGACTGTCCCATGCATACTTGAATTCCACCACTGTTTTTGACTCCTCAACCTCATCCGGAAGGCTATTCCATGCATCCACAACCCTCTTTGTGAAAAAATATTTCCTTACATTACCTCTGAGCCACCCCCCATCTTCAAATTGTGCCCCCTTGTTCTTGCACACCTCTTTTTTTGAAAGATGCTACCCTCTTGGACTTTGTTGATTCCCTTGATGTAATTAAAAGTTTCTATCATGTCCCCCCTCTCCCTCCTTTTCTCAAGTCTATACATATTAAGTTCCTTAAGTTTATCTTCATATGTCTTCCAGTGCAGACCCTGCACCATTTTAGTTGCCATCTTCTGGACTGCCTCCATCCTGTTTATGTCTTTTCAGATATTGGGTCCCCAGAACTGCACAGAGTAGTCCAGATGGGGTCTCACCAGCTGTCTGTACAGAGGGATAACAACTTCCTTTTTTCTACTGGTGATGCCTCTCCCTATGCATCCCAGTATCCCCCCAGCCCTCCTTACTGCCCTCTCACATTGCTTGCACACCTTTAGGTCATCTGATATGACTACCCCAGGTCCCTTTCCATTTTTGCTGTTGTTAGTATCTCATCCACCATTGTGTACTCTTCCCCTTGGTTTTTGTTTCTCAGGTGCATTACCTTGCACTTCTTAGCATTGAATCTAAGCTGCCATATATTTGACCATTCCCCCTAAAAGGTTAATAGTTGACCAATTCAGACTGGGAAGTATTAACGTCATCCAATAAATAAAATAGTACAGTACTAATACAAATAAAATGAATATCATTGAATAGACATATCAACTATTCAGGTAACAATAAGAAACAAGATCTAGCCAGAGAAACATAGAAACATAGACTTTGATGGCAGATAAGGACCTCGTGGCCCACCTCATCTGCCCATTTCCCTACCTAATGCATAGGCTGCAGATCCTAGTTAACCAACAGCCTATCCCCCCCCCCACAAGAATTGCCTTATAGGGCTTACAGAGCCAATAGGGCTGTGAAGAGCTATCAAATGACCAAAGTTGTTTTCTTGTTGGTTCCATATAATGCTGTTTAGTCACAATCATCAAAAACTGGCATGCTGCTAATTCAGTCCTCTTGAATTTATTTAGAGTACATGCTGGTGTGTGTGTGTGTTTGTGTGCCCACAGCAGTGCCAGAAGATTGTAAAAGGTGGGGTTACCAAAAATAAAAAAGGCACTTTCTTCAGTATAAGGAGCACTTTTTCCAAACCAGGATTTTATACATAGTAAATGCACATTTATGACGACGCTGATAATTTTAAAAATATATTTATACCATATCAGAATATTTAATATGCAATATTAAGGGTTCAGCTCATGTATAATGGTTCCAACATGTTTTTCAAAGTTAAAAAAGTGAGCCACAAAGAAAAGTTATCCTATTAGACAGCAATAAAACACCATCCAATTGTACAGAAATCAGCAGTGAAATTTAAAACAAGCATTTGTCAATGCCAAATGTTGTCTTGTTGGCCCTAGCATTGGTAGTGCAGAAGTTAGAGAGATGCATGATAGGAATAGCAGTGAAGTATTGATCTGATGCCACCCTCACCCTCATCCTGCAGAGATTGACAGGCACTAGGGTGGGCCTTTCTTGGCCATAACACTCATGCCATTTCACTTCACCCTACTGTGCAAACACTGACACATGTCACTGTGTGCCTATGGGTTCTCAGGCCTTATGTTCACCCCATGCCATAAGGAAATATGCTGAGATGGTTGCACTATAGGAGAATAGGGTGAACCTTGGGGCTGAAGAGTCCAGGGCACACCTTGATGCCCATCACTAGGTGCAGGATTGGGGTGGAATGGCATGAGCATTACAGCCAAAAATCCCAAGTCACACCCCTGACTCCTGTTTGTCTATACTGTACAGGGTGGGGCATTACAGTTGGAAACCCTAATGCCCCCGGCATTTGTTGGTTATTTTCACTCCAGATTTTTAACATAGGCATTTTGTGACCCCACCTCATGAACAGTGGAACTACTAGTTTGTTAACCAAAAAGTGATTTTGCACAGCGACTGTGCCATTTAGCGCCACAGGTACGAAAACACATTTTGGGCAGGATGTGAAAAATTAGAGCTGTACTGTTCATGAGGAGGTGTAAAAACATGGTAATGTTGAAAATCTGGAGTGAAAATCCAGAAAAGTGGTGACGTCATGAGCGTGCAAAGAAACTGGGCAACAGACGCCCATAACGTAATTATTTTGGAGATTTTTTAACCAAATTTTCAACATAGGCATTTTTGGACCTCTGCTGATGAACACAACAGCTGTACCATTCATAAGGAGGTGTGAAGAAATGGCAATGTTGAAAATCTGGAGTGAAAATATTAAAAAATTCTCGAAGTTACAAGCTTGTGTGGAAACTGCAACGCATGCGCATAACAGTCATCTTTTGGAATTATTTCACCAAATTTTCAACATAGGTAGTGCAGGACCTCTGCTCATGAACAGTGACACTGTGATTTTCTTAAACTGTTCCAAACATTGATTTCCCAGCGACCGTGCCATTGTGCGCCAGATGTGCGAAAACACATTTCAGGAAGGATGTGAAAAATGACAGCTGTACTTGTCATAAGGAGGTGTGAAAAAATGGCAATGTGGAAACTCTGGAGAGAAAATATTAAAAATCACTGCTCGTAACGCAGTTGTTTTGTTTTCACGATATTTGAAACTTGGCTTTTTGGGAGTCCACTTCATGAATAGTGGCACTGTCATTTTGTTAATTGGTCCAGAAAGGTGATTCCATGCAGTGACTGCAGAATCACCTTTCAGGGCTGAATAACAAAATGACAGTGACTGATTTCAAGAGGTGGAGTCCCAAGAACCCCATGTTGAAAATCTGGAGTCAAAAGTCAAACATTTGTTCGCAATATTGCCAATTGATTAGACTGCTTACCTGTATTTCTTCAGTTTGCGGTCTGTTTTGAAGAGTGCAGACATGTTTCCATTCCACCGAAGATCTTTGTGCTGGGCTTCAGAGGTAAGTATGGGGTGAGGGGGTGTGAGGAGGTGGGGTGCACAGAGGGTGAGTGCGTGTTGAGGGAGAGGGGCCTGCTGACAGCGAGGGACTGTTTTCTTTGTTTCAGGTTAAAAAAAAAACAACAGAGCAGATTTTGTTTCCTTTACAGGTGTATTAAACAATGTTGGGCACACTGGGTGGGATCCCAGTGTGCCCCATGACTTTGGGGTGTGATGTTTGCCACACTAGGGTAGGCTTCCAGTATGGCTCACTATAAGGTGGGCAGGGCAGGAAAATGGCAATGCAGTCGGTTTCTGAATACAGAGAGGCACATTGGGGTGGGCTCCAAGTGTGCCACACAATCTTGGGGTGGGATTTTGCACATGCTGACAGGGAGATTGGGCACCCCCGAAGTCAGTTTGCTGGGCATTGCAAGAGGCAACATGGTGATGACGGAGCCATCACCATGTTTATTGTTATGTTACACAATGCAAGGCACATAGCGGAGGCATGTCATTGGTGCCACTGTATGATGAGCTTGGCTCTATTTGCAGCAGCTAAATTGTTTCAATTTGGTGGCACTGAAAAACACTTGTGTCACTGCTAGCATGCTCGCGAATTGGCGAATGAGGGACATACCCTCTAAGGCATTCCCTGCATTTGCCCAAACTGACACACCTCTGCATTTCTCCTACTGATCTCCTACTGCCACAACATGTTGCTTGTGTGTGCACAAGACAACATAAAAAGAAAGATAAAACTGTACCATATTGACAATGTTACCTGTAAAATATGCAAACAATGGTTTACAAATTGTATATGATATCATAAGCAAGGTAGTTTTGCTTAGTCTTTTACTGTAATCATGTACTGCAATAACCATCAGTTAAAAATGGTCTATAGTGTTACAGAAATGTCCAGAAAGTAGTTCCTTACCATTTAGGTAAAACACCTGACATTCCTTGTAAACTTAAAGGAGAACTGCTCTGAACCTGTGAATAATGTTTCCTGTAGAAGCTTTTTTTTTTATATAGTGGGTCCCCTTCTGTTTCTGCCTCATTTTTGCTGGCCTTTGAGTTAACCAACTGAATATTTACAGGTTACATACTGCTGCAAAGTGCCATCTAAGAATTGTATGATGATGTTTATATCCCCATGAACATAAGAATTCTAAATTAGAACACAGATGCATTGTACCAACAATGTAAGTCCTTGACAAGATCATACTGTTCTTAAATGGTCAACGCCAGCAGTGTGTGAATAAGAAACACTCACTGAATTTACCAAAAGGCCAGTTAAGATTAAGCAGCAACAAAATGAGAACTGGTATTTAAAAAAAAAAACATTTACTTCTACAAAAATGCATGTTTGCTGATTCAAGGCAGTTCTCCTTTGAGATATTAACAGCACAGTCTATATTGGTCACTATTTATGGGGCTGGTAGTATAGCCTAGAGGTTAGAGTAACAAGCTATAAGTGAGCTTTGTATATCTAGCATTCAGACATGGGTTTGATTCCCACAGCCTCCATTTCCATACTGTGTGGTTCTGATTTATTTTATTTAGTTGTTTAACCAGGAGTAGCACACAAAGCTGAAAGCTTTTTTACAGGAGTGACCTGGGAGCACAGGGAAGTTAAGTGACTTGCTCAGGGTCACACAGTATGCAAGTGGAAGCTGTGGGATTCAAACCCAGGTCTGGTCTGCTGGATGTCACCAGATTTGCAGCTCAAAGCCTTAAACCACTGCGCTATACTGCCTCCAAAGTCACTTAATCTCCCCAGTGTTCCTAGGTTGCCCCTAGAAACAAGCACCTGTGCTTAGTTGGCCTTCCCTGGTTACCAAAGAAAAAATATATGTATTTATTAAATTACATTCATAAACTGTAAACAAACATTAAACTCCAATACATAGATTCCAGATCCATGCAATGACCAAGGAATACACCAGTCAAGTCTGAGACTGTCAATATAGCCTTGGAGGTTAGAGTAAAGAGCTTGGTACATCCAGCACACAGACCTGAGTTTGATTCCCACAACTTCCTTTTGCATACTGTGCAACTCTGAGCAAGTCACTTAACTTCCTCAGTGTTCCCAGGTAACCCCAGAAAACAGGTACCTGTGACTAGTGCACCATACCTGGTTACCAAAGAATAATAATAAAAAAAGTCTTTAAATGCTTATATTCTTTTATCTTTAAAAGGCCATAGTTTAAATATTAGAGGTTGGTGTATGCTGCTTACAGCCTCAGATCAGGAACATACATAAATCAAATACTGCTGCTTTAAGCAACAAACCCAAAAAAGCAACCCACCCTGAGGAATGAAAATAGGTTGACAACCTTAAACCTCATGTCATTATCTACTCATCGACTTAGAGGTGACCTTATGTTTTTTTTTTTTTTTATGTTCTTCAGGACCCTTATTTAATGTCTGAATTGGGCCTCAAGTTTTAAACATATGCCCATGATATTAGATGCCATCCTTCACAGTTGGTACAGAAACCATTTAAACACATCAGTAGAAAATACTTCTTTACTCTCCTTGATATGGGACCCTGGAATAAACTTCCTTTGAATGTAGTTATTAGTGCAACCAAAGATATTTTTAAATATCGATTGGACAAATGAATTAATTCTGGGCATAGGTTGTCCTATTATTCTCTGTCTCAGTATAGGAGTTATATGGGCCTCGGCCACCTTGCTGTTTTTCAAACCTTAGTATAGTAGGTAAGACCCATTCTCGTCCACCTACTCAAAAACAGATTCACAGAATGAAGTGGGTTTCTCTCATCATGTGCTGGGGCAGTAACAAGGAATGCATCCAATGGGGGAAAACAAAAATAAATATTTACTCCAAATCTTTATTACTTCCTGAGAAACATCATACAAATGTGAGAGAGGTGGCCAAAATTTAGAAGTGGCAAAGCACGCTCAATCAATATTATAAAGACCACTAAGTACCATCTCGGTGTCCTTCCAGTGAGCCACATAAGAGGTAGTAACCCAGTAACACAAAATCCTGAGCTGGGAAGCATAGGCATAGCATTCAAAATTTGGAAGTCCCAAGCCTCCCTGGACTGGAGACAAAAATAAAATTGGCACCTGTATTCAACGTTTTTTCCCATTCTAAACAACATTTAAAACAAGTTGACACCAGATCTCAAAATATGCCCATGAGGGAATTATTGGGAAAGACTAGAGAACAAAAATAACCTTGGGTAAAATAGTCATACGAATAACTTGTATGTTCATTATAACTTTAATGTGACGCATGAAAGATAACAGCAAAGTGGACCATCGTTAAAGATCACCCTGAATAGATTGACTAAGGGATTTTAAATTCACTGTACAGTATCTAATAACACTAAGGTCCTTGGGAGAGTGACCCCTAAATATTTAATTGAAGATCTGGTCCACTTAACTGGGTAAAGTTGCCTTATATGGTTGGGGGGGGGGTTAGTGATATACTATAACATCCATTTTTAATTTATTAAGATGGAGTCCTGCCAAAGTCTGAAACTCCTGAAGAATAATGGCAACTTCCTGAAGAGAACTAGTTGGGTTAGTAAGGATAAATAAGATATCATCAGCAAAGAGGGACATCTTATAGTCCCTAACCCCATTGAAATTCCCTCAACCTTGTTTGATTGGTGGATATAAGCCATCAACGGTTCTACAGAAAGGACTAATAAAAGGGGAGAGAGGGGACAACCTTGCCGAGTGCCTCTAAAAATCTGAAATGGAGTAGAAAGATGACCATTTATCCACATATAGGAAGATGAATTCCTGTAAAGGGTCTGCAATAAAGTGATAAAAGGCAAAGGAAACCAAAAACCTGTAATGTTGCCCACAACAAAGACCAGGAGACAAGGCTGAAGGCATTCTCTGCATCTAGACTGGCCAAGACTAGGGGGCTAGATCTCTTAGTTACATGGTCAAACAAAAGGAGTGTTCTTTGAACATTATCCTGTACCTGTCTCTTTCTCACAAAGCACACCTTGTCCCAGCACACCAAAGACGGGAGAAGGCCCTCAAGTCAAGCAGCATATATCAAAGTAAAAAACTTATAATCAAAATTTAACATTGAGATAGGCTTATAAGAGATAAAGTAGGATCCTTATTTGGTTTTAAAAGAGCAGCTATAATTGCATAGTTCCATGAAAAAGGGAGAGGATCACCACCCTGGACTGCTTGCATCACCCTCAAATGAATGGGGACAAGGTGCTTTTGCAATAGATCTATTTTATAAAAATCAGATGGGAAACCATCTGCCCCCTTACATTTCCCTGCCTTTGCCTACTGTATTGCACCATTAAGTTCAGCCATGATAATTCATTTTGTAAAAGAACAGTCTTTTTGGTTGTGATATTGTTTTGTTCAGGGCTGCTTTTTGTCAGCTTCTCTGTGCATTGGTGCATTGCACTGTCCGTCTCACTTTGTTTCTGTTTCTGAGTGGCTGAGGGACGAGGATAGTATTTGCTTACGTGCTAGACATGACCTGTGTTCAGGTGGTGTAGATTTTGGTGATTTTTGTTTCCAAGTTATTCAGCTAGAAGGTGGACAGTCAACTTTGAAGTGATTAACTTTCTGTGTGTGACTTTGTGAGTGTGTGGATAAACCAATGACTGTAAGCAGATAACTGCATTTACTTCACAGCTGTGGAGATTTATTCCATGGTATCTAACCAACAGTTTATCCACTCACCTCTATTGTATGAATATGTTTTTACAGAATGGTTACCTGTACTGTATGCAAAGCAATTTATAATATATTTTTTATAGAAGGGTTCCCTGTACTGTATACAAAATTTTATATATATATATATATATTTAAAGAAGTGCTTCCTGTCCGTATACAACATAATATATATATATATATATATATATATATATATATATATATATATATATATATATATATATATAAAATATATTTATAGAAGGGTTCCTGTACCATATACAGAATAATATATACATATATTTATAGAAGGATTGCCTGTACTGTATCAAAATAATATATAAATATTTTTAGAAGACCTCCCTCTATTAAAAACAGAAAAATAGAATATTTTGACCCACACAGTCTGCCAGATTTTACTATTCCTATTCTGTCTCTGCAGACTCTCCCTGTTCTCTGGGGCTCCTCCCCCCCACCTTTCCTATTTGCAAGTAATCCCTTATGCCTATCTTATGCACATTTGAAGCACTACACTGTTTTTACTCCAAGAAACTCTGCTGACAGAGTGTTCCTGTCATCAAACTCCCAGCACCACTCCTCTTTCCAAATAATGCTTTGTTGTACAGAAAAACAAATCAAACATGCTACAGGTCATCACGGTATCCCTGATTGGTTTCACCTACTGCTTTATCAAAGGGAATCCCTTCGATGATGTAGTAGGTGAAACTGGTCAGGGATACTGTGGTGACCTGTAGCATGGTTGATTTGTTGTTTTGTACAATAAAACATTATTTGGATAGTGGCACAGCGGAGTTTGCTTTCACTAATTGTTGCTCTCTTCTCCAGGCACACTTGTCACAGTAGTGTGGTCTTTGTGAATTGCTGTTCCTGGCATCCACCACTCTTTCAGTGAAGAAGTATTTCCTCACATACTTCTTAGTCTTCCTCCCTTCCAGCTTCATTGCGTGCTCTGCAGTCCTGGCACACTTTCTCATGTGATATAGATTCCTGTTCTGAACCTTGTTCACCCATGTTCACCCCCCATAGGGTACCTGTTTGTCTCTATCATGTCCCTCAATCCCACCTCTCTTCCAGGCTGTACATATGAATATACAAACATATGGAAGCACCAGCAGAAAAAGGCCAATAGGTGTATCAAGTCTGCCAGAGCATGCAACTCGCAGTTTACTTTTCCTGCAGCTGCTCCCCAGTCCCATTCTATCATCCACCCCCCATATTATCCCTCCCTTTGCTCCTACAGTAGCAGCCACAGACATTGCCAGCTATTTCCCAAAATTTCTGTGATATTTCTAGAGAAATCTCCTGCTTTCTGCATTTCCACAGTAGGGGCAGCAGAGAGGAACTCTTTAGAAATTTCACGAAATATCTTGAAATAGCTGGCAATGTCTGTGGCTACTACTGTATCAGTACTCCCTTTGACTGTATCCCAACCCTTTTTAAAACTGTCCACTGTATTCAGCATGATGATCTCATCCAGTAGTGCAGTCCACCCAGCCACCACCCACTCTGTGAGGAGTGCCTCCTCATCTCTCTCTTGAATCTACCCTCTTTCAACTTCAGACTGGGCCCGCTCCTGACTCTCTCTCCCTTTAAGCAGAACAGTCCTCCCTCTTTGACCCTATTTATCTCCTTTAAGTACTTGAAGGTCTCTATCACATCCCCCATTTCCCTTCTATCCTCCAGGGAATACATGTTATGCTCCCTCAATCTTTCCTCATAGGGTTTATCCCCTAGATGCAGGATCATCTGTGTCATACATGTTGAGATCCATCAGTATCTCCTCATAGAGCTTTTAATGTAATACTTTCGATGTAACCCGTACATCCATTTTAGATTTTTTTTTTTTAAGCCTTTGGTAACCGGGTAAGGCCCACTAGGCACAAGTGCCTATTTTCAGGGGTGAGCTGGGAGCACTGGGCAGTTAAGTGACTTGCTCAGAGTCACAAAGTATGCAAGTGGAGGCTGTGAGAATCAAACGAAGGTCTGGTCTGCTGGATGTACCAAGCTTGTTCACAGCTCAATACTTTAACCTCTAGGCTATACTGTCAGCCACCAGCCAGTTACCTGCTTCTAGATTTCCTCCACCCTGTCTATGTTCTTTCTGAGATGCAGTCTCCAAAACTGGACACAGTACTCCAGATGGGGTCTCACCAGTGCCCAATACAGTAGTAACATCACCTCCCTCTTCCTGCTGCTGATACCTCTCCTTATGCACCCCAGCACCCCACTGGCCCTGCCCACTGTCTTGTCACATTACCCCACCACTTTGAGGTCATCAGATATGACAACCTCAAGGCCACTTTCCTGCTTAGTGACCATCAATACTGCTTCCAATATTATGCTTAGCTCCTGTGTCTCTATATCCTAGGTGCATGGTTTTGCATTTTTTGGCATTGAACGCCAGCAGCCATTCCCTTTACCTCTCCTCAGGATTTTGAAGGTCCTCACTCATTGTCTCCACGCCCTCCAGAGTATTCATAAATATTTGAAAAATCAGCACTTCAAACACAAAATTCAGTGAGAGTAATTTTGTGTTTTATTTTCACTGATCAAAAAACTCTCCAGTACTTACAATTGACAACACTGTGCAAAAAATCACGCACTCGTAACTTACATCCAGCTCCCATTATTGAAGATGAACTAGCATCAGTGCTTCAGGGTACTCTACCACTTTGTCAGAAGGTGTGGCTTCTAGTGACTGTAGTAGTGATTAAATATCCTCAAAAATAGGAGTATCCAATTAAACAACAATAGTGCAAGAAATCACAAGCTATCATTTAACAATTGGCTTCAGATAACAATGAAAGGAGCATTTCACTGTTGGCTATGGCTCTACTTAGTGAAATATTGACCTCACCAGCCCATTATTATAAGGTCAGTGAAAAAAAGTAAATTACTTTGCATCTTGATTTTCAGTGCCATAGGCAACAGTAAGAAAAGCAACATAAAAAAACAGAACCACTACTCGATATGTGGTGCACAGAGTACTAGGTCAGTGCAGAGAAACATAAACTCTGGCACACACTCATGCCAAGAGAGATGCATTAACTAAAAAACAGATTGTCTTTATTTTAAATCCAGCATACCCTCACAGCAAAACACGAGCAAAAAAAAAAAACAACATTTCATGCAGCCGCACTGCACTTTATCAAGAGAATAAAACTGTTGTGCAAACATGCAGTCTTTATAGTGTACCCTCAGGTGCCACTCATTATACAGCTTAACAACAATTCATTCACAAATATACAAGACACACTATTAATATTAAACAAGAGGGAAAGGGAAGGAAGTGGGGATGGGGTAAGGAAAAAGAGGAAAAAGCATATAACCATACACTCATAATATTATAAAATACATCACAAAGCTTTGCACAGTACATATCTGTAAAAATACATTTAAACTATTTGGTATAGTAAATACCTATTAAATTCAACATTAAATTTACAAATGATGCTGCAATTCAATCTTATCATTTAAACCTAGCATAGATAATGCCTGTAATTTAAAGATCCAGTAGTTTTCTTTGCATCCTAAAATATTATTTAGATCACCCCCACAAGGTCCTAATTTTGCTCTGTCGATACCTAAAAACATCCAATTATATTGTGTTGGATCCAAGCTACAATTTGAAGGTTGGGCAGTAGCATAGTCCAATTTTTTCTTGGCAATCACCCTAATGTGCGCACTCACCCTTTCCTTTAATGTCCTTTTATTATGCCCAGCATAATAAGCTCCACACTGACAAAATGCATAATAGATGACAGAGCAAGAATCACAATTTATAAATGCACGAATTTCAATTTGAGTTCCATCTACTAGATTTTTAAAACTTTTTATAGCCTGAATGTACTTACAAAACTTACATCTTTGACATTTAAAACAACCTAACGGTAAGGACTGCAACCAATTTTCCAAATTTGGAGACCATTGATTTACTTTGTTCCAAATCATTTGAGATACCCAAAGAGGGCTGTGATTCACCTATAGTCTTAAGAGAAATTTTAGGCTGATAACTCCTAGTTAGTCTATCCCCCAGATTGCAAAGTTTCTTATACACCATTCATGGTGGATCTTTAACAAAGGGTAATATCTTTGGCTCACTGTATAAAATATGCCAATTATGCTTTATGACTTATTCTATTTCTTTAGACTGCATGGAATATGTAGTTACAAAATTGAGCCTCTCATCTCTATTCACCATACTTGAAAGTTCAAGGGAACCATTTGTTTCTAATAACTGCCACCTTTGCAACCCAGTGGCATGTTCCCTAGCTATAGCTACATCACTCACTGCATAACCCCATTATAAAAATCTGTATTCCATGTAATCTGTCCAATGTTCAAATCCCATCTCTGAGAGCAGTTCCTTCATGCATGTATAAACTGCCCTCTCGGTATAGACTTTACCATATGCTTAGGATGACAAGAACTGGCCAAAAGTATCATATTCTTATCGGTTGGTTTCCAGAACAAAGTGGTACTTGAGTCACCAAACTGAAATTAACTGTAAATCTTAAGTTTCTATTTGTTGATTGCAAATAATCAACAAATGACATCAACTCACCCTTTGAACCATGTCAAATTAAAAAACAATCGTCATTATAACATTTGTAAATTTAAATCTGATGATAGAAGGGATTTACATCCAAATCATAAATATACTGTTCCTACCATATCCCCATGTACAGTTTTACAAAGTTTGGGGAAAAAGATGCCCCCACCGCTGTTCCACTTATTTAGAGAAAAAAATCTTTTTGGAACATGAAACATTTTTTTCTAGAACTTGTGCCACACTTAAAATAAAGTGTTTGTGCCCTCAACTAAATTCCCCTTGATCTAAATAATAATTTAATGCCAAAAGACCATTCTGGTGCAGAATATTAGTATAAAGTGACTCCACAGCGAGTGTGACCAGTAGGTCTGAACTCTCAATGAAAAGATCATCAAAAATTCCCAAAGCATGTTTTGTATCCTTAATAAAGGACCTTTACTGTGGTACAAATTGTTTAATATGAGCATCAATATATTGACTCAATGGCTCTATTAGCGATCCAATTCCAGCAACTATCAGGTGCTCTGGGGGGACTTTAGCATTCTTACGTACCTTGGGGAGAAGGTAGATAGAGAGATGTATGGGGGGTTTTACTGTCAAAAATTGAAGTGTGCCCTGGTCAATTATCCCTTGCCGCCAAGATAGATCTATATATGTATCAATTTCTGGCTTGAAACCAAATATTGGATCACTACCTAAAGGCTTGTAATATTGTGTAAAAGCTAATTGTCATTCAACTTCTCTGATGTAATCCATGGTATTCAATACTACTACACTACCACCTTTATCAGCCTATTTGATTGTGATCAGATGATTATTTTCCAGTCCCCTTAGGGCTTCCATTTCAGCTTACTCATATTAACAAATCTCAGCTGTTTTTTAGTGCTATCCAATTGTTTAAATTCCCTTTCAAAGGCTTTCATAAACACCTGTACCGCATGATTCTGCGGTGGCATGAAGGTTGATTTTGGTCTCAATTGTGTATGATAATTCTTTACTTTCATCTCGCTCACACCACCGACTGAATCATTAATGGAATCATTGAAAGTAAATTCCATCTGTATTGGATTACCATCACTCTTGTCTTTTGCAAAAAAAAAAAATTCAGATTAAGCTTCCTAACAAATCTATGTAAATCGATATGTAAATCAAAAGGATTAAATGTATGTGTCAGAACAAATTTCAAACCTTTAAGTACATCAGTCTCAAGTTCTGTAAGTAAGTGATCAGATAAATTGATAACATTCATAGTGTTTTCATCCATTAATATCTCCCCCCTTCCTCCCTCTTCTCCCCCTCCTCCCCAAAAACTTTCTCCCCCCATACTGTCACCAGCCCCGATAATGTCCTTGAAAGTGTTGTTGTTGATCTCCATCCTCGGCGTTTTCCTCTCCTGGTATGTTTCCTGATGGGACTTGAAATGCTGCTGTGGGGCTGCGTCTGAGATGGTATTGCATTGACTGTCCCATAAGCCCTGATTTTTGATCCAACTGCTTTATCTCCTAGATACTACTCTCTAAAAACAGAAGATGCTGCATCAGAGTCAATTCCTGATTTTTGTGCGTCCCCTTTATGTGTTTGTTTTAAAAACTGATTTAAATTGTTGAGACTGTTTATTCCAATTGAACATGCAATTCAGTAAATAGTCTCTTTCATTGCTATCAATTTTCTTTTGTTTTTGAGCTATCAATTTCTTATCCAAATTCTCAATAGATTTGTTTAATTTTTCTTTCAATGCAACCAATTCAGGGCTATTTGAAAATTTATTAAAAAGTACCTCTTTGGTTTTTAGTGTCTTCGTTTAGGTATCGACAGAGCAAAATTAGGACCTCGTGGGGGTGATCTAAATAATATATTAGCACGTAAAGAAAACTACTGGATCTTTAAATTACCGGTGTTATCTATTACAGGTTTAAATGATAAGATTGATCTGCAGCATCATTTGTAAATTTAATGTTGAATTTAATAGGTATTTATTATACCAGATAGTTTAAATATATTGTTACAGATATGTACTATGCAAAGCTTTGTGATGTATTTTATAATATATTGAGTGTATGATTATATCTTTTTCCCCTTTTTCCTTACCCCTCCCCCCTTCCTTCCCATTCCCTCTTGTTTATTATTACTAGTGTATCTAATATATTTGTGAATGAATTATTAAGTTGTTTAATGAGCGACACCTGAGGGTGCATTGTAAAGACTACATGTTTGCACAACAATTTTATTCTCTTGATAAAGCGCAGGTGAGGCTGCGTGAAATGTTGGGGTTTTACTGCTCATGTGTTGCTGTGAGGGTATGCTGGATTTAAAATAAAGACAATCTGCTTTTTAGTTAATGCATCTGTCTTGGCGTGAGTGTGTGCCAGAGTAAAAAAAGCAAGTTTCAGTGTAGCTGAGCCAAATGTATCATATCATGATAGAGAAACAGATCAACCATTATCTGTTTATATTCATTTTATGATCTATTTCAGACACAGAAACAGTTGGCCAATACCCCCTAAACAGGGCAGTTCAGAGGCAGCTCTGAGAGCTGTGCCATAATGAAATACAGACACCCACTGGAAGGGGTCATGCCATATCAGTGGAGAACAAGGTGACAAAAGCAATCCACATCCCGTCTCCTCACACAATTCCTCACTGCACTGCTCCCATATGCTTCGGAATTCATCCATTTCACATGCACACAGGCAGAGCAGACAGAATCTATGCAGCAGTTCCATAGGGTGGCATGCATACTTGGCATCACAGGGGCTATAGACTGCACCCATGTGGCAATTCATGCACCTCCAGGTGATGAGGACATGCTGTACATGAACCACAAGGGGTTCTAATCTGTCAACTGCCAGGTGGTGTGCAATGCCAAAGGGTGCATCAGCAATGTCTGTGCCACACGCCCTGGGAGTACACATGATGCCTTCATTTGGCAGTAATCTGTTCTGTGCCACTGGTTTGAGACTGGGGACATACCCAGCAGCCGCCTATTGGGTGAGTGGAGCTTGCATACATGACCAGAAACGGGACACCATGGTGCAACAAACAATGGAAGGTAGTGTAGGTGTGCATGGGCCTCATCAGGACCTGCACAGGGGGAGGTGCCCAGGAGGGATAATAGAGGTAGGCATGCCGATGGGGCAGTGCACACATCGTGGGGGACAGTACAGCAGCACAGGAGGGAAGGTGATGCAGAACAGCAGGCTCATGTGGCAGGGCGGAATGCACCACACGTACCCAGGCACAGGCAACTGATGGGCAATGGAGGGCAGGCAATGCCATACTGGACAGGGGCGGCCCACAGTGGTAGCATGCATGGGCTGTTACAGGGCAGCTGAGGGCAGACAGGGCAAGCAGTCACTGGTGTGTGCATGAATGTACAAACCCAGAATGGGGGCAGCACGCACCAGGTGTTGGGCCACAGGGATAGAGATGTACAGGCAGTAGCTGCACCAGTTCACCATGGTGAGTTGGGGGTGCTGTGATACACAATGCACATGTATGTGGGGTAGTAATATACTGCATTATCACCCCCACAGGTGATGTGGTGTATCACCTCTGACCCTGGCTCCTCACACCCTTTTGCTGATCTGGCACACAGACAGAGGAGCACTACAACGAGGCACACATCGCTACACGCACCATTATCAAGCATGTCTTCGGCATGCTGAAGATGCACTTCAGGTGCCTGTATAGATCTGGTGGTGCCCTGCAGTATAACCCAGAGATGCCTGTGGCACATTCCTGGCCTATTGTATGCTGCACAATCAAAAACAGCAATTACAGCTCAGCAGAAATAAGGGTGCAAGTTTCAAAATGTATTCAACAAAACTGCAAAAACACATACTCCTCAGTCAGTTGGGGTGTAGAAAAACTATTTATTCATATAAAAACACCATACTATGAGAACAGGCTCAAATGCTGAAAACCTTGACGGTTTTGAACACTCTAGCACATCATCCTGATGACGTACTAGAGTGTACAAAACTGGTCGAGGCTTCCAGCATTTGGGCCTGCTCTCCTAGTATAGCATTTTTATATGAATAACTAGCTTTTGTACAACACATCTGACTGAGGAGTGAGTTTTTTTGTAGTTTTGTTTTATGCTGCACAACATGGCCATTGACAGTGTAATAGCTGTCCAGGCTGAGGAGGGCAACAGTTCCAGGGAGGAGGAGGAGGATGCAGCTGTGCAGGAGCCCCTGTGGTGGAGGTGGCAGACCACCAGTGGCCCACAGGGGCCCACATCAGGTCCTGGCAGCACAGGGACGTCATCGTGGAGGAGCACTTCAGGGACGACAGGTGTTTAACTCAGGTTAGAAAATTCCAGCAGCCCCCTTCCCACCCACACCCAACCATACACCCACACACACACCACAGGTCAGATGACAGCAACATAGCCGCAGTGTGCTGGCACGTGAAGGGGTGACAATGATGCACAGGCACATGAACAGCAGGACACACATGTACAGGGGGGACATGGTGTCTGTTCTGGGGATGGCATGGATCAGTGTACATCTGCCGGCACAGATGCACAGCGGCATAGTGCTGTACTCATCATGCCCTTGCCACATAGCAAAACAAAGGTGCCCCCTGCCATACATGGTGCAACACACAGGTGACTCACACAGGCATCATACCGGGACAGGTGCATGCCACCTATGCTGCACCAGGCACTGTCGGCCTGGTATGAGGGCTGCTACAGGTGCAGGTAACAATGGCCATGGGGCTGTCAACCCAGGCATCAGTGGGAGCCAGCATGGCTGCCATGGACACATGGGCACCCCCCGGGTGGTTGCTGAGTCAGTGCCACTGGCTACAGAGGGGTGTCCACCACCCCTGGAGGGGTACTACAGCAAGAACGTGAATGGATGCTCACTGGTGTGATGTCCTTGAGACCCAGATTGGATCCAGGGGTGCTGGGGATGGGCATGTGTGGTGATGGCATCAGCAGCAATGGGTTCACCTGATGTCATGACCTGGGGGTGTGGCTGGTGGCCCAGTGGCCACCTGGTGCACTGTTTGCACTCACCGCCTCAGAATCAAGGGCAATACGCTCCAGAACAGCAGTCATGCCAACCTGTAGTAGGTGAGCCTCTGCCAATATCAGTGTGTGCCACACAGCTGACAACTCATGTTCCATGGCCAGCTGTATCCAAATGCCCCTCGGCTCCACCCTGAGGTACTCCTTCCCCTCCATGGTGTCTCACAGGAGGCATGCATTGCCCTCAACCTCATTGGTAGGGGATGTGTCATAGGGATGGTGCTGACGGGTTGGTTGGGTCCCAGCCTGCTGCACTGCACCCACCATTGGTGGACACACCACATCAGGCCACTGTATGGATGGGTCTGGGTGCGGGCAACCAATGTTCATTCAGGGATGCCGGCATCATGGTCCCCTGCCACCCACTGCTGCATCACAGCACCCTGCTGAACATTTCCTGTGGTCCCTGTCCCCACAGCAGCACCAGACACATGGCCCCCCCGGAACTGTCACTGTGGGTGGATGTGCAGCCCCTGCAGGTATGCCGGGGGACATAGGACTGGCGACATCACATGGTGCCACCAGTGCAAGCACCTGTGCCTCAGCCAGGTGGCTATTGGTCATGTCCCCCAAATCTGTGTGGTGCCTGGATCATAATCAACATCATCATCATTGTATGCCTCCTGCATACTAGATGCCAGCACCAGCAGGGCATCCAAAATGTCTACCTTGACCACTGGCTCATCATCAACCAAACCCAGTATACTGGCCAGTCATGAGTGATCATGGCCAATGCTGTGGCATCAGTAGAAGAGGGGTTCAATGACCCTGTAACAATTGGTGCTGCATCCGGAGCTCTGGTAGCGTTTGAAGGGTCCTGCATTGCATCAGCCACAGCCCCGGTTGCGGCCTAGTGTGATGGCTCGGCCTCCTCCTGTGCCATGTCATTGTGGGGTCCACTGGCCACGTCAGCACATTTGAGGTGTGATGGAGCTATAAGTGAGAAGGGAAACATGGTTACTGACATGTGTAAATAGTGTGTTCAGAAAGGCATGTACAGGGGGACATGCATGTGTGCCATAGGTGCAGCTGACAAGCCATATAGGGGACTACCTGACATTGGGCCACTGATGCAGCCATGCACCGGTGAATGAGGCATTCACCAAGGCCTGCACAGGTGCTCATGGACATGTGTGATCAGTTCAACTCTCTGGCCACCACCCGGGGGTATATCATCCCCGATGACCACCCCCACGCACCACGGTTGGGCCCCACCGGGCTGCACAGGGGTGATATGTCGTGCATCTGCAACACAAAGTAGATGGATGGGGTGTACAGTGAAATGATCAGTGTACATTACACATGGGTGCTCAGCATCCCACGGTGGTGCTAGTCAGGGTACCCTTGGCACACACACATGGACAGGCACAGATCTTGGGACATGTATACTCACAGTGCTGTGATGGACTGCCAACCTGTCTGGAAGCCCCCACCTGGAATTCCAAGCACAGCTGTCTGGCTTGTGCTGGCCACCATAAACTCCTCATTGGGTGTTAGGTGTACACCAGTCTGCACCCCACCCTGTGTCTCACCCAGGAAGGCCTTGATGTTGGCCATCTTCCCCTGGGCCCTTCTCATCACTGAAGTGCTTTCTACACCCCTGTGGTGTTCTATTATACCTTCCATGGGCATTCACATGCAGGGCCACTGCCTCCCAGCCCTCATTCCTCTGCTGGCGGCTGCCACCAGTGCCAGACAGGATGTCCTGCCTTATTAGGTAGTCTTCCAGCACACCCTGTCCTCATCCACTGTAAAATTTGGATGACTCCACCCAGCAGCTCTATCCTATCTAGACACTGGTGTTCCCATGGGTGACAATATGCAGGCATTAGCACAGTACAGGCCAATGTGGATGTGTGCCATCACAGTGGCTGGATGCTGCACAGACACAGCACCCTGTATGCCCTCAAATCTCCGCTGTCATATTGTGCTGACAAGCAGTAAATAGTAGAATGTAAACAGAACTACCTTCAAGGATGCAATTCCTGTTGGTGACCTGAGGAGTGTGGAGGCATATTCAGTAACATTTATAGCTCAAGCCATACAAATGAGATTTGGAGCATTTGTAATGAGATGCTAAACAGGTGAGATGCCCCTGAATTTGGTAATGAGTTGATTTGGGAGGACTGTATGTGAACTGCATAATTGAATCAAACTCATCCTAATCTACAATGTACAATTAATGTGTTGAGCGCAACCCCTATGGTGCATTTCCCATGCATGCGTGGTCAACTTAGGGCATTTCCTGAAAGTGGTACAAGTATCACAGCGCATCCCGGTACATGTGCGATGTACACTCAGTGACATGCCAGGCATAGCGCAAACTGTCTGATGGTAGCAGTGGCACAATCAATGATAGTAGCACATCCAGGTTTCCATGCACCATTGGTGCAGTGCTGTATGACTCATTGAGTGCTTGTATGGTGCATCGGTGTGACATAGCATCAATGCTTAACTGCAGAGCATGGCGCAACACTGGCAGTCTGCGCAGCCATCCACTGTGCATGCCAATGTTTGCCATTCACAACATGGTGGATATGCACGGAACATGCATGTGTGACCCGGTTGTGACCCCAGAGCCTGGTTTCCTGCCCATGCGGTGCACACTGTGAACGAGCGGTGATGCGCAATGGGTGGCACTCATGCAGTGCCATGCCGCAACACCGTGAAGCACGGTCAAGCACACAATGACCTATTGCATGTGTGGCATGAATGGGCCTTTGCACACGAGCAGCCTGATCAGTGCACACCTGCTCAGTTGACCCATTTAAGAACCATGCCACGTGTTCAGACAGCATAAACTGGTGGGAGGTTGAGCTGGTAAACTTTGTGGCACTGGTTATGCCTCTAGAGGGCCACTTGTTTGGTACAGAGGCACTCACTGAGTCATGCTCAGCAGTGTGGGCAAGGTTGGCAGAGCGCCTGGTGTGCATTACTGGGGTGGAGTGCATGGGGAGTGATTCTGGCATTGTTATGGAGATCTGCAGTGCCGGGACATGGATAGGCTCCAGAGCCTCCGTGATGAAGCATGCAGTGGTGCAGTGCCATGCCCAGGTAAGTCACATCAACATACAGCAACACAAGCAGGCAGGGGTTTGTTTCTGAGGGGAGCAGTGTGTTCCCACTGACATGCACATGTGTGGCATGCCGTGCCCCTGCGACATGTGGGGTGCAGACATGGCCACCGTGCATAGCCATGTGCAGCATGGTGCATGACTGGGGGGTGCATGGGCACTGTGGTAGCTGCATTGTGGTTCAGTCATTGGCATGGCATATGTCCATCTGCACACAGTCGTGGTGGGCATTGGCTGGGGTGATGTGTGTTACTGCACGCTAACTAGGGTGCCTTCATTTGCGCACTGTAGTGGTGGGTCCAACACTGCGTGCTGGCACCAGTGTTGTTGCTATGGGACACAGGATGGTACACGCCTAACATCAGCTTACAGTGCTCTTTGCTTGTGTTTCCCTCACATGGCTGGCAGACAGGTGGAGGGCAGCTGTGGTGGTAGAGGCCAGGCTCACTAGGGCCAGTGGTGGAGGCCAGGGATTAGGTCATACGGGTGCAGGGAAGTGTTTTTCTTGTGCATCCTCTGTGTGTGTTCATGAGGGGGGTGGTGCACACTGCAGGCTATTGCCAGCCACATGTGCATGTCCATGTGCTGCACATTGCACGCATGCATGAGGTGTGGCCATGGTAGCATGTGCTAGGGCTACAGTGCACATGACTCCTGTGTATCTCCACCTTGTGCACATCTGCTGCAGTCCATGGACACACTATGGTGCTCCATTGGTGTTCGGATGGTGCCTGCATGCTTGTGCAGCCTGCTAGCATCTGCACATGCTGTATGGGACATGGCTGCATGCCCCTCTGTGCCTACCTCTACATGCACATGTGGGCCTTGTGCTGTTGGAGTACTATTGCACAGTTACAGCATGGTACTATGTGCCAGCCTGTTGCTGGCATGTGGTGTGCCTGGTGGGCTGTCAGCCATTGCTGTGGTTGCTGCCTCCTGCACACTTTTGTGATGGGCAAGGGGGGGCAGGTGTGGACCGTGGCACTTAGTATCTGTTGTTTGTGTCCCCACTGTAGGTCCATGGAGAGTACAGCCACGTGTGTCGAGACAGTGGAGGAGAAGACCCGTTGAGAGGCGGGCAGGGTTGCAGCTCAGGAGGGCACTCAGAAGGACTATGGCACCACTCTACAGGTGGCAGGGGCAGCTACTGCACGCCATAACACAACTTTCTGGGTGCTGAGTTCCAGGGGATGGAGTGGTGGCCACCGAGCTGTGGCCCATCCAACAGGTTAGGACACTGAAACACCTGTACATAGCTGCTTTATTATTTGACCCCCACCCTCCATGCTCATCCCCATTGTCTGTCGATGTCCCCTGTTCCGAAAACACCATGCATCACTTTCCTGTATACAGTCTGATATTTTTCTGTTCTATTTCCTACATCACACTATCCCTGTTCCTACTGTTGTTTGATATTGTACATAGTTTCTTGTGTTACCCTTCATATTTTACTAAAGAGTTTTATATTGCTAATGGTGTCTGTGGTCATTCATTGTACCTTGTGCATGTACGCTGTTGTGCTTGCTTGCTTCCATTGTACCTTTGTTCCCATTCACATGTGTGCATCTGTGGGACTGTGCACCCATCTGCCCTGTCCACCTTTCATGCCCGCTTCATAGTGCACCATCCTTGTTACTTCTGGCCTGTTGGTGGGTGTTACCTTGCTGCCTTTCACAGTGCCCCTATTCTGTGAGTGATGCATGCAGGTTGTTTCTTTTGTACTAGTCCCCTGTTATTGGGCCACTCTTCTTGGGGTCCACATTGCCTGGGGGCATGTTCCACCTGTGCAGAGATGGCCTTTGGCCTTTGTGCAATTGTGCCGGTTCCCCTGTGTGCACCTGTGTGGCAGCTTTTTTTTCCACCATGCTGTGTTCCTGTGCACCAGGATGTGTACAGCAAGCACTGCCATGCTCCACAGTGCACCTCTGGTGCTGTGGCCCACCTTACCAGGCACCCCTGTGCATGGCATCTGTGCCTGTTGGGCCCCTATTTTGGATGTATGTCTGGTGCTTCTAGGTGTCACCATGTGTGTTCTATCTGTGCACCTAATCTGCTTTGGCCACTCACTGGCCCTTTGGCACTCTGGGCAATCCCTGTCGGTCAGTTCCCCTGCATCCTTTGTGACACTGCAGTCTCCCCCTGTTGCTTCTGTATCCCTTGCTAACTTGCTCCTTATTCAGTGTTGTGTTGTCCAGGGTGCTTCTGTGCATCTTGGTTGCACTGGGGCATCTCAGGTTGCACCATGGTGATTCAGTGGTATTCACAGTGGGGATGCACTCAGTGCATCTTGCAACGCATCCTTTTGTGAATCCAGCTGTTTGGGGATGGTGCATCTCATTTGCTCCGGTGCATCTCATTTGTGCCCAGTGCATCTGCTTTGTGAATCCTGCCCTACATCTTTACTCCTTATGTTTTTAATGTATAAAGGGCTTCCAATCCATTATGTCATTAAAGCCCTGTGGTCTCAAACATCTAAGTTTAAAAATCCACATGGACTCTTTATGATCCAGTGCCAGATTTTGATCTCCCCCATTAATCTTGCTGGTACATAATTAAGGCCTCTACTTTTCTGCGGCAAGATTACCATTTGCGGCAGAACTTCTGCGGCACTGATTTGTAATTTCTTCAGAGGTTCTGCTGCACTAACAAACTACCACATCACAGTGTCAGCTTGTCATCCTGACTTTATGTCTATGGTATTGGTGGTACCGGATCATAATGTCATATGCTTACTAGTGTACAGCATTATGCCAAACCCGAAATAGCATAGTATGCAAGTGCTAATGGTGCAATACCCTGTATACTGCTGTATGCGGTATTCAGATAAACATAGAAACATAGATTTTGATGGCAGATAAGGACCGCTTGGCCCACCCAGTCTGCCCATTTCCCTACCTATTAGATAACCTGCAGATCCTAGTTAACCAGCAGCCTACTTCTTCCTACCCCCACCCCCTAGAATTGCCTTATGACTGTCCCATGCATGCTTGAATTCCACCACTGTTTTTGACTCCACAACCTCCTCCGGAAGGCTGTTCCATGCATCCACAACCCTCTCTGTGAAAAAATATTTCCTTAAATTACCTCTAAGCTGCCCCCCCTTCTATCTTCAATTCTTGGTATTGTACCATTAGCACTTTCCCAAACAGAGGATAAGACCTCTGCTGGGACTGGATTCCATTGAGCAGCTGCCATGGCTCAAGGAACTGAGCCACAGCAGCAGGAACCCAGACACTGCTTCTGAGACCGAGTTTGATTCCCGGTCCCAGAAACTTTTTTTTTTTTATGACTTGTGCCTCCTAGATTAACCCCGCAGAGTTAGAAATTTCTTAGTCTGGGGGTTCATGGTGCAGATCCCTCATAACAGGGGTGTGGGTGGCATGGCCCCCACATAAAACAGAGTTGTGCTGCATGGCAGAAATAGCTGTTTATTGGCAGCATGATTTTGCCATGCGACATAATGTCTTACAACATTAATACCCCGTGCCGGCAATGGTTATAGCAATCAGGACGAGGAAAAGGACAGTAACATTAGTTCAAAAAATAACAGACTTATAGAAATAATTTTATGACTAAAAAAGCACCCTTATGGTCCTAGCCTATTGCTTAAATGAAATATTCAGAGGGTACTTTACATGATAAATAAGATGTTTTTATATTCACGCTCTCTGTACCACTCTTGAGGTCCCCACTGTGTATCACTTATCAAAATCGAATCAAATCAAACTTTATTTTTAAAAAACGCCTCTCCAAAATCAAAGCGCTTTTACATTAAGTAAAATCAAATACATAAATTAAAACAACATCCTAAAATCGATCATTAAAATATATTTAAAAATCTGGATATGCCAAACTAAATAAATGTGTTTTTAAAGCTAATTTAAAACTTTGGATGGTCAGGCAATCTCGCACCCGATGAGGTAGAGAATTCCACAGGGTTGGGGCCATAAAACTAAATAATCTGGCCCCAGATGTCTTTAAATGAACCCTGGGAATCTCCAGCAATCCCTCATCAGTGGACTGGAGCGGACACGAGGGACAGTAGGGATGAAGAAGATCTTGCAGGTAGCTAGGTCCCTGATCATGTAGAGCCTTATAGGTCAGCAAACTGACCCTGAAGGTAATCCACCACTGTACTGGCAGTCAGTGCAGTCCACGGAGGACAGGCATTATATGACTGATCCTAGACGTACCAGTCAAAAGCCTGGCCGCCACATTCTGCACTATCTGCAAGCAGTAGATATCCACTCCCGGTAGCCCTAGAAACAGGACGTTGCAGTAGTCCAGGCGGGAGGTAATGAAGGCGTGGACTGACATTGGAAGGTCGTCAGCAGAAACCAGATGCTTCACCCGGGCTATATTCCTCAGATGATAAAAAGAGGTTTTGACAACAGCTGACACCTGGTGTTTAAGAGTCAGGCAATCATCAAGTATAATGCCCAGGTTCCACACCCGGTCTGAGGTAGCTAACTGGGTCCCCCCAAGCCAAAGAACCGAAGGTGACCCCATCGGCAAACTCACCCCCCGACGACCTGGGTCCACAACCAACACCTCAGTTTTTTCAGGGTTTAATCACAACCAGCTCACAGTTATCCATTCCAGAATCTCAGTGAGACAGTTGTTAAAGACCGATACAGCATCACCCTGGTCGGGCACAAAGGACATGTACAGCTGAGTATCATTTGCATAGCAGTGAAAACTCAAGCCGTACCACATAATAATCACTCCCAATGGCAGCATATATACCGCAAACAACATGGGTGACAAAATGGAGCCCTGAGGCACCCTAGAGGATAGGGGGAGTGATGCAGAGGAAAAAATCCCGGACACCACCCTCTGAGTCCTACCCTCAAGGAATGATCAAAACCAACTGAGGACCTGGCCCAATAGTCCACAGATAAACCGTAGGCACTCCAAAAGCACTTCATGGTCGATGGTATCAAATGCCGCAGAGAGATCAAGAAGGACCAAGATGGAACTGGTCTTTCGATCTCTCGCTATTAGGAGGTCATTTAGTACCCGAACAGGGGCTGTCTCGGTACTATGTCTCTTCTTAAATCCAGACTGGAGAGAATCATAGACATTGTGGCTGGTCAAATGACTGTCTAGCTGCAATGCGACCACCTTTTCAGTAACCTTACCTACAAAGGCAAGTTAGAGACAGGCCTGTAGTTAGCTAGACAGTCCCGGGGTCCAAGGAGGGCTTTTTAAGAAGGGGCAGAATCACAGCTTCTTTCATGGGATCAGGAAAGATCTCTTTCTCCAATGACAACCAGACTATCTTAGCAAGGACCGGGCCAATTTTATCCACACATCCTACTAAAAGGTGAGTGGGGCCCGGGTCCAAACTACAGTTGGTCGGTCGCAGCGACTGGACAATCATCACTATGTCATTGATTGTGGGTCGGTCGAAGTCAGACCACACAAACTGGGCATCTGACATCTCCTGCTGACCACTACAACTCCTGTTTGAGAGAGTTAGGAGGAGATCGGACCTGATTGTGGCAACGTTATCCGTGAAGGATCGAGCAAGCTCCTCACACTGTTCCTGTGAAAATGCTCTCTCAGGCTGAAGACAGATTGGATTGCATAATCTGTCCATGGTCCGAAAGAGCTGGGCTGGTCAATTCTGCTCAGCAGCCATTTCCCTGGACAGGAATTCTGCCTTCTTACGGGTAATTGCTGATTGATAGACCCGATAATGGTATATCAAACTAAGCATGTCACACTCCAGACCCGACTTCCACCAACATCATATACAACAACATTATGTATTTATATGTGCTGTCTACTCCATTCATGAGGTCTCTACTGTGCATCCCTTACATATTTATATGCAATCTATAACATACATACAAATATGCATGTGTGTGAATGTACTGCATGTGTGTCTATATATATATTATAGGGCCCGATCGTGCCCCTATATTTAGGATTGAATAGGCACTTTAATGTTAAGCCTCAAATTTTGCACAATAATAACTTTGCAACTGTTCAACAGATTTGCACGAAATTTGGTATGCATGGTCTGGTATGGTAGGTGTCTTGATTTTCTAAATTGCATTGCAGTTGGACATATGTTTTTTGCGCAGCGAAGCACCAAAAATTGCACATTTTGCCACTTTTGTGTATTTTGTGCCTGAGGCGCTGTGCAGACACCGTGTGGTCTATTGGTCCGAAACTTGGGATGTAGAAAGAGCCTGGGCCAACGAATATGCCAGCATTAGATTGGTGATAAAATATTAATCCTTTCAAAAGTTATTAAACTTTTAATTTCCCATTATTTCCTATGGGAAAATGTATATGTATGTTTTTTGAGAGAAGAATGGCAGTCTGGCTATCTGGTCTTCCCCCATGGCTGAAGATTTTGCATGCTCATGGCAGAATATTTTTCTTGCTGTTTAAAATTTTGCTATGCTATGGCTGAGATATTTTTAAAGGTGTAAACATTTTAGAATTGCATATCTCATTAACGGTTTGGTCTTTTTACTTGAAATTTACAGGGTGTTGAAGGGATGCCCTAGAGATGTAAATTATGCTGTTTGGATTTTGGAAATTATTATAGGGGCATGGTCATGCCCCTATATTTAGGGTTGAGAAGGCACTTTAATGTTAAACCTCAAATTTTGTGCGTTAATAACTTTGTAACTGTTCAAAGGATTTGCACAAAATTTGGAATACCTCTGGTATGGTAGATCTTGATTTACCAAGTTGCGTTTAGTTTAGACATACAATTTTGCACAAAAGTGCCAAAAATGCACTTTGCCACTTTTATTTCATTTTTGTCAATGGTGCAATGCGGACACCGTGTGGTCTATTAGTCCGAAAGTTGGGACTTGGAAAGAGCCTGGGCGAAGGAACATGCCAGCATTTGATTGGTGAAAAAAATATGAATCCATTCAAAAGTTATTACAATTTGAAGTTCCCATTATATCCCATGGGAAACTTTATATGTGTATTTTGCAATATCCATGGGGAACACCAGATGGCCCAAATTGGGATGACCATATCTTAATAACGGTTTAGTCTTTTTACTTGAAATGTGTAGGATGTTGTGAGGATGTCCTACAGATGTGAATTATGCTGTTTAGGTGTTCAGGAATTAATTGGTTGCAGATACATTCAATGACATAGTTGACATTTTTCCAATAGGATTACATTGCGGTCTGTGTCACGACTTTCAGTGCCATTATCTCGGAAATGAAGCTAGATATAGACTTTTCACTATTAGAAGCTTAGATCACTTTTAGGCAATCTATACCACTGGAAAAGATTTGATATCATAGAGTAGGCCTGCAGTGGAATTTTTTTAGTACATTGCACGGTTCATGAGATATTGTGAAATTACTGTCACAAGGGTTCAAAGAGTGCCTGTCCAGTGCTTTTCAGTGCCCATATCTCAGAAGCAATATGAGATATGGGTTCAGTCATTTGCTGTTGTGTGAAGTACTCACTGTCACTGTGGTGGATTTAGGCTGCATCCTTATCTGTGACTGATGGACCACTTTTCTATCTCCTTATTTCCTAGCTACCAAAACATCTGTGCACAACAGTTAATGCTGTTCTCTTTGCTTTTCTTCTTTTTCCACCTACCCTAGAATGGCCACCTAGCGTAGCTCTTTACTGTCCCTACTAAACTTCCTATTAGTTTTCTCTCTTCACTGTTTTTCCATTTCCATGCATCCAGTCCCTGAAATGATGCCAAACACCCGGAGAGGTGCTGTGTAAAGTGCATAAGTGCATTTTGTGTACAAAATCGCATGTAGGCTATTTGAGCTAGCAGGAATGAATACAGTTAATAAAACTTTTTTAAAGAAAAAAAGGACTCAGAAGCCATATAAAACAATAATAATTTCATGATTAATACAGTTATAAGAAATCCTCAAGCTATTCCCATTCATAAAGGGGGTGACAGGTCCTTTGCCAGCAACTACCGACCAATCTGCATCCTCCCCCCCAAAGCCCTAGAAAAAGTGGTGGCCATTCAAATCACTGAATATCTGACTAAGCATAACATCTTATGCCCAGAGCAGCATGGTTTCCATTCTGGTCACAGTACCAGAACTGCACTAATTGAGTTCTCCAATTTCCTACACTCCTCCCTGGATGCCAGCTCCCTAGCTGATGCTGTGTTCATTAACCTCTCAAAGGCTTTCAACACTGTCTCCCACCCTCTTCTGCTGGATGCCCTCTGCCACACTGGTTTCTATGCTGGCCCCCTCACATGGTGCACAAGCTATCTATCCGCTCGCTCACAGTCTGTAAAAATCAATGGGACACTCTCTGAAACCCATCCCATCTGCTCAGGGGTACCCCAGGGCTCCATCCTGGGCCCCCTTTTCTTCTCACTCTATCTAAACACCCTGCTCAGTGCATGCTCTGGCAAAATTCTTATGTATGCAGATGATGCTGTCATTTTTGCCACCCAACCACAATCCAATCTCCCTGCAGGACTCCCTATAACAATCCTACAATGATGCTGAAGTCTAGTTTAAGAGGCACAGACTCATCATTAATCTTAAAAAAAAAAAACTATGCTCTTTGCCCACCCCCAAAAACAAAGCCTGCAACCACCCACTCCATATCCTCCCTTGTACCAAACAACTGCTTGAACAAGTCTGCTCCTACAAATACCTTGGGGTGACCTTTGACTCAGCCCTCACATTCCACACCCACATTGATGCCCTTGCATCCGCTACTAATACACGGCTTGGCATCCTCTACTGCTATAAAAACTGCCTCCCCCTGATGCTCTCCGACTTGCTGTCATGTCTTCAGTACTATCCCTTGTAGACTATGGCCTGCCAGTCTATGGTGCTGCTGACACGACTGCCCTCAACAAAATTCGCCTCACCCTAAATAAGGCCTGCAGACTGATTACTGGTGCCCCCAGGCTCACATATACATGTCAACTCTATGATGAAGCTAAACTCCTTTACCCGGATGAATGGCTATGCTATCAAACCTGCCGCCTCACAAAAAATAACCCTACTCGGGCTCTCCCCTCCTGAGGTGACAACCTCCATCCACCATACCCCACCCACTATTGCAACCCAAACCTCCAACAAGACCACTCTACTGGTCCCCAGATCCAGGACCACCCATGGTCAGAGGTCTTTCTGCTACAGAGCCCCATCCTGGTTTAACTCTCTCCCTGTTCCCACCTCCAATGCCCCCACAATCTCCAATTTCAAAACCACCCTTTGGAGCCAACTCTTTAACACTTGCAGCTGCTCCTGTCTCTAAATATGGCCTAAATCTCTCCACACTTGACAACGCCGGGCGGCCTCCACCTCACCCCCACCCTCTCCCCTGTGCATCATACCTCTGCTATAAACAGCCTGTGCCAGCTGTATCAATGTAATTGCCACGAAATTGTAAATGTATGACATCAATATGTGTAACACTAATTTCAGTTACTTGTATTCTGTAACCTAAATTTGTTATGTTTGTCCTCTATGTGAGGAGGTTCCTTTGAAAACAATCCTCTGGCTCAAAGGTTGTAAACTGATTTACAAATAAATAAAACAATTTTCTTAAATTCACACTATGAACCTGTTACTGTATAAGAGTGTATGTATAAAGCTGAATGGTATGCTTTATAAAAGTGTTTAGTCACAGTGGATCAGAGATATAGAAAGTCAATACCTATGGAGATTATATGTGTATATATATACACTGTACCTTTAACCGAACTGGAAAATCCCCTGACACAATCCCCTCCCCCCTTAGGTTTTGAAACATGTGCAGACATGTAAGGGCTTAGTCTGATGACCCTACCAAAAAGAAATAGAAATCTTTGCACAGAGTTTACTTCAGTTCAGCTCAGTGGGGCTCAGCCCTGAGAAGAGAGAGGAGAGAGCTTCTACTGCTACTGCAGACAAGCTCTTGAATGCAGTTGAGAAGGGTCGTAGGAGCTCTAGAATCCAGGAATATATTATGTAAGAAACTAGTGATGTTAAGTAGTGATTTTCTTTGTAATTTCTTTTGTTTTCATTTATTATTTTTTGAACTTTTGAAAAATAAATATCACATCAATATGTGTTTTAAACCTGTAAATTTGCCTTGTCTGAAATTTATTCTCACATGCTGTGGCAAACTTGGTGTCAGAAGTGGGATAGTACTTGTTGTCTAGAGAAACAAGGGGAGATCAGTACCTAGATACCAGCCCTTACATCCAGACATAGGGTGCAAAGAGTAGGATGGCATACTTCCAGGATCTCGTGGATGCCAAGGATCTGTTGAAGGAGGAGGGGCTTACTGGTATGCATACCAGAGCCCAGGTGAGGAGAACTGGAGAGGAGCTATCACCTGGATTGAAGTTTGATGGAACATGGAGGTGGACCAGCGCTGGAGAGGGGAGGAGCACTTCTGCCAGGTGCTCATGTAGGGTTCCCGACTGGAGGATTCCATGGCAAAGCAGAGGATCAGGATCCATGGGTTCTAGAGGAGGAGGACCCCCTGATGGAACCTTTGTTGCATGTCACTTTTGAAATCCCGTTGTTGCCCATTTTTCTGGGCTGCTGCTACTTGGAAGATGATGAGATGAAGGCCTCAGGTAAGACTGTTTCAGGACATATTCATACTGGGGTGAAGACTACAAGCAACAGGGAAGACACCATGGTGGTTGAATGGACTTTCCCATGTTTTGAACCCCTGTGATATGGTATGAAATGTATGAAACATGTAATGTTTATAATGAATACAGCATTAAGGCTGGTGCTGAGTACAGCCAGTTAAGGATACCAGAATGGTGTAAGGGTTGAAAGGAAACTCCTGGTATATTAAAAATAAGGGTTGAAAGGAAACCCCAAAGCTTTTGGAGTTAGGAACAGCCTGGTTGATGTTTAGTATGAGAAGGTTCCTTGTCTGCCAGAAAATATATGAAAAGGAAATGGATAAATAAGTATGAAATGATTACAAGAAATGTATAACATGAAAGAAATGTCTATACTGTATGATATAAAATGAAGAACCTAGGGTCATGGAGGATCTAGGTATGGGGTGGAACCTATGATTGGGCCCCTGACTGTAAACAATGCCAAGTGATGGGTATGGAGGAAGCTCAAATTCAGCATAAAACTGCTGTGTATTACTTCCTCTTTTTTAATGTACTGGTGAAGCTTTCATAGTGGGTGAGATAAAGTTTCAACCAACCCCCATTCTACTGTTTTGGTAGAATATTTATGACTGAGAGAGGGTTCTTAGAAAAAAAAAGTATCGTTTTGAGAACTATTTTTTTCTTAAGGAGGGAGGTGTGTGGTGGAGTTAGGCTGCACCCTATTCTGTGACCGATGGACCACTTTTCTATCTCCTTATTTCCTAGCTACCAAAATGTCTGTGTGCAACAGTTAACACTTTTCTTTTTGCTTTTCTTCTTTTACCCCTACCCTAGGATGGCCATATAGCGTAGCTCTTTACTGTCTCTACTAAGCTTCCTGCTAGTTCTCTCTCTTCATTCTTTCTCAATTTCCATCCATCCAGTCCCTGAAATGATGCCAAACACCCAGAGAGGTGTGGTGTAAAGTGCATAAGTGTATTTTGTGTACAAAAAAAGCATGAAGGCTATTTGAGCTAACAGGAATGAATATAGTTAATAAAACCTTTTTAAAGAAAAAAGGACTCAGAATCCATATAAAACAATAATAATTTCATGATTAATACAGTTATAAGAAATCCTCAAGGTATTTTCTTAAATTCACACTATAAACCTGATACGGTATAAGATTTTATGTATAAGGCTGAATGGTGTGCTTTATAAAAGTGCTTAGTCACAGTGGATTAGAGATACAGAAAGTCAATATCTATGGATATATATATATATATTAGAGGCAAAAAACACCATTTAATGCATTAGTTAGGGTTGTTCCACAGAGACAAAAGTGCAGAAATTCGCTGTTAGGGTTGAAAACCCTAACTCCGAATTCACCCCCCCCAGCACCACACACACACAGACACACACACACACATTCAAGTATGGGGGAGGACCAAGTCAACACAACCAATGACAGACATCCAGCAGCAGGTGACAGAAATAACAAACAATAATCTAAATGTACTACGAGACATCCGTCCCCACCTGACCAGGTGCTGCATGCTCAGTGGAGATCAACAGCAAAACTGAGGCCATGTACACCAAACGTACACATCCCTGATTGCAGCTACACACAACATACCACACTTAGTAGTTGCATGGCCTTACCTACCGATGCCCCACACCACACCACAACTGGTACTGTGCCGTTATTCAATATGAATGCTGAAGGTGCATGATGACAGTTGTAGAAAGATTTTAACATTAGTGAGTATACATTAATTAAGGGAAGCACATAAATTAACTACAAGACACTAGCATGCTCAAGATAAAAGTAGTGATACATTTAGTAGGTGATTTACATAGTAGTACATTTACTGCAATGGTTTACTCAACACAGAGAGGCTGATGTAAACGTATGGAAAAGCATTGCTTGTTCAACACAGTGAAATTCGTACTGCCAGTAGCACATGCATTCTTACTGATGAAGGTGTACTGCTGATGTACATACATAGACCTTCAGTGTGTTTCAATATTAAAGATGCAGTAAGTATTCTTTGTAAGAAACATTGTAATTGCATGGATCAGGGCAAGCAACTTCTAAATACCATAGCACTACTGAGCCAACAATGATGTACCTGTATTGGAGATGTACATACGATAGATTTTCCTGTAGGCACTTACTGTGTATGTTGTACCTGATAAAGACAATCTCATTGCATCTGTGATGACTAACTTATTCAAATAGTAATAAATTTACTATTGTTGCAATGAGTGATCTATGCCACTTATGGACACAGTGTGATTTTTTTAACAGTTGTTTCATACTCAGGCTGTATGCCTACTGTTTGGTTTGCCACACTTCTGTCACTGATGCTATCAAAGTGATAACTATGTTAATTGTGGCACAACAGGAATCAAGTAGGTATGGTGTAGATATAAACAGAATGTCTTTTAGTATTGATTTAACTCACAATGGGGTAAGTGTACTAGGACAGCAGGGGTTATCCTCCATCACTGACTCTGTCAGTTATAATCACACTAGGGTTTCGATGACTGTAATGATCAAGTTACACTGTTCATCTTCATGAGTTCATATTCACAGCCATTCTCCAGTAACTAGACAGTGTATGGTGTAACTGGGTGGGACCCTGTGTTGCAAAGCTGCTGCAGTGCCTAGCAGAGGGAGAGTATCTACTCATAAAGACAATTAAGCAATAAGGCATAACCAACAGTCATGTTAAATGGTCTGTTAATCACCCTGTAGGGGTTTAATGTTGAATGAGGCATAGCCGAGTACCACATGTCGCTAGACAGTGATAAACTGACCATTAACATAATACCTGGGAGTGGCTTATTGCTATCATAATAAAACTGTTTTTTTAAACAACATTAAACCATGTTCATCACATGGTTAGGATCTACATGTATGTTAATAAAAACTAAACATAAGGCTGTTACAATGTTTACAGTCAATTAGAAAGCTGCATTTCTCAAACCTTTGTTATAATCAGAGATATTATACCTGTACAACTCCTTGGTTTTGCTGAACTCTATTGCTCAGGTGGCCCACCAAATGTGGTGTGGTCTGGTGTGGGGCATCAGTAGGTAAGGCCATGCAACTACTAAGTGTGGTACTTTGCATGCTGCTGCAATCAGGGATGTGTACGTTTGGTGTACATGGCCTCAGTTTTGCTGTTGATCTCCACTGAGCATGCAGTACCTGGTCAGGTGGGTGGGGATGTCTCGTAGTACATTTAGACAATTGTTTGTTATTTCTGTCACCTGCTGCTGGATGTCTGTCATTGGTTGTGTTGACTTGGTCCTCCCCCATACTTGAATGTGTGTGTGTGTCTGTGTGTGTGTGGTGCTGGGGGGGGTGAATTCGGAATTAGAGTTTTCAACCCTAACAGCGAATTTCCTCACTTTTGTCGCTGTGGAACAACCCTAACTAATGCATTAAACAGTTTTTTGCCTCTAATTTCCCTTCTTTTTGAGAATGATAACAAGAAATAGTGAATGTAATGCAGCGGCCGGAGCACGCGGGGCCCTGACATAGTAACAGGAGCAGCAACGCAAACAGAAATGCTAACAGTGGCACACATGGTAACACGGCTAATGAGAACAGAAAGGGTAACGCATATGGTGGCGACGAACGGTAGCTAATGCGGATGTCTGGTCACATAGTAACATGGTGCCTGTAAATGGAAATGTCAATGGGCATGGTGACGCAAAGTGAAACAGAAAGAGAAACAGTACTGTACACGGAAATGGCAAAAGTAACAGAAACGCAAGCGCAAATGAAAATGCTAAGGATGACGCATGTGGTGGCATTGGGGTGCATTGGGATCATCAGCCCCAACTCTCACCCCATGACATGTAAAGCAGCAGAAGTATAGGAGAATGGGGTGAGAGTTAGGACCCACGATCCCAATGCACACCCCAATGCCGTTGGGGGTGGGGTGCAAGGGGTTTTCAACCCCTAACAGCTAATTTCCTCACTTTTGTTGCTGTGGAACAACCTAACTAATGCATTAAACAGAGTTTTTGCCTCTAATTTCCCTTCTTTTTGAGAATGATAATGAGAAATAGTGAATGTAATAGGGCCCCGAGCTCCCACCACATGATGTCTTGTGGCATACTAACAGGGACAGCAATGCAAACAGAAATGCTAACAGTGGCGCACATGGTAACACAACCACGAATGAGAACAGAAAGGGTAACACACATGGTGGCGTAGACGGGAATGGTCTGCCAGGTGATGTGTTGTCACATAGTAACATGGTGTCTGCAAACAGAAATGTCAATGGGCATGGTGATGTAAAGTGAAACAGAAAGATAAACAGTACTGTAGACAGAAATGGCAAAAAATAACAGAAACGCAAGCGCAAATGAAAACGCAAAGGATAACGCACATGGTGGCGCAGGCGTCAGCGGTGAGTGAAACGGGTACTGGAACTGCAAGCGGAAAGGGCAACAGTAACAGTAATGTAAGTGCACAGACTGATTTTCCCCAAAACCTGCATAGAGAAAGACAGTGAGTACAAATAATGTATGCATAATAATGAGTATCAGCGCAGAAAATGAGATCTTGGAATACTAAATACATTATATCTCAGGAACCGTACGACGTAGGAAAAAAATGTAAAAGCCGTATTATTTACAGCTGTCCTGGCTAATAATGGGGGCTAAGAAATTTTCTGATGAAAAGTCTTTATCTCGCACCGTTTCCGAGATACGGGCCCTGAAAGGCGTGGCGAATGCCATAATGTTATCCTATGGGAAAAAAAGAAAAGTTTGGAGCACCATAACTTTGCCTCTCTGTAATGTTTTTTCACCAAACCACTGAAAGGTACATCTGTGGGCTGTTGGCTGTCTTCCCTCCAAATTTCAGGAAAAAAGACCAAACTGTTATTTTGCAGCAGGGTGCCAAAGGATTTCTGTAATGCGCCGGGCGCCGTAATGTTATCCTATGGGAAAAAACGTCAACTTTGGAGTGCCATAACTTTGCCGCCATGTAATATTTATTTAATACAACACTGAAAGGCACATCTGTGAGATGTTGGATCAGTTACCTCCAAATTTCAGCCCAAAACTCCAAACGGTTCTTTTGCAGCGCAGTGCCAAAGAATTGCTGTCACTGTCCCACAGATGGAAAACTACTGACGCAATTTGCGAAAGCTTTTGCAAAAAAGTTCGACACTTTCGTGAGCATGAAAGTAATTTGCAAAAGTACTTTTTCCAGAAATTTGAAAAACATATTTCTGGGGTGTTTTACCACAAAATAAAGACATGGCAAGCATCCTTAGGGTCCGAATAGGTGAATACAAAAAGAATTAGGTTGCTAGAGGGTCCCAAATTTAAATGCCAACCATTTTTCTGATCACCAACTAAAAATAAAATGGCTGATTTGCGAAAGTAACAGGCCCATTTGCGAAAGCAAAAATGAATTTGTGAAAGTGTTGAACTTTTCGTTAACTTTTCCCATTGACTTATAATGGGAAACTGTTTTTTGAATAACTTTTGAACCGTCTAATATTTTTTCATGAAAACTTTGAAAGGCACATCAGGGACCCAGCCGCATGTGCCCTGAAGATTTCAGACTGGTCACGCAAACCGTACGACCTGTAGGCGCGACCGTAGAATTCCAGAAAAAGCGTAAATGCGCGCACAGCTCACGCTTAATAACTCTACAGCCGTATATCCAACCACTACGAAACTTGGCAGATCCCAAGGCCTATGGTTCTTGATCACGTATTCTAAATTTCAGCCAAATCTGTCAAACGGTTGCAAAGTTATTAAGGTGCAAAGTTTTGGGGTTTAATATAGAAATGGCTCCTCAACCTAACTATGGTAGCACTACCATGCTACCTATATATATATATATATATATATATATATATATATATATATATATATATATATATACACACACTGTACCTTTAACTGAATTAGGAAATCCCTGACACAATCCCCTCCCCCCTTGGTTTTGAAACACGTCCAGACATATAAGGGCTCAGTCAGGTGACCCTACCAAAAAGACAAAAAACCTTTGCATAGAGTTTGCTTCAGTTCAGCTCAGTGGGGCTCAGCCCCGAGAAGAGAGAGGAGAGAGGTTCTACTGCTACTGCAGATAAGCTGTTGAATGCAGATGAGAAGGGTCTTAGGAGCTCTAGAATCCAGGAATGTACTGTGTGAGAAACTATTGATGTTAAGTTGTGATTTTCTTTGTAATTTTTTTGTTTTCATTTATTATTTTTTGAACTTTTGAAAAATAAATATCACACCAATGTGTGTTTTAAACCAGTAAATTTGCCTCATAGAAACATAGACTTTGACGGCAGATAAGGACCACTTGGCCCACCTAGTCTGCCTATTTCCCTACCTATAGGATAAGCTGCAGATCCTATTTAACCAACAGCCTATTTCTTCCTACCCCCCACAAAAATTGCTTTATGTCTGTCCCATGCATTCTTGAATTCTCCCACAGTTTTAGTCCCCACAACCTCCTCAGGAAGGCTGTTCCATGCATGCATCCACCACCCTCCTTGTGAAAAAATACTTCCTCACATTGCCCCTGAGCCATCCCCCCCTCTATCTTCAAATTGTGTCCCCTTATTGTTGCACATCTCTTTTTCTGAAAGATGCTACCCTCCTGGACTTTGTTGATTCCACTGAGATACTTAAACAATTCTATCATGTCCCCCCTCTCCCTCCTTTTCTCAAGGGTATACATATTAAGCTCCTTTAGTCTCTCCCCGTATGGCTTCTTTTGCAGACCCTGCACCATTTTAGATGCCTCATCTGAAGTTTATTCTCACACGCTTTGACAGTCACGATTATAATGATGCTTGAATTTTTTTCTAGCACTTACGGTTCACAAGATATGTGCAAATTACTGTTACAAGGGTTTGATGCCCTATAGGACTACGGTATGTCTCTGTAGCTTTGTGTAAGTGGGGGGCCCATGCTCCCAAAGATGCATATTGTTATGCAAAAATTGGCAACTTGGTGGTCGCGCAGGGCCCAAAGTGCCCCGCGCTCCCATCAGTACATGTTTTTTATTACTTAGATTATACTTTTTCAAAATGTAAGGAAATTCATGGCAAAAAAAAATGCATTTAATACATCATTTAGGGTTACAGCAAAAGAAGTCAGGAAATGAAACATTAGGGTTGAGCCCCTAACCCCTCCACATCCCCACCCCCATCCACCACAGACTGACAGACGCCGGGGTGTGCTGTTGGGGTCATGAAGCCTGGATCTCACCCCATTCTCCTTTACTGTAGCATGTCAACCAGCTTACACATGAAATGGGGTGAGAGTTGGGCCACACGACCCCAATGGTACACCCTGGCGTCTGCCAGTCTGTGGAGTATGGGGGTGCAGGTTGTGTGGGGGGCAGGGGCTCAAACCTAATATGTCATTTCCTGACTTTTTTGCTTTAACCCTAAATGATGCATTAAATGCACTTTCTTGCCAGGAATATATATGTATATAGTGAGAAAGAGATACTGTATGTGTATATATATTTATTTTTTCAACTTTCCGTGAAATTGTATCCTCATTCATACAGGTCCCTTTGGAAATGGAATAAACAGAATAGAGGAGATATTGCAAAACTCATTTTTCATGCCAACGTGCTTCCTCTGATACACTATGTAACAACACCAGGCCATGACATGCATGTTAACTCATTGTGAGATAAAGCTCTCCAGGCCATCACAATGTGTCCCCCGTGTGACAGAACACTACACCATACCTTCCCATTCTGAGAACAGTGATGTGTTCCCCCAATCCTCGTGCTGGCCAGTCAGCTCCCAGAGCTCATCTCTGAACCTGAGTTGTTGGCACTGGAAAACAACATGCTACCCTCTGACCCAAAAGCTGGCCCTGAATACAACATTTCTCCATAACTTTTAGGTGATTCTATCAACTAATGACAATATGTAATCAATAACCCTGGCAAAACTCTGTACAGCACAAATATTTATTTGACAGATTTATTCTTTCCACAAGTCTACACATTATTATATTCCACTTTTCTGGGCATAATTAATTTTTGTTTTTTTTTAAAATGACAGGTTAATTCATTTACCAGTTATTCATTTCAGATGGCATCTCTATACCTTAAAGGCAAAAATAAGTTTGTACAAAGTAAGGTATGGACTAAACAGGTCTATGCTATTGTCAATGTTTTATTTAAGTTGGCCCTAGTGTAATAACAGAAGATTGTAAATTGTATTAGGCTGTATTGCAGGTTGAGCAAATATCACCATGTTTGATGTGCTGTGCCGCTGCTTCTGGTAGTGTAAGCTGTGATAGATAAGTGACTATTTATTTATTTTTTTATTTATTAGATCATTGATTTACAGACCTTTGAGTCATAGACTCATTTACAAAGGCACCTCATCAAGAGAGCAATACATCACAGCAAACAGAACAGTACAGTACATAATGCTTAGATTAAAAAAGCAACCAGTGTTACAGGCATTCACTGGTGGTACACGGCTGGTAATAGGTAGATCACAGTAATCATAATATAGGTAGACGAGTACCACATTGGGTAGCAACCAGAGATATTTTATTACATTAGCCAGCAGATGTTGCATGAGACCCCAGGTATACACAGCAAACATAGGGCAGACCCAGCCTAGGGGTGAAGGTAAGGGGTAGGTTTGGGATTATGTGCAGTTGCAGCAACAAGTGCTTTTCAGATGGCTTCTGAGGGAGACCTTGAAAGGACCAAATTTAGTGGAGTCAGCTATATTGGCTGGGAGGGAATTGAACCAGGAGGGAGCCCGATAGCAAAAGGATCTCTGGGCCATAGAGGTCCTTACCCTGGGGACAATAAGGGAGGTTTTGACAGTGCTGCAAGTGGAGACTGAGGGGGAGGCATATTGCAGGGAGGTGGTGACCCCAGCGGGGAGAGCCCTAGTAGGGTCTTTTTTACAAGAAGGCAGGTTTGGAAGTGAAGTCTTTCTTCAAGGTTGAGCATGTTGGTGGTGGAGTACAGCAGGCATGTATGGGTGTGCCTAGAGGCTCCCAGCATTAGCCTGCAGGCCTTGTTTATAGAGAGCTGGATTCTTGCAAGCGCAGTGTTGTCAGCTGTAGCATAGATGGGCAGCCCATAGTCGATTAGCAACAGGACAGAGAAGATGATTGCCAATCTAAAGGCTTCTTGTGGTAGGCAGTCCCTATGGTGGTATAACAGTCCAATCCTGACATTGGTGGCAGCAGAAAGGGCATTGATATGGGAATAGAAGGAGAGTGCTGAATCAAAGGTAATGCCCAGATACTTGTAGGAGGGAACCTGCTCAATGGGGTTTAGTGTGCTAGGCGGTATCACGAGAGGGGCGCCATTGGCTTTGCTTTGGTGATGCGAGAAGAGCATAGCTTTGATCTTTTTTAGGTTCAGGACTAGCCTTCGTGATGTGATCCAATGCTCAGCACTATCAAAACCTTCTTGGAGGGTGGCCTGGAGTGTGTTGGGGTTGGGGTCAGCAGCAAAGAGCACAGCGTCATCCACGTAGAGGAGGCTTTTACTTGGGCAGGCCAAGGGGAAGGAGTTGAGATAGAGACTGAAGAGGAGAGAGCCTAAAATGGAGCCCTGGGGAACTCCAGAGTGGACAGGTCGTGTGTCAGATTGGGTGCTATTGATCTTTACACACTGAGATCTGGAAGAGAGGTAGCTAGTGAACCATGCAAGGGGACCAGGGGAGAAACCAAGGCATCTGAGGGAGTCAAGCAGCAGAGGATGGTAAACCGTGTCAAAGGCCTTGGAGAGGTCAATGAACACGGCACCAGCAGGACATCCGGCATCAAGAGTAGAGTGCAGAAAGTTGGAGAATTCAAGTAGCACGGTTGTGGTGCTGTGACCTGCACAAAAGCCATGCTGTTCAGGGCAAAGGATATTGTGCATGGCCAGGTATTCAGCAAGCTGGTTGGCAACTACTTTTTCAAGGGCCTTAGAGAGTGGGGGGAGGATGGAGATAGGTCAGTAGTTACCCGGGGTCGCTCGATCGCTGCTCTTTAGGATGAGAATGATGATTGCAGTTTTCCATGTGCTGGGGAACTGCCTCAGGAACAGATAGTGGTTGAGCAGCTTGGTAAGTGGGACCAGGATAGCATCCAAAGTCAGACAAAGGAGCCTAGCATCCAGTAGGTCAGTGCAGGGGTTGTTACTACTAACAGCTTTTTGCAGAAGAGGTCTAGCCTTCAATGGGGAGATGGTACATAGGTAGAAAGGAGGTCTCTGGTGAGTGGGTGGGGGGCTACTGGGATGGGGTCAAAGAAGTTACTGGGCAGGACTGAACTCAGGTCTGAGAAAGTGTGATTTAGGCAGTCTGCAATGCCAAGGGGGTCAGAGAAGACAGTTCCATTAAAGGAGAGTTGAGATTGGGGTGGGAAGTGGGATTTCCCATTCAGCTCCTTTACATTATCCCAAAAGTTTCTAGCCGACCCCCAGGAGGAGACAAGAGTGGATTGACAGTACTGGGCTTTGGCCTGTCAAATGGCCTAAGTACACTTATTGCGCTCGGCGTTGTACGCTTGCCTATCAGCTGGCTTGCCAGATTCCATGGCAATGTGCCACGGGTTGTCTCTCATTTTAAGTTTGTGAAGGAGGGAAGGGGTAACCCAGGTCATGTTTTGCTTTTTGGTGCAATTTCTAGCGAAGGGGGAATAGAGGTCACAGGCAGTGTCAAAAGTGTGAGTGAAAAAATCCAATGCTTCATCTATGGACAGTGCAAGCCTGATTGGGGACCAATGCAGTTGTGAGAGGTACAGTTTAAGGCAACAAAGGCTGCCTGGGAGTAGACGATGTTGCTGGGTGGTTTGTGGTGCAGGTTTGCTGTTGGCAGTGGACCAAGAGAATATGACAGGGGAGTGGTCACTAAGTGAGTTGGGAAGTACACTGATATCAAGCACCCTCTGGAGGCGGTTGGTAATGGTGATATCCAGGAGAGTGCTGGAGCCAGTAAAGGGGTTGAATCTAGTTGGGGTGGTGACAAGCTGGGACATGTCAAGGGCAGCAAAGATATCTCTGGTTTGGGAGGCTGCATCAGAGAGCCAGTTAATATTCAGGTCACCAACAATTATCTGGGCCATTTTGGGTGGTAGGCCAGAGAGGTAGTCAGCAAGCACCTGAATGGTGAGGTTTTGCTTTCTGGCGGGAATATAGGCAACGGTGAGAAAGAATGGGCCCTTTCCAGGGTTGGGGGAGATTTTTAGTGTGAGGGCTTGTGCCCCATTACCAAGCTTGGGTGGTAGAAGTGTATGTCCAAGGAAGGAGTCACACATATAGACAGCACAACCACCTCCATGCTTACCCACCCGATCTTCCCTGAAAAGGGTGTAACCAGGGAGGGAGATGAAGGAGTCAGGCTTGGATTTGGATAACCAGGTTTTGACGAGTGCGACAATGTCCGGTTGGTGCTGAGTAACCCAGCATTGGAATGCAGCAGCCTTCTTAAGGAGGCTGCAAATATTCATAGAAGCTATGCAGAGTCCTTGAGCCTGGGAAGGTTTGTTCATAAGGCTGGGCATGGGGCCAGGGTTTGGATGAATGTTACCTGATTGAAGCAACAGGAGGGTGATTAGGTGCACCAAAACATGGTAGTGATTGTGGCATCTCCCCTTGCAACTGGACTTGGGGCCGGGTGCTGGGGTGCAAGGGGTGGGTAGAGTAAGAAGGGTGGGAAAGGCATTGAGGAGAAGAGACCAAAGTATTAGTGGGAAGTAAGAGGTAGCAGGGGTGGAAGTGTGAGGGGTACCAAAGGGGGGAGGTGATTGTGCATTGGGAGGGTCTGATAGAGGTGTTGCAGATAAGAGGGGGGTACCATGCGTAGTGGGTGATGGTCCTAAATAAGGTGGGTCTGGTGTAGGAAGTAGGAGGAGGACCATAGTCAGTGTCAACGCACTTTTATTTATTTAGTTTTTGATGACTGGGTAGGTGCACTAGACACAAAAGTGACTATTTTCAGGCACGACCCGGGAGGTCAACAGCACAGAGAGATACAGGTCCATAGGATACAGTGTCAAGAAATATGCAATACATCACAATCAGAAGTGAAACCATTTAAGACAATAATTGTACTAAGGCACGTAGAGGTGTAATTATACAAATCGAAGGTAAGTGCCCATGTGTAAACAGTAATAGTAATATCAACATTTAAAGTGCAGAAAAATGCCACAGGGTATCATTGCATCCGGCTGAAACTGAAAAAAAGCAGCTATTGGGAGGAGGCAGAGACAGAGGCAATGCTGAGATATAGCCTAGCGAGAGAGAGGAGGAGAAAAGGAAAGGGGTGGAAAGTGGGAGGGGGATAGAATTTATGGGGAGGCTGAAGGAGCTGGGTGTCAGCTCACACCACAGAAAGGGAGGGAAACTGTGGGCCGCTCAGGCAAAGGGAGCCAAGATATACGGTGGGTTGAAGCAGGTGCAATGAGCACGTGCGGTAAAGAGGGAGCAGTGCCTCTCTTAAAGTAGCATGATTAGGGCCAGGCTGCATATCTAGGGCAGCCGACCCAGTAATAGGGACCTACATGCGAGAAACCTGATTTCCCTTTGATAGTTCTACATCTGGGAATGCTAAGTAAGGAAAGGTCAGAAGATCGGAGACCATAGGAGATGGGCTGAGGGGTCAGCAAGGAGGCAAGTTAGGTAGGCATACTGGACCGCAGTATATTGTTCAGAGGTTCCCCAGAGAGAGGAGCTGGTGTGCAATGCGGGTGGGCCAATTTAGGTCTGAATACAGTAGGCAGTGATGTCTGAGTTTGGGGGATGTGGAGGCATGTCGGCATATACTGTTGTAAGTTGTGTCCCACCTATGAAGAGTAGGCTTAGATGCATTAGTATAGATTATGGATCCATAAGAGAATGACAGGAGTAGGAATCCTCTAGCAATGGCTATCCTAGCAGAAGAGGTAAGAATATGACTTGTTTTGTAGGCTAAGCCCAGTTTGGCATTGACAGCCTTACATGTGGTGGTTATATGGATGTCATAAGTGAGGATTCATCGACCAAGACACCCAGATATTTAAAGGAGGTTACCATCTCCAGTGTGGAGCCAGCAGCCCAAGAGACCCGGAAAAATTCACAGCACTGCTTTAGTCTGATAGAGGATCCAAAGAGCATAGCCTGGGTCTTTCCAGAATTGAGAACTAGCTTGTTTTTGGTGATCCAGGACTTAATATTTACTAGGTCCATAGAGAGCTTATGATTAATAGAATGGACATTATCAGAGCTAGTGTAAAGAACAAGGTCATCGGCATAATACAATGATGAATAGGAGGATATATTTTGTGTTATATTATAAATAAAAATTGAGAAGAGGAGTGGTCCGAGGATAGGTCCCTGCGGTACACCATATTAATGACTGTTGTTTCGGAGATGGCAGAGTTGAATTTTACAGCTTGAGTTCTGTTCGATAGGTAGCTATGGAACCAGGTTACAGCTCCAGTCGAGAAACCCAGGGTTTGGATATCAACAAGCAGAAGATGGTGGTTAACAAGATCAAAAGCTTTCGTCAGATTGATGAATACTGCACCAGTTTGATGACCCTGATCCATGGCTTGAAGAACATCATTTGTCAGCTGTAGTAGAGCAGTTTGAGTACTATGGCCTTTTCTGAAGCCATGTTGGTTAGGGTGGAGGAGGTCGTACTTAGTAAGGTGTTTTGAAATCTGTGCTGAGACGAGCTTCTCCAGGACTTTATTTAATACTGACAGTATAGCTATTAGTCTATAATTGGCTATATCATTTTTATCGCCTTTTTTTGAACACTGGCATGACTCTGGCCAGTTTCCATATATCAGGCACCATGCCTTCACTCAGAGAAAAACTGAGTATCCTGGACAGTGGACCTGCAATGAACGGTGCCGCAAGCTTTAAGAGTTTAGGTTCAAGGCAGTCAGATCCAACAGCGGTGCTGTCTGATATGGAATTTAGATGTTTGAGGACAGCCTTCTTCAAGATGGCTTTAAAGTAGAAAGGAGGTGTCTCTGTAGTGTCCATTGGGATGGGGGATCCAGACATTAAGTTATCGGAAGAGATAGCAGTAGTGTAACTGGAGAGGTCAGAGAAGTGAGAATTAAATGCATTTGCAATTGTGCCTGAGTCATTACAGTGAACACCTTTCAGTATCTTGTCATTGTTTAAGAGAGTTTGCTTTGATCCAAGGAAAGTTTTGATATAGGACCAATATTTCTTAGGGTCTCCATCAGAAGGCCCTTACAGTATTGGCTTTTTGCATGTCTTATTTGCATTTTGCACTTCGATCGCTGTTCTCTGTAGATGTTAAAATCCACTTTTTTAAACTTCTTCCAGCAATTTTCCCTGTTTTTGAGGGCTGTAAGGAGGTCTTTATGCAGCCATCTGGTTTGTATACAACGAATGCACCGAGTGATGATGGGAGTATGTTTATCTTGAAGGAGCACAAACCTACTCAGGAATGCATGGAGAGCGGCATCCTTACTCATTAATTGGTAGACAGGGGACCAGTCAGTATGAGACACATCATATAGGAAATGAGCCTGGTTTAAGTTTGCGTAGTTTCTGAAGCATATACAGTGTTGAGGGGACATGAAGGTTGTAGAAGGGCTCCATATGCAGAAAACAGGGTAATGATCACTGATATTGTCTGGCAGCATCCCTATTTCTGCATTTCTGTCCACACAATTTAAGACCTAATCAATAAGGGTGCTAGAGCCAATGGTAACAGCCAGTCTTGTATGGTCAGTAATTATTTGGTGTAAATTATTGCTCTGCACCAGGGATTGTAGGGTATCTTGAGATTTACTAAGCCTGTTTAAATTTAAATCTCCGAGAATGATGAGTTCATTCTTCCCCGCATGTGCAGCTGTATGATCCAACAAGTACACAAGGCCATTTAGTCCACTTTTAGGAAGATTATAGGCACAGACAATGTGGAGTTTCTTAGCTCCTACTCTAAGTATGGCATGGATGTATTCACACAAGGAGTTTTTCTTGTCAGTTAACATAGTTAGGTTTAGATCGTTTTTGTAATAGATTGCAACACCCCCACCACGCTTAGGAGGTGGCCTATCACACCTAAGAAGGTTGTAGTTTGGGAGCAGGCAATAGGTAGCTGGGATAGAGGGCTTTAGCCACATCTTAGATAGACAGAGCACATCGGGGTGGTGGTTTGCCACCCAGGCTTCAAGATCTGCATGATTACAGAGAAGACTCCTAACATTTAAATGGACCATGTGTAGGCCTTTTATATCATAGCCAGTGCAATTTGGAGGTAATTTATTTGACATTGGTCCAGGGTTCAATTCAAAGTCTCTAGATAGCAAGAGAACCAACAACATGATGTACCCTAACTTATGCAGGGAAATTGAGGGCTATTATAGCTATAGATATGCCACCATTTAGCAACAGATGCAGTAGAATGGTAGATGAGCAGTTTAAGGAGGAGGGCAGGGGTCACATCATGACCTCTTTCTGGTAGGATTAGCCTGTTAGAGTAAGTGAAATCATTTAGATTTGACTACTATTTTGGAGGAGATTATTGGGATCAGGCACTATGAGGATACTAAGTAACATCAGAAACAGGATAAGAGAGGGAGCAAATAGAGATATCCAAGCCATTCTGTAAAATTTAATAGTAAGCAGATTGGCTAGGCTGGATGGTGGGTTAGGGGGTGCAGTGGAGGGCAAAACGTAACTGCCGCAAATGGAGCTTCTAAAGTCCGCTTAGTTTTTGGAGATCTTGTGAGCCATCTAATTATTTGAGATTCCTAAAACTCCAAAATGCCCTAGATTGTTTGACGGGTGTGTCAGTATCAGTCCAATAGGGCAACTGATAGCTGCAGCATAACCGAGGGAATTGCAAGATGTGAAGTGGAAAGTTACACAAAGTTGACCAGTCAACCAGACAGTTTAAGCACAGTAAGTAAGATAAGAACTTCTGCCTAAATAAGGCTTTGGATGTAAAAGATCAGAACAGTCTTGAGCTAGAAAGATTTCCACACTATACAATCGAATAGGCAGTGAAGTGAAGAGAAATGGGCAAAAACTAGTTTAGGGTGCCCCCAAGTGGCTGGTTGGTATAACAAGTCAATGGAAAAATGAGGAGATTGTCTTTATTTGATTTGCTACAAGGCACTATAAAAGTAAATGCCCAGATAGGGCGGGTGGGGTGGGGAAACGTCAAGGCATCGGGATAGCCTCTAGGAGGAGAGAGAGAGAGAGAGAAAAAGAGCCTGGTCCTATGGGCTTTGCTGGGCACAAATCAGCTGTGGAGCAAAAAACACACTGAGAACATAGCACAGCTGACTAGCAGCGCACCGCATTCTGAGGTAGGGACAGCCCTCTTATACTTAAAAAGATAGTAGTCTCCTTTGGGAAATAATTTAATTATCTTTTCTGCTCCAGCTGCTTCCTAACCAGTCAGAGCTTATGGCAGCAAGACCTGCCTGAGCAAGGAGAAACGCTGGTAGCCTGAGCAACAGAAATGGTGGCAAGTTTAAAATTGGAGACCAGATTCAAGCTGGGCACAGGCACAACGGGTAGTCACTTGTACTTTTAGTTTTGCAGATGGCATCTGGGAGCAGCTCCTATCAGGCAGGAGCCCGGGGAGAGGGTGGGCAGCTTTCGTTTTGCTGGCAGCATCAGGGAGTAGCTCCTATCGGGCAGGAGCCCGGGGTGAGGGTGGACAGCTTCCAAGGAGCTGCCAGCGGGCATCCTGGTCTCGGTCGGCTGGGTGCTGTCTGACCATAGGGGAGCTGAAGCAGCCCTGTTCAAGGGCAGGCAGCTTCCAAGGAGCTGCAGGCGGGTGTCCTGGTCTCAGTTGGCTGGGTGCCATCTGACCATAGGGGAGCTGAAACAGCCCTGTTCAAGGGCAGACAGCTTCCAAGGAGCTGCAGGCGGGCATCCTGGTCTCGGTTGGCTGGGTGCCGTTCGACCGTGGGGGAGATGAAGCAGCCCTGTTCAAGGGCAGGCAGCTGATCCCAGATGCCTTGAGGATGATAAGTTATTTGAGCACAAGAGAGGATCACCCCTTTAAGAAGTTACAGAAAGGTGAGCCCCTTTATGGAGTTGCTGTAATTGACTAGTGTGAGGCCTCGGGGGTGAGGACCACTGGGGAAGTGTACTTAATAAAGGGGGGGGGATAAAAATTGTCCAGAGAGCAGTACAGCAAGGCAGTGACCGAGCTGTGTTTTAAAAAAGGTGCCTTGTATGCTTTCTTTCTCAATGGGGCTCTGCAGAATCCAATCGGGAAGCAGACACAGTCCCCAGGAGCCAATCCAATTACAGGGATTGAAGCCTGACAGCTCTGAGCTAGGAGCTGACCAAATGTACCTGCTTTCCTTGGTCAGGTGGTGGTGGTGGTGGGCTGGATGCAGAGGTCCGGCTGCCAGCAGGTAGCAGCATCAGGGCCACTCAGCTGAAGTGGAGAGCCTGGTTTGGGCTTGTGGCTAAAATAGATCAGAAAAAAAGATGGGCCGTTAGTTAAAAAGTCAAAGACAAAGGTCAAGTAAATTGGTGGGAGGGCCCTGCACAATTTAGTGCTCAGGGCAGAAGTAGGTGCAAATAGTGGGACAGAAAAGATTCCTGCAGAGAGGTCTGGTCAAAGGTGCCTGGTGGGAATTTAGCAAAACAAAAGGCTGATTCAGGAGGTTGGGGGAGGGCCCGTGAATGAGACCAGGGATGGCTGGGAAGGAGCTGTGTGGTGGAGAGGACTCAGGGTAGTCTGGAATGGGTAGATAAGATGGCCCAAAATGCCAGGCAATATTTACAGAATGTGCTGGTTTAGGGGGGTGTCAGGAGAGGGAATCAGGTGTCCAGTAGATGGCAGAGAAACATTATGGGGAATAGAGAGAAAGAAATGTGGCAGAATGCAACCATTTCATCAGCTAATGCATGATGTTTTAACACTCATGACATTACATTCTGAGCATTGAGGAGTTCTGGACATAACAAGAGTGGAAGGGAACCAGGTTCTATGGATAAATGGAAATATTAATAAAAAATCACTAAGAACAGTGAATTCTGCGGCATTGCAGAAGTTCTGCGGTAGGTTGCAAGTTTTTGGCAAAATTCTGCGGCCGGAGAATTCTAGGGGCCTTGTACATAACTGATGCCTATATAAGAGGTTCTATGTTCTGTTACATCTAACGCTTTCAAAAGATGTCTAGCAATGGGGTGCCCTGGATCATTTTTACATATAGCCCTGTAGTGTTCCTGTATCCATTCTTTCAGCATTCTGGTGGTTTGTTCAACATAAATCTTTCCACAGGAACACCGTGGGGCATATACCACAAATCTCTAATAGGATTTATTTTATTCCTAAATTTCTAGTATTCTGAAAGGTTTTCCCTTGTACTGCCCATTTGCAAATGATACATCTCTTGCTAGGAAAAAGGCTGTGAGGCTATTACCCAGCCAGAGGCCTTGGTCTATTGTAAGTTTAAATGCACTAGATGTTAAAAAATCTTTTAGGCGTTTACCCCATTTAAATGTAATGAGGAGGCCATTATTACCCACGTCCTTTAAACCTTTGTCTAAGGCCGGGACCTGCCAGTGCTTCTGAACAATAGCTTTTATTTCCATAGAAATTGGACTATATGTGGAAACAACGGTGACTTGTTCCAGGGTACTGGAAGGTTGTTTTTGTGCTAAAAGTTGTTGCCTGCTCATTTTTTCCATTTTCAAAACAGCAGATTGTAATGTTGTTTCCTGGTAACCTCTGAGCCTTAATCTAGAAGAGTTCTTTTTTAGCGTCTGTGTAATCCTCTTGTTTAGAACTGTTTCTTTTTAATCTAATAAGCTGTCCCAGTGGTAAGTTTTGAATGGTATGCCTTGGATGCGCACTCCATGTATGTAGCACGGTGCTACCTGCAGTTGGTTTTCTGTAAGTTTTAAATGCTATTCTCTATCCCAGGACCCAGGTAAGAATGAGGTCCAAATAATGTATCTCTGTAGTGTCAAATGATGCAATGAATTTTAAGCCCACCTCATTTGAATTTAAATAACTCAAAAACTGACTGATTTCATTTTCTGTGCCTTGCCGGATGAAAATCAAATTTTCTATATACATAGAAACATAGAAACATAGAAGTTGACGGCAGATAAGGACCGCAAGGCCCATCCAGTCTGCCCATTTCTTTTTCTACCTTATAAATGTGCCATCGGCCTTTGCTCTGTCAGTGACCTATCTATTCATAGTCATTTGTATTGCTCCCTTATGCCTATCCCATGCCTGTTTGAAGCCCTGCACTGTATTCATAGCCACCACTTCTTGTGGTAAGCCATTCCATGCATCTACCACCTTTCTGTGAAAAGAATTCTCCACATTCCCCTTAATCGGCCTCCCTCTAATCTCATGCTGTGTCCTCTTGTCTTGCTATTTTTCTTATATTTAAACATGTTAGACTCTTTCACCTTGTTTATGCCCTTAAGGTGTTTAAATGTCTCGATCATATCACCTCTCTCCCTCCTTTGCTCAAGGGTATACATATTGAGCTCCGTTAATCTGTCCTCATATGTCTTCTGATGCAGTCCCTGCACCATTTTGGTTGCCCTTCTCTGGACTGCCTCAATTTGGTTAATGTCCTTGTGAAGGTGTGGCCTCCAATACTGCACAGTACTCCAGATGGGGCCTAACTAATGTCTTGTACAGAGGATTATTACCTTCCTCTACGATCAGTGATACCCCTACTAATACACCCTAACACCCCCTTACTTACCTACTGAGTTAGAGGTCTGCTTGATGATTTTAGGTCATCAGTGATGATGATGCCCAAGTCTCTTTCTTCCTTTGTGACTGCTAGCAACTCCCCTCCCAGCCTATAAGTGGCTTCAGGGTTTCTCTTCCCTATGTGCATGATTTTGCACTTCTTTGCATTAAATCCCAGTTGCCACTCTTCTGACCATTTTGCTAGTTTATCCAGATCTCTTCTCATTCTGTCCACCCCATCTGGATCATCTACTCTGTTGCAGATCTTGGTGTCATCTGCAAACAGACAAGCCTTACCCTCTAGTCCATCTGCGAGGTCACTAATGAAGATGTTGAATAGGACTGGCCCCAGGACTGATCCCTGAGGTACCCCACTTGTGACTTGCATCTCTTCTGACTGTATACCATTTACCACCACTCTCTGTTTTCTGCCAGTCAACCAGTTTGCCACCCAGTTGACCAACTTCTGACCCACCCCGAGCCTACCTAGCTTATTTATCAATCTTCTATGTGGAACAGTGTCAAAGCTTTGCTGAAGTCAAGGTAGGCGACATCAACTGCTCCCCTGGTCCACCACTCTGGTTACCCAGTCAAAGAAATCTATGAGATTAGTTTGACAGGACCTTCCTTTGTAAACCCATGCTGTCTTGGATCCTGTGCCCTATGGATTCCAGGTGTTGCACTATCCTTTCCTTAAGAGTGCCTCCATAATCTTGCCCACTACTGAGGTAAGACTGACTGGTCTGTAGTTCCCGCCTCCTCCCTGCTACCACTCTTGTGGGCGGGATCACATGAGCCCTTCTCTAGTCTTCTGGGACCTCTCCTGTGCTCAGAGACTCACTAAACAATTCTGCTAATGGCTCTGCTAGTTCCTCCTTTAGCTCCTTAAGTACCCTGGGATGTATGCCATCAGGTCCCATTGCCTTATCCACCCTGAGCTTAGCAAGCTCTTGTAGGACCCTTTCTTTTGTGAAGGGAGTGGTGCTCACCTCCCCCCCCTGTGTCCATGATGCTGAGCTGTGGGCCCTGCCCTACCTTCTCTTCAGTAAATACTGAGCAAAAGTATCTATTTAGGATAGATGCCTTTACAGGGTCCTCCTCCTCACATGCTCCCTTTTCTCCATTAAGCTTAGCAATACCCCCTCTGGACTTTCTCCTTTCACTAATGTATCTATAGAAAGTCTTTTCACCTTACCTTTTGTAAAAAATGATATTAGAAAAAATGGGTTAACAATGGGTCCAAGATTGCACCTCCCTCCCACCAACCCATATACAAGTTGGCATAGGAGGGTGTGACCGAGGACCCCATCACCGTTCCACACCTCTGTCTATAAAAATATTTGACAAACAGAAAACAATTAATGTTTAATATGATTTCCAAGGCTGAAATAATAAAATCAATTGGGTATTGTAACACTGAATTTGTGAGGGACTCCCTAACTGACCTGATCCCTAATTCATGCTGAATACTTATGTACAGGGAGGAAACGTCAATAGACAGCCACCAATATGATTCGACTCAAATGAATCCCTCCAGAGACTGAGTACCCACCCTATTAGAGATTTTATGATCTGCAAAAAGGCATAGCTTCCCCTCCAAGTCTTCTGCAATGTAACTTATATGGACATTGAAAAGGATAAGTCCCAGTATAGAACCGTGCAGCAACTCTCTTGTCGCTCTCCCACCATTAGATTAGATGTTATTTACCAACTGTGACTGGGTTGAGTAAGACCTGTCCCATTTGTTATACACAGAGAGTTAAAAGCAAGGATCTGTTCTGACTTCTCCTATTTCTGCCATATGTGTCTGTTTTTCTCTCTGTCTCCTGACTGATCACTCAATCAACTTTTCTTGGTGCGCCAAGGGTCTGGCCAGTCTGAATGGTCCCATGCTTCCCCCCAACTATCTCCCTGCCTCCATTTGGTATTTCTTGCTGTTTCTATGTTTTCTTGCTCTCCCTTGCTTCTCTGTGGTTATAAAAATATATGTGGATCTTTGTTTGAGACTGGGTTTCCTGGTTTGCAGATGTATGTAATTATATTTGTGAAGGTTTTTTTTTTTTTTTTAGGGAGGTTCATAGAAAAGACAGTAACCTGAAACAGAGGGTTGACCTTAAGAAACCTTTCGGTCACCTCAAGCTTGTTAACAGAATTGCCAACAGGAGACCTGCTCTAGCCAGCCTGTTCTATTCTGCTATGTCTGTTAAGCCTGGATGTATTCTAGACAGGAAAGAACTTGAAAAACTTGATACATTTTTTGAGAAACAGGATGTAGAGTTAAAAAAAACGATTACGCAAAGAGATCTTAAAAAAAGTAGCAACTTTTTTTTCATTTGACAGCTTCAGGTTTTTAGATAACTTTCAGAACCCCTATCCAGTAATCATTTTTTTATCCAGTTTATTACTTTGGATCCCACCCCTAGATTACTCTACTTCTTTATCAATCTCCTATAGACTCAGTGTTGAAGGCCTTGCTGAAATCCAACTAGGCCATGCCCACTGGCCTTCCTTGATCTATATTCCTGGTCATGCAGTAGAAGAAATCAATCTGATTTCTCTGGCAAGAATCAATCCAAAAGTGATGGCGGTGAGCTCCTAACAAGAAGCAGGTGCAACACCACTAGGGAGGCAGCTAACCCCCTACAATAGACAAGACCAGTTAGTGGTATGCACAATGAAGGAAAAGAAGGAAAATGTGGAAGCAAGTGTTCTGTTCAAAAGGTTTATGAACAGCTTCCAAAAGCACAGCACAATGGCAATGGGAGGCAAACTTTAAAAGTCCAGCTCTAACCCCTAGCACCTTGACTCTCGACAAAATAATACAAAATAACATATCCAGAAGAATACAAAATAACATATCCAGACATCCCTACAATTTGAAATTCATGCAATTATAATTGTGTTTTTGATTGTCGCAGAGCACTACCATCATGGGGGTGACAACTTCATCTGAAGAGGAACAAGTGCAGATTCACCAGTCACAATGCTGGCACTCCAGTTTACTAATTTGAATTTTGAACAGACAATGAGCCAAGCTGAACAAACTATGAGCAAAGGAGAAGATGCTGAATAGAGATAGGAGGAAACAGACACTGACAGCTTTTATGCCCAGTGCCTCAGAGCAACAAACAAACTTCACAGAGTGGAGGTAAATGAAGGAATGAATGAGAACATTAAAATTATTTTTATCAACTTAGAAGGACTACTAATAAAGGAGATTGAAATAACTTACAATATCAGTACACTAGGAGAATACCTGGATCATAATCAGACACCATTAGGGCTCAGAATCATCATTTAACACTCTAGTGGTTTGGATGAGTTTCAATTTAAGGGGGAGTGGGTGAAGGCAGCCTGCAACTGTTCAAATATTTTTCATCAACTGCTGATTAAGGACGACCTTCTCAAATACACAGAACTAGCCAAAGACTTGGATCAAGCTAAATCAACTGCTATGAGCATTAAAACCAATTCAGAGTACAGAGACTTTAATGAACAGCTATACACTAAACTTATGAAACACAAGGCAGAGGTAATTGAGAGGAAATCCATGAAATTGCATTGCAATCAAGGTGATTATGAGAAGAGGCACATCCTGAACTGGAACCAACAAAGGTCCCAAAGCAGAGGGCACTCTAGGGTGTGATTTGCCAAAACCAGTGAAAGGAATGCCAGAAGCAACCAAAATCATGATGACAGCAGTAAATCCCAGGAATCAGAACAAACTCCAACAAGGGACTTTCTTTTCAGTAGCGACCAGGAACAAAGGCAAAAGAAAAAGGACAATGCAATGAGGGAAGAGAGGGGGACTAAGTGCAATCTGGCACAGAAAGACTGCTCTGAGAATAGAAGAAGGATTTAACTTACAAGTACTGAATCTATTCAGTTTAACACTGAACATACATCAGTTGTCAGTGCTCAAAAGGGACTCCGTTTTATTCTGACTCCTGTCGTTAATGATGTTCAAGTGTTTGTGGACTTGCACAAGTTTTCCTTAAGCTGCATTTGAAATAGTTTTTTCTTAAAGACCCCACACAATACCAATCCGCCCTGGGAAATATAGAAATGGGGTTGTCACAAAAAGAACTGGCTCCACAAATTGAGGACTTAGATTTTCTATTGAATGCCTTTCTGCATACAATGGCTATTGGGACAGCTGAGTTGCACCCTGCCACAAGAGAAACCACCCAAAACCTACTCAACACAGTACCTGACATTCCTATACTGGAGAAAACAAACATTGCAACAAGCATTCTAACATGAATACTGCCATCAATTTGGAAACCTTAGAGGCACTCTGGCTGGAAAATGAAGGAGGGAGTAACCTCTTGACTTCCCAGGAGACAATAGGTATGGCATTGTTATTGGCAAGTACCAACATTAAGAAATTGAGGAAATCTATGTTTAAAAGGAAATCAAGTTTTTGTCCCAAGACATATTATAGTGTAATAGATACTTTTGAGAAAATGGTATGTAAGCAAGTCAAGAATTTATTGGATGACAATGCTGCCCCCCGCAGGTTTAATTTGACAAAAAGAGAACTTCGAACTTTCGCCCAATTGTCTAATAATAGTAATGTGGTAATACAACCTGCAGATAAGGGGGGCAATATAGCCATCATGGATAAGGAACAGTATAGAAACATAGTTTCTTCTTTGCTAGGAGATGAAGGAAGCTACAGTAAACTACATTTTAACCCCACAGCTATTTACCGAAATGAGTTATATGTACTGTTTACCTATGCTATAGATAAGGGGGAATAACAGAAGAAGTGTATAGATTTATTTAATATTAACACCCTGTTACACCGGGGTTCTATAGTGTCCTCAAAAATCCATAAAAATAGGGATAACCCCCAAGTGAGACCTATAGTTTGTAGTGTTGGGTTCCTTACTCAAGAAGTTGGACAAATTCGTAAATTTGTTTCTTCAGTTTAGTGAATCCAATTTAGACTCATACAATAAAGATACTTCAGACCTTTTGAGGAAACTAGAGGGTGTGCAGTGTGACAATAGCTATAGTTGGCTCAGAATAGTCGTTGAATCCCTGTACACCTCGATCTACCATGACAAGGGGATACTAGCCACCAAATATTTTCTGAGTAAATACCAGGAGGAGATACTATACCTGTTGAATTTATTTTGAAATCCTGTCCTTTACACTTACTCATAACAATTCTGAATTTGAGGCTAATAACTTCAGACAAATATGTGGCACAGCTATGGGCACAACAATGGTGCCCAGCTAAGCCAGTCTGTTCCTTGGTTATTGGGATAATGCCATTGTGTTTGATCACAGTCTCAATCCATACTATCAGAACATAAAACACTGGATCCACTTTATAGACAACATAGTCTGTATATGGCAAGGGGAACCAGATGAGGCACATAGATTTATGGAATGGCTCAATCAGGATGCACTTAATCTTAGGCTCACTTACTGTACATGCTCAATTCCACAAGTTTAAATTTCTTGGATTTGACTTTAAATATTGACAAAGAGGGAAATAATATTGAAACCAATACGTATAGGAAGCCCACTGCTACCAGTTCTACACACCAGTCTGATAATATCCACTCTCCCAGCCTCAAGAAATCTATTCCATACAGTGAATTATTGAGGCTGAGGAGGAATTTCAGAGTATGGATATGGGCTTTGAGACACAGGCTGATGAACTAATTGAAAGATTTAAAGCCAGAGGATATGATAATAATTTACTACAAACATCTAAACTCAAAGCAAGAAATATCCAAAAAATTTCACTCCTACACAAATCTGACTATAACATCAATAATAACATCCCATGCACTTTCGTCACCGAATATAATTTTCTGGCAGGCCAAATTGCCAATGTAATCTACAGGAACTGGCCAGTCTTATTGAGCGACAGTATGGTGGGATGTGCAGTGGGCCCCAAACCAAGAGTGACTTTTAGCAGTGCCAAAAATCTAAGAAAGGCTAGTACAAAGTAGAATGAGGAAAAGTCAAATGACCACTAGCCACACCTAGTTGCCACAGACACCTAGAGGTTTATATAGATGCTAGAGATGTAATATCTGTAGATATGCTGTGACTAATAACATCTTTACTCATCTAAACTCTCCTGGATGTCATGTTGACATAAAAGAATCGATCACCTGCCATACACCATATATGGTGTATGTCCTGTGGTGCGGTTGTGGTTTAATATATGTGGGCAACACTGTACACCCAATAAATCAATACATACAGTAACACATTCGATCAATCATTAACAATCAACAAGATACCCCAGTGGGTACACATTTTGCTCTGCACAACAATTTATCTCCTGAGGGACTCTGGTACATGAAGATTGAAGGGGTCCCACCCTCAAAAGTAGGGGGACACAGGGCTAATACACTGCTCCAGAAAGACAGTAAATGGATTTTCAAACTAAACAGTGTAAAGCCTTTTGGTCTTAAAGAATAATGGAACATCAAACCTTTTCTGAAAAAGTAACGGAACTTATGCTGACTGTCTCATCTACTCTCTACAAATAATCATTATACTTCTTTTCTATTTTATGCACTTTTCAACACTCTAGGAGTACTTGGACTTACCTCAGTTTCTTCCTACCCATTTGAACTTGTCATTTGGAGCTTAAACTCTGATAAAAAAGTCATGAAAACAATCCAGTCCAGACAACGTTCTTTCTTTTTTCAACCCTCCCTGTTTTGGTTTTCTTAGCACTAACATGTATTAATTCTCAAAGAGATTGCATGAAATTCTAATTGTAAGGATGTTTGGATATGTTATTTTATATTATTGTTTTATATATTTGCCTTCAAGTGTTGTATCCTTAACTATGTATAATTTGATAATTAGATACACTCATGAATATTTAACGACTGTGCTGTATAAATGCTGCTTTCCTACATTTCAGCCTCAGCCCCCTTTGAAGACTCACAAGTGTTGAGTTGCTAGGGGTTAGAGCTGGACTTTTGACGATTCCCTACCATTGTCATTGTGCTGTGCTTTTGGACACAGTGTACAAACCTTTTGAATTGAAGACTTACTTCCACATTTTCCTTCATTTTACTTCATTGTGCATACTACTAACTGGTCTTTTACCTCTGACAAGACCCTCCCCTTCCAAGGGAATCCATGCTGTTTTTGGTCTTACAACCCGCTGGATTCCAGGTACTCCACCAGCCTTTCCTTTAATAGGGTTTCCATTAATTTCCCACCACTGATATAAGACATACTCATCTATACTTGCTAGCCGGCTCCCTGCTGCCACTCATGCAGATGGGGACTATGTCTACTCTCCTCCAATCTATTAGAACATCTTCTGTTTCAAGTGGGTTGTTGAATAAGGCTGACAGAGGTGCAGCAAGCACCTCCATGAGCTCATTTAGTACTCTTGTGTGTATCCCTTCAGGTCCCATAGCTTTGTCCATTATTAGCTTTGCTAGTGCCTCCAGTGGTCATTCAACTGAAAATGGACTTGTGTACACCCCCCTAATACTGTTCCTGCTGCTCCTTGCCAATCTGTGCCCCTCCCCTTCCATTGTGAAGACTGAGCAGAAGTACCTTTTTGGGACATCTGTGTTTTCCTGATCCTGCTTTGTGTGGTTTCTCTGTCCCATCCTCCTTATCCTCACTATCCCATTCCTTTACTTCCTCTTCTTGTTTATGTACCTGAAGAAACTCTTGTTCCCGTTTGCTACCCCTTTGGCTATCATTTCCTCTGATTGCATCTTTGATCCCCTCACTGCCTTACCTGCTTCCCTTTAACCTCCCTGGTACACCTCCCTATCCTCATCTCTCTGCATTTCATTGTACTTTCTAGATGCCACCAGCATTCCTTCACCTTTGTGGCCACTTCTTTGAGTAATATATTGGTATTTTGTTCTCTTGCTTTTGTTCACTTCCTACAAGCAAAGGCTGGTTGCCTGCACTATGCCTTCCCTTCATTTTCTCCATGGTTCCACTACCCCTTCCTAGCAATCCTTCCCTGCTTGGCAGCCTCCAAGGCATTCTCCCATATTTTTAAATCCACCCTCCTAATGTCCAGGACCCTCAGCATTGTGTGGTTTGCCTCAGCGACCCATTTTTATGCAATAAAATAATATCTATCTTGGGATGCGGATAGAAGTGTTCCTTTTATGGAAAAAATATATTGGGGATGTTGTTGAAAATGGTCCCTGTACACAAACTGTACTATCATAAGATGCTGTTGGAAATGTTCCTGGTATACAGACTGGAAGATCTTAGGATGCTGTTAGATGTGATCCCTTTACAAAAATTGGAATACCTTTGGATGCTGTTTAATGTGTTCATTATATACAAACTGGAATATCTTTGGATGCTCTTAGATGTGCTCCACTTATGCAAACTGTAATATATTGGGGTGCTACTGAAAATGTTCCCTGTCCCCAGACTGTTATAGCTTGGGACACTGTTAGAAGAACTCCCTGTACACACACACAGTAATTTCTTTGGATTCTGTCAGAACTACTTTCTGTATGCAAACTATAATATCTTGGGATGTTGCTTGAAATGCTCCCAGTACACAAACTACAGCATTTTGGGTGCTTTTATAAGTGTTTCCTGTAGACAAACTGTGTTATCTTGGCATACTGATGGAAGTGCTCCAGTTACACAAGCCACAGTGTTTTTGGATGATTTTGGAAGTGCTCATCATATGAAAATATTTTCTTGAAATGCTGTTGAATGTGCTCTCTGCATATATAAATGCTAACATCTTGGGTCCGAGAGCAAGTACTTTTTGTCACAAATTTCGTACCCTGTATATATCTTGAGATGCTATTAGAAGTGTTCTGTGTACACAGACAGCAATATCATGTAATGATATTAGAATTCTTCCCTGTATATAAACAGTAATATCTTGGGATGTTGTTGAAAGTGTTCACAGAACACAAATAGTAATATATTGTTATGAGATGTTAGAAGGGTTCCACCGTCGGATGGCACCTGACTGAGTGCACGCAACATTAGGGCACCTGGGATTTGAGTTTGAATCCCTCTTGTAATGCAGGGGGATTCACCACATGCACCCCCCATGTGGAGGGCTGCATTTCCCCATGCCCCCAACTATAGATTTTAACACTGGGGGGTGGAATTCCACGAAGGGGTGATGAATCAGGGATTTTGGCACCCTGTTGATGTACACACTCAGACCTGTACACAGATGGCCAGAATGGGTTAGAAGTGCTCCCTATACACAAACTGAAATAACTTGGGATACTGTTAGAAGTGCTCCCTGTACAAACAAACTCTAGCCAGAGCCAATATGGCTGTGGCAAGCTTGAAGAAGCTCCAAGTACCGAGTGCCATGAGTGCAGCTGAATGCCATCCCACATACACCATGCAAAGAAACCTTCAGCATTGACAAATGCTTCTTTTTTGTTAACTTTGCATGGCTTCCAGCAGTCTAACTGAGAAGAAGACATAATCTCTGATTGTAGACTGCAGTCACTAAACATTTTAGTATAATTCACCTTGCTTGGTGCTGTATATTATAATGTAACCCACACTATAGTTTTAATTTCTAACATGACCACACGTACCCCTTTTACAAACATGTCATAATAGGAAAATAACAATCTCTCTTTTAACTAATAGCTTCTACAGCAATAACAGCAGCAAGTCCAAATCTCAGATGTGAAGTAAGAAAATGTAGTAATACAAACCTACGAACATACAACAATGCCAGCAGATACAAGCCAATTGATCTATCACATCTGATCAGTCATGTAACACACAGGTAAGATTCCTGCTGCTGCCCCCCCCACCTCTTGCTTCATTCTCTTCCCCCTCAACTTCCCACCAACTAGTATCTTGCCCTTGACCCTGTCCCACCCCCTTTTGAAGCTCTCCACTGTTTGAAGAGATACCACTTCTTCAGGAAGTGCATTTCACCCCCTACAACCCTCTCCGGGAAGTAATGTCTCCTCACCTCTCTCCTGAAACTACCCCCCACCAACTTCAGGATGTGACCCCTAGTAATTCCTTTTCCCTTAAATCAAAACATGCCCTCTGTATTAACCCTGTTGATGCACTTTAAGTACTTGAAGGTTTCAAGTCATCTCACCCCTATTCCTTCTCTCCTCCAATGAGTACATGATGAGGTCCTTTAACCTATCATCGTAAGGTGATCTGAAATGTGTCATAGAAAATATGATAGTAGAATGTGATACATCAGATTTACGGAAAAATAGAAAACAGTATTCTGCAGTCCTATGTTTACAAAGTTGTTACCTGGCTTGAGATAAATGAATCACCTGCTTCAAATCTCACCAGAGCCACTTACATGTGATGAACCAGGGGCACTTGTATTAGATCAGGGCAACTTTCATCATATTCATGGCTACTGTTGCAAAATAGAATCTATGCACACATATTTGCTTTTTTAATCTGAGCTGATTACATTTTGCTGTAGAATGTATGTCCATTTCCCTGTTGCAGCAAGGTTAAACTAATTCCATGGAGATACATCATGTAAATTGACAGTACATGCACACAGAGGGAATACCAGAACAGAATTTAAAGGATACTTAAACCCTATTTTTATGCCCGAAATTCCAGTTAAAATGGATCCCAAATTGAAGCAGATGAGACAGTGTTCAGTTACAGAATGTGCCTCCTTAGACTGGAATCAGTTTAACCTTGCCTCAACAGGAAAATGGACACACATTGATAATATTGTTTTAATGCTGACATTTGGAACTGTATGGCATAGCAGAGCATTCATTTATCAAACAGGGCTCATACACTTATAAACGGATACTTATTTTGGATCGTAATAGAAAATAAAGAAAAAGAAAAAAACCAAAAAAGAACTATTCAAGTCATCATACCCTCTGTATGACTGGTTTTGTAGCTCTAATTTATTTTTGAATTACATAAGTTAGACATTTGGGATTGTTGAGAGCAATAGACAGTAGAAATTCCTACATGATGACTCCCAGTTTCAAGGCTGAGATTTGGGGAGGGGGTCCAAGACTACTTCTTAAATTGCTCTGTCTCCCACATAACGTGTATGCCTAATTAAGCCATGTACTACTAGGTCTACATTCAGTCAAAGTAAGGAGATAATGAGTTAACCCCTTGGAAGAACAGGAATGAATCTATTTGACTTGAACTAGACAGATGCTCATTCTGCAGCCCTGCAAGAGTTAAATGACAGCAGCTTCAACAGTTTTTTTTGTTTATATCCTGAGAAGTTGGGAGGCACAGTAGCATCCCTCTGCCTTTAAGGCAGAGCAGCCAAAAGCAAAAATCAAAGGGGGAGTATACTATTTTGCAGTTGATGGAAGGATACACTGAAAACTTCTAAAAGTTGTGTTCCACGGAAACACCTTTTTTCTAGTGAAAATGGGATGGCTGTAGGCTCCACCCACAGCCATAAACATTGAATATTTATGGATGCTTTTAGAAGTGCCCTATATACACAAACAGTAATATTATGGGATGTTGTTGGAAGTGTTCTCTGAACAAAATGGTAATATCTTGGGATATTGTTGGAAATCTTCACTGTACACGTATCGTAATATCTTCAGATATTGTTGGGACTGTTCCCTATTCACAAACAGTACTATCTTGAGACATTGTTGGAAGTGTTCCCTGTACAAAAATGGTAATATCATAATCTTTAAATGTTTAATTCTAATCTGAATGTACAATTTGTAAATTTTGTTACTGTTCTGGAATCTCTATGTTTTGCAACTGCTAGTCTGTACAAGGTAGCCAAATAGGTCTGCAATATGTCTGTCTCCACTCTAATTACACTGTTTTGTTTTGTCCATGCTTCTCCCTGCCCCCCTCACCCAGGTCACATCTGGAATTGAGCAATACTCTGCTCAGTGTGCCTTTCTGGTTAAACTCTAAAACAAGGCCCCTACATTTCTGTGGCATGTTGGGACGAAGTTCTATGGCAAGACTACCATTTGCTGCAGAACCTCTGCGGCGGTGGTTTGTAATTTCTGCAGAAGTTTTGCGGCACAAATGAACTACCACATTATAGTGTCAGCTTGTCATCCTGACTTCACTTTAATGACAGTGGTTATTGCAATTAGGATGGGGGGAAGTACAGTAACACTAGTTCAAAAAATAAAAGATTTACAAAAATAATTTTATGCCTAAAAAAGCAAAAAAAAATCTATCCCTTAAGGTCTTAGCCTATTGCATAAATGAAATGCACAGAGGGGACCTTATGTAATAAATAAGGCATTTCTACACTCATGCTATCTATACCACTCGTGAGGTCCCCACTGTATATCACTTATATATTTATATGCAGTCTATAACATACTTACAAATATGTGTGTGTGTGTGTGCATGTGTGTACATATTTATTTTTTTAAATTTCCATGAAATTCTATCCTCATTCATACAGGTCCCTTTGGAAATGGAATAAACAGAATAAAGGAGATATTGCAAAACTCATTTTTCGTGCCAACCTGCTTCCCCTGACACACTATGTAACATGGTTAGGCCATGACAGGCATGTGAACCCATTGTGAGATAAAGCTCTCCAGCCCATCAAACTGTGTCCCCTATGTCACAGAACACTGTGCCATACCTTCCCAGGCTCAGAGCAGTGGTGTGTTCCCCCAATCCTTGTGCTGCCCAGCCAACTCCCAAAGCTCATCTCTGAACCTGAGTTGCCATCACGGGAACACAACATGCTACCCTCTGGTCCAACAGCTAGCCCTGCACACAACATTTCTCCATAACTTATAGGAGATTATATCAACCAATGACAATATGTAATCAATAGCCCTGACAAAAATGTGTACAGCACAATTATTTATTAAATAAATCTATTCTTTCAATAGGTCTGCACATTATTATATTCCACTTTTCTGGGCATAATTATTTTTCTTAAAAATGACAGGTTAATTCATTTTACCAGTTATTCATTTCAGATGGCATCTGTATATCTTAAAGGCAAAAATAAGTTTGTACAAAGTAAGGCATGGACTTAACAGGTCTATGCTATTGTCAAGGTTTTTTTTTAAGTTGACCCTAGTGTAATAACATAAGATTGAGAATTGTATTAGGCTGTAGAGCAGGTTGAGCAAATATCACTGTGCCTCATTTGCTGTGCCACTGCCTCTGGCAGTGGGAGCTGTGGTAGATAAGTGACTATTCATACCTGTGGCAGAATGCAGCCATTTCATTAGCTAATGTAAGATGTTATAGCATTAATAACATCACATTCAGAGCATAGAGGGGTTTTGGATATAAAAAGAGGGGAAGGGAATCAGGTTCTATGGATAAATGGAAATATTAATAAAGAATCACCAAGAACAGTGAAGTCTGCTGCACTGCAGAAGTTCTGTGGTAGGTTGCAAGTTCTGCCCAAAATTCTGTGGCCACAGAATTCTAGGGTCCTTTCTCTTAAATAAAAAAATAAATATTTTGGGATAATGTTGTTGGAAATGTTCCCAGTACACAAAATGGAATGTCATGGGATGTTGCCGGAAATGTTCCCAGTACACAAACGAGAATACCTTGGGATGCGCCAGATATGATCACAGTATACAAATTGGAGTATCATAGGATGCAGTTGGAAATATTCATGGTATGAAAACTGGAAGATCTTAGGATGTTGTTAGATGTGCTCCCGGGCACAGATATTCAAACTGCGCCCAAAAAGTGCACAATAGCAGAAGCAAGTGCAAGTCCATTGCACTCATGCACAAGAGGAGCAATATTCAAAAACTAAGCTGGCCAAACTGCGCCTACAGCCAATGACTGAATATCGCACCACCTGCGCCATAGCGCAACTAGGGATGGGAAGCTGAGCAGATCAGATGCACCACAGCACAACAAGAGATGTTCAGCTGAGCAGTCCAGAGGTGCCATAGTGCAACCAGGGATGACCCCCAGCAGCAGGGCAGCAATGCAACTGCACAACCAGGGAGGTAGGGGCCCACCACCCACGCCACAGATGGGCAGAGGAACACACAGCAGAACAGACATTGCCCCCCCCCACACCCCATGCACTGCACAACTGGGGGAGGGCTGGAATAACCACTGGCCCATGGAGACAAACAGACAACCCACAGCCGGGCCATGGTGTCCCATCACACCCCCCGGCAAGCTGTAACTGACACACAAGGAGGGCTGACCACCCCATACCACACCATCCCCCCAGTGCAGAGCACACCCTGCACCATGACCCCTAGACACCCTGCCCAGGAGCAGCGTTCACCACTGCAGGAAACCCCATGCATGCAACCACCCTCGCTGTGACAATGCAATCCTGTGCACCACAGAACCATGCAAGGTAGCCCCACCATGAGCACCCATCAGCGGGTGGCAGCACAAAGCGATGCAATGATGGCATACACAGTGCCACCACGTACAGCCCCCCAAGGTACTGCTGAGAGACCAACCATGTGTCGGCACATGAGGTACCTCACACAGGACAGGGCATGCCCCGGACCCCACCACCAGTGGTACAGCACCCTGCACACTCTCCCAATGACACAACCCAACCCAGCACTGGCCACAACAGCCAGCGCAGACACCCACAGTGGTGCGTGGAAGCATGCACCACACCAGATGCCACACAGTGCATGGATGTCAGCTGCACAGGCCATGGATGGGCTGACAGGGGCACCATGGATACAGAGCATGCACCATGGACCACTGCACACAGTCATTCAGTGCACAGGGCACAACACACAAACCACAGACACTGACTGATAGCTACCCCCATGCCATAGTCACCTCCCCACAGACACATACCCATGACTGCACCACCCCTGATGCCATTCACACCACTGCAGCTGAGCACCTATAGCCCACTGCAAATCAGAGACCACCATAGTATTCATATCAAAAGATCTGTATTCAAACAAAATATAAAAGTTACCTATATACAATAATATATACCAAGTTGGGAGGGAGGGCCACAAACAAGGTGGGGGTGGGTAAGGGGCAGGGGTGAACAAATAGGACAGGAAAGGAGGGGTGTGAGGGTGGGTCTTGGAGGGGTAAGGGATATCAGGGGTAGTCGGACTGTCAACAGGAGCCCCGCTCCCTGCTCTGGCTGCTCCTCCACCGGTGCCTCCTGAGGACCCCAATCTGGTCAATCCTCTGTAAGATCTCCAAGGATGACCTTGCCATGTGCAGGATCTCCTACAATGCCTCCCTGATGTCAATCAGCTGGCAGACACCTAGGATAAGGGAGCACAGTCAATAGGTGTGAATGCACAGTCCCATACAGCCCACCCACTGTGCATGGCATACGGCCGTGGGACATGCCTCTGTGATGGTGTGTGACCACCCACATTCATCATGTCCACATGACCTGCCCACCCAGGCACATACAGCCAAGCAGAATGCTGCACACACCCACTGGCCAAGTCACACATAGCACCACCGTGGCTGTTTAGTGACATGGCTATGTGGTGCAAAGGCAGTGGCACAGCCATGTACCCGGTGCACGCATGGACCACCATCGATGCACTCCCAGACATGCATTGCCACTGGACAGTGCTGACTGTAACAAGATGCGTGCATGGAAGTGGTGTCAATGGATGGTTGCCATGCCCCGATGCCCACCCTGTTACACAGCATGCAATAGTAATCATGGAGGTATGACACTCACCTTCATCGGGCCAGTCTCTCGGGTGCTGTGGACCATTGTCCTGCCTTGCCTCCCTGTCCTCTTGGTTGCACCGCAGCTCATGTCCCAGGTGCCACTCCTCCAGCCCTGTGGTGCAAACATGGAGAGAGAAACATCAGTACAATCCCATAGCAAAGCTCCCCTGCCCCCAGGTGTGTGCCCTCCCAACCAGCCAGATCCACCCACCCCACACCCTGATAACACCACCACAGCCAACACTGGACGGTCCCTCCCCCATGTACTGGACACATACAATTGTGATACCCATATGGAAGATAAAAATGTGTTGATGTAACACCTACCTGTCTGTGGCACCGTGCCCCTCCTTGCACGTGCCCGCAGGTGGGCTAGTAGGTCTAGCTCCCTCTGATGCAGGTCGCCATACCTGTTGCAGCACTGCTCTGCTGTCCACCCCTTCCAGTGGCCTCCTCAAGTGCAGTGGCCACCTCCTCCCACACCTGGCTCCTGGGCCTGTCCGGGGGTGCATCCCCAAACAGTGGTCCATGGTGTGGCTCCACTATGGCCACTAGGTTGGCCAGTTTGACCTGGCTCCATTGTGCAACCCTCCTAAGTGCCATTCTCCTAGCTTAGTCTGCAAAAATGGTGCTCTGCAGCACAACTCCCCACGTGCAGATGCTGTGCGGTGCAGCACTGCCATTCCCTATTGCACTGTCACTGAACAGCGCGATAGTGGTGCATCCATGCCTGACGCATGGCGCCTCAGGGGCAAAGGTCGGGCACAGGGTCAAGGGGCTCTGGCGTATGGACACGCACAGTGCCACTGGAACCCAATGCATGTAGTGCAATTGGCTGCCTGTGTGCTACCTCCAGTAGCGGCCTACTGCGCTGTTGCCCCAGTGCACCTATGATGGCCCAATGCCACAGTGCCATGTAGGTGAACATTGCTGTAGAACCAATGGCACAATGGTGGTCATGCCCTTCATTGCTTCCCGCACGCAGCATGTCAGCAGCATGGCAGAGGCCTGTGTCAGCAACCCGGGCATGCGCAGTGAGGTGTGTAATACACATGTCACAGAACTGCGCCCTTGGCTCAGCACATTCAACACAATTGTGCAAAGCACAACAGCGTGATATTCAGTCGTCATATGCAGAACAGCTAATCAGCCTTTCAATGGTGCAGCACTGCAATTTGCATCCACTTAAAGTTGCGCCTTGCCTCATTTGCATGGGTTGCGTTATAAAAGTGCGACATTGGGCTGCACTGGCCATAGTCAGTTACTGCAGTCTGTTGGTGAGTTGCATGCTGTTTGGGAGTGTGGACTGTGGATTTAGGGACATGCATGGGACTGCACAGTCACAGGTAACAACTGTCATTCTTACAGGCTAGAAAATGACTGAGCGAATTGTGGGAGAGGAGGAACACAAAGGTGGGAGGAGGAGGAGGCCTAATTTTACCAAGGCTGTGACCGATGCCCTGTTTGAGGCCTACCTGGATCAGGAGCCGCTTCTCAGCAGATGGCAGGGAACACCTCAAGCCCATGCTGCTGCATGGGAGGAGGTGGCATGTGCTATAAACCTGCATGGCAGCCACCAGCACTCCGTGCAGGAGTGCAAGAAGAAGATGGGCACAGACAGGAGGAGGATAAAGGAGAAGGTGGCTGCCATCAGGGCAGCACGAGCTGCGACAGGTGGGGGACAGTCGGAGGTGGTACACCTTACCCCACAGGAGGAGAGGGTTGCTGGAAGCATGCAGCATTGTGCCATTGAGGGTGTTCTGGGTGGTGGCTTCCAGACTGGTGGCAGCCCATCACTGCATGGTAGGTCACGGTCTGTCTATGGGGGGGCAGGGTAGGTCACATGCAGTAATGCAACTTTGTTTTCCCTTACGGATCCTGAGCATCTGCATGGGTCAGCGGTGGTGGGCCTGTCCACTGAGGATAGTCAGCTGGAGATGGAGGAGGGCCCATCCACCTCCACAGGTATACGTGGCTCAGTGTGACAGTGGGCCCGCCTGGCTGTCCAGACTGATGTTGTTGGAACAGGTGCGGAGGAAGCCCTGCCTGTGTCCCAGCATGCCAGCGTCCATGGATGCCAGCATGCTGTGACTCGGGCCAGTGCCGAGTCCGTCACTGATGATGATGTCGCTAACATCATGGGCAGTGACACTTGTGTGCCACGGGATGGCCACACAGCAGGTAACATCGTGGCCATGGCTGTGAGTGGTGCTGCTGTGGAGGCCTATGTGTCAGCTCAGTCCCAGCCTGTGTCTGTCAGCACCAGTGGGGCAGCACTGGTGTGTGTTCAGGACAGTGGGACTGTTGCAGCCACGGCGGCAGCACCACTGAGCCCTGGGGAGTGGCAGCTGGTGGGGCAGAATCAGCAGTTGACCAATGGGCTTGGGGGTACAGAGTCAAGTGGCGGTGTCTGTGCACTGCCTGTGGACATGCCCAGACCTGGTCCTGGTGTGCAGCGCCCACCCTCAAGGGGTACTGAGCATCAGGGCCATGCACACCCTAAGGGATAGGATGCTGAGGAGGCAGATGACCTCTTGGACAAGCACACCCGCCTACTGCAAGCATCAGTCCAGCAGCAGATGTGGCTTGCAACATCGGTGGATGCACTGCGTGAGGCTGTGGAGCAGCCAGAGGAGCGTCGCAGCAGAGACACCGCTCTGATCCTGGCAGGGATGGACCGGTTGCGGACGGATGTGACCGCTGCCATTGACAGGCAGACACAGGCATTCACTGCTGTCATGGCCACAATGGGCACACAGTCATGTGCCCATGCATCGCAGACACTATGCAGTGCACTGTCCACCCCACGTTCCCAGCGTCATGCGACACCCTCCCTGTAGGCACCGGGTTCAGCTGTGGGCATCCCGAGCACGCCCGTCGCAGGCATGTTCGGTGTGCTGCAGACCCCTGCATGAGCACGGTTGCGTTCATGCAGTGGAGCCCCTGGGGGACCATCGGTGCCACCCCATGAGGCCAGTGGTCGGCCTGTCAGTGCTGGCGGGTCTCGGCAGGGCCACCCATGCATCCGTGGAGGCCAGGGCACTGTGTCGTGTGACTGACCTGTCTCCCAATGTGGCTACTGTCTGGTGCAGCCCTGTCTGCATTGTCTTTTTCAGTGGGCAGTGCACGGGTGGGTACCTCGCCCTGCATGTGGGCACACAGTCCATCTGCACACACTCCAGGCTGCTGTCCACAGTTTCATGTACATGATGATGCCTGCATTGCACTCTACACCAATGTGCAATGGTGCTCAGCATCTGACACATGCACATGGATAGGCAGTGGGCATGATGGTCTGTGGACATGTGTGTGGCTAGGGGTGGGGTTCTGGGTCGGTGTGCCTCCTACCCTTTGTGCATGTTTGGTGCATTGTGTTTGTGTGCATGTGGTTGTGTCCATCCATGTGGCATGTTAGATCTCACCCATCCCTGGTTGTGTGTGTGGTTCCATGCCCTGCCACTTCCCTTGATGGCATGCACCCCTGGTGTGTGTCCATGCATGTTTGTGGGTGTGCCTTAGCCACTGTTGGCTGCACATGGCCCCATGACTTACCTGGGTTGGCTGAAGTGCTCCTCCATAATGGTATCCCGGTGCAGCTGTGTCATCCGGAGCAGTGTGGAGTCCCGTCACCCAAGGGGGACTGCCCATCATCATTGTCACTGGCATCCTCATTGTCCCCATCGCTGTCCCCCTCTTCGACCTGTATGGCTATCCCACATTTGTTGGTCATGTTGTGCAGGATGCAGCAGGCCAGGAATAGCCTGCAGGCCTTTGAGGGGCTGTACTGTAGGGCACATCTGGAGGTGTCCAGGCAATGGAAACATTCCTTCCGCATCCTGAACACCTGCTCAATGACATTACATGTGGTGGCGTGTGCCTCATTGTAGCGTTGCTGCAATGGGGTTACGGACCGCTGGTAGGGTGTGAGCAGCCAGGGATGGAGTGGGTATCCACTGTCACCTGTGTTTAGAGGGTGGAGGTTAGTTTGGTGATCAGCATCACCCTGTCCCAGGCCATGTAGGCCACTACCCATGTCACCTCTGACCATGCCCCCCGGCCCTATGATTGTCCATGTGGTTGGCATACTCACCCACTAGGTGGCCAGTGGGGATATCTCCACTCTCAAATCTGTGGCACAGTGCTGACTGGTGCCAGATGAAGGCATCGTATGCTCCCCCAGGGTGCATGGCACAGACATTCATTAATATCCCCCCCCAGCATCGCACACCACCTGGCAGTTGATGCTGGCATAGCCCTTGCGATTGATGTATGCAGCCCCCTCGGGGCCAGGTGGTGTGCGGATGGCCACATGGGTGCAGTCTATTGCCCCTAGCACACCAGGCATATGTGCTACCCTGTGGAACTCCTGTATGTTTGCTGTGTGCTCCGCCAGTGTGCTGGGGAAATGGATGTACTCTGCAGCATGTGGCAGCAGTGCACTGAGGAATTGGGTGAGGTGGCATGACGTGGCTGACTGGGTTATGCCTGTGGTGTCCCCAGTTGGTCTCTGGAAGGTACCCATGGTGAGCAAGCACATGCAAGCTGTCACTTTGGTCTCCACTGACAGGGCATGGCTCCGTTGTGTGGGTGCCTGCATCACATCACTGCACAGCTCGCAGAGCCACCTCAGAATTGCCCAATTCAGGCAGTACTGGCCCACAATCTTGGTATCACTGTAAAGCTTGAGGCTGGTGCAGTCTCAGTACTGCCTGTTGGGGGCATACCACTGATGGACCCTTCCACGGCCATGCCTCCCTGCAGCCCACCTTCTCACCCCCCTCATAATGGCCTCTATCTGGAAGGTGGCACTGGCTATCTCCCTGGCTTGTGTTCACCCCCCCGGCAGCTGTTACTGTATTCCCCCCCGCTGTCCTCACTGCTACTTCTCCTGCACCGGGAACACCTAGCTGTGCTTGCCTCACTGCTGTGTGGTGTACCTCCCCCTTCTGCACTGTCTCCCCACACCTTCCCTTGTGTCTGTTGCTTCCAGCTGCCCTTTTCTGCGTGGTCCTGTGTATCTCTGCTGCCCAGTGTGTCCTGCTGTATTTTGCTCTCATGTGGCTTCCCTGTAGCATTCTTGTGCCTCTCCCTTGCTCCTTTTTATTTTGGCTCATTTCCGTTATGGCACAACGTCCGCCTGCTCCACTGTTGCGCATTGCGCAAGTTGTTGAATATCGTACTGCACCATTTATGCATGATTCCTCCCCCTTCAGTTGTGCATGCCTTCATTATCATTGCGCTGTTGCTCAGCGTGATTTGGGGGGGCGCAACTGCCTCCTGCTGAATATCGCAGAATGGCGCATTTTCAGACTTGTGCAGGCGCAACACTATTGCGCATGGCTCAACTCTTTTGAATATCTGGGCCTCTGTATAAAAATTGTAATATCTGTGGATGATGTTAGATGAGTTGCAAGTTCTGCCCAAAATTCTGCGGCCGCAGAATTCTAGGGTCATTTCTCTTAAATAAATAAATAAATAAATATTTTGGGATGATGTTGTTGTTGGAAATGTTCCCAGTACACAAACTGGAATGTCATGGGATGTTGCCAGAAATGTTTCCAGTACACAAACGAGAATACCTTAGGATGCTGCCAGATATGATCACAGTACACAAATTGGAGTATCGTAGGATGCAGTTTGAAATATTCATGGTATGAAAACTGGAAGATCTTAGGATGTTGTTAGATGTGCTCCCTGTATAAAAATTGGAATATCTGTGGATGATGTTAGATGAGTTCCCTGTAGGCAAACTGTAACATTTTGGTATGTTGTTGGAAGCACTTCCTGAACACAGACTGTTGGATGTTCAGATATTGTTGGAAATGTTTCCAGTACACAAACAGTTACCGCTTTGGATACGGTTATACAATCTCTCTGTACACAAACTGGAATGTCTTTGGGTGCTGTTAGAAGTGTTCCATGTACAAAAAAGGAACACTTTGGGGTTTTGTGGGAAATGTTCCCGATACACAAACTAAATGTTCTTTGGATGCTGTTAAAAATATTCCTGACACACAGACTAAAATATCTTGCAGTGTTGCTGAAGGGTGTTCCCTGTACAAAACAACAGATTAAAATGTAGAGCACACACCAACCTGAATAAGCAAGAGCAGCAGTCTTATAAAAAGTAAATACTTTTTTAAAGCATAAGAAGAGGATTCACATGCCTCTTTATAGGCTTTAAAAAAAGTACTTAATTTGTAAGAGACTGGCGCCTTTGCTTAATCAGGTTGGTGTGTCTTCTACTTTTCAGTCTGTTTTATTGCAAGTCTTTTAAGTATGGTAGCACCACTTCCCTAGTGCCTACTTTCAGTGGCATTGTTTGTTCCCTGTATACCAATGGTAGTATCTTGGGATGTTACTTGACATGTTCACTGTACATAATCTGTAATATCTTGGGATGCTTTTGGAAATGTTCACTGTACACAAATGGTAATACTTTAGGATGTTGTCGGAAATGTTCCCTGTATACAAACAGTAATATCTGGAGATGAATGCAAACTGTAATGTCTTGGGATGTTGTTAGAAGTGCTTCCTGTACACAAATGGTAATATCTTGGGATGTTGTTGGAAATGTTCCCTGTAAACAAAAGGCAACATCTTGGGATGTTATTGGTAAAGCTCCCCGTACACAAAATGTAATATATTGGGATGTTGTTGGAAATGTTCCCTGTACACAAACTGTAATATCTTGGGATGTTGTTGGAAATGTTCCTCTACACAAACTTTAATATCTTGGGATTTTGTTGGAAATGTTCCCTATACACACACTGTAATATCTTGGGATGTTGTTGGAAATGTTCCCTTACACAAACCGTTAATATCTTGGGATGTTGTTGGAAATGTTTCCTCTACAAATGGTAATATCTTGGGATGTTGTTGGAAACACTCCCGTACACAAAGTCAACATCTTGGCATGTTATTGGTAATGTTCCTGTACACAAACTTTAATATCTTGGGATGTTGTTGGAAATGTTCCTGTACACAAAAGGCAACATCTTAGTATGTTTTGGTAAAGTTCCCAGTACACAAACTGTAATATCCTGGGATGTTGTTGGAAATGTTCCCGTACATGAATTGTAATATCTTGGGATGTTGTTGGAAATGTTCCTGTATACAAACTTTAATATCTTGGGATTTTGTTGGAAAAGTTCCTGTACACAAACTTTAATATCTTGGGATGTTGTTGGAAGTGATCCCTGTACATAAACTGTAATATCTCAGGATGTTGTTGAAAGTGTTCCTATACACAAGCGGTAATATCTTGGGATGTTGTTGGAAATGTCCTGTACACAAACTGTAGTATCTTGGGTTGTTGTTGAAATACTCCTCTACACAAACTGTAATATCTTGGGATGTTGTTGGAAGTGTCCCCAGTACAAACCATAATATCTTGGGATGTTGTTGGACATGTTCCTGTACATAATCTTTAATATCTTGGGATGTTGTTGGAAGTGTTCCCAGTAGACACACTGTAATATCTTGGGATGTTGTTGTAAATGTTCCTCTGCACAAACCGTAATATCTTGGGATGTTGTCTGAAATGTTCTTTGTACACAAGCGGTAATATCTTGGGATGTTGTAGGAAATGTTCCTGTACACAAATTTTAATGTCTTGGGATGCTGTTGGAAATGTTTCCTATAAACAAACTGTAATATCTCGTGATGTTGTTGGAAATGTTCCCTGTACACAAACTTTAATATCTTGGGATGTTGTTGAAATGTTCTCTGTACACAAACTGTAATATCTTGGGATGTTGTTGGAAATGTTCCCTCTACACAAACTGTAATATCTCGGATGTTGTTGGAAATGCTCCCTGTACACAAACAGTAATATCTGGGATGTTGCTGAAATGTTCCCTGTAGACAAAGCGTAATATTTAGGGGTTTTGTTGAAGTGTTCCTGAACACAAGTGGTAATACAGTATATTGGGATGTTGTTGGAAATGTTAGCTGTCTCAAACTTTACTATCATGGGATGCTGTTGGAAATATTCCCTGTACACAAACTTTAATATCTTGGGATGTTGTTGGACATGTTCCCTGTACTCAAACTGTAATATCTTGTGATGTTGTTGGAAATGTTCCCTGTACACAAACTATAATACCTTGGGATGTTGTTGAAAATGTTCCCTGTACACAAATTTTAATATCTTCAGTTTTTGTTGGAAAAGTTCCCTGTACACAAACTTTAATATCTTGGGATGTTGTTGGAAGTGATCCCTGTACATAAACTGTAATATCTCAGGATGTTGTTGGAAGTGTTCCCTATACACAAAGCGGTAATATCTTGGGATGTTGTTGGAAATGTCCCTGTACACAAACTGTAGTATCTCGGTTGTTGTTGGAAATACTCCTCTACACAAACTGTAATATCTTGGGATGTTGTTGGAAGTGTCCCCAGTACACAAACCATAATATCTTGGGATGTTGTTGGACATGTTCCTGTACATAAACTTTAACATCTTGGGATGTTGTTGGAAGTGTTCCAGTAGACACACTGTAATATCTTGGGATGTTGTTGGAAATGTTCCTCTACACAAACCGTAATATCTTGGGATGTTGTCTGAAATGTTCTTTGTACACAAATGGTAATATCTTGGGATGTTGTTGGAAATGTTCCCTGTACACAAATTTTAATGTCTTGGGATGCTGTTGGAAATGTTCTCTCTACACAAACTTTAATATCTTGGGATGTTGTTGGAAATGTTCCTATACACAAACTTTGATATCTTGGGATTTTGTTGGAAATGTTCCCTGTACACAAAGTGTAATATCTTGGAATGTTGCTGAAATGTTCCCTGTACACAAACTGTAATATCTTGGGATTTTGTTGAAATACTCCCTCTACACACACTGTAATATCTTGGGATGTTGTTGGAAATGTTCCTCTACACAAACCGTAATATCTTGGGATGTTGTTGGAAATGTTCCTCTACACAAATGGTAATATCTTGGGATGTTGTTGAAACACTCCCGTACAAAGTCAACATCTTGGCATGTTATTGGTAATGTTCCCTGTACACAAACTTTAATATCTTGGGATGTTGTTGGAAATGTTCCCTGTACACAAAAGGTAACATCTTAGTATGTTATTGGTAAAGTTCCCAGCACACAAACTGTAATATCCTGGGATGTTGTTGGAAATGTTCCCCGTACATGAATTGTAATATCTTGGGATGTTGTTGGAAATGTTCCCTGTACACAAAAGGCAACATCTTAGTATGTTATTGGTAAAGTTCCCAGTACACAAACTGTAATATCCTGGGATGTTGTTGGAAATGTTCCCCGTACATGAATTGTAATATCTTGGGATGTTGTTGGAAATGTTCCGTGTACACAAACTTTAATATCTTGGGATGTTGTTGGAAGTGATCCCTGTATATAAATTGTAATATCTCAGGATGTTGTTGGAAGTGTTCCCTATACACAAACGGTAATATCTTGCGATGTTGTTGAAAGTGTTCCCTATACACAAACGGTAATATCTTGTGATGTTGTTGGAAATGCTCCCTGTACACAAACAGTAATATCTCGGGATGTTGCTGGAAATGTTCCCTGTAGACAAAGTGTAATATTTCGGGGTTTTGTTGGAAGTGTTCCCTGAACACAAGTGGTAATACAGTATATTGGGATGTTGTTGGAAATGTTCCCTGTACTCAAACTTTACTATCATGGGATGCTGTTGGAAATATTCCCTGTACACAAACTTTAATATCTTGGGATGTTGTTGGACATGTTCCCTGTACTCAAACTGTAATATCTTGGGATGTTGTTGGAAATGTTCTCTGTACACAAACATGATTGTCTTGGAATGTTGTTGGAAATGTTCCCTGTACACAAACTATAATACCTTGGGATGTTGTTGAAAATGTTCCCTGTACACAAATTTTAATATCTTTAGTTTTTGTTGGAAAAGTTTCCTGTACACAAACTTTAATATCTTGGGATGTTGTTGGAAGTGATCCCTGTACATAAACTGTAATATCTCAGGATGTTGTTGGAAGTGTTCCCTATACACAAACGGTAATATCTTGCGATGCTGTTGAAAGTGTTCCCTATACACAAATGGTAATATCTTGGGATGTTGTTGGAAATGTCCCTGTACACAAACTGTAGTATCTCGGGTTGTTGTTGGAAATACTCCCTCTACACAAACTGTAATATCTTGGGATGTTGTTGGACATGTTCCCTGTACATAAACTTTAACATCTTGGGATGTTGTTGGAGAGTGTTCAGGTAGACACACTGTAATATCTTGGGATGTTGTTGGAAATGTTCCCTCTACACAAACCGTAATATCTTGGGATGTTGTCTGAAATGTTCTTTGTACACAAATGGTAATATCTTGGGATGTTGTTGGAAATGTTCCCGGTACACAAAGTGTAATATCTTGGAATGTTGCTGGAAATGTTCCCTGTACACAAACTGTAATATCTTGGGATTTTGTTGGAAATGCTCCCTCTACACACACACTGTAATATCTTGGGATGTTGTTGGAAATGTTCCCTCTACACAAACCGTTATATCTTGGGATGTTGTTGTAAATGTTTCCTCTACACAAATGGTAATATCTTGGGATGTTGTTGGAAACACTCCCCGTACACAAAGTCAACATCTTGGCATGTTATTGGTAATGTTCCCTGTACACAAACTTTAATATCTTGGGATGTTGTTGGAAATGTTCCCTGTACACAAAAGGCAACATCTTAGTATGTTTTGGTAAAGTTCCCAGTACACAAACTGTAATATCCTGGGATGTTGTTGGAAATGTTCCCGTACATGAATTGTAATATCTTGGGATGTTGTTGGAAATGTTCCTGTATACAAACTTTAATATCTTGGGATGTTGTTGGAAGTGATCCCTGTACATAAACTGTAATATCTCAGGATGTTGTTGGAAGTGTTCCCTATACACAAACGGTAATATCTTGCGATGTTGTTGAAAGTGTTCCCTATACACAAACGGTAATATCTTGGGATGTTGTTGGAAATGTCCCTGTACACAAACTGTAGTATCTCGGGTTGTTGTTGGAAATACTCCCTCTACACAAACTGTAATATCTTGGGATGTTGTTGGAAGTGTCCCCAGTACACAAACCATAATATCTTGGGATGTTGTTGGACATGTTCCCTGTACATAATCTTTAATATCTTGGGATGTTGTTGGAAGTGTTCCCAGTAGACACACTGTAATATCTTGGGATGTTGTTGGAAATGTTCCCTCTGCACAAACCGTAATATCTTGGGATGTTGTCTGAAATGTTCTTTGTACACAAACGGTAATATCTTGGGATGTTGTAGGAAATGTTCCCTGTACACAAATTTTAATGTCTTGGGATGCTGTTGGAAATGTTTCCTATAAACAAACTGTAATATCTCGTGATGTTGTTGGAAATGTTCCCTGTACACAAACTTTAATATCTTGGGATGTTGTTGGAAATGTTCTCTGTACACAAACTGTAATATCTTGGGATGTTGTTGGAAATGTTCCCTCTACACAAACTGTAATATCTCGGATGTTGTTGGAAATGCTCCTGTACACAAACAGTAATATCTCGGATGTTGCTGGAAATGTTCCTGTAGACAAAGCGTAATATTTCGGGGTTTTGTTGAAGTGTTCCCTGAACACAAGTGGTAATACAGTATATTGGGATGTTGTTGGAAATGTTAGCTGTACTCAAACTTTACTATCATGGGATGCTGTTGGAAATATTCCCTGTACACAAACTTTAATATCTTGGGATGTTGTTGGACATGTTCCCTGTACTCAAACTGTAATATCTTGTGATGTTGTTGGAAATGTTCCCTGTACACAAACTATAATACCTTGGGATGTTGTTGAAAATGTTCCCTGTACACAAATTTTAATATCTTCAGTTTTTGTTGGAAAAGTTCCCTGTACACAAACTTTAATATCTTGGGATGTTGTTGGAAGTGATCCCTGTACATAAACTGTAATATCTCAGGATGTTGTTGGAAGTGTTCCCTATACACAAACGGTAATATCTTGGGATGTTGTTGGAAATGTCCCTGTACACAAACTGTAGTATCTCGGGTTGTTGTTGGAAATACTCCCTCTACACAAACTGTAATATCTTGGGATGTTGTTGGAAGTGTCCCCAGTACACAAACCATAATATCTTGGGATGTTGTTGGACATGTTCCCTGTACATAAACTTTAACATCTTGGGATGTTGTTGGAAGTGTTCCCAGTAGACACACTGTAATATCTTGGGATGTTGTTGGAAATGTTCCCTCTACACAAACCGTAATATCTTGGGATGTTGTCTGAAATGTTCTTTGTACACAAATGGTAATATCTTGGGATGTTGTTGGAAATGTTCCCTGTACACAAATTTTAATGTCTTGGGATGCTGTTGGAAATGTTCTCTCTACACAAACTTTAATATCTTGGGATGTTGTTGGAAATGTTCCCTATACACAAACTTTGATATCTTGGGATTTTGTTGGAAATGTTCCCTGTACACAAAGTGTAATATCTTGGAATGTTGCTGGAAATGTTCCCTGTACACAAACTGTAATATCTTGGGATTTTGTTGGAAATACTCCCTCTACACACACTGTAATATCTTGGGATGTTGTTGGAAATGTTCCCTCTACACAAACCGTAATATCTTGGGATGTTGTTGGAAATGTTCCCTCTACACAAATGGTAATATCTTGGGATGTTGTTGGAAACACTCCCCGTACACGAAAGTCAACATCTTGGCATGTTATTGGTAATTTCCTATACACAAACTTTAATATCTTGGGATGTTGTTGGAAATGTTCCTATACACAAAAGGTAACATCTTAGTATGTTATTGGTAAAGTTCCCAGCACACAAACTGTAATATCCTGGGATGTTGTTGGAAATGTTCCCCGTACATGAATTGTAATATCTTGGGATGTTGTTGGAAATGTTCCCTGTACACAAAAGGCAACATCTTAGTATGTTATTGGTAAAGTTCCCAGTACACAAACTGTAATATCCTGGGATGTTGTTGGAAATGTTCCCCGTACATGAATTGTAATATCTTGGGATGTTGTTGGAAATGTTCCGTGTACACAAACTTTAATATCTTGGGATGTTGTTGGAAGTGATCCCTGTATATAAATTGTAATATCTCAGGATGTTGTTGGAAGTGTTCCCTATACACAAACGGTAATATCTTGCGATGTTGTTGAAAGTGTTCCCTATACACAAACGGTAATATCTTGGGATGTTGTTGGAAATGTCCCTGTACACAAACTGTAGTATCTTGGGATGTTGTTGGAAGTGTCCCCAGTACACAAACCATAATATCTTGGGATGTTGTTGGACATGTTCCCTGTACATAATCTTTAATATCTTGGGATGTTGTTGGAAGTGTTCCCAGTAGACACACTGTAATATCTTGGGATGTTGTTGGAAATGTTCCCTCTGCACAAACCGTAATATCTTGGGATGTTGTCTGAAATGTTCTTTGTACACAAGCGGTAATATCTTGGGATGTTGTAGGAAATGTTCCCTGTACACAAATTTTAATGTCTTGGGATGCTGTTGGAAATGTTTCCTATAAACAAACTGTAATATCTCGTGATGTTGTTGGAAATGTTCCCTGTACACAAACTTTAATATCTTGGGATGTTGTTGGAAATGTTCTCTGTACACAAACTGTAATATCTTGGGATGTTGTTGGAAATGTTCCCTCTACACAAACTGTAATATCTCGGATGTTGTTGGAAATGCTCCCTGTACACAAACAGTAATATCTCGGGATGTTGCTGGAAATGTTCCCTGTAGACAAAGCGTAATATTTGGGGTTTTGTTGAAGTGTTCCCTGAACACAAGTGGTAATACAGTATATTGGGATGTTGTTGGAAATGTTAGCTGTACTCAAACTTTACTATCATGGGATGCTGTTGGAAATATTCCTGTACACAAACTTTAATATCTTGGGATGTTGTTGGACATGTTCCTGTACTCAAACTGTAATATCTTGTGATGTTGTTGGAAATGTTCCTGTACACAAACTATAATACCTTGGGATGTTGTTGAAAATGTTCCCTGTACACAAATTTTAATATCTTCAGGTTTTGTTGGAAAAGTTCCTGTACACAAACTTTAATATCTTGGGATGTTGTTGGAAGTGATCCCTGTACATAAACTGTAATATCTCAGGATGTTGTTGAAGTGTTCCCTATACACAAACGGTAATATCTTGGGATGTTGTTGGAAATGTCCCTGTACACAAACTGTAGTATCTCGGGTTGTTGTTGGAAATACTCCCTCTACACAAACTGTAATATCTTGGGATGTTGTTGGAAGTGTCCCCAGTACACAAACCATAATATCTTGGGATGTTGTTGGACATGTTCCCTGTACATAAACTTTAACATCTTGGGATGTTGTTGGAAGTGTTCCCAGTAGACACACTGTAATATCTTGGGATGTTGTTGGAAATGTTCCCTCTACACAAACCGTAATATCTTGGGATGTTGTCTGAAATGTTCTTTGTACACAAATGGTAATATCTTGGGATGTTGTTGGAAATGTTCCCTGTACACAAATTTTAATGTCTTGGGATGCTGTTGGAAATGTTCTCTCTACACAAACTTTAATATCTTGGGATGTTGTTGGAAATGTTCCCTATACACAAACTTTGATATCTTGGGATTTTGTTGGAAATGTTCCCTGTACACAAAGTGTAATATCTTGGAATGTTGCTGGAAATGTTCCCTGTACACAAACTGTAATATCTTGGGATTTTGTTGGAAATACTCCCTCTACACACACTGTAATATCTTGGGATGTTGTTGGAAATGTTCCCTCTACACAAACCGTAATATCTTGGGATGTTGTTGGAAATGTTCCCTCTACACAAATGGTAATATCTTGGGATGTTGTTGGAAACACTCCCCGTACACGAAAGTCAACATCTTGGCATGTTATTGGTAATGTTCCCTGTACACAAACTTTAATATCTTGGGATGTTGTTGGAAATGTTCCCTGTACACAAAAGGTAACATCTTAGTATGTTATTGGTAAAGTTCCCAGCACACAAACTGTAATATCCTGGGATGTTGTTGGAAATGTTCCCCGTACATGAATTGTAATATCTTGGGATGTTGTTGGAAATGTTCCCTGTACACAAAAGGCAACATCTTAGTATGTTATTGGTAAAGTTCCCAGTACACAAACTGTAATATCCTGGGATGTTGTTGGAAATGTTCCCATTACATGAATTGTAATATCTTGGGATGTTGTTGGAAATGTTCGTGTACACAAACTTTAATATCTTGGGATGTTGTTGGAAGTGATCCCTGTATATAAATTGTAATATCTCAGGATGTTGTTGGAAGTGTTCCCTATACACAAACGGTAATATCTTGCGATGTTGTTGAAAGTGTTCCCTATACACAAACGGTAATATCTTGTGATGTTGTTGGAAATGCTCCCTGTACACAAACAGTAATATCTCGGGATGTTGCTGGAAATGTTCCCTGTAGACAAAGTGTAATATTTCGGGGTTTTGTTGGAAGTGTTCCCTGAACACAAGTGGTAATACAGTATATTGGGATGTTGTTGGAAATGTTCCCTGTACTCAAACTTTACTATCATGGGATGCTGTTGGAAATATTCCTGTACACAAACTTTAATATCTTGGGATGTTGTTGGACATGTTCCCTGTACTCAAACTGTAATATCTTGGGATGTTGTTGAAATGTTCTCTGTACACAAACATGATTGTCTTGGAATGTTGTTGGAAATGTTCCTGTACACAAACTATAATACCTTGGGATGTTGTTGAAAATGTTCCTGTACACAATTTTAATATCTTTAGTTTTTGTTGGAAAAGTTTCCTGTACACAAACTTTAATATCTTGGGATGTTGTTGGAAGTGATCCCTGTACATAAACTGTAATATCTCAGGATGTTGTTGGAAGTGTTCCCTATACACAAACGGTAATATCTTGCGATGCTGTTGAAAGTGTTCCCTATACACAAATGGTAATATCTTGGGATGTTGTTGGAAATGTCCCTGTACACAAACTGTAGTATCTCGGGTTGTTGTTGGAAATACTCCCTCTACACAAACTGTAATATCTTGGGATGTTGTTGGACATGTTCCCTGTACATAAACTTTAACATCTTGGGATGTTGTTGGAAGTGTTCCAGGTAGACACACTGTAATATCTTGGGATGTTGTTGGAAATGTTCCCTCTACACAAACCGTAATATCTTGGGATGTTGTCTGAAATGTTCTTTGTACACAAATGGTAATATCTTGGGATGTTGTTGGAAATGTTCCCGGTACACAAAGTGTAATATCTTGGAATGTTGCTGGAAATGTTCCCTGTACACAAACTGTAATATCTTGGGATTTTGTTGAAATGCTCCTCTACACACACTGTAATATCTTGGGATGTTGTTGGAAATGTTCCTCTACACAAACCGTTATATCTTGGGATGTTGTTGTAAATGTTTCCTCTACACAAATGGTAATATCTTGGGATGTTGTTGGAAACACTCCCCGTACACAAAGTCAACATCTTGGCATGTTATTGGTAATGTTCCCTGTACACAAACTTTAATATCTTGGGATGTTGTTGGAAATGTTCCCTGTACACAAAAGGCAACATCTTAGTATGTTTTTGGTAAAGTTCCCAGTACACAAACTGTAATATCCTGGGATGTTGTTGGAAATGTTCCCCGTACATGAATTGTAATATATTGGGATGTTGTTGGAAATGTTCCCTGTATACAAACTTTAATATCTTGGGATGTTGTTGGAAGTGATCCCTGTACATAAACTGTAATATCTCAGGATGTTGTTGGAAGTGTTCCCTATACACAAACGGTAATATCTTGCGATGTTGTTGAAAGTGTTCCCTATACACAAACGGTAATATCTTGGGATGTTGTTGGAAATGTCCCTGTACACAAACTGTAGTATCTCGGGTTGTTGTTGGAAATACTCCCTCTACACAAACTGTAATATCTTGGGATGTTGTTGGAAGTGTCCCCAGTACACAAACCATAATATCTTGGGATGTTGTTGGACATGTTCCCTGTACATAATCTTTAATATCTTGGGATGTTGTTGGAAGTGTTCCCAGTAGACACACTGTAATATCTTGGGATGTTGTTGGAAATGTTCCCTCTGCACAAACCGTAATATCTTGGGATGTTGTCTGAAATGTTCTTTGTACACAAACGGTAATATCTTGGGATGTTGTAGGAAATGTTCCCTGTACACAAATTTTAATGTCTTGGGATGCTGTTGGAAATGTTTCCTATAAACAAACTGTAATATCTCGTGATGTTGTTGGAAATGTTCCCTGTACACAAACTTTAATATCTTGGGATGTTGTTGGAAATGTTCTCTGTACACAAACTGTAATATCTTGGGATGTTGTTGGAAATGTTCCCTCTACACAAACTGTAATATCTCGGATGTTGTTGGAAATGCTCCCTGTACACAAACAGTAATATCTCGGGATGTTGCTGGAAATGTTCCCTGTAGACAAAGCGTAATATTTCGGGGTTTTGTTGGAAGTGTTCCCTGAACACAAGTGGTAATACAGTATATTGGGATGTTGTTGGAAATGTTAGCTGTACTCAAACTTTACTATCATGGGATGCTGTTGGAAATATTCCCTGTACACAAACTTTAATATCTTGGGATGTTGTTGGACATGTTCCCTGTACTCAAACTGTAATATCTTGTGATGTTGTTGGAAATGTTCCCTGTACACAAACTATAATACCTTGGGATGTTGTTGAAAATGTTCCCTGTACACAAATTTTAATATCTTCAGTTTTGTTGGAAAAGTTCCCTGTACACAAACTTTAATATCTTGGGATGTTGTTGGAAGTGATCCTGTACATAAACTGTAATATCTCAGGATGTTGTTGGAAGTGTTCCCTATACACAAAGTAATATCTTGGGATGTTGTTGGAAATGTCCTGTACACAAACTGTAGTATCTCGGGTTGTTGTTGGAAATACTCCTCTACACAAACTGTAATATCTTGGGATGTTGTTGGAAGTGTCCCCAGTACACAAACCATAATATCTTGGGATGTTGTTGGACATGTTCCTGTACATAAACTTTAACATCTTGGGATGTTGTTGGAAGTGTTCCCAGTAGACACACTGTAATATCTTGGGATGTTGTTGGAAATGTTCCTCTACACAACCGTAATATCTTGGGATGTTGTCTGAAATGTTCTTTGTACACAAATGGTAATATCTTGGGATGTTGTTGGAAATGTTCCCTGTACACAAATTTTAATGTCTTGGGATGCTGTTGGAAATGTTCTCTCTACACAAACTTTAATATCTTGGGATGTTGTTGGAAATGTTCCTATACACAAACTTTGATATCTTGGGATTTTGTTGGAAATGTTCCCTGTACACAAAGTGTAATATCTTGGAATATTGCTGGAAATGTTCCCTGTACACAAACTGTAATATCTTGGGATTTTGTTGGAAATACTCCCTCTACACACACTGTAATATCTTGGGATGTTGTTGGAAATGTTCCCTCTACACAAACCGTAATATCTTGGGATGTTGTTGGAAATGTTCCCTCTACACAAATGGTAATATCTTGGGATGTTGTTGGAAACACTCCCCGGACACGAAAGTCAACATCTTGGCATGTTATTGGTAATGTTCCCTGTACACAAACTTTAATATCTTGGGATGTTGTTGGAAATGTTCCTGTACACAAAAGGTAACATCTTAGTATGTTATTGGTAAAGTTCCCAGCACACAAACTGTAATATCCTGGGATGTTGTTGGAAATGTTCCCGATACATGAATTGTAATATCTTGGGATGTTGTTGGAAATGTTCCTGTACACAAAAGGCAACATCTTAGTATGTTATTGGTAAAGTTCCCAGTACACAAACTGTAATATCCTGGGATGTTGTTGGAAATGTTCCCGTACATGAATTGTAATATCTTGGGATGTTGTTGGAAATGTTCCGTGTACACAAACTTTAATATCTTGGGATGTTGTTGAAGTGATCCTGTATATAAATTGTAATATCTCAGGATGTTGTTGGAAGTGTTCCCTATACACAAGCGGTAATATCTTGCGATGTTGTTGAAAGTGTTCCCTATACACAACGGTAATATCTTGGGATGTTGTTGGAAATGTCCCTGTACACAAACTGTAGTATCTTGGGATGTTGTTGGAAGTGTCCCCAGTACACAAACCATAATATCTTGGGATGTTGTTGGACATGTTCCCTGTACATAAACTTTAACATCTTGGGATGTTGTTGGAAGTGTTCCCAGTAGACACACTGTAATATCTTGGGATGTTGTTGGAAATGTTCCCTCTACACAAACCGTAATATCTTGGGATGTTGTCTGAAATGTTCTTTGTACACAAACGGTAATATCTTGGGATGTTGCTGGAAATGTTCCCTGTACACAAATTTTAATGTCTTGGGATGCTGTTGGAAATGTTTCCTATAAACAAACTGTAATATCTCGTGATGTTGTTGGAAATGTTCCCTGTACACAAACTTTAATATCTTGGGATAGTTGTTGAAATGTTCTCTGTACACAAACTGTAATATCTTGGGATGTTGTTGGAAATGTTCCTCTACACAAACTGTAATATCTCGGATGTTGTTGGAAATGCTCCTGTACACAAACAGTAATATCTCGGGATGTTGCTGGAAATATTTCCTGTAGACAAAGCGTAATATTGAGGTTTTGTTGAAGTGTTCCCTGAACACAAGTGGTAATACAGTATATTGGGATGTTGTTGGAAATGTTAGCTGTACTCAAACTTTACTATCATGGGATGCTGTTGGAAATATTCCTGTACACAAACTTTAATATCTTGGGATGTTGTTGGACATGTTCCTGTACTCAAACTGTAATATCTTGTGATGTTGTTGAAATGTTCCTGTACACAAACTATAATACCTTGGGATGTTGTTGAAATGTTCCCTGTACACAAATTTTAATATCTTCAGTTTTGTTGGAAAAGTTCCCTGTACACAAACTTTAATATCTTGGGATGTTGTTGGAAGTGATCCTGTACATAAACTGTAATATCTCAGGATGTTGTTGGAAGTGTTCCCTATACACAAACGGTAATATCTTGGGATGTTGTTGGAAATGTCCCTGTACACAAACTGTAGTATCTCGGGTTGTTGTTGGAAATACTCCCTCTACACAAACTGTAATATCTTGGGATGTTGTTGGAAGTGTCCCCAGTACACAAACCATAATATCTTGGGATGTTGTTGGACATGTTCCCTGTACATAAACTTTAACATCTTGGGATGTTGTTGGAAGTGTTCCCAGTAGACACACTGTAATATCTTGGGATGTTGTTGGAAATGTTCCCTCTACACAAACCGTAATATCTTGGGATGTTGTCTGAAATGTTCTTTGTACACAAATGGTAATATCTTGGGATGTTGTTGGAAATGTTCCTGTACACAAATTTTAATGTCTTGGGATGCTGTTGAAATGTTCTCTCTACAAACTTTAATATCTTGGGATGTTGTTGGAAATGTTCCCTATACAAAACTTTGATATCTTGGGATTTTGTTGGAAATGTTCCTGTACACAAAGTGTAATATCTTGGAATGTTGCTGGAAATGTTCCCTGTACACAAACTGTAATATCTTGGGATTTTGTTGGAAATACTCCCTCTACACACACTGTAATATCTTGGGATGTTGTTGGAAATGTTCCTCTACACAACCGTAATATCTTGGGATGTTGTTGGAAATGTTCCCTCTACACAAATGGTAATATCTTGGGATGTTGTTGAAACACTCCGTACCACAAGTCAACATCTTGGCATGTTATTGGTAATGTTCCTGTACTACAAACTTTAATATCTTGGGATGTTGTTGGAAATGTTCCTGTACACAAAAGGTAACATCTTAGTATGTTATTGAGTAAAGTTCCCAGCACACAAACTGTAATATCCTGGGATGTTGTTGGAAATGTTCCCATACATAGTTTAATATCTTGGGATGTTGTTGGAAATGTTCCCTGTACACAAAGGCAACATCTTAGTATGTTATTGGTAAAGTTCCCAGTACACAAACTGTAATATCCTGGGATGTTGTTGGAAATAGTTCCCGTACATGAATTGTAATATCTTGGGATGTTGTTGGAAATATTCCGTGTACACAAACTTTAATATCTTGGGATGTTGTTGGAAGTGATCCCTGTATATAAATTGTAATATCTCAGGATGTTGTTGGAAGTGTTCCCTATACACAAACGGTAATATCTTGCGATGTTGTTGAAAGTGTTCCCTATACACAAACGGTAATATCTTGGGATGTTGTTGGAAATGTCCCTGTACACAAACTGTAGTATCTTGGGATGTTGTTGGAAGTGTCCCCAGTACACAAACCATAATATCTTGGGATGTTGTTGGACATGTTCCCTGTACATAAACTTTAACATCTTGGGATGTTGTTGGAAGTGTTCCCAGTAGACACACTGTAATATCTTGGGATGTTGTTGGAAATGTTCCTCTACACAAACCGTAATATCTTGGGATGTTGTCTGAAATGTTCTTTGTACCAACGGTAATATCTTGGGATGTTGCTGGAAATGTTCCTGTACACAAATTTTAATGTCTTGGGATGCTGTTGGAAATGTTTCTATAAACAAACTGTAATATCTCGTGATGTTGTTGGAAATGTTCCTGTACACAACTTTAATATCTTGGGATGTTGTTGGAAATGTTCCTCTACACAAACTGTAATATCTTGTGATGTTGTTGGAAATGCTCCCTGTACACAAACAGTAATATCTCGGGATGTTGCTGAAATGTTCCTAGTAGACAAAGTGTAATATTTCAGGTTTTGTTGGAAGTGTTCCCTGAACACAAGTGGTAATACAGTATATTGGGATGTTGTTGGAAATGTTCCTGTACTCAAACTTTACTATCATGGGATGCTGTTGAAATATTCCTGTACACAAACTTTAATATCTTGGGATGTTGTTGGACATGTTCCCTGTACTCAAACTGTAATATCTTGGGATGTTGTTGGAAATGTTCTCTGTACACAAACATGATTGTCTTGGAATGTTGTTGGAAATGTTCCTGTACAAAACTATAATACCTTGGGATGTTGTTGAAAATGTTCCCTGTACACAAATTTTAATATCTTTAGTTTTTGTTGGAAAAGTTTCCTGTACACAAACTTTAATATCTTGGGATGTTGTTGGAAGTGATCCCTGTACATAAACTGTAATATCTCAGGATGTTGTTGGAAGTGTTCCCTATACACAAACGGTAATATCTTGCGATGCTGTCGAAAGTGTTCCCTATACACAAATGGTAATATCTTGGGATGTTGTTGGAAATGTCCCTGTACACAAACTGTAGTATCTCGGGTTGTTGTTGGAAATACTCCCTCTACACAAACTGTAATATCTTGGGATGTTGTTGGACATGTTCCCTGTACATAAACTTTAACATCTTGGGATGTTGTTGGAAGTGTTCCCAGTAGACACACTGTAATATCTTGGGATGTTGTTGGAAATGTTCCCTCTACACAAACCGTAATATCTTGGGATGTTGTCTGAAATGTTCTTTGTACACAAATGGTAATATCTTGGGATGTTGTTGGAAATGTTCCCTGTACACAAATTTTAATGTCTTGGGATGCTGTTGGAAATGTTCTCTATAAACAAACTGTAATATCTCGGGATGTTGTTGGAAATGTTCCCTGTACACAAACTTTAATATCTTGGGATGTTGTTGGAAATGTTCTCTGTACACAAACTGTAATATCTTAGGATGTTGTTGGAAATGTTCCCTCTACACAAACTGTAATATCTCGGATGTTGTTGGAAATGTTCTCGGTACACAAACTGTAATATCTTGTGATGTTGTTGGAAATGCTCCCTGTACACAAACAGTAATATCTCGGGATGTTGCTGGAAATGTTCCCTGTAGACAAAGTGTAATATTTCGGGGTTTTGTTGGAAGTGTTCCCTGAACACAAGTGGTAATACAGCATATTGGGATGTTGTTGGAAATGTTCCTGTACTCAGACTTTACTATCATGGGATGCTGTTGGAAATATTCCTGTACACAAACTTTAATATCTTGGGATGTTGTTGGACATGTTCCTGTACTCAAACTGTAATATCTTGGGATGTTGTTGGAAATGTTCTCTGTACACAAACATGATTGTCTTGGAATGTTGTTGGAAATGTTCCCTGTACACAAACTATAATACCTTGGGATGTTGTTGAAAATGTTCCCTGTACACAAATTTTAATATCTTCAGTTTTTGTTGGAAAAGTTTCCTGTACACAAACTTTAATATCTTGGGATGTTGTTGGAAATGTTCCCTGTACACAAACGGTAATATATTGGGATTTTGTTGGAAATGTTCCCTGTACACAAAATGTAATATCTTGGAATGTTGTTAGAAATGTTCCCTGTGCACAAATGTTGATATCTTGGGATGTTGTTGGAAATGTTCCCTGTACACAAACTGTAATATCTTGGAATGTTGTTGGACATGTTCCCTGTACACAAACGGTAATATATTGGGATGTTGTTGGAAATGTTCCCTGTACACAAAGTGTAATATCTTGGAATGTTGTTAGAAATGTTCCTGTGCACAAACGTTGATATCTTGGGATGTTGTTGGAAATGTTCCCTGTACACAAACAGTAATATCTTGGGATGTTGTTGAAAATATTCCATGTACACAAACTTTGATATCTCGGGATGTTGTTGGAAATGTTCCCTGTACACAAAGTGTAATATTTTGGAATGTTGTTGGAAATGTTCCCTGTACACAAACTTTGATATCTTGGGATGTTGTTGGAAATGTTCCCTGTACACAAAGTGTAGTATCTTGAAATGTTGTTGGAAATGTTCCCTGTACACAAACTGTAATATCTTTGGATGTTGTTGGAAATGTTCCCTGTACACAAACTGTAATATCTTGTACTGTTGTTGGAAATGTTCCATGTACACAAACTGTAATATCTTGTGATGTTGTTGGAAATGTTCCTTGTACACAATCTATAATATCTTGGGATGTTGGTGGAACTATTCCCTTTAAAAAGATGGCATACTGTACATAAATAGATCAGTGGCCACATTGATCCTTGTAAGAACAGATCCAGAAACATAGAAACATAGAATTTGCTGGCAGATAAGGACCACTTGGTCCACCTAGTCTGTTCATTTCCCTACCTAATGGATAAGCTGCAGATCCCAGTTAGCATACTAGCATACTAACTTACATACTAAAATGCCAGCAGAATAGGCCTAATGGTCTTTCAAGTCTGCTCAATTTTCAGCACCCGCACTGAGGAGCGATTTTAGTGTCCCCCTCCCCCTTGAGTTATACTGTCCCCAGTCCCAGATGTTCCACCTGTATTGAGCCTGGTCAAATTTACCCTCCCCTGTACCTGTCCCATCCCCTCTTAAACACATCCACAGTTTCTGCCTCTGCCAGCTCCCTGAGAAAAGCATTCCATGGCTCCACCACCTTTTAAGTGAAATAACACCTCCTCCTCCTCCTCTCCCTCTGAGATTTCCCCTTTCTAGCTTACATCCATGACCTCTCATTGCTTCCCTCCTTCCTTTGGAGCACCCTGACTGGGCCTCCCTTATTGATCCCTTTCATATACTCAAAGACCTCTATCATGTCCCCCCTGTCCTTCTTCTCCTCCATGGTGTATATGTTGAGCTCCTTAAGCCTCTCCTCATAGGTCCTCTCCCCCAGGCCCAAGATCATTTGGTTGCCCTCCTTTGGACCCTTTCTAGGAGTGTAATGTCCCTCTTTAAATGTGGTCTCCAAAACTACACATACTACTCAAAGTGTGTCCTAAACAAGCAGTTGTACAGGGGCTAGGATCGCTTCTGCCTTTCTGGAGTTAATCCCCCTGGCATTCCATCCCAGCATCCTATTTGCCTTTGCCACTACCCTCCTACAGGTCTCTGAGTTGTTCATTTTGATGCCTACCACTACTGCCAGGTCCCACTCACCCTCTGTGACTTGAATCATGTCTCCTACCAGGGTATAACGCAGGCCTGGATTTATGACTCCCAGGTGCAGAACCTTGCACTTCCCCACATTGAATTTTAGTTTCCATTTTCCCAACCACCTTTTGAGAGCCTCCAGGTCCTCCTGCAAGGCCACCCTCCCCTTCTGCTCATCCACCACTGCACCCAGCTTTGAGTCTTCTACAAAGAGACTAATTTCACTCCTGATCCACTTCCTTATGTCTGAGACATAAGCACTGAACAGGAGTGGCCCCAGTACTAACCCCAGGGACACCTCAGTAGTAACCCGCCTTGGGGTTGAGGCTAGCGCTCTAACCACCACCTTCTGAGTACACTCAGACAGCCAATTTCCTATCCAGCTTAACAACTGTCTCCCTACCCTGACTTCCTTCAGCTTAGCCAGCAGGCTACTGTGTTGTACTGAATCAAATGCCTTGCTGAAGTCCAGAAAGAGAACGTCCACTGGCCTACCCTGGTCCAGGGTCCTTGTCACCCAGTCATAGAATTGAACAAGATTTGTCTAATACGATCTTTCCGGGACAAAGCCATGCTGCCTATCATCCAAATACACAGTTTGCTCCAGTAATCCACCTAGCCTTTCCTTGACAATACTCTCCATCACCTTGCCAACCACCTATGTTAGGCTAACAGGCCTAGAATTTCCTGCCTCCTTTCCTTTCTTGATAAATTATTTTGTTGTGAATGCAGATTAGCTTACAGTACATCCAGAGGGATTCATGATTCTCTCTCTCCTAAATCTGGTCTCTGGGCTCATCTCTTCTGGGAGGTTCTTCCTGGAACCACATGACAGGCAGGAGATATACAGACTTCTGCAGGACGGCGGTACCCTCCCACTCATTTCCTCCAGACATCAGTTTACTTCCTGCCTGTCTAGTGCTCTGCAGGACCTCTGTCACATGAGTGACAGACCCAAAGATCAGTGAGTCGACTGCTTCTTTTCTTTTTTTTTTTATCTTTGGACTACTGATTAGCACTCCTGAGTGCTAGTGCAGGGAACCCAGTCTCAGCCTTGCAAGTTGTACAGACAGACTCCCTGCTTTCCCTCACCATGCACAGCCATCTTCCCATGCTTTAGCCCCCCCCAGAGCATTGTGGAGGCAGTTACTGCATGCCTGGGGCTGACAGAGCAGTTTTAGCCCCCAGGTGTTGCCTGAAGTGGCAACCACCGTGTCGACGTGCACAAGAAGGATTTGACTCATTGACTGATGCTCAGAGCTTCTCTTCTGTTGACGGTCACAGGACGCTCAGGCCATTGACATGCCTACTTGTCGGAGAGCCATATTATCACATTAGGCTATCGGACACTGGACAATTAGCACGGGAACAGTAGCGCTCCTCAGGCAGGTGGAGGGGAAGGCCATTTAGAGGGGCAAAATGAAGTAGACCATTCATCTACTCATCAACGAGCATTGTTTGCTCAGCTTGTCGATGGATCTTGGATCTTGGGGGAACCAAGTCTTTAACGGGACTGCACCAAGCATAGTTCTTCACAGCCAGATCAAACAAAGCCTTAAAGAGACATGAAATCACCAAGCTCAGTTTGCAAGGCAATAAAAATATTTTTCAAATTCTTTATATTAGAGTATCATGGCCTCAACTAAGGAGAGACCCCCTCCCTAGGAGCAGAAAGTGCCACAAGTGTAGAACACCCATGCTGGCCACATTCACAGGGTCTCTGTGTGTCAAATGTGACAGTGCAACCTCTCCAGCTCTGGACGAGGCAGATGAGGCATCTGCTTCAGAATCTCAGGATCCACGAGACCAGGGGTCAGGGACAGTCCCCTACCTTAGAGGGGTGTCACCACTCAGCAGAGACTCTAGCCCCAGATCTAATAGAGAAACTGAATAGAGACTTTTCCATCAACCCCTCCTGTTTCAATGTCTTTCAGCAGTCTCTGGAGCCCAGGACCCATAGGAAAGCAACAATCAAGCACACCCCCTCCCCATCCTTGGACGAGGACACCCCCCCCCGTGCCTCATGCATGGCAGGAGGAGGAAAAAGTCCAGATCCAGGAGTACTTCCAGACCCAGAAACGCAGCCCATGGGAAGCACAGGCGATATAGGTCACCCACTGGATCCGGCTATACATCCTTAGAAGAGTGGGAACTCCCAAATTCGGATTCTGACTTGAACTCCTCCCCAGCCAGAAACTCTGATTTGGAAGATCTAGATTTTTTTATTAAAAAGGTGTCACAGAATATCCACTTGCGCTCACCTTCTCCAGAGCCCAAGCGAGCAAAGTCAGCTTTCTGGCTAGTGTTAGCGTTGAAGCCAATGCCAGCTTTTCCCCTCCCTCCTGCTATAGAGGACCTCTTAAAGCAGGAATGGAAGGTTCCTGAGCACTCTTTCCCCATCCCTCACCACCTAACCAAATTTCTGAAATTCAACAAGAAGCCTTTGGAGAACTGACTCCACTCTCCTAGGACAGACCCTCTCATCTCAAACTTTATGAAAAAGATAGAAACATAGAAACATAGAAGTTGATGGCAGATAAGGACCGCAAGGCCCATCCAGTCTGCCCATTTCTTTTTCTACCTTATAAATGTGCCATCGGCCTTTGCTATGTCAGTGACCTATCTATTCATAGTCATTTGTATTGCTCCCTTATGCCTATCCCATGCCTGTTTGAAGCCCTGCACTGTATTCATAGCCACTACTTCTTGTGGTAAACCATTCCATGCATCTACCACCCTTTCTGTGAAAAAGAATTTCCTCACATTCCCCTTAATCGCCTCCCTCTAATTTCATGCTGTGTCCTCTTGTCCTGCTATTTTTCTTATATTTAAACATGTTAGACTCTTTCACCTTGTTTATGCCCTTAAGGTGTTTAAATGTCGATCATATCACCTCTCTCCTCCTTTGCTCAAGGGTATACATATTGAGCTCCGTTAATCTGTCCTCATATGTCTTCTGATGCAGTCCCTGCACCATTTTGGTTGCCCTTCTCTGGACTGCCTCAATTTGGTTAATGTCCTTGTGAAGGTGTGGCCTCCAATACTGCACGCAGTACTCCAGATGGGGCCTAACCAATGTTATCCCAGATGGTTATCCCAGCAGAAGGCAGAGCCTCCCTGTGGGAACCAGTGGATAGGAAAGTGTACACTTCTCTAAAGAAAGCTTTTCAGTCCACTGCAACCTCCCGCAAGGCATCTACAGCTAACCTTTACTCGGCTAGAGCTGAGTTCTCCTGGGCCACTGATCTGGCATTCCAGCTCACTGATGAGCCAGAGAAGAACCAACCCATTTTACAGCATTTACAGCTCATGGGACTAGCTTCGGCCTATTCAGCTGATGTATCAGAGGAGGCAATCAGGTGTGCAGCAAGGGCTAGGTTTTACCAGACCTCAGCTTGATGCAACTTATGGCTACGAGGTTGGCAGGCAGATGCCTCCTCAAAGAAGCATTTGGTAAATGTGCCTTATGAAGGAGGCCTTCTCTTTAGCTCAGCTCTAAAGGAGGTGGTCAAAGAACCTGGAGAAATTGTGAAAGTGAGAATGACACAAGCCAGGAGAAGGAACAAGCCCTAGGCCTCAGGATCCAGATAGAATTTGTGTGCCCAAAATTATTCCAGGGGTCAGAACAAGTTGGCTCCAGGCAGATGATCCTGGTTCAACTCACACAACCAACGCAGCTTCCGAAGTGGCAGGGAAGGCACCCAAGATACCGAGGGCAACTCCCAAAAATAACAATGAGGACTCATGGACCCATCCTCACATCAGGGGCAGGCTTTCCAGCTTTTTTGAAGAATGGGTCTGCTCTACCAAGGACAAGTGGGTGTTAGATGTAATCTGCAAGGGTTACTTCATCGAGTTCGACTCCTGGCCCTCCCTGCCCCACATAGTGCCCTCACTAGTCTAAAGCAACTGAATAAAATGAGCAGCAACCCTGCAAGTGATTACAGATCTCATACAGGCAGCAGCGATCAAACAAGTCCCTACTCCAGAATGGAACAGAGAGGTGTACTCCTTCTTCTTCATAGTGCCAAAATGCTCAGGGGGCTTCCGGCAGTGTTATATCTCAAGTTTCTAAATGACTTTGTTCATCACAGAACATTCAAGATGGAGACCCTGTCCTCCTTTAGCATAGAAATCCATCAGGGGGACTTTTGGGCCTCAGTAGATTTACAAGATGCTTATGTAACCCCCTTGTTACCCGGGGTTACTAGAATCCCAGTAAGACCTAGTGGTAGGCAGGGAAGGCAGCTTGTGAAACTCCAGTTAAGTGGGTTTCACACTGTCTCACTCTGTTCTCAGTCACAGCTGAGACTTGAGAGATGACATCACCATAGAACTGTCACAGCTGCATAAGTCACATTGGAATCTGCAGCTCAGGGAGTGAGTTTAGAACTTTGGGAGTTTCAAAGTTAGTTGTCTGTTTATCTCCCAGCAGGAAGGAGCTTCTGTTTACCTTTTGAAAGTGGTGGAGACTGCTGTCCAGGTCTCAGTGCCCCCTCCCTCTGGGGGGTGGAAGAAAAGTCCCTCTGTGGATTCCAGGGGCAATCCCCTATTTCCACTATGGAAGAAAGCTGCCTGTTTTCAGTTCTGTTCTTGTATAACAGTAAAAGAAATGGTTCTTCGCCTGTGGGGCACCTGCAACGAATGGGTGAGTGTTTTGCCACATTTGAAGGGGCAAACCAATTGTTTCATTAGTCTGGAAATATAAAGGAAGTTGGAATGTGGACTGCTATTTGGGAGGACTATTTCAGCTAGGACAAACAAATGGAGCAGTCAAAAAGTCTAAAGTTTTAATGGATTTCAAGTAATGCTGTAGAGGGGGTGCTTCAGGTCATCCACCATTTAATCTACATTTTCACAGTTTAAGTTTGCAGAGGGGGTGCTTCAAGTCATCCACCATTTAATCTACATGTCAAAGTTTGAAGTTTATGTTTGTCCAGAGAAATGGCCGGGTATGGGCTGTGGGAGCTGGAGGTGGGTACACCCCCCATCTTTAGTGACCAGGTCCACCTCTACGGATTTCTTCTGTGATTTGCTACTTGCCTCATGTGCCTGGCCAGTGATGAGGTGGGTACCCAGACATGGGTCACAACTTGAAAATCTCTCTAGGAGTCGCAGACTCTATGTGGTGGGGGGAGCTACAGGATGGGAAATATTCTCCTTGTTTGATGGGAGTTGGATGGAAGTAAGAAATCAAATCTCTCTAGGAGTCACAGACTATAAGTGGTGTGGGGAGCCACAGCTTGGGAAAATATACTCCTTGTGTGATGGGAGTCTCTCCAAGTAAAGTTTGGGTTCATTCTTTAAATGGACCGTTAGTCAAGTGGCCAGCAGGGGAGCCGGGCCAGTCGGGCTGTGTAAAGCACATGCAAAGTCCGGGCTGAGTGCCTGGTGGGTCCAGAGCCAGACAATGTAAAAATGTGTTCATTCTCAAATGGACCGCCTTTAGTCTCTATCTGCATATACAGTGAAAGTAGCCCCTTGGGGGACCATACAATGCTTTGTCATGTGTCATCTAGATTTGAATAAAGCCACACTGAAAAATCCTAATCCTGGTTCTGGACATTATAGTTACTGCTTCCTGTAGTTGGATTTACTTGAGTGCCCCTGTGCAGAGTAGCCAAACTTAGGTCCCTTGGGGCAAGTAACCTTATCCTCCCTGAACCCAGGTCCCCACCAGGTATTGCTGCCAGTGCCAACAGCATGCCACCTGTCATTTTAGTAAAAAGGCAGGGGTGAGGGGTTACACTTATCTGCACACTCCCATCTGGAAAGCCCACCATCAATTTCTAATATTCAAAGTGGAAGGTCACCATTTTCAATTCACAACACTGCCCTTCAGCCTGTCCACAGCCTCCATAGTCTTCTCCAAAGTCCTAATGACAGTGATCACTTACCTCTGAATGCAAGGGATCCAGCTCTTTCCATACCTGGATGACATTCTCATCAAAGCCCCAGGGTACGATCAAGCAGTTCAGGCAGTTACGGAGGTCACCAAGTGCTTTTCATCTCTAGGGTTCATGATCAACCTGAAGAAGAGATCTCTGTGACCGTCACAGTCTCTGAGCCATCTGGGGGTGAATAGCAACATGATCCAAAACAAATTTTTCCCCACAGAGTCAAAATTCAAAGAACTGAAGGCTCTCATCTACAAATTCCACGTAGCCCAATCTCTGCCAGTCCACTCCTTCATCCAACTCATAGGGACGATGGTCTCTCTGGCAGACTGAGTCCCCTGGGCACTAGTCCACATGCGATCTCTCCAGTCAGGTTTCATCCAGCAGTGGTTCTAATCAAGGGGCACAATGGACCAGAGGATTGAGGTATCTCACCAGGTGAAGGACTCCCTGATATGGTGAACTCAACAGAACAACATCATGAGGGGTCTCAGTCTGGGACACCCTCACCAGACCACACTCTCCGATGCCAGTCTTTGAGGCTGGGATGTGCATTAGGAACAGCTCCACCAGGACATCCTCATACTCACAGACAATTGGATGACAATGGCATACATCAACTGCCAAGGAGGCACACAAAGCTCTTGAATGCTGCAAGAGGCTCTTCTTCTCTTCCAGTGGGTGGAAGACAACCTGGGAAGTCTACATCCTACATCCATACATCCTAGGCCAGGAAAATGTCATAGCAGATTAACTAAGTCAAAAGGACATCCTAACAGGGGAGTAGGAGCTCAAGAACATCACCTTCTAGCTCATCATGGCACAGTAGGACCACCCACAGGTAGATCTTTTTGCCTGCCAAAAAAGTTGCAAAGTTCCAAGGTTCTGCTCTCTCAGCAAGGAAGAAAAGGTCATAGCACAGGACACCTTCTCCATCAACTGGGGTCAGTCCAATCTCCTGTATGCTTTTCCTCCAGTTCCAGTCTTATCAAGAGTACTTCACAAGATTGCCCAGGATCAAGAAAAGGTGATTCTGGTTTGCCCATGCTGGCTATGCAGACCATGGTTTTCCTGATTAGTCCAAATGTCTCTTCTGTCTTCCCTAACATTCCAAGTAAGGCCAGACTTACTACGTTAGAGACCGGTGCTGCACACAACTCCTCACAATTTGTCCCTCTCAGCATGGAGAATGAGCAGAAAACTCTCAGGGAGTTAGGTTTCTCTGCATCTGTCATAGAAATGATGATTCCATCCAGGCATGCCTCCTCCTCCAGGATTTATTATAGGATCTGGAGAAAATTCCTGTTCTGGTTAAGAGACACCTCTTTACTGCATGACTCTGTGTCTCTACCTACCATCCTTCACTTCCTTCAGGAGGGTTTCAACAAGGGCCTCCAACCGGCTACCTTAAGAGTCCAGGTGTCTGCTTTAGGGGCCCTCCTGTTAGTGGACTCAGATGAATCTTTAGGAGCTATTCCTCATGTTCAATGATTTCTGAGAGCAGCAACCTTGAAGTGTCCTCCAATGAAACCTGTAGTACCTCCCTGGAGGCTCAACCAAGTAGTCAAAGTAGTCACCAAACCACCTTTCGAGCCCTTATAGAAGGCATCCTTACTTCAACTCACTATGAAGGCCATTTTTCTCAATGCAATCACCTCAGCCCAATGCATCAGTGAGATAGGAGCCCTGTCATCCAAAGAACCTTACACCATATTTCATCAAGACTCTGTAGTAATGCGGACAGATCTGGCCTTTTTACCTAAGGTGATGTCTCATTTTCACTGCAACCAAGTCTTGAACATTCCCTTATTCTGTCCTCACCCAAAGAATGAGAAGGAGACAGAATTTCACATGCTTGATCCACGGAGAACACTCAAAATTTACATCAAGAAATCTGACTCAGTCTGTAAGACTTCAAGTCTATTCATCCTTACCTCAGGCCTGAACATGGGTAAAAAGGCACCAAAGACTCTATTGCTAGGTGGAATCATTCTACCATCACCAGGGCCTACCAGAAGGCTGGGATCGACCTGCCAGGACCAGTGCGAGCACACTCTGTTATGCCTGGGTTATGCCCCCTAGTGTCCCGCATACACTGCACATGCACGTTACACTGTATTCTTGGTCTATTATACTGTAATACTGCTATTTTGCACTTACATATACTGTAGATACGGGCACCCATCATATAAGCATGAGTGCTAGGAATGTGCTTTGCTGCTAATATATGATTCATTATACCTCACTATAATACATTTATCTAGATTATGTTTGTCTTTCACATATATTCCATATATAATCTACCTAATGACTGATAAGATGACCCTGAGTGATCATCAGTAATTATTATATACTTATTTTAGCATATAATTATATGTAGTATGTGTTTTATACTCAGGCAGATATGCCACATGTAATAGAACCCTGTCAGCAGTTCTTTTTGTCTAAGCAAGCTGACACAGAAAGAAAGCCTTTGTTATGTCTTTATGTCTTATATTATACGTAAGCAAGAAATGCCACATGCAGTTTGAACCTGTCAGCATTTCTTTTGTCTAAGCTATAATGCTAATGGAAGCATATTCTGTCTCATATGATACTCATTAGTAATTATGTCTCCTAAGTCATCATCTAATGGAGAATGACTTTGGACCAATACATTTTATTTCTCATATCTGTAACTAAGAGGTAATCTCTGTTGCTATGCTGTTATCTGTAGTATATAGTCTGCAACCTATTGTAGCCTCTCAAGAACTCGAGAGCAGTAGAGCAGGGAGGGAGAACCTGAGATCCTACAATCCTGGAAATTATGTACATTCTTCAGGAGAGTGGTAAGAAACCCATCTCCCTTGTTATTTTCTCTGTCACATGCTTGGTGTAAGTAGTATAATAAACTTTATTAGTACTCCTTGCTTGTTTACAACTCTTTCTTGGCAGACTCCTAGACACAAGAATCTGTATAATTATTATTTACCCTACACACCAAGAGTGTTTAGACAACATAAATGGTGACCGCGAGTGGAGTCTGGATGTTTGCCAAGTTTCATTTTAATTTCCTCTGTAAATTAAAACAATGGGTGAGAAATCTCCAGTAGCAAGCAATTTAAAAAGTGTCTTCTGTTTAAATTTCTGGTCTGTTGTGTGTTCCACAGTGCAGACAATACAGTCTCTTGGCAGATATTCAATCTCTGTCTAATGAGTTGTTTTATTTTTGTTTTGTTTTTTTCCTATGCTTTCTCTGTGGGAACACAGCTGTAAAGGGATCCAAACAGACAGATAGACTGCTTTCTTTTGTGGAATCAAATCCTAATTGGTATTTACTTATCTAGATGTCCACATACACCAACGGTTGTTTGTGTCCTTTCATGAACTTTGGTTGCAAACAAAGTTTTTGATCCACAGACAGCTAAGGGTTTCTTATCTATAAGACATGTCTATAATTATATCAGTACTGAGTTGAGGCTGGATGCCTTAACATGCCAAACTGCTTATGGTGATTGGTGTGATTTTGCTGAGGTAGCAGAATCCAGTGATAGCCCTTTAAAGGATATCACTGCCCATTATTGGGAATTGAACAATGGTACCAATGATCCTGAAGGGTTATTAATTGCAATGTTGTTTAATTGTTTTGATGCTGTTCTAAATAAAATATCTGTCTTGGAATCTGAGTATATTGCTTGCAAAATGGAGAATGCTACTTTCAAGCAGGAAATTAGTCTGAAATGGGCTTCTCATACAGAGAAGATAATTGGAATGCAGTCTCAATTGCTGGAGTCTGTCCATCTAGAAAATGAATATCTCTTTAACGAAAGAAGCAGCCATGACCTGCATGCCTTAAGAGATAATGCTGAAAAGGCAAAACTTATTATTAAAAAAAGGTTTTCAAATGAATGGTGTTCTGGCTAGTAACACTGATTTCTTATGTTTTGAAAACAAGGAACTTAGAGATGATAAGTCTGAAGTAGTTACTGAAAGAGTTGACTTGCTGGTATTTCAACACCAGACCTTGACTGAACAGCGTGTTTCAGTATGTTTTCAGTATAGCAGACTTGAAACGAATGTTTGAATATAAACTGTGACACAGATTCTGTCAATAATAGACATGTTTTACAAGATGGGAATGTCTTGAAATCTGAAAACAAGGCACTTTACAGCATGCTAACTCCTGTATCTGAGCAGTTAGAATGTAGGAGTAAAAAGTCAGATATGATGAACTTGCGCCATCAGCCAGAGGTATTGGAAGGGCATGCTAACTTAATGCCCAGAGACCTTGTCTCTTCTCATGTTGAAGAGTTTGATTTTGAACACCCACAATATGCTGTGGGGTGGACTAGAACAAAGGCTAGCCACTTGTTTTTCTGTGATTCACAAAATGGAGAATTGCTAGAGTCTCAAAATGCTGGACACACATGTTATCAGCTCGCATCCCCATACCATCCCCAAAATAGCCGCTCATGGTCATGTGATGCTGGTCATAACACAGTAACCCAAGATTCCCATGAGGCAATCCAAAATGGCCGACCACCACACCATGAAGATTCGATCCTGCAGTCACAGGGACCTGTGATTGCTGCCATAACCAAACAAAACATAGCGAAGCTTTTTGGCATGATTAATAATGTTATCAGTAACACTAGTGTTTCTGAGGGACAGAGGATTCTCTTAAAAATGATGCTGATGTACTTTTGAATGAAGTTGGTATGCAATCTGTCATGAAGTCAGTGTCTGACTCTGCAGAAGCAACTTCTGCTAGCAATGTTTGCTATGATACGGTGTCCTTGGTTAAAGAACAAATTGCAGTTAATTACATGAAGTGTAATGATTCTTCTCTATGCAATTTAACATCAGCTTTCCCCGAGAAGACTGAATGTATTGCTTTTCCTATGCAGTGCATTAATGCCTTAAGCTGCAACATTAAAAACAAAGTTGCTACCATCCAGCAACCTTCCGGTGGGGAAACCCACTTTACATTTGATGGTTGAGGGACAACCCTGATTCTGAAAGCCTTGTGGTTGTGATATTTTCAGCATCACATGCCACATTGGGGGGGGGTTACAGGTTTGATTTCTGAACCTGAGCTGACAACTGTCTCAGCATTATTTTTTCCACCCCTGATGGCTACTGAACCAGAATCCATAGCTGGAGAACTATGTGCAGCTGGCACACCACTTGTCTCCACTGTGCAGGCACCCCTGATAGTGCCAGCACTGCCGGCACATGATGCAGAACCCCCTCCATCAGTGACACCTGGATCATCCCATACTGTGGCTGCAATAGCAGGCACAAGCCAGGAACAGTCTGGGTTATTCCCAGTATAGACAATGGCAGGCACTTCTTGCAATAAGGTACAAGGTATCTTAATACTGATATCATTGTCTTTTCTTTTGGGATCACTCACCATGGCCCCAGCATTTGTTAATCCTAACACAGCTTTAGGGCATTATTTTGAAACTGCCACATCAGATAAAGCAATCTCAGCAGTTTTAACCCATACATACAATGGATACATCAGACCCATTGCTTATGCATCCCAGATGCTTGCTCCAGTGGAGCTGAAATACAATCTTTGTGAAAGGAATCTTTTGGCTACATACTGGTAAGTGAGAAACTTTATGTACATCATTGGATATGCACCCATTGTTCTGCATTCCAATCATTTGCCAACCAACTTTCTGTTGTCAGACAGAGTAAAAGATGACTCTGTAACCAGTGCCAGACTTACACACTGATCTCTCATTTTTCGGGATTATGACATCACTGTCCTTCCTATCAAAACTCCATCCTTGTTGGCCCATGGCCTACAATTTGCAGGAGAGACCCATGTTTCAAGCAGGCACTTAAGACTTTTTTGTGGGGGAAAGCTTAATCTGGATTTTCTTGATTTTATTGTATGTATTGTATTTTGTTTTATCTTGATGTACAGTGCTTTGGTTATATAAAAGGCGCTATTACAAATACATTTTATTTATTTATTTATGATCAGTCACTTCAATCCCCTGACCTACCTGTCCCAGGGCCCTTTCTGGCAGAACCCCAGAAAGTGTTAAGACACCACTGTGTGTCATGTTTTGACTGATGACTCAACCACACATACCAACGAGGGTCAGATAACAGGGTTTGGAATTCTTATTGTACATCCTGGTGATAATAGAGTGTGTATGGCTAGTAATTGCATCATTGTACTGTATATGTACGATTCACAGGCAATGTTAAAACATGCCTGGCAAATAAAATGGAAAGCAGATAGGCAAGGAGTCTCCTTATTACCACAACTATTTGTGAATAGTTTAGTGGGCTGGAACATCCTTGAGAAAGACACAGCTTGTGTTAAGAAAGGAAAAAAAATATTTTTCCTTAAATAAAATTATACCAGCACTCCATGAGAGGGTTAAATTCTGCCCGCTTCAAGAAATGTCCTTGAGATAATTACAGAAAGCACTGCAGATACTATGTTTTTATTACAGTTTCTAATTGGGTCTGTTTCTCTCTAAACTGAATTTCTTTGGCAGAAAAACAAACTTCTGTTCCAGCACTCTGTAGTATCGCTGTGAAATATAGAGACTTGCTTGTGTACAACATAGCACTAACCAGTTTAAATACTGTACATTCATAAGGTTTGAGCATGTTTTAAACATGAACCTTATGCTCTATAAGAAGGACCCTCATTTGAGAGAAGTGTATAGGTTCCTTAATAAAGGAACTGAGGAATAACTTCCAGAAATAGCTCTTATAGGAAGTGAAAATGACATTAACCTATCCAGTGATGGCCTACTCATTTGGAACATCACTTCTGTAACACTCATGAAAAGTTACGGGTCATTTCTGAACACCTGACAGTAGATTTTATCTACTGTACCAAGTACATGATACTCCAGTTGGTGGACACCAGTGAGTCAGTAAAAACCCTAGACAGACTGACATCCTCTGTCTGGTGGCTACACATGAGAAATGATATAGAACACTACATAAGTAACTGTTTGATCTGTGAACAGAACAATCCTATACCAGCTAGTAAAAATACATTATTACCCCCAGAGGCAATCAGGTCCCTGGAACAATACCCAGATTGACTACATTGGCCTTATGCCAACCAATGAGAACAACTACTTTGCACTAGTGATCACTGACCTATTTTTCAAACAGTTTAAAGCTATCCCAAAACAGAACAACACAGTCAAAGTGACTGCAAATGTCTTGGTAAACCAGCTATTTACTAGGTAGGGGTTACCCTGAAGGTAAATTCTGATTACAGGGATCCGGCTTTATAGTCAAAGTAATGCAGGAAACTCTGGATTTGTTAGGGGTAAAACAAAAGTTTCATATCCCTTACAACCCACAGTCATCAGGACAGGTGGAATGGGCTAACAGGCAGATCAAAAGTTATGTTGTAACAAACTTGTTCAGAAAACCCCAAGAAGGACTGGAATTCATTAGTGCCTTTACTTCTTATGGCAATAAGAGGACACCCTCTGTAGGTACACAGCATATCCCATTTTTGAAATCATGACCGGATGGTTCATGAGACTCCCTGAACATTTACTTCTGGACCTGTGTACTGCCACTGCTGATGGAGCATCAGTAGATAACTATGTTAACTCAAACAAGACATCCAAAAGGTACACTAGTTTCCTGCACAATGTATGGGCAAGGCCCAACAACAGGCCCTATCCCATTGTAAACAAATTCAGTCCAGCAGTCTACCAAGCTAGACTGCCTCACTATAACAGTCATTGATAAATGGCTACATCACAATCAAACAAACCTATTTAAAGGAGATTAAATTACTTTTCCATATCCCAATGGGCAGAATAGTACTAAACTAACTATGTTTTTCCTTTTTTCTTTTCTTTTAGGTTCCAGAGAGAGAGATGCTTGCCTTTATGCTTATTATTCTTTTTGAAAGTATGGGTCTTCTTACAAGCCCAAACTGCACATTTTATTGCAAATAAGAACCAGTATTCTAATCCTAGACAGATTTTTGAGGCAGAATACCTCACAAGCCTACATGATTTAATTGCATCCTGTGGAATTCACACTAATGTCCTTAAAGACATGTTCATTGTACAGAAGGGTAGTGAGGCCCTACTGAATATTATGATCATTGATTTGGATCAATTCTAGAAGCTGGACTTGATCTGGACTTCTGTTTATATTTTATTGATAATCAGGAATTTTGCATCCAAAATTATATGGCAATAAAAGCCATTAGACTTTAAGGTTTTTACCCAATGATGCCCCATAATTTGTGACACTTAATACTGAGTGCCCATAATACAACCTTGGCCCAACCAGCGGTCTAATAGCCACTTCTCAACCAGGTACCCTAGTTAACAATGTGCAGTTCATGCACATCCCAGTGATTTTAAATCTTACCTTTAGAACTTGAAATGATTTGTTATATGATTCACAACAAACATTTCCCAATTTTGTTTTTAATGATGTGATTGGATACCCTGGCAGCATGCCAGGTACTCACTAATGATTCCCTATACAGGGACTGATAGCACCACACATACATACTTAGGATTCTCACATCCTGACTGCTAGTGATACATATTATGACTGTAAACCTACCCGAATGCACTAGGCATTTTTTTCTCATTGTTTTTTCATTTTCTTAATAAAACAACACAGGTTTAGACTCAGGCCTACTTGGCTCTGACATATCAATTTGAAATAGGGCTGATATAGCCATTATTCAAGCACATATGCTAAAGGTTCATGATAGTATGAAATATAATATCATATCCCCCACCATTGCATGGTATACATAATTTTGCTCATTAAGAGTGATATACATTTACAATATTAAGAATATTGTGAAGGGGTTTGACCTGACGTATGTTCATATTAATGAATTCATTTCTGCTTACATTAAAGAAGCAGATGAGCATCACATATCTAGGAAAGTCCTTTGCACTGCCTACAGCTATTATGTTCTTACAACCCTTTGGTTATCTCTTCCGGGATCTGGAATTAGGACATATCCTTGATCTCATACATGACAGATGTATGAGTCAATAGCATTGCCACATTTTACACAACTATAGCATGTGTTAACAAATGTTTATTTGAATCTAGCACTATTCCCTTGTCAATGGCAAGGAACCTTGGATATGTCACCATGCACACCAGTATTGCTCCATGTTTTGAAACTTATTCCTGCACTATTCAGGCATCCATGTTTGTGACTCTCACAGTGTCACTGCTGCATCTTCATCCAGCAACATCCATCTCTGATCATCTGGCAACCGTCCATTCTATTGGTCAACTTCATGGGAACTTTCATCGTGAAAAGGTTGAAACTACCACCTTTGTTTGTTTACCATGAGGTCTTGGAATCTTGACTGATTCTGAACATTGAATGACATACCTGAAAGGAACATCACCTTTTATGCAGACGTGGCATCTTCCAACTTGTGTTACCAACTTATGACTACAGACCTATTTACCAGTTGGGTTTTAACCCTAAAGGTATATTCTGATATCAGGGAGCTGGCTTTATAGGCAAAGTAATGTAGAACATTCTGGAGTTGTTATGGGTAAAACAAAAGTTTCATATCCCTTATCACCCACAGTCATCAGGACAGGTGGAATGGGCTAACAGACAGATCAAAGTTTTGTTATCCAAACTTGTTCAGGAAAATCCTAAAGAATGGTATTCATTATTGCCATTGCTCCTTATGGCAATAAGAGGGACACCATCTGCAGGTACACTGTGTAGCCCGTTTCTGAAATCATGACCAGACAGTCCATGAGACTCCCAGAACACTTACTTCTGGACCTGTGTACTGCCACTGCTGATGGAGCATCAGTAGACAAATATAACAATAACTCAAACAAGACATCCAAAAGGTGCACTCGTTTGCTGCACAGCACATGGGCAAGACCCAACAACAGGCCAAAATCCAATGTGACAAAACTGTGCATCCTGTAGACTGGCAAATTGGGGACCAGGTAACGGTACTCAGATTTGCACCACCTACACATCCATTTGTAAACAAATGTGACGGGCCCTATCCCATTGTAAACAAACTCAGTCCAGCACTCTTCCAAGTTAGACAGCCTCATAGTAACAGTCATTGATAAATGGCTACATGCCAATCAAATGAACCTGATTAAAGGAGATTAACTTACTTTTCCGTACCCCAATGGGAATAATAGTACTAAACTTACTATGTTTTTCTTTTCTCTTTCCTTTTAGGTTCCAGAGAGAGAGATATGCTTGCTTTTATGCTTATTATTCTTTTTAGATTATGGGTCTTCTTACAAGCCAAAACTGCACGTTGCACTGAAGCTCAGAATCAGTGACCTAAACCTAAACAACTTGTTGAGGCAGAGTACCTCACATGCCCACATGATCTAATTGCATCGTGTGGAGTTCACACTAAAGTCCTAAAAGACATGTTCAACATCCAAAAGGGTAGAGAGGCCCTACTGAATGTTCTGCCTCCCTGGCCCAAGCCCTGAGTTCCTTGACCACATTAACTAGAGGCCCCCCTCCTCCCCTACCAAAATCCTGTCCTTACTGACTCTCTGCCTAACATAACCTAACCTCTAGTGCCTCTGCACCTTACCTGCACTTGTAATCAACTAAAGTTGATGTCCATATGCTGTATGGTGTTTTAAATGACTAAGAAACTCTGTAACCTTTTCCTTATGGTTGTGCTTTTCAGTGTCTCAAATGTCCTAAAACTCTGTAACCTTCTTGACTGAATGTCTATACACTGTTCACATGATGTGGAACCTTTGTAGAAGAGCCTTGTCTCAAAGGTTATTTTCCGAATACCAAATAAATAAAAAATAAATAAAAAGGAGCACTGTTTCAGATCTATCCTAGCAGCTAGACTTGATCTGGATTCCTGTTTACATTTTATTGATAATCAGGAATGTTTGCTTCCAAAAATATTATATGGCAATAAATGCCATAAAAAGTTTTACCCTTTGATGCCCTATAATTTGTGACACCAAATACTGAGTTCCCAAAACAGAACCCTGGCCCACCCAGTGGTCTAATAGCCAGCTCCAAACCAGGTACCTTAGTTAATAATGTGCAGTTCATGCACATCCCAGTGAATTTAAATCTCACCCTTTAGAACTTGGAATGATTTGTTTTATGTTTCACAATAAACATTTCCACATTTTTTAAATAATGATGTGATTGGATACCCTGGCAGCATTCCAGGTACTCATTGATGACTCCCTATACAGGGACTTACAGCCACACACACACACACACTCACACGCACACACACACACACACTCACTCCACGCACACACACACACATATTCTCACTCCACACACACACACACACACACACAGGATTTTCATATTCTGACTGCTTGTGGTACATCTTATGTCTATAAACCTACCCAAACTCACTGGACATTTTGGGTTTCTTTTTTTTTTTATTATTAGTAAAAAATAATGAAAAAAACATAGGTTTAGACTCAGGCCTATTTGGCTCTGATATCTAATTGAAATAGGGCTGATATAGCCATTATTCCAACACATATGTTAAAGGTTTATGATAGTATGAAATATAATATCATACCTCCCCTATTGCATGGTAAATGTGGTCTTGAAAAGCTATTAACATTTGCAATATTAAGGATATTGTGAAGGAGTTTGACCTGACAAATGTTCATGTTAATGAATTAATTTCTGCTCACATTAAGGAAGCAGATGAGCATCAGATATCTAGGAAAGTCCTTTACACTACCCACAGCTATTATTTTCTTACAACCCTTAGGTTATCTCTTCCAGGATCTGGAATTAGGACATGATCTCATACATGACTGATGTATCGGTGAGTGGTATTGCCACATTTTGCACTTCTATTGCATGTGTTAAATGTTTATTTGAATCTAGCACTAGTCCCTTGTTAATTTCAATGAACCTTGGGTATGTCACCACACACACCAGTATTGCTCCATTTTTCGAAACTTATTTCTGCACAATCCTGGAAGCCATGTTTGTGACTCTTACAGTGTCATTGCTGCATTTTCATCTGGCAACATCCATCATGGGGTGGCAGTATAGCCTAGAGGTTAGAGTAATGAGCTGTGAATGAGCTTGGTACATCCAACAGACCAGACTTTGGTTTGATTCTTAGAACCTCCACTTGCATACTGTGTGACTCTGAGCAAGTCACTTAACTGCCCAGTTCTCCCAGGTTGCCCCTGAAAACAGGCACTTGTGCCTAGTGGGCCTTACCCAGTTACCAAGGAGTAAAATTAAAAATTAAAAAAATCTCTGATTGTCTGGCAACTGTCCATTATTTTGGTCGTCTTGATGGGAACTTTTATCCTGAAAGGTTGAAACTACCTTCTTTCCTTGTTTACCATGAGGTCTTGGAATCATGACTGACTCCAAATTTTGAATGTAGTACCTGAAAGGATCACCATCTTTTATGCAGATGTGACATGTTCCAACTTGTCTTACCAACTTGTAAATACAGGCCTATTAACTGAAATTAGGCTTCCTCTTGTGAACTCTCACAAAAACTGCATTCAGTCCAGCCAATTCAGATTCTACAATCAAGCTCATTGTGATGTATACTATGAAGCACACCTGGGGTGGGGACAATCCCCTAACTTCAGCAAGAAGACTCTTCTTCATTTGATCTACAGTCAAGAAATTCATTTTCCTAACTGCTTGTTTTCCAAGCCTGGCTGGCACCTCATACAAACTGAGTAATATCATAAACTATTACACTTTGTGCAGCCATGTGATCATCTTCAACTGAACACTGTTGCTATTCCATTGTGAAACTCAATGTGCAATCTAATGCACCCCCTGCTGAGGCCTCTGAAAATACTGCTGCCTCCTGAACATTTGGATCTACCTTTGAAAAATCTGACTGCATCGAATTTGAACTATGAATCTTCATCTAACACTTGAAGAAACCCTAGATTTATCCCCTGGAACTGTTTGTAGTTTATGTCTTGTGGACATTAACATTTTGTGTCCTGTCTGACTTACCAACTGAAAAATACCATCTCCAAGGTGGTATATTCTGCTGATATGGAACATTGTGTGGCGACCAACTATACATTCTTCTGATATGTACTAAAAGTTATGCAAAGTGAACTTTCCTAACTTCTGTTTTTACTCCCTAAACTGGTAATAGGTTATACGGTAATCACACCTGTTCCCATCCCAGAACCAGATATCTTTAAGTCTAGTTCTAACTATCTTGATGCTCTATCTTGATTTTTACTTATTTTTAATATCCATACAGGCAACTTAAGTTTGTCTCTTCAATCTCTTCCCAATAGGACAGATGCACACCTGATACATATCAATATTTACTGATTGTTTTGATATTGGAAAACCCCATTGTGAAGTTTTATTCCAAATGTTTATAGTAATACAAGGTTTACTAACATTTTCCCTTATAAATACATTTTGTTGTTCAAGGAAAACCCTGAAACACTACCGTGACCAGTTAATTTCCTCTATCCGGCTCATGCCACAAGCCTGTAGATGAATGGTGCCTAACCACTGTCTTTTTGTTGTGTTGCCACTTTTGCAATTAAGGCAACAAAGAAGGGATTGTTACACCTGGGTTATGCACCCCTAGCATCCCACATTTTTTTTCAATTGTTTAACCAAGTGAGACACACTAAGCTGAAAGCTTTTTTACAGATGCAGCCTGGGAGCACAGGGAAGTTAAGTGGCTTGCTCAGGGTCACACAGTATATGCAAGTGGGGGCTGTGAGATTCAAACCCAGGTCTCCAGATTTGCAGCTCAGAGCCTTAAACCACTGTGCTATACTGCCTCCCTTCCACATATACCTCAGATACACCTTACACTGTATTCTTGGTCTATTGTACTGTGATATTGCTATTTTGCAATCACATATAGATATGGGTACCTATTGTATAAGCATGAGTGCTAGGAATGTGATTTGCTGCTAATATATGATTAATGATACCTCACTATAATACATTTCTCTAGATTAGGTTTGTCTTTCATATATATTCCATATATAATCTACCTAATCACTGATAAGATGACTCTGAGGGATCATCAGTGATTATTGTATACTTATATTCTTATATAATTATATGTAGTATGTGTTTTACACTCAGACAGAAACACCACATGTAATAGAACCCTGTCAGCAGTTCCTTTTGTCTAAGCAAGCTGACACAGAGAGAAAGCCTTTGTTATGTGTTTATGTCTTATGTTATACGTAAGCAAGAAATGACACATGCAGTTTGAACCTGTCAGCATTTCTTTTGTCTAAGTTATAATGCTGATGGAAGCACTTTCTGTCTCATATGATACTCATTAGTAATTCTGTTTCCTAAGTCATCATCTAATGGAGAATGACATAGGAACAATACATATTGTTTCTCATATCTGTAACTATTAGGTAATCTCTTTTGCTATGCTGTTATCTGTATTATATAGTCTGCACCCTATTGTAGCCTTTCAAGAACTCGCGAGCAGTAGAGCAGGGAGGGAGAACCTGTGATGCTACAATCCTGGAGATTATGTACATTCTTCAGGAGAGTGGTAAGAAAGCCATCTCCCTTGTGATTTTCTCTGTCACATGCTTGGCGTAAGTAGTATAATAAACTTTATTAGTACTCCTTGCTTGTTTACTAATGTTTCTTGGCAGACTCCAAGACACAAGAATCTGTATTATTATTATTTACCCTACACACCAAGAGTGTTTAGACAACTCAACCTGAGTGATAGCTGTGTCCTGGGTGGACTTCAGAGAGGCTTCCCAAGCAGACTTATGTAGAGTGGCTACATGATCATCCATCCATACTTTTGCAAAATTCTATAAGTTGGATGTCGCCGCCTCAGCAGAGGCATCCTTTGGCCGCAGGGTCCTCCTGGCAGTGGTGGACCCATAAGAGACTATGAACTTTCCTCCCAAACAGAAAGTGAAGGGATATACTGCTTTAGTATATCCCAGAAGTGATGAGCCCAGAGACCAGCTTTAGAAGAGAGAAATAGAAATTTAAATACCTGTAAATTTTCTTTCTCCAACTGCTCATCTCTGGACTCCATCCCTCCCAGAATGCCAAAAGTCAGCCTCCGGCCACAAGTTACGCTAACCTCTCTTTTGTTTGTTCCAAGTTATGTGTTTCCTTGTCTGGAGGAAATGAGTGGGAGGGCACCACCATCCTTCAGAAGTCTATATACCTCCTGGTTGTCACATGATTCCAGGAAGGGCCTCCCAGAAGTGATGAGCCCAGAGACTAGCAGGTGGAGAAAGAACATTTACAAGTATTTAAATTTCTATTTATGGATACAGAACATGAGCAAATATACAGATCAGAAAATCACAAAGTGGTACAGTTACTAGAAATTATAGGAGCAGATGGTTTGCATAGGGTACAAACTGAATTTCATACATAGTTAAAACAGGAGATACAATATATGTGCTCTAAATCAAACATTAGGAGGCAGTGGACTCCAGTACTTTATATACACTATGAGGCCTTGGGGCAAAGATGACCATGACTCCCTGTGTTCCCCCCACCCAACCAGGCAACCAGACCAGCGCACTAGTCAGGGATGATGCCCACTTCCACCACTGCAAGCCAAGGTTCCCAAATTGCCCAGAAATGTGATGATTTACCTTGGGCACCTAGTTGTGCCCTTTCGAGCACCATGCAAGACTTCACATTTTGCACCCATCTGGTAATTGTTGGAGAGGAAGGAGACATCCATAGTTGCACAGTAGTTCTTATGGCATTTATTAGTGCGATGGACCATAGGGGATTAGACTTCCTCTGGTTTGGATAAGAAGGGTCTGCGCCCAGCAACAGTTCTAGAGGAGATTTAGATGGTGTGTACCCTAACACTTGGGACATTATGTTATGGATCTGGTGCCAAAAAGGGCCCACCTTGGGACAAGTAAGTGCTAGGTGGAGAAAATATGCCTCATCGATTGTGCATTTGGGGCATATATGTGATCTTGTATCGTTGATCCTATTCATCCACTTAGGGGTTGCATAGGCCCAATGCAAAAAGAAAAGCTGGATTTGCCGTAGTTTATTGCTATGAGAGCAGTGTAGATAATGTGTGGAAGCCAAGTACCATGTTTTTTGTTCCAGTGGCAGAGACATGTCTGCACTCCATTTTTCCTGACTGGAGTTATGCACAAGGGTCAGGGAGCCAGAAAGGGTGCGATAGTAAGTAGCCAATGATTTATTGGATGGCTAGGGGCACAATAATTCTTCCTCTATGGGAAAGGGGTCAATCCACTTATTTGCAGCAGTGATGTTGATTCCACACTTCTGCCAAACTGACAAATATAAAAAGAAGTCACCTACGGGTATATTCCACTGGGCACACAGTTGAGCAAATCTCTTCATCAACCTGCCTTCTTACAATTGATTAATTACAACAAGACCCCTCCTCCTCCAAGCCCACAATCTCTGCACCATCCTGGCAGTACACCACATAAAGCAGAGTATACTGAGGTTAGGGCAGTTGCCCCCTGCAAATCCTATTCGTTTATGGCCTTAAGTCCAGATAGACTGGGTAGTGGCAGTGAAGGGGTTACTCAATCATACTACCCCTAAGTCCCGTAGGTTCCCAACCAGATTATCAATTCAAAGATTCCCCTCTAGCATGTCTTCCTCTAGACTTTGCCAAGGACAGACAGGGCTTGTTTCCCCAGTTCGTATAAAGGCCCATCGGGCCACCCAGTAGTAGAATTTAAAATGGGACAATCCTACTCACCCCTCTCCTGGCTTTCTTTGCAATGAGACCCATGGCATTTTAGCTTGCCCTGCCTGCCACAAACATTTGTATGTAATCTCCACTAATTTTTTAAAATAAAATTGTGGTAGCCTGATAGGGAGGGTCAGATAGAAATATAAAAGCTGGGACAATATTGACATTTTAATTACCCCAGCTCTGACAGAGCAAAGAAATAGGGGGGGCCGCCCACCTTTCACAGTCCTCAGCAATCTCAGTCAGAAGTGGCTTCAAGTTTAATTTATATAAGTCCCCCGTGGGAGCAGATATTTGTACCCCTAGGTATTGTAGTTTCTGAACCAGCTGGAGCCCACCCAATTGAACAATCATCTGTGCTCGATCCAAAGTTCCCACTGATAGCAGCTCACTCTTAGACCAATTAACCTTGTGTCCTGATATAGCTCCAAAGGTACGCATTAATTTGTGAACTGCTGGCATTTCCTCAGCTGGGTTCTGCAAGTACAGCAATTGATTGTCAGCATACATCACAATTTTATGTTCCCTACCCCCACCCCTGAACTCCCTCATCCCATTATGTGCCCTTAGAGTTTCTTCCAGGGGTTCCAGGAACAGTACATAAAGCAGAGGGGACACTGTGCAGCATTGCCGTGTTCCCCTGCCCAGTTGGAAGGGGTTTAACAGTACACCCCTGACTGTGACCTTAATATAGCGCTAGCACCCATGAACAGAAAATAGGACCCACTCCTAGTCTACCTAGGGTGCGAAACAGGTACCCCCCACTCCACATGGTAAAAGGCCTTCTCGGCGTCAAGAGCCACCACTGCTGCTCCATGAGATCTCTTAGCTTGAGCCCACCTGAAAATGATATTGAGGGTGTGCCTGATGTTGTGTTTGCTCATGCAACCCATAACGAAGCCAGACTGATCAGTATGCACAACACCTGGGAATATCACCTCCAATCTAGTTACAAGGGCTTTATCCAATATTTCATAATCTGCTGTAAGCAGCGAGATCGGCCTGTACGAGAAGCATAAAGCAGCATCTTTACGTGGTTTGGGCAGTATTATAATGGCTGCAGACCATGTGAATGGGGGTAGATCTCTCTTCTGCAGTCCCTCCTCTAGTGCATCAAACAGGGGTTCTGAAATGTGGCTCTCAAAGACTTTGTAGAAGTCTATAGGGAGGACATCAGGCCCCGGGGCTTTCCCTCTTTTTAAAGACTTCAGGGCTGTCTTGATTTCTTGTTTGGTTTAAGGTGAGTCGAGATTTCCCACTGCCTCTTCACTGATCTTATTGAGGGGGGCCCCATGAAAAAACTGGTCATATTCCTCGTGCGAGGTACTGCATTCAGAGGTGTAGAGAGATTTGTTGTAGGTGCCAAACATATCCCCTATGTTCCTGGCACCCCTTACTGAAGTGTCTTGAACTTGGCTTATTGACTTTGCAGACTCTTTCCTCTTTAGTTGCCAAGCTAAGTATTTCCCAGCCCTATCCCCTTCAAAGTACTGGCCTGAATAGGACAAGAGTATAGCTCTCCCCAACTGTGCATTGGATAGAGTGTTAAATTTCCTCTTTAGCTGTTGGAAAATGGAATAGAGGGCTGCTGTTGGGTGCAACATATGCACCCTTTCACAGGCTGCAGTTTTGCTCCTGAGAAATTCCAGTTCTATAGTGGCGATACGTTTTGTTTGCACGTCACAAAGGAAATAGTCTGCCCTCTCATGAATGCTTTCAGTGCTTCCCAACCTACACAGTGAGAGGTGTCTCCCCAGCCATTAAATTTTAAAAATTCTTGTTGTGCAGCCCCATGTAGGAAAGGTATTCCTGGTTCTGCAACAGAAGCGGGTACAACTTCCAAGCTTTGGCCACCGCAGGAGATCCAGTACCATGGATGATGATATAGTGGAGGGCATGGTCCGAGATTAGAACTGTTGAGTACCCTGCTTCCCCCAGTTATAATATTGGGGGCACTCAAGAGCAGAAGCCTGTCTATGTGAGCATAAGAATTATGGGCATGAGAATAGGAGCTATATTCCTGCCTGAAGGGTTGAAGTGGCACCAAGCATCCACCAAATCAAAATCACCTTGTAAGAACTCTAGAGCTTTTGCATTATGAGACTTGTGCACAGGGGTTTTATTGGAATGGTCTAGGACTGTGTCTATGACACAGTTATAATCACCTCCCAATATCCAGGGTCCCTCCCAACAGGACATATCCAATGATAGCTTTTGAAAAAAGCCAGGATTCTCTACATTTGGAGCGAATATTGAACCTATTAAAATTATTCCTCTACCTGGGACCTCAACATTTACCACTGCATAACAGCTGGATTGCTCTACCAACTTGTTCAGTATTTGCATTGGGGAACCCAGGGGATCCAAATGGAGGCACCACGAGCCTTAGAGGAAAAAGTTTAAGACACTCAAGTACCGCTCATAAAGTCAGCTGTTTTCTGTGACTCAGGGTGTGAAAAATGGGTCTCTTGCAATAGGATTATCAACTCCTTACATCTGCGGACCTCTGCTGTAACCCTCTTATGCTTTACGATAGATTTAAGGTCAATAATATTGCCGATATGCAGGTAAGCATCCACATTCTTTTTCCCAAGCAACCCAGCTCCCCCCAAACATAACCACATAGCCCCTAAACACACCCCAACTGTGTAACCAGGTTAATTGAACTAGCAATGGCACCTTTAAAAGAGGCCCAAGCACAGCATGTGCCAAGGACAGTAGAATGAGGTGCTTACGAGTGGGCGCCCCCCTTTATCTCACAAGGATAAAGGACTGTATGCTCTTGACCCCATTAGTCTGGCCACTCCCCCCCCTCATAAGTGTAACCCTCCCAGCCCCCTCCTTCAAAGCATTAACAACAGATCCCAGCTTCAGTCCAAATGGAAGAGACAGACCCCTCTCACGAGTAAAGACCCCCAGCATTCCCATTACAAACAGTAGGCAGCCCAAACAACTCCTGCCCATACTGCTAGCCAATGAGTTGGAAGGGGGTGGTGGCCCACAGGCATAAGAAATGTTTCAAGTCAGCTGAATAACAAATATTCAGAACAGTGCTAAACCTTCAGCCTGACAAATATAAAACCAAAAAATTCCAGTCTCCAATAATAATAAATAAATTAACTGCAGCTTAAACTTTCATAATTAGCCTTTGAACCATTATAAATATAGCCCGAAGTCTTGGAAAATTCCACAGGAAATCATATAGGTATTGATTTCTAACATCCAAGAGTGGTTGCAAAGGATGAGCCCAAAGGAAAACATGGTGCTGCCCCACTGGCACTTGTGCCCTTAGGCACGGGGGCATAGTGCTCCATATGAGAAGAGAGGTACAATTTGTATCACAGTCCATCTTGATCAGCCATGTGGGAGTGCAAATAAAACCCACCATGGAAACATGACTTTGCAGAGCTCCCGGGACACTGCTCCAGGACCTCAGATCATCTCCTCATCCCCCAATGGTAGTTGCAGTCAGCTCTCCTCTGCTCGAGTACCAGCCATGTAGAGAGCCCAAAGAGTGTAGCTATTGTTCAGAGCCCACTTGTTAAGGTGAGCCAAAGATGGGTTAGGTACTCACCGCTGGCACCCGAGTCCCCAGACCTGGTCGGGGGTATAGAATAAGTACTACAATTCCAACTGCTAGGCTCCCTTAAACAGAGCAGTGTGGTGCAGTTACATGTAGTGCTCGACCCTTGAGGAAGAAATAAGAGCCCCATGATTCTTATATAAGAAAGCTACTACAACAGATTAAGCAAACAGGATTTCTGAACAAATAACAGAGGGAATTATTGTAATAGTTTATACATAGTTCACTCAGCATTAGGTCTCATTCTGCCCCTCCTGGTCTCCTCTTCCTCAAGCAATTTCTCTGCCAATTTGTGGCATTTGAAGAAACGAGGACTCTGCCCTGGCCTGTCCACTCGCAGTCAAGCTGGATATGCTAATGAAAATTTCCATCCCAGTCTGTAAAGCTTATTTTTCACTGGGTTGAACTTTTGGTGCTTCAACTGGAGATTACGGCTATAGTCTTGATATGCATATACAGTTGAATTCTCTGCCTTTATGGGGTCAACTTCTCTGACCTTTTGTAACACTGTCTCTTTGTCCCTGAATCACAAGTACTTAATTAAGCAGTATCATGGCCAGTCCCCTGGATTAGGAGGGGGCCCACCCGATGAGCTTGTGCAGTCTCAGAAAACATGGCCTCCTCTGGGAGGCCTAGTTGCCTGATAAGCCACTGTTGTATTTCTGCGTTGGGGTTCCACTCCTCTAGCCCCTCGGGTAGCCTATTATCCATGTATTGGAACTTTGTGTGTGGTTCATCTAAGTGCTCTCAGAGGTCAGATATTGTGGACATTAGGCCATTCCTCTAAGCCATGACCCCCACAGAGGAGTCCTCCATATCGCTGACTCTCCATTCCAGTTCACAGATTTGTGAAGTGTGGGTGGAAGTGGTTTCTGTCAGGCTGGTGACCACCAACTGAAGGTGAGTAAATTGCATGTTTAAATTGTGAAATCTATCCTTCATGTCTCTTTTCATCTGCACCCGGATGTCGGAGACTCCTGCCAGCGACTTAGTGAGTTACACTCTTAACTTTTTATTCCCTGCAGTTGTAGTTGCTGGTTCTCCTGGGATCCCTTCCTTCTGTTGTTTCTGAAAGCAGTTGCTCTCTGTCTCGCTCACTATAGTCATTCTGTACTTGATCTCCCAGCCTGCACACTATAAGTACCTGCACTATTGTGACTCTAAGCCACTCTTCAAAAGTTCATCTTTCTACCCTGCCACCCGGCATGCTGCTACCAATCTTGCTGAAATCATAAGCCACTCTGCAACAATTTACCTTCCTCCCCAGCCATCCACCTGCTGCTACCAGTATTGCTGAGATCATTAGCCACTCTGCAACGTTCACATTCCTCCCCTGTCACCCAGCTTGCTGCTACCAATATTGCTGAAATCATAAGCCGCTTTGCAACAGTTCACATTCCTCCCTGCCACCCAGCCAGCTGTTACCAGTATTGCTGATATCATAAGTCACTCTGCAACAGTTCACATTCCTCCCTGCCACCCAGCATACTGCTACCAATATTGCTGAAATTGTAAGCCACTCTGCAACAGTTCACCTTTCTCCCCACCACACAGCATGCTGCTACTAGTATTGTTGAAATCATAAGCCACTCTGCAACAGTTCACCTTTCTCCCCCGCCACCCAGCATGCTGCTACCAGTATGGTTGAAATCAGAAGCTGCTCTCTGACACTTGATCTCCCCCCCAACAAAATGACAACACCACCATGCTGAAGCTCCCATGCCAGCAAACAACGTGCCCCGCCACAATCTGTAATACCGCTAAACATTCCCCACCACACTGCGACACCGGGTGGCTAACCCAAGGTGCAGACTGATACCCCAATGCCACAGTCTGACACCAGTGTGCCCATACCTCTGGTACAATCAGTCAGCACTTTCCACCACAGTCTGCAACACCAGAAAGGCAACATCCCCACACTGCAACACTGTGTGCTCAACTACTGATGCCACCAAACAGCCCCTCACCACAGTCCACCTCCAGAGACACTAAACCCCACACCAACACTGGGGTGCCCAATGTCCATTGTTGTGTCCCTTTTATATATTTTTTCCCCAGAAAACAAAATTGTCCACTGCTGTCATTTAGCCCCCCCTACCATCTTTACCACCCACCCACCAACCCACACAGCCCCAGTCCCTCAATTACCTCACTAGGGTGCCATGAAGTAATCCTCCCAGTGATGCCGATGATGTTTCTGCTACCGTGACCAAACACAAACTGACTAAAAGCAAAGTAAGTCCAGTAATAAATTGTTATTGTATTTTGAATTTGTTCTCATAGCTTCATAGTTTTTTGACATTTTGGCCCAAATTTCACCAAAGTCTTTTGATTACCCATCTCATTAACAAGACAGGTGACATTTTTAACCCTTCCAAAACATGTTTCATTAAAGGAATAATGCCTGACAGGGTGGGTGTTATGCTGGGATAACATCCCACCTCGGGTGGTTGGGCCTGAGGCCACCGGCCGAGGGTGTCCAACACCCGAGAAGGGATTTTATCCCAGCATAACACCCACCCTGGAGGGCATTATTCCTATTATACAATGGCTTGTTGTCATATATAAAATAAAAAAATAATTTAAAAAAAATGTTTTTATTAGTGTGGAAAAATATTTTTGTTTCTTAAGAGGAGATGGAAAAAAGGGCTCATCAGGATCCTCCATAGCAGCCATAATGATGAGAGTAGACCTGTGAACAGCAGGGATGTTATGCCAGGTTAACATCCCTGCTGTGATGGCCAACTGACCAATCAGAAGTCAGGATTCTTTCTTGCCATTGTATAATTCATTTTCATTTCATTTTATTTTTTTATGCTTGATAACTTGATGAGCATGACTGCCCATTTTCACAAATGGCAAACAGTACATGTACTTATGTACCTTTTACAGGTACATAAGTGAAAAAAGAAAGACAAAGGGAGGGATAGTGAGACTGAAGGGGGAGGATGGGAGCCACGTGGAGGATGACAACAGTAAAGCTGACATATTGAACAGATATTTCTGCTCAGTCTTTAATGAGGAAGGGGGGGTAATGGGTCTGAAGGGAGTACAAGGGGTGAGAATGGTGCAGAAATGGACACAAGTCCCTTTACATGAGAAAGGGTCCTGAAGGAACTGGAAGTAATAAGAGTTGACAAAGCAATGAGGCCAGATGGGGTGCACCCCAGGGTCCTTAAAGAACTAAAAGAGGTGGTGACTGAACCTCTGGCTATCCTGTTTAGCCAATCACTGGAAACAGGAGGTACCCAAAGACTGGAGGACAGCAGATGTAGTCCCCTATAAAAGTGGGAACAAAGAGGAAGCAGGGAACTACAGACCAGTCAGCCTCCACCTCGGTAGTGGGGAAGATCATGGAAGCACTACTGAAGGAGAGATTGGTGGAACATCTGGTTGTCAATGGACTACAGGACCCAAGGCAGCATGGTTTCACCAGGGAGGTCATGTCAGACCAACCTCATTGAATTTTTGACTGGGTGACTAGGGAGGTGGATCAGGGGAGGGCAGTGGACATGGCCTATCTGGACTTCAGCAAGGCCTTTGACACTGTGCCACATAGAAGACTATTATACAAACTGGGGAATATGGGTGTGGGCAGGACAGTAGTGTGGTGGGTAGGTAACTGGCTGGGTGGCAGGACACAGAGGGGGTGGTAAATGGCTGTCACTCCACAGAGGAAGAGTGACCAGTGGGGTACCACAGGGATCAGTGTGGGACCGGTCCATTCAACATCTTCATCAGTGACATTGCACAGGATCTAGAAGGCAGAATTTCACTGTTCGCTGATGACACAAAGCTCTGTAACAGAGTAGACACACCAGAGGGTGTAGACAGAATGAGAAGGGCCTGCAGAAACTTGAAGAATGGTCAAGGGTTTGGCAGTTGAAATTCAATGCAAAGAAGTGCAAGATAATGCATATGGGGCATAAAACCCTGGCACAGTATATCAGTTGGGGGTGAGGATACAGCATGCACCAAGCAGGAAAGGGATCTTGGGGTTGTCATCTCTGATGACCTCAAGGTGAGGAAACAGTGCGACAAGGCATCAGGTAAAGCAAATAGGATGCTTGGATGTATAGGCAGGGGCATCACCAGCAGGAAAAGGAGGTCATAATTCGCTTATACAAGACACTAGTGAGGCCCCACCTGGAGTACAGTGTACAGTTCTGGAGACCTTACCACGTAAGGACATAGACAGGGTAGAGAAGGTTCAGAGGAGGCAACAAAGATGGTGCATGGATTGCATCACAAGTCCTCGAAGACAGGTTGAAGGAACTGAACATGTACTCCTGGAGGAGAGGAGGAGAGAGGGATATGATAGAGACATACAAGTATCTTACAGGGAGGAACAGGGTGCAGGAAAACACTATTTTAAGCGAAAAGATGTTCCAGGACTAGAGGGCATGGGATGAAGTTGGAGGAGGACGATTCAGAGGAAACATGAGAAAGAATTTCTTCACAGAACGGGTGGTGGACAAGTGGAACACCCTGCCAGAGGAAGTGGTGGGGCTGAAACAACCACGGGATTTAAGAATGCATGGGATAGACATAAAGGAATTCTAGAGGTCAGGGGTAAGGGGAAACAGGCTTCTAGGAAAACAAACTGAACTTACAAGCTCAAATGGGCAGACTGGGTGGGCCATAGGCCCTTATCTGCTGACACTGTCTATGTATCTATGTATCTATGAAACCAGTACAAACATTAAATCAGTAAATACAAAATATGCAATACAAAACAATCGTTTGGAAATATCTCAGCAAAATCACCTTCTGGATGGGGTTTTAAAACTTACCACTGTCTTGACCATAAGGTGAGGTAGTAAAAAGACTGTCGAAATTTTTGGGTAAAAATCTCAAAAAACAACAGATTTGTACAGAAACATTGAAACATTCCAATGTTTATTCCAACTTCGCTGTTTTACAGTTTTTTTTACCCCAGATTTGCAACATAGCTTATTTTCAGCCCACCTCATGAACATGACAGGTTTCATTTTCAAATCTCACTCAAAATGTGTTTAGATAGTCATGCTCCAAATTGACATTTGGGTAGGATTTCATAACTGGTACCTGTCATGTTCATAAAGCAGGGTATTGGAAATAATTTGTTGAAAAAATGTAGGGCAAAACCCTCAAACAAAACAGCAATCTTATTAGTAAATATTGTCATTATTTTATGTGTATGAATAAAATTGCAATTGCTTTTATATTTTGAGTCCACGGACTTGATTTTCAAAGGGTCAGGAATGACACAAGGGCCCAGATATTCAACAGGGTTGCACATGCGCAAGTCCTACATTGCGCCATTCTGCAATATTCAGCAGGAGGCAGTTGCGCCACTGAAAACAGGCTGAGCAACAGCGCAATGCAAATGAATGCATGCTCAACATGAGGGGGAGGAACCATGCATAAACTGCACAACCCGATATTCAGTCGGGCTGTGCAGAGTTGTGCAGGCGCAACCACCAACCTGTGCCTGCACAACTTTGAGCCAAAAAAAATAGGATCAAGTTGAGGGCCACCCACAAGTGAGCTGCTGTATTGCAGGGCGCAACACAGCAGCTGCCACCCTTGGCTGGCCCCCAACTCAGTCCCTGTGCCCCCCCACCAGCCCGATCGCGGGCAGTATGTATCAACACACTCCCCAAATATTTCCCGATGCCCGATTGCGGGCAGTATGTAGGAATACTCCCCACCCCCAAACATCTCCCGATGCCCGATCACGGGCAGTATGTATGTATACATCTCCCCAAACATCTCCCGATGCCTGATCGCGGCAGTATGTGTGTATACACTTCCAAACGCCTCCCGATGCCCGATCATGGGTATGTAGGAATACACTTCCCCAAACAGCTCCGGTGCCTGATCGCGGGCAGAACGTGAAACAATCCCCAGTGCCTGATCGCGGGCAGAATGTAAAAAGCCCCCAACCCGAATATCTCCTGGTGGTCCAGTGGACCGTAATGCCCGATCGAGGGCAAATGTCCAGTGACAACCCCCCAAACAGCTCCCTGGTGTCTAGTGTCCCCACCCCACCTACCCACGAAGCCCCTCCACCCCGCTCCTCCCACCCTGGCAGCCGGCGGGCGGCAGCATCCCACCCGCCTGCCGCCCCGGCGCCCGCCGACTGACTCTCCGGTAGGGCTGCATGCCCATTGGTGCAGAGCTAGAGATTTGTGTGGAAGTGTGTGCGCTTGCTTCTTGTGGTGTATGCATGCCTGTGCTCAAGGGCAGTAAACATGGAGGAGAAAAGCAGGCACTGGTGGGTAGAATGATCGGATCCCCGCACTTGCTGCCTTCATGATAGGCAGTAACCCTCAGCAGCAGATTCATGTGTGACGGTGGGTTGGGGGGTTCCCGCCATCCTGCCATGGGGGGCACAGCCATGGGGTATAATGAGAGGTAAGATGAAAGCGGAGGATGGGGCTGAAGGATCATGGAAGAACAGCCTTCAGTGCCAGGTGGATAAATAAGAGTAGCTGCAAAAAAAAACCTTATGTTTCTAAATTGTTCATTTTAACTGCTATGTTATCTGTTGTGGGGATGCTATATAGCATAGTGAATCAGAGCCCTGAGCTGCAAATCTGGAGAACTGGTTTGAATCCCACAGCCACCACTTGCGTATTGTGTGACCATAAGCAGGTTACTTAACTTCCATATCCTTCTAAGATGCACCTGGAAATAAGACTCGGCTTAGTGTGTCTTTCTGGGTCTAAAATTGTAAAAAAATAAATAAAACAACATGCCCAAAACAACTACGTAGCCAATACAAAAAGGGAAACATGACTGGAGTTGACCTTTAAAATGTTGGTTATTTAAAAACAAATTTTCTCAGCTGGCAGAGTGATATGTTCAGGAAAGGCAGAATCCTGGTGCTGGCTCTTTCCCCATTGATTATGTTGAGATGAGCGTGAAACTTAGAAACATAGAATTTGATAGCAGATAAGGACCGCTTGGCCCACCTAGTCTGCCCATTTTCCTACCTAATGGATAAGCTGCAGATCCTAGTTAACCAACAACCTACTTCGTCCTACCCCCCTCTAGAATTGCCTTATGTCTGTCCCATGCATTTTTGAATTCCCCATTAGTTTTTGACTCTACAACCTCCTTAGGAAGGCTGTTCCATGCATCTACAACCCTTTCTGTGAAGAAATACTTCCTCACATTACCGCCAAGCCATCCCCCCCCCTCTATCTTCAAATTGTGCCGCCTTGTTCTTGCACATATCTTTTTCTGAAAGATGCTACCCTCTTGGACTTTGACTCCCTTGAGGTATTTGAAAGTTTCTATCATGTTCCCCCTCTTCCTCCTTTCCTCAAGGCTATACATTTTAAGTTCATTTAGTCTTTTTTCATATATCTTCTGGTGCAGACCCTGCACCATTTTGGTTGCCCTCCTCTGCACAGCCTCCATCCTGTCTATGTCTTTGCTGAGATGGGGTCTCCAGAACTGTACACAGTACTCCAGATGTGGTCTAATCAACTGTCTTTACAGAGGGCCAACAACTTCCTGTTTTCTACTGGTGATGCCTCTCTCTATGCATCCCAGTATCGCCCCAGCCCTCCTTACTGCCTTCTCACATTGCTGGCCCACCTTTAGGTCATCTGATATGACTACCCCAGGTCCCTTTCCATTTTTGTTGTTGGCAGTATCTCACCCTCCCCCCATTGTGTATTCTTCCCCTGGATGTTTGTTTCCCAGGTGCATTACATTACACTTCTCTACATTGAATCTAAGCTGCCATACATTTGACCATTCTTCCAACCTTGCCGAGTCCCTTCTCATCCTTTCCACCCCACCTAGCGTATCAACCCTGTTGCAGATCTTTGTGTCATCTGCAAAGAGACATACTTTCCCTTCCAGTCACTCTTCAATGTCACTTATAAAGACATTAAAAAGGACTGGCCCCAGTACTGAACCCTGCAGTACCCCACTAGTAACCCCCCTTTCTTCACTGTGGATTCCATTTACTATTACCCACTCTTTCCTGTTGACAAGCCAGTGTTTTACACAGGCTACCACCCTGGGACCCACTCCCAGGTTGGCTAATTTGTTTATTAATCTTTTATGCAGGACTGAGTCAAATGCCTTGCTAAAGTCTAGGTAGGCCATGTCCACAGCCCTTCCCTGGTCTACTACTTTGGTCACCCAGTCAAAGAAATCAATTACATTTGTCTGACATGACCTTCCTGCTGTGAATCCATGCTGCCTTGGGTGCCGTGCCCCACTGGTCTCTAGGTAGTCAACAATTATTTCCTTCAGAAGTGATTACATCATTTTTCCTACCACTGAGGTCAAACTGACAGGTCTGCAGTTTCCTGCCTCTGTCTTGCTCCCACTTTTATGAAGGGGAATCACATCTGCCCTGCTCCAGTCCTCAGGTACCATACTATCATCCCATAATTTATTAAAAAGGGTAGTCAGTGGTGTTACTAGTTCTTCCTTTAGTTCTTTTAGAATCCTTGGGTGAATCCCATCAGGTCCCTTTGCTTCATCCACCTTCAGTTCTAAGAGTTCTTTCAGAACCCTTTCTTCTGTGCAAGGACTAATGTCAATCCCCCTATCCAGAGTGCTTGTATTGACTGAATTAGGTGTCTCCCCCTGCTTTTCCATTGTGAATACTGAGCAGAAGTATTCATTCAGTATCCCTGCTTTTTTCACTGCCACTCTCTGCCCAATCACCTTCCTCTTTATTCAGCCTCAGTATCCCTGCCTTAGTCTTTTTTTGCTCCCTAATGTACCTATAAATGGTTTTAACCCCCTTCTTAACTGAGTTGGCTATCTTTTCCTCTGTTTGGGCCTTTGTTATCTGGCTTCCTTCCTTGCTTCCTTCTGCTTTACTGGTACAGTTCTATGTCCTGCTCCTTCTGTGTTTCCTTATACTTCCTGAATGCTATCTTTTTCTCCCTTATCTTCCCTGCCACTTCTTTTGAGAACCATAGTGTTTTTTTCTTTCATTTTGATTTGTTTATTTGCTTCACACAAAGGCTTCTTGCCTCTGTTGTGGCGGTTTTGATGTTTCCCCATTGTTGCTCCATCCCACCCTCTTGCCTGTTTGCTAGTGCTTTTCTGAGGCACTTTTCCATTTTGACAAAATCAGCCCTCCTGAAGTCCAGTACCTTCACTTTTGTATGGCTTCACTCTAGAGCTATGTTTATCATGCACCACACTGTTTGGTGGTCACTTGTTCCCGCCTGTCTCAGCCAATTAAAGAACAGAAATTTCTTTACCCCTTTTGTAATGGGTGAATAATCACTTTTGGAAACACAGTGCTGGCAATCATGCTTCAGGATTCCTAGGCTTGTAATTATGGAATAGTGCACAACAGGGTGTGTGATGTGCTGGGATAACATCATGCTTCAGGTGGTTGGAAAACGAAGGCCACAGGTCAACTGCATCTAACACCCAAGAAGTGATTTTATCCCACACAGAAACACACACTGGTGTACATTACTTTTATACAATGGCTCATTTGTGAGAAAAAGCAGCAACAAAGTTGAAAAATTACTTAAAATCAGATTTTAGAACATGAGGAAAAAAGTGCACATGTATTGTTTTGTCCAGTAGATGGTGCTGTTGTTGCTCCAAAGGATGTTCCGCACTCCCTCTCTTGCTGATAACCTGTCTTCACAGCGTGTTTTCATCTCCCCACCTGCTGCCCTCAGTTATTTATTTTGTAATGGTTGGACAATGTGTTTTTGTTGTTTTTAGGGCTGTTGGCAGAGCCTACAGTCCTTCTGTCATAGATCAGACTGTAGCTCTAAAATGGCTTTTCATGAAACTTCCATTTTTGACATTTGGATGCATTCCTCCATAGCTGCAAAGTAGTGCACTGCCTCTCTGATTTTTGCTGTTTGCTGCTCTATGTTAAAGGCATCGCGGGGGGTGCTACTGTATTGTATATCAGAACTTCTCAGGATATTAACAAAAAAAAATGTTTTAAACTGCTGTTTCTATCATCTGTCCAGCTCAGGCTAACAAATTTGTTCTATTTCTTTCAGCAACCTATGGGTCAACTCATTTTTTTCTAGTATTTGTGAAAGCGAAAGTCAGACTTGGTGTCAGATTACAGACAGTGCAATTGCAGTCTGTTAGCTGTTATTCCTTGGGCCTGGACAGGTTGCAAGCAAGCACACATACACACTCATAGACACACACACATATACAGCATTTATTAAGGAAAACTGTATTTATTTATTTATTTATACTGGGAACCACTGCCCAAGATTTAAAGCCCAGATGCAGTAAATTTAAAACAAACACTTATTCTCATTAGATACAATGTCTCAAGCTAAATATGCTGGAGCTTTCCTCAAAAGCCATCAATTACTTTCACAACAAGGGCAGCGCCTGTTTTACAAAGATAACAGTTAAAGAGCCTGTCAAGAAAGAGAGGCTTCTGAATTTATTTGGACACCTGCCAAAGAAGTTTACTGTTCACAGTTCAGGAAAAAAAGCACCTCTTGATCTCTTGATTTTAAGAATGTGTATAATTATCTGATTCCTTATGTTCCCGTGTGGAGCTATAAAAAAATCAAAACAACTGAGAAAGAAGTTTGTAGAGGACAACAGTTGAGTTTTTCTTATGTTTTTGGCCACTAAGTCCAGTCAGTGGAACATAAATGTATTGATTGTGGTTAGAATGAGCAGTCTATACAGTAAGAAGGTCTGAACAGTGATAATTTTTTTTTTTACTATTGATGTAATCTTGCATAATTTCTATTAACGGTCCTGATCAAACAACTGGAAACAGAAGGCTGTTTTTTTTTAATCATTGTATAATATGATGTACTGAGTGTATGTTTAGTTGCAGGCTCAGGGCCTTGAAGAAATAATAACATTTATATAACTCATTCAAGATTGCCCAGTGGTTTACTAGCTACCTATCTTGTAGGACCTAGAAAGTAAAAGCTGGCAGCCTCTTTTCTGCATCCCTCCCAGTTGTTAGGGGAGCCCCACGAGGCTTCATATTAGGTCCCATTCTCTTCTCCCTGTACATCCATAACCTTGACATACATGTATCCCAGTCCCATCTGAATTTCTTTGCTGATGATACTGTACTGTATACATCAGGCCCTACACTGGCTGAAGTGAAGGATGTACTCCAAGCTGACTTTGCACAACTAGAAATCAACCTAATCAATGCCAAACTGCTCCACAATGCCAAGAAAACTAATGCCATGATCTTTGCCCCAAACACCACCTCCACTTCCCTTGCAAACATGCACAAATAATTCATCACTGCCTCCCTAGGAGAACCCTTTGAAATCACCTCTAAATTCAAATATCTTGATATGTGGCTAGACAACAAACTTTCCTTTCATGACCACCTTGACGATCTGGTAAAGAGGCTAAAAATTAGGCTAGGTTTCTTCTTCTGTAACAAGTCCCTCTTTCCATTGGATACCATAACTAGGCTGGTCCAGGCCACATTCTTGCTGCTACTTGACAATGGAGATCTAATCTATTCCTCCAAAATGGCCTCAGGACACATCAAACTTGACGTCCTCTACTACTGCACCATTTGGTTCATGACAAACCTACCCTACCAAACCCACCATTGCGATTTGTACCTAGCCGCTGGCTGGACATCACTTTCAACTAGACGTACACTTCATGCTGGCATCTGGACTCTTAAGCTACTTCTGAATAAGCTCCCGAACTATCTCACAAACCTTTTCCATATTTCCCATAGCGCCTACTCTCTTAGGGAAAATGACCTCCTCCTCCTCCTCGATGTACCAAGAACTCGCACCTCACTTGGCAAGCAGGCTATATTGAGTGTACTCCCAACTATCTGGAACCAGCGCCAAGGCATACTGAAGCTTCTTGGTTCTGTCCCTATCAGCCTATTTAAAAGGTTGGCTGCAGCAAAAGTAAAAGATACGTGCAGCTGCTTCTAAATCATAGCTCACTGTTCTTACCCTAGCCCACTGCTTCCTCTTAGTTTTATCTAAAAATCAGCTGCCTTGTTACTCCGAAACAAGCAGTTAGTACCTTTTTTCTTGTTTTGTAATTTTCTGTGATTGTCATTTTTATGCACCAGGTTAATGCTTGCCCATAATTCTGTACTTGAATTTGTACTGTTTCTTTGATTATACAATCTGTAACTAACTGTCTGTGTCAAAGGACCTCCTTGTGAATGAGCTTGCTCAGTGGAGTTTTCCTACAATAAACTTGAACTTGAACTTGAAGATTACATCAGGTGGTCAGAAAAAAAAGTCTGAAAGAATTTGTGTAAAAACTAACAAATGAAAGATGCAACAAATAGCATATGTGTATGTGTGTATATATACTGTACATATATACATATATATATAAACATCTCTAATTTATTTGCAATACATTTGTTTACAGGCATTACTATTATCTTTTGAAAGATTGATTGACTTGTGATTACTAATTTTGAGTATAGTTCATGAAATCATAAGTCCTATGTTTTGTTATTTCATATATTCATATCATATCATATTTCATCTCAGAGTTAGTGACTCAGCAGGTTGCACACTGGCCTCTGAGACTGGAAGATTAGAAGGCTGTGGGTTCTATCCCCACACCAGGCATGTAGATTTAAGAGCTAGTGTACTGCCTAAAACCAATATTTGATTTTAAAAGCAGTCAACTATTATCTTTTGTATTTGAGGTACTTTTTCATTTCCCTTTGTTTGATTAGAAGATTGTTTACCTGATGTTAATATGTGTGATGTGTGGAACAGCACTCTGTGTGGCAGCTGACATAGCTAGCTATACTTCCCCCACTACATCACCAGCATTGTAACCTCATTGATGTGACATCACTGCTACTTAGGAACAACAATTCACTGACTGCCAGGTCATTCACCTTTGATTTCACTGTAAGCGAAATCACAATGCTGATGATGTAGTGGGGGGAAGTAGAGTTAGATATGTCAGCTGCCATGCTAAGAGCTGTTCCACACATCCACCACATCATTATGACATAGAAGACTCTCTGATGGGCAAAAGGAAAAAGAAAGGTACTCCAGAAATAAAACTTTATAACGGACTACTTCTTAAAATGTATATTATTTTCTTGCTGGCCTTGTGACGCTGAGGGTTGAGGCACTGGATGCCACTCCTCACACCCCGCTGGCGAGCAGGGTTTGGGAATGAGCTCTTGCCATCAGGAGTCAGCAGGGGAGGGATAGGATTGAGCTTCCAGAGGACTGATCTCCTATCCCTGGGGAGGGAATGGGTCACCCACCACTCTACAGTGGCCCCTGATGGAGACTGGGGGCTCTGCAGGAGTGGTGCACTAGAAGGTGGAATGTGAAGGACTTCGGCACATAGTGCCTCTGACATCATTGCACATCTGCATTCCATTAGGGAATACAAGGAGGAAAAGGCCGAGCGTGATGGAGCAGCTTGATGGCTGCACTCGGCACTGCCCGGGTGGTCTGTTATAGTATCGCGCTGGGGGGTTCGCCCCCAACCAACATGGGAAGGTATAGGGGGGCCTCCTGGCAGATACGGTAGAGGCCGTACCAGACACTGTCATGTGAGTGAGCCTGCTGACTCCCGGGCAGAGGGAACCTGCAGCTGGATGCCCCTGTCGGTTGGCTACAGCAGGACAGAAATATAAAGTAGTGGTAAAAAATAAAATCTGTATTATTTTCCTGTCTGCCTGGTTTGTCTCCACTAGCTCTTTAAATCCCAATGCTGACACTGTAGTGCAGCATGTGGAGGGGGGTTGCTGCACTCCTGAGGTGCCATCTTTTCTGTCTGCCTGCTCAGGTGGATGTTAAAGATCCTATGGCACTTCTTAAAAAGAGTAGGGGAATTTCCATGGTGTCCTGGTCAAATTTTACCCATTCTCTAAAAACACCACCAACAGCTTAATTTGGGTTAAGTAAGGATTTATGCCATGTTACAGTTTCAGTTGGTTACCATCTGTACCCCCCACACAAGTTACCCCTGGAAAAGGGACTTCTAGTCTTTGTGGGCCTACTCGGTCAACAAAATTCAATGAATAAATAAATTCCCCCATTATGCCTTATGGATTCCATATAAATCCAAATCATTCAAAGACCATCTTGTCATATACTTTTAATACCTAACAGCAAATCAGATCCCTTTCCTGATAAAAGGCCGCCAACATATTACATTTAAATAAACAACAGTCACAAATAAGGAACTAGTGGTTTATGGAAAAATCTACAGGGATTTATACAGGGATGTGATGCTGCCTCTACAGGGAAAATACAGGAAAAATGAGGGCTTGTTACAGGAAAATTGCTATTTGGATCTGGGAGCACTGTGATGATTGTGATTAAACAGCACTACATGGCACCGACAAAAAAATAACTTTGGTCATTTGGTAGCTTTTCCCAGCCCTATCGGCTCTTGCTAGAACTAGTTTAAAGAGCTACTGACACCTCAAAGAAAACTTTAAAACAATTACATACAATTCTGCCTGCATTCCATGTATACTTTGTCTACCCCATTATTTATTACTAAATAATTTTGCATGAATATATGATCTTTATCACTTAGAGTTTCTTTACAGTCTGTCTGCCTCTATAGCTTACTCCCTACTTCAAGTCATAGTCCTCTGTAGTGACATCACAATCTGTTGCCATGGGGGTAACTGTGATGTCACAAGCAGTGCTCTGTGACTTCAAGTAGGGAGAAAGCAGTAGGAATAGACAAACTCTTCAGGAGCACAGATCCTGTTTTCATACAGATGACCTCAGTAATAAATAATGCGGAGGAGGAATACAGCACTAATGGGAACTACAAGCTGGACGGCGTCTAAATATTAGGTTTTGTTAAAGTTCCCCTGACTGTGTCACCAGCTCTTTAAAGTTCTTTGTGAAGCTGCAGGCATGGTGATCAGGAGCAGAGTAGAGTGGGAAGGTTCAAAGTCAAGCACTGTTTGAAGCAGTGGGCAGTATTACTTCTGATGCAAGACCTAAGGGAATGAAAGCAAGCAGGTAAGCAGGACAATGGGGGTGTTAGGAGATGAAAAAATACATACTGTACTGAAAGTGAAGGGGTTATCTTAATATTTATGCAACAGGACAAGTGGTTTAAAATTAAACAAACTGCTGCAGCATGGGGCCTTTCTGACAAGCAAGCAGCTGAGCACGGACCCTTCGAATCAAGAAGGAGAGCGAGAGTGAAAAGTGAAGTCGCATAGAGTGGACGAAAAGTTTACCTTCTGAGGAAGAACTCCGTGAGTTTAAAAGCTTAAGGATATTCCGTGAATCTCGGTTGGTCCAGTAAAAGGTATCAAATCACCACATTTGGGCATCTCTTATTTTGGTGCATGATAATTTAATAAACTGAAATGTGGGGCAGGAGTGACGGGGTGTGACATGGTGGGAGGCAGGAATCGGGGAGGCTGCAAGGTTGTTAATGCTACTGTGTCAGTTTCATGTGGGAAGACTAGATGGACTATATGGTCTCCTTCTGCTATCACTTTCTATGTTTCTATATGCCAGACCTTAATACAGTGATGTCAGATAACATCACTGTTCTAGGTGACCACTGACCAATCAGAAGCCTAAAATTGTTATCTGCTATTGTATAATTAAGCAATTATGCATGACTGGTTGTGATATGCCATGGGATATCTTGTCATGCCTTGGGCATGATGTGAGTCACGAGGCTGCAGTCTGAGTGCCTCATGTATCTGAGAAGTGGCAATATCCCATGATGTACCAGACCCTGCTGCGCATTGTTGCTATTATGAGCTGGATTTATATTTCTTTTACTTAAGAAATTAAAAAAAAAAGGTTTTGAAATGTTTTAGTAATACATTTTAAAGTGTAGTGATACTAAAACAAGATAGTCCCTTAGGTTTCATTGTGGGCTGCAGGTGGCACTGTTTTGTTAAGTTACAGTGGCCTGTACTGGGATAAGGTTCTCCATGCTGAGAGAAGCTTATAAAAGAGCAGGATTTTATAGCCAGCCAGTGTATAAGGTGAGGTAACAACAGCAAAGATTTGGCTGAGTTGTGCGTGAGCATTCAGTGGGTTTTTAAATGGGCAGTATGTTGTTGATCCATGGATTTTAATGGGATCGCTCAGATCGCAAGAGGGCTGTTACAGATGTCACTCATCCAAGTTTGTTGTTTTGGTAGTAGAGTGTCTCATTACTGGCTGTTAGTGGGTGATGCCATTTTCTTTAAGCTTCAGTTTCATTCAGTGTGGCCATCAGTGATGGTTCTTGTTCTGCCAGTGTGTGTATATGTGTGTACACAAGCGTGTGCTGGATATGTCGGCAGTGTGAGAAAGAATAAAATGGGCATTTAAGCAATTGGCAGTCAGTGTAAGTAGAGCTATTGACCCGCCCACTGATACTGACAGTGAGCTGAAACCTGATGTGCGACTGCCAGACGAGATCAAAACATGATTTCAGGCTGGCTGTCGAAAAGTACCTTGGCTCTGATTCTCAGTGGCATCAGGAACATTGCAGTCAGAGAAATTTGTTGGGAATCAGGAGACTGGTGGTCAGAGGTTTCTTGAAGCTGTGATTACATTGTCATATTTAATCATGGCTTCAAAGACCTCTCAGTCAATCAACTTCCTCCATTTTTTTTTATCCAGTACATAGTGTTAGTTTTCTTACTAGAGTAGCTGGCTATCAAAGCAGCTGTGCAACAAAACTGGGCAAAGGATCTGACCCCACCTTTTTTTTACTGTAAGAGATCCCAGACATCTGCCCATTTTGTTTAGTGATAACATATTCTTGTTCTGCTAACATTTGAATATTTTTAAATGCTTTGTTTTCTCGCCAGGAAAAAACAAAGATGGCCACCACTTTTGGCTTAGAATTAGCATTGTAAACCTGTCACAGTTTAGGATCAAGAAAATAAAAATTTACAGTGAACAGCATAGGAGGTACCTAGTAAAAATGGTTTGACACATATACTAATATTTCTATAAATTGTAACTGAAACTAGAGTTTTGGGAAAAAATCATGCTTTGTGCACTGCTGCGTTAGGATTTGAAAAGATAAATATTCTTACCTGCAAGTATCCTCCACTCCACATGATGGCACTGTCATTTATTATGAGTGCCTGACTTCTGTCTTCTTGCAGTTTATATCTGCCAATCTTTACACTCGTCATGGACTCTTCAGAGCTGAGGTACCAGTTAATGATATCAAACAATGCTGGCATATCACCGTTTTCATCAAAATACACTTCCTCTCCAGCTTTGTTTCTGAAGCAGACTTTCTTAACATAATGGAGAAGCTAAGAAGTCAAAAACAGAAATGAAATGCAAGGGCTGTAGTAACACTTCCAGTGGTGAAAACAAAAGTATTCAAATGAGCTTAACAAGTAGCTCTTGCTCTCAGAGCAAGGAGGCAGCAGACTGAGGTAGCGAGAGCCTTTCAATTAGAAGTCTACGATTTACTGTAAGGATCAGTATAGGGATGAGGCTTGGCAGGGAGCAAGTCAGTGGCAGGGACTGTTTGGTGCAGTTTCCCAGGGTTATGCACTGGAGGAATGGTTACTGCCCCTTCTGCAGGACCTTTGTGAGCTTCATGGTCAGCTGGTAGCAGCAAGGAAAGAGATATCACTTTCATTTTACTGGCTCAGCATGAAGCTTATGGCTGACAGCCCCACTCCTTAAGGGGCCCCCCTCATCCAAGGTGATGTAGAGTGATGGAGAAGAGGTGAGAGAAGGGTAGCTGGGCTATCAAAAAGGAAGTCAACCAACCCCATGCCAACCTGATGTCAGATTGCTTTACACCCCTGGAGGAGACTCAGGTATCTGACCACACCAGGGGAGACTCAGGGTCAGTCGTGGGAAATGGGACTGAATACCTGCAGAGGCACCTGGGGTTGAGTATAAAAAAAGGGCAGCAAGGAGAGCCTTAGTGGTAGGAGATTCCATGATCAGAGGAATATAGAGAGTCGGATGTGTGGGAAGTGCCAGATGCCTTCTTAGGGCATCAGCCGTCCAAGAAATAGACAAATAAGGAACATGGAGGGGGGAAGGGAACTTGGGGTGCTGGTACCCTTGGCTACCAGTAATCCTGTGGAGCAAGTGAAGTGGAGCTTTAGGAGTCTGGGGAACAGATTGCAGGCACACTCATCCTCTCTGGCCTTTTCCAAGGTTCTCCCTGTATGGAGTGAAGGGGGAGAGAAAGCTAGAGTAAGGCAGAAAGAGATAGAGGAATTAAGTGGCTGGATAAAGGGATGGTGTCAGGAGAGAGATAGAGTATCACTTTTCGGGGGAATTGGGGGGACCTTTGGGACAGGAGGCTTTTTTAGGATGATGACCTTCATCTGACAATGGAGGGGTCCATCATGCTGGGGTAGAAGATAACATCCACATTAGGCAGTTAAAATGACTGTGTGGGACACTGAGGCTAAGGGAACCATAGTAAAGGGAGTGAGGGAGAGGTACCTAGCTATTGCTCCCCCCCCATACTGGGTAGTAAAGTGGATAAAAACATGGCTGAGGTTCAAAAAGGAATAGTGGAAGAGGCAAAGAGGAGAAAGCTTTCAGTGTCTGCAAGCAAGAGGAAAAATAAGAAGGTTAGGAGAATGAAACAGAACCATAGAAACACATTCTGACAACAGATAAGGGCTGCTTGTCCGATCCAGTCTGCCTATTTTTCTGTGCTTACATTTCTTCCAGCCTCTACTTGATCTACAGCTATTTATCCCTCCCCCCCTTTTTTCCACTTTGATTCTCTTGTACCTATCCCATCCATTCTTGAAGCCCACCACTGTCTCTGCCCCCACCAGCACTACTAGAAGACTGTTCCAGGAATCCAGCACTCTTTCTGTGAAGAAGTACCTCCTCACATCTCTCTTGAAACTACCCTCTTCCAATTTCATATCATGTCTCCTTGTTCTTCAGCACCTCTTTTTCTGAATTTTACTTTTCATCCTCTACCTTATTTACTCATGTGAGGTATTTAAATGTTTCCATTATCTCTCCCCTCTCCCTCCTCTCTTCCAGGGTGTACATGTTGTGATCCTTTAGTCTCTCCTTATAAGGTATTAACTGGAGACCCAGCACCAATTTTTCTACCTTCTTCTGGACTACCTCCACTCTGTCTATGTCCTGATGGAGATGTGGTCTCCTGACCTGGACATAGTACTCAAGGTGGGGTCTTACCAGTGATCTATACAGGGGTAACACCACCTCACTCTCTTTTATAGTGATACCCCTTCTTTTGCATCTCAGCATCTCATTAGCCCTTCTCACTGCCTTGTTGTACTGCCTGGCCAACTTTAGGTCATCCAATTTGATTACACCTAGGTCTCTTTCCTGCTTGGATGCCATCAATGTCACACCATCCATTTTGTACTTTGGCCCAATATTTCTGTGCCTGAAGCGCATTATGTTGCACTTTTTCAAATTGAAACCCAGCTGCACACCCTTTACCACTACTCAAGTTTTCAAAAGCCTCTGCTTATCCATCTACTGCCCCCCAAAGTGTCCACCATTTAGCATATCTTGATGTCATCCAAAAGGACATAAAGCTTCACTTCCAGCATCTCTGCAATGTTACTTCTAGGACGTTAAGGAGGCTCAGATCCAGCAATGACCCCAGAGGTATCCTGTTGGTCACCCTCCCTTCTTTGGAGCAAACTCCATTTACCACCACCCTCTGTCAGCTGTCCCCCAACCAGTTTCTTACCCAGTCTATAACATTTTTACCCACCCCTACCCAGCATGCTCTCTAGTCTTCTTTGTGGAACGGGGTCAAAAGCCTTACTGAAATCCAGATAGGCCACACCCACCACTCTTCCCTGAGCTAAGTTCTTTGTCACCTTGTCAAAGAAATCAAACAGATTTGTTTGACAGGACCTCTCCCCTGTGAATTCATTCTGTATTGGGTCTTGCAACCTGTTAGATGCAAGACATTCTATAAGCCTTTCTTTCAGCAGTATTTCCATTAACTTTCCTACCACCAAAGTCTGGCTGACAAGACTATAATTTCTGGCCTCTTCTTTGCTGCCACTTTTGTGAAGTGGGACTACATCTGCCCTCCTCCAGTCTTCTGAAACCACTCCTACATCCAGTAATCTGTTAAAAGGGGCTATCAGAGGTGTAGCTACTACCTCCCTGTGCTCCCTCAGCACCCTTGGATACCCCTCTGAGAAAAGGACTAGTGTCTACCTCCCCTTCTTAAAGGTTCTTGTTACTTTTATGCATTTCTTCCCTTTCCTCTGTGAATACTGAGCAGAAGCATTTGCTTGAGATGTTTGCTTTTTTCTGGTCCCACTCTGTAAGTTCCCCACCTTTCTATTTTAACCTTACAATCCTCTCCCTTGATCTTTCTCTTCTCGATTACATACCTTTTTTTTCAAATTGTTTAACCAGGAGTGGCACACTAAGCTGAAAGCTTGTCTACAGGTGCAACCTGGGAGCAGAAGGAAGTTAAGTGAGGCAGTATAGCGCAGTGGTCTAAGGCTCTGAGCTGCAAATCTGGTGACATCCAGCAGACCAGACCTGGGTTGGAATCCCACAGCTTTCACCTGCATACTGTGTGACCCTGAGCAAGTCACTTAACCTCCTTGTGCTCCCAGGTCGCTCCTGTAAAAAAGCTTTCAGCTTAGTGTGCTATACCTGGTTAAAAACAACTAAATAATAAATAAATAAAGTGACTTACTAAGGTTCACACAGTATGCAAGTGGGGCCTGTGGGATTCAAACCCAGGTTTCCAGATTTGCAGCTCAGAGCCTTAAACCACTGTGCTATACTGCCTCCCTTACCTAAAGTGTTTTATCTATGTTTGTTAGCACCTAGGCTATTCTCTCTTTAGCCTGTACTTTTATGGTCCTTGCTGTTTTTCCCTGCTTTCCTCTGCTTCTTTGATACACCTCCCTATATTCCTCCCTTTGCATCTCCTTGAATCTTTTTAATGCAACCCCCTTGGACTTTACTTTTCTGCCACCTCTTTCATGAACCATAGCAGTCTTTTTTCTCTTCCTTGGAAAGAATGGGAAGGAATGCAGGTGTAGGCTCACAAAACAGCAAAAAAGGACCCAGAGGTAGTTAGAAAGGGATCTGGATTAATGCCAGGCATCTGGGTAATAAAATCAGTGAGCTCCAGGCACTGGTGGCACACATTGAGGTGGACCTCGTAGCCTTCAGAGAAAGTTGTCCCACACATAATTATTACTGGGGCATGTCAGTCCAAGGATACACAATATTTAGACAAGACAGAGCGAAAGGCAAAGTGTGTGTTGTAGGGTGGGGGGTGGTAGCCCTATATGTCAGGGATGGCATAGTGTGTGTGTGTGTGGGGGGGGTGTAGCCCTATATATCAGGGAGGGCATAGAGGGTGTGAGTGATGGACACATATGGGGAAGCAATGGGGAAACAGTCACTGTGGGTTTACCTCACAGCACCCTCAGGGAAGGCAATATGAGTGAAGGTGATCTACAGAGCACCAGCACAAGGGGAAGATGGAGATAGGAAACTCAGGAAAGATCCAGTAAGGGGAATGAAGAAGGGGAAGTGATGGTGAGTAGTCTGAACTTTTCTGGATACCGACTGAGGCATTCCAACAGCCAGGCACAACAGAAGTCAGGCCCTCTTGGATAACTGCATGACTGCCTGTTGGTGCCGCTGGTTAAGGAACCAACTAGACAGGTGGCCACTCTTGATTGCTTTATTTAAACAGATTTTTCCAGGTAAACAAACAGAGCCCAGAAGGCTTGTTTCCAGTTGTGGAAAAAAGTAATCTGCACTCCAGGTCAAGAACGGAGTGATTCAGGCAAGCTTGGCAAAATAAATTATTTTATTTTACAAACCACAGTACATGAATTTCCCAAAGCTTCGGCCCCACTAATGAGCCCCATAGTGGGGCTGAAGTGCTGGGAGCATCATGTACTGTGGTTTGTAAAATAAAATAATTTCCTTTGCCAAGCTTGCCTGAATCACTCCATTCCTGACCTGGAGTGTGGATTACTTTGTTTCCATGACTGTGACTGCATGGGATCCCTCACAGAAATATAGGTGTGCTGTGTACATGCAGAATGCATGCCACATGCTTAATTGTGCAATGTTTGCATGCGGTTTACATACACAAAGTGAACCTATGAGAACCAGGTCTAAAAGGCAAATGAGGTTCGCATGCTGCAAGCTTGACATGTGCGCTGCAGGTAAGCTGGTGTGAACATCTTCTAAAAATTACTTCAGGTTCGCATGTTGCATGCTTGACATGAGTGCAGCAGATACTGTGAGTCAGTGTGAATACCATTTAAACATCACATCAGGTTCACGTGCTGCACACTTGCCATGTGTGCAGCAGCTAAGCTGGTGCAAATCTGATTTAAAAAAATACATCCATTTCTATTCCTTATACTGCTGCTAGCAGTTAGTCATTAAAATACTTTTTTATTTGAATTCCCATAAAAGTTAGGTAAACTCATTAATCCTGAGCCTTTTGCAAGTAGTTTAATGGCTTTTGATTTTTGTAATTAAATCACCATTAATTTGTAAAGTATTGTTTGCTTTCTGCATTAAATGCCTAGGCTATAGCCAATCAATATCCCCCATTCCAGATGTATGAAGAGGGTCCTCTGTGTTATAAAGCCTATCCTTTTTGTTTTGGACCATGCAAATCTCTTATGCATATTTAGTGTCACAAATGTGTTTCTCCATGACTGTTTATCTCACTTACTTTCCATTTGTCATTCTGTATGGAGCATATACACTATGGCCATGCTCAGCACTCTTTGTGCTGAGTAGGGTCTTGGAATCATGCACCATACCTCACATTTTGTCACTGAAATGAGAGACATGGACACTCAGAATGAGGGACAATGAGGGACACTAACCCACATAATGATCAGGACAAATAATGAAACATGGAGATACAGTACCTCAGAACACGGTGGAAACCATTGCATTAGCACCTGAGAATGATTTTCTACCATTAAGCAGGGGTGTCATTTAGGTATGGCAGAGGCGAGTGGTTGCCCCCCCCCCCCATATTTGTGCCTAGGTTGTTCTTATGATGTGGCAATAATGGTTTTAAATTTGGAATTAATATTTTGCACAATAAGTGCCCACCTGGCCTGTGTGTGCTGATGCTGCAGGTATTCTCCAGACTTGACTGTCTGCATAGTGTTGTCCACTGTCTCCACCTACTGTATTAGCAGTGGCACAATCACATGTGATGTGGATGAGCTCCAGCCAAGAAAGAGCATATGAGCCTTGCAAGTGCGACACTGTCTTTCCTGCCACAGAGTAGAAAGACTGCAAACTACAGCTTGGAGGAGTCAGTGAGTACTGAACTCTCAGTAGCAGTGTTGTGGCCGCATATTTTGTTGATCTACTCTTAGTGAGTCTCTGTGTCTCCTGGTGGCTGAAAGGTAGAGGGTGAGCTAAAGGCTAACTCAAGACTAGGCTACCTACTTACTCTGTTAGGCTCACCTTGCAAAAATACTAGCACAGACCCTGACGGCAGCAAGCTAGGCTTAGCAGCAGTGCTGACAGTGGTGTGGGTGGCCTTCATAGGCCTTGATCAGTGCAGGGAAACAGCAGCCACAGCAGCGACCAAGTAAGAAGCATGCAACCCAGGTTGGGTGGATTCGGGTGGCAAGGTGACTTGGTCGCAGACCACATTGGGGACCTGTGATAGCCAGTTCTAGCATCCAGCTTCTGGCAAAGGATAGAGGGGGAGTGGTCTGAAAACCAGGCTGGTGGCACAAAATGCCAGGCTGCAGGTTATGGATATATGGCCAGGTAAGTAAAAGTAAAAATTTTTTTACAGGGGGATTGGGGAATGAGGAAAGACTGAGATATTGATGGGTTTTTCATGTTTCTTCACTCTTGAGAAGCTTTATAATCCATAGGGAATGGGTATTGAATGGAATGGAGTCAAGGAGAAAAATTGGGATAAAGTTATTTTTTTTTTTTGGGGGGGGGGGGGGCAGCAGAACTTTAGCCAGGAATAAAATTGGTTAGTAACTAGGTGGGTTTAAGCTCAACTGTGATGCACTGCTCCGGGGTATATACAAATGAATCTTATACATTTGAATGTTTTCTGATTTGCATATCACATTTCAGTCAAACCAAATAAGTTATACTTTTTAAAGATGTTACATACATTCTAGAGCTGTCCCTTGCATTCATGGACAGTTGAGTGGAATGGTATGCACAGACTATTGGAGCCCCAATATAGTCAAGCATATGTCCCCAGTGAAGCTGACCTCCACATCCCCACACTCAGGCACATTATGACAAAGGGCAATGAAGACTGCAGGGCTGTGCACTGTTGAAATGATTAGGGGTATTTTTTAATTACTGTTTTATACATTACTGATTAAGAGTTGGAAATTAATGAAGGCCACTGCTCGACTAGCAAGGGTCTTGTTAGTAGAAAAGTGGCCTTCATTATTTTCCATCTCACCATCATAGTGTATGTTGGGCTTCTGACCTTAAAGGCCCTGGATGGACAGGACCTGAACTATCTGCAAGAGCTCCTGTGTCCCTAATTCCCTGGGCTACCACTCCACTCAGTTGATGAGTGGTTGTTAGAGATTCCCAGGGTACATTTTAAAACATCTGGTGCCCGTGTTTTTATGTACGTGGCCCTGTCCTTGTGGAATTGTCTATCTCTTTAGATACATGAGTGCACGACTGTGCAGAGTTTTAAGAAGGCCTTGAAGACCCATCTGTAGCATTGCACCTACCCAGAATGAATAGAACATAGAAACATAGAATTTGATGGCAGATAAGGACCACTTGGCCCACCCAGTCTGCCCATTTCCCTACCTAATGGATAAGCTGCAGATCCTAGTTAACCAGACGCCTACTTCCTCCTACCCCCAGCCCCTAGAATTGCCTTATGACTGTCCCATGCATTAATGAATTTTCCCACTGTTTTTGACTCCACTACCTCCTCAGGAAGGCTGTTCCATCCATCCACTACCCTCTCTGTGAAATAATACTTCCTCACATTGCCCCTGAACCGCATACTTATTGCCAAGTCAAGAGACTTTGCAGCAAGATGTGCGTAGACACAGGAAGCTATGTTCCCCAACTGATTCTGACATCTCAGAATTCTCAAAAACAGTGAATGGGGAAGGATTCATTCCAGTTCAAGAACAGAACCTTCTAATCTTTGCGAGCGAGTCTGATTTGCAGGTGCTATGAGAAATTCAACACTGGTTCTGCAATGGTACTTTTAATGAATCACCGCAGCAAGATGACCAGTTGTACACCACACATGCACTTGTATAGGGGTCAACCGACCTTGCATGCATGCCTTACTGCCAGGGCGTAGTGAGTAGGTGTATAGGAGGTTATTTATGCACCTAAAAACATTGCTAGATAGCCGCATAAGCCCAGTCAGTATAATGGCTGATTTCAAAATAGCTGTCATAAAAATGTTATCTGAGATCTTTCCTTCTTCTGAGCTGTCGGGATGCAACTTCTACCTGGGGCAAGCATTGTGGCAATGTGCACAGTAAGAGGGGATGCAGCAAAGATATGTGCAGGATGCAGAGTTCACACAAAAGGTCCGCTGTCTACTGGGGTTGGCTTATGTACCTACTGATCACATTGAGCGTTACTTTGAGGTGCTGCAAGATGATTCAGACTTTGAAGAATTATAGTGCTTATTAGATTACTTTGAGGATGTTTATATCGGGAGGATGCAAAGAAATCAAAAGAAGCGAAGACAGCACCGATTCGCCCATCAATTTTGGAATCAGCACAATCGAATACTGCAAGATTTGCAAGGAGCAATAATGCCACTGAGGCATGTCACCATGTATTCGCACAAACTATAAATGTTAGTCACTCAACTAGAGCGAAGCTTGCTAAAAAGCTACGCCAAGAACAACATGCCGTTGCATTGCAGCATCGGCAAATGGAGATAGGAGAGCAGGCACCAAGAAAAAATAGTCACTAAGTATACCTCAACAAAGCGTACAAATCCATATGCCTGGATTTTGAATCACGTAGTCTGAAAAAGTTTCTCACGGATATAGCATCGGTAATCGAGATTAATGTTGCATAAAGCACTAAAACTATTGAAAAGGCACACTAAGCACACTATTTACTATTCCCTGCATCAATTAAAGGAACGTTTTTAATATGTATCTCAGAGTGAATATGTATAAGCACCTTAATCTCAGAGTTGCATAGTTTAAGCACGTCAACTTGTTTAACTCATCCATTTTGTCCCCGCGACGATTATTGTAGCCAGAAAACATTCGGTTGACTATTTGTCCACAACAACCTCACCGCGACATTTTATCCAGAAATCAAATGGCCATATGCGGTATCAACCCTGTTGCAGATCTTTGTGTCATCTGCAAAGAGACGTACTTTTCCTTCCAGTCCCTCTGCAATGCCGCTTATAACGACATTTAAGAGGACCGGTCTTAGAACTGAACCCTGCAGTACCCCACTAGTAACTCCCCTTTCTTCAGAGTGGACTAAATTTACTATTACCCTCTGTGTCCTGTTTTCAAGCCAATTCTTTACCCAGGCTACCATCTTGGACCCACTCCCAGGCTGGCTAACTTGTATATTAATCTTTTGTGTGGGACTGTGCCAAATGCCTTGCTAAAATCTAGGTAGGCCATATTCACAGCCCCTTCCTGATCCACTACTTTGGTCACCCAGTCAAAGAAATCTATTAGATTCATCTGACATGACCTTCCCACTGTAAATCCATGCTGCCTTGGGTCCTGTGCCCCTCTGACCTCTAGGTACTGAACAATTCTCTCCTTCAGAAGTGATTCTATCATTTTCCCTATCACTGAGGTCAAACTAACAGGTCTGTAGTTTCCTGCCTGTGCCCTGCTGCCACTTTTGTGAAGGGGAATCACATCTGCCCATCTCCAGTCCTCAGGTACCACCCCATCTTCCCACAATTTGTTTAAGTGGGTAGTCAGTGGTGTCACTAGTTCTACCCTTAGTTCTTTTAGAATTCTGGGATGAATCCCATTAGGCCCCATTGCTTTGTCTACTTTCAGTTTTAAGAGTTATTTCAAAACTCTTTCTTCTGTGAATGGGCTGGTATCTACCCCCCTATCCAGAGTGTTTCTTTCATTTGGTTTAGGTACCTCCCCTTCTTCACTTGTGAATACTGAGCAAAAATATTTGTTTAGTATCTCTGCCTTTTCACAGTCACCCTCTGCCCACTTCCCCCCATTGAGCCTCACTATCCCTCCCTTGGTCTTCCTTCGCTCCCTGTTGTGCCTATAAAAGGTTTTATCCCCCTTCTTAATTGAGTTGGTTATCTTTTCCTCGGTTTGGGCCTTTGCTGTTCTGACTCCCTTTCCTGCTTCTTTCTGCTTTAACTGATACAGTTCTTTGTCCTGCTCCTACTGCCATTTCTTGTGCTTCCTGAATGCTATCTTTTTTCCCCTAACCTTCCCTGCCACTTTCTTTGAGAACATAGTGTTTTTTTACATCATTTTGTTTTGTTTATTTGCTTCACACAAAGGCTTTTTTTTTTGGTTATTCCCCATTGTTCTTCTTCCCCCTCCTTCCTGCCCATTTGCTAATGCATTCCTTAGGCACTCACACATTTTATATTTTAAAATAATATTTTTGATATCTATTTATTTGGTTTTAAGCTGTATGGATTCTCTGTGTTTTATTGGATTTTATATGTTATATTGCTATACTGAGCCTTGGTTTTGGAAAGGTGCTTTAAAAATAAAGTTTATTATCATTTTTATAAAAGAGTAATAGAAAATAACTCCATTCACTTAAAAGGGGTACGCCCCAGCACTCTGACCCATGGGCATCATCTCTTAAAGACTCCTGCCACTGGCTCCCTAGTACTCACGTAATAGACCTTTTACTTACATCTATATTTGGTGGGTTGCCTGTAGCAGCATAGCCATACCCACTACAGTGTGTGTGCATGGGGGGGATGACTGGCAATGTGGGTGTGTGTCAAGTTATTGCTGCTTTTGTGTTTGCACTGTAAAGTCTGTTTGTGTGGAAACATTCAAAACTAGGGAGAGAAAATAATAGGAGTACAGACTAGACAGAAGTAATTAAGTGGTTTTGTAGGTAAGTTTGTGTGTTAGGGGTGATAAAAACATGTGTTTCCATTGGTATGCATGTTACAGTTCAACTATGAAAATGAGATGAGGGAGAGAAAATAACAGAAAAGCATAACAGTGGCTACAAGCATGCCGAATATGTGCAGATGCATTCAGATACATTATGTATCAAAGTAGAAGTGAGCCATACATGTGCATACAATATAGATTAGTGGTTAAAGGCACTGAACTGCAAGTCAGGAGATGTGGAGGCATGAAAGCCTGGGTCTGAATTTCATCAGCCTCCACTTGTGTATGGTGCAATTCCGAGCAAGCCATTCAACTTTTACATGTGCAGCTGTCAGTGACCACTTGCATTTTTGCACGCATGCCACATGCATGCAGTCTTTCCCAATTTAACATAAAAAATCATGGTTTCCACACTTGCTTGCTGCACACATGCCCTATGCAATCAATCAGTTCCAATTTAACATTTAAAGCATACTTGCAGCATGCATATAATTTGGGTAGTTTTATGTGTGCAGCATGAAAACATTTCATATAATTATTTCTGTTAGGGATGAGCCTTCTGCTGTCCTGCACCCTGGAGTTTTGTGACACACTAGTCCTACTTTGTTGCAATTGTTTCCAGTTGTGACCTGGGGGAAGGGGAGGTGGGTTATAGGGAAGAATACATTTACCCACAATGGTCTTGAGATTATCAAAGTGATAAACCTACATAAATATAGTAATGTATTTTCATGGTACAGGGTCATAATGTTTCAAGACATTATGCAGCATGCAATAATCACCTTTTGCATGCAGCATAATTGAACCCCCCCCCCCCAATAAGGATTCTGAACTCTGGGGGGATCAACTTCAATAAGCACAAAGTGCAAAAAAAAATTGTATGGGACCTGGAATCAAAGCCAGTCCCAGATACAGCACCTGGGTTCCTTGCTGCAGTGGCTTAGTCCACTAAGCCACATCAACTTCTTAGCCAAATCCCATCCCAGCAGAGGTCTCATCCTCTGCCTGGAATGATTTTAGTGGTGCAATACTGAATACAGCAGTATGCATGGTATTGCACCACTTGCTGTACCCAACAGTGCTGTTGAAGTTTGGCCATAATGTCGTATGCTATTAAGTGAGTGACATTATGACCCAGTACCTATTTTCACATGCAGGACCTTATAGACCTTATAAAACAGCAGCAGTACATAATATAAGATACAATACAGATTGCATGCAACATGCAGTAACTGGCAGGTAGAGTTGGAGTCTGTACAACAGAGACTTTGTTTATCTACAGTGCATGTTACCAGTGTAATAATAATTCTGGCAGTGTGCCAAGTAGGCTTGGGTTGCAGAAGGGGAACATGGATACCCAGAAGTCCCACTAAGTGGTGTCAAGCCTCTGATAGTTATTAAAAAAAAGGACTGGTTACTGGGACAGCTGGGGCATGCAGTCAAGGAGGCATGTTATGCTTTTATTTGCCACTTGCATGAAGGACAGGAATTTGCTGATGTGACAGGAGCAGGCAAACTAGTCCAAATAGGGGGAAGTCTGTAGGTGATTGAGGCTTGCCCTTGGTTTGTATTGCATAGAAACATAGAAACATAGACTTTGAAGGCAGATAAGGACCACTAGGCCCATCTAGTCTGCCCATTTCCCTACCTACAGGATAGGCCGCAGATCCTAGTTAACCAACAGCCTATATCTTCCTGCCCCCCACAAGAATTGCCTTATGTCTGTCCCATGCATTCTTGAATTCTCCCACAGTTTTAGACCCACAACTTCCTCAGGAAGGCTGTTCCATGCATCCACTACCCTCTCTGTGAAAAAATACTTCCTCACATTGCCCTGAACTGCCCTCCTTCTATCTTTAAATTGTGTCCCCTTGTTCTTGCAAGTCTCTTTTCTGAAAGATGCTACCCTCTTGGACTTTGTTGATTCCCTTGAGGTACTTGAAAGTTTCTATCATGTCCCCCTCTCCTTCTTTTCTCAGGGTATACATATTAAGCTCCTTTAGTCTCTCCTCATACGGCTTCTCTTGCAGACCCTGCACCATTTTAGTTGCCCTCCTCTGGACTGCCTCTATCCTGTCTATGTCCTTGTGGAGATGGGGTCTCCAGAACTGGACACAGTATTCCAGATGGGGTCTCACCAACTGTCTGTACAGAGGGATAACAACTTCCTGTTTTCTGCTGCTGATGCCTCTCCCTATACATCCCAGTATACCCCCGGCCCTCCCTACTGCCTTCTCACATTGCTTGCTAACCTTAAGGTCATCTGATATGATTACCCCCAGGTCCCTTTCCTGTTTTGTTGTTACTACCTCTCCACCCATTGTGTATTCTTCCCCTGGGTTCTTGTTTCCCAGGTGCATTATTTTGCACTTTTTTGCATTGAATCCTAGCTGCCATATGTCTGACCATTCCTCCAACCTTGCCAAGTCCTTTTCATCCTTTCCACGCCTCCTTGTGTATCAACCCTGTTGCAGATCTTTGTGTCATCTGCAAAAGGCATACTTTTCCTTCCAGTCCCTCTGCAATGTCACTGATGAAGACATTAAAAGGACTGGACCCAATACTGAACCTCACGTACCCCACTGGTAACGCCCTTTCTTCAGAGTGGACTCCATTTACAATTACCTTCTGTGTCCTGTTGTCCAGCCAATGTTTTACCCAGGCTACCTCCCTGGAACCCACTCCCAGGCTGGTTAATTTGACTAATAATCTTTTGTGTTTGACTGTGTCAAATGCCTTGCTAAAGTCTAGGTAGGCCATGTCCACAGCCCCTCCCTGGTCTACTACTAAATCCATGCTGCCTTGGATCCTGTGCTCCACTGACCTCTAGGTACTCAATTATTCTTTCCTTCAGAAATAACAAGGGACATGGAAGTGGCAACTGTCCTCAGACCTGAAGGAGTAAGAATGATTTGTAGCCAGTGTGCAGAGACTCAGGAGGTAACTAGGGAGCTTTCATCTACAGTACCTGTCACCCACTAGAGCAGTGGACAGCGAGCCACTGAAGTGGTGTGCAATGAGTGCCTTCTTAGGAGTGGTAGATCATCCACGTTCATTGTATATTATACGGTGAGGTGTATTTGGGGGGGGAGGCCAGAATGAATCTGTGTAGGGCATTGGATACTGTCAACAGTTTGGAAATGGTAAGGATGCTGGTGCCTGCATAGCCAGTGTCCCAGTAGTCCAGCAGGGGGAATATGGAGTGCTCCACCATCTTGATAGGCTTTTGAAGGCAGCTTTTTGCCCTGTAGAATGCACCAAGCTTACTGTAACACATTGCTGTTACATAGGATATGTGACCAGAATAACTGAGACATTAGTTCAAGTGCATGCCTAACTATTTGTAAGAGGCACCGAGTCAAGGTGTTTCCCTTGTGAGGTACATTGGTTAAGAGAGGTAAAAGCTGTACTTAACCAGTGGCTGGACCGAAACACCATGGATACCATTTTCTGTTGTTTCATAACTAATTGTTTTTTCTGAATCCAGTTTTGAACAGCATAGAAATCCTATTGCAGGAGCCTTTCAATGGAGGGAGCAACAGGTTCAGAAGCATAGACAACTGTATCATCAGCATACATGTGCATGACACAGGAGAAGAGGGCTTGAGAGAGGTCAGTTATAAAGACAGTGAACAACCAAGGGCTCAGAACAGAGTCTTGGTGCACCCCAAGGGTGACCTGTAGCTGGGGGACATGGTTCCAGCTAGCCTGATTGACTGAACTTGGTTGGTTATGTAGGTTAGGCAGAACCACACAAGAGAGGAAGGAGAGATGCCAGAGACCATCAGTTTTTGCAAGAGTAGTTTGTGATCTATGGTGTTGAATGCTTTGGCAATGTCAGTGAAGATGACTCCTGTACCCATGCCCTCGTCCATGTTAGTGTGAATGAGATCAGTGACATGGAGATGTGAGGTGGAGGTGGAATGGTTAAGGCAGAAACCAGATTGCTATGGGGTCAGAAAACCCAAGCAGGAATAAAAGTTGATAAGTTTCCTGCTCACCCATCTCTTGAAGAACTTGGAAAGGACTGGTAGGAGGGAGATGAGTTGGTAGCTGGAGGGAGCATCTGCAGGGCCACCTTTGTGGATGGGTGACTATTGCATGATTCTGATTACTGGGGAAGGAACTGGCTGCAAGGAGCCTGTTAAAGATGTGGGTGATTGGCACTGCTATGGCAGAAGCGGCTCTGTGTAATAATGACAAAGTTATAAGGGCAAACGTCATTAGGGTAAAGCAATAATGGTGAGCACAATGACAGCACAGACCAATCTGGGCTACACACGTAACAAGGACCCCTCAATAGAATCATTCTGACCCCCTGCTGTTCTGTTTCCCCCAGTCTGTGTGTCACCTCTCTGAATGCAGGGTTCACACACCCATGTCTCTGTCTCTCTCACCCCCCCCGACTTCCACTCTCTGTCCCACCACCTTTCCTCACATTACACATACTGTTCCTCTTTGTTTCTCTGCATTGTTTCTCCTGCAGCTGATCCCACATCAGAGGTGCACCTGGTAGTATGCAGAGGGCTGTGCCCCCCCCCATTTCTAATATTCTAACTCCATGCTGCAATTGGACAGTGGAGATCATAGGGTGATAATGCTGAGGCCTGAATAGACAGTGTCCCCATAGACCAGCAGGGGGGATATGGAGCACTCGACCACCCTCTCATTGATATGAGGCTGAAGGCAGCTTTTCCCCCTGTAGAGTACACCAAGCTTACTGTAACACATTGCTGTTATATAGGATATGTGGCCAGAATAATCAAGTCTACGAAGGGAAACTAGAGCGTCAAAATAGGTCTAAAACAAATGGGCAGACTAGATGGACCTAGTGGTCTCCTTCTGCTGTCAATTTCTATGTTTCTATGACATTGGTCCAAGTGTATGCCTAAATATTTGTAAGAGGGCACCGTGACCAAGTCAAGGCGTATCCCTTGTGAGGCACATTGGTTAAGTGAGTCAGAAGGTGTAATTAACCAGCGGCTGGATCTGAACACCATGGATACCATTTTCCTTGGGTTTATAACTAGTTATTTTTTCTGAATCCAGTTTTCAACAGAATATTGTAGAAATCCTTTTACAGTGACTCTTCAAGGGGGGGACAGCAGGATCAGAAGCAAAGATTGTCTATCATTACCATAGATGTGTGGATCAAGGAAGGCGATGGCTTGGGGGAAGTCATTTATAATGACAGTGAACAACAAACTCTCACCAGAGCCGATAGGGCTGCAGGAGAGGAATGTGGGCAATCCTTGGGATACAAGGAGGTTCATAAAGTTACAACTGGCAATAAAGTTAATGAAAAGTATAACATCAGACCTGGTATTAACTACCGACAAGGCATATTTTCAACAGCTGGTTAGTAGATGAAAGCATTCAAAAAAACTTTACATATAAACCACAATAACAGTAAATATAAATGTATATCGAAGTCCATCTCGCACATGTTGGGGTGAAGCAGTGAGGATATAAAATGTTTAGGTGTTCCTCCATAAATAAACCTTCTCTTGAGAGACATTTTCCCTTGCACTGTGGATCCAATGAACTCTGATATACAAAATACAAATGTCAGACATGTATTGTAAAAATCAATAAAAAGCAGGACATTGTTATAACAGATGCTCATTTAGTCACAATCATATTGCAATACAACAACAAAACAAAAACAAACACTTATGTTGCAAAGTATGCCTGTCGTCTTTATACACAGGAAATAAGGATTGTCTATAGAAATCATTCACACCTGGGCTATAGCAAGCCCCCAAAGTATAGATCCATTATGGCTGAGCATCTGATATACTAATGCCCAACTTTTTATCTAATGCTTTAAAATAGATTCCTGATACTTGGAATAATTGTACTGCAGAGTTCATTGGTTCCTCAGTTCTAAGGAAAATGTCTCTCAAGAGAAGTGATATAGACATAGAAACATAGAATCTGACAGCAGATAAGGACCACGTGGTCCACCTAATCTGCCCATTTTCCTACCTAACAGATAAGCTGCAGATCCTAGTTAACCAACAGCTTACTTCCTCCTACCCCCCACTAGGACTGCTTTATGTCTGTCCCTGCATTCTTGAATTCTCCTACTGTTCTTGACTCCGCAACCTCCTCAGGGAGGCTGTTCCATGCATCCACAACCCTCTCCATGAAAAAATACTTCCTCACATTACCCCTGAGCCATCCCCCCTCTATCTTCAAATTGTGCCCCCTTGTTCTTGCACATCTCTTTTTCTGAAACATGCTACCCTCTTGGACTTCGTTGATTCCCTTGAGGTACTTGAACGTTTCTATCATGTCCCCTATCTCTCTTCTTTCCTCAAGGGTATACATATTAAGCTCCTTTAGTCTTTCTTCATATGTTTTCTGATGCAGACTCTGCACCATTTTGGTTGCTGTCCTCTGGACAGCCTCCACCCTGTGTATGTCTTTGCAGAAATGGGGTCTCCAGAACTACACACAGTACTCCAGATGGGGTCTCACCAACTGTCTGTACAGAGGGATAACAACTTCCTGTTTTCTACTATTGATGCCTCTCCCTATACATCCTAGTATCCCCCCAGCCTTCCTTACTGCTTTCTCACATTTAGGTCATCTGATATAATTCCCCCCAGGTCCCTTTCCATTTTTACTGTTGTCAGTATCTCACCCCCCATTGTGTACTCTTCCCCTGGGTTTTTGTTTCCCAGGTGCATTACCTTGCACTTCTTTGCATTGAATCTGAGCTGCCATACATTTGACCTTTCCTCCAACCTTGCCAAGTCCCTTCTCATCCTTTCCACTCCATCTTGTGTATCTACCCTGTTGCAGATCTTTGTGTCGTCTGCAAAGAGACATACTTTTCCTTCCAGTTCCTCTGCAATGTCACATAAAGACATTAAAAAGGATAGGTCCCAGTACTGAACCCTTCGGTACCCCGCTAGTAACCCTCCTTTCTTCACTGTGGACTCCATTTACTACTACCTTTTGTGTCCTGCTGTCTAGCCAATTTTTTATCCAGGCTACCACCTTGGGACCCACTCCAAGGCTGGCTAACTTGTGCATTAATCTTTTGTGTGGGACTGTATCAAATGCCTTGCTAAAATCTAGGTAGGCCATGTCCACAGCCCTTCCCTGGTCTACTACTTTGGTCACCCAGTCAAAGAAATCTATTAGATTCATCTGACATGACCTTCCCATTGTGAATCCATGCTGCCTTGGGTCCTGTGCCCCACTGGCCTCTAGGTACTCAACAATTCTTTCCTTCAGAAGTGCTTCCATCATTTTCCCTACCACTGAGGTTAAACAAACTAACTGGTCTGTAGTTTCCTGCCTCTGTCCTGCTCCCACTTTTGTGAAGAGGAATCACATCTGCCCTCCTCCAGTCCTCAGGTACCACCCCATCCTCCCATGATTTGTTAAAGAGAGTAGTCAGCGGTATCACTAGTTCTACCCTTAGTTCTTTTAGAATTCTTGGGTGAATCCCATCAGGCCCCATTGCTTTGTCCACCTTCAATTTTATTAGTTCTTTCAGAACCCTTTCTTCTGTAAATGGACTGGTATCGACCCCCATCTTCAGAATGTTTCTCTTGTTTGGTTTAGGTATCTCCCCCTCCTTTTCCTTTGTGAATACTGAGCATAAATATTCGTTCAGTATCCCTACTTTTTCACTGTCACCCTCTACATACATTCACTCCCCTTTAATAAGCCTCAGTATCCCTCCTTTGGTCTTTCTTCGGTTCCTAATGTACCTATAAAAGGCCTTATCCCCCTTCTTAACAGAGTTGGGCCTTTGCTATTCTGACTGCCTTCCCAGCCTCTTTCTGCTTTAACTGATAAAGTTCTCTGTCCTGCTCCTTTTGTGTTTCCTTATATTTCCTGAATGCTATTCTTTTCTCCTTAACCTTCCCTGCCACCTCTTTTGAGAACCATAGTGTTTCTTCCTTCATTGAGTTTTGTTGATTTGCTTTACACAAAGGCTTGTTGCCTCTGTGATGGCTGTTTTGATTACTCCCCATTGTTTCTCCACTCCTCCTTCTTGCCTGTTTGCTAGTGCTTTTCTGAGGCACTCTCTCATTTTCCCAAAGTCAGCCCTCCTAAAGTCCAATACTCTTGCTTTTGTATGACTTGATTGTATGGCTGTGTTCATCGTGAACCACACTGTTTGGTGGTCGCTTGTTCCCAGATGGCTACGCACTTCTAAATCTGAGATTCTTTCTCCGTCCCCATTTGAGAGTACAAGATCTAAGACTGCTCCCTTCCGAATGGGTTCCAGTACTAGCTGTCTGAGGCATGCCCCTTGTAGGGCATCAAGAATGACCCTGCTCTTGGATGTGCCTGCAGCAAAGGTGCTCCAGTTAACATCTGGCATATTCAGGTCCCCCATCAACAATATCTCCCCTTTTTCCGCCATTCTAAGGATGCCTTCTATAATTTCCTTGTCCATTCCCTCCCCCTGAGATGGAGGTCTGTATACAACCCCAATGTGGATTGTGGTGCCATTTCCTGTCTCCAGGGTGACCCAGAGAGCCTCATCTGCTCCCTGTTTACTCTTTAGTTCTGTTGCTTTGATCCCTTCCTTTACATAGAGAGCTACTCCTCCTCCTCTTTTTCCCTCCCTGTCCCTCCTGTAGATTGTGTATCCTGGTATGTTGACATCCCAGTCATGGTTCACTGTGTACCATGTTTCTGTGACTGCCACAACATCCAGGGAACCCTCTTCCATCAAGGCCACCAGTTCAGGGGAGCTTGTTACACAGACTATGGGCATTGGTACTCATCACCCTCCACTTTTTATGGCCTTACCCCTTTTAGCCCCATTCTTGTCCTTACTGCCTTTGCCTTTTTTTACATTTACCTCTGTCCTGCTCCCTATTGGCTTCTCTACTTCGGTGTTTACCTCACTAATACCGTGTTTTGTTGGGGGAGGCTGGGATTTCCCTGCTCCTTTTCAGTGCCTCCCCCCCCTTGGCTAGTTTAAATGATTGCCAATGAAGCATTTAAACCTCTCACCTAGGATCCTGGTGCCCCCCCCAGACAGATGCAGACCATCGTGCCAGTATAGGTCTGCATCCCTCCAGGTGGCTCTCCAGTCCTCAATGAAGCCCAAACCCTGAGTTCCACACCAGTTTTTTCAACCATTCATTGAATTGTCTGGTGAGGAGTACCCTAGCATTACCCTTGTCATAGATAGGTAGTACCTCCGAGAAGGTTACAGTATGCGCTACTTGTCCAAGGACCCTCCCCAACTCTACAAACTCCTCTTGCACTGCTCTAATCCCATTCCTAGCCAAGTCATTTGTCCCTAGGTGGACAATAACATCCAGCTCCCTCCCTCATGCAGCTGCTCCCATGATCCTGAGGATTTGCTTCCTGTCCCTCCAAACCATGGTGCCAGGCAGGCACCTTACCTCCATCTCCCTTTCCTCCCCCATTTCTACCCCACCAATGATTGAGTCCCCCATCAGGAGTTGTTTCCTTCAACTGTGGGGTCCCATGCCACCCTCCTGTGGGTCTCCTTTGTGAAGGTTCCCAGCATCCTCCTTGGCCTCCTCTACAGGTGCCTCCATAGAGGAACCACTATCCTGGAAAAGGTGTATGAATTGTGGAGAGGTACAGCTGGAGGATGCAACTCTGTTCTACCACCCTCTCCCTCCCTGAGCCCACCCTAGTCCAGCCTCTCCTCTTTCTTGGCAACCTCTGAGGTAGTGGCATTGGCCCTGGTGGTCCCTGGGTGGGGGAGGAAGTTCCATAAATCTTAGCCAGGTCAGCCTGGAAAAGGGCAACCTCCTTCCTCAGACCAGAGAGGTGTCTGCAAATAGGGCAGCATCACAGCCTCCAGAATGTCTCCCAGAACACTGCCGCTCCACAGCCATTGCATTGCACTACTCCCATCATGTCTTATTTTGTGTCCCCTCTCCTGTTTATCTGTATGCTTACTCTCTCCTCTGAATACCTGTCAATTTTATATCCTCATTGCTTCATTCCAACATCCACAGAATGGATTTATATGCAGTTTATATTACTGGTATTGTAGTTTATACGTAAAGCTTTTTTTGTAATTACATGCACTAACCAACTGTGAAAATATGTCTTTTGTGTAGTTTAAACCAGGTTAGATATACTTTCCATTACCTTAATTGAAGGTTGTAATTTGGTCAGTGCCTCCTCGTATTCTGAGGATGCATCATATTCATTGTTTCAATATTTTTATTTGTACACATCACTGGTGGTGGATAATATAATAACCAGTTACAACAGTGTTACAAATACAGCATAAGGAAAAACAGCAATGTCTGAATGGCGTACCACAGACAGAGACAGGGATTAAACAGTGCTGTGCAGAAAGTGCTACCCAGGTAACTGTCTGTAGTACAGTACTAGGAAGAAGACAAGGGCTGGGAAATTGAAACTGGTGGATGAGCTGCTCCTGTGGCAGAAAGGACTGAGACATAAGACTGCTTGGCCTCAATGGTGGTGGAGATCAGGGTTCTAATCCTGGCATTCAGAATTTTGTTTTACTCCCATAATCCAACTCCAACTCAGAGTTGATTATTTTAATTAAGGGAGAGTGTGTGTGTGTGGGGGGGAAGCTCCCACTAAAAATAAGTGTTTGGTCTGGTAGCAGTCATCAGTGTGCCTTGTGACTGCTACCAGTGGCATTGCCTTTACTTGCCACATTTGTTCCTGCCACTGTCCTGCAAAGTGCTGTATGGAAGGTGCTGTTATTAGCTGCGCTGTTCATACATATGTTATTCAGACCTAGTGACAGATAATATAATGGCATTAATGCATTAAGTTACTAACTCTGATAAAACTCTGCTTCTGGATTGAAACATTAGTTGTTTTTGCCCCAGTCTGGCACAGCATTGCTTCCTGATATTCATTGCATTACTGCGCTTTTGTTGTTTTTAGTATTCATCCTATGAATTCTCATATTTGTTTCTATTAAATGGATTAAAATTTTACTGCTGACTAAGGAATGACACTGCATTTTATTTGATGTGCAAGTGGCAGGTGTAAAAATGTACAATAGTATAATGAATAGCAGGGAGCAAAGCTACAATTAATTAATGCAGAAAACAACTAATGTTTCTTTCTAAAACATCACTGAAGGTGGGCTCCCACTGTCTGCTTACTTTTTTTCATTGACTGTTGGACCAGGGGGCTGGGCATCTAGTGTTAGAATAGAGGGTAGGCAGCACTGGGGTTTGGCTTTCACTGTTTGCTCACTAGTGTTGAGTGTGTGTTTATATGTGTGGGTGTGTGTGTGTGTGTGTGTGTGTGCATGCATGCGTGCGTTCATGCTTGCTTGTGTGTGTGAGGTCAGCACAGCAATATGTTTGTGTGTATGAAGCTAAGAAGAAAACAACAGCTGGAGTTCAGATTTTATAATGGGTCATAAAACCAAGGTCCGTATTCATTCCGCAATTAAATGTATTAAAAAGATAAATCAATTTGACCTCATACGTTCACCTCTCATGTGCATTCTTAATGTGCCCCTTATGAACTTGAACAGATACATCTGAAATTGAGTGTTCAGACTGAGAAAAATGTCCCACTGCATTTACAGAATTTTCATTTTAATGTCATGACTATGTGAGTTCATTTGGGTAGTGTGCAGAGCCAACAAAATACCTGACATTGCCATGTTATTCTGTAGAAAACACAGGGAAATCAAAATCCTATGGAACTCGATATAAAAATAATATATTTTCACAAAACCAGCAAAGGCACATCAGTGGGTAAAGTGGGTGGGTGGGGAGGGTACCACTAGACCACCAGGGATATTGGACGGGGGGGTTCTTTTATTACTACAGATGCCCACGAATGGGCAGAATGCGGTCCACTGGACCACCAGGGATAGTGAAATTAATCTTCTTTTATTAGACAGATGCCCGTGATCAGGCAGAGTGCAGTCCACTGGACCACCAGGGATATTGGACGATGTCTTATTTTACAAATGCCCGTGATCGGGCATGGGGGGTGCCACCAGGTGCAGCCGGAACTCGGGTGGCCACCCACAGGTGGCAACTGCCGTGTTGTGCCCTGCAATGTGGCAGCTCACCTGTGGGTGGCCATCAGTTGTTGCTTTTTTTTTGGCTTAACTTTGTGCTGGCGCAGGTAGGGGTTGCACATGCATGGCTCTGCACATCCCGGGCTGAATATTGGGCTGTGCAGGTTATGCATGGGCACGCCCCCCCACCTGTGCCTGCATACATTACTGATGCGCTCCGGTGATTTGTGCCATGCCACACACTTTTCCCTTTTGAATATCATGCCGGGGTGCATCAGTGGGTTGCGCATGGTGTAACACTTTTATGCCATGTGCAGCCCTTTTGAATATCTGGGCCATAGACTTTGATGACAGATAAGGACCGCTTGGCCCACTTAGTCTGCCCATTCCCTATGTATTGGATAAACTGCAGATTCTAGTTAACCAACAGTCTACTTCCTCCTACCCTTCACTAGAATTGCCTTATGTCTGTCCCATGCATTTTTTAATTCCCCCAATATTTCTGACCCCAAGATCTCCTCAGAAAGGTGGTTCCATGTGTCCACCACCCTCTCCATGAAAAAATATTTGCTGATGTTGCCCTGAGCCATCCCCCATCCATCTGCAAACTGTGCCCCCTTGTACTTGCACATCTCTTTCTCTCCTGTTTTGGACTTTATTGATTCCCTTGAAGTACTGTACTTGAATGTTTCTATCACGTGCCCCTCTCCCTCCTTTCCTCAAGGATATACATATTAAGCTCCTTCAGGCTCTCCTCATATGGCTTCTGTTGCAATCCCTGCAACATTTTAGTTGCCCTCCTCTGGACCGCCTCCATCCTGTCTATGTCCTTACGAAGAGGGGGCCTCCAAAACTGCATGCAGTACTCCAAATGGGGTCTCACCAACTGTCTGTACAGAGGGATAACAACTTTCTGTTTTCTACTGGTGATGCCTCTCCCTATGCATCCCAGTATCTCTCCAACCCTTCTTACTCCCTTCTCACATTGTTTGCCTACATTTAGGTCATCTGATAAGGCTACTCCAAGGCCCCTTTCCATTTTTATTGTCGTTAGTGCCTCCCCACCAGCTGAGTACTCTTCCCCTGGGTTTTGGTTTCCAAGGTGCATTACTATGCATTTTTTTGCATTGAATCTAAGCTGCCATATTTTTGACCATTCCTCCAACCTCAATGTCCCTTCTCATCCTTTCCACCCCCCCTTGTGTATCAATCCTGTTGCAGATTTTTGTATCATCTACAAAGAGGCATACTTTTCTGTCTAGCCCATCTGCAATGTCTCCTATAAAGACATCCAAGAGGACAGGTCTCAGTACTGAACCCTGACGTACCTCACTAGTAACCACCCTTTTTTCAGAGTGTACTCCATTAACTATTACCCTCTGTGTACTGTTGGTCAGCCAATGTGTTACCCAGGCTATTACCCTGGGACCCACTCATAGGCTGGCAAATTTGTTTATTAATCTTTGTGTAGGACTGTGTCAAATGCCTTGCTAAAGTCTAGGTACTGTAGGTCATATCTACAGCCCCTCCCTGGTCTACTGCTTTGGTCACCCAGTCAAAGAAATCTATTAGATTCATCTGACCTGATCTTCCTGCTGTGAATTCATGTTGCCTTGGGTCTTGTGCCCCATTGGCCTCTAGCTACTCAACAATTGTCTCTTTCAGAAGTGATTCCATCATTTTCTCTACCACTGAGATTATGCTGACAGGTCTGTAGTTTCCTGCCTCTGCCTTGCTCCCACTTTTATGAAGAGGAATCACATCTGCTCCCCTCCAGTCCTCAGGTACCACACCATCCTTTCATGATTTCTTAAAGAGGGTAGTCAGTGATGTCACTAGGTATCTCCAGAGTTCTTTCAGAATTCTGGTGTGAATCCCATCAGGCCCCATTGCTTTGTCCACCTTCAGTTTTAGGAGTTCTTTCAGGACCCTTTCTTCTGTAAATGGACAAAGAAAAGTTAGAAGGCATCCTCAGAATGGCAGAAAAAGGGGAAATTTTGTTGATGGGGATCTGAATATGCCAGACTGGAGCACATGCACTGCAGCTATATCCAAGAGAAGAGTCATTCTCGATGCCTTGTAGGGGGCATGCTTCAGACAGCGAGTGCTGGAACCCACTCAGGAGGGAGCAGTCTTAGACCTGGTACTTTCAAATGGAGATGGTGAGAGGATCACAGATTCAGAAGTGGGTAGTAGCCATCAGGGAACTACTGACCACCGAACAGTGTGGTTCATGATAAACACATCTGTAGAGTCAAGCCATACAAAGACAAGAGTATAGGACTTTAGGAGGGCTGATTTTGGCACAATGGGTGAGTGCCTAAGGAATGCACTAGCAAATGGGCAGGAAGGAAGAGTAGAAGAACAATGGGAGAAAATCAAAACTGCCGTCACAGAGGCAACAAGTCTTTGTGTGAATCAAGTAAACAAAACAAGTTAAAAAAGACTATGGTTCTCAAAAGAGGTGGCGAGAAAGGTTAGGGAGCAAAAGATAGCATTCAGGAAGCATAAGGAATCACAGAATGAGTAGGACAGAGAACTGTATCAGTTAAAGCAGAAGGATGCAGGGAAGACAGCCAGAATAGCGAAGGCCCAAACCGAGGAAAAGACAGCAAGCTACGTTAAGAAGAGGGATAAAATCTTTTATAGGTACATCAGGGAGCAAAGAAAGACCAAGGAAGGGATAGTGAGACTTAATAAAGGGGAGGGGAGATGGGCAGAGGATGACAGTGGAAAAGCAGAGATATTAAAAGAGTACATTTGCTCAGTATTCACAAAAGAAGAAGAGAGGGAGGTACCTAAACCAAGCAATAGAAGCACTCTGGACAAGGGGTAGAGCTTTACTCCACTAATAATTGAGCCCCCCACAAGGAGATGCTTCTCTGCCCTGTGGTGTCCTGTGCCACCCTCCTGTGGGCCTTTCTTGTGGTGGTTTCCTGCAACCTCCTTGGGTTCCAGTGTAGGTGCCTCCATAGGGGAACTATGCTCCAAAAGTACAACATAAGGATTGTGGAGAGATGCAACAACTGGTGGGATGTGCTTCTGTTCTATCACCCTCACCCTCACCCTCCCCCTCCCCCTCCCTGAGCCTACCATGGTCTAACCGCTCCTCTTTCTTGACAACCTCTGAGGCAGCGGTGGTGGCCCTGGTGTTCCCTGGGTGGAGGGGTTTCCCTACTCCTGTCCAATTTGGCATGGAGATGGGCAACCTCCTCCCTCAGAGCAGAGAGTTGACTGCAAATAGGACAACATCAGAGCCTCCTGAATGTCTTCCGGAAGACTGCTGCCCCTCAGCTATTGCATTGCAGCACACCCCACATATCTGTCTTTCTTCCTGTTTAATTATATTTTTTGTTGTAGTTGTTGTTAGTGTGTGAGTGCATGTACCCTCAATGCAGTGTGCTTTTATTGGTAAGGATATGACAGTTGTATGTCCCTGTGCCCTCTTGGGGAAGTAATGTTAGAACCCCTGGTATAAAGGAAATGGCACCCTTGGGTGGGTGAGGGGCAGTGGGTTGGGCCCAAGCCTGTTCCCTCTGGAAACAATCAGTTACAACACTGACCCACAGTGAGTGCTGACCTTCCTTTCAGCAAGACAACCTGCACAACAATCTACCAGTGAATATACCCAGCAAAAAAAAAAATTACAGTCATGTGCCACAAGATCCAGAAGCTACAGAAACACATGGAGGATCAGGAAGGATGCAGCCACTGAAACAACTTAGTCATGGTTGGCTTCCTGAGTCGGTATCATTTAGGTCTGGAGCATGCCCCTTTTATATTCCAGGATACATATTTAATAGGGTGCTTATGATTGTATCACACATGATAAAGTCATGGTTCTCCAGGATGTACAGTGTGATAATGTTATCAAATAAAATGTGTATCTATTTATTTATTGAAATGTTTCACCACATGCACCACATCTGTCTGTAAAGAGCCGTGATACTGCTCACTTACTCTGCTAAGCACAGACCTGTGACTTCCACAAAAACATAAGGGAGGGGAAAAGAGCAGGCACAAGGTTTTCCCTTCTCCACTTCAATGCACATAAGAAGGCAACCAAAGATAGAAGTGTGCAAGGCAATATGAACCTTAAAAAACAGTTGTCAATGTCCACCATCAATAGCAATCCAGCTTTTATTGGTATATGCACATTGAGTGCAGCTAAATTATAACTACTGAAAGCTAGTCAGACATGACAATAACTATTAATGAGTGAGATGGGTCCAATCAGGTACAGTAAAGTCAATTCAGCCTGTGTCTCACCCAAGAGAGGTTCTGTGGTCCCATGATTGTTAAGATGTTAGAGACTCAGCTGAGTAGAGGGCTTTAAACCACTGGCAAGGTGCTGCAAAATTGATTCCCACTTTAGCTTCAGCTTCAGCCAAATAACTCTAGTTGGCAAGCCTTTCACTAAAAGTAACTCTGAAGCCCAGAGGTGGCTGAATTAAGAAGTGTTAGTGGTGCTGGTAATTGAGGTCACTTTTCATGGCAGGTTACTAGGAGACCAGGCTTCAACATTTATTTATTTTATTTATTTGAATTTTATTTGAATTTTGGTAACTGGGTAAGACCACAGAGACAATTGCAATCCCATTTTCAGGGTCGACCCAGGACAACACAGTACAAAGGAAAAATACAGAGCAGTACAAACAATACATGTAGACAAGGAGCAAAGGCAAGGAGTGCAGAGCAGTACAAACAATAAATGCAGACAAGGAACAAATGCAAGGAGTGCAGAGCAGTACAAACAATAAATGCAGACAAGGAGCAAGGCATGGAATTTAGGACTTGATAAGCAGTATGTGATGACCTGTTACAAAACAATATTATAGTTTCAGTTTAAATTCAGAAAAATTATATAAGCATTATAGAGGCTGTAAAATACTCACAATTATACAAAATCATATGGCATATAACAGGCTAGAAAATGGACTCAGTCACATTATCAAGCAGAGCAAGGCAAGGATGCATGTTACCATTAAGAAGCTAGGTGATAGGGGTTGGGGGATACAGTGGGGCTGTGACAGAGGAGGGAAGGGAGAGGTGAGAAAGGAGGAGAGTCAAAGGGAGCAGGACCAAGTTGTGAGGAGGAAAGGGAGATAAATAGAGCATGTTGGAACAAGGGAAGAGAGGACCAAGACAGTATTGAGGGGATTAGGGAGTTCCAGTCAGTCACTGCTGCATAAGAGAAGGATCTACATGCAACAGTGAGCCATAGACTGGGTCTTAAGTGAAGGGGGAGGGTCACTGACTTAAGTGCACATGGGGCTTGTTTTAAGAAGATAATGTCATTGAGGCAAGGGGAGGTAAACTTGTGGACAAGTTTGTGCATGACACTAAGGGTGGAGTATCTTAGTTTGGAAACATAAGCCAGCCAACCCAGGGATGTGAGGACGTCGTAGTGGTGATGACAGGCATTGACCCCTAAGGCGAATCTTCCCACCTTGCGGTAAGCAACAATAAGGAGAGACATGTTAGATGCCTTAGTTGAAAGCAGCAGGGGCCGCTGTAAGTGAGAAATGGAAGGAGAGAAGAAGATGCAATTTTGAGGCAAGAAGCAGATGTGAGGAAGGGGCAGATTCAGTACAGGAGACCCAGTTTTTGCTTCAGCATCCTGGTTAAGGAGGAGACATGGATGTTGAAGAAAAGTGAAGTTTCTAAGGTGACACCCAAGTATTTGAAGGAATGAACAGACTCGAGAGTATCGCCATTGAGGGACTAAATGTTCAGACAGGAAATGGGTAGAGCAGAAGGGGCCCATTGAGAAAAGAGCATATATTTAGTTTTTTTTGTATTGAGGACTAGTCGATTGTGCTGGAACCAGCACTCAAGATCAGCAAAGTACACAGCAAGATCACTGTTGATCATGGTGTGGTCAGGGGAAAAGCGGTAGATAATAACATTATCTGCATAGAGGTGCATGGTCACTCCTCAACAGTGACTTGACAAATCATTGACAAAGAGGGAGAACAGGATTGGCCCCAGCATTGATCCCTGTGGAGCCCCATGGGTTATGTTCTTGAGGCCAGAGTGGGATCCAGCCCACTTGCCTTTTTGAGAGCGGCAGGAGAGGTATCTCTGGATCCAACAGAGATCAGTGGGATTCATTCCAGTAGCCTTGAGCTGTTGAAGCAGGAGACTGTTATCCACTAAGTTGAATGCTTTTGTAAGGTCAGCAAAGATGGCTCCAGTGACAGAGCATTGATCCATGGCTTAGAAGATATCAGAGGTTACTTTTAATAAGGCTGTAAGGGTGCTATTGTTTTGGGAAACCATGTTGATAAGGGGAAAGCAGATTGTGGTGGGCAAGGTAACTCTGGAGAAATTATAAACAATGTGTTCCTGAATTTTGGCCAGCAGGCACAGGATGGAGATAGGCCTGAAGTTTTCAACAACAGTGTTAGGCCCCCCCCTTTGTGTACTGGAACAACTACAGTGACCTTCCACTTGTCAGGCACAGCACAAGATAGAAAGAAGCAATTGAATAAGTCCCAAACAGGGTGAGCAAGAGCAGGAGCACTGAGTTTTAAAAATCTGGGTTTGTTTGTGTCATGACCAGGAGAACGCTCATCTTTTAGGCTCATAAGTAACCTTAGGACCTCTTTACAGGTGGCCAGCTTCAAATGGAAGGCTGGACAGGATCCAGAGTTATTTCCTTGGGCTGGAGCAGTGGGGGAACAGGAGTGTTATGAAAATAATGAGGTATATTTATTCAGATCAGTGATGAATTCATTAAATGTAGAGGCAATAGCTGAGGGGTCAGTGAGGGTAATGCCTGGGGCAGTGAGGGAGTTGGGTAGTTCAGTAGCTTTCCTTTCAACCAGCGAGTTAACCTAACTCCAGAATTCTCTAGGGTTACAAAGGTGATCCATTTGTAGTGATTTACAGTGGAGGCATTTGGCTTTATGAAGGGTATTCTTGCGAAGATTTCTAAGACACCTGTATCTTTGCCAGTCAGAGGGTAGCCCACTTTTTTTGTAAAACCACCATGCCCAATCACAGGAGGACATAAACATCCTTAGTTCCTTATTGAGCCATAGAGCCTTGATGCCTTAGATCTACATTTCTTTAGGGGAGCATGGCATTTAACAATCTGAGTGAACGTGGAGATGAAATAGTCCAAGGCTTGGTTGACATCAGGGAGTGCTGTAATAAGGCTCCAGTCGGAGTCGTGGATCGAGGTAATGAATTTGTTAACATCCAGATTGGACATATCACGGACAAGGCTGATCTTGATGGGGGTTGGAGACATTATTACTGCGTGAACAAGTAGGAGACTGGCACCTTTACTTCAGCATAAATGGATCTTTGTCATAATAGAACTATATCCACAAAGTGTGGTAGCCACCAAAGTGTAAATCAAATGTAGAATTCACCAGTTCTAGAAGCAATGCAGTATTCAAAAACAGTTTCTTTATTAAGGTATAAACATAAAGAGCCTTTAAAATGCAGAATCCAAAATCCAAAGCTTCCCTGCTCCCTTACAACACTTCCTTCTGCATGCTACATCACCTGACATGTTTCACACCACATGCTTTCTCAAAGGTTTGAGAAAGCACATGGTGTGAAATGCATCAGGTGATGTAGCACGCACAAGGAAGTATTGAATATTGCATTGTGTCTACAACTGGTGAGTTCTACATTTGATTTACTCTTTACTGGCTACCACACTTTGTGCTCATTCCCTGGTGTGGTCGCACCCGAATTGACTGTCTTGAGAAATTATTCCTCCATACACATAAGACAGGAGATTGATCACTTATGCAGTATGGCAAAACTGCTGCTGTTCTGATCTTCAGAGGGCAATTGGTGACAACCCAGTCCAGCAAGGTATGCTTACCAGATTTGTTATTGAGGCGGGTGGGTTCAAGTATAAGCTGAATCAGGTTGGAATCAGCTAGAGCTGCTTGCAGTTTGTTAGCAGCAGGGTTAAGCCAATCTGTGTTGAAATCTCCACACAACACCAGATACTGGTGAGAAAGATTGGAAAGTGAGTTGAGGAAGAGGGTTAGGCCATGCGAAGCCTTGTCCGGGGGTAGGTAGGCACAGCCAATGATTAGCTTTTTGACATTGCTGAGAGTCAGGGACAGAAATAGGGATTCTACTGAGGATGTTCCAGAGTCAGGGTGGGGGAGCTTATTGGTGGTGAGGTCAGACAGGGTGTACATCAGAACACCTCCAGCCCTTTTACTTAGCCTGTCCTTCCTAAAACAATTATAACCAGGAAGAGCCACCTCATGCTGCTTGATAGCAGGCCTGAGCCAGGACTCAGTGACACAGAGAATATCTGGGACTTTATGAGAAACCCAGTCTTCAAATTCAGCTGTTTTAGGTCAGAGACTTTGGATGTTCATATGGGAAATTTTCAGTCCTTTGGGGAGATGTTGGTTTGTGGCAATAGGGTTACATGTAGTTGTAGGACTATAGGGCCCAGGACTGAGCTCAATGTCCCCAGCAAGCACCAGCAGGAGTAGGGTGCTTATTCATAGAGATGTGGAGGCACAAGGTAGTAGAAGGTTGAGATCCCCATGAGCATGAAGAATACAAAAGCGTTTACAGAGCAAAGCCCCAGGAGAGCTGTATCCGACCTTGATAGGCAAGGGATGAGTATATGAATGCATGCAGGGTCAGTCTGTAACTGACATGAGGGAGAACTGTCTCAAGGGGGGATGCCATAAGGCTAATGCAATAAATTGGTCAACAAGGCGTAGGATCAATAAGCTGGATACTAAGACAATCAGGTGATGCAGCCTACAGGTGGAGAACAATAGCTGAAGATTAGGGAAACAAAGTATTTGCTAACGAGTTGTGGTGGGAGTTACTGCAGTGGTATGATTAAGGTATATGCACTAGCAAACAGTACTGAACAAAGCTAGTGCAATGCCTTGAACCAGCAGTTAATAGAGGAGAGGCTGGGACTCAGGTACAGTTGCTAAAGGGGAGAGAGAAATTTATAGCCAATTAGAAAGAGGACAGGGAGGGGCTTAGCAGGTTTTAAATAAGGCAGCTGGAGGGGGTGGGTGAGCAGGCAAAAATATTCCCTGAGAAAGACAAGAACGAGTAGACAAGCATCAAGGTGGGAAAGCAGCACCATTTCCTTAGTAACTGAAAACTGAAACTCCTTTATTGTCAAAAAAAAAAAAAATAGGGAAGTCCACCTTTTAGATGTTTCAGATCATGAGCAAATTGAAACCATAGTAAATTGCAATAAGAGACAGAAACAAGCTGCAACTGACTCAAACAATAAATGGTGCATAGTAAACAATGGAAAAAAAACTAAATAAGGGACAAAGGGCCCTAACAACTCAAGACATATCAACACAAAATAGGTTTAGTTGCCTAAATGATCATAATGACACTACCCCTTAACAAATTACAGATTCACCTAAAGGAACTGAAATGATTGTCACTGGTGACTCGATTGTCAGAAAATGCGATGCCATAATTTGCAACCAGGATAAAGAACATAGAATGGAATTTTGTTACCCAGGAGCATGAATTGTGGATATTCAGGGAGAAATACATCAGGTTATTAAAAAAACAAAAAACAAACGAATTGTAACTATCCATGCAGGAATTAACAATGTGGCAAAAAAACACAAGAAAGATAATTCCCTGCAACTAATAGAAACTGCTAAACATATACAAAAAATTAGGATCCGAAGTTATTATATCTGGACTCCTACCTGTACCTAGAGCAGTAAGGGGCAAAAATAAAACTATTGCTAGAAGTAATGCCAGATTGGAAAACTGGTGTGGTAAAGAACAAATTGGTTTTGTTGATACCTGGCATGACTTTTATGGAAGAAAAAATATTTTTAGTACAGATGGTCTCCAGCTAAATAATCACGGTGCAAATCTACTTGGTACTTTGATAAATACCAAGTACTTTCATAAGGACTGGCAGTATAGCCTAGAGGTTAGAGGAATGAGGTGTGAATGAGCTTGGTACATCCAGCAGACCTGACCTGAGTTTATTCTCACAACCTCCACTTGCATACCATGTGACTCTGAGCAAGTCACTTAACCGCCCGGTGCTCCCAGGTCGCCCCTGAAAACAGGCACTTATGCCTAGTGGGCCTTATCCAGTTTCCAAAGACTAAAACAAATAAAAATAAATTAAAAACAAAATGGAATTGGCTGCTGTAAACTAATTTCACAGGGAAATGAGTTTCCCACATTTTGTAACTCTTTTCTAACAAATAAAAAGTCTGCATGTAAGAAAAAACACTATCACATTCCTTCTCAGCTATATGAGAATCCTACAAAATACATTTTAATGAGTCTGATTCTGTTACAAACTGAAAAAAAATGATGTTGCCTTATTGACTGAAACCTGGCAAGATGATAAAGGCAACTGGGGAAAAATCATACAGGAATATGACATTATGCATAAAGACAGAAAATGTAGGAAAGGTGGGGAAATTGCTACTTACTTATCATCAGACCTAGTTTATGGATATCATAGATAAAATAAAAAACAACATAGACGACACAGAAACGTTATGGCTACACATCTTAAACAAAAACAGAAGACAGTATACACTACGGCCCAGATATTCAGAGCAGTTGCGCATGGTGCAGCTGAGTTGTGCCGGTGCAACTGCAGAATTGCACCACGGAGCCATATTCAGCAGGCGCTGTTGCGCAGCACAAAACCCATTGCACCAATGCATAACTATAATGAATGCATGAGCTACTGCAGGATCATTCTCATGAATATCCAGTGCAGTGGCGTATTCAACCCTGAAACCATGGCGCAAGTGTGGAGCAAATCGAAGTTGCTCCGAGCAGACTTGTTCGTATAAAAACAGGGTGAAAACACACAGACAGCACTTGCAGCACTGGTGTGAGTGAGAGTGAGTGAGTGAGAAAGACAGACAGACAGAGCTAAGCCCAGACACAGAGGGAGAGAGACAGAGGTGGCATTGGAGAGGGGGACAGAGGGGCAGAGCGAGAGTAGAGATGCAGCAAATTTAAAATCTGCCAGGGGCCGGCCAGGTGGTGCTGAGGATTGAGGTGCTGGATGCCACACTTTGCACCACACTGGTGAACCGTGTTTGTGAATGGACGTGGGCCACCGGGGGTCAGCAGGGGCAGGGAAAGATGGAGCCTCCAGAGGACTGCTCTCCTTCCCAGGAGAGGGGGGTCTTCATGGCACCTGCACCTGCGTGCCCCCTAGCGGAGGCTGGGGAGCAAGGTGTACATGTGCGTACATGAGGGGAGTCGGGTCCAGACATCTCAAGGGGAGCATGCACGGGAGTGTGTGTGGGCCACCTTGGCCAATGTCTTTACACGCATCTGACTCCAGAAGGAGAAAAGTAGAAAAACCCTGCTGCAGCGCCTACATGAAGCCGCCTTGCCGTCCCTCATAGCTCCCAGGCTGATTCCCATTCCAGACCTATGTCCGTGACACCTTGGCCGGTGGCATGGCCCCGCTCTGGGAGGCAAGCCAGGGGGCACAGAGGACAGCTAATTTGGGAGTGGGGATGGCAGGGGCTGTGATTGCACTGAGGATTGGCGATGGGGCAGACAAAAAAAAAAATCCGCCAGGGAAGTGAACGCGAAGTGGCCACTTCACATTGGCACTTCGCTATGTCGAGTGCCCCATAAGAAAGGCTTACTTCTATCTTGTTATTATTACTTTGCATTGTCATTCCACCTTAAACGAGAAGTAAGGTGGAGTGACAACAATATTGGCAGCATCCCACCCACACAGTCACCAGAATGAATGTGCATCTCCAAAGTGCTCTTGTCTTGTGTCCAGAAAACTCCCCAGTGCTGATGAAGTGAAATGAGAGTGTAACAAGAAATGCAAAGTTTCCCAGAATTAACAGAGCACTCAGACATGTGTGCAGTGGTCAGGTCCCACACAGAGTCACCAGAATTAATGTGCATCCCCAAAATGCTACTGTCTTGTGTCCAGAAAATTCCCCAGTGCTGACGAAGTGAAATGAGAGCGTAACAAGAAATGCAGTCTCCCAAAATTAATGGTGCCATGCAAATGCACAGACAGATTAAGATTGCGCTGCACACTCAAGGGATGCATATGAAAAGGCACAACAACACCTAACCAGTGCTCCCAAGTCACAAATCAAAATCTGGAAAGGAATACATTTTGCCAGTTGGGGGAATAGTGCAAGGCAGTAACAATCCACTACAAGTAAAGATAGCACAAAGCAGTATAAAAAATTCATGCAGGTGCGGTGTATAGCAGGTTCACACTGCTACAATTACTCTGTAACACAATAAAAGGTGTCTGATTTAATGGCACGCATCACACACACTTACACGCACACTCAAGTAATGCATAGCAAATTGAAAACCTTTGGTAATATAGCCAAAAGTTTTAAACAGACAAGTTGTACACTGCTGCACCACAACAATCAGCAAAAAAATGTCAAGAATTGCTGAAAATATTACTGTGTGTACATTAACACAGTTATACAAGAAAAATATAACCAAAACAGAAAGACTGCCTTTTTCTCCTAGTTAATCTACCTACACCACAAATACGCCCCTCCCCCAAAGCACACGTCACAGTACACAGACTGACTGTTCTAAATTAACATTCAAAATCCACACACAAACAATAAATACTTGATGATATGAGCACAGGAGGGTTTCCTACAATCGATGTACTAAATTTTGAGCAAAAAATATTACTCTTAAAGGCATTTTAAACAGCTTTTGGATGTTTTGAATAGCAGAGCTCTGAGAGCAAACTGTCTCCAGCTACGACTGCACACACACTACCCAGGCCAGAACTGAGGCTGTGCAGAACAATCTAGAGCCCATGTGACCTGCAATCCCATGAATAACTTCAGAATTTCATTTAGAGCTCAATTACAGGGTGAAGTGAGGCGAATTACATTGATTTCAATGCACTTCACCTTAAAATTGGTGGAGAAGTGGTTTGGGGAATGCGGAATAATGCAAAGTCATTGGTTTCAATGGACTTTGTGTTCCTCATTATGAAGTGAAGTACTCTGCTTCATGTTGTGGAGTTCTCCACGGATTCCACGTTACTCTATGAATCTCTTCATGGAGCAAATTGGGGCCACTTCGCCCACCACTACTTACAGTACTGTAACTCACATGCTGTACGGGAAGTAACGCGAATGCCTATGGCTGTACTTCCCCGATGAGCTGTAGCACAAACTCCCTGACTTAAAAACAAACATTAATGAGTACAATGGTGGGGTGGTGAAGCCTAGAGAGATACTACAAAACATGTTTACAATACATCCAAGTAACTAGTCAAAAAATTAGTGTTGTGATTCATGACATGATCGTGAATGGTGATTTGTGACTGCATTTGTGACCGTGATGATGAAGAACATGATTCGGTATTGATGGTATGAGATAAACAATATAAAACTGTATTGGGAACGCAAATGCCTATGGCTGTACTTCCCCGATGAGCTGTAGCACAAAACTCCTTGACTTAAAAACACTCATTAATGAGTACAATGGTGGGGTGGTGAAGCCTGGAGAGATACTACAAAACAGGCTTACAATACATCGAAGTAACTAGAAAAAAAAATAATGTTGTGATTCATGACGTAATGGTGAATAGTGATTTGTGAGTCGGTGACTGCATTTGTGACCATGATGATGAAGAATGTGATTTGCATCATGAGTGACTTGTGATGATGGTCCTGACTTAAAAACACTTATTGATGAGTACAATGTTCATGCAGAATTATGCATTACACCTGTCCAGTACTCTAAAGGGAAGCCAAAGAAACAACTGTGACTTAAGTTACAGATGGAGATTGGGCCCTAAACAGCTACAAATGCAGAGACAGATTAAGATTGCACTGCACACTGAAGAGATGCAGATGCAAAGGCACAACACCTAACCAGTGCTCACCATCAGAAATTTAAATCTGGAAAAGAATACCTTTGCCAGTTGAGGCGGATCACGGGGGTAGTGTACTGCACTGCTGCAGTAACAGTTACTAGTACTAGTACCAGTAAAGATACCACAAAGAAGTACAAAATCACACAACTGCAGTGGATAGCAGGTTCACATTGCTGAAATTATTATGTGGCACAATAAAAGGTGTCAGATTTGATGACACCCGTCACACACATACTCACACACACACACGCACACTAAGTAATGTGTAGCAAATTGATAACTTCAGTAATATAACCACATATTTTAAACAAACTAAAATTATGCACTGCTGCACCACAACAATCAGCAAAAAAATGGCAAGAATTATTGAAAATATTACTGTGTGTACATTAACACAGTTATACAAGAATATATCACTGACACAACAAGTAGTCTTTTTCTCAAAGTTTTTCTACCTACAACACAGATACGCCCCTTCCCCAAAGCACACTTCCACTGTCTCTCAATACACAGACTGAATGTTGTACATTAATATTCAAAATCTACACACAAACAATGAACGCTCGATGATATGAGCACAGGAGGGTCTCCTATAATCGATAAACTAAAGTTTCAGAAAAAAAATGACTCAAAAAGGCTTTCTTTAACATCTTTTAGAAGGTTTGAATCTCAGCGAGCTCTCAGAGTAGATTGTCTCCTACAGCTTCCTATACACACTACCCTAAACTGAGGCTGTGCAGAACAATCTAGAGCCCATGTGACCTGAAAACCCATGAATCACTGCAAAATTCACCTTTGGAGCTTTAAGACAAGGAGAAAAGTGAGGCAAAGTACAGTACATTGTTTTCAATGTACTTCGCCATAAGAATTGGTGGAGTAGTGGTTTGGGAAGGCGGAGTAACGTGGTCATGGTTTTCAATGGACTTCGCGTTACCCATTATAACGTGAAGTATCCCACTTCACGTTCCAGACCACTCCGAAAATTTGTCTTCACTCTGCGAATCACTTCATGGAGCGAATTGGGGCCACTTCACCCATCTCTAAGTGAGAGAGACAGACAGACACACACACACACTGACAAGCAGTGCACCAGGGTGGCACACAGGCAGCGGGCAACTGCCCAGGGGGACAGTGGACAGCAAGGGCCATAGACAGGGTGCCTTTCATGATGGAGGCAGTAATGAGGGGTGTGAGGGGGCAGGAGGAACAGCAATGTGGCCGAGGAAGGGCCTGTCAGTGGTATGCCCAACACAGGTGGTACCGTGCCTGCATCACCTTTGAGAACTACAGTGACACTGAGATTGTGGGCCGGTACCACCTGAACAGGGCCATTCTGAGGCAGCTCTGCGAGCTGCGCAGTGAGGAGATGCAGGCACCCACCAGACGGAGCCACGCCATGTCCGTGGAGATGAAGATGACCACCGTCATGTGTCTGTTCACCACGGGCACCTTCCAGAGACCAACAGGGGACACCACAGGCATCACCCAGTCAGCCATATCCTGCCTCCTCACACAGTTCCTCAATGACCTGCTGCCACATGCTTCAGAATTCATGTTTCCCCAGCACACAGATGGAGCGTACAGCAACAATGCAGGACTTCTACGGGTTGGCATATATGCCCAGCATGATTGGGGCCATTGCCTACACCCACGAGGCCATCCACATGCCACCTGGCCCTGAGGGCATGGCATACATCAACAGGAAGGGGAGCCCGAGTGTCAACTGCCAGGTGGTGTGTGATGCCATGGAGCGTATCACCAATGTCTGCACCACACACCCTGGGAGTGCACATGCCATGTTCATCTGGCACAGCTCTACGCTGTACCACAGGTTTGAACATGGGGATATCCCCACATACCACCTAGCGGGTGAGTATGAAACAACAAGGGGCGATGAGTAGTGCAGACCTGGGGATGGGGATGGACAAGGTGTGCATGGTGGCCTGGGTGCAAGGGACTGGCAAGGGACACAGCATAGAATAGCAGAGGGCTAACCATGTCCATCTCCACATAGGTGACATCACGTATCCACTGAGACTCTGGCTGCTCACCTCCTACCCGGCGCCCATCGTCCCCAGCAGAGGAACCGTACAACAAGGCACACGCCAGCACACGCAACATCATTGAGCGTGTCCTTGGCATGCTGAAAGCATGGTTCAATTGCCTAGACAGGTCAGGCAGTGCCCAACAGTACAGCCCATCAAAAGCCTGTGGCCTATTCCTGGCCTGCTACATACCGCACAACATGGCCATTGACCATGGGACAGCTGTCGAGGCTGATGAGGGCGACAATAGTGGGGACAATGGAGACAATGGGCTGCAGGGTCATGGACAGCCACCCCATGGACAGAGGGACCCCCAGCTGCTCCAGCAGGCACCACGCCAATGCGACACCATTGCACAGGGGCACTATGGTGCACACAGGTAGGTGGTGTGGTACACATGCATGGGCCACACATACAGGTACAGCACACATGCAGGGGTGTGCATGGCAACAGGCATGCACACACAGAGGTGTGAAGTAGGGGTTGGGGAGTCAGTGGCACTCATCCACACACAGCAACATACACACACACACCCACACGCACCCACACACCCAGGTATTGGTATGTGGCATGGATCAGATACATTGCACCAGTGCACAGGCACAATTGGTGCTAGACTGCCCTCATCACACCCACGCCACATGGTCCAGTGGCTGGGCAAACATGCACACAGGCAGTGCGCGGCATGACACACAGGTGTGACACCAGTGGTATGCACACACACACCACCCATGTGCACACAGGGCAGCAGCTACAGACTGCAGTCAGGGTAGGCCACACATCAGGTCCACTGCATGGAACCATGGCCACCATGGCCATGGGGTTGACTGCGCCAGGGCCAATCAGCAGCCAGAGGCTGCACTTCAGCCATGGGGGATGTTTGGAACAGCCCCCCCTAGGGTTGAACAGCAGGACCGCAACCATGTCCAGGTGGGGCTGTGCAGGCACCCTAACAGGCCAGTCCCAGGCATGCCAGGGATGCCTACATTAGAGTCTGGTGTTGACTGTGTTGGGGTCGCCCGATGCCAGGTTCGTGGGGTGGACAGCACACTGCGGGGGTCCATCCATGCACAGCCATGCCCTGTGGCAGCCAGCAATGCAAAGCCATCCATGATCACAGTGGCAATGTGATCCAAGGATGCAGTCATAGCCTCCTGTATGCACTGCGTCCCCACCAGGATCTGCGCAATGCCCCTCTCCTGCTGCTCGGCTAACTGGCACACCTCCGCACGCAGTGCATGCACACCAGTGGCAAGCAGCACCTGTTGCTGAATGGACACCCACAGCAGACAGGTGTGCTCAGCCAGCCGGTCAACATCCAGGGGCTGCTAGGTGGGACACAGATCCTCATGTGGTGACTGCCACGCTGCACAGCCCCCCTCTCTGGTGGACACTGCACAGCGGGGTCTGCAGGGGGAATGGGTACAGTAGGCACAACAGTGGTGGACCCTGTGTCTGGCTGCTCAGTGGCACACGCAGCCTGCTGCCATTGCCCATCCGGCCACTGTATGCTGCCTAGCACCTGCGCTGTAGCACTACCACCGCAATGCACAGCCATGGCAGCACACACCGCTGCACCCACAGTGGTGGCAGGCAGCTGTTCAGCCACTGACAGAGTGCTGGACGTGGTTCCTGTGTCAGCTGCACACCCACAATGTCACCCATGCTGTCCAGGAGCTGAGCGTAGTCCTCATCGAAGTCGGACCCCACCCAAATCTGTGTCTCCACACACAGGACACCAAGGCTGGCATCTGAAGGAGCATATACAGGGCCACATCTGACCCAAGGTCCAGGACATCTGCCTGCACCATGGTGCTGAGCTGCAGCCTGTCGGGCCCATGGATGCTGGTGGAGGGAGACATCTCATCCTCCGGGTCCGTACCAGTGTCCACGGTACCTGCTGGCACCCCATCATCTGCACAGAGGTGTGCTGGTGCTGCAAGAGAAAAAAGGCATGTCAGTGATGCAGTGCCCACATGTGCCCCCTACACTGCCATTGCATGTGTCCTTCAGCATTGCATGTGCGTGGGTGCCCACACATGCACATGACATGCTTGCCAGCTGCATGCACACCAGCATGCCTGTGTACTCACCCCCCATGCCACCAGCTGTGCGTGGCTGACATACATACCATGCAGTGATGGGCTGCCACCCATCTGGAATTCTCCTCCAGGCACACCCTCCACCGTGGTGTGGTGCATGGTGGCTACCACCAACTCCTCCTGCAGCATTAGCATTAGTGCATCCACAGGCCCCCTCCAGTGGCATTCTGGGCTGCACAGATGGCTGCCACTTTCTCTGTAATGTGCCACTTGTCTGCGCCCACCTTCTTTCTGCTCTCCTGCGCCGACCCCCGTTGGCTGCCATGCTGGTTCACATATGATGCCACCTCCTTCCATGCACCAGCCCTGGCCTGTGGTGTGCCCTTGGCACCACTCAACAGGGACTCCCTGTCCTGGTAGGCCTCAAACAGGGCATCTGTCTCAGCCTTCATGAAATTGGGCCTGCGCTCACATGCAGGCCCACGCTCCTCACCTTCTTCATATGTTGACATTCTGCTGCCTGTGGACATGAACAGCATAATGTGTCAGTGGCAGCATCTCCCTGGTCTGTCCCACCCTGCAGTGCTATCTGCTCCCAGTGAGCTGCAGTAGCATGCACAACTTACCTAAAAAGGTTGTAATACCGGTCCATGACCTGTGCTGTTCCGTGGTGTTTATATGGTGCAACGCATGCAAATGAGGTAGGGTGCAACAGTAATGACATGCTAATGCACCCAGTGCCCCATGCATTGGCTGATGAGCTCATTTGCATATGGTGTCTGAATATCACAATATTGCGCCATGTGCAATGAGACTGCACTAGAGCAAGTCATGGTGCAATACGCATGCATGTATAGTGCACAGGCCTGCAGTGCACATGCATGCACAGTATCATGGTGTCACTCGCGCACCATGCACAGACAGCGCGATGCAGTAGCATGGTGCATGATGCACAAGGCCTGCTACTTGCATGGTCGTGCATGGTGAACTGTGCCCTATCATGCATGTGTGCACTGCACAATGCCGGGTGACCCCTGATCCCTAGGTCAGACATCTGACCCTTGGGTCACATCTCTGACCCTGTGACCCCTCTTTTCCATGCCCATTCTGTGCATCTATGGCACTGCGAGATGGGTGGGCACTGCACAAACTCCCCTGCATCATGCATCAGGCACATGTACTGGACACGTGCACCTCCTACCACCATTTTTGCCTCAGATCGGGTTGCAATGACAATGGCGCAGGTAAGGAGATCGAGGGCCCAGAACTGGTTGCCAACAGAATTGGCCAACCTAGTGGCCTGTGTGGAGCCACACGCCCCCCAGCTGTTTAGGCAGGTGCCCCTGCAGTGGCCCAAGGCCACAGTGTAGCAGGATATTGCAGGCAGCCTGGTGCACAGGATGGGGGTGCTCAGGATGGGGGAGCATTGCCACCACCATTATGTGGACCTCAGGCGGTGTGACCCAGAGAGCCTGAGGATGCTACTGGTGCATGTCAGGTGAGGGGCTGTGCCACAGCCAGATAAGTCATCCCATGTTGCATGTCTGCTCTGGTGCTGTGCTGCGGTGTTGGCTTGGCTGCCTGGCATGCCCTGCAGAGGGGTACACTGTCATGATGCATATCATGAAGTGGCATTGCCAGCTTCTGCCTGAGGTGCAATGCAGCCTTGCATCTGTGTGGGATGTGTCGGGCAAGGGCACACCCTGTGCATAGGGGTGGGGGTGTGGGGCAGCTGCTGTGGTCAGTTCCTGATGTGCACCTGTCTTATTTTCATTTACAGGACTTGAGAACCGTAGAATGGCCCACGCTGCTGCAGCAGCACAGCAGGCTGCGCAGGCCAACGTGGAGTGGGACCGGCACCAGCAAGGCCACAGGGGGCAGGTAGACACTGTCATGGTCATTCACACTGTACATGGGTGGCAGGTGGTCTGGGCGTGGCCATGGCTGCCTTTGTCATGTGCCGTGGTGGCTGTGTGTGTCTCACTGTGCGTGGTGCATGTCACTATGGCATATCCATTGGACACATGTGCCTGCTGTTTGTGAGGTGGGTGTGCGCCTGGCTGCCACTGTTGTTGCTGTGGTGCTGCTGGTGCACTGTGCCATGTGACTGCCATTGCGCAGTCGGGTGGCCATTGTGTGGTGGGGACCACCACTGTGCAATGTCATGGTGTGCGAAGTTTCTGGCTGGTGTTGGCCCACCCCGCTGTGGGTGGCCTTTACTGGCCCTTCAGGGGTGTGTGCTCCCACTGCCCATTGTGCACTGTGGGTGGCCATGGTTCCTTGGGACATTGCACTGATCACCTGCCCTGTCCCTTGTTATAGGTGTCTGGTGGCGAAGACTGAGGCAAACAATCAGCAGCCATCTGCTTCGCCAGATCCTACGGGTGACATCCACCTGGAGCTGGTGGTGCAGCTGAGGAGAATGCTGGAGGTGGAGAGGAGGCAGCGCCTCATCACAGGAGCAGCCGGACGGGGCGGCAACATTCTTTCCTGATGACGCCATATGGCGTCCTAAATCATGTGCTGTATTGCCTGATGATGCCGATTGGCATCCATGTCTTTCTCTTGGTGCAGCTCGAGCATTTGTTTACATTTGATGAATTGAGTTGTACCAGCTAATAGGGGACACCGTACCCTTACTGATTTTACCTAATATAATATGTGTTCCCATTGGCTATTTTTGAGAAAACAAGCCTTAATACATAAATAAATAAATTTACTATTTTTTGCATGTGCTGTGAAAAATATATTATGTTCATTCTGCCATTAGTTTGTCTTGTAACAACAGGTCATCTTGTTTTAGTGTAACACGTTAAGCTGATCAGGTTGACACTATAATTAATTTCATAACTTATATTTTTTCTTATTCAAGCAATCTGATTGGCCGTCACCACTTTTGGTGTAATTTTTTGTGTCTTTTGGGGTATTTTTGTACAATAACATGTTGTCACTGACATCATGATTGTTATAACTAAAATACGACTAAGTGAGCTGAATATTTCTGTATTTAAAAATCGAGCTCTGTGATTGGTCAGATTTTCTGACATCATCAATTCTGAATTTAATTGGTATAAAGGGATTGTCCTAGGCCCTGTCCACACTGCAGCCCGAAAACCCTTCTGTAACGTTACAGAGGTTGTAAGCCACATCGGTAATGGCTTGCGTTTACACTGGTAACGTTACAGGAGGCGTTTTTGTAACCGTTGTGGAAACCACATATGAGGTGGCTTCCACAACGGTTATGAAACCGGTCCTGCCCTGGTACCGTTACCGGCGGTAGTGTGGACTGCCGGTAACGGTCCCCTGCAGGGCACAAAGAGCAGCACGAGCTGCATTGTGGGAACGGTGCCGCTGTAACGGCCGCTCGATCCCGGCGGTGGATCAAGCGTGCTAGTCCCAGAACGGACACCACCGAGGTGGATCGCATTGCACCGCTCCGCAGGCCATAATGGATTGCATCCATTACTGGGCACAAGCGGTGCAGTGTGAATGGCGCCTTAGATGCAGGCACCATCCTCCTGATGAAGCCTTAGTTGTTGAAGCACCAGGGAACCTGCATGCAGATCTTTTTGTTGTGTCTTCCACTATTCTATTCAATGTGTGTGCCTAAAACGTTAAACTAAATCCTTATTTAGCATTCAAGCAAGGACTCGTATTTTTTTACAGCCGTCACTGGAGGGAAAGTGGATCTCTGGGCTCTGGAGTGTACATTGATTTTTTTTTTTGATGTTTCAGTTAGGGGTCGCAGCCCTCACCTGCACCTGCCCTAGCTCTGTAGTGCATCACCATTTGGTCATATTGATCCTCATTGTTCCCATGCTTGCTCTATGCCTATTGTACACGTCACTATTTCCATTAACCAGTCAGAGCACACACTGGTGCAGAAGAGCATGGTGACTGGAAACTTAGTTTCAAGATGGAGGTGCTGCTCTTATCCTAAAATACTCACTTCATTTCGGTGCCAAAACCTCGATTTGTAATCTGTATTTACTTTATTTGTTATTATTTTTATTTATAACAACAGTTTTCATAGTTGTTACTTTGTTCATTTTGGGATCATTTGTGGTCATCCTGTGTGATCACATCTTATGGATCCAGCTGGCATTCTTGATGGGAGAGAGTATTTCTTGTGCATGTACTGGATGAGGTCCCATGAATTCAGCACCTTTTGTTACTTTTTAAAGAGTTTATGTTTGGATTATGGCTATGTTAAAATCTGTGTGGCATGTTGCTCCCTGCGTTATGGAAGATAAGTGGGTTAGGGTCAGTAGTATGTTTGTCTCATGCTCTGCACTTGAGTTTTCTCCCTAATACGCAGTTGCTGATTGTTTAAAATGAAAAAATTATGGTGTTGCCTTCAACTTATCTTGCATCAGTCCAGCCCAATCTCTGATGCACTGTAAAGGCCAAATCAGTTTTGAATCCCTCCACAGTCACTGGTGTTGTCCATCGACTCATATGACGTCAGTCCAGACCCAACCTCTGATGCACTGTAAAGTGTTCTTCAGGTTAAAATCCCTCCACAGCCACTTGTAAGATCTAGCTCCTTACCATGCATCAGTCGAGCCCCAAACTGTAGTAAACAGTGAAGTGCATTTCAGGTTCAGATCCCTCCTCAACTGATGATGTTGTTCATCGACTTACCATGTATCAGCCCAAACCAATCCCATAATGCACTGTGAAGTGCATTTGATGTTCAAAACCCTCCACATCCACTGGTGTAGTCTATCAATTCATATGACATCAGCTCAGCCCCAATCTCTGATGCACTGTGAAGTATTCTTCAGGTTCAAATCCCTCCACAGCCACTTGTAAGATCTATCTCCTTATCATGCGTCAGTCAATCCCCAAACTGTAGTGAACAGTGAAGTGCATTTCAGGTTCAGATCCCTCCACAGCTGATGGTGTTGTCCATCGACTTATTATGTATCAGCCCAGACTAATCCCATAATGCACTGTGAAGTGCATTTGATGTTCAAAACCCTCCACATCCACTGGTGTAGCCCATCATTTCATATGACATCAGTTCAGCCCCAATCTCTGATGCACTGTAAAGTATTCTTCAGGCTCAAATCCCTCCACAGCCACTTGTAAAATCTATTTCCTTATCATGCATCAGTCGAGCCCCAAACTTTAGTGAACAGTGAAGTGCATTTCAGGTTCAGATCCCTCCACAGCTGATGGTGTTGTTCACTGACTGATCTGGTGCCAGTCCAGCCCCAACCTCTACTGCACTGTAAAGTGCTGTTCAGGTTCATATCCCACCAGAGTCACTGATTTAGTCCATCTGTTCATCAGTCTTCAGTCCAATCTTTATCTCTGACACTCTGTGATGTGCATTACTGAAATGGATCCCTCCTTAGTCACCATGGTGTAGTCCATTGTGCACATCAAGATTCATTCCAACACTACCCTCAGATGCACTGTAATGTTCTATTCAAGTTTGAATCACTCCACAACCACTTGTTTAGTTCCTAGTGCTCATAATGCTTCAGATCAGCCCTTACCTCTGATGCACTGTGATGTGATCAGTGCCTGTGTATGACTTATACAGTCCATTCAAATGAAACATAGCACATAGTACACATGTGCGCCAATGAGCATCACTCCATGGTGCAGGCATACCCACACTCCTTCCCACCCACACAGTGTGCCATACCGAATGCTGCAACATATCACAAGTGTATGCAGGCAATCCATGTGACACAGCATATAGTACACATGTGTACCAATGAGCATCACTCCATGGTGCAGGCATACCCACACTCCTTCCCACCCACACAGTGCGCCATACTGAATGTTGCAACATATCACATGTGTATGCAGGCAATCCATGTGACACAGCATGTAGTACACATGTGTACTAATGAGCATCACTCCATGGTGCAGGCATACCCACACTCCTTCCCACCCACACAGTGTGCCATACTGAATGTTGCAAAATATCACATGTGTATGCAGGCAAACCATGTGACACAGCACACAGTACACATGTGCACCAATGAGCATCACTCCATGGTGCAGGTATACCCACACTCCTTCCCACCCACACAGTGTGCCATTCTGAATGTTGCAACATATCACATGTGTATGCAGGCAATCCATGTGACACAGCACATAGTACACATGTGTACCAATGAGCATCACTCCATGGTGCAGGCATACCCACACTCCTTCCCTCCCACACAGTGTGCCATACTGAATGCTGCAACATATCACATGTGTATGCAGGCAATCCATGTGACACTGCATATAGTACACATGTGCACCAATGAGCATCACTCCATGGTGTAGGCATACCCACACTCCTTCCCACCCACACAGTGCACCATACTGAATGTTGTAACATACCACATGTGTATGCAGGCAAACCACGTGACACAGCACATAGTACACATGTGCACCAATGAGCATCACTCCATGGTGCAGGCATACCCACACTCCTTCCCACCCACACAGTGCACCATACTGAATGTTGCAACATATCATATGTGCATGCAGGCAATCCATGTGACACAGCACACAGTACACATGTGTACCAATGAGCATCACTCCATGGTGCAGGCATACTCACACTCCTTCCCACCCACACAGTGCACCATACTGAATGTTGCAACATATCACATGTGTATTCAGGCAAACCATGTGACACAGCACATAGTACACAACCTTTATAGGTGCCCATGTCATCACCCTGTATGTGTATGCTGTATGCTGTCAGGGAGTGGCCACCACTCAGCATGGCTCACACTGGATATGGGCAAGTAAAGAATGGGATCTGGCACAAGAGTGCTGGACTTCAGGAGGGCCAACTTTGGGAGGATGGGGGAAGTGGTAAAAGGGTACCTGGCCAGAATTCAATGTAGTATGGACACTAACCAGAGGTGGGAGCTCATAAAGCTGGGAATAGTGGAGACAACCAAAACCTGCTGCAAGGCCCAGAGCAAGAAGGCTAGGGCTAAGAAGCCAACCTGGTTGAGCAAGGAGGTCATGGAAAAAGTAAGGAGGAAAAGAGCTGCCTTTGGGAAGTACAAGGAAACAGGGAGATGGGAGGACAGGGAGGAGTACTTGATGGACTCGAAGGAGGTGACAAGGGCAGTAAGGGGAGCCAAGGCATCTACGGAACTCAGGCTGGCACAAGGCATTAAGAAGGGGGAGAAGGACTTCTTTAGGTACATCAGGGAGAAAAGGAGCTGTAAGGACCACATAGGAAGGATTAGGAAGGATGGGGTTGGGTGGAAGCAGGGTGCGATAAGGCAGAAGCACTAAATGAGTACTTCTGCTCAGTATTTACTAAAGACAAGAGGGGGTGACACCCACAGGGGAAGAAACGGCAGAAACAGGGGGGAAGGGGGTGACAGATGGGGAAATCATGGAGGGCAGAGTTTGGGAGGGTTTGAATGCACTGAGGGTGGATAAGGTGCCAGGCCCAGATGGCATCCATCCCAGGGTACTGAAGGAGCTGGCAGAGGTCCTTGCAGGACCTTTGGTAGACCTATTTAATGCCTCACTACAATCGGGGTGTGTACCTCAGGAATGGAGGATGGCTCATGTGGTGCCCCTCCACAAGAGTGGCCCCAAGGATGAACCGGGAAACTACAGACCCATGAGCCTCACATCCATCATGGGTAAGCTAATGGAGGCTATCCTGAAGGAGAAGCTGGTGGCCCTCCTAGAGGCCAAAGAACTACAGGACAGCAGACAGAATGGCTTCATATGGGGCAGATTCTGCCAAACCAACCTGGTGGAGTTCTATGACTGGATAACTAGGCAACTGGACAGGGGCCATGCAGTGGATGTCCTGTATCTGGACTTCAGTAAGGAATTCAACTCGGTGCTGCATGGAAGGCTGGGAAGTAAGTTAGTAGGCACAGGGGCAGGTGCAAAGCTGGTGAGATGGGTACAGAACTGGCTTCAGGGAAGGTAACAGAGGGTGGTGGTGGGTGGGGAGCTCTCACATCCAAGGGTAGTGATGAGCGGTGTTCCACAGGTGTCGGTGTTGGGATTAGTGTTGTTTGGGATATTCATTGCAGACATATCATTGGATATCAAGAGCAAGATCAGTCTGTTTGCTGATGATACCAAGATAGGAGCAGTGGTGGATGACCTAGGGACATGGCAAGAGTTGCAGGATGATCTGGCAAAGCTTGAAACCTGGTCAGACACCTAGCAACTGGGGTTTAATGCCAAAAAGTGCAAGGTGCTGCATTTTGGGATGAAGAACCCAAGGAGGAGTTACCAGCTGGGGGGAGTGCAGCTAGCCCAGACAGAGGAGGAGAAGGATCTGGGGGTGCTCATTACAGGGTCAATGAACAATTCAGCACAATGTAGGAAGGCAGCTGCAAAGGCTAACAAAATGCTGGGTTGTATTGAAAGGGGTATATCCTCGAGGAGGGAGGAGGTGATTCTGCCACTGTATAAGTCATTAGTTAGACCGCACCTGGAGTACTGCGTGCAGTACTGGCACCTGTATCTGCAGAGGGACATTAAGTTACTGGAGGGGGTGCAGAGCAGGGTGACAACGATGATCAAGGGGCTGGGGGACTTATCATATGAGAGGAGGCTGAGGGAGTTGAACATGTACTCACAGGAGAAGAGAAGGGACAGGGGAAACATGATTGAAACCTTTAAGTACATGAAAGGAATAAACAAGACAGGTACAGAGGGGCTGTTCAAAGTAAGGGAGGAGAGGGACACCAGGGGCCATGATATGAGACTGGAGGGAGGAAGGTTCAGGAGGGAGATGATGAGACACTTTTTTACAGAGAGGGTGGTGACTGGGTGAAATGCATTACCTGCAGAAGTGTATCCAGTAGAACAGTGGACTGCTTCAAAAGGCGATGGGACAGGACAAGGGGGAGGGTCAATGAAGGGGAAGGGTGGAAGGGAGGGGCAGCTGCAGAATAAGGGGTGCTAGCTGCACATTCAAGCAGACTTGATAGACCTCTAGGCCTTTATCTGATGGCAAATTTCATATGTTCATTTGTTCGTACCAGCCATGTCTCTGCATGGCATATGAACACTATTACCAGGTGCAGGCAGCCCCACCTGCTTCCCTACAACTGAGTATACCACAAGGACGGGTGCCAATTCATGACACAAAATGACTGCAGTGCCTATGAGCATCATTCCTTGGTATAAGCACACCCACCCCCTTCCCCATGACACAGTATACCCCAAATTACCAGTACCTTTTCAGCAATTTCATCATCCTATACTTATACCCATAATGTATCTACAGTGTCTGCTAGCATCATTATTACATGCATACTGTCCCTCTCATTTTCCAAGAACATATGAAGTGCATCTGAGCATGTATTATGAATGCAGGACACCCCCCCCGCCACTAACACACAGTGCTTCATCATACAGTCATTCCCTCACCTTAAACCATTCCATAATACAACCCCCCAAAAATAAACCATGCCAGAAAATTAAATAATACACAGATTTATGTAACATGATATTTACTGAAAGACTGTGAACCTTTACATGAACATCATGCTTCATTTACAGTATGATAAAGCAAACAGCACAAATAGAATACAGTTTCCTATACTTATTCTTTGTGTGAAACAAATAAAGAAAACAAAGCGGAATAAAAAACCACTATGGCTGTCAAAAGAGGTGTCAGGGAAGGTTAAGGAGAAAAAAGCTGCATTCAAAAAGTATAAGGCATCACAGACGGAGCACGATAGGGAAAGGTATCAATTAAAGCAGAAAGAAGTGGGGAAGGCAGTCAGAAAAGCAAAGGCCCAAACTGAGGAAAAGATAGCCAACTCAGTTAAGAAGGGGGATAAAACCTTTATAGGTACATTAGGAGCATAGAAAGTTAAGGGAGGATAGTGAAGATTAATAAAGGAGAGGGAGGTGGGCAGAGGAGACAGTGAAAAGGCAGAGATACTGAATGAATACTTTTGCTCAGTATTCACAAAAGAGGAAGAGGAGGTTGCGAAACCAAACAGTAGAAGCACTCTGGATAGTGGGGTTGGCACCAGTCCATTTACAGAAGAAAGAATACTGAAAGAACTCCTAAAACTCAAGGTGGACAAAGCAATGGGACCTGATGGATTCACCTAGAATCCTAAAAGAGCTAAGGGAGGACCTAGTGACATCACTAACCACACTTTTTAACAAATCATGGGAGAATGGGGTGGTACCCAAGGACTGGAGGAGAGCAGATGTGATTCCCCTTCACAAAAGTGGGAGCAAGGCAGAAGCAGGAAACTACAGACCTGTTAGTTTAACCTCAGTGGTGGGGAAAATGATGGAATCACTTCTGAAAGAAAGAATTGTTGAGTACCTAGAGGTCAGCGGGGCACAGGACCCAAGGCAGCATGGATTCACAGCAGGAAGGTCATGTCAGATGAAGCTAATCGATTTCTTTGACTGGATCATACTAAGGAAAGTACAAGAGCAAGAAGGCCGAAGCCCATAATGCTCCTATTCTAATCCAATATATAGTAAGAAAGATCATACCCATTACTAATAAGGTTATCTAATCTATTTTTAAAAATACTTTTAGTTTCACTAATGACAACTTCAAGCGGAAGTCTATTCCATGGACCAACAACTCTAATGGTGAAAAAGTATTTATGACTTGTTTTTACAAAGGGTTTTCTGACTAATTGTAAAGGATGTCCCTGATGTTATGATAACAGCTTTTAAATTCTAGACGAGTTCACACAAAGATAGGGATCTTGAATGATGTCGTGTAATAACATTAGATCACCAAAGCGGCGATGTGGATAGAGGCATAAGTCTTAGAATATTCAACCTACCCTCATAAGAGATGTCATATAGCCCTGAAATCTTTTTAGTAAATTTCCTCTGTACAGATTCCATTAAAAGGCCTTCAGATTTTTTATATGGACACCATAGCTGGGAGGCATATTCCAAATGCGGTCTAACATATGCACGATATAATGGTAATAGCACATCGTTCTTTCTTGATTTAATATTGTGTAAGATAGACCACATAACTTTATTAGATTTGTTAATAATGTTATGAACATGTTTATTGTAGGAAAAGTTATCTGAAATAGTTATACCCAGATCTCTTTCATCTGAAGTTGTTTCAAGTAATGTACCATTCAAATAATAAGGGGTTTGTAAATTGCTGGTACCTAAATGCATTACCTTGCATTTAGAGATATTCAAAGACATACCCCAGGTTTTAACCCATGTAAAATTGTGATCAAGATCTCTTTGTATAATGTCAGTTTGGTAATCAGAAGTGCAGGGGCCACCTATTTTTGCATCATCTGCATATTTGATGGAAAAGGATGAGCAGCCTGTAGTAAGGTCAGCAATAAAAGCCTGAAACAAGCATGGGCCCAAAACCGAGCCTGAGGTGATTCTAACTTGTCACAAACCCCCGAACTGATTTGTGCCATCTATAGAGACTTGCTGGGAATGATTTTGAAGCCAATTTATTATCCAGTTAACTACAATGCCATTTATGTTTAGTTTATGGAGTTTAGAAATTAGAGCCCAATGAGGCATGATGTCAAAGGCTTTACTGAAATCGATGTAAATTATGTCACATGGTATATTTTTATCAAGTGCGGAACTAATCTGTTCATAGAAGCAAACTAGATTAGTTAAACAGCTTCTACCCTTTTTAAATCCATGTTGTTCAACATCATAACAATCCAAAATAGGTGATATCATGTCTTTGATTAAACCTTCCATTAGTTTACAAACGGAGGATGTTAAACTTATTGGCCTGCAATTTTCCCAGTTATTTTTAGGCCTTTTTTGTGGATTGGGATAACATAAGCTTCTCACCAGTCCTGTGGAACAAAATTCATGGACAAAAAATGATCAAACATCAATTTTAATGGAGAGACAATAACATCCACCAATAAAAATAATAAATGTCCCGCAATGTTGTCTGGACCTGGACTGTATTTGCCTTTAAGTGTTAATATCTTGTACTTGATGGCATTAGTAGAAAATTTAACTGGTAGAATATTAGTTGTGTCTAACAGAACTGAGTCATATGATGATTTTGAAGTATTAGAGAAGCTATTGCAGAAATTTTGATTAAACAGATCAGCCATTTTTTTTGGATCATGTAATAAAGTATCATTATCGAGAATAGGACCAACTTGACAGGTTGGTTTCCTTAGTGAGTTAATGTAGGAATAAAAATGCTTACTATTGGATTTGTTAGCAGTAGATGCTAATTTATATTCCCAATTACTTTTAGCCCTTTTTATCATGATCTTGCATTTTTGTATCTGTATGTAAGAAGTCCGATTTATAGAAGATTTAGTTTTTTGATATCTGATATACTTCTTACGTTTTAATCTAATACATTTTTTAATAGACTGGTTCATCCACTTGGGAATTTTGTTTTGGTTCTTATTTTTAATTTTAGATGGAATATATAGTTCCTTAAGTTGACAAATTATGTTCTTAAAATTTTCCCAGTAAAATTCCAGGGTAGAGCACGTCAATAAAGAATCCCAGTTGATGCCAACAATAATATGTTTCATTGTGCCTAAATCAGCTTTATCATAAAGATAAATTTTAGTACAGTTGGAATTATAAATGCAGCTTTGTACAATATTAAATGTAATGGTATTGTGGTCACTATTACCAATTGGTTCACTAACTGTAATATTATCTACTAAAGTATCATCATCACAGAGTACCAGATCTAAAATATTGTCTCCTCTGGTTGGGATAAGTATCTTCTGTTTAAGTCCCAACTCAGTACATGTGCGTAGTAACTTTTTAACCTGATTGGTATTTGCACATAATTTCTGCCAATCAATTGATCCAATGTTAAAGTCGCCAGTGACAACAATTTTTGCCTAATGCTTTTGCATGTTCAATTTCTAATAGAACTGCATCTAGGATGTCTACTGATGAATTGGGGGGATGGTAACAAGAACCCAGGATGAGGGTCTCAGATGTGGAGAGACTAAGCTTGACCCAAATTTTTTCAGTTTGTTTATCATGTAGTTTGATTTTATTTGTAATATCAATAGAGTTGAGATGATTTTTAATAACTAGAGCCACTCCACCACCCTTCCGATTAAGCCTGTTGAAAGTATAGGAAGTATACCCAGGTATAATAGTGTCCCAAGATGATTTATCATCACCCCATGTTTCGCTTATTGAAATGATGTCAACATCATTATTATGTATTCTACATATTAATTCATCCAACTTTTGAGTAAGGCACCTAGCGTTGAAACATAAGAAATGTAACTCTTTACATATCATGGTGCTACCGGCTGGAGATTTTAGAGATGGTGGCCTGTCCACCTTCTCACCCCTGAGCTTTAGTTTAAAAGGTGATTAATAGATGTTATAAATTGTCTGCCCAGTACGGCATTACCTCGTCTACTTAAATGTAGTCCATCAAAACAGTACAATTCAGGACGATATTCAAATTCCTCCCAGTGTGTTAAACATGTCAAGTTTTGGTGTAAACACCATTTTCTAAGCCACTCATTCACAATTTTAATTTTATTATTGAGAAATGAAGAGAAACGTGGGATTGGTAAGATTTCAGATATGCAGATATTACAACTCATATCCACCAACTTGTTGGTTAATGCAACATAGTCTTCTTTGATTGATTGAACAGAGTCCCTATAGATATTATTAGCACCCACATGTATAAGGGCAATAGGATTGTTGTCACGATCCTTCATGATCTCAGACAACATTAATGTGAGATCAGAGATTTTGCAACCACTGAAACTAGAACTAGTTCTATTGATTTTGTCAGGGTTACATATGGTCCTATCTAGGTGTTTTGTCAGTGAGTCCTCTAGAACATAGATTTGTTGTGACCCTGGAGTGTTGAAATTATCATGACAGTCAGGCAAGGGTGAAGTTGTAAAATCAATGGATGAATCTATAAGAGGGGTGTCATTAGTATGTGAATAATTGACTGGTGGAGAGTCATTAGTACAATTGTCAGTATGGCCAATGAGGGCGTCTGGAGTCTCATTTACATCATTCAATATGACAGAGGTTAGGGGATCAAATCTGTTAAATTGCTCAAGACTAAAGTGTTGGGCCTTTCTCCCTTTTTGCAACTCTGGTAGTCTGAGTAAAGAACCAGCTATCTTCTACATTTGATTGTCATCAATAAGACAATCATCTTCTCTGGCTCTTTTTCTAATGCCCTCAGGAGGATGCTGAGGACTATTAGTAATTATCGGGACAAAAACATCAGGGGTATAGGAGGTGCATGGTGTAACATCAATTTTGCCATCTGGACCATAATCCACATCTAAATTCAAAGATACAGTGGTAGCTTTAAAACAGTTGTGCATGTCAGATTGGCTATTCTCAAGTGCAATTAGACGTTGATTAAATAGCCCTATCATATTATGTAATTCCACAATTTCAAGACATTTATTACATGTGTAGGGTTGATCGAGAATGTCCCCCGTCAATAATGTGTACATATTACACGTAATACATTTTAAACCAGTATGTCCAGTAGTGGTAACAATAGTGAAGATGCTGCCTTCTGCCATAATTGGAAACAGCAAACCCTTAGCTAATATAAATTAACTAAATAACTTAAAACAAGTGGAAATTAAATTATATATTGTAGACAAACTTCCCAAAATGAAAAGTATAACTTAACAAAGGATAAATTAAATCCAAAAGTGCTAACAACTCAAAAAGAAAAATATGTGGCATAATCAAACGACACCAAAAGAAAATAAGTTTTTAATACGACAGAATCACACCGTGAAATTATGAAAATCCTGCCAGGTTGTTGACAAACACAAGACTTCTGTTCAGAAATAAATTATTCTGAAACACAAAGGCTCCTCTGCCTGCTATCTAACAACTGCAGGGCTCCAGATAAGTAAAAGTTTTAAGCAGCAATGCAGTTTCACAAGGTGGTAGAGGTTTACACTTATGCAGCATTTAAGCTCTAAAAGAGCTGGTTTCAGAAGCAGAGCGCTATTTATAACTCTGAGCCCCCAGAAGTCCCTTAACAGCTGATCACTGTTTAGAAAAAGTAAAAAGTGCCAAAATTAGTTTAAAAGCAAAGGTCTCTCCCGAGGTTTGTGGTTCTTAGCTTTAGCTAACATGCACCACAAAGCTCCTCTGCCTGCTATCCAACAACTGCAGGACTCCAGATATGTAAAAGTTTTAAGCAGCAATACACAGTTTCACAAGATGGTAGAGGTTTACACTTATGCAGCGTTTAAGCTCTAAAGGAGCTAGTTTCAGAAGCAGAGCACTATTTATAGCTCTGAGCCCCCAAAAATCCCTTAACAGCTGATCACTGTTTATAAAGAGCAAAAAAGTAAAAAGTGCCAAAATTAGTTTAAAAGCAAAGGTCTCCCCCGAGGTTTGCGGTTCTTTGCTTTAGCTAACATGCACCACAAAGCTCCTCTGCCTGCTATACAACTGCAGGACTCCAGATATGTAAAAGTTTTAAGCAGCAATACACAGTTTCACAAGGTGGTAGAGGTTTACACTTATGCAGTGTTTAAGTAATAGACCAGGGAGAGGCTGTGGATATGGCCTACCTAGAATTTAGCAAGGCATTTGACACAGTCCCGCACAAAAGATTAATAATCAAGTTAGCCAGCCTGGGAGTGGGTCCCAGGGTGGTAGCCTGGGTGGCAAACTGGCTGCACAACAGGACACAGAAGGTAATAGTGAATGGAATACATTCTGAAGAAAGGGGGGTTACTAGTGGAGTACCTCAGGGCTCAGTACTGGGTCCAGTCCTCTTTAACATCTTTATAGTGACATTGCAGAGGGTCTGGAAGGAAAGGTATGCCTCTTTGTGGATGACACAAAGATCTGTAACAGAGTTGATACACAAGGGGGGGTAGAAAGGATGAGAAGGGACTTGGCAGGTTGGAGGAATGGTCAGACATATGGCAACTTAGATTCAATGCAAAGAAGTAAAGTAATGCACCTGGGAAATAAAATCCAGGAGAAGAGTACACAATAGCAGGAGGTACTAACGACAACAATAATGGAAAGGGATCTGGGTGTAGTCACATCAGATGACCTAAAGGTGGAGTAAGCAATGTGAGAGTCAGTAAGGAGGCCAGGGGATACTGGGATGCATAGGGAGGGGCATCACAAGTAGAAAAAGGGAAGTGGTTATCCCTCTATACAGACAGTTGGTGAGACCCCATCTGGAGTACTGTGTGCAGTTTTTGAGACCTCATCTACGCAAGGACATAGACAGGATGGAAGCAGTTCAGAGGAGGGCAACAAAAAAAAATGCAGAGTCTACATCAGAAACCATATGAAGAGAGACTGAGAGAGCTTAATATGTATACCCTTGATGAAAGGAGGGACAGGGGAGACATGATAGAAACTTATAAGTACCTCAAGGGAATCAACAAAGTCCAGGAGGGTAGCATCTTTCAGAAAAAGAGATGTGTAAGAACAAGGGGACACAATTTAAAGTTAGAGGGGGGACGGCTCAGGGGTAATGTGAAGAAATTCTTTTTCACGGAGAGAGTGGTGGACGCATGGAACTGCCTTCCTGGAGAGGTTGTGGGGTCTAAAACAGTGGGGGAATTCAAACATGCATGGGACAGATGTAAGGCAATTATAGTGGGGGGTTGTAGGAAGTAGGCTGTTGGTTAACTAGAATCTGCAGCTTATCCAATAGGTAGGGAAATGGGCAGACTGGGTGGGCCAAGTGGTCCTTATCTGTCATCAAAGTCTATATTTCTATGTTTCTTATTACGGGATTTTATTACAAAAATAAAATAGTTTATTTCAATGAAATTACATATTTTAACTACAGCAAATATGAAATTAATCATCGAGAGACCTCCAGCACTAATGTCTCAATTTCCTGTGTCAGCTCACTGACCTACACTGAAAGTGTTCTTCCTATTTATATCACTTGACCTCACAAAGCACTTCCATCCTGCATCACTTCCTGATATGTCCTTCTAAGGTAATGTGTAAATATGTTCTTACTAAACTAGGGGAAAAACAAAAAAATTGATAATCAGATTCATATACTAAAATCAGTGGGTAAGAAGAATTAAACACTGCAAAATTTCCAACCAGTGGAGTGGAACAAAAAACTAAAGCTGTAATAACAAGAGATTCAGATATTGATTTCTGACTAAAAAATGGTAAAAAAACTTGCAAAATTTATATTTAGACAATGACAGATGTTTATTGTATATTTTTAACAATTTTAACCAACAATTTTACATAAATTTAACATTTTTGCATGCCTAAGTAAACAGAGCATAATTATATTTAGATAAAATCATCAGAATTTATTAAAATATGAAAATAACCTTCCACAACATTAAATCCAGTTAAACAGACATTACCAAACCTCACTCATTTTCAAAAAGTTTTTGTCCTGAAAAACTTTTCTTTTTACAGTTTTAAAATTGGATGTAAGGTTTTTAAGATATGTAGGTTTAAGCACAGTGTGTTTGTATGAATGCTGCAGATCTAAAACCCCTTCAGGAACACAGGTGTTCTAGCAGCAGGCAGAGGGTACCTGAACATTCTAAGTGACAATAGGATAGAATGAGTTAACTTTGCCCCTGTTATCCCCTGTTTCCTCTGCTGTACCTCCCCTACAGTCCCCCTCCACTGTATAGTCCCTGTTCCCTGTCCCCTTCCCTCACTCTGCCTACCTTTTCCCAGCCTCTGTTTATTGTATATAGTTATTTTTCTTACTATATATATTTTCTGACCTACCTGCCTGTGTCTGTGTTTGCTTTGCAGGTGGCGTGCGGAGCCATTATGCAGTGGCCAAGTGTCTGTCCGTGTGGTGTGCATGTGAAGGGGTGTGTGTTGTGCTTCTGTGGTTCACTGCTGTGTGCTATGGTGGTGTCCATCCCCTGGGTTGGTGGCTGTGCCTTGGGGTACCCATGGGGCAGCTGTCAGGGTTGTGTAGTGGGTGTGTGTATGATGGTGGCACATGGCCATGGTCATTGGTTGGGTACTGGCTGCACACTATGTTGGGGCCCCTGCTTGGCATTGTGCGGCCTGTCCCATGTGGCTTGCCACTCTACCTGCCTCCCAGCATGTTCAGTGCCTCCTGTGTGGGCTTCCTGTGTGCCTGTGTGGTGTGTGTATGCTTTGCTGCATGGTCCTGGGTGTGGCCTGCTATGGTCTGGGGGGGCATGGCCAGCAGCCTGAGTGGGAGCTCCCTTGGTGGCACTCCATTGGCTGTTGGTGCCTCCTGTTGTCTGCTATCTGTGCCACGGTTGTGTTCTGGGGTCAGGTGTCTGGCTGTCTGTGTGTGCCCTACTGGTGGAGGCCTCCTGTGGCCTGTCACTGTACTTCCCTGGCTCTGTCCCTGGGTCTGTTCTCTGTGCCATGTCCCCCTCTGTTGCTCTGCTGCTGTGCTCCCACAGTTGTGCTGGAGCATCTCTTTTTGCACCACGGCTCATTTCTGTTTTTGCCATGGTGCAACTCTCTTTTCACACAATGGCTCAGCTATGACATATTCAGCAGGTTGCGCTGGCGCAGTTTGGCTTGCGCAGCCTCTGAATATGGCTCCTGCTGCACCATGGCGCATTGGATTTGTGCTGCGCTGGACTTGTGCTGGCATTTGGTGCATTTCTGAATATCTGGGTCTAGGATTATGTTACAGACCACCAGATACCAAAACAGACACAAATTTAAAAATTCTGGATTAAATTCAGTGAGCACCAGAGACAGGAAAGGTAATTCTGGCTAGTGATTTTAACTTCTGGGACATAAATTGTGTAAGTGGGGACATGGTCACTCAACAAAGCAATAAGATTCTGGAATTTTGCTCTGAAAATAATTTAATACATCATATAAATACTCTGACTAGATTAGAAAAAATATTGGGCCCTATGCATGAATGTGCGAGAATGTAGCGCAAATGGGAGACATACGTGGTGCGTAACTGCACGGCATTCAGGGCCAATCAATACGCGACATGCACCAACTGACATGTGATGCACAGGCCCCATGTGTGGCTCTGTGGACAGAGTGCTGCAAGCCACGCAGGCCACGTAGACTGCCCCAGCAACCCAGCCCCACCCCCTGAACCCACCATATAAGAACAAGCAACCCCACCAACCACGCAGACGCAGAAGTGAATATGGACCGCAGCATTGACAGAGCAATGATGGTGGACCAAAAGTGGGATGCGGAGATGGGCACGCAGGCACAAGCAGCACCAGGGACCATCAGCCAGCCGGTGGGGCAGGCAACCAGAGGGGCACGTGGAAGTGGCACAGGAAGAACAAGGGCCTCAGACTTCATGAGGGAACAGGTGGTGGCCATGGTGGTGATGGAGATAAGTGCCAACCACGATAGTCTATACGGTGCGCTGGAACTATCTTCCCCCATGGATGTGAAAATGCGCCTATGGCTAGAAGTGCAGGCTGAAGTGAATGTCACAGGACTGGACACACATGCCATCACTGCCAATAAACACAAATAGCAGGTCATGCACACATCTGTGAAGCACAAGGTGGCAGAGGGTGCATGGGCACAAAGGGGGATGGGTGATGGCTCCTGCACACTGGAAAGCCAGTCGACACCTGTGGAGAGGATGATGGTGTACACTCTCATGGCTGTCAGCATCCATGGTGTGGCCAAGGGCATCGACACCCAGGCCAGTGAATATTGCATGAAATGACACACCTTGACCAGTGACACAAGCACCTGGCAGCCATGCCCACTAATGGCAATGTGTTGAGCCAAGAGAGTATGCCAGGTAGAGTGAACATGCTGGGAACATGCCAGCAGGGAGCCAGCACACTGCAGGCCCTGACAGATGGCATGGGCAGGCAATGGAGGATGATGATGCAGGTGAGCATGGGGAGACACACAGCATGTACACAGGCAGAACCAAGGCGCAGCACAATAAAACCCCCCATATGTTCCCCCCCACAGAGTTGGCACAGCCAGTGGAGGAAGGCCAGCATGTGTCTAAAGATGATACCACTCAAATCGACAATGGGGACACACCCGTAGAAGAGGTAGCCAATGATGACCCAGTGATACATGGCTCTACACACACAGAGGGCAACACAGGAGCCTGAAGATGAGGTCCACAGCTTTGGTGCCATGTGCGTCAGCAATGTCCCGCATTTGAGTAGAACAATGCAGCATGCCACACATGCAGGACTGGACAGCAGAAATGAGGGACCATCCACAGACCCACCGGACAGAGCAGACCAACATGGGCTAGCGTCATACCTGATGTGCAGTATGCGGAGATGAGGCAGCTGGAGCACGACAGGCTGGAAACACAACACAGGCACATGGAGGCCATTGTGTAGTTGACTGGTGCAGTCCATGCCATGGGACTCAACATAATGAGGATGGCACATGCACAGGAGCACACCATAGAGCTGTTGATTGAATAGGGTTCCCCGACATGGCCAAGCAGCAAGAAATCAGTGTGCTCCCAGAGTCAGGAATTCAGTGCCAGAACACTGGCACAGCACCACATGTTGTCACTCCTTGATCATATACTCTGGCCAACTGTGTGCAGGAACCCCAATGCTACCATCCAGAGGTGCTGTTCATCACCACCACATGAACTGCGTAACCCGCAACTTTCTCCAGCCTGTAACAGCGGTCGTCCCCCTGTTGTCCTGGTTGCCCATACAGAGGGTCATACTGTGGCATTGGAAGACCTTCGCTGCACCGCCATATTGTGGAGCATCACAGACATGGCGAACACTCAGCAGGCATGTGGTGGCACAAGCATGATGGTGCCCCCTGTGTGTTCCAGGCATCGGTACCGCATCTTCACTAGTCCAATGCTCCTCTCAATGATGGACAGCATATGGCAGTGTGCTGAGCTGTAGGACTCCTCTGCCACATCTGCTGGTGCAAATAAGGGTGTCAACAGAGAAGGCCATAGTGGGTATCTGCTGTCACCCGTGGAGAGAGGAGAACAGGTCAGTGTGCTGTTGGCACGGGGGTGTACCACTCACTCATGTGTGTATAGTACATACACAATAGCCATCCATCCGTTCATCTGAAGGAGAGCAGTGTACTGAAGCCCGAGGCATCCAGGATGTAGGCATCATGGCACGGCCCAGGGAACATCCATGAAGATGCCCATCATGTCACATACCATCTGGCAATTGAGGCTGTAAAATTCCTTTCTGTTCCAATATGCTTCCTTGGAGAGAGAGAGAGACAGCATTAGGATGGTGATATGGGTGCCATTGACAGCACCGAGCACATTCGGCATCCTGTGCATGGCATGGAAGGCCCGTTTCATGTCTTGTATCTTAGTGTCTTTGATTGGGAAGTGTACATTGGCACGCTTGTGGTCAAGCAGGGCACCCATGACCTGCACCAGGTCATGAGACATGGATGACTGGCTGACCCCCAATGCTGTCACCCGCCACATGCTGGAATGATCCTGTGGTCTATAAGGTGAGGGCACACATAACCTTCATCTCCACAAACATGGCATGGGAGCACCACGTCCTTGGGGACACCCTATCATGGACAAGGTCACACAACTGGGGCTACTATGTGCCATGGCACCTGGAAGTGCTCAATGCAGTGGGTGTCTCAGAGCTCATCACTGGCCATGCGGGGCTGAGACACAATCTCCCATGGCCGCCACCTTGCACCACCTGTACAGCAAGCATGCTGTAGGTACACATTCAGGAGTAGTCCAGGACACATCACTGCAAGGTACTGTATACAGTGTTGCCATTGGATGGCACCACAACATGGCAGTGCCCCTCATATGCATCATGTGTGCCTCCAACTATGTACGTTGCCACGTGCAGGGCACCATCAGCCACGCAGGTGGCACACGACTACGCACATGTGTTCGTCTGGACCACAGGCGGGCCTCACACTTGAGCACCCTTCATGTTCACGGCATCCAGATTGTATCCATGTCTGTGGGCATATCGTGTGCATCACGTGTCACATGGTCATGAAGTACGGGCATCCTATACTTGGTCTGTGGTGGCCATGTGTGCAGGTTGTGGCACGGTGTGTGTCCAGTGTCACGTCCAGCTCCACTACACACAACAGTGGTGTACCACTGTGCACAAACCAGGCCTGCACATTCTGACCAGTGTGGCATGGTACATTGTACCCGTGTGGGCTGAACCACGGGTATGGCACCCTGCCCATCATACGCAATGCAGGCCCTACTACACAGGCATGACTGCACACATTGTTGCACCAAACTATTTTTCAAATGAGTTGATGCTATCCCAAAACAGAGCAACACAGCCAAAGTGACTGCAAATGTCTTGGTAAACCAGCTATTTACCAATTGGGTTTTACCCCTAAAGGTATATTCTGATTACAGGGAGCTGGCTTTATAGGCAAAGTAATGTAGAACATTCTGGAGTTGTTATGGGTAAAACAAAAGTTTCATATCCCTTATCACCCACAGTCATCAGGACAGGTGGAATGGGCTAACAGACAGATCAAAGTTTTGTTATCCAAACTTGTTCAGGAAAATCCTAAAGAATGGTATTCGTTATTGCCATTGCTCCTTATGGCAATAAGAGGGACACCATCTGCAGGTACACTGTGTAGCCTGTTTCTGAAACCATGACCAGACGGTCCATGAGACTCCCAGAACACTTACTTCTGGACCTGTGTACTGCCACTGCTGATGGAGCATCAGTAGACAAATATAACAATAACTCAAACAAGACATCCAAAAGGTGCACTCTTTTGCTGCACAACACATGGGCAAGACCCAACAGCAGGCCAAAATCCAATGTGACAAAACTGTGCATCCTGTAGACTGGCAAGTTGGGGACCAGGTAATGGTACTCAGATTTGCACCACCTACACATCCATTTGTAAACAAATGGGACGGGCACTATCCCATTGTAAACAAACTCAGTCCAGCACTCTTCCAAGTTAGGCTGCCTCATAGTAACAGTCATTGATAAATGGCTACATACCAATCAAATGAACCTGTTTAAAGGAGATTAACTTACTTTTTCGTACCCCAATGGGAGGAATAGTACTAAACTTACTATGTTTTTCTTTTCTCTTTCCTTTTAGGTTCCAGAGAGAGAGATATGCTTGGTTTTATGCTTATTATTCTTTTTAGATTATGGGTCTTCTTACAAGCCAAAACTGCACATTGCACTGAAGCTCAGAATTAGTGACCTAAACCTAAACAACTTGTTGAGGCAGAGTACCTCACATGCCCACATGATCTAATTGCATCGTGTGGAGTTCACACTAAAGTCCTAAAAGACATGTTCAACATCCAAAAGGGTAGAGAGGCCCTACTGAATGTTCTGCCTCCCTGGCCTGAGCCCTGAGTTCCTTGACCACATTAACTAGAGGCCCCCCTCCTCCCCTACCAAAATCCTGTCCTTACTGACTCTCTGCCCAACATAACCTAACCTCTAGTGCCTCTGCACCTTACCTGCACTTGTAATCAACTAAAGTTGATGTCCATATGCTGTATGGTGTTTTAAATGACTAAGAAACTCTGTAACCTTTTCCTTATGGTTGTGCTTTTCAGTGTCTCAAATGTCCTAAAACTCTGTAACCTTCTTGACTGAATGTCTATACTCTGTTCATATGATGTGGAACCTCTGTAAAAGAGCCTTGTCTCAAAGGTTATTTTCCAAATACCAAATAAATAAAAAAATAAATAAAAAGGAGCACTGTTTCAGATCTATCCTAGCAGCTAGACTTGATCTGGATTCCTGTTTACATTTTATTGATAATCAGGAATGTTTGCTTCCAAAAATATTATATGGCAATAAAAGCCATTAGACCTTAAGGTTTTACCCTTTGATGCCCTATAATTTGTGACACCAAATACTGAGTTCCCAAAACAGAACCCTGGCCCACCCAGTGGTCTAATAGCCAGCTCCAAACCAGGTACCTTAGTTAATAATGTGCAGTTCATGCACATCCCAGTGATTTTAAATCTCACCCTTTAGAACTTGGAATGATTTGTTTTATGTTTCACAGTAAACATTTCCCACATTTTTTAAATAATGATGTGATTGGATACCCTGGCAGCATTCCAGGTACTCATTGATGACTCCCTATGCAGGGACTCATAGCATGCACACACACACACACACACACACACACACACACACACACGCACACACACACACTCACTCCACACACACACACACACATATTCTCACTCCACACACACACACACACACACAGGATTTTCATATTCTGACTGCTTGTGGTACATCTTATGTCTATAAACCTACCCAAACTCACTGGACATTTTGGTTTTCTTTTTTTTTTTATTATTAGTAAAAAATAATGAAAAAAACATAGGTTTAACTCAGGCCTATTTGGCTCTGATATCTAATTGAAATAGGGCTGATATAGCCATTATTCCAACACATATGTTAAAGGTTTATGATAGTATGAAACATAATATCGTACCTCCCCTATTGCATGGTAAACGTGGTCTTGCTCATGAAAAGCTATTAACATTTGCAATATTAAGGATATTGTGAAGGAGTCTGACCTGACAAATGTTCATGTTAATGAATTAATTTCTGCTCACATTAAGGAAGCAGATGAGCATCAGATATTTAGGAAAGTCCTTTGCACTACCCACAGCTATTATTTTCTTACAACCCTTTGGTTATCTCTTCCAGGATCTGGAATTAGGACATATCCCTGATCTCATACATGACTGACGTATCGGTGAGTGGTATTGCCTTATTTTGCACTTCTATTGCATGTGTTAAATGTTTATTTGAATCTAGCACTAGTCCCTTGTTAATTTCAATGAACCTTGGGTATGTCACCACACACACCAGTATTGCTCCATGTTTTGAAACTTATTCCTGCACAATCCTGGAAGCCATGTTTGTGACTCTTACAGTGTCATTGCCACATTTTCATCTGGCAACATCCATCATGGGCTGGCAGTATAGCCTAGAGGTTAGAGTAATGAGCTGTGAATGAGCTTGGTACATCCAACAGACCAGACTTTGGTTTGATTCTTAGAACCTCCACTTGCATACTGTGTGACTCTGAGCAAGTCACTTAACTGCCCAGTTCTCCCAGGTTGCCCCTGAAAACAGGCACTTGTGCCTAGTGGGCCTTACCCAGTTACCAAGGAGTAAAATTAAAAATTAAAAAATCTCTGATTGTCTGGCAACTGTCCATTATTTTGGTCATCTTGATGGGAACTTTTATGCTGAAAAGGTTGAAACTACCTCCTTTCCTTGTTTACCATGAGGTCTTGGAATCGTGACTGACTCCAAATTTTGAATGTAGTACCTGAAAGGATCACCATCTTTTATGCAGATGTGACATATTCCAACTTGTCTTACCAAGTTGTGAATACAGGCCTATTAACTGAAATTAGGCTTCCTCTTGTGAACTCTCAAAAAACTGCATTCAGTCCAGCCAATTCAGATTCTACAATCAAGCTCATTGTGATGTATACTATGAAGCACACCTGGGGTGGGGACAATCCCCTAACTTCAGCAAGAAGACTCTTCTTCATTTGATCTACAGTCAAGAAATTCATTTTCTTAACTGCTTGTTTTCCAAGCCTGGCTGGTACCTCATACAAACTGAGCACTGTCTTAAACTTTTACACTTTGTGCAGCCGTGTGATCATCTTCAACTGAACACTGTTTCTATTCCATTGTATAACTCAATGTGCAATCTAATGTACCCCCTGCTGAGGTCTCTGAAAATACTGCAGCCTCTTGAACATTTGTATCTACCTTTGGAAAAATCTAAATGCATCTAATTTGAACTATGCATCTTCATATAACACTTGAAGAAACCCTGGATTTATCCCTGGAATTGTTCGTAGTTTGTGGCTTGTGGACCATGACATTTCATGTCCTGTTCAACTTGCCAACTGAAAAATGCCATCCTCCAAGGTGGTATGTTCTACTGACGTGGAATATTGTGTTGTGACCAACTATACATTCTTCTGATATGGACTAAATGTTATGCAAAGTGAACTTTTCTAACTTCTATTTTTACACTCAAAACAGGTACTGTAATAGTTTATACGGTAATCACACCTGTTCCCATCCCAGAACCAGATACCATTAAGTCTAGTCTTAACTATCTTGATGCTCTATCTCAATTTTTACTTATTTTTAATATCCATACAGGCAACTTAAGTTTGTCTCTCCAATCTTGTCCCAGTAGGACAGATACACACCTGATACAGATCAATAATTACTGATTGTTTTGACATTGGAAAACCCCACTGTGAAGTTTCATTCCAAATGTTTATAGTAATACAAGGTTTATTAACATTTTTCCTAAATAATTACATTTTCTTGTTTAAGGAAAACCCTGAAACACCACCGTGACCAGTTAAACTTCTTCTATCAGGCTCGTGCCTTGGGCCTGAAGTCGAATGGTGCCTAACCATTGTCTTTTTGTTGTGTTGCCACTTTTGCAATTAGGGCAAAAAAGAGGGGATTGTTGCACCTGGGTTATGCCCCCCTCTCATCCCACATGCACCTTCAACTGTATTCCTGGTCTATTATACTGTGATACTGCCATTTTGCACTAACATGTAGATTTAGGCACCCATCATATAAGCATGAGTGCCAGGAATGTACTTTGCTGCTAATAACGCTAATGTTTACATCCTTTATAGGATTATATCATGCATGATTATACCTCACTATAATGCATTATGTTTGTCTTTTATACATATTCCATATATAATCTACCTAATTACTGATATGATGAATCTGAGGGATCATCAGTGATTACTTTACACTTATATTTATTCTCATATAATCATATGTAGTAGTGGCCAGTCAGCACTTCTCTTTGTCTAAGCAAGTTGACAGAGAGAAAAACTTTGTTATGTCTTGTACGTAGGCAAGAAATGCCACATGTAGTTTGGACCTGTCAGCATTTCTTTTGTCCAAGCTACATGCTAACAGAAGCATATTCTTTGTCTCATATGATACTCTTTAGTAATTCTGTCTCCTAAGTCATTATCCAATGCAGAATGTCTTATACAATCTTGTTTATAGTATAGAACTAATATAGCATGTTCTTTATATCTACTGACTGATGTTATCTGTAGTATATAGCCTTGTGCAACTCAGCTCTGCACGGAGAGGAGAGATCTTAGAAATTCTGGAGATTTTGTACATTCTTCAGGAGAGTGGTGAGAAACCCATCTCCCTTGTGATTTTCTCTGTCACATGCTTGGTGTGAGTATTATAATAAACTATTATTAGTACTCCTGCTTGTGTATAAGTTGTTTCTTTGGTCGACACTGAAGACATACAAGAATCTGTATTATTATTATTATTAATAATGACTCTATATCTGGTATTTAGATAACAACATACGCATGCCTTCCGTGCAGCCCCCATCCCCCCTGTAGTTTGCATGGATGGTGTCCACAGTTGTGCTGCATGACTTGGCCTTGTACACATGCACATGGGCCACCCGTGCTGTCATTCAGCAGCAGTGATACAGGTGGTTGGCTACATGCCACTAATGTGAGCAGGGCCATGGTGCACATGCACCAGCATGCCTGGGTGGCTGATACATGTTACACCGCATGGCACGTGCACAGGCCGTGGATGGGGTGGGTATTTATAGGCACAGTCATGCATGTGCAGTGACTGGCATCAGTATGGAGCACCTACCACAGCAGCTCTGAAGGGTGGCCAAGTGGGCCTACAGTGATAGTGGTGGATACATGACCTTGTGGGAGGCACAGGGCCATTGGCTGGTGAATACAGCAGTATGCTGCTCACACATGCAAATGTGGTATTGGGATGTGGGTCATTGCTTGTCACTGTGCACTGATATCTCTGTCCCTCTTGTGTCTCCCTACTCCCACCCCATGCAGGACATCTTAGGTATGCCCCATGTGCTGAGGCTGGTACTGTAGGTGTAGGTTGATGGTGTGGATGCAATGGTGGTGCACCCTCGGGGACTTCATCACTGATGCTGGCTGAGGAGGTGGCCGCATTACCTATGGTGGTCTGACGGGGACCAGATGCATTACGAGGGTGAGACAGAGCTGGCAGAGGAGGTGATGCTGTGACAGGTCACGGTGCTTTCGAGGGTAAGTGACCTGCTTGTGTCACATGTAGTGTGTCATGTGACATGGGAAGGGTGGGGGACCTGGAAATTGCAAGTGTGCTGGGGTCCACCAGCATGCCATGGGGGGTGCAGTGACAGCTGCAGCCCTTGCGTTGCCCCCTGACCATGTGTTTGGTCCCAGCGGCTTCTTGGTTCACACTGGCATGTGGTTGGGCCACCACAGCCTCACCGGAATGTGTGCACCATGTGGTGATGGCCCAGGGGGCTTTGGATGCTGTACTGCATGTCCAGTGCAGGCCAGGAGGGGTGGCCTACTGGTCTCTCTGTGCTAACAGTGTTCTTCATCTCCATAGTGCTACAGAGGTCCATTGTGGTGGATGTTACTGCTCTGAGTGCCATGGCTTAGGAGGACAGCAGAGGATGCAGAGAGCACCAGCTGTGAGGATTCCATGAACGATGGACCGTGCCAGAGGTGTCGAGGAACTGGAGTGGAGCCAGTGGCTATCATGCTCCCACAGGCAGAGGCAACCATGGAGACACCTGTGGACTGAGGGCAGGTGGTGGGCCCTTCTGTTGTTGGAGGGGTGGGGGCACTGTTGGGGGGTTGTTGTGGGCAGGTTGCTGATCTTTTTATTGCTTGGCCTTGTACATCATCTTGCTGTGCTTCACACTGGTTCAGTAAACATTCTGGTTTCTTATACCCATGTGTGTGGTCATTGTCTTGCATGAGTGGTCCTGTGTGTGTGCAGCCTGGTGGCTGGGTGTGGCAGGGTGTGTGCATTGCTGGCGGCTACTGGCAGTTGGGGGGTTGCTGCCTGTCCATTCTGCCATTGCGCTGGGCATGGCTGGAGGGGCCTACACCTGTGTCTGCCTGTGTGCTTCCTGGTGTTGGCCATCTGTGCCAGCACGGGGTGGGGGCCCACTGTCAGCAGGCACTGGCATGTGTCCCCTTATCATGCTGCCATGGCTGTCTGGCTGGGCATGACCATGGCAGTGACAAGTTGGGGCTCTGCATGCAGGCGCACTGCACAGCCCACAGTGGCAGCCTGTGTGCAGTGGGATGTCCACAATTTCCCTGTGTTGGCACACCTGGATGGTCCTTGAGGTTGTGTGCCTGTCATGTCATGTGGTGGATGGGTGCCAGCATTGCCTCGTATGGCTGCTACATGCCACTCACATGCTTTCGTGTGTCTGCTACATTAGTCTGGTATTGTACTATGGTTGGTATCTTCACCTAAGTGGTAGTTTACAGCAGCCCCTTGCCCTGCATACGTGTGCATGGCCTGCACATGGCATGTGGATTACATTTGCATATTCATGCATGTGCTGCTCCTGTGCAGCTGTGCCTATTATGTGGCCATGCCCCATGCACAGGTTGCACTACCGCCCCATGCTGGTGCATGCTGCAGCTCTGCGCAGTGTCTTGCATGCCTGTTGTGCATGCCACTGCAGGGTTGCAGACACATACATGACATGTTTACGTGCCAGTGTGTTATGCACACTCCTTATGCACACCACACATGCATCATGCATAAGGCTCATTAGATTTAACAATTATTTCTGAAGATGTCACCATAAATAAATGTATAACTATGTCCCCTATTGGTAACAGTGATCAAAAAAACTACAAGAAGAGCCGCACTAGGGTACAGCGTGGTGCTCTACTGCAATGGCTAGAAGCTTAAAGACAAAAATCATGGCACTCACCATTGAGTCCTATATTTCAGTTCATAGAAGAACAATGTATTTGTTTATTCACAGCACCACAACGTTCAAAAAAGACCCAACAGGCTCTTTGAAGTACAAGAAAGCTTCTGACATTTCACCTGCAAATGAGGCTTTCTCAAAGATCTTTCTATGAACTGAAATACAGGACTCTTCATTTTGTGCCTGCTTGCATTATTGTACAATGGTGAATGCCATGATTTTTGTCTTTAAGTTGATAGTAATAGTGATCACTCAACTGTGTTTTTCTTGACTGAGAATAAAAATCAACCTATCAAGGGCTGTAATGAGTTTTATTTATACAAAACTTCAAACCTAGAAGGTATAAATAACAATCTCGAAAACATAATTTGGGAAAATAAACTTAAAGGAAAATCAATAGATGAGTGTTGGGATTATATAAAATGCACAATACATTCCATAACAAAGAAACCTGTAAAACTGCTAAATAAATAGAATAGAAAGGCTCAGAAACCCAAATAGTTACATAAAAGTATAGCCAAATTAATTAAGAAGAAAAACAAGATATATGGTCAATACACGAAGAACAAAACTGAAACAACTAGAATTTATTTAAATAAAAATAAAAAAAATGCAAAAACAGAATCAGTGGGGCAATGAAAAACGATGAAATTCATCTGGCAAAAACAGCAAATAAAACTAATAGTAAACAGTTCTATGGTTACATTAACTTTTTAAAAACAGGCAACGGGGAACTGATAATCCTTACAGAAAACAATGAATGTATTACCGATCCAGTAATAATTGCAAATAAATTTTATTCCTGGCTCTGTTCGGTATACTCTGATCAAACTGTAATGTAAAACAATAAAAAAGCATTACTGAAATAGGTACGTTCAAATTCACAAAAGATGAGATCTTACAACAGATTGATAAATTAAAAGAAAACAGTGCCCACGGCCTTGATAATATTACTTTGTCAATCTTAACATTAATGAATGCTCAAATCTGGATACCACTTAAAATACTATATGAAAAATTCTTGAATAATGATCTCATTCCAACAGATTGGCAAAAATCTAAAATAACACCTATTTTTCAAAAAGGAAGTAAAACAAATGTCTCCAGTTATTTATTTATTTATTTAAGAAATTTACCAGATAAGCATACTGAGCGGAGTCCGCTCGTTTCCAGATGCGACCTGGGGGTTACATAGGTCCATATAGGTATAGAAGACAAAACACTGCAGTGGTTTGACAGCGGGTTCAGTAAAACAGCACAATACAGTGGTATCCAACAGCATGAGAGTGGATACATACAGAGAGAGATTACAACAGGTACAGAATAGGTGCAGGCTAGGTTGACCAAATTTGTCAGTTACGAAGTTTGGTCCTCAGGTAAGAGTGCATAGTTTGCTGTGACAGGTTTGGCCTAGACTTCTGGGTGAGACAGTAAAGCAGTAGAATATAGTGACACAGTAGGAGTTCTAGGCTTGTTGCTTTAATTATAATTTAAGACCCGTTTAGATGCCCCTGGTGGCAGGTCTAGGCTGTAGGTTGCAGTTGCATACAACTGAGAAGTGGGCTTGTAGGAGCGGTTTGAGAAGCCTAGGGGAGGTGGAGAGCCTAATGTCTTCTGGTAAGTCGTTCCAGAGTTTGGGCAGCTGATGTTTGACAGCCAATTGGCCCTTCGAAGTGCGCATGAAAGGGACTTGGAATTGTTTTGAGTCCGAGCCTCTGAGGGAGTATGCCGGGGGGTTGAGTTGCCAGTTCACAGCTGAGATGGGGGGGAGGGCACTGGTCTAGTACTTGGCTATGAGATTAGTGCAATGTAGTTGACGCCCAGACTCCAGCGATGGGAGGGCAGGGGCACTGTACAGGTCACAGTGATGGGTGGAGGGTGGGCAGTCTAGGATGAACTGGCCGAAAGAGTGAAAGAGGGGGTCCAAGCTGGCCAAGGTGGATAGGGGGGCTGTGCTGTAGACCACGTCACCATAGTCAAAAATGGGGAGGATCATTTTGAGCACTAATTCTCTCTTGACCGAGGTTGGAAGGTTGCCTTTATTGCGGTATAGTGCGCCTAATTTAGGGTGTAGTTTTTTCTGTAGTGAGACAATGTCGAGTATCTACAGGCCAGAGGGGCACAGGACCCTAGGCAGTATGGATTCACAGTGGGAAGGTCATGCCAGACGAATCTGATAGATTTCTTTGACTGGGTGACCAAAGTAGTAGATCAGGGAGGGGCTGTGGACATGGCCTACCTAGACTTTAGCAAGGCATTTGACACAGTCCCACACAAAAGATTAATATACAAGTTAGCCAGCCTGGGAGTGGGTCCCAAGATGACAGCCTGGGTAAATAATTGGCTAGAGAATAGGACACAGAGAGTAATAGTAAATGGAGTCCACTCAGAAGAAAGAGGGTTACTAGTGTGGTACACAGGGGTTCAGTATTAGGACCGGTCCTCTTCAATGTCTTTATAGAGCCCGTATGCAGAGGACTGGAAGAAAAGTATGTCTCTTGCAGATGACACAAAGATCTGCAACAGAGTTGATGCACAGGGTGGGGTGGAAAGGATGAAGGGACTTGGCAAGGTTAGAGGAATGGTCAAATGTATGGCAGCTTAGATTCAGTGCTAAGAATTGCAAGGTAATCACCTGGGAAACAAAAACCCAGGGAAGAGTACACAATGGGGGTGAGATACTAACAACAACAAAAATGGAAAGGGACCTGGGGATAATCATATCAGATGACCTAAAGGTGGGCAAGCAAAGTGAGAGGCAGTAAGGAGGGTTGGGGGGATACTGGGATGCATAGGGAGAGGCATCACCAGTAGAAAACAGGAAGTTATTATCCCTCTGTACAGACAGCTGGTGAGACCCCATCTGGAGTACTGCGTGCAGTTCTGGAGACCCAATCTCCGCAAAGACATAGACAGGATGGAAGCTGTCCAGAGGAGGGCAACTAAAATGGTGCAGGGTCTGCACCGGAAGTCATAGATACATAGATACATAGACAGTGTTGGCAGATAAGGGCCTATGGCCCACCCAGTCTGCCCATTTGAGCTTGTAAGTTCAGTTTATGTTTTCTTAGAAGTCTATTGCCCCTTACCCCTGACCTCCAGAATTCCTTTATGTCTATCCCATGCATTCTTAAATCCCGTGATTGTTTCAGCCCCCATCACTTCCTCTGGCAGAGTGTTCCACTTGTCCACCACCCATTCTGTGAAGAAATTCTTCCTCATGTTTCCTCTGAATCGTCCTCCCTCCAACTTCATCCCATGCCCTCTAGTCCTGGAACATCTTTTTCGCTTAAAAATAGTGTATTCCTGCACCCAGTTCCTCCCTGTAAGATACTTGTATGTCTCTATCATATCCCCTCTCTCCCTCCTCTCCTCCAGGGAGTACATGTTCAGTTCCTTCAACCTGTCTTCATAGAACATGTGATGCAATCCATGCACCATCTTTGTTGCCCTCCTCTGAACCTTCTCTACCCTGTCTATGTCCTTACGTAGGTATGGTCTCCAGAACTGTACACTGTACTCCAGGTGGGGCCTCACTAGTGTCTTGTATAGCGGAATTATGACCTCCCTTTTCCTGCTGGTGATGCCCCTGCCTATACATCCCAGCATCCTATTTGCTTTTACCTGCTGCCTTGTCACACTGTTTCCTTACCTTGAGGTCATCAGAGATGATAACCCCAAGATCCCTTTCCTGCTTGGTGCATGCTATATCCTCACCCCCCAACTGATATATTGTGCCAGGGTTTTTGTGCCCCATATGCATTATCTTACACTTCCTTGCATTGAATTTCAACTGCCAAACCCCTGACCATTCTTCAAGTTTCTGCAGGTCCCTTCTCATTCTGTCTACACCCTCTGGTGTGTCTACTCTGTTACAGAGCTTTGTGTCATCAGAGACATATGAAGAGAGACTAAAGGAGCTTAATATGTATAGCCTCGAGGAAAGGAGGGAGAGGGGGGACATGATAGAAACGTTCATGTACCTCAAGGGAATCAACAAAGTCCAAGAGGGTAGCATCTTTCAAAAAAAGAGGTGTGCAAGAACAAGGGGGCACAATTTGAAGATAGAAGGGGGGCGGCTCAGAGGTAATTTAAGGAAGTATTTTTTCACAGAGAGGGTTGTGGATGCATGGAACGGCCTTCTGGAGGAGGTTGTGGAGTCAAAAACAGTGGTGGAATTCAAGCATGCATGGGACAGTCATAAGGCCATTCTAGGGGGGGAGTAGGAAGAAGTAGGCTGCTGGTTAACTAGGATCTGCAGCTTATCCAGTAGGTAGGGAAATGGGCAGACTGGGTGGGCCAAGTGGTCCTTATCTGCCGTCAAATTCTATGTTTCTATGTTTTCTATGTAATGTGGGCATGGATGTCTAGGTGTTGATCAAGCCATACCCCCAGGTACCGAAAGGAGGTGCAGGATTCCAGGGTGGATCCATCCAGAGTGTGGAAAACAGGGGGGGGCTTCTAGACGGGATAGTCTCGGCTGCGTGCCAAAGGTTAGGGAAATGGTTTTCTTTGCATTTAGCACAAGTTGGTTGGACCTGAGCCAAGTTTGAACGGCATCAAAATCCCGTTGGAGAGTTGAGTTTGTGCCCCTGGCGGAGAGGCCAGAGTGCATAGCAGTATCATCTGCGTACATTTGTATGGCTGAGTTGGAGCAGACCAGAGGTAGATCATTTAGAAATATGGAGAATAGCAGGGGGCCCAGGGCCGATCCCTGGGGGACCCCCATGTTGACTTGGAGTGAGTTGGATACATGAGGTCAATTTTTACTGCCTGCTTCCTGCTTGTCAGGTAGGCTTGGAACCAGCTGGTGGCGAGATTAGAGAGGCCTGCGTCTTGCAATTTTGTGATTAGCTTTGGGTGGGATACCGTATCAAAAGCTTTGGCCAAGTCAGTGAATATGGTCGAGGTGATATGGCCCTTGTCCATTCCCGAGGAAACATCATTTGAGAGCCTTAGTAGTGCTGTGATGGTGGGGTGTGTTTTATGAAAACCGGACTGAAACGGGGTGAAGAAGGAGGTGGAGTAGAGGAAATGTGTGAGTTGGGAGAGGGCTAAGTGTTCTTGTAGCTTGGCCAGAACCGGTAGGAGGGAGATTGGACGGTAGTTGCCGGGCGCAGATGGATCACCTCCCTTAGGTAGTGGGATGATTACTGCTTCCTTCCAGGCTGCAGGAATTTTTGCCGTGGAGAAAGAGCTGTTCAAGAGGTCGGCTAGGGGGGTGGCTATTGCAGGGGCTGCTAAGAAAGGAGTTTGGTGTCCAGTCCTAGAGGGCACTTGCCTTTGTTGGGGTCAAGGGAGCGTAGGGTGGCTAGGAACTTCAGCTGACGAGACAGGACGAAAAGAGAAAGTGGGCGTGCGGGGGGTTAGGCTGAGGTATTGCGAGAGGGTTGTTTGTGGGTGTGGGGAATTGTTGGCTATCTAGGAGAGTTTTGGCACAATTTGTAAAGAAGGAGTTGAAAGCTGAGGCAACTTCACTGGGGGCTGATATATTGTTGCCCTGTATGTTTAGGGTAGGGGTGGGTGGCTGGACAGGGGGAGAGAGCAGGGTTTTATCGGTTTTCCAGAATTTGGAGGGGTGGCTTAGATTAGTGGAGAGAGCCCCCCGGAAGTAGTTTTTTTTTGCCTGTCTTATGGCTTTAGTGCAGTTATTTCGGAGGGTTCGGTAATGCTGTAGAGATACGGGGGAGTCTGTTTGCCTGTATTTTTTCCAGGCCTGGTCTCTAGCCGACATCTGCAGATAATGTTGGCAGAGACCCAAGGGAGATGAGATTCTCTGACCCTTCCGTTTCTTAGGGGGGCGTGATAGTCCCATATGGCAAGAAGTTGAATTCTAAACATTTTAAATGCATGGACTATAGTGGGCGCCAAATTAATAAATGACCATTCGACGAGGGAGAGGTCATTTAAAAGGGAGTGGAGGCAGAGGGATTTGTATGCTCGCGTAAGGATTGTCCTTGGTGGGTGGTGGTTTGTGGGTCTGTGCACCTTCCTGGTCATGTAGACCATATGGTGATCGCACAAGGATTCAGGTAGGAGGCCAGCTTTAATTATCCTATGTGGGTGTGTAATGAGAGCCCAGTCCAGGAGGGAGTGTTTCCGTGTTGTAGGGTTTAGATGTGTGGGTTGTTCTATTAGTTGGGAGAGATTTAGGGAGTGAACCCTGCTTCGTAATTTGGAGCAATCTGATGCTAGCCAGTTACAGTTTAGGTCGCCGAGGATGTATAGCTCACCAGCGGCAGCCGTAGCTTTAAGAGAGGCTAGCTGGTCAATGATGGAGTTCCCAGGTGTAGCAGGGGCACAATAAATCCTGGCCACATATACCGGGGAGGTGTGTGGCAGAACTATTTTAATCATCTTAGTTTCTATTTGGGGATTCTGTCCTGTGATTTGGACAGCAGCGAAGTGGAGCCCATTTGATATATATATGGCTATGCCGCCACCTTTCTTAGTTCCTTGGCGGTCCTGCCTAATTACAGTGTACCCTGTGATGGCTATTTCTGCGTCTGCATGGTGAGATTTCAGCCAGGTTTCAGATATGATACAAATATCAGGTTGGAGGGTTTGGGCAGTGACTTGCAGCTCCTGTATTTTATTTAGTAAGCTGCGGATGTTAAGGTGGATTAGGTTTAGACCCTTTGGAAGGGGTTGGGGGGTGGGATTTGATGATGGGCCAGGGTTTGTTTAGATATCGCCTGCCAGGAGAAGCAACAAGGTGAGATAGCATATGGCAGTGTGCCATGTATTTCTAGGCTTATGTCTGGGACGGGAGTTTTGTGGGGTGTGGAGAGAGACAAAAGGCCCTAGATTACATAGGGCAGATAGGCGCACGGAGAAAGAGGTGGGGATGACTGAGGAGCTGATGAGCCAAGTTCGGGTGGTTGTGTGAAACTGGCTCACCGTGGGAGTAGGTGGGGGGTGGAGGGGGAGGTGAGATCGAGAGAAAGTGGAGGAGGTCTGGGTTGTTTATGGGCCTATTTGATGGAGGTAGAGATATGAGAGGCATGGCAATGGCTAGCACTGCAATTTGGTAGAGGATCATGTTTGTGTAAGTGTTGAATACAGGAAACACGCTGAAATTTGGTATAGCGGCCTCTACTGGGGGGATCTGATAACCTGCAAACCTGAAAGTGGGCTGATAGGTTTTGGCACAGTCACCTGACCCCACAGCTCCCAATAAATTTGAGTGCCAGCCAAAGGAGGGGTGGTGGGGCGGTAGCGCCCAGTGGCTGGGAGGTGAGACTCAGCAGAGGCAGTACCAGTGCGATGTGCTGTACTCAGCACAGCTGAAGATTCAAAATGTAGAAAAGGCGCCAAATCATACAAAGGAGCCTTGTCCTGGCTCAAAAACGATCGTTGCCTCATACCTTGTATGGCTTTGGGGGGGTTCTGAGTCTGTGCTCCAGGGAGAGCTCCAGCACAGCCCTCACGACCTCGTGGGGGTTTCAGGGGGAAGGCAGCAGTTCCCTACCCCCGCAACCCACTGTGGAGAAGAGAAGAGGAGAGGAATTAATTTATAACACAGTAGGAGGAGCGGAGTTGTGATCAGGTTTATCCTTTATCTTGTTACTTCTGTTTGGAGCTATAGTTTTACACACTGGGTACCCAATTGTTATTTTTTTGTACAAAGCTTTCAAAAAGGCAGGCAATGTGCTGAAAAATGGTCCCATTTACAATTTAGAGCATAGCCTGCAAGCCATATAGGAATTCCTTCTTGCAGACTCAGCAGTGTACTCCAATCCGCACCCAGGACGCTTCCGCAGCCCTTGGCATATGCTTGTAAAAGAAAATACAGCTTGCAGTTCCTAGACTGAGAGCCTATTACAGTTTGAAAGTGCAGGGAGCAGGTACTCAAATACTTAGCGCTCAGGCTGTAACCCCTTAGATACAGTGCATTAATTTAAAACTTGAGCAGCAGCTTAGTTTAAATCTTTGAGCAACAGCAGGGAAGGCATATTGATAAGATTTGAGAGCACGGGCTATAGCCTTTTGAAATTCTATGCTGTGTAAGGAAATGAGAACAGTGCTCGGTTAAAGCTCCTTCCACAACAGTGCTCGGTTAGAGCTCCTTACTCAAAATACAGGGAAGGTAGAATGTATTAGATGCTTAGATCTCTAACTAAAGTCTATGAAATTCATTTGCTACGCAGATAAAAATGTACAGTGCACAGTTTAAAATTCTTAGAGCAAATACAGGGAAAGTTAAAAGGTTTTTTTTTTTTTTTTTTTGCAACGCAGTCTAACAGCCTATACAGTTCAATACTATGCTGCGAAAATTAAGTACACGGTCACTCTTAAAGTAAAGTGCCACTTTGCATTTTCTTAAGTATTTCAGGCAAAAAAACAGTATAAAGGTAAATTAAAAACAGTCTATAGATGTACGCCGACTGCAGTGCCTTTAAAAAATCATGGCAGACCAGTACCAGCGCGATGTGCTGTGCTCAGCACAGCTGAAGATTCAAAATGTAGAAAAGGCACCAAATCATACAAAGGAGCCTTGTCTTGGCTCAAAAATGATCATTGCCTCATACCTTGTATGGCTTCCGGGAGGGGGGGGTTCTGAATCTGTGCCCCAGGAAGAGCTCCAGCACAGCCCTCGCGACCTTGTGGGGGTTTCAGGGGGAGGGCAGCAGTCCCCTACCCTCGCGACCCACTTGTATGGCTTCGGGGGGGTCCAAATCTGTGCCCCAGGGAGAGCTCCAGCACAGCCCTCGTGACCCCGTGGGAGTTTCAGGGGGAGGTGAATAAGTCTGACTTCTATACCATGTGCAATACTGGAGGCACTCATAAAAAACAAAATATTAGAACATCTCAAAACAAATCCAATATTTGATATAAAGCAGCATGGTTTCAGACAGAGATGCTCATGTACTACTAACTTAATATGTTTTTATGACAAAGTCAGCAAAATGTTAGATGACGGAACACCACTGGACATGGTGATGTTTGACTTTAGTAAGGCATTTGATTTAGTCCCACATTGTTCTATTAGCGAAAAATAACACAGATATGGAATCAATATAAACATAATCAAATGGGTAGAGAATTAGTTATACGATAGGACACAGGTAGTATCTATACATGGTCATCTTTCAAGCAAAGGCCAAATAACAAGTCATGTCCCACAATGGGTCAGATATTTGACCTATCATTTTTCATATATTCAAAGCTGATTTAGATGCAAACGTCAATAATAAAATTATTAAATATGTAGATGATACTAAACTGTGTGTGCCCTGCAACTCATCTATTTTAAGAGATTCTTTACAAGAAGATATATATTGCATAGCTGCATGGATAAAAAAAATGGAGAATGAAATTAAATACAGATAAATGTGTCATTAACATGGGTAAATAGAACAAGCAACATACTTACATATTAACCAGAGAAGCATTACCCCATAAAACTTCAGAAAGGGACTTAGGCAGAATTTTGGATAATAAATTATTGCTAAAGGAGCAGTGCACATCTATAATTTCCAAAGCAAATAGAACCATAATGTCAATAAAAATAAATATTAAAAGTAGAAACACAAAAGTATTATTGCCTTTATAACTATTATATGTTAGGCTCTTACTGGACTAAACAAACAGGAGAGGGTCCAGCGACACTATACAAATATAATATCAGCCATGAAACACCATACTTATCTTGAAAGATTGAACAGCCTAGGATTATACAGTTTAGAAACGAGGAGGCAAAGGGGGGATGTGTTGCCTTATTTGACATCATAAACAACCCATTATTAAAGACTGAATTAAATATTGAGTTTAAAGATGGCTACCTTGGTGTAAGAGGCCAACCATTACAAATTAAAACTAGAAGATTTAAAACTGACAAAAGAAAATATTTTTATACAATGCATACAGCTAACCCATGGAGCAGACTACCTTTGTATGTAATATCAAATTCTAACAAGAAAAATTTTAAAAACAATTTAGATGAATGCATTACTTCAGGTGGAAACCTGAATTATTATTTCCTATCCTAAGGAGCCAGTTGTTGGCTTCCACCTTTTTCCACTCCTCAGACTAAGTGAAACTAAGTGAAAAGGATGAGTTTACTGTCAGGAGCATATCACAGGCACAGTTCGGTTCCAATAATGTAATTAAATAATTAATGTAAAATTATGTCCTTTATTTTTTGAAGCAGGTCAGTCAGCGATACTTAATGAGTCTAATATAGGACATATGCCAATAATTAAAACACATGAAAGTTTGAGGTCATGTGATGTGCTGAGTTGGACCAGACGTCCTCCGAAGCGCTCCCAGGCCCCAGCTATTAAAATTGTGTTTTTCGATCGAGATTTGGCCCGTGGGCGAGTGTTATTGGGGTACTGGTTGGTGCTCTTATTCGCGATCGCGATTTTGAGACGAGTGCATTTGGCAACAGTTTTTTTCGACACGGGCCTTGTGCTCGTTAGTGTGCTATACTGCTAGTGGTGCACGAGGCTGGAGTAGTGATGGAGCCGAAATCGTGGAGCTCTGGTGGCGAGATCCCCAGCAACCAAGAGGCCCAAGTCCCAATCTCCCACTCTTAAGGAGCTCGGTGAGGATCTAAATAGTGGAGGGGCAATATCTCAGTCCAGTGAGGATCTGCAGGATATTAAGAGGCTCTTACAGGGCCTGGTAGCAGATTTTGCAACAGTGAAGCCTGCTCTTCAATCTTTGGCGCAACGAATGGGGGATGCTGAGGCTAGGATAGCCTCCCAGGAGAGAAAGTCATCTATGTTAGAGCAGGAGCTTTCCACTGCTAAAAGAGTGATCAAGAAGTTAGAGGATCGTATTGAGGATCAGGAGTCCCACAGCAGGAGAAATAATTTAATTCTGGCCGGGCTCTCAGAAAGATCTGAAGGGGCAGACTGTGTCTCGTTTATCTAGGATCTACTTCTAAAGCTGTTGGGCCAGTCGCCTTTTGGAGACTCTTACAATTTGGAGAGGGCACATAGAGCATTAAGGGAAACTCCCCCGCAGGGGGCGAGACCCAGGGTGATTATAATGAGGTTCCTTAACTTTAAGGAAAAAATGCATGTGCTGGGGAAGGCTAGACAGCACAAAGCCCTTCAATGGAATGGAGCAACTATCTGGATGTTTCAAGATCAAACTCCCTCCGTTACAGAGAAGCAGAGGGAGTACGCTGATATAAAGAAAAAGCTTTATATGGTGGGCATTAAATTTCGTCTGCAGTACCCAGCAACTCTTACGGTGAGACTGCAATCAGGCGAGAAACGATTCCTGACGGCGAGGGATGCATTGGAATGCTTGCGTACTGAACTTCCCAACTTATTTAAACCTCAGACTTGAGGTGGTTTTCCGAGTTGCAGTTCTTGTTAAGGGCCTGATTTATAGGTGGACTTTTAACAGATGGACAGATAGCTGCTTATATTTTGTGTAACTAAGGTGACTGGATGCATATATGTCCATTTGCATATCATTCTGGACTGGGACTTTGGTCTTTCCACTAAAATTGGTCTAATGATAGGAGGGCAGTCCATGGGGCCAGTTTTTGGGGTCCCTGTGGGGCTGCTCGGCTTTCTAGAGAGGGTTTCAAAATTTGGAATTGACTTTTTTGTAAGGCACTCGATTTCTTTAATTGAAACTCTTCTCAGTGATGTTGGATTTGGTATTTCCTAGAGTTACTTTTTTTTTTTTTTTAGGAGAAGATTCTTTTTATGTTTATGTTCGAGTGTCTCTATGTGGGGAGGTGTTATTTTAATATTTAAAATTGCCATGGGATGGCCAAATTCTCTAGTTATTAGAGTATGGTATTGGGGCGGGAGTTGCTTGGAGGAGGGTTCATCCATGACTACCCAGATTCTAGGAGGAGTCGATCAAAGGATCGGGGTGGGGGTGGGGGTTGGGGGAGGGCTAGAGAAGAGCCCACAGGGTGGACTATACAGGAGGGCAGTGTGGGTTGATTTGGGCACGAAGCTACTGGATATACTCTGGTTTTATTTTTCTCTTTACTCTGTACCCCTTCCTTTTTTCCTGTTTTAACCAGAATGACCGGTTTTACTATTACCTCTTGGAACGTTAAGGGACTTCGGGGTAGACGGAAGAGGATGGTAATTCTGAGACATATTAAGAGTTTGGGAGCACATATAGCTGCCCTACAAGAGACTCATCTCTTGACGGAGGAACTAAGCTGTCTCAAGAGATTGTGGGTGGGCCAGGTTTATGGGCAGGGTAGGGAAAAGGTGTCAGGAGGGGTGGCGATTTTAATAAGTAATAACTGTCCTTTCAGGGTTGACCAAGTGCTATTAAGAGAGGACGGCAGAGGGCTATACTTGGTGGGGGCCCTAGTCGGAAAGGTAATTGCGTTGGCTTCCATTTATGGACCCACTCCACCTTCCGAGGACTTTTTTGCTTCAGTTGAGAGAGACATATCTGCTCTCTCCGCTGATTTTCTTGTCCTGGCGAGGGATTGGAATACTTGCATTAGCAATCTGGATGATAGGAAGCCTCCGTCTGGTAGGCCTCTTAGCAAGGCTCAGATTGCCCTGAGGAGGATGATGGAGGTAACTGCCTTGGTAGATCCAAGTAAAACCCACTCGAACAAGGGCTGTGTTATGACTTTTTTCTCAGCAGCTCATAAAATCCACTCCCGGATTGATTTTTTCCTAGTTAGTGGCCCCTTTCTTCGAGAAGTGAAGGAGGTTCTCACTGGAGTCAGGGTTCTTTCGGATCATTCTCCTATCTCTATATTGTGGGAACCACGTTCCGCTCCCCCTAAGCCAGTTAGTTGGAGACTAAATGATCTGCTACTCTCTGAACCCACGGTTCAGAAGGAGTTGGATGAGTCCCTGAAGGGATTCATTCAATCTCAATTACCGTCATTGCAGGATCAGAGACTGGCCTGGCCAACGTGCAAAGTATTGTATGTAGGGGCAGTTCAGGATATTGCAGCTAGAAGGAACAGATTAAGGAAGGCAGAGGAGGATTTCCTTTTGGGGGCCCTAGAATATCTCTCCCATCTAGAGGGCTCCTCGGGAGAAATTGATCTAGAACTTAAATCCTTATGAGGGGAATGGGCGGATCTCTGTTATGACAAGGTGGAATTCTGGCTAGAGAAGATTCGGTCCAAGTACTTACTGCAGGGGGACGTTCCAGGCCGTATGCTCGCAGCCAGGGTTAGAGAGTGGGAAGCAAGTAGAATTATTACTTCCGTATGGTATGAAGGGAAATTGTTAACAGACCCGCAAGAAATGGCAGATGCATTTGCATCCCATTTCTCTGATCTCTATGGGATTGGTACGGTGGCGGATGAGGAGGAAATTAATGCCTTTCTTGAGGAAGTGCCTCTTCCAAGGCTAGATGAAATGCAGGCCAGAGATTTGGCAACCCCTATTCTGGGCAAGGAAATCTTGGAGGCGGTGCAATCCTTACCATCAGGTAAAACCCTGGGTCCAGATGGGCTCACAGCTAAGTTTTACCAAACTCATATTCAGGCTATTTTACCAATCCTACTAGAATTTTATAATATGGTTTTAAAGGAGGGGTTACCACACCCGCCACTGTACCAGGCCTTTATAACTTTGATTCCTAAACCAGACAAGCCTAGAGACAAGATAGATAGTTATAGACCCATATCTCTAATGAACCAGGATATTAAAATCCTAACGAGAATACTAGCGAACAGGATTTTGCGCATTGCCCCAAGTTTAATCAGTGAGGAACAGGTGGGATTTATGCCTGCGTATGCAGGATGCCTCTAAAGCTACACCATATCCTTAGTTACGCTCTGGACTCCCAACTCCCGCTAGCTTTAATTTCCCTCGACGCCAAAAAGGCGTTTGATAGGGTTTCCCATGGTTTTCCTTTTGCTACAATGCGGAAGATGGGCTTTCCGGAAGGCCTGTTGAGAAGCATTAGACACTTATATGCCATACCATCGGCTAGGGTTCTATGTAACAGGTATAGCTCTCGGGAAATAATGTTGAAAAATGGGACTAGACAGGGATGTCCTTTGTCACCAATATTATTTAATATTTATTTGGAACCCATCCTTAGAGCTATTAAGGGAGACCATCTTATAAAGGGGGTGAAGCTGGGGGGGAGAGAACTTAAACTTTCAGTTTTTGAGGACGACATTCTGTTGCACCTCGAAGACCCAGCTTCTAGCTTTGAACGTGTAATGGGGGTGGTTGACCGCTTCTCGGAGGTGGCAAATTATAAATTGAATCTAGCTAAAACCCAGGTCCTTCCACTGACCCCTCATGTGCACCAAGCAGACTTTGTTTTTTCAAATCTGCAGTGGAGGCCCGATGAGATTAAATATTTGGGCATCTGGATCTTAGCCAATGGGGATAAGGAAGCTGAAGCAAATTTGGGAGGGTTAATACCAATAATTAAGGGTGACATACTAAGATGGAATAAACTCCCTTTGAATTTCATGGCCAGGCTTGGTCTGATTAAAATGAATTTATTGCCCAGGCTACTTTATCCATTATATATGGCCCCCTATGACATTACGATTATCTGGTTCAAGGTTATTAAAAAGCTTTTATCGGATTTCCTATGGAACTCAAAACCCCCTGGGAAGAAATATGAGCTGTTACATTTACCTCAACCAAGGGGTGGGATTAAGTTACCGGATTTGCATATATATTATGTTGTGGGACAGATGGCCCTTATGTTACGGTGGGTTAGGCGGTCTGATGGGGAAATATATACCCCAACGTGGTTGCAAATAGAGAGGCAAATGTTGATTGAGAGGGGTTTTTCACCAGAGGCAGTGTTATATTCTAATTTTGTAAAGGACTTTATTATAGGGAGTGGGAACCCAATTGGAAAATCTATGAGGGCGTGGTGGCTTTTCCTTACTCCAGCTCAGAGGAAAGCCCAGTTGAGGGCATGGGAGCAACTTTTGTCCAGAAATCCTACCTTTAAGTTGGGGGGGCAGATGGTTAGTGCGAAATGGGCTCGCCAGATGGAGGTTCTAAAGGTGAGGGACGTTATGCAGGATATGGAGGGTCTGGCGCCAATTAGTGGATTGGGTCTCCCAGTATTTAAAAAGACTGCAACTTTTAAGCTTATTAGGAAAAGTGAAGAAAGCTGTTGGAGGATTTGCAGAAGGGCCATTTACGTGGGATTCTTTGAAAGGGGTAGACCCAGGGGCAAATGCTCTTTCTCAGATTTACAGGGTGTTGATAGAATTTGTTGGTCCATCTTCCCCGGTACGAATTATGTATTGGGATGGGATATTCACTTCCAAGAATCTTGTCTGGGAGTCTATTTGGAAAAATTGCAGGTACATTTCTATACCTAAATTCAGGATAATGCAATACTTTACTGTCTCTAATTTATACTTTACCCCAGCAAAACTATATGGCAAGAAATTGGGACAGATGGACCTCTGTTTTAGGTGTGGGTTGGGGATAGGAGATTTGTTACATGTGACGTGGGAGTGTTCTAAAATTTTCCACTTATGGGCTGATATAAGGGATCGTATGGACCCAGCTCTAGATTATTCAGATTATATCACCCCAGAGGTTTGTATCCTGGGGGACTTCTCGGGCATAAAGGGAACTTTGCCTAAATTTCATATATCTTTGATGTCTGCATTAGTGAAAGCCTTTCTGGTTCAACATTGGAAAGATGATCAGGAGTATAGCTACGGACAGTGGGTCCATGATCTGGTGTCTTCATTGGGCAGACTAAGGAGGCACCTCTGGGGTGTAGGGAATAGAGAATTATATAATAAGAGGTGGGCTACTCTGGAAGCAATTTATTTGCTGCAGAGACTCCCACAGGTCCGTCTGTCATCTCCTTGAACTGTATGAATTTTTTTTTTTTTGTATGATATGAGGAAGGTGGCTTTCTTATCTTATTTCTTTCTTTTTTTTTTTTTCTTTCCTTTCTCTCCTTATGCTTTGATTTACGCTTCTTTCAGGATGGTCATGTAAGTGGGTTGGGGTATAGAAACCAGGTTATCTATGTGGAGATTACTCAAGATTAATTATGTATGCCCTCTAGGGAATTGGCTGGGATGGGTCTCTCTCTCTCTCTCTCTATACGGGGTTCATGGCGGGGCTCCATCTCGATCTTAGCTAGGGACCTTGCTAGATTTTGGTCTGGGGGCTGATAACTCTACGATCTGTAACATAGTTGACATAGTGGATTTTGTTCTTATTATGGGTGTTCTTCGGTTTATATTTTATTAAATTTCCTTTTCAGTCTTAGTTCATTGAATGTTAACGGCTTCAAATTCGTATGCTTAGTTTGTACATTTGGTGACATTTTGGTAGTAGGGAGTTGGAACTACAGCCCAGTTATAGGAGTTATCAGCTAAATGTATATTTCTTCGAGATGGACCCCTGCTATGCGGATAGGAATGGGTTTGTACATAGTTCATACAGTCAGTTTTTGGACTGTATACCCTGGCTTGTCCAGGTTTTGTACCTTGTTGTTATTTTTTTTTTTTCTTACTTTTCTCTCCCTTTTCTTTTTGTCTATTATTGTGTACTGTTGTTCTAAAAGTAACAAAGAGTTGTTGAACAAAAAAAAAACACATGACAGTTCAAGCAATGTTATGTCATGGCTAGTAAGATGGGAGGGAACTCATTGCCATAGAAAAGTCAAGCAGACACATAAAATATTCATAGCAGAAAATTAAATTGATGGCAAGCTCCTAGTTTCTCTGCCAGAGGGTATGGATATCAGTGAGGCTCAGACAATAAATTCAGGAAGTACCTGGGAAATTCTCTGTGAGCTTCAGCTGCACACAGAAATTGCTCCTCTCCTTCAAAAGTGGCCACCTGGAAATGGGCAGGATACAATAGCCTAAATAATTAATTAGTACTAGGAGGGTGGGTGGGTAAAGAGGGACAGTGAAAAAGCAGGGCTACTGAACGAATACTTCTGCTCAGTATTCACTAAAGAAGAGGAGGGGGAAGTGTCTAATCCAGTCAATAGAAGCACTCTGGATAGGGGAGTCTATATCAGTCCTTTCACAGAAAAAAGGGTTCTGAAAGAACTCCTAAAACTGAAGGTGGATGAAGCAATGGGGCTTGATGGGATTCACCCCAGAATTCTAAAAGAACTAAGGGGAGAACTAGTAACACCATTGACTACCCTTTTTAACATATCATGGGACGATGGTATGGTACCTGAGGACTGGAGGAGGTCAGATGTGATTCTCCTTCACAAAAGTGGAAGCAAGACAGAGGCAGGAAACTAAAGGCCTGTCAGTTTGACCTCAGTGGTAGAAAAAATGATGGAATCACTTCTGAAGGAAAGAAATGTTGAGTACTTAGAGGCCAGTGGGGCACAGCCTCAGGACCAAAGGCAGCATGGATTTACAGTGGGAAGGTCATGTCAGATGAATCTAATCAATTTCTTTGACTGAGTGACCAAAACAGTAGACCAGGGAGGGTCTGTGGACATAGCCTACCTAGACTTTAGCTAGGCATTTGACACAGTCCCACACAAAAGATTAATAAACAAATTAGCCACCCTGGGAGTGGGTCCCAGGGTGGTAGCCTGGGTAAAACATTGGCTGACAACAGGTCACAGATGGTATTAGTAAATGGAGTCCACAGTGAAGAAAGGAGGGTTACTAGTGGGGTACCGCAGGGTTCTGTACTGGGTTTGGTCTTTTTTAATGTCTTTATAAGTCACATTGCAGAGGGACTGGATGGAAAAGTATGTCTCTTTACAGGTGACACAAAGATCTGGAACAGGGTTGATACACTAGGTGGGGTGGAAAGGATAAAAAGGGACTTGGCAAAGTTGGAGGAATGGTGAAATGTATGTCAGCTTAGATTCAATGCAAAGAAGTGCCGAGTAATGCACCTAGGAAACAAAAACCCAGGGGAAGAGTACACAATGGGGGTGAGATACTGACAACAAAAATAGAAAGGGACCTGGGGTAGTTATATCAGATGACCTAAAGATGGGCAAGCAATGTGAGAAGGCAGTAAGGAGGGCTGGGGGGATGCTGAAATGCATAGTGGGAGGCATTACCAGTAGAAAACAGGAATTTATTATCCCTCTGTACAGATAGTTGGTGAGACCCCATCTGGAGTACTGCATCCAGTTCTGGAGACCCCATCTCCACAAAGATATAGACAGGTTGGAGACTGTCCAGAAGCAGCAACCAAAATGGTGCAGGGTCTGCACCAGAAGGTATACGAAGACAGACTAAAGGAGCTTAATATGTATGCCCTCGAGGAAAGGAGGGAGAGGTGGGACATGATAGAAACTTTCAAGTACCCCAAGGGAATCAACAATGTCCAAGTGGGTGGCATCTTTCAGAAAAAGAGATGTGCAAGAACAAGGGGGCATAATTTGAAGATGGGAGGCAGCTCAGAGGTAATGCGAGGAAGTATCTTTTCATGGAGAGGTTGTGGATGCATAGAACAGCCTTTCTGAGGAGGTCATGGAGTCAAAAACAGTGAGGGAATTCAGGAACGCATGGGACAGACATAAGACAATTGTAGTGGGGGGAAGAAGGAAGTAGGCTGTTGGTTAACTAGGATCTGCAGTTTATCTATTAGGTAGAGAAATGGGCAGACTAGGTGGGCCAAGTGGTCCTTATCTGCCATCCAATTCTATGTTTCTGTGGATAGTGATTGGTGGGTGGGGATACAACTAGACACCAAGTAAATACATAACATTAATGGGGACAGTGATCAGAATAAGATGCAGCAAACAAAAATGACTTTCCCGTCACCAAAAAGAATCTTTTTTTGTGACCAATGATAAAAAAATAAAGATTTCTTTTTCGTATCATGCATCATGAAAAAAAGATTTATAATATTAAAAAAAGAAAATTTCAAAGGCATTTCTTCAGTAGTGAAGTGCAGATTGCACCTAGTGGATTCCTATAAGCCAGATAGATGTATTGGTCTCAATCCCGGATGTAATTTTTGTGGATTTTGAATTTTTTTTTTTTGAACAAAAGGTAACAAGATGGCGGCAAACAAAAAAGGATTATTCCAACATGGACAACCATTTGTCAATGCCGAATGTTTTCTTGCTGGTATTAGTACTGGAAATGCAGGAGGTAGACAGATGCAGAATAGGAAAGGCAGTGAAGAGTTGAACTTCACGCCAATCCCACCTCCATCCTGTAGAGATGGACAGGCATACGTGGAAACTGTGCAACGCATGCTCGTAACACAGTCATTTTATGGACGTTCATCACCAAATTTTCAACATAGCCATTTTAGGACTTCTGCTCATGAACAGTGTCACTGTGATTTTTTTAATGTGTCAGCAACACTGATTTCCCATCGTGACTGCGCTATTTTGCACCAGAACTGCGAAAACACATTTTGGGCAGGATGTGAAAAATGACAGATGTATTGTTCATGAAGAGGTGTGGAAAAATGGCAAAATTGAAAATCTGGAGTGAAAATATTGCAAAGTTGCAAAGAAATGAGCGTACGTGGAAACTGCACAATGCACACTCATAGCACACTAATTTTATGGACTTTCATCACCAAATTTTCAACATAGGCATTTTAGGACCTCTGCTAATGAACAGTTCACTGACATTTTCATAATGTGTCCCGAACATGGGTTTCCCACAGGGACCCCTCTATTCTGCGCCGGAACTGCGAAAACACAGTTCAGCCAGGATGTGAAAAATGACAGCTGTGCTGTTCATAAGGAGGTGCAGAACAATGGCAATGCTGAAAACCTGGAGTGAAAATATTATAAATTTGTCAACTTATGAGCGTTCGTGCAAACTATGCAACACACGCTCATAACACAGTCATTTTATGGAGTATTATCACCAAATTTTCAACATAGGCATTTTAGGACCTCTGCTCATGAACAGTGTCTCTGTCATTTTCATAACCTGTCCCAAACTCTGATTTCCAACAGCTACTGTGCTATTCTGTGCTAGAAGTGTGAAAACACATTTCTGATAGGATGTGAAAAATGATATCTGTACTGTTCACAAGGAGGTGTGGAAAAATGCCAGTGTTGAAAATCTGGCATGAAAATATTGCATATTCGTGAAATTACGAGCATGCGTAGCAACTGTGCAATGCATGCTCGTAAAATAGTAATTTTTTTGATTTTTTTCCACCAAATTTGCAACATAGGCTTTTTGAGAGCCCACCTTATGAACACTGGCACTGTAGTTTCGTTAATCAGTCCCAAAAGGTGATTCCGCTCAGTGACCGAGAAATCACCTTTTGGGGCCAATTAATGCCATGACAGTGGCAGAATTCCTGAGGAGGGGTTCCAAAAACCCCATGTTGAAAATTTGGTGCCAAAATTCCCAAAAATGCCTGAGATATGCATCAAAGTTGAAAAAACATATTTATTCCATCATACAGCTTACGACATTTCCTCAGTTCCAGTCGGCTTTGAAGAGTGCAGACATGTTCCTGGCCCATGGAAGATCATCGCCCCAGACTCGGAGGTAAGTATGGGGTTAGAGGGGGTGTGGGGAGGCAGAGTGCACAGTGGGTGGGTGCGGGTTGTGTGAGGGGGGCAGGGAGATGGTGAGGGACTGTTTTCTATTTTACAGGATTTCACCAAACGGGAAAAAAACATTGTGGGCTGTTTTTTTTGTTTCAAGGCATTTGGCCCACTGGGGTGGGCACTCAGCATGCAACCTAAGTGTTTTGTGGGGTTGACATTATGCCAACAGGGATTGGGCACCCTGTCGGCTCACAAACAAAGTGGGAAGCATTATGCCGACGGGGATTGGGCACCCCTGTCGACACATATGGAGTTGGGGGGACAAGAGCTGAGAGGGATTGGGAACCCCCTCAGCATAAAGTTAATGTTGGATGCCAACGGGAGTGGGCTCCCATCGGCAAATTACAGGGGCCGGAGGGATGTGCATGAAGCCGCCGGGGTTTGGGGCCCCCGTCAGCAAAACTAATGTCATGGGGGCACATCATGCCAAGGAGGATTGGGCACCCCCTTAGCACTGGGGACTGTTGAATATTGTTTGTGAACAGGGCAGCAAGCTGCTGCCATATTCACAAACAATATTACAGTCAGCAATGTTCCCGCCCAGTAATGACTTTTCGATCCCTCATTGCAGCGGATTGCCTGACGCTGCAATGACAAGGTGGCCCCTGATTGCTGCAGCAAAAACGTTTCTACTCGGTGGCACTTTTGGAGACCAGTGCCATCAGGACACTGTGCCTCCATTGGTCCACCAGTGCCCAGACCCCAAAGGTAGTGGCTCCCTTGGCTGCTATAGTGCCATGCCTCCCCAATCTGCTTCTCTCCTAAGCTGCTGCATAATGTTTCTTGTACATGCGCGAAAGCACACATAAAAAGGAGTCATTTTTGTTTCATACAGCTATATTAAAGTGCTTACCAAGCATGCTCAGAACCACATGTTTCAAAATGTCAAAGTGAAATAACTTTGCAACTGATTAAGATTTTTTCATTAAACAAGCAAAAGGCCCAACTGCGTTTCATCCCTTTTCTAAACTGAAAATTCCAAACCATCCTGGCTGTAAGCAAGTTTAAAGAAAAAACACAGCAAAACCAATGAGCTAAAAAATTTTTTTTAACATTATCTGGAAATCAGAATCTGCACGTCCTACCAAAGTGAAACTTGGCACATCCACAGATTTACCACAAGAGACCATGGCCCAGATATTCAAACTGCGCCAGTCTGAGGCGCAAGCCCCAGCGCCGCTCAAAATAGTTGCGCAGGGGTGTGGCCAGGGTGATATTCAAAGGAGTTGCGCTGTTGAGCAACTCCTTTGAATATCACCCCCGAGCCACAGCACTTGCGCGAAGGCGGCGAGTGAACTTGCGCTACCACCAAGTTGCCAGAGTTGGGCATTAAACTCATGTATGCGAAGTACCATTGCTCGATGCGCAAATTTCATATTCAAAGGTGACATGCAAATGGGGCCATAATTTATGCAAGGCGCAGGGGCCATTTGCATCTATTTATGGCCCCATTTGCATGCCATTTGCATGTAGGTGCGCTGATCCCCGAGGACTTGCTCCTGGCCACCCTGCCAGGCAGCAGCCGTCGGGGACCGACGCACAATGCAGCCCGATCGCGGGCATCACAGTTACATGCACCCCCCCACACATCTCCCACAGCCCGATCGCGGGCAGAACTGTACATGTCGCCCCCACCACATCTCCCACAGCCCGATCGCGGGCAGAACACGTACATGTCGCCCCCCACACATCTCCACAGCCCGATCGCGGGCAGAACGTACATATCACCCCCACACATCTCCCACAGCCCGATCGCGGGCAGAACCTGTATGACCCCCCAATTGCCCGATCGCGGGCAGAACCTGCCAGCCCCCCTCAGTGCCCGATCGCGGGCGAATGTAACCCTCCCCACCGAATAACTCCCTGGTGGTCAGTGGACCGTAAAGCCCGATCGCGGGCAGAATGTCACAACACACCCCCAAACATCTCCTGGTGTCTAGTGTCCCCCCCACCCACCCGAAGCCCCTCCACCCGCCCCCCGCGGCGGCGGCGACAGCATCCACCGCCTCCTGCCGCCCCGCACTTCCGCCGACTGACTGTCCGGCGGTAGGGCTGCCGCTGATGGTGCAGAGCTACAGCCAATGGGCGTGCAGCCCATACCGCCATGACAGTCCAGATTTGTAGATGATCATTCCACAAATCTGGACTATCCATCTCGGTATAGGCTCTACGCCAGCAGCTGCAACTACGCAATCAAATGCAACCGGACAATCGTCGGCGGCGGCAACAGCGAAAAAGACTCTATCCCGCCGGCGAAAAAGCGGTGAAGCCGATAGTGGTTGCGAACGCCGAAATGTTGAAAGTGCTGTGACATTCTGCAGCGTCCCGACTTCTGATCACTGTACCGAGAGATGTGCGGTGTAGGGGAGAACACATTCTGCCAGCGATCGCGCCACAGAGAGTTCATACGAGTTCTGCCAGCGTCGGCTCGATGAAGATGTGTGTGGGGGGTTTCATACGTAACGCCCGCGATGCAGCTATGAAAATGAGAGAAGGACCATGTAACTGTGATGCCCGTGATCGGGCTGGTGAGGCACAGGGACGAGTTGGGGGCCAGCCGGGGTGGCAGCTGCGTGTTGCGCCCACTGCAAGACAGCAGCTCACGTGGGTGGCCTCAACTTGATCCTTTTTTTTTGGCTCAAGGTTGTGCAGGCGCAGGTTGGTTATGATGACAACTCTGCACAACCCGACTGAATATCAGGTTCGCGAGGTTATGCATGGTTCCTCCCCTCCTGTTGAGCATGCATTCATTTGCATTGCTCTTTAAGCAACCTGTTGCCAGTGGAGCAACTGCATCCTGCTGAATATCGCAGAATGGCGCAATGTAGGACTTGCGCATGCGCAACCCTGTTGCGCATGGAGCAACCCTTTTGAATATCTGGGCCCATGTATACAAAATCTCATGCAAATCTATTGAATGGTTGCAAAATTATTAGAGTGCAAAAACTGGGTTCATCTATCTATCTATCTATCTATCTATCTATCTATCTATCTATCTATCTATCTATCTATACTGTATATTAGGGTTAAAGTAACAAAAGTAGGGAAATGTGGTATTAGAGTTTCCAATCCTAACACCCAACCCCTACCTTACAGGCAACAACAGGTGTGGAGTGTGCCTTGGGGTTGTCACTAAAGAAGCTGAGATGGGTCCAGTATAAGGGAATGGGGTGAGCATTAGGAATGATTACTCCAAGGCACACCACATGCATGTTGCTGCCTGTAGGCTAGGGGTGGGGTATTAGGATTGGAAACCCTAGTGCTACATTTCCCTACTTTTGTTGCTTTAATACTAACTGGTGCATTAATGACGTTTTTTGGAATGAATTTCCTTACTTTTTGTGATACTATAATCTCATCTTCATATGCCTGTGGGAATGTAGTGCCTTCTGTGCCCTGCACTCCCATCAATCAATACTTTCTTTTGGATAGTGTAATTGATTCCTTATTTGCCTTTGGGTGTGTAGGGTCCTCTAGATCCTGCGCTCTCATCCCTCTTGCACTGCCAGTTTTAGGAAAACCGCAAATTGTCACCACAGACCTTTTTATTACCCCACTTCATGAGTCTGGTACTGAAAATTTCCAGATCCCTGCCAAAATGTGATTTCGTGGTACCACAACTTAGTTTCATGCTACAGGTGCAAAAAGCCAGTTTCACCAGGATTTGAAAAAGGACAACTGACACATTCATGAGGCGGTGTACAAATATGGTTATGTTGAACAGTCAGTGTCAAAATATTACAAATTACAATAGTTATGAGAGATTTTAGCAAAATGTCAACGCATGCACATACTGTAATTACTAATGCCATTTATACAAATTTCAACATAACCTTCTTATGACCCCATATTATGAGCAAGGGCAATGAAATTTTTCAAATTCCACCTGAAAGATGATTTTGCCAAGTGATCAAGAAATTACCTTTCAGGCAATTTTAGCAATTTTAGCTGTAGGTGGTCAGTTATTTCAGTTGTTTGTAGAACTTCTGCCTGTATTTCATTTTTAATTCACTGTGTCTCCTGCCTTGGTTAGTTGAAACTTAGCACTGCCCAACCACTATATCTATTATTGTCTTCTTAATGCTCCTGCTTGCTCCTGTTTACTGTTTGCTGCAGCTGTGCTTCATCCTCCCCTACTTTCCACCTCTCCTCCATTGCCCTTTCTGTCCCACTTCCCCCTTTTGTCCCCCCCACCTTGCTCCTGCTTAATCTTAGACTACTCCCCCTTCTCTTTTCCGACACATCCCTCACCTCTCCTCCCTTCCCTCTCTCCCCCATGCTGTACCCTCTCCTCCTAACTATCTCAATTTTCCTATGACATCCCCTTTTTTTTTCCCAATGCCCGTGGACTCCTGGGGCTTCAATACTACCCTCCGCCTGCCTCCACAGCACTCTTCTCAGCCCCTACCACCCTTATCTCTTCATGTTGCCACCCACCATGATCTCAACCTTCAATAAAGAAGAACCTAAATATACTCATTGTTTGCCTAATCTCATACTAACATACCTACATACTAAAATGCCAGCAGAATAGGCCTAACGGTCTTTCGTGTCTGCTCATTTGGTCAGCCCCCACCCTGGGTGCTGACCTTGCTGCCCCCCTCGCCTTTTCTGGCTTCTCCCTTCCCAGTTCCGGATATTCTTTCCTGCATTGAATTTTGCTTCCAGAACCCTTCCCCTGTACCTGTCCCACCCCCTCTTGAACCCCTCCACTGTCTCTGCCTCCACCAGCCCCCTAGGCAGCACATTCCATGGCTCCACCACCCTCTCAGTGAAGTAGCACCTCCTCCTCCTCCTTTCTCTCCTGAATCTTCCCCCTTCCAGCTTCCACCCATGCCCTCTAGTGGCCGCCTCCTCCTTCCTTTGAAGCACCCTGACTGTTCCTCCCCTATTTACCCTCTTCATGTACCTGAAGACCTCTATCATGTCCCCCCGGTTCCTTCTCTCTTCCAATGTGTACATATTTAGCTCTTCGAGCCTCTCCTCATAGGTCCTGTCCCCCAAGCCCCAAATCATTTTGGTTGCCCTCCTCTGGACCCTCTCCAGGAGGTTAATGTCCCTCTTTAAGTGTGGCCTCCCAAAGCTGCACGCAGTACTCAAGGTGCGGCCTCACCAAGCAGTTATACAGAGGGAGTATCACTTCCTCCTTCTGGAGCCGATCCCTAGCGATGCATCCCAGCATCCTGTTGGCCTTGACTGCTGCCCTCACAAGTCTCAGAGTTGTTCATCTTAACATCCACCACCACCCCAGGTCCCTCTCAGCCATCGAGACTTGTAGCATTTCCCAGGGTGTACACTTGGCCTGGGTTTCTGCCCCAGGTGGAGTACCTTGCATTTCCTGTATTAAACCTCAGCTTCCACTTTCTAGACCATCTTTCCAGAGCCTCCAGGTCCCTGTAGGCCACCCCCCCTCCTCCCCATCCACCACCGCCCCCAGTTTTGAGTCATCCACAAAGAGACTCATCTCACTCCTGATTCCTGTCCTTATGTCAGAGACGTAGGCGTTGAACAGAAGGGGCCCAAGGACTGATCCCTGTGGGACCCCACTAATGACCCTCCTTGGGGATGAGACTATCCCGCCAACTACGACCCTCTGGGTCCGGTCCTGGAGCCAATTGCCTATCCAGCTGATCATCTGGTTCCCCACCCCCATTTCTCCCAGCTTATCCAACAGGTCCACGTGAGGAACAGAGTCAAATGCCTTGCTGAAGTCTAGAAAGAGGACGTCCACTGGTCTACCCAGGTCCAAGGCACTCGTCACCCAGTCATAGAACTCCACCAGGTTTGTCTGATATGATTTCCCCGGGATGAATCCATCCTGTCTATCATCCAGGCACCCTGACTTTTCCAGGTCCCCCCCTAGCCTCTCCTTGACACTGCCCTCCATCATCTTGCCCTCCACTGATGTCAGGCTGACAGGCCTGTAGTTCCCTGCCACCTCCCTTGATCCCCCCTTGTGGATAGGCACTATATGCACCACCTTCCAGTCCTGGGGCACCCACCCTGTCCTCAGAGAGATGGTGAAAAGGTCCGCCAGGGGTTTCAGCAGGACATCCATAAGTTCCTTCAGCACTCTGGGATGTAATTTATCCGGCCCGGTGCTTTCTTCGTCTTAAGGGAGCTGAGGCTTCCCTCACTCTCTCTGCAGTTCCACTTCCGTACCTCTTCTCCGCTTAGCCCTCCCCTCCGGCCAGTGATGCCTCCCCCTCTCCCCAGACCCGCTGATCAGTAAGGGTTCCCCTCCTCAGTATCTCTGTCTCCTCCCATGTATGATGCAGCACCCCCATTTTCCTTGGTGAAAAATGAGGTGAAGTACTCATTTAGTACCTCAGCCTGCTCCCCCGGGTCTTGTGCCCATCTCTCCCCTGATTTAATCCTGCTAATCTGCCCCTTCACCCTTCATTTTCCCCGATGTATCTAAAGAACCCCTTGTTCCCTCTCCTAATTTCCCTGGCCAGGTTCTGCTCCTTCCTTGCCTTAGCTGCCCTCACCACCCTAGTGGCCCTTCTAGCCATCAGCTCATACTCCCCTCATTCCTTTCACTCCTTGAGCACTTGAATTGCTTATAGGCTGCCTTCTTTCTCCGCACCACCTCCTGGACCTCCTGGTCCACCATCAGGTTTTTGGGCCCTACTGCATTTCGTCTTACTCTTGCACAGGTGCTGGTATCATCCTGCACCCCTCTCTGATGAGTTTCCACCTACTATCAGTGTCCATGTCTGACCCAATCCCATCCAAATGCTCCTTAAGGATCCTTCCCATTTCCTTAAAATCCACCCCCCTGAAGTCAGTTACTTCCGTCTTTGTGCAGCCTTCTACCCCTCCTAGGTCCAGGCAGAACCAGACTGTGGCATGGTCACTCTCCGCCAATGGGTCCCTTACCTCCAGGCCCCCAATCTGGTCACTGTCTGCCAGGACCACATCCAGTACCCACGCCTCCCTGGTTCGTTCCCTCACCTGCTGAGTTAGGAACGCGTCTTGAAAGACATCCAACAACCTCTGTTCCCTGGTCACAGAGGATGTCATAGTCTCCCAGTCTGTTCCTGGCATGTTTAAGTCTCCCAACACCACCACCGTTCCGCTGCCTAGTCTGCAATGTCTCCCAACATCTGCCACCAGACTGTCCTCCAGCTCCTCCACCAGGGCAGGGGGTCTATACACCACTCCTATTTTTACTCTCTTGCCCCCCCTTGTTATCAAGGTGACCCAAATCACCTCCATGGTTCCCTCCGCCTCCTCTACTCCCCCTATGCCAATGCAGTTTTTGACTATCATTGCTACCCCTTCCCCTGTCCTTCCTGAACATAGTGTAACCCTCGAGGTTCAGGTCCCAGTCATGTCCTGCAGTGGCTCAAGTCTCAGTGACCGCTGCCACATCCACTGCTCCCTCAGTTAGCATCGCCTGGAGCTCAGGCATTTTATTGCCTAAGCTCCTGGCATTTAGCAGGACTACCTTCCACCCTTTCCCTATAGTTCCATTTCCCCTGCTCATGTTCCCATGGGGATTCTTTTTTCCCCTGGTCTGCACTTTGCCAGTCGGCCTTTTCCCGCAATCCTCCAGCTCCCCGGGGGGGTGGAGACAGAGTCCCTCCTTTATTGACACCCCCTTGACAGCCCTTTCTCCCATCCCTCCCCCCTTCACAAGTTTAAACCCAACTTTTCACCAATGAATCCCTCTATTTTCAACTTAAGGATTCCCCTCCCCTACAAATTGAGATGGAGTCTATCTCTAGCATACAGCTCCTTATCCTCCCAGGTCTCCCCCCAATCCCCCATCAACCCATACCCTCTGGCTTCACACCACTCCCTGAGCCACTGGTTTATCTCCCTAATCTTCCTTGTGTGTCCCACTAGCCCTTGGCACCGGCAGGATTTCTGAGAAGGAAACTGTACATCCTATGTCATGACAGACCCTGGCAAACTCCTGAATCTGCCTGTATCTCTAGCTCATGATTTCCCTCAATGTCATTTGTACCCAGGTGGACCAGTATGTCCGGGAACCCCCACAATCCTTTGCCAGCTGATATACCTCGTGCTTGGCCTGTGCACCATTAGTCCAGGGAAGCATCTTGTTCTAACTGGCCAGGCTTCTCCTCCCTATCCCATTTGATACCCTGATCATAGAATCCCAACAGGAGCACTCTGACCACTCCTTTTCCTCCATTCCCTTCCATGTCCCTCATCCTTTCTACCGGCCTCCACCCAGCCGGCTCCTTGTTCCTCCCCTCATCTGGGTGCCACATGCCACCCCTCCTTATTTACCATGGCCACCCCCTCCCCTCCAATCCTATGACTCTCCTCCTCCTGAGTATCCTTCTGTACCTTGCTAATTCCCCCCTCACTGCTCATGACTGGTCCTTCTCCCCCATCTGCTAAATTAGCCTGGCTCGTCCTCCCTTCCTTCCTGTCTCCATTTAGTTCCTCCTTGCTCATCGTGCTCCCCTGGCCTAAACCCTCAGGTCCCTTCACTGAATCCTCCTTGTACTTCTGGTCCTTCTCCTTTACCTTTCCTCCCAACTGGTCCTCCTCCTTGCACTTTCCTCCCTCTTCCCCCTGCCCCTCCTGCTCCGATTCACTGCTCCCCCCATTTTCCTGCATTCCAGGTCCCCCACCTGTTCTTCCTGCTATCTGGCCCCTGCCTCCTGCCCCCCACTCCCTTTCCATCTCTAACCACCCCTGTCGTTGCTACATCACCCCCCTCATCCTCAAGCAGAAGAAGAGATTTGAAGCAGTTACTGAGTGTAAGGTCTGGTCCCTCCCGCCTTGCTTCCTTCTGTCCAGCCCTGGTCATCTGCCTACTTCCTGAGAATGTTGTCCCTACGTCCCTCCTTTGCGAGGGTTCCCATTACCTCCTGCTTCCTTGTTGGTAGTGTCCTTTTGGACCTCCTCTGCCAGGGTCCTCTATGACCCCTGGATATCTCCTGCACTCCTTTCCCTATGCCCCTGCCCCAGTGCTTGGTGCAACCCGTGAGAGATCCCAGCCCCTTCCCCAACCATACCGCCCCCTTCCCCTAGCTGTCTCCTAATCCCCGCAACCTCCTCCCTAAGCTGTGCCAGCTGGTAGCACACTGGGCAACCACCGAACTTCCAAGCCCAGTCCAGTATCATGGCTGCTCCACACCCTGTGCACCCCACCACCCTCCCAAAGATGCCAGCCCTAATGACTTGTGGTTCCATCCCCTTCCAAATAGGTTTGCTTGGGTGAGTCACCAGGTTCTCCCCTAGTCCAAGATACACCCTACTGCCTAATCAGGTCACCCATTAATCTTAGAGACAGTCCCACTGTACACCAGTAACCCTGTTACTAGGTGCAGTGCAGCACATTAAACTTATAAGGGAAATGAACAACTCCCTAAGCTCCTCTCTCCCAGCCTTTAAATCCAACCCCCAGTGGCTAGAACTACATGAGCTGCACCTGCAGCCTTTTCCTCCAATTGCAGGGCAGGTGTTCCCCTATAAATTAGCAGAATTCTGGGGAGGGAGGGGTGGAGGGCGGGTCTTGGGCAGACACCTGACCTGAGAGAGTGTATCAGCCCTGTGTCTCCCCTCCAAGCCCAGCATCCAAAGAACCAGGCCCAAGCAAATCCCACCAAATAGGTTTTAAATCAGAAGAAATAGGCCTCCACCAGCGCAGCCTGTTACACAGTGAAACATCCACAAAATGAGCCCACTTACAGCCACCAGACCAGTTTTCAAACCTCCAGCAGCCCCCAAAACAATACCCTGCTAGCCGCTTAGAAGTAAGAAAGAAAAGAAATAACCTTCTACCAAGTAAAATCCACAAGAACCCTGTGAAAACAACAAACAGCAGCTACTGTCCTGGAACACAACTGATCCTGTCCCCTTCCAGTTCTTTCTGAGAAGACAAAGCAGCTAACACCTCAAACCTGATTCAGCTCTGCCTCCAGTCAATTGGCTGAGTGAGACCTGGCCAGACCATTAACACCCTTCCCCCACTATGCACTAACCTTTTGCAGCTAGTGGAGTCAGCAAAAAGGAATCAAAATTCAACTCAAAGACCCCAAAATATGTTTGCTGCCAAAGGAAACAGGTCTCCAATTTAATCAGCTTCACTAACAACACATCAAAATAGGCTTTCCCTGCTGCTATTGCTAGCTGGGGTCATAGAATCTAACCTTGGTCATACTGTTCCCTCCAGTGTTCTCCGTGGCTTAAAGGTTGCTCATCTAAATATCTGACTGAAAGATGGTTGTTGTTATCTCTCTTTCAAAAGGTGGTGATCCATCTGTTACTGGCAACTATCCTCCCATCTCCATCCTCCCAATCCTGTCCAAGTTATAGGAATGTATAGTGTTATCACTATTCTTTCCCTTCCCAGATTCCTCTTCCTTCTTCACCCCCTTACCAGTCTGGCTTACAGAAGTACCACTCTACAACAACCTCCCTACTCTGGCTCACTGACTCTGATCTCACAGGAATGGACCAGGGCCTGATCACCTCCACCATCTTTTTCAATCTAGCAGCAGCATTCAGCACTGTCTCCCACCCCCTCCTCCTGTCCTGTGGAGGGGTTGTGGGATAAAAGATAGGCCAGACACTGAACATCAGGTTGAGGACACACTCTCTGTGTGATGTTTATTCAAAATACAGGAAATAAGCTTCAGCAATGGCATATTCCTTCTTCAGTAAATCAGTTTGCAGCAGCAGACTACGTATGTCTTTTCTCTTCACTTTGCCAGCACCTACTGACACTGATCTCTGATCTAACATATCAGTTGAGATTTAACCTCCACCCCTATGCAAGCCTTGTTTGCTTCGGTGGAGGAGGCTCAAAAAGAAAAAGAAAAAAAAAACAAGCTATAGACAAAGAACCCAAATGCAGAATCATTGAAAAAAGGGTTAGCCCAAAGGGCATTGGCAACAAATCAAGTTTCAAAGAAATACATCATCATACATGCTTCTAGAATGCAAAGCCTCATGGGATATATGAAAATCACCATGAAAGTTTAGACTTGTTCAGTTTACATCACTTTACATGCATTTTAAATAGCATAACTAACTTAATGTCTGTAATAGTCACCTAGTATTTTTTACCATTATCAAAAACACCTATTGCCATGCTATTTTCAACATTTACAGGTTTCATAAGCATAAGGTATATACAGCAAGGTGTTTTATGACATAGTGCTATTACATACGAAATCAAACAATGATAAGCATAGCCTGTTTTACATAAACTTGGAGGTCACCACAATAACCTCGCTGTATGAGGACCTGGGAGGGAAAAGTAAAATTAAAGAGGACACTATAACATAGTCAAGAAAGGGAAGAGGGTGCCCATAGGTGGCCAACCTTATGGACTAGCAATCATAAAGGATAGATTAGGCTAAGAAATAGAAGAACTGTTGCGACAGATTTAAGAAAAGGACAGTCCTCAAGCATGGCAGGAGCTCCCTGTCACATGTCCAAACTCTCTGCTGCTGGCCTCTTTACAGCAGCTGTCAGCTGGTTCATTTCCTACCTCATGGACAGATCCCCATCTGTCAAAATTGGTGACACTCTGTCCACTCCCCTCCCTATTACCACTGGGGTCCTGCAATGGTTCTATATTGGGACCACTGTTATTCTCCATCTTCCTCAATGACCTCGCCTCCATCTGCTTGTCCACTTCCATCCACGTGTATGTGGATGACATGGTTCTTTATACCTCAGGCCCCTCTAATGCTGATGTGGTGCACAGACTCCAGCTCAGCTATGACCAAGTCCAGCTCTGGCTACACTTGAACTAGCTATTCCTAAATTCCAAGAAGACAGTCCCCATGTCCTTTGGCATGAGGCAGAGACTCTCCAGGCTCCCCTCCTTACCTTTGACTACTCCCATTTGGAGGATGTCACCACCTTCAGGTATTTGGGGGTTTGGCTTGACCAACACCTAAACCTTTTTGGCCATGTTGATACTATTGTCAAAGAACTGCACACCAAGATGGTTCCTTGCATAGAAACCATGACTGCATCCTGCTGCTGGCCTGCTGTACTACTATCCAGAGAATGATCCTTCCAATATTTAACTACAGTAATCTTGTCTACAGTGCTGCCACTGGTACTTCCCTCACCAGACTTGACACCCTCTTCCACCCTTTTTGCCCTTTACTGTCCCTCTCACACTCACTGCTGCTCTATGTATCAGCCCCTTTCTATTCCCTGTTTTGAGGAAAAGAACCCTGCCAACTACGTTAACTTTGTGAGCACATTCTGGTTCAGTTCCCTCCCCACCTACCTCTCTGCTTCTCTGTCCTCTCCCCTTCCCACCTACTACACCCTGAGAAGCTACATTGGGCAGACCTTGCAGTCCCTCCTACCTCTACGACTGTTGGCAAAGCTGCCTTCGCCTACCATTTCCCTAAATTATGGAATTCCCTCCCTCTTGCCATCCAGAATGCCCCCTCTCATCAGACCCTCTCTTACCTCCTCTGTAGCCTTACTTCTCTCACCTGCAACTGCTTCTAACAACCTCCCCTACTCCTTCTCCCTTCCCTCCCTCCTCCTGCACCCCATGTACTCACTTGCCCTCCTCATTCTGACTTCATATCACTCTGTCTATGTGATTTCGAGGTACTCTCACTTGTATGCACTTGAGCTGTGTATGCACTTAATGTACCTGCCAAACTGCATTTTGTATTTGCAAATTGTATCTGTACTCTCTTGTTATCTGCTATATCATGCCTATGTTGTTCCCACCTCCCCCCAATATGCATCTGGAAATGAGCGGTCTGCACAGTATGCCTTTCCTGGTGAAATATTTAAATAAATAAATAAAACATTGTTGAATTCCACTGGCATTGTTCATGAGATGGAGTACCCAAAAAGGCCATGTTATAAGCAAAAATACCAAATTATGAATCAAAACTGAAAATTCAATTGAAATACATTGAACCTCATTTACATTAGTGTCTCATATTGCAATCAGCGGTTCCAGCAGCAAGACGTGTCTTCTATCAGAGGGTGTATCTTCAGCCAGTGAGCTGTTCAGATGAGTGTGTGTGTAGTGTTTGTGTGTGATGGGGGTGCAGGGTGGTAGTTGCTCAGTGGGAGGTCAGGGTTGGGGTCAGATTGGCAAGGAACCATTTTCCTTTTTATGGGTTAAAAAATGACGTGGGACCGTATTAATTAGAACATCTATACAACAAGGCAGGTATTGGAGGGTGGGGGGTAACCACTGGATACTAGTAACAAAACAAGATATTACAGTGTAACCCCCCTACAAATGGGGGTTCCAAAAAATCTTCCTTGGGTGTGCTTAAATGCCCAGTGCCAGGCTGGTGTCCTGTGTCTTAACTGTTTAAAAGTTATTTCATGAGAGTGCCTTACTAGCCTCTGTGTCCTGTCACTTTAAGAGCTGCCTATAACATAGTGTGCATTTAATCTGGGTGGGGGCCGAGTTTTCCTATGCTTGAGTCCCACCTGGACTGCCAGAGAATTGCTCCATTCTGCCATCGCTAATTGTGCAGAGGAAGCTCTGTTGGAAACTGTACTTGTTTGCTGATTATCTGCTATAATCATAATAATATCATAGTTTGTCTAACATGCATTTTTTGCAGCATGGACATTTCTGTTAAGCACCATCATCTTGGTTTTGGACTGCCACTGTGGACCAATCAGTGCCTTTGGGGCCCTAAAATGGAGCATGCCCCCAAGGGTCTTGTGGGAGTGAATTTCTGTAGGAATTGTAGTTTTCCCACTTTGGCTCCTAAATGGACCTGGAGGGGGAGCCATTGCTGTGACAGACAGGTGTATCAACAAATCAAACCTTTTGGGTCAGAGGGAAAGTCCTGAGCTGCCTGCAGCAGAAGTCAGTCTGAGTTTGGAGTTGAGAGAGTGAACAGCTCAAGTAACTCGAGCAGTTGCTCCTGCGTAATCACATGGGAAACTGGTGGGAAGGCTGTGCCAAGCCTGCCAGCCTCATCTTCCTGTGTGAGGGAGTCATTCAGTTAATTGTAACCAGACTAAATCTGAACAAGTCTATGATCAGAATTACCGAACTGTGACTGCCGTTTTGCCTGAAGAGGACCAAAGATTTGCTTCCATGCGATCAACCTGTCAGGAAGTCTGAGACAACCACAGAGTGACTGTTTGCACAGAGACACTGTGCTTGCAACTGGACTGTCATCTGAACTGTGGTACTGCTTTTCCTTTACTATAAGTGAGCTGGATGTTGTCAGTAGGTTGCAATTTGGTTGTCTACTGCCTGATTGTGTTACGCTGGCTGGAAGCTGTATCGAGCACTACCGTACTGCTATCCAAATTGTTTCACCCGGTCTGGGCCCTGCCACCTCAGCCTAGACAGCTGCTCATGCCACAGAGAAAACCATTGACGAGAGATCATCCAGGGGATCAGACCCCCCCTGCTTAACATCATGAACAGGAATAACACCACGGTGAATCGTGTGGGCCTTGTTTCTCCTGTCAAACTAGCAAGTCATCCTGCAGTCTCCATTTCATCCATCCTGTGTCCTGTACTGGGTAGTGTGAGTAAACACCAGGGTAGTGCCCTGCAACAACAGCTCAATCAAAGTGTGTCATCTGATTTAGTTGTTTTGTCTAATTATCAGGAACTGAGCCTCCTGGCTCCAGATCACAAATTGTGGGTTACTGTTTCTTTCCATCATTAGGGCCTGATCAGCTGCGACGCTGGCCTACCCCAGGCAACGCTTCAGGCTAACCTTTACCAACAACTTGGTACCCAGAGTGTGTGTGTGTGTGTGTATGACTGTATTGTAGGACTCTGAAGTGTATGCATTGTAGACTGATTAAATCAGCCACTAAGCCAATCAGTCAGATTACGCCCCTTCCTTGTTCAATCCCCCTAAATAAATCAGATCTGAATCTTTTTGTGGTGCATCTCTGTACAACTAGCACTGTGTCACTATTGCTTGCTGTGTCTAACCTTATTTTACAGGGGATCTCCAGGACCAAACTGGTGGAATCAGCCCAGGTGGTAAGTTCAACAAGTGTTGGAGGAGGGCAGATGTGATTCCCCTTCACAAAAGTGGGAGCAAGGCAGAAGCAGGAAATTACAGACCTGTTAGTTTAACCTCGGTGATAGGGAAAATGATGGAATCACTTCTGAAGGAAAGAATTGTCGAGTATCTAGAGGCCAGAGGGGCACAGGACCCTAGGCAGCATGGATTCACAGCAGGAAGGTCATGCCAGACAAATCTGATAGATTTCTTTGACTGAGTGACCAAAGTAGTAGATCAGGGAGGGGCTGTGGACATGGCCTACCTAGACTTTAGCAAGGCATTTGACACAGTCCCACACAAAAGATTAATATATGAGTTAGCCAGCCTGGGAGTGGGTCCCAAGATGACAGCCTGGGTAAAGAATTGGCTGGAGAATAGGACACAGAGAGTAATAGTAAATGGAGTCCACCAGAAGAAAGGAGGGTTACTAGTGGGGTACTGCAGGGTTCAGAGTTAGGACCAGTCCTCTTCAATGTCTTTATAAGCGACATTACAGAAGGACTGGAAGGAAAGTATGTCTCTTGGAGATGACACTAAGATCTGCAACAGAGTTGATGCACAGGGTGGGTGGAAAGGATGAGAAGGGACTGGCAAGGTTAGAGGAATGGTCAAATGTATGGCAGCTTAGATTCAATGCTAAGAAGTGCAAGGTAATGCACCTGGGAAACAAAACCCAGGGAAGAGTACACAATGGGGGTGAGATACTAACAACAACAAAAATGGAAAGGGACCTGGGGTAGTCATATCAGATGACCTAAAGGTGGGCAAGCAATGTGAGAGGCAGCAAGGAGGGCTGGGGATACTGGGATGCATAGGGAGGCATCACCAGTAGAAAACAGGAAGTTATTATCCCTCTGTACAGACAGCTGGTGAGACCCATCTGGAGTACTGTGTGCAGTTCTGGAGACCCAATCTCCGCAAAGACATAGACAGGATGGAAGCTGTCCAGAGGAGGGCAACTCAAATGGTGCAGGGTCTGCACCGGAAGACATATGAAGAAAGAGACTTAAGGAGCTTAATATGTATAGCCTCGAGGAAAGGAAGGAGAGGGGGGACATGATGGAAACTTTCAAGTGCCTCAAGGGAATCAACAAGTCCAAGAGGGTAGCATCTTTCAAAAAAAGAGGTGTGCAAGAACAAGAGGGCACAATTTGAAGATAGAGGGGAGGCAGCTCAGAGGTAATTTAAGGAAGTATTTTTTCACAGAGAGGGTTGTGGATGCATGGAACAGCCTTCCGGAGGAGGTTGTGGAGTCAAAATCAGTGGTGGAATTCAAGCATGCATGGGACAGACATAAGGCAATTCTGGGGGGTGGGGGTAAGAAGAAGTAGGCTGCTGGTTAACTAGGATCTGCAGCTTATCCAGTAGGTAGGGAAATGGGCAGACTGGGTGGGCCAAGCGGTCCTTATCTGCCATCAAATTCTATGTTTTTATGTTTCTGTGTTTCTATGTTGGAGTACATCTGCTGTGTGGGGGTTATTGTATCTGTGTGCTCTGTACATTGTTTAGGCCACTAGAGGGGAAAGAGGGGAGTCACATTGTCCCAGAGGGCTGTACCCAGGTCAGCTACACTACCACTAACACTGTCCTCCGCGTGGAGGCACCTGTTGTCAGTACCCAGTTCCCTCAACCTGCATTTGGTTACACAGGCAGGGGTAGTAGCCTCTGGGACAGTGCCACCTAGGGGTTACAATGGGAACAGTGATTGGAGTGTGAGAGGTACCACTAGACCCTAGGGACCAATTTAAAAATATATATAATGGGGACTGTGATGGCGGGGGCTGCCACTAGACACCAGGGATATAATTAATTATGGAGGTGGCTATTGATGGGTGGAGGGGTGTCACTAGACACCAGGGAAATAAATAATTATGGGGGTGGCTATTGATGTATGGAGGGGTGTCACTTGACACCAGGGAAATAACCTATAATTCCAGGGGCAGAGATTGGGTGGTGGAGGAGCCATTTAACATTGGGGGGAAAATGTACAATAATAACAAAAGAATACAGGGAGGGCAATTGAACGGGGGATGCCACTAGACACCAGGAAACAGATCCCAGCAAAAGAAAAACAATGTTTCCCTCATGAAAAAAATAACATTTTTTCGTATCATGAGTCATAACAGCTCATCCTACCTAGGCGGTGTTATGCAATGCAAGATCTATTAAGAATAAGACAGCTATTATAGCTGATCTTGTGGGAACAACTGATCTGGCTTGCATCACAGAGACCTGGCTGGATGAAATGCAGGCCCTGTATTGACTTCTGCAGTTCTGGCCGGGTTTTCGGTGATACACTGCCCAAGGTTGGATCACAGGGGCCGGGGTGTGGCCATTATATTTAAAACTGAGCTGGGTCTTGTGGATGTGCCAGTTCTGGGGGGACTTCAGTGCCTGGGTCAATGATAAACTCTTGCATTTTGGTCAAAATCTCCTCCAGCTGATGAGTATGCTGGGCCTTGCACAGGTAGTTATCTCCTCGACCCATGTAGGAGGTCACTTGTTGGATCTGATCTTTCTCTTGGGTATGGAGATAGCCGACTTGGAGTTGGAACCAGTCAGCTGGTCTGACCATCACACCATAAGATTAATTCTCAGGGACCCCGAATAGGTCTGCCCCTATGGAGATGGTTCAATACCCCCGCCCCTGTGATCCAACCTTGGGCAGTGTATCACCGAAAACCTGGCCAGAACTGCAGAAGTCAATACAGGGCTTGCATTTCATCCATTAGGTAGGGAAATGGGCAGACTGGGTGAACCAAGTGGTCCTGATCTGCAATCAAATTCTATGTTTCTATGTACTGCCCTTTAAGGGGAGTTACCCCCCAGTGACCTATTGGTGGTGCTGGACCTATCGGGTTTGTTGGGTGAATGCATGAGTCCAGATGATCTTGTATTAGCCTATAACAAGGCTGTGGGAGATGCTCTGGACAAGATTGCTCCTATTCATGTTCAGCCTCTCACCCTTCGCCTAAGGAGCTCTTGGTTTGATGGCTCCTTGAAGGAGCTGAGGCGATTTGGCTGAAGGATGGAGAGACCCTTGTGGAAGTCTGGTCTTGCTGCTGACAGGATTAGGTTGATGGCACATTATGATAGCTATCAATCAGAAATCACCCATAAGAAGGCAGAATTTCTGTCCAGGGAGATTTCTGCCACACATAATCGACTGGCTCAGGATTTCCGGACTGTTGACTGATTGTGCAATCCAATCTGTCTCTAGCCCAGGGAAGCCTCTTTTCAGCTGCAATGTGAGGAGTTCACTTGATTCTTCACAGATATGGCTGCCAGCATCAGGTCTGGCATCGTCCTGACCTCTCCTCTGAGGGACCGTAGAGATCAGTAGGAAGTGGCATGCACACGGTCTGTCTGGACAGATTTCTGCCGTCTGGAATTCATGGTCATTGTGAGGATCATTCAAACACTGCATCCAACCAGTTGTAGTTTGGATCTGGGCCCTATAGCCATTTTAGTGGGTTGTGCAGATGTAATCTGTCTTATCCTTTCTGAAATTTTCTGGAAGTACTTGGAGAGTGGGATCTTTCCAGTCCCCCTAAAGGAGGTGGTTGTTTGACCACTCCTTAAGAAACCCTCCTTGGATCCAGACTGTCTAGCTAACTACCGACCTATCCCTAATCTGCCATTTGTTGGTAAGGTTATTGAAAAGGTGGTTGCTTCACAATTGAATGATCATTTTACAGCTCACAGTGTCTATGATATTCTCTAGTCTAGTTTTAGGAAGAGGCATAGCATGGAGATGGCACTTGTCCAGGTATTGAACGACCTCCTAATGGCAAGAAATCAAAATGCACATACCATTCTGGTCCTTCTTGATCTTTCTGTCACATTTGATACTGTAGACCATGGTGTGCTGCTGGATTGCCTGCAATTTCTTGGTGGGCTGTGTTGTACAGTCCTCAAATGGTTTCACTCATTCCTCGCGGGTAGGTCTCAGAGAGTTGCCACTGGAATTTACTCCTCTGCTGCTCATCCCCTGCCCTTTGGGGTACCACAGAGCTCCATTTTTGTCCCCTTGTTGTTTGCAGTGTACATGCTGCCATTAGGAGATATTATTAGGTGATACAGTGTGTGTTCCACTGCTATGCAGATGATACTCAGCTGTATATGTCCTTTCTACCCAGACAAAATGATGCAGTCTCCATGCAAAATAATTGCCTTACTGAGATCAGAACCTGGATGAATACCAGCTGGCTGAGACTGAATCCAGGTAAGAGTAAAGTGTTGGTAGTGGACTCTGGTCATCAGGGAGTGGGTCTGGAGGTGGGACTACCATCAGGCTTGTTGCTTGATAGCATACCACTCACTACCTCAGACTAGGTGCGTAACCTGGGCATTATTTTTGATGATGGTCTTACACTAAAATCTCAGATGTCAGCCATCCTCAAATCTTCTTTTTACAATCTGAGGAATATCGCTCAGGTGAAACACTTGGTTCCTCCTGATGATCTTCCAACATTAGTCTATGCCTTTGTCACTACCCACCTTGATTACTGCAACTCCCTCTACCTAGGGCTACCTGGAGTTGATATCTGCTGCTTGCAGCTAGTGCAGAACACGGCAGGCAGACTTTTGACTGGAACTTCTAGGTCCAGTCATATTACGCCTGTGCTCCGCAAACTGCACTGGCTCCCTGTTCAGTGGCAGATCACCTTTAAGGTTGGCTTGCTAACTTTTAAAGACTTACATGATCAGGGACCCAGTTACCTGAAAGACCTCCTGGTGCCCTATTGCCCCCTCTGTCCTCTCCAATCCACCAACGAGGGATTGCTAGAGATTCCCAAGGTGTGACTAAAGACATCTGGTGCACGTACTTTTGTCGTTTTGGCCCCGACCCTATGGAATTCTCTACATCATCGGTTGAGAGAACGCCTGACCACCGATAGGTTTAAAACTGAATTAAGCATCTATTTATTTAATCTAGCCTTCCCTTATGGTTAAAATGTTTTTCTGACTGATTGATTTACATTGTTTTATTGACTTTGTTTTAACTTATTTTATCTGGTTATACTCGATTGCATGTAAAGCGCCTTGGTTTTGGAAAGGAGATACAAAATAAAGTTTGGTTTGGTTTGGTTTGGTATGAAAAAAGATTTATAACTTAAAAAAAAATGTCAAGGGCATTTCTCCAACAGTTAAGTGCAGAATCCAAGCAAAGGAGGTCCAGGTGAACATGTTACTTGTGTTGGTTGCTCTCCAGAATGTCATTTTGTGGTTTTCCAAATTTGAATTTTTAGTGAAAAAGGGAATGCAAGATGATGGCCATACCAAATTCCAAATGAAAACCCTCATGAAAAAGGGTCTCATATGAAAATGTCATAAAACTGCTTTGAAGTGCTGACTGAGCATACTGAGAAACCACATTTTTAAAATTGTATAACTTCAGAATAAATTAATATTTTTTCATCACACCCATGGAAGGCACTTCTCTGAGCCAAGCCCTTTCTACTTTGGAAATTTCAAACCAAAATTCCAAACCATCTGACCACAAGGTCATGACAAAAGAACAGCAAAAAACATCAATGTTTTAAATTTTTTTGCTACCCTCTTCTTGAAATCCATATAGCCAATCAGAAAGAAACTTGGTATATCAAGAGATCTACCCCATGAGACCACACATGTAAAATTTTGTGTCAAACCGTTGATTGGTTGAAAGATATTAATGTGCAAATTTAGATTTTTAAATATAGAAACCATTTCTCAACCCTAACTATAGTGGCATTACATAGAGAATAATGCATATGTAAGGGGTTAATATGCAGTTGTTTTTACACACCCAAGGTGTGTGATAATAAAGAAACCTCGAGAGCGAAGCTCTCGAGGTTTTATATTATTACACACCGAGGGTGTGTGAAAAAACTGCATATCAATCCCCTGCGCATGTTTTTTTTATATTAGCTGGTGGCAGGATTAGGCATTGATGCTCTGTTCATTTCTTTTAAAATGGGGTTCATGCTGAGAGTGAAAGCATATGGTTGGAGAACAGTCTTGTGCTGCCTCCATCTGTTTTATTGGTCTGGTCTGCTGTGGGCTTCTCGGTGCGAGACTGTAAAAGTCATATCAACCCGCAGGTTGATATGAGTTTTTTCATATCAACCTGCGGGTTGTTACAGCTTTTTACAGTTATTGAAAACGAGTTGATAATGGGATTAACCGGTTATTATAGTGCAAATATATATATATGATATTTAGAGGGTGGGCAGACCTAGAGTAATGATATTGCATTTATCCTCACTCTAGGTCCCCAATGCTGGAACTTATCCAGACAGTAGATGGGGACTGGCTGGAGCTGGCAGTATGAGCAGCACAATTGTAATTCAGCTGCTCAGTTGCTCTCTGGTTTCCGCTCAGCAGTTTCATTACTCTGCAGCCATGCATCAACACTTTCACGTTCTCTCTCATATCATATTAAAAAGTTGTTGCTCCTTTAATTGAAACAGACTCATAGTGGAAAGGAAGGGGGAGGGAGAAAGAGCTGCAGCTCAAGTAATGTCTGGGGTGATAATGTTGGTAGGAAATATGGGCAGACTGGGTGGGTCAAGCAATCCTTATCTGCCATCAAATTCTATGAGTGTTTCTATGTTTCTGTCTTACATACATTATTTGTACACTTCTTCCTCTGAAACTAGTCTAGTCTCAGAGTAGCAACTGCACAGCAACATGGAGAGGGTGCTGGAAGGGGGATGCAAACCCAAAACCCACAATTAGTTCAACAAAACCAACCACGCCAAGGCAAAGAAAATTGTTGTGTTAGGACAGGTAATGCTTGTGCAAAGGTTAGCTGGCCTTAGTGAGCTGGTACCAGTATTCTATGTTTAAGTCTCACCTTCATTAGGGGGGTGTGCCTGAATGTGACTGCTGGAAGCACTGTGGTAATTTGGGTGTGGCTCACTAGAGGCCGAATACATTTCTGCACAAGCATTTGCACCTTATTTTTGCTTTCAGCTGTTTGTTTGTTTGTTTTGCCTTGTAGTGCTGGTTTTGTTAAAACTACTGTACCTCTGAAACTAACATCACCAGCACTATTTCTGCCCTCTTACCTCCCTCCACATCCTTGAAATGTACTACTGCTCTGTCCTACCAGCACTTTCTGTCTTGACATGCCAGTAACCAACACCATTTTTAGGCAGCACCTGCTCACTCCATCCCCATGAAGGCCTGATCACTTGAACAGTGCCACTCAACTCATCCTGTAAACTCACTCATGACCTGGATGCACAGCAAAGTGACACATTGATGCACACAAGCCTCCCATGTGTTACAACATGGAAAACCTTACTCGCTTATCTTAAACAATGTTCAGCCATCTGAGAAAGGAAAATAAATCATGGAAATGAAAAAAGGTACTAAAAACACGAAAAGAGGATGTCCTTGCATAAATTGAATATGTCATGGCCCCCCATTAAAAATGTCAGTGATAGTTTCCCCTCGTGGAGCTTGACCTTTGAAATCACTCATGGCTTTATCCACACTGTACATAGGGATTCATTGGACCCAGCAGTGTGAGCAGCACATAGAAACATAGATTCTGACAGCAGATACTGACCGCTTGGCCACCTAATCTGCCCATTTCCCTACCTAACGGATAAGCTGCAGATCCCAGTTAACCAACAGCCTATTTCCTCCTACCCCCCACTAGAATTGCCTTATGTCTATCCCATGCATTCTTCAATTCCCCCACTATTTTTGACCCCATGACCTCCTCAGAAAGGCTGTTCCATGCATTCACCACCCTATCCATGAAAACATACTTCCTTTCATTGCCCCTGAGCCGTCCCCCCTCTATCTTCAAATTGTGCCCCCTTGCACAATTAGAATTCAGCTGCTCAGTTTTGTGCTGGCTGCCACTCAGCAGTTTCATTCCTCTGCTGCCGCAAAACAAACACTTTCACTTTATCCCTCCGACTCATTTAAAAAAAAATATTGCTCACGCAATCAAAAATCTGCCCTGAAAGCATTAGTTTCATTACGTGTTCTCTTCTACCTCTGAATCGAATGTCACCTGCACAACTCCCACACTCTTACCTCCCTCCCTCCCTCCACATCCCTGAAATATACTGCAGCTCTCTCAGATGGGCACTTTCTGTCCCAAAATGTTGCCCACCAATGACCTTTCTCCTGCCTCTCATCAAGCCATTCTGGCTCATTGTGAATGCCTGCTCAATCAGTCAGTGCCACCCAGCTCATCCTGTGAATGTCTTTGTGAACTGCACAAACAATGTAGTGATAGATTTACATATGCAAGTGCCCTAACTTTCACAACATGGAGAACCCCACTTGGTCATCCTCAACAGTGCTCAGCCATCAGCAAGAAACAAGCATTTGTTAATGCAGAATGTTCGCTACTGGTACTGGTAGGTGATGTGGGGTAGCAGGTGCTGAGTGGGAGGGTCAGGAGGGTGGATAGTAAACAGCAGTAGAAACAGTCATCAATGGACAGTTTTCCTTTTTACAGGATATATATATATATATATATATATATATATCTGTATATATATATATATATATATATATATATATATATATATATATATATATATATATATATATATATATATATATATATATATATATATATATATATTGAGAGGCAAAAACTCCATTTAATGCATCAGTTAGGGTTGTTCCACAGTGACAAAAGTGAGGAAATTCCCTGTTAGGGTTGAAAACCCCCCTTGCAAACCCTCAGCCCACCCCTCCAACCAGCATCGGGGAATGCGTTGTGGTCATCAACCCTGTGCATTGCGATGAAAATTCCATAACTTGCACCGTTTCCGAGATACGAGCCCTGAAAGGCACGGGGTATGCCACCATGTTAGTCTATGGGAAAAAATGTCAACTTCAGAGTACCATAACTTGATATCTGTGCAATATTTTGCTGCCAAACCACCAAAAGGCACATCTGTGAGATGTTGGCTGCATTCCCTACAAATATCAGCCCGAAAGACCAAACTGTTCTTTTGCAGCATGGTGGCGAAGAATCCCTGTCACTTTAGCCATAGTCTGGAAAAGTAGTGTCATGATTTGCAAAAGCTTTCACAAAAATTTGTGAAAGAGTCGCAAGTGCGACATTGCTTTGCGACACTACTTTTCCCAAAAATTTGGAAAACATATTTCTGGGGTGTTTAACCCCAAAACAAAGACATGGCTAACATCCTGAGGGTCCAGCCAGGTGAATACAAAAAGAATTGTGTTCCTGGAGGGTTCCAATTTTAAATGCCAAGCATTTTTCTGATCACCAATTGAAAAAAAAAATTGCAGATTTGTGACACTACTAGGGTAATTTGCAGCACTAAAAAGTGCATTTGCGAAAGTGTTGAACTTTTTGTTAACTTTCCCATTGACTTATAATGGGAACTTGTTTTTTTACTTAACCGTTCAACATTGTTTCACAAAATCTTCAGAAGGCACATCGGTGACCCTGGCTGCACGGTCCCTGAAGTTTTCGGACCAGTTGCACAAACCGTGCGACCTGTAGGCACGAGCAAAGAATTCGCAAAAAACTGTAATTGTGCACGTGAATGTTGCTTAATAACTCGGCAGCTGTATTTCCAACCGGTACAAAAGTTTGCAGATCCCAAGATCTATGGCTATGTCCAATGCCTTTAAAATTTCAGGCAAATCCGCTGAATGGTGGCAAAGTTATTATGGTGCAAAGTTTCACCCTTTAACCTTAAAAGGGCAACTCAACCCTAACTATGGTAGCACTACCGTGCTACCATAATTCATGGCAAAAAAAATCCATTTAATGCATCAGTTAAGGTTGTTGCACAGTGGCAAAAGTGAGGAAATTCGGTGTTAGGGTTGAAAGCCCTAACTGCGCATTCCCCCCATCCCCACACACACATGCAAGGAGGAGAAAGAGCAAGGCAACACAACCAATCACATACAACCAGAAGGAGATGTATACCTGTATTACCGTAGCAAGCAGGTAAGAAATCCAACTTCAGGTATCATACAGTATTTCCAAAACTTTTTCCATGAGGTTCAACATGGGACATTCTGAATTTTCAGTGCCAACTCTCTGATTGGAGGATCTTAGCCGCCCTGACTTCTTCCTGCTGGTCTCCATTTTACCTTGCTTCATTAAAGATGTTTATCAGTGCTGCTGACCCTGGGACTACCCTTTTTTGTAAAGCAAGAATTTCATTTTTTTGTGTCTCCTTTCTCATTTGCAAATTATACTACATAGCCACTAGAGGGCTACAACAGCTGTCTTTTCTGTTAAAGAGGAAACACATTATATTTTCTACTTCCTCTTCTGCTGTAGTGGACCTGGGATATCTTTCTTTATGAGGACCATCCTCAGGGGTTTTTCTGCCTGTTTCTCAGGCCGAACCATGCTCATCCACTAAGGCTGCAAGACTTGAATGCCTGCCCCCACTCTCATTCTGTACTGGTGGAGCAGGGCCAGAAACAGAAACGAAAGTTACAGACCAATCTTGCCACACCGGATTGCAGCCTTGAACCACCTCACTGGCTCAGCTGCAAAGAGTTGCTCCACAGTTACGTTCAGCAACAAAACTGCCTCTCAGCCAACAAAAGGATTTTAAACTTATGACACCTGATTGCCGATTGGTCTAGGCTTCTAGTTTCTTTTACTGCCGGCTGTTGTGGCGTTTAGATTTACCATGGGAAATTACAGCTGGTTCCTCAGTGTGTCACTAGTTTTACTAGCGCTCAGCTCAATTCTTCAGAACCCTCATCCCTCCCTAAAGTGGAATGACCTCTGCGCTTCTCCCTGTCCTGCGTTCAACAGCTCCTTTCAGGTAGCCATTCTGGGCTATTGGGCTTCTCAGCTGTCTCTGCTGGGGAGTGGGACATCTCCTGAGCTGCCTCTGCAGATTACTCCCCCATCCAGACTTGAGACTTCCTACTCATGGTAAATTTCTGCCAGGACACTAGTGGCTGCAACACTAGGCCAGTATAACACCAGGAGTGGGTACAGACCTACCCATCAACACCGCCTCCCCTATCGCCCAAAAAATAGTGTTTACAAATTATAGTTCGCTGCCTTAAAAAGAATCCTGCTTCTTTTACTATTGTGCTCAGGCAATGTCAAACTCAACCCAGGACCATTAGACACCCTTGCTTCTCTATCAGACCTGGCAGGTATCAAAGGAATGTCTTTTATGCATCTTAATGTCTGTAGCTTGCTAAAAAAGTTCACCCTTATCCAAGCTTGGGTGAGTTACACCCTACCTGATGTCCTAGTGATCACTGAGATCTGGCTTAGGCCAGCCACCCCAGACAATGAAATCAATATCCCAAATTATTTACTCATCCGAGCGGATAGGTAATCAAGAGAAGGTGAGGTGGCAATTTATATAAGGGACAAATGCTCAGCCACATTCATAGATGCATCATCCTCCCCCAAAGAATTCAAGTGCTTGACCCTAAAGATCAAACTTTCTCCTTCCGGTGCACTCTGTATAATAGGCCGCTACAGGCCCCCTTCTGCTGGGCCTCATCTCCTGTCTCACCTCATTTCCGTACTGGAGCTCAGTTCCTTGAAAACCATTATTCTTGGTGACCTGAACTACGATTGGCTATCAAGTGCATCAGCTCCCTTGAAATCCTTTTGTGACACTCTAGGGCTGATGCAACTCATTGGCAAGCTTACTCACCCAAATTAAAAGAACCTTAACAGCAGCTCCTTCTTAGACATAATTTTGGTTAGCATGCCACACCTGTTCTCTCATGTCGGAACATTTTTCTCAGACATTAGCAATCATTGTATAATCACCACCATTAGATCTGTGCACAACCCACAGTTTGTGGCAAAGTTCTCTATCAAGAGGTGCAAATGCAACTTTGATTTGTTTGCTTACGTTCATGACTTGAAACATTCTCCGCGATGGCAGGAATTCTTCCTAGCCAAAACGGTTAACAGGGCATAGACTATTTTTTATGATATTTTAAATGAGGCTTTAAATAAATGTGCACCCTTGGTTAAGGTGCGGGTCAGGAGCAGCACCTGCCATTGGTTCTCACCTGAGCTCAAAGCTTCCCTGTTAGAAAGGGATACTTTATGGAAAAAAGCCCGAAGAAGCAAGAATGACTCGGATTGGTGTCTTTTTAAGAGAGCACGTAACAAGTGCACCAAGTTGGTCAGAGCAGCCAAGGCCACCTACTATCGTTCAGAGCTAGCCTTTGCCTCAAGAAATTCTTCAAAGCTCTGGAAAACATTAAAAGACATGTCTGGACATGCACCTGGTAATTCCATTCCAGCAAACATTAAGTCTGGTGGCAGCGTTATCTCTAACCGATTGGAGATATCGGAAGCCCTCAATAACCATTTTGCAATGGCAGGGCTAGCATTTGATACTTCTCCTGCCAATGACCTCTGAATAGCTCAGGACCCACCAACCCACCAGTCCCCCTCTACTGAGGAGGCCTTCTCCCTCCTGCCTGTCTCTCTAAAAGAGGTGGAAGACCTACTGCTGAAACTGGACACCAGGAAGGGAGCAGGCTCCGACTTCATAGAGCCATACTATCGGAAATGTGCCTACCATGTGCTTGTGGTGCCAATCACCCACCTATTCAACATGTCACTCTCCCAGGGTAGCCTCCCCCCTCAATGGAAAATTGCCCATGTCATTCCTCAATTAAAAGCAGGTGACCCCTGCAATCTAAATAATTACAGACCAATCTCCCTCCTCCCCATCCTGTCTAAATTACTAGAAAAAAATAGTGTGTGGCCAGCTAGGGGTATACTTAGAATCCAGAAGCCTATTAAACCTGGTTCAGTCTGGATTCAGAGCAAAACACAGCACCATAACAGCCCTAGCTAAGGTGACCAATGATTGGCTCCTAGACCTTGACAACAAGAAGCATGTCTGTGCCATTTTCTTGGATCTTAGTAAGGAATTTGACACAGTTGATCACAGCCTACTTCTTTCCTCCCTAAGCACCTTAGGCCTGAACCATAAATCTATGTGCTGGTTTGCAGATGACCTCGGGAATGGAAACAGCCAGTTAAAGCTAAAGGTGATCTTTCTCCATTAAAACCTATACTGAGGGGCGTGCCCCAGGGCTCTATCCTTGGTCCCCTCCTCTTTGCAGTCTACTTTAACAACATCAATGACCCCATCAAAAAAGCCAACATCCACTTATTCGTGGATGACACTGTACTGTGCTTGAGTCGTCCCACACTGGAAGCAGCCTGTGAAGACCTCCAAGCTGAATTTAACCTTCTACAATACCAGCTCATAAACAAAAAGCTTTTGCTCAATGCGAAAAAGACAAAAGCCATGCTCTTCTCCCCCTCCTTGCATGTGGCAATTCCTGCTGGGGGGGGGGCTATCCCACAAATTACTGCTGTTCTTGGAGAAACACTAGAGCATGTAGCTAAATTCAAATATCTTGGAGTTTGGCTCGATCAATAAACTTTCCTTCGCCGACCATCTCGAAGAACTACAGAAGAAACTAAGGCAAAGATTAGGACTATTCTACAGAATTAACCATCTACTCACAAAGGAGGCCAAGATTCAACTGGTTCAAGCTATCTTCCTATCTTTAATAGATTACACGGACCTGGTCTATAGCCACTGCACTGCCTCTGCACTGGCTAAGTTGGACACCCTCTACCACAGAGCTATCAGGTTCATTACTGGCCTTCCACTTTCCACACACTACTGCTCCCTGTACTCATCATTAGGCTGGACTTCCCTTCACTATAGAAGGAATAGAAACGCCACCATATGGGCCTTCAGAGCGGTGACCAACAAGCTCCCCTCATATGTCTCAGATTGTATTCCCCGGAGTGTGTTAGGTACCTATGCTCTAAAGAGCTATTCCCTAATTGCCCTCCAAGTTCCAAAGGTCAACACTCATTTTGGCAAAGCTGCTCTAAGCTTCTCTTTATCCACATTGTGGAACGGTTTACAAAGGAACTTGAAGCTGAGCTGCCCTGTTAGCCTGAATATCCTTAAGGAGCTCTACAATCGCTACATGAAAGCACCTTGCAAATGTTTTCCTCACCGCTAGCCCACTAATTCCACAACTTCCCCTTTCCATCCTGACACTCACCATGTTTCTACCCCTGGCTCTCACTCTTTATCTATTAACTCTTCCTGCTGCACCCACCCTTCCCTGTCCACTCCAGCCTGGCTAAAGTCCCACCCCATCCATAGTAGTGTCCCAATTATCTACCCCTCATCCGTCATTATCATAATAAACAAGTACACGATAGTCATCGTCACTTTCTGTGGTTTTAGCTCAATTTTTCCCCCAGTTGTCAGTATTATATCCCTCCTCTTCTTTACCTCTTTAACCTGCCACCCCATACATGGCCTCTTTCCCCTATATGTGTAGTTGCTGGCTGCCTCACTCAAAAGATCTCTGCTTATAACCCATGTATGCCTATGATTGATTGTACATCTGCTGACTTCTTCAAGCGCAAATTAATGCTGTTTTTTTTATTTATTTCAACTTTGTACTGTACTGTATACACTGTATATACTTGTTATTCCTTGTATATTACTGCTTTTTGTATACCTGCTTCTGTACTGTACTTTGATGTATTCATGACCAGGTCCACCTTGCAAATGAGCCTTGCTCAATTGTGCCCACCTGGATAAATAAAGATTTTGATTGATTGATTGATTGAGGTTCATTTTTCTAAAGTTGAAAGAAGGTGGCAGTACTGAAAACTGTGTATCTCACTATGTTTTCAACATATGGGTGGCAAAAGGCGTCATGGGTGCCACAATGTTAGTCTATGGGAAATTGTTCAATTTTACAACAGTGTAACTTTGTCATCCTTAAGTATTTTAGCAGAAAAGCAGGGAAAGGCACATCTGTGGGACCAGGGCTTGCCACCCTGCATGTTGCAGCCCAAATGACCCAACCGTTTGCTTGCAGGATGATGGCAAAGATGTGCAGTGTTCAGGAGCATACTTTGTCAAAACAGCATCACAAACATGAAAGTGCCATAACTGGAACACACAACATTGTTGCAGTTGTGAAAGCATGCAAAACAGTGTCACAAAATAGTGTCGCAAACACAAAAATGTCGCAAATGCATACCATGACACTGTAGCATTTGCGAAAGTGATTTTTGAAAGTATTTCAGTGAATGTGAAAAATCCTGTTTTGGGTGTTGTACACCCCAAAATACCATATGCATAGTCTGTGTTATGTGTTGGTGGCAGCATGTGGCCCAAGATGCCTAGCTGTCCATAGTGATATGTGTTTTGCAGTGCATGGAATGTCTGGATTCAGAGTTAGCAGTGACGGCCCCATGCCACAGCCCGATGGGAGCATGGGTGTGTGGTTTGGTGGTTTAGATAGTTGTATGTTATTTCTGTTACCTGCTGCTGGTTGTGTGTGATTTGTTGTGTTGCCTTGGTCCTTTCCCTACTTGCATGTATGTGTGTGTGGTGGTGGTGGGGGAATGCACAGTTAGGGTTTTCAATCCTAACACCAAATTTCCTCACTTTTGTCACTGTGGAACAACCATAACTGATGCATTAAACAGAGCTTTTTGCCATGAATTTCCCTTCTCTTTGAGAATGTGCTCTGTAAATAGTGAATGGTATGTGGTGGTGGGAGCGCGGGGCACTTTGGGTCCCACACTCCACACCATGCTTCCCATTTTTTGTAATAACACTTACAGTAACAGTAATGGTAACAGTAATGTCAACGGTAACAGTAATCCTAAGGGGAACGTTAACGCTAACAGTAACGCCAGTGGTAACAGTAATGGTAACAGTAATGAGAACAGTAATGGTAATGCAAACAGTAATGGAAATGCAAATGGTAATGGTAATACAAATGCAAATGCAAACGCAAATGGTAATGGCAATGGCAAGGCACAAGGAAACAGTAACGCAAGTGACAATGTAAATGCAAATGCAAATGCAAATGCTAATGGTAACAAAAATGGAAATGCAAATGGTAACTCAAACGGTAATGAAAACAGTAATGGTAATGGTAACACAAATGGAAATGCAAATGCTAACGGTAACAGCAATGGTGACACCAAAGGAAAGAGTAACATAAATGGAAGCGCAAACGAAATCACAACCACAAATGGTAATACACACGGTGATGCAAAATGAAATGGTAACGCAAACTGTAATGAGAATGGAAGTGGAAACAAGTATGCAAATGGTAATGGAAACACAAGTGCAAACGTTAATGCAAACAGTAATGGCAACACAATCGGCAATGGAAACACAAACGGTAATGGTAATACAAGCAGAAACGCAAATGAAAATCCAACCGCAAATGGTATCACACACGATGATGCAAAACAAAATGCTAATGCAAACTGTAACAAGAATAGAAGTGGAAACCTGAACGCAAACACTAATTGTAAAAGTAACGCAAACGCACATGCAACTGGAAACAAGTACGCAAATGGTAATGGAAATGCAAGTGCAAACGTAAATGCAAACAGTAATGGTAATGCAAACGGTAATGGAAATGCGAACGGTAATGGTCATACAAACGAAAATGCAAGTGCAAATGGTAACAGCAACAGTGAGGCAGAAGTAAACAGTAAGTCAAGTGACAACATAAATACAAGCACAAAAGCAAACGCTAATGGTAACGAAAATACAAATGCAAATGGTAATGCAAATGATAATGAAAACAGCAACAGTAATGGTAATGCAAATGGAAACACAAACGCTAATGGTAATGGCAATGATGACACCAAAGGAAACAGTAACGCCAATAGAAATGCAAATGAAAATGCAACCGCAAATGGTAACACACACACGGTGAAGCAAAATGAAACGGTAATGCAAACTGTAATGAGAACAGAAGTGGTAACGGTAAAAGTAATGCAAACACACACATGAACGGAAATGATTACACAAATGCTAACGGAAATGCAAGTGCAAACGTAAATGCAAACAGTAATGGTAACGCAAACAGTAATGGAAATGCAAACGGTAACGTAATACAAACAGAAAGGCAAATGCAAATGAAAGTGCAACAGCAATTGGTATCGCACATGGTGATACAAAACAAAATGCTAACACGAACTGTAATGAGAATGGAAGTGGAAACCTGAACGCAAACACTAATAGAAAAAGTAATGCAAATGCACACACAACTGGAAATGAGTACGCAAATGGTAACAGAAATGCAAGTGCAAACGTAAATGCAAACAGTAATGGTAACGCAAATGGTAATGGAAACACAAATGGTAATGGTAATACAAACGCAAACACAAATGCAAATGGTAACAGTAACAGCAAGGCAGAAAACAGTAACTCAAGTGACAACGTAAACATAAGCGCAAAAGTAAACTCTAACAATAACGAAAACACAAATGCAAATAGTAATGCAAACGGAAATGAAAACACCAACGGTAACGCAAATGGAAACACAAACTCTAATGGTAATGGCAATGGTGACACCAAAGGAAACAGTAACGCCAATAGAAATGCAAACACAGATGAAAACGCAACTGCAAATGGTAATGAACATGGTGATGCTAAAGAAACCACTAACGCCAACTGTAACAGAAGCGCAAGTGGTAAAGTGAATGCAAATGCTAATGGTAAAAATAATGCAAAGGCACATGCTCTGTGTCCCAAAAAGGTGCATTGAAAAGCACAGTACATACAAAGAATGTGGGCACAATAATGGCACTTGGACCAGAAAATGAGTACTTGGAATACTAAGTTGCTTATATCTCAGGAAACGTACGATGTAGAAAAAAAATTAAAATCTCATATTATTTATGACTTTCCCAGCTAGTTTTGTTCTTAGCCCCCTAGGTGGGGGGGGGGGCTAAGAATTTTTTCGAGATACAAGACCTGAAAGGCGTGGCAAACACCATAATGTTATCCTATGGGAAAAATTGTCAACTTTGGAGAGCCATAACTTTGCAGCCCTATTATATTTTGCCACCAAACCAGCAAAAGGCGCATCTGTGTGATGTTGGCTTCCTTCCCTGCAAATTGCAGTCCAAAAGACCAAACTGTTGTTTTGCAGCAGGGTGACAAAGATTTCCTATTGTTTTTGGCACAGTGTTGCAAAGTTCTTTCGCAAATCATGACACTTTCACAAAAAATAATCACGAAAGTGTTGCATATGTGAAACTACTTTCTGACACTACTTTTAAAAAATTTTAAAAAACATATTTCTGGGGTATTTTAACCCCCCAAAAAAGACACGGCTAGCACCCTTGGGGATTGACTAGGTAAACACAACAAGAATTGTGTCCCTAGAGAGTCCCAAATTTAAATGCCAAGCATTTCTCCAACCGCCAACTAAAAAAAAGTGACTGACTCACAAAAGAAAAGGGGTCATTTGCAAAAGTACAAATTGTATTTGCAACACTTTCACATATTGTAACTTTTCCCATAGACTATAATGGGATTCAAGTTTTTTAAATAACTTTAGAAATGTTTAATATTTTTTCACGAAATCTTTGAAAGTCACATCAGGGACCCTGGTTGCATGTTCCCCGAAGATTTTGGACTGGCCGCACAAAACCTGTGGGCTGTAGAGGCGAGCAAAAAAAGTGCAAAAAAACATAATTTCTACTTTTTTGGGACTCTGTAGCTCCACAAACATACATCCGTTCATAATGCAGCTTGGAAGGTCCAGAGAGCTATGGTACCAGACTGAGCATTCCAAATCTTAGGCAACTCCATTGTACGGGGGCCAAGTTATTAAGCTGACAAATTTCAGATTTAACCATAAATGGGGTACTCAACCCTAACTATAGTGCACTACCGTGCCACTATAATATATAATGATATATATATATATATATATATATATATATATATATATATATAGAGGCAAAAACTCTGTTTAATGCATTAGTTAGGATTGTTCCACAGCAACAAAGTGAGAAATTCGCTGTTAGGGTTGAAAACCCTAACTCCAATCACCCCCCACCACACACACACAGATACACACACACATGCAAGTATGGGGAGGACCAAGTCAACACAACTAATGACAGACATCCAGCAGCAGGTGACAGAAATAACAAACAATTGTCTAAATGTACTACGAGACATCCCCACCCACCTGACCAGGTACTGCATGCTCAGTGGAGATCAACAGCAAAATTGAGGCCATGTACACAAACGCATACATCCCTGATTGCAGCTGCACACAACATACCACACTTAGTAGTTGCATGGCTCTACCTACGATGCCCCACACCAGACCACACCACATGGTGGGCCACCTGAGCAATAGAATTGAACAAAACCAAGGAGTTGTACAGGTATAATATCTCTGATTATAACAAGGGTTTGAGAAATGCAGCTTCCTAATTGACTGTAAACATTGTAACAGCCTTATGTTTAGTTTTTATTAACATACATGTAGAGCCTAACCATATGATTAACATGGTTTAATGTTGTTTAAAAAACAGTTTTATTATGATAGCAATAAGCCACTCACAGGTATTATGTTAATGGTCAGTTTATCACTGTCTAACGACATGTGGCACTCGGCTACACCTCATTCAACATTAAACCCCTACAGGGTGATTAACAGACCATTTAACATAACTGTTGGTCATGCCTTATTGCTTAATTGTCTTTATGAGTAGATACTCTCCCCCTGCTAGGCACTGCAGCAGCTTTAACAGTGTCCCACCCAGTTACACCTACACTGTCTAGTTACTGGAGAATGGCTGTGAATATGAACTCATGAAGATGAACAGTGTAACTTGATCATTACAGTCATCGAAACCTTAGTGTGATTATAACTGACAGAGTCAGTGATAGAGAATAACCCTGCTATCCTAGTACACTTACCCCATTGTGAGTTAAATCAATACTAAAAGACATTCTGTTTATATCTACACCATACCCTACTTGATTCCTGTTGTACCACAATTAACATAGTTATCACTTTGATAGCATCAGTGACAGATCTGTGGCAAACCCAAACACTAGGCATACAGCCTGAGTATGAAACAACTGTTAAAAAAATTACACTGTGTCCATAAGTGGCATAGATCACTCATTGCAACAATAGTAAATGTATCACTATTTGAATAAGTTAGTCATCACAGATGCAATGAGATTGTCTTTCTCAGGTACAACATACTCAGTAAGTGCCTACAGGAAAATCTATCCTATAGACATCTCCGATACAGGTACGTCATTGTTGGCTCAGTAGTGCTATGATATTTAGAAGTTGCTTGGCCTGATCCATGCAATTACGCTGTTTCTTACAAAGAATACTTACTGCATCTTTAGTATTGAAACACACTTAAGGTCTATGTATGTACATCAGCAGTACACCTTCATCAGTAAGAATGCATCTGATACTGGCAGTACGAATTTCACAGCATTGAACAAGCAATGCTTTTCCATATGTTTACATCAGCCTCCCTATCTTGAGTAAACCATTGCAGTAAATGTACTACTATGTAAATCATAAACTAAATGTAACACTACTTTTATCTTGAGCATGCTAGTGTCTTGTAGTTAATTTATGTACTTCTCTTAATTAATGTATACTCACTAGTGTTAAAACCTTTCTACAACTGTCATCATGCACCTTCAGCATTTATATTGACTAACGGCACAGTACCAGTTGTGGTTTGGTGTGGGCATCGGTAGGTAAGGCCATGCAACTACTAAGTGTGGTACGTGCTGTGCAGCTGCAATCAGGGATGTGTACATTTGGTACATGGCCTCAGTTTTGCTGTTGATCTCCACTGAGCATGCAGTACCTGGTCAGGTGGGTGGGGATGTCTCGTAGTACATTTAGACAATTGTTTGTTATTTCTGTCACCTGCTGCTGGATGTCTGTCATTAGTTGTGTTGACTTGGTCCTCCCCCATACTTGCATGTGTGTGTGTGTGTCTGTGTGTGTGTGTGGTGCTGGGGGGGTGAATTCGGAGTTAGGGTTTTCAACCCTAACAGCAAATTTCCTCACTTTTGTCGCTGTGGAACAACCCTAACTAATGCATTAAACAGAGTTTTTTGCCTCTAATTTCCCTTCTTTTTGAGAATGATAACTAGAAATAGTGAATGTAATACAGCAGCGGGAGCACAGGGCCCTCCTGCCACATAATTCGGCGGCAGGAGTGTGGGGCCCAAGGGCCCCACGCTCCCGCCACATGATGTCTTGTGGCATAGTAACAGGAAGAGCAATGCAAACAGAAGCGCTAACAGTGGCGCACATGGTAACGCAAGCGCAAATGAGAACAGAAAGGGCAACGCACACGGTGGCATAGACGGGAACGGTCTGCCACATGATGTGTTGTCACATAGTAACATGGTGCCTGCAAACGGAAATATCAATGGGCATGGTGACGCAAAGTGAAAGAGAAACAGTACTGTAGACACAAATGGTAAAAATAACAGAAACACAAGCGCAAATGAAAACGCAAAGGATAACGTACATGGTGGCGTAGACGTCAACGGTAAGTGAAACGGGCACGGAACCACAAGCAGAAAGGGCAACGGTAACAGTAATGTAAGCACACAGGCTGGTTTTTCCCAAAAGCTGAATAGAGAAAGACAGTGAGTACAAAGAATGTATACATAATAATGGGTATCGGAGCAGAAAATGAGGACTTGGAATACTAAATAGGTTATATCTCAGGAATCGTAAGACATACAAAAAAAATTTAAAAGGCGTATGATTTACAACTGTCCTGGCTAATCTTGTACTTAGCCCCCAGTAGGGGGCTAAGAATTTTTCCTATGAAAAGTCCGTATCTCGCACCGTTTCCGAGATATGGGCCCTGAAAGGCGCGGTGAATGCCATAATGTTATCCTATGGGAAAAAAAGAGAAGTTCGGAGTGCCATAACTTTGCCTTCCTGTAATATTTTTTCACCAAACCACTGAAAGGCACATCTGTGGACTGTTGGCTGTCTTCCCTCCAAATTTCAGGAAAAAAGACCAAACCGTTATTTTGCAGCAGGGTGCCAAAGGATTCCTGTAATGCATCGGGCGCAGTAATGTTATCCTATGGGAAAAACCATCAACTTTGGAGTGTCGTAACTTTGCTGGCATGTAATATTTTTTCAATACAGCACTTAAAGACACATCTGTGAGATGTCGGCTGTGTTCCCTTCAAATTTTAGCCCAAAACTCCCAACCGTTCTTTTGCAGTGCAGTGCCAAAGAATTGCTGTCATTTTCCCACAGACTAGAAAATTACTGTCGCAATTTGCGAAAGCTTTCACAAACATTTGCGACACTTTCGTGAGCACGAAAGTACTTTGAGAAGTACTTTTTCCAGAAATCTGAAAACATATTTCTGGGGTGTTTTACCAAAAATAAAGACATGGCTTGCATCCTCAGGGTCCAACTAGGTGAATACAAAAAGAATTAGGTTGCTAGAGGGTCCCAAATTTAAATGCCAAGCATTTTTCTAATCACCAACTGAAAACAAAATGGCCAATTTGTGAAAGTAACAGGCCCATTTGTGAAAGTAAAAATGCATTTGCGAAAGTGTTGAACTTTTTGTTAACTTTTCCCATTGACTTATAATGGGAAATTGTTTTTTGAATAACTTTTGAACCGTTTTATATTTTTTCACCAAATCTTTCAAAAGGCACATCAGGGACCCTGGCTGCACATTCCTGATTTCGGGCGGTCGGCATGAACCAGTCACAACCTGTACGTGCGACCATAGAATTCCAGAAAAAGCGTAAACATGCGCGCAAGTCACGCTTAATAACTCCACAGTCGTGTATCCGACTGGTATGAAACTAGGCAGATGCCAAGGTCTATGGTTCTTGATTATGTATTCCAAATTTCAGATAAATCCTTCAAACAGTTGCAAAGTTATTAAGGTGCAAAGTTTTGGGGGTTAACATAGAGATGGCTCCTCAATCCTAACTATGGTAGCACTATCGTGCTACCATAATATATATATATATATATATATATATATATACACACACACACACTATATATTACAGGCAAAAAACTCAATTTAATGCATCAGTTAGGGTTGTTCCACAGCGATGAAAGCCAGGAAATTTGGTGTTAGGGTTGAAAGCCCCCCCTTGCACCCCTAATCCCACCCCAAACCGATATCTGGGTGTGCACTGGGGTCATCGGCCCTAACTCTCACCCCATCACATGTGTGAAGAAGCTGAGGTATAGGAGAATGGGGTGAGAGTTAGGACCGACGACTCCAACGCACACCCTGATGCAGGTTGGGAGGGGCCGGACAGGGGTGCAAGGGGAGCTTGCAACCCTAACTCTGAATTTCCTCACTTTTGTCACTGTGGAAGAACCCTAACTGAAGCATTAAATGGATTTTTTTGCCTCTAATGTCCCTTCTTTTTGAGAATGAGGACTATAAATAGTGAATAGAATGTGGTGGTGGGATGTTTTGTGACATAGTTAAGGTAACAGCAATGCAAACACAAGCAGTAATGGTTATGCACATGGTGACGGAAATGTACATTGTAAGTAAGTAAGTAAAATTTTATTTATATTAAGCGCCCTTCCCAAGCTCAGGGCGCTTTTACAATAAGTCAATTAAAATCACATTTCAAAACAATAAATCAGACAACCATACAGTACACTTACACATTATGTAACGGCAAATGCTAGGGCAAAAAGGAAAGTATTTAGTTGTTTTTTAAAACTTTCAACAGTTAGGCATTCTCGTATCTGATAAGGTAGAGAATTCCATAGGGTTGGTGCCATATAGGCAAAAGATCTACCTCCAGACGTCTTTAGATGTACCCTGGGAATCTCTAGCAATCCCTTATCAGAGGAACGAAGAGAACGGGCAGGACAGTAAGGCACCAAGAGCTCTTTCAGGTAGTGAGGTCACAAATTATGTAGGGCCTTAAAGGTCAATAATGCGACCTTGAAGGTGATCCGCCACTGTATTGGCAGTCAGTGCAGATCACGCAGCACAGGTGTCATATGGCTATATCGTGAAACTCCCATCAACAACCTGGCCATCACGTTCTGCACAAGCTGCAAGCAGCGGATAGCCACCCCCAGCAGCCCTAGATAGAGGGCATTGCAGTAATCAAAATGGCTGGTGACAAAGGCGTGGACCAAGATGGGAACATCTTCCCGTGGAACCAAGTGTTTCACCCGGGCGATGTTCCTCAGATGAAAAAAGGCAGATTTGACTACGGCCGACACCTGCATCTTCATAGTCAGGCTTTCATCAAAAATCACGCCATGGTTATGTACTTGGCCAGAGGCAAGAAGCTGGGCCCCCCAAGATATAAACCCGAGGGTTTCCCCATCCAAGCCCCTGTTGTCCTCCCTCCAGGGTCCACAACCAAAACCACAGTTTTCCCTGAGTTCAACTTAAGTCAACTAGCACTCATCAAATCCTGAATCTCCAGGAGGCAGTTACTAAACATTGTGATGGAATCCAATTCCTAATCAGGCATAAAAGACAGGTAGAGCTGAGAATCATCAGCATAACAATGAAAACTCAGCACCTACTACCTTATAATGTCCCCCAATGGAAGCATATACACGGCGAATAACATAGGGGACAGCACCGACCCCTGCGGTAGCCCACAGGGCAGCCAGTGAGGGGCCGAGGTGTTAACTCCAGACACCACTCTCTGAGATCTGCCCTCCAGAAAAGATCAAAACCAGCTGTGAACTGCTCCCCTCAGACCACAGAAAAACCGCAGGTGGTCGAGCAGTACCCCATGATCCATGGTGTCAAATGCTGCTGAGAGATCCAGGAGAACCAAGATGGAACAGGTCCTCTGATCTCTCGCTATCAGGAGATCATTCAATACCCAAACAAGAGCCGTCTCTGTACTATGCCTTTCCCTGAAGCTGGATTGGAGAGGGTCATAGATATTGTGGCTGGACAAATGATCCTCCAGCTGCAAAGCGACCACCTTCTCAATAACCTTCCCTACAAAAGGGAGGTTAGAGACTGGTCTATAATTTGCTTGGCAGTCAGGGTCAAGAGAGGGCTTTTTCATAAGGTAGCGTATTACCTCCTCCTTTAAGCGATCTGGAAAGATCCCTCTCTCTAATGACACCACCACTATCCCAGCCAGGACTGGGCTGATAACATCTACACACCCCACCACCAGGTGAGTAGGGCCTGGGTCCAACTTACAGTAGGTAGGTCACAGAGTCTGGATAATCCTCACTATATCTATTACTGCTGGTAGTCTAAAGGTAGACCAGTACAACTGGGTGTTAGCACCACCCAATTGATCAATGCAATGTCCAATAGAAGGACACTGGCGGATCTCATTCCTGATGGTGGATACCTTGTCAGTGAAGAATTTCACAAACTCCTCGCACTGTACCTGTGATAATGCTCTACTGGTCTGGAGACAGACTGGGTTGCACAGTCTGTCCACAGTCCGGAAGAGCTGGGATGGTCTATTCCTAGCTGCAGCAATTTCCCTGGACAGGAACTCTGCCTTCTTATGGGAAATTGCTGATTGGTAGAATTTATAATGTTCTAACAATCCAAGGCTATCCACCTCCAGTTGAGTTTTCTGCCAGTGTCTTTCCAATCTTCGTCCCTTCCTCTTCCATTCACAAACCTCTCCATCAAGCCAGGGAGCCCCTAGGTGAAGAGTACGGGGACGAACACGAATTGGAGCAATGGCAACCAGGGCCTCAGTCACAGCCCTATTATAGGCTAAGACAAAAGGCCCAGGATCCATGCTATCCCTTGGAAAATCTGAGAAGTCCAGCTCCATCATTAGGCCTTCTGAGGTAACCCCTCTTAAAGGACGGAACTGTACTAACTCCCTGGGGGCAGGCTTATTTCGGGGGCTGCAAATCTAAACCTCAGGGTGTGATTGTCAGACTATCCGACTGGCTCCACCTCCACATCAGATATCTCCATCCCCAGATGGAACACCAAGTCCAATGTATGCCCCCCCCATGGGTTGCAGAGGTAATTACCTGTGACAGACCCAATGAGTCCATTAATTGGAGGAGGTTTTGACCAAATGGCAAGAGTTCATCGTCGACCCAGGCATTGAAATCCCCCAGAATTAACCATCTGGGAGATTCCAGTACCATATCAGTGATGAAGTCCGCAACCTCCTTCAGGAACTCCCTCTCATCCCCTGGTGGACAGTAGATAAGAAGGGTCCTGTAGCCTGCACCTGCACCCACTATGCATTCAATGGAGTTGGTATCACCAACTGGCACTTCCATGAGATCCAGATCTTGTCTAAAACAGACCACAACCCCCCCCGCCCTTCCGGTCCACTCTCGGTCGGTGAATCACCAAGAACCCAGCCGGAATCGCGGAGTCCAACAGAGGACCAGCATTTCCATCTAGCCAGGTCTCAGTGAAGCAAACCAAGTTGACTGAGGAAACAAGATCCGCAGTCACTGCAGTCTTATTCCTAATCGACCTGGAATTGCTTAACACTGCCTGAAAGGGACGGAAATCCAAGGGTGATCCCACTTCCTACCTGACACTCTCCAAGTCAGAGCCCTTGGGTATGGGAACTAGGCAAGGAAGACCTCGCTGCAGTACCCATTTCACCCCAGGGCATCTCCTAGCCCTCACTGCCCGTATCCGTTCTCTTCCCTCCCATCCCCCCTAAGATTTTCCAAGATCCCTGTATCTTTCTGCCTTTTGATCTTATAATGCCGAGGTTTCGACATCTAACATAAACCTCCCCTGTAAGTGGGGGTAATTCAAAGGGACGGAGATCACGAAGTCTTGAGGGGGAGTACTGCCTAACCATTTTACTTATACCCCAACACATACTTTAAACCAATTTATTCACCCTCATACAAACAAAAACCCTCCCACCCCAACTTAAACAACCCTAAAAAGAACAAAAAATAATAAAATAAAATGAAATAAAATACCCCCCTTAAAATATTAAAACAATTTTATACACATCAAGAGGAGTTCAAATGATCTGGACCCAAAGTTCCAATCAGTTTTCCGTCTGTAAACCACTAAAAGCAAAGAATGATAAACATCCTCAGCGCTCTTCCCCCCTGTGGAATTTATACCCAAACCTATCTCTCACATAGGCAGGGTAATTAAACAGTCGCACAAATGATCTTGATGAAAAGAAAGAAACACTCTCACTGCTTCACCACATATAGACAGAAAGGAACAGTCTGACCTGGATGGTTCTCAATCTCTCCACGATAACATGATCAGTCTTGCAGCCAAGAAATCACTTCGACTCCTCAAACTGAATACAGATTTCCCCTCAACGGGAGCTACCCAGCTGAGTTTTCACCTCAGTTATCCCCTTAGTGGTTACCGGGCTAGTCAACGTACGACTAGGTCCAAGCATGTAGGCTGTCCAGCCTACCTGCCAAAAACCCAGGAACCACGGGCACACTGGGTCCTGTCCTCCGATGGCACCAGCCCCGATTTTCCCTCACGGTCAACAACCCCAGCAAACTGCCCTGGGTTCAGACCGGGATTCAGCCTGCTCACCGTAAAACCAACACTCCAGAAAAACAAAACCGGAGATGCTGCAATCTGTAGGTCTAGAAGGAAGAAGTCACTAGGATCTCACAAGACCCAGCCTCAGAATCCCTCCACAAAATCCATGATTTGGACAAACTCAGCAGACCGCTCACAAACCAGATATCTTCCTGGCACTCCACAAGGTCCGTAGTACGGTCCCAAGACAGCACAAACCAACCGTCGGCTCACAATTCCAGGCTCCCAGTCTCAACAGACGATAATGAACTACCCAATGTTACACTGGAGTAATCCAAAAAGAAAAGGAGTCTGAGTCCTTACAGAAATCCTTCCAGGACAAAGCAGGCAGGTACTCCAAGGCAAGCCGAGAAAAGTCATAGGTTATGATCCTAAACTTACAAACTCGGCAATAACAGCAACGCACAACGTGCAATTGCTATCTCTGCTGTCACAAATACTTAAAAAACAGAATAAGACAAAAATAAAGCAACAAAATAACCTAAAAACAAATAAAATAAACTAAACATAAAAATGCTATGGTATGGCATGGCCCAATATGGCCTCCATCTTGTTTTGTGTCATGTGCTGTAAAGCAAACATTAATAGAAATGCAGAGGCAAAGTGACGACACAGAGAAAAGTGACACAAAAGGAGATGCAAGTGCATATGGAAATGCAACTGCTAACGCGAACGGCTACGGTACCGCTGTTATAAACACAAATGATAACTGTGGCAGCAACAGTAACATGAAAGGAAACAGAAATGCCCATGCAAGTGCGTACGGAAATGCACACAGTAATGCACACGGTCACGGTACCGCATTCCTAAATGGAAACGGTAACGGTAATAGCAACAATAACGCCAAAGGAAACAAAAATGCAAACCACGAAACATAAGTGCATATGGAAGCGCCAAACCGTAACTTCGCGCGGGCATGGGAGGCATAATTGGACATACAAATGGAAATAAATGCAAGAACAACGATGATGCAAAATGAAAGACAAATGCAAACAGAAATGGAAGGGTGGCTGCAGGAGCGCACACCCTATTTTTCCCCACAAGTTCCATTGAGAAACACAGTGAAAACAAACAATGTATGCATAATAATGGAACTCGGAGCAGAAAACGAGCATTTTTAATACTAAATTGCCAATATCTCAGTAACCGTACTATGTAGAAAAAAAAATAATATTTCACATGATTCAAGACTTTCCTGGCTAGGTTTTCATGGAATTGTCATGACAAAAATTCAATATCTCCCCCAGTGGACATCCTGTTGGTGGTTGGGGTGGCGGGCTGGGGGGGTGCAGAGGGCTTCCACCCTAACAGCGAATTTCCTCACTTTTGTTGCTGTGGAACAACCCTAACTGATGCATTAAACAGAGTTTTACCTCATATATATATATATATATATATATATATAAATATATCTATATATCTATATATATATATATATATTATAGTAGCAGTAGTGCTTCCATAGGTAGGATTGAGTAGCCCTTTTAAGGTTAAATGGTGAAATTTTGCACCTTAATAACTTCACCACCGTTTAACAAACAGATTTGCCTGAAATTTGGCAGGCACGGGGCATCACCATAGATCTTGGGATCTGACAACTTTCATACTGGTCAGATATACAACTGCTGAGTTATTAAGCGACATCCGTGCATGCAATTAAATTTTTTAGTGCATTCTTTGCTCGCGCCTACCAATCACACGGTTTGTGTGACTGGTCCGAAAACTTCAGGGATCGTGTGGCCGGCGTCCCCAATGTGCCTTTTGAAGATTTTGTGAAAAAATATTGAATGGTTCAAAAGTTATCTAAAAAACAAATTCCCATTATGAGTCAATGGGAAAAGTTAACGAAAAGTTTAACACTTTCACAAATGCAGTTTTTAGTGTCGCAATTGGCCCTAGTAGTGTCACAAATCTGCCATTTTGTTTTCAGTTACTGATCACAGAAATGCTTGGCTTTTATAATTGGGACCATCTAGAGACATAATTATTTTTGTGCTACATAGAAACATAGAATTTGACGGCAGATAAGGACCGCTTGGCCCACCCAGTCTGCCCATTTCCCTACCTACTGGATTAGCTGCAGATCCTAGTTAACCAGCAGCCTACTTCTTCCTACCCCCAACCCCCAGAACTGCCTTATGACTATCCCATGCATGCTTGAATTCCACCACTGATTTTGACTCCACAACCTCCTCCGGAAGGCGTTCCATGCATCCACAACCCTCTCTGTAAAAATACTTCCTTAAATTACCTCTGAGCCGCCCCTCTATCTTCAAATTGTGCCCTCTTGTTCTTGCACACCTCTTTTTTTGAAAGATGCTACCCTCTTGGACTTTGTTGATTCCCTTGGCGTGCTTGAGCGTTTCTATCATGTCCCCCTCTCCCTTCTTTCCTCGAGGGCTATACATATTAAGCTCCTTAAGTCTCTCTTCATATGTCTTCGTTGCAGACCCTGCACCATTTAGTTACCCTCCTCTGGACAGCTTCCATCCTGTCTATGTCTTTGCGGAGATTGGGTCTCAGAACTGCACACAGTACTCCAGATGGGGTCTCACCAGCTGTCTGTACAGAGGATAATAACTTCCTGTTTTCTACTGGTGATGCCTCTCCCTATGCATCCCAGTATCCCCAACCCTCCTTGCTCCCTCTCCATTGCTTGCCCGTCTTTGGGTCATCTGATATGACTACCCCAGGTCCCTTTCCATTTTGTTGTTGTTAGTATCTCACCCCCATTGTGTACTGTTCCCTGGGTTTTGTTTCCCAGGTGCATTACCTTGCACTTCTTAGCATTGAATCTAAGCTGCCATACATTTGACCATTCCTCTAACCTTGCCAAATCCTTCTCATCCTTTCCACCCCACCTGTGCATCAACTCTGTTGCAGATCTTAGTGTCATCTGCAAAGAGACATACTTTTCCTTCAGTCCTTCTGCAATGTAAACATAAAGACATTGAGAGGACCGATCTATCACTGAACCCTACGGTCCCACTAGTAACCCTCCTTTCTTCTGAGTGGACTCCATTTACTATTACTCTCTGTGTCCTATTCTCCAGCCAGTTCTTTACCAGGCTGTCATCTTGGGACCCACTCCCAGGCTGGCTAACGTATATTAATCTTTTGTGTGGGACTGTGTCAAATGCCTTGCTAAAGTCTAGGTAGGCCATGTCCACAGCCCCTCCCTGATCTACTACTTTGGTCACCCAGTCAAAGAAATCTATCAGATTTGTCTGGCATGACCTTCACTGTGAATCCATGCTGCCTAGGGTCCTGTGCCCTCTGGCCTCTAGATACTCGACAATTCTTTCCTTTAGAAGTGATTCCATCATTTCCCTATCACTGAGGTTAAACTAACAGGTCTATAGTTTCCTGCTTCTGCCTTGCTCCCACTTTGTGAAGGGAATCACATCTGCCCTCCTCCAGTCCTCGGGTACCACCCATCCTCCACTGATTTGTTAAAAGGGTAGTCAGTGGTGTCACTAGTTCTACCCTTAGTTCTTTTAGAATTCTGGGATGAATCCCATCAGGCCCCATTGCTTTGTCCACCTTCAGTTTTAAGGTTCTTTCAGAACCCTTTGTTCTGTAAATAGGCGGTATCACTTCTGTATCCAGAGTGTTACTACTGTTTGTTTTATGTACCTCCCCTCTTCCTTTGTAAATACTGAGCAAAAATATTTGTTTAGTATCTCTGCCTTTTCACAGTCTCCCTCTGCCCACCCTCCCTCCCCTTTATTAAGCCTCACTATCCCTCCCTTGGTCTTCCTTTGCTCCCTGATGTACCTATAAAAGGTTTTATCCCCCTTCTTAACTGAGTTGGCTATCTTTCCCTCGGTTTGGGCCTTTGCTGTTTGACTGCCTTCCCAGCCTCCTTTTGCTTTAACTGATACAGTTCTCTGTCCTGCTCCTTCTGCGATTCCTTGTACTTCCTGAATGCTTTCTTTTTCTCTTGAACCTTCACTGCCACTTCCTTTGAGAACCATAGTGGTTTCTTACATCGTCTTATTTTGTTTATTTGCTTTACACAAAGGCTCGTTACCTCTGTGATGGCAGTTTTTATTATTCCCCATTGTTCTTCCACCCCTCCTTCCTGCCCATTTGCTAGTGCGTTCATAGGCACTCACCATTTTGCAAAGTCAGCCCTCCTAAAGTCCAGTACTTTAGTCTTTGTATGGCTTGACTCTATTGCTGTGTTTATTGTGAACCATACTGTTAGATGGTCGCTAGTTCCCAGATGGCTACCCACTTCTACATCTGTAATCCTCTCACCATCTCCATTTGAGGAGAATCAAGTCTAATATTGCTCCCTCTCGAGTGGGCTCCAGTACTAGTTGTCTAAGGCATGCCCCTGTAGGGCATCTAGAATAACCCCACTCTTCAAGTGGCAGCTGCAACTGCACTCCAGTTAACATCTGGCATATTCAGATCACCCATCAGCAATATCTCCTTTTTCTGCCATTCTAAGTATACTTTCTATCATTTCCCTGTCATTTCCTCCCCCTGAGAAGAGTCTATCTAACCCTGTGCGTATTGTGGTGCCATTGCCTGTCTCCAAATTTACCCACAGTGCTTCTTCTCCTCCCTGTGTACCTTTTTGTTCTGTTGCTTTTATTCCTTCCCTTATGTAAGAACTACTCCTCCTCCTCTTTTACCCTCCTGTCCCTCCTGTACACAGTGTATCCTGGTATGTTTATGTCCCAGTCATGGTTTTGTGTGTACCATGTTTCTGTGACTGCCACGATATCCAGATGTTCTTCCTCCATCAAGGCCACTAATTCAGGAAGCTTGTTACCCAGACTATGGGCATTAGTACTCATTGCTCTCCATTTTTTGATGGCTTTACCTTCCAGTGTGCAGCATCCCCCACTGACCGTTCTACCTCTGTCTTTTTCTCATTTAGTACCCTGTTTTGTAGGGAGAGGCTGGGATTTTTCTGCTGCTTGTCAGTGCCTCCCCCTTTGACTAGTTTAAAAGCTTGCCAATGAAGCTTACCTGTTTGAGCCCTGAGGATGCTAGCTATGTCTTTATTTTGGGGTTAAACACCCCAGAAATATGTTTTTCCAATTTCTGGGAAAAGTAGAGTTGCAAAGTAGTGTCACACTTGCAACACTTTCACAAATTTTTGTGAAAGCTTTCACAAATCACAACACTACTTTTCTAGGTTATGGCCAAAATGACAGGAATTCGTTGCCACCCTGCTGCAAAAAAAACAGTTTGGTCTTTTGGGCTGAAATTTGGAGGGAAGGCAGCCAACATCTCACAGATATGCCTTTTGGTAGTTTGGTGACAAAATATTACATGAATGCAAAGTTACGGTACTACGAAGTTGACTTTTTTCCCCATAGACTAACATGGTGGCGTCCACCACACCTTTCGGGGCTCGTATCTCAGAAACAGTGCAAGATACGGAATTTTCATCGTGACAGTGCGGAGCCCTATGGACTATGTATTTAGTGAAAACTCAGCCAGGAATCTCATGAATCATGTGAAATTAAATTTTTTTTTCTACTTCGCATGGTTCCTAAGATATAAGCAATTTAGCATTCCAACAGCTCATTTTCTGCTCCAAGGCCCATTATTATGCATACATTCTTTGTACATACTGTGTTTTTCTGTGCAGCTATTGGGCAAAAATGGGGTGAGTGCTTCCGTTACTGTTACAGTTAGCATTTCCACTTGCGGTTCCGTAACCGTTTGCGTTACCGTGTACACCACAGTGTGCATTACACTTTGCGTTCTCGTTTGCATACTTGCTTGCATTTGCATTTCCATTTCTGTTTCCTTTGGCATTATTTCTGCTGTTAACGTTACCATTTGCATTTCCAATTGCAGTACCCTCACTGTGAGCATCACAGTTTGCGTTTCCTTGTGTGCTTGCATCTCCTTTTGTGTCACTGTTTGCTTTGGCGTCACTTTCGGCTTGCATTTCTACTACCGTTTGCTTTACCATTTATGTTTCAGTCACCATGTGCGCAACCATTAGCAGTTGCATTCCCCTTGCACTTACTGTTACTATGTCACAAAAAATCACGTGGTGGGAGCGCGGGGCCCAAAGGTCCCCATACTCTCACCACCACCACATTCCATTTACTATTTCTACTGCACATTCTCAAAAAGAAGGGAAATTAGAGGCAAAAAACTCTGTTCAATGCATCAGTTAGGGTTGTTCCACAATGACAAAAGTGAGGAAATTCGGTGTTAGGGTTGAAAGGCCCCCTTGAACCCCCCCAGCCTGCCACCCCAACCGCCAATGGGGTGTGCCTTGGGGTCATCGGTCCTAACTCTCACCCCATTGTCCTATACCTCAGCTTGTCTACACATGTGATGGGGTGAGAGTTAGGACGACGTACCTGATGCACACCCATGTGTGGCGGATGGCAGAAAGGTGCAAGGGGGCTTTCAACCTTAAGACCGAATTTCACTTTGTCACTGGAACAACCCTAACTGGTGCATTAAAGAGAGTTTTTGCCTCTAATATATATATATATATATATATATATATATATATATATATATATATATATACAGTACATATTATAGTGGCGCGGTCACACCACTATAGTTAGGGTTCAGCGGTCACTTACATACTAAAGTCAAAAGTTTGGGCATTAATAACTTTGGACCCGTTCAACGGATTTGCCTGAAATGTGGTACACACAGTGGGGCATGGCAGATCTCTTCATTTGCCAAATTGTGTTTCAGTCGGACTTACAGTCTTTGCTTACGAAAGTGCTGAAAAATGCAAAATTATCTGTTTTTGGAGGCAGCTTTTGGGATTTTGGACATGGTTCTGCACTGTCATTGTGTGGCATGCCACTCTGCGAGATGACTTGTTTGAAAGAGCTTTGGTGGCCGAACATGCCACTTCATTTGGTAAAAAATATTAAGGCATTCAAAAGTTATGTCACTTTTAAGTTCCCATTATAAGTCAATGGGAAAATTTGTACAGTATGCATGTTTTGCGAACAGAAAATGGGGTTCTGGCCATCTGATCCTGCCTGGTGATCAAAGAATTTGCAGTCTCGCTGTTCAAGAATCTTTGTGCCCAAGGATTTTAAAAATTCTTTGATCGCGAAGACAGCCATTTTGTTTTCAGTTTTCCAATCTGAAATACACAAATATCTCGGCTCAGGGGTCACTTCTGAAGTAAAACTTGGATGGGTTTTATGCAGGGCACCCTGATCTATCAAGCCATCTATCAAGCCATGGCTTTGGTTTTATCTAAATTGCTCCAAAAATAGAGTTTTGAGGTTTTGAAATCTTTGTTCGCAGCTCGCTAATGATCTTTGATCGCGAGCCTGCAAAATCTTTGATTGTGAGATTCTTTGATCACGATCATGCATATAGACATGGTGGGGGGCACTAGACTACCAGGGACAAAATAATGAGATATTAATGAAATATATATTGGGGGAGCCACTAGACTACCAGGGATATATAGATCTGTATGTATATTATCATGATGGGGGGGGAAGAGGGCCGCTAGACTACCAGGGATAATGAAAACTTATGTTTTTTTTATTCTCATGGGGCAGAACAAAGCCCCCTGAGTAAAACCCACCCTCATATAACTTTTTAGGGTACCCCTAGGCTACAGAAATCAATTTAAAAATCTGGCCATCTCATCCCTCACTCTTTGTTCATGAGTGAGCAATTTCTTTGATCACGAGCCTGCAAATTCTTTGACCGTGAGATTCTTTGATCATGATCGTGCATTGCAAGCAAGGGATGAGATAGCCAGATTTAAAAAATCCATTTTCTCAGTCTAAGGGTGTGCTAGGAAGACAAATGAGGGTGGGTTTTACTCAGGGGACTTCATTCTGATGAACCATGGCGGTGTTTTACCACAGTTCTGTTAATTTTTTAAATTTGAACACTTTTTATTCTTTGATCATGACCCTGCAAATTCTTTGATCTCGAACATGAAAATTCTTTGATTGTGAGATTCTTTGATCGTGATTGTGGACCGTGAGCGAGGAACGAGATGGCCAGATTAAAAAATCTATTTTCTCTGCCCAGGGGTGTCCTAGGCAGAAAAAATGAAGGTGGGTTTTACTCAGGGGGCTTTGTTTTGTCGAACCATGGCAGTGGTATACCGTAATTCCATCAGTTTTTGGATTTATAAGATTTTAAATTCTTTGTTTGTGAGCCTGCAAATTCTTTGCTCATGAGCCTGCAAATTCTTTGATCGTGAGATTCTTTGATCGCCATCATTGATCGCGAGGTAGGGACAAGATGGCCAGATTTTTTTATAATGGAATAGATAGTGAATTTTTACCAATCTTTAACATTGAATATCTCAGAAACGGTTTGGTCTTTTTACTTGAAATTTGGAGGGTGTTTACAGCATGTCCTGCAGATGTGAATTATGACATCTACATGTCAGAGAAATTTTTTTTGTGGAGATTTTGCGTGACGCACTTTACGTGTTCCAGACAGTGTTTGGCTTGTGGTGGTGGCTTGAAATTGATAGGATACCTAGCCTTAGTGTCATGGATGTAGTTTTCAGTCATTGTGTGTGTTAAATGTCAAGTGGTGTGGAACTGTGCCACTCTGCCGAATGAACATTTCAAATTTTGACATGTCATATCTTGGACACGGTTTGGACTTTTTACTGGAAATTTGAAGGGTGTTGATGGCATGTCCTGTAGATGTTAATAGAGGTGTTTACGTTTCAGACAAAATATTTTTTGTGGAGCTATTGTGTGGTGCAGTTTACATTTTGTGGACAGCATTTTCTATTGTTCTACTAGATTTACTTTTGTTTGGTGGCTGGCCTTGCTGTTGTGAATGTACTTTTTAGTCATTGGGTGTGTAATGTGGCTTGGCACTTACAAGTTGGAGGGAGCGCAACTTCCTACATTTGTATTCTTTCTTAAAAAGTAAGGAAATTCTATGCAAAAAACCTTTGCTAATGCATCAGTTAGGGTTCTTCTTCAGCAACAAAGGTGAGGAAATTAAATTTTAGGGTTCCCACCCCTTACACTCCACCACCACCCCACCCCCAACAACAGGCATCAGGGTGTGCATTGGGGTCATCAGCCCTAACTCTCACCTTATTCTCCTACACTGCACCACCTCAGCTTGTTTATACATGGGATGGGGTGAGAGTTAGGGTTGATGATCCCAACACACAACCCAATGCCTGTTGGTGGGGTGGGGTGGAGGTGGATGCAAGGGTGGGAACCCTAAAATCACATTCCTCATTTTTGTCACTGTAGAAGAACTCTAACTGATGCATTAACAAAGTTTTGCATAATATATATATATATATATATATATATATACACACACACACACATGCACATATATATTCAAAACAAAACAGCGAGAAATGGTTTTCTTTATTTCAGGTGGACACTGGGGGATTTGGTACCTCCAGTGTCAGTGTTATGTTTGTGGGGATGAGAGGGGTTGGTGCTTAGAGGAAGGGTCGAGTGGGGGGACAATTATGCTGGCACCAGCAACAGACATCTGTGGACGGTTTTCTTTGTTAAAGGGGGTAACTCCTCAGCAGTCTGATCTTAATAGATCAGCTGTGCTTGCTGGGTAGCGTCAACCAAATGAAAGAGCAGATCTATAACTGCGTCAGCTCTTTCCTTTGAAATGCATAAAGTTGCCACCCAGCAAGCCAGAATACAGTACTGTCATTATCAACCAGGCGGATGATTGGTGTGACACTGATAAGCCCCTTGCAAACCACTCTGCATTGGACTGACTGTCACACTGCTCAAAAGTCATTCCCCTAACAAAATGTTCACTGTGCATGCGCACACTGCAAACATAAAAAAAGAACCAAAAACTCTAAAACAGAATGGCCTTCCATTAACTGAATATGACACAGACCCCATTTTCCCTCGTGGAGTTTGACCTTTACAACTCATGATGTCATAAGGTCAAGCTGCACTCAGAAAAAATATTATTGATATTTTTCATGGGCCATGGCATAATCGTTATATACATATTGTGAAGCACCCAGTTTATTTCTCCTGGTATGGACTATATCTCTTTATTATACTGACATTACATAGTCCAAGATGGAGGGGACCTCAAGGTTAATTCAATGTTATTTGTAGGTCTTTTGATGCCCCAGATGTAAACTTAATAAACATTTTATTATGACTGTCTGGGTGATTTGTATGTTGTACTGTCACCTGGAGCACATAGTGATCTCAGACCCATTAGTAAATGGGCCCTAGGAATGAGATGACCACCAGACCTGGTGCTACCAGCATTCATATGAGGAAAGAGACAACCTAACATGTTCTGGAGATGTTTGCCATCCTAATAAAACATCACACAAAACATATATGTATATACAGTAGATGAAGAATCACTTGTATTTTTCCAAACAGAATAATAAGCAAAACATGACAGTCTTGCAATTCTCATATTCTTACAAACTTCCAGAGCAATAAGCAATAATAAACATCTTATGTGAACATTAAAAGCCAGTATTTCTATCATAATTCAGTTAGTTCGTCTAGGCCTAAAAAAAACAAAATATTTTTCCCAAAGCAATCTTTCTTGGCATAGCCTGACCACTGACTTGTACATGAGGGGGCTTATCATAACAAGCTAAGAGCTGAACAAATTCTCAGCCCATTATTTCTGTGTGTTTATGAGTCTCTCTCTCTCTCTCTCTCTCTCTCTCTCTCTCTCTCTCTCACCCCATCTGCAAGTCTAGCTGAGAGACCTGCTAAGGCAAAACTCACATGGTGACCATCTTGCCTCAGAGTGTTCCCCCAGTGCAAAATCAAGACCTTTCTTATTGTCTCCTCTTTGGCCATAGAGAACAAAATGAAAAATTCTACTAAGCATGTAAGCCAAGAATTGTTCTAAATATCCTTGCAAAATATTTCTAAAAACAACTTGGGATTTTCCAAGCTAGTGATTTGCCTGCCAAAAACTGGTTCTTGTCTCTAGCAGGAAGGATCCCACAAATGCAGGTGAGCCCTGTGTAATTAGGGAGACTGGAACTATTTGCAGAAAAAGGAAAGCATTATGCTATTTTGGTTACCAGTGACACTGGCTAAGCTAAGTTAAACTGAATGGCATGTTCTTCTTTCTGTTAGAAATAGAGTGTTGGCCTATTCTCTTAGTTGTCAGAATACTGTGGGCCTTTCTGTGAGAAGTGTAAGGTATGAGACCTTGTTTGCAAAGACCCTTGCTCAGACTGTGGAACACAGGTCCTTCTTTGCCAATGGCTAATGCCTGGGTATCCCAGGTTACTGGGTGAGGCTGCCTTGTCACACTACTCCTAAATAGACATCTTACGAGGCAGTATAGTGCAGTGGTTTAAGGCTCTGAGCTACAAATCTAGTGACATCCAGCAGACCAGACCTGAGTTTGAATCCTGAGTATCCCTGAGCAAGTCACTTAACTTCCCTGTCCCAGGTCGCTGCTGTAAAAAAGCTTTCAGCTTAGTGTGCTACTCCTGGTTAAACAACTAAAAAAAAAAAAAAATAGTACCAGTGTTTCATGCTTGTTAAAGTCAAGCTCACATGATTCACAGAAGTTATTATAACAGACTATACTTCTGTTAAGATAGATACCTATAGGACATATGTTGCATCATTCCTACCATTTTTGTTTTTGCTATGTTTAATTCCAAAATGCTAATTATCATAATGTTGTTTCACAGGGGTTGGTAGAGGTGGTGAGTAGAGAAAGTGACGTACTGTAATGTGTACTTGTTAAGCAAGGTTACATTACGTGGTAGAAGCAATCATAGTAAATTTATTTCTATTGTGCCTTCACCTAAGCTTCTAGGCACCTTAAAACCCAAACAAATGGGGCGTGGCTTAGCCTTTAACCAAGATGGCAGCATAGTCTCTAAGCTCTCTGTCCTTGTGGGCTTTATCCTGCAGCATCCTGCTGAGAGGGGCTATAAACCTCATCTGACTCTATCAGAAACAGAAGAAGAACTCACTTGCAGCATATCTGTTGTCTTCTTTTCTGGCTCCGGTGGCACTGCTGTCTGCAACAAACGTCTGTTTCTGCCAGAGGCCTACAGGATGGCATCCTTCTCTCCTGTTCAAGCTGAACTTGCAACAATGGAGCACATGCTCTCACAGCTAATGGCACAAATGACTGTAGCTCTTAATGCCAATATTCAAACCTCACAGACATTTGAAACTAGGATTTTTCTCACAGAACAGCATCTAAAAACACATGATGTGGCCATACAGGAGCTCTCAGCCACAACTCGGGATCAGGCCCACTTTATATCTCCCGATAAGGTGGATGATTTAGAAAATCGGAGCCGATGAAACAATATGATTTGCTGGATTTCCCGAAGGGACTGAACAATGGGACACAGCAGTCTTTTTACAAGATACATTGCCGCATATCCTTGGCCTGCCTCCGAACACCAGTCTCCAGACTGAGTGGGCCCATTGCTCTCTCGCCCCAACTCCTAAGCAGGGAGAGTGCCCGTGACCAATTTTAGCTAGGTTCCTGGACTATCACCAAAAAGAAGTGATCACCACTGCAGCTAGGTACCAGGGCTCCATTTCATGGAAAGGAAATATAATTTGAGTGTTCCAGGACTACTCTTGGGACCTTATTGAGCGGCGCAAGGCCTACACGCCATGCAGAAAAATACTACATGCACACCGGGTAGCCTTCTCACTCCGCTACTCTGCTACCATGCGAGTGATAATTAAGGGATCCCCTACCTTCTTCTCAACCCCGGAAAGCCTCATGGATTGGCTCCACAGAGAATTTCCACAAGACTTCAGGAACCCGGAGCTGTTTAACAAGCTTACTGGCCCCTCAGATCCCTCCTTGCATATGGAAATCCCCACCAGGTCCCCACTGCAATCTCCCCAGCCTCCACCACTCTAGTTTCAAGCTTTACTACCCCCAAGAAGCAGGAAGTGACACCCTATGCAGCGGCATGAAAATACGCCGCACCCGATTACCCGACGAAATGAACAAGGAAACCTAGAAGATGTGGCTGACGGGTTACAACACCTCTTTTCGCCCAACCGATATGCCCCTCTGCTCACTCTCTTGGAACAGCCAATGCACACAGCCGATTGCTCTGTAAGAGACCCTTCAACGGAGGCACTGAGATCTTGGGCTGCAGTTGTTGCAACGGCACCCACGCCAGAACCATTGGAACAACTCCCCCCAGGGCAGCTCTTCCCGGCAGCTGATTCTGCCATCTGCAGAACTAAACGGCGAACCATCGCAAGTGAATGAGGAACTACCTCCCTTAGTGCCCAGCTAAGTGTTGTCATTAACTTGCCTGTTATTATATATGCTATGGAGCTGAACTGGAGGGATGTTTTTGTTTTCCTCAGCCTCTTAGCCAAGCTCTGCACTGGGAATTGCTGCCGATTTGGTGATATTGACCCACCTCGCCTCCGTGAGCGGATTTATTTCTGCCCGATGATATGCTGTAATGTCCGTCTGTAGAGAGGACTTGGAAGGGGCAGGAACTGGTGGCCCGATCCTCCCAGAGTAATCAGCAGTTAATGCCAATACAGCGTGCTAGGTTTCATGCAGCGGCATTTTGAAACTAGTGAGAACTGAGACAACTAATCAGAGATTAGGTGCTACATGTTTAAAGTTTAACTTCATGTGTGCATTATAGGAGTGGTTAGTAATAGACAGGGGCTATGACCTAGCAGTAAACCCTGGATGAGATCTATAACGATCGTTGGAGGTGGCTATATACCCAATTTGTGTTATAGGCTTATTTCCCTTGCCACTCTTATGCTCGCTCAAGCTAGCAGTGTGGACAGAGGAAAAGAGCTTGTTCGTGTTACTTAGACCCCACTCTTTTTTGTACTGTGTATGTCTCTTGAAGATTGTTTCTGTTGCGTATCTCTAATGTCCTCCTCCTTGTTGGGAGGCCCAACAGCACAGTACTGACCATTTTGGGGCCCCTCAGCAGTAGATAAGTCAATCTGCCATAGAAATCCACAGAGCTTACTGGCACTTTGAAGTTGTCTTAGCCCCCTCGTGTGGCAATTGGAGAAACTTCTCTCTGATGTCCCATCAACTAAGATGCATACTATCCTAATTATTTAGACCCTGAGCTTTGCCCCCAGCAATTTCTATATGTCTCCCTTCTATGCCCTATCAAGGCATGGGACTGAGAGGTCTGCTGTCACATAACGAATACATGGAGCTGTTTTCGCTACACTGCTCCACTCTCTTCCCTATGCACCCACCCCACAAGAGGACAATGGATGGCCCTGGAAGATGATCTTCAGGCCTAACCGATGCCCTCTGTCGAATTTAAGCTACTGGACAGTTATAATGATGTATATAGTTAGAATTAACTGTGGGCCCGTTAGTCCACTTACTTGGTTGTTATATTTCATAGACTGGGCTTTTGTTAAACATTTGTTCTTCTACAGCACTGTAGGGTCTTCATTATATAAATGGTTCACTGGTTTAAAGAGTCTCAGGAGGGGAAGACCGGATGTGACCGTAGCCTGCTGTTTTTCTGATATTACATCAGTACCTTGCTTTAACTCTTACCATTTTAACTATGGTTGACTTTCATGTATACACCTGGAAAGTACGGGGCTTAAACACCCAGGTAAAATGGAAACAGGTGTTATCCCATTTGAAAAGGCTGAGGGCCACGCTGGCCTTTTTACAGGAAACTAAGCTAACCAAGCAGGATCATGATAGGCTATCAAAAGACTGGGTAGGGCAGATATTTTCTGCCCCCTTTGCAACTAAAAAGAGAGGGGTGGCCATTGTTATTCACAAGTCACTAGCTTGGACATGTACACAGACCCATTCAGACCCTCAGGGAAGATGGGTGATGGCATTAATGGCGATTCCCGAAGGGCCCCTACTTCTTGCTTGTGTCTATGCTCTGAATGAAGACAATCACTCCTTCTTTCATGCAATAATGCAGGAGCTAAGCTTGATGTCAACAAATCATGTCCCCATCATTTTAGGAGGGGATTTCAACTTGGTTATGGTGCCCCAATTAGACCGTAGTGCCCCCGTATCAGTGCAGCACCCTAAAGCTCTACTGGCCTTACAACATTTGATAACGGAATTAGGTCTTGATGATGTCTGGAGAACTCTCCATCCATGGACGAGGGATTACTCCTTCACTTCTGTGGTGCATGGATCTCATAGCAGACTAGACTTCTTGTTAGTGTCGGCAGACATATGTCAGAGTACAGTAGATTCTGTGATCATGCCTAACGTCATATCGGATCATGCTCCTGTACATCTGCATATTCTATGGGGTGTGCACCCACACAAATCTGCAAAATGGAAACTAGACCCCTTCTACTGAAGGACCCACTTTTTGCCCCATGGGTTACCTTGGAGATAGCTCACTTTCTAACCAAAACCCCCCCAGGACACCTCGTCTAGCACCCGCTGGGAGGATCTTAAGGCCGCCCTGCGTGGTGCAATAATTGGCTTTGCCTCCACCCATCAGAAGAAACAGGAACATCTTCTCACATCCCTGGAAACCAACCTAAAAGATTTAGAAACTTGGGCTAAACAGATGCCTCGCCTAGCAGCCGACTCCCTAATCTATAGAGACATACTATCTACTCATCTGCAGATTAATGACTTACTAACTTGAAAGGCTGAATTGGCCATGCTCTGGCTTCACCATCAATTTGGTGGGGGGGAGGCCGGCAAGCTACTAGCCTACCGCCTTCAAAAGCAATAGGCCAATCGCCATATCGCTGGTCTGAGAGACCAGTCAGGTACAATCAGCACAGATTCCAACTCCATTAATGATGTCATGAAACAGTTCTACTCTGAACTATATTCCTCTACCAAAACTCAGACTGAAGCCTCAATGGATGCTTTCCTGACTCCTCTCTAACTTTCCATCCTCCACCCTTCTCAAGCGGAAACCTTAGATCTTCCCATCACGCCGGAGGAAGTTATAACAGCCATTAAAAGTCTTAATGCCGGCAAGACTCCTGGAGGGGATGGCTTCCCAGCTGAGCTGTGGCAGCTACTGGCACCTCAGATTGCCCCCCTCTTGGTGCAGGTTTATAATGAGGTCTTGCAAACTGGTATCTTTCCTCCCTCCCTTAGAGAAGCAACTATCACCGTATTTCCCAAGAAGGATAAAGACCCCACACTCCCCTCAAGCTATCGCCCGATCTCCTTAATTAATACAGACAGCAAAATATTTGCTATGGTGATGGCGCTTTGGTTGATCCCCCTCTTATCTTCTCTCATCCATCCTTGGCAGGTGGGTTTTGTGCCCAGCCGTCTGAGCCGGGATTATATCAGATCGATGTTTAATATCATCTACCAGGCTAAATCTCTCCCCACCCCCACGGCTGCCATTGCTGTGGATTTCGAGAAAGCTTTTTTGACTCTTTGGAATGGCAATACTTGGAAAGACTGCTGCAGAGGTTTGGTTTCGGTCTCCTATTTCACCAATGGATTATGGCACTGTACCATCAGCAACTGGCCAGGATCAGGACTAATGCGATACTCTCCAACCCCTTTCTGCTTGGTAGGAGCATTCGCCAAGGATGCCCTCTATCCCCGCTTCTGTTCATCCTAGTGGTTGAGCCTTTAGCAACAGCCATTCGACATCGCCCACTTATCCCGGGCATCGTTATCAGGAACCACACTTACACTACCTTAATGTATGCTGACAACCATCTGGTCTCTGTCTCAGATGTCGTAACAGCTCTCCCAGCTTAACTCGAACTTCTGACCAACTTTGCCACACACTCCGGCCTTCAGATAAACCTATCTAAGGCCGAAATATTACCCCTCATTTCTAATTGCACACAGCAAAGAACCTCTTCCTTAGGATTAAAATGGGCCCCAACACACCTTAAATACCTTGGCATTCACATCTTTTCGGATTTGTCTAAAATCTGGGATCTAAACCTTAGCCCCCTGATTGCTGACCTTAGAACAGAAGTAGACAGATGGCAACTGCTTCACCTTACCTTGGCAGGGAAAATAGCGGCATTAAAAATGATTGCAATCCCTAAGCTGTTATATCCTCTCTCCCACATTCCTCTAGCCCCTTCCTTGAAATGGCTTCGTACTATAGATAAAATTGTTGGTAAATTTCTTTGGGAAGATAGGAAACCCCACTATAGCAGAGGTAAGCTCCACTCTCATTGGAAAGAAGGTGGATGGGGCCTTCCCCAGCTCGAAGGGTACACATGGGCCTACTCGATGGCACAGTCCCTGAAGTGGTTCACTACTTTAACCTCAGACTCTCCGCAGTAGCTTCACATGGAACAGGCCATAGCACAGGTCCATAGTCTTTCCCTTCTGTTATATAATCCACTACCCAAATCACTGCGAGCCCATCCTACCATAATGCCAGCAATTAATATCTGGCATAAGGTGCAAAAGAAGAAGATCGGAGCTAATCCCACTTCAGCTATTTATACACCTATCTTTCACAACAAATATATCCTGATCGACAATAAGCCTATCTACTGGCCCCATTGGGAGCAGGCTGGCATTAAAGTCCTGGCAGATATTCTAGATGAAACGGGCTCCATACTGAAAACCTTTCAAGCCCTAGTACAATCAAAAGCCTTAAGTAAAACCAATTTCTGGAGATACCTGCAACTCTGCAGCTCCTTAACTATAACTCTCAAGCCAAATCCACAAACTCAGAGTACTCCTCAAAAAGTCACTGCCTGGCTTAAGCTTCCTAGGGGACAAGCCAGCAAAATATATACTGACATTAGAAGGAGTATTCCCCCTCAATAGGAGGTATCAAAATTAAAATGGGAAAAGGCAATGAATATTGACCTAGACGATACTTAATGGGCTCTTTGCTGGAAATTAGCACATTCAAGCTACCCTGATGCCCGTAGCAAACTTATCCAAAATAAATTGTTACACCACTGGTACAGAACACCAGCGGTGTTACACAAAGCAAAACTCCTGAACATTAATGTTTGCTGGAGATGTCAGGCTCAAGTGGGAGATCTTTTCCACATCATTTGGCAATGCTCCCTAATGACCCCTTTTTGGCAAGTTGTTATTCAGCTAGCCAGGGATGTCCTAGGCCTAGCAATCCAACCAAATCCCCTGTTGTGGATCCTGGGCTTACCCCCTCCAGTATTTATTTTTAAACCTCATCACCTTCGTTGGCTGGCCCTGCTAAGTATCTCCGCCAAGCGCCTCATACTTCCACGGTGGAGAACTACCGAAATTCCCACTATATCAGAACTCCAGCAAGCTCTTACCCTACTCGCTACACTTGATCATACTGTATGTCCTACTCGGCGCTTAATAAACTAGCGGATTATGCATCATGCTGGGCCCCTTTCCTAACCTATTTGAAACCTAGAACTGATATTGGATGAACCTTCTTGGTGGTTTATAATTTGCTTTAATCTCTAGTTACTTCCAAGATGTGAGACTCTCAGGTTTGATATGATATAACATATGCTGTTTTTCTCCTTTCATTCTGTTCAACCCTAGCAGTGAGTACATATTTCTCTTACTCAGCTAGACTCCCAGTCTTAATTTGTAAGTTTTGGTGTTTGTCTTGTAGATGAGCTTTAAAATATTGTCTAATAGCAAACATGGAGAGATATGAGGGCCTTCCCCTCTTACTCCTACAAAGTCTATTATAGCTGGAATGTGCAGCTTGCATGATATATAATTTTTTCAAATGTGGGCATTTTGCTGTAAAACCCTTCCCTTCGCTATACAATGTCATGGCTGTATGTATAATACTGTTTCGTAAGTTGGAAAACTAATAAACTATTAACTGGGAAAAAAAACCCTAACAAATGTATAAAACACAGAAACATACACAATGACAGTTATGGCAAAAAAAGACCAATGGTCCATCCAGTCTTCTTGAGTTCCCAATTTAGCCCTGGGACCTACTGTCCTTCCAGGATCCCAGCCCTCCCCATCCTCCACCTCTTTTCTCTTTCCACTTTCTGCCACCATGAGCGAACATTACACCCTTCATTATGTCCCAGCCATGCTTGAAACCAACAACAGTTTTCATACCCAACACTTTATCTGACAGACTGTGCCATGGTGCCACCACCCTTTCTGTAAAATAATGCTTTCTCATGTCCCTCCTGGACCTCACTCCTGTTAGTTTTTACTCATGTGCGAGTGACTGCGAGCTACTATTCAAGCTAAATAGTTCCCTGCAGTTCACCTTGTTAATTTCTTTTAGTAACTTGAAACTCTCTTGTCATATTGCCTCCTCTCCATTCTGATCTCCAGAGAGTACATTTTCAATGCCTTCAGGTGCTCCCTACAGGATCTTCCTTTTGGTCCTGAATGATATATGTTACCGTGTGCTTAACTATCTTCATCCTATCCCTATCTTCCTTGAGGTGGGGCTCTAGAACTGGGGGCAGTACTCCAGGTGTGACATCACTAAGGATCTATATAGGTGAGGTAACCTCTTCCCTTCTACTATCAATACCCCTCCCAATACATCCCAATATCTGACTCACATTGCTATATGACTTATTACATTGACTCGATTGTTTGAGAGAGTCACTGATGATAACTCCAAGACCCTGTTCCTCAGCTAAAGTGTCACATCTCACCCCACCCATTCAGTAATCTCTCCTAGGGTTCTTCCCTTCTACTATCAATACCCCTCCCAATACATCCCATTGCTATAAGTCATATAGCAATGTGAGTCAGATATTGGGATGTATTGGGAGGGGTATTGATAGTAGAAGGGAAGAGGTTACCTCACCTATATAGATCCTTAGTGATGTCACACCTGGAGTACTGCCCCCAACAAAAATGGGAGGGGACCTGGGGGTAGTCATATCAGATGACCTAAAGGTGGGCAAGCAATGTGAGAGGGCAGCAATGAGGGCTGGGGGGATGCTGGGATGCATAGGGAGAGGCATCACCAGTAGAAAACAGGAAGTTATTATCCCTCTGTACAGACAGCTGGTGAGACCCCATCTGGAGTACTGCGTGCAGTTCTGGAGACCCAATCTCCACAAAGACATAGACAGGATGGAAGCTGTCCAGAGGAGGGCAACTAAAATGATGCAGGGTCTGCACCGGAAGACATATGAAGAGAGACTTAGGAGCTTAATATGTATAGCCTCGAGGAAAGGAGGGAGAGGGGGGACATGATAGAAACTTTCAAGTATCTGAAGGGAACCAACAAAGTCCAAGAGGGTAGCATCTTTCAAAAAGAGGTGTGCAAGAACAAGGGGCACAATTTGAAGATAGAGGGGGCAGCTCAGAGGTAATTTAAGGAAGTATTTTTTCACAGAGAGGGTTGTGGATGCATGGAATGGCCTTCCAGAGGAGGTTGTGGAGTCAAAAACAGTGGTGGAATTCAAGCTTGCATGGGACAGTCATAAGGCAATTCTAGGGGGTTGGGGTAGGAAGAAGTAGGCTGCTGGTTAACTAGGACCTGCAGCTTATCCATTAGGTAAGGAAATGGGCAGACTGGGTGGGCCAAGTGGTCCTTATCTGCCATCAAATTCTATGTTTCTATGTTTGTTCCCTATATATTTATTTATTGAAAAGTTTCACCAGGAAAAGCACACTGAGCAATATAAAATTACTCATCTAGTGGAGCGTCCTGGGGAAAATGGAACATGGGACTACAGTAATCAAAAGCACATTTCCATGCAGTATTATAGAAAAGTATATATGCAATACTCAACAACACATTTCCAAAGGTAATATAAAACTGAGAAGCAACAGAGTGAAAAAACAATACATCAGTAGCATTAGATAAACACTGGGATTTGATGTGAGAGGAGCAAATAAACAGCACTGCAGACTAATACATCCAGTACGATGCGGACAAGGAATTGCAATAAAGTACATTGGTTTCTCCTATGTGCATTACCTTGCACTTTTTGGTGTTGAATTTCAACTCTCAAACCTTAGACAACCTCTCAAGCTTTTGAAAGTCATTCTGCCTTTTCCTGATTCAATCATCACTATCCACCCTCCCTCAGAGCGCAGTGTCATCTGTGAAGAGACACATCCTGCTTTGGATTCCCTCACCAACGTCACTGAAGAACATACTGAAGAAGACTGGACCTAGGGCAAATCTCTGTGGTTCTCTGTCCATGACATCCCTCTCTTATGATCTGACCCCACTGAACACAACCCTCTGCTGCCTCTCCATTAGCCAGTCACCTATTCAGTTTACCATAACCTTAGCTGCACTCAGATCCTCCATCTTCTTCAGAAAGTGTCTCCAGGGTATCGAATCAAAAGCCTCGCTGAAGTCAAAGAAGAACAAATCCACAGCATGACCCCTATCCAATTTCCTCATCAAGACCTCCTTGCACAGATTTTACTATCCTGGAGACCATGACCCTACATCTCTGCCTGTTCAGTTCTATTACCATTCATGGAATGATCATATGTCCTGATGCATGACATCAGATCAAACATTTCTGCCTGTTCAATCTTATTAATGCCCTTCAGCAAATGGCCCTGTGTCCTGCTGCAGGACACAAGATCAAACATCTCTGCATGTTCTAGCTTTTTATTAACACCCTTCGTGGAATGTTACCATCAGCGGCTGCAGGACACTAGATAAAACATTTCTGCCTGTTCAGTCTTGTTAATAGACTTCATGGGATGATCCCATTTGATGCTGCATGACACTAGATCAAACATCTAAATCTGTTCAGGCTTGTTAACCCTTCATGGAATGGTCCCATGTCTGCTGGGGAAAACCAGCACAAACATCTCTGCCTGTTCAGTCTTGTTAGTACCCTTCATGGAATAGTGATGTGTCCTGCTGCATGACAACAGATCAAACATCTCTGCCTGTTCAGTCTTGTTAGTACCCTTCATAGAATAACAATGTGTCCTGCTGCAAGACAACAGATTAAACATCTCTGCCTGTTCAATCTTGTTAGTATCCTTAATATCTTTCATAGAATGGTCCCATGTCCTGATGCAGGACAACAGATCTAACATATCTGCCTGTTCAGTCTGGTTAACCATTCATGGAATGATCCCATATCCTGCTGCAGAACACTGGATTGAAAATATCTGCCTATTCAATCTTGTTAATACCTTTCATGGCATGGTCCTGTGTCCTGCTGCATGACACTAGATCAAACATTTCAGCCTGTTCAGTCTTTCTAACCCAAAACCTGGAATGGTCCTGTATCCTGTTGCAGGACACCAGACCAAACATCTCTGCCTGGACTGGATGACAAGGTAACTAGATCAGCAGTGGGTAGTGTATATTGCCTATCTGAGCTTTGGCACGGTCTTCAACAGTGTGCTACACAGGAGACTAATTAAGGAATTGAGCAGCTGAGATATGGGATCCAAAATGGTGAATTATGAATTGTATTAGAAACTGGTTAATGGAAATGCAATAGAGTATGGCAGTTAACAGCACTCACTGTAATGATGGGAGAGTACCCAGCAAGATGCTACAGTGCACTGTACTTGGACCAGTTCTCTTAAATGCCTTCATAAGTGACATTGGAGATGAACTGGAGGGGAACATATGACTTTTTTTCAGATTAAAAAAAAATCAGTAGTAGGATGGACACTCAGGAGAGACTGGATGGAATCTGCAGGGATCTTGGGACACTCACAGATTAGTCAAGAGCATGGAAGGTGGAAGGTCACGTGATGAGCTCAAGCTGACCGGACGCTTTTCTCAGAGCCCTGTGGTCCACAAAAATCAAAATGTGGCAAAAATGGATTAAAAAGGCAGAAATATCACTACTTTGAACTTATTTGCTAGATAAAATAGGTGGCTAATGAACTATTAAGGAATCATAATGATTGGGCATGGCAGAAGAGCAACAAATGGATTTTCCTGGGACAAAGCTCAAGCAACAATACACTCGGCCATCTAAACAGCAGAAGCAGGACTCACCCTCCGAGACACCACTAGAAACATAGATCCTCTCAACTTCTTCATGGAAAAAAAGGAGCATTTCTTTTCTGATTTTCCATCAGTGAAACTAACCATCGGGGAGCTGGCAACTGACATGAAGTCAGTAAAACAGACTCTAGAATCGCTAATAACTAGAATTTCAGGTGCTGAAACAAAACTAGCTTTATTGAAGACCAGCAGCTCAGAGACAACAAAGAACTACAGGACCTTAGGCAGAACATTCACAAGCTGGAAAGCAGAATCGAGGACCAGGAAAGCAGATATAGGAGCAACGACCTTGTCCTACTAGGCATACAGGAGCTGACTGAGGGCAAAGATCTCACTTCTTTCACATAGAAACTGCTTCAGGAGGTTGCCTGTCCCACGGAGTCAGGAATCAGGGGCAGCCTACGGGATACAGTGAGTGCACAGATCACAAAAATGTCCTCCACCCAATGGTGAGAAACACAGAGCTATAATCCTCTGCTGCCTAACTTCCAAGAAAAGTTGTATATCATGGCACAAGCTCACAAAAAGGGAGCCCTAAGCTGGAACTGCAAGCACTTCTTCATCTTCAGCAATGTGATGCCCACTATCCAAGACAAACATAGAAACATAGAAAGATAGAATTTTACAGCAGATAAGGACCGCTTGGCCCACCCAGTCTGTCCATTTCCCTGCCTAATGGATAAGCTGCAGTTAACCAACAGCCTTCTTCCTTCTACCCCCAACCCCTAGAATTGCCTTATGTCTGTCCCATGCATTAATGAATTTTCCCCACTGTTTTTGACTTCCCAACCTCCTCAGGAAGGCCATTCCAAGCATCCACAACCCTCTTCATGAAAAAATACTTCCTCACATTACCTCTGAGCCGTCCCCTTCTATCTTCAAATTGTGCCCATTCTTCTTGCACATCTCTTTTTCCAAAAGATGCTACCCTCTTGGACTTTGTTGATTCCCTTGAGGTACTTGAAAGTTTCTATCATGTACCCCCGTCCCGCCTTTCCTCGAGGGTATACATATTAAGCTCCTTAAGTCTCTCTTCATATGTCTTCTGGTGCAGACCCTGCACCATTTTAGTTACCCTCCTCTGGACTTTATCCATCCTGTCTACGTCTTTGCGGAGACTGGGTCTCCAGAACTGCATGCAGTACTCCAGATGGTATCTCACCAGCTGTCTGTACAGAGGGATAACAACTTCCTGTTTTCTACTGGTGATACCTCTTCCTATACACCCTAGTGTTCCCACAACCCTCCTTACTGCCCTCTCACATTGCTTACTCACCTTTAGGTCATCTGATATGACTACCCACAGGTCCCTTTCCATTTTTGTTGTTGTTAGTATCTCACCCCCCCCATTGTGTACTCTTCCCCTGGGTTTTTGTTTCCCAGGTGCATTACCTTGCACTTCTTAGGACTGAATCTAAGCTGCCATACATTTGACCATTCCTCCAACCTTGCCAAGTCCCTTCTCATCCTTTTCACTCCACCTTGTGTATCAACCCTGTTGCATATCTTTGTGTCCACTGCAAAGAGACATATGTTTCCTTCCAGTCCATCTGCAATGTCACTTATAAAGACATTGAACAGGACCGGTCCTGGAACTGAACTCTGCGGTACTTCACTAGTAACCCCTCTTTCTTCAGAGTGGACTCTGTTTACTATTACCCCTCTGTGTCCTGTTCTCCAGCCAGTTGTTTACCCAGGCTACCATCTTGGGACCCACTCCTAGACTGGCTGACTTGTATATTAATCTTTTGTGTGGGACTGTGTCAAATGCCTCGCTAAAGTCTTGCTAGGCCATGTTCACAGCCCCTCCCTGATGTACTACTTTGGTCACCCAGTCAAAGAAATCTATTAGATTCTCCTGACATGATCTTCCCACTGTGAATCATGCTGCCTTGGGTCCTGTGCCCCTCTGGCCTCTAGGTACTCAACAGTTCTCTCCTTCAGTAGTGATTCCATCAAACAGCAGGCTTACAAGGATATAAAGCTCTTCATCAAGTAAACATCCCATTGTCATTTTTCATCCAGCAAGGTTAATAGTAACAATTTCCAGAGTATACAATGAATTTCCCAGTGCAGAATCTGCCTGCAGGGACCTACTGAGGCTTCTCCCTTACATTTTCCCTTCCCAGCAAATCCACCCAACAGTGACTAAAAAAAACCTAAACAAGCCACTAACCTCTGGTAAGAAGCATACAAATATCAAGCTGCATTTTCAGAACCTGACATCTCTTCTGATTCAAGCTGTCTCACATCACAGGAGCCCTGGCATGCCCCCTTTCTCATGCCACCTGTCTTTGTGCAAATTCTTCAATGAAACCACTTTTCCTCAGAGAAGCCTCATCACACTCAGGTGACAGTGGACACTTTGGCGGGGGGGGCTCAGCACTCCAATAACCTTTTTTACACTGACCTTTTTTAATTCTGGTAAGAAGGGGTTAAGGCTTGAAACATGGTTTGCACTTAAGTAAGCAATAACCCACAACAGGGTGTGGGGTTATAGGCATTTAATCCATGTCTGGGGTATGTTGTGGGGCATGAGGCCGCAGGCAGAGTATCCTCACAGCGCCCCAGGTGTGGATTAAATGCCTATAACCCCACACCCTGGCATGGGTTATTGTACTTATAACATGGGTTACCTCTCCCATAAGAGAGAACCCCAGAAAAATTAGGTATTTCTCTTAGTTTCCTGTTCTAAATCCATATTATCCTTCAGCTGTGAAAAATGGTCCATTACAAATTATTTGTTTTCTTGCTTTTGAAGTGCACTTGTAGTGCTTTAATAGCACTTCTGAGGTTTATGAAAAGTTGCACTGCAGACAATACAGTCATAGGTATCATAGGTAGGAATCAAGCTTGTAGACTGATGTCCGTTAGAGCTTTCCATAACCCCAAGTTAGAATTGAATTGTCTTCTCACCGAACTACCTATCCAAACTATTCTTAAAGCTGTTCATATTTGGACTATCAACGACTTCTATTGGAAGTTCATTCCACAGAAACACAACCCTTTGACTAAACCAACTCTTACATTGGTTATGTTTCCAACTTGAGTGAAAAAGCTGTCTACTGTGTCTCCTGGCACTACACCATCCAATTTTGGGCTGGAAACCAATCTCTGCCCACAGCTTGTCATCTCCCATTAATCTGTAGAGTAAGCAAAAGTCACCCCAAGCCTTCTATAGTGAAGAGAGTAAAGGTTGAGGGATGCTAATTTTTCACCATACGGTTTGTTCTTTAAACCTTTAACAGATTTGGTCAGTCTTCTCTGCGCTCCCTCTAGTCCATTTATGTCCTCCCTGTTCTGTGGGGACCAAACCTGTGCACAGTACTCCAAATGGGGCCTAACCAGTGTAATGTACAGTGCAATCAGTGCCTTTTCATCTCTACTAGCTATATGTCTTAAGATGCAATTCAGATTTTGGTTTGCTTTCTTTACCTGTGCCCTGCAGTGGGAACCAAATTTAAGGTAATCAGTAATCAAAATCCCCAAGTCTCTTTTTTTTGCACTCTATTTTTATTTGCAGACGATTGACTGGTGATACCTCTTCCTATACACCCTAGTGTTCCCACAGCCCTCCTTACTCCTTACTGCTGTTACTTTTTCATTGGTTTGCATTTAACGTGTACTCCATTATGTGGCTGCTATCTGTTCTATACATTCAGCATACTAACTAAATCATTGTGGCACCTAGATATTCTTTTTGTTATAGTTTTACTGTGGTTCGATGAGCAATCAAAATTGCTTTTTGTGTGTCGTTACACAAGAGTGCCATTTATAATAGCTGGTCTATGTATAGGTAGAGCTATCGCATGGAAATGAAGAACAGAGAGACTGAATGGAAGGTGAGTGTTGTGTACTACTTGCTGTTGAGCGAGGTACTGTACTGAATACCGATGCGTCATTAACAATAATCCACTACCAGTTACTTAATATGCTCTATGAGGAAAAAAATTGGTATGATAATACTGTGTGCGTACTTAGTATTACAGCATGGGATGCCAAGACGCTCGTCTTTTTACCTCTTACTGCTGTGCCCAGAAAGTTCCACAGTCTGTTATGCTTACAGTAATTTGTGTGTAGATGACTGGTTTTGAAGCTCTACCAGGAATGCCATGCATGTCTAGTACAGTGTTACGGTTGTGAAATAGTAGTGTTCTGAAGTAACAATGCAGACTGAACAGTGTAACAGAGCGAGTACACATTTTGGTGTTTGTGACAATACAATAGTCTGACAACGGTACTCTACAGTACGACACAGTGGCCAAGTTATGACTCGTAATAGCATACTTTTACAACACATACCTTAATGTTCTTCACCTTTTAAATGAATGCAGAAAACATTTCACTATGATGGATGTTTACTACTATGTAAAGACAGTAGTTGCTAGACTCCCATATCTGACCGCTGTTATAAGAGTACTCATTGCCACATTACTTGGCATATACTTTGACAGCCACAATATGTTTCTGCTGTGTCTACCTACAGTTATGACGTATTCCAGGGACAAGTATTATAGTAGGATGTGCTTGTTCGGGGTGTAATGATATCACAAAGTTGCACATTATTGTGTGGTATGCAAAAGACTTGCCTGTGTTACCTGATTACTGACAGGACGACTTGCGAGTGGATTTTGCAAAGTCTCACTTTGTGTTTTCGCTTCTGATAAGACAGGTTGTCCATCTGGGAACTTCTGTGTGATCCACTGCTCAACATTTAATTTATTAAACAATGAAAAATTAAGCTCCATTTTCTGAAATCGTTTGGTATATTACAGTCTTGCTTACAGCACTTAAAAATGACTACTAAATGCATGCGGACAAGACTGTCTATAGATTACTCCACACTGTGATGAGATTTTGTACAAGGAAAGGATCACAATCCAGCAGTTTAACCATGGATTAAATAGGGAATTTAGTCCATGGCAACATGACACATTATGACCAATAAAAGATACTCGCTAAGGTAACCCATGTTATAACATCCTTTGTTCTCTTTTCTTCATCAACTGGGATTCCCGCAGAAGACCCCCACTTGAGCCATAAAACCACCATTTGTACCTGATTGCACTATCTGGGTCCAAGGAATATGCCCAGTTGGCTTGGAATTCCAACCATCTCCAACTACACCCCCATCCTAGACCTTAGAGCAGACAAGCTATTTAAACCAATTGCCTGTAACCAAACACCCTGCCATACACACAGCAGCTGTCTAGCAAACTACAATATCTACATCAACTCTGTCTTTTGACTGTTGTGCATAACATTGGCATGTGGCTCTCCTACTTGCTCAGGAAAATAATCAAAAATGCAAAATACAGCCAAATTACAGACAGTCAATTTTAATAAATTAAAGCATTAAGTCTACATCACCTTTGAAGTCACTAAAGGTTTTTAGACAAAGGAGAATAAGTGGTAGCCAGCAGTCCATCTATTTTACACTTTCATGAATGGTGATTGCAGCATAGCAATACAGTATGAGGGGGAGGTCTGACAAACGTACAGGGCTCAGAACTGGATATGTAATGAGCAGCAGGGAGAAAAGGAATGTAACTAGAGAACTTAACCTCCCACCTGGGGTACTGTGTAATTACAGCAGCAGTTTTGCAAATACATGTCATGTGGGTTTGGGTATGCATGAGGTCATGATGCCGCATGACAAAACAGTGCAGCAATGTACTGCACTGTAAATACAGTGGATGCATTGCTGCCACTGTAACAAAATGCTGAAACACAACTCAGGGAAACAATGCAGTGACTTCTTTGTTTTCCACAGGGAGCGGAGTCCCTGTAACCCCATTACGATGGGTTGTTCCCCCATCCCCATTAATATAATCAACTCCTGGGGGGAGGTTCAACATGGGGAGGAGGGAAAACACTGGTGGGGGAGAAAAAAAGAAAACTGCACAGTGTTGTTTCACAAAAGTCTGGGACTGAGATTCGAGCCCCAGTCCATAGCGCATAGCGACCCTGCACTGCTGCGGCTCATCCCACTGAGCAATGGCAGCAGATTGGTGGACCCACTCCCCAACAGAGGTCTAGACCTCCTCATCAGTCCTCCCCACCACCCATGCACGACAGAGTACAAAACCGCATGCAACATATGAGCCTTGTGCGGTTTTGTACCCTGTCATACTACTGCACCATGCTATATGTTCCACGCTGCATTCTATGCTCAGTTCTGTCCATGCTATATTCACCCGGTACCATTTGTGTGTGTGTGTGGGTATATATATGCATGTATGTCTACAGACATGTCTGTGTGTGTGTGTGTGTGTGTATTGGAGATATGCATAGATATAAACATTGAACTTAGAATCAGCAAAATCGAGTTAGACATTAGTGCAAAACACCAAAAACACTTTGCCTGCCTTCACACACACACACACACACACACACACACTGATTTGTAAGATCTTTGCTGTATGTACTTTGTATGTTATGGGAACTGGTTGTTAGTGTATGTTATGGAACTGGTTGTTAGTGTATGTTATGGGAACTGGTTGTTAGTGTATGTTATGGAACTGGTTGTTAGTGTATGTTATGGGAACTGGTTGTTAGTGTATGTTATGGAACTGGCTGTTAGTGTATGTTGTGGAACTGGCTGTTAGTGTATGTTATGGAACTGGTTGTTAGTGTATGTTATGGAACTGGTTGTTAGTGTATGTTATGGGAACTGGTTGTTAGTGTATGTTACGGAACTGGTTGTTAGTGTATGTTATGGAACTGGTTGTTAGTGTATGTTATGGGAACTGGTTGTTAGTGTATGTTATGGAACTGGTTGTTAGTGTATGTTATGGAACTGGCTGTTAGTGTATGTTGTGGAACTGGTGTATGTTATGGAACTGGTTGTTAGTGTATGTTATGGAACTGGTTGTTAGTGTATGTTATAGGGAACTGGTTGTTGGTGTATGTTATGGAACTGGTTGTTAGTGTATGTTATGGGAACTGGTTGTTAGTGTATGTTATGGAACTGGTTGTTAGTGTATGTTATGGAACTGGCTGTTAGTGTATGTTATGGAACTGGTTGTTAGTGTATGTTATGGGAACTGGTTGTTAGTGTATGTTATGGAACTGGTTGTTAGTGTATGTTATGGGAACTGGTTGTTAGTGTATGTTATGGGAACTGGTTGTTAGTGTATGTTACGGAACTGGTTGTTAGTGTATGTTATGGAACTGGTTGTTAGTGTATGTTATGGGAACTGGTTGTTAGTGTATGTTATGGAACTGGCTGTTAGTGTATGTTGTGGAACTGGCTGTTAGTGGATGTTATGGAACTGGTTGTTAGTGTATGTTATGGGAACTGGTTGTTAGTGTATGTTATGGAACTGGTTGTTAGTGTATGTTATGGGACTGGTTGTTAGTGTATGTTATGGAACTGGTTGTTAGTGTATGTTATGGGAACTGGTTGTTAGTGTATGTTATGGAACTGGTTGTTAGTGTATGTTATGGGACTGGTTGTTAGTGTATGTTATGGAACTGGTTGTTAGTGTATGTTATGGAACTGATTGTCAAATATGGTTTTGCAGTAACTGCACTGGTAGAGGGGCCGAGTGTGCAGCATGATAGGTACCCCTATGGCAAAACAGGTACACTAGGCACCGGAAGCCAAAAGAAGAGTAAGTTCCAACAGCAGTAAGCAACCGCTGCACAATTACCAGTGCCCACTCTTTGGTTGGAGCTGCTGGGGGGGGGCCAATGCACCACACCAATGGAGCTGATGCAATGGCTGGGGCCTCTTACCAGAACATTACTGCAAATCCACATGCTGAGCAGCAAGTCTTCCCTCCACAGCCCCAAATTAGTTACTTCAGACCATGGCTAGCGGAGGTCCAAGCAGAAGGGTGCCCAGGCTCCCCCTTCCCTGTTGTGAAGCCAATAAGCCACTTTAAGGGGGGCATAGCACTGGGTTACATGATGTACACAAGTGGTGGGTAACCTGCAAACATGCCTTTTTTTCTTCCCCATACTGTTAATTCTAGGTACAATATAAAAGAATAACAATTGTGTACATATTTGATAAAAATGCTATGCCCTATCACATAGCTATTAATCTTTGGATCACGGACAGAAAGCAGCACTGGACGATAGCCCTGCATGGACTGAAGATCTCAGGGGCTAGCCCCCACCTATTTTTGTCCCAGACCATAGGGTCTGGGGTGATAGGCTCCAGCAGGCCCAACCTTTGTTATTCTCTGTCCCTAGTTATAGTTAGAGACCTGTGAAATTCTTATTATTTCTTATCATTTTTGTTTTTATTTTTTTGGAATTTCTTGTTATTTCTCTTTATTCATTGAAAATTTTGTTTTATTTCTTGTTATCACATTCACATTTATAAACTACCTCAAAAAGACCTTATACACACTATAAATCACATTCCTAGTATACTACACTATATTAAGCAGCATTATGCTATGGTCTTGCAAGGTTTTGTGACTGAAACAATTCCGCTGTTGCTTCCTTGTGGACTGTCTCTATGGTAACAATGGAGTCTAAACAACAACTGCTGCAAGCATTGATTTAACTAGGCTCCAGGACTATGTCACTACCAACAGCTCCTGTGACTGCCCAACTTAACCTTGTTTCTCCACTTCCATTTCTGCTCTAGTTGTCCCCCCTTCCCTCCTCACTGGATTCTACCCTCACATCTTGGTATACCCAATGCTGCACTTTTCACCCTCTTGCCACCCTTCCTACATTCCTTCCCCCCCCACCCTCTTCCTCTCCATATGACTCTGGCACTTCTTATCTGTTGTCTATTTTCTCTGACAAATGCCGCTGGCTGCCTTGTTACAATGCTACCCTTGAACTGTATTAATCTGTACTCTGTTTGCAATGTCCACATTGTTGTAATGCCTGTGTTGATGTTCCCCATAATTTGTATTTCTCTGACGTGGAACCTTTGTAAAAGAGCCATGGCTCAAAGGTATTTGTAATCCTAGACTTGATAAATAAATAAATAAATAAATAAGATGTTGCCTCCAAAAAGTAGTTTGTTTCTCTTTATCCATGTGTTTTTTTCATTTTATTCCTTTTATAAGTTGAATTTCTTGTTAAACCTCGAATTTCTCATTATTTCTTTTTATACCTTGATTTCTTGTTATTTTTTGTTATTTCTTGTCTAAGAAAAATGCGGTTCTCTAGTTATAGTTAGTGTTTTAGTTAGATTATGTGTGAGTACTAGCCTTAGTAGCAACCTTATTTTTACTCCTAGAAGTTCTAAGACCTTTAGTTGTTGTGTTTATGCATATGCTTTTGTCAAACTATGCTTTCCCCACCAGACAATTGAATTTCACAGTCAGACGGCATTACTAGCTTCCTCTCTGCACTATCAAGTGGAGGGGTTTACCAGGAGAAGAAGACCTTGAGGCAAGCAACCCAATCCCAAACTGCCTACTGAATGCAAAGCAGACCCTGTTGGTTGGTTGGAGATAGGGGTGCACTGACCCCTGCAGTGGCCCCTCCTCCACACACTCAACCACTGAGGCCTACGTTATGACCACATACCCCATAGGATAACACCCCAGGTTATAATTTCACCACATGGAACATTAAAGGAGCCCACATGAAATAAAAATTACACCAAATACTCCAGCATCTCAAACACCTAGTCACAAACATTGCCTTCCTTCAGGAATCACACACACCTCCTGCCCAAGCCAATCTATGGTGAAGGGAGTGGGTTGGCCACATCTATACAGCAGGGGCCAATACCAAATGAGCAGGAATGACTATCCTGATTCGCTGCAACACACCTTTCCAGTTAATTAGCCATACCTCCTATACTAATGGGCACTTTGTTGTCCTCAGTGGGGTGCTGGACAGCCCAAGCAAAGAAGATCCGCAGTTCTTCTCCTCCTGCCACCTAGCGGAACTAGGGACACACCAGTCGACAACAACAGTCTTGGCAGGGGACTGGAACATAGTTCAAGATGCTACACTGAACAAGTCCAACTCTGTCAGGAAGGGCCTCACCCCAAATCAATTCGCCATACAGGAAATTCAAGATTCACTGGGGCTTATAGAAACATGTAGGGTTCTTCACCCTGGAGACAGAAGCTACACTTTCCTCTCTCTTGTGCACAATTTGTTCTCACATCTGGATTACTTCCTCACCTCCCCTGACATCCTCACAAATTTAACTAAATGTGGAATTCTTGCTAGAGTCAGCTCTGACCATACACTGGTCCAACTTTCCTTCTCAGCCTTAAACCCGTCAGACAGGGATAGAACATGGTGAATTAACACCTTCATCCTGAAGGACCCACACACTCTAAAAACAACTACAAACTAGCATAGAGCACTTCTTTAAGGAAAATACCAATGCAGTAGACAACTTTGCCCATGTGTGGAAAGCATATAAATGCACCCTTGGGAAAGAATTCATACAAATAGAGGCCACTATAAAGTGCACAAATGACCGTAAGGTAGCAGAACTACTCCAAGAAATCAGGACAATGGAGCACATTATTTCCAGAGCATCCCCAGAATCTGACTGGCTCAGGCTGAACTTGAATGTAGTGAAAAAAAGTTTCTGGAGATCAGCCACTCAGTTCATCATAAGAAATGTAGTTTTATTTTGATATTTTCTTAGAACACCATGATCTCCTAAGTATGCCTAACACTTCAACCAAAACCGGGCTTCCTCAGGAGCTTAGGATCTTGTGTTCCTAAATAAATTCTTTCATTATTGTCTTTAGAACAACTAGGATTCAGTTTCCTGTTTGTCTTGTCTAAGCTAAATAGCATGTGGTGCAGTTTCAATTCAGGTGAACTTGACCAGAGCCAAATATCATAGGTATCATAAGCATATCAAGCTACACGGGCACAAGGTCCACAAAGCTTGCCAATAGGGTCTAATAATTTTGGTACTTGACCCTGTTCCTGATTGCTATATCCAAATTATTTTTAAATGCATCCATATTAGGACTGTCGACTACTTCTGCTGGCAGCTAGTTCCATATAGAAACGACCCTAAGACTGAATCAGTGCTTTCTATGTAGAGATTTCCATTTTGGAACATAAAGTTGTTTGGCATGCCCTGTGGTGTTGAACTTTTTATCAATTCTGATGATTCCTAACTTGTTGATGAGGGTAGTATCATTTAGTGCTCTATGTATTAGGCACATGTCTCCCCTTAATCTTCTGTATTGTAATGTATACAATTTTAGTGTCCTCAGCCTGTTTTCATAAGTCATACTTGACATACCCGTGAGGGCTTAGGTAAACCTTCGTTGGACTCTCTCTATTCTGTCTATATCTTCCTTATGGTATGGAGACCATACCTGCACATAATACTCCAATTGTGGTCTCACCAATGCAATGTACAAAGGGAATAATACTTCTGTCATTCTACTCGACATATGCCTAAGTATACAGTTTAGTACTTGATTTGCTTTGCCTATTTGGTTTTTGCAGTGTGTTCTGAATTTTAAATCAGGGTTTATGGTTGTCCCCAAATCTCTTTCTTGTTCTGTTTTCAATAAATCAATGTTACCTAATTTATATTTGTGTCGTTTATTATGTATACCTAAGTGCATGACTTTGCACTTAGTAGGGTTTAAAAACAGTTTATTGGTACATGCCCAACTTTGTATATTGTCCAAAGCTAATTGTAGTGCTACACTACTGTCAGACTGATTTAAAACTGCTCCTACCTGATAATCATCAGCAAATTTTAACATCAATATATTGGGATCTCTAATAGTTAATGTAGATAATGTAGGTATTAAAAAGGCAGGGTCCCAGCACTGACCCCTGTGGAACTCCACTGGTGACTGGAACCCAATCTGAAAACTTCCCATTTACAATAACTCACTGCTTACGTCCTATCAGCCAGTGTTTCACCCAATTTATTATATGGTTGTTTAGGTTGTATTTTCTCAGGGTATTAATCAGTTTGAAGTGTGGCAGTTTGTCAAACACCTTGGTGAAATCTGAAAAAAAACAAATCCACAGATTTACCCAAATCAATCTCTTTAGTTACCAGCTCGTAAAAGACCAGCAAGTTAGTTTGGCAGGACCTAGTCTTGGTAAACCCATGCTGTGTTGGGTCAGTTAGCCCGGTTTGCTCCAGGTACTCCTGTATAAGATCTTTAATAATACTTTCAAGTATTTTTCCCATAAGGGAAGTTAGGCTAATAGGCCTATAATTCTCAAGGTTAGTTTTCACTCCTTTTTTATAGATGGGCACTACTGTAGCTACCCTCCAATCTTGAGGTACTTCTCTGGTTTTGAGAGAATGTTGTAGTATACTAGTAAGAGGAAGATATATATCATCAGCTATTTCTTTTAACACCCTAGGATGGATTTCATCCAGGCCTGGTGATTTATTGATGTCCAAATTCCTTAATTTGTCAAGAACTACTTTAGGTAGTATAATGGGTTCATCACTAAGAGGTAGATCTATGATGTTTTGCATCCTTTCATCTCTTGTATTGAATACAGTACAAAATAATGGTTATGAATATTAGCGGCTTCAGAATTTGAAGCTTGTTTCCCATCAATACTTGTAAAGGGTCCTATAGGGCTTGTCTTCCCCTTTGTTCTGTTAACAAGGGCAAAAAAAGCTTTCTTATTATCTTTTACTTTGTGTGCCAACTTCAATTCATATTTAGATTTTGCAGTCCTAATCATACTTTTTATACTTTTCACTAGTAGCCTATACCTGGGGACAAGATGAGAATATCCTTTCCTAATCTTCCTAAAAAGTATTTTTTTTTAGTACAAGGAACTCTTAAGGGAAAAGACAGAGGTGCCATAGTCCAGGCAAGAGTCACATATATAGATGAAGGGGAAAAGGCAGGCAAACTCCTTGCACTAAGACTAAAGCAAAAATAATCCCTTAAATGAATCAAATGTATCCGCTCTTCTCCATCAGTTCCTCTAGTCACTAATCTGAGAGCCACAACCAAAGCACATGCTGAATATTACCATCAACTATACTCAGAGGATACATCAGCACCAGTCTTAGACATCCAGTGCTTCATCAAAATGGCGTTTACCCAAAATACCAAACAGGAGAGCATGGACAAACTAGGAGGAGACATCTCAGCAACAGAGGTGGCCCAAGCTCTCAACAGCCTCCCCTTAGACTAGGCCCCTGGTCCAGATAGACTACTGGGCAACCTTTATAAATCCCTACAATACCTGGTCAAGCCGCTAACTATCCACTTTAACACAGCATGGCACAATAGCTCATTAGAGTCATCCCTACAGTAGGCTACCATTACCCTTCTCCAAAACTGGACAAAGACCCAGAGCATGTGGAGAACTACCGCCCTTTAAAATACAGACATCAAAATGTGGGCTAAGATACTTACACACAGGATTCGAGCCAAGTGGGGCCCCCTGACTGGGCCAGAGCAGGGGAGCAGGGCCTCCTCTTCTTGGATCACATGCACAAAATATCACATCTACTTGCCTCCACCTGGGACTCAAAGCATCCCGAGTTGCTCATATTAGTAGTTGCCAAGAAGGCCATTGATAGGGTCTCTTGTCCATTCCAGTTCCAAACACTGGGTCATTTCAGCATCTAGGAATCTCTCCTAGACTGGATTAAACTACAATACTCCAATCCCTCAGCACATATTATCTGCAATGGGGTTCGCTTGGAACCCTTCAGCCTGCAAAGAGGCACAAATCAAGGCTGCCGGACTCTCTCTACCTCTTTAACCTATACCTCGAACCCCTAACAAAATGGATCCTTCAATGTGACACAGTTAAAGGAATCAAGGTAGGCCATAACAGATATTAACTCTCCACATACACGTATGATATTCTACTCCATATAGAAGATCTGGAACACTCAATTCCAGCCACCTTCTCAAAACTAACTAAAGTCAACACCCTGCCAGGTTATAAGATAACATAGAGAAAACTACCATAGTGCTACTGAATCACTGGACCCTAAAAACCCAGGTTCTCCAATGGGGAGGTACCTTTGTACCAGACTCCTCAAATACATGGGAATACATGTCACCAACTGTCCCCACAAGATGATTACCAAGAATCTAGACTCTGTCCTAATGGCCATCAGACAGAAATCTGCACCACTGGATGTCCCCTCCTATGACATTCTGGGCTGGAATCAATATGGTTAAAATGACCATTCTACCAAGAATACTTTACCCCATGGGGATGATCAACCCTGTTTTGCCAATCAAATGGTTCACCAGGCTCAAATCCATTCTAACTCCTTTCCTGTGAGGGTATTAATTCCCATGCAGCACTTACCACAAACTCTCCGCACTGAAGCATATGGGGGTTACAACTGCTGGACTTCTATCGAAATTATTTGGTTCTACACACTAGTAAATTCCTGAAATGGCTGCCAACATCTCCACCAAACCATTTTGACTCTTATTCCCCCCAACGGTTGCAAATTGAGACAGAACTTTGCATTCAATTTTATATCTGTCCTAAGGTGCTGATCCATATACTGCATGCTAAGCTACCTAAGCCCATCAAGGACACTACCATTGGGACCTCCCTGTTTATAAGCAAGCAATTACACAAGCTTCTTCATACACAGCCCATATTCCACTTGGATCAGCCAATATCGGGTAACCCCAACTTCAAAATACAGAACAAACACACCCTCAAAACTTCTTAGGACCCACCCTCACCCCATTCTTAAACCAACTCATGCACGAGGGCTCAGTCATCCTATTCAACACCTTCTCTGAGTCACTCCCAAACACAAAAATATCCCCACTCTCCTTCTTACAGCTCTGCCATGCAATCATATCTACCCTTATCCCCAGACCTTGGCCTTTTCCAGGTACTTCACCATGGGAGAACCTCACCCATCTCGCTGCTCAGCCACATGCCACCTCTCGGCTCTATGAAAAACTGCAGGAGGTTTCCATCCCCAAAGACATAGATAAGTGCCCCTACTGGGAGGAAGAATTCCCAGAACTTAAACAACTCCTGACCTGCCAACTCATGTGGAGGAATCTGCACAAATACATCAGATTTGATGGCTCAGAACCATGCAATACACCATTGCTCACAACATGCATTATACACCAACCAAGCTCCATCAGATGGGTCACCCTCTGTCTCCTAACTGCAGCAAGTGTCAGTTAGATAAAGGAAATCTAAATCATATCCTACAGGACTGTACAAAATCAAGACCCCTATGGGAAGACATCCACAGTCACTTAGACCCACTCCTAGGCCTGGATGAGTCCTTCATGCCTCAAATCTACCTACTGGGCCTTGACATGGACTTAGTCTTTGGCCCTCAAAAATTTCACATTTCCATCATCTTAGCTATAGCCAAAAAGGTAATACTCAAACACTGGCTGGATGACTCTATGCCCAGCTACAGGGAGTGGTACAACTCCATCCTGGAAGCACTTAGAATGGAGAAAATGATTAGCTCCTGCAACAATATATTGCTCCAGTTCTGCAAAATATGGGGGTCCCTGGAAACTCTTCTGGAAACTGGGATGACCCTTCCCCAGGTCACTGGGAAGAAAAAGCCTCCTCCTCTTAAGGTTCTCTAGTCACCCCACTTCTGAGAGGCATAACCAGATAGCAATTGTTGAAAGTAGGGGGGGCAACAGGTGCCACCATCTGCTCCTACAGAAGGAGGAAAAAAGAAGTTTGACATTTTCTGTACTGTATAAACAATTTGTTCACAGTCTGTGATTGTCTGTTTATTGTATCCTTAAATATTTTTTTAATAACGTGTATTATATTAAAAAAGAACATGGAAGGTAAGGTTCAGAGCCAAAAAGCACAAAATAATGCACTTAGAGCACAGAAGCCCAGGAGTAGAATATGGGATGGGGGATTGCTGATAGACAATAAGTAGAAAAGGGACCTTGGGGTTATTATGATGACTGTAAAGTGGAAGGGCTATGAGAAAAATCAGTGGGTAGAGCCAGTGGGATGTTGGGGTGCATTGGGAGGGATATCTTCAGCAAGAGAATGGGGGTGGTGTTGCCATGTATCCCTTGCTTGTGAGACCTCTCCTGGATTATTGTGTCCAGTTCTGGAGACTGCAACTCATAATGGACACAGACAGGGTGGAGGCCATCCAGGGGAAGGAACCAAACTGAAAAAGAGTTGAATGAGATGTCCTCTGAAGACAGACTGAGAAATCTCAACACATACGCTCTGGAAGATACGCAAGTGATGAGACTTGAAAATAAATTACAGGGGTAAACAGTGTGCTGGAAGGGCATCTCTTTCAAATGAAATGAGCACCAGAACTAGGAGATATGCAGCACAGGAGGAGGGGAGAGTTTAAGAGGGATGTGAGGAAATGTTACTTCATAGAAAGGGTTGTACATGACTGGAAGAGAGTGCCAGAGGAAGTGGTGGAGGTATAAACATTATGGGGCTTCAAGAATCCATGGAATAGACATAGGTGAATATTTATTTGCTTTTGTTACCCTGGTAAGCACACTAGACAACCAAGTGCATATTTTCATAAATAGGTAGGAAGGAGGGAGGGTCCCTGCATCCCAGCTAAGGTCTGTAGAGATGAACAAGGCAGAAAACATCTGGGAAGACTGGGAGAGCCATGCAGTCCTTTTCTGCTGACAAATTCTGTTTCTATACCTGACCAATCTTAACAGAAACCTTCTGTAGGATGGGATGGGGCAGACTGAATGGGTCAGTGGAGTCCTTTTCTGCCATTAGATTTCTATGATTCTATGGGTACATTTCAGGGCATGGTATCATCAGATTAAACATCCCTGAAGTGGCCCACTGGTGCAGTAATAGCACTACCGATTGTGTCACCGATAACCTGAGTTTGGAAGTGAGTTCAGGAGTCTGAGAGCCACTTGGGGGGAAGAGGATGGAGTACCAAGGGACTGCTCCCCTCCTCCATCAGTGCAGATGACAGAGATACTGGTACTTTCCCAACACCTCTTACGGACCAGGAATTGGGCATGCCAGGCTGTCAGGGGGTAGTGAAGGTGTGGCAGCCATTGATGCAAATTGCTTGGGAGCACTTGTAGTGTAGCATGATGGCATTGCACATCTGCATCTCTGAGTGCTACTAAAAATGGGAAAGTACAGACCAGTAGGCTAACACTGGTCTCCTGCAGGGCCTGCACCTGGCTGGTTAGGTTTGGTGTAAATCCTAGGGAACATGCTGGACCAGGTAAGTCATGAAGAACACTGGAGAGGCAGGACTGGGGAGACTTGTGGATGGGTGCTGGTCAGTATGGTGGTATTTCTGCCAGTGTAAGTATACTAATATGAGTATGGGGAGGACTGGGATCATGTCCCCTCTTATCCTCATTTCCTCCATCATGAACATGTTAAGGACTGCCAGTCTCTCCTCATAGCTTGTGTCTTACATAGCCTGATCTTTTTGGGCTTATTCATGACTCTGCAAAGAGGCCAATGCACCTCCCCACCCTGCTGTTCAATCACCCGCCCCCTTATTGCATGCTAGCATTCTGCCAGTTCTCTTGACAGAAGCTGGACACTGATTGTTGTTCTTCAGCTGCATGTCAGTTATGGCTCAGGTCCTTTTCCTTCTCATTTGTACCAAGAGGAGCACAACACAGTGTGCAGGTCCTCTCTCTGTTTCCTACCCAGATGTGCATCTTGTATTTGGCTGCACTGACTCTGAGACTCCAAGAGTCCAGCTGATCACTCAGATTATTCAGGTCCATCCTCAAGACAGCCCACCACCCTGTCAAGCTCATTGTCATCAGCAAATGTTAGCAGCCTGCCTGAGACCCCAGCTTTCAGATCATAGATGAAAAAGATGGAATAGCCCTAATACTTATCCATGAGTGCCCCAAGTTCCCATCCACCATAATCCTCCAGTTCCTGTATTATAGTGTTCATTAATTTTGAAAATAATAGACACTTACTTGCCATGGCTGAAAATAATTCCTGTCTGCACATGTTCTGTTACTGAATGGTCCTTCTCCAGGTTTGCATGACTGCAGGTCATGTAATGCATGTGCCAGTGAATGCACTGCATTGAACATATTGTAGGTATATCTGAAATTGTCAGCTGGATATATGGTCTGCTCTAGTGTGTCCAGGTTCTCTTCTCCAGTACAAAACTGCAGTTCAGCTGTTTTCCCATTATTTTTTGCATTTTTAATAGTTTCATTATCTGTCCACTTGCAGTTGAATACAGCCTCCCAGAATGGCTTCATATAGATATCATGTGGATATTTGGAAGGGTGAATATTGTAAAGGAATTCTTTAAACCCTGGAATATCTCCACTATGCACAGTAAACCCTATTGTGCCATTTAATGTTTTCCAGAGTTCCTTCTTTGAAAAAATAGAATCTGTTATCCAACTTGAAGATGCTATCCAGACTTTTCCTGTTATAGTCTGTGCAGTTATCTCCTCCATGATTAAAGCCACCTGTGGTGCATAGGCATAAATCATGACCACAACTGCAGATGAAATCACAATGCTCTCCACAAGGGAAAGAATTCTCTTCCTTTCGAGATCTGTTGGAAGGATCTCATAAAATGCCACACAGACACCGGCCCTGACTAATGCTTCCTTCAGCTGCTGACTTCCTTGTACACAAAAGTTATTATCTGCATAGATAATCCCTACTCAGGTCCACCCAAAGTGCTTAATGAATTCTGCAAGGCCAAATGGTTCAGAGTATGCATTCCCCACGGTGCGAAGGAATGATGGAAACTGACGCTTATCACTCAGTAGTGGAAGTCCAGCAGAATGGCTGATCTACAAATAAATGGCACAGTATTAATTACTAACATAAATAACATCTGGTAATCAGGGCCACATGAAATGTCACTTTTTGTACAGCATTGCATTCACAAGCACCACTTTGTGGCACCTTTCTAACATGCACCACTTTGTGCTGTACACAAACATCGAAACATAGAATTTGAAGGCAAATAAGGACCACTTGGCCCACCCAGACTACCCATTTTTCCCTATATACAGGTTCACCTCAGACTCTATTAAATCTCCCTCACTTTCCTTTCTATTAAGATCCCTTATGCCTATCCCAGTCACTATTGAACCCTCACTGTTTTGCCCCCACCACATCCACTGTAAGGCTGTTCCCGGAATCCATTACTTTCTGTAAAAAAGTACTTCCTCACATATCTCCTGAATTCACACCTCTCTATCTTCATAATATGTCCCCTTATTCTTGAGCTCATTTTTTCCAGAACAATATATCCATCCTGTTCCTTATTTACTCCTGTGAGGTATATATAAATCTCTATCATATCCCCTCTTATCTTTCAGGGTCTGCATATTGAGGTCTTTTAGTCTGTATTCATAGAGCTTTTGATGAAGACCCTGTACCATTTTTGTTGCTCTCCTCTGGACTATCTTGACTCTATAAATGTCCTTCCAGATATGTTACCAATTATTTTACCAGGTGAGACACACTAAGCTGAAAGCTTGTTTGCAGGTGCAACCTGGGAGCATGAGGAAGTTAAGAGACTTGCTCAGGGTCACACAGCATGCAAGTGGGGGCTGTGGGATTCAAACCCAGGTCTCCAGATTTGCAGCTCAGAGCCTTAAACCACTGCGCCATACTGCCTCCATTAACTCCACAACTGGACGTAGTACTCTAGCTGGGGTCATACTAGCAATCTATTCAGAGACAATAATGTAGGAACAAAACCCTTAATGGAAACATTATTTTATTTTTATTATCAAAAATTGATTTTTAATTATTATTTTATGTAGGATTAATTATGATAAGTTTTACTATAATTTCTGGTTAAGATTACTGTTTGCTTGAAATCTTAAAAACACTAAAATGGAGGAATGATGCCATTTAAAGTGGAGACAGCTTCAGAGTTTAGGAAAAAAAAATGGCCTGAAGAAGACTGTTTTCAAATAGAAGCTTCCTACGCCAGGGTTCTGTGCTGTAGCTGTAGCACAGAGATAAGATGAGGCCTTGTTACATTCCAGGAATATTTCAGTCCTAGCCAGAGCTGAGTATCCATGGGCTACAATCAGATAGGAGGTCATGTGACTGATGCAGGCTAGCACCGGGGGGGGGAACTTGTCTTAGGAAATGTAGTTTGAAAGTCCCATCACTATTTGTTAGAATAGAAAGTGGAATTCATAGTTTGAAAATGCAATGTACTACCGCTATGAAAGAATGGGACAGTGACAGTTGATAAACATTAGTATGAGCAATACAACAATTTAATATCATAAGTGCAGGACTAAGGGTTCAAGAGCTATTTATAAAAACCTTCTTTTATTGATAACAAGACAAATCTAGACTCACATGATAGCTGATGTGCTGAGGAGTCTGAAAATATGACTCTTAAAGGATACCTAAACAACAGTTTGACATCAAACTATTCAAAAATCTGACTCCGTAGATGACTAAAGGAAAGGCTGCTGTATTCATTAATGCTAAAACTACATTTACATAATTTACCTAAATGTGGTTCCAGAGCATTTGAAAATTGTAAAATCAGCCTTCCAAGTTCAAAAAAACTGTCTTACCTGCTTCCTAAAATGGGCGCTAAATCTGTTATGTGATGACATCATTGGAGCCAAAGTCAGAGAGATGTATGGCTCTCTGTAGTGCTAACTAGTTCTTATTTCTCATTGTATAGAATTGTGTCACCCAAATGGTCAAAACCATGTGCATTATTTTGTATGATGCACATGTTAAGCTTTAGTTCTGTTCATTTTGTTTATTTTAACATGCTGCAAATGTGTTTTAATCCAACCGACTTTCTCTGTGGCAAACCACGGTGCAGTACAAATTTTGAATAACCTGATAGTCTAGTGGTTATGTTGTGGATCCAGGATGTTACAATGGGGTTACTGGGGTGGTGTGCATGCTTAATATGCACTTTTTAACATTTTTATTGAACCTTTATATTTTCTGCTATTATTCTTTTCTAGTATGTTTTTGACAGAACCTACAAATGTAATCCATAGTTTGAATGTAAACATATGTACAATCAATAAATCAGACTTCTTCAACAAAGTGAAATGCAGCAGCAGCAAGCAAGTACATTACTATGGAGGAGGTTGCAGCCACACCCTTCACCACCCTCTAGAGCCACCACTTTTTTGTAGCAAAGTTCTTGTGCAGTCCAATGTTAGAGTTCATACTTTCTTGAAACGCAAATATATGCTTGTCTCATCTTCTTTTTCCCATGGGAAATAATAAGAATCATCAGCATTTATATAGTGGTTTTCATACACATTGCATCCCAAAGTGCTTTACAAGCAATACTAGACTGGTAGTGAAGTGACTGAACGTGTAGTGCCAGCCATTTCATACATTATATCCACACATAACCTTGGGCAATTGCATGAACTGCTTTTATGGGAAGGGGAATGTTGGCCAGGTCAATGGGGTCAGGTAGTGATCAAGGTGCTGGCAGCCCCACATCTTATTTCTCAAAGTAATCTGCTCATATTTCTCTCCTTCTGTCTTCCTCCTTCCCTGAATATAGCAGTGCCTTGCATGAGTGGCCTTCTCACTCCCCCTCTGGTATTCATTCTTCACTATTCCTCCTCACGCTAAAAACTGGTGAGCTCATCACCCTTCTGCATCATGAATGCACATAGTACAGTCCCCAGTTTATTTTGACATATCAAATATAAACATATCTTTCCAGTAAGTCAGGCTCATAGCAGCAGGGAATGGGGGAATGATTGGCTTTCTTATCCTTAAAAGATCTAGGCTACCTTTGATTAGGCACCATTAAATGATGGGTGCACACATCATTATGCATGTCATTTAATAGTGCCTAATCATAGTTGGCTTAGATCTTATATGGGTAGGAAAGCTATTTTTCCACTTGTGCCATGCTGCTATCAGCCTGGCATGCCAGAAGATCATGTTTATTATGTAAACATTACACGGGAGACTGTACTAAACACATTCATGATGCAGAAGGGTAGTGAACTCACCAGTTTTTGGTGTGGGGAGCAGGTGAGAAGAATGAATGCCAGAGAGGGACTGAAGAGGCCATTCCAGCAGGGTACAGCTATATTCAGGTTAGTTGAAGACATGAAGGAGGATGCTGAGTGGATCACTGTGAGATCTGAAATGTGGGGCTGTCAGCATCATGATCACTTCCTGACTGTTGATGAGAGTAGCTAGCAATGACAAATACTCAGAGTGGTAGAGCTGCAGCTAAACCGTTACTTGAATTCAGTGTAGGGAGATTAACCTCGGGTGGGGGGATGTTGATGTTTGTTAGGACAGTGTTGAGGGAGTTGTGTATAGCTCATTCAAGATCTGGAAGGGTGGTAGCCAGCCAACTCGCAATATGGAGTATAGCACAGAAAAGTACTGGAGAAGAATTGCTGGGAACTGTCTTGCAGGGTTCTGCAGATCACAGGTAAAGATGTAGACTGACACTGGAAGTCAGGAGGATTCACCCAAGGTATTAGTATTTCTCTCCTGTTAATACTATTGTTATCCATTGTAAGTGCAGCCCTTATGAGGGCATGAGCAGCAGTTTTTCTGGTGGGTCATGATGCTTATTGCTTGCCCTTCCAGGAAAACCTAGTTGTTGGTTAATGAGGTGGGAAAAAAAACACAACTGGGAACTGTACATACTACCTTCACTGTGCAGAAGGGTGATGATCCACTGTTTACTGTGGGAGCAGAAGTCAAACATTGAGAATGTAAACTGGAGATTGCTTTGGGAGGCATTTTTAACAGTGCCAGCTGATGATGCGTATCAGTATAGGTGTGCAAAACTCTCTGAGGTACAAGATTACAATCTGAGGTGTGATAATTCTCTTCATGAGACCGTTAAGCTCATATGCGTCCCCAGGCAGTACTAAGGACAGGGTATGGATGGTGGGGTGTGCAACAGAAGGCAAGCTAGGTGCAGGGGGTTCACATGGAAAAAGAAAGCCTTAGTTGTGGATTAACAAGACAGCATGAGATTTGGAACTGAACAAGACAGGTACTTTGCTGTGTGACCCTGAGCAAGTCATTAAACTTCCTTGTGCTCCCAGACGACACCTGTAAACAAGCTTTCAGCTAAGTGCATCTCTTCTGGTTAACAAAAAAAACAAAATTCAGTGCATCATATAACTACTAGATCATCAGGTATTTGAAGTGTTGTACTGTAATACAGTTTGCCAAAGAAAAAGTTAGCTGGATTGCAAAACATTTTCCGCAAGTTAAAGTAAACAAAATGAACAAAATCATAGCCTAGCATGTGTACTGATCAAAATAATCCATGAGTTAATACATGGTGTTGATCATTCTGGTACAACAATTCAAAATAAAGAGGGAAAGAAGAACTAGTTAGCATTATAGATATGTATATGGATCTCTGTCTCTGGCTCCTATGATGTCATCATGACTCATCACTTAACACACTTGGCAGACATGTTAGGGAGAAACCAAGGCAGTTTTTTGAAAATGAAAGGCTGATGTTTACATTTTTCAAAAGCTATGAAACTGCATTTATGTTATTTACATAAATGCAGTTTTAGTATGAATGTAAACAGCAGCCTTTACTTTACCTCGATATAAAGCCAGATTTTGGAGTTTGCAGTTTTAAAAACTGCTTGTTTAGGTACCCTTTAAGTGTACCCCTTGTTACTGTGAGGAGAAAACACATCTAAAAGTTTGGTAAAAGCAAGGTGATATATGATTGCTTCGAGACAAGACAAAAAACTTTGTGTTTCTACAAAGAGCTAGTATTTAAAAGCTTTGATAATGGATTTTTCTTACAAATCTTATATTATTCTGTAGCTTAGAATATTTAGAGCAAGACTATCACTTTATTTTAAGAAGTTGTATTAGAATTATAAAGTTATAACCTTTAATAGTCTAACTTGGAACATATTAGTCCTGTGAATATGGGAAACATGCCAAAATGTTCCATTCCATGAGATAAGTTCAAATATATAAGTGTGAAAGATATAATATTTTGCATTATGAATTTATTAAGAAAAATACTTTTGAGTTAAAAATATTTCTTAAGGAAGGGAGGAGGTCATTAAAGAGACATGGTCACCATCACCATTCGTCATCTGCAGGGAGTCACAAACCCAGCCCCTTAGTGACTCAGACCAATCAAAATCTGTTGATAAGCAAGTTCACATTAGTGAATTCTGCTGACCACTCCTCAGTCTTGACAAAAACAGCAATGTAAGAGGACCTATGTCAGGCTAATTGAAAATTTGGATGCAACCTCAATGGCTTCATAATTCCAGCTAGGCCAAGAAGCGTCAAGCCATGCCTATACTTTAAGTACTTGGACCAGTATGAGTTGATCATTATCCAGCAAGGTGTGCTAAACAAGCTTAGAAGCTTATGCAGTGTTGCCATGAGGCCCAGATGCAAACGTAAAAGAACTCTCACTGTGGTATAAAGTGAGGTTTGTGTTTTATTTTCTGAGCAATTTTGCTAAAGTAATGTTGTCTGCTAAAGCCTAGACCAGAAACATAACTTTAAAATACACACAAGCTATGCAGCATTGTGAATAGAAGAAGTCCAGTGTCTAAGCTTAAGAGCAGATAAATCAACGTGAAGAAGTCAAATTCCAGTTATTGAGACAACTTTGCTATAAACAAGAAAGATTCTATCAAGTTGTTGCTATGGGACTGTTCAAATTCAGTTGTCTGATGTTTCCTGTTGAATCCTACAAACTGACTTTTGATAATTAGTGCACTACAAATTGATGCAAAAGAAGGCTCCAGATCCAAGGCCCAGGGAACAGGCAAGCTGACTGAAACAGACGTTCTTACTCAAAGCCCCAAGATTTCCAAGTTAAGAGAGAAGAAGAACCACTTCTACAACCAGACATTTAAGTATAATTTTGATTACTTTTACTAATTAAGTTTAATTGATAGTTTTAGTCATTTAAATTGACTTATCTGGAAAAGTAACAAGGGAACTTACTGTACTTTTAACTAGAGAACTTGGGGTATATCATTAAAAGGTTTCAACTGTGGAAAATACATTTTGCATGATAAGAATTTTGAAATAAGTCTTACTCAAAAATATAATCTGAAACACTAATGTAATGAGTTTGCATGTTCTTATGCATGAAGGTTATGCTAAGCAGTAAGTATGCTGAAAGTATAAGTAAATGGCCAATGTATGTTATTATACTGAATATTGCTTATTCATTTGCTTTGTTTATTTGCTGGAATTTGTTTTGTTTCATTTGCTAGTGGTCTGCTTGATTTTCTAAAACAATGTTGTTGATGTTTACAGTTATTATGCTTAATAGTTATGCTAATGAGGAATATTTAGAATTATTGTATAGGTGTAAATACACATATTTGTCATATTCATACGTGTGGAAAAAAGAGTTATTATCATTATCACAGTTCTGAAGAGCAGAGGTAATATCATATATGAATTTTATAATTATTTCTGGTAATTTACTAAAATAATTTTTGAGTAAGGCCTGAGGTAAATCCAAGTGCTACATTATAAAAGTGATATTTTTATAGCCTTTGTCTGACATCTCTGAGGTTCTCATTCATGGGATAATTGTTGGTAAATAACAATCCACACTTACAGTGTATGAAAAATAAATGTTATTATTGTTAGTATCTGCAAGATTTCTAAATTGCAGAAATAATACTTTTCTGTTTTGTTTTTCTGTGTCTAAAGCTACCTTAAGCAAAAGAGAAGGGAGTCAAAGCCTAGAAGTCAACAGAATAGAATCTTTAAAAAGCAGTAAAGTGGCAAGAAAAAGAAAAGAATATTAAAAGCCTCACGAGAAAAGATTTTGTTTTGTTTAAATTGTGTAAAAAGTTATTGCTATTTTAACTGTTGTTCAAAAGAATACTTAATTTTTGTGGTTAAAGTTGGTAATCACTATTGCATAGCCATGCCATCTGTGGCTGTAACTGCAGATATGCCTAACACTGAGACATTAAGTTATATCCCAACACAGCTGACTTTTATTAAAAATAAAAATGAAAGAATACAACAGCTGGAAACATGGAGGATAAATGTTTTGAGTGTGGTACGCTTGCAGGTCAGGAAAATATTTCAAAAAAGCTTTTACAGGAAAGTAAATATTACCTTTCTAATAACTATGATGACTTAGTCAAGCTAAGGCCTGAAAATACTGCTTTGCAAAGTGAGATGCAATGACAAGAACAGTGTTTGGATTTGACAAGAGAAAATTTGAAACTAGCAAATGCTTATACACAGGTTAATAAAGATTTGATTAAAGTAAAAGAAAATTATGAACATTTACAGAGAAAAAGCCAAGTTAAAAAAACAATGAAAGCATTGAAAAGGTTAAATTGTTTGATTCTGGTATATCATTGAATGGATCATCTGACATAGAAAATAAATCTGAGCCAAAACAAAAGCTCTAGACAGCGAAGTGATTTGAATTCTGATTCAGTGCAAGGAACATTCAAGAAATACATTAAAAAAAGCACAAGACTAGGCAAAAAGGGGGTTCCTCTGTACCTCAAGCTAATGTGTTAGAGGTCACCAACTCTAATACTCTGCCTAATGGGGGGTGCCTATGTCTAACAAGAAAAAAACAATTAAAGCCCATGCTTGGTCCAACTGTGGCTCAGCAGCCTTATCAAGACTCAGACCAATGCCAACATTGGAGTCCCTCTCAAAAGGGGGGAGCCTAGGTGCAAGGCATGGCAGTGAGCATGGTGACAAAACTGACCACAGGGGGCACCAATGTTCTGACTATGATCAGCAAAATGATAGCGAATATCAAGACAGGTCTAGACATAGATCTGCAAATACAGAGGAAAAAATTAAAGATGTATGGAGGATTCTAAAAGAAAACTCCTTGACTTCTCATGCCATCATAACCATGTACATTCTGCCTCTCCCCTGAGTAAGCTCTCATGACTCATAAATTCCGTTCACACTATTGCTGACATGGTTACAAAAACAGGTATTGTTAAAAAGGATAACGAGATTGGAATAAGGTATAAATTTGAGATCCCAGGTGAAGCTGAATATGATATCTCTGTGCCTAGCCTTTGTGAAAAGGTATTTAGGGTTAGTATCAACCACATAGTAAAATGCCATGGTAAGAGGAGGCAGTACAGCACAGTGGTTTAAGGCTCTGAGCTGCAAACCTGGAGGCCTGGGATTGAATCCCACAGTCTCCACTTGCATACTGTGTTGCCATAAGCAAGTCACCTAACTTCCTTCTACTGTCAGGTTGCACCTGTAAAAAAGCCTTCAGCTTAGTTTGTCTCTACTGGTTAAAAATAAAACAAACTGCTGTATTGCCAGGAAAAACTAACAAATTGTGCCTGGGCAACTAAAATCCCAAAGGAAGAGTAAAAAGGTTTCACTGTGACATAAACATTGCTTGATTCTGGGGTTAAAGTAAGTCTCATATCTAAAAGTCTTTTTGATAATTTGACTGATGCCGTAGGTGACTGAAAGAAGCAAAAAACCGTTCCTAACATCTTACACATTGTAGGTTATGAAGAGAAAGCTCCGAAAACCGTAAGTAAAGTTTGGTTGAAATTAAGAATTGGTAAAATGGTGATTAAACATCCAGTGTATGTTACATACAAAACAGGCAATGTTTGCATGATTGAACATGACCTTCTAAAGAGGTTTAAACCTATTCTAGACTATGGCCAGAAAATCTTACGGTCACAGATAAACAGGCCTATTCCATTTAGAAAGAGTCACAACGTTTCTAAACAATGAAAATCATGTTCCTGTGAGAAAACTATGTAATGGTTAAACTGAATTTTGTAGGTTCTAATATACATGAGAAGTTTAGTTTTAGTCATTCTAAAAATTGGTTAAATGGAGAAGTAAAACATATGCGGTTTGTGTGTCAAAACAAGATGTGGTAAATCTGTAACTAAAATGGATGCTTAGCGTCACCTAGCTTTCTTCGCAAAGAAAGTAAGTCCTGTTTTTCCCAGTACCATCCAGTTTTTGACAGAAGTAGTAAACTCTAAGTACAAGACCCACCGAGGACTGTGAAAAGGAGTTGTCACTCAATAAAACCAGAGCTAAAGTCAAGATGCCAGACAACAACAGAGCTTGTAAAGTACTGTATTGTCAAAGGAGTGCTCAGTTTGGCCCAGTTTTACAATGGATGGTTACGAAATGTTCCAAACCACAAATAAAGTTTGGAAAGTACAGGCATTTGCTTTGAAACTCGAGATAGGGCAAATTATGTAACATCTTGTACTGTATGTCATGCAAGGTTTAAAATCTCCCATGCCTTTGTATAGGTGCACTTGTACAACGGGGTGTGAATATAAGCCTAGCCAATAAAATTCTGTGTTCACAATTAAGGGAAAACCCTTACCCAATAAGGTGATATCACCAGCCTTGAGGTCTGGATAAACTATCCCTCAAGTGTGCCAAATGGTGAGGGTGCACATTGCAATAGACTCAGATAAAGTAAAGAAAGTTTCTATTAAGGTTAATGGAAAGGCATTTTTATAAACTGTGTTGCTTGTGCCTAACCTAAAGTAGTAATACGGATTTAAAGATCCATTATACACTGTGCCTAGGTATGTGCACTAGACTAATGTATGTTTTTTCTTAGCACATAAATCCAAAAACAGGGGCTGTCACTTTTAAAATTAATTGTGGTTAGCAAAAAGTAAAAGGGGGGATCCTTTTCTGTTCAGATATTTTTTTGTCCAATTATTGGGGAGACTAACATATGGTATTACCTAGAAAGAGAGATGAAACAAAAAGCTTTTAAAAAAATATGTAGTTGATGAAGTAAAACTAAAGTAGATAATGAGAAAAATAAAATGTTGAGAAGTAAGGTCAATTAAGGTAAAAACCTTTTTTGATTCTAATTTTGATTTTGATTAAAGAAAATATACAAAGCAGTAGTGAGAGTTTTGATTTTGATTTAGTAGAAGTATAATAAGGTGACAAAATGGTAAAAAACCTTGTGTAATTTCATTCATTTAACTCATTTGCTCCTGGTGGCCATTTTGGGTTGGATCTAGCAATGGACAGTTCTGATGCCATATGGAATCTGTGGGAATAAATCCCACTGTAACTATGACTGCTAAAAAGGTAAACTATGAATAGACTTTAAACTTAAATCCATGTAATATCAAAAAAGTAACTTCCAATCAAGAAGTGAAATCTTGGTAAACACTGATAAAGGTTACAAGGGCCAGTTCAGTAGTACTTTGAGCACATAGAGGAACAAAACTTATGAAATGTAACAATATGTAACTACTAGCCTTATATGTACTGTAATACTAAAGATTAAAAAGGTACACGGAATTAAGAATAGTAAAAATAATGAACAAGACTTAAATTAAAATCTTAATTATAATACTGATCTTTGAAGTTGATAAAGAGATTTTGTTTTAGTTGTATAATGTTCAAAACAATGTAAATGATTGTTACATTGTTTAACAAGCATTTGTCAATGCCAAATGTTGCTTGTTTATATGTGCTGGTTAGGTATTTGGAAGTGAAAGTACCATGCCTAAGAACTGTCATGGTCCCCTCAAGACATCCACTGCATTATTACAGCAATCATAACAGTATAGCTCAGTACTTAGCTCAGTTAGAGAAATAAACAGAACAAGTAAATCTATGTTATTACAGCAATCCTAAAGTATCCAGTCATTGCTTTCTCTCCACTCCAGAGACCCTGCCGTAATATAGGACCACAGAGGATCCTGGGCGGGAGGGTGTGCAACTCTAAAGTCCTGGCAGAGCTCCCTTGGGCTCGTTCACTCCTCCTCTCTCACGCACTCGCTCTATTTCTCCTGACGCTGCAGGCTGCCCTTCTGTACTGGGCTCCTGCTTGCATTGGTGTCTTTTTCTGCCCACAAAGAAATCTGCAGCAGTCCCGACAGAGCTCCGTTAAGCTTGATCACTCCCCCTCTCTCTCTCTCTCTTCCTCATTCTGTTTCTCCCTTTTGTACTGGTCTGCTGCCTGTGTTGGCACCTTTTTTTGCCCACAAAGAAATCTGCAGCAGTCCTGACACAGCTCTGTCACGCAGTCATTCTGTTTCTTCTGGAGCTGCAGGCTGCCCTTTTCCACTGGGCTCCTGCCTGCACTGGTGCCTTTTTTTGCCCACAAAGACGTTCACAGCTGTCCTGACAGAGCTCCATTGAGGTCGCTCACTGCCACTCTTTCACTCGCTCATTCTGTTTCACCTGGTGCTGCAGGCTGCCCTTTTGTACTGGGCTCCTGCCTGCATTGATACCTTTTTCTTCTTACAAGGAAATCTGCAGCAGTCCCGATAGAGATCCGTTGAGCTCTCTCACTCCCTTCTCCTCCATCACTTGATCTTAATCTGTCCACACACACTTGTAACACAGTAATTTTATGGACTTTCATTACACAATTTTCAACAAAGGCATTTTAGCACCTCTGCTCATGAACAGTGTCACTGTGATTTTCTTAATGTGTCCTGAACACTAATTTCCCACAGCGACCTCGCTATTCTGCACTGAAAGTGCGAAAACACAGTTTGGCCAGGATGTGAAAAATGACAGCAGTACTGTTCAATAAGGAGTTGTGGAAAAATGGCAATGTTGAAAATCTGGAGTGAAAATATTGAAATTCACAAAGTTATGTGCGTGCATAACAACTGAGCATCACACGCTCGTAAAACAGTCATTTTTTTTAATTTTTAGACCAAATTTGCAACATAGACTTTTTGAGAGCCCTCCTCATGAACATTGGCTCTGTCATTTCGTTAATCAGTCCCAAAAGGTGATTCTGTGCAGTGACCACAAAATCACCATTCAGGACTGAATAACACCATGACAGTGGCTGAATTCATGAAGAGGGGTCCAAATAACCCCATGTTGAAAATTTGGTGCCATAATTCCAAAAAATGCCTGAGATATGCACCAATGTTGAGAAAAAAGACTATTTATGCCATTATACAGATTACCGGCATTTCTTCAGTTTGTGGTCGGCTTTGAAGAGTGCAGACGTGTTCCCAGTTAACCGAAGATCGTTGTGGTGGACTCTGGAGGTTAGTATGGGATGAGGTGTCTGTGTGGGGTGGCAGGGTGCATAGAACATGTATGCAGGTTAGGGGCAGGACCACAGACTCAATGAGGGACTGTTTTCTGTTTTACAGGGTTTTAAAAAAAAGAAAAAAACATTACAGGATGGTTTTTCCTTTTACAGGGACATTTGACACTCTGAGGTGGGCTCCGAGCATGCCACCTGAGTGGTTTGTGGGGCTGTAGCCAGTATGGGATTGGGCACTATGGTGGGGGATTGAGCACATAGTACTGAGGTAGTGGGAAAGCTGAGGGGGATTGGGCACTCCCTCAGCAGACAAAGCATTGGGGGGAGACATTATGCTGGTGGGGAGTGGGTTCCCCAGTAAGCAACTTCAACAGGGAAGGGGGAACTGAAGCCAACTTGGATTGGGCTCCCTGTCAGCAAAGAAAAAGGGAGCCATGATACCGAGGGGAATTAGGCACCCCCTCGGCATACAGCAGAAACTTGGGATGGGGACATTATGATGATGGGGAATGGGATCCCCGTCAGCAGTCTGGGTCGGGGACATGAAAGGTACCACCCTGCAGTGACGGGTCACTCCCTCATTGCAGTGGAATGGCTGACACTGCAATGATGAGGTGGCCCTGATTGCAGTGGCAAAAACCTTTCGAGGTGGTGGCATGCTGGCTGAACTATTGTCAGCAGCAGCATGCCACCCCATTGGGGAAAGTGAGCCAAGCCTCAAAAGGAAGTAGGGGCACTGGCTACAACAGTGCCTCACATCCACAACCTGCTTCTGCAGCAAGCTGCCGCAACATGTTTCTTGCGCATGCACGTAAGCAACATAAAAAAGTGTAAGTAGTTGCAATCATGTTTAATCATGTTTGTTCATGTAGTACTATACATATTTCTATGCCAAAAAGTGCATCTCCAATGATGTCATCTAGTGATGTCACATCTTATGATATCACTTCCGATGATGTCATATGTAATGATACTATGCACTGATGATGTCGTAAGTTACCACATGATGATATAACTTTATGTTCTGTGTTTTGTTTTCCCTTCAATGCTTAAAACAATATACCCATATATAGTAAAACTATAGTTTTGAATTACAAAATGCATTTTTGTGGTGCATTTGTAATTCAAAATAGGGGAAATGTAGAAACAAAACCCTTGGTGGATTTTATTTTTAATCAAAAATTTATTTTTAATTATTATTTTATGCGATTTTATGTGGGATTAATTATGGGAACTTTACTATCATTTCTGTTTAAGATTACTGTTTGCATGAAATCTTAAAAACATCAAAATGGAGGAATGATGCCATTTAAATAGGAGACAGTTTTAGAGTTTAAAAAAATGGTCTGAGGAAGACTGTTTTAAAATTGAAGCTTCCTACTTCAGGGTTCTGTGCTCTAGCTATAGCACAGAGATAAGTTGAGGCCTAGTTATATTCCAGAAATATTTCGGTCCTAGCCAGAGCTGGGTATCCATGGACTACAATCAGATAGGAAGTCATGTGACTGATGCAGGCTAGCACCAGGAAATGTAGTTTGAAAGTCCCATTACTATTAGAATAGAACATTTTATTCATAGTTTCAAAATGCAATGTACTGCTGATAAGAAAAGTTGACAGTTGATAACCACTTGTATGAACAATAAAACAATTTTTAGTTAGTTTTTGTTCACCGGATAAGTGCACTAGACAAATCCTGCCTATTTTCAGGCACAACCTAGGGGAGGGGGATACAGATGAATGCCAACTGACCTTGAACCAGATTAAGCTGTTGGTGGTGTTTTTAGTGAATGAGGGAAATTTGGCCAGGACACCAGGGAAATTCCCCTACTCTTTTCGATAAGTGCCATGGGATCTTTAACATCTACCGGAACTACCACCTATCCAGGCAGATGGGACCTCAGTTTAATGTCTCGTCCGAAAGACGGCACCTCAGAAGTGCAGCACCCCTCTCATGCTGCACTACAGTGTCAGTACTGGGATATTAACCAAAGTGCCAGATGTGGGAACTGAACCTACAGACCTCTGATCTCCCAGCCTCAGAGGTGAGTGTGCTACCTACTGAGCCACTGACACTGCAAACATTTAATATCAAAAGTGCAGGACCAAGGGTTAGAGAGTTATGTATAAAAGTTATTTTAATAACCTTCTTTTATTGATAACTAGACAAATCTGGCCTCTCATGATAGCTGACATGCAAAGGAGTATGACAATATGATTTGTAAGTATGCCCCTTGCTCCTGTGAGGAGAAAAAACATCTAAAAGTTTGGTAAAAGCAGGATGATTTATGATTGCTTCTAGACAAGACAAAGAAGCTCATGTGTATCTACAAAGAACTAGTATTTAAAAGCTTTGATAATGGATTTTTCTTACAAATCCTATATTATTCTGTAGCTTAGAATATTTAGAGCAAGACTATCACCTTATTTTAAGAAGTTTTATTAGAATTATAATGTTTTAATATATGGATTATCAAATTAATACCATAATAAAGCATATAAAAAAATCCTGGTAATAGTATCACTCCTGGAGCGATAATACCACTGTTCCTGAATGATAATACTATCATTCAGGATCCATAATACTATCGTTCAGGACCTGAATGATAGTATTATCACCAAAGATGAACAGCGCAAACGCAAGTCTATCTTGCCATGTCTTTTAAGTGTGCCTTCTGATTGGCCACTTTTCCAGCTGAAACAGTTTGAAAAGCATGGCGGCAGATTCTCACTTAGCAAGATGAGAGTATGTGGAGTCCGCAGTGATGAAACTTCACCATTTTTTTTCCCTTTTTCAGCGTATCTAGAACCAAAAATGTATCTGGCTGATCCTGTATTCACCCACCCCCAAAAACAAACGTAAAAGAAAATGAAATGTTTGCCATGCATGTGTGTGAGTGGGGGAAGACACGCAGACCAAGCTAGACAGTGTGACAGGCTGTGGCAGTCAGCTACAAGCGCGAGCTTCCTTTAGTTAACAGCCAACCGCCCACAGCAAAATGATAAAAAAAAAGTCGGATCCATATATTAAAAGAAATAATAGATAGGTAACTGGGTATTACTGGTGAGATACCATCTCGAGGTTCTGGACAAGGGAACCTCTTGAACTTCACTCTTGAGGTTCCTATGTGTCCAGAACCTCTTGATGATATTACTCACCAGTAATACCCAGTTATCTATCCATACCTATGAATATGGGAAACATACCAAAGTGCTCCATTCGATGAGAGAAGTTCAAATGTGTATGTTTAAATGGTATACTGTTCTGCATTATGAAGTTATTAAGAAAAATAATTTTGAGTTAAAATAAGTCTTAAGGAAGGGCAGTCTTAAAAAGGCATGGTCTCTGTCACCATTCATCATCTGCAGGGGACCACAAACCCAGCCCATTAGTGGTGCAGATCATTCACAATCTGGTGATAAGCAAGTTCATTTTGGCAAATTCTGCTGACCACTCCTCAGTCTTGGCTAAAACACCAATGTGAGAGGACCTTTATCAAGCTCATTGAAAATTTGGCTACAACCTCAATGGCTTCACAACTCTAGCTAGGCCAAGAAGCTTTGGGCCACACCTGTATTTTGAGTACTTGGACCAGCTTTGGGTTGACCATTATCCAGCAGGGTATGGCAAGGGCAAGGCAAGGCAATGTTTTTTTTATAACGCGCCCAATCCCAGAGGCTCTGGGTGCCAAGCATAACTGAGAACATACAGCAGTAAATAAAAAAGTAATAAAACATTATTTAAAATCATAATAGAATTAAAATTCAGCAAAATAGAAGACTCCAAGAGTCAACCTTTAGGTGACTGGCCAAAATTATGGTTGGTATCAGCAGTCAAAGGCCAGGCTAAAGAGGTGGGCCTTTAGCCTCTCTTTAAACACCTCAATCAAGGAAACCTCTTGGACTGCAGGTGGAAGCAAGTTCCAAAGGGTTGGTCCAGAGGCACTAAAAGCACGATCTCCTGAGGTCTTGAGCTGAACCCTAGGAATGTCCAGAAGGCTCCTCAAGGAGGAGCACAGGGAGCAAGCAGAGGACACCAGTGTCAAGAGCTTAGACAAGTAATCAAAACCCAACAAGTATAGGGCCTTAAAGGTGAGAAACCCCACCTTGGAAAGGACCTTCCATGTGACTGGAAGCCATTGCAGAGGTTGCAGAACCATGGTCACATCACTAGACCTCAAAAGGCCTGACAGTAACTGGGTTGCTGCATTCTGCACTAACTGCAGCCTGTGGAGGGTCCCTCCTGTGACCCCAAAGTACAGAGTGTTGGAGTAGTTGAGTCTGGAAGTCACAAGGGCATGTACTAGTGTTGGCAGGTCCTCGGGCAGAATGACAAGCTTATCCGGACAATGTTCTGCATGTGGTAAAAATCACTTCTGACTACAGCTGATGCCTGATCTTCAAAGGTCAATATACAGTCAAGGATCATGCCCAGATTTTGCACCCTCAGAGAAACCACCAATGAAGTAGACCCCAGAAGAAGTCCAGAGTCAGCCTCTGGTGACAGCCCATCATGCCCTTGATCAGGTTTGATCACCAACACCTTAGTCATAGCCAGATTGAATCTCAGCCAGGTAGAAGCCATCCAGTCATTGATTTTAGTCAGACAGATGTTAAGTACTTCAACCGCTCATGATGTTCCGAGTGCAAAAGGCAAATATAGTTGGGTATCATCTGCATAGAAGTGAAACTCCACACTGTATTGTCAAATAATCTCACCCAGGGGAAACATGTACACTGCAAACAACATTGGCTATATGATCAAACCCTGAGGTACTCCACAAGACAGAGGCATTGGGAGGAGGAGAACTTCCCCATTACCTCCTGCTGCACTCTGTCCAAGAGATAGGACTCAAACCATTTGATGATGGTGCTGGCGAGTCCACAAAACTCATAGAGTTGATCAAGAAGCATGGTGTGATCCACAGTGTCAAAAGCTGAGAAGAGATTGAGAAACATAAGAACTGACCTGTTTCCTCTATCTCTAGTCCTGAGCAGATCATTGTTCGCTCTCACTAGAGCAGTTTCAGTGCTGTGTCTGGCCTAAAAACCTGACTGAAATGGCTCTTACATATTCAAGGACACCAGCGATCCTCAAGCTGATGTGCCACCAATTTCTCAACAACCTTGCTCAGAAACAGCAGGTTGGAGATCGGAGAGTTATTTGCCAGTATGTCTGGGTTGAGAGATGATTTCATTAGGATCGGCTTCACCAGTGCTTCTTTCAAAGCAACTGGGAAGACCCAATCCATCACTGTATACCTGGCAATCCTGGTGAACACTGGGTCAACGGCATCGACACATCCTATTAAGAAATGCATCAGCACATTCCATTAAGAGATGCGTCTTTGCCTGATCCAGGTCACAAAAAGTGTGCCTCAGCTCCAAAATCACCTTAGTCACTTCAGACACCTCCACTGGCCTAAACTCCTCCCAGATAGACTGAGTGTCTCTGAAATTGCCAACTTGACCACTGCAAGGCACGAGCCTCCCTGGTAGAATCCCTGACTGGATGGCCAACACTCTTTCAGAGAAAAACAGCAAACTCTTCACATAAAGTGATTGAAAGAGCTTTTTTTGGCCAGAGACAGGCAGGATGTAAAAGTCTGTTAACAGTCCAAAACAGCTGAGATGATCTGTTTCTCCCCACAGCAGTCTCCCTGGACAGAAATGCTGCCTTCTTATGGGAAATTTCCCACTGGTAGTCAGCATAGAGTGAACACAGGACCAGCTTGTCAGCCTCCATCCAGGTCTTTCACCAACAACACTCCAACTTCTGACCCTTGATCTTCATCGCCTTGAGATCCCCATCAAACCAAGGGGAAATCAAGTGAGAGAATCTGGGTCATATACGGACTGGTGCAATGGCATCTATAGCTTCAGTAACCACCCTATTATAGGTGACCACTGACTCTTCAGTGCCAATTGCACATGCTGCATCAACCCTAGATAGGTCAGCTAAATCATTAGTCCCTCTTGGTCAACACCTTTTAAGGGACGATAGCTGACCATCTCCAAAGGGGAAGGACTTTCAGGAGGGCCCCAAAGCTGAACAAGTTTGTAAGCTTATGCAGTGTTGCCATGAGGCCCAGATGCAAACATAAAAGAACTCTCACTGTGGTATAAAGCGAGGTTTGTGTTTTATTTTCTGAGCAGTTTTGCTAAAGTAATGTTGTCTGCTAAAGCATAGACCAGAAACGTAACTTTAAAATACACACAAGCTATGCAGCATTGTGAATAGAAGAAGTCCAGTGTCTAAGCTTAAGAGCAGATAAATCAACATGAAGAAGTCAAATTCCAGTTATTGAGACAACGTTGCTAGCTACAAGAAAGATCCTATCAAGTTGTTGCTATATGACTGTTCAAATCTGGTTGTCTGATGTTTTCTGTTGAATCCTATAAACTGACTTTTGATAGTTAGTGCATCCCAAATTGATGCAAAAGAAGGTTCCGGTTCCAGGGTCCAAGGAAGAGACAAGCTGACTGAAAGAGACTTTCTTATTCAAAACCAGACTCAACCAAGATTTCTAAGTTAAGAGAGAAGAACCACTTACACAACTGAAAATGTAAGTAGAATTTTGATTACTTTTAATAATTCATTTTAATTGCTAATGGTTTTAGTAATTAAATTGACTTATCTGAGAAAGTAACAAGGGATCTTACTTTTAATTACAGAACATGGGGTATATAGTTTAAAAGGTTTAAACTGAGGAAAATACATTTTGCAAGATAAGAATTTTGAAAGAAGTCTTACACAAAAATATTATCTGAAACACTAATGTAATGAGTTTTCATGTTCTTATGTATAGAAGTTATGCTAAGCAGTAAGTATGCTGAAAGTATAAGTGTGGCTAATCTATGTTATGCTGATTATTGCTTATTCATTTGCATTGTTTATTTGTTGGAATTTGTTTTGTTTTATCTGTTAGTAGTTTGCTTGATTTTCTAAAACAATTTTGTTGATGTTTAAGTTATGCTTGACATTTAGGCTAATGATGAATATTTAGAATTATGCTATAGATGTTAATAAATATTTTTCATATTTACAAGTATGGAAAGAAGCGTTACTACCATTTTTGTAAATCTGGAGAGCAGAGATAATATCATATGTGAATTTTATATTTATGTTTGGTAATTTATGAAAAAATCTTTTGAGTAAGGCCCAAGGTAAATCCTAGTGCTACATTATAAAAGATATATTATAGCCTTTGTTCTGACAATACCACCTCCCTCTTTCTGTTGATGATACCCCTTCCTATGCACTACAGTATCCCACTTGCCCTCCCAATTTTACCTTGTTGCACTGCCTGGCCACCTTTAGGTCATAAAATGTCCCCAAGTGTCTTTCCTGCTGGTGGTTGTCAACACCACTCTGCCCATTGTTGTACTACTCCCCTTGGATTCTTTTTTTTAATGACATTTTTTATTACATTTAACATAGAATAAGCACATATTCTATTACAATGTAAACAACAACTAATTGTAATTTTTTTTCAATTGTTTAACCAGGAGTGGCACACTAAGCTGAAAGCTTGTTTACAGGTGTGCCCTGGGAGCACAGGGAAATTAAGTCACTTGCTCAGGGTGACACACTATGCAAGTGGGGGCTGTGGGATTCAAACCCAGGTCTTTAGGTTTGCAGCTCAGAGCGTTAAACCACTGAGCTATACTGCCTCCCTATTGATACAACGTGTACTATAGCATATGCAATGTAGACAGTGCACCATGTACAGTAGTACTTACGAACCAGCAGTAATGCACATGCGTTCATGATTTAGGTCAAAATAGCACCTAATATATAGGTCTAGGATGGTCTTCTTGAGAAAAGTGGTAGCAATTAGTCCATGCTAATAACTCTTTAATCCAAGTCACATATAGAAGCTGTCACCTTGTGCAAGTATTTAATTGATAATTGAAGTAATGGAGTTAGTATTAAAGAGTAAGGAGATAAAATGCAGAAAGTGTATTAATAAGCAGAGATTAAGAGGTCCCATAAGGGTCTGTAGGTCTGAATGAAGAGAAAGAGTAAAAAAAAATCTGCATGAAAGGAGAATAGATGGGAGGAGAGACCCAGCCTAATAGAACAAAGCCTTAATACTTGTCTAATTGGTATATAACCCATTTTCACCACTTGATTTCAATGGAAGGGATGCAGTTCATAATCCTGGCAGACATCCTCTCCAGTGTGTATAACTCTATTATAAATTCCCTCCAGATGGTACAGGTGGGAACTTTCTTGGTGTGCCACAGTCTAGTGATGGCTTTTTTGTGGCTAAAATCAAGAAATTATCAAGTTTTATGGAGGATTTATTCAATGTACAGTGTTCTGAAGGAATGGCTACCAGGATAAAGGAAGGGATAATCATGTCAGAGCAATCAAAGATGCTCTCTGTCTTGCAGAGCACATCTTTCCCATAAGATTGAAAGGGAGGAAATGCCCAAGCAATATGTTATTGGTCAACCTGTCTAGAGCCACAGTTGTGCCAAAAGCAGCCAGCATGAGGGTCTATAAATTTAGCAGTCACTGCTGGTGCTTGGAAGTATCCCAGGCAGCATTTTCAGGTATATTTCCTACAGTAGGTAACAACTGTAACCCGGTGAGTGGGATGGGTATATTTAAGCCATTGCTCTATGTAGTAAGTGGTTCCCAATTTCAGGTTCCATTTGAGTAAGATGGAGTCAGTAGATTCCTTAGAGGAGGCTTGTACAGAGCCCATGTGTTACCTAGCAGGTATGATTTGAGAACGCGAACTGGGGGTGTTTTTTCTGTGACCTTAGTCAGGTTCTCTTCCCAAACTTGTAGGTAGGAATGTAGTTGCAAATTCTTGTGGAAATCTGTTGTCAGAAGATGAAACAAGGCCTGTGCGATTACAAATTGTAAAATCAACGTTGGAGTAAGCGGTTGGAATACATAATGGATGCCATATTTGCCATATCAGGAATGCTTTGATTAATTTTTTGTGAAGAAAGGTCATATCATGTGCAATAGCCTAGAGGTATAACTGATCAGTAGGGGTGAAACATTTTTTACGTATGAGTAACTATTTACAGTGGGTTTCCGCAGTGTATCTGTAAAACATATGAAGGCATGTACATGTGGCCAGATTAAGGAAAGAGAATATTCTTTAACCAGAAGCAGCACACTAAGTTGAAGCTTGTTTCCAGATGCAACTTGAGAGCACAAAGAAGTTAAGTGACTTGCTCAGGATCACACAGTATGTACCTAGGTGGCTATGGGATTCAAACCCAGGTCTCCAGATCTGCATCTCTGAGCCTTAGCCCACTGCACTATACTGCTCATTATTTTTGCCATATTCTTACAGAGCTATTGACATCTCAAAGAAAACTTAAACAAATTTTAATTGGGTACAATGCTCTCTGCATTCCATTTATATTGCATGTATTTCTCCTCTTCATTATTTATTACTGAGGGAATTTGCATAACTATGTAATCTTTATCCATTAATGTTCCTTTAGAGTCCATCTGCCTGTATAGCTTACTCCCTACTTCAAGTCATACTGCTCTGTTGTGACATCACAGCCTGTTGCCATGGGAGGAATTGCGATACCACAAGCAGCATTCTGTGACTTCAGGTAGTGAGAAAGCAGCAGGAATAGATGAACTTTTCAAGAGCAAAGATCCTGTTTTCATACAGATGACCTCAGTAATAAATAATGAGGAAGAGGAATATACCACTAGTGGAAAATACAAGCTGGGCTGTGTCTAAATATTAGGTTTTGTTAAAGTTCTACTGAATGTTTCACCAGTTCTTTAAGTTATTTTGAATTCCTGATGTGGTTGTGGTAGGACAGAACTTTGTGTGTAAGAACTTATTTTTCGAGAATAATGCTGCCCCTGACCTTTGTTCTCCTGGCCAGTTCATTTCCAACTCCCAGGTTGTTCACATGCAACCTCATGGATACTCCAGAGCCACTGAAGAACACAATATGATTATCAGACACCAAGGGGGTTGGAAGAGCTTCTTGATGATTTTGTAAATGTTGTTTTCAGCCTGGGGGCCCCTTTTCATGGTTGTGGGTGGAGCCTGCAGCCATCTTGCTGTAGCTGGAAAAATGGGATACTGAAGAACACATTTTTTGAGTTTTCAGTGTATCCTTCCACAAATACAAATCACTACACCAGTTGGATAAAATTCTCCTTTGCAGAGCTGCAAACTGAATGTCTGTCCAGATTGCAATCAAATAGATTAATTCTAGTTCTTTTGGCAGCTAAGTAAAAACCCTACAGCCTAAAGTAAATGGGAGTGCATCATGCTGTAATGATCAGAGCTTCTTAGCAATTTCAGTTTCTTAGATTTTGGCTGAATGTAAGAAATACCTTCTTTTTGCTAAAAAAAACAATATGATGGTAATTGTTGCCAAATAAATGAGCTGCTTTAGGCAAGGAGGAAACAAACATTAAAACATGAGTGTGACAGATTAGCCATTAAACAAGAAATACAACCAGAGTTTAGCAAACATCCCTGAAACTAGTGAACTGCACATAAACTGTTAGCATTTATAAATGCTAAAAGTTAAATTACTCTGTCCCTTGTAATCTGTCAGAGTGGTAATGTTTGTTTTGTTGCTGTTTTTTCGAAGTTTTGCACTGTTTATAACTTTGCCTGTAGCTGACTCTGTATCTCCTTGTCATCTGATGTATAGTGTATATAAAACTTTATGCCCTCTATTAAATTTTAATCACACTATGTGTATTGTATACTGCATATGATGTTTATATCTGTTTGTATCCCTTCCCTTTAGCCCTTCCCCTCTACCCCATGATGCATCTGGGAATGAGCTTTTGCTCAGCATGCCTTTTCTTGTAAAATATTTAAAATAAATAAACTAGTAAATCAAAGGCCAAAGAAGGGAATGCTATGAACTGACTCCTCAGATGTTCTAAATCTAACTGAAGCCAAAGTAAATGTATGTTTATGATGAAATGTTAATCGTTAATAGGGACCCTGAGACATAGCTTCTGAAGATGGATGGGTGGAAGCTCCATCCCTTCCTGGGACAGGAAGGTGGTAAGCAGTCTGCAATAACTGCTTCCCTCTTAAGGTGGGTGATATGTGACCAGGAGCTCCTGCCACTCTTGAGGGCTGACCTTTTCTCAAACCTGTTGCAACAGTTCTTCTATTTCTAAACCTCATCTATCCTTTACTATTTCTAGTCCATAAGATTGGCCACCTATGAGCACCCCCCCTTCTCTTGACTATGCTACAGTGTCCTCTTTAATTTTCCTTTTCCCTCTTAGGTTCTCGAACAGGGAGGTTATTGTGGTGACCTCCAGATGTATGTAAAACAGGTTGTTTTAATCATTGTTGGATTTAGTATGTAATAGCACTGCCACATAATATACCTTATGTTTATGAAACCTGTATGGTTGAAAATACCATGGCACTAGGTGTTTTTGCCCATGGTAAAAGGTACTAGGTGACTATTATAGAAATGAAGCTAGTTGTGCTGTTTAAAATGCATGGACATTGCTGTAAATTGAAGAAGTCTAAATGTCATGGTGATTTGCATATATCCCATGATGCATTGCACTATGGAAGTATGTGTGTTGTTGTATTTCTTTGAAACTTGATTTGTTGCCAATGCCTTTGGGGTAACCCTTCTTTCAGTGATTCTGCATTGAGATTCTTTGTCTATAGCTTGTTTTTTTTTCTTTTTGGGGCCCCACTACCCATGCAAATGGGGCCTGCATAAGGGTGGTGGCTACATCCCCACTACTGAGTTGCTTCAGAGATCAGTGTCAGTAGGTGCTGGCTAAGTGCAGAGAAAGGACATTCATAGTCTGTTGCTGCAAACTGGTGTACTGAAGAAGGAATATGGCATTGCACAAGCTTATTTCTTGTATTTTGAATAAAGATCATACAGAGATTGTGTGTTGAATCTGAAGTTCGGTGCTTGGTCCATCTGTTATCCCACAACCCCTCCACAGTGCGCTAAAGCATATTAATTAGAAATATGCAAAACACATAACGCTGTGTGTTCATTTGTCAATATTTTTTGAGAATATTTAGACTCACTCTGTTTAAACATGTGCAGTCTGCAAAACAATGCAGAAACCTAAAGAAGACCCTCAAATGAGAAGTTCAAAATACAGTCTGAAAATGTGTTGTGAATTGTGCAACTGTGGCAGGTGCAGATTTCCTGAATGGACAGAAGCACTGCTGATTTGTTTCACTACATAATCCTACTTTGAATTATATTGTATTATTGTACTGCCAGTGGATACATTTTGAGATTGTATCAAGAGTTCTTTCCTTGTACTCTGATTGATCCTCTCTACTTTTCTAGCCTTTAAGTAGATGTACGAGTGAAACACTAGACCATTTGTGAAACAATTAATACTTTCCATATTAGGTAACAGTTCCACATTTCCTCCCTTACCATTATAATATTGATCATGTTAACAAAAAAAAAAGAAACATTTCAACAGTCGTGTGGCTCCTGTGGATGTGTGGCTATTGTGATCGCTTGGAACGGTGTACTGTCTCACCCACACATTTGTTAGAAAAGCTGGAAATGTTGATAGGGCCAACTAATTGTGTTGTAAAGAAGGAACCCTGACAGCTTGAAAAATGAAGACCACACTCACAGTATGCCCTGGTGGGAGTGGAAACTGAAATCTCAGGTACTGTTTGTTTGACCCATAAAGCACAAAACCATTGCTGAAAAGTAACTGAAAGTTTCAAAATACAATATGGCAAGTTATACAGTGGCAACATAGTAAGACAATAGAGACTGAACAGAAGCAGTGACAGTTTGATTCACTACATATAGTAATCCTGCTTTGAATTATATTGTATTATTATATTGCCAGGTAATAAATTTCAAGATTCTATTTGGAAGGTTTTATTTAGGTTTTATTTAAGTTTCAGTGCTTTATGCTTAATACAGAAAGTACCTGAGACATCAGATTTGAATCCCAGTAGGACTAGAGCATAGGATTTGGGTGTGTGGTTTTGTATGCTGTCACAGTAAAATTGAGATTTTGCATTGTGTAATTTCATACAAGAATATTAACTTCCCTTGACCTTCCTGACCTCCCATCTGTAATAGGTGGCATGCTTGGTAAATATGTAACTCAATGTAAGACATAGATATGGGTAAAACAATATAAGCAGCGAAATGATGAAGTAAGTTTGATTACAGAGTTTGTCACTACAGTATCTGAAAAAGGTACCCGTATCTTATTTCATTACTATTTACATGGGTAAAAGCTGGGACTCCATTGATAGTGGAATCGAAGAGCTACAATCATTGGTAACGGCATAACAGTACCACAGTAGTTCACTGTGACCACCCATGGTCTCCCATTAGGAGAAGACTGTGAGGTTGGATTTCAAGAAACATTAATAAACCTCCTTTATTAAATATCGTAGTTTCATATAATTTATGTCGTTGCAAAAGGATGGCTTAGACTATACATTATGGCCAATGGAAACATAGATACATAGATACATAGGCAGTGTCAGCAGATAAGGGCCTATGGCCCACCCAGTCTGCCCATTTGAGCTTGTAAGTTCAGTTTATGTTTTCCTAGAAGTCTGTTGCCCCTTACCCCTGACCTCCAGAATTCCTTTATGTCTATCCCATGCATTCTTAAATCCCATGATTGTTTCAGCCCCCACCACTTCCTCTGGCAGGGTGTTCCACTTGTACACCACCTGTCTCTGTGAAGAAATTCTTCCTCACGCTTCTTTGAATCGTCCTCCTCCAACTTCATCCATGCCCCTAGTCCTGGAACATCTTTTTGCTTAAAATAGTGTATTCCTGCACCCTGTTCCTCCTGTAAGATACTTGTATGTCTCTATCATATCCTCTCTCCCTCCTCTCTCCAGGAGTACATGTTCAGTTCCTTCAACCTGTCTTCATAGGACTTGTGATGCAATCCATGCACCATCTTTGTTGCCCTCCTCTGAACCTTCTCTACCCTGTCTATGTCCTTATGTAGGTAAGGTCTCCAGAACTGTACTCTCTATTCCAGGTGGGGCCTCACTAGTGTCTTGTATAGTGGAATTATGACCTCCCTTTTCCTGCTGGTGATGTCTCTGCCTATGCATCCCAGCATCCTATTTGCTTTACCTGCTGCCTTGACACTGTTTCCCTACCTTGAGGTCATCAGAGACGATAACCCCAAGATCCCTTTCCTGCTTGGTGCATACTATATCCTCACCCCCCAACTGATATATCGTGCCAGGGTTTTTGTGCCCCATATGCATTATCTTGCAATTCTTTGCATTGAATTTCAACTGCCAAACCCTGACCATTCTTCAAGTTTCTGCAGGTCCCTTCTCATTCTGTCTACACCCTCTGCTGTGTCTACTCTGTTACAGAGCTTATGTCATCAGTGAACAGTGAAATTCTGCCTTCTAGATCCTGTGCAATGTCACTGATGAAGATGTTGAATAGGAGCGTCCCAGCACTGATCCCTGTGGTACCCCACTGGTCACTCTTCCTCTGTGGAGTCACAGCCATTTACCACCACCCTCTGTGTCCTGCCACCTCAGCCAGTCACCTACCCACCACACTACTGTCCTGCCCACACCCATATTCCCCAGTTTGTGTAATAGTCTTCTATGTGGCACAGTGTCAAAGGCCTTGCTGAAGTCTAGATAGGCCATGTCCACTGCCCTTCCCTGATCCACCTCCCTAGTCACCAGTCAAAATTCAACGAGGTTGGTCTGATATGACCTCCCCTGGTGAAACCATGCTGCCTTGGGTCCTGTAGTCCATTGACAACCAGATGTTCCACCAATCTCTCCTTCAGTAGTGCTTCCATGATCTTCCCCACTACCGAGGTGAGGCTGACTGGTCTGTAGTTCCCCGCTTCCTCTTTGTTCCCACTTTTGTGTAAGGGGCCTACATCTGCTATCCTCCAGTCTTTGGGTACCTCCCCAGTTTCCAATTATATTTATTTTGATGATAATGTGTATGACGCTACAAATAGGTCATTATTTAACTATTTGTTTTATATCAATTTCAAGTGCCCTTTCAGCTTTGCCATTGAAGAAAATGACAGTTTGTAAGGGTCCAAACATGAAAGTGAAGCAGAACTCAAACTGTGGATACATATTTGTAACAGTTGTAAACTGTGACTGTCTGTAATCACACAGCTGTAAGGACAATCACCCCCGATCCTAATCACAACACCCATCCCCCCTCTCTTCTCACCTTAACCTATATTAAATCATGCCTTAAATCCTTAAATCTTTGAAGTGTTGCACTTATGGTCTATGAGTTGAATAATTGCCTGTACTGTTATCCTCATTATCTTATCTACTTCTTGTAACCTTGTATCACCTGACTGTATGTATTGTAGTGCTTCTGGATCATCTGATTGTATGTATTGTATTGTTTCTGTTCCCCGGGTCGCCCCTGAAAAAGAGACCTTCAGGGCCCAGTGGGCCAACCTGGTCATCAAAATTCAATAAATAAATAAATAATTACAATCTATAACAAAACAAATATGAAACCGATAACATAGTATTACATTCCAGCTTGATACATATCATGGTTACAAATCATTGGTGTAGAATGTGTAGTCTAAATGATCATTTTGCAGCAACTTACATAAAATTACACCACTGGACTTAACAAAGGCAGTTTATTAATGCAACTTGATATCCAACCTAACAACCACCTCCTAATAGGAGGACATGAGGATCACAGTGAACTAATGTGCTATCGTTATGCCATCATGGACGTTTGTAGCATTTCCCTTCCATTATACAGTACTATAAATGGTATCCCAGCTTTTCTCCATGCAAATAGCATAATGAAATAAGAGAAGGGTACTTTTCATACATACTTTGGTGAGCAATTCTGTAATTGAACTTATTTCCTCATATGGCTGGTCAAATATTTAAGCAATTTCTATATCTAACATCAAGCTGCATATTTCCCAACCATATAGATGAGAGGTCAAAAGGGTCAATTGAAGCTAATTTGTTCATATCAAAGTCTTTTCTACTGTGATCATGTTTACAATCTTTACTGGTTATTTTAAACAATTTTTGAACATTTTAGAAATTGTGATGTGTCTGCTTTTTTTCCTACTAAGTGATTCAACAGTTGCAATATGATCTTATACAACGTTTTTTTCCTGACTGAAAGACATACATTTGGGAGTGTGGGGTGGGGGGCTGCATTCACACATCAGTTGGGACTTCAATATGTGCCACTAGTAAACATTTATGTACATTTGTGACTGTTACACCACATTGCATGATGCACACGTCTATCCTTGGACCACTGATCACTTACCATGCAACCTGCTCTGGGGCAGTTATGATATGCTATGATTGTTCCTATCATGTTTAGGAATGTGCTGTCCTGCAATGTCCAAATGTTGATAAATATAATGAATGAAACATGGTCAATGCAGGCTGACATTAAGCAGTGTGCACAGTGACAGGATTCTGTTAGTAGGAGTTATTACAACTTTGCCAAGTGTCAGTCTTTCTTTTGTTATCTCTTGATTTGCAGTGGCTGAAAGGATGGTGTAGGCAGATGGGGTTTGGATTAATAGGTGACTGGGGTTCAACAGGGAGGAAGAGAGACCATATCCCCCTGATAGGTTGCATATGAGCTTAGAAGGGACAGCTGTACTAAAGAGCAAACTGGAGGACTTTATAGTAAAGAAGTTAAATTTAAACTAATTCTGGGGGGGGGGAGGTTAAAGGAAAGACCACTCATACAGGTAGAAGAGTTGGGAGGCTATCAGCTTCTGACCAAGACAAAGAGGGAAAGTAGGTAACACACAACGGCAGGGAGGGGTTGGAAGGGAAGAATAGGGAAGAGGGAGCTACATGGTGGAGGGGTTTGGCAGCAAATGCCAAGAGCTTGGGGAATAAACTAGGGGAATTGGAGGTCACCATGGTAGAAGAGGGTCTCAACATAGTGGCAGTGAGTGAGACTTGGTGGGCTAAGCATCATGCATGGGAGACAGTCATACCTGGTTACCAACCGTTTAGGAAATACAGGGCGGGAAGAGGGAGGGGGGATTGCATGATACATCAAAGAAGAAATTGGGGCCATGGAGGGGCTGGTAGAGGAGGGGGAACTGAGATAATGTGGGTCACTTTAGACAAAAAGAATGGGAAATCATTGAGGGTGGGGGTGGTTTACAGACCTCCTACACAGGGAGAAGAGGAGGATAAATAACTTACACAGTCAGTGACAAAAATGGCACAAAAATGGGAGATTCTGCCATCGGGGGACCTAAACCTTCCTGACATCAACTGGGAGATCCCAACAACAATATCACCTAGAAGCAAGGAGATCTTAGAGGCACTACGAGGGTATAATTTTATCTTCATTTTCTCTTTTCTTTGTTTAGGGTGATTGGGTGAGGGTGGAAGCTAGTGGTTGTGTGTGTGGTTTAGGTTCGATTGTATTAGTTTAGGAGTGGTGTGTGTGGGGGTTATTTATTTACTGAGATGTTTTTGTTGTTGTTGTTTTGGGGCCTTAGTCAGCTGGCATGTGTCTGGAGGTATCCGGGGAGCAAGGGCAGGCAAGAACTGTGTTTGGAGCATCCAAGCGTTTTGACTTGTGGCCCTTCACTGATCTCCCAGTTCCTAAGAACACAGTGCGCTGCTGTCAAGAGGTTAGGATTAGGAAGTGCTGCACTAGTCGGAGTTGGCGGGACACCTCGTGCACATCAGAAGGGTGTAGGATAGAGGTGGTCAGGTGCAGAAGGTGCCCTGGGTTTCGACGGAATTTAGAAGGAGGCCAGACATGTTTGGTTCCCATCCCCAGAGTTCCCATGAGACCGAGTGTGGCAGGTTGCTGGAAGGGCTGCACTGTCCACCAATCCCCTGAGAGTGGTGCTGTGCAATGCCAGATCGGTCAGAAATAAGACCTCAATTATTGTGGGCCTGGTTTTGTCAGTCAGTCTGGTATGCATTACAGATACCTGGGTAGGGAATGATTCTGGCCCAGTTTTAGAGGCTGCTGTCCCCCCCAGGTACTCCATTGTACACTGCCACAGAGTGGAATGCAGGGGCAGGGGTATGGCAATTTGTTTTAGATCTGAGCTAGGCTTCACCATGTACTCAGTGAGAAGACTTAGTTCATTCAAATGTGTGGCCATCTGTGTTGGTCTGGGTGCAGGTTGCAGGATTCTCCTGATTTACTGCCCCCCTGGGGTGGAAGGAGAGTTCCTACAGAAAGTAGCCAACTTTGTCATCGGTGAAACATTGGAGGCCCCCAAGTGTTTAGTTCTAGAGGACTTCAGTGTTTGGGCAGATGATTAATTGTCTAGGCTGGGTTATCACTTCCTCCAGATGATGGCATATCTGGGCCTGTCGCAAGAGGTTTCAACCGTGACTCACTAGGGTGGTCACATATTGGACTTGGTCTTCTCGCTGGGGCTTGAGATTGATAATCTTAAGACTGATTGGGTCATTTGGTCTGATCATTGCATGGTGGAGTTCTTGCCCAGGGCCCCCCCTGTGAGCCCTCCCCCTGCAGATATAGTAAGCTACTACCCTTTGAGGGGTTTGACCCCAGAGGATTTTCTGGTGGTGGTTGACCTATCTAGTGTGGGCAGTGCATACATAGGGGGTGTGGGTGAAGCAGACGCTGCTTATAATGAGGCGATGTCTGGGCACTCAACTCCCTTGAACCAGTCTGTATGCAACCCAGATCCTTTCACTTGAGTTCTCCTTGGTTTGATGGGGAGCTCAAGGTGATGAAGATCAATGGTCAGAGGTTAGATCGCTGCTGACGGAAGACCGGTCTGGAGATGGACAGACTGGCCCTGAGTGCACACTATGTGGTGTACCAGGGGGCATTCAACTGTAAGAAGACAGTGTTCCTGTCCAGGGAGAATGCTGCTAGGAAGAACTGACCAGCTATGCTTTTTTTGGACTGTGGACAGGCTATTACATCCAGCTTGTCTACTGCTGAAAAAAGTGTTTTATGATGCTTTATGCAATGAGTTTGCTCGGTTCTTTCCGAACAGAGTGTCCACCATCAGGCAGGAAATCCCACCAGTGAGCCAAAGTGTGTCCGAAAGTGGTCACCGGATTGTCCGAGGTGCACTCTGCCTGGTTGGGGGGAGTTTAACCAGTGGAGGCGGCCGAGCTCATTGAGGTTGTCTCGAGCAGAAGCACACATATTGCGAACTGGAACCAGTGCCAACTCATTTCTTAATGGGATGTATTGCTGCTGTAGGCCCAGTATTTGCCTTGACTGTCCGGTGCTCTTTGTCAGAGGAGGTCTTCCCAGATGCCTTGAATGAGGCACTGGTGAGACCCCTTCTGATGAAACCATCTTTAGACTCTGATGTCAAGGCAAATTACTGTCCTGTCTCCAACCTTCCATTTTTGGGAAAGGTTGTAGAGAAGATTGTGGTGCAGCAGCTTGGGGAACACCTTGTGGCCTTTGATATCTATGAGCTACTCCAATCTGGGTTTTGTGCCAGGCACTGTATGGAAACCGCATTAGTTTGGTTGCATAATGATCTCCTCAGTGCTAGAGACCGAGGACAGGGAGCAATTCTCATTCTCCTTGATCTTTCCTCAGCTTTCGACACAGTGGACCATTATGTGTTACTCGACCACCTGAGGGAATTTTGTGGACTCGCCGGCACTGTCATCTGCTGGTTTGAGTCCTATCTCATGAACAGAAGGCAAAGGGTTGTGATGGGAAATTTCTCTTCTGCCCCTAGCCTTTTGTCTTGTGGAGTACCTCAGGTTTCGGATTTGTCACCATTGTTGTTTGCCATGTATATGCTGCCCCTGGGTGGGATCATTAGGAAGTACAGTCTGGATTTTCATTGCTGCACCGATGACACCGAGCTGTATCTATCCTTTGCCCCTGGGACTTCCAAATTGGTGGATGTACTGAACACCTGCCTGGCTAAGATTAATAACTGGATGGCCTCTAGCTGGTTGTGACTGAACTCCAATAAGACTGCGGTACTGGTGGTGGAGTCAAACAGGAGGTGTGATAGGATGGCCTGTGGTGCAGAGACTGGATTGTTTCTGGGATCTGTGCCATTGAAGGCCTCCTCTAGGGTGCATGATCTTGGTGTTATTCTCAACAGCAGATTGACATTTGAATCTCAGGTGTTGTCCATTGTCCGGTCCAGTTTTTTCCACCTAAGGAATATAGCTAGGATCAACCACCTGGTTCCACCCCTGGACCTCCCCACCTTGGTACATGCATTTGTGACATCTAGGCTCGACTACTGTAATGCACTCTACCTTGGGGTCTCTGATGGTACCCTCCATAGATTGCAGCTAGTGAGGCAGTATTCTCCCACCAGGCTCAGGTAGCTGCTCCCCTTTGACTGCCACTTTTTACCAACAGAAATGTACAAACATTGTCAATCCCTAGGGATTAATAGGAGGCATAGGAAGAGGGGCGGGCCAGGTGGGGGGAATGGAAAGGGGGGAACGTATTAGTGTGGTGTGGACCAGGCAATGCCCTGGGGTGAAATGGTGCCAAGACAGGGGTAACCCCTGTCTTGGTCCCCTACCCAAGGGCCCAGAAATTGATGCTGGACAGGAGTCAAGGTCTTCCCCAGCATCTCGTCCAACCCAGGTGGTGCTATGTAATGCTAGGTCCATCAAAAACAATACAACTATTATAGCTGATTTTGTTGAAATGGTGGACCTGGCATGCATCACTGAGACCTGGCTGGATGAAAATGCAGGCCCAGTATTGGCCTCTGCAGTTCCAGCTGGGTTCTCAGTGATTCACCACCTGAGGTTGGATCATAGGGGTTGGGGTGTAGCCATCTTTTTTAAGACCGAACTGGGCCTTCTGGATGTTCCAGCAGGGACCAAAAGATCCTTTGAGTTGTCATGGATGAGGGTGTAGGTTGTAGGATACTCCTCATCTACCATACACCAGGTGATGGGGGCTTATTCCTGCAGGAGATTGCGGACTTTGTCGTTGATATGGTGTTGGAGTCCCCCAGATGGATAATTCTGTGGGACTTCAATGCCTGGGTCAACAATGAACTCTTGCAGTTTGGTCAAACTCTCCTCCAGCTATTGAAAATACTGGGCCTTACACAGGTAGTTACCTCCTCTACCCATATAGGAGGTCACTCATTGGATCTGCTGTTCTTCCTGGGGATGGAGATCACTGATTTAGGGGGGAACCAGTCAGTTTGTCTGACCATAACACCAAACAGTTCAGTTTTTGGGGCCCCCAAATGGACTTACCCCTTTGGAGATGGTCCGGTACCGCCCTTTGAGGGGAGTTACCCCAGATGATCTGTCAGTGGTGCTGGACCTATTGGGATTTCTGGGTGAAAGCACAAGTCCAAGGAACCTTGTACTAGCCAATAATAAGGCAGTGAAAGACGCCCTGAACTTGATAGCTCCTGTTCGTGTTCGACCACTCACTCTTCACCCAAGGTCACCTTGGTATGATGGGTCTTTGAAGGAGTTGAGGCGGATTGGTCGAAGGCTGGAGAGAGCATGGTGGAAGTCCAACCTGGATGCTGACAGGCTTAGATTGATAGAGCATTATAATGGCTATCACTCAGAAATCATCCATAAGAAGGCAGAGTTCCTGTCCAGGGAGATTTCTTTTGCACAGAACCGACCAGCTCAACTCTTTTGTACTATTGACAGATTGTGCAATCCCATCTGTCTACAGTCCTGAAGAGCTTTTCCACAAATTAAGTGTGATGAGCTAGCTCAGTTTTTCGGAGATAAGGTTCCCAGCATCAGGTCTGGAATCGGCCTGACTCTCTCCATGAAGGGTTGTGGAGGTCAATGGGAGGAGGTGAGTGCCCAGTCTGTCTGGTTGGACTTCAGCTGACTGGAATTCATGGACATTGTGAAGATTGTCCAGACTTTGCGCACAACCTGTTGTAGTTTGGATCCCGGCCCTATCTCCCTTTTGGTGGGATGTGTAGATGTTATCTGCCCGATCCTAGCTGAATTTATATGGAGATCCTTGGAGAGGGGAACCTTTCTGGATCCTTTAAAGGAGGCAGTCATTCAATCACTCCTTAAAAAAACTCTCCTTGGATCCCGTCAATCCAGCTAACTACCAACCTGTCTCTAACCTTCCCTTTGTGGGGAAGGTTAATGAGAAGGTGGTTGCGTTGCATCTGGACAATCACTTGGTAACTAACAATGTATATGAAGCTCTCCAGTCTGGTTTCAGGAAGAGGCATAGCATGGAGACTGCCCTTGTTGAGAGATTGAAAGGCCCGTACCATCTTAATCCTTCTCGACCTCTCAGCAGCTTTTCACACTGTGGACCATGAGGTGCTTTTGGAGACCCTGCAGTTCCTTTGTGGACTGTCAGGTACAATCTTTGAATGGTTTCAATCTTTCCTTGTAGACAGGTCTCAATCAGTGGTCACTGGAATTTATTCCTCTGACGCCCTCCCCCAATCCTGTGGGGTGCAGCAGGGCTCCATATTGGCACCCATGTTGTTCGCAGTGTATATGCTGCCCTTAGGAGATATCATCAGGCGATACGGTTTGAGTTTTCACTGCTATGCAGCTGATACTCAGCTGTATAGGTTATTTGTGCCTGGACAGGTTGATGCCATCTCCATGCTAAATAGTTGCCTCTCTGAGATCAAAGACTGGATGAGCTTGAGTTGGTTGAGACGGAATTCAGATAAGACTGAGGTGCTGGCTGTGGAACCAGGCCATCTGGGGGCAGGTTTTGGTGCTAGGCACATGTTGGGCCTTTGGCTTGATGGTGTCCAGCTCATCACCTCAGATTGGGTGCGTAACTTGGGCGTTGTTTTTGATGATGGCTTGATCTTGAAGCCTCAGGTGTCAGTTGTGGTCAAATCCTCATTTTACCATCTGAGGAATATTGCCTGGGTGAAACACCTGATTCCCCCAGGTGACCTTCCAAAATTGGTCCACGCCTTCATTACTACCCGTCTTGACTACTGCAATGCCCTCTACCTAGGGCTATCTGGGGTTGATATTCGCCACTTGCAGCTGGTGCAGAATGCTGCGGCCAGGCTGTTGAATGGTACCTCTAGGTCCAGCCACATTACGCCTGTCCTGCGTGAACTGTACTGTCTGACAGTACAGTGGCGGATCACCTATAAGGTAGGCTTGCTTACCTTCAAAGTCCTACATGAACAGGGACCTGACTACCTTAAAGATCTTCTGATTCTCTACTCCCTCAATCGCCCTCTCCAATCCACCAATGAGGGATAGCTAGAGATTCCCAGGGTTCATCTTAAAACATCTGGAGCTCGTGCTTTTTCATTTGCAGCACTGACCCTGTGGAATTCTCTACCTCATCAGCTAAGAGAATGCCTGACCATCAGCAATTTTAAATCCATGCTGAAAACATATTTATTCTCCTTGGCCTTCCCGAATTAATTGAATTGATTTAAAAAAATTATAATATTCTTTCTTTTTATATTGTATTTTATCATTTGTACAGAGCCTTGGTTTTGAAAGGCGCTATAAAAATAAAGACTGATTGATTGACTGATTGATAAATAGTGCAGAACGCAGCTGCCAGGTTGTTGACGGGACAGCCTAAAAACTGTCACGTCACCCTAGTGCTGTGTGAACTGCACTGGCTGCATGTTCAGTGGAGGGTTCCCTTTAAGGTGGCCTTGCTCACCTATAAGGCCCTACATGGACCGGGCCCTGGCTACCTATCGAACTGTCTAACACCTGCTGCCCCGGTCTACTCCCTCCACTCCTCCTCTAGGGGCCTCCTTGTGATTCCCAAGAGGAGGTTAAAAACTGCAGGTGACAGAGCCTTTAGTGTCGCTGGCCCAGTCCCGTGGAATTCACTTCCTCCATCAGTAAGGGAGGCCCCTTCAGCTGAGGCATTCAGTGCCCCCCTCAAGACTTTTTTATTCAGTCGGGCATTACCAGACACTCTTCTGTAAATAATGTCTCTGAGATATTTTATGATGGAACATTAGAGTTCCTCTGGTAAATTAGACTCTGCATTTTAATAAGGAAAGTCAGATGCCAGCACAAGCTGCTCACAGCCACTTCTCACAAACCACAATATTTTGTCAATTTTACCACATGCAGGGAATGATTTTAAACATTTAACTGGAATATTGATATTTTATTTGTATTGTTTTAATTGTTTCTGATGTATTTATTGTATGGTGCCCACAGCCTCTGAGATTGAGTGGCTGAAAAAGAACATTTACCTTTCCTTGCCTTGCCTATACCTGTAACAATGGGTAAGGGAGCCCATTAGGGGAGATAACCTGTTGGACATAGTCCTCACAAATGGAGACAGTGTGGAGGAGGTGGAGGTGGGGGAAGAATTAGGCACAAGTGACCACAGGGCTATAAGGTTCAGCTAAAAAATTGGGAGGGAAGTAACCAGGACAAGAACTAGGGTAATGGACTTCAAGAAAGCAGACTTTGACAGAATGAAGAGGATGTTTGGGGTAGAAATGTCAGGGATGGGGAATATAAAGGATGTGGAGGAATTATGGGCAGCTATTAAGGGATGGGAGCTGAAAGCCACTGAAATTTGTGTCAAGACGGTTAGGAAGAACAGAAGAAAGAGAAGACCTCTATGGTTTACAAGGAAGGTTGCACAGAGAGGAAAAGGGCATTCAGGAGTTTATAAGACAACATTAAGGGAGGAGGATAGTGAGGCATATAGAGAGAAGAGGAAGGAGGCAGGGCAGAAGATAAGGAGGGCTAAAGAGGTCACTGAGGAAAAAATAGCAAAGAAGGCCAAGAGGGGAGATAAAACCTTTTTTAGGTATGTGGGAGAAAGAAGGAAGGAAGGCACAGCAGGAAATAGTGACACTGAGTGGGGAGGGAAGAAAAAAACTGGAAGGGGACTTCGAAAAAGCAGAGGTATTAAATAACTACTTCTGTTCAATCTTCATGACAGAGGGCGAGGGTACAGGACCAGAGCTGGAGACGAAGGGAGGGGAATGGATTCTAGAATGTTCACAATAGACAGAGTAAGGGAAGAAGTGGGCAGGCAAAAGGTGGATAAAGCAATGGGGCCAGATGGCTTGCAGGTCATGGTACTCTATAAGCTGAGGGAGAAGCTGGCAGCACCTTTGATAAGACTGTTTAACTTGTCCATGGATAAAGGGTGGGTGCCTGTGGACTGGAAGAGGGTGGAGGCGGTTGCACTACATAATGGGGGAAGCAAGGAGGTGGTAGAAAACTACTGCCCTGTCAGTCTCACCTCGGTGGTGGGAAAGGTAATGGAGACATTAATAAAGGAAAGGGTGGTGGAATACCTGGTGGTCAATGGTATGCAGGATGAAAGGCAGCATGGCTTCATGAATGGGAGTCATGTCAGACCAACCTGATAGAGTTTTAGGATTGGGTGACGTAAGTAGTGGACCAGGGAGGGGTGGTGAACGTGGCCTATCTGGACTTCAGTAAGACCTTCGACACCATCCCGCACAGAAGACTAGTCAATAAGCTGGAGAGCTTAGGGGTGGGCAAGAAGGTTACTAGGTGGGTGGAAAACTGGCTGACAGAAAGGAGCCAAACAGTGGTGGTAAATTCTAGGGGAAAGGGGGTTACGAGTGGGGTGCCTCAGGAGACAGTACTGGGACCCTTACTTTTTAACATCTATATCCATGATCTAGCGGAAGGACTAGAGGGTAGGGTGTACCTATCCACAGACTATACAAAGGTGTGCAATAGGGACGACACCCATAGAGGAGTGGAGGCCATGAGGCAAGTGCTGGAGAAGCTGGAGAAGTGATTTGAAACCTGGCAACTAAAATTCAATGCGAAAATGTGTTTGGTGAAGCACCTGAGGTGGAAAAACATTTGAGCAGCTTATACATAGATACATAGGTACATAGACAGTGTCGGCAGATAAGGGCCTATGGCCCACCCAGTCTGCTCATTTGAGCTTGTAAGTTCATTTTGTTTTCCTAGAAGTCTGTTGCCCCTTACCCCTGACCTCCAGAATTCCTTTATGTCTATCCCATGCATTCTTAAATCCCGTGATTGTTTCAGCCCCCACCACTTCCTCTGGCAGAGTGTTCCACTTGTCCACCACCCGTACTGTGAAGAAATTCTTTCTCATGTTTCCACTGAATCATCCTCCCTCTAACTTCATCCCATGCCCTCTAGTCCTGGAACATCTCTTTCGCTTAAAAATAGTGTTTTTCTGCACCCTGTTCCTCCCTGTAAGATACTTGTATGTCTCTATCATATCCCCTCTCTCCCTCCTCTCCTCCAGGGAGTACATGTTCAGTTCTTTCAACCTGTCCTCATAGGACTTGTGATGCAATCCATGCACCATCTTTGTTGCCCTCCTCTGAACCTTCTCTACCCTGTCTATGTCCTTATACCCTTTGGGGAGAAGAAAACAAGGAAATGGAGCAGAAGAGGGATCCAGGGATTATTATGTTGAGAAATCTTAAGGTGTGGAACCATTTCAGCAAGGCGGTAGGAAAGACAAATGGTATGTTGGCCTGCATTGGAAGGGAAATAACTTGCAGAAGGAGGGAGGTACTATTGCCGCTGTACTAAACAATGGTGAGGCCACACATGGAGTATGGGCTACAATTCTGGAGATCGTACCTACATACGGACTTTGAGGGGATGGAGAGGGTTCAGAGAAGAGCAACCAAGATGGTACATGGTATGCGGGGAAAACCATATGAACAGAGGTGGAGGGAGCTGAGTCTATACCCACTAGAAACTAGAAGGGAGAGGGGGGACATGATTGAAACTTTTAAGTATTTGAAGGGGATAAATAAGGTGAAGGAGGGGAGCTTGTTCAAAAAGAAGGAGGGAGCTAGAACAAGGGGACATAGCCTCAAATTGGAAGGAGGGAAATACAGAGGCAATGTAAGGGGGCACTTCTTCACAGAGAGGGTGGTGGAGGCCTGGAACAGGCCACCAGAGAAAGTGGTGGGATCTGAAATGGTAGGGGGGATTCGAGGGCACGGGACAGACATATGGTATTAGGAGGAGGGGGAAAGTCCTGAGCCAGTAAAATGAGTAGGGGTGAGGGGAGGATATAAGAGCAGAGTAGATGGACCGGTGTGGTCCTTTTCTGCCATAAAATTTCTGTGATTCTGTGATATTAACAAGCAGCCCATTTGCCAATGGAGGTTTTTGTCTCATTGAGTCATATAAATCAGCCATGCTAGATATGAGAAGACTGCCACTATTTTCTTTATATAAGAAATGGCCATCTAGGCAAAAGAGACCAATATATATGTATATGAATATTATCGTGGCACAGTAGTGTCACTATAGTTGTGGTTGAGTACCCCATTTAAGGTTAAATCTGAAATTTGGCAGCTTAATAACTTTTCCACTGTATGATGGATTTGCCTGACATGTGGCATGCACAGTCTCGAACCATTGCTCTCTGGATCTGCCAAGTTTCGTTCCGGTCAGATGTACGGTTACTGAACTACAGAGCACTGAAAAATGCACAAATTACACATTTTTGTGCATTCTTTGCTTGCACCTACAGGTCGAACAGTTTGTGCGACCAGTCCAAAACCTTCAGGGAACATGCAGCCTGGGTCCTTGATGTGCCTTTCGAAGATTTCGTGAAAAAATATTAAACGGTTCAAAGGTTATTCAAAAAACAAGTTTCCCATTATAGTCACTATGAAAAGTTAACACAATATGTGAAAGTGTCACAAATGCACTTTTTACTTTTGCAAATTACCCTTATAGTGTCACAAATCGGCCATCTTGTTTTTGAAGGCAGTATAGCGCAGTGGTCTAAGGCTCTGAGCTGCAAATTTGGTGACATCCAGCAGACCTGACCTGGGTTTGAATCCCACAGCTTCCACTTGCATACTGTGTGACCCTGAGCAAGTCCCTTAACCTCCTTGTGGTCCCAGGTTGCTCCTGTAAAAAAGCTTTCAGCTTAGTGTGCTATACCTGGTTAAACAACAAAATAAATAAATAGATGGTGGTCACAGAAATGCTTGGCATTTAAATTTGGGACCCTCTAGGGGCACACTTCTTGTTGTGTTCACCTAGTCGAGCCCTGAGGATGCTAGCTATGTCTTTTTTGTGGGTAAAACACCCCAGAAATATGTGTTTTAAATTTTTGTAAAAAGCAGTGTCGAAAAGTACTTTCACATATGCAACACTTTCATTATTTCATTTTTGCGAAAGTGTCGTGATTTGTGAAAGTACACTATGGCCAAAACAATAGGGAATCGTTGCCATCCTGCTGCAAAAGAACGGTTTTGTCTTTTGGGCTGAAATGTGGAGGGAAGAAAGCCAAGATCCCACAGATGTGCTTTTTGGTGGTTTGGTAACAAAATATTAGAGGGCTGCAAAGTTATGGCACTCCAAAGTTGATGATTTTTCCCATAGGATAACATTAAGGCATTCGCCGCAACTTTCGGGACCCGTATTTCGAAAACGGTTCGAGATATGGACTTTTCGTCAGAAGTATGCTTAGTCCCTCGCTAGGGGGCAAAGTGCAAAACTAGCCTGGAAATTCATAAATAATATGAGATTTTAATTTTTTTTCTATGTCATACGGTTCCTGAGATATAAGGAATTTAGTATTCCAAGTGCTCATTTTCTGCTCCAAGGACCATTATTATCAAGGCCACTGTTTTTTGGTTTTTACCAGAAAACCTGGTAAAATTCCCGAATTAGGGCTGCCTGAAAACCGGTAAAAACACAGATTTCATGGAATCTGGCATTTTATATCAGATCAGTAAATCTACAAAACTTGCATTTTTCTTATAATTCCTTCCTGTACTAGTTTCAGTTTGCTTTAGTTAAGGCTCTGTATATTAAGCTTTCTTTAATTCTGATTCTTTATGCACATACTAAAAGAAGGATAGCAGAATCCCGGTAAAATCCGGAAATTAGAATAACAATCACCGGTGCAATTCCGGAATCTGAAGTCCTGAAAATGGAATTTCATTGTTTTAGTCACCGTAAATCAGTGGCCTTGATTATTATGCATGCATTCTTTGTATTTACAGTGATTCTGAATGCACCTTTTTGGGAAAAAGGGTGTGCGTTTGCGTTACTGTTACCATTTCTGTTTGTGTTTCCATTACCGTTTGTGTTAGCATTTCCCTTTATGCCACTGTGTGCGTTACTCTTTGTGTTTGCACTTGAGTTTGCGTTACTGTTACCAGTTGCATTTTTGTTACCATTTTTGTTTGCATTTACTTTTGCGTCACCATGTGTGTTACCATTTGCCTTTGCGTACGCGCTACTGTTTCCTTTGGTGTCATCGTTGGTGTTACCATAACCGTTTGCATTTCCAATACCATTTCCATTACTGTTTGCATTTCCATTACTGTTTGTGCTTTCATTGGCCTTAGTGTTTGCCTTTTTTGGAAGCATTTCCATTGTTGAGTGCATAACTGTTTCCTTCTGCATCGCCGCTGCTTTTACCATTTAAATTTCTGTTTGTGCTTCTGTCACCATTTGCATTTTCATTACCATTTTCATAACCGTTTGCATTTCTGTTGCTGTTAGCATTTGCGCTTGTGTTTCCGTAACTGTTTGCATTACCATTTCCATTTATGTCACCATGCGCATTACCCTTTGTGTTTGCGTTTGCGCTTGCATTTGCGTTACTGTTACCATTTGCATTTCCATTACTGGTTTAGTTTGTATTTTCTTTTGCATCATCGTATACGTTACCATTTGCATTTGCGCACGTGCTTGCATTTGCGTTTCCGTTTGTGTCACTGTTTCCTTTGGCATCATCATTGGTGTTACCATAACCATTTGCATTTCTAGTTGAGTTACTGTTACTGTTTGCATGTTCATTCCCATTTGTGTTTGTGTTTCCGTTGGCCTTAGAGTTTGCGTTTTCAGTAGCGTTTCCATTGTCCAGTACATTATTGTTTCCTTCTGTGTTGACGTTGCCATTACCGTTTTAATTTCTGTTTGTGTTGCCATTTCCATTTTCATTACATTTTGCGTTTTCATTGCCATTAGCGTTTGAGTTACTGTTTTCATTACCGTTTGCATTTCTGTTGCCGTTAGCGTTTGCGTTACTGTTTGTGTTACCATTTCTGTTTGCACTTAAGTTTGCACTTGCATTTCTCTTACCGTTTTTGTTATTGTTTCCATTTGCATCACCATATGTGTTATCATTTGCGCTTGCATTGCATTACCATTAGCATTACTATTTTCTTTTACCTCACTATTTACATTACCATTTGTGTAAACATTACCGTTTGTGTTTTTGGGTTTGCATAGTGCAGTGCAAAACTTTGTTTTTGCTATTTTTCTGCACTGTCTTCTGCGATGCATAGTGCAGCCAGTGTGTGGTTAATTAATCTGACACCTGGCACATGGAAAGACATTTGTTCAGGGAACACACCAGTTTTTGTTTGGTGAAAAAATGTTGTTCTGTTCCAGAGCTATTGCCATTTGAAGTTGGCCCGCTTCACAGTTACTGATTTTTCGGCCACCAGATCTGTCATTTTAGTGCATTTTCAGACGTGATTTCCTCTATTTTGTGGTGGAAGACTTCTTAAGGGTGCAGAAATGTAAAAATTGAATATCTCTGGAATCTTTGGTCTTTTCACATGAAACTTGAATGGTATTGAGTGGATGTCCTGGAGATGTTAATGATGCTACTTACATGTTGGAAAAATTATTTTCTGCAGAGATACTGGGTGATGCAATTAACGTTTCGCACATAGCATTCTGCATGGTGCTACTGGCTTGAAATTTATAGCATAGGTTTCCCTAGTGGTACAGAGGTGCCGTGCAGTGGTTTGGTGTGTAAAACATAAACAGGTGTGGAATTATGACACTCCGATGAATGAAAATTTGGTTCATTCCACTTCAATAACTTTTGAACCATGTGTCCTGTTTGCCTGGCATTTGGAATGCACAAAGATTTATAATACATCTTTGACTGTGACAATTTTTGGGTCACTGGCTCTTACAGTTGCTGAATTATGCATGTTATGTTGTTTGTTCATGGCGATGCGCACACAATTCTGGACACATGGTGTGCTATGGTACATGTCTTCATTTACCAATTTTCATTTCAGTCAGTCATACAGTTTTTGCACAGTGAATTGACTAAAAAAATCACATGGTGGGAGCGTGGGGCCTGAAAGGCTCCACGCTCCCACCACCACATTTCATTCACTATTAATAGTGCACATTCTCAAAAAGAAGGGGAATTCATGGCAAAAAACTCAGTTTAATGCATCAGTTAGGGTTGTTTCACAGCAACAAAAGTGAGGAAATTTGGTGTTAGGGTTGCCACCCCTTACACCCGACGCCCACACCACCCCACCAACAGGCATCGGGGTGTGTGTTGGAGTCATTGGTCCTAACTCTCACCCAGTTTTCTTATACTGCATCACCTCAGCTTATTTACATGTGGAATGGGGTGAGAGTTAGGGTTGATGACCCCAATGCACACCCTGATGCCTTTTGGTGGGGGCGGTGTGGGCATGGGGTGCAAGGGGTGGCAACACCGAATTTCCTCATTTTTGTCACTGTGGAACAACCCTAACTGATGTATTAAACAGAGTTTTTTGCCATGAATATACATATATATATATATATATATATATATATATAATGCATAGGTTAGGTTAAAGTGACAAAAGAAGGGAAATGTTGCTTTAGAGAGGTGACTGTGTGTGTTGGGGGCAAAGGCCCAAATGCTTACAGTCTGCAGATTTGCAGAAAAATTTAAAGAGTTTGAGAAAAATAATGATTATGAAAGCAAATTAAGAACAGTAAAGAAGAACATATTAAAAAGAGACTATGTCATTGAGACTGCAGAAAAGTGCAGAACAGAACAGAATTTGAAGAAGAACATTTAAAAGTTAAAACAAGAAAGTGCAGAAAAAGCAAGAGGGAGTCAGGAATGGCTGCTCAGACTAGAGGCCGTGTTGTCGGTGTGCACACAGGTGCACAGCACAAACAGTAGTATTGTCTTTTCTTTACAGTGCACAACAGCAGTGCACAACTGCAGAACATACAATTAGAAAAATAAAGTTTTTCAACAAGAAAATGTTTACAGGAAGTAAGAAAAGGTTTTAAACAAGAAAAGAAAATAGTTTGTTCCATTTTACAGAAAAAGACGTAAGAAAGAAGAAAAAAGTTAAAATGTTATTTTACAACAGAGACAATGTGTGTATGTGTCTGTGTGTGTGTCTGTGTGTATGGGTTCATCTTATTTTGGGAGGAGGGACAGCCCTTTGGCAGTTGCATTGTAGCCCCTGTCTGCAGCATTGTTAGCAATTTCCAACGTATACAGTCATTTTTGTTTTGTGTAGTCCAATAAAAAGATAAATTGCAAAAGCAGAGCCAGTAAAGACTTGCGTCATATGTGAAACCTTTCTTTCAGGGAATGGATATCCCTTTGGCAGTTGCATAGTAGCCCCCATGTTTAGCATCACCAGCCATTTTCCACAGAAGTACAAGACCATTTTTGTTTTGTGTACTCTAGTAAACAAACAAACAAAAAATACCGCGAAAGCAGAGCTGGTAAAGGATTGTTTTAAGTGTGAAACTTTTGTGGGGACAGGGATGGCCTTCTGAAAGTTGTATAGTAGACCCTGTTTTCAGCGTCATCAGTCATTTCCCACACAAGCACAGGACCATTTTTTTTTTATTTTCCTATTTTTGTCATCTCCAACCGCCAGGACTTCTGCTTGGTCATGGACCCCTCAGCTGCGGCTCCCACATTATTCACCCTCTAGGTACCCTCTGGCATGCCCTCCCAGGGTGGGACTGTTGCACACGGCCCCTCTGAAAGGTGCCACGAATGACGGGATTGGGCAGGAGTCGGACAGGGAGCTGATAGCAGCAGGAGGAAAGGCATCATTAAGGTGGTGGGTAGGCAGGCGTTTCTCCCCCCTGTAGGTGGGGCCAGGAATGTGCAGTGATGGCAGTGTCCATCCAGTGCCCCTGAAGCCTTGTTGGTGCCAGTTACTGGGGTGCCCCCGGCCTCCTCCAGGGGTCCCTTGAGCACAGGTCACACACCCCATCACTCCCCCAGAGAAGGAGAGCAGTCCATGGGATGCTCTATCCTTCTCTTCCAGCCAGCCCTCCAATGACCCACATCCATTCCCCAACCCAGGTCACCGGTGTCGCAAGCAGAAATCTAACCACTGTGCAGAAAGGCCATTTTTTTTGTGTGCAGTCCCATAAAAAACAAGCTGTGAAAGCAGAGCCAGTAAAGGCTTTTGTCACATGTGAACTCCTTTGAGGGGAGCAGCCCTTTGGCAGTTGCATAGTAGCCTCCTGTCTACAGTGTCACCAGTCTTGTTCTATGCAACTACAAGGCCATTTTTGTTTTGTGTAGTCTGGTAAAAAAAATTAAACGTGAAAACAGAGCAGGTTAAGGCTTGCATCACAGGTAAAGCCTTTTTGGGATGTGGAGGAGCACACCTTTGGCAGTTGCATAGTAGACCCAAACTGTAGTTTTGCTATTGTTAGCCAGTTCTTACCTTGTCTTAAAACATGCACTCATTATTGCCACCTATTTCCCAAAGGTGACTGAGGAATAGAGATGGGAAAACCTCTAAAAGTTCTAAGGTTCTAAAAGGTTCTGTAAGCAAACAAATGTTCTGATCCTTATCTGAACCATATCCAAATCTTTTATACCCTTTATTGTTTTATGGTAACTATATGATAAAAATCATTTTAAACTGCTTTTAATCAACATATATGTAGAAAAAATACAATTAAACCACAGCATAGTAGTAATAAACAGCATGATTAATGAAATGAAATGAAAAGGAGTGAACAATGGGACTGTGAATGAGCTTACTGGAAGTACCTGGTGCTGTGATATGTACAACTGCCACTGACCTCTGAGATGATGGTGATGATGATTTTGTCCAAAGGCAGGAAATCACAGAACTCTGACCTGCCCTTGTAACTTAATAGTTAAAGCACCAGTGTGAACCATGAAACTCTGACAGCTACCCACCACATACTGTCTGTGAGATTGTTTTGAAAGATATTGACAGCAGAAGTGGTGGGGGAAGCTACTCTTAGCAGGTTTAAACACAATAAGGCAGGGCAAGGGGACTCGTACATGAGTTTGGGGGATGGGGGTGAGGGTGGAGAGCCCAGCAGTACATTAGGTCAGTTGGGTGAGGTAATAGAGTATGGGCAGACTCAATGGTCTTTCAGACTTCTTGTGCCATTAAATTCTATGCTTCTATGTTATGGAAATGTAGTATTGCATGAGAAGCTTAGTCTGGCCGCTACAGCTGAGGAGAGGGAACTGAGAGTCATCAATAGTGACTTCTGTAAGCAAACCAGCAAGTGGGACAAAACCTAGAGTTAGGCAGTCATCATGCGCAAATGCATTGGGAAGGGTTTTGATAGTAGGAGATGGGAAGTGATACTGTCTCTATAAAGAACACTGGTGACACCCCACCTGAAATACAGTGCCCAGTTCTACTAGTAGATTTTATTTTTTATCCGAGCCCTTCCTTAGAGGCTCAGGACACTAGCACAATACAATAGAGATATCAACTAAAATAAGAAATACCAACCACAGAAGAATAAATCATAAAATATTTGTAAAATCAAACCCTCATAAAACAAAATCTAAACAAACAACCAAGTGGCCCTCCACGTACCTTAAATATTCACATTTTAGTAATAGAAGGGATTAAACACTCCCCATAAACCTGTAAAAATAAATAAGATGTAAGACCCCTTTTAAAGGCCTTCACTGAAGAAGTGTCCCTCAAAATCCTTGGGAGAGAATGCCACATTAACGGCCCTGCTACTTCAAAGGAACGGTCTCTGGGAACCAATAGGAAATCTTCTTGGTGGAGTGGAGGGAGCACTCTGGATTGTAGGGATATAGGAGATCATGCAGGTCTCCAGATTGCATGTTTCTGTGTTTCCTTCCTATTTCCCTGTGGAAGTCACACTTTTACTTTGACTTGCACAATTGGATTTTAAAAATTGCGTTACTGTGGCTTAACTGCATTTGAGAGAAAGAAAGTGGAAGTAATCTGAATATTTGAGACTGCCTACGTTGCTCACTTAGCAACACCATGAAAGGAATGGGTGTTATTCAAGGGAAGATTCGGGAAGCTTCATTGCCTGAGGGACTCCTGTAGTTCAGGTGGTTTAGAGCAATGGCATGGATTGCCAAGGTCCTGACTTTGAGTCACAGTGAAAGTCACAGTTTTCCTTTCATTTGTACAATTGGACTTCCTATTTCTAGTTATGCAGATAACCAGAGTGCATGTTTCTATGTTTCCTTCCTATTTCTAGTTACACAGGTAACTGGAGTCCTCACTTGATAAAGGACATAGATAGTCTGGAGACACACCAGCAGAGGGTCACTGAAAGGATTCAAGGCCAGCAGCAGAGATCCTAGGAGGAACAGCTGGTAGCCCTGAACATGCACTTGATGGAGGTCAGAAGGAAGAAAGGGAACATTACAGGAGCTTATACATTCCTAAGGAGTGTAAATAGAGTGGACAGTGACATATTTCTTAGATATGTAGGTAAAATTTGCATGATTGGAGAATAGTGGGAGATATGTTCAAACGGATGTGAAGAAGTTCTCCTTCACGTAAAGGGTGGTGAAACCATGGAACAGATTCCTGCTGGAAGTGGTAAGGGGCAGATACTCTTAATGGATTTAAACATGGCTATGACAGAATGTAAGGCTTGTAGTTCCACCAGACAGAACCAGGCAGGGGAAGACATGAATGGGGGAGAAGAGGGGAATAACCCTCAGGATGCTAGATCAGGGTGTATGGTAATAACACTATAAGCATGTTCGTTGTTCCATTGGTCACTTTCTTCAGTCAGAGCACAAGTTTCAATTTTTTCTTCTTATCTCTTGCCCACCCTCAATGCTTTGACAAAGGTGGAGTACATAGCTCCATTACCCTTACCTGCACCACTCCATTCTAATTCTCTGTCCCCCTGCAAAACAGGAATGGAAGAGGAACACCAGGCCCCATTACTCCTACCTGCAGCTCTCTTTATATTTTCCTGGTCCTCACTATAAATAATGGGTGGACGTGGGGTATCCAGTCCCAGTACTCCTACCTGCAGCATTCCTTCCAATTCCCTGGCTACCCCACAAGGCAAAGATGAAAAGCAAGCACCCAGCTCCATTTACCCTACAAACAGCACTCCTTCCATTTCCATGGTCCCTACTGTAAAGCAGGGATGAATGGGGGCACCCATCTTTAGTAGTACCTGTGGCCTTCCTTCCAGTTCCCTAGTCACCCTGCAGGGCAGGGGTGTATGGGTGACACCCAGCACAATACTCCTACCTACAGCCCTCCTTCTAGTTCCTGGTCCCCACCCTGCAAGGCAGAGATGAACAGGGAGCACCCAATCCCAGTACTCCTACCTGCTGCTTTCCTTCCAGTTCCCTCGTCCCCCCTGCAAATGCATGAAAAAACTAGAAGCACCCTACCTTTCAATTCCATGGTCCCTCTGAAAGGCAAAGATGAATGGGAAAAGTACCAGGCCCCATTATCCCTACCCAAAGAGCTTTCTAAAAATCTCTGGACCCTTAAAAAGGTAGGGATGAAAATGGAGCACTAGGCCCCAGTACCATACCTGCAGCCTTAATTTCCATTCTTTGGTTTCTCCTACAAGTTGGTTATGAAGAGGGAGCATCTAGTCCCATTATCCCCACATAAAGTCTTCCTTCTAATTCCCTGGTCCTGCTTGCAAGGCAGGCATGATGCGGGGAGTACTAGTTCCTATTACCCCCTACCCAAAACCCTCCCTCTGATTCACTGCCCTCCCATAATGTGGCCTGAAGGGGGAGCACCAGTCCCCAGTATCTCTACCTGTGGCCATCCTTCCAATTCCTGGATTCCCTCCTGTAAGGCAGGGATGAAGGGGACAACCCAGCACCCTTAGCACTACCCACAGACCTCCTTCTGATTCTCTGGACCCTGCTGCAAGGCAAGTATGGAAGGGAAACACCAGACATAATTGCTCCTAGCTGCAGTCATCCTTCTAATCTAATGCCCTCTCCAGAAGGTGGAGATGAAGGGGAAACAGCAGGCCTCATTATCACTACCTACTGCCCTCCTTCCAGTTTCCTGCTCCCCCTTTAAAGCAGGGATAACAGGGAAGCATGATGCCCCATTGGCTATTATCCATAACTGCAGCTCTCCTTTCAGTTCTCTGATTCCTTCCATGCAGGGTAGGGATAAGGAGAGAACACCAAGCCCCATTCCCCCTCTGTGCAGCCCTACTTCCAGTACTCTGATCCCAATGCAAGTTGGGGATGAAAGGGGAGCACCTAGCCCCATTAACTCCTAGCTGTGGCCCTCCTTCCTTGTCCTTATTCCTTCCTACAAGGTGGGTATGAAGAGGAGCACCCAGCCCAACTCCACCTACTTGTGGCCTTTCTTCTCATTACATGTTCATCTGTCGAAGTGTTAATTAACTGGGGGCACACAGTCTCATTATCTCTACCCACAGACCTCCTTCCCATACTCTGGTATCACTGACTAGGTAGGGACAATAATGGAGATCTTTCCCCTGATACCCCCATCTGCAGATCTCTTTACAATTCCATTGACCCCACTGCAAGGCAGAGATGATGGGGGAGCATGGAGCACTTTTACCCTTCTTGCAGCATTCCTTCCTGAACCCCACTGCAAGGAAAGGATGAAGGGGGTGCACAGAGCCCCATTACCCCTACCTGCACCACTGCTTTCAATTCCCTAGACATCTTCCCAGGAGAGGTTGATGGTGAAGCATGGATCACCATTACTCCTTCCTGCGGCCCTACCTTTAATTCACTGGACCATGTTGCAAGGCACAGATGATGGGGGAGTATGGAGCACAATTACCCCTACCTCCGGCTCTCCTGTCAATTCCCTGGATCCAGCTGCCAGACGTGAATGATGGGGAGCATGGAACATCATAACCCCTTCCTGTGGACCTCCATCCTAATCCCTAGACCCTGTTGCAAGGTAGGGATGATAGGGGAGCACAGAGACCAATTACCACTACCTGCAGCCCTCTATCCAGTTGCCTGGAAACTACTGCAAGATGTGGATAACAGGGGACCATGAAGCTCCATTCCCCCTACCTGCAGCCCTCCTTTCAATTCCCTAGACTCTGTTGTGAGGCAAGGATGATGGGAGAGAATGGAGCAGATTTAATCCTACCTGGAGCCCTCCTTCCCATTCTCCTGACCATGTCACAAGGCAGGTCAGGTGTGGGAGCACGGAGCCCCATTATCCCTACCCGCAGCCCTCCTTCCAATTTTGAAGACTCCATTGCAAGGCAGGGATAATGGGGGAGAACTGAACAATATTACATCTGTGTGCAGTCTTCCTTCTAGTTCCCTGGAACCACTGCAAGACATGGATGATGGGTGAGCACAAAATCCCATTACCCCTACCTTCGGCCTTCCTTTCAGTTACCTGGACTATGTTGCAAAGTGGGGATGATGGGGAAGCATGGAGCCCAAATGTCCCTACCTGCAACCATCCTTCAATTCCCAGCACCCTGTGAAAAGATGTGGATAAATGGGGAGCACAGAGTACCATTAACAGACCAGCAGTATCCCCTCAAATTCTTTATACCATGTTGCAGGCAAAAATGATGGGGGTTGCACAAATTCACATTACCCTTGTCTGCAGCCCTTCTTCAAGTTCCCTGGACCCTGTTCCAAGGTGGAGAAGAAGGGAAGAAAGGAGCCCATTATCCCCACCTGCTGCCCTCCTTCCAATTCCCTGGACCCTCTTGCAAGACATGGATGATAGAGGAACACAGAGCAGTTACTCCTATTGTCAGATCCGGTTCCAATTCCCTTGACCACACAAAAAGGCAGGGATGATGAGGGAGCATGGAGCACCATTAACCCACCTGTAGCCGTTTTTACAAATCCCTGGAGCCTGCTGCATGACATGGATGATGGAGGATCATGGGACCCCATTATACATACATGCAGCCCTCCTCCAATTCCATAGACCATGTTGCAAGGCAGGGTTAAAGGGGGAGCCTGGATTCCCAATACCTCTATCAGCAGCTGTCATACCAATTCCCTGGACCCTGCTGCAAGGCAGGAAAGAAAGGGGAGCAGGGATCACCACTACCTCTACCTTCAGCCCTCTTTCTGAATCCCTAGAACCTGCTGAAAGACATGGATGATGGGGGAAGCAGAGAGTACAATTACTCCTGCCTGCAGCACTTTGTCCAATTCCAAGGACTCTGCTGCATGTCAATGATTATGGGTGTGCATGGAGCCTCCCTTCCAATTCACTAAACAGTGTTGTAAGTAAAGGGTTATTGGGGAGCACGGATTCCTATTACCATACCTGCTGGCCTCCTTTCAATTCCCTGGACCCTGTTTGCAGTGTCAGTGGCTCAGTAGGTAGCACACTCGCCTCTGAGGCCGGGAGATCAGAGGGCTGTGGGTTCAGTTCCCACATCTGGCACTTGGGTTAATATCCCAGTACTGACACCGTAGTGCAGCATGAAAGGGGTGCTACATTTCTGAGGTGCCACCTTTTGGATGAGACGTTAAGCCAAGGTCCCATCTGCCTGGATTGGTGGTAGTTCAGGTGGATGTTAAAGATCCCATGGCACTTATCGAAAAGAGTAGGGTGTCCTGGCCAAATTTCCCTCATTCACTCAAAATACCACCAACAGCTTAATCCGGTTCAAGGTCAGTTGGCATTCATCTGTATCCCCCTTCCCTGGGTCGTGCCTGAAAATAGGCAGGATTTGTCTAGTGCACTTACCTGGTCAACAAAAATGAAATAAATAATAAATAAAGGTGAGAATGATGGGTAACACAGAACCCCATTACCCCTACCTGTGGCCTTACTTCCTATTCCCTGGACCCCAATGCACGATGGGGATTATGGGGGTTCACAAAGCACCATTAGCCCTACCTGCCACCCTCTTCCCAATTTTGTGGACCCTGTTTTAAGGTGTGAATGACAGGAAAGCACAACGCACCATTACCTTACATGGAGCCCTCCTTCTAATTCCCTAGATGCCATTGCAAGGCAGGGATGATGGGGAGCCCATTAGCCCTACCTGCAGCCCTCCCTCAAACTCCCCGGACAATGTTACAAGTAGGGAATGATGATGAGCATGGAACACAAGTACCCCTACCAGCAGCCCTCCCTCAAACTCCCCGGCAATGTTACAAGTAGGGAATGATGATGAGCATGGAACACAAGTACCTACCTGCAGCCCTCCTTCAAACTCCCCGGACAATGTTACAAGTAGGGAATGATGATGAGCATGGAACACAAGTACCCCTACCTGCAGCCCTCCCTCAAACTCCCTGGCAATGTTACAAGTAGGGAATGATGATGAGCATGGAACACAAGTACCTCTACCTGCTGCCCTCCCTCAAACTCCCCGGCAATGTTACAAGTAGGGAATGATGATGAGCATGGAACACAAGTACCCCTACCTGCTGCCCTCCCTCAAACTCCCCGGACAATGTTACAAGTAGGGAATGATGATGAGCATGGAACACAAGTACCCCTACCTGCAGCCCTCCCTCAAACTCCCCGGACAATGTTACAAGTAGGGAATGATGATGAGCATGGAACACAAGTACCCCTACCTGCAGCCCTCCCTCAAACTCCCCGGACAATGTTACAAGTAGGGAATGATGATGAGCATGGAACACAAGTACCCCTACCTGCAGCCCTCTCTCAAACTCCCCGGACAATGTTACAAGTAGGGAATGATGATGAGCATGGAACACAAGTACCCCTACCTGCTGCCCTCCCTCAAACTCCCCGGACAATGTTACAAGTAGGGAATGATGATGAGCATGGAACACAAGTACCTCTACCTGCATCCTTCCTTCTAGTTCCCTAGACTCAGCTACAAGAGGTGGATCATGGGGGAGCAAGGAACATCATTATTTATTTATGTATTTGTTTACTGGGTAGGCGCACTGATCCTATGGACCTTTTTCAGGTGCCACTCAGGCCATGAAGATGGCACAAGGGTAAAAATGCAGTTCAGAGAACGTGTACACAGATAATAAAATACAGTCAGGAAGAAAATACAAGTATGTTAATAAGATAATACAGAATGGTAAAAAAGACCATAACAGACTTACGAATGCAGTAAAGTGTGAACAACAGTAAAAAATAATTGCACGGTATGTGCCATCAGAAAATGCACAGACATAGACACCTTAAATGCAACCTGCAGTAAGATAATTTTTCAGGGCATCCCATTAATAGTGCATAGGCACTGTCACAGCCAAGGTGGCTAGATAGTGCTACCCAAATATGTTTGAGATTGTGCTGCCCGTTTGAGGGATGAATACAAGAGTGTACGGGGGAGGGGGGTTACCATGGGGGTCAGGTGCACATGGTGGCTGCCATGAAGGCTGGTTTATAGAGTGATTTAAATGAGTTGTGGGAATCTGGAGAGTGGAGAGAGAAGGGCAGGCTGTTCCAGAGTCTAGAGGTGGCTGAGATGAAAGTTTTGCTATCCAGGCAGGTGAAGATCTGAGGAATTCCAAAAGGAGGCTGGAGTTTTGAAGGTTGAGGGGCAATATTTATGTTTGAGCAGGGAGGAAAAGGGGGACAGGTCCCCACCTCGGATGGTATTATCTTTGCTGCAGCTGAGGAGGTAGTCATTTTGAGCTGGGGAAGGAGCCAGCCAAGGTACTGGTAAAGGGAAGAATGATGGGTAGAGTAGGGCACCATCAGTGCAAAACTACAGATGTTATTGTATGTGGTAGTTAACCTTGTGAGTAGTTGGATGGAGGTTTGTGCATAAATGGGGGCACAATAATCTATTAGAGGAAGGTGATTTCCCTGGTCTACAGCAAGGCAGGCCTCAGCATTAAGGTTGTTCTTGAGTCGGAAACCCACTGCCAGTTTTGGGTTGATGCGCTGCAAGAATTTATTGATGTGAACAGAGAAGGTCAATGTGAGGTCAAGGGTAATGCCCAGGTTTTAAAGAAAAGGATACATTTTCAAGAGGGGGTCATCTGGAGTTTGTACACTAAGAGTTGCTGAGGTATTAGTCAGTTTGGTGAACTTAGGTTTAAACCCCAGAAGCATGGCCTTGGTTTTGTTTGAGTTTACTTGGAGTCTATTTACCAGGAATCAGTCGTGGGCAGCACAGTAGTTTGAGGTGAGTGTGGAAGAGAGGCTAGCCAGTGATTTGTCAATGTGGTACAACACTAGGTCATCAGCATAGAGGATGGCGTTGCATGTGACGTTGTCATCAGGCAAGGAGTTTATGAAGAGTGAAAAAAGGAGCAGTCCGAGGATGGAGTCCTGGGGAACACCTCTGGTCACTGGCCTAGTTGTGGAGGTGGCACCTCTAACTCTAACTGTTTGAGACCATCCGAAGAGGTAGCTCTGAAAACAGGTAGCAGTCCCCAGGGAGCAACCAAGGCTCTTTAATTTACCCTGTAGTAAGTTGTGGTCCACCAGGTCAAAGGCCTTGGTCGGATCTATGAAGAATACCCTGGTGAGGTTTCTATATCCATGTTTCTGAAAACATGGTTAGTAAGGTGGGCCAGGGCTGAGGTAGTGCTCCGGTGCTTTCCAAAACAGTGCTGAAACAGAAAGAGAAGGCTATTATAATTTACATACTATGAAAGTTGGTGGTACAATACTTTTTTAAGGAGCTTACTCAAATGTGGTAATAAAGAAATGGGCCTGTAATTATGAATTTACTGGGGGTCTCTGGATTTGAAGATAGGGACAGCCCTAGCATTTTGTGGGCACAGAGGAGGTGGTGAGGGACAGATTAAAGATTGTGGTCAGGGGTTTAGTGATGAGTGGGGCTGTGAGTTTCAGGAAGCGAGAGGTAAGCCCATCACTACCTGGACAACCCCAGCTTCAAAGGCTCTTGGGGGTAAGATAGCCTTAAAGTGAAAAGGTGGCCAGTGATTTCCGTCCGTGGGTGTGTGCTGGGCTTGGTTTGCTAGACTGGGTGGGGGCAGCTTGGCAAGGTGTGCTGACAAGTTGGTGAATGTGGTGTTTAGGGTATTGGCCACCTCAGTGGGGTCAGTCAAGGTGCCATAATTCTTATGGGGGGGTAGGAAGAAGTAGGCTCTTGGTTAATTAGGATCTGCAGCTTATCAAACAGGTAGGGAAACGGGCAGACTGAGTGGGTAAAGCGTTCCTTATCTGCCATCAAAGTCTATGTTTCTATGCTTTCTATGTTGGGGTGTTTAGATGTAAGTCAGCATGTCTGGGTTTTGTGGCAGCCAAGGAGCCTGTGGGGGACCAGAAAAGGTGAGGGTCTCCAAGGCTGTCGCATTGGATTTTGGGAACATATCCTGTCTTGTTGGATTTAATCTGTTGCTTGCACAGATTCTGCAGTGGCCTATAAACATTCCGTTTGGCAGAGGAAGGGGAGACTTTGAAAACAGCCCAGATTGTGTCCCTCTCTTTCGTCAGTGAGAGGAGGTATTTAGTGATCCAGTGGGTATTCCCAACTCGTACTGTGTGTTGTTTTTGGAAAATACCTGTCTTGGATGCCCACGAGGGCATTTGCGAGGAGTCCAACAGTGGAGGAGACATCTGGGAAGGAGTGAAGAGTTGCACAGTTTACTACCCTGATATCAATGAGCAGGCAAGTGGTGTCATAGTTGGAAAAGTTCCTAAATGACAAATATTTGGGGTGTTGATGTTTGGGCTTGGAAGACCAGGTGACGTACATGAGGGAGTGGTTATTTTAGTTTTTTCATTTTCATTTTTAATTTTTATACTTGATGACTTGATGAGCATCACTGCCCGTTTTCACAAGTGGTAAATAATACATAACAAATACATACATACATACAATGCAAAATGAGTACGTACATACATAACTTCATTACACATTATACAATGGCAAGATAGTTTCCTGGACCCTGATTGGTCAGTGTGTGCCTGAGACAGTGATGATATCTCAGTATAACATCACTGTGGTCATTTCAGTTTATGCTGATGATCCCCAGCTCTTCCTTACTTTCACACCTGACCAGGATAGAGCTCTCTCGGTATTCAACAACTGCCAGGGTTGGATGAATTCGAGCTGGCAGAGATTGAACTCGGAAAAGACTGAGTCATTGGTCGTGGACCCAGGGTGCCAGATAGAGGGGTTGGGGGCAAGTCTGCCTTTGGGACTTTTCCTTGGGGGATCCCAGCTCCTTGCTTCTGAATGGGTACGAAACCTGGGGGTGATTTTTGATGAAGGGCTGACACTACAATTGCAGGTGTTGGCAGACGTCAAATCCTCCTTCTATCATTTGAGGAACATCTCCAGGATTAAGCATTTAGTTCCATCCAGCAACCTCCCCATGTTGGTCCACTCCTTTGTGACCTCACGCCTTGATTACTGCAATTACCTTTATCAAGGGCTACCTGGGGTGAATATCTGCCACTTGCAGCTGGTGCAGAACACTGCAGTCCGGCTACTGATGGGGACTCCTCAGTCTTGTCTCATCTCTCCGGTGCTGCGCGAGCTGCACTGGCTGCCAGTGAAGTGGAGGATCACCTTTAAAGTCAGACTTCTTACTTATAAAGTCCTACACTGACTGGGCCCGGACTACCAGAAAGAGCTTCTGGTTCCTTACTACCCTGGTTGATCACTCCACTCGGCTGACAAGGGGTTGCTAGAGATTCCAAGGGTTTCTTTAAAATCTTCTGGGGCCCAGTAATTTATGTATGTAGCCCCAGCCCTTTAGAATGCTCCACCCCGTCAGCTATGGGAGTGTGCAATCATGGAGAGATTTAAACAGGCCCTTAAAACACACTTATGGCATCAAGCCTACCTTGTTTTATTTTTTTCTCTCTGCTATCTGAATTTTATGAGTTGATATTTATTATCAACTCGTATTATATAGATATTTATTATTTAATATGTTGTTTTAGCTTATTGTTAGGTGCCCTGGTTTGTTGAAAGGCACCTTATAAATATAATATTATTATTTATTATTATTATTTGCAAATTATTGTTTGCGTTTCTCTTAAGATATACTGCCTCACTAAAAATGTAGTAAAACATTTTTAATCTTTTTTTTTTATATTGTGTAACAATGAGCCATTGTATAATTGCAATAAGGCACTCCAAGGTAGAAACATAGAAACATAGACTTTAACGGCAGATAAGGACTGCTTGGCCCACCTAGTCTGCTCATTTCCCTACCTAATGGATAAGCTGCAGATCCTAGTTAACCAACAGCCTACTTCCTCCTGCCCTCCACTAGAATTGCCTTATGTCTGCCCCATGCATTCTTGAATTCCCCCACTGTTTCTGATTTCACTACCTCCTCAGGAAGGCTGTTCCATGCATCTACAACCCTTTCCGTGAAAAAATACTTCCTCACATTACCTCTGAACTGTCCCCCTCTATCTTCAAATTGTGCCCCCTTGTTCTTGCACATCTCTTTTTCTGAAAGATGCTACCCTCTTGGACTCTCTTGATTCCCTTGATGTACTTGAAAGTTTCTATCATGTCCCCCCTCTCCCTCCTCTCCTCGAGAGTATACATATTAAGATTCTTTAAACTCTCTTCGTACATCTTCTGGTTCAGACCCTGCACCATTTTAGTTGCCATCCTCTGGACAGCCTCCATCCTGTCTATGTCCTTGGGGAGATGGGGTCTCCAGAACTGGATGAAGAACCCTGTTGCAGATCTTTGTGTCATCTGCAAAAAGACATACTTTTCCTTCTAGTCCTCTGCAATGTTACTTATAAAGATATGAAAGAGGACGAGTCCCAGTACTGAACCCTGTGGTACCCCGCTAGTAACCCCCCTTTCTTCAGAGTAAACTCCATTTACTATTACCCTCTGTATCCTGTTGTCCAGACAATTTTTTACCCAAGCTACCACCTTGGGACCCACTTCAAGGCTAGCTAACTTGTATATTAATCTTTTGTGTGGGACTGTGTCAAATGCCTTGCAAAAGTCTAGGTAGGCCATGTCAACAGCCCCTCCCTGGTCTACTACACTGGTCACCTAGTCAAAGAAATCTATTAGATTCATCTGACATGACCTTCCTGCTGTGAATCCATGCTGCCTTGGGTCCTGTGCCCCACTGGCCTCTAGGAACTCAACAATTCTTTCCTTTAGAAGTGATTCCATCATTTTCCCTACCACTGAGGTCAAACTAACAGGTCTGTAGTTTTCTGCCTCTGTCTTGCTCCCACTTTTGTGAAGAGGAATCATGTCTGTCCTCCTCCAGTCCTCTGGTGCCACACCATCCTCCAACGATTTGTTAAAAAGGGTAGTCAGTGGTGTCATGGAATTCCACTGGGTGGCTTGGTGGGAAGGAGCCTGCAGGGACACGGTACTAAAGTGGAAATCAGCTTCTACTCGTGCTTCACCCCACCCCAGGAGTGACGTTATTACACGATAACACACACCTTGTTGTGCCTCATTGCTTAAATAAAACACTGCAAACAAAAGACTAAATCTTGGAAATACTGTTTGTACAGGAACATGAAGAAAAACTTTCCAGCCATACTTTGAGTCTCGTTTTGAAAATAGTAAGAGAAAGACAATTACTTACAGCTGCTGGAATGGAATTGAGAAATACTATAGCCCTGAATGAAATGATTTCTGACCAAAAGTTTTCTTTACCTTGGGAACTGTACTGAATTTTTTTTTGGGACCGGGTCCCAAAAGAAACTGATGGAATCGGACAGGATGAAGGCTTGAATAATCCAGTTCTCCCTGTTTGTTTTTATAACATGGGCTAAGATGTTTCTGTGATCTGACTGGCAGAAATTAATTACATGACTGTTCATTAATTTCTGTTAATCAGTCACCTTGTCTGCTTGTGGTGATCAGTCAGCCATAGAGGAACCCACAGCCACACTTCTTATTTGTCTCTGATTTCATGGCTCTGTGGCAGTCATTTAAATGTATCGTTAAGCGATCTGTTCATCGTGCAGTTCATGTTCCCCACCGAACCTTCGAGCACCGTCACTGAGTGAAGCAGTAAATAAATGCATGAAAAACGTGATCCTGGCCAGCAAAGCTAGTCCTAGAGAAGTAAAGCAGGACATGTGATAAATCATTAAATTTCATAGCCACATACCCGCTGAATGAATAACAGTTTCGCTTTAGTATCGTGTCCCTGCAGACTCCTTCCCACCAAGCCACCCAGTGAAATTCTATGCTCCCAAGCCAAGTGTTGGTCCTTAATGTTGCCGCCCGAGCCAGGAAGCCGAAGTTGTGCCTCTCGGAGCACAACTGTCAGGGAAGATGGCAGTGCATGTAATGTAGCGATACAGGGACAGCACAGGCGAGACACACAGCAGTGATTAGAGTGATAGCGGGAAGCAGCACTGATGATCACTGCATGTGTTTCTCTCTCAGTCTCTGAGTAATTGCAAAATGAGGGGGACAGAGCTAATGTGGATGAAGACAGAGTGAGGAGTGAATGTTTTCCAGGTAGTTTCCTAATTTGGGGGTTGGTATGCAAAGTGACAGACTGCAGTGTCAGCACACCAATGGAGATTAATTGTGGAGGAATAGAGAGTGAGAAGTGAATGTTTTGCAGGTAGTTTCTGAATGTTGTGGTTGGCATGCAAAGTGACAGACTGCACTGTCAGCACACAGAGCAGTAAGACACCCTGTGATATGCAGATTATAAAGTTCCAGTTGCTCATTTATTCCACAGTGTGTGGCTGTTTACTACAAAGTTTAGTGGTTTGAACTCTTTTTTACTGTGGCAGAGCACATAAAACTGTGGTTCTACAGCCATGAATAGCGGACGAACACTAAATAGTCCCCACAGATTTTCCTTTATTACTAACGATTTTGTTAATTTGTCTTCATATTTGGCCCATGTTATAAGTGCAATAACCCACTCCAGGGTGTCCACTTACTGTGGCTTCATGCCTCACAGTGCACTCGAGGTGTTGATTAATCCCCAACAACTGCACACCCTGTTGTGGGTTATTGCTTACTTATCCAATCCAGCAGTGAATGGTTTTGTGATTTCCTACTGCTATGTGTGGATAGGGTAATGATTTGGGTGAGATTTTGTTGCTTAAGGAGATCTCTGCAGTCAGGTTGAACTTCCCTAACGTTATACATGCCTGGTATAAGGAGGGCTGTCCCAGACCTGACAGCAGGTGGGTTAATCCTAGTATACCTCCTTTAGGGGATGTAGCAGCAGACAATAGAGGTCATTTAGTTGCCCCCAGTGTGAGTTCAGTGTGAGTTCTGTAAGGGACCATTTACTGGGTGAGCTTGCATTAGGGCAGAGGGATGCGATCACACTGAGGGGGTCCCTGAAATATAGTAGTACCCCTCCACCTTTCTTGGTGCTAAGTCTATCATGGAGTAAACAGGCATCTGGCAACTTAAATCAGGAATGGAGGGCTCAAGCCAGATTTCCATGATGCCAAGTATATTTGGTTTGTATATCAATCAATCAATCAAGTTTATTTGTATGGCGCTATTCAAATTACCAAGGTGTCTCGCATAACAGTAAAACAGCTACAGCGGATAATTACAGACTTTATAAATAGTACAAAATGCAAAAATGATAAAGCAATAAAATATTTTTCAGCTTATTCCCCAAACGCTTGGGTCCATAGGAACGTTTTTAAGGCCTGTTTAAAACCCTCCACCATTGCACAGTCACGTATCTGACAGGGTAGAGAATTCCAAAGGTTAGGGGCCACATGCATAAATGCATGGGCCCCAGAAGATTTTAAATAAACCCTTGGAATCTCTAGCAACCCCTCATCAGTTGAGCAGAGCAATCGCCCAGGGCAGTAAGGGACCAGGAGCTCTTTCAGGTAATCTGGACCCAGTCCATGTAGGGCTTTGTATGTCAGAAGGCCAACTTTAAAGGTGATTCGCCACTGTACCGGCAGCCAGTGCAGTTCGTGCAGCACCAGAGAAATATGACAGGACCGGGAAGATCCTGTCAATAACTGGGCCACTGTGTTCTGCACCAGCTGCAAGCGGTGAACGTCCACCACAGGAAGCTCTAGGTATAAGGCATTGCAATAGGGACACTCATGCTTCTAGTCCTGCTAATTTGGCAAGAAGGCTGCAGACATTGAGGTGAGCTGGCCCATGTGTGGTTAGAATGGGAGATCAGGATGTTTGTAAGGCCATGGTTTCTCTCTACATCACCTGCCAATAGCAGAAGTGAGAACAGAGGCTTGTGAGTAAAACAGGGTGAGATGGGCAATGGCGTGTGCAAAGTCAATGAGTAGATGAATAACCCCAGGAGGTGATGGTCCCTTTTTGGAGATGAGAGCTAGGAGAAAATAACCATGGGAGGGATACACCCACTGGGCTACCATTGGGAGGGGGCATCAGACTTATTTGAGTGGTGGAAACTGGACTGTGTCACCTGGTATATGGCCTGGACTTGTACACAGTGGTCAGTGATCAGTAGAAGTCCTATAAGCAGGTCAGCTAGTAGTAGTAGTAGAATGACAGGCTTCATATTGGGGGGGAGTCAGCAAGGCTTGGGAGGAAGAACAAATCGGGGAAAGGGTGGTAGTGGGCCAGTAAGCAGTAAACTAAGGGGACTGGCTAGGGATTTGTGGGAGGACAGAGAAAGTTCTGGTCTAGATGTACGTTTGTCTGGGATGTGTGAATTTATTGGAAAGTGAAAGAGAACGTTGTTTAACCAGGAGTAGCACACTAGGTAGGTAGGTAGAAAAAACTTTATTTTTAGACAGGAGAAACATCATGTCATTTGGACTGAGGTCCAGTTTGCAAGACAGTCATGTATTCGGATATCAAAAGTTTCATATAAAATGACAGTAATCAAAATACAAAATAAACAACATAAAATATTTTCAATACCTATAGAAATCAAGTACAACAATTACAGAATATAAATAGTGTAAACTTTAGTGGTAAGGTGCTAAGTACAATGACAAGAGAGACAAAAAAAAGTCATTTACTGATGTTTGAAAAGCCTCATGTACATTTTCCACATGTAACAATGGTGGTAGTTTATTCTAGTATACAGCTGCTCGAGAAATTAGGATTCGATCCTCGTATTTGTTGTTTCATTTACCCTACTGGATTTTGTTTAAATGAACAGACCTAGTTAGGTCTTTCTTTTTGTCAGTAACAGAAGAAAAAAAAAATTGTGATATGTTATGTTCAGGATAATATAATTTGTATTTGTGAATTAATTTAACCCAATTTCTACAAAACTCTATGTCAAGTGATTGCTACCCCAGATTCTTTAGTAGCAAACAGTGATGCGTTCTGTAGCTGCAGTGCAAGACATATCTCGCTATATTATATTGCAATTTATCAAGCCTATCCAGTAAACTTTTGTTTGCTGTTCAGTAGATTTGTGCACTGTATTTTAAAGTAGTCAGGAAAAGTTATTCAGCTATTCTTCTCTGGTCTTGGAGTTTTATATTTTTATTTTATTTATTTATTTCTAGGAAGTACCTTTGAGCCACAGGCTCTTTTACAGAGGTTCCATGTTATAGTAATACATGGGCATAACATCATTTACAATGGTTACAAGTACATAAGCAGATACAAGGAGGTTCCATGCCTAGAAAGGCATGAGTACATCAGGTTACAGAGGTTACATATTTACAATATAAGGGATTACATAAGTAAAAATATATAGACACATAATTTAAAGCAGGCTTGGTTGACAGGTTGTTAAGTGAACAACTTGAAAATCTACAGGATATAGAGCAAATCAGGTAGGGAACAGAGGATGATATAGTCTGTAAAATAATTACTACTAAAAGTAAGGAGGCAAGAACTTGATGGGCAGCAGTTCTTTTGTCTTACATGCTAAAGAGTGTAGTTATAAAGGAGGGCTAGACTCACTGGGGGGGGACTGCTGAAGTGGGGACCTGGAGACTACTAGAGGAGCGTTAGTTAGCAAGAAGAGAGGAGAAGGCAAGGGTGCAGGTTAGAATGAGGGTAGCAGGAAAGAGGAGGGAAGAGTGTGGGGGAGTTCAGGTCTCACAGTCACAGTTCCTGTTTGTCTCGAGGGCCACTCAGAGTTTATCTTTAAAGGAATCTGTGGTTGTTCTCCTTAACACCCCTAAGTTGGAGCTTGTTTCCAGATGTGATCTGGGAGCACAAGGAAGTTAAATGACTTGATCAGGATCACACAGTACACACCTAGGCAGCTGTGGGATTCAAACCCAGTTCTCCAGATCTACAGCTCAGAGCCTTAACCCACTGTGCTATACTATTTATTGTCAAATGAAAGAAATCATCAACTCAGAGCTATGTGTGTGTGGTTCCAGGTGTTCTAAATCAGTTAGACTGGGCATACAAACTAGTGAGGGCAACCATGTTGGTTTGAAAGGGAAGGTCGGGTGAATCCAGGAGGCAGTGCTACAGGGGTGTGAAACTGTACTGATTGTTCACACCTTGTATTCCTCCTAATAGGAAACATCAGCTTATGGGTGGGGCATTATCCCTGCCTATGGTCTTCCTTTCAATTTCCTGGACCCTGTGCAATGCGGACATCTTAGGAGAACATGGAATCCCATTAGCCCTACCTGCAGCCTTCTTTCCAATTTCCTGGATACTGCTGAAAGACATGGATGATGGGGGAGCATGGAGAACCATTACTCCTACCTGTAGCCCTCATTCCAAGTCCCTGGACCCCACTGCAAGATAAGGATAATGTGGGAGTATGGTGCACCATTGCCCTACCTGTGGCCCTTTATTCTGAATCCCTATAGTCTGCTGCAGGACGTGGATGATGAAAGAGCATGGAGCCCCATTATGCCAACATGTGGCCCTCCTTCCAATATCATAGACCACGTTGTAAGGCAAGAATGAAGAGGGAGCTTGGCTTCCCCTTATCCCTACCAGCGGTGATTCTGCCAATTCCCTCCACCTGTTGGAAGGCGGGAATGATGGGGGATAATGGAGCACCATTGCAGCCCTCAGTCTAATTCCCTAGATCCCACTGCAAGATGTGGATAATGGGGGAGTACGGACTACTATTAACTCTACCTACAGCCTTTTGTCCAGTTTTCTGGACCTGCTGCAGGGTGCACAGAGCCCCATGACCTCTGCCTGCAGCCCTCTTTCCAATTCCATTGATCGTGTTGCAAGGTGAGGATAATAAGAAGGCACAGAGCCCCATTGCCCCTACCTGAAGCCTTCCTTCCCATTCCCTATACTGCACTGCAAGATACTGGTGAAGGGAGTAGCACAGAGAACTATTAACCCTACCGGTGGTGGTCTTTCTAATTCCTTAAGTCCAGTGGCATGGCAGGGATGATGGGAAAACACAAATTCCTATTACCCTACCAGTAGCCCTCCTTCCAATTCCATGGTCCCCATTTCAAGGCAGGGATGATGGTGGAGAATGGAATCCTATTTCCCTTACCTGTGGCCCTCCTTCCAGTTTCCGGGACCTTGTCGTAAGGATTGTAGGATGGTGGTATATGGAACACCATTTCCCCTACCTGCAGCACTCCTTTTAATTTCATGGACTTCCCTGCAACACATGGATGATGGGTGAGTACAAAGTACCATTACTCCTACCTGTGGTTTTCTTTCTAATTCCCTGGAACCTATGCAAGTTGGGGGATGATGATGATGGGAGCACAGAGTCCCACTAACCCAACCTGCAGCCATCCTTCCAATTCCCTGGATCCTTCTTAAAGATATGAATTATGGGGTTACATTGAATACCATTAAACTACATGCAGCTTCCATTCCAATTCCTAGACAGCATTGCAGGTAAGGAGGAATAGTGAGCATGGTTTACATTACCCTACCACATGGACCCTGTTGCAAGGTGAGAATGATGGCAAGCATAGAGCCAAATTACCCCTAACTGTGGACTTCCTTTACCTTCACCCCACTGCACAACATGGATGATGGGAGAGCAAGGAGAACCACTACGCCAACCTGCAGCCCACATTCCAATCCCCTGGACCCCACTGCCAGACAGGGATGATGTTGGAGCATGGAATACCATTAGCCCTACCCAAGGCACTCTTTTTAGTTCCCCGAACCTTACTTCAAGATATGGACAATGCAGGAGCACGGAGAACTATTCTCCCTACCTGCAGCCCTCTGTCCAATTCCATGGAACCTGCTGCAAGTCAGGGATCATAGGTGTTCCTGGAGCCCCATTACCGAAACCCGCAGCCCCATGGACCCCATTGTAAGGCAGAGATGATAGGAAGGCATGGATTCCGATTACCCCAACCTACAGCCCCATGGACCCCATTGTAAGGCAGAGATGGTAAGAAGGCATGGATTCCCATTACCCCAACCTGCAGCCCCATGGACCCATTGTAAGGCGGGGATGATAGGAAGGCATGGATTCCCATTACCCCAACCTGCATCCCTGCTTCAAATTCCCTGGACCCTGTTGCAAGGCATGTATGATTGTGGACCACAGAGCACCACTACCCCTATCTGCTGCCCTCCTTCTGATTTTCTATACAGCATTTGAAATTAAGGGGTGATGGGGGAGCATGGATTCAAATTACTCTACCTGTGACCCTCCTTTCAATCCCCTGGACCCTGCTGCAAGGTGTGTATGATGGGTAGAATGGGACCCCATTACCCCAGCTGCAGCCTTTCTTCCTAGTCCTAAATTGCAAGTCAGGGATTATCAGGGTGCAGAGAACAGCACTACCCATACCTGCAGGTTTTATTCCAATTCTGTGAATTCTGTTTTAAGGGAGGGATAGTAGGAAGGCAAGGAGCATTAACCGAAGGCCTGATTGTACAGCTGAGGAGCTACGGAAGCAGTTACACTCCAGAGAATAAATGGCTGCTTTTAACTTTGACTGCTGCTATTTGTTTGTGTCGTTCATTTATAACAAGGAGACCAGAGTGCTAAAAGTTGTTGATTTTGTCCCTTCCCCCCTTCCATACAAAATACAGAAACATAGACTTTGACGGCAGATAAGGACTGCTTTGCCCACCTAGTCTGCCCATTTCCCTACCTACTGGATAGGCTGCAGATCCTAGTTAACCAAAAGCATACTTCCTCCTACCCCCACTAGAATTGTCTTTTGTCTGTCCCATGAATTCTTGATTTCTCCCACTGTTTTTGATTCCACTACCTCCTCAGAAAAGCTGTTCCATGTACAGTATCCACAACATTGTCTGTGAAAAAAATACTTCCTCACATTACTTCTGAGCTGTCCCCCCTCTATCTTCAAATTGTGCCCCCTTGTTATTATACATCTCTTTTTCTGAAAGATGCTACCCTCTTGGACTCTGTTGATTCCATTGATGTACTTGAAAGTTTCTATCATGTCCCCCCTCTCCCTCCTCTTCTTGAGTGTATACATATAAAGCCTTTTTAATCTTTCTTCGTATGTCTACTGGTGCAGACCCTGCACCATTTTATTTGCCCTCCTCTGGACAGCCTCCATCCTGACTATTTTCTTGTGGAGATGGGGTCTCCAGAACTGGATGCAGTACTCCAGATAGGGTCTCACCAACTGTCTGTACAGAGGGATAACAACTTCCTGTTTTCTACTGGCGATGCCTCTCCCTGTGCATCCCAGTATCCCACCAGCCCTCCTTACTGCCGTCTCACATAGCTTGCTCAATTTAAGGTCATCTGATATGACTACCCCTGGTCCCTTTCCATTTTTCTTGTTGTCATATCTCAATCCCCATTATGTACTCTTCCCCTGGGTTTTCATTTCCCAGGTGCACTTCTTTGCATTGAATCTAAGCTGCCATACATTTGAGCATTCCTCCAACCTTGCCAAGTCCCTTTGCATCCTTTCCACCCCACCTTCTGTATCAACCCTGTTGCAGATCTTTGTGTTGTCTGCAAAAAGACGTACTTTTCCTTCCAGTCCTTCTGAAATGTCACTTATAAAGACATTAAAGTTGACTGGTACCAGTACTGAACCCTCCGGTACCCCACTAGTAACCCTCCTTTCTTCAGAGTAAACTCTGTTTACTATTAACCTCTGTATCCTGTTGTCCGGACAATTTTTCACCCAGGCTACCACTTTGGGACCCACTCCAAGGCTGGCTAACTTGTATATTAATCTTTTGTGTGGGACTGTGTCAAATGCCTTACTAAAGTCTAGGTAGGCAATGTCCACAGTCCCTCCCATGTCTACTACATTGGTCACCCATTCACAGAAATCTATTAGATTTGTCTGACACAACCTTTCTGCTGTGAATTTATGATGCTTTGGGTCCTGTGCCCCACTGGCCTCTAGGAACTCACTAGTTCTTTCTTTTAGAAGTGATTCCATCATTTTCCCTACCACTGAGCTCAAAGTAACAGGTCTGTAGTTTCCTGCCTCTGTCTTGCTCCCACTTTTGTGAAGGGGAATCACATCCACCCTTCTCCAGTCCTTAGGTACCACACCATCCTCCCATGATTTGTTAAAAAGGGTTATCAGTGGTGTCACTAGTTCTCCCCTTAGTTCTTTTAGAAGTCTGGGGCTTAATTTCATTGGGCCTCATTGCTTTGTCCACCTTCAGTTTTAAGAGTTCTTTCAGAATTCTTTCTTCAGTGAACTGACTGGTATCGATCTCCCTATCCAGAGTGTTTCTATTCTTTGAATTAGGTACTTTGCCCTCCTCTTCTTTTGTGAATACTGAGCAGAAGTATTCATTCAGTGTCCCTGCTTTTTCACTGTCATCCTTTGCCCACCCTCCCTTCCCTTTATTAAGCCTCACTATCCCTCCCTTCATCTTTCTTGGCACCCAAATGTACCTATGAAAGGTTGTATCCCCCTTTTTAACTGAGTTGGCTATCTTTTCTTCAGCTTGGGCTTTTGCTATTTTGACTGCCTTCCCCTCTTCCTTCTGCTTTAACTGATACAGTTCTCTGTCCTGCTCCTTCTGTGTTTCCTTATACTTCCTGAATGCATCATTTTTCTCCTTAACCTTCCTAGCAACCTCTTTTGAGAACCATAGTGTTTTTTGCTTCATTTTGCTTTGTTGATTTGCTTCACACAAAGGTTTGTTGTCTCTGTGATGCCTGTTTTGATGTTTCCCCATTGTTCCTCCACCTCTGCTTCTTGTCCATTTGCTAGTGCTTTTCTGAGGCACTCTCCCATGTTCCCAAAGTCAGCCTTCGTAAAGTCCAACACTCTTGCTTTTGTATGGCTCGACTCTATGGCTGTGTTTATCATGAACCACACTGTTTGGTGGTCACTTGTTCCCAGATGGCTACTCACTTCTAAATCCGAGATCCTTGACAGTATCAGGTCTAAGATTGCTCCCTCCTTAGTGGATTCCACCACTAGCTGCCTGAGGCATGCCCCCTGTAGGGCATCAAGAATAACCCTGCTTTTTGATGTGGCTGCAGCCAGGGTGCTCCAGCTAACACCCGACATATTCAGGTCCTCCATCAACAATATCTCCCCTTTTTCTGCCATTCTAAGGATGCCTTCTGTCATTTGCTTGTCCATTGCCTTCTCCCTTCCTTCAAATTCTCTGGACTCTGTTGCAAGGCAGGGATGTTGGGGAAGCATAGAGCACCATTAATCCTACCTGGGTCCTTCCTTCCAGTTCCCTGGACTTTGTTGCAAGGCAGGAATAATGGGGAAGCACTGAGCCCTATCAACCTTACCTGCAACATTCTTTCAATTCCATTACCTGCATCTGCAACCTTCCTTCCAATTCCCTATAGCCAGTTGAGGTAGGGATCATGGTGGAGCACAGATTTCCATTACCCCTTCCTGTGGCCCTCCTTCCAATTCCCTGGGGTGGATGATGGAGCATGAAGCACTGTTGTTCCTACCTGTAGTCCCCATTCCTATTTCCTGGACTACACTGCAATGTGAAGATAATGTGTGAGCATGGAGCACCACTGCCCTTACTTGTGGCCCTTTTTCCAAATTTCTGGAGCCCGCTGCAGGATGTGGCTTATAAGGGAACATGTGGACCCTCCTTCTAGTACCAGCAGACGTATGTTGCAAGTCAAAGATGAAGGGTTGATTCTCATTACTTGTTCCTGCAGTGTCTCTGCCAATTCCCCCGATCCTTTTGCAAAGCAGGAATTATGGAGGAGCATGGAGCACCATTAGAGCTACCTGCAGCCCTTTGTTCAATCCCGTGGACCCCACTGCAGTCCATAGAGCCACATGACCCCTGCCTGCAGCCCTCTTTCCAATTTCATGGACCTGTTGTAAGGTTGGGAAAATAGGAAGTCACAGAGCCCCATCACCCCTGCCTGAAGCCCTCCTTTCCTTCCCTAAATCCCGCTATATGACATGGATGATGGGAAGCACTGAGCAGTATTAACCCAACCTGTGGCTATCCTTCCAATTCCTTAAACCCTGTGGCATGGCACAGATGATGAGGGAGAACAAATTCCTATTACCCCTACCTGTAGCCCTCCTTCATATTGCCTGGACCCCATTGTAAGGCACTGCTTATGGTATGCACTGAACACCATTACCCCAACCTGCATTCCCCCTTCTAATTTCCTAACTCTGCTGCAAGATGTGGATGATGGGGGAGCACATAGCACCATTAAACCTACCTGCAGCCTCCCTTCCAATTCACTAGACAGCGTTGCAAGTAAAGGGTGGTGGGGGAGTATGGATTCAGTTTATCCTACCTCCTGGACCCTGTTGCAAGGTGAGAATAATGGGTAGCACAGAACCCAATTACCCCTAACTGCAGCCTTCTTCAAATTCCCTGGACCTTGTAGCATAATGTGGATGACGGGAAAGCAAGGATAACCATTACCCATACCTGCAACTCTTGTTCCAATTCCCTGGACCCCATTGTCAGGCAGGGATGATGTGGGAGCATGGAGCACCATTAGCCTTACACACAACACTCTTTCCAATTCTCTGGACCCTGCTGCAAGGTGTTGATGATAAGGGACCAGGGAGCACTACTACCCCTAACTACAGCCCCCTGTCCATTTACCTGGACTCTCTGCAAGTCAGGGATTATTTTGGTGTGCAGGGAGTCAAGTTACCCTACCTGCAGTCCCCTTAACAATTCCCAGGACCCCACTGCCAGGCAGGGATGATGATATAGCAAGGAGCACCATTATCCCTGCCTGCGGCACTCTTTCTAATTCTCTGGACCCAGCTGCAAGACGGGATTAATAGGGGAGCACAGAGCACTATTACCCCTACCCACGGCCCTCTGCAAAATTTCCTGGACCATGATGCAAGTCAGGGATTATGGTTATGCATGGAGCCCCTTGAACCCTGCCGGCAGCCCTCTTTTCAATTCCATGGGTCCTGTTGTAAGGCAAGGATAATAGGAAGGAATGGATCCCAGTTACCTCTATCTGCAGCCCTCCTTCCAAGTCCCTGGTCCCCACAGCAAGATATGGAGAGTGAGGAGCAATACTAACCCTACCTGTGGCCATTCTTCCAATTCCTTAGACCCAGTGGCATGGTGGGGATGATGGGTGATCTAGGATTGCCATTACCCCTACCTGCAACCCTCCTTTTAATTCCCTGGACCCCAATAAAATGTAGGGATGATGGTGGAACATGGAGAACTATTATCCTTACCTGCAGCTCTCTTTACACTTCCCTAGACCCCATTGCAAGGCAGGGACTATGGGAGAGCAAATATTCACATTACCCTACCTGCAGCCCTCCTTCCAATTCCCTGTACCCTGTTGCAAAGAGGCAATGATGTTGAACATGGAGTCCCATTACCACTAAGTGTGGCCTTCCTTCCAGTTCCTAGGATGCTGCTGCAAAACATGGATAATTTTCCCATTAGTTTATTATAAAGCACTACCACTAGGAGTAACTTCTGAGCCCTCTATTTATCTCTTCTATATTACCATTTCCCCACTGCTGTCTATGCTCCTATTCCCCCTTTCCTGCATCCTGACTTCCTGCATTCCCTGCTGCCTCAGGCCAGTTTTGAACCTGTGACTTTCACAACTGAGGGTAGACACCCTAACCACTACACTATAGCAGCAGCCCTACTTCTGAAGGTTATTTTGCTGACCCTATACCTTATTGCCTTTCCCCTCTTACCCCACCCTACCACATATTCTGTCTCTTGATTTCCTTGCCTATCAGTTATCCTTATCTGGGGTCCCTCTAGATACCTCCCATGCTTTCCAACATGGTGTCCTTGCACTCCTCCAGCACACTAACCCATATTCTCCTGTATCTAATGCTCAGCTATAACAAAACTCCCTCTGACCCAGTAAACACTGCTCAGTTCACCATCACTGACCCCACACTGGGCACTACCCCCTTTACTTTGCACCCAGCTGGGAATGCTAATCTTACCACTGATTTCTGCCTGCACCCTAGCCACTTCTGCTTTCTCTCATCCCTTTTCCCCCATTTCCTCACCACCCCCCATGCAACTCCAAATAAAAAAGGACCCTCGGGCTAGAGTTACTAGGCTCAAACAACTCAAACCCTACCTGTATTGGATCACGCTGTTTCTGCTTATCTCTGGAAATGTTCACCCTAACCTGAGTCCTCTGCATGCCCTCCAATTGGGCCATGCAGAAAATGACTTCCTTAAACTGGCATCCCTTAACTTTCAGAGCCTCCTACCAAAACGTGATGACCTCTAAGTCTGGGTGATTCAATATACCTCTGACTTGCTTATGTTGACTGAAACCTGGTTGTCGAAGAAAATATCTGACTCAGCATTAACTCTCACCAGCTATACACTATTTGAGCAAGATAGATTAGGCAAAAGGGGGGGGTGCCATTTATTTGAAGGATTCCCTGAAGAGTCAGGTACAACCTTGTGCCTGCCTAGCTAATCAATCTCAAATTCTAGGTATTAAAATTCTCCTCGGTCAGCATGGCAAAGCACTATATGTATTCTCTGCATACATCCCCCCACCCATAAAAACAAATTAGGCATAAATCTGATAACTTATCACCTAGAAAGCTTACCAAATCAATCTGAGATTGTTGCCATGGGCAACTTCAGCATTGGTTGGCCTCTGAAGGCGCCCAGTTCAAATATGTCATTGCAGCGCATAACATCATGCAACTAGTGTCAGTGGCTCAGTAGGTAGCACACTTGCCTCTGAGGCTGGGAGATCAGAGGGCTATGGGTTCAGTTCCCACATCTGGCACTTGGGTTAATATCCCAGTACTGACACTGTAGTGCAGCATGAGAGGGGTGCTGCACTTCTGAGTGCCATCTTCGGATGAGATCTTAAACCGAGGTCCCATCTGCCTGGATTGGTGGTAGTTCAGGTGGATGTTAAAGATCCCATGGCACTTATTGAAAGAGTAGGGAAGTTTATTAGACAAAAACATAACATCACCATAAATCATAACATAAAGCAAACACACAAAGAATGTACAGTAATCCAAAAGGTTAACAGGAAACATAAAGGTTAAACAAAGAAGTGATTCCAGAAAGAAAAAACTTAACAGCTGAAAATTTCTGCTGATCTTTAGATTTAACATTCAATAAACCAGCCTCTACTTGAGAAATTATCATAGAAGAAGGTACTGATTGTTGTTGAAAAATAAATTGACATCTGGCTTGCCATAAATAGAACTGGATAAGTGCAAAAAAAACATTCAAGGTACTAGGATGAAAAGTTTGCCAAGGCTCCGTATAATCCCCTAAAATTAGAGTGTTATAAGTTACACGTGACAATAAAGACATCCCCCAATGACCAGCCACAGCAGTCCAAAAACTTTTAACAAAGGGACAATCAAGAAAAAAGTGTGAAAGACTTTCTTCAATGGAAATATAGGATGGTCTCAAACAATACCTATCAGTTAAAAGTTTATATTTAAGGTTACCACGTACCCCCAGCCTGCCCTGAGCAGACATCCAGACAATATCCCATACATAGGCAGGAAGCCTAAAATCAGTCAATTTGTGTAAGGCAAACGACATCCTAGTAGGAACACACTCTGGCAAGAGCAAAAGTATACCTTGCATTGTAAATACAATGTAATTATAAAAGGATTTCCTAGAGTGAGACAATAGAGTAGAAAACAATAAATTCCATTGTCTGCATTTCTTTAAAGTAGAGATCCCATAAAATGGCAACTGGCCCTGTTTTAAGACTTTAGGGGGATATGTAGTCCATTTCTGAAAGAAATGATCCCAAACAAAGTGAGACCAGACCAGCCAGGGTAAGGTAATCTGACCCCATAGAAAACTAAAGGAATTAAATAAAAAAACAGAATGAGAAAATACAATTGGGTTAATCATGGCCAGGCCACCCTTTTTAACTGGTAGATAGGTGACATCCCTATGCACCGGATTCAATCGATTACCCCAAATCATTTGAAAAAACACACTATAAAGTCTTGTTTCTAAAGAAACCGGTGGTGGGTAAAGATAACTAAGATATAAAAACACAGGGATCAAAAATGTCTTGACTATGAAAACCCCCTTTTTTTTTCCAAATTTCCAATGTTTCCATGAATTAACTTTAGCTTCACCCAAACATAATTGTTGCTCCCAATTACAAGTAGCCATATCACCAAAGCTAAACCAAACCCCCAAAATTTTACATGGTGCAGATGCAAAGGGTATACCCATTGTGTCAAAAAGACAAGCCTGATCAGGGTGTAAAGAAAAAATAAAACTCTTAGTTACATTGAGTTCAGCTCCAGAAAACCATCCCCAAGTCTGAAAACAATGTAAGGCAGTCTGAAGGGAGGTCTCATTTTGCATGAACAATGTCACATCATCTGCATAAGCTGTGATTTTCACCATTGGTAAAGAAATATCAGGGGCAATCCCAATAATACTGCAGTGTCCTTGAATATAACGAATAATGGGATCCAGAGCATACGTATACAAGAGAGGGCTCAATGGGCAGCCTTGCCGAACCCCTCTAACCACTGGAATTGCAGATCCCATTAGACCATTCACCAATGGATGTACTGCTGCATCAGAATACAACAGAGAAATCCAATGTACAAAAGGCCGTGGAATATTATAGGACAACAACAAATTAAATAAATAAGCATGACAAACTCTGTCAAAGGCCTTAATCTGATCCAGTGCTACAATAAAACCTGACCCCTTCCCCGGTACTATTCTCAAACAATTCCCTCAAAAGGTATAGACTGTGCTGAACCTTTCACTGAGCAATAGCACAGGACTGTGCCAGGTGTATAAGTGAGTCAGAAACCACAGCTAATCTATTTGTAAGAATTTTAGCAAAAATCTTGTAGTCGCTATTAAGGAGACTAATGGGCCTCCAATTCATTAGTAACGAATAATCCCCTTTTTTATAAATAAATTTCAATAGAGAAATACTGAAATCTGGAAAGCTTAAACCCGAGGTCAACATAAAATTAAACACCATAGGGAGAAAGGAACACATAAACGGCAGAAATTTCTTATAAAACTCATTCGGAATACCGTCTAAACCAGGGGACGTTTTAGATTTAAGTGACCTTATAACCTTCTCTATTTCCAAGGAAGAAATAGGCTGCAATAAAAGGGTTCAATATTTGGCATCCATAGCAGGAAGAAAGGTCAAGAACTCGGCTGGTAAGGCATCAATGTTACCGGGATCATCACCAAAAGAGTCAGAGACAAAGGATTGAACAACAGACATTATGTCCATATCTGAGGTTACCATAGCACCCTTCAAAGATAGTAACCCCGACATCAGGGTCCTGTCAAGGCGCTGTTTACAGGCTGAATAAGGATCAGAGGCAGGCTGTGATTGAACTCCATACCTGAACTCCATGTCAAGAGATTTAGCCTGATCATATTGATATAGGGACATCTGTTTCTTGATTTCAGTGATCTGAGATTGAAAGAGATGTTTATCACCAGGGGGAAAGGACATCAGTTTATAGAACTGATTCCTATACTGCAAATAAGTAAGATACCTAGAATTAGCTGTAGATTTCCCTTTAGAAACCAAAAAGGACCTAATCTCAGTTTTCGTATCATTCCACCACAAAAAAAGATTGTCATAAAGACATAGGGTAGAATAACGTGCTGCAAATAGACCCTCCAAACCAGCTACACAATCCCCATCCTCCAAGAGGGACACATTCAAGCGCCATCTGGGGCCCGCTGAATGTACTTTAGGTGGCATCTCAGCTAAACTTAAATGCCCAGTCAGAAGATGATGATCTGAAAACTCAGTTGGTCTCACTTGAGAAAAACAAGGTTTCAAAAACTTAGAAACAAAAAGAAAATCAATAAGGGTAGAAAAAATATTTCTATGGTAAGAAGCACCCCCTGTAGCATGTAGGGCCCGAAACACATCTGTAAGGCCTGCATCTTTAACAATCTGTCACAAGGCAAGTGAGTCACAATACATTTTCTTTTGAGAATCACCCTTAAATTTAAAGTCAATGTCACAATTAAAGTCGCCTCCCCAAATGACGTGCCATCTGGTGTAAAGAAAAGGTTTAATGTCCTCAAACAATTTAATCTGGGCAGTCTTGGTTTGTGGAGCATAAATGTTTACAAGGTGGAAATCAAAGTCCCGACAACTACAATCCTGGAGCAGAGCACGCCCAGGGAAGACATCCACTAATTTGGAAATCCTAAAAAGGGTAGAGGTAAAAAGAATACCTATACCATCTGCTACATCAGGCCCAAAAGTCCAAAAAGAAGGTCCCCACACCCATCTCTTTTGTGCTTGGGCAATTTCGGCAAGAGAAGACAATCTAGTCTCTTGCAGAAGAATGACATCAACTTGTAAAGTACTAAAAAAAGAAAAGAGTCAGAGCCTTTTCTTAAAATTTGTAATACTACACATGTTGAAAGAAGCTATTTTAAGCGTAGCCATGATTGAATAGATTAGCTTCAGGACCCAGTCTTCTGAGAAATACTTGCCTTCCTTTTTTTACCCTTCTTCCTTTCCTTTCTTTAGCAAGTTCTGTAGCTTTACTATCGTCCTCATCTGAAATCAATTCTGAGTGGTGAGAGGTATCAGACTCCAAGTCCAATTCCCTCCCCTCACCTTGTAAAGGAGAAAAAAAAATTTCCACCAAAACAGGGGTAACAGATGAGTGTTTAAGAGAGGCCCTAGTAAACCTCCGAGGCTTAACAGTCTCAAAGGGAGGGGGCATAGAGGAAGATGCCAGTTGTGAATCCGAAATATCAGAGGGAACAGAAACACAGGAACTGTGGACACAGCAACCATAACTGAGGGGGCCACCTCAGTGGCAGTAGAGAGGGGCCTTTCCTTAGTTTCCAGTAGTAGTTCACCATCACCTTCAGCTGGAAACAAAGGAGTATCACCATCTCCCCTTTTGGCCTGGGCTTTATGAACTAAGTCATCAGGATCCCAACCCCCTGATTTATTGTGCGTAGCCCACGGGCATTAGTGAAAGGCATGACCCTTCTCATCGCATAAATTACATTGGAAAATATTTTGACACCTGTCCACCAAATGCCCAAATCATGCAATATCCCACATTGTTACTGGAATACGGGAGTCCATAAGGCGTTTACCAATCTGTGTCTGTTCTATAGGTGTAAAACCTGGAAATACATCTACCTTAAACTGGGATTCTACTATTTCTGTGTACAATTGTTTCCGAGATAATTCTTTAATCATAGTAGCCGAAATGTTCCATGTTTTTAGCATGTCAAATACTATTCCCCAATCTGTTGATAAGACATATTTTCTTTTATTTTTGTGTAAAAATTTCCCACTACTCCATTCTTGAAAAATATCTTTAATAGATATATATGCCAAAGGAATCCAAGTTTGGATAAAATCCTGAACCAAGGGTTTTAAAATAGTTGCAAAGAAAAGTGTATAAAAAAATACAATCGGATGAATCATAGAGACCCCTCCTTGCCGATAGGGTTGTAATAGAACATTCCGTCTAATAGGATTGAGACGGCTTCCCCAGAAACACAAAAAAAAGAGATTTAAAAGAGGTACAAAAAAACATTTAGGTAGAGGGAAAATATGTGCTACGTGTAAAAATATGGGCAGTAAGCATGTTTTAATCTAAAAATATGCTCTTTTTCCCCAAAGACCACTTATGCCATTTACTTACTTTTTCCCTACCCGTATTCAGAGCTATCTCCCAATTATATTGTGCTGCATCTGAGACTCCAAAATAAACTCCTAATAACTTATGCGGAGAATCTACTACCTTAATTCCCCTAATTGAAACCACAGGATCTGCAGAAAAGGTCAAGTTAAAACACACACTTTTCTGTAGATTTAAACTCGATCCAATAACTGATAGAAAAACCGGTAATATGTCACTTAATAAACGGCCTTCTGTAGTGTTCGGTACTAAAACACAAAGATCGTCTGCATAACAAATCACTTTAGAATAAATACCCGGAAGCCCTGAAAATCCAGGAGATTGATGAAGTAACTGAATAATAGGGTCCAAGGCTATCACAAACAATAAAGGACTTAGAGGACATCCTTGTAGTACTCTCATTATATAAAAGGGGGATCCTAGCCTTCCATTAATATACGGCCTAACATAGGCTAAAGAATAACATAAAATAATCCAATTTATAAAAATTTGTGGAAATCCATAACTTTTGAGGGTTAACCAAATAAATTCCTGAAAAATACTATCAAAGGTTTTAGACAAATCAAAATTAAACAAATATCCTTTTAAAGAACCTTGATAACCTTGAGAAAATAATTCTCTAATTAGTAATAAAGTGTCGTGGATGGATCTACCGGAAATTGAACAATATTGGAACGGTGAAAGCAAAGAGGGCAAATATTTAGAAATCCTATTCCCTAACAACTTAGCAAACATTTTGTAGTCTGTATTCAACAATGTAATTGGTCTCCAATTCCTCAAATCTTTTCTATCTCCTTTTTTGTACAAAAATAACATTAATCCTTCGTACATCTGATCTGTCAATCAGTCTTCCTGTAAAAAACCATTAAACACAGCTACTAACTGACGTGGTATAAGCCTCCATAAAAACGTATAAATCTCTGCCGATAAACCATCAGAACCAGGAGCCACCCTATCCCGGAGACCTAAAATAATATCTTTCACTTCTTCAAAAGAGAAAGGGCTTTACAAGCTCTCTTTGTTGTGGTGTCGTTAATGTAGGTACATTCAATATTTGTAATAACATCGTCATATCTGTTGTAACAACATCTGGGGTTTCAAATGTGTGCTTTATGAATTTTGTGATAAGTTTTTCTTGCCCTTTTACAACTTGACCTTGTTCATCCAACAATTGGTATATTTGTTTGCCACCGATTTTTCCAGTATCAATCTCAAAGGGGTTGAATTGACTCTGAGTCCCAGTAGTTTTAAATTTTTGTTCAAAAACTATGGATTTTTGCCTATTGTACTGTACTTTAGCTAAAGCATTTTTAACTTCTTTTATACGGGCAGAATGGTCCGAACCATATAAATAAGATTCTGTAAATAATGTTAATAATTCTGTGTAGATGTTTGAGGTATGATGTCTTTCATCAGCTAAAGATCTGAGCGTGGATTTAAAAGTATGATATCACACATGATTTAGTATCCTCCACCAGTCTATTATAGTATCATATATAGTGACTACTGTAATACGGTCTGTAATTAATTCTGTAAACCCTTGAATAAATACAGGAATTAACAACAAAGATGCGTTAACTCTCCATACCCCAGGGCCTTGTGATAAAACATCTTCTAATTGGATTTGTATCCCTATTAAATGATGATCAGAAGTCACCATCGGCACTGTGAGACCTTGTACTATTCCAGTGGTTTGCGAACATAACCAGAAATCAATTCTTGAGTGCAATTTCCCTTTCACAAAGGTAGGCCGCGGGGACTGGGCAAAGACATCCACTAAGTTTAGTTCTGTGATAAGATTACGTAAAGCATGAGTGTCGCAATAAGTTTTCCTACCTGAAGGGATTTCAAACTGATATTAAAATCTCCACCCCATAGAATGATTCGATTTGTACATAAAAAGTTTAATTGACGCAAGAGCTGAATTTTGGCAGCTTTCTGTTGTGGTGCATAAATATTTATGAGTCTATAAGGAAACTTATGCCATATAAGGTCTAATAAAAAAACTCTGCCAGGTATTAAGTCCACACTCTTTGTAAATGAAGTCAGATGTAGTGAAACAAAACCAACACCAGAACAAAGGTCCTGGCCTAATGACCAATATGACGGTCCTAAGCCCCCTCTCTCGAGGCCATTGTTGCTTCTCCTGTTGTATATAGCCGAATATCCTGTAAAAAATAAACATCATAGGCCAAGCTACGTAATGCCGAAAAAGTTGCTATTCGTTTATATTTTGAACGAATACTATTTACATTAAAACTAGCGAGACATATGGCAGACATGAAAAGAACCAAAAGAAAAAGAAGGAATCTTTGTATAAAGAACCACCTCATTTCTTTTTCTTCAATCTGGTAGACTTCTTTTTTAAAGTGGTTCCAGAACTATCAGTTATAGGTAATGATGTGGAGGTTGTCATGGAAGGAATAGTAAGAGATAGATTCCCTGACTCTCCGTCCTCCTCCTCCATAGCCTCACCCCAACTTTGTAGGGGTTCGTACGGGTTAGATATTGGGATAGATACAGTGTCTACCTGTTTGGCGGAGCGAAGTCATAGAGCAACTGGTGGGGGGGGAGTGAAGTTTCTCCTTGCTCCCCTTCTTCTTTTGGATCACTAGAAAAACTCCCTAGCCCTTCGAAGGAGAGTTGCTCAATGGTTTTGGAAATGTCAGGGGAGGTTAAGGGATATAAGGGGCGTAGGGGGCTCGGGAATTTTAGGAGGGTCAGGGGCTTTAGGGGGTTCAGGGAATTCAGGGGTATCTGGAACAGACATTTGCTCAGTAATTTTGGGAGCTGGTAACCTTTCAGTAAGGGTAGGAAAAAAAGAAGCTTTACTTTATTTTTAACAGGTTGCACTGAAACTTGGGGGGGGTCTCCATAGCAGAGGATTTAGCTATATAAGCATCATGTTCTGCATAGTTCGAGGTATTATGGGCAGCCCACGGACAGGCTATAAACACATGTGAAGCATCATCGCATAAATTGCAAGTGGGAGGAACTGTACAAGCCAGCACAGTATGACCTATCATACCACATGAAGTACATTTCAATTTATCACAGTCGGAGCTTAAATGGGACAATGAGCCACATCTATAAGATGATCTCGGCTGCCCTGGATAAAACAGTATACCACGATCTCGACCCAGGTAAAAACAATTAGGAAGATGTTGAATTCCAAACTCAGTAATTTTAAGTTGCACAGTAAACTTCCACCCTCCCGTCCAAAACCCATTTTCATCAATTAAAGCATGTGGTACACCATTAACCGTGCAACGTTGTTCTAACCAGTATAATATATCGAAAACATTTACCCCTTCATTCCTAAAAAGGACAGTAATAATTTTTTCAGTTGGCCTAGTAATGGGAATAACTACAAAATGCTTCCAAACAGGGTCAACACGTGCATTATAGTAAGCAGACCAAAATTTGTCTAACAATGTAGCAGTACAAAAAGAAACATCAAAATTAGAATCTCCTGAAGAATGTATTAAAGCATACACTTCTGAAGGTTTAATCTTTAGGATTGTATTATTAATGTCTTTCCCACAAAGTTCCGATCCGGAGGAAGATCCATATCCCCTTTATAATGTATTCGTGACACAAATCTTTTCCTCATTGGGACCTCTGTCTGTTTAAAAAGGGATGCATAACTGACTGGCTTAACTGCTGGAAGAGTATTTACTGGGTCCTGTAAAGTACTAGCATTATTCATTTCTTCTTGCAGGTACTGACCTTTCAACCGTGGTTTCAATACAGTAGTCTGATCCAGATTCGTGGCGTTTTTCATTTCTGCAGAGGTCTGGGGTAAAAGGTTCGATTCCTCCCGCGACTCAGACGATCCTCCACGCCTAGATTCAGAGACCAGCAGCGGAAATGACGCGGTATTCCGGTCCGTTACTGAAGAATGTTCCCCCGCTGCACTCACTGTGTCCAAATGGTCCGTCCGCTGTTCTGATCCTTTCCCAGGCAAGGGAAGGTTACGATCTGGAATCCACGCTGTCGGAGTCTTAATCCATCCTGCTTTTTCCAGCGCTTGCTCTGGAGTCCACGTAGAAAGACGAGCCGAAAAAGGGAAGGAGTCTTCCACCGGTGCACTGCTCGCCACACTCACTTCTGTTTCCATTGGGGCCATAATAGTGTGAACGCTGCTTCTTTTTATTGTACCAAAAGAAGTTGTCTGACCATTCTCTGGTCATTTCCTTTTTTTCTCCTCCTCAATCATGAAGGTTTGGTCACCATCTGCCTCTACCTGAGTGTCTTCTGTTCCCACTGGATACATCTCCACCTCAGGTAATTCAGTATTGTCGCATTCTACAGCATTAGCAACTGTTAGGGCTTTCTCTAAAATCTTATCCGGCCCTTGTAGTCCATCATCCAACACCTCTGTCCTCTCCAACGGCTGAGACATACTGAAGCTAGTTCAGATGTCTCATGGGAAGGGTCCCCCAACCACCAGAGTAGGGGAATTTCCCCAGTGTTCTGGCTAAATTTCCCTCATTCACTAAAAAATACCACCAACAGTTTCATCTGGTTCAAGGTCAGTTGGCATTCATCTGTATCCCCCTTCCCTGGGTCATGCCTGAAAATAGGCTGGATTTGTCTAGTGCACTTACCTGGTCAACAAAAAATAAATAAATAAAATAAATAAACTAGGGACCTCCCACACAACAGCTAACCTGAAAACAGGCAGCAACACCCTTCTGGACCTAATTCTCACCATGCACCCTCAAAGACATATCAACACCTTGGTTCTTCCAGACTCAATGAATGACCATTCACCTGTCATTAGCTTATGGTCAAATAAAGTCACCAGTGCAGTGAAGTGCAGCCAAGTGCACTTGGGAGTCAGTGGGAGTGTATCAGGCTCCCCTGTACCCCTAGTTGAAGCTGTGTTATCTGGTCCTGAGTTACTATTTTCAAGGAGAAGCAGGGCATTGCTGTGGATGTTGATACTCCCCTAAGCCATCTCAGCTGAAGTGTTGCAGTGTTCTAAGGGCCATGAGTGACTGTGCAATTGAATCTGCCATTTTTAACACAATGCACAATTGAACTATTGTATTTGATGCAATGTGAAATTGAACTGTTGTTTTTGATGCAATTTGCAATTGAACTGCCATGTTTAATCACTACGTGCAACTGAGATGCCATTACAAATGCTTCTGTGACCACTGCTGTTATTTAAAAGTCCAACCCTATTCAAGATTATGCCTCTGAACTGCTGAGACTGTCGATTGTAATGTACTGCTTAACATCTACCAGTTTAACAATCCCAGTGCCGTTTTGTGCAAAACGTTTGTTGCTAATGAAGTTTGCTTCTGCTGAAATGTTTTATGCCTTTTAAGTAGCTGGACTTAAGTCATGTGTGCAAGCTCTGTGTGCATCCTATTTTAGGAGGAGTGACTGCCTTTTAAGTTGTTTTGCACTTTTATACTCCTGTATTTGGGTTTGTAGCCAGTTCTCTGCTGCCTCATTAACTGTTGCTGAGACTTCCTGGTCTTCCTGTATCTCCGTGGTTACTACTGTATACATGGAGTGTGCTGCTTCCTGCCTTACAGTATAACCCTACCCATCATAATGGAAAGGGAGGAACCATAAACAGGGAAAATTACAAAGGGACAAACAATAAGATCAAGGGAGGCATGACAAACAAAGCAATGCAGTAAGCGTGGTCAGCACTATGCTTCAGTGCATGCAGTCTGGCTAACAAGATGACTCACCTCACTGCCACAATAGCTGAGGCAGGACTAGAGTGGGTGACCATGAAAGAAACATGGTTCACAAATAATCGTGATTGGGAGATGACTGTCCCAGGGTACAACTTGCTTAGGAGAGATAGGACTGGGAAAAACTGAGGGGGGGTAGCTATTTATGTTAAGGATACTATCAATGCTACAGAAATGTAGCAGACACTAGGGGAAAGAGAGGATCTATGGATCACAACAGGGGCCAGAAACTGGAAACCCATTCAGGTAGGAATTATCTACACACCTCCAAATCAGGAGGAAGCCAGGGATAAGAAAATCCTGGAAAACATCCTCCAAATATCAGGCAAAGGGAACATGGTGCTCGTGGGGAATTTCAATCTGTGGGCATAGATTGAAATACCCACACAGTGGCATCACAGAAGAGCAGGGAATTCCTAGTCACACTACAGGAAGCAGACCTAAGTCAACTAGTGACATCACCCACAAGGGTTAACGCGGTTCTAGATCTGATATTCACAAATAGTGATAGGATTACGGGTGCCGAATTAGGGAATCACCTGGGCAAAAGTGATCATAACATGGTATAGTTCAGGGTAAAAAGGACTGTAGACTCCACACACTTCAGACTGAAGGTCCTTGACTTCAGGAGGATGGACTTCACAAACATGAAGGCCTGTGAAAGAGACAACCTTAGTAACTTGACAGAAGGGAGCATTGACGAATATTGAACAAGCTTGAAGGATGCAATAACCATGGTCACATCACAGTGTGCCCGTCAGGTTAGTAAGAACAAAAGGAGGAAAATCCCTCTATTGTTTTAAAGGAGGTGGCAACCATGGTGAAAGAAAAGCTCATAGCCTTCAGAAAGTACATGGAGTCAGGGAACGAGGTATACAAAACAGAATGTAAACAGAAACTAAAAGAGACAGGGAAAGTGGTAAGAAATGCAAAGGCTCAAACAGAGGTTAGGATAGCTCAGGAAGTAAAAAAAAGGTAACAAAAACTTCTACAGGTACATACATGAAAAAGGAAGACCAAAGGGGGCATTGTTAGAATCACAAAGAAAGACGGACAAACCACAGAGCAAGATGGGGAGAAGGCAGAGGCACTCAATGAGTACTTCTGCTCAGTTTTCACACAGGAAGCAGATGGTAACGGACCAAAAATAGGCATGAAGAAGTGTCTGATTGAAGGAATAGACATGGGTCCCTTCACAGAGGAAAGGGTCCTGGAGGAAACAGACAAGTTAAAGGTAGATAAAACTACGGGGCCAGATGGGATACACCCAAGAATACTGAAAGAACTAAAGAGGGAACTGGCAGCCCTCTTAGCAGTGTTCTTCAACAAATCATTAAGGAGCAGGGAGGTGCCGGAGGATTGGAAGAGTGCAACAGTAGTGCCACTTCACAAGAGTGGAAGCAAGGAGCAGCCAGGTAACTACTGGCTAACATCAGTCATGGGAAAACTGATGGAGTCCTTGCTGAAGAAAAGCATCATAGATTTATTTGGAACAAACTGGTCAGCTAGACAAAAATCAACATAGTTTCATGGCAGGGAGGTCCTGCAAGATAAACCTGGTTGATTCTTTCAATTGGGTCACCAAAACAGTGTATCAGGGTAGGGAAGTGACTGTGGTTTACCTGGACTTCAGCAAAGCTTTTGACTTTGTTCCGTACAGGAGACTTGTTAAAAAACTGGAGATCATGGGAATTGGGCCTGAGGTTACAAACTGGGTCAGAAACTGGTTACGTGAGAGAACTCAAAGAGTATTAATAAATGGCACTCTGTCTGTGGAGTGGAGGGTGACTAACGGGGTCCCGCAGGACTGAATTCTGGGGCAGATCCTCTTCAACATATCCATCAGCGACATTGCAGATGAACTAAAGGGAAAGTTTTGCTTGTTTGCAGATGACACCAAAAGCTGCAACAGGCTAGACACACCAGAGGGACAGCAAAGCATGGAAGCTGATCTCCAAAAACTGGAGAAGTGGTCCAAGACCTGGCAATTGAAATTCAATGGCAAAAAATGCAAGGTCATGCACCTGGGAAAGCGTAACCCAGGGAAACTGTACTCAGTGGGAGGGAAGCAGCTGGTGGCTACCAGACAGGAGCGAGACCTAGGGGTGATCATATCAAATGACCTCAAGGTCAGCAGACAATGTGAAAAGGCAGCACTAAAGGCTAGTGGTATCCTGGGATGCAAAGGGAAAGGCATCATGAGAAGAAGGCATGAAGTAATCATGCCCCTGTATCGGTCCCTTGTCAGGCTTCACCTGGAGTACTGTGTCCAGTTCTGGAGGCCACACCTCAGGAAGGACATAGATAGGTTGGAGATGGTACAGAGAACAGCAACAAAGATGGAGCAGGGCTTGCATCAGAAACCATATGAGGTAAGACTGGATGACCTCAAATTATACTCCCTAGAACAACATAGGAATCATGGGGACATGATAGAAACATTCAAATACCTTAAAGGCAACAACAGGGTGCACAGGCAGAACCTTTTTCAAGTAAAGGACTACAGCAGGACTAGAGGGTACAACCTTTGACTTAAGGGAGGAAAGTTCAGAAGCAATATGAGGAAATTTTTCTTCACAGTGCGTGTTGTGGAACCATGGAATAGCCTGTCAAAGGGGGTGGTGGGAGCCAAGACAGTGGGGGAATTCAAGCGGGTATAGGACAGACACTGTGGGATGCACAAGCAGGCAGCCAGGTAGAGGGTAGGAAGCCAAGGGAAGACTTGATTCATAGTATGGTCCCCATCTGCCGACAACCTCTATGTTTCTATGTTTCTGTTCCCCTCCCCCTGAATGGTGGTGGCAGCCCAGTAGGTGGGGTTGAGGGAGTTTAAGTCCCACCACCAGCTAAACGTGGTAGCATTTACTGCTGCAGCCAGTGCATTGAAGTATGGCCAAGTGTACTCGGGAGTCAGAGGGAGTCCAAGGAGGCTGAGGATCAGGGAGCAGTTTTCATGTTTGCTAGTGCAGAACTGTAGTACATCTAGACTGTGTTGTTGGTTGCTTCTGACATTAGGTCTGTATAATGGTGCTTTGGTGGTCCTGGCTGTGCATGCTGTGTAGTTGTCTTGTGCTACTCAATCATGTTAGTATGTCAGTTTCCTAAACTGCACAGTCATGCAAATCTGAAACTAAGGATTATTCCATCTCTTATTATTTGATTGCTCACAAGTTAAGTTTGCATACTACTGGCTTATTAGCCTCTGAAAAATTTGCATTTCAAAATTGTGGTCATATACTTCTTGTTACATCTGGATAAAGATTTATACTGTGTTTTGATAAGGTGTGTTTAGGGTGTCATTTTGGTGTGTTACTTCTTCTTTTATTACTATCCGGGGATGTGGAGGCTAACCCTGGTCCTCTACTACCACTGCATAGCCATTCTCATATGAATGACCCTAATACTTGGTTTAATTTACATGGTATCAAACTGATACATTTTAATGTTATTTATGTATGTATGTATGTATTTATTTATTATTTATATATAGGATTACAAAATACCTTTGAGCTAGGAGCTCTTTTACAAAGGTTCCACATCAAAATACAAGATAAACAGAACAATTCAATAAACAGGAACATTAATGGCAATATTCAGTAACAACTCAATACAATGCATACAGTAAAATGAGGAGCAGACATGAGGCATTGTCAAGGCACCATTGGGAAAGAGGGGAGAGGGGAGAGGTGGCAGAAACATGTAGGAGAGGAGAGGGGAAGGGCTGGATGGGAGGAAAGAGGGAGGAGGAGGTAGAGGAGGATGGGAGGTGGAGGAGAAGGGGAGTAGATGGGGAGAGGTGGCACAGAATGGCAGGAGAGGAGAGGGAGAGGGCTGGATGGGAGGAAAAAGGGAAGGTAGAGGGGGATGGGAGGTGGAGGAGAAGAGGACTAGATGGGGAGAGGGAGGGGGAGTTGTAAAGAGGAGAGATGGGACATACAGTGGCGTGAAAAAGTATTTGCCCCCTTCCTGATTTTCTCTGTTAGTGCATATTTGTCACACTGGATGTTTTCAGGTCTTTAGAGAAAATGTAATATTAGATAAAGGGAACCTGAGTGAACAAATAACACTTGTTTTTTTTTTAATTTCACTTATTTAATGAAAAAAAGTTAACCAACACCAACTGGCACTGTGTGAAAAGTAATTGCCTCTACACTTAATAACTGGTTATGCCACATTTAGCTGCAATGACTGCAACCAAACACTTCCTATAATTCAATATCAGTCTTTCACATCACTGTGGAGGAATTTTAACCCACTCTTCCTCGCAGAACTGCTTTAATTCAGTAACATTTGGTAGGTTTTCGAGCATGAACTGCTCGTTTGCAGGTCCTGCCACAGCATCTCTATTGGGTTTAAGTCTGGACTTTGACTAGGCCACCCAAAACTTTAATTTTACTTCTTTTAGCCATTCTGATGTGGACTTGCTTTTGTGTTTTGGATCATTGTCTTGCTGCATGACCCAACTACGCTTCAGCTTCAGCTGACGGAAGGATGACCAGACATTCTCCTTAAGAATTTTCTGGTACAGAGCAGAATTCATGGTTCCTTTAATTATGGCAAGTCATCCAGGTCCTTAGGAGCAAAGCATCCCCACACCATCACACTACCACCACCATGTTTGACTGTTGGTATGGTGTTCTTACTGTGGATGCTGTGTTTGCTTTCTGCTGAGACATTATGGGATCCATGTCGTCCAAAAGTTCCACTTTGGACTCATCTGTCCATAGAACATTTTCCCAAAAGGCTTGTAGATCATCCAGGTGCTTCTTGGCAAATGAGAGATGGCGTTTATGTTCTTCTTGGTTAGCAGTGGTTTCCGCCTTGCTACTCTTACATAGAAGCCCATTTTGCCCAGTCTCTTCTGATTGTGGAGTCATGAACACTGACCTTAGCTGAGGCAAGAGAAGCCTGCAGTTCTTTGGATGTTGTTTTAGGATCCTTTGAGACTTCCTGGATGATTTTACGCTGCACCCTTGGAGTAATTTTGGCAGGTCACTCCACTTCTGGGAAGATTCACTACTGTTCCAAGTGTTCTCCATTTGAGATTATGGCTCTCACTGTGGTTCATGGAGTCCCAGAGCCTCAGAAATAGCTTTGTAATCCTTTCCAGACTGATAGAGGGCAACAATTTTTTCTGATCTTTCAGGAACTTCCTTTGATCATGGCATAATGTGCTTGTTGAATCTTTGTGCTGGCAACATGACTCTGATGGTAAGGGTCAAAATAAGTGATGTTTATATTGAGCAGGGCTGGCTGTAATCAAGCCTGGCTGTGTTCAATCAGCTGACTCTAATTATCCCTTTAATTGGGTTGATTTAACTAGGGGGCAATTACTTTTTCACACAGTGCCAGTTGGTGTTGGTTAACTTTTTTCATTAAATAAATGAAATAAGTAAAAAAAAAAGTGTTATTTGTTCACTCAGGTTCCCTTTATCTAATATTATATTTTGTCTAAAGACCTGAAAACATCCAGTGTGACAAATATGCAATAATAGAGAAAATCAGGAAGGGGGCAAATACCTTTTCACGCCACTGTAGGGAAAACTGTAACAGCAGAAGTGCTAAGCTGCTGGAAAAAAGGCAAGGAGAAGATGGGGAGTACAAAGGGGAGAGGGAAGGGGTAATAGGGGAAGGATGACAGTGGAAGTGCTAGGTTAATAGGAAAAAGGCAAGAGACGAGTCAGGCATTGGAGTGAGATTTAAGTAGAACAGTCACATAAGCCTGAAGTTGAGAGCAGCAGCCAGAGCTTGGATTTGAAAGGCCCAAGCTTAGATTCAGTGGTAATGTCACTGCTGAGACCATTCAAACAGAGTGGCGCCCTATGTGCAAATGATCATTGGCCCTGGGTGGTTCGGTAGCAGGGAAGCTGAAGAAGTTGATCTTCTGAGCCACGGGTGCGGCGTGGGTTTCTGGGGGGATAGAAGAGCATGGACTCTAGGGGGTAGCAGGCCTATGGTGATTTATGGTGATGTTAGAAGCCTGACTTCTAAATTAGGAGATTTGGAATGCATTGCTTTTTCTTTTAATCCAGATTTATTGTCCATTACTGATGCATAGCTAAGCCATCTATTCCTGACTCTTTTTGTAAAATATCTGGATATGGTTTGCTCAGAGCGGACCGGGGCGGGAAGAAAAAGGGAGGTGGAGCAGCAATGTACTGTGGCCCTTTATTGTTTAGCTTATTTGTTAATCAATTGCCTTCTATTTGTAAATTGTGTGAATGTTTATTGTATGTGGATGATTTAGTTTTGTTTCATCAATCTAATTTCATGTTGGAATTATTCTCAGTTGTAGAAATAGAATTTTCTTTGGTCAGCAATTGGTTTACTGAGAACAGATTGATTTTGAGTGTTAAAAAAAAAAAAAGTCAGTGCTCTTTGCTGCTTCACAAATGTTAAAGGCTAATCCTGAGTTTGTGATTCATGATGTGTTAGGGGAGTCCTTAGATTGGATTTTTGAATTTTAATATTTGGGACTAATACTTGATCCTTCTTTATCATCTTCCTTAGAAGTAAGGGCTGCCTCTCACACCATGAATCAGAAACTGGGTTTACTTTATAAAGTTCAGTGCTATTTTTCACCTGTTGTTCAAAAGTCTATCCCTCTTGGGTCACTGATGGCAGATTTTGATTACTGTGCAAGTCTGTATATTAATCTTGGACAGAACAAACTTAATACCCTAACAGTTGCTTATAATAACATTTGTCGTTTTGTTTCAAATTCTCCGTTACATGCTCATCACTGTAAATTATACTCTCAGGTCCAATGGTTATCTCCAAGATCAGAACTTGCATACTTCTTTGGGTGTCAAATTTTCAAATCCATTTTTTTATTTCAAAATACCCCTTAGCTGATTTGGTGTTTGTAATTTTTCAGTTTTATTATGTGCCTCCCATAATACGCTTTTATAAACCATTGCACTTAAGACAAAAGCAGGTTCTGTGTTGTTTTCTGTGGCTGCTCCTACGTTTTGAAATGCTTTGCCTGGTAATATTTGCTCATCTACTTCATTGTTGTTTTAAAACAAATCTTAAACAATATTTAACAAGCGTGGATAATTGTAATTGCTTTTTGTAATTTGTTATTTGTTATTGTCTTGTAATGTTCTTACTTCATGTCTATATTTGTAAACATTGTTCGGGCCGGGTCTGAAAATGGACTAGTTCCAGTACCTTATCAGGTTAACAAAATAAAATAAAATAAAAATGAACCCCCTCCAAAAATCACATGCCAATTGATGCAGAAAAAAGAGAGACTTGATCAGTTTCGAGCCTTCCTTGCACAGTGCAACTTGTTGCCCCTGGGCTCTTTCTTCAATACCGACCTGGCGTTAAGCTACCTCATCATATACTTTAACAAAGCATGCGACATCTTTGCCCCAGCTCATAAAGTTAAGTCCAGGGGGGGGTAACTAACCCATGGATCACTGTTGACCTGTTAAATAAGATGAAAGCCAGGGATAATCTTTGGCACCTTGCTCAGGCCTCAGGTAATCCGATTAATAAGCAGTGTTATAGAGCTGCTAGGATTGCTTGCACCCAGAAAACTCGCAGGGCCAAAAAGACCTACTTTCAAAATGAGCTCACAAACTCATGGGGAAACAGCTGGAATTTCTGGTAAAAAATAAAGGACCTCACTGGTAAGCCAAATAAGGCAGAACCTAGAATGATAGTTGTTTATGACACCACTGTGCAAGGTATACTCCCTGTACACCAACATGAATGCAGCAACCTACGCTGCTGTCAATGAAATTGACAGCTCACTGTGTAAGTGTGCCTGAGACAGGGGGACACTGTCTCTTGGTCCTGCACCCCTTCCCGAATCAACTCCAACTCGGGAGACTAGACTAGAATTAAAAACAAGGAGTGATAAAGGAATTATGTCAATTGCATCTTGCAGTCAATGTAATTCCCGACGCTGTGATGCCAGTCAACAAATGTCTTGTCGAACCGGCATCGTGGAGCCCTGTGCAAGACCCCAATTCCATTGCTGAAGCTTTCAACTCAGCCTTTACAGATCTCAACAAGGTCATACCTCCCAACTTCTTTGACACATCCAACATTAGTGACACCACGGACGCTACTGTTCCCCACAACATCCCCCCTATCTTTTTCAGGAGAATCACACTTACTGATGCCTAGAAAAATCTACTTAGGATGCTAGGAAAAAACAGGTACAGCAGTTACCTTTGACATGAAATTACTATACCTATCACTGGATGTCATGCTAAAACCACTTACCGCCATTCTGAACCTTTTCCTGTTCATTAGGCAGTTCCCCAAAGAGTGAAAGGCTGTGGTTGTCACGCTTGTACACAAAAGCAGTGACAGATCACTAGTCTCAAACTACCGCCCTATCTCGATTCTCCCACCTCTATCCAAAGTCCTTGATAGAGTGGTGGCAGACCAAATGACTGCATTTCTCACCAAGTACAACATCCAATGCCTCTAGCAGCATGGTTTCCATCAGGCACATAGTACCACCACAGCATTATTGGAAGACACAGATTTCATTCACAAAGCCTTGGACAGTGGTCGCATAGTTGTGTCAATTTATATGACTTGACAAAGGCTTTTGATACTGTGAACCACTCCCAGTTCCTAAATTCCCTCCCCTCCCTTGGCCTCTCCAATGCTGTAGCAAACTGGTTCAAAAGCTATCTTGAAAGCAGAACACAACAGGTCAAAATAAATGATACCTTATCAAGTTTTCTGCCAGTCCATACTGGCATCCCAGAAGGATCCATCCTTGAACCCTTTCTGTTCAGCCTGCACCTGAATACACTACCCAAAGCCTGTGACAGCAACCTTGTCCTCTATGCCAACAATGCCTCACTATCCTATAGCCACACAGACCTACTCCCCCTCTCTAGTGATCTGCAAATAAACTTCACAAAAGTTGAATCCTGGTTTTCCAACCACAAATTGTTAATGAACTTCAAAAAGACAAAGACAATGTTCTTTGCTAGCCCCCATAATAAATACAAATCTGCATACATAACCATTTGCAATAACATAAATCAACCCCTGGAAATGGTGCATGAATTCAAATATCTAGGCATCACGCTGCACAGCTCACTTTCTGATGCCCTGCATGTTAATCATATTCCCAAGATTGTAAACATCAGGACTGGGGTCCTTTACAAGCATAAGCACTGTCTCACACATGCGGCATTGAGACTAGCAGTCACCAGCTCTATAATGTCCATCATAGAGTATGGCTTTATAATTTTCAGTTCTGCTGCTGATACCACTCGCAAACAGCTGATGATCTCACTTAATAAGACCTACAGGTTGATAACTGGAGCTGACAAATGGGCTCGCACCTGTGGCCTCTGTTGTCAAACCAAATGGCTCAACCTTCATGGTAGCATAAAATATCAAGCCTGTCTTTTTGAGAAACAAAATATACCTCGCCTTAACTCCTCTGGCTACCCAGTCACAGATTCTGCCCTTGACAAACCAACGCAGTACTAATAGCTCAGCTAAGCTGGTTTTCCACATTCCTTGCTGCTAGACTTCACAAGCCCAGCATACCTACAGCTGCAGAGCTCCAGCCTGGTTGAATGACCTGCCCCCTGAGAACCTCTCTGAACCCAAACTAGGTACATTCAAAGCCAAACTACAGGGTCACCTTCTAACTCTTAAGTCAGTGTGACTGCACCCTTTAGTTCTCTTACTCTGCCCCTGCCTCCCTACATCCCTCCTATAGTAGCCCTCTTCTCCTCCCTCCCTCCTGCTGCTATATCCACTTTCTCAGCACTCCTACCCTCCCCAGCTCAACCACCTCCCCTGCACTCAACCTCCCTGACTCTTATTTAGTTCTTGTATTACCTCTTAATTCTACAAAGTCTGCTATATTTTTGGACTGCATACTTACTCCTATTGTATATTGTTGTGGATTGTCTCTGTCCAGCTGTTCTTACTGGAACATTTCTGTATTGCCTGTTTTTGCATTTATAACACTTCTGTAGTTACTTGCTCATTGATTTCTGCACATTGTTATTCATTCATTTTGTGTTATATTGTTCTTTCTTTCTTTCATTTATTTGCTTTTGCATTGTTTTTCTCACTCGACATGGAACCTTTGTAAAAGAACCCCTGGTTCAAAGATATTAGTAATCCTAGTTATGAATAAATAAATTAATAAAATAAAGAAATAAAGAAAGAACAGAGCACTATTAACTCTACCCATGGCCCTCCTTCCAATTCACTAGACCCAGTTGCATGGTGGGGATGGGGGAGGACCATTAATTCCCATTACCCCTACCTTCAGCCTTTCTTCTGATTCCCTGGATCTTGTTACAAAGCAACACAGAGCACCATTATCCCTGCCTTCGACTCTCCTTCCAATTCCATAGAGCCTGTTGCAAGGCAGTGATGATGGAGGAGCACAGATTCCCTTTACCCCTACATGCAGCCCATCTTCCAGTTCCATAGAGCCCATCCCAAGGTGGAGATAATCGGGGAGTCTGTATTTCCCTTTATCCCTACCTGCAACCCTCCTCCAGTTCCTTAGAACCCATCCCAAGGTGGTGATTATGGAGGAGCACACAATCCCTTTACCCCTGCATGTAGCCCTCCTTCCAGTTCCCTGCTGCAAAGTTTGGATGATGAGGAGGAGAGAGCACTTTTACCTCTACCAGCAGCCCTCTGTCCAATTCCCTGGACCATGCTGCAAGTCAGGGGTTATAGGTGTACACAGAGCACCATTACCCAAACCTGCAGACCTCTTTCCAATTCCATGGACTACAATTCCATGGACCCTGCTGGATGGTGGGGATGATGGGACTAGCATAGAGTAGTATCACTTTTACCTGCTTGCCTCTTTCCAATTCCCTTGTGCCTGCTGCAAGGTGGGGGAGATGGGTAAGTACAGAACTCCATTAACCTACCTGCAGCCCTCATTTCAGTACCATTGACCTCATTGCAAGGTGGTGATAATGGGGAGCACAGTTTCCCATGACCCCTTTTGCAGCTATTTCTGCAATTCTGCAGACTTTATTGAAAAGTGGGGATAATGGGTGAGCACAGAGTACCGTTGCAGTCTTCATTCCAGGTCCTTCTGCCCCTCTATAAGGTGCGAGAGACAGTGGAGCAGTACCTCACAGAGCACACATGAGTAGAGGGGTCAGGAGGCTCTTCAGGCTCCAGCTGTACTAGGCATCACCCTCAAATAACAGGGAATATTTCTCTGAAATTCTTCCCCTCCAGATGTCAAGCAACAAAGATAAGCTGCACTTCAGTGGGAATAAATTGAAAATCAAATGTTTAACTGCAAAAAAACTCCCCTGCAGATATCAGCAGCAAGGCCTCCAGTGCATGCGTCTGCACAGAATCACGTGTCACATTACAGACCCAGTAATCAGTTATCGTCCCCGGCCACTCCCGGCTACATGTCAACTTGTCTTCAGCAAGGTGGCTGTGCTGCAGTGGTGGCTGGCATTAATCCCCCAGCCACTCCCAGCTACACGTCTGTGTGTAGTCAGCAAGGGGGCAGTGCTGCAGTGGTAACTGGCATTAATCCTTCCTGGCCACTCCCAGCTACATGTCTACGTGTGGTCAGCATGGTGGCTGTGCTGCAGTGGTAGCTGACATTGATCCTCCTGGCCACACCTGGCTACACATCTATGTGTGGTCAGCAGGGGGGCAGTGCTACAGTGGTAACTGACATTAATCCTCTCTAGCCATTCCCAGCTATATGTCTACATGTGGTCAGCATGGTGTCTGTGCTGCAGTGGTAGCTGACATTGATCCTCCCAGCCACACCCGGTTACACATCTATGTGTGGTCAGCAGGGGGGCAGTGCTACAGTGGTAACTGACATTAATCCTCTCTGGCCATTCCCAGCTACATTTCTACGTGTGGTCAGCATGGTGTCTGTGCTGCAGTGGTAGCTGGCATTGATTCTCCCGGCCCCACCCGACTACACATCTATGTGTGGTCAGCAGGAGGGCAGCGCTACAGTGGTAACTGACATTAATCCTCTCTGACCATTCCCAGGTACATGTCTAAGTGTGGTTAGCAAGGTGGCTGTGCTGCAGTGGTGACAGGAATTAATCCTCCCCGGCCACTCCTGGCTACATGCCTATGTGTGGTCAGCAAGGTGGCAGCGCTGCAGTGGTAGCTGGCATTAATCCTCTACAGAGTAGGAGACTATCTGATCAAGCTAAAGCCACACCCTTGTTCTCCGACACAAGCAGCAAACTTGTCACAGTGTGACAAGCCTGCCTGTTTCAGTATAATTTTATTCAACACTAACAGAAAAGATATAGTCTCTTACCTGTGGAAATCTAAAGATGCCCAGTAGTCTAGCAATTGGCACCGTCGTTGATGACAGGCTATCTCCTATGATGCCAGACAACTTCATATGTTTTTCACAGTTATAATTGGGAACTAGTGTCTGTCCCCCAGATAACAATTGCAAAGCACTATCAATAGCAAAAGCTTCTGAGTAGCAGGAGTCCAGGATCTTGAAGCCCAGCGTGACATTCGTTAGTAAAGATTGGTCACCATTAATTTCCGCAGTGGCATAATCCATGGTCAGTACATCCTGATATATAATCGCATTAAACCTACATTTGTATAAAATATTGTAAAATATTACAAATAAAATGGATTGATCATTTCATAGTCCATTTATTAAATCCTGTAGAAATTAATGATAGATGGTTTACTGCATCGCATTATAAGGATATTGTAACTTAATTTTCTAATGTGCATATGTTACACTGACCATTGCCAAGGGATCGAGGTTTCACCCCATGGTATCCTGCCTCAGCTCCCCATGGTAATGTATGAGGAGCTGTGGTGGCTGGACTAAGGGATGGAGCTTTTGTCACTCAGCATTATGCCTCAGCTCCCCATGGTACAGTGAGGAGATGCTCTGTTTGAACTAAGGAATGGAGGTTTTGCCTCTTGGCATTCTGCCACATCTCCCCTTGGTACTGTGAAGAGCTGCAGTGGTTGAACTAAGGGACAGAAGTTTTGCTGCTTGGCATCCTGCCACAGCTCCCCATCATACTGTGAGGAGCAGGTGTGGTTCAACTAAGGGATGGCGGTTTCACATCTTAGCATCCTGCCATGTCTTTCCATGGTATTGTGAGGAGCTGAGGTGGTTGAACTAAAGGATGGAGGTTTCACCACTTGGCAACCTGCCGCAGCTCCCCATGGTACTGTGAGGAGCAGCGGTGGTTGAATTAAGGGATGGAGGTTTCACCACTTGGCATCCTGACTCAGCTCCCCTTGGTACTGTGAGGGGCAGCTGTAACTGAACTAAGGAACAGAGGTTTGCCTCTTGGCATTGTGATAAAGGCCTCATCATTCAAAGAATATTTCTTTCCCCCATTTTTATTCTCCATACAAGTTTGTTGCAACAGCAGCTATGCTATCCCTCTTCGCCTATTTCTCTTTACTAACACATATGCAGATTGGAGACCTGTGTATTGTCCTTCCTTTCCTTTTTATTTACTTAATGTATTCTCTGAGTGAGGAGCTATTTCACCTTCATGCCCTGTTCCCCTTTTAGAATCTGGTACAATTAACATGCACCTACAGTAGGTTAGACACATAAGTGCTGTTAGAGGTAGTAGAAAAATGCCTAGAACGAGAAATACTGAAACACTGTAAAAGAATGTGCATATATAGACCTGGGGTTATTGCTGTAAGTTCTCTCAAGCTATGCATGTGTGTGCAGCCAGCTAGCAGAGACAAGAAAGTCTAATTGTTTACTAGAAAGTTGCTGATATTGACAAGTAGCATCTTGTCTGCACTCGTAGCTGCGAGCTGTTTCGAACTGTCACTCCAGCTGTTTGCTCAAAGGTTGCAAGCCCCGTCCGCTTGCCTGTTGTGTAAACCAGCAGCTTATCTGGGTGCAGTCAGACAACATTGTGTTTGCCTTAGTTTTCTCTTGCTCAGCTCTGTTGTAACCCGGCAAGGCTGTGTAACATTACATTTGAAAGTAAAACATAAGGCCAGAAGGTTTTCTGGGTTACGTGACACAGGGCGAGAGACGCTTTACTCTTGAGAAGAAAATACAAGCTGTTCTAGTTTTAAGTTAAAACAACAGACAGTTAGTTAGTTAGTTAGTAAGGTTCTTTGTATTATTTTGCAATATTTATTCTTACATGTTTGGCTTACCTTGTCTGCAAAATGAGAGAAAGCTCCAGGAAAGCTTACTGTTCCAGAGTACCTTGCTCTATAGAGCCGGACGGCCCACTTCTGTCATAATTATAGGACAGTTACTAAGTGGGCAGAGCATACACTAGGACCTTCTCTCTTTTCGAGCTTAATAATTAAACCTGTGTCCAACCACCTGACTCATCTGAAGCCTCAGCGGCAGAAGGTACGAGCCAAATTAAGCATTAACCTTTCTTGCAGAACGGTCATCTTTATGCTTCCGCTTCTCTCTGGCAACATTCACTCAAACCCAGGCCCACTAACTTCAATGGGCCCTGGTGTTCATAAGGTTAAAGGCCCAAAAAATAGCCTCACTGAACATCTGCAGTTTAACCACAAAATGTGACCAACTACAGGCATGGATGGCCCTCCATACTCCTGACATCCTATGCCTAATGGAGACCTGGTTGACCAGTAGGATTAAAGATAGCGAAGTTGCCCTCAAAGGCTTCCAAGCATACAGGATTGATAGAATATGCAAGAGAGGTGGGGGTTGCCTCATCTATGCTAGTGACTCTCTGCAGTGCACCATCCTGCCGGGATCCAGGGTGGCTGAGGTCCATGAGATAATAGTGATAAAGGCACACGTCAGACAGAATGGCAAAACTCTCATCCTTGCCACAATCTACCAACCCCCCAAGAAAGCCACAGTAGGCTTTCCCACAATTATGGATGTTATCAGCACCCTTCCAAAGGGGATGGAACTTGTCATTACCGGGGACTTTAACATAAACTGGGATGGAAAGGCGGCTTCTCCTTTCAGGGATCTGATAGACACCTCCAACCTGACACAACTTGTCACCTGCCCCACCAGGTAGAACTATAAGACTGGAAATAGTACCCACCTTAACTGGGTCCTAGCAAGCTCACCATTCATGACCTCTGAGATCAAGGTTCTCCCAGACACACTAAGTGACCACTCACCAGTCACCTTCCTGTGGTCTAATAAATTTACCAAAAGCCCACCGATCCTCTTTGAAAGCAGGGTCTTGAGGAAGGGTAAACTTGAAGCCCTCAAATCAGCCCTTGCCCTGCACAACTATACTCCTATTGACCTGGTGCCTACCCTTGATCAGGCATTCAGTTACTTCATTAAGGGCTTTAGCTCCATCTGTGACATCTATGCCCCACTCACGAAAAGAAAAATTCGGGGCAGGCAAATGGCTGGATTGATGGGGAGCTCCTCTCCCACCTGAAAGAAAGGGACATACTCTGAGAGAAGGCCAGAAACACAGGTAGCAAGCATGACTACCAGTGCTACAGAACAGCCAGGAACTGCTGCACCAAGCTAATCTGGCTCGCCAAAGACAACTATCATAAGGCCCAGCTTTGCAATTCTTGGGGTGATGAGAAAAGATTCTGGGATAACATCAAAAGCATCCTTGGAAAGGAGGACAAGAAGCACCCTCAGCTGCTCAGTATCAGTAACACCCCCACTACAGACCCTCTAGCTATCGCAGAAGACTTCAATAAGGCCTTCACTGATCTTGCCCCAGTGCTACCACCTGTCTATTTTCAATCTGGTTTGAACCAATCCAACAACGTATCTATTGAGTATTCTCACCCGACCTTCTACTTTAAAAGGGTGACAGTGAAGGAGGCCCTTACTATGTCAAGAAAATACTAGGTAAGACCAGACTGGGCAGTGATGGGATAGACATGAAACTTCTATCCCTCACCTTGGGTGTTCTTATAGTGCCCATTACCATGCTGTACAATAACTCCCTGGTCCTGGCCCAATTCCCGGCAGTTTGGAAGCAGGCCCTAGTTACGCCAGTGCATAAATGAAGCAACAAGTCTCTGATAGCCAACTACAGAACCATCTCGATCCTCTCCCCCCTGTCCAAGGCACTGGAAAAGATTGTGGCAGGTCAACTCATCGACTACTTCAATAAGTATAATCTACTATGCCCCAGCCAGCAAGGCCCTTGATGAAGGCAAACTGGTGGGGTCTGTCTTTATTAACCTCACCAAAGCCTTGGATACAGTCAAACACCCCCTGTTACTGACCCAACTGCGAAACATGGGTGTGGCATCCAATGCTCTTTGCTGGTTCCAAGACCACCTGATATGGAGAAATCAATGTGTCAAAATTGGGGCAAACAGTATCCAGCACAAGAGAGGTATCATTAGGAGTAACCCTGGGATAAATACTGGGGCCCCTACTCTTCAGCCTCTCCTTAAATGACCTTCCACAGCCTGTGACACCAAATTCATACTACAGTATATGCAGATGATGCTGTGCTCCTGAGCAGCAGCACATCTTTGGCGGTCCTACAATCTGAGCTGCAGAACTCCTTCTCCAAAAATCAAGGACTGGTTCTGTAGTCATAAGTTGCTACTAAACTACAAGAAGACCAAGGCCATGCTTTTGTCCAGCTCCCACAACAAAAATCAGCACCACCCCCTCATCATCTCCAACTCATGCAGTGAGCCGCTGGAACACGTTCACTTGTTCAAGTATCTGGGGGTCACAATAGCTGATACTCTCATGTTTGCACACCATATTGACTCTCTGGTCAAGACAGTCAATACCAAGATTGATGTCCTGTACAGGCACAGGCAATACCTCTCTCCAAGAGACCTCCACCTCTCAGTCCACAGTTCAATTATATCTACTATTGACTATGGACTAGTGGTCTATGGGGTGGCAAAGGATACAGTGCTCAAGAGGGTTCAGACTGTGCTCAACAAAGCCTGCAGGCTCACCCTGGATGCTGAGCGTAGCACTCACACCTGTACTCTGTACGAACAGGCAAACTGGCTGTCATTAAGAAACGGTCAAATTCCAGACTTGCATCCTAGGGAAGAAGGCTCTATTGGTTAAAACACCACCTTATGTAGGCAATTTGATCAAGGCAGCCAACTTGTTACAGGTCACTAGAGGGAGGACTAGACGGGTCTTGGCTATCCCCTTCCATTGCATCTCACTTGGGCAACATGCATTTGCCTACCATGCCACCCTGTGGATGAATGAACTGCCTAGGAGGCTCTTGGTCACAAGTTGTCTGGCACAATTCAAAACTGACCTAATAACACTCTCTAAGTGCACCTGCCCCTGAGCCCAGTCACACCTGCTCTCTCTGTCCCCAGCAAGCACTAGGCAGGCCTCAGGTACCCCTTCCCTCTGTCTCTTCTCATGACTTGCCTCAGCAATGAGTTTGCATCATGCTCCTTCAGGCACCCACCACACCCCCTACTACTCCCTCAACTCACAGTCCCATGAGTTTCCCTAATAGTCACTACTAATGCAGGCTGCCTGACCATGCCCCATCACACCCCACCATTTACTCTAGCATGTCTTCTCCACTCACCCTCCCCTCACCCCACCATTTCTCCCTATACCTTATCGCCCTTCTTCCCCCACCCTTCACCTCCAGTGCAGAACATACCTCTGTCTTGTATCTCCTTTCTTCACCCCACTGCCAGCTATCCACGTCACTTTGAACTACTGACAAGGAACTTTGTGGCTGCTTATTCCTCCCCCTCACCCTCATAAAGTGTTTTCCTTGTTTTTTTAACTTGTACCAATGTTTTGAGTTGTTCTGTAAGTTCTGAATCCAAGCTGTATCGTTCATTGTAATGTACCTTTGCTTTCTCCTATTGTACTTTGTTTTGCAATCTTATGACGTGGAACCTTTGTAAAAGAGCTTGCGCTCAAAGGTCTTTTGTGAATAAGTAAATAAATAAAAAATAAATATTTATTTTGCTTTATTTGTTTCTCATACTATAGCATGTAATAAATTAAAGATATAAAGAGTTTCACATCTTTAGGGACATCTGCCAGAATTAGACACATGGTGGATTCCCTGCAGAGGGAAGGTCTCAAACAACTGGTACAACAACCCACTAGAGACAGGGCTATCCTAGATCTAGTACTGACTAACAGGGAAAGGAACACAGATCTCCAGGTAGAAGGTCACCTGGGGGCCAGTGACCATCACATGGTAGGGTTCAATTTGGCCACTAGAACAAAATCATCCCATTCCAAGGCAAAAATATGGGACTTCAGAGGAGCTGACTTTGATAAGATGGCCAACAGAGTTAAACTAGCCCTGGCAAAAAGAAATACAGGTGAGGGGTACAGGCAAAGTGGGAAAGCATTAAAGATGCAATACTTGAAGCAACATCCATTTGTGTTAGTGAGAAAAGGAAGCGCAAATGAAGAAGGAAACCACTTTGGTTCTCAAACACAGTAGCAGAAAAGGTCAGAGCCAAAAGGCTGGCCTTCAAGAAATATAAGGGAATGCAGCAGGATGAAGATAGGGAGGCATACCAAACTTCCCTAAAGGAAGCATGGAAGGTAGGAAGGCAGTAAGGCAGGCAAAGTCCCAAACTGAGGAAGCATTAGCACGAACAGTAAAAGAAGGTGACAAGACTTTCTATAGATAGTTTTGTGAAAGGAGAAAGTCCAGAGGGGGTATTGCTAAGATCAAAGGGGATAAACGGGCATGTGAGGAGGAGGACCATGTAAAAGCATCTATCCTAAGTAGTTACTTCTGCTCAGTAGTTACTGAAGAGAAGGTAGGGCAGGGCCCACAGCTCTGCACCATGGACACAGAGGGGAGGGAGGTGTGCACTAGTCCCTTCACAAAAGAAAGGGTCCTACAAGAGCTTGATAAGCTCAGAGTGGACAGGCAATGGGACCAGATGGCATACATCCCAGGGTCTTAAAGGAGCTAAGGGTGGAACTAGCAGAGCCATTAGCAGAACTGTTTAGTGAGTCTCTGAGCACAAAACAGGTCCCAGAAGACTGGAGAAGGGCTCATGTGATCCCGCTCAACAAGAGTGGTAGCAGGGAGGAGGCAGGGAACTACAGACCAGTCAATCTTACCTCAGTAGTGGGCAAGATTATGGAGACACTCCTTAAGGAAAGGATAGTGCAACACCTGGAATCCATAGGAGCACAGGATCCAAGACAGCATGGGTTTACAAAAGGAAGGTCCTGTCAAACTAATCTCATAGATTTCTTTGACTGGGTAACCAGAGTGGTGGACCAAGGGGGAGCAGTTGATGTTGACTACCTTTACTTCAGCAAAGCTTTCGATACTTTTCCACATAAAAGATTGATTAATAAGCTGGGTAGGCTCGGAGTGGGTCAGATGTTGGTCAGCTGGGTGGCAAACTGGTTGACATGCAGAAAACAGAGAGTGGTGATAAACGGTATACATTCAGAAGAGATGCAAGTCACAAGTGGGGTACCTCAGGGATCAGTCCTGGGGCCAGTCCTCTTCAATATCTTCATCAGTGACATTGCAGGTGGATTGGAGGGTAAGGTCTGTCTGTTTGCAGATGACACCAAGATCTGCAACAGAGTAGATGATCCAGATGATGTGGGCAGAATGAGAAGAGATCTGGATAAACTAGCAAAATGGTCAGAAGAGTGGCAACTGGGGTTTAATGCAAAGAAGTGCAAGATCATGCACATTGGGAAGAGAAACCCTGAAGCCACCTATAGGCTGGGAGGGGAGTTGCTGGCAGTCACAAGGGAAGAAAGAGACTTGGGCATCATCACCGATGACCTGAAATCATCCAAGTAGACCTCTAAAGCAGTAGGTAAGGCTAGAGGCGATGTTGGGGTGTATTAGTAAGGGTATCACAAGTTGGAAGAGGGAGGTAATAATCCCTCTTTACAAGACACTGGTTAGGCCCCATCTGGAGTACTGCGTGCAGTACTGGAGGCCACACCTTCACAAGGACATTAAACAAATTGAGGCAGTCCAGAGAAGGGCAACCAAAATGGTGCATGGACTGCATCAGAAAACATATGAGGGCAGATTAACTGAACTCAATATGTATACCCTAGAGTAAAGGAGGGAGAGAGGTGATATGATTGAAACATTCAAATACCTTAAGGGCATTAACAAGGTGAAAGAGTCTAACATGTTTCAATATAAAAAAAATAACAGGACAAGAGGACACAGCATGAGATTAGAGGGAGGCCGATTAAGGGGTGATGTGAAGAAGTTCTTTTTCACAGAAAGGGTGGTGGATGCATGGAACGGCCTACCTCAGGAAGTGGTGGCTATGAATACAGTGCAGGGCTTCAAACAGGCATGGGATAGGCATAAGGGAGCAATACAGATGAATATGAGTAGATAGGCCATTGGCTGAGCAAAAGCCTATGGCACATTCGTAAGGTAGAAAAAGAAATGGGCAGACTGGATGGGCCTTGCAGTCCTTATCTGCCATCAACTTCTATGTTTCTATGTTTCTATTTTCCATGTCTGTGTTGTAATTTATGCGTGAGAATGCATAAATGGTAGGAGTTTCTCTATCACGTGACAATTTTTAGGTATATAAAGAAAGCTAACCTTCAGTATGAGAGATTAGAGTGCTGGAGGGCTCAGGTGTATTCTGTCCTCAGCAGTAACACTAGCTGAACTTTCTAGTGTGAATACATTTATTTTGATTTGCCTTCTTTTATATTCTGTTTATTTTGTCATACAAGTTCACTACCACTTGTTATTATTTCTATTTCTGCCATCAATAAAGCCTTATTATTTGGGAATCCTGGTCATTGTTGGTTCACTCCTTCAACCCACGTTACTGCAGGCATTATGCCACAGCTCCTTATGGTACTGTAAGAAGCTGCAGCAGTTGAACTAAGGGACAGAGTTTTTGCTTCTTGGCATCCTGCCACAGCTCCCCATGGTACTGTGATGAGCTGCAGTGGTTGAACTAAGGGATGGAGATTTCATCCCTTGGCATTCTGCCACAGCTTCCCATGGCACTGTGATGAGCTGCGGTGGTTGAACAAAGGGACGGAGGTTTCACACCTTGGAATAGTAGTATGAGGAACTGAGGTGGTTGAACTACGGGGTGGTGGTTGGAGCATTCTTGGAAGAGGTCTCACTTGCTGGAGGAGAAATCGGTGCTGAAAAGCCACTACCATGAGTATCAGCAGGGATTAAGACTGTCCCTTGTGAGGGGAAGAACCAACCAGTTTAACTCTTTTGCACTGTAGATAGCCTGCTTAATGTCCCCTGTCTACAATCCAAAAGAGTTTTTTCCATAGAAAAGTGCAGTGAGTTAAATTGGTTCTTTCTGACCAAGGTGTCCTCTTTTCTGGATAGGATCTCCTTAAGCCATCTGTCACTGGTCAGCAGTAACATTATGGAGAATTGCCTAGGCAATCGGCTATATTTGGTGAAGCTTTGCCCTGTTCCATTTGAGCAGGTGTTTTGGGTTTTCATAGAACTGTGTATCACATACTGTTTATTGGACGGAGGGCTCACCCATTTGATAATTGGTGGGTAGGGAACATGGCCCTATTATTTAAAAAAATGTCAGCTCATCTTTTGGGGAGGGCATCTTTCCTGCAACTCTAACAAGGGCGTGCTGAATCCTCTACTTAAAAAGCCATGTTTGGATTCTGACATTCTTCTGAACTACAGGCCTATCTTGAACCTTCCCATTTTGGTGATGGAAATTGAGAAGGTGGTGGCAAACCAGTTGGAGGATCATCTAGATAAGTGTCCCTCTCTCTCCCCTTGGATACTAAACTCATCAAGGTGTTCAAAGATCTCCTCTTGCTGAGAGATGGGAGAATCATTCCATTCTTGTCCTTTTTAACATCTTATTGGTATTTGACACAGTTAAGCATGAGGTACTCATGAAACACAATACATTATGTAGTACTCACTGCATACTACTACTAGCTACTATTGGCATGGTTAACCATGAGATCCTCGTGAAACACACGACGTACTATGTAGTACTCACTGCATATTACTAGCTACTATTTGACATGGTTAACCATGAGGTGCTCATGAAACACATGATGCACTATGTAGGACTCACTGTCACTGCTTTGTATTGATTTCAGCCCTGCCTGTGTGGAAGAATGCAGGAGGTAGTCTTAGGTAATGTTATCTCTGGGACAGCTGCACCCAACTATGGTGAGCCTCAAGTGTTGATCCTGGCCCCCATGTTGTTTGCCATGCACATGTTACCTTTGGGTAAGATCATTAGCTGGTATGGTTCGGAGTTTCACTGCTATACAGATGATACCCACCTATACCTGTACCTGTCATGTATTAAGTCAAGTCAGTTTTATTTAACCAAGCATATTTCTCAGATTGTGACTCAGTGTACTTTACAAAGTAACACATTTTAAAAACAGCATTTCAATCAAACAAAATGGTTATATTAAATGCACCCTGAAAGTAGAAAATAGAGTTAAAAATTGACGTTTTGACCACAGGTCTTGTTCAGGAAATATCTAAAAGAGAAAAAGCAAAGTTAGTGTGGAGGAGAGGTAAAATGAGGACTATATATGTGGGCAGAGAAAAAAGGGGGAGGCTCTGGGAGAAGAAGTGATAAATGGAAAGATAACAACAGAATCAAGAAAACAAAAAGGCGATAATGGGAGTGACAAGGCATAATAGCAGTGAATGAGCTAGAGAGGTCCCCATGTTCGGACTAATTAACAGGGCCTAGTAAGAAGGCTGAATGGTGTCAAATGTGTGGGAAGGAGACATAGATGGAGACACCAGTGGAAAATGAAAATAGATGTGTACAGATACAAACAGACTTTAGGGAAAAAAAGCAGACATGTTAGACCAGTTGGCATAATCTGCTGGCAACAATGTATGTATGTTAAGATCATTAGATGTTATGGTCAGGAGTTTCATTGCCATTCCTATGATACCCAGCTATTTCTTTGATTTATTTATTCTTTATTTGGATAATACCTTTGAGCAAAAGCTCTTTACATAGGTTCCATGTCAACAATCAAGATAATGACAAGAACACGAAGAAAGGAATGAAAACAATAGATTGGCAATACAGCAATTAGAATGACACTATTACACTGCTAAAAATTTACATAAGAGCAAGAGTTATTACATACAGTGACAATGTATGGTGGCTTAAGGGCATTGTAAAAAGAATGTCCATTAACTATGTGCAATTACAGAGAGTGAGAATATTGGGCAATGACAGAGAGAGAGCAGCTGTAGCAGCGATAGATGATCTGGTGCAGGGGAGAATGTAACTCAGCCCAGAGCCTCTTCAGGTTGCTTAACTGAATGGGAGAGTAGACATAAGTCACAGGGGCTGTGCCAAAGTGACCTGGGACAAGATGGCATGAGCAGTTAGTGGGTGCAGTCACATGCACAGTCACATGCGGAGTCAGAGACAAGTTGGAATTTAAGCTTCCATTTAAAGGCTCCCTAAGGTAGCAGCAGATGAAATGTCAATAGCAAATTGAGTTGAATCAGGGAGGCTCGGTGGGCAAAGTCCTTTGACCCTGGATGCGGCATTGAGGATCTTGCAATATTGGCAGACTGAGCCTCTGGTTCAACCTGAGTTGGTATTAGGAGTAAGAAGCCCCTGAACCCCAGGCGGCATCAGCCTAAAGGTAATCTTCTTAGCTAGGAGACAGGTTTGGTATCGAAGTCTACTGTTAAACTGAAGCCAGTTTGCCTGTGCATATAGTGTCAGGTATGTGTTAGACGCCCTGCACCTGTGAGGAGCTGACAGGCCTTATTTAGTGCTGTTATAATACGTCTGAGGGATGTGACTGTGGCTGACCCATATATGATAAGACTATAGTCCACAAGTGAGAACACTGAGCTGTGAATCGCTGTGCTAAGGGCTTCGGGAGTCAGACTATGTCTATGTCTGTACAGAAGCCCAACTTGCATGTTAATGGATTTGGAAAAGTTATCTGTATGCCTGGCATAAGACAGGGTGCTATCAACCATGATACCTAGCTATTTAAAATGAGATGCTAGCTCCAGTGATGCTCCAGCATCATTTAGGATAGTGAATGGGTAATATCTGTGCTTGTTTTGGGCAGTTGCAAACAGCATGGTTTTTTGTTTTTTTATAGTTCAAGGCTAATTCAAGGTGTTAAACCAACTCTCTACTGCAGCAAAGTTTTGTTGGAGTTCATGCTCAACCACCTTGGGATCAGTAGCACTAGTAAAGAGGACTGCATTGTCTGCATAGAGAAGGATGAGTCCCCGGCAGGAGAAGGGAAGCGAATTCAGATAGACATTGAACAGGTGGGGACCCAGAATTGAGCCTTGTGGTACTCCTAACTTGACAGGTTTGCTGTCTGAGAGGACGTCGGTGATCTTTACTTGTAGCGATCGATTCAGAAGGTAGCTCTTGAACCAAGCCACGGTATCGGGGGATAGACCAAGGTTAGAAAGTTGCTCCACCAAGAAGGTATGCCTAACTATGTTGAATGCCTTGGTTAAGTCAATGAATGCAGCACCAACCATCTGACCCTGGTCTAGGGAATTACGAATGTAGCCCATGAACTCGGACAGGGTAGTGGTGGTGCTGTGTCCAGCCCTAAACCCATGTTGCTGGGGGCATAGAACTTGATACTTATACAGGTATTCAGCCAGCTGGTCCAAGACAATTTTTTCAAGGGCTTTGGATAGTAGAGTTAGGCTAGAAATAAGTTGGTAGTTACCATGAGAGGCACAGTCTCTGCTCTTGTGGACTGCTGTCACTACCACAGATTTTCCCATTTGGATAAAGTGGGCGAACCTTAGGGAAAGGTTAATTATATGTGTAAGAGGTGCTAGTAACTCCTCCACGGTAAGACATACAATCTTGAGGTCCAAGGTGTCTCTGCTGTAAAGACCTTTACCTATCACCTTTAGGAGATACTTCCTGACTTCTCTAAGAGTGACAGTTCTAAAACAGAAAGGCAGATGGGTAGGGGGCTGGACAGGATTGTTAAGGCCAGGAGTGGAGAGGTAGGGCTGAAAAAGTCTGCGGGGAGTACTCCGCTGAGCTCAGTGACTGCTATGCTGAAGGAGTTCGAGATGTTTTTGGGGTCTAACGTAGGGACCCCATATATGTTAAGCATAGTAGGGGCAAATTTAGGATCCTTCCCAATGACTTCATTGAGATTCTTCCAGAATTGCCTGCTATCATTCCAGGCATGAGACAAGGCTTCTTTACAGTGACAGTTTTTCATGGCCTGGATTGATCTGATACTGTAATTTCTAGCCTTTTTATAAGATTGTACATCAGACTGATTACATGAGTAATGCGCTTTATGCCAGAGGAGGTCCTTGGCCTTTAGGAGATCATTAACGTCTGTGGAGATCCACGGAATGTGTTATGACCCTTGACTTTCCACTTTCTAAGAGGGCCATGTTTGTCACACACTTCTTTGAAGTGGGAGATGAGGTGCTCAAGGGCAAAGTCAATATCTTTAGATGAATATAATGCAGACAAGTCAGTGTACCGAAGGTCGTTTTTCACTAAATCAAAGTGGCCACAAAGAACTACACTGTTAGTTATTGCTGTGGTGGGTGGTTTGGAAAATCTATTGGACCAACAGAAAATTACAGGGCAATGGTCACACATACCATCAGGGAGCATGGTGGTGTCTATTATATGTGCAGAGTGGTTCGAGACTACCCAGTCTAATAAGGTACTTGTGCCTGTCCTATAGTTTATATGCAAAGGACCATCAGCATGATGGGAGAAGTGGACTTCCGGTTCCTTCGTCACCCCCGGTGGTGGCTTAAACTCACTGTTCTCCCCACCAGGTCACAATATTGCTGGAATCTAGTGCCATCCAATGACAGATCTCTCAGCAATAACAAGCTGTACACTCGGGTTGGCTTTTGGGAAATCTAAAAAAAAGGACTTGGCTGCACTGAAATGCACCACCATGAGCCAAATGACTTCCAGACCTGCAAGTCCAGCTATGACCCACTTCTCGCTACTCTTAACCTCAGCCAATGAAGAATAATCTGCCTCTGATTCGAATTCCAATTCTGCCTCCACATTTACAAAAGCGAATGGTAACAGAATGCTTAAAATCCTGCGCAGAACAGATGCAGAAATCTCTGGATTAGAAACGGACTTTAAAAAATTGGACGCGCGAATGACCACAGTGGAATCTCATTTGGATCTGGTACAGAATGAGCACATGGCCTACAGGTGCTCCCTGGCATACCTACACCTGTGGGAGAAAGAACTTACATACCGGGCAGAATATGCTGAGGCACGGGTATGTAGCCAAAACATCTGAATTGCGGGAATTGCGGAGGGGTCTGAGCAAGCTGATATGGCGAAATTTATTGATTCTTGGCTGCATCAGGAACTGGCTATACCTGAAGAATTCCCCCTAGAAACTAAACATGCACATGGACCCTGATTCCCAAGTCTAAGCCTGGAGATCCCCCACGAGCTATTCTGGTCCATTTTCCAAAATATACCATGAAGGGCAAAGTTCTGAAACTAGATTGGGAAAAGAAGAATTTGAATCTTGATGGGCAACATCTTTACATAGACCAAGATTCCCCCCTACCCACATGATGGTGAAAAGGAAAAAGGTACTTGCTGTGGTGAAAGCACTGAGAGAGAAAGGCATTAAGGCATATCTCAGGTACCCTGCACGACTTTGGTGTTCGAATCCCTCCTACAGGCTGTGCCTAAATTAAATGCTCTGAACATTCCAGTCCCTGATGTTACCGAGGAGATGGCAGATCAAGAAATTGAGGAAAGGTTATGGCAGCAGGCCCCAGGGGCAAGATGACTAGGCCGTAGATGAGTTGACACATTACTCCCACTCCATGCTGATCTTATGAAATGGCTACTCCCTAAACACCTGAATAAATGAGAAATAGGGATGGCACTGCTCACTACAGACAGATTTTGTTTTCCTCTGTCCAGGATGTTGCTCCCCTGGTTGGAAGGACACTGGGACACTTTGCTGATTTTCCTTGTTTTCCTGATTGGGATAAAAAGAGGTGCATCCCAATAATATATTTCAGACCAGGAACCAATCTGTCAGAAGATCAGTTTCCTAGAGTCCCAGGTATCTGAGCACAGCCTAATGGTTCCTTCCCATAATTCATCCCCCATACACATGAACAAGGATGGGAATGTGCAGAGGCTCAAATCACAGATTAGTGTGGGTTATTTATAAGCAAGTACTATAAAGCTTTCTTTTCTTTATTTTCGAGTTGTCGTTTACATTAGAGACAGTATCAGCATGTGGCTTCACCAAGCCGAGTGGCAGAACATGATACAAACTCATTTTGGGTGGTTTATCTTATGGAAGGCAGGCCGTGTGAAGTAACACGGAGCAGAAGGAGCACAAAACTCTATACTGGCTAATTACAGAGGATCCAGATTATTACAATTGGACTGGGGCACTGAACAGTGACTTTATTTTATTTTAAAACTCTTAGGCGCCCTTATGGGCTCAATTATGTTATGGTGAACATTTAATCAGAGACTCTGCATACTGTGACTTTTTTAAGAATTTAGCTTAATTAAGTTGGCATGATTCCTATAAGGCAAAGGTTCATGATGATGGGGGTTGAACCTGGTGGGACAGGACTGGGAATAGGTAGTCTGAGCTGCAACAAAAAAATTAGAGAGGGAGGGTTAATCGCCCAGCATAGGTTGAGGCCTCTCTCTGAGCACCTAGGTGCTTTATTCCTCTACCTATTGCATTAGGGAGAGAACCTTATGTATTGGGTCCCTTCCTAGGGTGGGGGGCGATACACAGAGGTTTTTGTGACACAGCTGGTACTGGCCAGAGGCACACATATGTGCCTTAGGTGAGGTTATACTAGTTTAACTGTTACCCCTGTAGTTTTAGGCAATGTAAGTGTTGAATTGTTATTAAGTTATTTGTATTTCTTTAACTATGTTCCTCTACATTTTTTAGGCCTGGGGGGCTGGTTGGGGAGAGAAACAGCTGAATAACAAAGATTAAACTTACAATGGGTACTCTCAATATCTGTACTTTGAATGTAAAGGGTATAAATAATGTAGCAAAGTGAACAAAAATATTGCAGGAGCTTCAGAGGGTAGATTGTGAGATAGGATGTCTACAGGAGACAAAGCTGTTGCACAAAAAGCATGAGAAGATACGTCGGATGTGAGTGGGGCAGTGTATGAGGGTTCTCATCCCACCCTGACCACAGCAGGCACTGCAGTCCTGATCAGGAGGGGTGTACCTTTCAGGGTTACAGGGGTGCAAACAGAGGGAATGGGTAGGTGGTTTATACTCTCCAGGGAACTCAGAGGGAAACCCCTTAACATTGTCTCAGTTTACACTCCCACCCCCTCATCGGTGGCATTTTTCACTGCTTTGCTTGACCGTATAGCCTTGCTGCCCCCCACAGAGTTGTGCCTGTTGGGTGACTGGAATGTGGAAGAGAACTCGAGACTGGATAAAGACCTTCTGAGGCATGGGAGACAGGGGAATTGGCACTTCCAGACACCTCCACACCCTGGTTGAGGAATGGGGGATTCTGGACATATGGAGATAGCTGTATCCCAGCACCCAGGACTATAATTTTATTCCCTAGCGTCACACTCCTACTCCAGACTAGACCATATATATACCTGGAAAACTGAGGTATACTACTTTACATCAGTTACTATCAGGCCAGTCACCTTCTCAGACCACTCTATGGTTCAGGTGGAGGTCTGTTGGGATGGTGAGGCAAACCGAGGGGGGATGGAGATATGATCTGGAACTGGTGGGGGAGAAGGCTTTCCAACAGGATAAGAAGGAGGTTATAGTACATTATGTATGAGAAAACACAGCACTAAAATATATTTGGGATGGTCTGAAGGCTGTACTTCGGAGAAGATTTATTAGTTACTCAGCTTTCCGGCATAAACAACATAAAGCAAAAATTGTTAAAAGTGTTGAGGAAATCTCCACCCTTGAGATGCAGTATAAAATATCTCAGGATGCAACGGTCTTAGCAGATCTGAAAAAAGCTAAGGATACCCTAGATCAGCTTCTCACTCGCAGGGCAGTGAATTCTTTGAGACCTATTAATCAGAAATATTACGAGGGAGGGGAGAAAGCGGGTAAATTACTGGCTCTCATACTTAGGAAACAGCAGTTGGAAAGATATATCACTAAAATTAATTCAGTATCTAAGTTCATTACCAAACCCAAGGATATAGCACAGAAATTCGACACATATGATGCTACTTTGTACAAAGAGGAGCGGACTTTAGATCAGCCCCAAAAGATAACTTGATTTCTGGACAGGGGGACCTCCCCACCCTAACAGACAATCAAGAGTAAGGTTTTAGAGTGCCCCTTTACGGAAGCCGAAGTATTAATGGTGATCAGATCCTTACCGATGAGGAAGTCCCTGGGATCTGATGGCTTCTCTGTGGAATTTTACAAACAATTTGCACCAGAGATCACACCCTTCTTGACTAGGGTCTGTAATTCCACCCACAAACTCGGTGCTGCCCTGGATACCTAGAACAAAGCCTATATCTCTCTGGTCCCCAAAGAAGGGAAAGATTTAGCAGATTGTGATGGATATCGGCCTGTGTCTCTCCTTAATCAGGACACCAACATTTTTACTAAATTGCACAGTATTAGATTACAAGCTATTATCCCCATATTAGTTCATCCTGATCAGACTGGGTTTATTCTGGGATGCCATATCCATGGCAATATTCACCTCCTTCTTAATACCATGTCCGTTGCTTCCCACCTCCCTCCAGACACTCTTAATGCAGTTATTGCCTTAGATGCAGAAAAAGCCTTTGACCAGCTAGACTGGCTATATTTAAAATGTACTTTGAATAAATTTGGGTTTGGGGCAAAAGTTTTAGATTGGATGGCAAATATTTACAGCAGCCCAAAGGACAAGGTGAAGGTTAATGAGGTGACCTCAGAACCTTTTGGAATTGGGAGGAGGACTAGACAGGGTTGCCTGCTCTCTCCCCTTCTTTTTGCTCTGAGTATGGAGCCCTTTGCTGCTTTGATTCGACAATCTCCAGCTTTTAGAGGGATTAGGGTACAGGGCATAAAAGCTCGTATTTCTATGCATGCAGATGACACACTCATTTATATCTCGAAGCTGAAGAATACTGCCCCCTTTTGGAAATTATGCTGAAGGATTTTGGGGAAATATCAGGTTTTATAGTTAATGATACAAAGACAGAGATGTTTCCTGTGTGGGCAAGGGACCCATCACATCCTCTCCCCCTTTATGGAAGTTATAAAAGGGTTAAGGATAGTTTCTGGTATCTTGGCATTCATATTCTGAGGGATATCTCTAGATTATATAAGGTAAACTATCGTCATCTTTTACAAAAATTGCAAGAAGACTATCATAGATGGAATTTGCTTCCGCTTTCTCTCTCGGGTAGACTGGAGTGTATTCATATGAATGTCCTCCCGAGATTTCTTTTTCTCCTTTTTGATCATCCTCTGAGACCCCCAAATTCCTTTTGGAGAGAGTTGAAGTCCTCCACAACTCATTTTGCGTGGCCACACAGGCCACCGTGAATCAAACGGTCCACATTATTGAGAACAAAGTTGACAGGGGGTTTAGGTGTCCCAGATTTCCAGAAATACTATTGGGCGGCCCAGCTGGGTGCAGTAGCAAAGTTATATGAAACAGATGACCCCCTTCTTTGGACTTGGATAGATGGTACATTAACTCCTCAATTAAGAATTTCAGATCTCTTATATATGGACAAAGAAGGGTTGTCTAGGGTTTCCATTAATAACCCCTGGTCGGTGGTAATCAAGAAGACTTGGATAGCTGTCTCCAAGAGATTAAATGTGCTAATACTCATAGGATGATCTACCCCTCTGAAATCATGTTTAGATTTTACCCCTCTACATTTAGATATGGGGTTTACAAGATGGTCCAGATGGGGTACATGAAAAAAAGAACATCTTTTGATTGGCGATACCATAAAATCTTTTACACAGTTAAGTGTTGAATATAATCTGCCCAGACAAGATTTTTTTAGATTCCTACAAATCCAGAATTATTTACTTGGAAAGAGGGTGAGTGTTCAGGGAGCAATGAGTGAAACTCCACAACAGGATGTATTGAGATCCACATTTGAAAGGAGAGGGGAGAGGGGACTAATCTCCAGACTAGTACAGGGCCCGGAGGCACAGAATTTTACCTGTCCCTCAGAACTAGCTGAGAAGTGGGAAAAATACGTTAATATAAAACTACAGGAGGAGGACTGGTCGAGGATCTGGGCAGGGGTGCATACTACCTTGGCCGCATTCTGGCTGAGAGAATTTCGATGGAAGGTGGTTTCCAGATTTTTTCTCTAAGAGACAATACGGGTTCCTTGCACATACACCAGGTTTAATCCTATCAGCTTCAGATAAATTAAACCAAAGTTTGTCTGGTCTTCAGTAAAAAAAAAAACAAGCTGAGTCTTTAAACCACAGGAATCACAACTAGAGCTCAGATCTCTGTTCAAGTAGAAATTTGTTAGGGGGCGCAAGCAAACAACAGGCTTGAGCTTGTGAAGCAGCCTAAAAATTTGCTGAGCTATAAATAATGGTCAGAGAATTAGGCAGAATTAGCTCATATTCAAGCCTGGCCTGGGAAACTTTGAATCAGTGGAAAATTAACTAATGATAGTGCTCACAGCTTAGGGAGTCAGCCGAGGTTAATTTGTGTGGCTGACAAGCAGAGTATGCTCCTTACAAGTTTAAACACAGACGCAAAATAAATCCTGCAGAATGGTGACTGAAATTAGCGGTCTGGCTGGGAGCAGGGCTAAACTGTTGAGTGTGGGGAACCCACTGATTCAAAACAGCAGGGCTCCGGTAAGCTGAGGCAGGCACCCGAGTAACAAAAGACGCCAAATTCAAAATTGTGGTGTCACTGATTGAAGGTACCTGACAGTCAATAGGGTGTGTGAGCGACGATGCCTTCAGGATTGCAAAAACTTCAATCCGCATTGGTGGGTCAAACTGAGGAGGAGCACTGCCCGTGGGCAACTCAAACCCCTGGCAGTCGATAGGATCGGTGGTTGGTAATGCCTTTAGAAATGCAGCAACTTTGATCCATGTTGGCTTGTCAAATTGAGGAGGGACACTGCCCGTGGGAAACTCAACGCCCTGGCAGTCGATTTTGTCGGCGGGCAGTGATGCCTTCAGGAATGCAGCAACTTTAATCTGCATTGGCAGGTCGACTTAAGGAGGAGCACTGCCCATGGACAACTCAAACTCCTATGCCTATGCCTGTCATGTGCACCTGGTGACGCTCATGCAGGCCCAGTGCTGTGTAAATGTTGCCTTAGGGTACGATCATTAGATAGTATGGTCGGGCGTTTCATGCAATACAGATGATACCCAGCTGCACCTGTCCTGTGCACCTCGTGGTGTTGATGCAGCCCCAGTGCTGTGTATATGTTACCTTTGGGTAAGATCATCAGCTGGTATGGTCAGGAGTTTTACTGCTATGTAGATGATATCTCGCTATAACTGTTATATACACCTGATGGTGCTGATGTAGGCCCGGTGCTGTGTATATGTTATCTTTGGGTATGATCATTAGATGGTATTGTCTGGAGTTTCACTGGTATGTAGATGTTATCTAGCTATGACTGTCTTATACACCTGGTGGTTCTGATGCAGGCCCAGTGCGGTGTATTTGTTAACTTTGGGTAAGATCATTACATGGTGTGGTCAGGAGTTTCATTGTTTTGGAGATGATACCTGGCTGTACCTGTCATGTACACCTGGTGGTGCTGATGTAGGCCCAGTGCTGTGTATATGTTACCTTTGGGTATGATCATTAGATGGTATGGTCGGGAGTTTCACTGATATACACATGATACCCAACTATGCCTGTCATGTGTACCTGGTGGTGCTGTTGTAGGCCCAGTGCTGTGTATATGTTACTTTTGGGTAAGATCATTAGATGGTATGGTCAGGAGTTTCAGTGCTATGCAGATGAGACACAGCTATACCTGTCATGTACACCTGATGGTGCTGATGCAGGCTCAATGCTGTGTATATGTTACCTTTGGGTAAGATCATTAGATGGCATGGTCGGGAGTTTCATTGCTATGAACATGATACCCAGCTATACCTGTCATGTGCACCTGGTGGTGCTGTTGCTGGCTCAGTGCTATGTATATGATACCTTCGGGTAAGATCATTAGATGGTGTAGTTGGGAGTTTCATTGCTATGAATATGATACACAGCCATACCTGTCATGTACACCTGGTGGTGCTGTTGCAGGCCCAGTGCTGTATATAAGTTGCCTTTGGGTAAGATCACTAGATGGTATGGTTGGGAGTTTCACTGCTATGCATGTGATACCCAACTATGTCTGTCATGTGTACCTGGTGGTGCTGATGCAGGCCCAGTGCTGTGTATATTTTGCCTTTTGGTAAGATCATTAGATGGTGTAGTGGGGAGTTTCACTGCTATGCAGGTAATACCCAGCTATACAGCCAGCCTGGTGGTGCTGAAGTTTGAGGCGCTGAATGCCACACCTCTTGCCATGCTAGCAACCAGGGTTTGAGAACAGACTAGGGATGCTGGGGGTTGGTATGGGAAGGAAGGGATCGAGCATCCGGATGGTAACCAGGGGCAGTGCCAGGATAATGTGGTGTAATCAGCTGAGGGGGTGGTGCATTGGGGGATGTCAGCACATTAGTACCATGATCAACATTGCCTGTTCATGCTCCAGGGGGCAACTACTACAGGAAAATACCTCGGTGGACCAGGAGGCAATGAGGGCTCCAGGGACCAAGCCCACGTCCCAGGCGCTGGACCATCTCTCCTCCAGAATCCCTTGGATCTCAACCAGGACCAACCATCTAATAACAGAAAGGCCGCTGGGTAGGTGGGGTGGGCCTTTCCACTGGGGGTGATTGGGGGGCTGGAAGGTTCTGAGTGAGGGCCCCAGGGAAGGAGGTCTCAGGTGGGGAGTAGCAGCTTTGGTCAATTGTGCACCTTCGAGAGTTATAGCTATCAGGAGTCAACATCAACTACACCAACATCCCCAACAGTAACAGACAAAATGCTGAGTGTTGGCATTGTACTGTTGGGGATGTTGGCATGTTTTCTTTGGGGAGCTGCACCCTCCGAACACCCCACACACCCTCGGTCTCTAGATATACAACTCCAAGTACGAGTTGTGTCGGGGAGGGGGTAACACACTGGGAGATGCACCACCAGTGTGTGTGGGGACCACCACAGTGACCAGATGCTTTTCTTCGAATTCTGTCGCTGTGGTGGTCTTCGCTGTGGCAGTGTCGACATGCAGTCGGCATACCCCTCCGAGAGATGCCCTGGCCAGCCGAGCACAGAAAATAGAATTGAAAAAAAAAATGCCTAGCTATGCCTGTCATATGCACTTGGTGGTGCTGATACAGGCCACAGTGCAGTGTATACGTTACAGTACCTTTGGGTAAGAACATTAGATAGTATGGTTGGGAGTATCACTGCTATGCACATGATACCCAGCTATACGTACATACGAACATACAAATATATGAATGTGCCAGCAGAAACAGACTACCCAGTCTATCTAAGTCTGCTTGAGTGTGCAGCTAACACCCCTTGTTTGCAGCTGCCCCATCTCCTCCTCTTTGTCATCCCACTACTGCCCCCCACCTCTCCCACCCTCACTCTCCCCTGTTCCCTGACCCTTGCCCTTTTAAAGCTGTTCACAGATTGACATGATACCACCCATTCTAGTAGCAAGTTCCATTTTGCAACCACCCTCTCCATGAAACAGTGTCTTCTCATTTCCCTCCTAAATCTCCCCCCTCTATTCTTAGCCTGTGCCTCCTGGTGTCCCTCCCCCTCCTTAGCTTAAACACCCTGTCTGCCCCATCTTAACTGATTCCCGTCAGATACTTGAATGTCTCTATTATGTCCCCCCTTCCTCTTCTGTCCTCCAGGGTGTACATATTCAGGTCTCCCAGCCTGCTGTCATTGTCTCTCCCCTCCATTCCACATATCATCTTTGTTGCCCTCCTCTACACCCCCTCCAATAGCCTAATATCACTCTTCAGGAATGGCCTCCAAAACTGCACGCAATACTCCAAGTGCGGCCTTACTAGTGACCTGTAGAGGGGCAAGATAACCTCTCTTCACCTGGAAGAAAACTCCCTCCCTGTGCACCCCAGCATTTTGTTCACTTTTGAAGCCACTCTTCTGCACTGGGAAGTGTTGGTCATGGTCCCTGTTAACATTACTACTAGGTCCTTCTCCTCCTCAATGATCCCCAGCTAACCCCCCCCCCCAAGCCAGTATTTTCTCCTTGGGTTCTTCACCCAGAAGTGCCTAACCTTACACTTCTTTGCATTAAATCCCAGCTGCCGCTTCTCTGACCACTCCTCTGGCTTGCTTGGTCACCCTGCAGCTGCTTCCATCCCTACCCTCCATCTACCACTGCTTCCATTTTGGTGTCATCTGCAAACAGACTTACCTTGATCACCACCCCATGTGCAATGCCTGATGTGAAGAGCCCAAATAATACTGGTCCCATCACAGAGCCCTGTGGCACCCCTCTCATCACGGCTTCAGAGTTGAAAGCTCCCCTCCCACCACCACCTGTTGCAACCTCCTACTCAGCCAGCTTTTACTCCAGTTCATCATTTTTGCCCCTACCTCTTCATCAGTTAACTTCTCCCCAAACCTCCCATGAGGCACCGAATGAAAGGCCTTGGTGAAGTCCAAGTAAAGAACATCCACCGCATGACCCTTATCCAACTCACCTGTCACCCAGTCATAATATTGTATTAGGTTGGTTTGACAAGACTTCCCCAAAATGAACCCATGCTGCCTCACATCCTGGAGGCCATTGTATGTCAGGTATGACACCAGTCTTTCCTTTAGTATCATTTCCATGAGTTTGCACACTATGGAGGTGAGACTTACCGGATGATAATTACCTAGTTCATCCTGTGATCTGCTCTTGTTTAATGGCACTACATATGCCTTCATACCTCTCAACCGCTCAGCATTACAAATCATAGCACTGTCCTTCAAAAATCATAGCAAAGGATCAGAATGTGTATCACTTTCTTATTTTAAACAATAACATGTCTACAGATAGTGGACCCCATACAGTTTGTGATAAGGAGTGTTCTATCAGCTTAGTTTAATTATTTAATAGTTTGTGTCTCCAGAAATAGCTCTAATATTATGAGGAAAGTCAGTAAACCTATGTTCAAGTTCAAGTTCAAGTTTATTGCAGGAAAACTCCATTGAGCAAGCTCATTCACAAGGAGGTCCTGTGACATAAACACTTAAAGTACAAACACAGATAGGTAATAACAGTATATACATGAAATACACGTTACATGATGCAGGCTGGATATACATACAAGGGTACCACACAGGGTGACCGCAGGTGGTAAACATTGATATGAGACAGGGAAGCGACTTATAGGTCGCATACTGATAAATGAAACATGATGACTGGTGTGATTTGATTTAATCAAATCAAATCAAATCAAATATACAGTATTTTGGCAGCTAGAACAAACAACAGTCTACAACTGATATGGGAGGGAGGAGACATTTGATAGGGTAGCAGTGGAGCGTAAGCAAAAGATAAAGCCAGGAGTAGAAGGGAAGGAAAGCAGTTAATATGACAAATCAATTATACCTTACCAGTGGATAAATATGGCACACATGGGAAGGAAGAGACTTAATGACAGTTACAGGTGTCTTTTATTTTGGCTGAACTTAGCGATTTGTAGAAGTTTATTGAAACTGTGCTAGTTAGTTTCAGTACGGTTTGTAATTGGTTCCAAATGGAGGGAAGGGCATACGCAATAGCACGTTTACCAAAGGAAGTCCGCGTACTTGGTATGTCAAGCATAATAAAGTCAGATTTTCTTAATGAGTATGCACTATGTGAGATACTAATAAGGGAAGAGAGATAGCTTGGCAATTTCTGCAGGAGCAGTTTAAGAGTCCATAGCCCAGCATGGAGCAGGCGTCTAGTAGTTAGGGATGTCCAACCAATAGCTGCATATAAGTCACAGTGGTTCGAATGGTAAGGGGAGTTGGTAATGAACCATAATGCACAGTGATAAAGGATGTCCAGTTTACTTAGATTTGCAAGAGTGGTGGAGGAATAGATTACATCGCCATAGTCAAGTTGGGGGAGAAAAGTGGCCTGTACAAGCTTGTTTCGAGTTTCAAGGGGGAAAAGGGGCCTATTTCTGTAGAAGAAACCTAACCTTGCTTTTAACCTTCTAGAGACATCTTCGATGTGGTCACTGAAAGATAATTTATTGTCGATCCAGATACCTAGATATTTAAATTTGGTTACAACTTCCAGATGCTCTTTTAGCGTGGTGACAATGAAGTCTTGGGCAAGAGTATTGGGGGGGCCTGAGACAGCACTGCGAGAGAATATCATCGCTTTAGTCTTCTTGGCATTGAGCAGAAGCTTTGCCTTTATTAAATTATGCTCAAGTTGTGGAAGTCCGTTTGAAGCACCCCTTGACTTCAGATAACGATGAGCCAAAGTATACAACACAGTATCATCTGCAAAAAGTGCAGATTGACGTAGATATGTTAGCATCTAAGTCATTCATGTACAGAGAAAACAAGATAGGGCCTAAGATGGATCCTTGGGGACTCCTCTTGCAACTGGCAAGGCAGCAGAAAAAAAGCCTTCCGCCTTTACTTTTTGGAATCTTCCAGTTAGGTAGCTAGAGAACCACTGGGTGGTATGGTATGTGGCACCCAACTTTGCAAGGCAATTGACTAATAGTTTGTGATCAACAGTATCAAAAGCTTTGCTGAGGTCCAAAAGGCTGCACCAGTTACCTTCTTAGCATCTATAGCAGAGATCCAATCATTGGTTACTTTTGCTAGTGCAGTGATTGTGCTATGATTAGCCCGGAAGCCAGATTGAGCTGGGTTAATGAGAGAGAAGGTTTCCAAGTGAGATTTTAACTGAATATGGATCAGTTTTTCGAGAACTTTAGAAAGGATAGGCAATATGAAGATAGGCCTATAGTTGTTTACATCGCATGGGTCACCAGATTTAAATAGAGGGAGGATATGTGCTGATTTCCAGCAGGACGGCACAGTAGCAGATGTAATGGAAAGATTGAAGATGTGGAGAATTGGGGCAGTGAGATGGGCATAGCCTGACCTTAGGAAAAAGGGTTCCAAGCCATCGTCCCCTGCACTTTTTTTGGTGTCTAAGTTAAGAAGAGAATCTTCTACTTCTTTATAAGTTATCTCGCGCAGTTGGAAGGGACTGGGTCCAGGACTAGATGTGGTGGGAGGGGTATGCTGGCTCACCGCAGCACCAGCATAAGGTGACGAGTCAAAAGCTAATCCAGCTGTGGCAAAGTGGGAGTTAAGTTCCTCCAGGATTAGGGACTTGTTTTCCACAATCTTGCCACTTGCGACTATCTTTGTTGGGACAGAGGGGCCATGGGCCGTCCTTCTATAGCTTTGATAGTCTTCCATATTTATGAGGGTTACTTCTAGCTTTCGAGGTAGAAATATAATAGTTAGCTTTAGCAGAGCAAAGTTTTTCACACAGTTATTCCTGGCTGTTCTAAAGGCCTGCCAATCTGAAGATTCTTTGAATGTCTAGCTTTAGCCCAGAGCTTATCTCGAGCTATAAGGGCTGCCTTGAGATCCGAGGTGAACCAGGGATTGGAATTGTTCCGCACTTACTTTGATGAAAGGGGCATGCTTATTTATTATTGTAGTGAGTTTGTCATTAAGGATGCAAGCTGCCTTGTTGACATCTTTGGCTAGGTAAAGATCTTGCCATCTGATCATGCTCAGGTCAGATAGGCAGTTTACTGCACTGAATTTGCGAAAGGATCTTTTTGTTATAAAGATGGGTTGTGGCCGGGCCTTATGTGGAGCAAGGATAAATTTGAATGTGAAAATCTTAGTGAAATGCGAAATTCAGAGCAGTTGAGAAGAGTGTGTGCCATCCTCCAGTCTAGTGGCACACATCCCAACTCCAGTGAGGTGCTGTACAGATCTGCCAGTGGCTCCGCCAACTCCTCCGTCATCTCCCTCAGCACCCTGGGGTGGATCCAATGTGGCTCTGGTGCCTTGTCTACCCTTACTGCCCTCTATTCCTCTAGGACTTTACCTCCCTCAATTCTTCCATCTGTAGCCTCCTGTCCTCCAGTCCCCATCCTCCCAGCACATGGTGGTAGCAATCCCCCCTTTTCTTCTGTGAACACTGAGCAAAAGTATTCATTCAGTGCTTCCTCCTGTTCCTCCTCCTTTTCCATTGACTCCCCACCCTTTTGTATCCTCACTATTGTCTCCTTGTACTTCCTTTTTTCCCTGATGTATGTGAAAAAGTCCTTCTCTCCACATTAATTCCCTGTGCTAAACTCAGCTCCCTCTGGGCCTTGGCTTCTCTCACTTTTCTGGTCACCTCACTGGACCATCTTGCATGATCCTCCCTAGGGTTGTCAGAACCCTCTCGAGTTCTGGGTTCTAGTTCTAGTCTAGAAGTTTTGAAAAAGTTCTAGGGTTCTAATCTTTTTTAGAACTTTTTAGAACTAGAAACCTATTTTTTAAATTGTGCTGCCTATAATGAAGATAAAAGTGAAATATACGTGAAATTGAGGAGAAAGAGAAATAAAATGTTTCAATATAAGGGGAGAGAAAAATGATCTTGTGTGACATTGATATATTGAGTACAGTGCAGCAGTCAAAGGGCACACAGCAGGATGATGAGCAGTATGCCACGTGAGAGTCACACACACTCACTGGGTACAGTGAAGCAGTCAAAGTGCACACAACAGGAGATGGCCAGTATGCCATGTAGGGGACAGAGTCACGCAAGATGCAACACACACATTTATTTATTTTTAAGTGATTTTTCTCGACCACAAAGTCCCTCCAGAAATATTTCTGGCATGTATTACCAGATAGAAACGTAGAAACATAGAATTTGACGGCAGATAAGGACCGCTTGGCCCACCTGGTCTGCCCATTTCCCTACCTAATGGATAAGCTGAGATCCTAGTTAACCAACAGCCTACTTCCTCCTAACCCCACCCCCTAGAATTGCCTTATGACTGTCCCATACATTCTTGAATTCCACCACTGTTTTTGTGTCCACAACCTCCTCCGGAAGGCCGCTCCATGCATCCACAGCCCTCTCCATGAATAAATACTTCCTCACATTACCTCTGAGCTGTCCCCCCTCTTTTTTTAAATTGTGCCCCCTTGTTCTTGCACACCTCTTTTTCTGAAAGATGGTACCCTCTTGGACTTCATGAAAGTTTCTATCACATCTCCCCTCTCCCTCCTTCCCTTGAGGCTATACATATTAAGCTCCTTAAGTCTCTCTTCATATGCCTTCTGGTGCAGACCCTGCACCATTTTAGTTGCTCTCCTCTGGACTGCCTCCATCCTGTCTATGTCTTTGCAGAGATTGGGTCTCCAGAACTGCACGCAGTACTCCAGATGGCGTCTCACCAACTGTCTGTACAGAGGGATAACAACTTCCTGTTTTCTACTGGTGATACCTCTCCCTATACATCCCAGTATCCCCCCAGCCCTCCTTGCTGCCCTCTCACATTGCTTGCCCACCTTTAGGTCATCTTATATGACTACACCCAGGTCCCGCTCAATTTTTGTTGTTGTTAGTATCTCACCCCCCATTGTGTACTCTTCCCCTGGGTTTTTGTTTCCCAGATGCATTATTTTTCACTTCTTAGCATTGAATCTAAGCTGCCATACATTTGACCATTCCTCCAACCTTGCCAAGTCCCTTCTCATCCTTTCCACCCCACCTTGTGTATCAACTCTGTTGCCGATCTTTGTGTCATCCGCAAACAGACATACCTTCCCTTCCAGTCCCTCTGCAACGTCACTTATAAAGACATTGAAGAGGACTGGTTATAGTTCTGAACCCTGCGGTACCCCACTAGTAACCCCCCTTTCTTCAGAGTGGACTCCGTTTACTGTTACACTCTGTGTCCTGTTCTCCAGCCAGTTCTTTACCCAGGCTACCATCTTGGGACCCACTTTAAGGCTGGCTAACTTGTATATTAATCTTTTGTGTGGGACTGTGTCAAATGCCTTGCTAAAGTCTAGGTAGGCCATGTCCACTGCCCCTTCCTGATCTACTACTTTGGTCACCCAGTCAAAGAAATCTATTAGATTCACCTCACATGACCTTCCTGCTGTGAATCAATGCTGCCTTGAGTCCTGTGCCCCTTTGGCCTTTAGGTACTCAACAATTCTTTCCTTCAGAAGTGATTCCATCATTTTCTGTATCACTGAGGTTAAACTAACAGGTCTGTAGTTTCCTGCTTCTGCCCTGCTCCCACTTTTGGGAAGTGGAAAAACATCTGCTCTCCTCCAGTCCTCAGGTACCACCCCATTCTCCCATGATTTGTTAAACAGGGTAGTCAGTGATGTCACTAGTTCTACCCTTAGTTCTTTTGGAATTCTGGGATGAATCCCATCAGGCCCCATTGCTTTGTCCACCTTCAGTTTTAAGAGCTCTTTCAGAACTCTTTCTACTGTGAATGGGCTGGTATCAACCCTCATAGCCAGAGTGTTTCTAGTGTTTGGTTTAGGTACCTCCCCCTTTCATGTGTGAATACTGAGCAAAAATATTTGTTTAGTGTCTCTGCCTTTTCACATTCACCCTCGGACCCCCCTTCCCTTTATTAAGCCTCATTATCCCTCCCTTGATCTTCTTTCGCTCCCTTATGTACCTATAAAAGGTTTTATTCCCCTTCGTAACTGAGTTGGCTATCTTTTCCTCAGTTTGGGCCTTTGCTGTTCTGACTGCCTTCCCTGCTTCCTTTTGCTTTAACTGATACAGTTCTCTGTCCTGCTCCTTCTGTGATTCCTTGTACTTCCTGAATGCTTTCTTTTTCTCCCTAACCTTCCCTGCCACTTCCTTTGAGAACCATAGTGGTTTCTTACATTGTTTTGTTTTGTTTATTTGCTTCACACAAAGGCTTGTTGCCACTGTGATGGCAGTTTTGATTATTTCCCATTGTTCTTCCACCCCTCCTTCCTGCCGATGTGCTAGTGCATTCCTTAGGCACTCACCCATTTTGGCAAAGTCAGCCCTCCTAAATCCAGTACCTTTGTCTTTGTATGTCTTGACTTTACTGCTGTGTTTATCGTGACCCATACTGTTCGATGGTCACTAGTTCCCAGATGGCTACCCACTTCTAAATCTGTTATCCTCTCTCCATCTCCATTTGACATTAACACAGAAATGGGTATTGGGCTGCTCACAGTCATACACTGTGTAGGGTGCAGTGCAGTCAAAGGGCAGACAGCAAGATAATGGGCTAGCCAGTATGCCACGTAGGAGATGGAGTCACACAACACAGTGACACACAGACATATATTTTTTCTTTGTAATGAGTAAGGGATTTTCCTGTCTCTCCTCCCAACATGGAAATATTTCTCTGGCATGTATTTAAAGATACCACACAACTGGGTGCTGGGGTGCACACAGTCACACACACTGGTTGGTAGGGTACAGTGCAGTCAAAAGGCACACAGCAGGATGATTGGATGGCCAGTCTGCCACATAGGAGATGGAGTTACACAACACAGTGAAAGGGATTTTTCTGTCTTTCCTCCCAAAAGAGAATTATTTCTGGCAAGTATTTAAGGATACCACATAACTGGCTGCTGAACTACACAGTGCACATAGTCACACTCTGGGTAAGATACACTGCATTTAAAGAGCACACAGCAGGACGATAAGCTGGCCAGGTCCATACACCAAGTAGAAGGAGTCACCGGTACAGTATAGCAAAGTGCACACAGCAGGATGATGACCTGTCCTGTACACAGAGACCCCCAGGGCTCCCAGTCAGTTGAGTCTACCTGCCTACTCCTGTACTCCATTCCCAACAAACCACCTTGCCAACTGTCACTTTTGCCACTGCCTGGCTGCTCCAGTCCGTTGATCCCCCCATAATTTCTGCCACACAGAAAAAAATGCCTTTTGCTTCCACACCACTACCAGTGCCTGCAACTGCTCAAAGTGTAATTTTTTTCCCCAAAATGGCACCAAATAATGGAGCAGAACACAACACGTCTGCTCTGCTACTCACCAAGCTTAGTCTGCCCCGATGATTTCCTGCTGCACAACTGAAAGTTTGAGTCACATGACTCAACTGTACACTTTGAACCACTCACGTGTGTGTACACTAACAGTATAATTAACACACTAATTCCACTAATCCCTCCCTCCCAGCTAGTCCATCCAGAGGAGTAGTGTTGGTGTAAAGGTTGGGGGGGGGTGATAACCTTTCTCTCAACCAACCTCGTATCGCAAGTGCTGTGCTACCCACCAAACAGTAAATTATCTGTGTTATTTTTGATTTTCCACAGTTGTTGAGGACTGCTTGACTCACCCAGTCTGCCCATTTTCCCTACCTACATTGTCACCATAGACCCTACTTGATTCACAGCTCTTTCTCCCTTTCCCCTTTCTTTCCACAATGACTCCCTTGTGTCATTCCACCCACCTGCAGGTTAAGGGTGATTTTTTTTCTTTTTTTAGAACTACTTTAATTTTGGTAACACAGAGGAAAACACTGGGGTTGCATGCTAGGCTAACCATATAACCCCCCCCCCCAGCCAGCAGCCCCTACTAAAGCAGACTTAGTCAGGCTCAGGTGCCACACAGGAGAGACACTAGACAGCACAGCATTTTAAGTCAGACACCTACTGTAGGCAGTACAGTAGACACGATCAACACAGCACTGCAGAATAGACCACTGATAAACATAATTAAACACCACCTACCCTTGCCTTCCTGCAGACTAGAGCTACTGTATGTTAGTTCAGGTTGAGCAGTTTTGTGCTGCTTTGCTGATTGCTGTGCTCATCACGGTCACTGGTACAGCCACTTACCCACTCCAGACACAACAGGAAGAGAGAATGCCTCATAGATTGCAGCAGGCTACTTTTCCTGGGCACTCCCTGACCCTGACTGGCACCAAATCAAATGGCCAATAGTGTGTAGCACCTGGCAGCTTAGAACTGCCTTGTGCAAACTGTAATCCCTTCACTCCCACCACCTCATCTGTTTATTACTTTGCCTTGTTTTATCCATACAGCATAGTGAGCATAATGTCCCCGCGCAGCATGATGATGTTGCTGGCTGTCCCTTAATCACTACTCACCCCCACCTACTGCACTACCGCTCCACCAATCAGTCCTACCTCCCAGTTAGTTGTTGCTTGCAGCAGCAGCCTCCACCTCTAGCCTCCAGCAGTCTGTATTCCTCTGTCCTTTCCCTTCCAAACTTCCAGCTGATAGCCTTCATTTAACTTCCACAGGCTGCTGTCTCAACCTGACTGATGCCTCGATGGAACCAACACCTGCAGTCACTCACGGGTGCCCTTGGTTCCATACCGCTTGATCCCCGGCCATAAAGACTCTGCGACTGACTCCCAGCACTGGCAAGCAAAGCAACATCGGTGGGCAGACGTGGCAGCAGCATTCAATTTTAAAAAGGTAGAACATTTGTAGGAGGAGGGGGAAGTGAAGCACCAAACACCTAGACACGAGCACAGCAGTTCTCCCCATGCCAGCAGTCAGTGTCCCACTCACTTGTTCTGACACCTCGCTATAGGTGGTGGCGTGTACTTATGCTTCTTCAGGGTGCAGTGCGGTCTGTCACTTTCTCTCTCCATGCTACAACACTCCTGCTCCTCTCGGTTCCAGCCAGGCCAGCTTGTACAGTGATGCCCCCCCAGCTATGTCTGTCTAGCCACCACCACAGCTCACCACACTGTCTTGCTCTTCTCTGTCCCAGGACCCACCAGTGAAACCCAACCCCCCCAAGAATGGCAGGCTGTTCTAGCCCACCAGCAGGCAGCAGCAGCAAAAGAGGCTGAGTGTTGGGCATGGCAAATGCACTTACCTTAATTGTTGGAGGGGACTTTTGCCACCCCATCCCCCTTATAATTATGCCCCTGAGTCACCTGAGTCATCCCTTCCAGTGTCTGTGTCCAAAGTCGACCTCACCACCCCAGGAAACAGCAGGCAGTGGCACTGCAGTGCCGTTTAAATAATAAAAAATAGTCAAACCCTTTTGTGAATCCTCTAGTGTTCGAGTTCTAAATTAGAACTCGAACACCAGGGTTCGAGGAGGGTTCAAATCTTTCTCGAACAAGTCCTGACAACTTTACTCCTCTCTGTCCACTTCCTTCCCCATCCTTCTATACCTCTGGTGTGCCTCTCATTTTGCTCTCACTACCTCCACTACCTCGCTGTTCAACCAGCATGGTTTCCTTGCTCTGCTCCTCTTACTCTGTGTCTTAGTGCAGGCTTCTGTTGCCTCTGTAATCCCCCCCTTTAATAATATCCTATTTCTGCTCCATGTTCATCTCTTGCCTTATGTCCTCCAGTTTCCCTTTCAGTATTTCCTGCATCCTGCCAAAGTCTTCCCCCCTGAAGTTTACCACCTAGGTTACTGATTTCTCTGGCTCCCTGCACATCATGATATTAAACCACATTGTTTGGTGATCGCTGTCAGCTAGTGGGTCTTCCACACTTATTTCCCTTACTGCCTCCCCATTTGACAGTACCAGATCTAAAATGTTCTTTAGCCTATTACTTACACTGACCAACAGTATCAGGAGACCCTCCTGGTTCGCGTCCAAGAGCACTTGTTCCCTAGCACTGGAGGTGACCAGAATACTCCAGTCAACCCCTGGCAAGTTGAAATCCCCCATGATGACCACCTTCCCTTTTCTACATACCTTTCTGATTTGTCCCAGTAATTCCCTGTCAAGCTGCTCAGACTGGGACGTGGCCCGTATACCACCCCAGACCTCAGTTTCCTACCCCTTGAGTCTAGGAGTTGCAGCTAGATTGCCTCTGATCTCCTTCCCTCCCCCTTGTCCAGTGTGCATTTGATCCCATTCCTCACATAGACTGCCACCCCCCCTTCCCTCCTTACAGTCCTTCCTGTATAATTTGTACCCTGGGATTGCCAGATCTCACTCCTGGTGCTTGGTTGCCCGAGATTCCATGACAGCTGCAATATCCACCCTCCACACTGCCAAGAGTGCCTGTAGCTCAGCTAATTTGATGCCTAAGCTTCTCACATTCAGCAAGACCACCCTCCATCCTGTCTCTTCCCTTCATCACCCTCCATCTCCTCCCTTCTACTCCCTCCATTTTCAGCCACCCAGAGTCCTTCCCTGCTAGCTTGGGGGGTAGGCTGTGACTCCACTCTATTGGATCCCTGCCTACCTGCTGTCCACTTGCCACCCCCTTATCTAGTTTAAATCCACCATTGTTGCAATACACCTCCCCAGTCTTGGCTTCAATACCTCCTTCCCCTCCCCACTCAGGTGCAGCCTATCCCTTGCAAATAGATTATTATTATCCCAGGTACTGCCCCAGCTGCCCACAACCCCATTTTCCTTAATTCGACACCATTCTACCAACTATGCATTCAGCTCCCCAATCGTCTCCTCTCCTTTCTCACTGTGCTTGCACAGAGTACTCGGAGCACCTCCGAGAAGGCCAAAGATTCCCCAGTCTCCTTGCACAACCTTTCCACTTCCTCAAACCTCTTCTGCTATGCCTGTCATGTACACCTGGTGGTGCTGATGAAGGCCCCATGCTGTATACATGATACCCCTGGGTAAGAACATTAGATAGTATTGACGGGAGCTTCACTGCTATGCAGATGATACCCAGCTATGCCTGTCATGTTTAATTGGTAGTGCTGATGCAGGCCCAGTGCTCTGTATATGTTACCTTTCGGTAAGATCATTAGATATTATGATTGGGAGTTTCATTGTTATGCAGATGATGCCCAGCTATGATTCTCATATGCACCTGGTGTTGATGATGCAGGCCCAGTGCCTTGTACATGTTAACTTTGGGTAAGATCATTAGATGGTATGATTGAGAGTTTTACTCCTGTGCAGATGATCCCAGCTATGGCTGTCATGTGCAAGTCGTGGTGCTGATGCAGGCTCAGTGCTGTGTAGTGCAGACTCAGCATGTCCACACACTCGATCTGGTGTTCCAGCTGGGTCTTGAGGTTGATAACCTCAGGACTGATCAGGTCATTAGGTATGACCACTGTACCATGGAGTTCACATTTGGGCCCCCTCCCCCCCGTGGAGATGGTCAGCTTTTGCCCTTTAAGGAACGTGCACCCTGAGGGAAAATCGGCACTAGCTGTCCTATCTCAGGTTGATGCAGCATGTGGGATGGGTTCCAGAGAGGCAGTGACTACTTATAACCGGGTGGTCTCCGATGCGTTAGATGCTTTCGCACCAGTTCGTTTACAACCTAGAACTTCTCACATGAGGTTCTTCTGGTTTGACGGGGACCTCAAGGTGATGAAGATCAAGGGTTGGTGGTTGAAGCGTTGCTGGGGGAAGACCCAGCTGGAAGCAGATAGACTTGCCCTATGTGCCCACTATGTGGAGCACCAGGGGACCATTTCCCTTAAGAAGGCAGAATTCCTGTCCAGGGAAATTGCCGTGGGGAAAAACAGACCATCTCGGCTTTTTCAGACTGTAGACAGGCTTTTGCATCCTGCCTGTCTGCAGCTGAGAAAAGCATTTTCATCCACCTTGTGTGAGGAGTTTGCTCTGTTTTTCTCTGTCATAGTTTTGGCCATCCTGTCAGGGATCCCTCCAGGGAGGCATTTGCCTCACAGTGGTTGGACTGGGGGTCTCAGAGGCACTCTGCCTGTCTGGGAAGAGTTTAGGCCAGTGGAAGTTACTGAAGTAAGTAGGGTGATTGTAGAGGTGAAGCACACTTCTTGTGAACTGGACCAGCCCTGACAGATTTCTTAATGGGATGTGTTGAGATTGTTGGCCCAGTGTTCGCCAGGATTGCCGGGTGCTCTGTGGTGGAGGGGGGTCTTCCTGTGGCTTTGTAAGAAGTGCTAGTGAGACCCCTCCTTAAGAAATCTTCCCTTGACCCTGATGTCCTGGTGAATTACTGTCCTATCTTCAACCTCTCCTTTTTGGGCAAGGTTGTTGAGAAGTTAGTGGCACATCAGCTCGAGGATCGCCTGGTGTCCTTGGATATCTATGAGATATTTCAGTTGAGTTTTCGGGCTAGGTGCAACACAGAAACAGCTCTAGTGAAGGTGCATAATGACCTGCTCAGGGCTAGAGATAGAAGAGACAAGTCAGTTCTTGTTCTCCTTGAATTCTCCTCAGCATTTGACACTGTGGACCACATTGTGATTCTTGATCTGCTCTGTGAGTTTTGTGGACTCGCCGGTACTGTCATCAGGTGGCTTGAGTCCTATCTCTCAAACAGGGTGTAGTAGGTAGTGATGGGGAATTTCTCCTCCTCCTCCCCAATGCCCCTGTCTTGTGGAGTGCCACAGAGCTTGATCTTTTCCCTGATGCTGTTTGCAGTGTACATGCTGCCCCTGGGTGAGATCATTTGACAGTACAGTGTGGAGTTTCACTGTTATGCACATGATATCCAGCTGTACTTGTCTTTAACCCCCGGAATAAAAGGAGTGGTTGATGTGCTTAACAACTGTCTGGCTAAAATCAATGACTGGATGGCTTCCAGCTGGCTAAGACTTAACCCGGCTAAGACGGAGGTACTGCTGATCAAGCCTGCTCACAGACATGATGGGCCACCACCTGGGGCTGGCTCGGGGCTTTTCCTGGGTTCTGCTCCATTGGTGGCTGCCCCGAGCATTTGAAATCTAGGTGTGATCCTTTTTTTTTAATTGTTTAACCAGGAGTGGCACACTAAACTGAAAGTTTGTTTACAGGTGCAACCTGGGAGCACAGGGAAGTTAAGTGACTTGCTCAGGGTCACACAGTATGCAAGTGGGGGCTGTGGAATTTAAACCCAGGTCTCCAGATTTGCAGCTCAGAGCGTTAAACCACTGTGCCATACTGCCTCCCCTGATTCTGATAAGAAACTGACTTTTGAAGATCAGGTGTCATCTGTTGCAGTAGTGGTTTCTATCATCTGAGGAACATTGCCCGGATTAAGCCCCTCATTCTGTCTGAGGACCTGCCGATGCTAGTGCATGCTTTTGTGACCTCCAGACTGGACTACTGCAACTCTCTATCCTTCAGGGTCACAGGACCTTCCACAGACTTCAGCTAGTGCAGAACGCAGCAGCCCAGTTGCTGATGGGCCTTTCAAGGTCCAGTCATGTGACTCCAGTCCTGCGGGCTCTGCACTGGCTGCAGGTCAGGTGGAGGGTCCTTTTCAAAGTGGATCATCTCACCTTTAAGGCCCTATCTGGACCAGGTCCTGGTTACCTGTCAGAACTCCTGACACTGGTGACCTTTGCTCACTCACTCCACTCCTCTTCAAGAGGCTTCCTGGACATTCCCAGGGGTAGGCTCAAGACCTCAGGAGATTGAGCATTAGTATCTCTGGGTGGACCTTGTGGAACTCGTTACCACCGCCTAACCAGGAGGCTCCATCAGTAGAGGTGTTCGAGCAGAGGCTGAAGGCCCACCTCTTTGCCTTGGCTTTTCCAGCTTTTTGAGCTCATTATATACTTGTCCCTGCTCTGTGATTCTGTCCCCATTTTTAATTCATTGCAAATTGCCTTATTTATATTTAGCATTATTACAGTATTATTTATTTATGCTGTTTTTTATCATGTCTTGTTTTAACTATTCTTTGGCACCCAGAGCCTCCTGGATTGGGTGCCCTACAAATAAAATTGCCTTGCCTTGCCTTGCCTATCTATATGTTACCTTTGGATAAGATCATTAGATGGTATGTTTGGGAGTTTCACTGCTATGCAGATAATACCCAGCTATGCCTGTCATGTACACCGGGTGGCGCTGATGCAGGCTCAGTGCAGTGACTAGGTTACCTTTGGGTAAGTTGATTAGATGGTATGGTCAGAAATTTTTCTGCTATGCACATGACACCCAGCCATGCCTGCAATGCACACCTAGAGGTACTGATGGAGGCCTAGTGCTGTGTACATGTTACCTTTGGGTAACATCATTAGATGGTATGTTCGGGAGTTTCTCTGCTATGCAGATGATACCCAACTGTGCCTGTCATGTACACCTGGTGGTGCTGAAGCAGGCCCAGTGCTGTGAACATGTTGCCTTTGTGTAAGATCATTAGATTGTATGGTCAGGAGTTTCACTGCAGATGATACCCATCTATGAGTGCCACGTGTCCCTGGTGGTGCTGATGCAGGCCCAGTCCTGTCTATATGATACATTTGGTAATAATCATTAGGTGGTATGGTCAGGAGTTTCACTGCTACGCAGATGATACACAGCTCTGCCTGTCATGTGTATCTCATGGTACTGATGCATGTCCATTGCTGTGTATATCTTACCATTGGGCAGGAGCATTAGATGGTATGGTTGGGAGTTTCAATGCTATGGAGATGCTATGCCTGTCATGTGAACCTGGAGTTTCTAATGCAGGC